>CM020019.1:9267584-12200015 GCA_009771035.1 Lupinus albus | reverse complement strand
ATACTCACTGATGTGAATGAGGTATGTGAAAGAGGTAATGTGTTGTAAGTTTGATTGTTGTTAACCTACCCGAATAGGTAGTGGTTTATTGTTGTTACCCTACTCGAAGAGGTAGTGGTTGACTGTTATTGTGTCCTACCCGGAGTGGTAGTGAACTGTTTGTTGTGTCCCACCCGGAGTGGTAGTAGACTGTTATTGTGTCCTACCTTAAATGGTAGCGGACTGTTATCATGTCCTACCCAGAGTGGTAGCGGACTGTTGTTGTGTCCTACCCGGAGTGGTAGTGGACTGTTATCGTTATCCTACCGGGAATGGTAGTGAAGAATTGTGAACTAGACCTACCCGATGTGGTATGGATTATAACTAGACCTACCCGATGTGGTATGGAGTATAACACTAGACCTACCCGATTTGGTATGGAGCATAACACTAGACCTACCCGATGTGGTATGGAATATAATACAAGACCTACCCGATGTGGTATGGAGTATAACTAGACCTGCCCGATGTGGTATGGAGTATAACTAGACCTGCCCGATGTGGTATGGAGTATAACTAGACCTGCCCGATGTGGTATGGAGTATAACTAGACCTTCCCGATGTGGTATGGAGTATAACTAGACCTGCCCGATGTGGTATGGAGTATAACTAGACCTACCCGATGTGGTATGGAATATAACAGTAGACCTGCCCGATGTGGTATGGATGATGGACTAGACCTGCCCGATGTGGTATGGATGATGCACTAGACCTGCCCGATGTGGTATGGATGATGAACTAGACCTGCCCGATGTGGTATGGATGATGAACTAGACCTGCCCGATGTGGTATGGATGATGAACTAGACTTGCCTGATGTGGTATGGATGATGAACTAGACCTGCCCGATGTGGTATGGATGGTGAACTAGACCTACCCGATGTGGTATGGAGATGTAATTGGATCTACCCGAGGTGGTAGGAGATTATAGTTGTGAAAGAACTCGGTGAATACGATTAAGGATGAATACGACATATGAGAAACGAGGACGTTAAGAGCGAAAGTCATATGCATGCTATAGGATATATATTATGGGATATATATACTATAGGGTGAATATGAATGTTGGAAATGAAGACATTAAGGATAAAAGTAATATACATGCTATAAGATATATAATATGGGATATATATATACTATAGTGTGGATATGAATAATAAGAAGAACGATGCTTCGAATGAACATAATATGCATGCTATAGAATATATATTATGGGATATGTATTCTATAGGATGAATATGGATAACGTAGAAATGAACGAAAGAAGAGATGAATGTTGCATTTACGTAATTGCGTTTATAATTTATGTTAAAGTTTAATCGTATTTGAAATGTGTATTATCATGTGATGTTAGTTTTTAAACTAATGACTTACTCCCTTTTTGTTTTGTGTGTTGTTTATGATAATCCCATTGTAGGTAAATGAAGGATTTTGAGGATGAAGCTCAATTATGAAGCTTTTGTGTTTAATTACTCGCTTGTCTGTATTGCTAAGTGACGTTGTAGTTGATTTAATAGTATTATGGGATGACTGTAAATCCGTTTAGATCAATACGGATATGTGTAGTTATGGGCTTTATAACCTTAGGAGACCCATAACTGGTTGTATGTGGTAAATGTTATTTGAATGAATTATGTTTTTTCGCAACATAAATTTGTATGATAAGAAAATAGGGTAAAGAGTATTTTCGAAAATGATACTTGAGAGTTTTCAATGAAGGTGACGACTGTATGTAAGAAATGATTAAAATAAACGAAAAATTTTCAAGGGTAGAAAATCGGGTCGTTACATTTAGAGTTTAGAAATTCCTTACTTTCAATGATGCACTTATCTGGGTAGAATGATACATGGAAGCCCTTGTCGCAAAGTTGACTTATGCTTAGAAGATTTTGCTTAAGTACTTCCACATACAGCACTCCTTTTATGGTTGTTGAAGGTGGCTTGCCGATTCTACCGACTCCACGAATTCTTCCTTTGTTGTTGTCACCATATGTGACATAGCCTTTGTCCTTTGGAGTGAGGACAGAGAACTTACTTTTATCGCCCGTCATATGCTTTGAGCAACCGCTATCCAAATACCATAAATTGCGGGCGGCGCTCAAGTCTACCTGCAAAACAGGTTAAGTTATATAAGGTACCCAACTTATCTTGGGTCCTTCATGGTTAGTCCCTTTCTCAACCCATATAAAATGTCCTAGGGGAACACCATATTTTCTATAGAACAAATATTTGGTGTGTGCCCATGGTTTTTACAATAAGAACATATGAGTTGATGTTTATGTATCCTAGTTTGATTTTTACTATGAGTGGATGCAAGGATACATGATTTTTGAAAGATTATTTCCATTGAGACATTTTGCTTCTTAGAAGCTTGGCTTTTAGAATAGCCTAGACCTCTTCGGTCTTTAATATGTCTCTGATCCTTTATTATCTTTTTAGATGTTTGCTACTCTTGTTTGAATCATTAAGTTTAAAACTTAATGTTGAAACTTTATTTCCAAGAGTAATGCATCTTTGACATGAAGGGGATGATGATGATTTATTTCTAGACATTTCTAATTCACTTTTTTGTTTTAGAAATAATTTTTTAAGTTTGACATATTCATCATGCAATTCATTAAATTCTAATTGTAATTCATAAGAAGAAAAAGGTTTAGTTTCACTTCTCTCTTCATCATCAGAATGATGAGATACTAATAGCGAGGGATGAACTTTTTCGTCATTTTCTGGTTCATATATAGAATAAGTGTCGTTGAGCATTGAAAAGTCTGAAAAGTTCATCATTGCCAAGTGCTGAAATGAGGATGTTTTCCGCCTTTAGATCGTATTGCACCTTTTTCTTATCTACATCATTCCATGAAGATTTTGACTTTACTTTCCTTGTGTTGTTGACTATGGTGAAGGGTTCATATTGTCCTTCTTCGATCGCATTCCAAATATTCAAGTCTTAGGACTTTACGAAAATCCTCATTCTGATTTTCCAGAAGTCGTAACACTCTCCAACAAAACTTGGAGGTCTGTTTATGTTGGAGCCTTCTCCTAGGAATGATCTAGAGGCTATCTTGTAGTATGATCATATTTTGAGAGTTACTTTCTCAAAAAAAAAAATAGCTTTGGTGACAATTGTAAGAATGAGATTGCAACTAAGAGGGGGGGGGGGGGGGGGGGGGGGGGGTGAATTAGTTGTTGCAAATTGATGGCCAATTTTTCTGCAATATCAAAGTTAAAGTGCAGCGGAAATTGTATGCAAAAAAATATTGAAGTTGGAAGGTATAAACAAAATAAAGATAATGGAGAAAGAGTACACAGGTGTTTTATACTGGTTCACCTTCTTGTCCACCGAAGGCTACGCCCAGTACTCTTGACTCGCAAGAGATTCCTTTATTAAATATAATGAGTTGCAATTAAAATTATCTCACCCGAGATCTCCTTGTACCTTACACACTCACTTATATCTAATCCCTTGGAAAATTCTATTCCAAGTCACACCCTTGGTAAACACTATACCAAGTCACTCAACCCCTTTCTCTTCACACCCTTGTGATAGAAAGTAAACTTTGCAAAAGTGAAGAATGTACAATTTGGCTTGGATTGCCTTACAAGTGTATATGACAATTTCTAGAACTTGCAATCCAATAACAACTATTTATACTTGAGATAATAATGCTCTTTAACAGTATGAAAAACACTTATAAGCAACATCAAAATAACTTTGAAAGTTTAAGAGTAGGTTGCATGAAAAGTGTAAGAAAAATCAGAAAGTGTGAGAGTTTTAAATCTGAGTTGTTTGTATATGTGTTGTTGTTGTGAGAGTGTTTCAATGCCTTTATATAGGCTTCCAAACAACCATAATACCCCTAGGTATGAGTAGGTTTCGTTTGGAATGAAAAACAATCAGTTTGGAGTGAAACCCTTTCACTTGAAATCTGAAAACTAATACAACATCTCTCAATAATCGATTACTGCAAGTGGGTAATCGATTACCCAACAATCCTGTTAACAACTTTTTGAAATTTCACACAGTGTAATTGATTACTGGATTTGAGTAATCGTTTACTCAATGACACTATTTGACAGCGTTGTGATTTTGCCTTAGTGTAATCGATTACACTACTTTGAGTAATCGAATACACTGTTTTCTAAAAATGGTAATCTGTTACTCCAAAGTCAGTAATGGATTACTCATAGTTGTTAGAGGTTTGAAAATTCTTTTCTCACTCATGTAACTTGTTACTCAAGTATGGTAACCCGTTCCATGTGGTTTTTGAAAATTATTTTTATTCACACTTAGATTTTTCCGATTTTCTTGAAAACAATTTTGAGCATTATTAACTAAGTAAATATTTGAGTTGTAAGGATAGAAGTACCTAAAGACTTAGACTCTAAATCTTGAAGTTTTGTCTTCGATAGTCTTTGTAGGTCTTCTTCCTTTCTTCCTTTCTTCACATTTACAACCAACCACCATACACCTAAGTGAAGATAGAAGTTAATTGGATTGAAACCCATTCGTCTGTGATGAAAGTTGTTCAGTTTGGATTTGAAAATCTTGTGTAACAACTCTGAAAAAGAAATCTCACAAGAACTCTACATGTTAAATGTGATTAATGCAAGATTTGTCTAAGCAAGATGCACAATTAAAAACAATGCTAAACATCTATCCTTATCACTCTTAAACTCAAAGAAACTTAAAAACTTTTTCACCAAGAATTTCGCTCTAGAATAATATGAAAGTGAATTCTAGAAATCTATAGATGTTATGATATTATGAGCACATAAGTGAAAAATCAGTTTTTACACAAAACTGTTTTCTGTTAGATCTAATCGATTGTCTCATGGAGTATTCAATTATCATCCTTCTAAATATCTGGTTTTCAATTGGAAATAATCGATTGCTTGTAGGATAATCGATTACTGAATCCAAGAAATCCAAGACCTTAGCTACTGGAACTCTAAATAAATGACTATTCACATACCTAATTGATTATTGGTTTCCCATGTTGGATCTAATTGATTATCACACCTAATAATCGATTATTGGTGCTGAAAACTTATTTCTTTAATGCATGATGAACATTCTATATAATGCAATAAAATCAAGCTTGTGAATGTATATGCATGAACATATCTATCATGTTCGAATGGATGTTATGTCTCATTTTAAATTGATTTAATTTTTAAGCTTTGTGAGACTTTCATCTTAACTTCACCTAGCCTAGACTCTACCCAATCAATCATCTTATGACTTCTATAAAATATTAAAGACTTTCCTTATACTAGAAAGACCTTGAGCTTTGGGTTGTTGTTTGTTGAGTTGTTCTTGTATTCAAGCATTCCTTAAAGTCTTTGTTTTCATCAAAACTTCATGAGTTAAGCACATTTGTAATCTTGACCTCCACTTGCAATGTCACAATCTACTCCATTCCAATACTAGACAATGTGGGACTAATACAATAACTTTTCAGACATCCCCAAAGATATTCACATTGATTAAAATAGAAGAATATCTCGCTCCTTAGGAAATCTACACAAGAATCTCCACCTTAGTGAATATCTGACTCCGCCTTGCTCAATGTTTAGTTCTCTTTAACAACACCTCCACATAAGAGTATTCTCCCCTTCCGAATAAGCCTTTTTAAGTGTCCTTGACAATGTTACCAGGAGCCTTACTATCCAAACTTGTAGTACACCTTCTGAGATTGCAAGAGGAGTCAAAAAGCAAGGTTGCAACATCCATATTCCATCATGGTTTCGATGAAGACAAAGTCGCTGTGGAAAAGCTTGAAGACATGACATGACAAAAAACAATAAACCAATACTCAAGATCATCGAAGGCTTTAGGGAAGTCATTTTTACATTTCTAGAAGTCCTAAGATGTTTGCTTAGATTGAGTCTAGATAGATATAACCCGATGATGAATATCTCACATAATCTTAGATGTGTCTAAATCATATTTGAGCCATCATTCATTCATATTTGAGTAGGTTATATTAAAATTATAGTTTTCATTAAAACTTATTCATTGCATCAACTTACTTCATTTTGAAGGGTTACTTGTAAACCAATAAACTTTTTAGTTTAACTGTTAATTGATTAAATAGTTTAATAATCGATTAAGTAGTTGTGTAAGTTCGTTAATTGATTAAGAATTTGATTAATTGATTAATGGGAGTTCCAGTAGCTATCATCTTGAGTTTCTTGATGGCCTTAATCGATTATGGTTCTTATTAATCGATTAAATTCAATACTGGGCTGTTATTTTTAAATTCGTTAATCGAATAAATTCAACAGTGGAATGTTATTTAACAGTGAGCTACCATCTTGAGTTTCTTGATGACTTTAATCAATTACGGTTCTTATTAAGTGTTGTTGAAAACAGTTTAGTATAAAATCTATTTTTTTGCATCTTAGCTCATAATAATCATTTCCAAATTTTCAGATTCTCAGAGATTCTCTGAGCGAAAAGTACATTGAGTTAGAAAAACTTATGTGATAGTTTCTTGCATTCATTTTGAGAGAGAGTCTTAATTGTCATACTTGTGCAATTTAAGTGCATTCAAAATCTTTTCAAAAACCAATTGCATACTCATACTTCTTGTAACACCCCGAATTTTAGTCTTTAAAAATTTTAGTATCAGTCCTGGAAGTCTCGCTTGAGCGAGAGATTCTCGCTTGAGCGAGAAAGGATCACCTGGGAGGATGAAATCATGGGCTATATTGGAATATTCTCGCCTAAGCAAGAGTCGCCTTGCCTGGGCGAGAAATAGCAAAATGTAACACCCCAAATTTTAAGTCTTTAAAATTATAGTATCAGTCCTCGGATCCTCGCTTGAGTGAGAGATTCTCACTTGAGCGAGAGAGGTTCACCTGGGAGGGTGAAATCCTAGGCTATACAGGAGGATTCTCGCCTGAGCGAGAGATGTCTCGCCTGGGCGAGAAATTTCATTTTGGGGCTGTTGCCACTGTGAGATTCTCGCTTGAGCGAGAATCCCTCACTTGAGCGAGAGGGTCAGATTTGAGTTTTTAAAATGGGCGGGATTCTCTCGCTTGAGCGAGAATCCCTCGCTTAAGCGAGAACCCGACGAGACAACATTTAATAAGAAACCCCTAAACACAATCTAGGGTTTAGAAAAGAAGAAGAGTGAGAGAAGAGAGCTTTTCAAGGGCAAAAAGCTTGGATACTCATCTAAGAGCTTGAGAAGGGGTAAAACTCTAGATTCTAACTCTCTTTTTCTCTCTAAAACTCACTTTGGGGTATGTTGGATCTCTTCTCAAAAATGAAGAAAACCATAGAAACTCATCCTTTTGGGTGATGGTTCATTTTATGTCATTCTTACCTTGTAAACTCTTAGTTTTAAGTTAGTGTTGCCAGAATGGAAAGGGGTTTGTGGGTTGACTCATGAAAACCCAAAACCCTAGAGAGAGAAAATGAGGTTGGAGAGGAAAGATGGGTAAAATAGTAGAGGTAGAATATGAGTTGAGTTACAATGTTAAAATATGAAAGGATATGAATGTTTTAGATGGTTGTAAACTTACGATGAAAGTAGTTTATAAACATGGAAAATATGATGAATATCTTGTATGGTTGAGTGATGCAATATAAATTGTTTATGTGATATTTGGAAATAAATGACTGACATTATCGTTATGTGATGGGGATAATGAAAGATCCTAAGGTTGGAGGAGGTAGCGAAGGAACGTGCAAAGTTACCCACAACCAACCCCGACACATACCAAGGTAAGGAGAAGTTATTAATGGTATATGATAATAGAAAATGTGTGAATCTTCTGATTACGTATATGATCGGTGTATGACTCACCCGATGTGTTATGGAGAATGATCTGTCCTAGATGATATAATGTATGACTTGCCCTAGGTGGTATTGTGTATGACTTGCCCTAGGTGGTATTGTGTATGACTTGCCCTATGTGGTATTGTGTATGACTTGCCCTATGTGGTATTGTGTATGACTTGCCCTATGTGGTATTGTGTATGACTTGCCCTATGTGGTATTGTGTATGACTTGCCCTATGTGGTATTGTGTATGACTTGCCCTATGTGGTATTGTATATGACTTGGCCCAAGTGGTAATGAAAAGGTAAACATGCAATTGGAAAATAATGATTTGAAATGGTATTGATGAAGTAGGTGACAAGGTATGGCAGAGATGAACGAGTAAATTCAAATGGGTGGATGTAGTAACATGAGAGGGATAAACATGAGATGTAGATTTTATCATTTTATGGCTTCTTGCATTATAAAACTTAAAATGTGGATTATCGTTTACTGATATTTATTGAATTGATAACTTACTCCTTTGTTGTTGTTGTGTATATCTGTTATGATAATCCCATTGCAGGTAAACGAGGAAATTGAGGAAACTCGGTTCGAGGCATGAGGAGCTTAGAACTCGAAATCCTATTTTTTTTTTTGATTGATGTAAACTGTTAATTGGATAATTATAAATCCTAACTGAATTAATACTACATTTTTGTAAAGCTGGATATTAATAGCTATGGGTATTTTGGAATCCCATAGCTAGTCATATGCGGTACTTACCAAGAAGGAAATATATGAATTATGTTTTTTTGCTCCATGGGAAAAGGGTTCTAGTTTATTGCGATAACGGACTTTAAAGTATTGAATGTTGTTTAACTGAAGAGAAATAGAGAAGATAGGAATATCTATATTAAAATGAGAAGAATTTTCAATGGTAGAATTTTGGTCCTTACACAAAATGGGGCTGTTGACACTGTGAAATTCTCGCCTGAGCGAGAATCCCTCGTTTGAGCGAAAGGAAGCCTGTTGGGACTGTGAGATTCTCGCTTGAGCGAGAATCCCTCGCTTGAGCGAGAGGGTCAGATCTGAGTTTTTAAAATAGGCGGGATTTTCTCGCCTGAGCGAGAAAGGGCTCGCTTGAGCGAGAACCCGACGACTGCTCTTTAAAATAGAAACCCCAACCACATTTTAGGGTTAGAACTTTGAAGAGAAGAGAGAGAAGAGAGCTTTTCAAGAGCAAGGAGCATTAGGACTCATCTTAGAGCTTGAGAAGAGGTAAACCTCTTGCTTCTAACTCTTCTTCTTCCTCTCTAACTTGTTTTGGGTATGTTGGATCTATTTTCAAAACATGAGAAACCATGGAAACTCATTCTTTAGAGTTATGGTTCGTTTTATGTTGTTTTTCTCTTGTAACTCTTGGTTTAGAGTTGATATTTGATGAATGGAAAGGTTTTGTAGGTTATTAATGAAAACCCCAAAAAACCCCAAAATGAGAATATGGGTATAAAGAGAAAGAGATGAAATGTTAGATGTGGATGATGAGTTTGTGCTTTGATGTTGATATATTAGATAAACATGTTTGTTTTGATATTTGGAAACTTGTATTGAAGTAGTTTTAGAAATATTGAAAATACATGAATCCATTGTGTATTTGATGATGAAATACGAGTTATTTATGTGTTATTTTGAATAAATGAGTGACATTGTTGTTATTGGTGAAAATGAGGAAAGATCCTAAGGTTGGAGGAAATCGCGGAGGAGACTTTTAAAGTTACTCGGAACCGATCCCCAACGCTCACCGAGGTAAGGATAAGTGCCTCTAAATCATACTTGCTTATATGAATGAGGTATGTGAAAGAGGTAATGGTTTAAAATGATACGTCTGTAATTTATGCATTATGTTGGAAAATGCGTGGCTTTTCTGTTATGGTCAAAGAAAAGTAACATTATTGGGGGAGTACCAATGGAAAGATGACACAATGAAAGTAACATTATTGGGGGAGAACCAATGGAAAGATGACTCAATGAAAGTAACATTATTGGGGGAGAACCAATGGAAAGATGACTCAATGAAAGTAACATTATTGGGGGAGAACCAATGGAAAGATAACTCAATGAAAGTAACATTATTGGGGAGAACCAATGGAAAGATGACTCAATGAAAGTAACATTATTGGGGGAGAACCAATGGAAAGATGCTCAATGAAAGTAACATTATTAGGGGAGAACCAATTGAAAGATGACTCAATGAAAGTAAAATTATTGGGGGAGAACCAATGGAAAGATGACTCAATGAAAGTAACATTATTGGGGGAGAACCAATGGAAAGATGACTCAATGAACGTAACATTATTGGGGGAGAACCAATTGAAAGATGACTCAATGAAAGTAACATTATTGGGGGAGAACCAATGGAAAGATGACTCAATGAAAGTAACATTATTGGGGGAGAACCAATGGAAAGATGACTCAATGAAAGTAACATTATTGGGGGAGAACCAATGGAAAGATGACTCAATGAAAGTAACATTATTGGGGGAGAACCAATTGAAAGATGACTCAATGAAAGTAACATTATTGGGGGAGAACCAATGGAAAGATGACTCAATGAAAGTAACATTATTGGGGGAGAACCAATGGAAAGATGACTCAATGAAAGTAACATTATTGGGGGAGAACCAATGGAAAGATGACTCAATGAAAGTAACATTATTGGGGGAGAACCAATGGAAAGATGACTCAATGAAAGTAATATTATTGGGGGAGTACCAATGGAAATAAGACTCGGAGTAACGAATGTCGTATGCATGCTATAGGATATATAGTATGGGATATATATCCTATAGGGTGAATATGAATGAAGAGAAATGTGAATGTCACATGAATGTCGTATGCATGCTATAGGATATATAGTATGAGATATATATCCTATAGGGTGAATATGAATGAAGAGAAATGTGAATGTCACATGAATGTCGTATGCATGCTATAGGATATATAGTATGGGATATATATTCTATAGGGTGAATATGAATGATGAGAAATGTAAATGTCACATGAATGCCGTATGCATGCTATACGATATATAGTATGAGATATATATTCTATAGGGTGAATATTAGCGATAAAAAGGAAGATGTTGAGAAAGAAAGTAATATCTAGGCTATAGGATATATATTATGGGATATATATGTTATAGGGTGGATATGAATAATGTAACGACCCGATTTCTACCCTTGAAATTTTTTTCATTCATTTTAATTTCATCTTACATACATTCATCATCTTACTTAAAACCTTCAGGAATCATTCCTTAAAAATACTCTTTACACCTATTATATTATCATATAATTTAAATTGCGGAAAAACATAATTCATTCATTATTATTCCCATTGGGTACTAAGAGCCCAAAAGTGATAATACTCCAAATATGACAATACTCATGGTTACGAATATCCAAATAAATGTCAGTCATGGTTACAATTATTCAAATCCATAAGTAGTCATTTAAAGTACAAAAACGCAAATAGTGAATCCAACGTCTAAAGCTCCTAAAGCTCCCGAACTAGCATACTCCATTCGTCTATTTACCTGCAATGGGATTATCAATGACAAAAGTACAAAACACACAAAGGAGTAAGTCGTTAATTCAATAAACGTCATTATAAGATAATCCACATTAGAAAAAGGGTTAGTAAACCATTTTCGAAATTCATTTTGTCCTGCTACATAACTTGAGCCAAAGTCGCTACACCCCTCAGGGTTAGCTAAAAGCAGAATCTCGTTTCTCTTAAAACAAATCACGCTTATATACTCAAGCCAGAGTTTACGCTTCTATACTCAAGCCAGAGTCGCTAACCATTCCTGGTCGGCTAAAACATATTTTCCTTTCATCGATCTCCTCATAAATCATTTTCATGCTTCTATACTCAAGCCAGAGTGTATGCTTCTATACTCAAGCCAGAGTGTATGCTTCTATACTCAAGCCAGAGTGTATGCTTCTATACTCAAGCCAGAGTGTATGCTTCTATACTCAAGCCAGAGTGTATGCTTCTATACTCAAGCCAGAGTGTATGCTTCTATACTCAAGCCAGAGTCGCTAACCATTCATGGTCGGCTAAAACATATTTTCCTTTCATCGATCTCCTCATAAATCATTTTCATGCTTCTATACTCAAGCCAGAGTGTATGCTTCTATACTCAAGCCAGAGTGTATGCTTCTATACTCAAGCCAGAGTGTATGCTTCTATACTCAAGCCAGAGTGTATGCTTCTATACTCAAGCCAGAGTGTATGCTTCTATACTCAAGCCAGAGTCGCTAACCATTCATGGTCGGCTAAAACATATTTTCCTTTCATCGATCTCCTCATAAATCATTTTCATGCTTCTATACTCAAGCCAGAGTGTATGCTTCTATACTCAAGCCAGAGTGTATGCTTCTATACTCAAGCCAGAGTGTATGCTTCTATACTCAAGCCAGAGTCGCTAACCATTCATGGTCGGCTAAAACATATTTTCCTTTCATCGATCTCCTCATAAATCATTTTCATGCTTCTATACTCAAGCCAGAGTGTATGCTTCTATACTCAAGCCAGAGTGTATGCTTCTATACTCAAGCCAGAGTGTATGCTTCTATACTCAAGCCAGAGTCACTAACCATTCATGGTCAGCTAAAAATGTACTTCTTTTTCATTCGTTTCACCATAAATCATTTCCGGTAAATCTACGCCCACATTAGTATAAACACACCCATATATGTTTATACTAAATACGTGATTTACACTCAATCATCGCATAACCAGAAAGTATCACATACTTTCCTTTCCGTAAATCTACGCCTACTTTAATGTAAACACACCCATATATGTTTACATCAAATGCGTACTTTACGTATCAATCATTGCATAATCAGAAAACTCACATTTTCGATTCCAAATGCTCAATTAAAGACTTATCCTTACCTCGATGAGTGTTGGGTTTAGTTCTTGGCAACTTCTCAAGTTCCACCGACACCGCCTCCAACCTTAGGATCTCTCTTCATCCCACCACATAACACAATGTTAGTCATTTATTCCAAATATCACATAAACAACTTATATTGCATCATTTAATCATACAAAATATTCATCATCAATATTCAACCATCTAAAACATGCATAACATCTCATATTTCAATATTTGGAGGTAAACTCATCTTCTACCTCTAACATTTTACTCATTCTCTCCTTTTACCACATTTTCACTTTTAGGGTTTTTGGGGTTTTCATGAATCAACCCACAACCCTTTCCATTCTTGAGATACTATCTCTAAACCAAGAGTTTACAAGATAAAAACAACATAAAACGAACCATAACTCTAACGGATGAGTTTCCATGATTTCTCATGTTATGAAAATAAATCCAACATACCCAAAACAAGTTAGAGAGGAAGAAGAAGAGTTAGGAACAAGAGGTTTACCTCTTCTCAAGCTCTAAGATGAGTCCTAAGGCTCCTTGCTCTTGAAAAGCTCTCCTCTCTCTCTTCTCTTCGAAGTTCTCCCCCTAAATTGTGTTTGGGTTTCTGTTTTAAAGAGGTGTCGTCGGGTTGTAATCGATTACCAACATGGTGTAATCGATTACAATGTGAAAAATGCGCATATCTGATGCTTTTAATACGATGTAATCGATTACCAGGAGTGTGTAATCGATTACCAGGAGTGTGTAATCGATTACCAGGAGTGTGTAATCGATTACCAGGAGTGTGTAATCGATTACACTGTGTCAGATGCACATATCTGATGCTTTTAATACGATGTAATCGATTACCAGGAGTGTGTAATCGATTACCAGGAGTGTGTAATCGATTACCAGCAATGTGTAATCGATTACCAGCAATTTGTAATCGATTACCAGAAATGTGTAATCGATTACACTGTGTCAGATGCACATATCTGATGCTTTTAATACGATGTAATCGATTACCAGCAGAGTGTAATCGATTACCATCAGTGTGTAATCGATTACCAGCAGAGTGTAATCGATTACACTGTATCAACAGCCCAAAATTGCCATTTCTCGCTCAGGCGAGAATCTCTCGATCAAGCGAGGCTTCCACGACTGATACTATATTTTTAAAGATTAAAATTTGGGGTGTTACAAATAACGAGTAAGATGATTTGAATGTTTTCAATTCCGTATGTGTGCTTACGAGTTATAGTAAAGCTTAATTGTATATGAAAGTGGATTATCATGTGAAGTTAGTTTTGAACTAATGACTTACTCCCTTTTGTTTCATGTGTTGTTTATGATAATCCCAATTGTAGGTAAATGAAGGATTTCGAGGATGAAGCTCAATTAGGAAGCTTTTGTGTTTAATTACTCGCTTGTCTTTATTGCTAATTGACGTTGTAGTTGATTTAATAGTATTATGGGATGACTGTAAATTCGTTTAGATTAATACGGATATGTGTAGTTATGAGCTTTATAACTTTGGGAGACCCATAACTGGTTGTATATGGTAAATGCTATTTGAATGAATTATGTTTTTCCGCAACATAAATTTGTATGATAAGATAATAGGGTAAAGAGTATTTTCAAAGAGTGATACTTGAGAGTTTTCAATGAAGGTGGTGACTGTATGTAAGAAAGAAATAAAATAAATAAAAAAATTTCAAGGGTAGAAAATCGGGTCGTTACACTTCTCATTCTAGGTTGTGTGAGATATTCTGGAATTAGGTTTGTAGGTTACTCTTATGAGTATCGGGTTTCTGTTTTAGAAAGATCTTGTTCAAGATTTTGATTCTTTGATAAGATAGTTTGAGTTCTCTAAGGTTTCGAGAAAGGTACATAATATCACTAGCTGAGGTTAGTGGATATAGTCTTCACATTAGGCATCTTGATAGCGAGTCCGATAGCAAGATTGGCACCTGTTAGACTTGGTAGAAGAGACCATTAGGAACGGGGGGAAATTGTCAGGCTAGGCTTTGTATATCGTTGTTCAAGTGAGAAAAGCTCTTGTACTTGGAAGTGTGTGTACAAAACATTCTTCCAATGTATTGAAACAAATCTCCCAAGATCAGAAGGGGAGGCCTGAATTTAGGTTGCACGTGGTAAAGGTGAATAAATGATCGGATATATTGAAGTCAAGCTTGGGCTTGATAATTGATTGTGGTAAGAGTATTACATTATGTTAAAATGCTTGGGATGTAATTGTTTAGTTATTTATCTAACCTTACTTTGAATGTGGATTATCTTATATTGATCTTTTGAAGTTTATTGTCTTACCCCTTTGTGTTTTCTGTGTATTGTTTATGATAATCTCATTGCAGGTAAAGTGGTGATGGGTGGGTTGGAGTGACTAGATGACTTATGGGCTATAATTGCTGTAATTTATATGATTCGATATTCGTGTACTGATATTGACATTATGTGTATTTGAGGATACCCTTAACTATGTAATCTTTAACTTAACATAAGATAAGACGAATTAATTGTATGGATATGTATTACGATTTCTACTATTGAATGAAAAAAATGCATGAGACTTAAAAATGGATGATTAAGTTGTATCTACGTAGAAGAGATAGATGGGTGTAGAATTTATGATGACTTGGAAATTTTGTATGTTCTAAGAATATATATATATTTATATTGGAATTAAAAAAATCGAGGGTATAATTTGGGTCGTTACATTACAGCTTGGTACTTTTATGGATATGCTAGAAATTAATATCCTTCACTATGACGTCGCAGACACACTATAATGATATCTCACTTCTCATATCAAATAAGATGATCCTCCTCTACATCGAGAGAGATATTTTCTGCACCTGTCTCAGAGCTTAGCTCAACACATGTCTTAGAGCCTAGCTCAAGACCTGTCTTTAGTCTAGCTCAACACTTGAGTCCTTATCTCCACCTTGATCATAATCTAGTAAATGAACTTATGGGGTTTTGGATCAACACATATGTCACCCCCACCATACTTTGTCATGTTTTCTACTTCAACTCATCTAGTTTATCCTCGCGCAATACCTTTAACAGACCGTGTTCAACCTTTATGCCTTCACCTTCTTTTGCCATAATCTAACGTCAAGGCTAAGAGTCATCTACCAATTGGCTCTGATACCAATTATTGTGAACAAGAATATAATTAAATTGTAAAAGAGAATAGAGATAAGAGATAATAATACAATGAATTTGGTAACGAGGTTAAGCCAATTATGTATACGTCTCCGGGAGGGTTGAGAGGCTACCACTGTGTATTAGAGAATAAGGATTTGTTTTGGTGGTTGTTATTCTCCTTCTAATATTTGGTTTACATATTACATAAATATACATATCTCTACCTCAAACTCTTTACATCAGCTCAAACCCATAATATAGTTGTATGGTAGACATTAGAAAAACAATTCATATTGAAGTCTCTAACAGATGTCAAAAGGTGGATCTTGGACCATTACATTAATCTTTGACACTATTTAACATTCTATATATTAAGGTGGATCTTATATCAATGTATTTTTTTAAGAAACCATGAATGAAACAATGATTGAAATTGGGAATAGGGGAGACTTAGCAATTATATATGTTTATTTCTATAAATTCTAGCCAAACGAGACGAAGACAAAAAATACGAAAATATGCAAGAAGAATAAATAGATAAAAAAGGAAAGATAATCACTCACAGTAACTAGTGTGTTTAAGGAATATAAAGAATAAAAGGTTTAACATAGAGATTGAATTACAAAACCACACTTACCACTTCCCAAAGAAGAAACAATTTGGAGGGAAATAACAACAAGTATTTATAGTATTTGGAGGGAAATAAAGTGCACTTTATAGCCAACATTGACATGTTTATCACTTATCCATAATGTGCTACACTTTTTTAACAAATAAAACTTATTTACCTTTAAAAATGCACCTTTATCATTTATGTACAACATGTTTGTCACTTATGGATCTTGTACCATTATGCTAATTTTGGACGGAGTTTAACATATGAGAATATGAGTAAAAAGGGAAATGGATGAAGAGGTAAACCTCTTGTTTCTAACTTTTCTTCTTCCTCTCTAACTTGTTTTGGGTATGTTGGATCTCTTTTCAAAATATGAGAAACCATGGAAACTCATCCTTTAGAGTTATGGTTCATTTTATGTTATTTTTCTCTTGTAAACTCTTGGTTTAGAGTTGATATTTGATGAATGGAAAGGTTTTGTGGGTTATTCATGAAAACCCCAAAAACCCCCAAAATGAGAATATGAGTAAAAAGTGAAATGGATGAAATGTTAAATGTGGATGATGAGTCTGTGCTTTGATATTGATATATGAGATAAACATGTATGTTTAAATGTTTGGAAACTTGTGTTGAAGTAGTTTTGGAAATCTTGAAAATATGTGAATCCCTTGTATGTTTGATGATGAAAAACGAGTTGTTTATGTGTTATTTTGAATAAATGACTGACATTGTTGTTATTGGTTGAAATGAGGAAAGATCCCAAGGTTGGAGGAAATCGCGGAGGAGACTTTTAAAGTTACTCGGAACCGATCCCCAACACTCACCGAGGTAAGGGATAAGTGTCTCTAATTCATACTCGCTGATGTGAATGGGGTATGTGAAAGAGGTAATGTGTTTGTAAGAATAATATTGATACCCTACCCGAAGAGGTAGTGGTTTATTATTGATATCCTACCCTAAGAGGTAGTGGTTTATGGTTGATACTCTACCCGAAATGGTAGCAGATTATTGTTGTTATCCTACCCGGAGTGGTGGTGAAGTATTGTGATTATCCTACCCGGAGTGGTAGTGGATTGTTGTGGCTATCCTACCCGGAGTGGTAGTGGAGTATTGTGATTATCCTACCCGGAGTGGTAGTGGATTGTTGTGGCTATCCTACCCGGAGTGATAGTGGAGTATTGTGGTTATCCTACCCGGAGTGGTAGTGGATTGTTGTGGTTGTCCTACCCGATGTGGTATGGAGGATAACTCGACCTGCCCGATGTGGTATGGATAATAACTCGACCTGCCCGATGTGGTATGGAGGATAACTCGACCTGCCCGATGTGGTATGGAGGATAACTCGACCTGCCCGATGTGGTATGGATAATAACTCGACCTGCCCGATGTGGTATAGAGGATAACTCGACCTGCCCGATATGGTATGGAGGATAACTCGACCTGCCCGATGTGGTATGGATAATAACTCGACCTGCCCGATGTGGTATGGATAATAACTCGACATGCCCGATGTGGTATGGATAATAACTCGACATGCCCGATGTGGTATGGAGGATAACTTGACCTGCCCGATGTGGTATGGATAATAACTAGACCTGCCCGATGTGGTATGGGTAATAACTCGACCTGCCCGATGTGGTATTGAGAATGACTCGACCTGCCCGATGTGGTATGGGGAATAACTCGACCTGCCCGATGTGGTATGGGAAATGAAATCGATGAATATGATTAAGGGAAATATGAAGGATGAAAATAAGGAGGTGAATGATAAAAGTAATATTTATGCTATAGAATATATATTATGGAATATATATATACTATAGGGTAAATATGAAGGATGGCAATGAGGATGTGAATGATAAAAGTAATATTCATGCCATATGATATATATTATGGGATATATATACTATAGGGTGAATATAAAGGATGAAAATGGAAGATGTTGAGAATGAAAGTAATATACATACTATAGAATATATTATGAGATATATATACTATAGGATGAATATGGGTAAATTGGAAAATTAAAGGAAGATGATATGAATGTTTACAATTACGCATGTGTGTTTACGAATTATAGTAAAGTTTAATCGTATTTGAAATGTGGATTATCATGTAATGTTAGTTTTTGAACTAATGACTTACTCCTTTGTTTTGTGTGTTGTTTATGATAATCTCATTGTAGGTAAATGAAGAATTTGAGGAGGGAGCTCACTTAGGAAGAATATGTGTTTATTATCTTGATTGTCTTTATCGCTGCTTTGACATTGTAGTTGATTTGATAACATTTTGGGATGAATGTAAATATGATTAGGATAATACTGAGATATGTAGTTATGGAGGTTATAACTCTAAGAAACTCATACTGGTCGTATGTGGTAATTACTAAATGCATGAATTATGTTTTTCTGCAACATGAATTGCATGATAACGTAATAGGTTAAAAGGTTAGTGTCAATGAATTATTCATGAAGGTTTTTCAGTAAAATAATGAATGTATGTAAGGAAAGATTTTAAATAAACAAAAAAATTTCAAGGGTAGAATTTGGGTCATTACATCACTCGGTACAATAAGTAATCCATTTTATTCAATTCATTTTATTGACAAAAATTTAATAATTATCCAACTCATAAACTTAAACTTTTTGATAATAATTAAAGGAATGAACTAAGAGGATTTAAAAATCCTAGTACATAAGTGTTTGTTATTGGAAAGTAAGTCTCACATCGATTACCTTATTGTTTCAGGAATGATTTAAATACCTGTTGGACTACTCCTCTCATAGCCAATCGGTTTTGGAACCTTAACATGGTATCAGAGTCAGAACCCAACTTTTGTCCGGTTGTCATGAGCCAAAAAAATACTCTTTAGTTATGGGTCAAAGATAATCATTCGCTTGGTCCGACAGACTTATGTGGAGGGGCATGTTGGGAAGTAATTCACACATCGCTTACCTCATTGTCTCGAGAATGATTTAAATATCTGTTGGACTACTCATTTTATTGTCTTTAACATTTGCATCTTATAAAAACTTATACTTTAAAACTATTTCAAAGTCCTCTCATTTTATTCCCACATTTGTGTACATTCTTGAATCATCACTTCATAGGATCATAAAGTTGAGTATATGCACTCTCTTATGTTGTTGAGAGTCATGAAGTTTGCATGAAAAGTAGACCAAACCAACCAAACAACTACACAATAAATCTCTCTCTCTATATTAGATTCTAACTAATTAATAACATGTACTCAAGTAATAAAGTTATCAATATTAATTTCCTTAACAAAGAAAATGGCAAGAGCAATAACCATTAATTACTTAACTACCCTTCTAGCTATATCCGTTATAATTATCTTTTCAAATTCTGAAGCTAAGGTTTCAATTTCATGTCCCATAGTTGTTAAGAATATTAAACCTTGTTCTGATTTCCTACTAAAAAGTAAAGACCCATCTCAAGAATGTTGCAATGGTATAAAGATATTGAGTGGTGAAAGTGAAGGAGAAGAAGATAGAACAAGTATATGTGAATGCATCAAACAAGGACTATATAGTATTGGAACGTATGATCCTAAACGTATACCTCAACTTCCTCAAGCTTGTGGATTGTCTATGATTGTTCCTCCTATTGATAACAACACTGATTGTTCCAAGTAAGGTTTTTCTTTTGGTCTATTAATTAGAGTGTGTTTGATTCACAATATTAACAAATCAGACTTTATTTTGTACATCTAGAAATGACACTTTAGAGTTTACATCAATGTTTGAAACCCGAACCGGACGTTAAGTCGAAAGAGTTTTCGTATTAGGTCTAACCGGTTTAAACAGTTAAGTCGTTCGGTCGGACCGGATGATTTTAAATATAATTAATAATTTTTATCTGTAAATATATAATTATATATAAATGTAAAATTTTATATAATTAATAATTTTATATAACTATATTGAAATAATATATCTCCTTCTTTTTTGGACCGAAATAAAACAAAACATTAGAGTTATATTCCATTTTTTAAAAAATTTAAGTGAATCGTCCAGTTTTTTCCGCGGGTTATTCCGATTTAACTGGGTTTAGCACGGTCGAACTAGAATTTCGCCGATTCAAGGCGGTCCAACTACTCATTCGGTTAAGACTACAAACCGGAGTCATTTTTATGTCCGGCCGGCGGTCGAACCGGTTGGAACGTCCGGTCCAGTTATCACAACACTGGTTTATATCATATTTATATATATTTTGTATATAAAGTCAGTTGTGATAGAAATGGTTGGAAAATAAGTATTAAATCGTCTATTTCATTATCCCGATAATGATTTAATATATGTTGAGATACTCTTATTAACAATTGGTTTTGAGATGAAACTTTATCATAATATCATAATCAAAAGTCCAAACTCCTTCCGATTGTCATGAGCCAAATAATTCTCTTTAAGTCTTGTCACTTAAAACTGATTAGTGTTACTTATATATATTTTTTCCAAACATCAGTCAACAAGGTTTATTTGGACCTTCAACAAATTTTTTTGGGTTGAATTAATCTCAATCAAACACATGCTATTTGTAGAAAAAAACGTTAAAAACTTACTTTTTTTTAACAATCTCTTCAACACATTAATTCTTTGTTAGAGAGTGAACTTCTGTTGATTTAATAAATCTTGCTAACATGAAACTTTGTCAATAATAGCAAGAATATACAGTTTTATTCTATAAGCTAAGAGATTTTTTGTAATGCTTATATAATTCTAACTGAATAGTTGTTGGAAGTTATAAAATATGATGATAATTACTTCTTTATTATGGTCATGCAGGATAAACTTTACAATGTAGTTAACATCAATTGTGCTAGGAATATTCATTACTACTTGTATGGTGCTGAAACAGGAATTTACTATAATATTGTTATAAAGCCCTAAATAAATAAGTACATATTGTCATATGTATATGAAACTTGTCAATTGGAAATAAATTAAAATAAAATTATCCTCATCTTTTCCTCCTAATTTCTATTTTTTTTGTTTAAATTGAGATTTAATTTCTATTTCAATTTCTAAGTATGCCATAAATTATTGGGTTGTT
Source organism: Lupinus albus (assembly GCA_009771035.1). Lineage (NCBI taxonomy): Eukaryota > Viridiplantae > Streptophyta > Magnoliopsida > Fabales > Fabaceae > Lupinus > Lupinus albus. The sequence continues at coordinate 12,178,407 of CM020019.1, read as the reverse complement.
ACAAAAGAGAGATACACCAATACCAATATCGTGTAACGACCCGATTTTCATAACTCAAAAATTTTCAAACTTTATTAAAAGTAAATATTAGTTAAGTTTCCCAATTCAAAATGCGGAAATAATCAATAATAAATTTTCATCAAAAACATTACATCACCTTCTACTTTAATCCATAATTCATACAATTATCCTTTGTTTCAATTACAACACATTAAAGGTAATATGTTAATTCTTATTACATCCTTTTAGTCTTTTAAACAGAACATCAAAACATAAATGAAAACTCTCATATAAGGGGTCCAATATCAACCATTACAAACTCTTAGAGTAACTACTAAACACACACTAAATCCAAAGCAACGCAATTACTCCAAGACTCTACAGTATCTTATCCCTTAGCTCCACCTACAATCTGATTACCACAGATTGAGTAAACAAGACAACATAGAGAGAGTCAGTCATTAAATACATGCAATATATAACATGGTGAATTTACATAGAATAATAACATTAGAACATAGTTAAACAGGAACTCTACATCATTCAACGCAACACAACCCATGAGATTCAATAAACCATTATTCATAATTACACCACCATTCCATAATACCAATAACTCACAATTGTCAAACCACAAATCAACCCATACTACAAATGCATATCCAAAATTCATACCACGAATGCATGTCAAAATCCATACCACGAAGGCAGGACAAAATCCATACCACGAAGGCAGGTCAAAATCCATACCACGAAGGCAGGTCAAAATCCATACCACGAAGGCAGGTCAAAATCCATACCACGAATGGCAGGTCAAAATCCATTCCACGAAGGCAGGTCAAAATCCATACCACGAAGGCAGGTCAAAATCCATACCACGAAGACAGGTCAAAATCCATACCACGAAGGCAGGTCAAAATCCATACCACGAAAGCAGGTCAAAATCCATACCACGAAGGGCAGGTCAAAATCCATACCACGAAGGCAGGTCAAAATCCATACCACGAAGGCAGGTCAAAATCCATACCACGAAGGCAGGTCAAAATCCATACCATGAAGGCAGGTCAAAATCCATTCACAACAGTAGGACTAACGCGATTAAATAGGAAACTCATGAGATTTCTCGTTTAACCGTGTTAACCACACGAAATCCTCCAACTAGTGAGTATTGTTGGAGTTTCCAATATTATCATCCCAATACCACAAGGTTTAATGCTGCTCCCTCACCTGAGTAGCCGCTAATGGTTGCACTAAAGCTCAGTTGCGTTCTCCGCCGTCTCCTCCAACCTTAGGGTATTTCAACCCAAAACAACAACAATCACAACACATCAATTTACATGTCAAGACAAGAATAATACTAACCAAAACTCATACAACACAAGACAACATCATCTATTCACTTCATCCTTAAAAGGGGGTTTCCATAATATTGAAATGACTCTACGGTTTTGAAAACAACCCTTCATACACCCTTTACGAAAAACAACTCATGCTCTACGAGTTTTACAAGGTTTTCCAAAGCAAAACGAAGTACAATGTCAAAAGAGGGTTTATGGGGTTTTATCCCTAAATGTGGAGAAGAAACCCTATCCAAAAAAAGACATTCAACCCTAAGAGAGACTAAGTTAAGCGATTTACCTCTTCTTCGGCCTCTTTCTCGACTCTAAGGGTGCTCAACTCCTCAAATCGTTCCTCTCCTCTTTGTTTTTCGAAAAATAACTCTTATCCTCACTTGGGACGTCTACTTATGTTTTCAAAGAATCTCACCGTGTTAAGTGTAATCGATTACCATAATGGTGTAATCGATTACAGTGTGAAAAATGCACATATCTGATGTTTTTAATATCATGTAATCGATTACGAGAATAGTGTAATCGATTACATCATGAAAAATTACACATGTCTGATCAGATATCAGCATGTAATCGATTACCAAGACCATGTAATCGATTACATAATGAAAAATTACACATGTCTGATCAGATATCAGCATGTAATCGATTACCAAGATCATGTAATCGATTACACTGTGTCAACAGCCCAAATTTGTCATTTCTCGCCCAGGCGAGACAACTCTCGCTCGGGCGAGAATCCTCCAGTATAGCCCAAGATTTCACCCTCCCAGGTGATCCCTTCTCGCTCAGGCGAGAATCTCTCGCTCAAGCGAGACTTCCAGAACTGATACTACAATTTTGAATACTAAAATTCGGGGTGTTACATATCGGGTATTAGGCCTAATAAGCCACATAACACGTAAAGGCTCAATGTTAAGAAAACATATATCGTTAGCACGAACATTTGTAAGCTTATTTAATGTGATACTTGGATCTTTGTTATAGTGTTATTCAGTTGATATAAAATATTTCTTATCAATTTTAAAAAAAAATATCATTGATTGAAAATATGAGGTTAAAATGAGATGTGTATTAGAATTATTATTTGACAATAATTGTAACTCCCGAAATACTAACCAATAATAATAATTTTTTGGAGAAATGTAGATAATTATTTTTTTAAAATATTATGCATAAGATTATGTTCTCTCGAAATCATAATCAAAATAAAAACGCCACATTTTCTCATATCGTTTTTTGCGGAATTATAATATATAAAAGCCATAAATAGAGAAAAATAATAGATAAACATCTTTTCTGAAAAGTTACTCATATCATAACAGAATATAAAAAGTTACTTGATCATGCAACACATACAGCAAGGTGTTGTCTGGTCAGGTATACATAATGTTATACCATATCCAAAATAACCACCGGAAAGTACATCAGTATAAGCCACACGAAATGTACATAAGGATTTCAAAATAAACAAAATAAAATTGGGGACATCAAAACTACATAAGTGTATAATCTACAGGTTTTCATGTACACCTCAAAAAGAAAAGACCAAGAGTCTCCTAGCAACTAGCCACCTGACTGGAAGGGGCATAGATCCCTCACTCGGATCTTCCTCGGTATCATTCTCATTAGCCACGGCGATCGCTCCCGCACCCACCCGATTGGGCCAACTACTTCGTCGTCAGAATCTGAGGTTAGGTCCCACACCTCAACCGTATCCTCTATCACAACCAACTCTACATAGTCATTAACATCAATATATTCCTTCAGTATGGCCCTCGCCTCCATCTCAGCTCCTCTGCTACTCTCCCTCTTCACTTCCTGCGATGCAGGTTTCGCCTAATAATCATCCCCAGATCGGTTCTGAAGAACTCATCTCCTTGCTAATAACTCTCTGCTTTTGAGACGGTCCCGCCATGTTACTAGTCATAACCATCTCATCAGTGGCTCCTGAATAAGCGGATTGTCTCGTACAGTATATGCCACGCCTCCATCTCGGATCGTAGAAGGATGGTCCATCTAAATGACCAATATATTCTAGAACAAGAAAAGAAAGGGAAAAAACATCTAATGAATGCAATTCATTGACGTCGTGGAATTACTCAGAATATAACATCATGTTGACAAACATGCAACATATATAACATATATAGCATGTAATTAGCAATGATAAGTGCATATGATGAATGATGTGTGTACTCAAGATATTGGGATTAATACCCTCGGGTACAATATGATACATGCTATACATGGTACTTGTCCTTTCTTACTCCTCAAATATATCCTCCCAATTAACTAGTCGGAAACTTACCGAGAGTACAGGTTCCATACCAAGCCATTTTGATTGCATCCAAACATACCTACAAAAAGATATTAGATCGATCTATTCCCAATGGAACTGTCCATAAAAGGATGGTGTCGTATCAAATGCTTTTGGTTTCCTCTCCATCAGTCCATGATTGTGCTCAAATGGGGTGTTAGAGATTATCTAGTTAGATATGTGAGACAATCCTGTTCCAACGAATAATTCACTCTAGACACATAGCGTACTGTCCCATCTAGATGCCCCCTCGAGGCTTTATTGACACATCACCATCGTCATCGTCCCTTTCAATTTCTCGAGGCCCATCGTCTCCCATCAATTTCCTCTCCACTACTTCATTAACATATGAGTACGAACACTAATTGATGTTAGCAAGATTAAGTCTTTTCATCATTCTTTTACATGTGATCAGCCCATTCTGAGACATCTCCCAATGAATGCTTCTAGTGGGACCTGATCTTAAACCATAACATCTTATAAGAAAACCTCACCACAACTAAGACTGATTGATGATTCATCTTGGACGACCCAATGATAATCACCACTTAAGGCCAGACGAATCATAGTGGGTGGAGACATAAAGTTAGGGCCTTACCCTTACCATTCACCGCCTCATCAAAAGCGCCGTAAGTAAACCTCTACCACTAGCATCTTATACTATTGAAAATAGCATTTACATTATGATCTTGTTTGATAAGTATTTGTTACATCTTTGGGACATTAGTCCATCTCATATATTTCTTATAACCTTTCTCACATTCCCAAGACTTCAAATTTCACAGACTTCTCAAAAATATATTACTTTAACCTTTCATCACTTTCGAACTTTTACTTAGGTTCTCATCCCCAAGACCTCTTAATCTAGAACAGGACTACACTCATGTTCTTTTCATCCACACATCTTAAGGCATTGCTTTCTCATCTCATAACCCATCACTTCTACTTGGTGGAGTCCTAATTGAAGATCACTCTTCCTGTTACCAACATCATTCTTTTCATGTCTTGAGAACAACATATTATATTGCAAAAAGTAGTATAATATAAGTAATGTTCATCCATGGTTATTACCACAATATTACCATATTACACTCAACACAACTCATCAAGAAAAATAAATATAAGACACAATCCAAACAATATGACTTAGTTAAGAAGTCAAATGCTCTTTAATTCAAACAGACAAACAATTAATTAAATGGATGACTTCTTAACACTCGAGATATCTCCAAACTCTTGAGGAAGTTTAGGAGTTCTCAATGTCATATTCTAAAACATTGTGTCACGTTGCTTCTCCCTCACCTCATGATTTGTGCAGTGATACCATGAGGAATTTGGTAAAGAGGTTCGGCCAATTATGTTTACGTCCCCTAGAGCGTTTAGAGGATATCACTATGTATTATAGAATAAGGATTTGTGTATAAGTCCCCTATATTGTTCTCCTTGTTACATTAGATTTATACAACATATATATATATATATAGCTTCCACCCCAACCCATAATATAGCCATTTGGTAGACATTAGAGAATTAATTCATGTCTAAGCCTTTAACAAACAAGTTGTAAGATACAGGAGAGTACTAATCTGCAACAACATCTCAACACTTTTAATTAAGTGATCAATGACTTGAAGAAACTTGATGTGAAGGTTGATGATGAGTACAAAATAATAATATTATTATGTTCTTTTCCAAATTCCTATGAACATTTGGTGACAAAACTAATGTACGGGAAAGACTCAATCAAACTAAATGAGATCACATATGTACTTTTTTCCCACAATCAAAGAAGACAGAATGCAGGGAAAATGTCTTAGGGCAATGGTCAGTATGTGAAAGGGAGCCAATTGCATGGGAGAAAACAAGGCAGAAGAGGTCTTCTCAAAGGGGAAAACCAAATTCCAGGGGCAGAACACTAGTAGAGTGTTTTAAGTACAAATAGACTGGCCATTAAAAAAAGGATTGTCCCAATGAATTGAGTCCTAGCAAGCCGATAGGGAAAGATGAAGTATCTAAATTTGCAAATATTGTATAGAAAGATAACTCAGGTTACAACAGTGAAGGTGATATATTATCTGCATCATCAAATCATAGTGCAAATGAGTGGATACTTGACACTAGTTATTCTCACTATATGATGCTAAATAGAGAATGATTCACTTGGTTTCGTATATCTCAGAAATGATAAAGCATGAAAAATTATTGGCATGAGATAAATTAGAATTGTGAGAATAAAGGTGTTGTGAAGGCGTCATGTAAGGTTAGGCACTACCATATTTGAAGAAGAATTTGATTTATTTGGGGATATTGCATACCATGGGATTTAGCTATAGAGTTGGTGGGAAAATGATACTCTTTGAGTATGCAAAGGTGTTCTGACTCTCATGAAGGGAAAGATGCCTACTGGGAACACTTACAATTGTTATGGAGTACAATTGTAGGTGGAGTTGTTGGAGTGGCTGAAGAGATTTCAGACCATGATGCTACAAAATTATGGCACATGCTTTTGGGTCATATTAGTGTGTGTGGCATGACAAAACTATGCAAAAGAGGATTGTTGAAGGGAGTCAACAAATGCAAGCTATATTTGTGCAAGTATTGTGTGCTTGGGAAACAGACACGTGTTAGTTTCAAGGTTGGGCAACACAGGACTCGAGGTAATCTAGACTATGTCCACACTAATGTATGGGGGCCCACTTCGAAACAATCCTTGGGAGGTTCTAAGTATTTTGTTACTTTCGTTGATGAATTTTCTCGCAAGGTCTAGATATATTTTCTAAATCATAAGTCAGGCGTCTTTATCAAGTTCAAGGTTTGGAAGACAAAGATAGAGAACCAAACTAGTAGAAAAATCAAATACCTAAGGTCAAATAATGGTATGAAGTACAAAAGTTCATAGTTTCTGAAATTCTGCAAGGAACATGACATTCAGAGACACTTTTCAATAATGAAGATTCCACAACAAAATGGTGTTACATAAATGATGAATAAAATTCTTATAGAGAGAGCAAGATGTCTGAGACTGAATGTTGGACATTCCAAAGGTTTTTGGGCAGAGAAACTTAGTATGACATGTTATGGCATCAATAGATCACCATGTGCTTCATTGGATGGTAAAATTGTTGAGAAAATATGGATAAGTAACCTAATCAATTACAATAATTTGTGTATATTTGGTTGTCATCCTTATGTATATGTTCATATTGATGAACGATCTAAACTTGACCCTAAGTCAAAGAGGTGTATCTTCATTGGATATACTAAAGGTGTGAAGATTCAAGTTCTAGGATACAGTTTCCATAAAAGTGGTGTCAAATAGAGATATAGTATTTGATGAAGATTTCATATTAAAACAATCAATTTTAATAAAGGTGCTCAGGCCAAATGGAGATACTTTGGGATCAGATATTACTATGGTGAGCAATGAAATGACAAAAGTGGATAAAGGCAAGAAATCATGCACTAGTTCAAGTCAAGCACATGAAGATTCTCTAGTGGATAGTTCAAGTGTACATGAGTATCTACTTGGTAGAGGTAGGGATAGACATCTTATCAAACCTCTAGATGGAGACAAGAGATCCATGTAGGGATGGCAAAAATACCCGGACCCGTGGGTACCCGACAAAATACCCGCAAAAACAGCTCATGGGTGGGAACAAGTATCATGATACCCGCCCCGCGGGTACCCCTATATATTTTAATTAAATATTTTATACTTATTTATTATTAATTTAACATTATATTTGTTTATTTTATTATTACTTCATAATAAAATTTAGTAATGTGACTATAATCATAAAATTATCATATACATATCATATTATTTAAGTAAAAAATAATTTTATAGATTAATTACTGTATAATATATAAAAATATAATTAAAATTGGAAATCTGTTGGGTACCCGCTGATACCCGCTACCTGCACGGGTACCCCAAATAGTTCGGGTATGGGCACGGGAATACACTACCCGTACCCACTTGTGCCCGTTGCCGCATCCCTAGATCCATGTAACCTTCAAGAGGCTATAAACAGTCAGGATAAAGAAAATTGGATGGGTGTCATGATAGAGGAGATGGAGTCTTTACACAAAAACCAAACTTGCGAGCTTGTCCCATTGCCCCAGACAGGCATGCAATTGGGTGCAAGTGGGTGTACAAGAGGAAGTCAGCAATACCGAAAAAAAGAATGGGAAATGTTCAAGGCTCGTCTTGTAGAGTGAATTAGACGAAAGGAATTATATGCACTTAGAACATATGGATGTGAAGATCGCCTTTCTCCATGGTGAACTAGACTAAAATATTTACATGACACAACCATAATGATTCAGTGCAGTTGGCGAAGTCACTTGGTTTGCAAGTTGAAGAAGTCTCTATATGAGTTGAAGCAGTCTCCTAGATGTTGAAGTTTGGGTAGAAGCATTGTGAGTATGATTCTTGTCTTTATGTGAGAAGTCTTGATGACGGATCTTTTGTTTTTTGTGCTACTTTATGATGATGACATGTTGATTGTTGGTAATCATTTGAGTGATATCAATGAGTTGAAAGTCATGTTGGACAAGGAGTTTGACATGAAAAACTTAGGGTTGTTAGGAAGATTCTTGGAATGGAGACTCACAGGAACATGGGAGCAAGAAAACTATGGCTCTCCAAGTAAAGCTATGTTGAAAAGATCTTAGAGAAAATTGATATGAGTCATGCTAAAATAGTGAGCACTCTATTGGCAAATCACTTCAAGCTTTCCCTATATCAGTGTCCAAAGACAGATGAAGAGAAGAAATATATGTCAAAGGTTTCATAGCCAATTTTTGGTGCAGCGGAATAGATTGTTTCACAGTGTTGGCCACAAGCAATCAAATAGTGTGTAGAATAAATAGAACAGAAGAAGACACGAGAAATTGTTAAGAGGGTTTGGCCAATTGTGCATATGTACCCAGAAGCGCTGAGCGGCTACCAAGATATTATTGGATAATAAGGATTGCAAGCTCTAGTACACCCATAGGGCCAAGATCTCATGGGGTGTTTCTATTTGATGTACATTATAACAAGAGATTTGAGTCTACTATATAACATTAGTTAATCTACTCCATTCCAATACTAAACAATGTGAGTCTTATACAATAACATATTTCAAATATCCATAACATTTAGCATTTTCCATATAGAATCTCACTAACACCCCTTTATTTTAATATTTGTAGGATGACTTCTCATTTTTATCATGCAGGAAACATGTTTACAAAGACAAAATGATTAGAAATAATCTTAGTGTAACCTTACTTATTAGAATTAAAGAATAAGAAAAGAATTGTGTATATATCATTGATTGAATGAGTTGAATAGATTCAATGAATTGAAGAAAATGATATTGAATGAATTACAAAGTTACATAAATGTCTTATATAAAAGGAAGGAAAACTAACTAACTTAACAACCAAAACTAATTAATCAACTAAAAGGTACGTGGGTGTAAATTAATTACTAACCCAATACAATATTATCCCAAAATATCAAAATATATTTTAACTAGAGCGGATGTTGACAACTCTTAGTTTGGACAAAAGATGAATGGATAAGACTCCAAAGCCTTTGTTAGAAGATCTGTAACTTCAAGTTCTGCATCATATTCTTGACCATAGAAAAGAATGTATGACCAAATTTATTGTCACTTCAGTTGAGATATTTAATGTAGAAATTCCAAGAAGTAGAACAATTCTTTAAAATATAACACATGAAACTAACAAGATTGTGCTAAGAGAATTTATAGAAGAAATGGAAGAAAATGAATTACAATAGAAAGTAATGGTGTTATTCATTAAGAACCAACACAATAAAAAGAATAAAATGATATTGAATGAATTATAAAGTTACATGAAGACAATATATAAAAGGAATGAAAATTAACTAACCTAATAACCAAAACTAACTAATCAACTAAAAAGTAATTAAGTTTAAACTAAATTATTAGTCAAATATAATATAATACTAATCCAAAATATCAAATATATTTCTTAACATTACTTATACATAATATACTCAAATTTCTTATATCACTACCTTCAATCTTACCTCAAGCCATATAAACTCTTGTTTTTGGCACACATAGTCTCATTTGCCTTCAACCTTACATCATAAAGTATTATTTTGATTAACATATGACAATTAATTCATATACCAATGAAATACCGAAGTTTAAACATTGTAATAACTAAAGTTTTATAATTAATAGGTTAATGGATATATGAGAAAAATATAGATGGGAGAAGTACAAGAAGTAGGGTTAAAGAATGAAATGGGATAAGTTCACAACCTTAAAAAACCTCATTTTTTATTCCCAAAACCCTAATTTATAAATATGTATGTACTGTCAGTATAAAAATTTATATACAGTGAGTATATTATTCTTCATTCATTTGCATTACCTTTTTGAAGAGTCAATGAAGATTAAAAATGAATATCGGATAATATACTAACAGTGTATAAAACTCTTACACTATCAATACGTACATTTTTCTCATACTTTAATGCCTCACTTTTATATGCCATAAACTTATTATTTAGTGTGATTAAATAAAGAAGAAACAAATGTGTGAACATGAAGGTTTTTCTCTAATCTCATGTCAACCTCGAAAATCAAATAACTATTTTGCATCAAATGCTCCAAATATGTCTAGATATAAACAAAATCACATTGTAAAATTGGTTATTGATGCCAAAAATGGATTTAAATAGAAAATACCGCGAAATATATTTTGGGCCAAATACTAAATTGGAGATTTGGGTTTTCTATTATCTTTCTTATATGATTATACGGGAGGGATTCATTTACTCTCAGAGTAAGTGGAAAAAACCTACTACACATTTTAGCCATTCAATTTTGAAAAATCCAATAATTTAGATGTATTCACAAATTCAAACCATTGAATTTCCCAAGAATAAATGATCATGATGTGGAATAAGTTTTTTTCACTTACTCTCGGAGCAAGGGAATCTATTCTATTATGCTAGAAAATAAAAGAGAGCCACGCCCACGGATTAATTTGTCCAACTTTTGCAAATTTCAAGGATTACAATTATACTTTCATTTTTAGGGAATAAATGTAATGATCCATTGTCCAATAGTAAGTTTTTTAAACTTACTTCACATATTAACCATCAATTCTAGAGAAATCCAATTGTTTGAATTAGTTGGTAGATCTAAACCATTAAATTTTCTTAGAATTGATGAATAAGATGTGAGATAAGTTTTTTAACTTAACTCTTGGAGTAAATGGATCTTAACCCCAAACAAAATATATATTAATGATCAAACCCATTAGAATAATACAAGAGTAACTCTAATTAAAATGGTGTATCTGTAAAATTGAATATATATATATTAAAATAGATAATAAATATTTTTATTTATATCATTAGTGAAACGTATATTCAGATATTATAGATATTATATCATGTTTTTGACATGTAAACAAATTTAGTAGTGTATACTTTTTTATTTTAAAATAAAAATGGATAGATATAGTACAAATGAAAATCAGTCGTTTTTACTATAATTGTTATTATACTAATATTTTGTTCTGATCACAATTTTTCCAATTACATCAAATAATACAATCCAATTTTAATAACTATAGTTAAAGGTTTCAATAATTTACAAAATAAAACACACACAAAATTAACTGAAAACAAATCTACCGACTACAGGTAAGTAATATTTAATTTGGATCATATATATTTGTATCACTAAAATCAACACACCTATTTCTTTCATTTCCATAACTATAAATAAATTCATTTAAAATAAACTAAAGGAGTAAATTATTCATTAATTTTGTTTCTAGGTCAAGTTTGATTCTTCGAAAAAGTAAATTTTAAAATATTGAATTAATATTTTATATATGAAACAAATTTTTCTTTAAAAAAATCATTATTTTAACACCACACTCATTTTTTTGAAGATAAGGCAAAACAGCAATGAAACCATATTTCAATATTCCCATTTTCTCCTTCAAACACTAACATTCTAAAGATTTTCGAAACGCCGCTTTTTCACTTCTTCTGTTAATGGTTATGGCAACTATTCTCTCTGAACATGTTTGTGTTAGAACAGTTCATGATATTTCTTCTTCTTTCTACTCAAAATGTCACTATTCTTTACTCAGGAATAAACCATATTGTAATATGCTTTTATATTCATTATCATCAAGAATTATAGCTTCTCATTCATTTCCCAACAATAAGGATGTCTATAAACAAGTGGGTATGTTCCAAAATTATGTTTTTTTAATGTGTTTCTGTGTAAGAGCATTTTCAAATTTGGTTTATTTAGTTTGTATTTATTATAATTAGTGGAAAATATGTTTGATGTCTTGTGTTATTTTTATTCTTTTATATAGTTGACTATGTGGTCACATTTTCAAATTCAAATTGTGGAAATAGTTTTTCCGTACACCCTACTAGGTAGGAATCTCGTGCAGGGGCCGCCCTTTGTTAGATTATGTATTTACATAGATTTTGCTTAAGGAAGACTTAGAGATTGATGTTTTGTCGAGATAAATATAATTTATGACAGAATATTACGACGTTGTTCATCCATGTAGCTGACACCACAGTGGGATAAAGGCTTAGTTGTTTTTCACTATTGTATAGATTTCGCTTAAGGTCGGAGAATGCCTAGCGATAATCTTCCATGCAATTATTGTGGAGACTACTACAACCTATGTTCGCGATTGTGTTGTGGAATGCAATTTACAATCATGCTACCTTAAAAGCTAGAACTTGAAACATATTGGTATTTATGTTGTTAATGTATGGAATAAAGTGGTATTAGTGGTTCATTGTGGTGTTGCTCTAGGTGGTGTAGCTTTTATTCTTACATATGTTCATGCTATTTTGCTTTATCATTGGAGAAGTGAAATTCTGATGAGGTATTTTTTGATACAGTCAATGTCTCGCATATTTGAAGTGTGTGTTAGCCTTAGAATGGTTTATCTTGATTTTAATATGATAGATGAAGATGATAATATAGTGGTTGAAAAATGGTATTTTTTATTTGCTAAAGATGTTCCACCAATGTCACAAATAATAGGAACAATGTTTCAAAATGCGGACCGCATCACGTGATGCAGCCGCAATATTGCGGTTGTGGTGACTGCTGCAACTGCATCACACCACAATTGTGGTGTGACACCGAATCACAATGATGCAACCGCAACGGGCCGCAACGCAACCACATCGGATCGCATTTGGGCTGCATCAGGCCGCAATGCAACCGCGTCTGGCCGCATCAGACAACATCGATATCAAAAATAGTTTTTTACTCACAAAATAATTCACACCTTAATGACTACAATCGCAGTAACCGCAACCGCATTTTAAAGCAATGAATATGAGCTTTAAGCTTTTAAGGATGGAGATAAGGTCTAAAGAAGTGTGCCCATGGGACAAATGACCCACTCACCTGATTCCTGAAAAATGTTTGTGTTTTAGGAAAGAACTCTTATCATATACACTTTTCATGGAACTAGGTAGTTCTGAATTTTGATATATGATATGTCTGAGGTGAAAGGATGTTAAAATTTGTTCAATGGTATACAAAGTGTTGTGTGTTAATTGTCACACATAACGAACCAAACAGCAATAACCAGGCGTTACTACCTTAGTCTTTCTAAGTAGGGTTGACTACATGAAACGAACGACATCATAATGCCTCATCATAAATGTAGCCGACCCCACCTAGTGGTATTAAAGTTTGGTTGTTGTTGTTGTTATAAATCATGTTCATTGACAAAATATTGATCTGCACATCAACGGTTTTATACATTACTAGACGCATAACAATCAAGAATAAGTTAAGGCAATGAGAAGATTGTTAACAGTAGATAAATAGGAATACATGATTGTGGTATTTGGGCAGGGAGTAAGTAGACCCTGGAAGTTCTGCAGTGTCTACCTATCTTTTTCTTTTATATTTGCTCTCTTTTTTCATTCAGTATTTGAGAGAGGTTCCACTATAAGGAGTTAATTTCTTAAAGAAACACAAGCTCTTATACCAGTTGATAAGAGCTTGTATTTTCTTCCATGAAAAACATGGATTTCTTAAAGAATTACTCGCTACCATATAATCATGCTGATTGCGCCTTTTCCCCTATCTAAATTTGATGGAACTGTGTTGGTTTTAATCACATAAATATTCACTTTTGTATTTCCTTGCTTCCTCTTTCTGAATTGAATGGCCTGAACAAGCCCCTAGACCAAAATATAAGTTGGTTGAAGCCGCCTCTTCTTCAAATCGAATGTGGTAGAGTGAAATCGGTATCAAATAATGATTCTACGTAGTCTAACATATGTTATCACTTATAACCTGTAGATCTCTGCTGCATTCTTATATTTATTTTGTAAATAATCATAATAACAGTCATGTAAATATGCTCAGGTTTATTTTCTATAAGAAGGAAAGTTGAAGATGCAGTTCATCGTGCTGAGATGTTTGCATCAACAGCCTTGGAAATGGAAGAAGCAAGAAGGACTAAACAGGAAGAAATGGTACGTGATTTTGATCTGTGGGATGATCCAGCTAAGTCCAACGACGTTTTCCTCAAGTTAGCAAATAGTGCCAAAGTGGTTGATTCTCTTAAGGACTTAAGATACAAGGTGATGTTCTATTCCAATCAGTTTAACCAGAACTTTGCAAAAAATTATTCATCTTCTCTTCTATATGAAATTTGATTGTTGTGATTATTGTTTTGCTGTAACCACTAAAGTATAATGAATGTCATTCGGTTTGTTTTGAATTACGTTTTCCTTTCACCTTATTTGGAAAGAAAGTGATGCATTGTTATATGTCCTGCAGGTAGAGGAAGCAAAGCTGATCCAGCAATTGGCCGAGAGGAATGTTATTGATTATGGCCTTTATAAACAAGCATATGACGCGTCTATGGATGCGGGCAAGATTCAAGATCAGTATGAGATGTGTAAGCTTCTTAAGGGGCCATTTGATGTTGCAGGAGCTTGTTTGGTTATAAAAGCTGGACCTGGAGGCATCTATTCACAGGTTTGATAATGTAATGCTTGAACTTCATGATGATTTACCTTTGAATTTATAACATGTGAATCTGGTTGATATATCATGATAAGTTGTGTTACTATTTTTCAGTGAAAACTTAACCTTGATCATGATGCATTTTAAAATTGTTTATTAGTTTAATTGAGGAGTAAAATATAAACTTGGTGCTCCAAAGATAAAACTGCCACCAACATGATCACCCAAAGAAAAGTGCCACCAAATATGTCTCTGAAAGTTTAAAGATAACACCATTGGTCCTTCTAGAGACATATTTGGTGGCACTTTTCTTCGGAGGAGCAAGTTGGTGACACTTTTATCCGTGAACGACCAATTTGACATTACTCTTCAATTCAGTATTGTGTTGAAGATTTATAGGATTACAGTTAAGAAAGAAAGAAGAGAACACAGCTAACAAGCATATACTAATAGTATTTTTGATAGGATGAAAATGTGATACAAAACACTAACCAAGTAGCCCTATTTATAGTAATAATTAGATAGAGTACTAACACCGCTAGCACCAGCCGAAACCCGGTAACATAAGACTAATAAGTAATAACCCTAATATTCTCCAGGGTATTGATTCACTGCCACTAATCTGTAACTTAAATTAGTTATCTTTGTTCTCCTCTAACAAAGAAGTTATTTTCATTGGAAACCGAGTGCCTTAGTGCTATACCCGTACCTGCTAATAAACTCTTTACTCATTTTGACAGTTACCATGCTCCATGTACTACTTAATAGAATCTGAGGAATGTGTTTTACTCTAAAATAATGATATTTCAGGTGTAGTATGTATTAAAGTTAAGTTTTCTTTCTTGGGATTTTGCTCTGCCCTGAAGCAAGAATGAATCTAAACTTGTGGTTTATTATTAAGAGATTTTCTTCAAGTACTAAAACTTATGGAATGTAACAATTTTTATAGTGCTTACTCACGAAAAACCAGTGATTTGTCGGTCGTCATCTCAATTATTCATTACTCACTGTTCTCAAACTATTTAAATGCTGTGGTCTTTATCTTTGACCTACTTTTTTCTTTAATCCAGCTCTGGGCAGAAAAGCTATTAAGCATGTATCTTAAATGGGCCAAAAAACATGGTTATGAAGGAAGGATTGTCGACAGGCATCGATTCAAGAATGGAGGAATTACTTCGGCAACTATTGAGTTTGAATTTGAGTTTGCTTATGGCTATCTTTCAGGGGAAAAAGGAGTTCACAATCTCATAAGAGGTTCTCAGAATCAATCTTCTTCGCTTCAGGTGCAAACAAATCTTTTCATTCTTCTCCTTGCAATTTTATCTTGATTATTAATTCCAATTCCATCATATAATATTCTCAAGTTATTAGTGTTTTAAGTTTTTGAACAATGTATTGAAATTTGATAATTTAGTTTGCCAAAATCAATTTTTGCAGGCTAGCTTCGCAACTGTAGATGTTATTCCTATGTTCCTTGACAGTGCTCGTGATCAAGAAATCGATTCCGAGGATTTGATTATATCATCCTCATTGATTTTTGGAGAACAGAAGAGACAAACTGAGCTTACAGTTTGCATTCAGCATGTACCTACTGGAATAAGTGTTCAATCCTCTGGTATGGATGTTTCTCCTAAGATGTTTACCTTTTTTTCTTATTCTAGTTTCTTTAGTTCTTTTTATCCTAATACTATATTCATGATCTTGTGCCAAATGGTGAAAACATCATTTACTTTTTTCCTCACTTCCCTTACAAAAATTGAAAATAGGACAATGTGATTTGAAATTGAAATTGTAAGGCCCCGCTAGATCCCAAGAAAAACCAAAAGGCTAAGGGTCGATTCCTAGGAGCGACACCTGTTGGAAGGGGCAGCTACGCACCTCGAAAGTAATTAGTTCCTTACCCTTGGTAGTACACTAAACACCCTCTAAATAACTATCTAGTTTGTTTCTTTTTAGCATTTTCAAATGTATGTCAAGTACCAATAAGGTCATGCTAGATCCCAAGAAAAACCAAAAGGTTAAGGATTCGATTCCTAGGAGCCATACTTGTTGGGAGGGGTAGCCACGTGATAAGACTAGGAAGAGGCCTAGTATTAAAAATGTATATAGAAGGGGAAATAGAAAGGTTTGGGGGGAGAATTCCTAAAGTACCCCTGGCTGTTTTAATTATGTTTTAATTAGTTAGTGAGGAGTTAGGACTATTAATAGAAAATAAACCTAGAGAAGAGGGAGGAGGAGAAGTGAGATTTTGCATTTGGTTGTGGAACCAGGAGGGGCCGTGGGACCTAGGGTGAATTCATCAATTCTTGTAACACACATTCTTTCCCAATAATTCCATTGATATACAATCTGACCTAGAATCACATTGATTTGGGTTGAGGCATTCTTTTACACTTGCAATTCTTTCTTCTTTCTTGTTGTTCACATTCTTTCTGGCTGTTCACATCTTCTTTTTCTTGCTAATTGGTATCAGTGTTATCACCACGCACCCGAAAGGGATTAGTTCCTTACCCTTGGTAGCACAAAATATGTACGCCAAGCATAAAAATGGCATTTTTTTCTTCTGAATTTCGTTTGTTTTTTATGTTATCTTTGTGCAGGTGAGAGAAGCCATTTTGCAAATAAGACAAAAGCATTGAATAGATTAAATGCCAAACTTGTAGTTATAGCAAAGGAACAAGGAGTTGCAAGTAGAAGTAGTATTAGAAAGGATAGCATTGTAAATTTGTTCCAAGAAGAAACTAGGAGGTATATCTCTCATCCATACAAGTTAGTACATGATGTAAAGACAGGCATTGAGATACCAGAACTGAATTCTGTTTTGGATGGGAATATTGAACCCCTTATTGCTGCTCATATTAATACCAGAGTCGCGCCGTGAGGTCTGAATTTATGTTCCTTTGAAATCTTGTGTTTTTAGTGTAATTATTTAGCATGATGTAGGCCATGCATTTTTTATGTTACTCAATCCTGCAATTTCCTGGATTTACTTCAATTCATTGGTGAAGTGGAAATGAAAAAACAAGTCGAGTATCGGTTCATCCAACTCAATCCTGCAATTTTGTTAATGAACATATTTTATGATAAAGCAATATTGTATCGTTTGATCCATGTAGTTGATCCTACCTAATGGAATTAACGCTTGATTGTTTTTTATTTTTGTTGGGTTTATGGTCATAGAAAGTTATTGAGAAGGTTAGTCAATGAATCAGAAAAGTGAGCCTAATGCTGCAACTATGAGATATGCTGCAACTTTCTAATGAATATCCTTTCTATGGATCAATCTTTTGATGTGTGGACTACTTTCTGATGCAAACTCAGATTTGATTTTGCACATAGATCTGATTATTGTTCTTTCTAATAGCATGACTCAGAACATCGGTACGAACATCGGTACGAGTCATACGACACAATTCGACCTCAAAAAGTATAAGTTTGATAAAAAAATGTAGTTAAGAATGTTCAAACAGATGTGCCTGACATAACAAAATGGAACCCCATCTGCATATAATGAAGACATGGAGTTATAAAACTTCATAATGTAACTGTTTGGAATAGCACCCTCTATCACACCTACCTTCTTTTATTCATCTCCATTTTAAATTTTACCATCCATTAGTAAAAGCCCGATTAACAAATAAATTATTTATCGTTTTTTTATAGGCAAATATTAATATATTAGTGTTTTGTACTGAGTGAGATTTAATCTCTCAACCTCCTTATTACTTCATTCTTTAAGTCTTTCACCTTTATCACTTGACCACCTTATATCGTGTGTGTATGTTTGTGTCCTACTATCCCTATTTGATAATAAGTATGTTTAAGAGTGAGAATGTGTTGAATTCCATTTTGATAAGGAGTGTAGTAAAAGATCAAAATTAAACCCCAATCACTTTCAATGGTTTTAAGTTATGTGTCTAATTACGATTAAAAAAACTAAATTGAGTAAAAGCTTGTAGTGAACTAGATTTTATGTTGTGAACTTCAAGTTAGTTGGCATGGGTGAGAGTTGATGTGTAAAATTGTAAAATATTAATTTATTGTTTTACATGTATTTTTTAGTTTAATTAGGATTAAAAAAATCAAGGCTTGAAAGAGGAAATGGTTTGGTTGAAGTTAAAGAGAAGCCAAGAAATGCACAAAAAGGAGAATTTTGGAGCAAGGAAAAACAACTAGCTATCACAAAAGAGAAACATATATTCTCTACCATTTTGAAATAGGGCATATACAATGTGTTTCTCTAAACTATTAAACTTATTTTATTGTTTTTTCATAGACATAAAATTTATTTTCAAGATCAGGAGAAATAGTTTATTTCCTGGCATTTGAACAACTACATTAATTTTTCCCCACAAAGGTTATAAGATGGAGAGAGTATTTAACAATATATTGATCTATAGTGTTTTTGATAATAATACCAACAAATTAATCAATTAAGTTATTTGTAAGTGTTTGATAATAAAACTTGTTTCAATAAGCCAACAACTTAAGAGCTTCTGTAAAAAAAAACTTAAAAAAAACTTATTTCAATAAGCTAACAACTTATAAGCTTCTATAAAAAAACTTATTTCAAAAAGCCAACAACTTATGAAGTCTTTTTTGATAAAGTATCATAAAAGTGAAAAAAAATGTATACAGTAGTAAGAGTTTATACACTGTCAATTCATTTTTAATCAACTATTCAAAAAAAATAATACAGATGAACGGTGAATGATGTACTGAATGTGTAGAACTCTTTATATTAATAGTGCATAGATATTCCATTCATTATAAAAAACATATAATTAAGGTCAAAATGTGTACCATTAATCCACAATATGTTAGAACTATCCCAAAAAATAGCATAGAATATATATATCCATGCCTAAGCAAATTACTATTCAATAGCTTCATCACAGATTTTATTAACTTCCACAAAACATGCTTCTGGCAACCTAAAACTTAGACAAAACATTGCCTGCAAGTACATAAAAAACAAGAGCCAATAAGTATATAGTTCTTCATGCTCCACAAATCAGCTTAATCAAAAAAAATCCAAAGAGAATTTAAAATTGTTGATGATACCTTGTTTGGAGCCACATCCCTAACCTTATGAAATTTTGATTCTTGTATATGAGCATTTAAAAAGGACTCTGCCCTCTGCAACATGAAAGTTAAATTAACAAATATGACTAAAGTAAATCCTGAAAATCTTCCAAAACTACTAATAAAGCTAAATCAAAATAGTGGTTAAGGGAAGACACATGTGATTTGATCAGTGCTCAAATACCCACTAGTTTACATATCATAACCGCCGAAGATTTGAAGATTTTAAATGCGACAAATAAGGGAATCCGTTCATATTTATCCAGAACATCGGAATTGAAAACATTAAATTAGTAGAGTGAACTTACTGATATTATAGACTCTGGAGTTTCAGTTGCCCTGATGAAGCAGTAACAATGGATCCATGGTAGAGGTCCTTTCCAGTATTTCTTCTGGATTAATCCCCTGAATGCATCTGGCAGGACATATCTTAGTTAAATATCTGTCTAAACTACAATCTTAAAGAAAAATGAAAAACATTTGAAGAATGAAATGTTCTAGTACACTAACATGCAGTTACTCAACTGGATTAGAGCACATAACAAAAATAATCATGCCTCAATCTCACTAGATGGGATTGACTACATGAATCGAACAACGCCATAATATTTTGTCATAATAAAACACGAACGAATTTGACTAGTTCATAAAAAGCACTGGACTTCAGCCAGATAGCCAAGTTTCCATCCTTCACAGAGATTAAAAAACTATTACAAAGAATGATTACCAGGGGTGAGGAGAAATTGGTTGGAGTTTTTAATACACTAGAACATACTGGACAGTGGACACAGTTTAAAAAATCATAATATAAACAACCAAGCCTTTATCCCACTAGGTGGGACTGACTATATGGATCGAACGACACTATAATGCTCTATCATAAATCATATTCATTGAAAAAATATTGATCTCTAAGTCTTTCTTAATCATTATACCTATGGTTTTTCTTGCCCCCCTCTTCCTCTAGGAATTAGACTAGCCTCCATTTGACTTACTCTCCTTTTAGGGGCTTTTGTCAGTCTCTTTCACACATGTCGAAACCACCTAAGGCGCAATTCTACCATATTTTCGACAATAGGAGCTACTCTAACTTTCTCTCTAAGACATTTATTTCTAATCATATCTTGTCTAGTGTGTCTACCCATCCAACATAGCATTCTCATCTCTGCTACATGGAGTCTATTCTCTTGTTGATATTTTATCGCCCAACATTCCGTCCCATATAATAGGTAAATTATTGTAGAAACAAGTAAATTATTTTTAAGGGAAAGGAGTCACCTAGAAACTCAATAGCGGATGCAGGTAAGTTCATTATTACATGGTCAATATGTTCCCAAGTTTTTGTTTCAGATATCTGAGAACCTCTCTTTCTTTTGTTCACCCTTCCTTTTGCCTCACCAGATTCAAGGATGCCAGTGCCATGGACATTTCCATTCTCTGTCAAACAAAAACAACCATAAGTTTTACCTTTGGCATTTCATATTAATCGAGACAATGTTGTAATCTTCTTTCTTTACAGGAAGAAGAGAGACTATTAGACAACATTTCATGTTCTTTTAGACTCAACTGAAATGACATAAATATTTGACATGCTAGAAGATCAAGTAAATGTAGCACCCAAGACAACCTGATGTGGTAAGTTAGTTCCTAATATACCTTCATGAGAACTACTAAAAGATCTTTTAACAGCAATTACAGATGTAGCAGAATTGGTAGTCGAACTTTGAAGATTCTCCGTACTACTGTTAATGCTGTGTCCTAGATCAGCTGTATTCCATCAAAATATTGGAATTTAGCAATATATTTTCAAATTACACTTACAGATACTTGTAGGTATCTACGACAAAGATATTACCAGTTAGCTTCTCATTTTCTGAATTCAAATCAACATGATCTTGTATCTCGCATGTTTCACAAGTCTCCAAGATGGGAACATTAGATTCTAATTTAATCTCAGAATTTGGCACTTCCATCATCTGAGAGATGAACTTTCTAGCATCCATGTTGTATGCGAAAATGTGATCATCAACCTTGTTGATTTTGGCATTAACCTTTAGATATTTAATGCTATCTGGATTCAAGTCATTTGCATAAACTATACACCCCTTCTGTGCTGCAGGTATTGCAAAAGGACCTATACCTGCAAACATGTCACAAATGGTCTCCCCAGCTTTGAACTGAGAAACCAACCTACTGTGTTCATGCTCCAATCTTGAGTTCCAGTAAACCAAACTGAAATCAAGCTTAAAAGTGACACCATATTGCTTCACTTCTGTAATCATATCATGTTCTCCTGCTAAAACTTCAAATTCGGGCACACGAAATTCATTTGTAATAGTTCCAACTTTATTGACAACAGTTTTGATTCTTGGATAGTTTTTCTGCACAAATAATGAAGAAATGACAATTAGCAGAGAAAAATGAAAGACAGTATGCTAAATTATCAGTATAAAGATTGATTGTGTAAATGACTCATTGAACAGACATCTATGATTCTATATAACAAAGGACATGCTATTCAAACATCAATACAGTTAGACACTGATGTAAACTCCATACAGAGTTAATCCACTTTCTTGAATCACACATGAAAACAAACATCAGAAGAAAAGTAACTAAATCAGGTAGCATCAAATGAGTTGTATTTCAATGCCTAGCTTAAAAATTGTCATACATTTTGTTTCATGTGTAATACATTTTAATATATTAAGGCAAAAAAGGGTAGTTTAGTGCACATTAGCGCAAGGCACCCACCAAGCGGGGTTTTGAGATGGTAGATGTCCAATGGCTTACCCCCGCAAGCAGATATGCTTTTTTTCTAACATTTAAACCTGTAACCTCCAAGTCACAATGAAGCAACTTCGCCATTGTGCCGAGACTGACCCTCCCTTCTAATATAGTAAGACAATTCATAAGAAGAAGAAAACAAGCATTCCAGAACTGGGATAAAAAGATGAAATTTTGATCCTGCATCAATCAGTACATTTATACACCCTGATAGAAAATGGTGTAATACTGATCATTCCAAAATCATTGAGGCGGAAAGGATTCACTGAAGACAAGGAAACTAAAAAACAAATTAAAACTAAGCACTGCTAGATCCTCCAAACATGTCTACCTAACGATCCTCCTAATACTTAATGAAGTAAATTTTATATGGAAAGACAAATACTCCCCTATTTTGGGAATATAAAAAGCATAAAAAATTTCCCTCTTTAGTAATTAGGAGGATTTTTAAGAGGATTGGTTAGGAAGATATAGATTTATCCTAAAACTAAAGCTGGATATACCCGTACATACATCATAAATAACTTTCGCGATAACATCTTTGTAAGGAAGTAATTCATCATGTAGGTTTAAATGGGCAATGTGACCTGCAAATGTAGTTTGAATGTTAGTACCATCAACAACTGACAAAACAAATTTACCATTGGCCCTGGAGGAATTAATACTACTAAAATTAATAAAGGATGCTCATTAAATTAATCTCAAAGCACCCTAACAAGTTGGAACTTTTGAGAAAAAAGCCAAAAGATGGTAAAAACCAGATGAGTAAAGTAATACAAGTTAGATATCACACAAAATAAAGTAACTACTTAACTATTGTTTCAAAAGATGAAGGCACCTCTACTCCAGGAGGCAGTATCTGCTTCAGCACATGATCTACAAACACAGTAATTTGTCCCACAGTTTTAAACATTCATAGGATAAGAAACAAATTAATCATTACAAAATTATAGATAAACAGCTAATTATTAACAAGCGGTCCTGAGAAAAGATCTGATGATTCTCGTTGGATGTTACTCTAGTTCCAGGTAAAGATTTTTATTTTTCAAACGCTAGTTTAATGAAATAGATAGTATACAAATCAAAATCCACAGTCAAAGGGCAACCTTTGCAATATGCTTCAAATGACAAGTGTACTCACCCGCACTCCAATATGAATATCCTAGTGTCAATGAATAGGGTAAAACTTCAAACTCACACAAACCCTTTAGCTCATCAAGCTTTTCCTCTGGAATATCAGATAAATCTGCATCACATTGAAATTAGGATAGAAATAAGAATATTAAATGAAAATATAAGTAGTACACAAGAGGACAAGAAAGTCAGGACAAGAGTCTCCTGAATAAGATACTAAGGCCTTATCAGATAACTTGACCCAAAAATCTTAAGTAAAGATAGACACAACAACAACCAAACCTTAGTCTTATAGGTGGAGTCGGTTAAATAGATCAAAGTTAAACGACGTCATAATGCTCTACCATAAATCATGTCGTTGATAAAACATTGATATCTAAATCTTTCCTAATTGTTTTGCCTACGGTTTTTATTGGTGTTCCTCTGCCTCTAAATATTGGGCTATACTACAATTGATCTACTCACCTTATTGCGGCCTCTAATAGTCTCCTCCACACATACCCAAACCATCTAAAGCGTGACTATATCATTTTTTCTACAATAGGAGCTACCCAACTTTCTCCCTAATGCTTTCATTCCTAAATCCTAATCATATCTTGTCTAGTGTGTCCACTCATCCAACGTAATACTCTCATTTCTACTACATTGTGTATTTTATTTTTGACATTTTACCGACCAATATTCAGTCTCATATAACATTTTTAGTTCTATAGTTGTACGGTAAAATTTTCCCTTAAGCTCGAGTGGATTTATATTACATACGACATCTAATGCACTCCGCCACTTCATCCACCCAGCTTGAATCTTATGGTTTACATCTCTCTCAATTATAAGTATATATGGGTAAACAAACAAAAATCTAAGGAGGTGCAAGTGATGACAGTAAGAACACTTCAATGGAACATGGATTTTATGTAACAATGTTCAAAAGTGAATGTTTTAGCGCATGTGCTTGTTTGCATAAGACTAACACCAACATGAGATTTCAATCATACCATTCAAAAATTAACCTTGCAGGTAAGCATGATCACCAAAACAATCAATAACTAAAACGAGACACAAACGACAAACAGTCAATCATTCAATTCATGAAAGTGTATTACCAGAAAACCACATAGTTACCACCACAGAAGAAACTCTAGCATATTAGGATACCACAAAGCCGGACGACCTAATATTTTAAGGTCTGGGCCAAATCGCCAACCGATATATCCACTAGGAGACATATATGCATGATGAGAAGATGCAAAATCATTTTACAAATTTGTAATTTCATGCTTGGTTTAATAAAGGTATACAAAAATTCAGACATCATTCCACAATTTTCAACTTCAACTAATACATTCAGTTATGTTCTGTAAATGAACATGATTTGATTTATGATATAGCATTATGGCGTCATTCGATCCACAATTAAGACTTGGTTGTTGTTGTAATTAATATATTCAATTTTAATAACAACAACCAAATAAAATAAATTCATTTAGAGTTTGTTTGGGAATTGGTATTTAGAGGGGAACAAATGGAAAATAAAGGCTTTGACGTCTTTCCTCCCCTCCATTTCCCTCCAATTATCAACTCGTAAAAATAGTCTTTGGGCTGGTTTGCGAGTTGGTTTTACAGGAGAGTGAAGGTTTGATAGTCATTTCACAAATGTCTTTCACGACTCTGACACATTTCCCTTCGTTGTCCTCCAATAACCAACTCAAAAACAAATTCTTAGTCCATTTGTGAGTTAGGGTTTAGAGGGGAAGGAAGGGAAATAAAAGACTTAAGAGAGATATACACTTATGACATATAGCTCTGAACTCTTCGTTTTCATTTCCCTCTAAAACCGAACTCGAAGGGAAATGAAAGACTTACGAGACCTATGCACTTACGACATATAGCTCTGAAATCTTCAGTTTCCCTTTCAATTATTAAACAAATCATTTGAACGTAAAAATTGAAGGAGTATATAAAACATAGTAATTCATACCTTGACTCTTAACTTTCTGAGACAGAACAAGGTAACGGTTTTTGTGGCACAATGGATCTTCAGCGATAGGTTTAACTCGGGGCTTATCAAGCAAGTAACTGCATAATTAAATTGTTATTATTATTATTATTATGAATGTCAAATGAAGAGATAGAAGAAAAACATCATCGTACCCGTTGAGAATTCGAGTGGCAAGTTTGCATAGTTTGCAAGGAATTCGAAGTGCCCACAAATTCAATTTTTCATCAAACTTTGCTTCGTCCAACATTGCCTCGGGATTCTTAGAAGAACCCATTGCGGTGGTTTCAACGGCGGCTTTGTGGTTGTTGAAGGTTGGAGATTCTTTATACTCTTCTTTTAGCACGAGTGAGTATCAAAATTCAATTTAGTTAAATAGTTAGTGTGAAAAATTTATTAACAAATTATTTATCATTCAATGGAATTTTTTTAAAATTAATAATAATTAAATATCAATAATAGATGATATCTATAATCTATAATTTATACTATATATAAAGCCAAAATATGAAATAACTATCATCATGGTATAATTTCTATTTTCCTATTTTGCCCTTACATTTTTTAATTTTTACAAAAAAAAAAATCATGTAATCCTAGGTAACTACCATTAGCACATTAACCACATATCTTACCTTAAATTGAACATTATAATAAATACATTTTTAACTTAAAGTACTCTTAATACAAAAACATTCTAATTGTATAAAATAAAATATATAAAAATTAAATACTTCAAAATATGAAATAACTACTATTATGATGTAATTTCTAATTTCCTATTTTGCCCTTACATTTTTAAATTTCTACAAAAAAATCATTTAATCTTATATAACTATCATTAGCACATTAATCACTTATCTCAACTTAAATTGAACATTATAATAAATACATTTTTTAAACATAAAATACTCTTAATACAAAAATATTATAATTATATAAAATAAAATATATAAAAACTGAATACTTAATATTTAATTATATATATATTATTATTTTCTCTTATGTAAAATGAGTACTTTAGTTTTTTTTTTTTAAATTGTAATACAAGTATGTTCGAGGACCTACTTTTATGGGGGAACAAAAAATTGTAACTCCTTCATTATGGATTATTTCTTTTAAAATTGATTAATTTTTCCTATTGAAATGTCAATTTTCATTTTACCCTTAAGATCAAATTGCGAGTTGAATTTTAGACGGTAATTGAGACTTGAGAGTCATAAGATATACTTGGAAGATGATTCTGAAGTCTCCAACTTCTATTTTTTCTCCTCCAAAATCTAATTCTCAAATGAACCCTAATTTCAAGGTTATCTTCATTATCATTTATTTTCATCAAACAAATTTGTTTAGTTTTTATCGTAAAGTAATGAAAATTTTAAAAAAATAGTAAAACATACATGATGATAAATATTAACAAATGTCTATTTAAAATATGTAAAAAAAAATCAACATAATCACAATATAAATCAATAACTTCATACTCAAACAAAAAATATTAGCTTATATTTATTTTTTATATAAGATACTCAAACACAAACATAATCCACAATTTATAAACTAAAACTATAAACATGATATATATATATATATATCAAGACGCGCACTTTTGAATTCACTTTAATATATAAACATATGGACACTATTAATAATAATATCACGGTACTTTAGTTTATATTAATATTAGAATAGATTCAAATTCAAAATGAACCCTATATGGCATTATAACAATGATTTAGAATATCATTGTAATTTATAAATGAGAAATGATTCACTTACTCCAAAAGTAAGGGAAAAAACATAATCAACATCACAATCATTCATTCTTTGAAAACCTACGTTTGAATTGATGAATACATCTAAACCATTGGATTTCCAATAATGGAGGGCTAAGATGTGGAGTAAGTTTTTTCTACTTACTCTTGGAGAAAATGGATCCCTCCCCTTTATAAATAATTATCAATAAACATCACTTTAATTTTTTTTCCCAAAGTTTATAACATCATTATTTATTATCAATTTTTTATTATAAGTTCATAAGATCATTATGTTGTAAAATAACTCTCAGTTAAGCTTATTGTCGGGTCGAAGGTTCCCAAAAGGAAAAAGAAAAAAAAAATGGATAGCTCAAACTCGATTGGGTAAGTCCGCCCAAGTCTGATTTTAAAATAGTTTAGTTTGTCGGGCTAAAAAGATTGAATGTAATAAAAAATAATTAATAAGGTACTCAAGCTCTATGTTATCAGGCTTGGTAGGCCAGCTCGAACAGTCTCGCCCTTTTTGATGGGTCTAGTTATCACCACCATTCTTATAATACATACTCAAATGAAGAGGTATATGATAGGTAGGGGTAAAAATGAAACAAACTGAAAAAGAAATAAAAATGATTAATATATTATTAATGGGTTATTATATTCAAATTGAAACAAATGGTAAAAAAAAGTTTTTGATTTTCTATGTGAGGATATACACTGAGAAATATGAAGATTTTAGAAAGACAATTTTATAGGAGGTAATGACATGTGTCCCTAGCTTACATGACAAAAGTTTTTTTTGTTTCTTATATGATACGTAGATTTAAAAACACTAACAAAGCGATTTTTTTATATCTTTATCTTCCAAAATTAGTAACATGAGTTTTAGAGAGAACTATAATAAAAGTGAATTTAGTTCATCTCTAATATCTATTACTATATAAGAAAAAAATGTTCTTCATGACACATGTCATTCTCTCCTTAAAAGTTTTCCCTCCAAAACATGCTCATTACTTATGGTGAGGTCTAACACATTGTAACAATATATCACTATTATTGCACTTAATGGAAAATAATTTATTTCCCCGAAAATCATAATTTTTTTATCATTGGAATTGAAAATCAGAAACAACAAATGTATTTGCTATTCATGTTCGTTTAAAATTATTATTACGATGAGTGTTTGAAAGTTAAAATTGAGGTTGCAGCGGACATCACCACCCTATTGATATTATTGATCATATAATTCTTCATTTTAAGAACATGAATAGTTTCTACCTACTTCAATTTTTCATTTATTGTGGTAATACAATAAATTGAAATTGAAATCAAATTGTTTCATTTTCTACAACTTTTTCGTCATCATGTTTCAATTTCTTATTTTAATTTTGTTAGAATATTCAAATTTAAAATTATCATTTGTTTTCATTATGTGTTTGAATAGGCTAATACACGGGTAACACTTGTGTTCTTAACAATGTGAATGTATGGGTAACATGTATGTTTTAACTAAGCGAATGCACATGTAACATGTGTGTTCTTAGCAATGAGAATGTACGAATAACATGTGTGTTTTAAACCATGTGAATGCATGGTTCACATGTTTGTTCTTAACAATACAAATACACAGGGAACATATTTTTTTTACTATGTGAATATACGTGTAACATATATATTTTTAACTATATGAATGCTCATATAATATTCGTGTTTTTAATCATCCGACAAAAAAGTACTGTCTCGTGCGTATGCACGAGTAACTTTCTAGTTAGACCTAGTAGTGTAGGTAAATATGATTTTTTAATTTCTCATATTATGTAATTTATTGATAAATAAAAATCTGGACCTTGATTTTTTTGTGTCAAATGTCAACAAGTCCATCCAATATTTAACCTTCCAATACTTGAAAGAGAAAAATATATCCACACAAAAAAATGGAAAAAAGTTGCAAATATCAAATAAAAACAATAAATAACTTAAAGAACACATAAAGTAGTTTAAAAAAAACATAAAAGCCACGTTGACTACATTTGATGAATTGGCAACATATGATTGGTGTGATGCGTTGTGAATAGAATTAAAATAATAAAATAAATAAATAATCATTATCTTAAAACAATGTATTTATTAGAAAGAGAAAAAAAAACAAGAATTTAAGGTTTACTGGTTCAACCTTTGAATAACACAACACAACAACAATGGTAACATCAAATCCACGAAAAAGACACACTTCAACACAAATCTCAACCAAATCTTCTTCTTCATCAACTTCAAAGGAAAACAACATTAACACTTCTTCTGATTCTCCAATTGCATCTCCCAAATGGGGTCTCATTTTCAAGATTTCTCTTTTCTCTATCCCACCATACTTCTATCTTCTCTTCTATCATTACCCAATAGAACAAGAGCTTCGAAGATCCATTCTAATCAATGCTGCTATGAGCCTTGTTGGGTTCTTTCTCACCGTTAAATTGATCCCAGTTGCTTCTAGATATGTTCTCAAGAGAAATCTCTTTGGTTATGATATTAACAAGAAGGATACACCGATGGGAAGTGTTAAAGTGTGAGTCTTTTTATTCATTCTACACTTTTTTTAATCTTTTGTGAAGTGGGTATGCATTAGATTTTGATTTCTCGATCTGGGTTTTTTTTAAAAACAAATTTTAAATTTTGGGTTATCTAGGTTTTGCTTTTAATTTTTATTTGGTCAACTTTTTAGATTTAGCATTTTTGTTGGATTTTTAGGCTCAATTTCTGAATTTGAATCAAATTCCCAAATGTTGTTTTTTTTTGTAATTTTTTTCTGTCAAGCATGGATACTTCAAAATAGTGGAAGTTAGTACTTCACGAACAATCCTAGGTATTAATATAATTTTTGGATTTTTGATAATGATATAGATGGAAATATCACAATAATTAGGTATACTTTAGCATTCTATCATGTTTATAATAATGCATGCTAACTTTTTAGATTTTTGGTTTCACATCAATTTTACACTAATTTTATATATTATACTATAATTGTGTAGTAAAGGGGTGACTCGGTGCATGAGGTTCCCACCCGAGGGCTCTGGGGAGGGTAAATTTTTTGCACCCTTACCTCCCAATTGGAGAGGCTGTTTCCAGCCTTACCTCTAACAGTGTGTCGTGTTCTATAATTTTTGAAAATTGCTGGTCGTATTGTATTGTGTCAGTGTTCCATATTGTATGTGTGCTTCCTAGTTTTGTTTCTCTTGTAGTTGACTATAATTCTTGGTTTACTATAGTTGCTCCTTCACTTGTGAGATTCCTGTTCTAAATTTTGAGATTTATTCAATTTCATGTGAGCCGTATGTTCGTTCCTTTTAAATCCTATAAATGTTCATAAGTTGCTCAACATAGCCTTTTGGAAAATATTTTGCTTTCTGGTTTAAAATAGGTGTTGGCTCTTACCTTTTTCAGCTTCTGAATTTCGATATACACACACACATGTCACAAGACTTTCAGCTTAATGTTGTTGCTATTTTCCTCAATATTTTTCTTTATTATATTATTAGGCTTTTCCTCAGAACTTGTTCTATACTTTAAGTTGTTGAATAGGTCATTTTTGTGTTATTTATTCTGTGTTTTTACCTTATTTCTCGTCATTGGACTTCTTGTATTTACCATCCAAGTTTATATTATGATTTAAGAGGAAATATATAATGAGAATGAGGATATCAAACCTAGAAACTAGGTAGCTTTGGTTGATGGCTTGATGAATGATAGTTGTTTAAGATGCTTGGAATGCTTGGGGTGTGGAAGAGTGAGAAAACTCAAAAAATTAAATTGAAGACCTCAAGAGAAAGATTGTTTCTAAAATGCATTTAAAATACATCAGGGATGATGATATTCATTGGAGAAAGTTATGAAAATTGCATTTAAAAAAGTTAAGTAGAGAACAAACCCTTTGATGAGATTTATTTGATTCTATATGCAATATGCATGTCAATCAGGCATTAGAACGCTTCTCATCAGAAATGATACTAAGTTTTGTATGATAACTTGGTTTAGTAAATATACGAGCTAGTTGCTTCTAGAGCTTGTCTTGGTGAATTAGTAATAACACAAATGCGAATTGCGAGAACTATCTAATGTATCACTAATGAATAATGACCCCTTTTTAGTTTTTAGTTGATTGTGCTATATTTTCTTATTATCTCTAATATTTCTGTGCAGGCCTGAGTCATTGGGTATAGTTGTTGGTATTGTCTTCTTGGTTGTCGCAATCTTATTTCAGTATTTTAACTTCACCGAAGATTCAAATGTAAGTTTATATTGGAAGTTACAAGTCTGATAGTAATCTCACTAGGCTCAAAGCTAAAATTTGTGAGTGATATCATATTACCAATAGAAGAATTGATCATTTCATTTGTGAACTGCTTTGATTTTGCAGTGGTTAGTTGAGTACAATGCGGCATTAGCATGCATCTGTTTCATGATGTTGCTTGGGTTCGTTGACGATGTCCTTGATGTCCCATGGAGAGTGTGAGTATACAAGTTTTCATTATTTGTTTTGATATTTTCGATTCTCGGCTGATGTTAGAATAGTTTATTTTGATTTTATGTCAATGCAAAGAGCAGAAAATTATTACTCCCATCGATTGCTGCACTTCCTCTGTTAATGGCATATGCTGGACATACAACTATAGTTATACCAAAGCCACTTGTCCCACACATAGGAGTAGAAGTTTTGGATCTCGGTAAGCATTCCATACCTTTATGCAAATGATGCTAGACGAGTTACTAATTATTGTAAAGAATCGCGGTTTTGACAACTTATTGATGAGGCAGGATGTCTGTATAAACTATATATGGGGCTACTGGCTGTTTTCTGCACAAATTCGATCAACATTCATGCCGGACTAAACGGCCTTGAAGTTGGGCAGACGGTGGTTATCGCATCAGCTGTAAGCATCGAAGCTTGTAAAAGTTGGAAGAATTGAATTTGTTTATAGAAAATTATGAATCCCAATACACAATATTATGCCAATTGGAAATCGCTATCTCGGAATATTACATGTATAATAATACTGTGGGTTTGCAGATCCTGATACACAATATTATGCAAATTGGAGCATCAACTGATCCTGAATATAAGCAAGCACATGCATTTTCCGTTTACTTAACTCAGCCTTTGCTGGCTACATCTTTGGGTTTACTTTCTTACAACTGGTACTTAATACCGTGTCTTTATCTTTTTGTTCGAAACCGTTTTTTTGTTTGTTTGCATGATCAAGAGTAGTTTACTAACAGTCTGTTCCTTCTTATTATAGGTATCCATCTTCAGTTTTCGTCGGTGATACATTTACATACTTTGCTGGAATGACTATGGCTGTGATTGGTATTTTAGGCCACTTTAGGTATATCCTTACTTTATCCGACAAAAGTATGAAGCTTGCTATTTTCTTTGTTTTTCAGTGCTATCTAGATATAACTATATAGGGGACTTTATAAATTGTACACATTTAGTTTTTACTTTCTGTTCTAAAGGATCAACTATGGAGATAAAATATATGGCCAATCTTCATTTTTATATGCCGAAACTTGCTAGTAAATGTTTCTCTTTGCTGGTCTGACCCGATTAGTCATCAACTAGCACAAAGAGAAAAAATGATAGTATAAATGTTCGCACATATGTATCAGTGCTTGCCTTATCAAATTTCCTTGTGATAATTTCTTATTCTCTTTTAATTTTTGCTTCAGTGAAACTCTGTTGATTTTCTTCCTACCTCAAGTTCTGAACTTTCTCTTGTCACTCCCGCAGGTTCGACTCTAAGTTTGTAACTGAATCTCTCAATCCATATTTAAATTTGTGATAACTTATATCTCTTCTGAATATGTCTAACATGGATTACATTTTTCTATAGCTTTCTGGATACATTCCATGTCCACGCCATCGACTTCCGAAGTAAGCTTTAACCGATTATATCGTAGCAATTATTTCAGACGACAGATTGTGTTTACTTTTGGTTGAAACCTAATGTATCATTTACTATCTCAGGTTTGACCCTCAAACTGGACTACTGACCGGGACAAATGATGGGACACTCGTTAACTTATCATTGAGAATTCTAGGCAGGAAATCCGAAAAGGCGCTTTGTATTTATCTTCTTGGTTTCCAGGTGATTTACGCTTCCTATATTTTCCGTCTTTTCGCCTGCATTTTTGTTTGTTTTCTTTCCAAGCTGAAATAGAAGTCCAACCATATTTAAGTGTGATTCAAGCAAACCAGTGGTTCATGGGTTCAAGTACAGTTTCACAGAAAACGGCTAAATCGGCCTCATTTGATTTAGTAATCATGCTTAGAGTTTACTAAATGGCTAACCTGTTTAAAACTCTATTATTTCTTATACCCTGAATGTCTTAATCTTTGTATGCAATTGATTTGTCATGTTCATGAGGGCTTGCATTCCAAATTCAATTGACTGTGAAAGATAATATTTTTCTAAATAAATGAGGACTACTATAAACATTATTATGAGATTTGCATATTTACTGTCCTTTTAATTTATATAGGGGTTGGGGTTAGTGAATATTTGCACATTTTTAACTTTACAATATTTAGAAATCACATTTTTGAAGCAGAATATTGCATTTTAGAAATGAGAATGTTGTGTTGGATAAGTAGACACACTAGACAAGATAATATTAGAAATGAATAGATTACGGAGAAAGTTGGAGTTTTTCCTATTGTAGAAAAGATGATAGAATCGTGCCTTAGGTGGTTTGGACATATGTGGATGAGACCGTTTGAAGCCCCCGCAAGGAGAGTAGATCAAATGAAAGCTAGTCTAATTCCTAGAGGAAGAGGGAGAACAAGAAAAACCATTGGAGAAATGATAAAGAATGACTCAAAGATCAATGTTTTGTCAATAAACATGATTTATGATAGAACATTATGACGTCGTTTGATCCATGTAGTTGACCCCACCTAGTGAGATAAAGACTTGGTTGTCGTTGTATATTGCATTTTAACATACGATGATTTTGATGCCGATACATTATGCAATTGATATTCAAATGTTGATATCTTTGCTCATATGTTGTCTTCCTATGGAACAGGCCTTGGCATGCTGTGTCTGTTTCTTGCTGAGGTATATTCTTGCTGGATGGTACAAATGAAAGTACCAAATTTGATTAAAACTAAGATATGGATTAGAAAGATCATTACAAAAAAAAAAACAAATATAGATGAGGTGCATTTGTTGTATTAACATTTTTGTGGTATCATTTTTTCTAGAGTGAGTAGAGGATACAGGTTTTGGTGATTAAGAAATTACTGTTTTGTTACATGAAAATGTTATGTACATTTTTCAACTTAATGAAATATGCCAAGTCAATTTTTCTTTATGATTTGAATGTTTAACATTTTTGTATGTCATTCATTTGACACAAAAGTGTATTTTAATTGTGACTAAGAACCCATGTTAATATATAGAAGTTAACTGGTATTAAAATTATGCATAGGCTGCATATTTATCCATCAATTATAAGCCATAATTGTTTATGTTGACACACTTGACACCCACATTCTAAAAAATGAAAAATGATTACTAAGTTTAGGAATCAAAATGCTAATCAAGCATGTTTCCTCATGTTTTAGTTTCTATAAATTAATGTGATTATGTTCCTAAAGTTTTGCCTAGACGACAATTACCTTTAGGGTCTGTTTGCAAGTTAAATTTTGGAGGAGAATAAAAGGCTTGGGAGCTATGAAATATACCAGTGAAATGGCTCCAAAGTCTTCCCTTTCACTTCATTCTCCTCCAAAACTTAACTCGAAAATGAATCAAGACTTGGGAGCTATGAAATACACCGGTCAATGAATCAATTTATGATACATGAGCCTTATCTGACACTTGGGAATGAAGTATGGAAGTAGGACAACACATGTTGTGGCACGACTGTTGTCTTGTAGCGTTTGGATATGCGTTGAAATCGAAGTCAAACATTTGTCGGAGATAAGGAAACAATATAAATTTTGTGGTTGATGTTGGAGAAAGTGAGACAAGTTGGTTGGGACATAAATCAAAACAACATCTCCTTTTTATGATTTTTTACCTACAAAATTGGGGTAAATGACACATTTATTGGGAAATTAGGGTTTTGGGTATAGTTTTAAGACAAAAATGTCATGAAGTTATATGGGAAGGATGCAGATCCATTTACTCCAAGAGTAAGTGTAAAAAATCTACTCTACATTTTAGCCATTCATTCTTGGAAAATCCAATGGGTTTAGATCTACTCATCAATTCAAACCATTGGATTTTCAAAGAATGGATGACTATGATATAAAATATGTTTTTTTCACTTACTCTTGAATAAATAGATCTATTCCCATAGGAATCATAGAAATAATATCCATTGACTGTAAATTACCAAAATATCCTTGTTCATTTGCCAACAAAATCAATACCTACTGACGGAAATCGTTGATAAAGATAAAAATTTGTAGGTATAACATAAAAAAACCTTTACTTACAAACGCTTTTGTCTGTCGTATTTAAGTCGTTATATCTACGGATTTTCAATGTCACTATAGGTTTTAGTGAAGACTATCGGGAACATGAATATAAAACTTTAACTCATACATTTGGATTATGTTCATCACTACAGATGTTTATACCTGCGGATTTCCCTATGAGGCTAAAACTTATACCTTCGGTGTTTGTCCATCACTATAGATTAACATGATTTTCTTATACATACGGTTTTATTCGATTGATATAAGTGTTGATGATATTAAAATAGTTATGCTTATACTCACAGTTCCACTTTGACATGTTTTAGTGACTCATCGTAATATGAAATCATAATATAAATTTATAATAGAAAAATAAATATCTAAACACATAGAAGACGATATGTGAGAAGGGTGAAGTATCAATACCATAGCGATTTTATATTTTCATGTGAAAATCATTTTAGTGAAACCAACTTTTTAATCTCATGTTTTTCTTAACTTCTCTTTACAAGAACATAAGTTATATGAGAAAAGTTTTCTTAACACGTCCAATATCTATATTATATGAATACATGTTTTTATGTTAAGTCAAACACATCAACTGATAAGCTTGTCTTAATGAGTTATCCCATCCAACGACAATTACTTCTATTGATATTGCATTTAGAGATATGTACGAATAAAATCAAGTCCCATGTATCTAAGACAAAGTGCGTCCAAGTGATAATTGCATTCGATGACCCCAACATCCTTTGACATAAATACAATTATTAGATGCTTCATTTTTTGGTAAAAGAATTTAACACTCTTGAAATATGATATGTTTTGTTCTCTAGCCAACTTCACAAAGAAAAAAGATGAAGATGCACAAATAGAGAAGTAGTTAGAACCATATGAACAAATGCATGAAGTCTTATTAAACGTTTGAAGTTAATGATCAAGACAAAAGACATAAATACATTAAGGAATATGAATATGGAACTATACATAGTTCAAGACACATATGAATCAAGCAATAAATTCATTCTTAGTATCAAAACTCAACGAACCAATGCATTTAATACTTACTTTAAAATACTTTTGGAGACCGTTGGAACATTCTATAAATTAGTTGAAGTGATCTATAAATGGAAGAAGAATCTCAAAAGATCAAGAATACATGCAAGAAAAAGTAGAAATATAAGTGCATAGAAACTTTGTAAAAATACTTTCTTGTACGTATAGAAATTTTGCTTGTATAGAATTATAACTTAAGTTTATTATATATCTTTCCAAGAGGCGAGAAAAAAAATCAAAGTTTATTATTGTAAATCTCACAATACTTTTTCTTAGTCAATCCCAGACTGACGTGCTCTTACATTTTCACATTGTTACATCTTGATTTTTGGCCGCACGACTTTTTAGAGCCGTCACTATATTTTTAATGGTAAAAAATGTAGAAAAATATTTTACCTAAACCACATTGAGCTTTGAATTTTGATATCCAAATTCGTGAGTTAGTTACAAAGTATGGAAGGTATTAGCACCTTATCCACCTGTTTTAAAGTATTAGTCGGTTACAAAGTATGGTCCATAGGAAATCAATGCTACATAGTTCTTTAAGTAAAAAAATGTTTGTTTGTTGGTTTATGTTATTATCATTTTTTAGAAGCGAATGTGGTGTTAAGTCTCAAATAACAATCCTATTAATAAGAATGAAGTAAAACTTATATATCCGTTATCGCGTCTCATACCAGGACTAGTTGACTTTTATATATTGAGTCAATTTTATTGTTGATTGTTTAGGATATGGTGTTAAAATCCTATCTAATATTCCTATTAATATGAGTGAAGTAGAGCCTATGCATCTAATACCGCACCTCAAATTAAAAGTTAGTTAGGATCTTATAACCCTTTTGATTTTATAAAATTTTGATTTTTGAACAAAAATATTGTAGTAATTATTCTTAAATTTTAAGAAAGTGAAGTGTAGAACTAATATACGTCAGTATATTATACCTTAAAATTTAGGATAAATGCTACTTTGATTATTGCCTTGCATTTTTATTTAATAAAAATAATATTTAATTTTTCTAATTTTTATTAGTATCATTCTCAAATAAAAAAATAATTTGATTCAATTTTTAAATAAAATTTGTTCATTTATTGCTACATAAAAGATATCTTGTTGATTTTTGTTATTACTATTTATTCAAAAAAATTATTTTTAATTATTTTTATTTCTGTGATTGGGTCTTTGTTAGATATTAATTTTTTTTTACATTTTTATTTGCTAAATGGGTATGATTTTATAGTATGCAAATTAGTATAAATATAATATGAAAGGAAAAGAAATAAACATGATGAGAGTAGTGATCCTATGCGGATGAGAGCAGAGGGGGGTAGTGCACGTGTCACAGAGCTACTGGACATAGAGGGTTGGACTCCATTTTCGCTGGCGGAGAGGATGCACCGAGCCTAAAGTACGCTCGACTGAGCTCAATGTTATTAAAACCGTACCGGTTATCAAATCGGTCAGGGTACTGGTATAGTGGTTCAGTAATTAAACCGCATGCCGGTTAAATTGGACATACTTGCTTATATATATATATAAACCTATAACAAAAAATTTCAAATAAGTAGATATTCATATTTATAATCCATATTCATAATTTACTTCAAATGCACACAAACAAACAACATTAAGTCTTTAATAAAATCAAAGTCTAAAGTGCAAAACATATATTAATCCAAAATTATCACTTAACAAACGCAAAATACAAATAAATGACTCAAGTATCAATTAGTGAAGTTGAAGAATTGGTGAAGAATTGAAAATTTGAAATTTAAAAAAAAAAATTAATGTACAAACCGACCGGTTTTCATCGGTTTTGTCCAGTTTTCAACCGTTTTTGACCGGTTCTAATGGATATGCGGTATAACATACGTACCGTACCAGTTAGGGGTCCGGTTCACCGGTTTTCCGGTTGAACCGGCTGGTACGGCACAGTTTTTAAAACATTGGCTGAGCTAGAAAATGTAATGAGTGGTAAAGAATAATATATTGATATAATGATTACAGTGTACATATATAGCAAATGCTAGCAATACATAATCCTATGATTAATGCTAGGGGTGAGCAGGACCCGGCCCTACCCGCTCACCCGGTATGGTCCGATCATGGTCGGGCATGAAAAGGGTCGGGTCTCATCGGGTCTTGGGTCGGGTTCAGATTCAAAAATTAGACTCAGACAATATTTAGGGTCGGGTAGGGACCAAACATGACTCGTGCCGACCCGTTCCATTTTCACTTTCTCACGATGTTTGTATATGTATATGTCTCTGTTCAAATATATACAGAGTAATAATACTTTTTTGGTCAAAAATATAATTGATTATCTAATTTTTCATCATATATACATGTTTAATAATATATATACACATATATTATTTTATATGTCAAATTATATATTTACAATAATAAATAATATTTACAAGACTTTAGGTAAAATGAGTATATGTTATATTTAATCGGGTCTAGGGTCGGGTCCGGGTTTAAAGGCTGACCCTGTGAATATTTAGGGTCGGGTTACTCCGGATCTAGGGTCGGGTCCGGGTTCAGAAAAATGACCCGAACAACATTTAGGGTCGGGTAAGGACAAACCTTAACCCGTCCCAACCCGGCCCACGCTCACCCCTAATTAATGCTAGCATTAAGATACTACAAGCCATAAGACAACAAATAATGCTGATAGTCATTGATTGGTAATTACACTAATTACAATGATTGATAATGTCAAGACAATTATTGAATCCACACATCAAGGGATCTTGTCTCTAATTGGCTGCACAAGATTAGATTTCAAGACGAGGAGTACTGCACTCGCCTATGTGTCGTTGTCTAATTGGCTACGGTTGACTAGTCAGCACGGGACATTGGCTCTGGCGCTATGTGGCACACTCTATTTGGCTAGAAATTGGGCGCACCGTTTTGATAATGTGCTCTACCTTGTAGGATCAGAACTATTGTAGTATTTATCCCTTACTCTTCCTTTTTCCACTTTTCTCTATTTCTTTTTTCTTTTTTGTATTTCTTTCCTCTTTTCATTGTAAAACACTTTACACTCAATGTGTATTTCTCACACTTTCTCCTTGCATTATTTTCTCTCTCTCCCCTTTTCGTGAATGAAACATTCTATTTATAGATTATGTACTTTATCATATGTTTAAATCAAATACAATCTCATAAATAATTCAAATAAGAGAATAAGTGAAAACCCGATTTTCTTTGTTTAAATGGATTTCAAAGATTTGATTTCCTTTATTATGACACAATATTTAAAAATTTGAATTTTGAAAATAAACAGTAATAAAAATTCGAATTTACAATTTTTTATTTTTTGTGACCCTTACAAATGTTATTTTTTGTGGAAAAATGTCCAAACAATTTTCTTAAAAAGTCTAAAATTATTTCAACCCACATGAATATAGATTTAATAATCATTGACTCTAAAATACTTAAAAATGACTAAAAATCTTGATTTGAGTTATGAGTCATTATGAGGTCAATTACTCTCATTAGAAAATATCAATTGCTATTTTTAAAAATGTAATCTCAATTAATTTGATATTGATTTTAATTGATTTGGTTTGTAAATTTTGAAATTGCAATCATGGAATTACTCATTCGGATAAAAATGGATTATCTAAAGATTTAATTTTTATCAAAACAATTTATGTCACCTGTTAGGATATAAGGTATGTCAAAGAACCAATATGTCATGTTTATAATAATAAAGTTATATTTATTATTATCTTGTTATCATATTCATTGTTTGTTTAAATAATTAATATGAAATGTCATTGATTAAAATTAGAGAGATATTATTATAATAGATATTAAAATAATGAGAAATAAATATTTTATAATTTTAATCTAAATTGTTCTTGATCATAGGATTATTAAGCTTAGAACATTATTAATTCAGATAGATTAATATATGTGTAGTAGTCTTTATTAAATAAAGATTAATAGATCTCATTTATTAAATTACGCATATAAATTGTGTATATAGATATATGACCATTGAATTGACTCAAAGGAGAATTCCTAATGGTTAATATATTACATTTGAATTGGCAATAAGAAATTCTTATGAATAAATATATATTTTCCTTAGACTTGAGATTATCATAGTAATTAACAAGTTATTTGTTATATTTTGTTATCGAACATCTAATGTCTTATGTAGGGATGGCAACAGGCACGAGTGGGCACAAATAGTGCATACCCGTACTATTTGTGGGTACCCGCGGATACCCAACGAGTTTCCAATTTTAATTATATTTTTATATATTTTACAATAATTAATCTATAAAAATAATTTTTACTTAAATAATATGATATGTATATGATAATTTTATGATTATAGTCTCATTACTAAATTTTAGTATGAAGTAATAATAAAATAAACAAATATAATGTTAAATTAATAATAACTAAGTATAAAATATTTAATTAAAATATACACGTGGGTACCCGCGGGGCGGGTATCATGATACTTGTTCCTACCCATGAGCGATTTTTGCGGCTACCCATTGCGGGTATTTTGACGGGTACCCACGGGTCGGAGTATTTTTGCCATCCCTAGTCTTATGATGTTAGTTGAATGATTATTAGGTATAATCAACTTCTTGTAGAATTAATGATTAATCAAGAAAGAATCCATCAACTCATGTTAATGAGTTTGAGCTCTATAGAAATAAAGACTTTGACCAAGAAGAATTAAATGAATGAAGAAATGAGTTTCTTAAGTCATTTACTATGCGTTAACTTATTGGAATTTGACAAACATATCATACTCTAGAGTTAACATATAGTTGTAAAGATGAAATGAAATATTATATTAATCTTCTAATGGTTTTAAAAGTAAAAGATGTTAATTCATTTCTATCCGGTCGTTAAAGAGTGCTGCTAGACGCCAACCTTGATTAGTAAATTAATGAGTTAATTTACTACCGATTTAGTAATGAACCTACGGGATCACACACTAACGAGTGTTCTGTTTTTTGTTGGACGAAAAAATGTTATGGAATAAATTAAATAATTTAATTTAATAAGTTTTCTTTTAAGTGTAATGTTATTGTATTTTATGCTACTACCAAAAATACAAATGATATTATTCAGTCATGTGTAATATAATTAAGTGAGACTTAATTAATATATTTTCAAATGTATGTTTAAATTAATAAATCTAATAAGATCAGTGATTGATTTAAACATTTGGAAAATAAAAATAACAAAACCAAAAATGAGAAAAATAAGGTAGTGGTGGTTACCATGCGATAGAATCAATATGAGATTGAGTGGTTATTTTATTTTGGAAATAAATGTCACAAAACCATAACCTACCTAAATAGGAGTTTGCAAAAAGTCTTCTATATAGTGTGTAGAGAAAAAGAGAATTCTTCTTCTCTTGGTTTATTATTTTAGAGTATAAATTGGCTAAATTTGTTCCACGGATCAATAGTTGATACAACAAGGATGAGTCTCTGTGTGGATACACGTGTAAGACCTTCATACTTTTAAAGGAGAAGTTTTATGAAGCCATCACAGTCTCTCGAGGTATATTTTATAAAAGTTTGTTGTCTCAGTGTTACCTAGTATGCATATTTTAACACAAAATAGATATACTATTCTCCGCTCTGCGTGTTAGGAACACGTATTAACCTTTATCACCAAATCAAATTCATATGAAAAATCATCTTATTTGATATGATTTGCATCTTCCATATTGACATTGTTGATAAGAACTTTTTTATGACAGCAAATCTTCAAAGATTTAATATTATTTTTAAAAAAAGTTTTCAAGTATTTTTGGGCCGGACAAAAAATTGGATGTTCACACTCACCAAGTGAGTTGTTAAGGATCAATACACCTACTTCTTTGAGTACATAGTGCCTGTAGCAGCTTTGTAAGTAAAATAATTTGTTGAAGTTTAAAGCTCGGAGAAGGTGGGTCTAGAAAGAATAGTTAGTTGTTAGAGTTTGAAGAAACTTAGTGTAAGAAAAAATACTTACCTCGAGAGGTGTTGAATACTTATAAGTTATTTGGGAAATATTGGAAAACCCTCCCAATAGAAGGGATTGCACATAACTATTGAGATAAATAAGTATAAAATTATTTATGCTATTTTCTTTACTCCTAACCTCTTTATTACTTTCAATTATTACAAAATCATGATGACTTGAACTTGTTGTTGTGTGAACATTTTCCAAACAGTTTTAAACTTAAAAAAAAAACAATTAATTTGGGCAATCCCAAAGATATATGTCCTAACCTTATATGTGTCATCTTCCATATACATAATGTGAGGAGCAAGTACCTTAACTTAGGATTTTCAGCAGTAACAAAAACTAATGGGGATTGAGAGCAAAGTTGTTAAAGCGTAGAGTTAACCTTGGAACGGGAAGGTAGGGTAAGATCGTAGAAGCGGTGGAGTGTAATATGAAGCGTAACTCCACTTAAAATACAAATTTACATTAAAAAAGACACACATATATGTGTATATACCTAAAACAATAACATGGATAATAACTTAGAAAATTATATATTGTCAAATAAAAAGTCACACCAAAATAGAAATAAGGCTCATAAGTCATAACTCCTAAGTCTTCACTCTATACTCTAGACACCTAGTCAAGCAAAGTATTCAAGCCATAATCTTAATAGTCATTTTTGTCCATAACATCTTCATCACCATTATTGTCAAAGTTAGGGATATCCAAATGATCTAAATTAGGATTCCCAATATATTCTAGAGATGCACCAGTAACATCATTAACATAAGCATTTTGTCCTACTTGAAAAAATTCTTCATCATTTGAAGCATC
This sequence comes from Lupinus albus, assembly GCA_009771035.1. NCBI lineage: Eukaryota > Viridiplantae > Streptophyta > Magnoliopsida > Fabales > Fabaceae > Lupinus > Lupinus albus. Next base: position 12,134,582 of record CM020019.1, on the reverse strand, counting down.
CATGTCTGAATTTTCTTTATTTTCCACAATCCAATCATCATTAGAATCAATATCATCCATGTTATACTCATTTACTTCCTTGAACTTCTTCTTCTTCTCCAATTTTGAATTAGTCATCACATAAACAACATCATTCATGGTCTTTTGCATCAAACAGTTTCTTCTCTTAGTGTGGACCTAACTAATTTCAACTTTAATTAAAACGTAGTACAAACTAATTTTAAGGATAGAATACAAAGTACAAGGCTGAAATTTTACTATCTCAAAGGCACTCCAATTCCCCTCGCAGTCGGAGGAACTACAAGTTAAACTTAACACACGGATGATGAAATTTTGCAATTCACGATGTTCATCACCATAAGATTCCCACCATTGAGATGAAGTTTTGGTTTTAACTCCAGCCATGGCTATCAGACTTCCAAAGAACTTAGACTTGTTTTTAACTCCATCATCCTTGTAAGACAATCATACAACCCCCTTTTAACTTCAACACTAGCTTTAAAATTAGGATCATAGTGTAATTTTTGGTTAAGGTAGTAGCCTGTAGCATGTAGAGGCCTATGTAGTTGCTTGTCCTATCTTTGATCAATGATTTCCCATATTGGAAAATAACTAAATAATGAAAAACATAGATTAATTTTCAGCATTATGGGTATTTTGCAAGAAAAAGCAACTTACAGTAAATAAAATGGTATAAATTGGCAAAATTTACCTCTTTTTAACATCATTCTCTTTAGCTTGGTCCATTGCTTCATAAATGAAGCCCATGACAAGCTTCTCATATGAATCCACCAATCGAAGCACTTTGATAAGTTGATAAGCAAACCACAATGTTGTTCCAAAACTCTTTATCTATGACAACATTCTCAACAAATCTCTCATCTTTGGTCTTTGCACATTGACTTGATGTTCATTCATTGGATGTGAACATCCTTATTAATGCTTGCTTGTTATCAACCAAGCAACCCAAAATCAAATAAGAAGTGGCAAAATGTGTGGCTACAGGTGTAATCAAATATGTCCCCTTATTATGATAATGCAATAATGATATAAGAGAAGTCCTTGAATAAATGTAGGTAGTAATCTTTTTACCATGTTCAGTTGTCTTCTTATGGATAGGTATCTTCTTCTCAATATCCTCTAACATTAAGTCAATGCACTGAGCAGCACAAGGTGTCTGGTACAACTTCATCCTTTTCCTCATCAATAACTCTCTGGCTGCCTTGTAGTTTATTGCATTGTCTGTGACAATTTGGACAACATTTTCTTCACCAACCTCCTCAACAATCTCATCCATCATCCCGAAAACCTTGTCGGTTGTTTTAGAGAAGTGAGATGCATCAATAGATTTCAAAAAGACTATTCCCTTAGGACTATTTACCAAAAAATTAAGTATAGTCCTCCTCATCTTATCAGTCCAACCATCCGTCATTATGGTGTATCTCACTTTCTTCCAAAAAGGCTTTATGTTCCCCCATAGCAAGCTTAGTAGATTCAACTTGTTGCTTCAAATACTTGACTCTAATTTCATGATAGGACGGTGACTTGAATCCTATACCATGCCTAGCAACCAATTCAAACATTTTCTTAAACTCATCACTATTTGCCACATTGAAGGCTATATAGCATTGTTGTAAAAAAATGCAACAATTTCTTGGCATGCTTCCTCCCTCAAATTCTTCTTGAAGATGGAGTTAATGGTGGGTTTATTGCCCACTCCCCTTCTCTTGAAAAGCTCAGCAGGAGTTTCAAATATTTTTTTACAGCCCCCTCTTCAACATCATTCCCTCATTCATAATTATTTTTTTCTTAAAAAGTTTTTCTGCAATGAAGACACAATTGCAAACATCTCTTTTCTAACATTTTTGCAAGGTTCAACATCCTTTTCGGTTCCAGTAAAATGATGTTTCAATTTGTAAATCCCACCATTAAATATATTTGTACAATATTTGCATTTTTTGAATTTTTCTTATACTCCCATCAATAGAAATGTCATGTTTCCACCCCACATCATTCCTAATTCCTTTAGTATTATTTGGACCCTTCCCATTTTCTGGAGCAGCAGTGGTAGTTGACATGGTTTGTTAAAAAATAGAGGGGAAAATAGAAAAGAATGGGATGGAGTAGCATTAACGTTTTTTAGGAAGAAATAAAAAAGGTTTTGGGTTGTTGTTGTTGCTGTGTGATTAGAGAAGTAGATATGAAATAATAAATAGTGCAACATGGTTTTTATAGAAATGTGTGAACGATTTTTTGATAAAATGCAAGGTTTCTCCCATGTGGCAGCAACTGTATAAAAAGAAGAGATGAAATGATTCTGATATGGGTGGCTGGAGATAAAATGGTTAGGTTTTTTATTTAAAAAAAAACGAGTTGAGCTTAAAATTAGATTTAAAATGGGTTGGGCTAGAACCCGGGTCAAAACAAACTTTAAATTGCATCAGACCTTTCAAATGGCTGTCTTTTTCTTCCTCAACTCGAAAGCGCGGAGCAATTATGCGATTCAACGCTCCACCACGTTGCTCCACCACGCGCCACAACTGGTACACTTTTTTGCCCATTTCAAAACGGTTTTCACCATGAAAAGCGTTGAATGGTGCGATTTAGCGCTTTTGAGTGTGCTTTCGATAACCATGACTGGGAGTTGAGTGGTTTGAACAGGAACCGTGCTGCCCTTATTTGAGGGTTATATTGTAACACCCCATTTTTGTAACTAAGAAATTAAAACTTTATTCTGGAAAATATAGGGAATGTATACTGAAAGATAAACTTGACATATTAGAAAATCGGAGTAAATTCAAAACTTTTCGTCTCTCAAGTTCAAAATGCGGAAGTATTTTATATTATCTCAACCTCAAAACAAGACATTAACATCAACCTCAAAACCCAACCATAACTTATATAATTATCCCTTTTGAATTATATAACTTTCTAAAAGCATTAATCTAATCTTATCAACATAATTATAAAAGACATCATATGTGCAAAAATAAACATTCTTAAATATTTTTCGTAAAATATGACTTATACAAAAATCAGTTCAAGAAGATCAAGAGTATTCCTAAATCAGAGCCAATAATCCTCACATAGACAAGATATTTAACGAATACACAAACCAAGTTCTTCTAGTCTATACTTCCATCAATGGATATCCAAAGTGCAACATCTACAAACCTAAACATACACATAGTATAGACAAAAGAAAAAGACAAAGAAGGGAGTAAGAACCAACTACGGCGACCACAATGTGAAATTACATTGAGAAATAACATTAAAGTGAGACAACCTATATAACCACTAAATCAAACAATGACAAACATATGCAAATGATGCATAAAGTTAGTGTCTTATACAAGAGGATATTCACATCCTCCATTAATATATTTATCATGCAATGCTTATGCAATTCAACCAACCAATATCTATCAAAATTTCAATACCCGAAGACAATTACAATACACGAAGGCAATTACAATACCCGAATGTCAAGATCCTAGTGGGAAAGCAACTGGGAGTACAGATAGCCTTAACAATGACAAGTAACAATATCAATTGTTGTCCAGTACCTTTATCTGAGGTGCTTACGTGGTAAGCCCAGTCCGTTTCAGGATTGCTCTCTACCGATCATGAAATGCTCAAGGGGGTGTTAGAGACTGCTTAGTTTGCTTGTAGGACTATCCTGGTCATACGAGTAATGAACCCGAACCCTCACTAGACTATCCCACCTAAGCAATCCCTCAAGGCTTCTTGATGAATCACCGTCATTGCCGCCACTATCCAAATCCACAATGATATTTCTATCATTGTATCATTCCATTTTCTCCAACTCCAACTACAAGAATGCAATGCATGCTCACTAACCGAAGTTAGCCCATTAAATCTTTTAATCAATGTCTTACCAATTTTTATTTCAACAAATATCACCTAAGTTAGTCATCATAGCCCCAATGTATTTTATCATACCAAGTCCAACGGACGAGCTCAAGACACTAACTTAGTGATCAAAGATCATTAGACAAAATCCCGAATCTCACTACACTTTCTAGTGTGTGAATAGTCATTGGAACTGACGCTTGAGCGGACTCCTCTCACTCAGGCGAGAAACTCACATAGAGCTTGGACAAGTGTCGTTTGAGCGATATTCTCTCGCTCAGGCGAGAAACACACGGAGAGCTTGGATAACAATATCAGAACTCTCGCTTGAACGATGTCCTATCGCTCGGGCGAAAGGCAAACACGATCTTGGGAGACATTTACAAATTGCGAATTAGTTGAGAAAAATCTACATATTCCAAATTAGTTGAGAAAAATTTGCGGTGTTACATATACCACTTATAATAAAAAAAAATACCACTTAGTGAAACATAAATAATGATTTTGAGTTATTTTATAATATTGTAGATATGCAAGTTAAAAAACTTTATGATTATTTATATCTCGTTTGAATCTAGCTGATTTCTTTTAAAGTTTTGATATGAGAAAACTGATTGAAATTACAAAGTTTTATCCACATGATTTTTGTTCAATTTATTTGGTGATGTTTGATAATCAACTTAAGACTTACATCGTTGATATGTACAACAATGTTGAATTTGCTTCTTCGAAAGAAATCAATAATCTTTTAGATAACTTGGTTGAAAATGGAAGACAAATTGTTTACCCATTAGTTTATGTTCTTTTGATATTAACAATACAACCGCATAAAAAAATTCAACTATGAAAATTATGAAAAATAGGTTGCATAATCGAATGAGATATGTATAGATGAATGATTGTTTAATGACTTATACTTAGTGAGAATTGTTTTATAACATTGACAACAAATTTATCATTCAACGATTTCAAAGTGTGAAATCAGATATATATATGTATTATGAATATATAATTTATTTGATTAAATATATTTAAATTTTGTAACTTTGATATTAATATTTTCATCTTCTTATAATTAATGATATTTATTATTTTTAACCTATGTTGCACACATTGTTTCTAAGTCCTAGATCCATCCATGGATTTGAATGTGGGAAACATATCCCAAAGATAAGGTAAGCTACAAAAAAAGCCATTCATAATACATATATGTGTTACCTATTTTATTAATTAAGAGTAGTGTTGTAAAAATAATAATTAATGTTGTCTTACTTTTCTAAATTAGATAAGAATTTGTTTTCCTAAAGTACACCTAATGAGGAATAAATATTAAAAATTGGCTACTGTTTAATTTTTTCCCAAATTTGTTTTACATAATGATTACATTACATTATTTAAACATAGAATTTGAAAACTAATTGTCAATTTGTTTAAGTTATACATACTTATTAATCTTATGTAAGATACAAGTTCAAGTCTTGTGTATAAAAATGTTTTTATTAGGAGAATGACTCATATTATATTGTAAATGTTTTCAATTAGAAGATAATTACTTCAAATGAATGATATCTAGTTACCTATAAGTAGTTTTTACAAATGAAAAGATTTTCAATAAAGGAATTTGTATTATAAATTTCTTATAATTTTGAAAATCCCTCTTCACACACAAAAACCCAAAATTGAGATTCTCACCACTCAAACAAAATGTGTTGATTCATTTATATATGACACTAAGCCACAACAAAGGTTTTGAAAATAAATTTAATATCTATCCACAAAACGGTAAAGGTTTTACACTAACAATATATTATTCACCATTTTATATTACTTTTATTTGAGAATCAATGATAATCAACATGAGAATGATAAATAATGTATAGGCGATATAAAAAATAATTACATTATCGGTATAAATATAGATGATAGATCCGGTGACTCCTAGAGTAAGTTTTTAAATTTACTCCACATCTTATCCATCAATTCTAGGGAAATCCAATGATTTAGATCTACTTACTAATTCAAATTATTAGATTTCCGTAGAATTGATTGCTTAGTTGAAGAGTAAGTTTTTTATAGTAAATTTAAAAAATTTAATTTTAAAGTAAGAGAATCCCCTACCGTATTAAATCCTTCGAAAATAAGATATTTAAATATTTGATTTGAATTTCTCATTTGTAATTTTATTTTATTCATAGAAATATTTTCCACTTCTTTCTCTCTTATAATCGTTAGCCTCTTCATTACCGCGCTATCAACATTCATCACCGTGACTTGACTAACAACAAAAAAAACGATACTTTCATTCCGTAAGCGCACGCTAACAAAAATGACACCAACCCAGCGTACTTTAGCACACACCCATGTTTCTACACCGTCTACTTCCATTATCTTTCTCTTTCTCCCTCACCATAACTTATCCTACGCACCCTTTCGTTCCCTTCTTCTCTTTATCTTCATTATTACTTTCTCTCTCTCTAAATTCTTCATACAATTAGGGTTTCTTCGCTCTCTCGTCACTTCTCATGGATCATAGAACTAAACCGAATCACTCACTTTCACATTCTACTCTCTTCAATCTTGAGGTTCGTCACATTCGATTTCTCCGTTGTTTTTTTTGTTGTGTTTTTTACCATAATTGTGTGGATTGGAGATTGTACATTCAGATTAACGTTTTTTTTTTACTATTTTGTATAAATAATATTTTCAGTGAATTACGGTTCTGTGTTTTTTGCAGTCTTTGATGAATTTTCAAATTCCGCAACGGGATGGTGATTTTGATTGTTGTGGAAATAGTAGCCAGGATGATGAAAGCAGAGATAACCAAGGTAAGCATTACTGTGTGTGTTTTGTTTAGACAATGTTTTAAATTGTGATTGCCGCGATTTAACAAAATTGTGGAATGCTGTGGAAAATTTGGTCGATTCGGCTACAATTCGGGTGTCAATGTGGTCGATTCGGCTACAATTCGGGTGTCAATGTGGTCTTGGAGACTACCCAAACCTTGATTGTGGGCCCAGAAATAAAAACTTCGTTTATACTTTGGTTTGGATTTTTTTGTATTTTATGGCTCTATTTTAAGGGCCTTCTTTTAGACTTAAAACTTAAAAGTGATTCTAAAAAACTGATTTGTTTGAAATCATGGAAAAAGAGTTTCCCAAAGTAGCTGAATTTCAGTTTTTATTCTCTCCCTTTTTCTGGTTTCTGCCTTTTTGTAATATCCCAATCAAATAAATGTGTTAGTGGGAGAAGTTATCTTTTAATCAAAATAATCACTTTTCTGTGTGAAAAAAAGCTTAAAAAATGGTCACCAATGTTTAGTATTTGGACGGTGAGTGATTTAGTTCTGGTTCAAGAGCTGTAACTTATATAATTGAGCTCTGTATATTTTGTGATGCTTCTGTAAGTAGGTGGTGGGGCTATTGCAAATCACAGTAATGGGAGTGTGCATGGGATGGATGTAAGCTTGTCGAAGAAGAGGGTGTGGTCTCAAAACAGCGACGATGAGGAAAAGAACGATTTTGACGGGACATATGTGACAGAGGAGCGATATCGATCAATGCTAGGAGAGCATGTCCAGAAATACAAGAGGCGGTTTATGGATACCTCCTCTAGTCCTGCTCAAAATCGGATTGCTGTTCCGGTTGTTAAAAGTAGCACAAGCTTTCAGGGTCAAAAAATGGGGAATGATCACAGGGGAGGTTTGCATGCTGCAAAGACTACTTCTAAATGGCTATATGATTCCAATTCTCAGAAACAAGGAAACCACCGCGGTGCAGATTTCATGCCGCGATGTGGCACTGATAGGTTTGCGTTCCTTTTCTGTTACCTTGATAGCGTCAGGGGTTTTGAATAGTGAATAATCTTTTGTGTTGCAAATGACCAAACCTTTTGAAACTTCCTGCAGGATTATGTATGAACCTGCTTCTTTGGACATTGGGGATGGGATCACTTACAGGATTCCTCCAATTTATGATAAGTTGGCTACAACACTGAACCTTCCAAGTTTCTCTGATATCCATGTGGAGGAATTTTATTTAAATGGTACCTTGGATTTGGGGTCTTTGGCTGCAATAATGGCTGCTGATAAAAGGTCTGGGACTAGAAACCAAGCAGGCATGGGGGAACCCATACCCCAATATGAATCACTTCATGCACGATTGAAGGCCATGTCAGCTGCTAATTCACCTCATAAGTTCAGTCTGAAAGTATCTGATGTCGGTTTGGGTTCCTCCATCCCGGAGGGGGCAGCTGGAAGCATAAGACGATCTATTATGTCTGAGGGTGGTGTATTGCAGGTTTATTATGTTAAGGTTTTGGAAAAAGGTGACACCTATGAGGTATGTATCAGTTAGAATATTATGACAAGAGAAATTTTTCTTTCATCTTTACTTTATCCCTAATTCCTTTTTATTGATCTTTGAATTTTAACTGCACCAGATCATTGAGCGAAGCTTACCTAAGAAGCATAAGGTAACGGAAGACCCTGCTTTAATTGAGAAGGAAGAAATCGAAAGAATTGGAAAGGTTTGGGTAAATATCGTAAGAAGAGACATACCAAAGCATCATAGGAATTTTACTACATTTCAACGGAAGCAGCTCATTGATGCCAGGAGGATCTCAGAGAATTGTCAAAGAGAGGCATGTGCTGCCCCCTGCCCCTACGTTTTTTTTTATCTTTCCAGACCAAAGCTTGTGATGGTTAGTTTTGTATTTTGGATTTTCTGTGTTATAACATATATGGATCCATTTTTTTCTTCAGGTTAGGATGAAAGTTAGTAGATCACATAAATGGATTAAGGGGGCTAGCATTCGCACCCGCAAAATCGCCAGAGACATGTTGCTGTTCTGGAAACGAATAGATAAGGAGATGGTATGTTATAATTCCATTCTAAAGTTTCTTGATTTATTGACTTTGCTGTTGGGTGCTTATATCTTGCCGATGTTGTCTATGTAATGGATTTTAATCTTGTCATATCCTGTATCAAGATTATTGAAGTGCCTCACAGGTTCTCTATATTTAGTGGAAAATGAGTGATTTAGATGATATTTTGCAGACATTAAACCTTTGAATTCAATGTATGTTGCAGAAGTTATTAAAATTAGGTGGTGTTTGAGATTCAGATGAGAGGAATTGGGTCTGGTTATTAGATATATGGCTCCTTTTTTATCTGACGGAAAATGGGTGCTATTTTTGGTAGACCTGCATATCCAATTATCTGTACTCAGATTTATCTTTGAAGTGTGAAAATTGTTACGCAGGTGTAAATTACTTGTACATGAGATTTTAGTTTCCTGTAAGTTTTCAATTCATTCCTTTCAGGCTGAAGTGAGGAAAAGAGAGGAGAAAGAAGCTGCTGAAGCTTTGAGGCGTGAACAGGAGCTTCGAGAAGCTAAGAGGCAGCAGCAAAGACTTAATTTCCTCATACAACAAACTGAGCTATACGGCCACTTTATGCAGAACAAGTCAAACTTACTATCTTCAGAAGCACCCATGGCAGTTGAAAAAACAAATGATCAAGATACTCCTGTTGACTCTTCAGATACTGGGCCTAATGAAGATCCTGAAGAGGCTGAATTGAAGAAGCAAGCATTGAAAGCTGCTCAAGAAGCAGCCTCTAAGCAGAGAACGTTGACTAGTACCTTTGACAGTGAAAGCTTGAGGTTGCGCCAGGCTGGTGAATCTGATTCACTTCTGCCGGAAGTTGCAGGAGCAACTAACATTGATTTACAAACTCCGTGAGCTCTCTCTCTCTCTCTCTCTCTCTCTCTCTCTCTCTTTTATTTGTTGGCAATGGATGCATGCGTCTACCCAACACAGACATGTATAAAGTAGAGTGAGAGGATAGGTAATATTTTATCAGTTCTTGAGTTTTTGTATTGTTATTTGCAGCTCAACCATGCCAGCCACATCCACAGTTCAGACACCAGAATTATTTAAAGGCCGTCTAAAAGATTATCAGCTAAAAGGTCTACAGTGGCTAGTTAATTGTTATGAGCAGGTTGTTTAGCAATCCAATCAATTTCATCATGAATTCATTCTCCCTTTTTTGAGATTTAAATTTCGAGGCTTTTGGCGTTTTTCAGGGTTTAAACGGTATACTTGCTGATGAGATGGGACTTGGAAAGACCATCCAGGCTATGGCCTTTTTAGCCCATTTAGCAGAGGTATATATATATTCAAAATGGTGTCTTTGTGCTTCTCCGTGACTTAAATTTAACTTGTTTGTCTCATTCAGGAGAAAAACATATGGGGACCTTTTCTGGTTGTTGCACCTGCTTCTGTATTAAATAATTGGAATGAGGAACTTGAGCGCTTCTGCCCTGATATTAAAAGGCTTCCTTATTGGGGAGGGCTTTCAGAGCGGACAATACTTAGGAAAAGTATCAATCCAAAGGATCTTTATCGTAGGTAATATTAATTTCTGACCCATTATCTTTTCCTTAAAAAATGTGGTTGAGCTTCCACTCTTGATATTTTAGTTTGGGAGAGTGTTCCTTTATAAATGTAAAGAAAAATGTTTCAATTTAATCTAATTATATGTTGGCAGGACAATTTTTTGTCTTAAAGTAAAAATAAAAAATTGGCCCATGGCTTCTATATGTTTAAGAAAGCAATTTGAAATGGTTCCGAACAGTTGAAACTCTTTTTTAAATGAGAAACTACCCTTACTTTTCACTTTGTTTAAGATAAACTTTTTAGGTTTCTAGGAAAGTAAAAAAAAGGCCACCAAATGTGAGAAACACCTTTTTTATAATACTTATATGTTTAATGGGTATTAATGCATTACTCATTCTGTTATTGTCATTTTGATTCCTAACCTTCAAAGCTCTTTGGAAGTGAGGCTAATACAATATTTTGATTCTGTCGTTACTTAAGTCTATTTTCAGTTCATCCTTTTGATTATATGCTTAACACTCCTCTCTTGTTTACCAGGGAAGCTAAATTCCATGTTCTCATCACAAGTTATCAGCTATTAGTATCCGATGAGAAGTTTTTTCGCCGTGTGAAATGGCAGTACATGGTTTTAGATGAAGCCCAGGCAATCAAAAGTGCCAACAGGTTTTTGATATAATCTTGTTAAAGTCCAATAAAATGAATGGCACAAATTATCTATTGATCACTGTTCCCAGTCAATGTTTTTATTATAACTAAATACTGTTTATTCTTTATACAGTGCAACTTTTTTTATTGAGTTGTGTATAATTTTAAATTTAAATGTATTGTTAATTGTGTGGTTATTGTAATAGTTGAATTTTATTATATTAACATCTTTGCGATCATTGCTCTAACAGTATAAGATGGAAGACACTCCTCAGCTTTACTTGTCGGAATCGCCTACTGCTGACTGGTACACCTATTCAGAATAATATGGCTGAGTTGTGGGCGCTGCTTCACTTCATTATGCCGACTTTATTTGACAGCCATGAGCAGTTTAATGAGTGGTTCTCGAAAGGGTATGTTTTCCACATTAATGACTGTTGGACATTTTAGCCATTTAACTACTGTCTAACAGCCTTGTATGACCAATCACATGCCAGAATTGAAAACCATGCAGAGCATGGGGGTACTTTGAATGAGCACCAACTAAATAGATTGGTAAGTTTGCTTTTCGTGTTTGATATTCATAGCAAGCTGCAGTTAAGATTTATTACCATATTACAGTTAATTTTTTATATAAAAATAAACAGTGGATTTATTAATCAGAAATTTGTAGGCATATATTATCTGGGCCTTTGTTGTCTTATCTGTTGTGGAATGAGGAGGGATCACATCTGGTTTTGCAATAGGGCAAACTGTTGGTGGCATTCTTTCCTCCCGAAGAGGATTGTACATGTTTAACGTGCTTGAGGGTGTTTGTGTCTATGCCTGGTTGTAATATGGTACTACGTTGTACTTCTAGTCTGTTTTGTCGTGTATAAATAAACATGTAGATCTGCATCCACATTTGATAGGGTTTTACAAACATGTCATCCTCACAATGTTGTTCTTGCCTTTGTTGGACAGCAATTTTAAATATTTGTTACATTCATGTTTGCGTAGTTATGTCTTGTGACTTCAGGGATGTGATGGTCGAAGTCACAACATGATGTGTTATAATATGATCCTTTATTAAAACCTGTTATAATTTTTATTCTGTAGAAAATTATGACTTAATTTTTCCCCCTCTTCTAACAGCATTCAATTCTAAAGCCTTTCATGTTGCGACGTGTTAAAAAAGATGTAGTTTCTGAGCTGACTATGAAAACTGAGGTTATGGTGCATTGCAAGTTAAGCTCTCGACAGCAAGCTTTCTATCAAGCAATTAAGAACAAGATATCTCTTGCTGAGCTGTTTGACAGTAATCGAGGACAGCTCAATGAGAAGAGAATTCTGAATTTAATGAACATTGTTATTCAACTGAGAAAGGTAGATGGTCCATATGATCCATGCTTTTCTTTTTATTTTAGTATTAGTGATATATAATAAAGCCATTCATGTATTTTCACCTAATGGCTTAAGCTTTTGGGGGCGTTGCTTCACATGGTATTAAAGCCTCTAGACCACATGCCAAGGGTCCAATCTCTGCCACCCCCATTTTTAATAAAAGTTAAATTTCAACACATGGTAAAGATGGGCCTATGCATTGTCCATGCTGATCAGAAATGGCTCTTATAGTCTTATGTTAGCGGGTGTCAGAGTTGGTTCATGGCATGGTATTAGCTTGTGTAAAAGATTACGCTTAATAAATGTTGCTATTTGAAATATTGTAGGTTTGCAACCATCCGGATTTGTTTGAAAGGAGTGAAGGAAGCACATTCTTTTACTTTGGAGAGATTCCAAATTCCCTTCCACCTCCTCCATTTGGGGAGTTGGAGTACATATACTATCCCGGAGGTCACAACCCCGTATCATATGAGGTACTTTGTCACAACTTGTGTACAGTATCATGAGTAAAAGCATCCATTCTCATTATTTTCTCCTCCATTCCTATTTCTCATTCTTTTTTAATTAATATGCTCTTGATATGGTAGCAAAAGTAAAATATTACATCATGTTAGGGTTCCATAAGGCTTAGGTTTTACATGATTCATAAAACCATGCAAGTTATTGCAAGGGATTTTATGTAATCACAATTTAGACATGGTTGTGCCAACTTATTTCTGATTCGGCCTCTTATAATTCCAACAAAAAAATCTACGTAATCTTTGCAATATATAATATGTACAACCGAAACTATTGCTATAGTCAAAGAATCCGTGATCAAGATTTTTGTTTTTGTTGAAATTGTCAAGTTTTTTCAGGACACAGGACCTTGGTGCAATCTTCTATCATGTCATTAGTATATCACATAGAAGATTGGATGCACACTGTTTAGAGGAATAGATTTAGATGATTCCTATGCTGCAATGAGGCGATTCCTAAGTAGCATTAACTCACGAAGTATTTCCTCGAATGCGAATACGAATTTCAGTTCAATTTTGATAGTTCTATCACTTGCAATTGTAGATTTAGATTTAGATTATACAACACTGCCATTAGGTTGGTTATTTTATGGTAAGAAATGAGTTCATCGGCGAAAGGAAGCTGTTATGTGACTTTCAGAAGCTGTGTTATGACATTTGGTTTCTTCCTTTTGGTAGATTGAAAATTGCGGAGCAATTGTGGGGTGTTTGACACTTTAACTGTAATGTCATTTTCTATTTCCCCCTTTGGCCAATTTATGAGACTTTCAGAAGCTGTTATAGAATATGGTTTCTACCTTTTGGTAGATATTATAATGTGCAAGAAATGTGGGGCTTTAACTGTCATGTCGTTTCATAATTTTCCCTTTTGGTCAATTTATTCTAGAAGGGAAATTATAACAAGAGAGGCAGGCGTCCGAGGGATATGAAAGAGAAACCTCTGCATAATAATGTTTTATTGGTATCAAACATTGACAGTGGTTGGGTTATTAAGGTTATGAAGAATGAGGGATGAAGGACAAACATCATAGAGAGTCAATTAGTCCCATGCCACACTAAATTCTGATGATCTCTTCTGGCTAAGCTTGAAATTGATCTTTCCTTTTATATGTATATATTTTCAGGTGTCTCTACTTCATTGTGTTAGCAAGTCCCTTTTTCTGATTGTTTTTTTACCCCCCGTAATTTTTGCAGGTACCAAAACTTGTCTATCAAGAGATTATGCAAAGTTCCGAAACTCTCAGTTCAGCTGTTGGTCGTGGTGTCTACAGGGAATCTTTTCAGAAACACTTTAATATTTTTAGACCAGAAAATATTTATAGATCTATCTTCTCAGAAGATAGGGTTGTTAAATGTGGAAATTTCGGTTTCACCCATTTGATTGATTTGTCTCCACATGAGGTGGCATTTCTGGCCACATGTTCTTTCATGGAGCAACTATTATTTTCTATGATGAGATGTGAACAGAACTTCCTTGATGAAGCTGTAGACTTTCTTATGAACACTATAATAGATGATTCTGAATGTAGTTACCTGGAGAAAGGAAAAGTGAAAACTGTTACACGAATGTTATTGCTGCCATCGAGATCTGGGAACAAGTTTCTTCAAAGAAGGTTTGCAACTGGGCCCACCCAAGCTCCTTTTGAGGCCTTAATTGTCCCGCATCTGGATAGGCTCGTATCTAATGCAAGACTTCTTCACAACGCATATACATATATCCCGCCTACTAGAGCTCCCCCAGTATGTTATGTTTGTTTATCATCTAGTCCTCACTGCTATTTGTCCTAAACAATTGTGTTTATGTTTTCCGAAATGATAATTAATTGTTGGCTGTGTTGCTTCTTTTATTTTGTATAGATTGGTATTCACTGCTCAGATAGAAACTTCTCCTATAAAATGATTGAAGAGTTACATGATCCTTGGGTTAAGAGGTTGTTTGTGGGATTTGCTCGTACATCTAAATCTAATGGGCCTAGAATGCCTGATCATCCTCCCCACCATTTAATTCAAGAGATCGATTCCGAATTACCTGTCTCACAGCCTGCTCTTAAGCAGACACACAACATTTTTGGCTCTTCACCACCTATGCGGAGTTTTGATCCAGCAAAGTTGCTCACCGTATGTATTATTCCTTTTACTCTGTCTTCTTTATTGATTAAAATACACCCTCAGTAGCCATTCTTCAACAATCATATTGATTTTGATTTTTTTGTTATATAATTTAGGACTCTGGGAAGCTTCAAACACTTGATATATTATTGAAACGCTTACGAGCAGAAAATCACCGTGTTCTCTTATTTGCTCAGATGACTAAGATGCTGAATATTTTGGAGGTACTGTTGAACTTGTTACAATGTTAAACCTTTAGATATTGGTTATATAAAATACCTTTGGTTTTCTGTCGGCATATGCAAAGATGTGAGATATGGTGAATAAAGGAATAAAATTATTGCTATTACCAGAGCCCTTTGGTGTGAGTTAATTTCCCTTTAATATAATGGTGACATGGAATTGGCTTGGGAAGATACATGGGTGCTGGGGCTATTTGGTTAAGGTCAATGATTTGAAAGTGGAAACAATCCACTATGTGGAAGATCTATTTACACAAGCAGCACTGTTGCTGTACTTTTGTTGTTGGCTACTTTCGACTTTGCTGGGTTTATTTTTACTGCTGACAGGTGGCTTGATCTTGCAGGACTATATGAACTATAGAAAATATAAGTATTTTAGACTTGATGGGTCATCTACTATTCAGGATCGTAGAGACATGGTTAGAGACTTCCAGCATAGGTAATGTCTTCATTGTCTTGTGATGATACTCTTCTTTAACATGACTCATTTCTTTATACAGTTGTTTATGTTTTTTTTAATTTATTTGTTGCAGGAGTGATATTTTTGTGTTCTTACTGAGTACTAGAGCTGGTGGGTTGGGCATCAACTTAACAGCTGCTGACACAGTCATATTTTATGAAAGTGATTGGAATCCAACATTGGATCTACAAGCAATGGATAGAGCTCACCGTTTGGGTCAGACAAAAGATGTTAGTTACATATCTCTCACTCTGCACCTATCCATCTGTTAATCGTTCTATGAATTCAATGTAGAGTTGGCAAAACAGGCCCGGATTGGTCCAATCGGGTACAGGAAAATAGCCCAATTATATTTGGGTAGTGGTGGTCCTAGTCGGCCCATGCTTCAGTGGCCATGTTCTGCAACTGGCCCAATCAGGCCAGAACAAAAAGCCTGGGTTTTTGGACTAAACTTCCCCTACCCTGGCCCGATTTTTAATGGGTATAAACAGGCTGACCCTTTTGTGGTTTGTCCTCATCACTTTCCCTTCTGTCTGAATCTATCACATTTTTATGTCACTCAAACACATCACTCCCTTTTGAATTTCCAAGTGCATCACTTACTATTGTAGTTCTAACTGATTTTATATGTATTTTGTAACATGTAGGTTACTGTCTACCGACTTATATGTAAAGAGACAGTTGAAGAGAAGATTCTTCTTAGAGCAAGCCAGAAAAGTACTGTACAGAACCTTGTTATGACTGGTGGCTCTGTTGGTGGTGATATTCTAGCTCCCGAGGATGTTGTGTCTTTGCTTCTTGATGATCCGCAATTGGAACAGAAATTAAAGGAAATCCCTCTCCAGGTTTGTTGTGAATCTCATTACCCATAATTCATTATTAGAGTATGTTTAATATCCCTATGACCAACAGTGAAAAAGAATAAACCAAAGCTATTAGATTTGTTCTTTATTTGTTGTTTTCAAGTTAGTTCGAAAAGTTTTTTTTGTTCCAAATAGGTCATTTAAGTTATTTTCTGTTTTCAAATTGGCCCATTAGCTTATTTTTTTAATATCAGATTGGTCCTATAAGTTGCCTATTTGTTAGTTTTGTTGCTTACAATCCATTTTCTAATGGTACATTTTCAGAAAACTAATGGATTTTGTAGTTCTTTCATCAAAATTGTGAATTTTGGTTGAGAATTGAGAGTTGTGAGAAAAAAAAGTTACAGGACCGAATTGAAAAAAGAAAATAACTTGCAGGATCAGTCTATTAATTTTTTGCCTAAGAATAAGGAAGTTCCAAATCCTCAAACCAATGTGAGAAGTATTCTAATTATGTTTTACTAAAACTTATTCTTCCAGGTAAAGGATAAGCAAAAGAGAAAACAATCTTTAAAGGGTATAAGGTTAAGTGAAGAAGGTGATGCATCTCTAGAAGATCTTACAAACTCTGAAGTCCAGGGCACTACAAATATTGATCTTCCCATGGAACCAGAGGGACCTAAGTCCAGTAATAAAAAGGTATCATTATACTTTTTGAAGTATTGTTGCCCCACATTTGAATCTTATTTCAACTGATTGCATGATGAGAAACATACAAACTTTATAGTTTCTTGTTTGCAAGGAAAGGATGCATTGCTTACTGAAAGTAAGAGAAAAAGAAGGATTTCAGTTAGCTATTACTCATTCTCCCTTTGTCGATGTCATTGAGATTTGACAAATCTTGCAGTAGCCATCTGATTAATGCATAAAAAATATGTGGCTTACATATTGGTTTGTAGAAAAAGTTAAAGTGAGAAGTTTGCTGGTTCCTTTGACAAGTTTTTTTGGGGTCTGTTGAGTTAAAATATTAGTACAAGGAGGTTTAGAAGCCGTAGTAGGTGGCGTGGTGCATTTGGTTGGAGCGAAATGCTTGCATCTGTAGCTTCTCTTACCCAATAAACTTCCTGTGTCTTGGCTTTTCTGTTTTGGAGGATATCCTATTCTTATTATTTTTTTCTTCCCTCACACTTCTCTATGTTAAAATTTCTAGCAAAAGTTTCAGATTATTGTCTTCAAGAACCACGAAGTTTAAACATTGACAAGGATTGTAATCCATTCAAGTGAACCTCAGCCAACCAACTTTAAGCTTGAAATTATTTGCAAAACCTTATCATACCATCTCTTTGTCATCTTTAAGCTGTTCTGATTGGCATGATACTTTGAAATACACACATTTAATGGTTACAGATTTTAGCTGTTTGATCAGAAACTTAAATCACTGAACGTGCACATTTTGTTGGTTTTATGTAATAACTTCTATGAATTTGAGTTTTTAGGTGTACTAGTTTTGATGGAGGTCAATGTTGCAAGTTTGTTATGTTATTTTCAATTTTGTTAACATTAATTTCTATTTGCAGAGAAAAGTTGGTGTTGACAAGCAAATTTCAAGGCCAAAGAATTCTCAAAAAAGGAATGAACTTGGCAATATGGCCATAGATGATGAATTGAATGATGTCCATCTAAATACCAATCCTTTGGACCACACACCAAAGAGAACCAAGAAGAGGACAAAGAAGAATGTGAATGAAAAGTGTGAAGAGGTTTTTACTGGGACAACTACCACATTCTCAAACCAGACCCATTTTCCTCCTCATAAGTAATCACAGTTCTGAAGATTCTAAAGCTGAAACAGGCTAGTGATTCCTCACAAGAGTACAATTTCTTAAAATACTTTGGTGTATTAATATAATTTGCTCAAAGGTAGGGTGTAACAGGTCGGGTCGGATCAGATCAGATCAGTTTTGGGTAGGTTAGAGAATCGGACATCAAAATTTGTTGGGTTGGATGGGTTCAGGTTTCACTTTGAAGGGCCAAGGTCGTCTTCACGAGAGAGAAATGAGAAATAATTTACTTTTTTAACATGTCACATTGCACAAAAGTGAAAACACATTATAACTCCTACGTAACTCTCTTAAAATAGATAACGGCTTCTACATAACTTCTAATAAACGTGTCCCTACAAATCTACCAAATCCAAGGATTTTTACTACTTAAATGACAAATATTGTTAGTAAGATAATTAGAATAAATAATATATCAACCATTACATTTTATTTTTACTTAAATGCACATGACTTTATGAGTTATCATATGACCATTAATTAAATTTTAATATGACCCAATTTATTCTTCTCAAAAATTTTATAAGAAAATTATTTTCATTTGAGTCATTCCTTGATATATGCCGAATCATTTTCTCAAAGATAAATGTACCGAATTAGCTCTTAAGGATGGATTTCTCCTCTCAGTTCTGTTGACATTCCTTTCCCTTTGAATAAAATCCTTCTTTGACCATTTCACCTCTATTTTTAAATTTTATGATGCCCAAATTGTTTTTGTTGCACGTTAAAAGTTTTGAATCTTTAGGAAACATCTAGTTTTTATCACTGTAATTTCACCATTTCTTCATCATAGTTGATAGCCATGCTCAATGTTTCTTGTGCAATTTCAAATATCATATCTATATTACCTAAATTGATGAAGTAGAAGGTTATATTAACTTGAAGCTAGTAGTGAATAAGATGAGAGCAAACTTCAATAATTTATTAGTCTAGTCTTTGTTTTCAATTAAGTTTTCAACAAATTTGGTATCAGCGTCCTCTCACAGGGGCCTAATAAGAAAGGAAAAAGAGTGAAAGAGTTATGACTACAAAAATCAATTTTGTTCAACTCGTAATTCCTAAAGTTTAGTGGTCATTATGATCATTTGTCGATGCTTGGTGAATTCGTTCTTGAGCCTTTTACACACCGCCTGTCACACTATGGGAGCTGGTCATGCCCAAAGTCGTTACCTTAATCGCAAGGAGGGGGGGTGTGGAAGGCAGGGTTAGTGACTGGAGTGAAGTTGCAACAAGGTAGTCGTTCCTCAACTCCAAGGAATACTGGGGTTTAGTAGTGAATACTGAGGCTCAACACAAACTAATTGAAGAGCAAAAATTAAAGGATCTTAAAGTCAATAATTACTTATTTCAAGCTATAAACAAGACAAATTTGGAAACTATCCATGTCAAGGATAGAAAAAAGCAAATTTGAGACTCTATGAAGCAAAAGTATTAGGGATCAACTAGGGTTTAGCGGGCATAATTGCAAGCATTCAGAAGAGAATTTGAGGTCCTACATATGAAGGAAGGAGAAGGAGTAGACATGTACTTTGCTCGTACTTTAACCATTGCTAATAAGATGAAGACACATGGAAAGAAGATGAATGAGGTGGCTATCATCGAGAAAATTTGACTATGTCGTTTGTTCAATGGAAGATCAAATGATTTAGAAACTCTAACCATTAATGGAGGTGAGGAACAAGCTCTCAAAATTTCTTATGGTGATAGGTTTGGAGGTAGAGGAAGAGGAAGAGGACTAGGAGCACTCAAAGGTCGAGGTCGAGGTAGAGGAAGACAACCATTCAACAAAGTAATTGTGGAGTGTTAGAAATGTCATAAACTATAGCACTTTCAATATGAGTGCCTTAATTGGGAAAAGAATGCAAACTATGTTGAAGTGAAGGAAGAAGATGAGATGTTGCTAATGTCTCATGTGGGTGCTTCAAGATTATATAATGGAGGATGTATGGCTCCTTGATTCAGGTTATAACAACCATATGTGTAACGACCCGATTTTATAACCCAAATTTTTTTTAAACTTTATTAAATGTAAATATTAGTCAAGTTTCCCAATTCAAAATGCGGAAATAATCAATAATACCTTTTCATCAAAAACATTGCATCACATTCTATTTTAATCCATAATTCATACAGTTATCCTTTGTTTCAATTACAACACTGATAAAGGTAATCATGCTAATTCTTATTACATCTTTTGAAAGAAATCATTTATACAACATAGTTACTTCAACATATTCCTCATATTACATACATTCTACAAATACAATTTTGGAATACAAAAATGACTACTCCAGTCTATACTCCCATCAGCAAACATCCACGACGCAACCGCAACATCCTGAACTCATATATAACACATAGACAAGGAAAAGCAGAGGGAGTAAGAACCAACTACGGCGACCGTAGCGTGGAATTACATAGAGTAATATCATTAAAGTATAAAAACCAATACAATCATCTAAAATCAATCATAGTAAACATATACCATTTATATACCAGTCAATACCTAAACCACATAATGTTCACATATTCAATCGGTATAGTCCTCACGTTTCACTTAGATAATTCAACACTTCCAAAACAATACAATACTCCTACGACAACCCAATATCACAAAGGCCAAACAAATCAATACCACTAAGGCAAGTCACAACCATACCACGAAGGGCAGACCAAACTCCATACCACGAAGGGCAGGTCAATCTCCATACCACGAAGGGCAGGTCAAACTCCATACCACGAAGGGCAGGTCAAACTCCATACCACGAAGGGCAGGTCAAACTCCATACCACGAAGGGCAGGTCAAACTCCATACCACGAAGGGCAGGTCAATCTCCATACCACGAAGGGCAGGTCAATCTCCATACCACGAAGGGCAGGTCAAACTCCATACCACGAAGGACAGGTCAAACTCCATACCACGAAGGGCAGGTCAAACTCCATACCACGAAGGGCAGGTCAAACTCTATACCACGAAGGGCAGGTCAAACTCCATACCACGAAGGGCAGGTCAAACTCCATACCACGAAGGGCAGGTCAATCTCCATACCACGAAGGGCAGGTCAAACTCCATACCACGAAGGGCAGGTCAATCTCCATACCACGAAGAGCAGGTCAAACTCCATACCACGAAGGGCAGGTCAAACTCCATACCACGAAGTGCAGGTCAAACACCATACCACGAAGGGCAGGTCAATCTCCATACCACGAAGGGCAGGTCAATCTCCATACCACGAAGGGCAGGTCAAACTCCATACCACGAAGGGCAGGTCAAACTCCATACCACGAAGGGCAGGTCAAACTCCATACCACGAAGGGCAGATCAAACTCCATACCACGAAGGGCAGGTCAAATTCCGTACCACGAAGGGCAGGTCAAACTCCATACCACGAAGGGCAGGTCAAACTTCATACCACGAAGGGCAGGTCAAACTCCATACCACGAAGGGCAGGTCAAACTCCATACCACGAAGGGCAGGTCAAACTCCATACCACGAAGGGCAGGTCAAACTCCATACCACGAAGGACAGGTCAAACTCCATACAACCACTTCAATCACAGTATAATATTTCCACTGCATTATTTTAACATTGCAACTTCCTCAAAACACAAGACACCACATCAATGTCATAAACACCATATATCTCATATCCTACCACAATAAAAATTACTCACAACCTCTTCATCACATAATATAATTATGTCCATTTATCGCCAACAAGCTGTTCATCACAAAATCATTATTACAAATATACCCACAAATCAACAAATCAACAACTCATCACACAATCATTGATACAAACACACCCATATATGTTTATAACAAATCAACCATCCATAACACAACATTATCATAAATAAACCACACACAACATATTCTTCATCATATAACACATTAACGTTAGAACCAGCTTTCACGAAGGTGTATTACCATAAATGAGCATATAGCGGTTTATGTAAATAAACGGTTTTCCCGCACATATATTCTCACTTTTATGGCTAATACATCCTCAGGTGAAATACATACTTTCACATGGGACATAAACACCCAAAGGAGTTTCTACCCGTTAATATGCTCCGATTCTTGAGGGAAATCGGAGAATGATGACTCTAATGAATTACTCTAAGACCACAATGGTCTTCTCCCTCACCTTAGGTTGCGTAAGCTGCGTTGCTCCGCAAAATAGCTTCATCTCCCTCCATCTCCTTCAACCTCCATTGTTGCTTTTTCATCTCCAAAGCACTCCAATGTTCCATTAAGAAGCAAGAGGAAGAGGTTTTGATGTGTTTTTGAGGTTTAGTGGAGGGAATGGTCGAAATCTATGAGGAGTTGCCGCTAGGAGTGAAAGGGGATAAAAGAAGTGAAGATTAGGGTTTGTGAAACTCTTTCCTTACTTTTATAGCTCTGACGCTCTCGCCCAAGCGAGGGATTCTCGCTCAGGCGAGAATCTCGCAATGACGAATACGATGTAGTCGATTACCATAAGGTGTAATCGATTACAGTGTGAAAAAATGCACGTATCTGATATTTTTATACGATGTAATCGATTACATGAATAGTGTAATCGATTACATCATGAAAAATTACACATGTCTGATCAGATATCAGCATGTAATCGATTACAAGGACCATGTAATCGATTACACTGTGTTAACAGCCCAAAATTGTCATTTCTCGCCCAGGCGAGACAACTCTCGCTCGGGCGAGAATCCTCCAGTATAGTCCAGGATTTCACCCTCCCAGGTGATTCTTTCTCGCTTAGGCGAGAATCTCTCGCTCAAGCGAGACTTCCAGAACTGATACTATAATTTTAAAGACTAAAAAATTAGGATGTTACAATATGTGTGGGAACAAGAAAATGTTTGCAGAGTTAATAATGTCTACTAATAAGATTCAAGAAGGAATGTGTAAGTTGTATCATCTAGAAAGAGGCCTAATTATGGAGATAATAATGTCTACTAATAAGATGTTTGTGCTTTTGGTCACAATGTTTCCTAATGACTCTATTGAGTCATATATATGGCACTGTATGTATGGTCATATTAATTTCAAGAGCTTAAAAGTTTTGCAATATAAGAAGTTGGTGAAGGGATTACCTGTACTTAAGATGCTTAGCAAGTTATGTACAAATTTCCTAGTGGAAAAGCAACATCAAGACATCATTCCAAAGACAAGTTCATGAGGGGCTTGCAAAAGGTTGCAGATGGTCCACTTTGACATTTGTAGGCCAATCAAACCATGATCAAACTCTAAAATGAGATATTTGATTAGTTTCATTGATGATTTCAATAGAAAATTTTGGATTTATTTTTTGTGTGAAAAATCAGAAGCATTTGGTGTGTTTAATAATTTTATGCAATATGTTGTAAAGGAAACCGATGATTTCATAAAATGTTTGCACACAGATAGGGATAGTGAATTTACTTATATCGAGTTCAATGATTTCAGTAGGGATAATGACATAAAAAGGTAATTGACAACAAATTATACCCCTCAACAAAGTGGGATGATTGAGCAAAAGAATCAAATTATAATGAATATGGCTTGAAGTATGTGTCTGAAAAAAGAGTGCCTAAGGTATTTTGGCCAGAAGATGTAAATTGGAGTGTGTATGTGTTGAATCAAAGTCCAACAATGACAATGAAGGATATAACTCCAAAATAGGCATGGAGCGGTGTCAACTGTAATGACCCAAAAGATACTCTAGCAAATTTTCGCTATATACTTTTTTTTTTGTTCAAGGTTTTCATAGTTATTATAACTCTACACTTTTCCATCTTTATCCACCCCAGATACAATCTATACATTTATCCTTGAGTTTCATACATTTACATCATATAATCGCACAAAACCATAAATGCATATCCATACCATTAATAAGTTTCATCCTATGATAATTTTGAGATTAAATAGTTAGGAGTATCCCCAAAATACGAATAACTTCAAATATCAGTTTAACATTCCACGAACATGAAGTCATATAATTACAACCACTAAATCCCTAGATCATCTAGTCATTGCAATCCGCTAATCCTTATTTTTACCTGCAATTCAATTATCATAGATAGAACACAACAAATACAAAGGAATAAGTCATTAAACTTCAATACATTTACAGTAGATAATTGACATTAAATATAAGGTTAAACAGATACAAATAAGGAAAATACAGTTAATATTTATCACCTCTTACCACCTCGATCATTTGAGACTTCCAATATCATGCTTCATGCACTATCAAACCATAATATCACTCTTTACATTACACCACAAAGGGTCAAGATTTTATAATACGCCACAATGGACCAAGATATATAATACGCCACAAATGGCCAAGATTTGCTAAACCACATCGGGTAGCCAAAATTCATTCTACATCACAATGGGTCAATATTTCATAATATGCCACAATGGGCCAAGATTTACTCTACACCCCAAAGGGCCAAGATTTATCAACCACAATTTATTCTCATAACTCACCTCTTCCATTCATAAATGGATTTCCAGATAATATGCAAACATATTTTTACACAATTAAGTAAAATGCTTCTCCCTTACCTAAATAGGAGTTAGTGTTTCCGTTCTTCGACCTTGTTGGATTTTCCTCTCCTCCTCCAACCTTAGGATCTTTTACCATATTCCCATGACAACAACAACATTGACCAAATCATTATTCATGCCATACAAATAGACAAATTTCATATCAACACATGACATTCATTCATGGGATAAGTTCCTATTTCTAATTATTCACAATCTATAACTCTAATACTTATAAAACATTCAAATAAGGCACATTTTCCCTTTTCAAGAAACCTCATAAAACCCTAACCCCTTTTTAGCTTCATTCTCCATTTTCTTTCATAACCATTTCGCCTTTAACTCAATGGTTCTCAGAAATCAACATTTTGCTAACCCCTTTTCGAAAATAACTTCAAAACACACATTTCAAGAGGAAAAACTAACTATGACTGAACTACAACTCAAAAGGAAAGGTTAAACGATTTTCCACCATGAGAGAAGAGATCCTAATGGGCAATAATGAGTTTTAAAGCAAGAGGGAGTGTTAAAACCATGAGGTTTACCTCTTCTCAAGCCTTATCCTTTGCTTCTACACGAAATGGGGGTGTGGAGCCGTTTTTCTCTTCTTTTTTTCGCCAAAAAGTGTCCCAAATTTCAATTGGACTTCTATTTCAGGGTTCAGATTATCGGGTTCTCGCTCGGGCGAGAAACCCTCGACATTTCAAATTTCAAACTCTGATGCTCTTGCTCAAGCGAGAATGCCTCGCTCAAGCGAGAATTGTCCAGGATGTTTAGCTCTCCCTCGCTTGGGCGACTACTCCCTCGCTCAAGCGAGAATCCCAGAAAAATTCTGGGAGAAACTCTAAGCCCCTCGCTTGGGCGAGACCCTCTCGCTCAAGCGAGAAACGCCTAGTATATCCCTCGGAATTTCAAGTTACTCAACACTTTGAAAAGATAAATTCGAGGTGTTACATCAACCCTGCAGTAGGATATTTTCGAGTGTTTAGATGTGTTGTACATGTACATGTTCTAGATAAGAAGAAAATAAAATTATATACTAAGAGCTTTCGTTGTGTTGTTGGAGGTGAGTGAAGAATCAAAGGCTTATAAGCTTTATGATCCTACTTTTAAACATATTGTTGTAAGGAGAGATCGTATTTGAGGAGAATATGAGTTTGGATTGAGGGAGAAATATATAAGTAAAGCTTGATAATTTAGAATGGGAAGATGAAGATGAACATAATAAATTTGATCAAGGTAATGAAAATGAGAGTAGTGAGCATGAAGAAGAATAAGATGGAGTCAATTCATCTTCAAGTGAGTCTTTATATCAATGTTCACCAAACTTAGATTAAGGGGGGAGCAGAAGGCCTCACGAGAGGTCTTAGGTTTATCTGAAGAAGAGGTTGACAATTTTTTCTTATTTGCTACTATTGATCCTATTACATTCCAAGAGGTTGTGAAAAACATGAAGTGGAGAGTAGATATGGATTTAGAAAAGAGAGCAATTGAGAAAAATGAGACATGACAATTGACCACACTACCTCTTGGAGCAAAGAAAATTGGTTGTGAAATGGATGTTTAAGACAAAGGTTAATGAACATGGGGCAGTGGAAAACTAAAGGCACATCTTGAGGCTAAGGGATATGCATAAGATTATGGATTTGACTATAATTAGGTGTTTGCCATAGTTGCAAGATGAGACATAATCAGGATGGTGATTACTCTTTCAACACAAAATGGTTGGAATATTTTTCAACTAGATGTAAAGAGTGCTTTCTTGCATGGTGAACTAACAAAAGATGTTTTCTGGAACAACCACATAGTTATGAGCATAAAGGAGAAGAGTGTAAAGTTTATAAACTCAATAAGACATTGTACGGTCTTAAACAGATTCCAAGGGCATAATACAACCACATCAAGTCTTATTTTATGAAGTAGGGGTTTGAAAGATGCAACATTGAGCATATACTCTTCATCAAGATTGAAATTGGAGGTAACCTTCTTTTTGTAGTTTATTATGTTGATTATCTTATATTTATTGGCAATTATTTGGAGATGTTTGAAAACTTCAGAAAATCTATGATGTTGTAGTTTGAAATAGCTGATCTTGAGAGAATGAGGTATTTTGTAGGAGTTGAAGTTTTACAAAATGAAGATGGGATCTATATTAGCCACACACAAAATATGATCATGATGTACTGGACATATTTGAGATGGAAAATGCAATCCAATCAACAATCCTATTGTACGAGCTTCTAAATTGATGAAAATGAGATGATGGGTAAGGTTGATGCCACTGTCTTCAAGCAAATAGTTGGAAGTCTTATGTATTTAACTGTGACAATACTTGATTTGATGTTTGTTGATAGTTTGATTAGCCACATTTATGGGAAGTCCCACTGACCTACATTGACAAGATATAAAAAGAGTTCTCAGATATGTGAAAGACACTATAAGTTTGAGAATTTTGTATAAGAGAGATGATAATGAAAATATGCTTGGTTACCCTAACAGTGACCATGCATGTGATTTAGATGATCGAAAAAGCACTTCATTATATGTGTTCTTTCTTGTAACTGAAGCTATAGCCTGGTCTTCAAAGAAACAACAAATTGGAACATTATCCACCGCTGAGGTAGAGTTTGTAGTTGTTGCTTTATGTGCATGCTAAGGAATCTGGATGAGAAGAGTACTATAGAGGATTGGTCAAGTTCAAGGAAATAGTACCGAAGTATTCTGTGACAATAGCTCGACCATTAAGTTGTCAAAGAATCTCATGTTACATGGGAGAAGTAAACATATTGATGTAATGTCCAATTTTCTTTGAAACCTTACTAGAGATGGTGTTGTTGAGCTTTCTCATTGTTCTTCACAAAATCAAGTTTCATATGTTATGACCAAACCTTTGAAACTTGGTATGTTTTTTAGACTCGGAGAATAACATCGTTTGTGCAGTACCAAAAGTAAATTGTTTGCAAACTGCAAATCAATTTAAGGGCAGGAAATTGTTGAAGTAATCAAAGTAAAGTAGTGTTTTGGTATATTTTAATTTTCTGTTAATAATTTCTATTTATTAAGAGTAAGGGTGGAAACAGGTCAGACCACCTATCAGGGACCTATTACCTAGCCTATAACAGGTCAGGTCAGACCAGGCCTCTTTTGTAAACAGGTTAGGTTTAGGCTTCTCCAAAAGCCTATTTAACTGAAATAGGCTAGACTCAGGCCTTTTAAAAAAATCTATTAAGCCTAACAGGCCGGCCTATTAATGTTATTATATATTTATAAATTATTTTTATAACATGTTCAAAAAACTAAATAATAAAAAAATTATGTAAATCCACTAAGACTTAGAGATTAAGCTATTTAATAATTTGATATTTAATTGTTGAGACTTAAGCTTAAGTACATAACCCAACTCATGTTAAATATTAGAACAATATCATATTTTACTATAATATTAAAAGACATTGTTTTTTATATTCTAACCTCAAAGGCACCACAAATCATTCGAATACATTATGGAACATTGTAATATGATGGAAATAATTGTGATAACAATATAAAAATATTCACACTAATTGTTATAATTATAATAAATTTTTCTAGTTTTTACATAATTTTTTTAATTTTTTCTAATTTTTTTACCTTAGCAGGCTAACAGGCCAGACCAAGCTTTTAAACAGACCAGATCTAGACTTTGAAATTTTTTTAAACAGGCTAACAGACCAGACCCAGACTTCTATGTGCTATATAGGCTGAGTCTGTTTAAGGCAAAACCTGGCCTGTCTTGACCTGTTTCCACCCCTAATTATGAGCATGAATTATTTTTTTAAAAACTTAAACTAGAATACCACATTTATAGCAGTGAAATATGTGGGTTGTTTCTTTTTCTGTTTCTATGTAAGCCTATATTAACCTAAAGCTAGTAGTGAATAAGATGAGAGCAAACTTCAATCCTAGAGGCCAAAGTCTCATACTACACAAGCACTAGAACAATGACTTGTTATCCCACAGTTCTAATAATTCAATTTCACAATTAATTATTGTCTAACATGTCATAAACCAACAAAAAAAAAGAAAGTAAAGTAAATATATATTTTGGTCCATCAAATTATTTTTGTATAAATTTAGTCCCGAAAAAATTGAAAACCTCAAAATAGCTAAATGTGAGTCAAATTATTTATTTCTAACATTTGACACCCAACAGAGGTTATTTTGACTCGCATTTATAATATTGAAGTACTAATTTGAATATTTATTTTTTTAGATCAAATTCATACATGTAAAAACTTTTTAAGATCAAAATCAGTGTTCATTAAAAAAAAAGTATAATACATAATCACTTCATGAAATACATAAGTTTCTTCTTAACACTTTCTTCTACACAATTGTTCGTAAAAGTCTTCCATATGACAGATTTCTATGTCACACATTTATTTATGAAATAAACCTTTCAAATATGAGATCCTGTAGGGTTATCTTAAATTAGCAAATAATTATGTAAATAATGAAAAAAAAAATAAGGGTAATTAGAAATTTTAATTTTAAAAAAGAAGAAGATGGAGGTTTAATCAAACTTGGGGTGTTAAAACTTAAAAGTAACATGTTGAGCTCTGAAATTTGCTCTGCAGTCATCATTATTGTACCATGCATCCCATGGAAAATGGTTTCCTTGTTAGAATATTTTGTGTGTACTTGCAATACTCAAACATTATATTTTATAAACTACCCATTAATTGGAGGTCAAAATTACTAGAATGTATTGGTAGCCCAAATTGGATCATTGTGGGATCTTTTGTTATTAAGTGCTAGATTTCAAGTTCAGGGTGTTGAGTAGGAAATAGTTATTTTACTAGTGTAAGAATTAAAAATTTAATTAAATATTCGGTTTTTAGGAAAGGAAAGACGCTTATTGGGAGAGACACACCTCAAAATAGATTAGTTGGAATAATAAAATATAGGGATGGCAAAAAAATTTGTACCCCCAGGTAAAATCCACACGGGCACGGGTCACAAACTAGTACCCGCGAGTTTTTCAAACGGGTTTTAAAAAATATATGTAGTAGCAACACGTGGGCACAGGTATTGTGATACCCGTGCCCGCGGGTACCATATATGTAATTACAAAATTATCATTTCCCCTAAACTCTTTAATGGCTACTTCTCTTCCCCTTAAAATCTCTAATCTCTTTTCTTCCTCTTAAAATCCCTAATCCATTCTCTTCCCCAAAAAATCCCTAATCCCTTCCTTTTTCCCTTTCTCATTCCCTTCCCTTTTCCCTTTCTCATTCTCTTCCCTAATCCCTCACTCCATCATCATCCCATTCTCAATCCATAACAAACCAAAGTGAAAGAAACGAAATTCATTTCTTGGAGCAACATTTTCACCCTTCTTTTCATCCTCCTCAACTTTGCTTTTGTTTTGTGAAATGTAACTTTTTTTTCTCTTCAACTTGTTTGTATCTCTTGAATAATTCCCTAGTCCATTTAATAACAACATAACATGTGTAACATTTCATCACTAAAATATAACATTTATAATGATTATAACACACATTTCATTCTTATTTATTTTGATGGTGGGTTGCAAGTTGTTTAGTTTGCTTTGAATCTTTTTGGTGGTTTTATCTCACTTGAAACGGATATTCTCAACACCATATTAATATCTTAATAAACATACATTGCTTATAAAGAACACCACAAACACATAAAACTTAGGCTCTCATTTGAAGAATCAATGAAGTTTGCAGATAATACCAGCTTTAGTACTACTAATGTTGTTGTATCTGACCCATTTGCAAGTGCTGGTGGATTTGCTGATGATGATGATCTTTATAGTTAGATTAGTTTGTGCTTTTGTTTTTATTTATGAATGGTTGGTTCTATGTTGTTTATGTACTTGTCATTTTCATTCTGCATGAAGTTTCCATTGGATTATTGTCATTAGTATTTGTTTTATGTGTTTGTGATATGTGACTTTCATGACTAAGCTTTTATATCTTTATTATATGTTCATATTAGCATTATATATTGTGTTATGTTGGAAAGATGACATTTGAAGAACTTGATTCTCCTTTTGAGAAAGTTAATGAAGGGAATTTATATGCATGGACATTGGTATTATAAAGTGCTTGACAAATATAGAAAGATTTTCAAACAGGTGAAAATTAATGTTCCTGTTTGGAGGTGGTAATGTGCATAAAGTGGTTGAAGGAATCCGTTAGAAAAGATTTATAATTCTAAAAAGTGTTTATTTATATGATCAAATGGTGTGTTCAAAGAAGAAAGAAATTTGCATATGTTGATGACAATGTTTTTTGACATTTTTGAAGGATTAACTTTTGGATTTTTGGTTGGGAATTTACTGTGATAAACTATTCAAAGTTTTGGATGCTATTATAGTTGCATCTCCTCCAATGTCTTAGTAGAATAAAAATTTCACTTTATATTTAAGCTGGAAACTATTGTTAATAAAATGGTTGGGCAAGATGAAAGTTGTCTCAAACATTAAATGTAAATAATTGCTGACTCTTGTACTATTTGCACTCTAATTATGTACTAAATTTTAAATTTCATGTTCTAACTTTGTAGTATGTCTACTGAGCAAGCCTATTCGACAAAATCAAGTTCATAGTACCTCTAATGTTGGTGAATCAAACTCAATTCCAATGAATGTAAATGATCCTCCAATTCAATATGAAACTCATTGTTCAAGTCTAACTGATGTTGAAGAAGCTTGACCAAAATAAATATCATCAATTTGGAATCATTTTGAGCGACATCGGATAGATGGAAAGTGGAAAGCAACTTGCAATTATTGTGGCAAGCGACTCTTGGAAGATCTAAGTCAAGGAACAAAACACTTGCACAATCATTTTAAAAGTTGTATACGTCGATCAAATTCAGATATAAAGCAAACACTTCTCAAAACTACAAAAGATGTACTAAATTAATGTTAGTTGGTTCTTATGCATTCAACCAAGATGCTGCAAGACGCACTACTTGCGAAGATGATAATTTTTCATGAGTGTTCTGTGTCCATGGTTGATCACATCTTATTTAAGGAGTTTTGTGGTGCATTACAACCTTTATTTAAAGGTATTTCTCGCAATAATGTGAAGGGTGATATCATAAGGATGTATAAAGAAGAGAATCTGAAAACCATGACTTTCATTTCAAAGAACCAAAGTCGGTTTGCAATTACAACTGAGTGAATGATTGAGTGCATGTTGTGTAAGATTTCGCCTTGATCATTAATTTTGAGTGGGCAAATGTTTCACATGCGTTGTTGTGCTCATATATTGAATTTAGTTGTGAAGGATGAGTCGTCCATTATCTCTAGTGCAATAGAGAGGGTTAAAGTTAGTGTTAGCTTTTGGACTGCAACGCCAAAAAGAGAGGAAAAATTGAGGAGACGTGTGAACAATTAAACATTCGATATGATAAAAAGTTAGAACTCGATTGCAAAACTAGGTGGAACTCTACATTCTTGATGCTTCATGTTGCATTAATATATAGAGATGTCTTTCAAAGATTGTCACTGAGAGAAAATCTATATAAAACATTGTCCAGTGAAGATGCTTGGGAGATGGCCAATGAAATTTGTCAAAAGTTGAAATCATTTTATAATGTGAAGTTAGTGTTTTCTGGTACTTTGTATCCAATTGCGAATGTCCTTTTCCCAAAAATTTCTGAAATTAAATTCACATTACTTGATTGGCTTCAATCTACTGACCTTGTTATTCACCAAATGGCTGAAGCAATATATGCCAAATTTGAAAAATATTGGGGTGATATTGGTGCTTTGAGGGTTATTGGTGTTGTTTTATATCCTAGATACAAACTATGTTTCTTAGAGTTTTTTTATCCCATAATTTATGGACAACAACATGGTTCTGAAATGAGCAAGGTGAAAAGTATTTGTGAAGATTTGGTGAAAGAGTATGAGATTAAAATGAAGGGTAAGGAGAATGCTTTTTCAAAGTCAAACTCTAAATTTAATAGATGTTGGGGTGGATGGGGTGAATGTTGATTGGAGGGCAAAGTATCAAAGTTTTGTTTCTGAACAAAATTTTGGCACAGCACACCATAGGTCAGAACTAGACATATATTTAGAGGATGGAGTGTTGCCCGATCAAGGAGGAGAGTTTGACATCTTAGCTTGGTGGAAGGTAAATATGATAAAATATCCAACATTGCAAAGAATTGCAAGAGACTTACTGACAATTACTATCTCAATTGTTGCTTCAGAATCTTCATTTAGTATTAGATGTCGAATTCTTACTCCTCGTCGTAGTAGATTGCGTCCAAATACTAAGGCATTGATGTGTCTCCAAGATTAACTAAGGGGTGATATGAAATGTAATAATATTTACATTTTTAATTACATATTTTTACATATTCATTATATAACTCTTGAACAAAGTTATTATATTTTTGCAGGCTCTTTAAATTCAAAACTAGACATCATTGGGTGTGGTACAATATTGGAATATTTTGATGTTAGTAACATTGTTAATTTTGATTTTAAGTCGCTTAAAATTAGTAATGGTGCTATCTTGGATTTTAATTTTTTAAATTTTATTTTATAGGATCCAACTAACCAAGGTAAAGGGAATGACGTCACTCATTGAAGATAACAAAACTGCAACCACGACTATATTTTCATGAATTTTTATTTTGTTGAAGATTTAATATTTTGAAAGTAGTTTAAATTTAAAAATTTGTATGAACAATTGAATTTTCATTAGTACTTTTCAATGTTGGAAAGAGTTGTTGAATTTGAATTACTAAAAATGTGTATATATAGAAAAATTCAATCATAATATAAGAAACTCGCGGGTACCCGCTGTATCCACGGGTACCCAGAAAAACCCACTCAGGGTACCCCGCGCGGGTATGAACAGGTATGAGTACCATTCCTATATTTCAGAACGTGTAGCGTGTAACTACTACCAGTGTCTGCCCGTGCCCGTTGCCATCCTTAATAAAATACACTTAGTTATACCAAAAAGGTCATGGTACTGGTTGATTGAGAAATATGGATATCTTCAATTACCGATACAAATCATATATAAAATTTATCATATTTTCTTACAAATATATTAATAAATACTTGTTAAGAACTATTCAATCTTAACAAAATCTAAATCATATATAAAATTTCTATAATAATAATATTGTACTGTAATAATGATTGAGATAAAAATTATTGCTTTTTGTTTCAGTTTGAAAATGAGTTAGATAAAATAAAAGGTTTATAATTTTTAACCTTTGAATATTTGATATAACTAATATATTCATATAAATGAGACAATAAAATACTACACACATATAATATAAATGAATATTGAGGCTTCATGAGAGCACATATTTCCCACTTAAACTGAGGATTATGAGTGGTTTTTGTTTTTTAATATATTCCATGTATTTTTCTAATATTATAATTGATATCTCAATTAACATAATAATATATACCTAAAAGGGAGATAGTATAATTTTTAAGAAAAATGACATAACAATTTTTTTATTGAGTCATTTAGTGAGATTTAAATTTAGACCATTAATATTATAAAATATTTTAAGTCAAATATTTTTATCATTGGATTGGACGAACGCTGATTGAGAGAAGAAAGTTTAAACCTATTATTATTTAGATATGAAAATTAATAGCCAACCTATCATAACATGGAGCTTATAACTCGTTTAATTTAAAAGTAATATTTTTACTATAATTTAAGGGAGAGTATTCACTTACTCTAAAAGTAAGTTTAAAACACTTACTTCAAAAGTAGGTTTAAAACACTTATTCCGCATCATAACTATCAATTATAAGAAAATCTAATGGTTTGAATTAGTTAATAGATCTAAATCATTAGATTTCCTAAAATTGATGACTAAGATGTGAAATAAATTTAAAAAAACTAACTAAGTGAATCACTCATCATAATTTAATATACATAAATTGTTAGGTATGTCAGCCCAATTTAGTATAAGCGATGGGTAATTAATTATATTTGAGGTAGCCCAAATAATAAAGATCATATCCCAGAAGAATCATGTGCTCTTGTTCTTATTTAATCAAATTTTAATAACTAAAATAAAAATAATAAATAATAGTTTATATTTTTATAATATATTTTATTACTAAATTGTCAATTTTTAATTGGATTTAGACAAACAAAAAAAATACAACAAATTTATTGAAAGCCCAAATCCATTAATATAGGTAGAGTTAAAATGATGGTTGTCATTGTTTGGCAGTTGAGAAAGAGAAGGAATAAGAATAAGGCTGCCGCGAATGGCTGATATTGAAAACACTTTAAAGCCTTTCTACCACAGAGCTTTAGAAGTAGAGGTCAGAATTTTCATCATCATCATCATCTTCTTTTATAATATATTATGATTCTCTCTTTTTTTCATTAACATTAGTATCATTGTAACCCAAAAAAACTATTTTCTTTTAAAAAATGCTCTAAATAAATTGGTAAGACTTAGTTAGTTACATTCCCCGGACCCCACTAAGTAGAACCTTATTAAGTTAAGAAAGGGAAGGTCGATGTATGCTCCCTATCATCATGTCCTCAGATCATAATTAATATGTTGATCTAACTGTGTGGCATTATGGTGTCACTCGATCTATGTAGCCGACCCCACCTAGTGGACTAAGGCTTGGTTGTTGTAACTGTGGGGCATTTCACAAAAATAACATGGTAACCTGGTAACAACTTCTGTTACTGCTTTAGGAATAAATTTGAATTATTTGGTCCAATCTGTTTAATAATTAAAACCTTGCTGCTTGCATATTGTGATACCGGTTAACTTATGACTTGTTCTTGGATTCAATGTAAAGTTCAGATACTATTACTACACTAAACTGGTTTTCTGTTCTATTTCATTTCATTAATAAACTTCTAGTTCTTTATCTTTTCTATTTTTCAGTAAGAAAATAATTCAAAAATAACCGTCGGTTAACAAAATAATTCACACCGCAACGGCCGCAATCCTCATCGCAATGGCCGCAATCGCATTAGCCGCAATAACCGCAATCGCAGTGTTAGGAAGAAAACACTGCCACTAATCCTTTTATTCCATATCATAATCCTTTTGCCAGCTGGGAAGATTCTTTGTTCTTTTGGGTCTGCCACTAATTGATTGGGCCCTATCACGCAGTAGCCGCAACCGTTACCGCAATCGCGACCACAACCACAATTTAAAACACTGGTATCCACAAATGAATAATATAGGTTTTGTCGTATATCAAAAAATTATATTATAATTGACGGGCGAGTAACAAGTAGTCATTCTTCAAGGACATTCCTAATCTATATGGCATTTTTGTATGAATTGACTTTTAAATCTACAATAGTTACCATCATAAGCACGTAAAATCTCGAAAACAATTCCTACAAATAATTAACTCTTAACTGGTTTATCGGTCAATTTACAACTATCAGAAGGACTACCACCCAACATTCTATTTCCTTTGCTTTTGCAGCAATTCACTTATATATATTGTGCAGATATGGGATTGAGATTCTGCTATATGATCTTACCGTAGTCTTGACGCACAACCAACTGCACGCAATTTGGCCGAGTGTTATGAGGCAGTGTCCTTGTTGGAATTTCATTTCGGGAGAACTTCAAGTTCTTTTTGATAAATGGAATTGCATTGACATTTATTATCATGTTTTAAATTTAAATGACTCTTGTAGCTTATTATGTCCATGTGATTTTGTTTCCTCTATGCCCCAAAACTATGAATTTAGTTGATAATAGAGTTTTGTTATAGCTTCTTTTGTATTTTGGTAAGAGTTTTATTAAAGCTTTGTGCATGAGTACGTTACTAAAGAATTTCTTACAACGCTCTTACCAGCATATGTTTATTGTAGGAGCGTTTATCAAGACTTGAAGCCGCCTTAATTAGTAAAAAAGGTATGCACTTACTCAACCAAACCAATAGTATTTGCAGATTCAAGTCTGTTCCTGAGGTTGTGGGCTTAAATTACATATATATATATATGAAACTTGCACAGATACTGGAAATGAGGAACACTTGAAAGTGGTTAATGATCTTCAGTCAAAGCTAAAAGAAGCGACTACGGATTTAATTTCAGAAAAGAAGAAGGTTGGGTCATTTATGACTTATTTACATTTCATTTTTGTTCGGGGTTGAATGTCATCATACATCAGTTAACTAACGACTTGATTTGCAGGCTCAGAAGCTTGCTGTAGAAAACGAAAAACTTAAATACCGTATAATTCATCTTCTACAATCACTCAAGGATGCTGATCTGAAATTAGAGCGAGTGGGTGTTACTGGTTTTTCTTTCAATTCTTTTAATATTATATAACTATAATATATCTGTTTGTATAGATTCATCATTAAAAGCTTCAATAATAAGTATCCACTGTTAAGAGTGTTGAGTAATTGATTTTCTAAATTAATAGCCTGTCCACTTGTGAGTGTAAGGCTGCATACATCTACCTTCCTCGGACCCTCCCTACTAGGGGAGAGCTTTGTGCTCCAGACCGCCTTTTTCTTTTAATAATTTGGATGAAATTCCGTGTGTACAGAATACATTTGTGAACTTCTCTGGATTACACTTTTGGTGAAATACAAGCTTCGATGTGTTTTACGATGACTAAGCTGTTGTTTTAAATCGAAATTAGGCATTCTATCTGTTTGTAAACAAGAGAATAAAATTAAGAGCACTTGAAAATTTAAGCCATGTTAGAAGAATGATACTAAAGTTTTCCCTACAACTTTGGTTGAGGTGAAAACAAGGTGTGTGGGTGGTGACACTGGCATTGCAGTATTCACCCGAGGCTTGTCAATGAGCTAGTGTAGTATTGTACAAGCTAACCCACATGGCGCAGGTGTTGCAGAGCATGGTGGGGTGTTAGGACTTAGGATCCAGTTGTAAGGTATGAGATGAGTCATACTCGTACACCGGAAGTATGAGATTCCGTTATTGGTTTTATATAATCTTGAGATCTTCAACGACAACAGCTAAATTTCGTGGTGTGGTCATACCAAGATTCATATCAGTTGCTCTTCCTTGTTTTGAGGCTAGTCCAATGGTTATATACCAAGATTGCGATGATTTATGAAAATGATTGAAATTATTATGTGCCCTATATTATGAAGAATGAAGTTTAAGAAATGCTATTTCATCGAAACTCGTATTATGTCATTTCCTGATCCCAGGTTACCGCACGGGAGCAGCTGGAGACCTTGAAATTGCAGGATTCTTGAGCTCAATCAAGGCTAAGAAAGATAGACTGTTGCTTCATTATTATTATTTGTGTATTTTCTATTTTATTGGAAAACCAGCCAATTCTATGAAATGCATAACATATATAGGATGTTCTTGGCAATGCTAATATGTTTGGTTTGCTGGTTTTACAACAGTACAATTCAGATCTTTGTTTGCTTCCTATGAATCTGGAAGTTCTTGGATTCCACATTTGATCATATATTATGGTTGTAGTTATGTTGCGTTTACTACAATCGTGATTGTCATGCTTTTGCGGAGACTATGGAAACTGAAATATCTATATAATAGCTTCTATTTTAGTTCTTGATTTATATATAGAATTTGATACCTGAACTTATAAATGGAAATGTTGATAATAGAGAAGGAATGATTTCAAATATGTAGATAAGAAAAGTTACATTTACATCCATTTTAGTAGCTAAGCAGAAAGGTTTAGCATACCTATTCTTTCAGAAAACATAAACACATGTTGTAAATCTTAAGATACAGAAAACTCTGCTTCTTTATGAACTAAACCTTTCTTGCATTCACTTCATTATTATGAAATTAGGCCATGTCTTATTAGAGTGAGACTCCTCTCCGTTACCGGAGAAGGAAGTGTTGTGGAATATCAAAAGAAAAACAATATGCATCGACATTTGTGTCTTTTTTATCTGAAGTTAGATTACTTTTTTACCCTTGAAACTCAAAGGCAATAATCACTTCCCTTTCCATTACTGGAGAGAATCATTTAGTAAAGACTATCCAATAAACCATACTATCTAGTGATATGAGCAATGAAATAACCTATTTCCATACTAGAAACACCACCTTTATCCATAGATCTATGAACTGCATCTTTCAGGTTCATTGCTCTTTGTCTCATCTCTTCACCTTCCTTTGTTTCCATCAACTTTCTCACAGCATTCTCAATATCTGATGCAGTCACCAACTCATTCCTTTGAGTCCAATCCTTCACACCAAAACCAACCTTCAACACTTGTGTTATGAAAACACTATTCCATGGTTGGTCAGAATGCATAGGCCATGCTGCTATTAGCACACCCATGGTTATGCTCAGGAATGGCAACGGGGCGGGGTCGGGTTTGTGCTTACCCAACCCCGAAGCCGAAATTCAAAACTCGAACCCGAATTAAGTGGGGTTAGAAATAATGATACCATCCCCGAACCCGGAAAAAACATATATATATATATATATATATTAAATTTATATATATATATATATGTGTGTGAAATTTATATATATATATAGCTTTTATATATGTATTTATATGTAGTTTTATAATTTAACATATATTAATCGGGTTCGGGGTAGGGTATTAACAATATCAAACCCGAACCCGAAATTTGTATTCAGGTAAAACCCGAACCCAATCACATCGGGTTTTCCCCCGTTAAATTCGGGTTGGGTT
Source organism: Lupinus albus (assembly GCA_009771035.1). Taxonomy (NCBI): domain Eukaryota; kingdom Viridiplantae; phylum Streptophyta; class Magnoliopsida; order Fabales; family Fabaceae; genus Lupinus; species Lupinus albus. The sequence continues at coordinate 12,095,094 of CM020019.1, read as the reverse complement.
CGGGCAGGTACCATCGGTTCGGTTTTCATTGCCCATCCTAGTGCATGAGTTCCAACCACAATGAATCATAAACCCTCCAGTTGAAGGGTGGCTTAGAATTTCCAATTGGGGTGCCCATTCTCTGACAACTAAACCCATACCTTTAACTCTCTCTTCAAACCCTTGTGGAACCTCATGTTTTCTAACACCATCTTCATCAAAGATGTCTCCTTTATCAACATCTCTTATCACCCAGATGAACTTTTGCTTGCTTTGTTCCAATCCAACCGCAATCTCTTCCAGGTCATTGATCCATAAATAACAGACTTTGGCTCTTGTTTATCAAGCCAATTCATGCTAAAGTGCCTTCCTTGTAACCTTTTCTACTCAATGGTTAAAGGGTTAAAAGGCCCTTCAATTACCCTTGTTGTGTTGAAGATGTTCCCATCATTGAATCTATGGAACTCATTTTGTGCATTCATGAAATCCATGAATTGTGTTGTGAAGCATCCTTCAATAGATGCTAGTTCTTCTGGTATAAGTACTGGTTTTTCTAATGCAGGCTTTCCCATCTTATTCCAATGAAACATAGAAATAGTAAAAGCACATGTACTTTGAAAAACATAACTCAACATTTGATATATTTTGAACATCTTGTACCACATATCTCATTAGAGAGTCATAGATGACTATAACCTTTCTTGCTATACAAGAAAGGGATTGCACAAGTGCCGCTACGGGCTCCCGAAGATGCGAGGAAGCGTCGAAGGAAGGAGTAAGATGAGATGGGAAGTTGATTTCAGCATTGGGATTGGGAGGAGGGGAAGCAAAATGAGGAACTTTGAAGCTATGAAAATGGATGTTTGAAATAGAATTTGGGTCCAAACCATGCACACGAATTTTAGCTTGAAGATTATGAGTAGTTGTGCTAACATAATGAACTTGTATTTTATGTGACAAGTGCATAAGTTAGTTCAAATGACCTTGTGCTAGGAAAGGTACTAATACAACTTAGGTTTGATGAAAGTTGCTTTGTTCATTGGAAACCATTGATGAACTTTGGTTACTATAAACCATTGGTGAAGTTGTAGCGCTTAGGATGGAACGACTCAAGTGAGAACAATACGCTATTCTGATAAATGAAAACAATCGGATATGAAGGCTTTTAGTGCTTGGGATCTGTTATGGAGTACTACTTATATAATAATATTTTGGATTTCAATCCTTAAGAATGTTGATGTTGATACAAAAAGTGGAATATTTTTATGGGGAACATAACTCCATAACCTCTTTGTTATATAAAAAATATATAAAAAGTGTAAATAACAATGATTCAAAATTGTAGAAAGTGTAATATTTTGAGTGAATAATTTGATTCCTTACAAAATGAAAATCCAAATTTGTATTCACAGACTAAGTATGTAAGTTAAAATAAAAAATGATAAAAATAACTTTTTTGCCATACATTTAATTTTGGACCATTTTTTATTTTTCAAATTTTTAGGAACTAAATTCGTACATAAAAAATTGTGAGAGACTATGATACTTTTAATAGTTTAACATTTATACATGTTTTTCATAAGTTTAATTCATCATTCATCTGTCGATAATTATTGACTCTAAAATAAAATAATATATATATAATATTTAATATACATATATTATTATTACATTATCATTATTATTCTTTAGTGATCGGTCATCTCACATCTGTAATAGATTTACCACTCTCTCCCTTTTTAACTGATATAATATTTTGAACTTAAATCCTTAAGCCGGTTGATATTGTTTATTATATCAAAAATACAAAAAATTAAATAATAATGATTAAAAATTGTAAAACGTTCATTATTTTTTAAATAATCATAAGGTATTCAACAAGCTCACGTTACTATGATATATCATGATATCATCATTATATTATTATTCTATTTTTAAATGGTAGTGATAATGCTTAGGATAGTTGAATGGAAGAAAGTAAGGAGAGAAAAATATGACACTAAATATAATATTAATGCTTTATTTGATTGGATAGAAGAAGATGAGAATAGAGAAATATGTAAAAGAATGTAGAGAAAGAGAAAGACGAAATATATAGGAGATGTCTATAAGCTACAAGTAAAGAAGGAAAGAAAAGGAAGAGAAATCACTATTTTCTTTTCTCATTATAATTTTAATTAATTTTTATGCTAATATTTTTTTACTTAAAAAGAGACTTGTGTATGTTATTAGTATTAAAAACAAGTAGGAAAAAAATTGAAGGGCGTTTTTGTCGGTTTATGCAAAATCAACATTTCCTCTCCACTTTCTTAGTAAATTAAAATAGAAAATTTATGGTAGATCTTGTATAAGTTTTATTTCCTCATCTCTGTCTTTTCATAACCAACGAGGATAAAATATTTTTTTCTCTACAACTTCTCTTTCACCATTTTCCTCTATGCTAATTATGCTTTAATGAAAGGAGGCTTATTTATCTTCCGTTTAGTAGAAACATAAGAAAAAGAGAAAGCGATGAGAAAGATTGAAGAGAAGAAAGTAAGAGAAGAGAAAGTAAAAGTGACATGAGAACAATAGAAAATTGTTTAACAAAGATAGTAGGAGGAGAGATGAAAAGATGTATAAGATCTACAAAATTGTTTTTCCTACTTTATTGTATAACTAAGGGTATCTTTTCACTCCGTGAGATAATTAACTAATCATATTCGAAATGCGTGAATATTTCTATCAACAAGTGTCATTCTCATTAATCGGTCACTTACCTTTTGGTTTCACTAAAGATCTAGTTAAACCTTGTACCAATAGATCAGTATCTATTCATCAACTTTTGTGTTTTTAAACTAACTTTTCATAACCCATATATGTAAATGAGAACCGTTCACTACATTTTTATGGGTACATGTACATGATGAGGTGATGATTATATTGCTTTTAACATGTTTTACCCTCTTAACTTAATGGCATATTGGAAACCCACATTTTACTAGAAATAATTTTTTTCATAATCTTTTTATTATATCAATATCTTTATCATTCAAAATTTGGAGTAAGGACCTTTCTATTATTATAGATAATGGAGAAGCTAATGTCACACAATAACAAACAAAAGATAATATGACATTTGTATTTTTCTATTTATTATGAAATTACATTTTTAAGGAGAAATAATTATTTAACTATCTCTCTGTTAGTCAAGAAGACCCTTATTCCAAAAATTCATACCTATCTTTTTCTAATCTTTTTCTCTTATATCAAACATACAAAAATCCACTCAATTTCTACTTCTTATATCTTTATGTCTCTCCCTCTCTTTATCGAGTTGAGATCTTCTCCTGGACAGTCCATGGATGTGTGGTCCAAACTAAATTGATCATTTAAAATAAAATTTTAATTAAAATCTAAACCATTAAAAAATGTTAAATGACATGTGTCTTCATCTCATCCAGATAGGATCCAGATTCCTCTTTCTCACCTCTCTCTTCTATCATTTTCCACTATTTTCAACAATGTCATTGATTATAACATTCTCCAAATAATTATATATAATTATATATGACATCACATGGTTTGGTGGAATACTTTAACCAATTAAATTTAATATTTTATATCTTCCGATTTAATGTTCAACTCGAGTGTCTTAACCAAATGAAAAAAGTAGAATATTTTTATATCAAACATACAAAAATCTAAATAATAAAAATTGAATAATTTAAAATTTTATTATTTTTAAACGAACTATAAGCAATGCATTTGAGTTAAGATTCAACAAAACTCACAAGATTCTAACACATCAATACATTACTATATTAATTTTAAGATTCAATTTCAAACTCTTCATATCTTCCACTACAAGAATTGAGATATACCAGACTTCTAAGACTTTGATATATCAACATTACCCTCATTTTCTCCTTTTTAAGATTCAATAACGTTAATTACATATTATTTCTAATAAAAATATTATTTTATGTTTAGATTAGTGTATACCCATTTAATTTTATTTTTTCAAATTATTGAAAACATGCTCTATCTCGCATGATATTTACTGACAATTTTTTCTTAGTAAAAATCTTAAAAATAGAAATAAAGGAATTTAACATTAGTATTTTTTCACGTATACATTTTACACAATAGTGCTATTACTTCACGTCTATCACAAATAAATAAATTAATATAACTTCATAAGTTGCTAAACAATCACTTATATATTTTTATAGATTTTTTCTTAATTTTTTAATGTTAAAATATATATTAGGAGTATTATAAACATTTAATTGTATAATAATAATATTATATAATATATAAAGAGAATGAATTGTAAAAGATAAGGAACATTATATAATTTTAACTTGAGTCTTTAAATTAAAAGAGACTTGTTAAAACTCATGCCAATGTGATACTATTATTCTATTCTTGAGAATTGACTCAATTTTATTTTAATAATATTTATCACCTAGTCTTTATAAATGTTATTTACAAATTTTAATAGACTAATATTTTAATAACATTTACTTGTAAATATTATTTGTTACTCTATTATTCATTATAAAGCTACGTTAAAAAATTTAATATTATTTTTATTAGATTAATATTTATAATTCTTAATTTTGTTTAAATATTGTTTTTATACTCAATTATTATTAATAAACTTCAAATAAAATTACGTTATTTTAATTGCAATAAAATATTAGGAGTGAATTAAGGATGATAACTATGTAAATCACTTAAAACTCTACTACTTTTTATAGACAAATTTCAATCTCTATAAGATGTGTAAATGATCTTCAAAAAGTATTTAGTTATAATAAGCATTCAATGAATAAATTTTCATTCAATGTTGAAATTCATTGGGGAAATAATTTTCGATATCACATTAAAAATATGTTGAATCCTTTGTAACCCACTTCTTATTCTATTATGGTTGTGTTCAGGAAAAAAACTAGTTTATAAGTGTGAGCTCTTAGCTTGTTGCTATGAATATAGCTGAAAGTTTGTAAATGTGAAGATAACTTATTAAAGTAGAGTTGTTCGATAAAACGAACTTTGTAAATAGTTGGAATTTTAAAAATGGCTAAAAATGAATTATTTATTTTGTTATTTATTAATTATAGTAATTAAATACATACATAATTTAAAATAATCATTTATTTTTATATTTAATTATAATTGAATATGTAATATTTTATTTATTTGTTTTATTTTAATATTTTTTCCAAAAATATAATTATTAAATTATCTTAACATCTCAAAACATATTTTCCTTTCAATAGATTATTGGACTTGTTAGAAAAACTTTATTTTTATAACTTATTTTTACATATAAAGCGATTAACCATGAGTTAAATAAATATATTATACTTCTAAAATTTAGTTATTTGTTATCCATTAAAATATTAAGGGAAATGAAGATATTAATAAGTTAGTTACACAAAAATATTTTTCGCTTCAAAACTAAAATTACTTTCGTTCCCACAAGAGTGACATAGAATTCCATGAGGGACAAATGACCAATAAGTTAAGGGAAATGAAAATTTTGCCATGGTGAATGGAAATTCTAAGCAAAATGGGGATGTTGTGCATGAAGAAGGATCTTTTGTTCAAATTGTGTCTCAGCCCATGTCTCGCACTAATGATATTGAAGACAAAATAGAAGAAAAAAATGCTTAGTTTTTTAATTAACATGACATGATTTCATTAGTGCGGGACATAGCTTAAGACATTGTTTTGGACAACAGATCCTTGTCAGTTGTAGATGCCAACTAAGATGGAAATTATAAATTATATGCTAACATCTTGGGCCATTGATGCTCTTGAAATGGTTTCCAAGAAAGAAGTAGAGGATGGCGTTGAAGAGTGGAAGTAATAGATTGAGTTGTGAGATTATTAGTGTCTTAACAAGTATCACTAATAAAACATGTGTTAACCTTTTATGACATACTAACTATAATAAAGTTTAGAAGAAATAATATGTCAACCTTTTAGGGATGATGTTTGGGTTATTATAGGCCAGGTAATAATTCCCTTAATACAATCTAATTTCTTTTCATTTTTATCTATGAATAAGAAATTGTTTTCTTTGTGCTTATGATTATTTTTCTCAACAAGTATCACTAATAAGAAACATATGTTAACCTTTTCGACTTTATGTGGGGATTAAATGGAACCTTATACTGCCGATAAACTTGTTGATATTACAAAGTGTCTAATGATTGACTAATGTTTGGGCTATTATAGGCCATGTAATACTTCCCTTACAATGACCTAATTTATTTCCACTCTTATATCTATGAATAAGAAATTGTTTTCTTTGTGTTTGTGATTATTTTTCTCAACATGTATCACTAATAAGAAACATGTGTTAACCTTCGGCTTTATGTGGAGATTCAATGAAGACTTATACAGCTCGATGAACTTATTGTTGATCTTACAAAGTATCTAATGATAATAATTTGTTTTCACTCTTATCTATGAATAAAAAATTGCTCTCTTTGTGTGATTGTTTTTCTTAAAAATATCACTAATAAGAAACGCGTATTAACTTTTGGCCTTACCAGAGGATTCAATAGAGCCTTTTGCAGCTAGATCAACTCATTGTTTATCATTTATATTTGTAAAATACAAAGAAGATACACCTACAATTACTATTCCATTCAGGCCAAAAAAGCATCAAGGGCACTAAAAAAAATTCAATTGATGAAGGTTTGTTCAATGTTTTCATGACATTAACTCTTAAATGCTGCACCAGAGTAGTGCAATTTCTTACATTAAATGGTGCCTCACTCCCAAAAATGTACTTGAATTGGGAGAGTGAACAGAAGAAAAAATGGGGTGGAAAAAAAATTGTGCTTGACTGCAGGAGAATTTATAGAAATAAACAAAAGATAAAGACTTGTTCGTTTTTTTATTCGGGAAATTATACTGAGCACCCTTGAGGTTCGACTAAATTATATCTATCACCCCTCTTGTTTCAAAAAACTATACTCACCTCGCGTAAGGGAGCTTAGTGTAATTACAATCACTTCCCCTGTAGGAGAGGCGAGTGTAATTTTTTAAAACAAGAGAGGAGGTAAACGTAACGTAATTTCCTTTTTCTTATAATGAGTCTAGTGCATCAAAAACAATATGCTCCAATGACATAACCTGTTCAGTGTGGATGGTAATATTTTGTTCTAAGGGCTGCAGAGATTCTTTAAATCTTCCTCCTTAGCATACCAATTTGGTATTATTTTTGAAACATGAGGATAAAGATCCTTGTAGGAGTTCCTAATTGTTCCTTCTGCAACTCCTGTGGCAAGTGATATATCTGCACTAGCAAAACAAGTCAAATACATCATCATAATACATGAATGAAATAAAGACCAACAAGACATTGGTTTAGTAGTGTAAGACACCATTGAATCACCGAATAGACCAAAAGGTCAAATGTTTGATTCTTGTGAGCGACTCATGTTGGGAGGGACGGACACCCCCCCGAAAGGGATTAGTTTTGTACCCATAGGGTGAGAGGATAAAAAAGAATGAAATAGCAGTATGGATGTAAGCATAGAAATTAACTTGGCTACATAAACTGGTTCTAAAGACAATTTTCAAAAGAATAAAATCCCTGAAGATATGTGTCACAAACCTTTGAGAGGTTTTTTATCATCAGAAAGCTGAGTGATGATGTATATAACTGCTGCTGCAATTGATATGGGACTCCTCCTGACAGATTTAAAATTTGTTGCTAGTATTGATCATTCATCAGAATATAGCACTATATATATATATATATATATGATAAAATCTAAAGCAAGTTAGAGTAGAAAAATATATGCAGAGGACAATGCAATTAACTTTGTCCTTTAATTTCAAACCCATTTGACAGAGACTAAATATATACAACCCTTAGTTTTGATTACACACAAATGCTACACCATCCTTAGAGTTCCTACTTCAAACACACACCTCACTTTCATATTTTACATCATGTAAAATCTACAGGGTTCTAATCCATAATCTCAGCTTCACCCTTTTTCTCAAAGGGGAAAAGGGAAGTCTATTACTATAGTTGATCAATCATATTCTACATTAGTTTATAAAGCCCAATTGAAGCTGATATCTTTCTATCATTCTATGACTAACACATAAATTTTTCCAAGTTTCCACTTTGAAGCAACACTGAAGTTTATTTAAATAAAAAATCAACTGTGACTACTGGCATTTACATTAGCATGAAAGTTTAATCAATATGACAAACTAGCCTTCAGAATTGAACATCTATTTCAGCCTATTGGAAAGTACGAGCTAAACCAAAATATACCTTATATCAAATTCTTCTGATTTCTGCACCGATTCCTGAGCAGCTTTAACAGCTTGATTATTCATACCAAGATTGGAACAGAATCGCCTCTACAGTTTGAGATGAAAATCTTGTTAGTAACATCAACCATACTATCTAGTAAAATTTTACACGAGTTAGCATCACCAATACATTGATCAAAATAACAAGATACATTTGAAGTAATAAAGAAAACTCACCATAAAGTCCCCAGCGTGTATTGTTCCCATCTCCACAGACTGACCCTTCTCCAAACCCAATTGTTTCACGATGTATTCTTTTGCTCGGCCAATTTCCTTCTTTGTGGCCCCATTGGCGACAGAGCAAATTTCTAGTTTAAATCCATAAGTTCAGGGAAGCTAATTTATGAAAGGGAAGATAAATTGTGAAGCATCCACAATTTGAAATAAACATATGCTATACCCTTTACAGTACGTGGCTTGTCTTCTTGTCGACAAGCAATGTAAAGACAAGCAGCCAATAAAGCATCCTGATTTCTTCCCCTACTAGACTTTTGATCTTCAACCCTCTTATATATCTCGTTTGCCCGATCCTTCAATTGATCCCAAAAGCAACATGACAGTAAAAATATGATTATATAAAAACAGAAGTTGAAGAATAAAAAAGAAAACCAACAACAACCAAAGCCTTGATCCTGCTAGGTGGGGTCGGAAGAATGAAAAAGAAAAATGAAATAAATTGACACAATACAAGGATTAGGAACATTGTTCTTAAGAAGCGTTTTTTTTGTATCTGATCAGGTATCCCCACAAGCATAGCTGTGAGACTAACCTTGACCTTTCAGGTAATTCACCTAGGGTGCAGAGGGTGCAGTCCACTTCCACTATAACCTACCACAGGTATGCTTATTCTTAGAAGCTTGGCATAATATGAGGGCTGCAAAAACCTGATCTAATCCTTTATCGACATCAGTTAGCATACAGCCATCACTAATTGATTTATCGAATTAGTTTCAAGAGTTTCATGCACAGGATCTACAAGAACAAATTATAATCAAAAGTGAACTTTCTACCTTTGGCTCCTAGTATTTCTAGAAAATGCATCATGAACAGCGTTGTCTAAGGAATGGTCCCTACAGTTTCCACTAGTTAAAATATTGGTCCTTATCGGTAGGAAAAATATAAGGATCAGTACCCAAAACAATAAACAAAAAGGGACCAAAGCCCAATTTTGTGGAAACTATAAGGATCAACTGTGTGTTAAAAACAGTAACATAAATATATATATATACACACACGCATAAAAAAACCTTACACTCCTTGCCCCTGAAATCATCAAACGGCTACACATTATATGTCATAATAGATTCATGTACTCGTTACACATGGTTGTATCTCCTCAAACAAAAGTATGAAACACTAACTACCTTGAAACAATTCCAAGAACCATCTTGAAACAATTCCAAGAACTATTCACAAATCCAATTTACATCTACTGTCTAATATGCGCAAACAGACTAGAGGAGTGAGTTCCGACCCTTTAGCTCTCTCCTAGCCTCTGTGGCATCAATTAGAGTCATGCTAACACACCCATCACCAAAACGGTGTTGTTGAAAGAAAGCTAGGCATATACATTGTTAACATGGGAGTAGGAAAAACTCTTGGCCCAGGCTTCTTTGCGGTTCAAATTTTGGATCATGAAATCCCAAGTGCTGTGTAACTCTTCAATAGGTTACCCAGTCAGGCTATATATGGTGCTGTAGACTCTACCTTATTACATAATCAGAGTCCAGAGTACACATTCCTGCCTTGGACCATATAACAAAAATAAACTGCAGTTAAGGACGGAAGAATGCACATTTCCAAGGTATTCCCCCTCCCAAATGAATCCAAATGCCTCTCCCCATCTAGAAGAAATAACAGTTCTATACTATTCAATCGATATGGGTTTCCCTTTGCCTTATCATCTACCTTATCATACACCCCCATTCACAGTCTCACAGAACCCACACCTCTAATGATTCTGCAACCTAAAACAAACCCAATCCACCCTTCCCCTAACCCCAAATCACCTTCATACATTGTATCCCCAAAATGCCCATCAACCAGTGTATCTTCTTCCTCAAACACAAACAACCCCAGCACTAATACTGCTGCTACCAATAGTTCTATACTATCTTCTTCCACTCAGTCTGCTACCAACTGAAACACTGCTACCACCTCCACCTCCACCTCTAACTCTGTTGTGCTAGCACCCAACAGCATTATCCACCCTAAGCTAACCAGATCCGTAGTCAGTAGATCTAGGCAGCACCAAATCCTAACTGCACTATTAGTCCACCTAGAACCTAACACTGCTTCAATGGCTCTATCATTATCACTAGAAAACAGTAATGCAAAGTGAGTTTGATGCTTCGAGACCATAACAGAAACTGAGAGTAAGAGAGAATATCTAAAAACTGAAAATTTGTTATTCGATTTTGGCTAATTTGCAATTTTTTATTTACAAACATTTAGACTACATAGTCTTGACAGTAATGTCAGAAGTATCAGATGCTAACCCGGTATTAATTATGTCAACACACAAAACTATCAGTATTTAAAATTATGACAACACTAAGAGATAGTATTACCTACTCTAACAATGAAACTTGCCCTTCAATAATAATCCCCACCCCCAAAAGGAACAAAAATAAGTCCAAAATAAAATAAGCCATACCTTGATGGTTGCAACAAGCCCCAACCTGAAAATTTATCAACCACATTAGCTTATACCCCAATTGTCTCGTCAAAAAAATATATTACAATTTACAAACAATCACATTTTAAATGAAAATATTCAATGTTGCCAAATCTTTGAGTGTTTTGCTACAGCAATACAATATACTCAAAGAATCAATGAACAAAAAAAGTATATAATATGAAAGCAAAAAACCATAAGTTTTTAGCATATAAAAAAACAATAATAGCCCATTGCAATATTATTTGAATAAGCTTATGGCTGTGCTTACATTATGAAACTCATGACAATATTATTTGAATAATCTATATGCTTTTGTATTTGACTTTGATCAAGTTGTGGGTAATGACCTTGGACTAAGCCTTGATTGTTGTTCTTGTTGTTGATGGGTAATAACCTTTATGTTTTTCCATTAATGTTGTGAATTGTAATACTGTTGGTGAATTTTATTTCTTATAATATATTTATACAATTTTATTGTTCCTACTATATATTATTAGTTAGCATTTTTAATCTATACAACATATTCTTTTCGTGCATTTTGTGTATATATTTTATTTTTTATTCAACTGCCATGCTTATGCCCTTTTCTGCATCACCATCCTCCATATTTGTATGGCTGATTTTTGGCTTTCCGCCATGTACTACTAAAAAGGCGGCCTAATGCATAAGACTCACACCTAGTGGGGTCTAGGGAGAGTAGATGTACATAGCTTTACCCTCGCAATGTCCATAGTTTCCAGGATTTGAGCCATGGACTACTATTCACCTACTATTCACTAATAATTAAATTAACAAGAACAAACAAGATATTCAAGATAATAATAACTACAAAAAAATCATGAGTCATAATATGAAACTATGGAAATAGTAATATAATGAAGATCGGGAAGAAAGACTAGCATTTTAATGAATAACCAATTCAACTTTATGCTAAGCAAGTCAGTCAACCACAAAAACAAACTAGCTTTACAAAAATTGATGGAGAGGTATTGAAGGAAGCCAAAGGATCTGTATAGGGTTTTTAGTGATTTGGAATAGACCTATGCAAGGGTGTCAAGAGAGGTCCTATAGAAGGCTCTAGAGACAAAAAGAGTTTATATTTGAACAATCGAAGATATGAATGATGAGGGTTGCAACTAGTTTGCAAACACATGGTAGGGTCACAAGATTTCCTTTATTATAAAATTACACCAAGCTTAACCTTGAACTTGATCTTTTTATCTTGGTTTTGGATGCCCTTATAGAACATGTCCAACAGTCAATGCCACTACATGCATACTTTTTGCAGAGGATGTAGTTCCGGTGGGAGAATCAAGTGAGGGAATAAATGGGACGCTAGTGCGGTAGAAACAAACTTTGGAAGCTCATGGGTAATAGAAGCAAAATAAAGTATACAAAATGCAAGTTCAACAAGAAGTACACAAACAAATTTCCCACAACTCACAGATTAGGTATATTGGATATATCATACAAAATGATGAAAAATAGAATAGGTAAACCATAGAGTTCAAGTGAGGTAATGAATTGAACACACAGTTGAATTGAACACCTCGTTTTTTATCAGAGAAGAATGAGAGATCGCCAAACAAGATTAAAAGACAGCCAATAGCATTTAACCAATGAAAACATAATGGTCAGTTTGATATGGAGGTGAAACTTTCTTGGATGAGTTTCCAACACAATTGCGCAAATAAAACTGATTCATGGACCACTATTTTTACCCCATACCAAATGAATCCTAAAGAGTAAACTAATTTTGAAATTAAGAGAAAACCAAGCATATCCTAACTAAGAGTGTGATCCTGGCAGAACCACGTGTTTGGACACTTACGACCGTATTGCTCTTCTCTAGCAATATTGAATATAGCCAGCATACAGCCAATCAGCCATAAAGAAGAGCTAAGAGTGGCGAATATATTGAATATGCAAACACTAAACATACATCAACTTTAATGATATAGCCATTACCATAACAGCATTCAGGATTGCTAATTCACTAATAAGGGGCAACTGCAGAGAATCACATTACAAAATTTCCAAGTCTTAGCTGCTCTTCTCAGCCAAAACAGTGTATAGCAACTATGTAGAAATATGCAAACATGAATTTACATCAACAATGTAACCAATGCAAGGTTGATAAAATGAATCCGCAGCCATGTTAGGGAGAAAATCAAAGGTCTACTTCCACAAGAATCTCCTACTGCTATGAATTTCAACAACACAACAACAACCAAACCTTAATCCAACTAGGTGGGGTCGGCTACATGGATCGAAAAACGTCATAATGTTCTATCATAAATCATGTATTGCTAAGAATTTCACATTACATAATTTCCTAGCCAAGATGTGGATTACATAATTAACTCTTTCTTCCAAGCAAAAAGTTTTGACAAACAAACCACTATCTGCCAACCTACCCAACAAAGGTCGACCAAACTGTATGTGGACTACGACCCCAAGATAACCCCACCTGCAATGTCAATAGTTAGAGTCCTCACTTTAGAGAAGGCTTTTTGGAACCACCTCCACATCCCGGCGGTTAATTTCACAGCTACACTTTTAAAAAACCGATCGAAGTCAATCAACCTTGACCTAGCCCATAAAAACTTAAAACTCCAAAAAACATAAACCACAATTCTACTCTGCACGAAAAATCAACACCCTATAGCTAACATCACAAAATCACTTAAAACTGTTTTATATAATTCAGATCCCAATTCTATCAAATAAAAAACATTTATCCATTAAACATAGGTAAATGAAAAAGAAATAATTCGATCCATATAGTCAACCGACCCGGTTGTTGTTAATTATATAGATATATAATGATAAAACCTTAAATCACTTAAAACCATTTTATATAATTAATATAAGTAAATGAAAATGACATGATTCGAAAACCCTAACTGACCTATCAGACATAGTAGCAATAGTCTTGAAGGCAACGATGAGACCGCGATCGGGATTAGAGCCACGGTTCTGCCAACGGCCGAGGGAGGAGGAGAGGAACTCACCGGAGGAACCGTTGGGCTTAGCAATGACGGTTGATAAACCACCATCAGTTAAGAGAGGATTGCTGGGACCACCGACACGGTTAGGATCGTTATCACCGGACTCATTAGCGAAGGTACGCCACTCAGAGGTTTCATCAATGGAGTGAGATTCGAGAACGAGACCGCATTCTGAACAAACTGTGTCACCTGCTGAGTGGTCGAAAACAACCTCCGTCTCACGCTTGCAATCGCTGCAGAATGCATCTGACATGTTTTTTTTGTTCTTTATTCTTTATTTTTTGTATTTGAGGGTTTTAACTTCTCCAAGTTGGAGAGTAAGAGTATTTCAAGAAAATGATATATCTTTTTCTATTTATCACGAAAAGGTAGTGAAATATGTCACAAAGTGATGTACGAGTGTGACATATGTGGGTAGGAGGATTAGTAAGATGATTAGTATTAGAATTTTGTAAAAGGATATAACATTAGTCTCTGAATAATCCTAAGTTATTTTTTCATTAATAAATAATGAAATTATGGCTTCTCAACGCTGTATAAAATTCACTAAAAATTTAATTGTGGTTCGTGTAAAGAAAAAAAATAGATGAATAATTTGTGTAATTTTACTAAAATTTAATAGTGTTAATGTAATTAACTCTTATATTATCTATCATTTATTTCATTTTCAATAACCATTTATTCTTAAATAAATTATATTAATATAAATAAATGGTAAATAATATACTTATTGTATATAAATTTTTATATTGTTGGTGAATATATAATCTCCGTGAATAAATATTGCTATTGGGTTGAAATTAATAAAATCTGAGTTTGGAATTTGTAGGAGAGAAGTTACTATTTGGAGATGAGGTTCAATTAAAAATAGAAGAGTGATTCATTCATTCAAAACTTATTTCATACATTAGTCATCAATTATACGGAAATCTAATTATTTAAATTAGTGAGTAGATCTAAATCATTGAATTTTTCTAAAACTAATGGTTAAAATGGTGGTTAAACTTACGCTTGGAGTAAGTAGATCTCACCCTAAAAAATATGCAAAATAAATGTATTTATGTTGAGAATCAGTAAAATCAATTGCATTTGAAGGTGGTTTTCGTGCCTCTCAACCCGCTTTCATTTTGTTTGTATTGTTTACGTATAATAAATGTGTAATGTAATAAGTTGTATTATATATTGTAATTTGGAGTTGAATATATTCGACTGGGGTGATTATTCAATCTTAATAAAATGATGCATATTCAAAGTGTTTTGTTCAACTACAAATTACAATATATAACGGAATTTATTATATTAGATATTTATTATATGTAAAGTACACATTACAAACAATAAAAAAATGGTTTAACAGACACAGTAGTGTTTGTCAACACGCTAATAGTAATAAGTGAAAATATAAAAATATCATGATGTACCTTAACAATGTTATAATGATTAGATTTATGAGTCATGAATATACTCTGATTAAAGAGTGCATAACCAAGACCAGCAAAAACTAAAAGTCAAAACCAAAATAAAATAGAACAAACTCATAAACATACCGTATAATTATGTAAAGTGTATAATCAAGACCAACAAAATATCAAAACCAGCGAGAAGGTACTTCCAATTCTTGGTAAGGAGGTTGATCTCCGTAGTTACATTTGCACAAAACTCCTTCCATAGCTATACATCAAATCATTCAAATATTTATAAAAAAATGTTACTACAAATAACAAATTATGGCAAACATTGAAAATGGTGAAAGAAACAACCTTAGAAGCCTCATTGCCAATATAAAATATGTTTTTGTTGTTGGTATTGTTGCCTTTATTAATATCTGCTCCAACAGTGCAGCTTTAGGAAAATTTACGTGCATAGTGTAGTTTGACTACACTATGCCACGTTTGGAGTAGCTTTAATTTTAATTACGAGATTGGTGTAGTTTTTTGAATGTCGTGGATGGGGTCCACGAGATTGGTGTAATTTACGAGATTCTCATTTGAATGTCGTGCATGGCAGACACGACTTTCATTTTTTATAATATTTTTTGAAATTATATACCTTAAATAAGACTTCAATGTTAATAATGTAATTGTTTTACATTTTAATGTGGAGGTTCAAGGTTCAACACCCACCCATTGTTTATTTTTTATTTTTATAATTTTGACACATATTATTTGTACAAGAACTCTAATATAATATGGTTATATTGCATTATATTCATTACCAAATTTTACACATTCATATTTTATATTGTTTATTTATTATTTATTTTGAGTTTTTTAGTGTTATTATTGACAATAAAATAGAAATGATACTCATATGAAATGACACTCATATGAAATGACACTCATTTTAAATTGTCATATGACACTCAAAATAAATAATGAATATACAATCTATAAAATAGAAATGACACTCATATTCATTATTTATTTTGAGTGTCATATGAGAATTTAAAATGAGTATCATTTCATATGAGTATCATTTCTATTTTATTGTCAATAATAACACTAAAAAACTCAAAATAAATAATAAATAAACAATATAAAATATTAATGTGTAAAATTTGGTAATGAATATAATGCAATATAACCGTATTATATTAGAGTTCTTGTACAAATAATATGTGTCAAAATTATAAAAATAAAAAATAAACAATGGGTGGGTGTTGAACCTTGAACCTCCACATTAAAATGTAAAACAATTACATTATTAACATTGAAGTCATATTTAAGGTATACGATTTCAAAAAATATTATAAAAATGAAAGTCGTGTTTGCCATGCACGACATTCAAATGATAATCTCGTAAATTACACCAATCTCGTGGACCCCATCCACGACATTCAAAAAACTACACCAATCTCGTAATTAAAATTAAAGCTACTCCAAATGTGGCATAGTGTAGTCAAACTACACTATGCACGTAAATTTTCCGCAGCTTTATGCATTTTTTCTAATTTAAAAGCTATTTCTTGTTTGTCCAATATTCCCCCATATTCCTCCTCAAATAATGCAGACAAAGCCGTGCCATCAAAATGAAATGAAAAAACTGCATATTTGCACCTTACCAAAATATAGCATGAAAATGGGAATAAAAGAGATGCTTAATAACTACCACAACGGTTACAAAAAAAAAGACATTAATTTACATTGAAAGTTATATATAAGCATGAAATTAAAAGTATAAAGGGTAAAATAGAAAAACATAAATTACACCATGAGTGGTTAATTTATGTTTTCCTTTTATTAAATAGTATAGATAAAGACATCATCTATAAGATTTCAATATTCGTTTTTATACGACATTTTAGATTTTCTAGGCATTTTCATTTATTATTTTTCTCTTCATTCGTGTATATTATATTTAAATATATATATATATATATATAACATTTTTATTCATAACATTTTTAGTCGCATGTACAATTTGATTAAAAACGTATATAAATAAGACTAGATGGGTAAAATAAACATTATAATCCTATACCAATATAAATATGTATCTTTATATTTGAGTCAAGTTATATATATAACGTGTCAAACTTTATTTTATTTAACTTCGATTCGTTTATGTAACAAACTCAATTTATAGTTGAAGTTTAACTTGGTTTGATTTATGAAACGAATTTATTAAGCTAAATTAAGAGTCGAATCTCATGAAAGTTGAGTTGGATCGGTTCATTGTCAACCACAATTTTAATTTTCAAATTAGATTGTGGTTTTCGTCTAACATTGTTACAAAAATTAGATAAATCTTTATTAAATATGTATTTTCTTCGTCCTTTCCTTTTTCTTAGACAAGGTTTCATTTTCCCTAAGTGTGACCACCATTGTCCATTTAGTAAGTCTAATCCTATTTACTTTATAAACACATATTTTTACATGTTCTTATATGTTTACTCATTTAAACATCGCTCTTACCTGTGTCATATTGTGAACGCTCATTATCAGGTTTATATTTTTATTTATTTTCTTGCATGTCTATTAATTCATGGTATTTTACTCAATGTTGTGAAACCTGAGCCGATCATAAAGTCGGAAGAGCTTTCATATTATGTCTAACCGGTTTAAATAGTTAGGTCGTCCAGTCGGACCGAATGAATTTAAATATAATTAATAATTTTTATCTATAAATATATAATTATATATAAATGTAAAATTTTATATAATTAATAGAGAATAATGTATCTTTTGGTATAAGGAGATAAGTTATCTCATTCAACACATGCGTACCATTTAATTATTTTCTACAAAAATATTTCTAAAACTAAACAAAACAATACACATGTCATTTTTTACTAATTGGAGGAGATAAGTTATCTCCTACTATAAGAAGATACATTATTCTCTAATTAATAATATTATATAACTATATTCAAATAATATATCTTTATCTTTTTTGGACCGAAATAAAATAAAACGTTAGAGTAATGTTCCATTTTTTTAAAAATTTTAAGTGAATCGTTTGGTTCACTTTTCGGGTTATTCCGGTTTAACCGGATTTTGCACGGTTGAACTAGAATTTCTCCGGTTCAAAGCGATTCAACTACTCATTCGGTTAAAACTACGAATTGGAGTCGTTTTCAAGTCCGGTCAGCGATCGAACCGATCGAACCGTCCAGTCCGGTTATCACAACACTAATTTTACCCCATCAAATCATGACCAATTAATAAAAAGTGAGTCTATATTATAATTTTATTTTTAGATGCTAATCACAGAAATAAAAATATTTTTTTATGGATAAGGGTGATAACATTAAATTAATAAACTCTTTTTATATAGCATTCAATTAATAAATCTTTTTTTAAAATTTGAATAAATTTGTTTCTGACTTTTTTTTAATTTCATAATCATAATAACAATATAAATAATAAAAATTAGTAAGGGTGTGAAATATATTTTTTTTAATAAAAATGCAAAATCTAGCCTATAATTGACCCCGAACATTGATATCAAAATCTAAGGCCCAATGTGATTGAACACATAGATTTTTCTACATTTTTTACTCAAAAAAATATAGTAGCGACTCTAACAAAGTCGTGCAATCGGAAATTGGGGCGCGACAGGTGACGACTCTATTGGGGACTTTTTTTAAGAGAGTCGGACCTATAATCACTAATTTCATGACTAATTATACTTTTTAATTATTTGACTATTTATTTTTATTTCTTAGGAAAATAATTGTCTATTATATTGTTATAATTTTTTTGGCAATGTTTCAAATTAAATTCATATGCTTGCCAAGGAAATACATTAAACTAGCATAGTGCATATATTTATGTCATATACCCGATCATTAGATCAGAAGAGACATATGCTTTGCCGATGTGGACTTTGGGTCTCACTTGTTATTATCTTGATGAACAATTCAAATTGTCACCATATATCATGGGCCTTGCTAGTATGGACTACGAGTTCCACTTGTGATTCCTGTGATATTTAGGTTTCCTTAGCTTTCTTTATGATTGGGTGCAATTTGGACACCTTATAGGGAGTCTAGAGCTTGTCAAGGCATCCACTACACCATAGAACTCTACCCTAGGATGTTGTTTCTTAGACATTCCAAAAAACCTTGTAGGTGTACATAATCCAAACATGGGAAACATATTGTATCATTTATCATTCAATAAGTTGGGATTCATGTCCCATAAAATAAAGTGACCCAAATGGTATAAGATATCATTGCACATGGGTATCCTTACACCATAAGCACATCATCTGTATGCAAAATAAAGTACTCATAATAAGATTTGTCATCCTAAGGGTCATCAATAAAAAACCTTGGTAACTCACCTTTACCCAAGGTTTGCCTGAACTATATGACAAATGTCCAATCATTGTGACACTTCATCTATGGTGAGGAAGATTAAACCACCCCAAGACAGGGTCCATTACCTTAAGGGGCATGCATTTGACATTTTTTGACTTTTCATTCATGCATACATTCACTAAAAAACATATCATAAAAAAAACTTCATCCACACACGCATTAAAATAAAAATACATAATTCAAACATTCATTAACTCATGCATATAAATCATTCAAACATTTATTCTCTGATCCATCCATTCAATTACACATTTATTCATGCGTTCAAAAATTAAAAAAATCATTATGCACATTTAAAAAATAGACATACATACACTCATTCATTCTTGCATTCTCATGCATTCATCCAAACAAAATTAATCATTCATGCATTACCATAACATGCATTCTAATTCATTGTATCATTTCATTTAATAATGTTGATATCCTCATTCAGTATCATAACAAATAAACAAAAAATCATGTATCTTCTCATATGGCATGGTCTTCATGCATTCTAAGTCATACACATCATACATTACATTTTCCAAGAGTCTCAAAGCACTAAAACAATCGCATGCATTCCTTAGTTGCATCCTATGCATTTTCATGCATCATATAAAAAAATTGTATTCTAACATCATTCATACATCCCAACATAAATCAAATATATAGTCATTAGCATTACTTGCATCCCATGCATCATTTTTAGTTATAGGTTACATTTCAATCAACGTAACATGATATAAAATAATAAAGAAAAATGTCAAATTCATGCCTATCATGCATTCATAAAAACATTTTCCCTATAGTCAAAGTCAATCTCTCTTGCACTCATCTATATTTCATGAGGAAAGATTTATTTGTGCATATCTTTGTAACAAGTACATACTAATGTATTGATCATGCAAATTTTCTAATCCCATACCTCACCCTACCAACCATATTAACCTCACTAACCATACTTACCCAAAAACACAATAAAATAATCCATGCATTATTATGAGATATTTGATGAAATTAAAATGGAGGATGATGCAAATATTAAGCCCAAATGATGTACATCTTCAGGCAAATTTTGCCGATGACACGAGTCAATTTTGTAATTACCAAACACTAATAAGATATCCATAGTACCCCATTTTAGCCTAGATATCATGAAAAGATATCACTTTTAAATAACACTCAACATACCGATAGCCTAGGGAGGGTAGTCCTTCAATAGTTTTACTAGTCATTCAATTATTAAAGAAAAAATACAACATTTCATAATCCTCTTGAGACCAAGTAATAAGAGAATATAAAGAGTGTTCCTAACTTGAATAAAAAATAAAAAAATATACAAAAGACCCGTTGAAGTCGATTGTCATGTCATTCGAGAGAAGATTCAAGAAGAGCATATTCATTTACTCTGAACCTCTCTATCTGTGCCGATTGTTGATTCATTCACCAAGGCTTTACCCCTTATTCCCTTAATTCTTTCATTTCTTAGTTGGGTATGCTCTCTTAATAGTCCAACTTGAGGGGGTGTTAGAGTATACCTTGTAATTTCAAAAATAAAAAACTTTCCTTTTCTGTTAGGTAGTTATTGACAGTTATAAATGTGTTTCCCTAATTAGCAAGTTAGTTATTTATCTTTCCTAAGATATAAAAGGAGTTGAATATTGCTCCTTATATTCAAAATGATAATAATGAAATTGATGGAGCTTTCAACCCTTCCTTATTCTTATATAAATTTCCTTCATTTCTATCTTCTTCTCCTTGGGTTTAAGACATACCATCCTAATAAAGTGTTAGGAGATTCTTCCTTGGGTTTAAAACCATGTCTAACTTATTTAAAAGCATGATATTTTAGTCTATTTAAAATTGTAATATGTTATAAGGTCTTTACATAGGTTAATAAGTTTACCTTTAAATAGAGTAACATGTGTATTTTTAATTAAGCTCATATAATATTGTCATTTAAATTATATTTTTATATTGAAATTTCATATATTATAATATTAGTTATATTAAAATAGTATAATATAAATAATAATATATAATGTAATTAAATGAGTCAGTTTATATATTAGACTTAATATGCCTTTTAGTTAACATATTTACCTTAATTAACATATATTAGTCTTTGTTTTCTTTTTAGTTATCAAATCTAGTCTTTAGGGAGAATAATTATGTTTTGTTTGAACTGTTAGTGATCAAGTGATATAGCTTGTACACATGAATTCAATAAAGCAAGTTTTTTCTTTCTACTATCTATTGTTTTTCTTGAGTTTTAACAATTGGTATCAAAGCTCCGAAAAGGGTCTGATAGAGTGTGAGAGTGTGAGTAAACAAAGTGTGTGCAAGTGTGAGTAAAAATAGTGTGAGAAAGAGAGATCAAAATGTCAAACTCAGAGAAGAGTTATGTTGTTTGTTCAATAGAAGAGTTATGTTAATGTCCTATGAAGAGCTTCATTAAACAAAGAAAGAAGAAATCTTGTATTTTGATCTAGGTTGCAGTAACCATATGTCAGGAAACAAAGAATGGTTTCTGAATCTGGAAGAAGATTATTGCATGACAGTGAAGCTTGGAAATGATATGAGAATGACAGTGGCAGCAACAGAAAGTATAAGGATGCAGTTGAATGGCATAACCCATGTAATATCTGATGTTTATTATATTCACAGGAAATAGATGCATTCAAAACTTGTTTGAGGATAGATAGGGGTGGTGAATTCACTTCAAACGAGTTTGAAGAATTTGTCACTCACAAGGCATCAGCAGAAAATTGACTACAGCTTATACATTCAAAACTGGGGAAGGATTATCTCAAGAAGAAAACTTGAATGCAATGATGATGATGACTGAAAATGATCGAGATTCATTTGAAGAAGCCATTAAAAGCAAGAATTGGAGAGAAGCAATGTTAACAGAAATTGAAGCCATGGAGAAAAATCAAACTTAGGAACTTATTGTGCTGCCTAAAGGAATTAAACCTATTGGAGTTAAGTGGTTGTTCAAAACTAAGATTAACAAAGATGGGAATGTGGAGAAACTCAAAGCAAAGTTGGTGGCAAAAGGGTATGCACAACGCCATGGAATAGATTACACTGAAGTATTTGCTCATGTGGCAAGACTTGACACCATACATGTGATACTTGCAGTAGATGCTCAATTCAGTTGGGAGGTTTTTCAACTCGATGTGAAGAGTGCTTTTCTTCATGGGGAGCTCAAGGAAGAAGTGTTTGTGCGGCATTATATGGCCTTAAACAGGCGCCACGAGCATGGCACATAAGAATTGAAGCTTATGTTAATGACTTAATATTTAGTGGGAATGATAGAACCATGTGTGATGAGTTTAAAAATTAAATGATGCTGGAATTTGATATGTCTGACTTGGGAAAGATGAAACATTTCCTTGGAGTAGAAGTCAAACAGTGTTCCGATGGAATTTTCAGATAGTGATTATGCAGGCGACTTAGACGATCTAAGAAGTACCTTTGGGTTTGTGTTTATGATATGGTTTGGAGCTATTTCTTGGTATTCAAAGAGAAAAAACATTAGTTACTCTTTCTACTACATAAGGAGAGTATATAGCAGCAACATTGTGTGCATGTCATTGTGTTTGGCATAGAAGAGTGCTGGAGAAACTTGGAGTTGAAGAGAAGATGGGAACTGTGATTATGTGTGATAACAGCTCCATTATACAATTGTCTAAGAATCCAGTGTTTCATGGAAAAAGCAATCATGTCGATGTAAGGTTTCATTTCTTAAGAGACTTGGTGAATGATGATATCGTTGAACTAAGTTACTGTAACTCTCACGATTAAATTGCAGATATTATGACAAAACCAATGAAGTTGGAACAGTTTGAGAAACTTCGTGACATGCTTGGAATGACATAAGCTATTAATATAAGTTGGGTGCATATGCATTAGCTTAAGGGAGGGAATGTAAGATATAATTTGTTATATTTTTGGTTTAGTGTTGTTTTGTTATTTGTTATCAAGTCCTAGTCTTTAGGGAGAATAAGTCTATTTTGTTGCACTTGTTAGTGACAAAAAATGTATGCAATAAAACATAAGAAAAATGTTATATTTGGGTGACAAAAAAATGTTATATCTGTAGTACCCAATGAAAATTACTATTCTGGTTGGGTGACAAAAAAATGTTATATTTGTAGTACCGAATGAAAATTACTATTCTATTTTTGTGACTCAATCTAGTCAAAAGTATTAACTAATTAAAAAACATAAAAATAAAAATAATTTTTTTTATAATATTTGATAGAATATTATTGACTTGAGACATTTTTGTACAAGTGATATTCATTCTTTGTGTACTATGTGGAATAAAATGATCCAACTAAATGCATTTAGGATCCATGAATCCCTTTTAATAAGTGAAAATACAAAATAACTACTCATGATGTTGTAATTTGTTATTTCCTATTTTGTCCCTACTAATCTATGTTTTCTTCCAAAAAAATAATATAATCTATTTCCTCATTTTATGCTTCATGTTTGTTTATGTAACTTTTACAGTTTTTCCATTTGAACACAAAGTTTTTCCACATGGATCAAGGTAATATTTGAACACGATAGATGGTTTATCTTTTTCATTTTTTAACATGCAAAATTGCAAATCATGTTTTGTTAATTTTATTATAGTTATGATAAATGTAATACAAATATACAAATCAATTACAATTCACTAAAATATAAAATATAAAAGCAGGTTTCAGAATGAGGAGTGAATTTGGAGCGAAACCTTCTTGAAAAAAAAGAACAAACATTCACATATTATATTATAGAATAAAATATTTCATTATACTAGGAGATAACTTACATCCTCTAGCTAGTAAAAGAATGACATGTGTATTGTTTTGTTTTTTTTTAGAAATATTTTTGTAGAAAATGATTAAATGATACACATGTCACGATTTTAGTGGCTGGATGAGATAATTTATCTCCGTATATCATCAGATAAATTTTTCAAACTTTTTTGTGAATACTAATTTAATTTTTGAAAATTGTAATTTCTTGCATATACCAATTAATTTTTTGTGTTACTTTCTCTGTTTGATATCTTTTGTGTTATTTAAAATCTTTTGATGTTTTAAAATCTTAATAAATATTTATACTCTATTTTTTTAATATACCCTTATTTATTAATTCAATTTTTCACCTCATATATTTTTTTAAATTTAGTTTCTAAAGTAGATTAAATAATATTATCCTACCCCATTTATTAGTTAATCTATGTTCATAACCTTCACAATGTTGGGAGTATGCATTAAGTCTTGAACTCTTCATTACCTCATAAGTTAAACTCACGTGAAAAATAGTTGTAACTAACATCACATCAACTATGGTGAAGTTAACATGTGTATTATATATTTAACATTCTTTTAAAATTGCGGTTAGGGTCGCAATTGCGGTAACATGTATGACGGTTGTGATTGCGTTTATTGCCGCCGTTGTAATGCAGATTGTGGTTATTGCAGTGCAGATTATTTTGCGATTAAACCAATAATTTTGAATCTGATGCGACATGATACGGTCCAAATGCGGTTGTAGTGTGATTTGATGCGGTCACATCATTGTGATTCATAGTCACATCACAAATGCGGTGTGATGCGGTCCAAAATTTAAATCACTGATATATATTCATTTCTTTTATATATGTATTTATGTGCAATTTTATAATTTTGTTATATTAATCGGGTTCGGTGCAAGTTTTGGGCATGATATCAACTATACCAAATCCGACCCCAAAAATTGAATTCGGATAAAACTCGAACTCAAACCAATTACATCAGGTTTTCCCCATTAATTTCAAGTCAGGTTCAGGCTGGTACCAGTAAATTCGATTTTCATTCTCATCTTATACATTTTTTGTCGATTAATAATTGATAGTAGAATTGCACAAATGTTCCAAAAGTGTCGATTACCTACTCCCCAAGTAAACCAAATACCATATTAAGTTCATTACCACACGTAGTAATTTGCCTCTTACCTTTCCCTCTTTATTCCTAATTTTGGTTATTCTTTCTATCCTTAGTGATTTCTTCATATATCATAATCCATTTCCAACAACAAAAAAGTTGTTTTTTTTTGTGTTTCATATAAATATATAGAACCTTTTTGAGGTACCCATTTTTTCCTTTGTTCTTCTTTCCCCTCTGTTCTTAATGTTGTTGTTGGGTTCAGTAGAAAAGGAAGGAAATTTGAGAGAAGAAGAAGGAGGGAATAAGAAGAAAAAGAATAAGAAAAATATGGGAAGAGGGAAAATTGAGATAAAGAAGATTGAGAATTTGAATAGCAGACAAGTAACATTCTCAAAAAGGCGTAATGGGTTGATGAAAAAAGCAAGAGAGTTATCTGTTTTGTGTGATGCTGAGGTTGCTGTCATAATATTTTCTAGCACCGGGAAGCTTTATGAGTTTTCCAATACAAGGTGACCTTTTTTGATGTTTTAAATTGTACTCCACAATCGTAATTATGGTTGCAATATTGTGGGCGCGGCTGTATTTTTTCGGAAGTTTATATTTTTTTTTTGCACATTATGGATAAATAGATTTTATGTTTTCTGGGTATTTTGATGTTTCTATTTATTATTTGTTTGCAAGAAAGTTTTTGGCTTGTTGGTAGCTTTATTTTTGTGGACATGAAATCTTATGAACCAAGTAAACAGAATTATTGTTTTTTAATATTTGGAACACTGGAGAATAATGGTTTTGATTGGAAGAAAACAAAAAAGTGGAGAGTTCTATTGTGAAATTATGGGCAATGGGCATACATTAATTGGGATTTATGTAGGGTTTATGTTCTACAGAGTGAAATTAGGATGAATTATTGGTGTAAATATGGTTGTGGTGTTGCCCTGTATAAATTAAACAATAATGATTTCGAAAACTTCGAAAACCTTTGTAGGCATTTGCAGTTGATGCAGCCACAATTACGGTTACGATACAGTTTCGACGACTCCCAAAACCTTGATATATTGGTGTTAGTAATAGTCACATACTCATGTTTAAAACCTTGGTCTCATGAGATGTGGTCCACAATTGTGCAAAGTTTTAAATAATGGTTTCAATAATGATTTCGAAAACCTTGACACTCCAGACAATTGTAGGCATTTGCGGTTGATGCAGCCACAATTGCGGTCACGATATAGTTTCGGCGAGTCCCAAAACCTTGATCTATCAGTGTCAATAATAGTCTGAGGCGATGTGGTCCACAATTTTGCCACTAGAAGATTTGATTCCATCCATAGTTTTAAATTGCGGTTATGTTAACGATCGTAAGAAAATGCGGCTGTACCGGCAATTACAGTTGTGGTGGATGCAGTCATCGAGACTTCCAAAACTGTAATACTGTGGCATACTGATTTAAATTGTGGACCGCATCGGACCGCAATAGGCCGCATCGGATTCATAATATTATTTTGATCACAAAATAACTCATACCGCAACGGCTGTAATCCACATCGCAGCAGCCGCAATTGCAACTCTGACCACAATCGCGACCACAACTGGAATTTAAAACACGGGTTACAACTAACCTGCAAGTCAAGGCTCATTTTTATATGCTTATTTTGTGCTTCTAACTCTTCCTCTTATAACTATTGACACTGTTTCTGTAACTGATTTATTTTGTTCTGATCATATAAACATAATTTCATTCATGAAGCATGGAGCATACCCTTTCAAGGTACAGCACAGGCCTAGATTTGGAATGTGGAGAACAATCTAGTGATGAAATTCCAACAATGGTATCTTAAAGCATTACTTACCCTTTATTTTACTTTGAAGTGCAAATTAATTTGTTTCTTTACATTTTTACTTTTATACAGGTTATAGAGCCTGATTCAAACCTTTTGAAGGATGAATTAACAAAGCTTCGTTCAGCATACTTGTAAGTAATGCTGAATATGTTACATTTCTTAGGACTTTTATGTCAGTAATTGCTATTTTACATAGCAGAAACAAGTACTATTGTGTTAGTGAACCACCTTAATGTATGGCCTAAAATAATAACCATGCTTTAAGATGTTTTACAATTTTTTTTTCTAATTTCTTTTGTGTTTATTTTCTTTATCAAAGTTTGGTTTTGAATTTTGATTTTGTTTGTGCAGAAGGATGATAGGTAAGGAACTTGATGGATTGAGCCTTAAAGAACTGCAACACCTAGAAAATCAACTGAATGAAGGGATACTTGCTGTTAAAGACAAGAAGGTAGGAGTAACAAACATCAATAGTTTCACTTCGAAACCAATGGATATTGAGAGGAGTAGCCCAACATATATTTAAACTATGTCTAAGAGAACAAAACAGGCAATGTGAGATTTACTTCCCAACATGCCCCTTCCACAAAAGTCTGTTAGACCATGCGAATGGTTAATTTTGACCCATGAGTAAAGGGCAGTTTTTGGCTCATGATAACCAGAAAGAAGCTGAGACTGTGGCTCTGATACCATTTAAAGTTTCATCTCAAAATCAATTAACAATAATGGGAATAGCTCAACAGGTATTTAAACCATGCCCAAGAGAGCGAGACAAACGATATGTGACCTACTTCCCAGCATTACCCATTCCAATGCACTCAGTTATACTAGATAGTACATTAGCTTATCTTTTTTATGTATGAATATAGATCAGCTACCAAATTCAATCAATTCTTAAGTTCAAGACTTTATAGTATTGTGTTGAAATGCTATCATGAACCTCATTCACTCACACTATTTGCAGGAACAAGTACTTCTAGAACAGCTTAGTAAGTCCAGATTACAGGTACTATGCACTTGCAACTTTTATCTTATTTCCATTTTGTAAACAAAAATATAAGTGAAAAAAGAATAGATACAAAACATAGATAGTTTTGGTATTAAATCTATTTCATGATATAGTAGTGGCAAAAACATAGTCCCTTGTTCATTGTGATATGTTCTACTACTTCAAAAGGTTGCCCTTAAGATACTTGGGAAACCATGTCCATGTTGTTGTGAAAGGGGTTGAAATACATACTCTTTATCCATAAAAGGATGGCACCACATAGGCCATAAGATTTAGTATTTATTCATTTTAATCTTCATTTTCTTTCAAGAAATACTAAAATGTGAGATATGATAGGAGATGAGTTTGAATCACTTGAAAACATGACCAATTTTATTCCTACAATTGTGATCTAAATTTCACGAGTTCAAATTTTGGAAATATGATTTCTACTTTCAGGGATAGGAATACACACATTTACTCTCTTATACGGCTGATAGGATAATTATTATGAGATTCATTAGAATAGGAATAGGATATGATATAACAGTTGATTATTTAGATTTAATTAAATAATCAATATTTCTGGAATGTTCTTATAGTGTAAACTGATGACACTTGTATGTTCATCATCATCTTATGATTTCTTTATTCTCTATAAATAGTGTCTTTATTCATCTACGAAGGGAATCAATGAAAAATGAAGAATTTAATGTTTATTTCATCTTCTTGTTATCTATTTTCTTACGAGAAGATTAATTCTAGTGTTCTTGGTAGATTGCTATTTGCACTCTATCAATGGCCTAACGACCATATCCGACCGGAGGCTGTATTTGTTTTATTACATTATTCTTCAACCAGTCCTTCATGATTGTAGAATTTGCATCAGTGGAGGAAAATCATAAATGCATATTTTTTTATATAATCTATGAATTAATAAGTTTTCCAAATTTATGTTCAGGAACAAAAGGCCATGTTGGAGAATGAATCTCTTAGAAAACAAGTAAGAAACAAAATCTAACTTAAACTATAGAACAAGTCAAATTTGGTTTCATATCCAATGATAATCTATATTCTTGTTAATCTATAATCTTTATGGAAACAGCTTTTGGAAATGGAAAAGAGTACAAGGTCACAATTTCTTCAGCTTAATTCTTTAGATAGGACTAATACCATAAACTGTTCAAAACTCCTTTCCAATTATGCTTCAGAGGACAATGAACTTTCAGATGCATCCTTGCAGTTAGGGTATGTCAAAACTCCCTTTTTTACTCATAGTATTCATGCTTCAGCCGACTCTAGCTAGTCGGAATAAGACTTGATTATTATTGTTGTTATTCATACTTTAGTCGATCTGAAATCATGAATCCTACTTTTATATTACATAGGCAAACAATCTTATAGTCGTACTGAGGCTCGCCTGTTTTGAGTATTCGTGTTTATAAGTTTTATCAGCCGACTCTACCTAGTAGGAATAAGACTTGATTATTATTGTTGTTATTCATGCTTTAGTCGATCTGAAATCATGAACCCGACTTTTATATTACATAGGCAAACAATCTTATAGTCGTACCGAGACTCACCTGTTTCGAGTATTCGTGTTTATAAGTTTTGTTAATGTTGTTACAGGTTGTCAACAGATTATGGTGGCAATAGGAAAGCATTGAAGATAGAACCATGTAATGGCTCAGGGAGTCAAGTGGCATCACAGTGAAATTTTTGTAATCCAAATTTACCTTTTAAAATTTGACAATAATTCTTAGTTCTTAATTTAACTTGGTCTCTTTCAGTTTAACTTCCAGAAATAATTGATTTTAGGTGGTTATGGCTTTTATGAGTTTAGATGGATAATGGGAAAGTGAAAATGTATTAATCTTGTGATTGAACAAAAAGCATCCACATCACTGACCATTAAATAATCTCAAGGATGAAATATGAATACTGGAATATTTGTGCACCGTGAATAATTATAGACAATTAATATATCATTTACCATTCATTCATATTATTTTTATTGGAAAGTCAATGATAATTAAACATGAACGCGAATGATGCAGTGACACTCGGTAAATACTATATACATTATTACTTTCTTACTTTATATTTAAGCTAACTTTTTCTTTAAAATGGAAGATATTTATTAAACACAATGCTGAAACAAATGATCAGCAAGAAAATTGGCTATAAATGCATTCTCCATCCAGTGGGTTGACATGTACATTAGTGTGTTTTATACCGTTGTTGCGACTATGGTAACGGTTGCGGTTATTATAATTGTGGTCATTATGGTATAAATTATTTTGTGATTAAAACAATATTTTTGAATCCGAAATGGCCTAAAGCGGTTCAAATGCTGTCTGATGTAGTTGTATTGCTGCCTGACGCTAGGGATGGCAATGAAAAACGAAACCGCGGGTACCCGCCCGAACCCAACCCAAATTTAACGAGGAAAACCCGATGTGATTGAGTTCGGGTTCGGGTTTTACCCGGTTTCAAATTTCGGGTTCGGGTTTGGTATTGTTAATACCCTACCCCGAACTCACCCCGAACCCGATTAATATATATAAAATTATAAAAATACACATAAATACATATATAAAAGCTATATATATATAAATTTCACACATATATATATATATATATATATATATATATAAAAGCTATATATATATATATATATAAATTTCACACATATATATAAAATATATATGTTTTGGTTTGAGTTCGGGTTACCCGAAACCTGACGGATTCGGGGATGATATTGTTATTTCCAACCCCGCTTAATTCGGGTTCGGGTTTTGGATTTTGGGTTCGGGGTTGGGTAAACATAAACCCAACCCCGACCCACCCCCATTGTCATTTCTACCTGACGCAACCGCATCATTGTCATTCAGAGTCACCCAACAAACTTACTATTTATTTATACTGTACATACATTTTTTATTTTTACCCATAATTATGTAAATAAATTATTTGTTAAAGATATTCAAAATTTAGAAATTATAATCTTTCTTTTTATTTATCATTTCGGATGACTAGTATAAAATTATAAAGACTAAATTACATTTTAGTGAAATTACACAAATCACCCCTCATTTTTTTGTCCTTACACGAACCACCCCTAATTTTGTACATGTTACACTAATCATCATGCATGATATAAAAGTGTAATATTTCAAACAAAAAATGTATCATGTGTGTAATTAATTAAACAAAATATTGTATATTGTGTAGACAAATTCAAATAATATAATAGTCAATGCGTCTTCATTATTTGGCTCATTATAAAATAGTATAAGAGTTATTTAAACATTTCTTTGAAATTATTAATGTATTTTTTAATGACACAAAAATAATAAAGAAACACTCGTTTTTGCACTATTTGAAGTATTACACAATATCTAATATTTTGTTTAACTTAATTACATTC
Organism: Lupinus albus; assembly: GCA_009771035.1. Lineage (NCBI taxonomy): Eukaryota > Viridiplantae > Streptophyta > Magnoliopsida > Fabales > Fabaceae > Lupinus > Lupinus albus. Next base: position 12,063,095 of record CM020019.1, on the reverse strand, counting down.
ATCACATATTTTATCTTTAAAATATTATACTTTTATAATGCAGGGGTAGTCAGTGTAATATATGTATAAATCTATGAGTGATTTGGGTAGGATGGATGAGTGGTTGGTATAAGGACAAAGAAGATATAGGTGATTTGCATAATTTCATTAAAACTCAGGATGTGTGAGTGTAATTTACTCGATTATAAAATTTACAATTTTATCTGATTCAATATTGTGATACACAAATGCTATTACTATAAGATTTTCGTATGTAATTTATATTTTGTAAGAATGGACTAGTCTTAAACAGAAATTAGTAATTAATATATTTATACGAAATATGTTAATTTTGTTATACAATTTATGATATTGTCCCATAACTTAAAATTTCTTGTAAGCCATCTAGAATAAAAATCTTCATATTTTCTATAAGGATAAAACTTAGGTAAAGTACCATATGTATTAATGGTATAAATAACCTATTAAAGAATGACACGTGACCAATTTTGTCTATTTTCGAGGAATAAATATTTATTAGATTTATAATCAAGCATTTTTTACCTCGAAAGTAGACAAAAATATTCACGTGTCATCCTCTAATATGTTACTTGTACTATTAGCATCTATATTACTTTACCTAAGTTTTGTTCTTTCTGACTCATTTTCTTCCATTGAACATAGGCAATGTAGAAGTGAATTTCAGTTATGCCTTACTAATGATCGGTGTAATGAAAACCGTGCCGTACCGGCCGGTTCGACCGGAAAACCGGTGAACCGGACCCCTAACCGGTACGGCGTGACTGTTGTACCGGACACGCAAGAGAACCGGTGAAAACCGGCCGGTTTGTATTTTTTTTTAATTTCATCCCTAAAAAGTTAAAATACATTGCCTCACATTTCAAATTTTCAATTCTTCACCAATTATTCAACTTTAAGGATTGATACTTGTGTCATTTATTTGTATTTTGCGTTTATGAAGTGATAATTTTGGATTGATATATGTTTTGCACTTTAGACTTTGATTTTGTTAAATACTTAATGTTGTTTGTTTGTGTGAATTTGAAGTAGAGTATGAATATGAATTATAAATTCGAATATCTACTTATTTGAATTTTGTTTGTTATAGGTTTACATATATATAAGGAGGTATGTCCGGTTTAACCGACATGCAGTTTAATTATTGAACCACCGGTTGAACCACTGTACCACTATACTAGTACCCTGACTGGTTTGATAACCGGTATAGTTTTAATAACATTGCTAATGATGAATTGGGTTATAAACCAAATAAACAAATGTTTAACAATATCTCCACTTTGAGTTTACCTTAGAAAATCAACTTAGTGAGCACAAATCAATATTCTAGTATTATCATGGAGTAAGGATCTTTTCCGGTACAAACTACAGAAGACTAATACTTCAAAAAACAAAAGGAAAAAATAATATGGTATGACTCTTTTATTCTTTATAATATAATGAAATAACATTTTTGTCATTAAAAATAAAGATAAAAATAAGTATTTGTCTCTCAAATACTAGAGAGTATCGTTCTTGATTATCATTGCTTGCATCATCCACTTTCATTCTCGATTCATTTTCTCTATAGTTCGGCTACCAATTTTCTTTGCTCAACTACTTCCTCCAAATGTGAGCGTCTTGTCAACAGAGTTGTAGCGGAAGAAAGTTTAGTAGAAGAAGAAGTGCATAAAACAAAAGTGTAAGGATGAGAAAAATCACACCAGAAAATTATACTGGTTCACCTTCTACCACTGAAGGCTACGTCCAGTCCTCTTGAAAAACCACAAGAGATTTCCACTATTGAATGAGTTTAACTTACAAGCAAAGTCACACCTAGACTCCCCCTAAGTTGTATCACTCACTCACTTCAACAAGATAGTACACCACTATCCTTGTTTTACAATGCCTCACCAATCCCAATGGTGATTACTTGAGTACAAGTATGAAGATAATAATTGGCTTAATGACAAACTCACAATGTATCTTAATGCCTTATGAAGTTTTTAGAATTCCAAAGAATGTGAAAGTTTTTCTGAAAAACTTCAAAGTGTTCTTGAATAAAAACTAAGAAATTTGTATCAAGAACTTGGATTTTTGAGTATAAAAGTTATTTTGTAATTTTGAGATCCTACAAGGTTTATATAGAGTTCCAAAAGGTGTTTAGAATCACTTTCAAAAGGTATAAGTCGTTTGGGAAAAGTTGAACCAAGTTGGAACACAATGGTTCAATTTAGAAATCAGATTTTCGCAGTAACAGTACGTGGTAATCGATTACTTATCCATGGTAATTGATTACCCTAGTTGAAATTTCATTTCCCAGAAATGCCAAGAGTTATGGTAATCGATTACTTACCCTGGTAATCGATTACTTCAATTAAATTTTGGATTTAACTTTCAACAGTAAGTGGTAATCGATTACTACTATAGGGTAATCGATTACCCTAGTTATTTTTGCCTTTTTCCAACTTTTCAAAAATAACTTGGTTTTTCTTAGGAACTCTTATATTAACCTAGATTAAGATCTTTATTCTTAAGGCATTGTGATTTCTTATGAGTTTGAAATATATGCTACTAAAAGACTAAGACTCTTATAAAAATAAAATATACTTCAAGTTCTTTAAGTCTTTGATCTTCAATAGCTTTTCTTCTTTCTTTTGGTGATGTGCATTTGTCTTCATCAAAACCCAGCCTCGGTCAAGGAGCCAGATCATCTTCCCAATCTCCCCCTTTTTGATGTAGACAAATCACTATCGTTTGAAAGTTTGTTCTCAAAGTATAATCATTATACTTGAAGTTCTTTACACTCTTCTTGGCTGTATTTGCTGTGAAATATATGAAACAAATATACAATCAAACTTTCCTAACAGTTTCTCCCCCTTTTGACTTCATCAAAAAGAAAGAGAAAAGTAGGGATTAACCAAGAATAATATAGTGTATTTGCATTTAAGCATAAACAGATTTATAAAAAAAAGTATATCTTGCAAAAATGATATAAAATGATGCATACCAATTCTTATAAACATATTAAACAAATGAGACTTAATTGGTGTCTAATTCATCTAGGATTCCTAGTTCTCTTCTAAGTTTATAGAAGGAATCCTTAGGTAAAGGTTTAGTGAATATGTCGGCTAGTTGATCATGTGTATCAACAAATTCCATTTCAACATCCTTTTTTAGTACATGATCTCTAAGGAAATGGTGTCTAATATCTATGTGTTTGGTTCTTGAGTGCATAACGGGATTTTTTTTTGTAAGGTTAATAGCACTAGTGTTGTCACATCTCAAGGGAATGCAACCTAGGTTTAAACCATAGTCGCGTAGTTGTTGTTTAAGCCAAAGTATTTGAGTACAACAACTTCCCGTTGCGATATATTCAGCCTCAGCCGTGCTTAAGGCAACACAAGCTTGTTTCTTGCATGACCAAGAAACTAAGGCACTTCCTAATAAGTGACAAGTACCACTAGTACTTTTTCTATCCGTTTTGCAGCCCACAAAATCTGAATCACTATATCCAACCAAATCACATAGTCTACCATTTGGATACCATATTCCCACATCAATTGTTCCTTTAAGATATTTAATAATACGTTTGATAGCAATTACATGTGATTCCTTAGGTTTAGATTGAAATCTAGCACATAAACATACACTAAACATTATATCCGGTCTACTAGCAGTAAGAAAAAGTAGTGATCCGATCATACCTCAATATTTAGTAATTTCAATGGATGTTCCAGCCTCATCAGCATCTAGGTATGTATTTGAACCCATGGGAGTAGCTATTGTTTTGCAGTCCTTCATGTCGAATCTTTCTATTAAAGCTTTGCAGTATTTGGACTGATTCATGTTTAGCGGTTCTCCCCATGTCTTTGTGTCTTATTGCATAACTTTGAAATTTTTTTGCCTGAAATAAATTTGAACATACAACCCTATACAACCATTTTCTCCCCCTTTTGACATTATCAAAAAGGAGACTATGAATAACAGATTAAGCATAATAATGAAAGGATAATATGCAGAAAATCATTCATAATTTAGAACAAAATACTTTAAACCATAAAGTAGAACAGTAACATGCATAATCCATAAGTTTGTAGTTCAAGGATGCAAAGCAAACATTAGTAAAGACATCATACTAATAAATGGAGTATCTGTGGTAGGGTGTAATTGATTACATAGTGGTTGTAATCGATTAGATCAGAGAATATTATGAAAAATGAGGAAACTGTGACACTGGAATTGTTTTAAAACAGTATGTAATCGATTACAAGGATTCCGTAATCGATTACATCATAAGAAATTTCGAAACACTGTAGAAATTGAGAAACTGGAATTGTTTTAAAACAGTATGTAATCGATTACAATGATGCCGTAATCGATTACATCATAAAAAATAAAGAAATTGAGACACTGTATGTAAGGACCTAAATTCTACCCTTGAAAATTTTTCTCACTTTAATTCAATTCCATGCAATCACTCATAACTCACATTACCAATTTAATATCCTTACTCCAAAATCTTATTTCTCTCCTCACACTCAATCCATGAATCAATAATGTCATACATAATCATTTTAATTAGAAGTCCTCAGGAATCATTCCTTAAACAAATCTTTTAACCTATTATATTATCATCCAATTCATATTGCAGAAAAACATAATTCATTCATATCATTCCCTATGAGTACTAAGACCTCAAAGGTTCTGATCCTCCAAAATAACATTACGCATGGTTACAAATATTCAACTAATAGTTAGCCATGATTACAAACATTTAAATCCACAAGTAGTCATTTAGAATACGAAACATAAATAGTGAATCCGAAGTCTAAAGCTCCTAAAGCTCCCGACCTAGCATACTTCATTCATCTATTTACCTGCAATGGGATTATCAATGACAAAAGTACAAAACACACAAAGGAGTAAATCGTTAATTCAATAAACGTCATTATAAGATAATCCACATTAGAAAAAAAAGGTTAGTAAACCATTTTCGAAATTCATTTTGTCTTGCTGCATAACTTGAGCCAAAGTCGCTACACCCCTCAGGGTTAGCTAAAAGCAGATTCTCATCCTTTTTACCAATAAAACACGCCTCATAAACTCGGGCCGAAGTGTTGCTACATAAACTCGAGCCGAAGTCGCTACACCCCTTAGGGTTAGCTAAAAACAATTTCTCATCTCTTTTATAAGAAAACAAGCCGCATAAACTCGGGCCGAAGTGTTGCTTCATAATCTCGAGCAGAAGTCGCTTACCCGCTTAGGGTTAGCTAAAAACAAATTCTCATCTCTTTTATAAAGAAAACATGTCGCGTAAACTCGGGCCGAAGTGTTGCCTCATAAACTCGGGCCGAAGTGTTGCCTCATAAACTCGGGCCGAAGTGTTGCCTCATAAACTCGGGCCGAAGTCGCTAACCATTTCTGGTCGGCTAAAAATATATTTTTCCTTCCATCGATTTGCCATCAATCATTTCCCGTAAATCCACGTAATCTTTAGTATAAACACTCCATATCTGTTTATACTAAATACGTGATTTACAATATAATTATTGCATGGCCAGGAAACACACAACTTTTCCATCTTTCGTAAATCTACGTCTACTTTAGTATAAACACACCCATATATGTTCATACTAAATGCGTAATTCACAACTCGATCATTTCATAACCAGAAAATACCCACATTTTCCTATTTCCGTAAATCTACGCCTTCTTTAATATAAACACACCCATATATGTTTATACTAAATGCGTAATTTACAATTTAGTCTTTGCATAACCAGAAAATACACATTTTCTATTTCAAATGCAACATTAAAGACTTATCCTTACCTCGGTGAATATTGGGATTCGGTTTGTGAGTAACTTTACCAGTTTCCTCCGCGATCTCCTCCAACCTTAGGATCTTTCCTCATCCCCACCAATAACAACAATGTCAGTCATTTATTCAAAATAATACGTAACGACTCATATTTCATCATCAAACATACAAGAGATTCACATATATTCAAGATTTCCAAAACTACTTCAATATAAGTTTTCAAACATCTAAACATATATGTTCATCTCATATATCAACATCAAAGCATTTCATCTCTTTCTCTTTATACCCATATTCTCATTTTAGGGGTTTTCATGAATAACCCACATAACCTTTCCATTCATCAAATACCAACTCTAAACCAAGAGTTTACAAGAGAAAAATAATATAAAACGAACCATAACTCTAAAGGGTGAGTTTCTATGGTTTCTCATGTTTTGAAAATAGATCCAACATACCCAAAACAAGTTAGAGAGGAAGAAGAAGAGTTAGAAGCAAGAGGTTTACCTCTTCTCAAGCTCTAAGATGAGTCCTAAGGCTCCTTGCTCTTGAAAGGCTCCCTTCTCTCTCTCCTCTTCAAGTTCTAACCCTAAAATGTGTTTGGGGTTTCTATTTTTAAAGAGCAGTCGTCGGGTTCTCGCTCAAGCGAGCCATTCTCGCTCAAGCGAGAATCTCACAGTGAGCAATTCTCGCTCAACGAATAAATGTAATCGATTACCATATGGTGTAATCGATTACATCAGTTAAAATGCACATATCTGATGCTTTTAATATGTTGTAATCGATTACGAGTATAGTGTAATCGATTACGAATACACAGGTCTGATTAGTTTATCAGCATGTAATCGATTACCAGTATTGTGTAATCGATTACACTACCCAAAATTGCCATTTCTCGCCCAAGCGAGACAACTCTCGCTCAGGCGAGAATCCTCCAGTATATCTCAGGATTTCACCCTCCCAGGTGATCCTTTCTCGCTCAAGCGAGGCTTCTAGGACTGTTACTATAATTTTAAAGATTAAAATTTGGGGTGTTACAATCCTCCCCCTCTTATAGGAATTTTCGTCCCCGAAAATTAAACATACCTCGGAAATCAAAATCATCACCTAGACCTTAGGCACAAGGATACTCCACCAAAATCATAATCGATTCTCTAATCCATTAAGATTACTTAGTCGGTCACTAAAGGCATACACCACTAAATCGTGATATCACCAAACCATTTCATGAACTAACTCATCAATGTCCAAATATTAAGATCTCAGTCTTTAATAACTCGAGTGCCATGGGAACTAATCCATAATTCAGACTAAAGATTTTCCCTATATCCATCAAGAACCATTGATCTCTAGCACCTATCCATCTATCAATCCTAACATACATTAAGAATTTCGATAACATTCTCGAACTTCAGCGAATGGGGAACTCCTTATCTCATATCTATCTAAATGCGTCTTTTAACATCCATCATACACTAGCTAGTTTCATCTCCACTCAAGAATCTAGCACAATTCCATTTCACTCAATCAACAAAGTACTTACACAATAGGACTCTTAGTGTCTCCTCCATTGTATAAAATCAAACTATCCAGTAATTGTCCAATTACATCAAATATTTCTACCATCAAATCTTATCGTCTAAAGAAATTACCGATTTCTAGCCTCAACTAAACCATAAAACTATTGATTCACACCAAAACTAGGTACTTTGTTACCAATCGGCAAGCACAAGTCGACCAACACTCAAACCTACAACTTGCGTTCGGTTTGGTCACCCCAATTCCGTTAGTAAATATAAACTTATTATCCCACTCGCATTATGTCCAGAAATACATGGGCGTCTTATATCACTAAACTTCTAACAACCTCAAACTTATTCCGATATGGTTGCTAAAATTTCGGAATTCTCCAACATGATACTAAATCATTTCTTAGCCACAGGCTATGTTTCACCCAACGAAAAGGATTTTCGAAAACGGTTTGAATCCACGACTTATGAAACAAAGTTTACATAATCAGTTCAACACAACCCAAAACTCCTTCTCTCATATGGCTACATCACACTCAAACACCGTCATTACTGACGTTCACGAAACAACAACAACTTTTGCTGGTACAATATTCAATGCAGACAACTTAGGTACACCACCACTATTTCATGCATTGCCAATGTCCTACCGCAAAAGAACCGGTCCTTCGAGACCAAAAGTTTCACGTCCAATATAATGTATTCATCACATCGACGGGGTAAGTAACTTAACTATCCTCTTTTCTCGACTATCAGTATACTCCTTACCCTTTAGCATACACATACCCACTAAGGCCAACAAAAGGAATTAACCTTTAACAACTCGTAAGAGAAAACAAGCATCCCCGACTTAAACATTTTTCTTGTCAGCATACTTATTATAAAAGTCAATCATTCATAGACGAAAGTCGACTTTCCAAGACAAAATAAATAGTCCTTTCAAATCTTAACATCTCGAAATACTAACGAGTTCTTAAATACCCTCTCGTTACATTTACTGAATAAATACCGATCCCTTTTTCGAAAGAGGGTCCTGAATTTCTTAGCCGACACTAGCCCCATACTACTAGCATGGTCAGAGATATCGCACAGATCCCTAACCGCCACAACCTTGTCAGCACTATTCAATCATAACATGATTTTCCAACAATGAGTCCATCGCTAGAACTTCATCTAACTGGGATAACGACAATTAGACTGAATCTACGGTAAATATCACACCATTTACCACAACCAGACTCTAGAACATAAACGTCGACACCACCAAGTCGGAAGTAGTGACTCAGTTTACAATTTCAGCCGGTTTTCACATTTATCATATATAAGGGAGTGTGTCGCTCACGAATCAACAACACTAAACAAGGAATACCTGTCACCATGCGTTTACCTCTCGCCGGATCATCAACACCCGATGTCCCTGCGCCACTTGGGGTAACCATCCGACCGTGGTCCCTTGCCTCCCCAGCATGCATGACATTAGGTCTCCGATCCAGCTTGGGACAATACCTTTTAATATGCCCAAACTCCTGGCAGTGGAAACATCCATTCCCTTTTCCCGGGCACGTACTTCCATAGTGAAGTCTACCGCACTTGTGGCACATGGGAGATACATCTGGTTAAAAACCTTCAACGGTAGGTTTCGATCCTTGATGCCCATTGTTACGACGGACACGAATTAGAGCAAATGACCGTTGGCTTTCATTCACCTTCTCCTCATACATCCCACATTGGGTCAGAGTATCCGCTACGGATGCCTCTGCACCACACATGGTAACCACTCTGCCGATAGATTGAGGTCGTCCAGTCCCCATGGCATTCATATTCTTCCGTAACATAGGACAATACCTCTTGACATGTCCGGTCTCTTTGCAACGAAAACAACGATTTGTCGTTCCAGAACACGATCCTCCGTCATGTTTTCGGTTACCTTTGCTGCACCAGGATGGGAAGTTTAATCGTGACCCTCCAGCATTTGCATTGGTCCTCGACCCATGCGATGTGTACCTCCGATTGCCAGCAGGTGAGAGACAAGGCTCTTGCTCTTCGGGAAACATCTTGCCCTTGCCCCTTCCGTGCATAAAGTTTCTTGGAGGCCCGAAGTCCTTGGGGAAATTGGATGTGTAGGTCACCACTCCATCCGCCTTTATATTAGTACACCCCATCCCTGGAGCCCACTCAACAGTAGCGTTCGGAGCGATTCCGCTTTGGGACAAAGAGCCTGGACCTGGCGCCACGCTCCGATTCAAATTTTGTAAGTTCTCATTCATGCCTTGAAGCACCTCAAACATCTATGCCAAAAGATCATTGAGAATATTCTGGCTCGTTCCTCTTCCTCTTTCAGTCATGCGTACCTGTATTCATGTACTAGTCAGTAAGCAAATTTTAACTCACTTAAGTCAGGTAATCACATAATCTCATAACAAGTCACATGTCATCATACCAAAGTCACATACTTTAAACATTCAATACAAACAATCTCAACTAGTCAATTTATGCACATGTTACAAAGAAGCAAGTAAGGCCATGCCCTAGGCCGCAGAATTAACCTGGCTCTGATACCATATTGTAAGGACCCAAATTCTACCCTTGAAATTTTTTCTCATTTTAATTCAATTCCATGCAATCATTCATAACTCACATTACCAATTTAATATCCTTACTCCAAAATCTTATTTCTCTCCTCACACTCAATCCATGAATCAATAATGTCATACTTAATCATTTTAATTAGAAGTCCTCAGGAATCATTCCTTGAACAAATCTTTTAACCTATTATATTATCATCCAATTCATATTGCAGAAAAACATAATTCATTCATATCATTCCCTATGAGTACTAAGACCTCAAAGGTTCTGATCCTCCAAAATAACATTACGCATGGTTAAAAATATTCAACTAATAGTTAGTCATGATTACAAACATTTAAATCCACAAGTAGTCATTTAGAATACGAAACATAAATAGTGAATCCGAAGTCTAAAGCTCCTAAAGCTCCCGACCTAGCATACTCCATTCATCTATTTACCTGCAATGGGATTATCAATGACAAAAGTACAAAACACACAAAGGAGTAAATCGTTAATTCAATAAACGTCATTATAAGATAATCCACATTAGAAAAAAAGGTTAGTAAACCATTTTCGAAATTCATTTTGTCTTGCTGCATAACTTGAGCCAAAGTCGCTACACCCCTCAGGGTTAGCTAAAAGCAGATTCTCATCCTTTTTACCAATAAAACACGCCTCATAAACTCGGGCCGAAGTGTTGCTACATAAACTCGAGCCGAAGTCGCTACACCCCTTAGGGTTAGCTAAAAACAATTTCTCATCTCTTTTATAAGAAAACAAGCCGCATAAACTCGGGCCGAAGTGTTGCTTCATAATCTCGAGCAGAAGTCGCTTACCCGCTCAGGGTTAGCTAAAAACAAATTCTCATCTCTTTTATAAAGAAAACATGTCGCGTAAACTCGGGCCGAAGTGTTGCCTCATAAACTCGGGCCGAAGTCGCTAACCATTTCTGGTCGGCTAAAAATATATTTTTCCTTCCATCGATTTGCCATCAATCATTTCCCGTAAATCCACGTAATCTTTAGTATAAACACTCCATATCTGTTTATACTAAATACGTGATTTACAATATAATTATTGCATGGCCAGGAAACACACAACTTTTCCATCTTTCGTAAATCTACGTCTACTTTAGTATAAACACACCCATATATGTTCATACTAAATGCGTAATTCACAACTCGATCATTTCATAACCAGAAAATACCCACATTTTCCTATTTCCGTAAATCTACGCCTTCTTTAATATAAACACACCCATATATGTTTATACTAAATGCGTAATTTACAATTTAGTCTTTGCATAACCAGAAAATACACATTTTCTATTTCAAATGCAACATTAAAGACTTATCCTTACCTCGGTGAATATTGGGATTCGGTTTGTGAGTAACTTTACCAGTTTCCTCCGCGATCTCCTCCAACCTTAGGATCTTTCCTCATCCCCACCAATAACAACAATGTCAGTCATTTATTCAAAATAATACGTAACGACTCATATTTCATCATCAAACATACAAGAGATTCACATATATTCAAGATTTCCAAAACTACTTCAATATAAGTTTTCAAACATCTAAACATATATGTTCATCTCATATATCAACATCAAAGCATTTCATCTCTTTCTCTTTATACCCATATTCTCATTTTAGGGGTTTTTGGGGTTTTCATGAATAACCCGCATAACCTTTCCATTCATCAAATACCAACTCTAAACCAAGAGTTTACAAGAGAAAAATAACATAAAACGAACCATAACTCTAAAGGGTAAGTTTCTATGGTTTCTCATGTTTTGAAAATAGATCCAACATACCCAAAACAAGTTAGAGAGGAAGAAGAAGAGTTAGAAGCAAGAGGTTTACCTCTTCTCAAGCTCTAAGATGAGTCCTAAGGCTCCTTGCTCTTGAAAGGCTCCCTTCTCTCTCTTTTCTTCAAGTTCTAACCCTAAAATGTGTTTGGGGTTTCTATTTTTAAAGAGCAGTCGTCGGGTTCTCGCTCAATTGAGCCATTCTCGCTCAAGCGAGAATCTCACAATGAGCAATTCTCGCTCAGCGAATAAATGTAATCGATTACCATATGGTGTAATCGATTACATCAGTTAAAATGCACATATCTGATGCTTTAAATATGTTGTAATCGATTACGAGTATAGTGTAATCGATTACTTCATATAAAATACACAGGTCTGATTAGTTTATCAGCATGTAATCGATTACCAGTATTGTGTAATCGACTACACTGCCCAAAATTACCATTTCTCGCCCAGACGAGACAACTCTCGCTCAGGCGAGAATCCTCCAGTATAGCTCAGGATTTCACCCTCCCAGGTGATCCTTTCTCGCTCAAGCGAGCTTCTAGGATTGTTACTATAATTTTAAAGATTAAAATTTGGGGTGTTACACTGTAAATTATTGACGAGCTATGTAATCGATTGCAAGCTATCCAGAGTCTATAATGGATAGTAAATCATATACTTAAACAATAGATACTCACAATATCACATAGTTGATCTCATAAAGATTCAAAGAGAAATTTTTTTAACTTAATCATTTTTCAACCAATATACCAAGCTCTTTCCTAATTTTGAAGAAGGGTTCTTTTTCCGAAAAGTTTAGTCCTATGAGCCTTGCTATCTTCTATAGTACATAAATCCTTCTTAAAGATGACATTTAAGCTTTTATCACATAGTTGACTTATGCTAAGAATATTTTGTTTTAAGCCATCAACATATAAGACATTATCTATAATAACATGTGGAGGTTTACCAATCCTTCCAATTCCTAAAATTTTACCTTTATTGTTATCGCCATATGTGACAAATCCATCTTTTGGTAGAATAAAGCTAAACTTTGATTTGTCACCAGTCATATGCCTTGAGAAGCCACTGTCTAGGTACTAAAGATCGTTTTCTTCTCCAAAGCATACCTACAAAATAAATTTATATTTTTAGGTACCCAAGGTGATTTGGATCCTTTTTTGTTAGTGCCTTTCTCAACCCATACATATTTTCCAGTTGGAATACCAACTTTTCTTATAAAGCATGTGTTGGGTGTATGTCCTGTACAATTGCAATAGAAACATGTAGGTTGTTTTATTCTTTGCTGAGAAATAGAAGCACAAGATTTTGAAACTTTGTAATCATGTAAATTGCTTCTAGTAGCTTTAACAAACAAAGGTTGTTTCATACCATTAGTTTTATGGCTATATGAATAACATAAACCACGTTTATCATGGGTATGCCTTTGATTGTGTAAAATATTGTCTAATTTGTGAGAGCTCTTTTTAAACACTTCTAATTCCTTGTTTAAGGAATGTAACTTTGTGTTTAGAGTTTCACAATTTAAACAAGTAATGCTTTCCTTATTAAATTTATCCTTGAGATGACCAACTTCCTTTTTAAAGAAATAATTTTGACTTTCTAAGCTTTCAATAATACTTTTTTGTTTGGAACATAACTTAGAAAGTCTCAAAGATTCTTTGTGAAGTTCTATGAAAGCATCTTGTAATTCTAAAAAAGGAAGGATTATCTAAATCAGCATCACTAACCTCATTTTCGTCATCGGAATGATGGGAGGCCATTAGAGAAAGATGTGCTTGTTCTTCATGGTCTGAATCAGAATCAGAACTTACGTCGTTGTCTTCCCAAGCAATATATGCTCTTTTAGATTTCTTGTCCATCTTTCCATTGATTGAGTTCTTCTTTTGTAGTGTAGGGCAATCAACCTTAATGTGGCCAGGTTTACCACATTCAAAACAAATAAAGTCTTGACTAGATGTTGAAGCATCATTGTTCTTTGCAAATTTCTTTGATAGACTAGATCTTGTACCCTTATTTCTTCTCAATAATTTGCTGAACTTTTTGACCAAAAGATTCATGTCATCAGACATATCTTCATCAAAGTTTTTGTTATCAAAAGACTCTACTTGAGTGTTTAGAGAAAAAAAATTTCTCTTTTTCTCATTCTCCTCATGTTGCTCTAGTTGGCTAAGTTCAAGTTCATGTTCTTGTAACTTGCCAAATAGTGCAGCTAATGACATTTTAGAAAGGCTTTTCTTTTCGGAGATGGCAGTAACTTTGGGCTGCCATGCCCTTGTGAGTGATCTTAGAACTTTTAAATTAAGATCACTTGTAGAAAGAATTTTCCCAAGTGCTATCATGTGATTGGTAAGATGAGTGAATCTCTTTTGTAAGTCTAGAATTTTCTCACCAGGTTTCATTCTAAACATTTCATACTCTTGTGAAAGAGTACTCAATCTAGACCTTTTCACTTCCTCGGTTCCCTCATGAGTGGTCTCTAATGTGTCCCACATTTCTTTTGCATTTTGACAATTGGACACTTTAAAGAACTCGTCCATGCCTAAGGCAGAGGTAAAAATGTTTTTAGCCTTAAGGTCAAATTGGACTTTCCTCTTGTCCTCATTATCCCAAGCAGTTCTTGGTTTGATAGTGACAACTTCTTTGACAAGATGACTTGGTATAAAGGGGCCATTTTCAATGGCATCCCAAATATCCAAGTCTTGAGATTGAATGAAAATTTTCATTCTGATCTTCCAAAAGTCATAGTTTTCACCGTCAAAACATGGAGGACGGTTGATGTTGGAACCTTCTCCTAGGACTGATCTACTAGAGGCCATATCTTATAGGATCAGGGAATAATTTACCCAAACTAGCTCTGATGCCAATTGGGAGGAATAGATGGCCAACTAAGAGGGGGGGGGGGGGGGGGGGGGGGGGGGGTGAATTAGTTGTTTTAAAAAAACACTAGGAACTTTTCAGCTTTTTCTACTTAAGTAAAAATTAACAGAGTTGTAGCGGAAGAAAGTTTAGTAGAAGAAGAAGTGCATAAAACAAAAGTGTAAGGATGAGAAAAATCACACCAGAAAATTATACTGGTTCACCTTCTACCACTGAAGACTACGTCCAGTCCTCTTGAAAAACCACAAGAGATTTCCACTATTGAATGAGTTTAACTTACAAGCAAAGTCGCACCTAGACTCCCCCTAAGTTGTATCACTCACTCACTTCAACAAGATAGTACACCACTATCCTTGTTTTACAATGCCTCACCAATCCCAATGGTGATTACTTGAGTACAAGTATGAAGATAATAAATGGCTTAATGACAAACTCACAATGTATCTTAATGCCTTATGAAGTTTTTAGAATTCCAAAGAATGTGAAAGTTTTTCTGAAAAACTTCAAAGTGTTCTTGAATAAAAACTAAGAAATTTGTATCAAGAACTTGGATTTTTTAGTATAAAAGTTATTTTGTAATTTTGAGATCCTACAAGGTTTATATAGAGTTCCAAAAGGTGTTTAGAATCACTTTCAAAAGGTATAAGTCGTTTGGGAAAAGTTGAACCAAGTTGGAACACAATGGTTCAATTTAGAAATCAGATTTTCGCAGTAACAGTACGTGGTAATCGATTACTTATCCATGGTAATCGATTACTAGTTGAAAAACAACTGAAACTGACGATTTTTGCTTGTGGTAATCGATTACCTCAGTTGAAATTTCAAATCCAAAGTTGCTCAACGGCTAGTGGTAATCGATTACATCCATAGGGTAATCGATTACCCTAGTTGAAATTTCATTTCCCAGAAATGCTGAGAGTTATGGTAATCGATTACTTACCCTGGTAATCGATTACTTCAATTAAATTTTGGATTTAACTTTCAACAGTAAGTGGTAATCGATTACTACTACAGGGTAATCGATTACCCTAGTTATTTTTGCCTTTTTCCAACTTTTCAAAAATAACTTGGTTTTTCTTAGGAACTCTTATTTTAACCTAGATTAAGATCTTTATTCTTAAGGCATTGTGATTTCTTATGAGTTTGAAATATATGCTACTAAAAGACTAAGACTCTTATAAAAATAAAATATACTTCAAGTTCTTTAAGTCTTTGATCTTCAATAGCTTTTCTTCTTTCTTTTGGTGATGTGCATTTGTCTTCATCAAAACCCAGCCTCGGTCAAGGAGCCAGATCATCTTCCCATAAGGCACTTAGCCTATACATCATTGTTGACTACATTAAGGGCTCGAGTTTGAGAACTATTGTCTCATTATCTATGTTTTAAATAATTGTGGTCGTACTTGTAGTTATTTTGCATTTATCACAATTTAGGAAAATTATGGGAAAATACAGTCAAAATGTGGTCACAATTTTGTTACATAGACTCCTAAAACTATAATGTGGTGGTCGCAATTGGGAGTGAAACGTGTAGAACTTTCAGGTAGGTTTAAGAGATATTTTCATAATTTTATTTAGATAATTGTAGAGATCCTCCAAGAGACCTCAAGATATTGTAGTGTCTTAGTCAAGAAGTTAATCTCTAAGGTTGCTTGATGATGGGTCTAAAGATATTTGTTTTTCTCCTAATGTCCACCATCTTGCAACTTGGAGACAAGAGTTTACCTCTTCCATTAACAATGCCAATGAAGTGGGAGTAAAGTTATTTGGGTATGTTGTAGGTAACTTTAGAACTCCATTGGGATTGATCTAATTGAAGTGACATTTTCCAACACTTAGGAAAGAACCTAAGAAGACACTCTAACTTCAAGTTAGTGAGTGATAATTAGGTATGGTTAAGTGCACTTAAGAGGTGTAATTAAAACCTCATCCACTAGTTCAACCCGTAAATCGGTTCATATAGTGGCACAATTCATCAGTTATATCAATAATGTAATCATAACGGCAAAAACGATCATAACGATTGGTTTTAATCTAAAATTACAAATTTTTTTTATGAAAATGACTTAATTCTTACCAAAATATTGATATAGAGGATAAAACAAACAATCAATACATTTGTTTATACTTACAAAACCATGATCTACCACCAAGTTGCATAAGAAATTATTTATCATATTCTTTATTAATTTTTGAACAATAAATTTAGTATAATATGTATATCTAAATTTACTTTACTGAATTATGTAATTTAATTAGTAAATTATAGTGCGTCACTGTCCCCATTTTACTTTACCTATATCATTTCCTTAAGCCTAACATAAAAAACAATGATCATTAACCAATGAAATTATTATAGAATTTTTAATTATTGAATAATCCTAAACTTATTAGTAATTAATATGGTTACAAAAAAATTGTTAAAGAATCATGCTATAAATTTAGTGTCATCCCTAGAAGTTAAATTTTTTAAAATCTGTCAGAGGATAAGTGTAATGGGATAATTTTCAAGATTTGAAGCTTATGATACAAATATGGAGGAAGGTGGTTAAGTGCTTTTCTGAGGTACCACTCTCTTAAATCTTCATGTTAACTAAGCTAGTCTGGGACTATTAAATATTAGTGTTCTATAATTAATTTGGGAAAATACACTTAAACTTTAAAAATATTAGTAATTGGTCACAATAAAAATGGACCGTAGTTCCAAATAAATACTATGTTGAAAATTGTTGGTTTGAAAGTGTTTTTAAAATACATTAATGTGACATTAATGGGGTATCTTGGGGATGAAATGAAAAAATTCCTCAAAGTCACACATTGCTTGGAGGAGAGAGGTTGAAATGCTTCTTTATAAGCCTTAAGTTCACTCATTGCGGTGTGCCCAAATGGTACATTGAGTTTTGTGAGTGGGTGAGGACTCACACAAACAAAACTCCCGCACATGCACATATCACCACCTCTGCCACCATCCAGCCCGAGCTCGAGAAATCGATAACAGGGGATTGGACTGTCTGCTTGTACAATTTGGGCAGTACCACAAAACGTATTAAAGAGAACAATCTAGTTGTGTCTCAACCAATAATAGTATTGTTGTGAGCTACCTAAAAAACACTACCAACCTTGAATTTTAGAGTTTTACCTAACTAATGCGTTAGTAATTAAAATATGTAGGTGAGAGATGAGAATTAAAATTATAATATAATTATTATAAACAAAAGCATAATATTAAAAGTGTTGTTTTTCCTATAGTTTTTATTTTTAACAATATTTTCTTCTCATGTGGATTCATACTCATGGTTGGTGAAAGAGTACATTTATCTTTCTCTCTGAGTTAATTTTTGGAGAGAAATGAAAGAGCGAAAAGAAAGAAAGGTGCCATGCATTGAGGAAGATCCCGAGTTTCATGGAGGACAACTAATTCACCTTGAGGTGCTGCCGAGGAACCAGGGGACTTTCTCGAGTACATAAAAATTATGAAATGCACTTATGAGTTAACTCTAAAATAAGTTGACTATAAATTTTCCCTTTTTTTCTTACCCCAACTCAATTAGCAAGTGAATCTTTAAACTTTTTAATAGATTTTTTTTTTGGCGTCATTCAATTTATTTAATGGTTAACTTTTCAAAGTGGGTTATTGTTAGCCTTGACTCATTTCTTTTTATTTTAAGAGAATAAAATATCTCTTCATACTAGGAGATAATTTATCTTCTTCAGCCTAGTAAAAAAATGACATGTGTAGTGTTTTGTTTAGTTTTATAAATATTTTTGTAGAAAATAATTAAATGCTATACATGTCACAATTTTAATGGCCGAGGGAAATAATTTATCTTCTTATACATGAAAATACATTATTCTCTTATTTGAATTATTCATCATATCTTTTCAGAAAAAAGTAAAAAAAAAATATTCATCATAGAATGTCCAACTTGAGGCCTGGACAACATAAATGCATAAGGATTTAGTCAAAAAATGTGTATCCAATAAAATCATTTGATTATGTATTGAATTTCAGAATAAAATAATAATCACTTTGTTTATTCAAAGAATAATTGATGTCAAACCTACTTGAGTTAAATTTAATTATTTATAATTTTCTATGAAATCTTTTTCTTTTAAATAGCAATTGTCCCAATTAAGTCTTTCACACTGTTTAATTTAATGCCTCTATCCCTGCACGACCACAAGCATGCCAAATGGGAAACTTTTATTTCCTCGTATCATGAGATGACTTATATATCCGTCAATAAAAGAATGATATATATATTGTTTTGTTTAGTTCTAGAAATATTTTTGTAGAAAATTATTAAATGGTACACATATCACAATTTTAATGGTCAGATGAAATAATTTAACTCCTCATACTAGGAGATACATTATTCTTATGTGTGATTGATTGGTTATAATATATTTACTTTTTTTTTTGACAAAAAATTCACCTTTTTGTAGAAGACATCTTATTATTTTATCTGCCAAAAATATTCACAATTACTTGAAAACTTCTCATATATAAGCACCTAGCTTATTGATTAAAAGCTACGGAATCTAATATAAGTTGGTTCATGGAGTAAATTTTGTCATTGTTCAAATTAATCACAATTTAAAATAAATTTCAAAGAGTGTAAGTATATACCGTTAGTGCAAAAATTTATACACAGTCAGTACATTATTGACCATTCATCTAGACTATTACTTTTTCTGAAAAGTCAAGAATGATAAATCATATCATTAAATGGTGGATAATACAGTAATAATATATAAAACTCATATCATATAGGTACGTACATTTTTTTTCTTTCTCAATTTCAAATTGTAGTATCTACAAGAAGGATAAAAATCTGAATCTTATAAACACATTTTTTAGTTAATAGTATATATTTGTGATCTAACATATTCTTATCTCCATTCAATACAACACAAACATGAGATAACATGAACACGAGAAAGGAAAACAATATATATTTCTGATCTAAAATAAATTACATATATCCACAAGTCACAAAGTTATACATATATGGGCAACATTCAAAAAGAGAAAAGAAAATACAACAAAATAATCACCTTCACAATAACATTAAATCACTCTTTCACAACTCCAATTTCACCTATTACATTACAATTTTCTAATACTCTGTCGATATTATAATCGCAATTACAACCACATTTTTCCAATAATATTGTTATAAATATAATACTAACTACCACTGCAATTTAAAACTTTATATTAGATAAATCATAGATTTCCATACTTTTCTTAAATCTATTAAGATCAAACAACATTTTTTTTTACATTTTTTGTTATAATATTCTAAATAGAAAGAGAATTCTTTTCCGAATAAAATAATTCATCATACCAAGAGATAACTTATCTCCTTAAATTCATTCATTATTTAAGATATATTTTATTTTTATTTTTATAATATATTTTAAAATAAAAAGTTATAAAAGAAAAGAAAATAAGACATTTGTAAAACAGTAAATAAATTTAAGGAGATAAATTATTTTGTGATCGCTAAATATTTTATTCATTCTTTATCATATTCTCAAAAGAAAAATACTAAGTTCAGGTCCTCCATTACCATCAGGGTTCAACATGTAAAACGACTCCGAGTTACGGCTCCCAACGACTCGTTCAAACCTTGCTCTCATATACGTTAACTCGCCCTCTGACTCACCACCACCGCCACCGCCATTCTCCTCCAACATCGGAATCACGCCGGCGCCGACAGACACGCTCTGCACAGTTCTCAATACATGCCAATCAAGGTCCCCACAAGTACGTGACAACGCATAGCCACACTTCTTCCCGTTGCAATACATGGTCCATGTTGGCTCGTGGAAGAGCATTTTCTGCCGTCCGCTGCCGTTGACGGTGGTCGGAACCTTGTCACAATCGAGTGCAATGCGGACAAGGCCGGAGGACATCTCCTTGACGAGGGAGAAGGTGGTCATGGCGAGTTGGAGGAGAAGGATTGGCTCGGATCGAGGTTCGAGTTGCACCGCGAATGAGATATTGCCGTGGCGGTTCCCGAAGAGGGTTCCGGTGACTTTTCGGGGTATGGAAGGGGTTATAGAGAGATGGGAAGAGATAGTTAGCCAACTAAATGTTGGGATGATGATCGGAAAGGTGAAGAATTTAAGAAATGAAGTTATAAGGTAAGAGAGTTTGTTCGATGATGCAGGTCTAGTGCAGTGTTTTAAATTGCGGTCTGAAACAGGGACGACAATATTGTTGTGGAAGGAAGGGTTAGATGAGGAGGAGGTTTGGCTAATGAGGAGTTTGTTTGAGACATCATCAAAATTAGAGGTATTATGGTTTGAAGGATTGATTCTTCTATTGCTTCTTGTGGTGGTTGTGCTAGTCCTTGTTTGGAGGGTGAGGTTTTGTTTTTGTTGTTTCATGTTTTGTTGTGTTAGAAATAGAGAAGTTTTAGAGAGAGATGGTGTTGAAAATGAGTTAGAGAGTGGAGAGGAAAATTGTGATTGAAGGTAGCAACATGAAGAAAAAGAGGGGGACAAGGTGATAATTGTGTTGGGAGAGGTGGGATTTTTAAAGAGGTTGTGGAATGAAGAAAGATTTGTTTTGGTAAATTTTTTCGTCTATTAATAATAATGAAGGAAAAACAATTAAAATAATAAATATATAATTTTTTTAGTTAATATGATATATTTTTATTAATATAAAATAAAATTTAGTATATAATTTGAGACAACATTTTACATGCAATTATTACCATTTGTTGGACTTTTGTTTTGTACATGTCAGTGGTTGTAAACCGTGTCATTCTTAGAGTGTGAAGCATATTTATTAAAATTGTTTCGTGTCGGTCTCAATATCGGTACGATACAATAATTATACCGACCATGAAATTATACTGATAAAAATTGGCCAAAACCGGTAAAATTCAGTCATACCGATCGGTTTTCAATTGCACCGTACCGGTCATACCGGTCGATTTTTATTTAAAATTATTTTTTAATGAAAATAAAAATAATTATTATTTTTATTGATTTTTCAACATTAATGTTAATATATTATACATGTATATCAAACTTTACCGGTATATGGTTTAATTAGTGAACCACCGGTTAAACCGCTATAGCACTGTACCAGTACCTCTACTGGTTTGATGACCGGTACGGTATTAATAACATTGGTCTCAAGTATCCAAGTCCACTCTACATAAAAATTATAGTAAATTACACTCACACTCCCTAAGTTTTAATGAAATTACACAAACCACCCCTCCCTCCTACACAAACCACCCCTAAATTTATACATACATTACACTGACTACTTCTCCATGTTATAAAAGTGTAATATTTTAAAGAAAAAAACGTGTGATGAATGTAATTAAGTTAAACAAAATATTGTGTATTGTGTAACACTTCAAATAGTACAAAAGCGAGTGTTTCTTTATTATTTTTGTGTCATTAAAAATTACATTAATAATTTTAAATAAATGTTTAAATAACTCTTATATTATTTTATAATGAGTCAAATAATGAAGATGCATTGACTCTTATATTATTTGAATTTGTCTACACAATATACAATATTTTGTTTAATTAATTGCACACATAATACATTTTTTGTTTAAAATATTACACGTTTATATCATGCAGGGGTAGTCAATGTAACATATGTACAAAACTAGGGGTGGTTCGTGTAAGGACAAAAAAGTGAGGGGTGGTTTGTGTAATTTCACTAAAACTCAGGGGGTGTGAGTGTAATTTACTCTAAA
The DNA here is from genome assembly GCA_009771035.1 of Lupinus albus. NCBI lineage: Eukaryota > Viridiplantae > Streptophyta > Magnoliopsida > Fabales > Fabaceae > Lupinus > Lupinus albus. The sequence continues at coordinate 12,040,736 of CM020019.1, read as the reverse complement.
AATTAGAAAAGTAAAAAAATCAAAATATAATAACATTTGTATATTTTTATTTATAATGAGATAATACTTTTATTTTTATAATATTAAAAATGATCCTTGCTCAGAAAATGTATCCTTCTTAGTCATGGGTTTTGATGGAATAATGAATTGTTATATAATTCTATCATTTTCGTAGATATTCCATACAAATTATGTATTGAATTTATTATAAAAAATGTCTAACAAAATTAAGGTAAAAATTAACAAATTATGCATGTACCCAATTGAACCAAATACCAATACTCATACTTGCATAGTAACTATTATGTGAACCTTTGTTTTCATACCAAAAATTAACAATTTTCTAAAGAGAAGAAAAACAATAACAATAATATATGTTGCACATCAATTTTTGGTTATGTGACCTCTTTGAGAGTTATCATCACATCTTTTGTGGTTAAAATATGAAAAACTTAATTTAAACTCAAATTAGGATAAATTGGTCGTTCTAATTAGAGTTATGAGTTCGGAAAGTCAATTATGAATTATTAAAGATATTAGCACATATCCGTACAAATAAATCGGTACCATAACTAATTGCATGACTTAATTACCTTTGTTTTATTGAAAGGACAAACTATTTAAAACAAAATATTTTTTTTTTATTTTTTTAAAGATAAGGATAAAATAAAGATATTAAAGAAACCTAAATATTAAAATAAGATTGAAAAATTCTAATAAAAAATACTAAAAGAAACCTAAATGAAGATGGTATTTTCTGAAACCATTGTTTTTCAGAATGTTGTGAAACCCGAGCCGGACGTCAAGTTAGAAGAGCTTTTGTATTAGGTCTAACTGATTTAAACAGTTAAGCCGTCCAGTCGGACCGGGTGATTTTAAATATAATTAATAATTTTTATCTATAAATATATAATTATATATAAATGTAAAATTTTATAAATTAATAATTTTATATAAATATATTGAAGTAACATCTCTTTATTTATTTTTTGGGCCGAAAAAATAAAACATTAGAGTAATGTTCCATTTTTAAAATAAAATTAGTGAACCGTCCGGTTTTTTCCCCCGAGTTTAGCATGGTCGAACCAGAATTTCTCTGGTTCAAAACAGTCAAACTACTCATTCGATTAAGACTACAAAACGGATCCGTTTTCAAGTCCGGTCAGTTATCACAACACTGGTTTTTCTTTTGTAAGTTTAAAAAAGAGTGAGCTTATTTTTATCCTAAGTTAATAACATTCGCTTAGCTCATTCAAGTTTTGTTTAATTCCATAATTTCAATTTGACCTTTAAATTAAAGTCATGAAATGATACTTAAATTATGATTGAAGCTTGAAACATGCATGCGTGATAAGGACAACCTCAAGTCCACTACTATACAAAAATAAACTTATATAGATAGACAAAGTCGTGATATATGCATTAATTTGTTGTCTGTTATATATATATTTATAATAATAGAACACGCTTAACCAGATAATTTAAAAAACATATATTCTGCAAATATTTATCATTCTTCAAAATAAAGTTTAAAATGATGTTTTTTTTATAAATATTGTACTTATTTTTTTATTATCTATACGTTTACATAGTCCAAAGACTGGACTCTCTTATAGGAATGAAAATAGGGCGGGTCGGTGTCAGATTTGTGCTTGCTCAACCCCGAACCCGAAATTCAAAACTCGAACATGAATTAAGCGGGGTTAAAAACAATGATATCATCCCCGAACCCGTTAGATTTTGGGTAACCTGAACCCAATAAAAACCGGCCTAAAACACGCACATATATATATAGGTTCTCTATATATGTCAACTATATATATATAACTTTTATGAATACGTATAATTTTATAATTTTATATATATTAATTGGGTTTGGGGTATGATATTAACTTCAAAAAACCTGAACCCAAACTCGAAACTAATCATATCGGGTTTTCCCCGTTAAATTTAGATTGGGTTCGGGCAAGTACCCATGAGTACTCGTGGGTTCAGGCGGGTACTCGTGAGTTCGGTTTTCTTGTTATAACAAAAAAAGGCAATGAGAGAATAAAATAAGTATGGATCACACATTTATAATTCACTCCACATCTTACAACTTAATAAACTGAACTAATTTTGTGAAATATATTTACATCACTTTAAAAACTAAAATTATGGAAATAGATATATTATGTATAAAAGTTGAATAAGCTTTCCTAAAAAAAGTTACAAAAAAACAATGTAAATAAGGATGATGCTCTTGACACCTCAAAATATCTGTTCACACTCCCTATTAGTCATAGATGATTTTTAAAAGTTTACTTATTTAGTATATGGTGTAAATACTCTAATAATTAAAAAGACGTTGGTCTAGTGGTGTAAGGTTATGTTATAAGGGACAATCACGTATCCAAAATGGATTAATTCATTACCTAAAAAGTGAGGGTATACGATTCATAATACAAAAAATTACAACGCACATTGAGATGCTATAATTACTGACCTGCAGTATTATAAAATTACAGAATATATTAAAGTTATAGAGAAAATAGGATTATTAATTTTTTTGGAAAAAAAAACATTTATTAATAGAGTACATGGAATTCTACCTAATATGATATCTCTAATATTGATGTCCTGATTAAGGGCCTATGTCCACAACAATTTTATTATATCAATACCGACCTAATGATATCTCTTTCTCTTTTGACGACTTCATTCACCTATCTATATTAGTAATATACATTAATTTGATCTATAGGTAGTCTTTTTTCTAATAGAACTCTTAATAAAATATACAAATTGTTAGCACTTAAGTACATGATGAGAGCTCAACCCAAAAGACTAATCTTTTAAGTGATAGAAACTCATAGCTTAAGTATCACATTGAGTATTGCTATGCTACAAATGTATAATTCCTAATAGTTGATTTCAATATCTCTTAATAGCTTAGATTGTCCCATCCATTAAATATTTAAATATGAAACAAATAAAAAATGTATTCATTACTTTAGTATTATCACAATTATACAAGGTCAAAAAAAACAGATCTTACTTGAAATAAAAATTATATATTTGAAATAATCAGTTGAATGTGATTCATTAAAAACATAACACGGCAGAAAGGGGGAAAAATTATACGGAAACATAGACAATTAATAAAATCAATTTAATACATTAAAAATTTAATTCTAATCAAAATTTAATTATAAATGATAGAATCATTAAACATAAATTCATTTATTTTTAAATAGAGTAAATTACACTTACACCCCTGAGTTTTAATGAAATTACACAAATCACCTCTCCCTTCTTTCTCATTACACAAACCACTCATTCCTCCTACACAAACCACCCATAGATTTATACATACATTACACAGATTACCCCTGCATGTTATAAAAGTGTAATATTTTAAAGAAAAAACGTGTGATGAATGTAATTAAGTTAAACAAAATATTGTATATTGTGTAACACTTCAAATAGTACAAAAGCGAATGTTTCTTTATTATTTTTGTGTCATTAAAAAATACATTAATAATTTCAAATAAATGTTTAAATAACTCTTATATTATTTTATAACGAGCCAAATAATGAAGACGCATTGACTCTTATATTATTTGAATTTTTCTACATAATATACAATATTTTGTTTAATTAATTACACACATCATACGTTTTTTGTTTAAAATATTACATTTTTATATTATGCATGAGTAGTTAGTGTAACATATGTACAAAATTAGGAGTGGTTCATGTAAGGTCAAAAAAGTAAGGGGTAGTTTGTGTAATTTCATTAAAATTCAAGGGGTATGAGTGTAATTTACTATTTTAAATATGATATATAATATATGTCTTTATAGAAGTTTTTTAACAGTTGCATGAGGGTCAGTGCAAAATTATGCTTTATGATAAACCACTTTGTCTCTGTCCTTTTTGAAACCGAAGTTGATGATAAATATTAATTATAAACATTCAGATTGAGATTGGTACTTCCCCCATCAAATTAATCATATGGTTATGCTAAACAGTTTATTTACCAAATTCTTCATCGTCATCATTAGCCCTATAAATAAAAAATATAATTAAAAGAAAAATGTATGCACTAATATCATAGAAGTTTTATATATTGTCATTCTATCATTCATCATTCACTTTTAATTATCATTGATTCTTCAGAAAAATCAATACGAATGAACAGTATATTATATACTGATTATGTATAAATCTTTAAATATTTACGGTGACAGTGAATAATTTATAATTAATTATGATTTTGGACAGTTCCTAACACAGCAAAATTGCCCCAAAGACTCATTGGTTTGGTGAACTAACTAACTAACCATTTTAATTTCACGAACGAAGAATTAACACCACTACCTATTACTTTATTACTTTCTCTAATTGTGTACACCCATTCAAATATGTTATATTCATTTTTTATTTCATTAGTGGTATCAACCATAATTTTTCTTCTCAATTTTACAAACCCCTCTCATATATATAAACAATCTGAATAAGTAACATAATCACCACTTAATAGTTAATATAAAGGAGTTTAGGTTAATCAAAATCAATTAACCCACACCAAACAGCTGTAGAACCAGAAACTATAGTTTCTGTTATCACAGGAAGTTGAGAGAAAAAGGAGAAAGAAATATAGAAAGAATTATGTCAAGAAGTCTTTGTGTGCTAGAGAGAGATTATGCAGAAAACTAATTCATCATCATATTGAGTAAGGCTTGAAGTTCTATTTATAGTACACAGCTAACTAACAAACTTTCTACAAATAGAAACTATTTAACTAATAACTAACAAAACTGAATTACAAAGTCTAACACTCCTCCTTAAAGTAACCATTAAGCACTTGTTACACCCATCTTCAACCTCAAAGGCTCAAACCTTTCTTTCTTCAAAGGCTTTGTAAAAACATCAGCCACTTGGTTTATTGAAGAGTAGAATTCCAGCTTCACATTCCCATTGCTCACTTGATCTCTTATGTAGTGGAACCTGGTTTCTATATGCTTGCTTCTACCATGAGCAACTGGATTCAAAGCAAGGTTTATTGCAGATTTGTTGTCCACTTTCAATAGGATTCCACCCTCTGTTTTCATCTTCAGTTCCTCTAACAATGCCTTCATCCAAACAGCTTGACAAGAGCACATACAAGCTGCTATGTATTCTTCTTCACATGAAGATAAAGCCACTACATCCTACTTCTTAGAACACCAACTAATAGGAGCATCACCATAGTTGAATAGGTAGCCTGAAGTGCTTTTTCTATCCATTTTGTCACCACACCAATCTGCATCATAAAACCCAACCAATCTCAAACTGTTTCTGCCGTTTTGAGCTGTTGGAAAGGTTATTCCATAGCCTATTGTCCCCTTCAAATACCTTAGCAACCTCTTCACTGCAATGAGATGAATAAGTTGAGGTGCTTCCATGAATCTACTCACTATACCAACACCATAAGCTATGTCTGGTCTAGTATTGCATATGTATCTTAGGGAGCCAATCATTTGCCTAAACAAGGTCTTATCAACCTGTTTATCCTCCTCAACTTGATCTTCACTATTTCCAGCTTCAACAGGGGTTGTGACTGAGTTACTTTCCATCATATGAAACCTCTTTAGCACATAAACAGTGTACTTGCCTTGATGCATGAAAATTCCACTGCTTGTCTTCTTGAATTCAATGCCTAGAAAGTATGCTAACTCACCAAGGTCTGTCATCTCAAATTCAGCCTGCATTTGTTGCTTGAATGTTGAGATATCCTTGGTATTCTCTCTTGTGATCAACAAATCATCCACATAGAGACATACTATTAGCAATTCTGCCTTATGCTGACCCTTTACATAGACACCATGTTCTGATTTGCACTTCTCAAACCCAAGCTGCAGTAGGAAAGCATCAATTCTCTTGTTCCATGCCCTTGGTGCTTGCTTAAGCCCATAAAAAGCTTTATGCAGTTTGTACACTAGCTCTTATTTGCCTTTAGCCTCAAACTCTGGTGGTTGTGTTACATAGACTTCTCTATCTAGAGGTCCATTCAAAAATGCAGATTTCACATCCATTTGATGAATCTCCCATACTTTAAAGCTAGCTATTGCAATCATTAGCCTTATTGTTTCAAGTCTAGCTACTGGAGCAAATACTTCCTCATAATCAAGACCATGCTTTTGTAGAAAACCCTTTGCCACTAGCATGGCTTTGTACTTTGAGATCTCACCATTAGGATTCAGCTTGGTCTTGAATACCCACTTCACTGCTATGGTTTTCTTTCCTCTTGGCATTTGAGTTAGACTCCATGTATTATTTCTTTCTATGGATCTCAACTCCTCCTTCATTGTATCACCCCAATGTGTTTGGATCAAAGAATCTTCCACATCTATTGGTTCCATTTCTGTAAGCAGTGCCATATGCACAAAATCACCTTCTGCATTGATTGATGCATCAGAGAACACTTCATAGTCACTTAGTCTTGAAGATGGTTGTCTGATTCTATGAGTTGTTTGAGGATTCACAACAACACTAGGCTCAATAGCTGGAGTGATTGAATTCTCTTATGTTCTAACTTCACCATCATCCTCAAATTGCAGCAAAGTTTTTGAGTTTCTATCAGACCTAGTTGATTTCCAATTCCAGTCTTGATCTTCATCAAACTTGAGGTCTCTGCTTAACATTAGCACACTCTTTGTTGGGTCAAAGACTCTATAAGCACCAGTTGAATGGTAGCCCAAGAAGATGAGTTTTTCACCCATATCATCCAACTTTCTCCTCCTTGCTTCAGGTACATGCCTATAGCATATTGAACCAAAAACCTTCAAGTGTCTCACATCTGGTTTGAGCCATGTCCAAGCTTCTTCAGGAGTTTTGTCTTCAAGCCTCTTAGTGGGACATCTATTGATCAAGTAAACTGCAGTTGAAGCAACTTCCCCCCAAAACATCTTAGGCAAGTGCTTAGTCTTCATCATGTTTCTGGCCATGTTGAGTATGGTTCTGTTTGCTCTTTCTGCAGTACCATTATATTGAGGTGTGTATGGAGCTATAACCTCATGAATGATGCCTTCTTTGTTGCAAAACTCATTAAATTCAGCTGAGACATACTCTCCTCCACCATCAGACCTCAACAGCTTCAACTTGGCTTCACTTTGCCTCTCTGGTTGAGCTTTAAACCTTTTGAAGATGTCTAGAACTTCACTCTTATTCTTCAATAGATAGATCCATACTTTTCTAGTATGATTATCTATAAAAGTCACAAAATATTTGTTTCCACCAATTGACTCTTCTTCAAAGGGGCCACACACATCTGAATAAACTACCTCCAATGCTTTAGCTGACTTTGATGGAACATTAGAAGCAAAAGAATTTCTGGTCTGCTTACTTGACAAGCACTCTTCACATAGCTGATCTGGTGTTTTTGTGTGTGGCAAACCATTCACCATTCCTACTTTCTGAAGCAATTCTAGACTCTTGAAATTTAGGTGATCATACCTCTTGTGCCATAGCCAAGTGTCTTTCACTGTTGTGGATTGCAAACACCTTTGCTCACTGATTTGTATGCCTATCTTGAAGGTTCTGTTTGCTGAAAGAGGAGCCTTCAAGATGTTGTTTTTGTTTCTATCAAACACCTTCATCATGCCATCCTTCATCTCCATTGTGTAACCTTTTTCTAGTAGTTGCCCAAGACTAAACAAGTTGCTTTTCATCTTAGGGACATAGAGCACATTAGAGATGTAGGCTTTCTTTCCATCTCTTCTTTGAATCATTACCTTGCCAATCCCTTCTACATTCACTGTACTGTGATCAGCAAACTTGACTTTGCTTTTGCTTGACTCATCAAGGGATGTTAACCAATCCCTCTTGTCTGTCATGTGGTTGGAGCATCCAGTATCAAGATACCAAAATTTACCACTCTCATCACTGTCTTTAACAGTTGCCATCAAAAAGTATTGATCTTCATCATCAAGTGATCCATCTTGGGCTAGCTTTGCTTCTTCCTCATTTCTCCCTTGCATTCTTTTGGACTTGCATTCTGCTGCATAGTGTCCATAGCCTCTGCAATTGTAACATTGCACCTTTCCTTTATCAAACTTCCTTCTAATTGATGTGTCCTTCATTGGCCCTCTTCTTTGATCAAACTCACCATAATTTGAATTGTTTGATTTTTGAACTGGAGAAGCTTGCCCATTCTTGTTCCACCTTTCCTTATTTTTGTTCTTGTTCCACTGAACTTGTGACTTCTTGTGGGACTGAGCTTGGAGTACATGATCTTCACCCTTGTCATGCCTTCTCTCTTTAAGTCTCTTCTCATGAGCTTCAGGAGAGCTTTGCAACTCTTCAAGCTTGTAGATTTCAACCCTTTTGGACTCTTCTATAGCTGTCACAATATGATCATACTTAGGAGTTAGAGTCCTAAGTATTTTGTCAATCACAGATTGCTCCTTCATCTCCTTTTCATATGCTTTCATCTTATTTCTGAGTGTGTGGATTTTAGGGAAGTAATCAGAAATCACTTCACCTTCTTCCATTTGAAGAAGCTCATACTTTCTTCTTAATGTTTGGAGCTTAATCTTCTTGATTCTGGCAGCCCCTTCATGACTCTTTTCCAAGCTTTCCCATGCTTCCTTTGCACTCTTAGCATTAGCTATCTTCTCAAAGTTTGCATCATCCACACATTGATGGATTAGGAACAAGGCTTTGCAATCCTTCTTCTTGGATTCTTTGTGGATTGATCTTTGAGCATCACTTGCATTTTCCCCAATTTCTTGATACCCATTTTGCACTATTTCAAACACTTCTTGAAATTCAAAGATTGTCTTCATTTGGGTTCTTCATCTATCATAATTCTTGGATTCAAGAATTGGTAGATTCATAGCAAATCCATTGCCATTAGCCATCTTCCTTCTTTACTGTTTGCAATCTTCTCTTCTTGCTTCAATGGTGTTTTCGAGTTCTTCTCTTACTCCTTCACTGCCCAAGATCCACACAGAAATCTTGCACAACCTTTGCTCTTGATACCACTGTTAATCAAAATCAATTAACCCATACCAAACAGCAACTTAGGCAAGTTGTAGAACCAGAAACTATAGTTTCTGTTATCACAGCACGTTGAGAGAAAAGAGAGAAAGAAAGATAGAAAGAATTATGTCAAGAAGTCTTTGTGTGCTAGAGAGAGATTATGCAGAAAACTAATTCATCATCACATTGAGTAAGGCTTGAAGTTCTATTTATAGTACACAACTAACTAACAAACTTTCTACAAATAGAAACTATTTAACTACTAACTAACAAAACTGAATTACAAAGTCTAACAGTTTATACAGAATTTAATCAAAAATTTTCGAGGTACTAAAAATCAAAAGTAGATCACTATAACTATGTTTAAACATACTAACAATGATTAAGTTAATATTAGTATTGATTTTATAGATCAATAAGAAGTTAGTCTAGTAGTGTAAAATGTGGAGTCCAAGCTTTTACAAATTCAAAAGCAATGAAGCAAATCATTCATTGCAAAGAATAAAGTTTTGGAAGGTGCAGCCTATCTATGCATTGGCGTAAGAAAATAAGGAAATATTTTCACATTACACAAATCCTAAAGCGTGTAGAGTGTGTGAAAAATACACTAGGTTAATTTTGGATTTCATCTCTATTATTCCTTAGTACTACATGTTGTAGTATTTTAATAGGAATGGTCTCACTAGGAAACACTATATTTGTAACTTTTGTGTGAGAAGAGTGTGGAAAGAATATTGTAATTATCCTGCATATAGTGGAATATTTTTCGGATATTGTTCCGTGGTTTTTCCCTTGGTATTTAAGGGTTTTCCACGTTAAAATTTGGTGTTCCTTTCTATTTACTTTGCACACTTTTATTTCTGCTGCGCTGTTGAGTTTGTAGATCTATTTGACTGGATCTACTTTGGTGCTCATTGGCACATTCTAATATCATTTAATTTAACATGTGAATCGATCACAGTTCCCAACATAAGACACCTTATAAAACGACACTTGTTGAGATGAACATCCATGAACCCCAAAATGAATAAGGTCATTTCCCAAATAGTAAGGGGATAATTTATAGTGATAGTTTGATCATCTTACTTGTAGTTAACTAAAAATTGGTATCAAGATAGGGAGTACCGAAGAAAATGACTTTGGATAAATTATGTTAGAAAAGAAAAATACATTACTAACCTTAAGACACCTTTTGTTGCAATTATTTTCCTAAATGTTTCTTTGCAAGACTAACTTTAGAAATTTTAAAAAAGTAAGTCATCTTTATCAATCTTTTTAAAATAGTTGTACTTTACAAAATAAAATTTTCAACCTTATTGAATCCATTACTATATGACTTCTTACTCATGTGTCACATTATACGAGAGAGTGACACACGACTTAATTATTAAGAACTGCTTTTTTTCCTCGAGAAAAATGTATGATCTTTTCTTTTAAAGGCACATACTCCTTAAAATGTTGTAGGGAAAGAGTTCTATATATGAACAAAAGAATCAACCCATAAAAGTAGTGAGCCAACATTGTCCATATACCAAGCTTGGTAGTCTTTGAAATATGAAAGCATATAATTTTAGGTACCCATAGTTTTTGGGTCCTTCTTTGTTAGTAACAACAAATCTAGCATGCTTATAATTATTCATCTAAGTAGTGAGCATGTATATTTAGTTCAAGCTTTTGAGGCTCTATGATAGGATTTTGAATTTGGTCTAAAGTCTATGCCATGAAGTGCATGACATATTCTATGGGCTGAATGCACTTCATGATATGCAATAGGTTTAAAGTTTTAGTTAATATGGTTAGCTTTGACCCTATTACACATATAAGTTTTTGACTTAGTTTTATCATTCCATTTTTTCATTACTAGGTTGCACTTTTTCTTTAATATATGTTTGCCACACCTATAGTAATAATCTATATGCCCTCTTCCAAATTCAATGAACATGAATAAAATCATCAAGTTCATCTATTCCTTCAAACCGGAAACCGATTAGTAAGGGTCCTAGGATGTTCTATTCCACTATCACATATGCCCCATAAGAACCTATATCCTTCATTTTCAAAAAAAAAAAAACAATGTTAATACAACTACTACGTAGTCTCTTTGCTAATCCATATTTCATAAATTATAAAATTATTTTTACAATGAGAGTTACAATTTTAGTTGAATCAAATCAATCAAACCAAACAAATTAATCAAATTTAATAACCAGAATTACATAGTCTTCATTTCTCTTTTGCACCTAGGGATACGTATGAGCAAGATAAACTCTTGTCAAATACAAAAAATAATAAATAAAACATTTTGCTTTAGTAGTTCAAGTTTCAAATAATTTTTAAGGGTATAAAATTTCATGTGATTAGTGATGGTGCTCATACCTTCCCTGATCCGTAAGTGACTCTCGAGCTCGAAATCTTTGTTGAAAGACTAAATTATCCAATTTGGGCACAAAAAGAGTTTTCTACGTTTTATCCGCAAAAAACGTAGTAACAACTCCAAATAAATTAGGAGAGGTAGAAATCGAGTTTACCTCTTCTCAAGTTGCAGTGCCGATCTACTAACTGGAAATTGGGTTGGGACAAGAGCGAACATTCTCTCACTTCCATCAAAATTATTTAGCAGTCATGAAACATTAATTGCTCAACACAAAATGAATATGAAGAATTAATGGCATTGAAGAAGTATAAGATAAAATTAAGTTGAAAAGAAGACAAATCTCAATGGATATGAACTTCAAGATGAAGTTCCAGCAAAGCTTCAACAACTACATTATACTCAACTATAAATAGCCTCATAATAGAAGAAAAAAATATACAACACCAAAAAACAAGGATAGAATAATCTAAAACACATTCATAGTTCACATTTATTTCAAAAAATTATTCATCTATTTTATTAAATAGGACTGAGCTAAACGGAATATTTGTATTCAATCATTTCATATTAAACCCATAGTCTTTCTATTTGACATTTATTCCCCTTTGTTAGTGAGATCGAAAGACTTGTAAAGTTCTAAACTATTTATTTCAATATTGAGTAGCTTGTATTTTGAGGATGTTCTCTACAGTCTTTAAATATTGAGTAGTTTGTGTTATGAGTTATAACTTTGTATCTTATTATTGGGAGTGCCTTTGGTAACCTTTTCCTAAAAACAATTCTGCATATGTTTATGGTTGATTAGGATATAGTCCCTTTTCCATATAAATATGTGGTAACCTTGTCAATTTTCATTTTTTACATGTGGTTGGTTAGTATATTCTGCATATTTGTTGAATTTGTGTTAATTTGTTCTTCATGTGGAAAATGTATTTTTGATATAGACGAAATATTTAATTGTCGTCACGTTAAGTTGTCATGCCCTATTAAGATATCTCAAAAATTTGTTAGTCAATTTACCATTAGCAAACACTTTATCTAATGCAACAAGATGATTATCAATATGTGTAAAACATTTTTGCATGTCATTTATTGATTATTAACGTATTTCCCATTTACGAAGAGTTTTCTAAAAAAACTTAGTTAATTATGCATGAACCTCTTAACATGTATGATGTGTGCATGACGACTTTGAAAAGTATTTAAGTATAAGTGTCCAAAATCATGTATGCATGCTAAAATATATTTTAATATTGTTATGTATGAAAAACCTCTTTTATGCAATATGCTTATATTATGTGAGATTTTTCAAAGGTTCACCCGACCTAGACTCTACTCAATGAAGACATCTTAAGGACCTAAAAAGTAAATAATTACTCTTAGTCTTCATAGTCCTTGCTTGAATGTAAGTCATGTTATTTTGTTGAAGTTTCTATTGTCTTTAAGCTTTAGTATTTTATCTTTATCAAAATCATGATTTTGCAATGCTTGCATTAACATATATGACATTATCATTGCCCACTATGTAATCTTCAAGTTTTGCTGGTAGCTAATGACGTCTTTGAGGTAGATAATATGATTATGGTTGAGTTGAAAGTGCTACTTATCCATCCTCTACGTATGAGAAGTAAAGTTGGAAATGAGCCGAATTGAGTCGAATCATAGCTTAGCTCGGTTCAGCTCGATAAGGGTTTACTCAGCTTGAAACTCAACTCAAGTTTGATACGATTTATTTTTTTAGCTCAAGTTCAGCTCAATTAAAGTTCTCGAATTGGTTCATTTCAACAACTGATATAATTAATTTATTTAAAAATATTGCAAAAGTTATATATATTTATATATATAACAACTAAACATAAAAAATAACACATGGATCATGGTATAGTAACAATAAATATAAAAAATTAGTTTATATATATCAAATCAGCTCATGTACCTAATGAGCTGAATTGTATCCAACTTAAGTTCGGCTCGTTTATTTAACAAGCTCAATTTCCACTCAGGTTAGACTCATTTGGTTCATGAATCAAATTTGTCAAACTAAATAATCGAGTTGGTTTAGTTCATTGTGAGCCTACATGATTGATAATTACATTTTTAATTTCAAAATTTTAAATTTGAATGCTTTTGAATTGCATCTGTTGGTGCAGTACAATGGAAGCAATTATTGCACAACAGTGGTCACAACAATCAAATAAAGAGTATAGAATAAATAGAAGATAAAAACAAGATATTTGATAACAGAGTTCGGACAATTGCATTTACATCATTGAGAACACTAAGCAACTACCAATATATTATTAGTGAATAAAAATTACAAGCTCTACTACCACACCCATTAACATGGATGCCTATAGGGTGTTTCTATTTAGTGTGGGTAAGTAATAATTTCAATCAACTCAAGAGCATTGTAGCTAAGGGAAATGCATTTTTCAGCCATCATATAACTTCTTACTTATCTGGTCTAATATATGGGTATATGTGATGCACCCAAAAATCGAGCTTCCAAATTGAGGCCTTCTACCGCTCCAAGCTTCTTCGGGAGATTTATCATGGACACTCTTTTATGGATACATTTTTAAAATATACAAGTAGTAACAATTAGTTATGTCCAAACATATTTCTTCCTCTCTCCTACTTATATGGTGGTTATTTTAGGGATGACAACGGGCACGGGCGGACATGAGTAGTGTATACTTATGCTCATACCCGTACTATTTGCGAGTATCTGTGCGGGTAGCGGGTATTCACGGGTATCCAACGGGTTTCTAATTTTAATTATATTTTTATATATTAATTAATCTATAAAAATAATTATTACTTAAATAATATGATATGTATATGATAATTTTCTGATTATAGTCTCATCACTAAATTTTATTATGAAACAATAATAAAATTGACAAATATAATGTTATATTAATAATAACTAAATATAAAATATTTAATAAAAATATATATGCGGGTACTCGCGGGGCAGGTATCATGATATTCGTTCTCACCATGAGCTATTTTTACAGATACCTATTATGAGTATTTTGACGGGTACCCACGAGCCCGGGTATTTCTGCCTAGGTTAATTGATGCTAAATCCAATGTTGCTCAAGGATATATGAGAAGGCAAAGTAATCTTGTTATTTAACACACAACTTGTAATTTTAATTTCAAAACCCACACAATGTTTTAGTATTGAGCCTAAAAAGATATGGTGTGCAAAAAAATACTCGTTTCTATTGAGCTTGAAGATGCGAGGTATACAAATAAATGTAACTTGGATGTAAAATGTGAACCAATATGAAAGTGACATATTTTCTTCCTCAACTCTTTAATAGATGATGTTTATTTTTAAAGTGTGAGTCAATATTGTAGATATCAATTTTATTCTCAGAAAAAACCATTTAGTTTAATCAACTATTAAACACAATATTATTAATATGAGGAGGGATCCATTGACTCCAAGAGTTGGTTTTTTAAATTTACTCCACATCTTAGCCATCAATTCTAAGAAAATCCAGTGGTTTGAATTAGCAGATAGATTTAAACAATTAAATTTCCCTAAAATTGATGGCTAAGATGAAGTAAGTGGATCCACATCCTACCGATCAATCAGTAATTAAATCACATATCAGTAAATAAATAAGATAGTAACTACTTTTATTTATATCATTGGTTAAAATAAATGGTGTCACTTGGTAGTAAGCCATGTTTAAAAATGTAAACAAATGTGCAGTTGTTTTAGTATTAACATTTTGGTAAAAAATAAGTCATTTTCCTTGAAAAAATTAATTTTAAATGAAAACTAGATAATATGATCAATACAATTCAATTGAAAACCACTCAGTTTTGACCAATTTCCACCTATATGATCGCATGACCAGTATAATTGTTATATTATACTAATATTGATTTAACAACTCTAAGTATAGGACTGGGTTGAACACTACATTCTTGGGAAAAGATCCTTACACATGACAGAAGCAGTTAAAAGTAGAGAACATAGGTGGGTAACACAAATACTAGTGATTAGGCAATGGCATCAAGATTGGTTGACTATTAAGATGAGAAAAACAATAATTAATTATAATCAATACAAATTTGTTTACAGATATTTCTCATGACAAAAATGCTGAATCTATTTGATCTCTGCATGCACAGATCATGCTCATTACAAATACTGATAATGAAAAACATTGTATAAAAAATCAGGCAAAGCACCAACAGCTTCATTCATAGACATCAATTAGATATGCCATGCTTCTTAGTAGTGTTTTACCAGCTTCACTAAATTGCAGTTCATCTATCTATCTATCAATTTCTTTTGAATTTCCCTTTTGACTTGGAAAATTTGTTACCTTGAGAAGCTGCTTTATCCTTCCATGTGTTTGTTGACTTTGGTTTTCTATCTCCACCTTCACTGGAATTTCTGTATTGCCTTTTATTGCTATTTCCTTCTGACTTTCCTGCATTTGAATTTTTTTCATTAGAATGTCTACTTCTCTTTCCAAATCTTGATTCCTCATTGCTGCCCCAGCCTGTCCCAAAATTCTTCTCCCCATCTCTCTTTCTATGTTTAGTCATATCTTTCTCTTGGGAATCTGAACTTTTGAACTTCCTCCACTCTGGCCTACAAATGCAAGAAAATAAAGAGGACCTTAAGTCAGGTTTCAAGAAACAATGAATTGGCATGGAATTTTTTTTTGCAAGCAACTAAGCCATACCCCTTGGCAGATGAATTGTCAGGTATATCTTCTGTATCATCAGAGACTGTTTTACTTGACTTGCCACGTCGATTCTGCGAGGCGATAGATAGCATAATAAAGAGTTTGTCAAACATAAAATCAGTCACCAGTTCACTATCTCTAAATATTACAAAATTTTAAATGAACTTAAAAGTAGCAAGAATTCTAGTTTAATTTTTATGCAATGTCAGTGTAAAACTATTTACATTATCAATCAATCATATCATATATTGCTATGCTTATGACTTTTGAGGTAGTTAATGTGAAAGTCAAAGGCATTTAATAAAAATGACAATACATGCACTCAAATTAAATCCACAGTTTTCCATCAGTAAAATATTACAATAGTATTGAAGACAGAAAAAAGAAACCTGAGAAGCCAAGTGTTGCTAATAAACCAATGGCCTCAACCATACCAAACTTTTCAAAGTTCCAGAATGACCCCTCCATCAGCCCCTCTCACTCACTATTTATTTCCCACCACTGCATATCCATTTGACCATGTACTCTGTTCACCCCCACTCACTGTAATGACTACCCATTAATTGAAATTGTTGACATTTTCACTTTCTCCACTTACACAGAGTTGATGCCCCTTGTTACTCCTTGTATTATGCACAAGTTAACTGTGGGTCTACAAATACCTTCCTGATTATAAAAACATGATCAGGCAAATAGCGCCGCCACGTTTTACTGCAAACACTATTGCCTTTAACTCCATCCATACCCATATTTGTCCATCTATATCTCAAATGGAAAGTCAAAGTTTGGCATTCCCAACGTGGGAAGTGCCTCCGTGGAACCCGAAAATAACAACAAAGGCAGGTTACCTCCAAAAGGGATGGCAAGATAAGTGATAAGCCACTAAAGAATTTGGCAACCCCTGCCAGACCACTTTTAGATAAACTAATCTTACAACCAGAGATAACCCTGAAGAGTTAGCATCACATTTCTACTGAAGATGAGCACCCCTCATGAGCCAACTGTAACCCATTAACCACCCATTCATTACCGCTCTAGTTACTAAAAGGACTGAGCATGTCCACTAATATAACAACAATAAATGGGGATGAAAAATCTCATTGCCTCACTTGTGTCGTGGCAACTACAAATGTTTGGTTCTTCAAGTTTCACACTCAAACTGGCACTTCTGTAAAAGGATGATAATTGAGAAAAATAAAGGTCGTGAGAAAGATACTAAGAAGGCAATGAGCTTGGTGCTTGTCGGGGTACACTAATTTTTAGGCATGTTAAAAGTAGATAAAAGGAAAACAAGAGTCATAGGTCAAGCGAAATTCATCAAGAATCAAGAAACTGATGTCTTAGTGATAAAATGAGATATCAAGGAAGGATGGAAGACAAAGGGAACTACACATGGTGTACATTCATTAGGAGAAGACATACAGTCAGGTGTCCATTCAAGATAGCTTTTGCCATGAAGCTTGTGTACTAACAGGCAGATTTTAGTTATAGGAAAGGGCCTTTACAAGAGATGTGAAAGGCCCTAATAGACTAGCATAGATACCTTCAGATGGCCCTTTCAAGGAAGATGAGGGACTTTGGGTGGCTCTGGTCATCATTGTTTTCATCATCGGAGAAAGAGGTACAGAGCAAAAAGATCTGCTATCATAAAGCTTTTTGAGAAGAGATTTTATTCTCAACAGAATTATATGCATGATGATTCGCTTGGATTTGTAGCCAGCATTGGTTTCAAAAAATAACCAAACTGCTATAAATTAGGAATCTAAGGAAACATAATCAGAAAAAAAATACAAAAAAAATCCTATCTAACAGAACCTAAAATTAAATCAGACTTCATCTTGACATTATCCCAAATGATCCTTTATCAAATAAAAACTAACTTCAACACAGTATAATACATTGCATCATCAAACAAATGATATTATCATCTTTATAGGACACAGTTACTTATATAATGAGACACCAAACAATGCATAGCATTAAAACTTCATTAGGCCAGTTACTATCTGGTCTTATGTTATCATGCATACTGAACAGACCCTCAGACCACACTTGATGTATAGAGGAAACATAGTCCTTTAATTAATAAAAGGGTACCTCTAAAACAGTCTTCAGAAAACCATTATACTTCTCAGGGACAACAAGTTTGACAGCAGCTGAACCACACTTCCGCATTAAAATTTCAAATATGATAGTGACCTGTAGAAAAAACAAAACATGTCAATCTTTTGTTTCTAACCAGTATGAAGATGAGTAAGTTCATATTGTGCAGGTCTATCTATTTAAGATCATGTATGTCAAGGATCCTAGCACTAGACGTTGTACATGCCTTTGATCTAAAATGATGTCTTGATCCCAGTGCCGAGGGGAGGATTTCAGCAACGACGTCAGAGAGAAAATTATGCAACTCTTTTGCTTGCAAGCTAGACACCATCACTTTTACAAAGCCCAAGACGGCCTGTTATAGATACAAGATAAATCACAAAACAGGGACAGAAAGATAACCAAGCAGTAAACTGATCTTAAAAAGTATAGCACTAACTTTAATGATTTCCACATCTTTGGTTTGGAGCAAAGACAAAAGGGACGGGACAAGATCAGAAACAAAGAGACAAAGATTGCTATCCTTGTATACCAACACAGATAGTGCAGACACTGCTCCGCTTTTTATATGGGGAGATGACCCAGAAAGATATCCCATTATCTGTATATTGAAAAGTGTAAGTTAGTAACGTTCCAGAAAATGCATATTATCAACTCTAATTATTATACCATATGATATAAGTTTTTATAACACAATCAGTTCATCCAAACAAAGACAGTGTGAAATTACATTGATTGATGTATGAAATGTAAACTAAGCTACTAAAGAGAAGAGAAGATAGAACGAATGGAGAGTGGAGAATCTCTGTTTCTTTATTATGATTCACTAAAGTGAACAGTAGTGTACAGTGATCCTTACATAGGATTGATGTCCAGCTGGCTTCACTTGCAACAACTAACTAATCAATTACAAGTACCTAAAATAAAAAAAATAGAGTTGCTATCTTGAACTAGTTAATCTAGCTGTAGACAAGGGCTTGATAAGGATTTCAGGACATTCTGCTGGAATATGTTTGACTTGCAATGTCTTGTTTCGAACTATATCCCTGAGTCCCTCGGGAAGTAGAGGTCAAGCTCAATATGCTTAGTTCTTTGATGAAGAACGGGATTATGAGCCATGGCTACAGTGCTGAGATACTGACAGAATTAGCAGAACAACATGAGCAAATATGAGTTCTGTTATAAGAGAGTGAACCCACATGAACTCTTGAGCCGCTAAAGCTAAGCTCCTACACTCAGCCTCAGTGCTGGACCTTAACAAAGTTGTCTGCTTCTTGGACCACCGTGTTAAACAAACAAGCTCCAAAAGTGGACTTCCTGTCATCAGTTGGGGCGCCAGTAAGCATCACAAAAGCCCTTGAGAGACAGGGGTTCAGTGAGAGAGGAGGAAGTAGGAGGATCGGTAGCATTAACAATCCATTGGTGGTGTGACACCATTTAAGAAATGTAAACTAAGCTAGTAGAGAGAGAAAGAGAGAAAGAGAGCGCGAGAACAGAGAGAATAGAGAGTGAAGAACTTCTTATTTCTTATTATGATTCACTCAAGTGAACAGTATTGTACACTGATCCTTATATAGGACTGAAGTACAGCTGGCTTCACTTACAGCAACTAATTAATCAACAGGCATACTCCTTTTGTTTCTCTAATATTTGCTGTATTAGCTTAACAAAAGAAAACAGAAAAAAATGCACCAAAGTTGTGGGAAGATCATGTTATACATGGTTGAGTCAAGACACACAAACATACATTTTGCAATAGTCGAGCAAATCAAATCTTCTCAAACTAGTCATTTTCTCATAAAAATCAATATATATTTTATAGATATATAAATGTGCATATATTTATATAGGGGGGGATCCACTTACTCCAAGAGAAAGTTTTTTAAACTTACTCCACACCTTAGTCATCAATTTTAGGGAAATCCAATTGTTTGAATTAGTGAGTAGATCTAAACCATTGGATTTCCCTAGAATTGATGGCTAAGATGTGGAGTAAGTTTAAAAAACTTACTCTTGGAGTAAATGGATCCCTCCTCATTTATATATGATATATATAACATCAAAGCACTTACCATGCTAACTAGTTTGTGATATGGTTCAGTAGGACCACCTGATGAGTCTCTCAAGCTAGAACTTATATTTAAGAGTAAATCATAAGCCTCTTTCCTAGCCTCATCATTTCCCTACACAGTAGGAACGGAAATGAATTAGTACAGCTATCATCTGTCCTCGTTGATTCAATATACGCAAACCAATCTGAACCAATGAACTGAATAAACATGTATGGTATGCATTTGATACTTACATCTTTTAATGTTAGAATAATTTCATTGAGGATAAGAAAAGCCTTTGAATCCCCCTCCTCTTCTAGACTACTCTGCAGAATACAAATATGGAAAAGAACAGTTAATGGAGAAAAAATTTACAAATGAAAAGGATGTACACCCCCTCCCCCTCCTTCAAAGAACAAGAAAAGGAAAGAATATGAAAATAACTTGGATGTAAACTGCCTCCTAAGCAAAAATAAGCATTAAACTTTTTCAATATGCAACAATAAGGTCCAGGGTCTTAGCAAAAGAATACTTTTAAGAAAATGATCCCAGCTTGCAGATATGAAGCAAATGATCATATATATTTGTTAACCAATTTTCACAGTTCAATAACCAGAGACTGAAACAATCAACTACACTATATTTCATAAGAGACATAAAAACACAAACTGTTATCGCAAGAGCATTTGTTAGTACCAAAACTCTGAAAGCCTGTTTCACACATGTAGAATGTGAGAAATAGAGTAGAGGACATAGACAAGACAGAGATATTGAAAGTGATAGAACTGAAAATTGAAATTATGTTATTCAGTTAGATAGTGGTTGGCTAACCACTATTTATAAGCTATATGTGCAACACAACCAGGCGCTTAAAAGTAATAGTATACAAAGTCTACTGCAAGAGCTTCAGTTCAAGACTTCAACTCCTGTTATACACTGACAATTTAAGCACAGTAGTTTTTTCAAGAACTCTTATTCTACACTCAAGAACCAAGCATATGGAGCTAGACCTATTTTGGGTAAGGAAAAAAGTTTTAGCAAGAGACTACCAGTTGAACGTGTACCATCAGATCAGCAAGTGGAAGATAATCTTACAAAGGCTCTCTCAAACACAAAGTTCACTACACTAAAGGACAAACTCAATATCACCGATCAGTTTCAAGCTGCTCAACAACAGTTCTCTACAAATCCATCACAACAACCAATATTAGCTACTCCAACATGGAAACTAGAAAAGCATGTGATGCTTCAATACTACAAATCCATCACAACAACCTCAATGTTACCAGAATACCAGTTTATTAATCCATAAAGTTTAATGTGCTTCTTATACGAATTTTAAATTCAATTTAACAACTCAATTAACAGAGAAAATTAAAAATTCAAAGTTGAAAAATATATCACCACAATAAACAATCAAGACACAGTAAAAATCTTGAACGCTATAATAGCACTAGACCAAACTAGTCCTTACTATTTTTCTCAGGCTAGCTATCCACAGGCGACAGCTTTGGTTCAGATATAGCAATAGTTGAAAGTGATTCATAGAGACTAAGGAGTACAAGGAACGGAATTTTTAAAATTGAATTCCGAATCACACATAGGTGCGACAAAAAACTTTCTAGAAGAATGTAACAACCTGTCATATCCAAGACATATCGAGATTGATATGAATTCTCTATAAAAATGAAACAATAATAATCAAAAATTCTGACCTCAACTGTGTGGACCACGAGAGTGTGGAAACAAGTATACCGACTTCTAAGAAACGAAATATCAACTGGAGGTTTTAGACTAAGCAATAAATCAATTAGCTCCGCATATCTCGTATAAGAAAAACATGGTTGCTCCTGCATAATTCAGCAGCAGCACTGAGATAGGTAAGAAGAAAAAAAAACAGAAAAATCTAGTACATATGCAGACCTCTAAGATTTTGCTCAAAGTGTGGTATGCTTCATGATGAACTCTTTCATTAGTGGCCTACAAATAAAGCAAACATTTTTATCAAAATTATATAGGTTCATGAAAAGAGTTGTAATAAAATGGAAATAAAAGAAAGTTCGGGAAATACCTTAAACGAATGCATAGTTAAAGTATATATTATCTCAATAAGATTATCCTTGGCTCCTTCAACAAGACAAGATGCTATTTCCAATACTAGACACCTGTAAAATAAGGTAATTTTGATTTGTCATCAATTACATAACAAACTTGGATTCTTTTTTAACCTTTCAGTTCTGGTGAAATAAATAAATAAATGAAACGCTAGACCAATATAATATGTAAAATTATGGCCGCCAATATGTTGCCACTGAAACAATTATTCAACAATAAAACAACTACCAACTTCACCTGTGAGTATCTCTATCCATGTCACTTGGATCAGCATCTACCACTCTAGTGTCACTTGTCGGCATTTCAGCATCGCCCTCACACTCTACAAACTGAAACCTCTTAAGCAGATATAGAAAAACCTTTTTGATCACCAAAGAATCAGTGATAGAAGCCAGGCATCCAATGGCTTTCTGAAAAATTTAATAGAGAAAAATAAAAAAATTGAATTACTTAAAAACACAGTCAATACATTAATATCAAGCAAATAATAAACAGAAAGAAAATCGAAGGCCAGTTGAGAACCACATATGACAAGTCTTAAACCATCATACAAAGGACAAGGAAAGCTAGAGGCACTATAACAAGCCATAGGGTACTTCTCAAGACTAAATCTCCAAAATCATTTCAAAAGACCATGTATAGTACAGTTTAAACTATTGAGATGAATAAATAAGTCCTGCGTTTTTAAGGATGAAACAACACGAGAAAGGTATCATCCTAAGTGAGAGAATGAGTTAAATATGATAGATGCACAACCTTCAAAGAAAAGCGGTTCTCAGGAAGTGAAGTGATAAATAAATCTAATAAGACATGAAACAATTGATTCGAACATGATGCCATAGATTTAATGTTTCTGGTAGCAGCTTCCTTTGAATAAGAAGGTTGTGTGCTGAAGTCGAATGAAGAATCATCTACAGCACAAATATTTGATTCGCTCTTTGTAGGGGTAAGTGCAGCTTTGTTCTCATTCACAAGAATCTAGACAAAATTCAAGAACATTTCGAAGGAAAAGTCAATTAAAGAAACAAGCAAGTAAAACTACAAAAAGCACATGGGCATCCAGTTTACAAGAAATGTGACCTGTAATGCAGCATAAACATCTTCATGTGTCGAAGGATCCTTTCTAAGAAAATTAATAAGGACAATGGAGAGAGATGAGAAACTTTGGTACGTGTCAGTTGCATGATGACAAAAGCTAGGTAGCAATCCCCGCAGTTCTTGGGCTCTAGCCAACAGATCTTGACTAATCTCTGACTTTTTAACTGGAAAATGGGAAACATTCTTAAGAATTTGACGAATTAGTTATGTCAAAAAATCAGAAGTGTGGGGGGATCAGGAAAAGAAAATTATGAAAATTCAGAAGAACAATAAAACTTCAGTAGAGTAAACTGAAGGCTGTGAAAGGTCTGTTGTAAAGCTAGTGGCATTAACCGGACTGTATAATGTTAGAGTTAGCTTGTTCAGTAGGCTTTCAGTTAGTAGTTGCTAGAATATCTGGACGCAAAGGGAAAGGAATATTCGTTGATAATTACATCTTTAAAGACAAAGAGTCTACCATGAAAAATGCACTCAGAGGACCTAAAGTCAAGCTTATAATTGTTGTATGATAAGAAAAGGGAAACAAACACAACCAAAGACCCTTAGATTAATGTACTTGAATTATATTAGAGTAAGAGTGTAAGACGTGAGGAGATTTGTTTTGAAAAGTTGGAGCAGGTAACCTGTAGATAAGAAAACCAGTAGTTGTAAAGGCAAATCCTAAAATGTCATTGGAAGACATGTATGAACAAGTAGAGCTAAATCAGTCTCTACTATGTGTGTACCTTCTTTCAACAGTATGACCTGTTGATGAGCATGAGGACAGGAAAATCCTATGAATAACTCCCCACCCAGTTCTTGAGAAAAACAAAGGGCCTATTGACCACCAAAATCAGTTTGAACTGCATAAAATGATTTATGAAACTGTGATTCAATTCGAAATGTTTTTCTTGCGTATTTTTTATAAACCATCATTTATATATAGATGTAGGAAGATCTGTTTGGGAAGTAAGAAGCCCCCTTGACATCACAATCACATGGCATGATATTATTTTTTATTTCATAATTGAATCAATTTAAAAAAGACCTAAAGTTAGGGATTTCTCAATAGGTAATGTTGCTCCAATACCCAACCACAAGGCCAATGCGGTACCAATCAAAGAGACGGTTGTGGCTACTGGACGGCGAAACAGAAGTTTTAGGAAAAACTGAAACATAGTTAATCTTTCATAAGGTATTGAGAAAAGGAAAGACAAGAAACTTGGACTAAGCGAAATGTGTTACAAATGAAGATGAAAGGTCTTGGTGAAAGACAAAGAAAATCAGGAAACAAGGAAAAACTTTTTCACAAGCTTTCCATTGATGGATCATATCCATTGCTTTCTCATAGATTAAATACAAAAGAGGATGACCAAAATTATACCATTTATCATAGCATTCAGGACTGGAGTTGAATGTAAAAGAAGCTTTGAAAGTGATAGAGAACGATAAAGGGGTTGAACCAATATCATACTATTGAGACCTGAAAGGTTCTACAAAGGCATGACAAGTTGACTCACAAAGTTGATTAATGAGAACATATGCCTTAGAAGATATCAGATGAGTGGAGGAGAAACATTTTAACCACTATTCATAAGAACAAAGGCAACATACAAGATTATGTAAACTTTGGGGATTAAGCTCATGAATCATACTATGAAACTATTGGAGAGGATAATTGAGGGAGGATGAAACAAGAAATGTGTATAACTGAAAATCAAATTGATTTTATGTCAAGAAGATCAACCGTGGAGGCTATATACTATTACTTGCTAGGACAACAAATGAAGAGATAATGAGGAACCAAAGACACTTGCACATGATTTTCATGGAAAGTTCTAGGGAAGAACGGTGTTTGGATTATCTAAATTTGAGCAATCAAGGACATATGGTGGGGTCAAGACCAAAGTGAGATCATATGATAAGGTCTCAAGATTTTCCTAATGCCATAGGACTACATCAAGGGTCAATATTGAACCCGCTACTTGTTTACATTAGTCTTGGATATGCTTATTAAGCATATACAAGAATCAGTGTCAGTGTGGAACAATGCACACTCTTTGTGGATAATATTGTCTTAATGGGATACTCAAGAAAGGAATTAAATGAAACGCTATAAGTCGAAGTAAGACAGATTATATGTAATGTAAGTTTAGCAAGAGGTAAACAAAGATGTAGATGTAAAAATTGGATATCATATCACACTACAAGTCACTAGATATAAATATCTTGCGCCAATCATACAACATGATTGGGAAATTGAAGAAAATGCAGATCATAGGATTCAAGTGAGATGGATGAAATGGTGTAATGTTTCATGTATCATACGTAATACAAAGATGTCACTCAAGCTTAAGAAGAACTTTTACCACACAACTATAAAACCTTCAATGTTATATGAGACCGAATGTTGAACGATAAAATGTCAACAAAATAATAAATTTCATTTAACAAAGTTGAGAATGTTGTAAAGGATGAGTGAGCACACCAGACAAAAGATGATTAGAATAAATATATTAGGGAGAAAGTTGGAGTAGTTGTTATTGTAGAAAATATGGTAGAATCGCAAACATGATATCCACCATAGGTCATCGAAACATAGAATCATGTCTGTAAGAGAACGACGGAGGTTGAAATACAGGATATAATGGATGATTTCGTATATTAGAAGAGACTAAAGCAGGCAATGAAGACAATGTCGACGTTGTTGCGATAATTGCAGAGAGCACCAAAAATCATCTTACCTCGGTTTTTCTTAAGACAAACCCTGAATGTCAAGGGAAATGATTCAAGGTTGTCATCGAAGAAAAATTTGGATGACTCTCAATTAAAGTTAGCACATGTGAAATCCTTCATTCAATCCATCTAGAACATAGTTGATATGCTCATAAGTAGTAATCAGAGAGCCGATGAAGACGGGAGCATCAACAGGGACCTTTACTTTTTGTGAAATATTTATAAATCAAGTCTGAACCATGAGAAATTGAACAAAGTTTAAAACTCATATGGCGACTCCTAACAGTCTGATAAATGCAGAAGGAATGCAGTTCTTCCCACAACTGCCACAAATAAACACAGCTAACAATCCCAGGTTGAAGACTTTCAAATAAAGGGTTCAAAATCCATGAAAAAGTTGTTCTTCCCAACACAAATATGAAGGATTAACTTCGTTGATGAGATGGCCTCATAACTATAGAATCTATGTGGAATTTCACTTCCAATAATGAACTGATTCGCACAATTTGACGTGAGACTCCCCATCAAAAGTGATGTTATACCAAGAGATTTTTCTTTGAGTTTCATAGATGAAAGCAGAAGCAGAAGCGGTGAAGAGACCACCTGAAGTGGTTCTGCAGACCAAAGAAGGTCACAGTGGTTTCAACATTTGCGGTTGTCATCATCAGTGTGATACCATGTAAAGGAGTAAGAGAAATGAGAGAGAAGAAGAGAAAGAGAGTTGAAAGAAACTTCTGAATTTCTATTAATGAATCCTCAAATCATTACAAGGAAAGGGTATTTATAGCTTAGCTTAACTTTGTTTATGAGATGATCCTCATCACTGAGGAATCTACGTGGAATTTCAATTCCAAGAATGAACTGATTCGCACAATTTGACGTGAGAATCCCCATCAAATGTGACTATACCAATAAATTTTTTCTCGAGTTTCATAAATGGAAGTAGAAGCACAAGTGGTAAAGAAACCTCCAGGAGTGGTTCTGCATGCGATGGTGATGGAGAACCATAGAAGGTCACAATGGTTTCAACATTTGTGGTTCTTCAGGCGATGGTGATGAAGAAACTTTTGAATTTCTGTTGATGAATCCTAAAATTATTACAAGGAAAGGGTATTTATAGCTTAGCTCATAGTAAGCTATCACAGAAGGCTTTAAATACAAGCCAGATGTAGTTATTCTAACTAACTCTTAGCCTTAGTTCTATTAACCATGGATGTATTCTCTAATATACACCTATTGTCTAAAGCAAAAATTATATTTTAACCATTTCCTTTCACTTTAAAAAAACAAAAAAATTGAGAGGATAAAAAGGTGAAATAAAAAACAAATATAAACTTTGGTATAGTTGCTAGTGATCGGTATAAAACCATATCAGCTTCCACCATCTCTAAGCCAAACGAAAAGGAAAAGCTGGCAGAAAAAAATGCTGCTAGTCCTAGCAATACTAAGTGGTAAAACTAAAGGAAGATTATGAAAGAAGGCACATTTGAGACAATAGAGTAAGAAGCACATCAAGCTAGAAATTACCTTTACGACTAGCCTTCTTAAAGGATTTTGCAAGGGGCACAATGTACTCCATGTAGTAAGCAAGCGATGATCCAGTAACATAGCGCTTCAAGATGTGTACTAGCCAAATATTTGAATAAGTACAGTCGTGTTCGTTAAAAGAGATAGGTACAAGTGTAAGAAATCTTTCTGCTCCCATAGCAAAAACAGCAGACCCAATGCATTTCCGAAGCTGCGTAAAATTGAAAAGCAAAATGAACCATTAATTAGTAGAGTCGTGTTTAAATCAATCCCAAACAGAAATGATAAGAAAAGTAGCCTACTAGTAGCTATAAATGATGAAGAAACTCAAACTAATCATTGAAATAATGAAGGGAGGGGATGAAAGGTTAGAGGTTAAGCCGGGGTTGAAGAGCGGATGAGCTGGGGTTTTGACTCATAATTTTATTCAGGTATAGTATGTACAAGATAAATAAATTAGTTAAGTACAAAGAAATTAATTAAGATGTCTATATATATGGTAAATATATCATATTATAGAATACAAGCATGCAGTCCTTTTCACTATCCTTAAAATTAAATAAGTTAAAACTTGCAAGGGTGACATTTATATGATAAACTAGTTTATCTATAGTGCAAATACTAAATTATATAATTAGTTAAAAAATTTATAAGAAAAAAGTGGCAGTCCTAATATATAACAAATAAATTAAATCAAATTAAACGAATATCTTTTGTTGGCTATTTCAACAAGAATATTTATCAAAGACGTAACGTACCAATGTACCGAACACAAAAAAATTATCCTCATGAAAGATAACAGTAGATGACATATAGAACGACAATATCACCTAGTGTTGATCCTAAAGGTGAATAGACATACAAAAATTTCCTTTTGTTTCATCTAGTATCCCAATCTTACCATAAATTTAGTCAGGCATTAATTAGCAAAGTCTTCACTAAAACTATCAATGTCCAATTGGTTGTGATTTGAACATTCATTATTTATTTGAAGAGAAAATGCAAAATATTTACTCTACAGATACAACTACTCCCAGAAAGACAGCTATATAAGAAGACACACTTTAAGTTGTGGAGATCAATATCACAAACAATTAGATCAATGAGGAAACAGACAAAGAACCTTCCACCAGTACTTACATGCTCATTATTACCATTGCCTCCATAAGTTTGATTCATCAAGTCTGCAAGTTTAAGCACAATATTCCTCATAAAAGCAAATGACAATTCTCCTACAGCCAAAGATTAGCGAAGAATAAGACAACATGGACATGTAACTTCAATGCTAACATTTTTTAAACTAAACTTTTTTATTGTTGCTTAGTGACCATGAGGTCACGGGGGTTCAAATGCTAGAAACATACTCTCCGCTTGTGGGGGTAAGGCTGCCTACATCTACCCTCCCTAGACTCCACTAAGTGGGAGCCTTGTGCATTGGGCTGGATTTTTTAAAGGAAGTGCAATAGCAGAGGATAAGACATTATCTCCTCAGAAGTAACAGCGAACAAAACACATAAAGCAAAGGAAAAGACGACACAATCAAGCACTTTAATTCCTCACCACAACTGAATGGATAAAAGGGCAATGTCGATCCCACAGATAGTAAAAAGGGTATTAAGGTATCAAAGGGTATTATTTCCGACAGTTTACTGCTATAAGCTGCAGTCAGACAGCAATCATTGGGTCCATATGCCTACTATGAAGCATACTAGGCATCAGACTCAGATGACAAAAAATCAACATCAAGGTCATTATCTACAGATTCTACAATGGCCCTAATTTGGTCTAATGGTGGTAAAAGAACAGGATTCCATTGCTAGATCTAGTACGAAAGCAGAATACATTAGTTTATCATATAACATCTGAGCTAAAATGGATTCAAAGTCTCCTAGCTGAATTAAATGTTCCAGTATCTACTCCTATACATTGTGACAATCTAAACTGTGGCAATCACAAGTCAAAGAATACCATTCTTTACTCAAGAGCCAAGCACAATAAGATTAAATTAATCACAAAAGTCTAAGAGTATTACATGTTCCAGCAGAAAAACAAGTGGGAGACATTCTCAACTAAAACTAATATAACATTAAAAGAAATTGACAAGTGCAATTACCCTACGCAGTAATCTAATATAATGAAAGACTGTTCCATACCAAGCTCAATAAGTAAAACAGAGATGACTGAAAAAACATGCTCATTTGGAATTCCATCAGCAACAGAAAGGGCATTCTCGAAAACCGCACATGTCGATCTTATTGCATTGCACTCTATGCTTATCTCACTATTTTCATGAGATGTTTGGTCTATACCAATGGATAAAATTTGGGGACCCACATGATGCTTGAGCAAATCATTCAAAATACTTGAAGCCTGTGATGCAGTGTTTCCCTCAAAAGTTAGAAGACCTAAGTTCAACAGTGGCAGCTAGTATCAGAAGAAATAGGAAAAGCAAAATTCAAAAAAGAAGTGGTGTTACTAAAATTGAAATGTACTAGCAATAATAATCATACCAAAAAATATTGAATACAGTCTAACTAAATAATAATTAATAAATCAATATTCAAATGATGCATGTAACTAATCAAAGGATAAATTTAGCAAGAGTTAAATAAAAGGATGCTTTCATACCAATGTTTCTACTTCCCATGGTAACAAAATCCACAAATTCTACCATTTTAACATAAATCGGTGATAAGTTCTTTAGAAATTACAATAAATTCAAACTCACAAATAATCTTATAATTAGAAGACACAATTTGCCAAAAAAAATCCATGGGGGAGGGAAATCCACCCACTGTTGCTCCACGGCTACAATGACAATGTTTTATATTGGAATCATCCATAGATAAAGAATTTTTAGGGGCTAGGATAAGGATGAACTTTACTAAATTAAGGACGGGCATCCTTACTTCCTCACTTTACCTGTCTGCCTCTAATTTAAGTATTTAACTAAAATTTGCAACTAAATATACCATTATTTTTTCTAATTGGAAAATAAATAAATAAAAGATAGAAAACAAAACAATTGATGGATATGGAAGAAGCATAGATACCTATTACAGATTTACAAACTAGAGGAAGATTCTTGATCCACAAACTTGATTTTCCAGTATAAAGCAAGTCCATTGTAAGTCTTAATAAGGTTGCTGCAAGAATCACAGTATCCAAGGGGTTCTTATCTCCCAAAGATACAAATGAAGCAAGAGAAACTACAATGTCATTTATCTCCAAGATTATATTTCGAACAGTCGAAGCAACCAAAATTGCTTCAATTGTTTTAAGAACGTGTCTTGACAGTGCCATGTTCTGAGAATTGAATAATTTATGCACTTCCAAAAGAACTTTCGGAATTATTTTTGTAGAAAGATGAGGCGCAGCAAGATTAACTACGTTTAGTACATGCAAGACCTCCAAGTTTTCATTTTTTGAAATCATATCATCTTTAAGCTCATCAACAGTCTTCGAAGAAATTAATTTCTTTGCCAAAGCAATGCAACTTTTCAGCACCGACAATAGCAACTTGCTAGCTTCCTTAATAACATTGGGGGATTGGAGAGACCGGAAAACCTTCTCGAGAGACTCTTGAGCACATCTTCGCACCTATAACAAGCCAAGCAACCATAAGATGAAAACCAGGAGGAAAAAATCCACAACCTCGAAATGATGGAGAAACATGGGAGAATTGGGAATGAATAATATAATGGCAGGAGCCAATGCTTGGAAATCAAAGGCTAACATAGTGACGAATGCCGATTGCATTGAAAGCCAAATTATCATCAAATCAAACATATTCATAAACGGACATAAATTGAACAGGTTAATATGCAAGAGGTCAAATTAATATGGCAGTCCCAAGAGTTTACTTGAATTTTATATAGGTCCCTGTAATTTAAAGCTTCTAATTAGGTTCCTGAACTTCCATAAAGTTCTAGAGTGTCCACCAAGGACCTTTAAGCATGTGCTAGCTTATTTGATATAAAAAAATAAGCTACCTGTTGGTGTTTGGTAAAGGGGTTCATTTCAATAAGCCAGCTTATAAGCTCATTTTTTATAAGATACTTTAGGTAACTTATGGGTTTTGTAAGTCAGAGACTTATTTCATTTTACACTTGCTAATCATATCAAACAGTTCTGGTTCAATCAGCTACCTTATAAGCTCTCAACTAGCAGCTCCTACCTTATATAAGCTTTCAACTAACTTATAAGCTTTTAGATAGCTTAAAAACCTTCAGGCTTATCAGCTAGTTGCATCAAACATAGCCTTCAATTAGTCTCTAACAACACATATTTTAAGCACATAATTACAAAAAAGTCCTTTAATTAGTGGAAATTGTGTAAAACTGGTTACAGCATCCTAGTTTTTAATATGCCGGGGGTTTGCGCTGGCAGTTATGTTGCTTTTACTACAATTGCGAAAAATCGATGCGGACGCAATTGCTGTGGCGATACCTTACACCAAAACAGTGCTGCAGCAATTGAAAGATTACAGTGCTGCAGCAATTGAAAGATTAATCTAACAAAAACACATAGATTGATTACCTTAGGGCGCTTATCAATGGAAAACTGCAGCAATGTTCCGAAACCTAATTCAACAGAATCCCAATCCTCTAAGTCACTAAACCCAATCAAAACCCCTAAGCACTTCACCGCAGCTCTCATGCTAGACACTCCCAACCCTTCCCCCTCCCTAGCAAGCAACTTCACCAGTACCTCCACCGCCTTACGCGATTTCGCGGCCGCGATATCGTCAGGTTTCACAAGGTGGAGGTCGATGGCCATGAAGGAGACGAGCGCTGAGAGAGCCGTGGAGTCGAGTGCATCGGTGTCAATGGCGGAGATGGCGGCGGCGAAATAAGCGGAGGGAGTGAGGGGGAGAGATTCGGAGGAGAGGTTGGAACGGAGTGCGGCGGCGGTGGCGAGGAGGTGACGGTGTTGAGGAGCGGAGGAGTTGGAGTAACGGTGCATGAGTTGGTGGCAGAGATCGGAGGCATCGTTGAAGGATTCGGTGTGTTCTTCCTCCATAGGGTTTTTCGAATTCGTTGCTTTGAAGGGAATGAGAGATAGAGGTTTATATTAAGGGTTTATGGTTCAACCAAAACAAAAGGTGAAGAAAAACATAGTAACAAAAAATAAATAGGGTTCCTTGAGGTGAGGTGCTTAATCAATTAAAAAAATTGTGTGCAGAATGTATTAGAAAATTAGAAAATAATACATGACATTGAAATAGTTTTTTATATTTTATATCATTAGGAATACTAATGGTTTGAGGTCGGGTTTATGTTTACTTAACCCTGAACATGTGGGATTGAAAACAATAATATCGTTTCTGAACCTGTCGGGTTTCGAGTAACCCGAACATTATGAAAATTCGTCCGAAACATATGTTTATATATATATATATATATATATAGGTTCTATCTATGTCAAATTTCTATATATATTATTTTTATGTGTAATTTTATAATTATACATATATTAATTGGGTTTAGGGTAGAATATTAATTATATCAAACCCGAACCTAAAAGTTAAACTATGGTAAAACTCGAACTCACTCACATCGGGTTTTCTCATTGAATTCAGGCGGGTATCTACGGGTTCGGTTTTTATTGTCATCCATATTCATCATTCATATTTGATCATCAAAGACTTTGAAATACACGTGATACAAGTGAACGTTGGATGATGCCGTGATTGTAGTATAAATCTTTATACTTACAGGGCACATATATTACACTCTTAAATTAATTGTAATTAAAATTTAGTTCGTCATAGCACCCAAAAAACATAAATGCAACTTCAAATATGACATGTTGGATATATCTCCAGACAAGTTATTGTATAGGAGGAGGAACTTATAAATCATTTTATAAAACTACCCTCATTACATTCCAACAATAATGTATACTTCAAAAGTATAATGAATCATTACATTCCAACAATAATGTATACTTCAAAAGTATAATGAAAGTCATTTTGGAACCTCTCACCAAGTCACCAAGAAGAATCTTCACAATCTATGTTAAAGGTCTATTTTGGTGATAGACTTCTACTACCACATATAGAAGAAGTGGATTTTGAAAGGCATGGGAGGAGGACATTAGTTGATTTTATGACTTTGGTGGAAACAGGCCAAAACATATTTTGCCTTAAAACATTTCGAGTTTATATAGTATATAGGAGTTTGACATATTTAAAGACAACGAGTACAAAACATATAAAATATATCTTTCCACCAACTGGTCTTACTAAGCTTAATAAATATTGATGGAAGTAGCTTTTGAAATTATGTAAAACTGGTTTTGGGGGATTCATTTGGTCTTATTTAGATCATTGACTTCTCTCTTTATGTGAGGATCAATACAAATATGCATGAGGAGCTAAAAACAATTTACCAATTTCTCATTGTCATACATAGCATATATAATCAAAAAGGTATTATGTAGAGACTAGAATGTTTTTGGTTTCTAAAAAAAACTACATTGCAAATTTCTTAACTAATTGGCATTTTCTGATTGGA
This sequence comes from Lupinus albus, assembly GCA_009771035.1. Lineage (NCBI taxonomy): Eukaryota > Viridiplantae > Streptophyta > Magnoliopsida > Fabales > Fabaceae > Lupinus > Lupinus albus. The sequence goes on along the minus strand of CM020019.1, from coordinate 12,006,508 downwards.
TTAGTACACAATGGGACACCAAATATTGAGACAGATGATCTCTATTCGAAAAATGTGGCTTATTAGTTTTATGATTGGTCGGTTTTCTATATGATTGGTTTTGATCAATTAGTCAACCTTATTTTATTTTATGCACCTATATTTTATAGTCTTTTGGAAAAAGATGGACAAATAGTGTAAAAAAATTTAGATTGTCGATGTATTATCAATTATTCATTTTCAATCATCATTTACTCTTAAATAAAAGTAATTCAAATGAATAGTGAGTAATATACTGACGTTAGAAGGCCAAAAGATGTAAAAAAACAACTCATACACCATGCTCTAGAAGATGAAGATTATAACTTGTACAATTTTTTTTTTTTTTTGCATTCTACACTATATTGCAAATAATTTAATATGTATACACTAAGAATATAACTGTTTTTTACATTATCGACACATCAACTGTCATTTATATGTTAATTATCATTGATTCTGAAACAAAAGTAATACAAATCAATGATCAATAATATGTTGCAATGTTATTAAAACCGTACCGGTTATCAAACCGGTTAGGGTACTGGTATAGTGATACAGTGGTTCAACCAGTGGTTCAGTAATTAAACCGGACATACTTGCTTATATATATATATGTAAACCTATAACAAAAAATTTCAAATAAGTAGATATTCATATTTATAATCCATATTCATAATTTACTTCAAATTCATACAAACAAACAACATTAAGTCTTTAATAAAATCAAAGTCTAAAGTACAAAACATATATTTATCCAAAATTATCACTTAACAAACGCAAAATACAAATAAATGACCCAAGTATCAATCATTGAAGTTGAAGAATTGGTGAAGAATTGAAAATTTGAAATTTTAAAAAAAAAAAAATAATGTACAAACCAACCGGTTTAAACCGGTTTACCGGTTTTCACCGGTTTTGACCGGTTTTCAACCGGTTTTGACCGGTTCTATTGCATATGCGGTATAACATACGTACCGTACCGGTTAGGGGTCCGGTTCACCGGTTTTCCGGTTGAACCGGCCGGTACGGCACGGTTTTCAAAACTATGATATGTTGGGAATATAAAAAACTTTAAAGTGTTATATGTTCCTATGTAGACTTCAACAAATACATATGAGGAATTGGTGTGTTACTTCATGACTGTGCTCCTCATTTTCTACTAACAAAATGACTTTCTTTGAGATCGAGTGCTTTAGTGAGAGAGATTAATGAGACTCACGTGAGTGAATGGATTTTTTTTTGTTTATCCGGGTATATGAACCCTTGAGTGATTGTTCATTCCAACAAATGTTACTTCCGGGAATCGAATCTTTGATTTTTTAATTATTCTGAGGATGCAGTAGGACCTTACACCACTGGACTAACTCTTTATTATTGGTAGTGAATGGATGATTTGAGTGGCAAAAAATGAATTTGGGTATCTTTAATTAAGATTAACAGGGGACTACTTAATCCAATAGTAAATTTAGAAAACTTATTTCACATTTTAGTCTTCCATTATTGGAAAATCTAATGGTTAGATCTACTTATTAATTCAAACTATTGGATTTTCCTAGAATGAATGACTAAGATGTAAAAAAAGTTTTTTAAACTTACTCTTAGAGTAAGTGAATCTCTTCCGTAAGATTAAATATTTAAGTTGGTCCACCCAATGTTTTACCTTGTCAAATTTGAAGACAAAGTGATGAAATAGTTCTTGAAAATTTTATTTACAATAAAATTTGGTCTTTATTTTAGGGAAAAGTTTAAAAAGTCTCATTGAATTTTACATGCTTTTTGCAAGTAAATATCATAGACTATATTTTCTTATTAATTACTCCTTAAACTTTAACTATCGGTAAAATTTATTCTTACATACAATTTTAAATTACTAAAATGAAATTGAAATTAACACCTTACATCATATAAGGTTTACCTATGCAAATTTACATTACCCACAACCATTTCAAAATTACAATTATATTAGATTAGCGTGTTGACAAGTACGCCCTATGTCTGTCAACTCATTTTCCTATTGTTTGTAATATATATTTTACATGTTATAAATGTTTATAATGATATAATGAATAATTCACTAAAATTATATAGTAGCAAACTTAAATAAAGAATATTTATATTTATAACCTTAGGAGCAAATGAGTTAAAAGTTGAAAAACAAAATCTAATTTGGTTGTAGGAAATTTCACTCAATCTCTAATCCATATAGGTATTTGGTTGATAATGATAGATACAAATGAAATTTATGTATGAAGAGAATAAATATGCTATCTTAAGAAAGTTTAAAAATTTGATAGAGTACACATTTTATTACAGGAATCAGGAACAACATGTAATGCAATTCTTGTCACTTTTCAATTCTGTCATATGACCACTTCTTTGTATTAAAATGATTTCTTTGAAAAAACAATTTTTGTAGTATATCACTAAATTAATGTGACATGTGACAATTCACGCCAAAGAAAAATGTGGCTATTGACATTTCTTCGAACAACATATAAGCAATGATAAGTGAAAAGAAAAATAATGATAACATTATTTATGAATGAAACTTAAGAAAATGTAAGTTAATTATAAATACTTCAGGGAAAATACATCTTAAAACAATATTTAGTGCATAGCTGATAACATGTAAAACTTGTTGGAATAGGGAACGAGGAAGAAATGAATGTAAAGCAGATGTAGGATGACTATGGAGGCCAACTTCTATATTCAAAATGTAAAATTGCTTCTCATCGCCTTTTACCTGCAAAATGGAAAACTAAATATATTGGAAGTTAACAATAAGAATTGAGTAAGTATAAATTAAAATTGTGTAAATAAGAAATTGTGAAAGATAATTAGAAATGAACAACTTTTTTCCTCTATTCATGCTAATTTAGAAATAGTGGGTATGAGAGAGATGTTGAAGAGGTTATGAGAGAGAAGTTGAAGAAATGTTGTGGAAGTTAAAAAACAAACATGAATTTACATTGAAAGACTCATAAACTTATAGAAATATACATTATAAATTGTTAAGGGTAAAATAGACAATATAATTACTCTATGGAAGTTATTTTGTGTTTTTACTTTATATATTAGTATAGAAGTACAAATGATTTGGGTACTGGATCTCACGTGCATCTTAGCTTGTGGCAAAATGGCCAAAATGTATTTATGGCATATGATGGATTATGAACCTTAGTTACCAAGATTAAATTAAAATTTTATAGCTATCGTTAATGACTAAATTTTAATTAAAATTAAATTATTAATGCGTTGCAAAGATTTTATTAGTTGTCTATGCATATATACATCTTCACAAAAGTCTTTCTTTCTACATCAATCATGGAGTGGTTCATACCTGATTTGGCGAAATGAAAATCGGGAGGCTCCATTGCGATTTAAGGGTTCATACCTAATTTCAATTTCATTCTTAATAATTTATAATTGTATGTAAGGACCAATTCCACCCATAGTTAATGCTTAAGGAAAAATTATGAAGAAATATAGTTACAATATCTAATTGTAAAATACATAGATGCTAGTGTTACAAGTGACCTATTAGAGCATGACACATGAACCTTTCTGTTTACTTTTAAAGAATTAACATTTATTAGATTTACAATAAAACATTTTTTAACCTAAAAAGTAAACAAAAATATTTACGTGTCATATTCTAATAGGTTAATTATACTACTAACACATATGATACTTTAAGTAAGTTTTCTCCTTTCCCGAAAATAAAATAACCAAATATTTGGAAGTTATTTATAGGAAAGTTTTTTAACTCAATACATCTTCCATTTTCTTTTGTTTTTGGCATACAAAACTCAACACATAAACAAATTATTTTTTTTAAACAATTTAATCCTTACCAGTCAAAATTTACTGTATCAAATTAATTTGAACGAACGCATTTTAGAATTTTTTATTGATGAACCAAATTTCATCCTAAATTGTGGTTTTACTAGTTGAATAAATTGTTGATAGCTCAAATTTAGGTTTTACTAGTTGAATAAATTGTGGCGTGTAAAATTCCATTTTTCAATCGCAGTAGCAGAAAAACATTGAAAGAAATAGTGTTGTGTAAGATCAACAATGGCAACCTCAACTAAGGAACTTCACACTACTGTTGATTCTTCTCTCTTCAACCACACCCCTTATTATTGGTTACCCTTTCTCCTTCACTTTATATAACCCTTTTTAACGCTTTTTCCTTACAATTATTTCTAGATAATAATTCATTCTGGTTTGTTTTAGATTATTTAATATTTACTCTAGCTACTCACTAGGTACGAGTCTCGTGCATTGGGCCGGAAAATTGACTTGCTTTTTAATCTTAAACCAATGAATTCATGATTTTATTCCCACCCATTTTGAAAAAAAGGCTTGCTTGTTTGTTGTGTTTGTTGCTAGAAAACCCATAGTTACATGGTTCCATCGTTTAGTCTAAGTATCGGGTTTGGCTGCCGTATACTAGGTACTGGGTTTTCCTTATATATAAAAAGGTGGCCCAGTGCACGCTCCCACTTAGGCACTTAGTGGGTTCTAGCGAGAATAGATATACTGTGTACGCAACCTGCGAAAAGGATGTTTTCAGGATTTCAATTTGTGACGTCATGGTTATTAAGCAACAACCTTGCAGTTACGCTCTGACCTTGTGTTTTCCTTATAAAAGAAGTATGTAAAAAGTGACGAATCACATAGAAATGTTACTGGACCATTTAACTAGTGTTTTAAATTGCGTTTACTGTCGCAATTGCAGTAACGGTTGCGACTACTGCGATTACGGTCATTGTAGCCATTGTGATGTAGATTGCGTCCGTTGCGGTGTAAATCATTTTGTTATTGAAAAACATTTTTGAATCTGATGTGGCCTGATGCACTCAAAATACGGTCCGATGCGACCGCATCATTGTGATTCGGAGTCACACCTCAATTGCAGTGTGATGCAGTTGCGGCGGTCACAACAGAGTTATTTTCATTGTTTTTTTTTTCTTCAAATTATATTGTGGTAATCTTTCCACTTCTAATATAACATCAACTATATGTATGCAAGTGTTATGAATCTCTTCTTTGTTCTAAAATATTCCAGCTCCAATACCTGCTTATGATATTTGACCCCTGAATTTTCTTTTAGTGAGGAGAATGTATACTTGTTGTGCAAGAAGTTGTGCTCTGATGGAATAGAAAATCCAGAAGGATCTGATCTTTTTGTTGTTTTCATTTCCAATGAAAAGAAACAGGCATGTACTTGGCTACCAAACCCAAGTTCTTGATGCAACTTTTATAACTAAATCCAACGTTATGATTCATTTTTAAACATCATTATGTAAATTATTTGTCTTAACTTTTCTAGATCCCACTCTGGTATCAAAAGGCTAGTAAAAGAGCAGATGGTATCATTCTCTGGGATTATCATGTCATTTGCATAAAGGTATTGCCAAATATGTATTTCATTTCATATGCCGAGGCTTTCGGTTAGTTTATTCTATATCTAAACTTGGATATGAAAGGGTTCATTTGTCATATTTCTCTTGTAATTGGTGTTACAGATAAATCAAGGAGGTGGAACTCCTATAGTGTGGGACTTAGATTCAAGTCTTCCTTTTCCTTCGCCTCTAGCTTCTTATGTGTCTGAAACAATTCGACCATCTTTTCAGCTTTTTTCTGATTATAATAGGTAATGCCCCATTTGTTTTTCTGTCATTTTGCTTTGTTCGAAGTAGATTTTTTCGGTGCTTTATAAATTTCTCATTGATGTTGCAAATTTGCTGTTGGTAATAATGCATGTCCAGGTTGTGCATGTCACATTATAGCAGCCATGATTTTTCTTCTATGAGATCAAAATCTAGTCACTAAGGGTGGGTAGCTTAAAGGGTTTACCTTTGTCCTTTTGTGACATTGACAAAAGACAGAATTGTGAACTATATGTTTACTTTTTCCCACCCTTTGCTTCCTTACCTTAATAATTTATGTAAACCGAAGTTTTAGAAATTGTAGTAATTTTACTATTTTCCGAGCTAGTTTTCCCCCCTTGATCATGGTTGTTAGGTACAATTGTTTATCTCCTCTGTCATGTTGTGATGTCCATGCATGGTTTGTTATCTTTATTGTGTGCAGGTTTTCTTAATAACATTTCATAGAAGAAAGAATTTCATTAACGAATGCAGAGAAATACAGCTAAGGGTGAGGATGAGAAACCCTCCAAAATTAGTATTGTCAAAACGGGTCTGCCCCAATAGGCCAGCCGGTTTAACTCGTCATTTTTTAGTTGGATTGATTAGGTATAGTCACCCACCGGTTAAACTGGGCGGCACATTGGGATAACCTGCCAAGCACCAAGTAGCCTTTTTACTCCCTCCATATAAGTAATCAGAATGACCAACTTTCCAGTGTGATGTAATTTTTTGTAGTACAATATTTTTATTATGCATATTAGCCGACCCACCACGTAGTGGGATTACGGCGTGGTTGTTGTTGCATACTTGTAATACCTTTTTTTATTTGCTATTAAATGCATATCAAAGTAATGTTAGGAACATATTCAAACATTGGATTCATTAAATACATTTTCTCAATTTTGTTAAAATGAAATAACCCATTGATTGGTGATCAAAGAAGTATAGTTTGATAGTATTGAAGTATATGAAATAGTTTCTTGTGATATCAGATTATTCCGAGTCGTGCATGCTCCAGTCTTCCTACGTTGTTTTGCATCGGATAGAAGACACATGAAAGATTCAGATGGAAACTGGATTGAAGAACCTCCTCTGCATGAACCCATAGTTGCTGAAGGTAATGATGTGAAAATTGTATTAAAATGGCTTTGCTTGGTTTTGACAAACCAGATTATGCTATATGTCAAATTAGAAAGATGCATCTGAATAAGAAAACAACTTTCAAATACTTTCCATGATTAACTCCTCATTTTATAAGGTTCTCCTGAATCTTTCCACTAAACAATACAACTTTTGGTGTTCTAATCCTGGAAATAGTCTCTCCGCTTGCGGGGGTAAGGTTACGTACATCTACTCTCCTCTAAACCCCACTACGTGAGAGCCTCGTGTACTGGGCCGCCCTTTTACAGTGTTTGGTGTAACATTGTATAAGATTACAACAATAGCAAGCAAACCTTAGTCCTACTAGGTGAGGTTGGCTACATAGTTGAACAACGCCATAGTGCTTTATCATAAATCATGTTCTAACATTATATAAGATTATGTGTTGCATAAGACAATACTATCATAAGTTTGGTGATTTGATGCATAATGCTGGGTAGGATAAAAATATGTTTTTTTAGAAAATACACTTTATTTCAAAATATAATATATTTGCATTTAATTTTTTTTGTTACACATGTTTGGTACTGCTGATTTTATAGAAAATGAGTTGGTTTTTTAAATAAAAGTTGTTTCTTTAGAAATTTACATGTTTGATATTTAGCTTAAATTTTTTAAACAAAATCTGCTTAAGTTTACAAAAGGGGAAATGACATTTGATACAACTAATTAATAATTCTTTAGAGAATCTTATTAGTTTGGATATGAGCATTCCACACATCATTACTGTCACAACTGAAATCTTCTTATTCACATTATCCCATCCAAAGAAGTGAATAAAATTAAAATTACTTATTAAAGAAGTAATTCATATCCACAAAGATGATTTTAAAGAAGTGAATAAAATTAAAATTACTTATTAAAATTCATATCCACAAAGATGATTTAAAACTATCATAAAATAGTGTACTGTAGTTAGAAGTGCACATATAAATAATATAAGAAATAGTAAGTGTATACAGGCCAGAAATAATTTGTAAAACTACATAAAGATAGTAAACAAAACCGAGAGTCAAGTTTTGCTTTATCAAATTTGAGTTTTGTCTCACATTGCCTACCTCATTTTCTCGGGAATGGTTTAAATACCTGTTGGGCTACTTTTCTCATTGCCAATTGGTTTTGAGATGAAACTTTAACATGATATCAGAGCTAGAGCCTAACTTCTTTCCGGTTGTCATGAGCCAAAAGATGTCATTTAGTTATGGGTAAAAGGTAACCTTTCGCCTGGTCGGCAGACTTATGTGGAGGGGGGCATATTGGGAACTAAATCCCACATCGCCTACCTCATTCTTTCGGGAATGGTTTAAATACCTGTTGGACTACTCCTCTCATTGCCAATTGGTTTTGAGATGAAACCTTAACACAATGTATGCCAAAAACACAGTAAAGAAGAAAAAAATGCATAATAGAGAAGGGTAGAGGAAAAAAGCTCAGAACAGCACACATGGCACATAAAAATATATATTAGAAAATGAGGAAAAAAGGAAAGGGCAAAACAAAAAAGGCCAAATTGTATAGATTAGGGTGGAAATTTCCTAACAAACCTTTTACATTAAACACTAACCAGGTTTAATCCATTATTATGATGATGTATAAGCTAATACAATACAATGTTGACACCAAAAAAACATATAAGTTCATAATGTATTGTATTAGCTTATGTAATCGAGAAAGACTTGGTTGAAGACAACCTTAACACATCATATTTGCAAACACCCAATCATTGTTTGACACATCATGAAATTGTAGGTCTCGTTACACCAAATCAATAAATAGGAGATAATGAGAGAGGAAAGAGAAAGACTAGAGGGAGAAAGAATAGAGGGAGAGAGAAATAGGGAAAAAACATGAATTAATTTAGTGGGACCCACAATTTCATGATGTGTCAAATAATGATTGTGTGTTTGCAAATATGATATGTTAGGGTTGTCTCTAACTAAGTTTTTCTCTATATAATAATGCTTTATACGGTGCACGGTCGAAATTCTAATGGTTTCATGGTTATTTCCCACAGTTTATTTCCAGAAAGAATAGTCTGCTATTATTAGGATGAGGCATATATTATATATTTCTGAGTTACTCACACTCTTACAATATCTTCATCTATGCAGATGGAACAGTGCACAACCTGAATGAATACATTACCATATCTTCAGCAAATGCTATCAGTGGTGCTATCAACAATGATAGTATCAGTTCAGTTAAAGATGCAATTTTTACCCAGAAATATGGTGTTGTGATAAAGGAAAATCAACTTGAGGAGTTATTTTCTCAGATATCTTTAGAATAGCTACAACAATTCTTATTCATACATTTGCACATATTGTTCTTAAATGCTGATTAAGTGCTTTTTTCTCAGAAAATGGATAAAGTTGTTTCTTTTATAAGTGTTGTTTGGTGTGCAAGTAAAACAAATCTAAGCTCCAATTTGTATTTTCAGGAGCAGAACAAAATGTTGCTGGTAACCCTTTACTTTTTTACTTATGGTTCTGCAATTATGAGTGGTGATTTATGTACTACTGGGATTTATTGGGCTTTCTCTTTCTCATCTGAAATAAGAACATTCATGTGTTAAAATGTGATTCATCTGAATGCTAAGAATTGATAAAGAATGTGTAGAAAGAATCAAGAAATTGTATTATTGAATGATGTGAAAAACATAGAATGGAAGATACAAGTTTGAGAGAGAGAAATGTAACTAAATTCCCAAAATTCTGTCCCTCCTAACCAATTGATTTCTTTCCTCCCAAAAACATCCTTATTCACCTTCACTACTAGGGAGAGATCCATTTACTCCAAGAGTAACTAGAAAAAACTTATTCCACATTATAGACATAGTCATCTATTCTTGGAAAATTCAATGTTTTGAATTGATGAGTAAATCTAAACTATTAGATTTTCCAAGAATGAATAACTAAGATATAAAATATGTTTTTTTCACTTACTCTTGGATCTCTCCATTACAACTACTACTTATCCTTCTTGCATATGCATTTTTAATAATTGGTTATGGCTCAACTAATTCTCAATTGGTCTATTTTTTTATAAAAAAAAAATACTTGACTTAAAAAAAGTTGAGGTTATAGGTGAATAGAAGACTTTTATATTCTCTAAGCCTTTGTTTGGTTGGGGTGATTTTAAGAGGTAAGAAGATAGAAAAATGAGATAATTCTCATTTTTCTCTTATTGGGCTGAGGGTAGAGAATGAGAAAAAAGAGAAAAATCTTGTGGGTCCCACTACTTTTTGTTTCTTTCATAATTAGGTGAGAAAGTAAATAAATGGAGTATTATATTTGTAAAATACAATTTTACCCTTCAAAAGTCAAAACTACTTCCAATAAATAATGTAACAAAAATATTATTGTCTGTTCATATAAAAATTCATCTCTTTTTCCTTTCTCTCCATCTTTTTTCTCTTATACCAAACAACCTTAAAATTCATTATTTTTCTCACTTTATTCTTTCTACTCAAACTTTATCTTCTTATCTTCTCTCCTATCTTTTTTTCCCTAAACCAAAGAAAGCCTAAAAGCCTAGGGTAGTGTTTGGCTTGTCTTTATTTTTTACTTCTAGTTGATCAAACACCTACACTGAAAGGATCTATAAAATAAAAGAAGTTAACAAAGAAAAGTAGAAAAGGAGCTTTCAAAAATGGCATTAGGAGGAGTTTCTACTGTTTTGTTTTTTTTAATGCCATTGGTGATCCTACTTCCTGCATTGGTTGATGAATGAGGGAAAAAATTGGTGTTGTCTGATAGACTAGAGGGTGGAGGGTGGGTCATTGTGGAAGTAGGGATGACAACGAGTTCGGGCGGGCATGAGTATCGTGTGGGCAGTGCGTATCCGTATAGTTAGTGGATACCCGCACTATTTATTGGTACTCATGCGGGTAGTGGATATTCGTGAGTGTCCAACGGATTTTCAATTTTAATTACATTTTTATATATTTATAATAATTAATATATAAAATAATTATTAGTTAGACAATGATATGTATATGATAAATTTATAATTATAGTTTTATCACTAAAAAGAGATTAATAAAATAGACAAAATGTTAAAATAATAATTATAGAAATTTGACAGACAGCTTATGATTGTTTTTAGAGTTAGGCAATCTAGCTTTTAAAGAATTTGCACTTTAATCTTAAAATTTGTAGTCATTAGTAATTACTAATATGTGAAAGTAGGGTCTGAAATGTATTGAACACCTTTTGATCATGCCCTCATAAGTTATGTTCTCTTAATAATTCACCTTACTGTCATATACAAGATGTAATTACTAATATGTCAGAGAGAAAGAGAGATAGAGATTAGAGAGCAGAAATGATTGTTTATGAGTTAAATTTATGCTTTTCAACAAGGTATATAACACTGGGAAAAAGCAGAAACAAAGGCCATTAAAATAAGCACTTTTTTTTATACACTATCAGTGTTAAAATTGTTTTACACTATCATTCGCCATGTGTAAGAGGAATTTGACAATCATAACATGAGAATTCAAACTCTTCTTTCACATAATATCATATGTTGGATGATAGTGTAGCAGAAAAGAGCGGCCACTAGTGCACGAGGCTCCACCTAGTGGGATATGGGGATTGTATATGTACACAACCTTACTCAGTCAAATAGAGAGGTTGTTTCCATGATTTGTACTCGTAACCTCTTCGTCAATAAAATTAAATTAAAAAAATAAAATTCAAACAACTATAACAATTATTGTATATAAACATTTCTGATTGAGGCCTTTATTATCACCTTTCTAGGGGAGGGGAATATCTATCATGAAAGTATAAAAGTGTGTCATACTTTGGGTGAGAGGAAACACTAACAGGAATACCTTATTCATGATCCATAGTTTAGTTTTGTCTGCCGGTACTAAGTTCCAGTAATTAAGAATGGTATTATCCTGTAGGAACAAAAATCCTTCTGCACTGCTAAATTGATCGAATATTTTCGGCAGGTACCTGCGGAGATAGAAAAAAATCAAAATCATTTCAACAAGTAGGAAAAAAGTTAACAATCTGAACTATAGCTATGGTTCTAAGACTAGTAGTGAAGTCAGTGCACTTCCCTTCAACAAATAAATGCATTCTTGACAATATTATGCAATGAAATTGCTAAATTAGCATTTCCACACATTACTACGATGAGATTTCTTTATTTATCAAAAACAAAAAAGCTATCCAGTATTATTAATACGGTATCGGTCATCGAATCGGTAGAGTTACTGGTATAATGGTATAGCAGTTTAACCGGTGATTCACTAATTAAACCGCATACCGGTGAAATTAGAGATATATATATATATAGATAATATTAACATTAATGTTAAAAATCAATAATTTTTTTATTTTCATTAAAAAATAATTTTAAATAAAAATCGTCCGGTTTGACCGGTACGGTTCAATTGAAAACGGCTGGTATGACCGGTTTTGATCGGTATAATTGCATGAGTGGTAAAATTATTGTACTGTACTGGTATTGGGACCGGTTCACCGGTTGAACCGACCGGCACAAACCGGTTTTTACAACTATGATCTACACCGCAATATTTCATGGCTATATATGTTAACAGACATTCAACAGATACACCGGGCTTTCAGAGTCGACCTTGAACCATTCACCATTCACCATTCACCATTCACCATTCACCATAACTTAAGATAAAATTACAAGAACCATTTATACATAGTTTATTTATAAACTAATGATAGAGGAAACTTTTAAACATAATTATACTTACTTGTATGCTTGATCCAAATTTCCTTCTTGTACAACAAGGTCCATATCGTTCTTCTCCCATAAAGTAACCTCCATTCAAGCCCACTGCAATACATGATAAGCACAACATTCCCAAAAGTTTTCCTCCACCGAATTAAATTACCAAACTCATAATTCAATGTTCCTGTTTCTTCTGTGTAAAACTCTTCATGCCGAATTTCGCCTACATTCTCCAATGGCAACCCTTTAGGCCTGATATGGTTTTTCTAGGAATTCAAGAAATAACTTGAAGAAACTCAATGAACAGGAAACTCTATGAATTGAAAGAGTTTCGAGATAGAGATTTATTGAGAGGATAAGAAAGTTTACAAAAGAGAAGTTACAACAATGAATCAAGTTGAGTGGCTTATTCTACATGTCCGTATTTATAAAACTAGAAACTAACTCTAACAAAACATAGTTGACATATAGCTACTAGATATTACAATTTAACCCTTATCAAGGCCAAACAGATCGTTGCCCGAAATGAATATACGGATTGACAACAGTCTGATTAAGATTCTCATGACTATACTGCAACACAATTTGCTACCTAGAACCTTCCCTCGTCAATTCGACATCGAAATGTTTACCCAAATCCCCATCAATAACACCCCCTATATCATCAAAATCAAAAAAAAATCTTAGCACCATGTTGAATAGCAAACAAATACCCAACATTTTTCCTAACATATGAATCATAAGGAAGATAATCAACAACCATAAACCCTAAATTACTTTTTTGTTTTAATGACAAGTAAATTACACCTTTCAATTCCCAATCCAACGAAGTTCGTGAATTCCCAATTGCTAGAACCTGCCAACCCTTGGAGTGTGGACCTGTTTTATTCCTCTGTAGCTGGGTCACTTAGGTGAAGTATTGCATAAGATACCTCAAAGGACCATATAACTTGGATTACATTAAAAAATATTTTATGATGTTCTCAAAGGATATAACAATGCATACTGGAACACCTTTCGGATGATACCAAAATGATTGTTGACTATTTATTTAGTATAGTTGGAGGGAGTGTTCCTTGCAAGTCAAAGAAATAGACTATCTAACCGAAGATCGTAAGAAATAGGTTCAATGCCTAACATCAACTCATGAAGTTATTTGAGATGAACATGCTATATAAGAAGCATGATTCTTGAAGTAATGAGTGGTTGAGTTAATATAAACTCTTAATGAGATCTATAATTTAATTCGAGTGAGATATGTAGGATACATGAGTATCTTGATAGAATCACTTATATGAATGTGGAAGTGTGGGCACCTCCTATCAATTTTTTGGGCATGTTTTAGAGCTTTCGCAATATTGAGATAGACGTGCATGACCTTTTAGTGCGCGAACTTCATAGAATACATCCTTAAAAGGGTTGTGTGTGGTTTGATGTTAGAAATATAGTTCAAAACTATGAATCACTATAGTAAAATATGAATGTTATTAATTATGCAAATGTTCAAGTTGGAAGACACTATTGTTTTTAACATTGGATAGATGAAACACTTGAAGAATGTTTATAAGTAAGAGACGCTCTACTTGGGATGTGCCCCATGTGTAACAATGATATTGTCGTGGGAAGGACACACACCACATACGCTTGCGCCGCATCTAGTCGATTCAGTTCATGTCCAGGCTTAGGCTTATAAATCTTTGTACACAAAGTGACTATTTTTTTATTTTAAAAATTAGCAAGTTAAGCATGTATATGCACTAGGAAGTATTTTTTGCCGCATGATTAATAACATATATTATATGTGTTTTCACATGGTTAAGAACATACATGTTATTCATACATTCGCATGTTTAAAAATACATATATTACATGTGAATTCGTATTGTTAAGAACAAACATTTGACTCGTACATTTCAATGGTTAAAACAGAAATGTTACTCGTATATTCGCATTACTCGTACAAACATGTGTCTTTTAAACCATATATTCAAATGATTAAAAATACACATGTTACATGTGTATTCGTATTGTTAAGAACAAACATGTGACCCGTACATTTTAATGGTTAAAAACATATGTGTTACTCGTACATTCGCATTGCTAAGAAAACACATGTTACCTATACATTCTCATAGTTAAAACACACATGTTGCCCATATATTTGCGCATTGTTAAGAACAGTTATGTTACTTGTATTACCAATTCAAGAATAATTTTATAAAATGATTATATTTTCATCAATAAAACTATTCAATTCTATTATTATTATATTTTATTAAGTAATATATTGGGTAATGAACAATGAGTAATTATATATTTTATCCTACGTGGGAGGTTGTACAAAGTGAGATGTCTTTATTGTGGGTGTAATTTTTAGTATTATTATTATATGTTATTAAATAATATAATAGGTAATGAACGGATAAGATATACTTTTATCTTATGTGAGATGTTGTACAATAAGAAAATGAGGTGTTTTTGGAGGGAAAATTTTTGTTGAGGTTGTAACACTTGTCATGAGATGACATGAAAGAGCCTTCTTTACTTATATAGTATATAGATAGGTCAATGGATGTCAGCAAGTCTTCACACGTAAACACACATCACACATACATTTTGAATATTTTACAAATGCCACTATACATCTTGCTGCATGACCCACACATGCAAGAAAGAATCAACGTGTGTTTCATCTAGTCATTCATTTTTTATAACAAATGAGATTAGACTTTTTATGGTTGTTTGGATTCCAATACCTATAAATAGAGTCTTCGAGCTCTTGGCAAAATGCACCAACTGATAAGTATTATTGCCTCAACTTCTTTCTCCATTTCTTTATTTGTTGATGCTTTTTTTAGCATTCTTCTCATTATAATACACTATAGTATGTATTATATATTGAGTGTGACTTTAGAACAATTCACACATTATAGTATGTATTTAATATTCTAGTCCATGATGTTTTATCTTAGGAACATCATGATTGATAATGTGTTAGTACACTTTTTGGCATTACAATGAAATGTTTTAAAAAGAATGACATAGTCCACGATTTTCACTAATTTTTTGGTGTCATAAATTATTTTTTATTTGGTTGCTAACATACAGGATGAAATAAAATCCTTCTTACCACTTATTCCATTTTCCATTAAAACTCACAATATTCTACTCTCTCTTTACCTTAAAGAGTCTATTCTTAATGAGAAAAGATAAAAGAAGAGAATTCCAAGCCTTTGTTCATTGCTTCTTTGAAAATCTTGTTGATCACACTTGAACTAGAATTAAGACATAGAAGAAGCTTGATTCTTAGAGACAAAATGGAAGAAAAGAAAAAGAATAAAAGGGAGAAGAATTCCAAATATTTGAACAGAGAAAAAGATTTGAATAAGTTGTGTTTACGGATAAACATGACCACCTAGTTAGTTCTTTTATGTGTGGTAAAGAAAATAGCAATCAATTAAAGAAATAAATGAATATAATGTGAAATATATTTTCCATCATTTAAATTAATGGAAAATCAAGTTTTTGGGTGAACTCGGGGAGTCAAGGACATTTTTGTCATTTAAACTATAGCCATTTTTATCATTTTATAGCAAAATCGGGGTATTTTTATTATTTGACATATAAAATATAAAAAATTACTCAAAAAATGATTTAAAAAACATTTTGAGTTAATTTTTTAAATTTGTTGATACTATTTTATAAATTAAAATAAATTATAACTCATGTAATTATTTAAGGTGGAGCAGTAATCCATAATCAAGTATAAATTAATTAATTTTATTTTTATTAGTTAGAACATTGTCACCCCAATTCTTATTTAGTTAGTGGTCCAGAATTTTTTTTTACATTCATGAAAACCCAAGAGTAATTGGTTGCATTTAAAACCAAAAGTATTGGTTGTATAGAAAATAAATAAACTATATATTTAGGGAGATATAATGATTATTTACATCAAGTGTCTGAAGTGGAATTATTTTTGTTATAAAGTATCTATAATGGAAATTGATAAAGGACATTTCATATGCTTTCATATTTTGAAACCATATGTATGGCTTTAGGTTTATACAAATTATGACATTTGAAATGAGAGTATGCAACACATCAAATTACTTTAAATTCAAATAATTTGATACTCACAATTATAACTTTAAAATATTATCTAATTCAACCTTTCTTAAAAAATATTCACTTTCATCTTTATAAATTCCAGAAAAAATACAAATTAATAATCAAAACTCATAAATGTGAGTCAAAATAGTTTTTATTAGTGGTTATAAAAAATGAGAATAATGTATCTCCTAGTATAAGAATATAAGTTATTTCATTCAGCTACTAAAACCGTGACATGTGTATCATTTAATCGTTTTCTACAAAAATATTTCTAAAATTAAACAAAACAATATAAGTCATTCTTTTACTAGTTGAAGGAGATAAGTTATCTTCTGATATGAAGAGATATTTTATTCTCATAAAAAATACTAAAAAAGAGTAAGTTGTGAAACACAAAATTTTGGAAGAATCTAAATATGTATTTACCAAAAAAACAATTATATAACTCAATGTAATGTAAGTATTTAAATCATCTTAACAATTCCATCAAAGAAATAAAAATATTTTCCACTAATTTTTGCTCATTCCGTACTACTCCAATTTTGTCCATTAATAGTTTTTTTTTGAAGTAGTTAATTAATAGTTATTATACATATAGTTACTCTAATATATATTATAAAAATAGAAGAGAAAAAATGTATGCCACTCTTTAAATCTTTAATAGTTAATATAAATGAATACAATTAATACGAATATAACAATTGTATATTAAATGTTCATCATTCATTTTTAAATCATCATCAACTCTTCAAAAAAGTAATACAAATAAATAGTAAATAATATAACAATTGTATATAAATATTTACATAAATAAAGAAATACAGTGGTTTGCTAACATGGGGAAAATGTTTTTTTCAGTTAGATACATAGTAACAAGGTGTACCAAAATATTTGAACAAAAATATCCTTAATGTTTTGGTGTAACAAGTTTTAATAATACGAATATTTATGTAATTTAACTTTATGAGGTGAGATAAAATTAAATTATATAAACATTTGTATATTAAAACTTTACGTACCTAACTGATTTTTTTTTTTACATAAAACCCCTATCTATATATATATATTAATAAGAATTTTGAAGATGTAGAAGATATTGAAGATGTTTAAATATACCCGCTAAAATTCAAAAGCAGAGAGAACACACACTAAGCTGAAACTAACAATGTCTTCCTTCCCAAGTTCTCAAGAACTAACGGTTGCATCATCTCTTCTTCTTCTCCACACCACTCCTCCCTCTTCATTCTTTACTACTCCAACGTAACTACAACTAACTCACACTTTATTTTTTCTTCACATCATAGTTACATAATTACTTCATTTATCCGATTCGATTCGGCTAATCATATCGAGAGTTCCTTATAAATGAAGTCTTGTAATAATAATAATAATAATGTAAAAATTGATAAATACTATATAACTTGGTAACATGTATCGGAATTGATACGGTTAACCATGTAAGTATAACTATAATAGTATAATTCAAATGTTCACTCTGTTTATTAGAATTTCTCGTTGTACAGTTTTTGTTCAGATTCAAAAGTTGCGTTGGAAGATAGAAGCATCACGAGGAAGGGTTTTACACGGAGTAACGGTTCCAATTCTTCATCTTCATCGCTCACGAACGACGACGTTTCGTCGGAGGAGAAGATTAAGTCGCGTACGGTTTCGTTCTTCTCTGCCACCGCGCGTTATCGTCAGATGAAGTTCAAGGTCGATTTTATATTTATTTTCTGATTTTTGTTTGTTAGGATCATGAAATATAGAACAATTCTATTGAATTATGTGTTTGATTTCAATTCTGAATAATAATACTTAATTGTGAACTTATGATAACTTGCTTGAAGATTTTTCTGCTGTTTGTTTGAAGTTTGTTCAATTTGAATCGTGAAGCAGAAAAAACTCTGTTGAATGATCTGTTTTCCGAATCAGAACGTGAACAGTGAACTTTTTCCCATTGAATCTAATGAGTTCGATCCATGTTAAAAATGAGAAGAGTGAATGTTTAGTTTTCATTTTTTTGTTCTCTCAGAAAATTTTCAAATGTTTCATTTACTCATAATTTAGTTATTTTTGTAAACTATGAATTTTGTTGAATGGTTAATCATAACCAGTGTTCCGCAACGGGTTATGTTAACCGTGACTTAGAACACCAGCTAGAACTATTTTGAAATTTGAATTGTCTGTTTCTTTTTTTTCAAATCTGAAAATGATGAATAACCGTTAACTGTGAAGTTGAGTTAAACAGGTTTTATTTTGATTTATTTAATTTCCTGTAAGATATTTCTTCACAACATTGGAAAATTGTAAGTGTTTAATATTCCTATAAATTTCAATTGATGTAAACTGAGTTTAATTTTTGAATTGTAAAAGATTGTGAGAAAGATCCGATCCAAGGTGATGTGGACTTCATTATGTTCCGGCAACCGGAACGGGAATGTGGCAGCGGCAGCGGCAGCGAAGGTGTCGCCGAGGTGCAACTCCGGCGAAGCGTCGTCGTGTTTGTCAAGCAACTTGAATGTGATATCAAGCGCGCGAAGCTTGCGGTATGCGAACAGAGACAACAGATGTGTGAGAACAGTGGATGATCATGCGGCGGTGAAGAGCGGAGTTGGATCGCCGCACCTTCGCCGGAGAGCGGAAGCAATATTGAAGTTACTATCTATGGCGGGGGGTTCTTCTGAATTGAAGATTCGTCAGATGTTGGGTGATAGCCCTGACACTAGCAAAGCTCTTAGAATGTTTGATCTCTCTTTCACTCTCTTTTTCTATCTCTCTCCCCTCACATGTGTGTGATATAGTAATTGAATAAACTATTATATATATTTTTGTTAATATCTAGTCTGGGAGGAGTTAAAATTTATTTTTATGTCCTAAATTGGTTAGTTTATTTTTTGAATCCGAATTTAGACCCGAAGTTAACTTGACCCTAAATATTAAGAGAGTTATCTTTAAATTCAAACCTGATCATAAACCCGATTAAATATAATGTATACTCATTTTAGATATAGCCTTCTAAATGTTATTTATTATTGTGTGACATATAAAATAATATATATATATTATTAAATGAATCAATTATGCCGGAAAAGTATCATTATTTTATACACATTTGAATAGAGACACATATAAATATCATGAGCGAGTGACCATGAGATGAGTCGAGACGAGTTATGTTTAGTCTCTACCCGATCCTAAATATTGTCTGGGTCTAAATTTTGAATATGAAGACCCTAGACCCGATGAGATCCAACTCTATTCAAATTCGATCATGATCAGATCATACCGGATGAATGAATAAAGTATGGTTATGCTCACCCCTAGTGTGTGGATGTCCTAATAAGTGTGATTATTAGGAATTGAACTTTGATTTTTTATTTTTATTTTTGTGGAGATATATGGTAAATCCTTGCATGAATCAAAGTCTTCATTAATAATTTCAATTGCATCTTTATCATTGAATTAAAAAAAATCATTCAATTTTAAATTCTTGATGTATCAATATCATCAATGTTATTGGAACCTAATAATTTCTGGACATAAGATTAAGAATATAAAAGAAGTTCAATAAAACTTTGGGGCTTTGACTTGTACCTAAGTTTTAAATAGTGGTCAATATAATTCCTTGATGAGAATTTTTTTAAGAATATAATTGTTTTGTCCATCATTTGATATTTTAGGATTCAAAATAAAAATAAAATTATTTCCTAAAAACTAAATTAGGAGTATTATTTTTTCATGCATAAATTTAATTATTTCATGATTTTTTTATAAATCATTTCTTAGTTTACATTCCCTGTTTCTTAATTCTGCTTTCTTCATAATAAATCATATAATAAATTGAGATTTGTCTCTACAAAACATCTTTGATGCGTCCATGTTCAAAGGGATCAATATTTGGTATTGTGATCAATTATGAAACCCCACCAAATTCTATTTTTCTTTAAGATATTGCATCTACCATGAATATATAATTGAATATGTTTTAAACAGACACTGTACTTCCTTTTTAATCTTGTCATATTTGCTGTGTCTGAGAATAACAAGAACTCTGTGTAGGTTGCTGAGGGTTGATGCTGTGAAAAGATCAGGCTCAGGCGGGAGGCACGATCCCTATGTTTACATGGTATTTATCATTCACTAATTACATTTTTTTAGATTAAATTACATTCATGTTCTATGAGATTTAATTAATATAGCTACACCTCACATGTTTAATGCATCACAATGTAATGTATTAAAATAAAAAGTAATTTTTGTACACTTGAAAAAGACATAATACAATGCACAATTTCACTAAACCTCCAAAATTTATACTATCAACTAAGTGTAGATGAAATCAATGTAATGAAAATTGTGCCCTACCGGTCGGTTCGACCGGCGAACCGGACCCCTAACTGGTACGGCACGGCTGTTGTACCGGACATGCAAGAGAATCGGTCAAAACCGGCCGGTTTGTATATTATTTTTTTTTTAAAATTTCATGAAAAGTGAAAATACACTATCTCACATTTCAAATTTTCAATTCTTCACCAATTATTCAACTTTAAGGATTGATACCTGTGTTGCGTTTGTTAAGTAATAATTTTGGATTGATATATGTTTTGCACTTTAGACTTTGATTTTGTTAAATACTTAATGTTGTTTGTTTGTGTGAATTTGAAGTAGATTATGAATATGAATTATAAATTTGAATACATACTTATTTGAATTTTGTTTGTTATAGGTTTACATATATATATATAAGGAGGTATGTCCGGTTTAACCGGCATGCGATTTAATTACTGAACAACCGGTTGAACCACTGTACCACTATATCAGTACACTGACCGATTTGATAACCGGTACGGTTTTAATAACATTTGATGAAATAATAATAATAACAACAATATAAGAGTCAAATCAAGTTATTATTTTAATGGAAATGAATTCTTCTCCCGTACCGGAAATTGGGAATATGAGAGAAAATAATTTTTTAAAATATTTAATTTTAAAAAATTAAAAATTTAGACTATTGAAAGTTTATTTATGTCATATATTATAATCCTACATATGTATTGTTCTCTCCTATAATGGAGAGGAGTCAGACTCATTTTAATTTTAATGATGAATAACACAACATGAATTAAATGAAACTTGTCTTGTTCCATTAGTGCACATCATGTTACAAATTGGCTCATTAATATTTCTCTAACTAGAGGATTTACCTCCTTTTTTTGTTACACATTTCACTTCAGTTTTTCCTCTTTTTTTTTTGCTAAGAAATGTTTTTGTGTGTGACAGATAACTGGATAAAGTAAGCATAAGGAGGTAAGCTAGATGTAGCAGTTTATGTATATGCACACGGATAAAGATTCTGTTGCATTTATATCGTATATCTGCGCAGGTATATATGCCTATAATATAACATGGTAAATTTTGTTGATGCCTTATTATTATATAGTCATCATATGTTGAAATGCTAGATGTTTTCATGTTATATGTCAATGCATAGTATAGTTGTATAGTGTGTACATCTTGATTCAGCTTCAGCTATTCTTCACATTCTAAATATATCCTATTGTTGGCATATATAGGTGTAAATGAAAATTTATTTGAAAATTAGTAGAGTATATTGAAAATATTAAAAATATTAAATAGACTTCTTTGTGTGCTCCTACATTTTAATTGAAGATTTTATTGTCAATTATCTCAAGTTCACAATTAAGAGCAACCATTTAGTATTTTAGTGAATTATTTGTGTTCTTATGTTACATTAAAAAAAATGAGGTTAACATTTGTAAAGTATTTTACAAAGTAATATATTATTCATTATTTATGTATATTATATTTATTTAAAAGTCAATAATAATTAATACATAAATGCCAGATGATTTGCAGAAAGTGTAAAAAATTCTTATAATATTCGTACATAGATATTTAAGTCTAAAAAGTATTCGGATTAATGGTGTTAATTTACAAGTCTTTTATGATGTTTTTCTCAATACACTTTTTTCTCTTTAATTGATAATTAATTTTTCATTATTTATATAAATCAATAAAGTAAACATGAAAATAACAATTAATGTATTTTTGAACTTTAATATCACATATAAATATGAATTTTTTTTCAAATGGACACAAAAATATGAATGAAACTGTAATTACTCTCATTTCTGATGTCCTATAAAATCATGGAAATATGATTTAATTGGAGTTCTTACACATATATAGTCTATTTTTAGTTATTTATGTATCTACCAACTATTAAATATAAATTATTTCGGTTCAAAATATATTTTGTTAAAGTGTACGTATTCTATTATGTATGTGTGATTAGAAAAATATTTAATAATTATATTTTTAGTTTAAATGCATTTTTCAACTAATCACAACTCAATACATACGTAATTATACATATTAGGGGGCCGAAGCTGAGGTGCTTCAGATAATATTAAAGATAGAAATCTGGAATATTTCTATCTTCTCTTATTATTCTTGAACAAATATTATTCATGTTTCATTATATTCAATATTTCTCTCATTATTTGACAAACAAACCAAAATGATTTTTTTGAGCAAATATCATTTGATTTTCCTTCTTCTTTCTATTGTGTTGATTCTTGTTGAATAACATTATTACTTTCAATTTCACTAATTTATTCTATTTAATAATCTTCTAAGACTCTATGGAGTCCTTTAAGTTGCACACTTTACATTACACTAAAAGAGAGACTCATTCCTCTCTATTCTATTCTTAATATTCTTAATGTTGATGGTGAAGGTTTCAAACTGACAAGAATAAAAAATAAGAAGGTATGGATTTTTTCCAACTACACGACCATTGTGTTCTACAAAGATTAATGAATAATGGCAATAGTGATTAGTGAGCAAGAAATGGCTAAGTTGGCTTCATGTCATGACCATTTCATGTGTGAAATAGCTTTTAAGGCTAAAATGGACCTTCAAAGATTGGCTGCTAAACATGTCATATTTCTATTAGGACAATTCTCATACTTTTTTATCCAGAATCAGAGTTATCATCATCCAATCTCTAGCTTGAAAGGAAGTTGAATATATTTTGGTATTTTGGGTTAGTTAAAGCTTATTATTAGATGTTAGTTTAATTTCAATATGGTTAAATTAGTTAAGTTAATTTTTTGATTTACACTTTTATGTAAAGGAGCTTATTCATCACGCTATTGTATTCAATTCATTCACTCAATTAATTGATTTTTACATGATTCTCTCCTTGCTATATACATTAAGTACAAAAGCAAGCATAAAGAACAAAAGAATAAAGATGCTGCACCAGTTTCTATCTGAATAACTTCTGCTAGTAACTGTACAATACAGCAAATACTACAAAAGATGCTTTCAACATTTTTTCTATCCTTCCCTCTGTTAAAAGTGGTATACAGATTTACTTTAGTGAAACTATGACAAAACTGTTATGGATGAGTCATTTACTTGAAAATCCTCCCTCTACCCCTTTCGAATATTGTTTAAATCTTGCTATTGAACTAATGCAACTCCATCAATATTATGTTAGAGAATCTGAGATCAGTTGATGATTATTTCTGTTCTTGTAGCTCCAGAAATATTTCGTCTCTTAATAGATCCAGATTCGCGTAAATTTCTCTGCTTTCGGGGTGATCTTTGTCGCTAGCAATAAAATAGTGAACCTCGTTGTCTATCTCAACCCAACTTGAACCAGTTTCTTTGATTAATTTCAAGTCATTCATAGCTGTTCTTACCTTTGCAGCCTCTTTTAGCATGCCTCCTTCAGCATACATATTCAATACAAGCATGTAGGAGGAGGCATCACTGGGTGCTAAGTCAAGCAATTTTTCCGAAGCCCACATTCCAAGTTGTAAATCACCACACAGCTTACAAGCATTGACGAAAGTCCTCCAAAGCAAAGTCGATTTAGGAAAAGGGCTCTTGTTGATGATATCGATAGCTTCGGGTAGATTTCCTGATCGACCTAAAAGATCGATCATGCAAGAAAAGTGCTCGATCACCGGTCTGATCCCATACTTGGGTTCCATTTCATTGAATAAGCATATCCCACTTTCCCATAAGCCTGAGTAACTACATGCTTGGAGAACAGCCAATACTGTAATCTTATCCGGAGCAAATCCCTCTTTCTTCATATCCTCAAAGAGCGAAAGTGCTTTGTTGCCTTCACCGTGAAGTGCAAATGCAGAAATTATAGCATTCCAAGTCACACAATCATGTTTCATACAACTGAACATTTCATAAGCATCCGGAACACTACCACATTTTGCATACATGGTAACTACAGCATTGCCTACATCAATATCATCTTCTAGTCCCACCTTTATCGTGTAAGCATGAAGACTCTTCCCTGAAACTAAGCATGCTTGATTAGCAGATAAACTAAGGAGTCGCGAAAATGTTACCCAATCTGGTCTCATACCGTTGAATCTCAGTTTGCTGAAAAATGTCATAGGATCTTCTTCATCATCTCTCAACTTCGAATTTAAGTATCCGACTAGAATTGCATTAAATGAAGCAATAGTTTTATTTTGGAGCCTGTCAAAAACCACTCTTGCAGGCTGCGAACTCCCGCATTTAGCATACAAATCTATTAAAGCAGTACCACAATTTACATCAGAGTCATGACCAAACTTTATTGTAAGTCCATGAATTTGAATCCCAAATTCCAAATTATTGCATTCTGAACATCCATCTAGTATAGTGCTGAAGCAACCAGAATCAAGAGACATACCAATCTCAAGCATATTTAAGAAAAACTCAAGGGCTCTGTTAGCATAGCCGTTTTTAACGAATGCTGATAAAAGTGAAGACCAAGAAATCAAAGTCTTCCAATCCATTTCAACAAACAGTCTCTCAGCCTCTTCGATCATCCCATGTTGCCCATACATCGTAATTGTTGCATTTCCAAGAGATGTTTCTCGCATAAAACCATATTTCACTGCAAGCCCATGTAGTTGCTTCCCTCGGTCGAGTCCTATGCTTGAAACTGACGCGCTTATCAAATTCGTGAACGTATAATCACTTGGGTTCAATCCAGAGTTCAACATATCGATAAATATCTGAAATGCCTTATTCCCCAAGCCTGCCTTGCCATATTCCAACATCATATAATTTATACACTGAGCATCTACGACACTTACACCACGGAACACTTTTTCTGCATGATCCAAGTGGCCACTTCTAGAGTACATAGAAACCAAAGAAGTGGCCACAACAACATTCTCCTGAAACCCATTTTTGAGAACAAAAGCATGAATCTGCTTGCCAAAAACACAGTCTTGCGGGGACTTACACCCCTGCAGGACCACCGTGCAAGTATACTCATTGAACTTCTCCCCAAGCACACACAATTCACGCGCAATATTAAAAACCGATTCAAAATCACCATTCCTCGAATACCCCTTCATGAGGGTAGTCCAAGTGACAGTGCTCCTAACAAGCATTTCATCAAATATTCTCTGTGCATCACTCATTTTATCAAATTTGGAGTAAAGGTTGACAAGATTATTATCCACAAACAGGTCACCTACACAACCAAACTTAATCAGAGAGGCATGAATTGCCTGAGCAAGCATATAATCTTGTGACCCAATTGAGAATTGAAGAAGGTGAGGCCATTCATCAAGAAATTTATGGTCACAGGGTGAAATAAAAGAGAGTTTAGAACATTGGGGTGGCTTAAGTTTGAGACTTTGGTTGGCATTATGAAAAGTGGGGTGGAAGAAGGCATTATGGGTTGATTTTGCTTTCAATGGAGGAAAGGTAGGTAAAGGTAATGCATAAGAAGGAAGAATGGGCATTGAAAGAAGTGTTTGGAACAATGTTGGAGTCATTGGGTTGGACTCAAAGGACTTCAAACTAAAAGTATGTTGGTCACAGTTCAATAATAAATATTTGGTTTTTCGGTGGGAATCACATCCGATACTAGAGAGGAGAGTACTGATTTTACTCTTACTTTCAAAGATAAAAATATTTAGAAATATATAACTGTCAACTGAATCAATGCTAGTGATGCTACTACTATTGGACTGTTATATTTATCGTCCGATCGAGTTAAAACTAGATTAACTTAGATTAATCCGGAAAGAGAAACTATTTAAGCGATTCACTTAAAATAAAAATAAAAATAGAAAAACACTCCTACAATGTTTTACTCCATTTCATTTCAAAAAGGGAGGAATATTGCTCTAATATAAGTTACATAATACTAATTATAATTTTATATTTATAAATAATTATCAATCATATAAGATGTTGTCCATTTTCATACGATGTAATCGATTAAGCTAGTTAAACTTTATATCATACCTCTGATTTAATATCTAAATCAACTTTAATATCATTCCAAATTATTAAACAAATCATTTCTCCATATAACTTTTTTTATATATCTTTTAACATTTACCCCTCAACACACATTAGAAAAGTTTTGATAAAATCCCATAAATAAACACTAATATGATAAAAGATGTAATACATAAAGGCCTTAACTTATGGATATTAGTGAAAAGTGAATAATATTTCATTCTCTCAATTCTACCCATGATGACTTAACCCTACTATCTCTCTATCCATTCCTCAACCACTTAAATTAATTAGGCTTGAAATTATAATATCAACTCACTCACATCCTCATATTCATTTTCATTCATTCTCTCTTCTTCCTATAATTCTTATTATTATTATCTTCAAATACAAAGAGTGAGTGAGTGTGTTATGGAGAAGATGGCACTCACAACCCAAACCTCTTTCTTCTCAACTACTACACTTCCTAAGTCTTCTTTCTTCTCTAACAAACTACTTTCTTCTTTCCCTTTATCTTCTTCTTATTCATTTTCCACTAAACAACACTTCAAACTTGTTTCTCCTACACCCATCAAATGCTCTATTTCTGAAGCCACTGAACCCATCATAACTGGTTATTCTCTTTCTCTTACCTTTTTATTATTTGATAAAAAATGGGTTTTTTTTTGTTTTTGTTTTTTGTTATTTTATTGCTGCAAATCGGTTGATTCTTTCTTCTAAATAAGAGAAGAATATGTTGTAAATTATTTATGTTAAAATGGGTATTTTGTTCCATACCCATCTTTAGTTTTTTTGGGTCATGTATTTTGCATCTATGTATTTTGCATTTATGTTAAAAAGGGTATCTTTTTACTATCTAGAAGAAAAAAAAAGAAACTTTAAAACCCATGTTTGGTTTTGTTTGATGTAAATTGATGAAAAGAGAGGATACCAGGTTCACCAATATTGGTATATTTAACTATATGTGTAGTGGAATGGAACAAAAGTTACTTACCAACCAAACAATGGAACCTAGTATCATTCTATTTGGTTTTCTTCCATCCCAGTATATATGAATATCCAACAATGATATGGTAATTTTGTTCCATACTATTATTCCATAGTTTTTTTTGGTCATGTATTTTGCATCTATGCTTTGCAATTCTAATACAATTTTTCTTTCCACCTTAGAGAAGAAGAAGCAATTGATGAGACGAGGAGATGTAAGAAACATAGCAATTGTTGCTCATGTTGATCATGGAAAAACAACTCTAGTCGATGCCATGCTGAAACAAACAAAGGTTGTACACAGAATATGAAATTCCATTCTTTATCTTTTGGTTCTATGTTAGGAATCACACCATGATAAAGATTAAGATATGAGTGGTGACATGTGAATTTTCGACTGAAAGTATGTTTGTTTAAGAAATTTGAACACAGAATATAAGCGAAGTTCAAGATCTTTTGTACTTACATGTGTTTTAGTTTAATAAATTCTAATGCACATACCCACACCTAAACATGTTTTTAGTAACTCAAAAGTCCTTCCATATTATTACCATCTTAAATGTAGTTAGTAACGATTATATCAGTATGCAATAAAAAGGCGAAGATTATAAGCGTAATAAACCTTCACACCTACATAAACTCAAAATCAAATCTAAAAATTAATAGAGCAATGTTGCTTAAATTTAAGTTAAAGTGAACAGTTTAAGAAGTGATTTCAACATTATTTCCAAGAATGTGAAGAGTAAATTGTTTTTATAGAAGCTTAACATCACTGAACAGTCCAACCCCACTTTCCGTAGCAAAGTCAATTGATTTGTTCTTCCCATCTCACCTCCCATTTCTGTAGAAAAGAGTGAAGATAGATTATAATGCTCAATGATTTGTATCTGTTGACTTTTTTGCAGGTATTTCGTGATAATCAGTTCGTACAGGAAAGGATAATGGACTCAAACGATTTGGAGCGTGAAAGAGGAATCACAATACTAAGCAAAAATACATCAGTTTCCTATAAAGACACAAAGATTAATATAATAGATACTCCTGGTCACTCTGATTTTGGAGGTGAAGTGGAGCGTATCTTAAACATGGTGGAAGGAATCCTTCTTGTGGTACTCAAATGATTTTTTGCATAGTTGACCATGATGATTGATATTAAAAGTTAGAGATTTCTAGCTTCTTGTTACATTTATTTGCGATGGAAAAAAATGGTTTTCATTCTTCAATGATGCGATCTTCTTGCATTTCAGCATGTTCTTTTGGTTTATTTTATTATTTTTTTTGGGCGGGTGATCACTGGGCTCAACAACATTTCCCCAATAACGATCTCTGCTTCCTCTCAGCGAGATGGATCTTACCCGTCCACAATACCGGTCTCTTATGCAAAGTATTCTCATGCGAAAGAACAAACAAACCATGCAGAAACTTCTGTATTTGAATCGTCTAACTTTCTATATGAAACTTTGTAATCCCTTCCATGTCTTGACACCTCAATAGTGGTTTGAAATTTCTGGATACAACATACATGGAATTTTTAAATTTCTCACCCTTTTATCCTCAATTACTCTAACTATACAAATATATCCTTATTCCTTCCGGGAGTTGTTGTCTATAAGAAAGATAATCTTTCTCTTCTCGACTAGAAAATGTATTATAGTTTCTTGATATATTTGCTCAAGTTTGCTTCCATGAAATGTGGCTTCTTGTAATATATTGGATTTACCAAGCTGCTCTTTGTTTTGTAGGTAGATTCTGTTGAAGGGCCAATGCCACAGACCAGATTTGTCCTAAAGAAGGCTTTAGAATTTGGGCATGCAGTTATTGTGGTTGTCAATAAGATAGACAGGCCTTCTGCTCGCCCAGAGTTTGTCGTCAATTCTACTTTTGAACTTTTCATCGAACTAAATGCAACAGATGAACAGGTATGCTGGCGATATAACTTAATTAGTTTATGTTTTCTGAGTGGTTTACCAATTGGGTTGGAATTTGGAAGTTTGCCACTCGCCAAACCTCAAATATGATTTGTTTATTTAGGATGGTCTGTTGGAGGAAATTTATAAAATCTCTTAGATTTTGAATGCTACCTCGTTACTTATTGAAACATATCATTTGTATTTGAAGGATTATACTTGTTTCTATATTATCAAAGAAAATATTCTGTAAGTATCATAGCATTGCAACCTTTTTTCGGAATGCAGTGTGACTTTCAAGTAATATATGCAAGTGGTATACAAGGAAAAGCAGGTTTGTCTCCTGAAAATCTGGCAGACGACCTTGGGCCATTGTTTGAATCCATCACCAGATGCATCCCTGGACCACACATTGAAAAAGATGGTGCACTTCAAATGCTTGTTAGTGGTTACTTTTTACACACTTCTTGATCTTTTTTATTCAATTATTCCATTGATTTGCCTTTCTAAAAATGATTACCATATTTTTGTTCATATTAACTTGTCACCTCAGGGGAACAAAAATAAAAGCAGATGATACTAACTATATTCTTCAGTTGTGAGAAAATATGCATGATAATCCTATCGGATTTCAATTTTTATTGGCTGATACTATATCCTTATGTAGAGACATGAAGTTTGTAGGATCTACTTTTTCAGTCCACTATAGTTTGTAACCTAAGTAGCATGGATATGAGTACAAGTACCGGTAACTGGTATGTTGGTACCAGTATGAGTACTAAAATTTCTAAAAACTGGCATTCGAGTACAGCATGATACCTTGTATGGAGACAAAAAAATATAAGCAATTCTTATAATGTTTTAAATACAAGGTATCAATGTATCACCAAAATTCCATTAAGTATTTTGAGTAAGCTAAAATGTATAAAGATTAAAGAAGTAACATGATTTAAAGGAAGTGAAATAGTAGTTTATTTCCTTTGAAAGCAATAACTTAGCAGCACAACTTGGTGCTTTGCATGGAATGTAACTTGTGTTTGAGTAATATGGTATACACCTAGTGCCTGTGTTACCTCATAAGTACCGGTACCGTGTATGTACATGTATGGGTATGACGATAACCATTTCAGAGTACCCATGAATCATTATTTGTAAAAGACCATAAGTAATTCTGAAATAGTAGATAAATCTTATTCTAAATATGATAATGACCAAATTTATATGAAGCGGATTCATTAATATGTGTGTAAAGATCTAATCTGTAGTCTTACCATATGCTCATTCAATCAACTAGGCTACAAATATTGAGTATGATGAACATAAAGGGCGAATAGCAATTGGGCGCTTGCATGCAGGAGTTTTAAAGAAAGGTCTGGATGTCAAGGTGAGTACTCGTTTTCTGTTATTTTTGGTCATCAATTTGTGAATCTTCCATGCTACACTTTACCTTTTGATTATTATAGCAGGTGATGAACATTATGCATAATAACTGAAGTTAACTAAATAATAAGTATCACTAACCATTCCTGTGTGTGCGAATGATTCTTACTTTTTTGGGAGAGATGGAGTAGAGACTATCGAGGCCTTAATTTCAATTTTGCATGACAATTTTGTTTGGAAGTTCAGTGTAGGACTTATAGGCTGATTTGTCCAGGTATGTACTTCAGAAGATTCATGCAGATATGGAAGAATTGGTGAGCTTTATGTGTATGATAAATTCAATAGGGTCCCTGTAGAAAGTGTGGAGGCTGGTGATATATGTGCAGTATGTGGAATCGGTGATATTCAGGTAATGATTGAGAGTTTGGATGAAATTAGCGACCTTATATTACATAACTGTATTAACTATTTCAAATTTTTTTACCCAGATTGGGGAGACAATTGCTGATAAAGTCTTTGGGAAGCCGCTACCTTCCATCAAGGTGGAAGAACCGACTGTGAAAATGTCTTTCTCCATAAACACTTCACCTTTTGTCGGCCGTGAGGTATGTCTACACATTGATATATTGTGGCCATTAAAGAAAGATCCCTATCTATCTTTTCGTATATTAATATTGTATGTTCTGCTTTCACATCTAGGATTCTAGGTAATAGACCAGCTAAAATTCATTCTTAACTGTCCAGGGAAAGTATGTTACAAGTAGGAACTTAAGGGACAGGCTTTATCGTGAACTTGAGCGAAATCTGGCTATGAAAGTTGAAGATGGTGAAACAGCAGATACATTCATTGTTAGTGGGCGTGGAACCTTGCATATCACCATACTCATAGAAAATATGTAAGTATGAGTGTTCCATTTCTCTTTAATTATTCTTCAAGTTTCTCAACCAATATTGCATCTAAAGGCGAAGAGAAGGATATGAATTCATGGTTGGGCCTCCCAAAGTTATCAACAAGAAGGTGAATGACAAATTGCTGGAACCGTATGAGGTAACCTTTCAATCATTGTTTTTTTATTTTATTTTTTATTTCTGCTTATAAACAAAATAAAAGTGGGTGAGTCTTGGCGCAACAATAAGGTTGCTGCCTTATAACCTGAGGGTCACAAGTTCAAATCCTAGAAACAACCTCTCTACTTGTGGTAAGTGTGTTTACATTCCCTTGCAGAGCCTACCAGGTTGAAGCCTCATGCACTTAAAAACAAAATAAAAATGTAATATAAGTAGACATGGCTTAAAAGTCCTATTTGGTAGACATGGATATGTAGTTATTTTCTTTGAGTCTGACATGCTTGTTTAAGGAATAAAAATTTGCTTATTTCTCATGATTGTCTTTTATAATGAGAACACAATATCAAGAAGTGGCTTGTCTATCAGTTGGAGAGCCTTCCTGATTGAATTTGAATATGACTGAATTTTATAGGGCAATTTGCATAACTGAATTAGTTAGAGGTGATGTTAGCTGATTGGTTAATTGAAAGAGATGTAAATAGACAAAAAGGAGAGGGAAATAGACATTCGGTTGGTTAATTGGAAATTGGTAGGGACAGTCTTGAACTCTCGAAATACTGAGCTGCACAATTGTTCATTGCTCAATTTTGGGTACTCCATTGTCCATTCCTAAACCGAGAGCTATATTCAATAAAGAAACCCACTATTCTTCATCATTTTCTTTGTCTGAACCAGTTTCTATAAGGGGTCTCTGTGGTGGACATGCAGAGGGGTTTTACTCGGTGGCTACAATTCATTAAACTCGTGGAGGATTCCATGCACCTTGCCCAGATAAGCAGACATAGGGCCAATGTACCTCATAGAGCAAATAACTGTTACAAGGTCATGGGAAATATCATATAGTAACCATGTATCATTTGTTTAGAGAACTGTGGCTTGCTCCCAAACGGATTCCCATGTGAGATGAGCACGAAAGATCTGCTTGAGAGAAGGATGAATGCCATTGTTAATGACACGGCATACATGGGCATTGATCTTCTGTCACCGAGAATGTAGCTGGGCATTGGTCCTCTCCCATTGAGAATGCTCAGTCATAGGCACAAAGTCAAACTTAATCTTGAGATGGTTTATGTTTCATTGACTCTTAGACCAAAATATGATATCAGTTTCCCCATGTTTCCATGGTTATTGCCGTCAATTTTGTTACTAGATAGATAAGCACTACATAATTGGTGAAAACAATGGGCTAATCTTTGAAAGATCCGAGGCAGAAGCACTACTATGACTCAGATCACAAAAGGCCAATATAGAATACACAATATACCTAAATGTGTTCATGCAACACCACTCGTTAACTCAAGGCGTGATTGAAGAAAGGAAAGATAGATCCTGGTTGATGGCAAAGCGATTTGAATGAGTGTATGGGACCAAAGGTAGCCAGAGCGGACTCTAAATTTGTTGCCACTTGCGGTTAATAGGGGAGGCATGTGGAGCAAAGCAAGGTACACCGATAGTGATGTGATTGGCCTACTTGGGCTAATCTTCTAGGTTCTGGTCATATAGAGAGATTTGTTGCCATGTGTGGTAGATAAAGGCACGTGGAGCAAAGTGCGGTACACTATTGAGGATGTGATAGGCCTACTTTGGGCAATCTTCTAGGATTTGGTCAAATAGAGAGAGATGAGGTGTCTGGGTGGGGGGTTGATTAGAAAAGTTGTCGAAGAAAGAAGACAATAACGAAGGCATAAAATTGGAGGAATATTGTCAGAGGGAAGACATTTTTTTTCCATGAAAAGATAGCAGGTCCATTGGGTATGCACAATTTGTGGAGATTTTACCTTTGTTTAGGTTCTAGATACCATGTCAACATTAAGAGAGAGAAGAAGAATACATGATGTTGAAAATCGTTGTTTAAATACTCGATAAACTGAATAAATCTAAGTATATATATTATGAGGGTGAGCCTCAACATAACAATAGGTTGCATACCTTGTGACTTAGAGGTCATGGGTTCAAAACCTGTAAACAAGCTCTTCGCTTGCGAGAGTAAGACTGTGTACTTCTACCCTCCCCAGACCCCACTAGGTGGGAGTCTCATACACTAGTCCGCCCTTTTTATATATATATGTATCAACTTTTACATGTATTCTAACTACATGATATGATGTGAGACACGACAAGCTATAATACAATTGGTTTTCTATAATTCTTTTTCTACTAAATGTTGTAACTGTTATCATGGTTCGAATGTTCATAATTAGGCGGTTCTCACTTTTTTTCTTCTACAATTTAAATTTCCTCACTCATTTGTTATAAATGATAACTAGTGGAATGATTGCAGATTGCAACAGTGGAGGTACCAGAAGTACACATGGGAGCTGTTGTTGAACTTCTAGGCAAGAGACGAGGGCAAATGTTTGATATGGAAGGAGTTGGGTATGTAGATTGTTTTCCTTCCTTCTATTTTCATTGTAATATATACCACCAAAATCTTACAGTCATGGCAATAGAGCATTGAAATAAAGCAAAATTCTAAGAACATTCACAATTGCAAGTAGTTGCTTTGGTGATTAGAAAATTTGTAGTTGTATTTTGTATTATTGTGGAATATTAGTCTAGAATCATGAACATATATAGATTTTTTGATTTACTAATGTTTATAACATCAACCATGCAAATTTACCAGTAGCTTTCTACCTGAACTATCTGTGATTAATCCAACTTACAAGGGTGGTTTTTTTAGTTAAGATGGCATGCAATGCTTTTTTTTCATGCAACATCTCAGACCATAAAATTGAAATGATAGGGGAACACATTATTAAGGGAAAAAGGTTACCTTATCACAGAGGCTACAATACCTACTGAGCCTAGCTTTGCAAGGTTCAGATTATTATAATGACTTCTAGATTAGGATCTGGCTCTTCTAAAGTGCAAATTGCATTTTAGTGACGTAATTTCAAGTGGAAACCACTAGGGCAACTCAGTGCATGAGACTCCTACCTACCCAGTGGGATCTAGAGAGGATAGATTTATGCAGGGTTTAAACTTGCGACCTCTAGGCCACAATCTGTAACCTCACCATTATGGTAAGACTCGCCCCCAAATGGTAACCACTAATGAGGAAAATAAGGGACTTGGTTCTCATCTAGGAAGTACTGATACTTTAGGTACCTACCTGTATTGGATACATATATCCTATATATATGTATCAATTTTGAATTTTGTGCCATATAGGTAGGATATCATAAGAATTTGATAAATGCTAGTTTTTTATTTCATCTCCAATGACTAGTATTTAAAATTAAGAGCTCTTTTTTATCCACATTGAATTTCCCAAGTCCCAACTATTTTTTATTATCTGAAGTGATGATTTGAACATTTATTTGTGTTAGATCGGAGGGAACTACGCTACTAAAATATAAGATCCCAACTCGTGGTCTTCTTGGATTGCGGAATGCAATATTAACTGCTTCCCGAGGGACAGCTATTTTGAATACTCTCTTTGATCGCTATGGGCCTTGGGCTGGTGACATGAGTACTCGGGATCAAGGGTCACTGGTAATTGCTATGATCATACACTTTTGATTATGAAACTTGAAACCTTATGATCATACACTTTTGATTATTGATATTATATGTTGCACTTCATTCACCCAGGTTGCTTTTGAGGGTGGAACAAGTACTTCGTATGCAATCTCTAGCTCACAGGATCGAGGCCAGATGTTTATCGGTCCTGGAATCGATGTTTATAAAGGTCAAATCATCGGCATCCATCAGCGACCTGGTGACTTGGCTTTGAATGTTTGCAAGAAAAAGGCTGCGACAAACATACGATCCAACAAGGAACAATCAGGTCAGAACCAGTTCCAGTTCTATATGAAATACACATTCAGCCAATAATTGAGATACTTTTAATCTAATTTACCCTTTTATGCAGTGATTCTTGATACACCATTGGATTATAGTCTGGATGACTGCATTGAATACATCCAAGAAGATGAACTAGTAGAGGTCACACCGCAAAGTATTCGAATGTGCAAGAATCCTAAATTTTCGAAGAAAACAAGGTAGACTTCCATAATGAAGCAGCAATTTGTAGACTACTTTTCAGGTATAGTGCTGAAACTGCATGAGTCATAGATGATGCTGCTGTTAAAGTGAAGAGGCAACATATTCTTCAGGTACTGCACAATAATATAGGAGCAGATTAAAAGCCATATTGATTATTTAAAGGGATAAAGTTACACTAAATTTTGTTGAGTGACTTAGATAGAATTATGTACACAAAAATATGCATTGTTTATGATCTGGTGAACTGCAATACTCTACATAGTTGCCTTGGGTTAAAATTACAGGGTCAATTCTAATGCAGTCTCTGATTTTTAAGTGCATATTTGCCATCTGAGTGGGGTCTTTAAATCTGATTTTGGAGGTCTAAACTTAATTCTGAATTTTGTTCAACATGTTTTGAATTTGGGGCATCAAATCTCAGTTGAAGAAAAAGTAAAAAAGTGTAATATCTATGCACCGATAATGTAAAGATTTTTACACAATCATTGTATTATCCCCGTTAATTTGAATTACTTTTTTAAAGAATCAATGATGATTAAATATGAATGTGAATGTAGTATCAATGTATAAAACTCATACACAGTAAGTACATACATTTTTAAATTATTATTTCTGAAAGAGGACATAAATGATTCCTCATAAAATAATTAACTATATGATCTAATTTAATTATTGTTTCTCTAATCTCAATTTTTGGTCTTGATCAACATTAATAAAGTATTCTACCAATCATCTTTTGAAGAGTATCAACAGAAACATTTGTATAGAAAGTGTGTAATTTGAGATCAATGTTGTGAAACTCGAACCGGACGTCAAGTCGGAAGAACTTCTGTATTAGTGTAACCGATTTAAACAGTTAAACCGTCCAGTCGGAACGAATGATTTTAAATATAATTAATAATCTTATTTATAAATATATAATTATATATAAATGTAAAATTTTATATGACTATATTGAAGTAAAACAAATCATTAGAGTAATGTTCCATTTTTTTTAAATTTTAAGTAAACCATCCAGTTTTTCCCTTGAGTTATTCCGGTTTAACCGGGTTTAGTACGGTCGAACTGGAATTTCTCCGGTTCAAAGTGGTCCAACTACTCATTCGGTTAAGACTATAAAACGAAGTCGTTTTCAAGTCCAGTCAGCGATCGAACCGGTTGGACCTCCGGTCAGGTTATCACAACACTGATTGATTGAGATACTCAAGGAAGAAATGTCATCAATTTAAAAAAGAGTAAGTATTATATTACAACAAATCATGTCATCTTTATCCTTCTTACTTTTAATCTTCCATCTCTACATGTATTTCCAATAACTCATCTAAAAACTAAAGGATAATTTAAAGAATAGAAACACAAGATAATTATCCTTTACTCCATACTACAACACCAATCATGGGCATGGTGAATGTAAGGATCAATTACTTGTCATATGAAATAGAACCCACATCTAAGAAGATAGTCTCTTGAATGGCAATGTAACAAAAAGGACAAACTTCAAAAGAATAGAAACACAAGATAATTATCTAAATTTCATATTTAATCCTATTTTCCATAAAAAAAAACCATGTTTGACGGACAATAATGAATATTTAAAAGATATATGTTATTTTGTGTAGAAATGAAGTTGTTGGTATCTAGGTTGCCTTATTTGATGCAGGCTATAGCCTATTTTGAAGGGTTGTCGGAGCTTGAGCTTTGAGCAGAAATTAGTCATGAAGGCCATCATTAATCGACTGTGTACCAATTTAATCAATTAATTCTTATACACGACCTGGTCGTAGTTGCCATTGGAACTGAAAATTAGTCTAGTTAATTGATGAAGACCATCATTAATCGATTAATTATCTTAAAAATATGGCCAGGTAATCGACTAAGGACACATATAATTGATAAATACTTTTAGAAATTTCCCAGGTAATCAATTAAAACACAAAACAGTCGATTAAATAAGTCACTATGACAAATTTTAACATTATTCAAATTAGTCTAAGGGTTTGCTAAGAACCCACTAGAAAGAACCTATCTTAAACACTTAATACACACTAAACTAGAGCCAAAACACATGAAAACATATAAAGAAAGCATGCATTCATTGACAATAAGTGCGATTGTTTAGGATTAATTAGGCATCTAGTAGGCAAAGACTAAGCATGATATCAGACACTCTATACGATAAAACGATAAAGAATAAAACACACCTTGATATATGGTTACCTCTTTAGCTTTATCTTTTTCCACCCTTATCAAGATACTGGGAAGTTGCCATATGTTAAATCTTCTTTGGCATTTCTTCAAGTTTTTGATTTTTGTCTTTCTCTTCTTGCATAACAATATTATTTTTAGAGTATGCATCCTTAAGAACACATACAAAACATTACAAATATCTTTCTTCTCATCTTTTGGAGATGTCTTATCAAATATAGAGTTTGAATACACTTTTTAAAATAATTGGTCATTGGTCTTAACATAAAGTATGACTTGTACTTTTTCATATTAACATATCCTAGAAAATATATAGTTTTTGACATTAAAAATGATTTTAGGGGGTTTAAACAAAAACTTATTGACCTCACTAGGATTTCATTTAACAACATTATCTATGTCACTTAAAATATGTAACACTTAGAGTTTAGAAGAGATACCTTATTACCTTTACAACACAATTCTTCTAACTTCAAGCATTTGACTTTGACAATTCTCACCATAAGTGACATTGTCTTTTCCTTAAGTGATAGGTCAATAAAACTTGATCTTCTCACCATTATGTGCCTAGAACATATGCTATCCAAGTATGATTTGATGTCCATATGTTCTTAGACACACCTACAATTTTACTTGCAACTCTTGGTACCCAAATTATGTTGGATCCATTCTTGTCAGTAATCTTGGGAACATGTCCCTTTTGAATCCACACTTATTGTTCATTTGGCACACCATGAATTCTAATATTATATGAACTCAAAGTATGACCATGCATTTCACAATAAAATCAAGTAGGGGACTTAAGATATGAAATTTTTGAAAAATCTCTCTGTTTCTTATGAAATTTGTTCTTTGCACGCATATATCATAAACCATACGTATTCCCAACATTTTACATGTAGCAAGTAAGTTGTTCAATTTGTGACTACTTGTTGTGAAATTTGCAATTTTGTTCTTCAAGTTTTTATTTTATTTTTTCAAGAAAGTGCAATTTTCACAAGTAAGGTGTCACATTTAACTTAATAGAACAATCACATGAAGAGTTAACATTAGCGACGGCAATACGGGTTAGACCGGCCCACCGTTGGCCTGACCCGACCCTTATTGCTAAAAGGGCTCAAAATACTAGCTCAACATATGTGTTTTTATTAAAACACACATTTATAAATATTCATCATCCCTCATAAATGTTTTTGAAAACAAAAAATCACAAATCAAAGTCCACAATCTCACAATAACATACCGTTTTAGTTTAAAACTTGTGTGTTCTAAACAACAAACCAACATAGTCTTAAACTTTAAGACTCCTAGTTCACATATCTCTTGACTAAAGCCAAAAGCCATTTGTGTCACCTAGTTTTACAAATCTTCCATTTATTTCTATTTTTGTGACTAATTTCTACCTCAGCTTCATTCCAATTATGTGTTTGCTCGTATATAGTTATCTACATTGTTGGGTATATCATAGAACAAATAACACCTAGGGGGGGGGGGGTGAATTAATACTTTTGCGGCAAATGAGAAATTATGAAATATTCACAGTCTTCACTTAATCGATTAAATCGATCTGTTATTAATGAATTAAAGACAAGTTTAATCAATTAACCTGCTTTTTGCGATATTTGAAAAACAGTTTTCTTGCAAGAAAAGTTACCATGTTTTCAATCAAGAACAGATGCAATCTACTCAAAGAATTTATGCTAATGTATTTAACAGAATTAAGACATGCACTAAATTCAGTAAGTAAATCAATTAAACATATAATGCACAAAATGATTGAAAAGTAAAGAGATAAGGGATCAAGAAAACTTGAGATGACGATTTTATCCTAGTTCGTTTGCGGATCCACTTGCAAACTACATCCAGACCTCCCATTCTGATATTGGGAGATTTTCTTCACTATTTGAATGATGTTCTACAAAACAATCATTCAAATAAACTTTACAAATGCTCCCTTCTTGGTCCTAGAGTCTCTCACTTCGGTTTGACCTTTAACCCGCCTCTTTCAGATAATCCTCACCTACTCATGTTATAGCCCCAGCCGATGATCACTCCATACCAAGACCCTTGTAAAGGTGAAGACTACAATCTAACTGCAACTAGGATTTTCTCACAAAAATTGTCTAATTATCCAAGTCACAAATGCACCTAAAGTGTGCGAATATGAAACTGTAAAAATGCTAAAAACCCAGCCAAAAAATCTCACAATGACTCAAAGAAACTATGTGTGATTAATGCTTGGTTTTCCAAAAGAATAAGAAATATTAAGCCCAAAAGGATAATCCTCAACTATCCTATCTCTCTTATGTAAAATAAGAAAACTAAAAGAACCTTTTTCTCACAACAAGAAACTCCCTCTAAAGATATGAAAGTTAAGTTCAGAGAAATCTACACACTTGTGAATTTTCAAGATCACTAACTAATGAACATTTGGGAAAAAATCAGCTTTTATAGAAAACTGTTTTTAGCTGGTGTTAATCGATTAACTTGCAGCTTAATCGATTAACGACCTTAAGAAATCCAAGATTTCAGCTACTATAACTCCATTTAATGGATTAATCCCATACTTAATCCATTATCTGGTTCCCAAGTTCATTTAATTGATTAACACAAGTTGTAATCAATTAACTATGTCAAAAAGTGTTTTCTTGATGCATGATGAACCGTCTACATGATGTACATATGCATGATACATGATTTTGAAGATATATGATAGATATTCAGTTTGATGCACTTAAAAATCATGTTATCATATGTAAATGCATGAGCATGTGAATCATGTTAGAATTTATGCAAGTCTCATTTTAGTTATATTCAATTTTAGACTTTGTGAGACTTCCATTCTAGGTTCACCTAGCATAGACTATACCCAATCAAACATAAACTCTAGAAATATAAAACTCTTAGCGTAAGTCTACTTGAATGATGTTGAGTCTTGACCTTGTTGTTTTTTGAGTTGCACATGTCTTCAAGCTTGCTTTGTCTTATCCTTGTCATCTCTTTGACTTTTCTTTATCTTCTCTTTGTCTTCATCAAAACAATATAGTGATGCATGCTGTATTTCCATCTCCCCAATGTGATGATGCACGCTTGCATTCTCAATCTTCCCCTTTTTGATGATGACAAACCACAATAGATCATATGACAAACTATAATAGATCCTGGATAAGCACTTGCGTTTATCTTTGTTTTAAGACTTGAAGACATTCAACTTAGCTTTGTGATTGCTATGAACATGAAGCGCTGCTCCCCCTTACTCTACCCCCCCCCCCCCCCCCCCCCCTCAATCCTTGCATGAGGTGGTATATAGGATTCATCATTTCTCTTCCTTTAGTTAGGTGGGTAGCATATGTATACAATCTGCAAAACTCAAACAACTTTCTCCCCATTTGGCATGATAAAAAATCAATGATATAAAATGAAGTATATAGCAAAAAAAAATGAAAGAAAAAAAACAACATTCTTAAAATTTCTAGTGTAATCGATTATCCATGTTTCTTAATCGATTAAAACCTTTTAAATTGCACAGATATGAGTTTCCAAACCGGGCTAAATATGAGTTTTTGGGCTAAAATCCCCAGCTTGACTTGCAATAAATGTCAATCCAAATGTCATCCCTAGTTAGAATAGATAAGGTCCAAGGTATCGTTTTCAATTGTTAAATCATCAATAAAAGTTTTTAATTCACAAATTTTATTTTCATGTTCAAGAATCAACCTTTTTTTATCCGCATACTTTTTAAGTTTTTCATGCATTTCGACATAAGCACCATAAAACATATCATACACTGGGGAATCATCGAAATTAGAACTTGAATCAGAATAGTTTACCTCACTAGATTCATCTTGGTCACTTACTTTGCAAGAATTCGGATTTTGAGCCACAAGACATAGCTTGTTTGATTCTTTATCTTATGAGGTCCTTATTGATATAGTGTCCTCTTCGGGTGCATCCCAAATGATGTAAGCCTTCTTGCTTTGATGTCCCGAGAGTCTTTCTTATCATGCTCAATCTTCTTGAGAAAAGTAGGGCATGTTTACCTCATGTGGCCTACTTTCCCACACTCATGGCAAATCACTTTGTCTTTGGGATACTTGATTTTCTTGATTGAGTCTTTTGCATATTCTTTCCAAAACTTTACGAATCCTGCATTTTTCTTAAAATTTTTCTGAATTTGTTGACCAGAAGGGACATAGTTTCGTCATTGATATCAAAATCAGACTCATCACCATCAACTCTACCTTTTTGACTTCTTGAATGTGATTTTGTTGCTTTGAAGGAGATGTAACGACCCGATTTTCTACCCTTGAATTTTTTTTAATTATTTTAATCCTTTCTTACATACAGTCGTCACCTTCATTGAAAACTCTCAAGTATCACTCTTTGAAAATACCCTTTACCCTATTATATTATCATACAAATTTATGTTGCGGAAAAACATAATTCATTTAGATAACATTTACCACATACATCCAGTTACGGGTTTTCCAAGGTTATAACGTCCATAACTACATGTCACCATATTATCCTAATCAGATTACATTTATCCCAAAATGCTATCGAATCAAATACAACGTCGAATAGCAATAAAGACACTCAATTAAATAGACACAAAGACTTCCTATTTGAGCTTCATCCTCAAAATCCTTCATTTACCTACAATGAGATTAT
Source organism: Lupinus albus (assembly GCA_009771035.1). Classification (NCBI taxonomy): domain Eukaryota; kingdom Viridiplantae; phylum Streptophyta; class Magnoliopsida; order Fabales; family Fabaceae; genus Lupinus; species Lupinus albus. Next base: position 11,963,292 of record CM020019.1, on the reverse strand, counting down.
CATAAACAACACACAAAACAAAAGGGAGTAAGTCATTAGTTCAAACTAACATCACATGATAATCCACATTCAAATACAATCAAGCTTTGATGTAATTCATAAACACACATACGAAATTATAAACATTCAAATCATCTTCCTTTAATTTCCACTTTACTCATATTCATCCTATAGTATATATATCCCATAATATATATTCTATAGTATGCATATTACGTTCGTTCGAAACATCATCGGTCTCGTTCTTCATACCCACCCTATAACATATATATCCCATAATATATATCCTATAGCATGTATATTACTTTCTTTCTCAACATCTTCCTTTTTATAGCTCATATTCACCCTATAGAATATATATCCCATACTATATATCCTATAACAAGCATACAGCATTCATGTCATTTCTCGTCATTCATATTCACACTATAGAATATATATCCCATACTATATACCCTATAGCATGCATATGACTTTCATGTGACATTCACGTTTCTCATTATTCATATTCACCCTATAGAATATGTAACGACCCGATTTTCATAACTCGAAAATTTTGAAAACTTTATTAAATGCAAATATTAGTTAAGTTTCCCAATTCAAAATGCGGAAATAATCAATAATACTTTTTCATCAAAACATTACATCACATTCTATTCTAATCCATAATTCATACAATTATCCTTTGTTTCAATTACAACACTGATAAAGGTATTCATGCTAATCTTATTGCATCTTTTGAAAAAGTTCATTTATACAACATAGCTACTTCAACATATTTCTCATATTACATACATTATACAAATATAATTTCGGAATACAAAAACGACTACTCCAGTCTATACTCCCATCAGCAAACATCCACGACGCCACAGCAACATCCTGAACTCATATATAACACATAGACAAGGAAAAGCAGAGGGAGTAAGAACCAACTACGGTGACCGTAGCGTGGAATTACATGGAGTAATATCATTAAAGTATAACAACCTACACAATCATCTAAAATCAATCATAGTAAACATATACCATTTATATACCAGTCAATACCTTAAACCACATAATGTGCACCTATTCAATCAGTATAATCACCACATTTCTTTTAGACATTTCAACGCATCAGTACAACACTTCTACAACAATTCAATACAACTACGACCACCCAATATCACAAAGGGCCAATCAAATTAACATCACGAATGCAGGTCACATTCATACCACGAAGGCATATCAAAATTCCATACCACGAGGGGCAGGTCAAACTCCATACCACGAGGGGCAGGTCAAACTCCATACCACGAAGGGCAGGTCAAACTCCGTACCACGAGGGGCAGGTCAAACTCCATACCACGAAGGGCAGGTCAAACTCCGTACCACGAGGGGCAGGTCAAACTCCGTACCACGAGGGGCAGGTCAAACTCCGTACCACGAGGGGCAGGTCAAACTCCGTACCACGAGGGGCAGGTCAAACTCCGTACCACGAGGGGCAGGTCAAACTCCATACCACGAGGGGCAGGTCAAACTCCATACCACGAGGGGCAGGTCAAACTCCATACCACGAGGGGCAGGTCAAACTCCATACCACGAGGGGCAGGTCAAACTCCATACCACGAGGGGCAGGTCAAACTCCATACCACGAGGGGCAGGTCAAACTCCATACCACGACATCAATCACAATATAATATTTCCACTGCATTATTCTAACATTGCAAATTCCTCAAAACACAAGACACCACATCAATGTCATAAACATAATGTATCTCATATCCTACCACAACAGAACCACTCACAACATCATCATCACATAATATAATTATGTCCATTTATCACCAACAAGCGGTTCATCACAAAATCATTATTACAAATATACCCACAAATCAACAAATCAACAACTCATCACACAATCATTGATACAAACACACCCATATATGTTTATAACAAATCAACCATCCATAATACAACATTATCATAAATAAACCACACACAACATATTCTTCATCATATAACACATTAACGTTAGAACCAGTTTTCACGAAGGTGTATTACCATAAATGAGCATATAGCGGTTTATGTAAATAAACGGTTTTCCCGCACATATATTCCCACTTTTATGGCTAATACATCCTCAGGTGAAATACATACTTTCACATGGGACATAAACACCCAAAGGAGTTTCTATCCGTTAATATGCTCCGATTCTTGAGGGGAAATCGGAGAATGATGACTCTAATGAATTACTCTAAGACCACAATGGTCTTCTCCCTCACCTTAGGTTGCGTAAGCTCCGTTGCTCCGCAAAAGAGCTTCATCTCCCTCCATCTCCTTCAACCTCCATTGTTGCTTTTTCCTCTCCAAAGCACTCCAATGTTCCATTAAGAAGCAATAGGAAGAGGTTTGATGTGTTTTTGAGGTTTAGTGAAGGAAATGGTCGGAATCCATGAGGAGTCGCCGCTAGGAGTGAAAGGGGATAAAAGAAGTGAAGATTAGGGTTTGTGAAACCCTTTCCTTACTTTTATAGCTCTTACGCTCTCGCCCAAGCGAGGGATTCTCGCTCAGGCGAGAATCTCACAGTGGCGATATTTTTATATGATGTAATCGATTACATGCATAGTGTAATCGATTACATCATGAAAAATTACACATATCTGACATTTTTATACTATGTAATCGATTACATGAATAGTGTAATCGATTACATGCATATAGTAATCGATTACATGAATAGTGTAATCGATTACATGAATGGTGTAATCGATTACATGCATAGTGTAATCGATTACATCATGAAAAATTACGTATGTTTGATCAGATATCAGCATGTAATCGATTACAAGGACCATGTAATTGATTACACTGTGTTATCAGCCCAAAATTGTCATTTCTCGCTCAAGCGAGACTTACAGGACTGATACTATAATTTTAAAGACTCAAAAATCAGGATGTTACAGAATATATATCTCATACTATATATCCTATAGCATGCATATGACTTTCATTTTGACATCCAGTTCTCATCCTTCATATTCACCTTATAGAATATATATCCCATACTATATATCCTATAACATGCATATGACTTTCATTACTCCGAGTCATCTTTTCATTGGGCCTCCCCCAACAATGTTACTTTCAATTGAGTCATCTTTTCATTGGGCCTCCCCCAACAATGTTACTTTCATCGGAGTCATCTTTTCATTGGGCCTCCATCAACAATGTTACTTTCATCGGAGTCATCTTTTCATTGGGCCTCCCCCAACAATGTTACTTTCATTTGAGTCATATTTTCATTGGGCCTTCCCAACAATGTTACTTTCATTTGAGTCATCTTTTCATTGGGCCTCCCCCAACAATGTTACTTTCATCGGAGTCATCTTTTCATTGGGCCTCCCCAATGTTACTTTCATCGGAGTCATCTTTTCATTGGGCCTCCCCCAACAATGTTACTTTCATTTGAGTCATCTTTTCATTGGGCCTCCCCAACAATGTTACTTTCATTTGAGTCATCTTTTCATTGGGCCTCCCCCAACAATGTTACTTTCATCGGAGTCATCTTTTCATTGGGCCTCCCCCAACAATGTTACTTTCATCGGAGTCATCTTTTCATTGGGCCTCCCCCAACAATGTTACTTTCATCGGAGTCATCTTTTCATTGGGCCTCCCCCAACAATGTTACTTTCATCGGAGTCATCTTTTCATTGGGCCTCCTCCAACAATGTTACTTTCATTTATAACAGAAAAGTCACGCATTTTCCAACATAATGCATAGATTACAGACGTATCATTTTAAACCATTACCTCTTTCACATACCTCATTCATATCAGTAAGTATGATTTAGAGCCACTTATCCCTTACCTCAGTGAGTTTTGCGGATCGGTTCCGAGTAACTTTAAAAGCCTCCTCCGCGATTTCCTCCAACCTTAGGATCTTTCCTCATTTTCACCAATAACAACAATGTTAGTCATTTATTCAAAATAACAAATAAATAACTCGTATTTCATCATCAAATACACAAGGGATTCATATATATTCAAGATTTCCAAAACTACTTCAATATAAGTTTTCAAACATCTAAACATTCAAGTTTATCTCATATATCAACATTCAAGCACAAACTCATCATCCACATCTAACATTTCATCTCTTTCTCTTTATACACATATTCTCATATTAGGGGTTTTTGGGGTTTTCATGTGTAACCCACAACCTTTTCCATTCATACAATATCAACTGTAAATCAAAAGTTTACAAGAGAAAAAACAACATAAAACGAACCATAACTCTAAATGATGAGTTTTCATGGTTTCTCATGTTTTGAAAATAAATCCAACATACCCAAAACAAGTTAGAGAGGAAGAAGAAGAGTTAGTAACAAGAGGTTTACTTCTTCTTAAGCTCCAAGATGAGTCCTAAGGCTCATTGCTCTTGAAAAGCTCTCCTTTCCATCTTCTCTTCGAAGTTCTAACCCAAAAATGTGTTTTGGGTTTCTATTTTATAGACACTGCGATAAGTGTAATCGATTACAAGTATAGTGTAATCGATTACACTGTGTAAATCATAGAGGCATCGTCGCTATGTAATCGATTACCAACATGGTGTAATCGATTACATTAATACGATGTAATCGATTACCATAAGTGTGTAATCGATTACACAGTGTAAATTACAAAGGCATCGTCGCGATGTAATCGATTACCAACATGGTGTAATCGATTACATTGTGTCAGATGTACATATCTGATGCTTTTAATCATCACGTAATCGATTACCAGGACTGTGTAATCGATTATCAGGACTGTGTAATCGATTACCAGGACTGTGTAATCGATTACACTGTGTCAGATGCACAGGTCTGATTAGTTTATCAGAATGTAATCGATTACCAGGAGTGTGTAATCGATTACACTGTGTCAACAGCCCAAAATTGCCATTTCTCGCCTAGGCGAGACAACTCTCGCTCAGGCGAGAATCCTCCAGTATAGTCCAGGATTTCACCCTCTCAGGTGATCCTTTCTCGCTCAGGCGAGAATCTCTCGATCAAGCGAGGCTTCCAGGACTGATACTATAATTTTAAAGATTAAAATTTGGGGTGTTACAGGAGATTTCCTTGATATTTTGTCCGTTTGTTCATGTCGTATCTCCATTTCATGTTCTTGAAGATTTCCCCGAAAAGTGTTGCGAGTGACATAGAATCCAAGTTTTTGATTCCATTAATATCGTCACTTCACCATTAGCAAACACTTTTATCTAATGTTGCAAGATGGTTAACATTGTAAATAAATTGCTTTTGCATATCACTAATAGATTCATGTGGAAACATGTGAAATAACTCATAATCATGTGTCAATGCATTTAATCTAGCCCGCTTAAGCTCACTAGTGCCCTCATGGGTTATTTGTAAAGTATCTCACATTTCCTTGGCACTAATATATTGTGAAACCCGAAAAAACTCGTCATATGAAAGCGCAAAAGTAATACTATTTTCGCTTTCAAATCTTGCTGCACTTTTTCTTTTCATCATTGGTCAAGAGACATTTTGGCTTTTCTTTGGTTTCACCTTCCACCAAGGATAGTGGAACATAAGGAATATTTTATACGTTATCCCAAATATTTGTATCTATGGCCTCAATAAAGGTTCTTATTCTAACTTTCCATTAGGCATACCCCTCGCCACTAAAAACTGGAGGACGATTGATGGATGCGCCATCGATGCCGTAAGGGTTAGTAGAGCCCATGGTGAAAATGCCTAGGATCAACGATCTGAAAAGGTGTAATAGATCAAAATTCCCACTTTTCTGGTTAATGAGAAGTTCTAAAAATTACACTATTTAATTGATTATGTCTGCTCTTAATCGATTAACACCATATGTATTTAATCAATTAACACCAACTGTATTTAATCGATTAACACCAACTGTATTTAATCGGTTAACACTAGGTTTAATCGATTAACATGTATCTTGTTTTCTTTTCACATAAAATTATAGTGGTCTACCATATCTTCGATGCAAGCTACCTAATGAATTTATACCTATATGATCACAAATTCAGAACATGCAACAAATTTAGTAAGCAATGTAATCTAATTATGGAAAACGTAAATTGACTTAAAGAGATAAAGGGATAGAGAAAATGGAGACAATGATCTTTTATCCTGGTTCGTTTGTGGGTCCACTTGCAAACTACATCTAAGCTTTTCATTCTGATCTTGGGAGATTTTTATTCAATATAGGAACGACTGTTTACAAACACTCTTCCAATTACAAGACCCCTTTCTTGGCCCTAGAGCTCTTGAATGGTTTGCCATTCGCACCCGCTTCTAATGGATATTCAACACCACTGCAAACGGTTTGGCCTTAGCCAGTCCAAATTCCCAACCAACAGCACATAACCTCAACTCGAATTTCCCAAACTCTATTCTCTCTAAAAAGGTGATACCAACACACCTAGAGAATACAAGATCAATCGTCTACAAAAATTTAAATGTGTTGAAAAACATTTCTTTGATGCATGATGACCATTCTACATGATGTGAGACTTCCATTCAAGGTTCACCTAGCCTAGATTATAACCAATCAATCATCTTAAGATTTTAGAAATATAAAAACTTAATCTAAGTCTTCTTAATTGATCTTGAGCCTTGATTTTGTTGTTTGTTGAGTTATCTTTGTCTTCAAGCTTCGCCTATTATCCTTGTCTTCATCAAAACATCGTGATGATGCATACTTTCAATCTCAGCTAAAATAACTAAAAAACCACATTAATTGGTAGTGCAAGAATCCGAGCCTTTAGATTTGATTATACATTGATATATGTAATTAGATAGAACGTTAAGAAGAAATGGAAAACATTATTTTATCACCTTTATTGATGATTTCTCTGATTAAACTTGTGTATAACTTATGAGAAATAAAAGTGCAACGCTTGACATATTTAAGTTATATATGATTGAAATTGAAATTCTCTTAATAAGAAAAGAAGGAAACTTAGAAGCGATAAATGAACTGAGTATGACTCTAGCTTGTTCGAAGATTTTTATAAATTGAATAGTATTATTTATGAAAAACTACACCTTATTCATCGAAAATGAATGGTAAAGCTGAAAGAAAGAACAAAACAATAACAAAATTAGTTGTACCTATTATGCTAAGTTCTAGTGAAACACCCTCTTGGTAGAGTGAAATTTTATTAATTGTTTGCTATGTGCTAAATAGAATCCCCAAAACCAAGAGTAAAATTTCCCCATATGATATATTTAAGAATATATAACCAAATTTGTCTTATTTGAGAACTTGGGGTTGTCTGACTTATGTCCGGATCCGAGATCTTATGAGAGTTAAACTCACAAGTAGAACCCATGAATGTTTATTCATTGGGTATGATAAAATATCAAAGCGTACAAGTTTTATGACCTTAACGCAAAATGGCCATTGAGTCTAACGATGCTGACTTTAATGAAAATAATTTCCTTTCAAATTGAGAAATAGTGGGACAATTCAATTAGTCACATAACCTTGATTAGGGACAATGATAAAAATGAAAGGTTTAAAATAGATCCTAGAAGAAGTAAGAGAGCAAGATCTCTTAAAGAGTACGAGTCTGATTATATGGTCAATACATTAGAAGAAGACCCATACATTTTCCAAAAAGATTTGAATTCTTTGGATGTTAATTTGTGACAATAAGCCATAAATAATGAGATGGATTCTCTAGAGTCTAACGAGACTTGACATTTAGCCGAATTGCCTCTTGGTTATAAACTGATTGGTTGTAAGTGGGTATTGAAAATGAACCTGAAACTTGGTGGCAGAGTGGAAAAATAAAAGGTTGCCCAGAGTTTTAGGCAAAGTGAGAATGTATTTTTTGAACCTTTTTGCCTGTGACTAGAATAACATCCACTAAAGAACTAATATTGCTCGCTGCGATACATGATTTAGGATTACTTCAAATAATGTTCAGACAACTATTTTAAATGGTGATTTGGACCAAAGTAGCGACATGAAAAGTTTGACAATTTAATTGTCTCGAATGAGTTTTAGGTGAATGAACGTGACAAATGTATTTATTACAAATCAGAAAATGGCATTTGGATTATCATATGTATCTTTTTAGACAATCTACTCATATTTGGTTCCAACACTCATGTTGTTAATAATGTGAAATCATTGTTGTGTAACAAATTTGATATGAAAGACCATGAAGAGACAAATGTAATTCTTGGTATAAATATTACTAGGTCAAAAGAAGAAAATTCTTTTTATCAGAAGAAGAACTTATAGAAATATAATTATTTTGATTGTAAATCCGCTAACACACAGTATAATCTAAGTGTAAAACTGTTTAGGAACACATTGAAGGTGTAAGACAAAGTGAGTATGCTAGCACCATTGACACCATTCAGTATGCCACTGATTGTACCAGACCCAAAATTACCTATTTTGTGGGAATATTATGCAGGTTTACTAGTAGACCTAGTATGAAGCATTGATATGCTATACAAAGGGTAACGAGGTACCTTAAGAAAACAATGAACCTTGGATTACACTACCAAAGGTTTCTTATTGTCCTAGAATGATTCAACGATGCTGATTGGAATACTCAATTTGATGGTTCCTTAGAAACTAGTGACTATTTAACATAACTGGTGGGATTGTTTCTTGGAAGTTAAAGAAACAGACTAATTTTGTTCACTCCACTATGGAAGCCAATATGATAATACTATAAACAACTAGCGAAGAAGTAAGTTAGTTGAGAAGCTTGCTTGAAGAGATTCCCCTATGGGAAAAATCAATATTAGCTGTGTTGATCCATTGTGATCATACCACAACTACTGCAATGATTTAGAATTGCTTTTGTAGTGGTAAGAAGTGACAAATACGTCGTATGGACATCACTTTTGAGAGTAACTCTCAACATGAGCTGTTAGAGTGAATCATTTACGCACTAATGATAACTTAGTAGATCATTTGACGAAAAGATTAGCTAGAGAGAAAGTCCATTACTTCTAAGAGTATGCCACTATTGCCCTTGGAACGAAGATAACTCATGATGGTAACTCGATCTAACTAATTGGAGATACAAAGAAATAAGCTCAATGTGTAATAACAAGTTGTGAAGTGATATAAGAATGAAGATGCTATAAAATGGTGAGAAGCATAATTCTTCCAGTAAATGAAAGAATGGGTTAAACTCTTAATAAGATCTATACTCCATTTGGAGTAGAATACCTAGACTACAGGAGTACTCTTAATAGACTCACCTATGTGAATGTGAATGTGGGGGTCACTTTCTATGAAATTTAGGGGGATAAGTTTCTAGAGCATTCATTATGTGACACCCTAGATTTTAAATCATTAAAATTATTGTATCAGTCCTGGGAGCCTCGCTTGAGCGAGAAAGTGTCGCCTTGGCGAGAGAGGCTCACATGGGAGGGTGAAATCCTAGGCTATACTGAAGGATTCTCGCCTGAGCGAGAGTGGTCCTGCTTGAGCGAGAAATGGCATTTTATAACCTGTCGAGGCTGTGAGATACTCGCTTGAGCGAGAATCCCTCGCTTGAGCGAGAGGGTCAAATATGAGTTTTAAAAATGGGCGGGATTTTCTCGCTTGAGCGAGAATTGGCTCGCTTGAGCGAGATGTGAAGGAAGGAAGAGTTTTCAAGAGCAAGGAGTCTTGGGAATCATCTAAGAGCTTGAGAAGAGGTAAAACTCTTGATTCTAACTCTCTTCTTCTCTTTGAAACTCATTTTGGGTATGGTGGATCTCTTCTCAAAATGTCAGAAACCATGGAAACTCATCCTTTTGAGTTATGGTTTGTTTTATGTTGTTTTTCTCTTGTAAACTCTTGATTTAGAGTTAGTATTTCAAGAATGGAAAGAGTTTGTGGGTTGATTCATGAAAACCCCAAAACCCTAAAATGAAAATGTGGTTAAAGAGGGAAATGGGTAAAATGTTAGATGTAGAAGATGAGTAGGCACTCTAATGTTGAAATATGAGATGAATATGTATGTTTTAGGTGTTTGTAAACTTATAATGAAAGTAGTTTAGAAACATTGAAAATGTGTTAAATCTCTTATATGTTGAAAGATGCAATATGAGTTATTTATGTGTTATTTGGAATAAATGACTAACATTGTGTTACATGGTGGGAATGAGGAAAGATCCTAAAGTTGGAGGCGGTGTCAGTGGAACTTGTGAAGTTACCAAGAACCAAACCCAACAATCACCGAGGTAAGGATAAGTCTTTAACTTATGCATTGCAATAGAAAATGTGTGAATTTTCTGGTTGTGGTTAATGATCAAGTTATGAACCACTTATTTATTAGAAACATATATGGATATGTTTGTAATAATGGTTGCGTGGATTTACTATTTATGAATTGATGGTGTATCAATGAAAATAAAACTTGTTTTAGCCGACCATGATTGGTTAGCGACTTTGGCTCAAGTAATGTAGCAAAACTTTGGCTCAAGTAATATAGCAAACTTTGGCTCAAGCGATGTAGCAAGTTTTGGCTCAAGCGATGTAGCAAGCTTTGGCTCAAGCGATGTAGCAAGCTTTGGCTCAAGCGATGTAGCAAGCTTTGGCTCAAGCGATGTAACACGCTTTGACTCAAGCGATGTAGCAAACTTTGGCTCAAGTTATGTAGCATGGTTTTCAAAAAGTATAAACGATGGAAATGATTTTAAGTATATTTAACTCTGAATTGTTTACTTAATCGTATTAAAATGTGGATTAATGTATATTGACATTTATTGAGTTAACGACTTACTCCTTTGTGTTTTCTGTGAATTGTCAATGTTAATCCCATTGCAGGTAGGTGAAAGATTTAAGGATTACTTGGTTAGGAGTTTGAGGCTTTTAGTTTTTTTGAAGTCCTTATCTTCATTGTTTTGAATTATAATTGATTGTATTTTGTACATGAATATTTGTAACTCTGGATATTTGTAGCTATGGGTATTTTGGAATCCCATAGATAGTTGTATGCGGTAGTTACCGGGATGCATTAATGAATTATGATTTTCTACTAATTGAATGTGTATGTTGTTTTTGGACTTATGAAATGAGTATGAGAAGGCAAGTGAGGTTTAGAATAAGTTATTGAAAGTTGTATTTAAAAGTTATGGGAATTGCATGAAAAAGGAGTAAAATAAGGAAAAATTTTCAAGGGTAGATTTTTGGGTCCTTACACACTATAATGGGATAAACGTACATGACCTTTAATGATACAAAATGCTTTACAAAATGTTCCTTTCATATGACATATTTTTTAAGCACATGTTTATAGAAACTACATAATTGCTCTAAAATCAATTTTTAATCTAAAGTGGGGGATTGTTGGAATAAAAGAACCACCACCAATGAGGATATTTGGGTGTAAAATGAAAAACCCAACTCCCATATAGGATGTTGGAAACACTTGAAAATTGTTTGTAAGCCTTTAGGCTTTGTTTGGTTTAAGAGAAGAAAATTGATAGAGAGAAAGAGGTGATAAAGATAGTGTGAAGAAAGAAAGATGTGAGAAATAGAGTGAATTTTTGTATTGTTTGGTAAAAGAGAAAGAAGAAAGAAAAACATGAGAAATGTGTGATTTATTCTCTCCCTTTTTTCTCATCTCACTTTATTATCACAAGTAGAGAGAAAGAGTTTTTATGGGATCCACCTACTTTTTTACTCTCTCCATTCTTTCTCATCTCTCAACCAAATGGGAGAAACTTCTATTTTCTCTTTAACTTCTCTCTCCTTCATTTCTCTCTTCCCTAACTCTCTTCTACCAAACAAAGGGTTAGTGCATACTTAGGGTGTGCAATAGGGGGTACAAGAATTTTGTGGTGGATCATGACACAAACAATCAAAACCCCAAACATGCGTTCACGCACCATCACTACCTCATTTGCCAACTTATGACCGGCTCAGATCGCATCTGAGTTCAGGCTTGAGCCCCATAGTTTTTACTTTTATTTTTATTGGGACATGTTGACCAAGTCAACACACACTTGACATGCATGATGACCAAGTCAACATGGCTTTTTCCAGATTTGCGAGATGAGAGGAGGATCTGATCAATGCAACCGTTGGCTACATCTTATCGTCAAATCTTCTGGCCATTTTGGCTGAGATATTTTTTCTGGGCCATTGGATTGACATGGCCGTTGGGAGTTTCCACCTATAAATAGATGCTTCGTCCATTCATAACTTTTTCAGTTAAGAACATTTCCTTAACTTTTCCTCTCTTCCTTTCTGTCGAAGCATATTTGACTCCATTCTCCCTCTTTCTTTCTGTGGTACTAGAATTGGCACAAGTGGCCATATTATGGGAATTTCGAGACTTGACACTGGAAGCCATATTGTGGGAAATTCGAGAATTTGCATGGGTGGCTATACTGTGGGTATTTTAAGAATTGGCATTGTTAGTCATATTGTGTGTGTATTCGAAATCGGTTCTTATAGTACAATAAGAATACGAAACAAAGAACTGAATTGCTTTATCCTGAGGACGATGTGATTGATATTCTACCTCACATTTGGGGCAACACCATAAAATGTCTTAAAGAGAGTGATCTTGTTATGACTCAACTAATAATATATATTCGATGCCATATTTTTCGTTAAATATGACATTTTCATAACAATCTCCACCTTAGTATATCTTTAGGAGCAACAAATAGAAAACTAGACAAGATCTAGATTTTGATAAGGAAATGCTTATAGATCTTTTAGTCGTACTTGGAACCATCCTTTGATGTTTTATCTTACTGAAATTTTAGGATGGAAAATATAAGTTATGAGGAATTTGGTGCAATGATGAAGGCTAACACAAATTGGAGAGAGGCATTATTTGAGAGAATTTACTAGCCTAAGTCTGAAACTGATGAGGATGTGTCATTGCAATCAAACAATGACCACTACATTACTTCAAAAAATGTAAGATTTTACCTATGGAAAGACAAATGTGTTAATAAAAGCATTCATTTTCCTTTTTTCATTCCTAAATTCTTCTTATGTACTTTCCATAAACCACTCATATTGGAGTACAACTCCCTTTCGGAACTCAAAATAATTGAAGGAACATAATTTTTTTTTACCTTTTTATTGAAAAAAATTTAAAATCATAATCATTGAATATTTTTCTACATGACACAATCCTCATCCAATACTAGGATCTGTAGATCACGAGAGAATCTCAATCCCACATTTTAGAGTGAAATATGATATATAGAGTGCATTGATATTATAAGAGTTTTTACATTGGTAGTACATCATTCGTCATATAATATTCATATTTAATCATTATTAATTCTTAAATGTAAGTGATATAAATGAATAATGGATAACATACAAACTGTGTATAAATCTTTTTAATGACATTGCATAAATATTACACTCATTATAGTCGAGTTTAGTTTGGTAATTTGTTAAGTTATTTTGTTTTGAAATAATTTAAAATATGCTATCTTTACAAGTTTATTTACATCATTTGTTGTTACCTTCATCTCGTAACAGGACAAATGTTAAAGAACAAAAGTTTAGAATTTTGATTAATTAGGAGCACAAATTACACTATCTATTGGTCCATCACATTTAATATCAACTTTAGTGGGAAAATTTACATGTCTAATATAGTTTGACTAGATTATTACGTTTATTGTGCAACTTTTTAAAAAATTACCAAAGTGACACAGTTTTTATAGAACTCGTGCTTACCATGCATGAGTTCTTCTTTGTTACTCTTGCCTCCCATGCATGAGTCTATATCCTATTTTAGTTTACCCACACCCACAATACTCGTAGATCATAAGCACGAGATTTGGGTGGGTGATTCACATACATATGACTCGTAGATTACATCCACGAAATTGTTTAAATATGACAAAAAAATTACAGCTCGTGCATGAGAAGTATGAGTCTAGGTGAGAGAAAAAATATAATATAGACTCGAGCGTAGGAGGCATGAGTAACAAAGAACTCGTGCATGGCAAGCACGAGTTCTATAAAAGCCACATCACTTTGATAATTTTCCAAAAAGTTGCACTATAACCCTAATATAGTCAAACTACACTAGTCATTTAAATTTTCCTACTCTAGTGACATTCATATATTACTTTTGGTTGAGGGAAATCTGAGAAGACAGAGAGAAACCGCAAATTGCGACTGGCGAACTGAGAAAGCTCTCTCTCTCTAGAAATCGTGACTGGAACTGGCGCCTCCTCCTCCGCGATCAGAACTGGCGAATTGAGAAACGTGTGGCAGAAATTGTGGGTACTGGAGGAACTGAACGTCACTATTCTCTCTCAATTTGCGGCGACACTCTCTCAATCCACGACGACATCGATTTTTCTTGAATTTCTCTCTTTCTCCCTGGTAGTGGGGCAATGAAGAAAACTAGGGTTGTTTCATTATGATTGTTTCAGATCCAATAATTCCTTGGAAATTTCTAAGTGATCATGACTCCGCCACAAAGGGGGCTGCAGGTCAGCATGCTTGTGTCTCTTCTCCGACAAAGAAATCTTTTGCCCAAGCTGTAAAATATTCATGTCAAGTACCGATTTATCAACTTCCCCAACCTTGTGTTAAGGGTGATGCAATAGTGATACAAATCCTTGAAGTTGACTACCAAGAAGGTCTTCAACGCTGCAAAAATCACCTCAATGGTCGATTGATTCTCTGAAAAGGGGACACCCCTATCAAATTTGCAAATTTAAAAGAAAAAATCTCAACTTTATGGAGTATGCTCGATAACTGGAATATGATTTCTCTAGCAAAAGGCTTCTATGAATTTTCATTTGAATCAGCACAAGACATGAGATCGGTCTGTGCTATTGGAGCATGGAATCTCAAACGTGGGTTTCTTCGGCTTTTCCTATGGACCCCTGACTTCAACCCAGGTATTCAAAAGGTTTCTCACTCTCAATGCTGGATTAAAATCTTGGGCCTTCCTCAAGAATATTGAATTCCCAAGATCATATTCTCAATAGCAGGGGGGATATGCATCCCAATTTCCCTTGATGTTGCAACAAATGACCGAACCTTTGGTCATTTTTCCAAAGTTCTAGTAGACATTGATCTTAAAAGTAAGTTACCATATCAGATTTTGGTGGAAATGGAAGGCTTTGCCTTGTTCGTGTCTATTGAATATGAAAATTTTCCTGAATTCTGCTTTACTTGTCAATCCATTAGCCACTTGGCATCAAATTGAAGAATGAATGTACAAAAGGATAGGGTCTTGGATAAACCAAAGACTAGAAAAAACACAATAGTGGAGAAGCCACAACTTGTCAAAGTTAATGAGTTATACATTGATCTGAATATAGGCAAATGATAGGTCTTGGAAAATCCGTTATTGGAGGTTGCAGATACTAATCTCCAACTAAATTTGGAAACATATCTCAACCTTCAAGAGGTTCAGGTTAACTCTTCTTCAGATGAGGAGGGGGGCATTGTTTCAACCTCTGCTAGGGTGGTTCATTCTACGAATGAGTTAGAGGATTTTTTAGTAGCTGAGTCTTCAACGAATGGGAAAGGTTCAGGAAAAAAAGTGGATGAAAGGATTGACCCTCAAAATATTGAGGGAAATGAGTGGCTGAAATAGTTGCAAACTGGAAAGTCCATAGTTCAATCTCAGGATAATATGATTAACACGGCTGTTGCTAATGAGTCAAGATTAGTTAGCAGAATGTGGGCTGATGAGGATGATGAGGATGTGGTTGAAGAATCTTATAATAAGGTGTTCTCCAAATCCAAGAAAAAGAACTTGAAAAAGAAAAGTAGCCTTGAGAAGGTGCATTGTACCCATAGAGGGGCCTATCTTTCTGTTTCCAGATGAAGATGATCTTTTGGAATCGTAGGGGTTTTGTCAACTCTAACACTAAGCTGGTATTAAAGAACTTTTGTCTTGCTAATAAACCTGATTTGTTGTTTATTTTTGAACCTATGATTATGGTAGATCAAGTGCATCCTCAATTTTGGGATGCTTTGAATTTAAAGCTATTTTTTGTGAATAACAAAGACTCTTTGATGCCAAATATATGGGGTTTTTGTAAGGTTAATTTTCATCAGTTAGTGATTTCAAATTCTATTCAGCAAGTTGCCATCTCCATGGAGGTGGACAATCAAATCTTCTTTGTTTGTGCTGTGTATGCTCACATTAACCACATTAGGAGAAGATCTATTTGGGCTGAGTTGAGCTCTATTATGATAAGCTTTCCCAACCCTTGGTGTTGTATTGGGGATTTTAATGTTGTGATGGGAGGTCACGAATGTAGGGGATCTCATATCCCTCTTAGAATCGCTTGTGCGAATTTTCAGGACTTCACTAATGACATAAATTTAACTCTCATTCTCACTAGGGGTGTTGAATTCACGTGGACTAATAAAAGATGAGGACAAGCTCATATAGAAAAGAGGCTTGATAGACCAATGTGCAATGATGAATGACTCTCGGCTTGGAATAACTCAACTTTTTGTACTCTACCTAAGATTGACTCTGATCA
Source organism: Lupinus albus (assembly GCA_009771035.1). Lineage (NCBI taxonomy): Eukaryota > Viridiplantae > Streptophyta > Magnoliopsida > Fabales > Fabaceae > Lupinus > Lupinus albus. Next base: position 11,946,805 of record CM020019.1, on the reverse strand, counting down.
TCACCCTCTAATGCTTTGCTTTTATAACAATCCATTTAACAAAGTTGTTCCCTTCAGATTCCACAAAATATGGTTGCAACATGCTGACCTACAAAAACCAGTGAAGTTTTCTTGGGCTACTGACATTGTAGGTTGTCTCATGTTCATCATGTCTAAAAAGCTTAAACTGCTCAAAGGGGTGCTAAGAGTTTGGAATAAAGATGTGTTTAGAAATGTCCATCTCAGAGTCAAGAGAGCTTTGGATAATGTGGACTATATTCAATAGTGTCTTAATGACTTGGGCAGTGACCAAGATTTGATTGAGCAAGAACAACAAGCTCAAAAAGAGCTTATGTTGGCTTTGAATTTTGAAGAGGAGCTTTGGAGGGAAATGTCTGGAATAAATTGGCATACCAAGGGGGATAGAAATACAAATTTTTTCCACAAAGTAGCCAAAATCAGATATGCTACAAAGTCTTTAACTATGCTAAGAGATGGGGAGGATGTTCTGACTAATCAATCTGCAATTGCTAATCTTGCACTGGAATATTTCACCGATCTTTATGCCTCTCAGAGCCAGACTCAACCTAACAATCTCATTCAATCAATTATTCCTCTACTTGTCTCTGATCTGGACAACTCTAATCTCACTAAGCTTCCTCTTCCTGAGTAAATTAAGTGTGTTGTCTTCTCTTTGAATGGAGAAGGTGCTCCTGGACCTGATGGATTTGGTGGTTACTTCTTCCAAGAATTTTGGGATATAGTGGGGTTAGATGTCTGTAACTCAGTCTCACAATTCTACATCCAAATTTGGCTGCTTCCCAATCTTAATTCTAACTTTATGATCCTCATTCCAAAGGTCCCTAGTGCTGATAGAATCGAGGATATTAGGCCTATTGCTTTGGCTAATTTTCAATTCAAAATCATTTCCAAAATCCTTGCTGATAGATTTGCCTTAATTGCTACAAAGATCATTTCAAACCACCAAAGATGGTTCATTAAAGATAGGTAGATTCATGATTGTATTTGCATAGCTTCTGAGGGGATTTGTAAGGACCCAAATTCTACCCTTGAATTTTTTTCCTCATTTTATTCCTTTTTCATGCATTTACTATAAATACAACTTTCAATAACTTATTCTAAACCCCACTTGCCTGCTCATACTGATTTCATAAGTCCAAAACCACATACACATTTGATTAGCAGAAAATCATAATTCATTAATGCATCCCGGTAACTACCCCATACAACTAGCTATGGGATTCCAAAATACCCATAGCTACAAATATCCAGAGTTACAAATATTCATGTTCAAAATACAATCAGTTAGAATTCAAAACAATGAAGATAAGGACTTCAAAAACTAAAAGCCTCTAAGCTCCTAACCAAGTCTTCCTTAAATCTTCCACCTACCTGCAATGGGATTAACATTGACAATTCACCGAAAACACAAAGGAGTAAGTCGTTAACTCAATAAATGGCAATATACATTAATCCACATTTTAATTCGATTAAGTAAACAATTCAAAGTTATATATACTTAAAATCATTTCCATCGTTTATACTTTTTGAAAACCATGCTACAAAACTTGAGCCAAAGTTTGCTACATCGCTTGAGCCAAAGCGTGCTACAGCGCTTGAGCCAAAGATTGCTACATCGCTTGAGCCAAAGCTTGCTACATTACTTGAGCCAAAGTTTGCTACGTTGCTTGAGCCAAAGCTTGCTACATTACTTGAGCCAAAGTCGCTAACCAATCATGGTCGGCTAAAACAAGTTTTCTTTTCATTGATAGACCATCAATCCATAAACAGTAAATCCACACAACCATTATTACAAACATACTCATATATGTTTCTAATAAATAAGTGGTTCACAACTTGATCGTTAACCACAACCAGAAAATCCACACATTTTCTATTGCAATGCATAAGTTAAAGACTTATCCTTACCTCGGTGAGTGTTGTGTTTGGTTCTTGGTAACTTCATAAGTTCCACCGACACCGCCTCCAACTTTATGATCTTTCCTCATTCCCACCATGTAACACAATGTTAGTCATTTATTCCAAATAACACATAAATAACTCATATTGCATCTTTCAACATACAAGAGATTTAACACATTTTCAATGTTTTCTAAACTACTTTCATTATAAGTCTACAAACACCTAAAACATATATATTCATCTCATATTTCAACATTAGAGTGCATACCCATATTCTACATCTAACATTTTACTCAGAAAGCTCCTGATCTCGGTAATCGACTTGGGTACTGCCCATTCCATAACCGCTTCGACCTTAGAAGGATCCACATCTACTCTTTCCTTGGATATTACATGCCCAAGAAAGTTTACCGATTCTAACCAGAAATCACATTTACACAACTTAGCATACAACCGATTCTTACTCAGAAGATCTAGAACAATTCTCAGATGCTCCACATGTTCCTCTCGGCTTTTGGATTAAACCGGAATGTCATCAATAAATACCACTATGAATGAATCCAAATACGGATGAAAAATCCGATTCATGTTGTCGGTAAATATTGTTGGAGCATTCGTTACACCAAAAGCCATTACCAAATACTCAAAATGCCCATACCTCATCCTAAAAGCAGTTTTAGGAATATCCTCCGACTTCACACGAAGTTGGTGATAACCTGACCGAAGGTCAATTTTTGAGAATATCACCGCTCCCTTTAACTGATCCATCAAGTCATCAATCCTAGGCAACAAATACTTATTCTTGATAGTTACCTTGTTCAACTGTCTGTAATCAGTGCACAACCTCATACTCATATCTTTCTTCTTGACCAACAAGACAGGTGCAACCCACGGTGAAACACTCGGACGAATAAACTTTTTTGCCAACAAGTCCTCAACCTACTTTTTCAACTCAGCCAACTCTAACGACGCCATTCTATAAGGAGATATAGAGATGGGTCCCGTTCCCGGTACCAAGTCAATGGAGAATTCAACTTCTCTGACTGGAGGTAATTCCGGTATATCATTAGGGAATATTTCCGGAAACTCCCCGGACCAAGAGGCTTGGACTATGAGCCCGCTTAGCAAACGAGGCTCGGGACGGGGCCCCTCTCGTATCGTAACGTTTGTAACTCAGTGCTCCATACGGGGAAAATGAACTACCGGAATATCCTCAACTCCGGATTTCTAAATACCCTCCAAGGATGCCATCAAAACAAACACGACCCCTCCCTCCTTAAAGGAAGTTCTCATTCCTTTAGCCGACAACAGCTTCATTAAGTAAGCTTCATCAGAAATTTCAACCGGATTTCCAAACACAACAGTTTTGTTAGCACAATTAAGCATGACATGATTTGCTGATAGCCAGTCCATCCCCAGAATTAGGTCCATCTGGGACAGTGGTAAGCAGATTAAATCCACGGTAAATGTTCTACCGTTTACCACTACTGGACATCGAGACACAACCGTCGATACCACCACAGGCACGCTAGTTGGGGTGGATAAAACCAAGTCGTAAGGCAACGACTCCATGTGCAATTTCAGGCGGTTCACACATTCAATAAATACAAAGGAGTGTGTCGCTCCCGAATCAAACGACACTAAAAAGAGGAATACCTGCCACCATGCAATTACCTTTTATCAAGCCATCCACATCCGATGCCTCTGCACCGCTCATGGTGAACACTCGTCCGATGGATCGAGGCCGTTCAGCTCTCACATCATTCACACCCTACCGCAACTTAGGACAATACCTTTTGATATGCCCAACCTCCTTGCAATGAAAGCAGCTAAGTGCTGTCCGGGGCATACATCACTAACATGAAATCGACCACATTTGTTGCATAAAGATGGAGAGTTCAACTGTGACCATCCCACATTCCCCTGAGTCCTAGGCCCATGGGAAGTATACCCCCGACTACCAATTGGTGGTGAGTAAGGTTTTCGTTCCTCTTGGAACACCTCGCCCTTCCCCTTTCCGTGCGAGAAATTCCTTTGGGGCCCAAAGTGCTTGGGTGGAATTACTTTAGGCGCTGTCGCCTCATCGGCTGCCAGGTCATCCTCATACATCCTACACTTGTCCACCAGGGTAGGAAAATCAGCAATTTCTTGGTGCCCAAACATGCTCTTCACCTTGGGCCTCAAACCCGATTCAAACTTGGAGCATTTGGACCTCTCATCCATCTCCAATTCGGAGTAGGGACAAAACCGGGCCAATTCTTCAAACTTGGCCGCATAATCCCCCACCGACATGTTCCCATGCTCCAACTTCAAAAACTCCACCCATTTCTTCCTCTTCAAATCAGCAAAAAAGTACTTATGAAGGAATTTCTCCTTAAATGTACCCCAGGAGATCAACTGTCCTTCCGCTTCCATTTAGCGCCGAGTAAATTCCCACAAGTTCTCGACCTCCCTCACCAGCATATAAGTGGCATATGCCAACTTCTGAGCCTCCGAACAGTTCATGGCTCGGAAGATTCGCTCCACACTTTGGATCCACTCAATGGCAGCATCAAGAGCAAATCTCCCATTGAACTAACTGGGGTTCCTCTTGCAGAATTCATATAGACCTCGGTATTCTGCCGGTCCAGGTGGAACTAGTGGTTGCGAGCTCAGACTTGGTGTTGAATTCTGGTTCAGGTTATGCAAGTTCTCATTGACTTGTTGCAAGGATGCCACCATCTGAGCCAAAAGATCGTCTGGAACACTCTGACTAGCTCCTCTTCCTTTTCCTCTTCCTCTTCCTCCCATGGTACCTGTACTCACTCACTAAACAATAATCGAATTTTGTCTAAACAAGGATCACTTAACCACTTAGCAATTAGTACAACTCAAACAATTTAAGCACATTAAGGTCACTAAGAAGCATGCAAGGCCATATCCTAGGCCGCATGATTAACTATACTCTGATACCATATTGTAAGGACCCAAATTCTACCCTTGAATTTTTTTTCCTCATTTTATTCCTTTTTCATGCATTTACTATAAATACAACTTTCAATAACTTATTCTAAACCCCACTTGCCTGCTCATACTGATTTCATAAGTCCAAAACCACATACACATTCGATTAGCAGAAAATCATAATTCATTAATGCATCCCGGTAACTACCGCATACAACTAGCTATGGGATTCCAAAATACCCATAGCTACAAATATCCAGAGATACAAATATTCATGTTCAAAATACAATCAGTTAGAATTCAAAACAATGAAGATAAGGGCTTCAAAAATTAAAAGCCTATAAGCTCCTAACCAAGTCATCCTTAAATCTTTCACCTACCTGCAATGGGATTGACATTGACAATTCACAAAAAACACAAAGGAGTAAGTCGTTAACTCAATAAATGGCAATATACATTAATCCACATTTTAATACGATTAAGTAAACAATTCAGAGTTATATATACTTAAAATCATTTCCATCGTTTATACTTTTTGAAAACTATGCTACATAACTTGAGCCAAAGTTTGCTACATCGCTTGAGTCAAAGCGTGCTACATCACTTGAGCCAAAGCTTGCTACATCGCTTGATCCAAAACTTGCTACATCGCTTGAGCCAATTTTTGTTACATCGCTTGAGCCAAAACTTGCTACATTACTTGAGCCAAAGTCGCTAACCAATCATGGTCGGATAAAACAAGTTTTCTTTTCATTGATACACCATCAATCCATAAACAGTAAATCCACGCAACCATTATTACAAACATACCCATATATGTTTCTAATAAATAAGTGGTTCACAACTTGATCATTAACCACAACCAGAAAATCCACATATTTTCTATTGCAATGCATAAGTTAAAGACTTATCCTTACCTCGGTGAGTGTTGGGTTTGGTTCTTGGTAACTTCACAAGTTCCACCGACACCGCCTCCAACTTTAGGATCTTTCCTCATTCCCACCATGTAACACAATGTTAGTCATTTATTCCATATAACACATAAATAACTCATATTGCATCTTTCAACATACAAGAGATTTAACACATTTTCAATGTTTTCTAAACTACTTTCATTATAAGTCTACAAACACCTAAAACATACATATTCATCTCATATTTCAATATTAGAGTGCATACCAATCTTCTACATTTAACATTTTACTCATTTCCATCTTTTACCACATTTTTGTAAGACTGAGATTGCAACAGAGGGGGGGGGGGGGGGGGGGGGGAATTAGTTGTTGAAATAAGTATGGCCAATTTTTCTGCAATATCAAAGTTAATGTGCAGCGGAAATATTGTGCAGAAAAATATTGACTTAGGAAGGATAAATAAATAACAAAGAGAAGGGAAAGAGAGTACGCATGCGTTTTATACTGGTTCACCTTCTTGTCCACCGAAGGCTACGTCCAGTAATCTTGACTCGCAAGAGATTCCTTTATTAAATATAAGGAGTTGCAATTACAAATATCTCACCCCGAGATCTACTTGTACCTTACACACTCACTTATATCTAATCCCCTTGGAAAACTCTATTCGAAGTAACACCATTGGTAAACACTATACCAAGTTACACCCTTGGTAAACACTATACCAAGTCACTCATCCTTTCTCTTCACACCCTTGTGAAAGAAAGTAAACTTTGCAAAAGTGAAGAATGTACAATTTGACTTGGATTGCCTTACAAGTGTATATGACAATTTCTATAACTTGCAATCCAATAACAACTCGTATACTTGAGATAATAATGCTCTTTTAACTTTGAAAATGTTTGGAAAATCAATTTGAAGCAACTCAGAAATACTTAGAAAGTTTGAGAGTATGTTGCTTTGAAAGGTGCAGAAAATTCAGAAAAGTATAAGAGCTTTGTGTGATTTTATTATGAGAGTTGTTGTATGTTGTTATATGTTGTGAGAGTGTTTCCATGCCTTTATATAGGCTTCCAATCAACCATAATACCCTTAGGCATGAGTAGGTTTCGTTTGGAATGAAAAGCAATTAGTTTGGAGTGAAACCTCTTCACTTGAAATCTGAAAAACTGATGCAACAACTCTTAGTAATCGATTACTGCAAATGGGTAATCGATTACCCAACAATCCTGTTAACAGCTTTTTGAAAATTCACACAATGTAATCGATTACTGGATTTGAGTAATCGATTACTCAACAACACTGTTTGACAACTTTGTGAATTTGCCTTAGTGTAATTGATTACACTACTTTGAGTAATCGATTACCCTGTTTTCTAAAAATGGTAATCTGTTACTCCAAAGTCTGTAATGGATTACTCATAGCTGTTAGAGGTTTGAAAACTCTTTTCTCACTCATGTAACTTGTTACTCAAGTATGATAACCTGTTAATGTTGTTTTTGAAAATTATTTTTATTCACACTTAGTTTTTTCCTGATTTTCTTGAAAACAATTTTGCGCATTATTAACTAAGTAAGTAAATGAGTTGTAAGGATAGAAGTACCTAAATACTTAGACTCTAAATCTTGAAGCTTTATCTTCGATAGTCTTTGTCGGTCTTCTTCATTTCTTCTTTTTGTGATATTGGTGTCTTCACAAAACCGTGCCAAGGTCAGGAGCAAGATCATCTTCACAATTTTCATTTTAGGGTTTTGGAGTTTTCATGAATCAACCCACAAACCCTTTCCATTCTCGAAATACTAACTCTAAACCAAGAGTTTACAGGAGAAAAACAACATAAAACGAACCATAACTCAAAAGGATGAGTTTCCATGGTTTTTCACATTTTGGGAAGAGATCCACCATACCCAAAATGAGTTTCAAAGGGAAGAAGAGAGTTAGAATCTAGAGTTTTACCTCTTCTCAAGCTCTTAGATGATTCCCAAGGCTCCTTGCTCTTGAAAACTCTTTCTTTCTTCACTCCTCTCTAGGTTATCCCCCAAAAATGTGTTTGGGGGTCCCTAATAAATGCAACAGTGTCGGGTTCTCACTAAAGCGAGCCTATTCTCGCACAAGCGAGAAAATCCCGCCTATTTTAAAAACTCAGATCTAACCATCTCGCTCAAGCGAGAATCTCACAGCCTCAACAGGTTCCAAAATGCCATTTCTCGCCCAGGCGAGACCACTCTCGCTCAAGCGAGAATCTTTCAGTATAGCCCAGGATTTCACCCTCCCAGGTGAGCCTCTCTCGCCTAGGCGACACTTTCTCGCTCAAGCGAGGCTCTCAGGACTGATACTATAATTTTAATAATTTAAAATCTAGGGTGTCACAAGATCAATCTACTTGAACATAAGGTGTTTGGGGGTAACTTTGCTATAAAAGTGGATATCAAAAAGGTTTTTGATAATCTTGATTGGAACTTTGTGTTGGATACTCTTACAACTTTTGGTTTCTGTGGCACTTTCATCAATTGGATTAAGGTGATTCTGAATTTAGCTAAGTTGTCAATCTCAGTGAATGGTCAGAGTGTGGGCTTTTCCTCTTGTAAAAGAGGAGTCAGGCAAGGTGATTCACTATCCCCTCTGCTTTTTTGCTTGGCTGAAATTGTGCTTAGTAGAAGCGTCACTAAGTTTCTCAATGATGGCAAATTTAGCTCCATCGATTGTCCTAGAAGATCTAAAACTCCTACCCATGTTCTCTGTGCTGATGATATTATCATCTTCTGCAAGGGAATCAAGAGAGAGATCTTGGCTCTCAAGGATCTTTTTGGTAGGTATTCTCAAGCTTCTAGGCAAATCCTTAGCAAATGCAAATTCTATACTCACAATTCATATTCTAGGAAAAGATTTCTAATATCTTCAATTGGTTGGGTTTCAGTCATGGCTAACTTCCTTTCACCTATTTGGGGGTGCCTTATTTAGTGGTAAGCCGAAAGTTATACACTTGCAACCTATAGCTGATAGAATCTTAGGCAAACTAGCTAAGTGGAAAGGTCATTCTTTATATATTATGGGCATAGTGGAGCTGGTTAAAACTATAGTGCACATTATGCTTCTATTTAGTTTCCATGTTTACCCATGGCCTAGTAATCTACTGAATAAGTTGGATTTGGTATGAGAAACTTTATTTAGTTTGGTGATGTTAAGGTAAAAAAGTTGGCAACTGTTGCTTGGCACAAGGTTTGTAGTCCCGTAAAGGAAGTTGGTCTGGAAAAGCTGTCTTGGAAAATGCAAACCCCTTCTCATGATTGGGCAATTTTCTTTAGAAACAAATTTGTTAGAGATAGCAGGCCTTCTAGGGCTTACATTAAGTCATCAATCTAGCCTGGAATCAAAAGCAACTTGCAAAGGATTGTTGAGAACTCAATTTGGCTTGTTGGTAATGGCAGGAATATCAACTTTTGGCTTGGCAATTAGATTGGTGTGTCCTTGGCTGAATCTCTTAATATTCCTCATCACTTGTAATCTTCTTTGCCTACTAAGGTTGTTGACTTCATTCATAATTATCATTGGATAATCCCTGATTGGTTCTACAGAAATCAACCTAGTATTTGTGCCTCAATTGTGAGGAATCAAATTCCTAATATGGACAAGCCGAATAAACTTGCTTGGGCGAATTCTGTTGATGGTGAGTTATCCTTGAATGATGCGTACACCTTCATTAAGCCTAGGGGAAGTCAACTTAATTGGTGCAAGCTTATTTGATCTACTGCTATTCCACCGGCCAAATATTTCCTAACTTGGAGACTTATGCTCAATAAGTTGCTCAGTGATGAAAATTTAAAGAAAAGAGGCCTATCAATAGTTTCCATCTGTAATTTATGCCTTGAATATGAGGAGTCTTCTGAACACTTGTTTCTTCAATACAAGTTTGTTAATTCTATTTGGAGGTGGCTGGGTTCTTTAATTGGCTTTCAAATAGACACTTCATCCATAGGCTCTCTCCTTAATTCTTCAACGGCTTCTTGGAGTCCTCAACTAAAGGAGGTAATTATAGCTTGCATTTTGAGCACCTTCTATATCGTTTGACACTCCAAGAACAAGATTAGGTTTGATGACTTAAAACTTACTCTAAATCAAGCCATTTCCAGGATCAAAGTGGATACTGCTTTATGTGGTAAATTCAGCAGGTTAAAGGTTAAGACCTCTTTGCTTGAATTTTCTATCCTTCGAGCTCTCAATGTCTCAGTCCATTATAGCAATGCCCATAACATCATTGAGTTTGTTTGGTTTCCTCCTACCTTGGGCAAAATTAAAGTCAGCACTGATGGGACAACTCATGGCTACCCTGGTCATGCTGGTGGGAGTGAGATTTTTAGAGACAATGCATGCGGTGTTTTGGGCTGCTTCGTCAACTATTTGGGCATACAGAACTCTCTTTATGCAGAATTGTTCCCAACATTCCTTGCCATTAAAGTAGCTTATGCAAAGGGGTGGCATGTGATTTGGATGGAGTGCGATTCTACATGGGTTGTGGATTTCTTTCAAGGCAAAAACAAGATTTCATGGAGATTAAGCAATTTGTGGGATCATTGTAGTGGTTTGCTTTCTTTGATGAATTTCAAGGTTTCCCATATCTTTAGAGATGGAAATGCTTGTGTAGATAGATTAGCCTCTTTTGGCTTGAATTCTAGAATGGACAATTGGTGGAATAATCCACCGAATTTCCTTTTGGATGTTATATATAGGAATACATTATCATTCCCTAACTATAGGTTTAGAGATGTGTAAATTTTGCATGGTTTTTTGGTTGAATTCTTGCTTGGGGATTGTAGATTGTGTAGGCTCGGTGTAGATTGTGATCAAGCGTCCATTTCAGATCTGCAGGCCATTCTAGAATTGAAGCCCAAGCGACGCTGCCAGGATGGAAGCCCAAAGCCATTGTTGGTTTATCACTGCGTTAGGTTATCGGCCAAGCAAAAATTACAGGTTTGTTATCTATGTGTCTCTCGTCCAGGCGAGAGTATGACGCCCAAACGACAATATCAAACTTGAAGTCCCTTCTCTCTGTTATTCTCCCGCCCAGGCGGACCCCCTCGCCCAAGCGAGACTTCGCCCGTACTAATCATCAGTCGCTTGAGCGAGAAGTGTGGATTGGATTGGCAATTATCAAGGACTTTCCAGTTCATCTTATGGCTTCTTTCTTAATTCAAAATGTATCTTATTTCCATAGGAATAGGGTTGGTTTTCATGATGTTAGGTTTTGGATATTGTATATCCTTTCGGATGATTTTGGTTAAGCTTCGTTATATATATATATATATGTCGGTGTAATTACATCTTCGCTTTTAAAACAAAACATATTACTTTTGGCAGAGAAGATTGAAAATTACATCCACATCTCTACATGCACGTTGATAAAATTAGTATAGTGTAATATCTATGTACTATTAGATTAAAAATTTATATACAAACAATGTATTATTTACTGTTCATTTATATTACTTTTTTTGAATAGTCAATGATGATAAAACATAAACAATAAATTATATAGTAATAATGTATAAAACTTTAAATTTATTTATGAAACAATAGTTTACAAATAACGACACCCACTATCCATATATTACAGGTAAATTGTAAACCCACATTATTTGGCTACAAATGAATAAGCCTTATTTTGAAATATATATACTTAGCAATTACAAATGTAGTGTCCTTGCATTGCATTTCATGCTGTGTCTAATGCAATTTCCTTTATCTCTTTCTTGGGGCAACTAGGGTTAACATTTCCTCTATAAGATAATTTAACATTGTTGCATGAAGCATTGATAACTCCTCCATCTTCACTTTTTAGGTCTATGTTCTGTAGTACTATCCCTTCGCATGGATAGTACTGGGAACAATCAAATACCATAGCCATGCCAGAAGCACTCATGCCTTTTATATTCTGGTACAACACATTCCTAACTTGAACAGCAGATCGCTATGAGAACGAGACAAAAATCATTAATTATATATAACTAAACAAAACAACAATAACAACAACCAAGTCATAATTTTACTAGGTGAGGTGAGTTACATAAATCATGTTATTTAACAAAACATGATTTCGATTTCAATGTAATAATAGGTAGAGTTTGTTTGATTACTTGCTCTTTGCATGGTTCCTTTTGGTCACAGTATCTCTGGTCTATTATTATGGGGTTCGTCACGTTGTTCATTTCAATATTCTGAAACTTGATGTTGCTTGCACTTCCTGACCCTCCCTGCATGGGTATACATATTAGAGTATATTTGCTTAAGGGGCATTACTTAAAGTACTTTAACCAATTGACTATGCAATTTATATCATAGTTAATTACTTATATCATTGATTTAAATTGTGGATCACATCACCTGATGCGGCTGCAATATTGCAGTGGCCGCTGCAACCGTATCACACCACAATTGTGGTGTGACTCTTAGTCACAATGATGCGGCCGCGTCGGAGCATAACGCAACCTCATCGGACCGCATTTGGACCGCACCTGACCCATTGGACCGCATCATACCGATCATGCCACATTAGATTCAAAAATATTATTTTCATAATAAAATAATTCACAACGCAACGGCTGCAATCCGCATCGCGATGGCTGCAATGATCACAATCGTAGTAGCCGCACTCGTTATCGCAATTGTGACCTTAACCACAATTTAAAACACTATACATACTATTAAGTGGTTGGTAAAGGAAGCCAAAATTAAAGTTTTCAAAATTTAAATTATTACCTGCCATGTCTTAATTCTGACTCCATTTGTAGTTCCAGAAAGCTTAGCTCCATTCACCACTATTCCTGAAACAAATTCCTTTGACTTTCCAGCCCCTAAGCTTCCAATGCTGATATCACCGTTGCATACGAATTTCCATTTTAAATTAATTAATATCACGTGCAATGTTTTTCATCATATTAATTAAGGTGTTAGGAAATAAATTATAGAAAATTAATATGGTTTTGTAATAACAATTTATACTAATAAGTAATAAGCTCATGAGAATATCTTATAACCTTTCTAACATGCTCTTCTTAGTTTTCAGTTATAGGCAAACATTTATTTTATTATTATTTTTCGGGGAGGGGAGCAAGAGTTTTTCCATTTGAACTCGAGTGCTCACACTTTATATTTCACAACTCTCGAAGAATGAGATTTTCCGATTAAACTAGACGGTTCGGCACAATTTTAATAACTGTGCCCTAACTCTGGTTATTAAAGGTTTACCTGATACCATGACCTGGTCCACAGGTGATGTCTGTGGCTTGAAGATTCTTGGATCCACTTACTATTGATATACAATCATCTCCTAAAAATATTAAAACCAAAATTGAATAAGAAAGAGAAAACATGAAATTATAGGGATCATTAATATTACACTGATACCTGAGTTTTAGTGAAATTATAGAAATCACCCATCCATTTTTTAACAACTACAAGTACATGAGAAACAAATGTGATTTTTTAAATAAAAATTGTGATAAATGTAATTAATTTAACAAAATATAGTGTATTGCAGAAACAAGTCCAAATAGTATACGAGTCAATACAGTTTCATTATTTTGTGTTTGTTATAATATAGTATAAGAGTGATTTAAATAATATATCCTTAGAATTATTGATGTAATGAACCAAAAAATAATGAATTGAAAATATATTGTCTCGTATAATATTTTGACTTGTCTCTACAATGTATCATATTTTGTTTAACTTCATTACGCTTATCATTATTTTTATGTAAAAATCACACTTATTTCACATGCAATGGTTATTAATGTAATATATGTATATAAATCATGAGTTTTTTTTGTATGGGTAAAAAATGGATGGATGACCCGTCTAATTTCATTAACTCTTATTTTTATTCTGAGTATCCTTAGTTTTGAAGTAGAGTATTTTACCAGTAGCTATAAGGCAGTTTGAAATTTGAATGTTTTGGGTATTTGTGACATGAATTCCATCAGTGTTAGGGCTATCTTCTGGTGCAGTCACAGTGAGTGTAGATGCTTTCACATTTTTGGATTCCTGAAATGAAACTTGGATTTGTTGGCCATCTTTTATGGTTAAGTCCTTAACTATCAAGTTGTTGCACTTGTAGAAAGTAAGGGCCTGCAAAAAATAAAAAATTTGAGCAATTGAATATCATAACTATGAGAAATTTTGCAACCTTATACTATTTCTTATCAATTCTTACACTATTTCTTCTACTTTGAATTGAATTTCTTTTTTATTTTTACCTAATTAATATTAATAATTTATTATTTTTCGATTCCAATAGAAATAATTTATAAATAAATAAGAAATTTTAGATTTTTGAAGTTTCTATAAAAAATCAAAAAGAGAATGAGCAAGATATAAATTGGGTATATAAGATATATAGAAGATAAATTATTATTTTAAAAGTTAGCATGTCTCACTTATAATCATGTCGTGTTAGTCTCGCAATTACAAATATTAATATACTAACATTTGTGTACAATTTTTTTAAGTAAAATAATTCGTAAGTTGCGAAGACACTACACCAAATACATAAATCAATTGTGCACATTTTAAAAGATAACATGTCTCACTATGAAATGATAATATAATGTTTTTCTATAAATTTGGATGCAAGCACATAAGGTTGTCATGGGTTTAAATCCCAAATAATATCTTTGGGAATGTTGTGTTAGATCACCCATTTTTTAATGAAGCAAATGTGTTTTTGTATTGAATTTATATTTCAAACCAAAATAATATGATGGAGAGGAGTATAAGTTATATACCGTAGGGGCATCCTTGCATGGCTGCAAAGAGAGAAACATAAGAATAATCATTAGCATTATATTTGAATATTATTTATTTATTACTAACTAAATGGATAAAAACTACTATGATTATTTTTTATATCTTACAAGCTTTTCGTTCCTCTTGCATGAGTTTTCCCACCAAATGTTGCCATTTCCATTGATTGTTCCGCCACCTTGAACAGTTAGTTTATCAATACCTTCAAATATAAGCCAGTGTGTGGGGTCGTTGCTGTAATCTGATGGCTTATCTGAGGCTTCAAGGGTTCCAGAAATCTGTCATATATTTTAAATTACAGTTACAGTTATCGTGATCATGAAAAAATGTGGCCGCAACTACGATTTCAATGAGTTGTAAATATTTCCAAAACCACAATATTATAGTCACAATTACAATTGCGGAATGCAATTTAAAACATCAGTTACTGACCTGGTAGACAATGTTTGATTTGCAAGGGCCAGAGAATCTGATTGGTTTGAGTAGATAATTATTCTGAGCCACCAAAACAGTATCTTCCTCAGAAGAACATGCTGCTTGCCAAGCCTTCTTGAATGCCTGATATATCAATCATACCCATATTAGTAGTAAGAATAATGTGATTATATATATATTTATTTCCATTTGAATAACAATATGGCAAATGGATTAGAAGATTGAATATTTTTTTCCTATAAACATAAAAGCAGGTGAATTATGTACGAAGTTTTAGTTAGAATTGTGTATTTAATATAATAAGATATAATTTTTTGTCGGCTATTACGTAATTTAATTTTTGTTTAAAAAATGATAATTACGAGAGTTGAGGATCCACTCCAGTATAAGAGAGGCCAGTAGTACATAATAAATAAAAGAAAAAACAACATAATGCAATATTTTTACCTTTTAAATATAGGGAGAAGATCCACTTACTCCACATCATAGACATCAATTCTTGGAAAATCTAATGGTTTGAATTATTGAGTAGATCTAAATCATTAGTTTTCCTAAAATTGATGGTTAAGATATGAAGTAAGTTTAAAAAACTTAATCTTAAAGTAAGTGAATCCCTTCTCTTAAATATAATGAGATGATACTTTTAGTCTTAAAAGAAAAAACAACTTCGATATCTAGTACTAGAGATGATTATTTTCCGATGGAGAAAAGTAATACCCAAGAAATGGAGAGGATCTCTACATCCTTAATAGTGGCTAGGTTAGAGTAAGTACCTGTGTATCATCACTTCTACCATCTCCTTTAGCTCCATAATCATTGACATGAATAGTTTTATGGGAAAGAGAAGTTCCACTATCCACCTTATCAAATCTCTTTAAGCTCAAAACATCATTGGTGCTTTGTTTGATAAAGTCCTTGAATATCCCACCATTATCAATATAAGGTGAATCCTCAACATAATATAAACTAAGTGGGTCCTCTTGCAAGGTGCTATAGCAAGGAACAAAAGAAATCATTATGATGATGATGAATGAGAGGATGAAATAATGTCTATGAAGGAGGGCCATTATATTAATTATTAGTACTTCAATTACCCTTTGTGTGAAAGAGAGAATAAATGCTCTTTGAAAGGTGTTGAATATTGTTTGATGAAAATGGCTATAGCTAGAGTATGGTGTGAGTTGAGTTGATGAGAATGAATGACATGTGGAGATTGAGTATTTATAGAGGGAGAAGTGAATAACATAGAGTCTTTTTTATCTTCATCTACATATGGGGCATTAAGGTATGGGTAATATGAGAGATTTAGACGAAAGGATCTCTTAGGAAACATCCTATGACTTTTGCTCCATACAAGTTGGCCTGAAACAAGTGGCAGATCTAGGACCCGAGGATAGCAGGTGTAAATTACATTTTTTTTTATCAAGCAACATATTTCGAATATATAAAAAGAGAGGTTAGGAGAACAAGTGATACTTCTATCATCATATATAACTAAAAATTATATACAAGAAGACAACTAGAAGGGTGTAGCACCCACTCCACAAAAGAATAATTGAAACCAGAAAATCGAGCACTCAGGAGGTTTTAAGAGTGAAGAGAAATTAATTCATTAACTATTCTAAATGAAAGCTTGAATTCTCGAAAATGATTTTGTTCCTAGCTAACCACCACAAAGACCAAATAGTAACGAACCAGAAGGACATCTAATGTTGTTTAATCTTTTTCTCCATACGTAGCATATTCATATGGGAGTGAAAGTTGATCTTAATATCATTGTGTATAATTGAAGAAAGATCAAACCATGAGTAAAGTTTTTGTCAATCACATTAAGAAGTATTACATGAGAAGAACAAGTGATTGATAAATTGTTCCTTCCCTCCACAAAAATCATATCATAATGTAACATGAGCTCCGAACACTCACGATTAGCAAGATTCAATCTCATTAGATTACATTGATCATGAGTGTATGAAAATCTTTTACATAAAATCTATAAGATGATGACAAATGAGTGACAGTTATGTAATTTTCTATGACTAAGAGGGACAACAAATATTAACTATATGGATAATATATATAAACAAAAAAAATCGAGAGAGTATACATGCATCCCTCACAATAGTAAGTAAGGATCTTCTGCCTCAAAATAAAAGCAAAAACAATATGTTATGACACTTTTATCATTTTATTTACAATTGTATGACATTTAATCTTTACAAACAAAAACAAAAACAAGTACTCTCCTCTTCGGTATTGGAAAGAATCCTAGTTCCACCTGACTCGACCACTTTATATAATTAATCAACATTATGCATGTGCATCAACCCATAATCTTAAATATATATGAAGTATATTATTTGTACGCATACCACTCTCTCCATTCTGAGTAATCAGCTAGCCAAGGAACACAGGTTAGAATTGGTTTAGAAATCAATTCAAGTAGTAAATTAAAATAGCTTAGGACTTTGTGATTGCGTATTCAAATTTTATTGAAACTATATAATTACAAAGTTGATTTTTCTTAAGTGTGGGTGTGTGACCTAATATGATATGCAACTATTAGAATACATGCACTGCAATATTCTTTTTTTTGAATGAACCTATGAATCTGGTGCCATTTTTGGGATGCATGTCAACCAAATGATGCATGAAATGTAATTTTAGGATGGACAAACTGATAAATTTATTTTGAATTTTACACAATGTTTTTTGGAGTGCATGGAATTTATAAGATGATTTTTATATGAGAAGAGATTCACTTACTTAAAGATTAAGTTTTTTAAACTCGGAGAGTAAGCTTTTTAATCTTACTCTACATCTTAGCCATCAATTCTAGCAAATCTAATGATTTAGATCTATGTACTAATTCAAACAATTGGATTTTCCTAGAATTGATGGATAAAACGTGAAATAAGTTTTTTAAACTTACTCTTTGAGTAAGTGGATCCCCTCCCTTTTTATATTTTTCTTAAATCATGTGCTATTGCTCAAATCCGCAGTCAATCCTATTTCCAATAGGAGCAGTTGACAATTGAATCCAATTTTTCTCATTATTTTCGTATCCGTAATAGTGTGGAAAGAAAAGAAGGTCCGACACCAAGTTATATATAGAAAATACACAAGGTGCTTTTATTATGCATGGAGTAGATATAAGAATGTAAATTTTAAAATAAATGAAAGGGTGCAAGTTCTCAAGGTGAAAGAACCTAAAACATCCTCATAGAAAAAAGAAAAAGGTTCATATCATCATGTAGAGAATCATAAAACATTACTATAAAATCAAAACAGACTTGATTGTCAGCGATTAAGTTGTCGCTATCCCTTTTTCGGGTTCCATGAGAAAACAAAATGGTATGGAGTCATTAGTGATAGTTTTTAAAGGAAAATATGAAAAACCAAATTTAGAAGATAAGGATTATTATGTGTAAAAGAACTTTAAAGTTCAAGAATCAATGAATGAAAATGTATTATGTTGTTAGGACTTAAGCATATGAGTAAAGCTCAATCCAAAAGACTCTTCTATTAGGTGGGATAACTTCATGGCTTAATTACCACATTGAGTTGTTATTCTACTTAATGTGAGACTCATAACATTGTCATCCCCTTTAAGGGTCGACGTCCACGACGACTTTCACTCTATCGACACTGACCTGATGGTAACCCTTTCTTTTTTGACGGTTTCACTCACATATCAGTATTCGGTAATACCTTAATCCATCATTCCAGCCTATAAGTAGCCCTTTTCGTGGCACAATCTCAATGAAAGCATCAACTGTTAGGACTTAAACACATGAGGAGAACCCAACCCAAAAGACTAGTCTATTAGGTGAGAGAGTCTTATAGCTTAAATACCACATTAAATTTGTTATTCTACTCAATATGTGACTCCTAACATATGTATCCTACATGGTCCATTATCAGAAGGGTAGATAGATTTACTAATGTGAAATTTATTCAAAACATTACTTTTAACCTTTATTAACATTTAAAGAAATAAAGAAGGAACAAAATAAGTTTAATTTTTAGTGCTTGACAATAGAAATGATAAAATGGGCTACCTAACACATTCAGGCCAACCCACTTGAGTTTCATATCAACTTCGGGTTGTGCCAAAAAAGCCTAACTTACATTTGAATGGCAAAAATAATGTCTAAATCCATCTTATAAAGAAGCTATAACTTGTAATTTATTAATCACATGGGAAAAAGTAACACCCTGATGCATATATGGCAAGATTTGGTAAGTACATGAGATATAAGTATTATATATATATATATATATATATATATATATATATATATATATCAATCTACAACACCTGGGATAAATGTAACATGTATTGACTCCAAAACAGTGAAGAACCAAACATCAGCTGCCACTAAAAATATTTTAAGAAGATGTTAGTGTAATAATATAAGATTTTACTAGATCTCTTAGTATTATACTAAATCATTTATTAAAAGTTTGATTCATGAAAGTGCACTTATTGAAAGGGGGCAACTGCACACCTCCAAAAGAGATTAGTTCTTTACTCATGACAGTAGTACTACATGGAGCTCAAGGTGTGCAAACACACCCTAAATATTTAAAAAAAATGTATACCACTTACAAATCTACAAGCCCAAAATATATATTTTTGCAAACTGTATGAAGTGGTTCATGGAAAACAAATAATTATTACCATACTCAATTATTTTATACTATTGTGGATAAGCAACTTCATGGTCATTTCTTTGAGATAAATATTTCCTTGTATGTCAAAACTGATTTGAATTTGTGAAGTTTTTATTCATGTTATTTTTGTTGAACTGATTTGAAGATGCTTGATGATTGGTTAAGAACATTATTTACTCATCAGTTTATCTTCTTTTGAAGTTAGAAATGGTTTTACATATTGCCACAAAACAGTAGAAACAACCTTTTCAACTATGAAGATTGAAAAAAATATGTTTGTTAATCGAATGAGAGATTTATGAATGAATGATTGTCTAATGACTTATATTGAGCGAGAAATGTTCAATGACATTAACAACAAGTTGATCATTCAACAATTTCAAAATATAAAATCACGTAGATATTAATTATGAAATATATAATTTATTTGATTAGATATATTCAAATTTTGTGATTTTAACATTGATATTATCGTCATTTTATATGTGATGATATTTATTATTTTAAACCCGATCTTGAGGTCTTAGATTTGCCACTGCTTACTCATAGGGTGGATACCTTACAACAACAAAATGTCCCTTCCACTATGGCTGCGACTAACTTGCTCACTGCAAGTTAGTTCGCTTGAATGCAAACTAATTCCTTAACTGTTGGATGATAATGCATTTAATCTCAGCCATTGATGTGTTAACCAAGAACCTACTAAGTTTAGAAGTCAGTTTGGGCCTGAGTAACATTTACCCATTCAGAAGCCGGTATGAGCCCAACCGACTTCTATGAAGATGAAGTTGGGTTGAGGCCAACCGACTTCTATACAGACCCAAATTTTTTGTGGGCCGATTTAATTTAAAAAAAATCCAACATAGAAATACAATTACAAAATAAAAATGATTTTTTTTAAAAGAAATAGGCCCAAATAGAATTAATTGTACAAAAAATGATTTAAATGTAAGTAGGTAATAAAAATGAATTTATTTAAAATTAAATATCAATGTTAAAAAATCTATAAATTTCCTAAATGACCTCCCGTTCCACACCTACATGGTTGCCTATTACCTCTTGACCTTCCTCTATGTTCAACCGTTGACGAGTCTAGAACTGTATTTGTCTGCTCTATTGAGAAAATAATATCATCAACCATGAAAGAACTTGGACCAGCACCATCTTGATTGAAGTTGTACCTTATATCATTAAGAAATACATTTGCCAACTCAGGTGTACCGAGTAAGTTATTCATGAAGTCATTATGGTCGATAGAAAATGAGTGGCGGAAAGGCATCATATCATCAATGTGATGGTGTTGTGATGATTCATAATGAAAAAACATTCTCTCTGGTTGAATGTTATAAGAGGTAGACATTATTGGTTGATACATTGGATTTTGTAACATCATAGGTTGGTTCATCATAGGTTGGAATATTGGTGTTTGAGGTGTGGGAGGTTGATTTGTATGGTATGTGGGTGATTAATTTTGTTGAAAAAAAATACTTGGCGTGGGTCTCAGAGTTGTGTTTCCGAAGATAAGAATAGTCTAGAATTTGTTCTATACCAAATCATATATTGTGGTGTGTGGATAGGATATTGGATTTGAGGTCCTTGTAGGACTTGATCCCTGCGACGACTTCAATATTCAATCCACTGTGCATGCTTGGTTGCCCAGTTTGTGTCTTGATTAACCCATTTGTCAACTCTATGTAGGGCATCAAGATTATTTGGTGATTGTGACAAATCTGAGACTAATCCAAATTGTAGTCTGACTCGATCTATTTGATGTCATTCGACAATGGAGAAACAAATCAAAGTTGTGCATGCACTCCATACCTTCTTATCTTGTTGGACTTCACATGAGAGATTGTTGATATAAGTCTCATATGGGAGCTGTTGGACCAGACTACCACTGGGGAGCCTCCAGCCACCGGAGAGTTCCATTGTTACCGGGGTATGGGAAGAGTGTAGAGCCACAAGTGATGCACCATGTCTTGAATCAAAACCTTAAGACATTAGTTCCATGGGTTTTTTTCTACTTATAAACTCTTTAACTCTTCCCCGCATATCCAATGTGAGACTTCATACTTGAATAAACCCAACAATCCCCCCTCCAGTGCGGGTACCACACACTTTCCATTCCGCTCCCACTTAAGTCCACCATGTCCCAACCGAACCATCGGCTTTGATACCACTTGTTGGACCAGAGTGCGACCAGGGAGCCTCTAACCACCCGAGAGTTTTACTATTACCGGGTTATGGGAAGAGTGGAGAGACACAAGTGATGCACTACGTCTTAAACCAAAACCTTAAGACATTAGTTCCATGAGCTTTTTCTACTTATAAACTCTTTTACTCTTCCCCGCATATTCAATGTGAGACTTCACACTTGAATAAACCCAACAGGAGCCATTTAAACTAAAAAGTTAAGCAAACATTGTTAGGAAATTGAAATATTGTGTTAATTCTTATTAACAAAGTTTTTAAAATTTATTACATTGTTGACGTCCCTATGATCCAAGCATGACCTATATCCCATCAAGTCCCCACGTGGAATTCCTTGGTAGTTTACGTTATTTTGACCCCCACCTAAAAAAAAGTATATATAAATTATTAATTTGAAAAGTAAAAACTAATTAAAGAAATTGTTAATGTATAATAAGGAATTTATATTACCTTGAATCAAATGGATAAGTCGGTAGGCCATCGACTCTGGGTGCTAGAAAAGGTAGAAGTAGCAAACACCCACCCATGGCTTTTGCATTCGGTTTTGTTGCCCGAAACATTTTCCTATACAAGTTAGCCAAACAAGCTGAACCCCCAGCTATATCGGTGAACTCTTGTTAGGTCTCAAAGTAAAAGTAAGTACATGAAATATACTCTATTATTTGATTTGTCGAGTAACAACTCCACTCCTATACTGTATAGGATACGTGCCCTACAATATTGCTCTATTTGTAATTGTGTAGGGCGAGTGGGAGCCAAGCAAAGTTATCAACCAACCAAGTTAATTTTAACTCACACCCCCTCATATCTTGTTTGTCTATTGGGACTTTTCCCAATATCTCTGAACACAGTTATTCCAATAAAAAAAAGTAGGCCCAGTTATTGGTAGGACATTGACATTCACTTCTATTTGGAGTGAGACATCTTCCAAAGTTATGGTGCATTCATCACATGGTAGATGAAAAAGTGTGTGTCTCTGGCCTCCATCTTTCAAATAGAGCAGTAATTAAAGATGAGTCTATGTTGAAATATCGGAGGCTAGATAATTTAGAAAAACCCGTAAACTGTAATAGATCATTTAATAGCGGTTGTTCTTCAAATAAATTGAGATGTCTGACTCGTATAACATCTTTAGATGGTTCCTATAAAAAAACAAATTTTTAGTTAGTAGTGAATTGAAATATAACTGAATGTTTGTTGGGGATGTTTGAAATGTGTTAATATATAAAGTCTCACATTGTCTAGTATTAAAATAGATTAGAATATCAATGTTATATATTGGACTGAGGCCCCTTGTTGTAATGGGCACCAGATATAACCACAAAAACACCTCATGGGCACTTGGGCCCATGGGTGTGCTGTAAGGACCCAAATTATACCCTAATTTTTTTTGTACATTTACCTTTAAAACATGCAAATTTTAGGAATTAGTTTCTCACGACCTATTTTCATGTTAACATTCACAATCTAGTTATGCTTCAAATTCTATAATGATTAATTAATCTACCAAGATATTTTGGGGTTTATAACCCACAACTTCACATTTTAATTTCAAAAGAGGACTCCGTCCTCATATACATGTCAATCATACATCAATTCGTTAGTAACGAGAATACATGTCAACTCATAGATACATACAAGTGCATATTACAAAACAACCCATTGGTATTTCTATAACATCAATAGTCAGAAATCTAAACTATGGCATTGCCTAGATCTACTAGTTCTTAGCTTTACCTGTACACCGATTATCACAAATAAAACAAACAAGAAATACAAGGGAGTAAGTCATAAAATTCATGATAATCAGTGTTTATAAATAAGTATAAAATAATATTTCAAACATATATAAATCTAAGTTTAACATAAAGCAACAATCAAATCAAATGAAACGTCATCCTACAATTCTTTAACCTCATTATATATATGTTAATTCAATATCACATTGGGCAAGTCATACATCGCCATAAGGCCAATACCACTTTGGGCAAGTCCTACAATGCCATGAAGGCCAATACCACATAGGGCAAGTCATACTTTATCATAAAGGTTAATACCACATTGGGAAAGTCATACAATGCCATGAAGGCCAATACCACATAGGGCAAGTCATACATTGCCATGACGACTAATACCACATATGGCAACTCATACATTGTCGTATAGGCCATTACCACATTGGGCAAATCATACATTAATTCGTCAGTTTCGACCACAGGAGAATATCACATTATACATTCACTCCATATACTTACAATGCTTATCCCTTACCTTGGTGTGCGTTGGTGTTGGTGTTTGGTAACTCGTTAGTCTCTCATCCACCTCCTCCAATCTTAGGGTCCTTCCTTATCCCCATCACACAACAACAATAATTAGTCATTTATCCATAACATTACATAAACAACTCAAACTATCTATTTCAATCATATAAGTGGTTCATATTTCAATGGCTTTCAAAACCACCTCCATTAGGAGTCTCAAACATGTAAAACATACCCATTCACTTTTATTCAACATTAACACCCGTAAACCACATTTCTAACCTAACATTTCCTTTTTCAACATCATTTTCGTTTTGGGTTTTGGGGTTTTCATGAATCAACCCCCAATCATCCCCATTTCGAATACAAACTCTAAACCTCAAGTTTTTCAAAGGAAAAGCTAGATAAAAACAAGTTACATCTCAAAAGAGAAAGTTATATGATTTTCCATACCAAGAGAAGAGACCCAAATCCCCATAATGAGTTTCAAAGTGAGAATTTGTGTTAAAATCAAGAGGTTTACCACTTCTCTACCTTCTCTAAGCCTCTACACGAACTCTTGCAAGAAAATCGCCTCCTCTTCTCTTTTCTCCCAAAAACCTACCCCCTTTTCGTGTTTGGGGCTCTATTTTAGGGTTCAAACTTTTAGATTCTCGCCGAAGCGAGAACACGTCGCCCAGGTGAGAAATCCCCGCCTTTTAAAGTTTCAAACTCTGATGCTCTAGCTCAAGCGAGGGATTCTCGTTCACGCGAGAATCCTCCAACCTCTTCAACACTCCTCTCGCTTAGGCGAGCCAATTCTCGCCCAGGCGAAAAACTTTCAGTCTCCATAGCTTCCCCCTCGCCCAGGTGAGCCATCTCTCGCTCAGGCGAGAGTCCTAGAGAAATCCTAGGAGCAAACACTGAGCCTCTCGCTTGGGCGAGGCCCTCTCGCTCAGGCGAGAAACACTCAGTATACTCCAGACTTCCAGGACTTTCACTACACTTAGGGAAAAGAAAATTAGGGTGTTACATGTGCAGATGTGCTAGGGTTTGTAATCCTTATTCTCTAATAATATCTTGGTAGCCGCTCAGCACTCCCGGAGACGTATGTACAATTGACCAAACCTCGTTACCAAATTCTTTGTTTCTCCTCTTATATTTATTCTATGCACTTTAATTGATTGCTTGTGAACAACGCTGCATAATGGTCACTTCCGCTGCACCAACAATTGGTATCAGAGCCAATTGGTAGATGACTCTTAACCAAAGTGCTAGATAAAGGCAAAAGAGAGTGAAATCATGTTGGTTAGACAAGGTGCATCGAATGTACTACGCAAGGATAAATGAGATGATTTGAAGGAGAAGAAAACATGACAAAACTATGGTGGGGGTGATATATGTTAATCTAGAACCCCAAAAGTTCATATACTGGATTAGAATCAAGGTGGAGATAGGGACTCAAGTGTTGAGTTTGGCCCTGAGACATGTATTGACAATATCTCTCTAGATGTTGAGAGAATGATCTTATTTGAGATAAGAAGTTGAATATCCTAATGGGGTGTCTAGGACGTCATATGTAAGGATCGAAATTCTACCATTGAAATTTTTCCCTTATTTATTTCCTTCACATACATTTTTCATTTTAATTCTATATACCTATTCATACTCATTCCATATCCTCGTATTCATATACTTTCTACTTAGCAGAAAATCATAATTCATATAAATATAATTCAGTAACCACCGGATATAACTAGCTATGGGTTTCCAAAATACCCATAGCTACAAATATCCAGAGTTACAACACCATGTAAGTTAATGTATTCATAGTAACATAATGCTTTAAAGTACCAAATATGCACTCATGTACAAAATAGTGCAAATAAATGAATCCAAAATATAAAGCTCCTAAAGCTTCCAAAAATGAGCCCCCTTCATATCACCTGTTTATCTGCAATGGGATTATCAATGACAAAAGCACAAAACACACAAAAGAGAAGTCATTAATTCAATAAACGTCATTATAAGATAATCCACATTAGAAAAGGGTTAGTAAACCATTTTAAAAATTCATTTTCTTTGCTGCATAACTTGAGTCAAACTCGCTACACCCCTTAAGGTTAGCTAAAAGCAGATTCTCATTTCTTTTAAAAGAAAACTTGCTACATATACTCGAGTCGGAGTTTTGCTTATATACTCAAGCCAGAGTTTCGCTTATATACTCAAGCCAGAGTTTTGCTTATATACTCAAGCCAGAGTTTCGCTTATATACTCAAGCTAGAGTTTTGCTTATATACTCAAGCCAGAGTTCTGCTTATATACTCAAGCCAGAGTCGCCAACCATTCATGTTCGGCTAAAAGTATATTTTCCTTTCTTTGATTTCACCATTTCTCATTTCCCGTAAATCTACGCCCACTTTAGTATAAACACACCCATATATGTTTATACTAAATGCGTAATTCACAACTAAATCATTGCACAACCAGAAAATACGCACATTTTCCATCCCAAATGCACAAATAATGACTTATCCTTACCTTGGTGAGTGTTGGGTTTGGTTCTTGGCAACTTCACAAGTTCCACCGACACCGCCGCCAAGTTTAGGATCTTTCCTCATTCCCACCATATAACACAATGTTAGTCATTTATTCCAAATATCACATAAACAACTTATATTGCATTATTTAATCATACAAGATATTCATCATATTTTCAATGTTTCTAAACTACTTTCATCATAAGTTTACAACCACCCAAAACACACATAATCATCTCATATTTCAACATTAGAAAGTAAACTCATCTTTTACCTCTAGCATTTTACCCATTTTCCACTTTAACCACATTTTCTCTTTAGGGTTTTTGGGGTTTTCATGAATCAACCCACAACCCTTTCCATTCTTGAAATACTAACTCTAAACCAAGAGTTTACAAGGTAAAAACGACATAAAACAAAACATAACTCAAAAGGATGAGTTTCCATGGTTTCTCACATTTTGAGAAGAGATCCAACATACCTAAAATGAGTTTCAAAGAGAAGAAGAGAGTTAGAATCAAGAGTTTTACCTATTCTCAAGCTCTTGGATGAGTATCAAAGGTCCTTGCCCTTGGAAAAGCTCTCTTCTATCACATCTCTTCAATTCTTAACCCTAAAATGTGTTTGGGATTTCTCATTAAATGTTGTCTCGTCGGGTTCTCGCTTAAGCGAGTCCATTCTCACTCAAGCGAGAAAATCCCGCCTATTTTAAAAACTCAGATCTGACCCTCTCGCCCAGGCAAGGGAACTCTCGCCCAGGCGAGGCATCTCCCGCTCAAGCGAGGATCCTCTTGCTCAAACGAGGATCTTACAGCCTCGACAGGTCCAAAACATCACTTTTCTCGCCCAGGTGAGCCTTTCTTGCCCAGGTGAGAATCTCTCGCTCAAGCAAGAATCCCAGGACTGATACTATAATTTTAAAGACATAAATTTAGGATGTTACAATCCCCCCCCCTCCTATAAGAATTTTCGTCCCCGAAAATTAAACATACCTCAATTCGAACAAATGAGGGTAATCCTCCCTCATATCACGTTCCACCTCCCAAGTAGCATCCCCTTCGTCTACTTGGCTCCATAGTACTTTCACCAAAGGAATCTCCTTGCCTCTTAGTCTCTTGATACTGGTATCCATGATTCTCACGCGCAACGTTGAAAAAGTCAAGTTATCCTTCAAATCTATCTGATCAGATTCTACCACATGAGATGGATCCCCAACATATTTCCTCAACTGAGACACATGAAACACATTGTGGAGATTCGACAACAACGGAGGCAAAGCAATCTGATATGCTACCGGCCCAATAAATCGCGGAGTCAGCTTACGAGACTTCAACACTCTACCAATCCCGGTAGTCGGGACTACTCTCATGAAGACATGATCTCCCTCATTAAACTCAAGAGGTTTCCGCCTCTTATCGTAATAGTTTTTCCGTCGTCTCTTGAACTAGCTCGGGTCCCAATATCAAGTTCTCCTTAGTTTCAAACCAACTCACTGGAGTTTGGCACTTCCTACCATACAATGCCTCATAGGGTGCCATCCCAATACTCGAATGGAAGCTATTGTTGTAGGTAAAATGAATCAAAGGCAACATGCCATCCCAACTCCCCGGTTGCTCTAAGACACAAGCCCTCAAAAGATCTTCCAATGACTGTATAGTTCTTTCCGATTGACCGCCCGTTTGTGGATGATAAGCTGAACTTAACTTCAACTTAGTTCTCAATGCGGACTGCAAACTAGTCCAAAAGTTGGATGTAAAACGGGGATCTCTATTCGATATAATACTCGACGGTATCCCATGCAAACGAACTATTTCCCGGAGATACATTTCCGCCAATCGTTCCAAAGAATACCTCATGTTCATAGGCAGAAAGTGTGCAGATTTCGTTAACCGATCCACTATCACCCATATCAAATCATATCATTTCTGAGTTTTAGGGAAACTTGATACAAAATCCATGGAGATACTATCCCACTTCCACACAGGAATTTCTAGGGATTGTAACTCTCCCGCCGGTCGCTGATGCTCAATCTTGGCTTTCTGACATACTAAACAACTCGAGACATACGAAGCCACATCCCTCTTCAACCCAAACCACCAAAATAACTTCTTCAAATCTTGGTACATCTTGGTAGTTCCCGGGTGAAAACTCATATTGCTCTTATGGGACTCCTCTAAAATACTCTTCCGTAATTTCTCATCACGAGGCACACACACTCTCCCTTTACAACGCAACATTCCACTAGGGTCCAATGCGAAATCAGTTTCCTTGCCACTTAGCATCAGATCCCGTTTAGCCATTAGCTCGATATCCTCAACTTGCATTACTCGGATTTGATCAAACAGTTCATTGGTGACCTTCAACATTCCTATCATCATACTATGAGGCCTTATCTGAACTTCCAAGTTCATATCTCTGAATTCTTCAATCAGTTTTCCTTCTCTAACCATCAAAGCCGACATGTGCAAAGACTTCCGACTTAGGGCATCGACCACCACATTGGCCTTTCCCGGATGATACTGCAACCCAAAATCGTAATCCTTAAGGAATTCCATCCACCTTCTCTGTCTCATGTTCAATTCCTTTTGATCAAATAGGTACTTCAAACTCTTGTGGTCGCTGTACACCTCAAATCTTACGCCATATATATGGTGTCTCCATATTTTCGAAGCAAAGACCACTGCAGCCAATTCTAAATCATGCGTAGGGTAGTTTTGCTCATGCGTTCTTAACTGACGAGAAGCATATGCAACAACTTTCCCTTCTTGCATCAGAACACAACCCAAACCTTGCTTGGAAGTATCACAATAAACACTGAAATCTCTATCAATACAAGGAAGAACCAACACTGGCGCGGTAGTCAATCTCCGTTTCAACTCTTGGAAACTCTCTTCACAACGGATTGTCCACACATAAGTTTCCCCCTTCCTGGTGAGCTTAGTCAACGGTAGTGCCAACTTCAAAAATCCCTCAATGAATTTTCGATAATAACCAGCCAAACCCAGAAAACTCCGGATCTTGGTAACTGACTTGGGTACTGCCCATTCCATAACCGCTTCAACTTTGGAAGGATCTACAGCTACCCCTTCCTTGGATATTACACCTCCCAAAAAGTTTACCGATTCCAACCAGAAATCACATTTAGACAATTTAGCATACAACCGGTTCTTACTCAGAAGCTCTAGGACAATCCTCAAGTGCTCTGCATGTTCATCTCGGCTATTGGAGTAAACCAAAATGTCATCAATAAATACTACTACGAATGAATCCAAATACGAATGAAAAATCTGTTTCATGTAGTCGGTAAATATTGCTGGGGCATTCGTTACACCAAAAGGCATGACCAAATACTCAAAATGTCCATACCTCGTCCTAAAAGCAGTTTAAGGAATGTCTTCGGATTTCACACGAAGTTGGTGATAACCCGACCGAAGATCAATCTTTGAAACACTACCGCCCCTCTCAACTGATCCATCAAGTCATCAATCCGTGGCAATGGATACTTGTTCTTAATAGTAACCTTGTTCAATTGCTAGTAGTCGATACACAACCGCATACTACCATCCTTCTTCTTAACCAACAAGACAGGCGCACCCCACAGCGAGACACTAGGACGAATAAATTTCTTTGCCAACAAGTCCTCAACCTGCTTTTTCAACTCCGCCAATTCCAACGGTGCCATTCTATACAGAGCTATAGAGATGGGTCCCGTTCCAAGTACCAAATCAATAGAGAATTCAACTTCTCTCACTGGGGGTAACTCCGAAATGTCATCAGGAAATACCTCAGGAAATTCCCGAACTATCGGAATGTCCTCAACCTTGGGTTTCTCAATACCCTCTAGGGATGCCAACAACATAAACACGACTCCTCCCTCTTTACAGGAAGTCCTGACTTCCTTTGCTGACAACGGCTTCACATAACTAACCTCATCAAAAATCCCATCTGGATCTCCGAATACCACGGTCTTATCAGCACAATTAAGCACCACATGATTCGCCGACAACCAGTCCATTCCCAGAATTAGATCTAACTAGGATAATGGTAAGCAAATTAAATCTACGGTAAATGTCCTACCGTTTATCACCATCGGACATCGAGACACAACTATCGACACCACCACATGCATATTGGTTGGGGTGGATACGACCAAGTCGAAAGGCAATGACTCAGTTTACAATTTCTTATATGTGCATAAATTTGAACCTTGATGATCAACATGGATGTTGTGTTGCTTAAGTTTTAGTGGGTTTATCCAAACAAAATTTTGTTTTATGCTTTTGTGGAAAGTGGTATTGGGAATAGCGAAGTCATCTTGATTTTTGTACATGAAACTTTTGGTCTATGATGATTGACCTTTTGTAGTTGAATATTTTCAATGCATGATATAGTGGTAATGAACACAAATTAACTGCTTTGATATTGTGGTTACAAAACTTGTTTCTATTTCTTATGTGTCGGTAATTGTTATGCATAATTGCAATGTTATGCCATAAGTATGTTTCTGTAAATGGACTGTGGGAACTCTCATGCCCTGGATGAAATGTAACTCCAGAACTAACAAGCCTTTTGAAAATGGTGATTGGGACGTTCAGTGTCGCATGAGAAAAAAAAAAGGGTTTTCAAGTTATTTTGAAATGGTTATAAAAACCTTGCTTTCACGAAGTGATTATCATGAATCTTACATCTAATATATTTTCGAAAATCATTTTGGATGAAGTTTAGCATTTGGCTAAGCATTAATTAAGTTCCCCTGCTGAAGATCCAAATTTTTAACAACAGTATCTTGAACGAATTTGATGTTGTTAAAAACTTAGTGATGCGATTATGACCATGTGTTTCTAGACGTGATGCAAATTTGAGTACTGAATGTATATTTGCAAGTGTACATGGGGTATCCATATCTAACATATGTTATTGGATTGAATGTGTGTAAATTTGAAAATGATCATTGGTAATAAAGTGTGTGATTTGAGTGGGCCTACTGCCTTGTACGTCTAGTTGAGGTGATTAACTAGTGAATCTTATTCTACCGCATCCGTTTGTGGTAGAAATTTTTGATTAAATTGGATAATTACTTGGTAATTCTATTTTGTACTCGGAAGGACTCCAAAAATCTTGTTTGTCTAAATGCTACTTGTTGGATGACTACCATGTTTTTGTGTTGTAGCGAGTACAAGTTTGAAATGTTATTGATAATTTTAAATTAATCGTGACTATTTCTGATGTATGAAATGAAATGACGCTATTTCAATCGAGTGGATGTTGATCTAGCTTTTGCATGTTGGATGTGATCTAATGCATCGTGGTAAATGATGGGTATAGATTCCCACTTTCTTTCGAATTCGAAAGTGTTATGATGAATCTCACTATATGTGTTGATCGTTTTGAACGATTGTTATATTGATAGATCGGGGAGATCTATTGTTCTTATTGAATACTTGAGAATCTTTATTTCGGTTCTGATAATTTTCTCTTAGTTGTCTCAGTTACCTGATATTTGGCTTTTGTATTTGGACTCTAAGAGGTTAATCCATGAATTGTCTATGTGGTATCACTGTTATGTGGTATGTGTCCTTGTTTGTCATCTAAGCGAATCATAATTGTTTGGATGGTGGATCTAAGGTTGATCGAGTAAATCTTATGCCTAATGTTTCGGCGATGATAGTATTTGTTTTTCCTAAGAGTAACATAATAAAATTTCGGGGACGAAATTTCTTTTAGGGGGGAAGGATTGTAACACCTCAAATTTCGTTTTCGGAATGATTGGAAAAAGTAGAGTGTTGGTGTATATATTGGGCAATCCTCGTTTGAGAGAGAGGACCTCGCCCGAGAGAGAGAGACTCGGTGTTCTAATATGAGTTTCTCGGAGACCTCGCTTAAGCAAGGAAGTGGTCGCTTGAGTGAGAGTGAAATCTGGAAAAGCTGTCAAATTATAGCTTGAGCTAGAATTTTTGCCCAGGCTAGAGAGGAGCCTTAGCATACTGCCCGATTCTCTCCCGAGCGAGAAATTCGCGCCCGGGCGAGAGTGTTCGAGTTGAAAATCTGAAAAAATTGTGAAATTCTCGCCCAAGCGAGTTATCCTCACTCGGGCGAGGCTGCGCAACTATAAAAGTAAAAGAGGGATTTCAAAAACCCTAATCTTCATTTTCTTTTCTCCCCTTTCTCTCCCAACGGCGGCTCCACCCAAATGAACCATTCTCCTCTCCACTAAACATCAAAACTCATCAAAACCTCTTTCCATTACTTCTTGGTGGAACATTTGGGAAATCTTGGATGTGAAAAATGGAACAATAGAGATTGGAGAAGATGAACGAAGATGTGGCTCTTTTGTGGAGCAACTGAGCTTACGCAACCTAAGGTGAGGGAGAAGACCATTGTGGTCTTAGAGTATTTCATTAGAGTCATCTTCTCCGATTTCCCTCAAGAATCGGAGCACGTTAACGGATAGAAACTCTCTTTAGGTTCCATGTGAGAGTCTTTATTTTATATGAGGATGTATTAGCCATAAAAGTGGAGATATATGTGCAGGAAAACCGTTTATTTAAGTAAAACACAATATGCTCATTTATGGTAATACACCGTCATGAAAGATGGTTCTAACGTTAACGTGTTATATGATGAAGAATATGTTGTGTGTGGTTTGTATATGATAATGGTGTATTATGGATGGTTGATTTGTTATAAACATATATGGGTGTGTTTGTAATAAGGATTGTGAGATGTGTTGTTTAATGACAAAAGTATAAATGGTTATGTTGTGTGATAATGATTGTGTGACGAGTTGTTGATTTGTTAAAAGTGGAGATGAGTATGTTTATGAAAATGACTAAGTTGTGAGTCGCTTTATTGTTATGAACATATATGAGTATGTTTGTGACAATGAAGGTGTTGTGGGTTATTTTATGGTGATGAAACAATGAGACACCTTGTATTTATTGTGTTATGAGATGAATTGGCGGTGAATCAATGAAAAGAAAACACATTTTTAGCCGACCATGATTGGTTAGCGACTTTGGCTCATGTTATGTAGCAAGCTTTGGCTCAAGTGATGTAGCAAACTTTGACTCAATTAATGTATCAAACTTTGGGTCAAGTGATGTAGCAAGCTTTGGCTCAAGCAATGTAGCGAACTTTGGATCAAGTTATGTGGCATGATTTTAAAAAAGAAAGTATATTTTAGCTAACCGAAATGGTATAGCGACTTTGGCTCAAGTTATGTAGCAAGCTTTGGCTCAAGCGATGTAGCAAGCTTTGGCTCAAGCGATGTAGCAAGCTTTGGCTAGAGCGATGTAACAAGCTTTGGCTAATGTGATGTAGCAAGTTTTGGCTCAAGCGATGTAGCAAGCTTTGGCTCAAGCGATGTAGCATGCTTTGGCTCAAGCGATGTAGCAAGCTTTGGCTCAAGCGATGTAGCAAGCTTTGGCTCAAGCGATGTAGCAAGCTTTGGCTCAAGCAATGTAGCAAGTTTTGGCTCAAGCAATGTAGCGAACTTTGGCTCAATTTATGTAGCATGATTTTCAAAGAGAAAAGTATATTTTAGCTAACCGAAATGGTATAGCGACTTTGGCTCAAGTTATGTAGCAAGCTTTGGCTCAAGCGATGTAGCAAGCTTTGGCTCAAGAGATGTAGCAAGCTTTGGCTCAAGCGATGTAGCAAGCTTTGGCTCAAGAGATGTAGCAAGCTTTGGCTCAAGCGATGTAGCAAGCTTTGGCTCAAGCGATGTAGCAAGCTTTGGCTCAAGCGATGTAGCAAGCTTTGGCTCAAGCGATGTAGCAAGCTTTGGTTCAAGCAATGTAGCAAGCTTTGTCTCAAGCAATGTAGCAAACTTTGGCTCAAGTTATGTAGCATGATTTATAGATATATATGTATGTTGAATTATGATGAAGGTTGAATTGAGTAAATAATGTAAGTAAGTTGTAATAGTGATTTGGAATGAATAGACTAAGTGAGAGATGATAATCATGCTAATTGGATATATGAACATTATGTGGTATAATGTGTTGATTGTTATATGTTTAATATGAATGATGTTAGACGTTGTATAGGTTTAATACTTTAATGTTATTACTCTATGTAATTCCACGCTACGGTCACCGTAGTTGGTTCTTACTCCTTCTGTCTCTTCTTGTATGTGTTGTGTATTTGAGTTCAGGTTGTGGAGGTAGCGTGTTGGACGCTTGTAGAGAAGAGTACATGGTAGAGTAGGGTTTTATGTAATTAATATGTTATATGATAAATGTTTATAATATGAGAACTATGTTGGATTATCTATTTTGTAAAATGGAACTCCTCCTAAGTGTATAATGAAGTTGATTTAATGTTTGTATTAAAAGTGTTCCTTGAGAAAGGATAATTGTTTAGATTATGTATTTGGAAGGAAGTGTAATGACATGCTTTTGAAGTGAGATGTATTTGGAATATTTCTGCCTTGTGATTTATAAATGGAACTAATATTTGTATTCACTCAAGTTTCCAAACCGTTCAAGTAATGTCTTCCAAAAGTAATCACTTCACTTTCATGAACAAGGTTTTAAAAAGAATTTTTGGATTACGAAAATCGGGTCCTTACACGATGTAGCAAGCTTTTGCTCAAGCGATGTAGCAAGCTTTGACTCAAGCGATGTAGCAAGCTATGGCTCAAGCGATTTAGCAAGTTTTGGCTCAAGTTATGTAGCATGATTTATAGATATATATTTATGATGAATTATGGTGAAGGTTGAATTGAGTAAATAATGTAAGTAAGTTGTAATAGGTGCTAAATGAAGGAGTGACTGTCCTATAAATGTTATAGTGATTTGGAATGAATAGTCTAAGTGAGAGATGATAATCATGCTAATTAGATATATGAACATTATATGGTATAATGTATTGATTGTTATATGTTTAATATGATTGATGTTAGACGTTGTATAGGTTTAATACTTTAATGTTATTATTCTATGTAATTCCACGTTACGGTCACCGTAGTTGGTCCTTACTCCTTCTTTCTCTTTTTGTATGTGTTGTGTATTTGAGTTCAGGTTGTGGCGGTAGCGCGTTGGATGCTTGCGGAGAAGAGTACATGGTAGAGTAGGGTTTTATGTAATTGATATGTTATATGATAAATGTTTATAATATGAGAACTATGTTGGATTATCTATTTTGTAAAATGGAACTCCTCCTAAGTGTATAATGAAGTTGATTTAATGTTTGTATTAAAAGTGTTCCTTGAGAAAGGATAATTGTTTAGATTATGTATTTGGAAGGAAGTGTAATGACATGCTTTTGAAGTGAGATGTATTTGGAATATTTTCGCCTTGTGATTTATAAATGGAACTAATATTTGTATTCACTCAAGTTTCCAAACCGTTCAAGTAATGTCTTCCAAAAGTAATCACTTCATTTTCATGAACAAGGTTTTAAAAAGAATTTTTGGATTACGAAAATCGGGTCCTTACACGATGTAGCAAGCTTTGGCTCAAGCGATGTAGCAAGCTTTGACTCAAGCGATGTAGCAAGCTATGGCTCAAGCGATGTAGCAAGCTTTGGCTCAAGTTATGTAGCATGATTTATAGATATATATGTATGTTGAATTATGGTGAAGGTTGAATTGAGTAAATAATGTATGTAAGTTGTAATAGGTGCTAAATGAAGGAGTGACTGTCCTACAAATGTTATAGTGATTTGGAATGAATAGTCTAAGTGAGAGATGATAATCATGCTAATTGGATATATGAACATTATGTGGTATAATGTATTGATTGTTATATGTTTAATATGATTGATGTTAGACGTTGTATAGGTTTAATACTTTAATGTTATTACTCTATGTAATTTCACGTTACGGTCACCATAGTTGGTTCTTACTCCTTCTGTCTCTTCTTGTATGTGTTGTGTATTTGAGTTCAGGTTGTGGCGGTAGCGCGTTGGATGCTTGCAGAGAAGAGTACATGGTAGAGTAGGGTTTTATGTAATTGATATGTTATATGATAAATGTTTATAATATGAGAACTATGTTGGATTATCTATTTTGTAAAATGGAACTTCTCCTAAGTGTATAATGAAGTTGATTTAATGTTTGTATTAAAAGTGTTCCTTGAGAAAGGATAATTGTTTAGATTATGTATTTGGAAGGAAGTGTAATGACATGCTTTTGAAGTGAGATGTATTTGGAATATTTTCGCCTTGTGATTTATAAATGGAACTAATATTTGTATTCACTCAAGTTTCCAAACCGTTCAAATAATGTCTTCCAAAAGTAATCACTTCACTTTCATGAACAAGGTTTTAAAAAGAATTTTTGGATTACGAAAATCGGGTCCTTACACGATGTAGCAAGCTTTGGCTCAAGCGATGTAGCAAAATTTGACTCAAGCGATGTAGCAAGCTATGGCTCAAGCGATGTATCAAGCTTTGGCTCAAGCGATGTATCAAGCTTTGGCTCAAGCGATGTAGCAAATTTGGCTCAAGCGATGTAGCAAACTTTGGCTCAAGTTATGTAGCATGGTTTTCAAAAAAGTATAAATGATGAAATTGGTTTTAAGAATATTTAACTCTAAATTGTTTACTTAATCTTATTAAAATGTGGATTAACGTACATTGACATTTATTACGTTAACGACTTACTCCTTTGTGTTTTCTGTGTATGGCCAATGTTAATCCCATTGCAGGTAGGTGGAAGATGTAAGGACGTTTTGATTAGGAGCTTAGAGGCTTTTAATTTTTGGAAGTTCTTATATTTATTGTTTTGTAATATGACTAACTGTATTTTGGACATGAATATTTGTAACTCTGGATATTCATAGCTATGGGTATTTTGTATGGGTATTTTGGAATCCCATAGCTAATTGTATGCGGTAGTTACCGAGATGCACGAATGAATTATGATTTTCTGCTATGCGAAAGTGTATATTATTTTGAACTTGGGAAATGGGTATGAGTAGGAAATGGGGACTTAAGTTATTGGCGTTTATGTTCTAAAGTCGTAGGCAATTGCATGAAGGATGAATAAAATAGGGAAAAAATTTCAAGGGTAGAATTTGGGTCCTTACAATTCGTGGTCGGCTAAAACGAGTTTTCTTTTCATTGATACACCATCAATTACAAACAGTAAATCTACGCATTCATTATTACAAACATACCCATATATGTTTATAATAAATAAGCGATTCATAACTTGATCATTATCCACAACCAGCAAATCCACACATTTTCCATTACAATGCACAAGTTAAAGGCTTATCCTTACCTTGGTGAGTGTTGGGTTTGGTTCTTGGTAACTTCGCAAGTTCCACCAACACCGCCACCAACTTTAGGATCTTTCCTCATTCCTACCATATAACACAATGTTAGTCATTTATTCCAAATAACACATAAACAACTCATATTGCATTTTTAACCATACAAGAGATTTAACACATTTTCGATGTTTCTAAACTACTTTCATTATAAGTTTACCAACATCTAAAACATACATATTCATCTCATATTTCAACATTAGAGTGCATACTCCTCTTCTACATCTAGCATTTCACCCATTTTCCTCTTTAACCACATTTTCACTTTAAGGTTTTGGGGTTTTCATGAATTAACCCACAAACCCTTTCCATTCTTGAAATACCAACTCTAAACCTAGAGTTTACAAGAGAAAAACAACATAAAATGAACCATAACTCAAAAGGATGAGTTTCCATGGTTTCTCACATTTTGAGAAGGGCCCCAACATACCCAAAACAAGTTTCAAAGAGAAGAAGAGAGTTAGAATCAAGAGTTTTACCTCTTCTCAAGCTCTTAGGTGAATCCTAAGACTCCTTGCTCTTGAAAAGTCTCTCTTCCTTCACTTCTCTCTAGGTTATCCCCCAAAAATGTGTTTGGGGTTCCTCATTTAATGTAAACTCGTCGGGTTCTCGCTCAAGAGAGCCCATTCTCGCTCATGCGAGAATATCCCGCCTTTTTAAAATTTCAGATCTGATGCTCTCAATCAAGCGAGGGATTCTCGCTCAAGCGAGAATCTCACAGTCTCGACAGGTTCCAAAATGCCATTTCTCGCCCAGGCGGGACAATTCTTGCTCAGGCGAGACCACTCTTGCTCAAGCGAGACAATTCTCGCTCAGGCGAGAATCCTTCAGTATAGCCCAGGATTTCACTACCCCAGGTGAGCCTCTCTCGCCCAGGTGACATCTTTCTCGCTCAAGCGAGACTCCCAAGAATGACACTATAATTTAATGACTTTAAAATCTAGGGTGTCAATAGTGTTGTGCTTGCAATGGGGGCAATTCTTGACCCATGGGTGAAGTTGGAGACATTGAATTATTGTTTTGAAAGAGTTGATGATTTTACTTTTGAAACAAAATTGCAGTTAGTTAAGAAAAAGTTGTATATTCTATTTGAACAATACTGTAGCACAAATGCTTCTACTTCTATGCAGATTTTGACTTCTGATGCTCCTCAGAAGAAGGCTAAATTTCAAGACTTAGGCAATGTGTTTGTTGTAAGTATTTTATACTTTTCTGGATTAATAGTTTAAATATTTAATGGTTAAATTATGTATTTATTTGATATTAATATGTTTTATTTATGAATTATTTAATAGGAACTCGATAGGCACAAGACACAATGTAAGGACCCAAATTCTACCCTTGAATTGTTTTTTCATTTTAACTCATACAACATGTATTTTTCCTATATCTTATGATTACTAACCCAAGGTACGTTACATTAGTTACCTTGATTATTTTCCGATCATTTTATTATGCAGTATTCATACACACATCCATAAGACAGAAAAATATAATTCATATTAATGTCTCCCATTTACTTAGGACATGCAAATAGTTATGGGTTCCCAAAATCATAATACCCATGGTTACAAACTTCCAAAAATATAATGGTTGTGATTACAAGTATTCAAATCCGCATATAGTCAGTTATGATACAAAAAGTGTAAATAGAAGAATCCAGATTTAGAAGCTCCCAAAGCTCCAAATCAAGCATCCCTAATTCATTCATTTACCTGCAATGAGATTATCAAATGGAAACACACATAAAAATGCAAAGGAGTAAGTCATTTAATTCAATAAATACCATTTAGATATAATCCACATTATAAACAGAATTAGATAAACAATTTAAGCTTTCCAACATATAATCAGTACATGTCATTTATATTTCTTACTACCTAACCCGGCCATTCTTACTTTCACATTCTTCAATGTTAAACTTTGTTATCCTTCTCTTCATTCCTGTTTTACATAGCCATTTCCCACTTTTACATACTTTCACAATACCACATAGGGCACAAGACATTCAATTCACAACCACTTGGGCAAGACATTCAATTCAATACCACTTGGGCAAGACATTCAATTTCAATTCCTCTTGGGCAAGACATTCAATTTCAATACCACTTGGGTAATACATTCAATTCAATACCACTTGGGCAAGACATTCAATTTCAATATCACTTGGGCAAGACATTCAATTTCAATACCACTTGGGCAAGACATTCAATTCAATACCACTTGGGCAAGACATTCAATTCAATACCACTTGGGCAAGACATTCAATTCAATACCACTTGGGCAAGACATTCAATTCAATACCACTTGGGCACAACATTCAATTCAATACCACATGGGCAAGACATTCAATTCAATACCACTTGAGCAAGACATTCAATTTTTGATACTTCCCACATCTTATTCCTTTCGATTCATCCACATATAACCGTACATCTCATATTTCATATCTCGGAATAAAATGCTTATCCTTACCTTGGTGAGTGTTGGGTTTGGTCCTTGGTAACTTTACAAGTTCCTCCGACACCGCCTCCAACCTTAGGATCTTTCCTCATCCCCACCAAACAACAACAAAAGTCAGTAATTTATTCTCAACAACATATAAACAACTTATAGTTCATCTTTAATCATACAAAAGATTCATACATTTTCAATGTTTCCAAAATCACTTTCATTAGGACTTTCCAAACATCAAAAACATACATATTCATATTCTATTTTACATTAGAACACATACTCATCTTCTACATCTACTATTTCACCCATTTTCCTCTTTAACCACACTTTCATTTTGGGGTTTTCATGAATTAACCCACGAACCCTTTCCATTTTGTTAAACATCAACTCTAAACTAAGAGTTTACAAGAGAGGAACTAAATAAAACGAACCACAACTCCAAAGGAAGAGTTTCCATGGTTTCTCACATTTTGAGAAGAGATCCCAAACACCCAAAACAAGTTTGAAATGGAGGAAGAGGGTTAGAATCAAGAGATTTACCTCTTCTCAAGCTTTTAGATGATTCCCACGAATACTTGCTCTCAAAATCACCTCATTCTCTCTTCTCTCTCAAGCGAGCCTTTTCTCGCTAAAGCGAGAAAATCCCGCCCATTTTTAAAACTCATATCTGATGCTCTCGCTCAAGCGAGGGATTCTCACTAAAGTGAGGGATTCTTCAGTATATCCCAGTTTTCCACTCTACAAGTGAATCATCTCTCGCCAGTTTTCCACTCTACAAGTGAATCATCTCTCGCCCGGGCGAGACCCTCTCGCTCAAGTGAGGGATTCTCACTAAAGCGAGGATCTGTAACACCCTAATTTTGAGTCTTTAAAATTATAGTATCAGTCCTGGAAGTCTCGCTTGAGCGAGAGATTCTCGCCTGAGTGAGAAAGGATCACCTGGGAGGGTGAAATCCTGGCCTATACTAGAGGATTCTCGCCTGAGCGAGAGTTGTCTCGCCTGGGCGAGAAATGGCAATTTGGGGCTGTTGACACTGTGAGATTCTCGCTTGAGCGAGAATCCCTCGCTTGATTGAGAGCGTCAGATCTGAAATTTTAAAAAGGCGGGATTTTCTCGCCTGAGCGAGAAGGGGCTCGCTTAAGCGAGAACCCGACGACTGCTCTTTAAAATAGAAACCCCAAACACATTTTAGGGTTAGAACTTTGAAGAGAAGAGAGAGAAGAGAGCTTTTCAAGAGCAAAGAGCCTTAGGACTCATCTTAGAGCTTGAGAAGAGGTAAACCTCTTGTTTCTAACTCTTCTTCTTCCTCTCTAACTTGTTTTGGGTATGTTGGATCTATTTTCAAAACATGAGAAACCATGGAAACTCATTCTTTAGAGTTATGGTTCGTTTTATGTTGTTTTTCTCTTGTAAACTCTTAGTTTAGAGTTGATATTTGATGAATGGAAAGGTTTTGTGGGTTATTCATGAAAACCCCAAAAACCCCCAAAATGAGAATATGAGTATAAAGAGAAAGAGACGAAATGTTAGATGTGGATGATGAGTTTGTACTTTGATGTTGATATATGAGATAAACATGTATGTTTAGATGTTTGGAAACTTGTATTGAAGTAGTTTTGGAAATCTTGAATATATATGAATCCCTTGTGTATTTGATGATGAAATACGAGTTATTTATGTGTTATTTTGAATAAATGACTAACATTGTTGTTATTGGTGAAAATGAGGAAAGATCCTAAGGTTGGAGGAAATCGCGGAGGAGACTTTTAAAGTTACTCGGAA
Organism: Lupinus albus; assembly: GCA_009771035.1. Classification (NCBI taxonomy): domain Eukaryota; kingdom Viridiplantae; phylum Streptophyta; class Magnoliopsida; order Fabales; family Fabaceae; genus Lupinus; species Lupinus albus. Next base: position 11,904,607 of record CM020019.1, on the reverse strand, counting down.
CCGATCCCCAACGCTCACCAAGGTAAGGGATAAGTGGTTCTAATTCATACTCACTGATGTGAATGAGGTATGTGAAAAAGGTAATGTGTTGGTAAGTTTTATTGTTGTTACCCTACCCGAAGAGGTAGTGGTTTATTATTGTTACCCTACCCAAAGAGGTAGTGGTTTATTATTGTTACCCTACCCGAAGAGGTAGTGGTTTATTGTTGGTACCTTACCCAGAGCGGTAGCGGACTGTTATTGTGTCCTACCCGGAGTGGTAGCAGACTGTTATTGTGTCCTACCCGGAGTGGTAGCGGACTATTATTGTTTCCTACCGGGAATTAGTGATTATTGTGAACTCGACCTGCCCGACGTGGTATGGGGTAATAATAACTTGACCTGCCCGATGTGGTATGGGGTAATAATAACTCGACCTGCCCGATGTGCTGGGGTAATAATAACTCGACCTGCCCGATCTGGTATGGGGTAATAATAACTCGACCTGCCCGATGTGGTATGGGGTAATAATAACTCGACCCGCCCGATTTCGTATGGGGTAATAATAACTTGACCTGCCCGATGTGGTATGGGGTAATAATAATTCGACCTGCCCGATGTGGTATGGGGTAATAACTCGACCTACCCGATGTGGTATGGGGTAATAATAACTTGACCTGCCCGATGTGGTATGGGGTAATAATAACTCGACCTGCTCGATGTGGTATGGGGTAATAATAACTCGACCTTCCCGATGTGGTATGGGGTAATAACTCGGCCTGCCCGATGTGGTATGGGAAATGAAATTGGTGAATATGAATGATGAGAAATGTGAATGTCACAATAAATGTCGTATACATGCTATAGGATATATAGTATGGGATATATATTCTATAGGGTGAATATGAATGATGAGAAATGTGAATGTCACAATGAATGTCGTATGCATGCTATAAGATATATAGTATGGGATATATATTCTATAGGGTGAATATGAATGATGAGAAAAGGGAATGTCACAAAGAGAGTCATATGCATACAATAGGATATATAGTATGAGATATATATTCTATAGGGTGATTATGAGTGAATAAAAAGGAAGATGTTGAGAATGAAAGTAATATACATACTATAGGGTGGATATGAATATTTACAATTACGCATGTGTGTTTACGAATTATATTAAAGATTAATCGTATTTGACATGTGGATTATCATGTAATGTTAGTTTTGAACTAATGACTTACTCCCTTTTGTTTTGTGTGTTATTTATGAGAATCCCATTGTAGGTAAATGAAGGATTTTGAGAAGGAAACTCACCTAGGAAGCTTTCATGTTTATTAACTTGTTTGTCTTTCTTTGCTATTTGACAGTGTAGTTAATTTGATAACATTTTGGGATGACTGTAAATCTGTTTAGATTAATACGGATATGTGTAGTTATGGACGTTATAACTCTGGGAGACCCATAACTGGTTGTATGTGGTAAATGCTATTTGAATGAATTATGTTTTTCAGCAACATAAATTTGTATGCTAATATAATAGGGTAAAGAGTGTTTTCAAAGAGTGATACTTGAGAGTTTTAATTAAGATGACGACTATATGCAATAAAGGATTAAAATAAATGAAATTTTTTCAAGGGGTGAATTTTGGGTCGTTACAATATGGTATCAGAGCATAGTTAATTTTGCAGCCTAGGGTATGGCCTTACTTGCTTCTTTGTAACATGTTTATGATTTGACTAGTTGAGATTGTGTGTATTGACTGTTTAAAGCATGTAATTTTGGTAGGATGACATGTAACGTGCTATGAGATTATGTGATAACCTGACTTGTGTGAGTTAAATTGTGTACTGACTACCAATGAGCGCAGGTTAAAACATGGCTGGAAGAGGAACGAGTCAGAACGTTCAGAATGAATTGTTGGTTCAGATGGTGGCTACACTACAACAGATGAACGAGAACTTGCGTAGTCTGAATCAGAACCCCGCACCAAGTCCGAGTTCGCAAAACCTAGTCCCACCCGGACCGGCAGAGTACCAAGGTCTGGATGAGTTTTGCAAGAGGAACCCAGTCAGTTCCACGGAGGATTTGCTCCGGAAGCTGCCCTCGAGTGGATTCAGGGAATATAATGGATTTTCTGGGCCATGAACTGTTCGGAGGCTCAGAAATTGGCCTATGCAACCTACATGCTAGGGACGGAGGCCAAGAACTAGTGGGAGTTCACTAGACGCCAAATGGAGACGGAGGGGTAATTCATTTCCTGGAATACTTTCAAGGCGAAATTCCTTCACAAATACTTCCCTGCTGATCTGAAAAGGGCGAAAGAAATGGAGTTCTTGAAGTTGGAACAAGGCAATATGTCGGTCGGGGAATATGCGGCTAAATTCGAGGAATTGGCCCGGTTTTGTCCCTACTCTGAGTTGGAGGTGGACGGACGATCCAAGTGCTCAAAATTTGAATCGGGCTTAAGGTCCAAGCTGAAAAGGATGTTCAAACATCAGGAGATTTCCGACTTTGCTACTTTGGTCAACAAGTGTTGGATGTACGAGGATGATCTGAAGGTGGATGATTTGGAGACTCCCGAAACAATTTCTCCCCGGAACTATGGACCTCAACGCAACCATATGCGGGAGAGAGGTAGAGGGAGAGTGGAAGATGACCAGAAGCCTTATGCGGTGACTACTAGACGTCGTAACCGGAGTTTTCAAAGGTCTAGCCCACCTACCGTTCCTACCGATGAGGTTTCTACCCCCATGTGCATCAAGTGCAGTAGACTTCATTATGGAAGTATGTGCCCGGGAAAAGGGAATGGATGTTTCCATTGCAAGGAGCTTGGGCATATTAAAAGGTTTTGTCCCAAGCTGGATCGGAGACTTAATGTCATTCCTGCCGAGGAGACAAGGAACCACGGTCGAAAGTTTACCCCGAGTGGCGCAGGGACATCAGGTGTTGATGATCCGGCGAGAGGTAAATCGCATGGTGACAGGTATCCCTTTTTGTGTTGTCTAATTCGGGAGCGACACCCTCCCTATATTTGCTGAATGTGTGAACCGAATGAGATTGTACACCAAGTTGTTGTTGTCGACTTAGTTGTACCCACCAACCCAGTGTACCGGTGGTGGATCGATGTGGATGTCTCAGTATACGGTTGGGGTAAATGGCAGAACCTTTACCATAGTGTTGATATGCGCAGTGATGTCTCAGTGGATTAAATCCTGGAAATGGACTAGCGGTTAGAAAATCGTGTTATGATTAACTGTATGTAATTGTTGAAGTGAAGATTAAAATCTTGTTGTAGTAATACGTATGTGTATGCTAAGGGGTAAGAATTATACTGATAGTCGAGAAGAGACTAGTTAAGTTACTTACCCCGTCGATGTGAGGAATACATTTTATTAGACGTAAAACTTTTGGTCTCGAATGACCGGTTATTTTGCGGTAGGACATTGGCAATGCACGAAGTAGAGGTGGTGTACCTCAATTATCTGAGTTGAATGTTGTACCGGCAAAAGTTATCGCTGTTTCGTGAACGTCAATAATTGTTGTGCATGATTGTAATGTAACCATATGAGAGAAGAAGTTTTGGGTTATGTTGAAATGATAATGCAAACTGTGTTTCACGACGTGGTTGCCATGAGTCGTGGATTCAAACCGTTTTCGAAAATCATTTTTGGGTAAAACATAGCTTGTGGCTAAGTAATGATTTAATATCATGTTGGAAAATTCCGAAATTTTAGCAACCATATCTGATTAAGTATGAGGTCGTTAAAAAAAATTGATGATACAAGACGCCCATGTATTTATGGACGTAATGCAAGTCGGTTAATAAGTTTATATTTGCTAATGGAATTGGGGTGACCAAAACCGAACGCCAGTTGTAGGTTTGAGTGTTGTCGACTTGTAATTGCCGATCGGTAACAGAGTACCTAGTTTTGGTGTGAATAAATGGTTTTATGGTTTTAGTTGAGGCTAGAATCGGAAATTCCTTTCGACGATAAGATTTGATGACGGAAATATTTGATGTAATTGGACGATTACTGGATAGTTTGATTGTGTACAATGGATGAGACATTAAGAGTCTTTTGTGTAAGTATTTTGTTGATTGAGCGAAATGAAATTGTGCTAAATTCTTGAGTGGAGATGAAACTAGCTAGTGTTTGATGGATGTTAAATGAGGCATTGGAGTGGATGAAGGATAATGAGTTACCCATTCGCTGAATTGCGAGAGTGTTATAGGGATTCTTAACATAGATGAGGATTGTTAGCTGGATCAGTCCTAGATACCTATGGTTCTTGACGAATATAGGGAAGATCTTTAGTCTGAATTATGGTTTAGTTCTCATGGTATTCGAGTTATTAGAGGCTGAGATCCTAATATTTGGACAGTGATGAGTTAGTTCATGAATTGGTTTAGTGATATCACGGTTTAGTGGTGTATGCCTTTAGTGACCGATTAAGTAATCTTAATGGATTAGAGGATCGATTATGATTTTGGTTGGATATTCTTGTGCCCGAGGTCTAGTGAGGATATTATTTTTCGAGGTATGTTTAATTTTCGGGGACGAAAATTCTTATAAGAGGGGGAGGATTGTAACACCCTAATTTTGAGTCTTTAAAATTATAGTATCAGTCCTGGAACTCTCGCTTGAGCGAGAGATTCTCGCCTGAGCGAGAAAGGATCACCTGGGAGGGTGAAATCCTGGCCTATACTAGAGGATTCTCGCCTAAGCGAGAGTTGTCTCGCCTGGGCGAGAAATGGCCATTTGGGGCTGTTGACACTGTGAGATTCTCCCTTGAGCGAGAATCCCTCACTTGAGCGAGAGGGTCAGATCTGAAATTTTAAAAAGGCGGGATTTTCTCGCCTGAGCGAGAATGGGCTCGCTTAAGCGAGAACCCGACGACTGCTCTTTAAAATAGAAACCCCAAACACATTTTAGGGTTAGAACTTTGGAGAGAAGAGAGAGAAGATAATTTTTCAAGAGCAAAGAGCCTTATGACTCATCTTAGAGCTTGAGACGAGGTAAACCTCTTGTTTCTAACTCTTCTTCTTCCACTCTAACTTGCTTTGGGTATGTTGGATCTATTTTCAAAACATGAGAAACCATGGAAACTCATTCTTTAGAGTTATGGTTCGTTTTATGTTGTTTTTCTCTTGTAAACTCTTGGTTTAGAGTTGATATTTGATGAATGGAAAGGTTTTGTGGGTTATTCATGAAAACCCCAAAAACCCCCAAAATGAGAATATGAGTATAAAGAGAAAGAGACGAAATGTTAGATGTGGATGATGAGTTTGTACTTTGATGTTGATATATGAGATAAACATGTATGTTTAGATATTTGGAAACTTGTATTGAAGTAGTTTTGGAAATCTTGAATATATATGAATCCCTTGTGTATTTGATGATGAAATACGAGTTATTTATGTGTTATTTTGAATAAATGACTGACATTGTTGTTATTGGTGAAAATGAGGAAAGATCCTAAGGTTGGAGGAAATCGCGGAGGAGACTTTTAAAGTTACTCGGAACCGATCCCCAACGCTCACCAAGGTAAGGGATAAGTGGTTCTAATTCATACTCACTGATGTGAATGAGGTATGTGAAAAAGGTAATGTGTTAGTAAGTTTTATTGTTGTTACCCTACCCGAAGAGGTAGTGGTTTATTAATGTTACCCTATGCGAAGAGGTAGTGGTTTATTATTGTTACCCTACCCGAAGAGGTAGTGGTTTATTGTTGGTACCCTACCCGAAGCGGTAGCGGACTGTTATTGTGTCCTACCCGGAGTGATAGCAGACTGTTATTGTGTCCTACCCGGAGTGGTAGCGGACTGTTATTGTGTCCTACCAGGAATGGTAGTGATTATTGTGAGCTCGACCTGCCCGATGTGGTATGGGGTAATAATAACTCGACCTGCCCGATGTGGTATGGGGTAATAATAACTCGACCTGCCCGATGTGGTATGGGGTAATAATAACTCGACCTGCCCGATGTGGTATGGGGTAATAATAACTCGACCTGCCCGATGTGGTATGGGGTAATAACTCGACCTGCCCGATGTGGTATGGGGTAATAATAACTCGACCTGCCCGATGTGGTATGGGGTAATAATAACTCGACATGCCCGATGTGGTATGGGGTAATAACTCGTCTTGCCCGATGTGGTATGGGAAATGAAATTAGTGAATATGAATGATGAGAAATGTGAATGTCACAATGAATGTCGTATACATGCTATAGGATATATAGTATGGGATATATATTCTATAGGGTGAATATGAATGATGAGAAAAGTGAATGTCACAATGAATGTCGTATGCATGCTATAGGATATATAGTATGAGATATATATTCTATAGGGTGAATATGAATGATGAGAAAAGGGAATGTCACAAAGAGAGTCATATGCATACTATAGGATATATAGTATGGGATATATATTCTATAGGGTGAATATGAGTGAATAAAAATTAAGATGTTGAGAATGAAAGTAATATACATACTATAGGATATATATTATGGGATATATATACTATAGGGTGGATATAAATGTTTACAATTACGCATGTATGTTTACGAATTATATTAAAGATTAATCGTATTTGAAATGTGGATTATCATGTGATGTTAGTTTTGAACTAATGACTTACTCCCTTTTGTTTTGTGTGTTGTTTATGATAATCCCATTGTAGGTAAATGAAGGATTTTGAGAATGAAGCTCACCTAGGAAGCTTTCGTGTTTATTAACTTGTTTGTCTTTCTTTGCTATTTGACAGTGTACTTAATTTGATAACATTTTGGGATGACTGTAAATCTGTTTAGATTAATATGGATATGTGTAGTTATGGACGTTATAACTCTGGGAGACCCATAACTGGTTGTATGTGGTAAATGCTATTTGAATGAATTATGTTTTTCCGCAACATAAATTTGTATGATAATATAATAGGGTAAAGAGTGTTTTCAAAGAGTGATACTTGAGAGTTTTAATTAAGGTGACGACTGTATGCAAGAAAGGATTAAAATAAATGAAAAAATTTCAAGGGGTGAATTTTGGGTCGTTACAGGATCCTCCAGTGTCTACACCCTTCTCCCTTGCCCAGGCGAGCCAAATCTCGCTCAGACGAGAATCTTTCAGTATATCTCAGTTTTCCACTCTACAAGTGAGTCATCTCTCACACGGGCGAGACCCTCTCGCTCAAGCGAGAATCTGGTAGTGTGCCCTATTCTTCAGGACTGTTACCACATCTTAAGAAAAATAAATTCAGGGTGTTACACACAACTTGCCACAAAAACGGGAAAGTCACAACTTGATCTTTATTTGGAGGAGACGTCTTTAAATTTTAAAGATAATAATGATTTGGATGTGCTACAGTGGTGGAAAGAAAATAAAAGTCGATTTCGGGAGCTATCAATCATGGCCCATGACTTGCTTTGCATTCATATTACAACTGTTGCATCTGAATCTGCATTTAGCATTGCTTCACATGTTCTTAACAAGTATAGAAGTCGACTTTTATCCAGAAATGTGGAAGCTTTGATTTGTGCTCGTAAATGGTTAAATGGTTTTGTTTGTGAAGGTAATTTATTGTTTTTCAATGTAATTATCATTCATTTGTTAGTTAATTATTTTTATAAGTATATATTAATTTAATCATGTACATAATGTAGATGATGATGAAGAAGATTTGAAAGACGTTAATATGGATGCATCTTCTTCCAACAGAGCATCTAATGTTTAAAACTTAGGAGTTAGAAGCTTTATTTTGAACTTGGACTGTAGGAGTCTAAAAGTTTAAGAATATGTTGGTTTGTTGTTTAGAAATTATAAGTTTTAAACTAAGATGATATGCTACTGTGAGATTGTGCACTTTGATTTGTGAGTTTTTATTTAAAAGACATTTATGAGGTGTGATAATTATTCATTTTTGAAATTGTGATTGCGTTGGTTATAAATGTGTGTTTTGAAGAAGAAGAAAAAAACGGCCAGCCCATCTGCCTGCCAGCCCTGCCAAATATGGGACAGAATGATATTTTGAGCCCTTTTTAACAATAAGGGTCGGGTCTGACCAACCCATATTTTGGCGAGCCAAAGGCGGGCCGAGCTGGCTCGTATTGCCACCCCTAATGTTAAGATAGTGTAGTTATTTTCCCCATGCACTAGAAATTTGTCAAAAAACGTGTTACAACATTTTACCAAATGAGCTCCACTGGTTTTCTATTAGTGAATCCCTTAGTATTAGTAAACTGCTATTTTAATGTAAACAAAATTAGTGAAAAACGTGTGGATTGGGTATACAACATTAGTGTTATTTACCAAATGGGTTGCACTGTTTTTTTGTTACCATATAATTAGTCTAAATCTGTTTAATACAACTTCTTAATGAACGTGTGGAAATGTTGGAGCAAGAGTTTGGAAAAATTAAGAAGAAGTGAATGACCTTACAACAACAAATCTCCAAATTAAAAAAAAATGAATTTGTGACTATCTCTGACGATGATAATATGGAATACATGATTACTAGTAATTCAAAAAGTCTATATCAAAGAAGAAGTAGAAAGGTAATATTTATTTTAAAAAATATAACAAATTAATAGTTAATAATTATCTAATCATTAATTATTTATTCATCAATGGTAAATCTGTCATCGATGAGGGTAATGAATTACCGAAGTTTGGCAAAAGATTATTTAATAAATCATCCTCAACAGAAAAACCAACTAAAAAGAGTAGGGGCTCAACTTCTATTTCCTGTGAAAAGATATTGTAAGAAACTTATGACTCAAACATCTAAACCAATAGGTCATACCATCCCTAAGGTATTAAGTCATTCTCATTTACCAATAAAATTTAACTAGACTTTTTTAAATTTGTAACTTTATCATTTCTATCATAGGAAGTGAAATCTTGTTTTAGGCCTTCTCCAACTATGGATCTCACTTGGGATGAATCTCATCTATCTGCTTATATTTTCAACGACCAACTTGACCTGAAGTAAGCAATTATTTAATTTATTTTAATATTTTTGTCTTACATGTTTTTTTGTTTTGTTATTATTGCACTAGCGATGACTTATTTATGATTGGGGATGAAATTGGTACTCAGCGTGAATTTTTATCTCTTGCTACCGGAACAGATATTAATGACAAAGTAAATTTCAAACTATTAAAAATAATTTACAAGTTATCAACTTATAAACTTATAAGTTTTATATTTAACAGATTTTCATCATACTAGCCAAATTACAAACACATATAGAAAGACGTGATGATTTTCCAATCACAACTTGGTACTTACCCCCGTCATTTTCGGTAAGTAATATTGAATAAATAATATAAATGTATACTTTTAACACTATATTGATTAAAAATTGTGCTTAGGTTGAAGTCCTTCTTGGAAAATGTGAACAAGACATCATTACAAGTTATATGAATTTGTGGATGGCCCCTATGCTGATCTAAAATATGTAATAATTTAATCATATTTATTTTATGTTCTCATTTGATTAAGATATATGTGCTTATCATTAAAAGCTATAATTTCTAATTTTTTATATTTTAAAAGATCTAGGTGTCGATAGTTTAAGACAATGTCCACTGGTATTTAATGGTAGTTAACATGGATGATTATGCCATTTACATACTTGACACCTGAGACATGAAATGTTATAGACAAAGACTCCATTCGGATATCACAAAGCTGGTTTGAAATATTTTACATTATTTTATCATTTAATAATTTTTGGTAATTTGTAAATATTATTTACCATGTATTCACATTTTAGGCATCCATCTTGGATAAATTTCTTGACCAACCACATTATGAAATGCAAATGACATACTTCTCAAAGAAGTTGTCAACTTGAGAAATTAAAAATGGAGAAGGTTAGCCTAACCTATGGAATAGGTATGGTTTTTAAAAATATTTAATTTTTATCGTATAATTTTAATAGTATATGACAATTTTAAAATTATCCTAGTCGAAATTCTACATTATTATGCAATGGTTGGAGATGGGGGATTCATTCATGTATACTGTCATTGGGGAGGTACAAATAATTGAATAATTATAATGTAATTTTATTATTCAACATTGAATATAATGATTTCTTTTATTGAAGTTACATGGTGAAACTGTAAGGATGAAAACTACTCTAAAACTGGTTATGCACGATATAAACAAAATGAAGAAGGAAGTGGAGACCAAAGTCACATTGATGTGGTTAAAACTACCCTTCATTTGAAGACAAGAACCACTATTTTCGCTTTTTGGGAAAGCAAGTTATGTAATTTACTTGTGCAACATTATTGGACAATATTTTGTATGACTTGTGCAACATTATGGGACAATTTTTTACTTTTTGGGGAAACATGTTATGTAATCATTGACTTGTAATATTATTTTTTTTTGTAAAGTCATTGATAATTTGAAATATTTTGAGAAACATGTTTTGATAAGCATAAAATTATAAATGAAAATGAATTTCATAAACTTAATTCGTTATCATAAATAATCATTATTCCTTGAAATCATTTTCAAATTTACGACTAGAACTACCAACAACATTTGGACAACTTGTCCTATTGGGCCAATTTCTCGACATATATCAAATTGATTAGTGATTTTGTTGTTGTGTTGTAGTGGTCACAATTGTATGGTCCCTTATTTATAAGACATGCATTCCCTTTCACGAAGGGTGATGTCTTTTAAATTTCTTATTTCTTATTGTGTTGTAGTGGTCACAATTGGGGACCATAACCCCTATTTATAAGACATGCATTCCCATTCATGAAGGGTGATGTCTTTTGAATTTATTATTTCTTATTGTGTTGTTGTTGGGATTTTGGGCTCCCTTCCTATGTGGAGAAAGGTCCAATATGAGTAAGCTCATTGGTATCACTTAATTAGGTCAAGAGATATCTTATTTAGTAAGAGAGGAAAAAGAGAAAAGTAAGAGAGGCAAGAAAAAAGTGAGAGAGAAGAGAAGAGAGGATTTCTGGTTCTTCATTGTTCTCATTTTCAAGTTTATTGCTCTATTTCTTTGTACACTTGTTGAGCACGAGTTGTGCTACATCTTGAGACTCTCTTGTAACCTGATTTGATTATAGTGGATCTTTATTACTGATTTGTGCTCGTGGTTGTTTACTTCTCACATTGAGAAGGTTTTTCCACGTTAAAATCGTGTGTCTCTTTGTGTTTGTGATTTTTAGTTGCTGCCATATTTGTTGATTGCTCCTCATAGATTATTGAAAGTAGGGGAAATTATTATCCGCTGCATATTGCTCTGTTATAGATTGTGTTGAATTTCCCATCAATTGTAGTGGTCATAATTGGGGACCATAACCCCTATTTATAAGACATGCATTCCCTTTCATGAAGGGTGATGTCTTTTGAATTTCTTATTTCTTATTTTGCCCATCATAAAAATAGAAATAAAATATTTGGTATCTACACAATATTTTTCATGATAATTATGTCTATAGTAGTAAACCTTACTCGAAATAGATAACTTTAATTTGGCTAATAAAATAATAACCCTAAATACATTTAAACATTACATGTGTGACCCAAAATTTCTTACAATCTCCCACTGGTCACATATGTAATTTTAAAAATTGTGTTATACTTTATAAGCTCAATTATAAGTCATTATAGACCTTAGACATATTCTTATCTCGTCCACTAATTATATCAATATATAGAACCAAATCAGCTTTCATTATATCAATCATAATTAAATCAATCAATGATCACTAATATTGACACAACTACATAACATAGATCAATCATGAAATTTGCAGCATGAAATCACATGAAGGTGATCTACACATGTCGATTTTCAATTTGTCCTCATTTACTTTAGTGAGATCCCATAAATTAATTTTAGAGTGAAACTGAACCATAAACCTTGTTCTGCAAAAAATATATATCATATCCATAGACATGTCTATATATAGGGAACATCCAAATACAAACTTCCACTAAACCAAAATATCCTCAAATATTACAATACTCGTATGAGCAATGTACTTGTGAAAGACCTTAGATAATAATCTTTTAGCGAGCAGATCTGCAACCATAGAGTGTGTGTCAATATGCTCTATAAACATTTGACCACTCTGAACTGTTTCTTTAAATAAGATATACCAATGCTAATTTTTTGTCACAATATAACTTTAATGGTCTTTCAATATATCCAAATCAGCACTTAGGTGATAATTGTATAGTCATATCCCATAATTTGATGTCTGATAATAAGCTATGAAAATCACTACCATAATAGATGAAGCTATAAGTGTTTGCTTAACGCTTTCTGAAATAGCTCATCATCCACCTAATAGGCAGATATAGTCTTACATGAATTTTCAACTGTATTGACATCTAATAAGACTAGATAACAAGTACCTAATGATCTCTAACTGAATTATTTTATGTATGTGAGAACATAATTTCTTTATTCTTTGTAAGTACTTTATAATTAACTAATTGGTTGCCTTCCAATTATTTGTCATTGAATTATTTAAATATCTGCATTCTAACAAAGTTCATAATATCCTCATGTGCACAACTTTATGTATACATTAGACTCACTTAACCATTGCAAAAGGAATCTACTATATATCTTTCACTTTAAAATTCCTTCCTAAAACATTGTACCCATGAATGTTCCTCGAATTGCCTACCTAATGAACATAAGACTCATGCTATTTAAACATTCTCATTCATCGTAGTTCTCTCAACTCATTAATTTTAGGGAAGTTCCATTAAGGATAAAGTACAAGGTCTAGATCCATGCATTCGAGAACAAACACAATGTTCGCTCCTTAATTTTTAAAGTTAGTGCAATTTAGGAAGACTGTAGAATACATATTTGTAGACATTATAAAAATAGAGAAGTTAATAGAACAAAGAACAAAACAAATTTCAATCATTCTTACAATTAAACTCACAATCAACTTTAACCATTAAATTCAAATAATGGTGGGGCACATCACAAGTTACATAACACAACATTAATATTCAGTCTTTGGATAAAAGTATTAACTTGTAAGTGGTACACTCAATGTAGTAATTAAATATTAATAATCAGTTCTGTCAAACAATAAGTCTTTCTTTGGACCAACTTACCGTTCACAAGGAAAACCATACGATTATCACATATTTATTACACAAGTATGCTTGTAATTTTGGCCAAATAGCAATATTCATTTGGGAAAATTACTATTCGCATAAAATGCAAACATACAATTAACTTGATATTTTATTTCAATTGCCAATTAATAGTAGTCTTGTTGTAATAGTCAAACATTGATAATAATACATGTCAAATAATAAACCATTCTTTGGACTGATTTATCATTCACATATGAAACTTTATAATTATCACATGTTTATCATCACATGTGTGCATATAGTCCGGCCAAATATTAATTTTCCTTTGGGCCAATCAATATTCGCATGGATATATACACATACTAACATCTAACATTTATCATGAGCAATCTACAACAAGAGAGGTCACTTTGACAACTTCTTGTTTTAAATGAATCACTTAAAATGATAAACAAAATTGTAGTCCAAAAGATACCCACAACACTTAATTCAAATATATCTTATTTATACCATGTCTATAAGATATCCAAAACTTAATGTTTAAATGTTTTTTATTTAAGCAACATTAACACAACCTTCCACATAATGTGCAATATTACAATTTCAAACACAATTCTTAAACCACGTTTAAAGACCTGAACAGTGCAACTAACAACCAAATGTTGCATCCCTTTGGCATCTAAAACGTATTTGAACATTTAAACATATTAAATTCCAATACAATAGACTTGGAGGGTGTTGAGCCTGAAAAACTGTTTTTATGAAACACTAACACATAATAATTGCACCCAATTACAAAAATGTTGATAACATTTGGCAATTAAATGAAATGTTTGTGTTCATATTAAATAATGAAGATGACCTATGTCATATGCTAAATTTATTGCATTGTGACATTCGCAACATCTTCATATGTTAAATCTAAATACTATGAACATGTATATTAAATATTGAATATTGAAATATTGAAATAATATTGAAACATTGAAACATCATTGAATTATTCAAACAGTATACACACACGTAAACATTGAATAATTCCAATTAAAACATTGAAACAATATTAACACTTGACTATTGAAACATGGAATAATTCCAATTAAGCATTGTTCCAAATATATATACGTAAACACTGTTCCAAATATATATATATATATATATATACACGTAAACACGGTTCAAATTAGTAAGAAGTAGTGAATAATTCCAATGAAACATTTTATGCATGAAACAAAACAATGAAACATTATGAAGCCATTTGATCCATGTAATCTTGGTTTGTTACTATTATTGCAGTATATAGTAATATACACCAACAAAAATTCATTCCTTAATCAGTGTTTTATTGGTTAACTAGATCCTTAACATAATACAATTTCAAAATAAAAAAACCAGACACCCCAAACAACGCAACAATTGCCTTACTGGCACACACACACCAAACAACGCAACAATTCACCAAATATTGCCCACACTGCATGTTGCAGGCTAATGGTTGCATTAACATCCCCAAAGAGGGCAACAAATAACCAATTGTTGCAATACTTCATCCATTGTGTCTTGGAACACTTTTGTTGATGAAGCAACATAAACTTTAAAGTGTTTAACTTATTGGTGACGAATTCATTGAGAATCACGCAAATCATATAATTGATGGCTTCTGCAACTCTTAATATATTCATAAAATCGAAGTAGAAAGCTACCAACTTTAACAATATAAGAAACCAATCCCAGATTCATTTATGAAACAGAGCTCATAGTAATAGTTTGAACATATAAATAATATTTGGTCAGAAATGCTCCATAAAACTTGAATCAACACATCAGAACAATTCCAACATATTGAACAAAACTATTGCACTATGAAAAGAATGTACTATGATGTTATGTTATTCATAGTAATATTATAAGAAATAAGAAATGCATACAATATATAGAAGAAACTAGAACATGTTTAATCTTAACATGACATCTTTATAAAACAATGATTTTCTAGAAAGACAATTCAACCATATTCTTAAAAGATGATAACCTTATTTTCCAATGACATGACATGAAAGTGATTCGGATACTTGTTGTAAATAACTTATATAAAGGAAGATATTAAATATCATCATACTATCAATATAACAATCATGTCAAATAATCAATAATAACTGTATAAAACTAGAATTTGAGCGGAAGTGTACCTTAATATATTCATATAGAATATAGTGATTTTATATCATTTTTTATCATGTATCCACCAACTCCATGTTCATTATCTTGTATGCAAATACATGTTCATAGTAGAACATGTAGGTTTGTTGGTCTTCCAATTATAGACCACCCTTAGCCTTAGTTTTTCCTCTAATAAATGAAGAGAATAGTGATTTTGTTATTGTATTGTAGTGGTCACAATTTGGGACCATAACCCCTATTTATAAGACATGCATTCCCTTTCATGAAGGGTGATGTCTTTTGAATTTCTTATTTCTTATTTTGCCCATCATAAAAATAGAAATAAAATATTTGGTATCTACATAATAATTTTCATGATAATTATATCTACAGCCATAAACCTTACTCGAAATAAATCACTTTAATTTGGTTAATAAAATAATGACCCTAAACACATTTAAACATTACATGTGTGACACAAAATTTCTTAGAAAATGTGTCCACTAAATAGTCAACATGCCTGCCAATCGACAAACATTGGCAATTGGCTAATTACATGCCACCAACTGGCCAATGAGGTACAAAATCAATCACAAAGAACTTAATACTACAAAAACCAGGACTATTTGTGGCACTATATTACTAGTGGTCATGGAAAAATGCCACTATAGTTAATAGACATTGACAGTTTTTGTGTGAATAAGATTTGTCTCCTTGATATTGGTTGAGTATTGATGAAGACACAAATATCAACAATAAGAAGAAAAAAATGATTGAAGACTTTATGCATGGTGTAAGGACCCAAATTCTACCCTTGAAATTTTTTCCTTTATTTAAATCATTTTATACGTACATTCCACATCTTACTCTAATTTTCCCCCATGATCACTTCGTAAAACTACCTTTATAGCACATGATGTTAACATATATCTCATGTTGCGGAAAACATAACTCATATATAACTTTCATTGGTAATTACCGCATAAGTTTCAAAGGGAAGAAGAGAGTTAGAATCAAGAGTTTTACCTCTTCTCAAGCTTCTAAATGACTCACAAGTCTTCTTGCTCTTGAAAAAGTTTTCTTCTCTCACTTCTCTCTAGGTTAACCCTCATAAATGTGTTTGGGGTTCCCTATTTAATGTAACAGCGTCGGGTTCTCGATTAAGCGAGCCCTTTCTCGCTTAAGCGAGAAAATTCCGCCTATTTTAAAAACTCAGATCTGACCCTCTCGCTCAAGCGAGAATCTTACAGTCTCGACAGGTCCAAAACATCACTTTTCTCGCCTAAGCGAGCCAACCCTCGCTCAGGCGAGAATCCTCCAGTATAGCCTAGGATTTCACCCTCCCAAGTGAGCCTTCCTCGCCCATGCGAGAATACCTCGCTCAAGCGAGAATCTCAAGACTGATACTTTAATTTTTAAAGACGTAAATTTAGAGTGTTACAATCATCCCCCTCTTATAAGTATTTTCGTCCCCGAAAATTAAACATACCTCGATGCAAACAAATGAGGGTAATCCTCCCTCATCTCACGCTCCACCTCCCAAGTAGCATCTCCTTCGTCCACTTGGCTCCACAATACCTTCACCAAGGCAATCTCCTTGCCTCTCAATCTTTTGATACTTGTATCCATGATTCTCACGGGCAACGCTATAAAAGTCAAGTTATCCTTCAACTATATCTGATCAGGCTCAACCACATGAGATGGATCCCCAACATATTTCCTCAATTGAGACACATGAAACACATTATGGAGATTCGACAATAACGGAGGTAAATCAATTCGATATGCTACCGGCCCAATTCTTTTCAATACTTGATATGGCCCAATAAATCTCGGAGTCAGCTTGCGAGACTTCAGCATTCTACCAATTCTGGTAGTCGGGACTACTCTCATGAAAACATGATCTCCCTCATTAAACTCAAGAGGTTTCTGCCTCTTATCGTAATAGCTTTTCTGCCGACTCTGGGCGATCCTCATATTCTCCCGGATTTTTTTGATCTTATCTGTCGTCTCTTGGACCAGTTCGGGCCCCAATATCAAGTTCTCCCCAGTCTCAAACCAACTCACTAGAGTTCGGCACTTCCTACGATACAACGCCTTATAAGGTGTCATTTCAATACTCGAATGGAAGCTATTGTTGTAGGTAAATTCAATCAGAGGCAACATGACATCCCAACTCCATGGTTGTTCCAAGACGCAAGCCCTCAGAAGATCCTCCAATGACTGTATTATTCTTTCCGATTGACCGTCCGTTTGTAGATGATAAGCTGAACTCAACTTCAACTTAGTTCCCAATGCGGACTGCAAACTAATCCAAAAGTTCGAAGTGAAACGGGGATCCCTATCCGATATAATGCTCGACGGTATCCCATGCAAACGAACTATTTCTCGGATGTACAGTTCCGCCAATCGCTCCAAAGAATACCTCATATTCATAGGCTGAAAGTGTGCAGATTTAGTTAACCGATCCACGATCACCCATATCGAATCATATCCTTTCTGAGTCTTCGGAAAACCCGATACAAAGTCCATGGAGATACTATCCCACTTCCAAACATGAATTTCTAGGGATTGTAACTCTCCCGCTGGTCGTTGATGCTCAATCTTAGCTTTCTGACACACCAAACAACTCGAGACATACAAAACCACATCCCTTTTCAACCCAGACCACCAAAACAGTGTCTTCAAATCTTGATACATCTTCGTGTTTCCCGGGTGAAAACTCAGTTTGCTCTTATGGGACTCCTCTAAAATATCCTTACATAATTTCTCATCATGAGGCACACACACTCTCCCTTTGTAACGCAACATTCCACTAGGGTCCACTATGAAATCTGTATCCATACCACTTAGCATCAAATCCCGTTTAGACATTAGCTCATTATCATCGACTTGCATTACCCGGATTTGATCAAACAACTCATTTGTGACTTTAAGCATTCCTAAAATCATACTATGAGGCTTTAACTGAACATCCAAGTTCAAATCTCTGAACTCTTCAATCAGTTTCCCTTCTCTAACCATCAAAGCCGACATATGTAAAGATTTCCGACTTAGCGCATCGACCACCACATTGGCCTTTCCCGGATGGTACTGCAACCCAAAATCATAATCCTTAAGGAATTTCATCCACCTTCTCTGCCTCATATTCAATTCCTTTTGATCGAACAGGTACTTCAAACTCTTGTGGTCGCTATACACCTCAAACCTCACGCAATAAAGATGGTGTCTCCAGATTTTTAAGGCGAAGACTAGTGCAGCTAACTCTAGATCGTGGGTAGGGTAGTTTTGCTCATGCGTTCTCAACTGTCGAGAAGCATAGGCAACAACCTTTCCTTCTTGCATCAACACGCAACCCAACCCTTGCTTGGAAGCATCACAATAAACACTGAAATCCCGATCAGTACAAGGAAGAACCAACACTGGCGTTGTAGTCAACCTTCGTTTCAATTCTTGAAAACTCTCTTCACAACGGATTGTCCACACATATGGTTCTCCTTTCCTAGTGAGTTTTTCCAATGGTAGCGCCAACATCGAAAATCCCTCAATGAATTTCCGATAATAACTAGCTAAACCCAGAAAACTCCTGATCTCAGTGACTGACTTGGGCACCGCCCATTCCATAACCGCTTCAACCTTAGAAGGATCTACTGCCACTCCTTCCTTGGTTATTACATGTCCCAGAAAGTTTACTGATTCCAACCAGAAATCAAATTTTGACAGCTTCGCATACAACCGATTCTTACTAAGAAGTTCTAGCATAATCCTCAGGTGCTCAGCATGTTCCTCTCGGCTTTTGGAGTAAACCAAAATGTCATCAATAAATACCACTACGAATGAATCCAAATACGGATGAAAAATCTGATTCATGTAGTCGGTAAATATTGCTAGGGTATTCGTTACACCAAAAGACATGACCAAATATTCAAAATGTGCATACCTTGTCCTAAAAGCAGTTTTAGGAATGTCTTCCGACTTCACACGAAGTTGGTGGTATCCTAACCGAAGATCAATCTTCGAAAACACTACTGTTCCTCTCAATTGATCCATCAAGTCATCAATCTGAAGCAACAGATACTTGTTCTTGATAGTAACTTTGTTCAGCTGTCGGTAGTCGGTACACAACCGCATACTACCATCTTTCTTCTTAACCAACAAAACAGGCGCACCCCACGGCGAGACACTTGGACGAATGAACTTCTTTGCCAATAAGTCTTCAACCTGCTTTTTCAGCTCATCCAATTCTAACGGTGCCATCCTATAAGGAGCTATAGAGATGAGTCCCGTTCCAGGTACCAAATCAATAGAGAATTCCACTTCTCTTACTGGAGGCAATTCCGGAATATCACCAGGAAATACCTCCGGAAACTCACGAACTATCGAAATGTCCTCAATCTTGGGTTTCTCAATACCCTCCAGGGATGCCAACAACATGAACACGGCTCCTCCCTCCTTACAGGAAGTCTTGACTTCCTTTGCCGATAGCGGCTTCATGGTACCAACCTCATTAGAAATCTCATCTAAATTCTCGAATACCACGGTCTTATCAGCACAATTAAGCACCACTTGATTCGCCGACAATCAGTCCATCCCCAGAATTAGATCTAACTGGGATAGTGGTAAGCAGATTAAATCCACGGTAAAAGTCTTACCGTTTACCACCACCGGACATCGAGACACAACTGTCGACACCACCACAGGCACATCAGTTGGGGTGGATACGACCAAGTCGAAAGACAACGACTCAGTTTGCAATTTCAGTCTATCCACACATTCAATAGATACAAAGGAGTTTGTCGCTCCCGAATCAAACAACACTAAAAAAGGGATACATGCCACTATGCAATTACCATTGATCATGCCATCTACACCCGATGTCTCTGCACCACTCATGGTGAAGACTCTACCAGTGGTTCGAGGTCGTTCAGCCCTCACAGCATTCACGCCCTGCAGTAGCTTAGGACAATATCGTTTGATGTGCCCAGCTTCCTTGCAGTGTAAGCAACTAAGTGTCGCCCCAGGGCACAACTCACCAATATGATTCTTGCCGCACTTGTTGCAAAAGGACGGAGACTGAACTTGTGATCCTCCCAAATTCGCATGTGGCATCGGCCCATGCGAACTATTTCCCCGATTCCCAGCAGTAAGGGAGTATGGTTTTTGTTCCTCTCAGAAAACCTTACCCTTCCCATTTCCATAACTCCTTTGAGGCCCAAAGTGTTTCGAAGGATTGGTTCGAGGAGTCACCACTTCATCTTTAGTCAGGTCGTCCTCATACATCCTGCACTTGTTTACTAGGGTGGCAAAATCCGCGATTTCTTGATGCCCGAACATCCTTTTTAGCTTGGGCTTCAGGCCCGATTCAAACTTAGAACATTTGGACCTCCCGTCTACTTCTAACTCAGCGTAGGGACAAAACTGGGCCAATTCCTCAAATTTGGCCGCATATTCTCCCACTGACATGTTACCCTGCTCCAACCTCAGAAACTCCATTTCCTTCTTCCTCTTCAGATCAGCAGGAAAATATTTCTGAAGGAATTTCTCCTTGAAGGCAGTCCATGTAATCACTCGCCCCTCCGTTTCCATCTGCCGCCGAGTAAATTCCCACCAATTTTTGGCCTCCTTCATCAACATATAAGAAGCATATGTCACCTTCTGAACGTCACTACAATCCATGGCTCAGAATATGCGTTCTAAGTCTTGAATCCACTCGTTCACGGCATCAGGAGCGAACCCACCTTGGAAATGGCTAGGATTCTGCTTGCGGAACTCATTCAACCCACGGTACTCGGTCGGTCCCGGTGGAACTAAAGGTTGTGAGCTAGGACTTGGCGCGGGGTTCTGGTTCAGATTGTGCAAGTTCTCGTTAACTTGTTGCAATGCCGCCACCATCTGAGCCAACAAGTCGTTCGGAACATTCTGACTCGCTCCTCTTCCTCTTACTGCCATAGGTACCTGTACTCAAGTACTAGTCAGTAAACACTTTTCTAATAAGGTAAGTGTCACATAAGCACACAACAGTCAATGTCAACTAAGCAATTCAAGCACATACAGATCAAAAAGGAGCATGTAAGGCCATACCCTAGGCCGCAGAATTAAATATGCTCTGATACCATATTGTAAGGACCCAAATTCTACCCTTGAAATTGTTTCCTTTATTTAAATCATTTTATACGTACATTCCACATCTTACTCTAATTTTCCCCCATGATCACTTCGTTAAACTACCTTTATAGCACATGATGTTAACATATATCTCATGTTGCGGAAAACATAATTAATGTAAAACTTTCATCGGTAATTACCGCATATGTTTAACTATAGGTTTCCAAAATACCCATAGTTACTAATATCCAACATTACACAAAAATGTTAGTAAGTTAAATGGTTACGAATACAATCATCCAAATAGCAATTTTACAACACAAAAAGCAAAAATAGAGGATCCAAGTCCTGAGCTCCTAAAGCCTCGAACCAAGCATCCTCAACTACCCTGTTTACCTGCAATGAGATTATCAATGGCAAATACACACAACATACAAAGGATTAAGTCATCAAAACAATAAATACCATTATAAGATAATCCACATTTCAAGGGGGTTAGTAAACCATTTGTTTTATAAATTCATTTATGCTACATTACTTGAGCCAAAGTTTTGATACATAGCTTGAGCCAAAGCATCGCTACATAACTTGAGCCAAAGTATCACTACATAACTTGAGCCAAAGTATCGCTACATAAATTGAGCCAAAGTATCGCTACATAACTTAAGCCAAAGTTTTGCTACATAGCTTGAGCCAAAGCATCGCTACATAACTTGAGCCAAAGTTTTGCTACATAACTTGAGCCAAAGTATCGCTACATAACTTGAGCCAAAGTATCGCTACATAACTTGAGCCAAAGTATCGCTACATAACTTGAGCCAAAGTTTTGCTACATAGCTTGAGCCAAAGTTTTGCTACATAGCTTGAGCCAAAGCATCGTTACATAACTTGAGCCAAAGTTTTGCTACATAGCTTGAGCCATAGCATCACTACATAACTTGAGCCAAAGTCGCTAACCAATTATGGTCGGCTGAAAACATATTTTCTTTTCATTAATACATCATCAATCCGTAAATAGTATATCCACACGTTCCATTATCATAAACATACCCATATATGTTTACCATAACTAAGCGATTCATCACTTTATCATATTATACACAATCAGAAAATCCACATATTATCCATTTCAATATGCTATTTAAAGACTCCTCCTTACCTTGGTGAGTGTTGGGTTTGGTTCTTGGAAACTTCGCAAGTTCCACTAACACCTCCTCCAACTTTAGGATCTTTCCTCATTCCCACCATATAACAAAATGTTAGTCATTTATTCCAATATCACATAAATAACTCATATTGCATCACTTAACCATACAAGATATTTATCATATTTTCAATGTTTATAAACTACTTTCATCATAAGTTTACAAACATCTAAAACATACATATTCATCTCATATTTCAATATTAAAATGCTTAGTCATCTTCTACCTCTAGCATTTTACTCATTTTCCTCTTTAACCCCATTTTCACTTTAGGGTTTTGGGGTTTTCATGAATCAACCCCCAAACCTTTCCATTCTTGAAATACTAACTCTAAAAAAGGAGTTTACAAGATAGAAACAACATAAAACGAACCATAACTGAAAAGATGAGTTTCCATGGTTTCCCTCATTTTGAGAAGAGATCCAACATACCCAAAATAAGTTTCAAAGGGAAGAAGAGAGTTAGAATCAAGAGTTTTACCTCTTCTCAAGCTTCTAAATGACTCACAAGTCTTCTTGCTCTTGAAAAAGCTTTCTTCTCTCACTTCTATCTAGGTTAACCCTCATAAATATGTTTGGGGTTCCCTATTTAATGTAACAGCGTCGGGTTCTCGCTTAAGCGAGCCCTTTCTCGCTCAACCGAGAAAATTCCGCCTATTTTAAAAACTCAGATCTGACCATCTCGCTCAAGCGAGGATCCTTTCGCTCAAGCGGGAATCTTATAGTCTCGACAGGTCCAAAACATCACTTTTCTCGCCTAAGCGAACCAACCCTCGCTCAGGCGAGATTCCTCTAGTATAGCCCAGGATTTCACCCTCTCATGTGAGTCTTCCTCGCCCAGGCGAGAATATCTCGCTCAAGCGAGAATCTCAGGACTGATACTATAATTTTTAAAGACGTAAATTTAGAGTGTTACACATGTAACCCAAAAACTCAACTAGGGATTTTAGGTTTAGTTCTTCCTTCCTGAATCTTTTACTTCTTTATACCTTAATGCCCTTAGGAATAATTTTCAATATGTTTTTATAAGTTTAAAAAATGATGATAATGAGTTTGAAAGGTTTAAAAATGAACTTCTTTTAAACTAAGTAAGAGGTTATTCGAAACTGAGTAAAAGGTTACTTGAAATACAGTAACATGTTACCCAATACTGAGTAACAAATTATTGGACAAAAAAAAAGACAGTAATTAATTACCCAATCGAGTAATTGATTACCTCAACGGGCAAAAACTTAGAGTAATCGATTACCACAAGTGAGTAACTGATTATCCAATGGTGTAGTAGTTTTGAATTTCAAATTAAAACAATTTCTTAGGAATGAACCATTGCCACTCTAAACGATCCCTACCTCTTGAAAAGGGCACCATAAATGGTTGGAACTCTATATAAATCATCCTAATATTCAGAAATGAAATCATAATTTACATACACAATTTATAACAATTTGAAATAGGCTTTCATATCTTGCTTTCAATTTACTTAAAGTTTTTGAATTTTTTTTACATGTTCATAAAGTCTGAAAAACTTAGAGCATTGCTTATATTGATTGTAATTGTCTTACAAGAATTCATACCAAAAGAGAGTGGGTATTAGCAACCCTTAAGCCATTTGTAGAATTCTTCATTTTTCATTGTAAGAGAATTCACCGTAGGGTGTGTGCTAAGCGACAATTTGGTGAATAAAATCTACCAACGATTTCGCAAACAAGTAAAGGATAAGGGGTTTGTCGTATCCATAAAGACTTGCTAAATCTCGCATTTCAAAATTAGACCATTATCTTAAGCTAGTTTCAAAAGGGTTTTTTATGGTGTTTGCGGTTAAAATGTGAAATTACAATAACGAAAGGTGTTTGAATTTAGATATGGGATTCACTTCGTATTCAATTTCATCAACTTTGGAAAAAAATAATTCAAGAATGACACTAACACGATTTTTGGACCTCAAAACCACTAAAAGTTAATGTCTTAATCAATTTAGCAACACATGCAATAAAGCTATATGTTTAGTAACCTTACGCACACAATCAAGAGTTATGACTCACATAACACACCTCCATGTCTAGTAGTATAGCATGTGAAGTTGAGTTAAGTGTACACCTCAATTGTATTAGCTGCCAATATTTTGGTCTATACTAACAATTTACCACAAATAATTTTATGTCTAGCAACAAAGATGATAAAATTAAGCTATATATATGAGGTGTCAAGCATACCTTTATGTCCATTAGTCTATGTAATCTAGTTTGAGTTATTCGATGCTTATATGAATCTATATCTAGCAATCATATGAACATAGACACACGTTATAACAATTAAGCATAAAACTACATCTAGCATTATACAAAAAGAATGAATTACATGCTTTGAGCTATCGAACCAGAATTTATTCACTAATTCATTCCCTAAATCATACTAAACAAATCGTCATTCAAAAAGTAAGCATTAAATACTACAACAAAATTCAAAACTTCAACTCATTCATAAATTGATTCTGAATGTTACGTCAAATGAATAATACAGTCAATCCCACTAAAAGAGTAATCTAGGTAAGCATTTTCATACTTAAGTCATGGAGAAGGGTTTTCATTCTCCACGAACATACAATAACCTCACTGATAGCAACCCACCAAGGCCCATCAACATGGATGACCTAGTGGGCCTTGGAGGGGCCATAACTCGGGCCAGGGCCAAGAAAGCCCAAGGCACTCTCGGCCAGCTTGTGCTAAGCCTTCACACATCAATTGGGCCAAGTGACACCTTGTGGCCCATCAATTGTTTCCTTATAGAGGGCCATGCCCAAGAAGGATAAAATAATTTTCCTAAGTGTTCAATAAGTGGTCCCCACATTCTTTTTTAATTAAGCATTGTTTTTATTTTATTTATTATTTTGTTATCTGATTTATAAATACTAATGTTGGATTTATGTGAAGAATGCATTTAATCCTTGGACCACAATTGAGGCTGCCATTAAGGATGCATTGGAACAAGTCTGCCCTCTTAATTGAGCCTTGGAATCCATTGCCAACATTCAAGCCGAGCCTCCCATAGTCAAGGCCAGCCACCCAATATTCAACTCCAGCCTACCACATTCAAAGCCAGTCGCCCAACATTCAAGTCCACCCTACCACATTCAAAGCCAGCCGCCCAGCATTCAAGTCCACCCTTCCATATTCAAGGCCAGCCGCCACACAATAATTCCCACCCCTACGTCCACATTCATCCAACTTTGGTTATTGTGTTTTGTTTAATTAAATGTTGTTTTGAATTGCCTAGACAATTGAATTTGGGAGCCTAATACATGGCCATCCCACTATAAATGTAAGCTACTTCAACTTGAAAAGACAATTCAGGTTTTAAGTGAAATTTAACTTAGTGAGAATTTTCTCTTCTAAGCTTCTTGGTTGAACCAAGACCCCTTGTTCTTATCAAAGATCCTTCTTTGTGCCGAACTTCATTTGGCTTATCAAGCATCCTTACTTGTGGCGCCTTACCATTTCATTCTTATACCAACCTCTCTCTTTTACCCCAGCACCATCCGAATCCCCCAAGCCCAGCACCACACACACAACCCTTCCCGGCCAGAAAATTCATTCTAGCCACCCCTATCGCCTGCCCTACAAAAACTCTCACCCAAACAACCTAAAACACGAAACCCCTGCCCAGTAACCCTCTTTCCACCAAATTCAGCCAATAACCCAAACAAACACTCACACAAGCTCCATACTAAGTCACCAACGTAACTACAAGCAAAACGATCAAAAACAAAATACCAACCCCCACAAGGAGGTTGCTATCAAGTGGTATCAAGAGCTAGCTTTGTTTGAAGTCATTTTGTGTAGCAATTCTGTCTTGGCCGAACCAGAGCCAAGTCTGTGCACCAGCTTCTGTTCCTGTGCACCAGTTTCTGTTCTTGTGCACCATTTTCTGTCTCTGTGCACCAATTCTTGTTCTGTGCACCAGTTTCTGTTTTGGACGAACCAAAACCAAATTTTGTGCACCAATCAAGTTATTTATAATTGTTTGTGAAAATTTCCATTTGCAAAAAAAAAAGGAAGAACTTGTTGGCCTAACCGAAAGCCAACAAACACAATTCTGTTTTTTTACCCACTGCCTACATACCCACTGCCCACATAACCACTGCCCACTTACTCACTACCCACATACCCACTGCCCACTTACTCACTGCCCACATACCCACTGTCTACATACCCACTGGCCAACCACAACAAGCTGTTTGATTTAAGCCTTTTTACTTTGCCACTAAGGAAAATCTCTAGAACTCTCATTCGTTCAACCCAGAATCCGAAGGAGGGAAAGAGAGAATTGAGTGAAACACATTGAGTGAGACAGTTTGAGTGAAACACATTGAGTGGACAGTTTGAGTGAAACACTTTGAGCGAAACACTTGAGTGAACGTAAGAAAATGTCTGATGAGAATTCATCCTCTTCGGAGGAGTCACAGAGAACCGCAGCTCTTACAACCACACTACAAGAGATGCGAGAGCAATTCAAGACTATTCAACAACAAATGGCGGACATGCAAGTTAGACAAGACCGTCAGCAACAACAGAGACAACATAACCAAGGTGAATCATCTGACTCGGATTCGGAAAGGAGGAGAAAGAGGCGGAGAGAAAGGAGGGATGAGGAAGATGACCATAGGGAAAGAATGAGGGAAGATCGGGTGGAAGGAGTACAAATCAAGGTACCCCCATTCATGGGAATGAACAAACCCGAAGCATACATGGCATGGGAAATGAAGATAGAGCAAGTGTTTGATTGCCACAACTATTCCGAAGAAAAGAAGGTAAAGGTGGCAACACTAGAATTCAAGGAGTACGCTATGGTTTGGTGGGATCAACTATAGAAGGATAGGAGAAGATGTGGTGCTCAACCTGTTAGCACTTGGGAGGAGATGAGAACAGTCATCAGGAAAAGGTTTGTACCCCCGTCCTATTATCGGGATATATACAACCAACTGCAGAGACTCACCCAAGGAAATAAGTCTGTGGATGATTACTATAAAGAGATGGAATTGACTCTTTTGAGGTCCAATATCATTAAGGATCGTGAAGCTACTATGGCACGGTTTATCCATTAGCTCAACCAAGACATCCAAGATATTGTGGAATTGCAAAGTTATGTGGAGATGGAAGACTTGGTACAGAAGGCGATGAAGGTAGAACAACAACTGAAGAGAAAGAATATTAAATCCTACTTAACCAACACCAACAAGTTCCAGTCATCCAGCTGGAAAGACAAGCCCAAGAAGGAGGGTTCAACAACTAAGGAAACTGTGAGCACCAATGGGAAGAAGGTCGTGGAAGCACCAAACCGCAGCCGGGAGATCAAGTGTTTCAAGTGCTTGGGACATGGGCACATTGCTTCTCAATGCCCAACCAGGAGAACTATAGTGTTCAGAAACGGAGTGGTCGAATCAGAATCTGAGACCTCAAGTTCAGAAGAGGAGAGTGAAGAGGAGGCAAGGGTTCCAGAAGGGGACCTACTCATGGTCCGAAGACTCTTAGGCAGCCAAGTCAGAGAGGACGATGAAAGCCAAAGAGAAAACATATTCCACACAAGATGTTTGGTGTATGGGAACGTGTGTTCCCTAATCATTGATGGTGGCAGTTGTGCCAATGTGGTGAGCACCAGGTTGGTTTCCAAACTGAACCTAGTGACTAGGACCCACCCATCACCTTATCGACTGTAGTGGTTGAGTGAAGTCGGTGAGATGGTTGTTAACCTCCAAGCCGAAGTCCCGTTTTCCATTGGGAAATATGAAGACACCGTACAATGTGACATAATCACTATGGAGGTCAGCCACATGCTGCTAGGCAGGCCTTGGCAGTACGATCGGAAAGCCATCCACGATGGGTTTTCTAACAAATATACTTTTGTTTACAAAGAAAAGAAAATTGTACTATCACCCTTGTCTCCACGACAAGTGAGTGAAGACCAAAAAAAATTGAAAGAAAAGATGGATCAAGAGAAAAAAAAGAATGATCCAGAAAAAAAAAGGAAGAAAAGAAAAGAGGAAAAATAGAAAAAGAAAGAAGAAAATGACTTTTAGCCTCTTGGGGCGAAGTGAAGGGTGCTTTAATTTCAAAGCAGCTCATGTATCTGTTATACTGTCATGATATTATGCTAACCACTGTTTCTATAGAAAATGAATTGCCAACCCCTGTAAAAGGGATTTTGCAAGAGTTCAATGATGTATTCCCCATGGAAGTCCCACGAGGCCTTCCGCCCATAAGGGGTATCGAACATCATATCGATCTCATTCCGGGGGCCTCTCTGCCCAATAGGCCTACCTATCGGAGCAACCCCCATGATACGCAGGAAATTCAGAAGCAGATTGATGAACTGATGGAAAAAGGTTGGGTACAACAAAGCATGAGTCCATGTGCAGTACCCGTGATTTTGGTGCCCAAAAAGGACGAAAGTTGGAGAATGTGCACTGATTGTCGAGCCATCAATAACATCACTGTAAAGTATCCTCATCCTATCCCTAGATTAGATGATTTACTAGATGACTTATATGGTGCATGCATCTTTTCTAAAATTGATTTAAAAAGCGGGTATCACCAAATAAGAATAAGGGAAGGGGATGAATGGAAAACCGCTTTTAAAACAAAGTTGGGTTTGTATGAGTGGCTTGTTATGCCCTTCGGGCCAACAAATGCCCCGAGTACATTCATGAGGCTAATGAACCATGTGCTCAAGGATTTTTTGGGAAAATTTGTGGTCGTCTACTTTGACGACATCTTAATTTATAGTAAAAATGAATCTGAGCATTTTGAGCACCTTCGGAGTGTACTGCTCGTGCTAAGAGCTGAAAAGCTCTATGAAAATTTAGAAAAACGTTCTTTTTGTGTCGATCATGTTATCTTCTTGGGTTTCTTAATAAATTCAAAAGGGGTCCATGTGGACCAAGAAAAGATTAAGGCCATTCAGGATTGGCCCACCCCTATGTCTGTGACCGAGGTGAGAAGCTTCCATGGGTTGGCAAGTTTCTATAGGAGGTTCGTCAAGGACTTCAGCACTATATCAGCACCTCTTAATGAAGTTGTTAAGAAAAATGTTGTTTTTAAGTGGGGTGAGAAACAAGAAGAGGCTTTCAAAAGGCTTAAAGAACGTTTAACTAATGCACATGTTCTATCTTTACCAAATTTTACAAAATCCTTTGAGATAGAATGTGATGCTTCTAACGTAGGCATTGGAGCTGTTTTGTTGCAGGAAGGACACCCTATCGCTTATTTCAGTGAGAAGCTAGGAGGCCCAACTTTGAATTACTCAACCTATGATAAAGAACTGTATGCCTTGGTAAGGGCATTACAAACATGGCAGCATTATTTGCTGCCTAAAGAGTTTGTGATACATAGTGACCACGAGTCATTAAAGTACCTCAAAGGGCAAGGCAAGCTTAACAAGTGTCACGCCAAATGGGTCGAATTTCTGGAGCAATTTCCTTATGTTTTAAAGCATAAGAAAGGAAAGGCCAACATTGTGGCCGATGCTCTCTCTCGGAGGCATATTCTGCTCTCTACACTTGAGACCAAACTGTATGGTTTCGAATTCTTAAAAGAGCTTTACTTAAATGATGTTGAATTCTCTGAGATATATGCTAACTGCTTGAATACTGCTATTGATGGTTACTATCGGCACGAAGGTTTCCTTTTCAAAGGTAACCGCCTGTGTGTGCCTAAAAGTTCAATCCGAGATTTACTTGTCAAGGAATCTCACGGGGGAGGGTTAATGGGACACTTCGAAATCCCTAAAACCCTTGACGTGCTCAAGGAGCACTTTTACTGGCCCAAAATGAAAAAGGATGTGCGAAAACACTGTGAACGGTGCCTAACCTGCAAACGGGCCAAATCAAAAGGGATGCCACATGGGCTTTATACACCCTTGCCTATACCTGATTCCCCATGGATGGACATATCCATGGACTTTGTGGTGGCCTTACCCAGAACTCGAAACGGCAAGGACTCTATCTTTGTCGTAGTGGACCGTTTTTCGAAAATGGCCCACTTTATACCATGCAAAAAGGTTGATGACGCTTGTCATATAGTTGATCTCTTATTTAAGGAAATTGTAAGACTCCATGGTTTACCGAGGAGCATTGTGAGTGATAGGGATGCTATGTTCCTTAGTCATTTTTGGAGAACCCTTTGGGGGAAAATAGGAACTAAACTCCTATTCTCCACGACTTGCCATCCCCAAACAGATGGTCAAACTGAAGTCATAAACCGAGTACTATCTACACTCTTAAGGACAGTCCTTAAGAAAAACCTCAAGGCTTGGAAGGAAAGCCTACCCCATGTGGAGTTTGCTTATAACCGAACAAAACATAGCACCACGGGATGCTCACCTTTTGAGGTAGTATACGGGTTCAAACCATTGACCCCACTGGATTTACTACCTATGACTGACTCTAATACCCTCACAAACATGGAGGGCTTGGCCAAAGCCGAATATGTAAAACAGCTTCATGAAGAAGTCAGGGCCAGGATTGAGAAACGAAATGAGGGTTATGCCAAGAGAGCCAACAAAGGAAGAAGGGAAGTTATCTTTGAACCTGGAGACCTAGTTTGGGTTCATCTACGGAAGGAAAGATTCCCCTCCCAACGGAAGTCTAAACTTCAACCTAGAGGGGACGGCCCGTTCAAAGTCCTTGAGAGAATAAACAATAATGCTTATAAGATAGATATTCCAAGTGATTATGGTAATATTAGTGCTAGTTTTAATGTTGCTTATCTCTCTCTTTTTGAAACAAGTAACGAAGACCTTGATTCGAGGTCGAATTCAGTCCAAGAAGGAGGAGATGATAGCAACCCACCAAGGCCCATCAACATGGATGACCTAGTGGGCCTTGGAGGGGCCATAACTCGGGCCAGGGCCAAGAAAGCCCAAGGCACTCCCAGCCAGCTTGTGCTAAGCCTTCACACATCAATTGGGCCAAGTGACACCTTGTGGCCCATCAATTGTTTCCTTATAGAGGGTCATGCCCAAGAAGGATAAAATAATTTTCCTAAGTGTTCAATAAGTGGTCCCCACATTCTTTTTTAATTAAGCATTGTTTTTATTTTATTTATTATTTTGTTATCTGATTTATAAATACTAATGTTGGATTTATGTGAAGAATGCATTTAATCCTTGGACCACAATGGAGGCTGCCATTAAGGATGCATTGGAACAAGTCTGCCCTCTTAATTGAGCCTTGGAATCCATTGCCAACATTCAAGCCAAGCCTCCCATAGTCAAGGCCAGCCACCCAACATTCAACTCCATCCGACCAATTCAAAGCCAGCCGCCCAGCATTCAAGTCCCGCCTACCACATTCAAAGCCAGCCGCCCAGCATTCAAGTCCAGCTTTCCACATTCAAGGCCAGCCATCCACAGTCAAGTCTCACAGTGAAGACTCCAAGGCCAGCCACCACACAATAATTCCCACCCTTATGTCCACATTCATCCAACTTTGGTTATTGTATTTTGTTTAATTAAATGTTGTTTTGAATTGCCTAGACAATTGAATTTGGGAGCCTAATACATGGCCAGCCCACTATATATGTAAGCTACTTCAACTTGAAAAGACAATTCAGATTTTAAGTGAAATTTAACTTAATGAGAATTTTCTCTTTTAAGCTTCTTGGTTGAACCAAGACCCCTTGTTCTTATCAAAGATCCTTCTTTGTGGCGAACTTCATTTGGCTTATCAAGCATCCTTGCTTGTGGCGCCTTAACATTTCATTCTTATACCAACCTCTCTCTTTTACCCCAGCACCATCCGAATCCCCCAAGCCCAGCACCACACAAACAACCCTTCCCGACCAGAAAATTCATTCCAGCCACCCCAATCGCCTTCCCATAAAAAACTCTCACCCAACCAACCTAAAACACGAAACCCTTGCCCAGTAACCCTCTTTCCACCAAATTCAGCCAATAACCCAAACAAACACTCACACAAGCCCCATACTAAGTCACCAACGTAACTTCAAGCAAAACGATCAAAAACAAAATACCAACCCCCACAAGGAGGTTGCTATCACTCACCACTCATACTCTATCACTTTTACATCTCATATCCAACACATAAATAATCTAAGGACTAGGGAATTTCGAAACCATTCTAAGAACTATCCCAAATTTAGTTCCAACTCTCTAGTATATCCAGATAGGCATTTTGGCTCTTTTTAATGTTTACGAGTTTTGGTGTTTGCGTTGGGCGTACAGGTGGTGCACTCAATGCACCTCATTGTTTGACCTAATTACTTGGGCAAGTTGTGCTTAGCGCATCTTCCACGCTTAGCGCGGATTGCGCTTAGCGCCGTTATATTCATGCGCTAAGCACAATTCAACTAATATGTGGCCTTGCTTTGCCCATTTAATATCCTGAAATGTCATGGAAACTCAAATCAAACGATTAGTGCAAATATTCATCAAAAGCTTTAACTATAAATGCATAAAATAATTACTTAGAATTAAAAGGTTTTAAATTAGCCTTATGAATTAAGGTAATTTTCACACCTAACAACTCTTTCCAACTTTGGACGTTTTTGTCCCCAAACAAAAGTAAAAGCTCAGGCTCAAATCATATAATGCATTAAAAATTCAGAATTCTTCCCACAAGTTAGCTCTATCAAGGTGTTATCACTTTTCATCTCAAAACACTACTTAAGCACAAAATCCAAACAATTGTTTCTAGACAACTTAGACTACTCTAAGCTACTTCAAGCAAACAACAAGGTTTGATAGTGATTTGCTTTCATCATGTAATACAATTGTCAATCAACCAAGAAACGCATCATAGTATCAACTCATGTACAAGTGAAAATGTGTTTCTCTCAACTTTTCACAAAAAATAGCATAAAATCAAATTTGGCATTCGTCTCATAACTAAATAAGTAAAGGTTCAACATGGATCTCTAATAACTTTCTTTTAGTTGTAATGTGGTTGGGCTACAAACAACATTGTTTTTCCGGATACAAAAAAATCTAATAGGCTAAGAGAGCAAACTCTAACTTATGCATCATATCTACTTGTACTATAAGTCACTATTTGTTTTCCCTTTTTCTTTTCATTCCTCCATCATTCATCTTTTGATTTTCACTTCTTTTTTTTAGAGCTTTTATTTTCTTGTTTCATGAGATGAATGGTGGATCACAACACATTCTTTTTCTACTTTTCTTTCACATTTTCTTTTCCCTCTCCCCAACTTTGCATATAAGATAATTGTAACACTTAGCTCTTTTATCATACTAGAACTACGTCTAGATAAATTTTACAATTCTAACTTATGGTTTCAATCAATAAACAATTACGGTTCTAAGGGGCTAGCAATGGATAATCATGTTATTTGGTTAGTGTTTGGCCAAGTGACTTTAAAGAAACAACTGACTTGATCTATCTATGCATCACAATTACTAAGTAGAAATATACACTCGAACAAATCCAACGGTGTTAATCAAGTGCAAGTTCATATGATCTAGTATATTTGTCCCACATTCACTCACCTCTCAATCTCATGCTTTTCCTAATATCAAACAACTTCAAGCACAATTACACACAACAAAACTATTCACAACAAGTACTTGAATAAATTAGCATGTATGACCAGGGTAGTAAAGAAACTTCACATTTCAAATTTTTCGCTCATTTTCATGTTCGGTTATTCTAAAAGATAGACCAACAAAGCTAACAAGTATTCAATACTAAAAGAGACAATATTCCATAATTTCTTAAAATACTCATTTTATCCATTCATAATTAAAGTACAATGCGGGAATTCAAATAAAAGAAAATAAATTACATAAAGGGAAATAAAACTAAAAACAAGACACAAGGTTAATCGCCTAACTCCCTCAAGATGTCATCCATGGTGGGAGTACTACAAGACCTTCCACTCCTGGGTAAATAGGAATGTACCCAGGCCAAGCTGCCTAAGTATCATAATCGGTTAGACTAATACAACTGAACTGCCCAGCAAAGGGTGAATCCTCCATGTTCATGGCAGTAGCAAACTGATCCATATGCCCATACATCATGTTGGTGTGGCGACAATTGGACGTTTTCTATTTCATGATGTGTTAGTCATTGGCCAGGCTCCAGGCATAAAATTGTTGGGCTGCAAAAAATGCAGTCGGACTTCCCGAGAGACGAGGTGGCCTAGTAGCTTAGCTCTAGATCTAACTCGGAGGCTCGGCCTGGGTATGGCCAGGAGCCTCGACCTTCTTACCCACGCAACACTTCTGGATATATGTCAGATTGATGGGAGCTTTCAGCTGATTAAGTAGGGGAGTAGAAATCTCAACCCAGACTATCTCAGGAAGCCCAGTGATTAGCCCAAGGTTACCCCTAGTTTTGGATGGCTCGTTGATCATGAACCGGAAGAACTCATCCGAGAGGATGGCTGCCACATCCACATCCCTCTTATCTCGAAGGCAGTAAGCTAAGTAGGCCTTGGTCATGGGAAGATCAGAGGTGCGGGAGACTTGGTAGGTGTTGCTGAGAATGAAGGAAGTCAAAACCCGAGTGAGTGAGATCATGTCCTTCCTCAGAATACACCTCAACACACCTACTTAGTTGGTGTGGTAGGTTCGTCCAGGCAAGTAAAGGAAGTCAACAACTCTATTGTGCATGGGCTCGTTGTTGAGGAGCCCATTAACCTTCATTAGTTGGAAGTCGTCCATGATATCTAGGGTGATGGTGTATAGGTTGCCTAAATAAGCATTAATAGTGTCCTTGTCGAAGGGTACCACTTTTTCCCAAATTCATGACAATTTCTCTTTACTACTCCAGGGAGTAGGATATACATTAGCATAGAACTCCTGGACCTAGTCTTCATTATAACTCTTGGGCAGCTTGGACAGAATGTCCCAATGTCGCCTGACTATTTCTGGTAAGCAGCGGTCATAGCGTCCAGCTTAAGCTCAACTCGCCTCTCCCCCAACACGTTCTTGGAAGACCGTTCCAAGAATCTCACAAAAGACCCATGCTCTTGGAAGCAGGAAATGTCATAGTCCCCATTAGTCGTTTGTCCCCTACTGGTGTAGTACTTTTATCGACTCTCAACATCCTCACTCTATAATTTAGAAGTGTTTTTGAAGAAAGAAGCTCTTCGATATTCGCTTGGTGTGAAGCTATTCACTTTAGATTTCATTCATTGTTTATCTCTATATAAATTAATACATTAGACTTCATTCTTTGTTTAAATTGGAGGCTGTTAAATGAGTCAGCTTCTCTACCAACCATTTAACTATTTCAAATGCTTAAAGAAGCTAGTTTGCTACTTTGCTTTATCATATTGGTATTAACTATTTCTATAATAAATTGATCGTCAACGAGGTACCTCTTTTACTCTATAATTCAATTAGCTTATAAAAATTACTAGCTTTAAAAAGTACTAAATATTGTAATGGTCATTTTAATATTTGGATATTTATTTGACAGTCATTTTTTAAAGGACTAATTTGGTCACCTTTATAGAATAACATTAATTTGGTCCTTTCTTTTTTGAAATAACAAATCGTTGTCTATACACATTAGTCTATATTAAGCTTTCTTACTAATTTTCAAACATTCTCATTGTCACTGTTCAACATAATAAAAAATAAATGGGATTAATGAACATCAACTAAAAGCTAATCTGCTATTCTTGCATAATAAAATATTGCAGGAAGAAATGTGGCTTTATATGCAAACCATCAAAGGAAATATCTTTGCACTATTAAAGCAGAAAATTAAGGCTTTTAATCATTTCATTTAGGATAACCAGTACCTATTGGAAAATGGAGGTATCAAACGCAAAATTCCCAACTAAAAATTAAGTTATATGGATACCATTCTAAATTATGGATTTCCAGATGTTGAATCCTTCACAAAGGTTCCTCCCCCAACATAAACCTTACCAGTCTTTCTGCAAGTTAAATTTTATAGGGGAAGAAAAGGAAATAGAAAACTTGAACGTCATAAAATACTCTTGTAAGATAATTCCAAAGCCTTTCATTTCTCTTCTTTCCCATCCAAAATTCAGGGTTAATTTGCGAATTCAGTTTTGGAGGCGAATGGAAATTAAAGATTTCAGAGTCATCTCACAAATATATTTTCATGGCTCTGAAGCCTTCCATTCTTCTACCTTCCCCTCCAAAACCCAATTCACAAAACCCCAAATGTAAACAAGCTCCACTGCTGGTTCCTCTTCACCAGTTTTGTGTGAATACACTGTTCCGATTCACGCCCACAATTTCAAATCATTCATTCCATGGGGTATTAAGAGCTGATTAATACCAACAACAATGTAAATACCAACAACAATAAATATTTAGATTAAGAGGAAAATGGGTTGTTCATGAACTGACAAGAAAACTTGCCAGGACTGTACTCAAATGGCAAAGAGGGGTAGTTCAAAACTGCATTACAAGCTTTCATTGGACCCTATCTAATGTCAGTGTATTCAGGGAATTCAATTAAATCATCAAGGCCAAAGATTAAACCATCTAGATAATCATGTGGGACCGCATCAGAACTCTCCGTTTCCAATGAATTTTCCAAATGCAAACCAAAGGGGGGATTGTTATCAATTTCATCAATTCCAACTATATCCATAGTAGATGTAGTAAGATCAAACCTCAGTTCCTTAAGTGGTGGTATTGACTGGAGTAATGGCTCAGCCTGTTGCATGTCACTGGGATCCATTGAAACTCTTTTCGACTTCGACTTCGACGACTTAGTTGTGTCAGAGATTGAAGTTTTTTGCTTTCCCGATGATTGTATCCTGGATCCAGGTTGAGACCTTGAATCGTTTGTAGGGAATGCTGATGAAGCCCATCCAGAACTGTCTTCCGCACAAGTTTTTGATGCATCCCTGAGGGTAAAAAAGCTATAAGCATCTTTCCAGCAATAACCAAGAAAATATATGCTTTAAACAACTTCTGACATGGGAACAAAAATTTCATCACTTATCAACAGCTTCATTAAAACAACTACATCAATTCTTCAATACCAGTTTGGTTATAACTACTTTTAATGAGGAAAATTGCGGCCAACAAACTGCAATAAAGAGGAATTATTGGATCAATCATTCTTGTATACTGGATATAATGAATTATTGAAAGTGACAGCAAAAGTTGGCCAAATAAGTAAGCAACTCTCCACATAACGCCAAGACTATTCAACTAGACCCTGCTAATGATCTAAGACAAGAAACAGATACCAACTATACCACTAAAAATGCAGACCAACACTGAATAGTATCTCTCACAATTACAGATCAATAAAACACAAATTGAGTATGATAAGTTTATAGCTATTCCTAACTTTCTAGTTTCTACAGATCCAAGTCCCCATGAGTTAAGCTCAGTTGGTAGAGGCTGTGAGATATGAAGTGTGATGCGCTCTCTCCCCCTCCACTTCAAAAAGAATGAAAAACAGAGTTTACCTATCAAAGAAACTTCCAACATATCCTATATGGACTGGCCAAAAAGAACACTAACAACTTTCAGATGTACAGAGAAACCACACAGAATAAAATGAGTCACTGAATAAATCAAATATTTCACTGCCATGTTACACTGTATTGGAAATCAAGCACCCTGAAAACTGGCAACCTCCAAAAATCTAAAATTACAACACTACAAGATGTTTAGTCACCCCAGTGTAGCAAATGAAGAATAAGAAGGGGATCAGAGATTCAGTTGCACAATTGAGCAAGAGAGATGCATTGTGACTCACATAATAACTATATACATGTCAGGAAATATAAGTGAAGAAGGGTTTTCGTTACAGAAAGCATATACTAAGAGTCTAAGAGAAAGAAGGGAAGCGTGGGAGGGCTGGAAAAGAGTGAAGTGAGATTCTGGTGGGAGACAACCAGGCCTCTTAAAAGTCGGATTACCTCAGTATCTTAATTTTATTCTTCTGTTTGTCCTTATATTCTCAATTCCCTTAGACACTACTACATAAGTTTCATCTGAGTTAGAGATCTCACTGATGACATCAGCTCGTGAAAGAATATTTGATGTTATTACCCAGTTTTTAGTTGTGTTTCTGATCCAGTACCCACTATAAGACTACCGTAGTACAATTTGATATAAAAATTATTCATGAAAAGTAAAACTTTTTTACTGAGATTGGGACAAACTGCACCACTAAACCACACAGTTTGTCACCCACGATGAAATTAACTAAATTACCCCAAACTTCATTGACATCAATCAATAAAATGAAACACATTTTGTTGTATCCAGTTATACCTGAAACGATTCTCAGCAGCAGAAAAACAACCTCTGAGATGGTCACATTCTCCTGTTTGTTTATTTAAAGATGGCAATGCTTCAATCCCATCTATTGATAAATTTATAACAGATGGAAATAAAGATAAGGTATCACTCTCCTCTTTCTGGAACTCCAATGTTATATCCAGCTTATCTGCACTCAATGGCATGTCTTCAGCCTGATTAGCTGGGAAGATTTTGTCACTCTCTGGCCTACTTATTGTGTCATCAAGTGCAGCAGCTATTAATTTCTTGCTCTGGGCCAGATTAGTAAACATCATCCTTTCAGAGGGTTTCTTCAAGGAATTCTGTGATTGTTGGCCAATGGAAGTAAAGAAACTCTGATCAAAATATAGACCATTACAAGTAGGTGATGGATTTTGCCTGCGGTCAACATGTGATGACACCTTCCAGATTGATGACAGCAATGCGAAAAAATGTTTCTGCAGTAGTAACTCTCTGTTTGGCTGCTCAGAAGCAACATCTAACAACATCCGAATGTTATCCTGCCAAAATAGATTATTTGTGAGAAAAAAATCTCTTAATTTCAATTTTGAGATGAATACCTTATAGAAAATGTCGAATACTTTCTACATCATTTATAGTTTATAGCAAATGAAGCTTCGAATCTACTCCAAATGAAGATGATATTACATAAATCAGTTCAGCATTTAACATGTAAATATAAAAGTTGTAGAGATCAAAATAGGCATGTCAAAATTGCAAGCCTAACCTCTGTAACTTTAAGAAGAGCCTTTCCTGAGCCGGTATTGCTGATCTTTTCATGATTTGCATTGTCGGTCGAGTGCAAGACATATTTTTGGAATAGCTCTCTGAACCTCTCACAGCAATGGACAGGATGGCGATATCTCCCCCTGAATGTCCCCCCTGCAGTCATGCCATGAAGTGTTTCGCTAACCAAATTCCAGTTAGAACCATATTCATGAACTATGGCACATAATATTGCATCTTCCTGAGGCAACCAAAAATCAGCTGATGGAATACAATCTTTGGACCAAAGATTTCCCTTCTTCAGTTTTTCCGGTTTTATCACCAATATCCGTTTCACTGGCATTGGAGTAATGGATATTTTTCCTCCCATCTTACTCCTGCCTGCCATTCTCTGTTCAAAATCAACCAGACTTTCACACAGCTTTGACTCTGCATGTTCATCCAGCACAATTAATGAGTTGGAATCTAAATCTGAAGCACAAATGTCAGGAGACTTTCTCTTCATCTTTTTGGACTTCTTCAGTCTTTTTTCTTCACAATCAGTTGTTGGCTTCGATATCTTACGTTTTTTCTGCGAAGTTGACTCTGGAGAAACAAAAGCCAAGCTGTTGCCATCCTCATCATCTAGAGTTATTGTCTCCGCTTGTGGCTCTTGTTTTGCAGATCTCAAGCCAGATGTTAACGATCCTTTCTTCAGAGATTTGAACTTTGCTTTCTTGGGTTTCTTTTTAGATTTGGGCTTTGAATCACTTGGCGTTTGAGTCCTGCCGAAAATGACAGTATATCATTCTCAGATTTAGGGTGCTACTTTGTTTCGGTGTACAACTTTACACACACAGATATATATACACACACAGATATATATATATACATATATATATTTCAGAAGAAATCTACTAAAGCTATAAAAAACAACCAGCAGTGTGTTTGGATTAGTTTATATTGTGTTAAAACAGATTATTACTGAAAGCTCCCCAAGAGAGCTTTTAAAAAACAAGCGATCGATTCTCCTAGAATAAGCTGAAACAAACATGCCTCGACTCCCTGTGACAAGAAGAGTAGATAAAATGAAAGTTTGAATTTGTCTTACATTTTAGAATCACAATTTTCTTCCTCAGCTTTCTCTTTCTGTTTAGCTTCATATTCGAGTTCCTCCATTAACTACAAGAACATAATAGCAACGACATTAAACCATACTCATCAGAATACAAAGAAATCAAATTTGATGTCCATCAACCACACCTGATGTTGAGCTAAGGCCTCCACTTGCTGTCGATATGCCTCAGTTGCAAAATCAGCATCCCAACCTAATATAATAGACGAGGACAGTGTTCAATCTCACAACTATATCAAGGATACGATCTAAACATCTTTCTAAATCAGTCTGTGTAACAAGCTATCAGCCAAATAATAAACTAAATATTGCAAGTACCAAATGTGCCTGTAGATCAATTTCATTTTATAAATGAGTTCATTTTATAGCATGTTATACAATTTCACATAACCACTTAACTGCCTCGGCTAAGTCAGCAAAGGCATGTGCAGTTCGAATATTGCACACACTCTCTTCTATACAAGTTGTAACACCATGACATAAACTAAGCTACTCTAACACTATGCAAGTGACGTGTTACTTGTATACTGTCTTAAGTTAATCACCCTTGAATGAGGTTTATTATAATGACAACCATGTTATTATTTATAAACATAAATTAATGACAATCTCAAACATTATGCAGCAAAATGGAGAAATAAGGCACATACTTTCATATACAAGAGGTTCCTCATCTTCATCAATTTCAGCCTCCATCTCCTCCTTAAACTTTTCAAGGCGATCCAACTCCCATTCTGTGTCCTCAATCCTTACTTCAGATTCCAAGGAAGTTTTATCTATAATTGGATCCCACAGCTCCAGAAAACGAATGGCATATCGATCAATAGGACGTAGCTCAC
This sequence comes from Lupinus albus, assembly GCA_009771035.1. NCBI lineage: Eukaryota > Viridiplantae > Streptophyta > Magnoliopsida > Fabales > Fabaceae > Lupinus > Lupinus albus. The sequence continues at coordinate 11,863,085 of CM020019.1, read as the reverse complement.
TCTCAAACACTGTGATTGCTTGTCCAGCTGCAGCTGCAGCTGCAGCCATCTGCTTGACATCAGCAATCATGTCAACATCATCTTCTTTGTTAGGAACAGAGGGTGGTCTATCTTCCGTAGGATCATTACCATTTAACATTGACAAGTTCTCTTTACTTAAACTGGGAACAGATTCACCGAATTCAACAGGCTCATCATCCTTCATATCATCCTCATTAACATACTCATCCTCTTCAAGTCTCCCAATGGCTTCTTCTGTAAACTCCTGGTTGTCCACAGCTTCTTCCTGCTCAACTCTCTTATATGCCATATAATCTGCTTCATCTTCTACATCTTTTAATGCAGCCTCTACCTCTGCATTGGTTACAGAAACTTCTCCATTGTTCTGGTGTTTCTCCTTCTGGATATTTTTCACAGAAAGTGCTCTATGACCTGAAAACAGTTCAATCGGATCAAGCTTCTTAAAGAACTCAGTATTATAACCCCCACTTTGTATAACTAAATCATCAAGTGCACGCTTCTGATTTGCTTTCTTCAAAATATTCTCCTCAATGGTGCTTTCACTAATCAATCTATAGATATGAACTTCACGTGTCTGACCAATTCTGTGGCACCGATCTTGAGCCTGTTGATCCATAGCAGGATTCCAGTCGCTATCATAAAATATCACTGTGTCAGCTCCAACTAGGTTGATACCAACACCCCCACTACGGGTCGACAATATGAAAAGAAAATATTTGGGATTTGTGTTAAAACGCTGCATTAAGGTCTGCCTTTCCTCTGGTTGAGTTGATCCATCTAATCTCATGTAAGTATAACCATACAAATTAATGAATGCTTCTAATATATCAAGCATCTTTGTCATCTGGGTAAATATCAGAGCTCGATGACCTTCTGATTTTAATTTCCTTAACAAAATTGCTAGCTCCTGCAGTTTCCCACAGTCAAATTGTATTAGACGCCTGTCTGGGAAATACACTTGCCGGCGCACAATTGCAGGCCTGATAGGTGACAGTAACGGTGACAGAACTTCAGAACATTTTTCCTTGTAAGATGAATCCAGAAACACGGGTGTCTCAATTCTACTACACCAGCAAACAGGGGAAGGCGCTCGTGCAGCTGGGATTGAAAACATGAAACTTTCAACCACAGCAGTCATCTTTTGAAATCGTTCAACTGGGGAAAGAACAATGTCAGCCAGCTTTGTTGAGTACAAGTATGAAACAGGGTTTGCCTTCACCTGATGAATATCATATACAGGATGCTTTATGCTAACAAGATCCCTTAGGGTGGTTGAGTAAATGGGTCTTTTTTTACATCTCAAGGAGTTCCACCATGCAATAGCTGCTGCACGTTCCTTCGCCTGTCTTAATCTTTCTTCCCATATTGCCCTTTGGATCTCTTCAAAAATGTTTGTCCCTTGCAGCTTTTTTTGAGATTTCAGTCCAGGCTTAATCACTTCCAGGTCATCCACATTAGTACGTTCCATGATTAAACTTGTAGGGGTCTCAATAGCTTGGATTTCATCACTTTCCCAAGAAGTCATGCTATAATCAAGATGAGTAAATAAAAGACCTAAACCTCTAAGGTCTACTGTAGAAAAGGTACTGGGCAAAAGAGTTGAGCAAACAGAAGAGCTTAACTGAATATCAATACCCAACATATCAAAAGAGCTTACAATAGGACGACCCTCAAATAGGTCAGGATGATTGCAAACCTTACGAAGTTGCATGATAATACTAATCATCCCAAAAAAATTGGCACTTGCAAGAGTGGCTTGGGTCTCTGAACTAGCAATGAAGTCTTCATACAAATTCCGCTGCCTCTTTGACAATCGACAGTTTATGACATGCTCATGTTTCATTGGAAGTTGCTTCTCCACATCTCGCTTTAATCGACGCAGCAAGAATGGACGAAGGACATTATGCAGGCGATCAACAACCTCCTTATTAACTTTTTCCTCTCCCTCTACCATCCCTGATATAGGATTACAAAACCAATCCTTAAACTCTTGATGAGACTGGAAAACATGAGGCATCAAGAAATGCATGAGAGACCACAGTTCCATGAGATCATTCTGCAGTGGTGTACCAGTCAAGAGAATACGTCGTTTCGAATTAAAATTCAAGAGTGTCTGCCACCTCTGTGACTTCCAGTTTTTAATGAGATGAGCTTCATCTAAGATCAAGTATTTCCACTTTTTGCGCTTAAAAACTTTAGAATCTTGAATTACTAGTCTATAAGTTGTTATGCATACATGAAACGAGTTTTGTTTCAACCATCCTTGTCTTTTATGTTTTCTCTCCTTTGCGCTTCCAAAATAAGTCAAAATTTTAAAAGCAGGACACCATTTCAAAAATTCAGTCTCCCAGTTAAGCATTACACTTGTTGGTACCACAATTAGATGTGGGCCCCAAATCCCCTTTTCACAAGCCAGATGTGCAAGCAAAGCTATAGTCATGATTGTTTTTCCAAGCCCCATTTCATCTGCTAAAATTCCATTCAGTCGTTTTTCATACATCGTGACAAGCCAATCCAATCCAATGTGTTGATACTCACGAAGAGAGTACTTGAGTAGAAAAGGGAACTTCGTACGTACTTTAGTTGTGGAGAAGGTGTTTCCGGTTGGTTGTGCTGATCTTGCAGCAGCAGCAGCGTCAGCAATTATATACTCACTTTCTGTTTTTTCGGAATTCTCGGGAGGTGCTTCCCATTGTTCTTCTGTCTGGGACTGTAAAATAGCCAGGTGCTCACCAGACTTGATATCTTCATTCATAGAAACAGCAGCTCCAGCTTCCTCGTGAACTGGAGAATCCCGATGATCCTCTGATAAAGAAGAAGCATCAGAATCATCTTCCCAATCTTCATTATCACCAAGATCCTAATAAACAAAGGATAAAAAAATGTAAAGTAAAATCAAATGCTATTGGAAAAACAAGTAAAACTAGAGATGTATACTGCCTACCTTTTTATACCTTGCAAGGAGTTCCTCAACAGGCATCTCACTCTCCTTGTGCAATAATGCAATCTACAAATAATAGGTTTGTCATGAGGGGAATACATAATACATATAAACAAAGCAGACTCGCTATAACATTTATGATAAATAATCATGTACTTAATATGGAAGAAAGATAAGACAACTAGCCCTTCACCTCATCCATTGGATCAATTGTGTCAACCCTTTCCAGTTTTTCCTCCTCGGATAAGGTTGTTTCGTCATCCTGATCATTGTAATGAAGTTAAGACTGAATTACCAGTCAAACAAGAACCAATAAACAAAAACAAGTTAAATCTTAAAAATTGTTAAACAAATAACTCAGCCAGCAGTGCTGATAACTTCTTTAATATAAGGTCCGATCTGAGATAGTTATTTACATATGTAAGAAGAGAAAGTAAGGAGGGAAGAGAGAGAAAACAGAGAACTTTAGAGAGAAACAGAAATAATCTGACTGATTTCTATTATGATTTGATTAACTGTTTACAAGGGAGAGCTAGCTATTTATAGCACAAGTGTACAGTTGTCATAAGCTGGCACACCTAACTTTACTAACAAAACCTTACCACAGTTTACCGACATCCTAACTAGATTTTTTACAAAATAACCAAGTCTTCTTTCTCAAGCCTATTCTCTAATAATATCCAACAAAGTTCTTGACTTCCAAAAAAACTAGATTTCTGACTAGCAAAATCTTATGGTATACTAAATGTGGATCTCGTAACATGAAACGAAGACTTGGTTTACAGGGTGACCACTTCACATCTGGGGCATCATTGGTGTCAATTACTTGCAAAACCTCGTTCCTATACATGGGCATAGGCATGATGCATAACACATATGCTAGCAGAAACTACGAGCAGTAAAAAATCCTCCATACAGGTCAACACTCAACCTCCTAAAAATGTCCTACTTGATATGTTTGACCTTGTCAGCGCCAATTCCAGTCTAGAGAGATACATTAAAACTGACCATTTGCATTGACAACACATATGATAATAACGAAAAGTGCATCAGAACAAAGAGTAGTTGGAAAAACTACAAAGACAAACCAGGTCGTTTGGTTAGGGAATATGATAGGAACTTGGATTTGTTAAAAAAAAAAATATTTTTCACTACTTAAAGCAGAGGCTCTGCCAAAGCCTGAATTAAAAAATAAACAGAAATAGAAAGAAAATAAAAATAAAAATAAAAGATATATTTTTAACTACTTCGAGGGTCTGCTTCATCCCTCCTGCCCTAAGAGCCCAATTCTTGACTCAATGACTAATGCCTCTTCCCATATCTTTTCCTCACATGTACATTTCTTCTTAACCTTTTCCCCATCCTTCTCTCACCTACTAACCTATTTACTCCCTCCACTAACTGCCCCATAACGTTTGCAGCTCATTAACATGCTGAATACCCCATGACCCCTCTTCTTCCACTAACTGCCACCAAAATGTTGCAGCTCCTTTTCCACTCAGCTCCCTACCAATTAACCTCCACCTTCTAATGATGATACCACAATCATTATTCTTATTTATTTTTTACTGTTAACAATTAGTTTTTTACTTATTCTCAACTGTTATGGAACTCCTTGTTCTTACAAACATGATTAGGACTGTTAATGTCATTTCTGGCCCACTCTCTATTGGAGCATTTGATGAACACTGGTTATTGACCCCTCGCAACAGGTGACAATTTTGGAGGATGGATGGATGCTGTGAGGCATTCCCAATTTCCCTTCCGAGTTTCATTCTCCTTGGCCCAGAGCGTGGTTTTTCTCACTTGGGTATAATCCACCATCCAAGGTAAAGACTCTGGGTTTGTGTGGCGCAACGGTCAAACATAGAACTTGAATTGCTCACAATAGTCTTCGACATCATCTACTTCAAAGCCAAACACGTCTCATAATGATGAATGTCCATCATTGATGGCTAGAACTTCTTAATCACCAAATCTCAAAAATCTGTCCAAGATGGTTTTTGCGAGCAAGACAACACACTATTGGATTAAATGGTCGAGTGCATCAGCTCAGCTTGGCTAGATAAGAACTGGCTCAGCCTGATACTCGACTCGAGTTCAATAAGAGCTATTTTTCAACCTCGACTCGATTTGAGTTCGTGAACTATTTGGTTGGACTCGTTAGGTCAAATTGGTTTAGTTCACAAATTGTTTAGTTCAACTCATTAGCTCAATTTATTAGAATAGTGTATTAAGGGATTAGTTATATTGTTTTGGTTTTGCCTTATTATTGTTTAGAAGTGTCCAGCATGTGAGCTGGCACTTTACTCTTTCCTCTTTTCATATAAATAGCATTTTTTTCTCTTGTAATAACCAACTATTCATTAATACAAATTCACACTTTTCTGATTCTCTCTCACTTCATCTTTTCTCTCTACTCTCTACACTGTTTTCTTACATTTTACATGGTATCAGACCAAGGTGAATAGAATGAAGAAGGAATAGTAGGAGATGACTTAGAAGGTGAATACTCAGAATTGGAGGGTGTAGAAAAAGGCTGAAGACTTGACTTGATCATCCAGTAGAGTTAACATCAATAACTTGAAGTTGATTCCTTAGTGTAACAAATTGATTGTTAGAAAGAGTTTGGTGACTATATTTGCAGTCTGAAACTCTGATGGAACATACTTGATGATAAGACTTTTGTTCTGAACTTTGTCTCTAACAAAGTAAAGGTCAAGCTCAATGTGTTTGATTCTGCTGTGTAAGACAAGATTGTGAGACATAGCCACTGTACTCAAATTGTCACAAAGAGTATTAGGAGTTTGATAGGAAACATTAAGTTCCTTAAGAAGTGACTCAATCCACATTAGTTCCTGAGAAGCCAAGGAAGCCAAGACAAGGCTTCTATATTATGCTTCAGTGTTGGATCTAGATATAGTGTGTTGTTTCTTGGACCACCAAGTGACCAGATTAGGACCTAGATATAGACAAGCACCAGAAATGGATTTTCTATCATCAATGTCTGAGGCCCAGTCAGCATCACAGTATGCAGTGAGAGAAATATTGGAAGAAACACTGGCAGAAGTAATGGTTAAGCCCAGAGTTTTAGTACCTTGCAGATACCTAAGAATTCTTTTGACAACAGTCCAATGGGAGTTCAAAGGATTTGCTAAAAATTGACAGACTTTATTAACATAGTAGGTAATATCAGGTCTGGTAACAGTGGCATACTGTAAGGCCTCTACAATAGACCTGTAGAAAGTAGGATCCTCAAAAACATCAAACCCATGCTTGGTGAGTTTACAATTAGAAGCCATAGGAGTGATGATGGCCTTAGTCAGCTCGAATAGCGAAAATTTATTTAATATGTATAAATTTAAAGATTCTCTATATGTATATATAATCAAGCTAACTCATGAACCTAACAAGTCAAACTATACTTGACTCAAGTTCGGCTTGTTTATTTAACGAGCTCAATTTTTAGCTCAAGAACCGTTTGGCATATGAACCAAGTTTATCGAGCTAAATAACAATCGAGTTTCAAACAAATATCAAGTTAGTTTGGTTTGTTGTCAACCCTAGTGCCATATTTGATAAAAAAGTACTACTGGAACTTAAGGGAAAATTTTACCACACACCTATTAGACCTGCAATGTTATGAGATTTAATATTGGACAGTAAAATGTAAACAAGATAGTAAACTCAATATAGCAGAGATGAGAATGTTCTATTGGATTAGTGGAGACACTAGACAAGATAGGATTAGAAAGGAATAAATCAAGGAGAAAGTTAGGGCAGCTCCTACTGTAGAAAGATGATAGAAATGCACCTTAAGTGGTTTGGTAATGTGGGAAGGAGATTGTTGGAAGCTCCCAAGAAAACCATAGGCAAAAGATTAGGAAAGATTTAGATATCAATGTTTTGTCAATGAACATGATTTATGACAGACCATTATGACATCATCTGATCGACGTAGCCAACCTCATCTACTGGGACTAAGACTTGGTTGTTGGTGATGTCCTAGCTTCCTTCCTTCAATTGGTTCATCAAGATCTCAAACCCTCTCCACAAATTCCGAACACCCCACCATTCTTGTGTGAAACATGAAAAAACTACAAGTGCACATTTATTCTGATCTGTTGGTTTTCATCTGGTGGTTATTATCGAATCCCCTCATCTCTTACATACACACGTGTGTGTAAAAATATGTATCTATATATAAAGCTCAACTCCTTACAATAGAAGCTCTCTCAAAAGCTGAATGAAAAAAAAACTTGGAAATAGAGAGAAAAAAGAAAGATGGACACTGCAAAACTTCTAGGGTCTGCTTCTGCCTTGCTCTGCCCTACTAGAGTAATCTTACTTAGTCTTAGACACGGGCTGGTTAATATTCCTCTGTATTACACTAGAGTGGTGCACACACCTCTTGCCGAGTCAGCAAGAGGTGCTTAGGTTGTTAGAGACTGCTATGAATTCTGTACATGTACAAATACCAGAACCACATTGTAATCAATAGATTTTGGAAATAATGATTTTCAATTTTTTCTCTTATCTCTGTTCTCTCTACCATCTTCACTTTACTCTCTTTACATGCCCAAGGGCCCAACTTTGATTGAGTTGTTTGCGCTAGAGTTTCAGCCATTACTGCATCCCTCTAGAAGCACTGGAAAATCTCCATCCGCTGATGACGATGCACACATTCCTCTAGCAAATACAACACAAAACTGAAGACAGCATTCAGATGAGATCTGGGTTGTTCGAAGGGGTTAGGGACACGGGGTGGTTTTCTGTTCTTTTATATCAGTGCTAATAGACAAAGTTGTCTCCCGGTTTAGCAGGTAACAGAAAAAGAAAGTGAGCATAGTACCGTTCATTTAGTTTTTTGTGCTGTCCTTGACTAGTTTATAGATAAAACATAGTAAAAACAATTGTGTGGTCCGTTATTTGGTAGCAAATCAAGTGCACCCTTAGAAATGGAAATGATTCACACATAGTATTACCTTATCCTCTGTTCCAAGCAAGAAGTCAGCATCTTCCTGCCAATATTTGAGAGCATATAAGTCAAAAACACAATTACACAAGAAGTTAACAGCTAAATGTTAATGAATGACAGGAAAAAAGGTGCAAAGAAGGGGAAAACACAGAAGTACTGATGGAGTGGAGATTGAGAGTCATTTATTAAATGGAACATAATATAAACTTATTCAGACTAGGATGATAAAACTGAAGTTAAAGCAAAACGTGGTTCATGTGGATGAGATATCAGGGCATAACACATAAGTAAAGCAGGCCAAAGATCTTACTGGAGCTGTGGAGCATATAGAAGAAAGTGAAATTTAATATTACTACAATTGACATTTAACATTGTTTACCATCTTACTTTAACACTTGAAAGCCCTTAATTTTGGCTCCTATGTCATGCACATTCCTAACAATTGTATACGAATGTGTGAATAATGGAACCTTCACAAAGAAATACCGATTTTCTACTTCAACCAAACACTGTCAATCATCATTCTGAGCAGTAAAGTAGCTAATGAAGACATCTAACAACTTTGATATGATTAAAGTAACATATAAACAAGAGGATAAAACATATGTGCGCCCCTTGTTAAGATATCTCAAATTAGCAACTACTACAACTTATATAAATGGATTTCAAATTCCATACCCCATCATAACATCACATTAGACTTCAAAATGCTAATACAATTCAAATTTTATTACTTGAGTTTGTTTCAAGTTTGTTTATGTCCTAAACTTTTCATTTTTCGGGTGTCTGTATAGAAGCTATACCTAAAATATTTATTTTCTAATATTTTTGAAACCCTAACCAAACAAGCAACGAGATATCAAAAGCGTTTGTTATGACAAATAATCCTGACCAAACACACTCTGTTTCAAGATTTAAAACCCAATTTGTGACTTTGTTTCTCTCCCTTCTGCAACTTAGAAAAACCTAGTCATTTACTCATTGGATACCCACTACCAACTGCACTTGTTAGCGCTCTTCTCTCTCATGGATGTCACATGTCCAACAAAACTACCTAATTGAGGACTTAGATAAGAAGCAATTCTACTAGATCTAATCAAGCTAGTCTCTAGTGATTTCTATTATTTAATGTTCGAGCTTCAGCACATATTATCTTGTTAACATTCCTAGCAAGAACCACCACAGATCACTACCAGATCTCAACCATTACGGCGACAACATGATAGTACCTTCCCAATCTTGCCAAGGGCATTCTGAATCTCAGATTGGAAATGACTCATTGTACATTCCCAATCATGAGCCAATGAGTCATTCCCAATCATGAGCCATGGATTTATTTGACAGCAATTTAGCACCTGCAATGGACAATTTTTCTATTCTTATGAAAGCATTAAAGTTTTATCTATCCTTACTGATTCATGGTACTTAAGAGACTAAAGGAACGCCTATTTAGATTGACAGGCTCATTTTGGGAAGCCGTTTTTTACCTTTTTTCCCAAAATCATGGAGGAGTTATAGAAGATAGAGGGGGAGGTGAAACGAAGATATAGAGATCTCAAGGCATCTAATAAAAAGTTGTGCTTATGGGCTAATTGATGTCCTACTCATAATTGTTGTGTGGCAATATACTATGAACAACTGCCATATAGGAACCAGATCCTCAAATTTCTTAAGACCTCAGAGTTAGCAATTAGGAAAACAGTAACATTTTTAAAACCAATGAGACTTGAGGACAAAATTGAAAAGAATATCAAACATAAGAGACAAATGAAACATATTTTGCCAAAAAGAAAATTCAAATAAAATTCCACCTCTTCATCATTAAAGTCATACGCAATACTTTTATTGGCCATCTCACTGGGAACCTCACTAGGATTTTCAGGTTGATGGTCCTCATATTGAGATAGATTGTTTGCTTGTGTAGCTTCATCACCATTACTTTCGTCCTGTTATTAGTGAATGAATATTACACTAAGTCCTTAACTCACTTTGCTATTGAAGGTGGTAAAACAAAACACATACAACTTACACAACGTCGACCAGGGAACATGATGGAGTTGCTAGAGAAAACTTTTTTGACAGATAAAATATCATCTCCATTTTCTGCAGTATATTATCCATGCCCTAAAGTGAGAAACAATCATAACTAGTGCAAAATAAAAGGGGCACATACCAGATGCTGGTCCTTACCATCACCATCATCAGCTCTAATTATTTGCCCAGCATCTTTACTATGCTCTGGACTACTTTCTTGCCTTACTGGTTCTCCTAATTAATTTATAAAAAACAAGGGCATAAACACTCCAACGGTTTATCAAATATTAAGGCAATCATAACAGAGAAGTTAAGGCAGGGCCTTGCAACTAACATGGTTTTCTTTTAGAAAAAGGTTAATATTAGACCGTCTCAACTAGCAACTTTTCCATTTTTCCATCTATGGTCTATAATGGTTTCCCATGATCAGAGTAATTCAGCATTCCAAAAAAAAAGAGGTTGCTGATATGGTAAGCTCACCTTTCCCTCAATTCACCCCCTCAAAGAAAAAAATTCTCACCTTTGTCTCCAGCATAACGTTTTAGTAACTCCTCAATTGGAAGATCAATTTCATCATGCAAAGCTGCCAATTCCTCTTTCCTTTCTTCTTCAGTTATAAGAGCCTCATCTTCCTCAAGGGTTTGCTCATCATCCACCTGGAAACAGTACCACCATTGGCATAAGTCCATATAAGAGTTCAGACAAAATTTCACCCATTGAAACATCAGAAGAAATAATCAGGTCAAAAACAGTCAGAGGAGATGTTCAACTTCCGATAAACACATCACTGAGAGAAGTTCTTAAGTATGCACATGAACGAACAGAATTATAAATAGAATATCATATAAGGTTGTTGTTCAGTTGAATCTCACGTTGGTTGAGTATATCAGTAAAGAAACATATATATATTGGTTGGACAACCCCCCCGCCCAATTAACTAGCCACTGAGGTGGAGTTAGGTCTCGCTATACTAATATAAGATTAAAGTCTATCTTGATGTTGGGTCACCCCAATACTGCAAGCTTCCAACTCCAGATGTCCAATTTTGGGCATAAGTGGAGTGTTAATTGTTAAAGGAATGATTGATTAATACACTCTTTTTATCTAGGTAGGTCATATTACACTTGAATTGAGCTTAACTCTGTTTAGAAAAAGTAAGAATCAAGGAGGAAAAGCAAAGTTTCAAGAGCATTTTTTAGCTACAGATTTCTATGCACATTAGTATGATCTAGTAAATGAGTAGTTAAGGTTTCATCTTAAAACTAATTGGTATGAGAAGAGTAGGCCAACAACTATTTATATCATTCCTGAGACAATGAGATAGGCGATGTGGGACTTACTTTCCAATATGATCCCTCCACTGAAGCCTGCTGACCAGGCATAGGGTTACCTTTGATCCATGACTAAATGACATCTTTTGGCCAATGACAACTGGAGAGAAGTTGGGTTTTGGCTCTAATATCATGTTAATGTTCCTTCTCAAAACTAATTAGCTATGAGAGAAGTAGTACAACAAGCATTTAAACCATTCTCGTGATAATAAGGTAGGTGATGTGAAACTAACCAGACCAATTAACAATGTTATAATTAGAAAATGCAAAACGCATACTACATAAAAAAAATTATGCATTTTTTTAGCAAAAGAGGAAACTTATTAAGAAAGAGAATACGATTTTGAAGTGTTAGGAGGACAAAGGACTTACTTACAAAATATATAACAAAAACGAGGACAAACCAAGTGAACAGAAAACATCAATGAAGCAAAGCTACCCAATCTCTCAATGCATATGTAATAAAAACCGCATTAAAAATACCATGGGCTTTACAAACATGATAATATACAAATGTCACACAACACACTCTTTTATTGGTTGTTTAATGAAGATATGGAAAGAGTGCCCATTGTAGTGGATCCTCACAAATTGGCACTATCCAGTAGTTGGATACATTATTTAAATTCAGAACACCAAATAGCACGCACACCATTACTTTGTTTACTATCCACAAGACAGCAAAGCACACGCAACTCCCATTGTCATGCAGAAGAAACCAAGCATTATTTTTTACAACAAAGATGGACTTCAGTAAACAAATAATATGCAGATTAATAACACCAGCTTAAGTCCATGCAGATGGTAAGCAGCACCAATAAGACACCTGAATGTTTCTGCAAGATGGTCTGCATTTCATATGAACTAAGTAAAAAAAGAAGCTCATTATTAGAGAATACTGCTACTGTAATATTAGTTGAAGTTACCTTGACTTACTAAGCAAGCTAACAGTTAGATTTTACTTGTACTGTTAGTTTGAGTTAGATTAGCATCTTATGCAAGCTAATAATTAGGCTTTAGTAAATATGGTTTAGTCTTTCGTATGTTAGAAGCCTTAGCTTGCTGAACAAGCTTGCAAAGTTGCATCAAATAGAGATACTTTCTCTTTGTATAGTTCAATTCAGTCATAATAAGAAAGGTGTAACTCTCAAACAGAATTCAGTAACATTTCTACTCTTTCTCTCTCTTCTCTGCCCTCTGTTTTCTGTTCACATTACATGGTATCATGTTTCTAATGGCAGACGTTGAAGATCCAGGTTCTCAATCACCAACAATGGCGATTTCACTGTGCTCTTATCATCCTTCTCTGACTCTGCCTCTTCAAACGACAACGGTTACTGAGAACAATTTTCTTGTGTGGCAACAATTTACTATTGATGTTCTCATGTCTAATTCGTGCTTTTCGTTTTGTTACTGGTATTGATATTCCAGTGAAGTATCTCAGTGATGAAGATCATCTTTTTCGTTGTCCCAGTCCTGCGTATCTTAGCTACTAAGGGTGTAAATGTTCGGTTTAGTTTTTGTTGCAATTCAGTGACCAAACCGAACACAGACATGGTTCGGTTCCCTTCTACTAACTGTAAATTTTATGGTAGGAACAATTTACTATTGGTATTCTCACGTCTAATTCGTGCTTTTCGTTTTATTACTAGTATTGGTATTCCAGTTAAGTATCTCAGTGATGAAAATAATCTTTTTCGTTGTCTCAATCTTGCGTATCTTAGCTACTAGGGGTGTAAATGTTCGGTTTGGTATTTGTTGCAATTCAGTGACCGAACCGAACAAAAACATGCTTCGGTTCACTTCTACTAACTGTAAATTTTATTCTAGGAACCGAACCGGACATGAATGGTTTGGTTTGGTTCGGTTCCACGATTTTCCTGTTTTTTTATTTTTTATTTTGCATCAATTGAAAGTTCAAAATATATTTCATGGGGCATTGTTTATCCATAAAGGAAAAAACACTACTATTATTACAATCCACAGGTAACATACATAATATTACAATTCACAATTAGTAACATATATAACAATTTAGTAACATATATAACAACTTGTAACATATATAATAGTAATATATATAACAATAAAATTCGCAATTAGTAACATATATAACAGTAACATATAACAATTTATGGTATATTTCAAACCCAATACCACAAAAAGTTAGAAGATAGGGACTAAATCATCAAGACATTGGGAAACACATATATATATAACAATTTAGTAAGTAATAACATACATAAGAGATCAGGTCTCAATCTATTCTTCTCTCTTAATCTAAGTACATCAGAGATCTTATTGAAAGAGCCAATATCTCTAGTGCTAAATCTGTGAACTGTCCTATTGTCTAAAAGGTAGCAAACTATCTCTAGATCCAACAAAGAGACTGAATACAGAAGCTTAGCCTTTCAAAAGTACGTGTGGATGCAGTCTCTCCTAACTGAACTATACTACACCCTTACTTCTATGTGACAACCTAAATATAGTGGCCATGGCTCATAATCTTGTTCTCCATCAAAGAACAAAGCACATTGAACTTGATATGTTCTTCGTCAAAGAAAAGATTCATAACAAATCTATTCAAGTCAAGCACATATCAGTCAATTTTCAGATCATAGATGTGCTTACCAAGCCCTTGTCCCCAACAAGGTTCATCAGTCTCAGGAATCAGCTCAAAGTTTGTGATCTTGCCTTTGTATATCACCCACCTTTTGTTTCAAGGGGGTTTAAAGGATATCGCTACTGAGTTAGCTTGACTTACTAAGCAAGCTAACAATTAGGTTTTCTTTGTACTGTTAGTTTGAGTTAGATTAGCTTCTTATGAAAGCTAATAGTTTGGCTTTAGTTAATATGATTCAGTCTTTCCTATGATAGAAGCCTTAGCTTGCTGAAGAAGCTTACCACGTGTAAATCTCTATAAATAGAGATGCTTACTCTTTGTATAATTCAATTCAGTCATAATAAAACAGAATTCAATTACATTTTTATTTTCTGTCTCTCTTCTCTGCTCTCTGTTTTCTCTTCTCTTTACACTCATAATCTTGGTTTCTAGATGCAACAAGTTGCTTTCACATTTCACATACAAAATTGCCCAAAAATATCTCTAGAATCTGAGTGATTTGTGGTGATAATAAAGAGAATACTAGTTTAAAAAAAAATACCGATTCATCATCAGATTGTACATCATATTCTTCATCATTCTCAGGTGCATCTGATGGATACTCTTCTACAAGGGATTGAGTACAGTTAGTAAGAAGTGATAAACACTCAAAACTTTGAAGATACATCTCTACCCACCAACATTAACTTCCTTAGCTTCTTTAGTAATGTCTCCATCGACATCCTTGTATTCTGTACATATTTGCTCCGGAGAATTCTGCTTTTGTGGTTTATAAGCATCCACAAGATTTTCGGCCAACATTGTGGAGTACCTAAAATAATATGTTTAAAACACATTTGAACAGATTCTAGAGTACACCCAATTACAGAAAATACTAAATGAAAAGATAAAAGGAATTCACCTCTCAGTTTGCCCCAAGAGAAACTCAAGCTGTTTGTCAAGTGCCTTTTTCTTCTTCTCATCAAGCTCCATTTGGTGCTTGTAAAGAACCTAGGATATCAACAGAGAACAAAATGAAGGACATCAAAGGAAAACTATGCAAACAAGCAATCAAAACAATTAAATAAAAATGCATTACCAGCTTTTCTATTTTCGTCCAGAATTTCTTAACATCTTTGGATATACTCAGTGCGACTTTTCTTACCCGCTGCTCTTCTTCCTGTACAAGATTCATCTCTCATAATACAACATGGAAAAAACATGCATGCAATCACCAAATTATGCTCAATGTAACTATAAATAATACAACCAGAATGCTGGAAACAGTGGCAGGTTATCAATTCCTTTCATTTATAGAAGGAGATCAGAACCTTCATTTTCTTTTCACCTCTTGTAGCCTGATCTAACATGCCTTTGCTAGCTCTTAAAGCAACTTTCTTCGCCTGTGCTAATTTCCATTTCCTCTCTGACTCAAAGTCCTGAAACCAAAGGTACAGCAAGCAAAATCGTACACATTAAAATGCTCTCACATTGACCGTTTTAGAGTTTGAAGGTTAAACTAGATACCTTTGATAACCACGCCATCTCTTCTAAGACATGGTCCCAATGAGTTTTAGGTCGCCTAGGCTCCCTTGGAGCTTCAAGCGCCTGATATAACAAAAATTCATAATATTAAAGACAATAGGTGAGCATAAGATCATAGAAAAGGAAACGACTAAAAATGTTCCCAGATGTACATTATCTCTCTCTTTTTTGGTTGGCAATGTTTTGAAGGTACAAATTAGAGATCATATCATCCCATATGTTGTGTGGTTTAGCAATACTTTAATATTGGAATTGGGTGCTTAAAAAGTGATAAGAAATTGATGAGGAGTTTGGGGACATTAGACAAAGGATTCAATTTGATGGACGAAATTGAGAAATACTTCAACCATACTTTGTACTTTGCGATCATAAAGTGACTATCAAACTCAAACTACAATTCTAATATATCCATATCTATGAAGTACAATAAAAATAAAAATAAAATTACAATAAAAATAAAATTATACATATATATAATATATCCATATCTATGAAGTACAATAAAAATCAGAATTTTACACAAATAAAAAATACAATGAATTTTCTTAAAGAATAAAATGTTTGTTATGCTTAATATCTTTAGTTTGGTTTGTATATTTGTATTCACTCTACCTTTTATTCAAGTAGTTCTCTATGGTGAATGTTGAGTACTGAAGTGCGAACGAGAAATAAATGTAGTTGGAATAAGAATGTTGTGATGGATAAGCATACAGGAAAAAAGATATGAGAATAAATAAATTTATCAAGGCAAATATATAACTAATTGAGGAGAAGCTGAGTAAACTAGATGTGGTTGGGTTCATGCAAGAAATCAAAATTGCACCAATCAGAAAAGTGAATCAAATGGAAGACATACTAACTCAAAGGGGTTTAAGAACCTAAGAAAATATAAGGTGTAATCATTAAAGAAAGGTCGAGACCAAGTCTTAATCATTAAGGATAAAATATTGTTTTGGATTTTTTTGGTACTGCCAAGGGTATCCGCTCACCCTATGGGTAAGGAACTAATCTCTTTCGGGTGCATGGCTGCCCCTCCTAACAAGTGTCGCTCCCAGGAATTGAACCATTAACTTTTTGGTCCTTCTGGAGATCTAGCAGGACCTTACACCACTAGACCAACACTTTGTTGGTAATTTTGTTTTGGAATGAGCACAACAGTTGATTACTTGCTGACTCAATCAATATTGATTTCACATATTTGAAAACATAAAAAAATGAAAACAATGTAGCATTTTCATAAGTAGTAGTTAAAGTATACTAATTAAAATTGAAAATAGAAAACAAACCAAACACACGCGAAATGTGACAAACATGTTTCCATGAAACAACTCAATATTGCGGACCGCATCACCTGATGTGGCCGCAATGTTGCGGTTGCGGTGACCGCCACAACCGCATCACATCGCAATTAGGGTGTGACTCTGAATCACAATAATGTGGCCGCATCAGGCCGCAACGCAACCGTGTCGGACAGCATTTGGACCGCATCAGCATTCAAAAATATTGTTTTTATCACAAAATAATTCACACCACAACGACCGCAATCCGCATCACAATGACCGCAATCGCAGTAACTGCAACCGTTACCGCAATCGCGACCACAATTTAAAACATTGGCTGAAAGTGTAAAATACTAGTCAACATTTTTTCTCTCCAACCATGACTGGGCGGGCACTAGGCATGACCATAAACTTTCTTATCAAAATAGCATTGATGTTTCCTATTCATCACTAGAAACTTACTATAACTAAGCTAACCTATTATAACTAAGTTAAATGCAGGTTTGGGTTGGAAAAAAAATTGCTTATTTTGGCTTATAAACTAAGCTTGTTTGGTAACAAACTTAGTTTATAAAAAAGCTTATAAAATAAACCAAGAAAAAGATGCAAAAAATAACATGTTCAAAAGGATGGGTTTATCTGTTTTATAATCTCACATATTATAATTTCGTAGTTTATAATCAAAATCTAAAACCACAATCTATACCAAACAACTACTAAGTTTACTTGTTCTTCCATGTAAATAAATCTTGCCTAATTTCCATTCCTCAAACTTTTTTCTCCTTCGATGTTTATTTTATATTTTTTGTCTGTAATGTATCAACCAAATCTATTACTCTTTTGATCTATAACCCTCATAAGCCGTATCTGTGAATCACTTTGTACTCCAACTAACTAACCCCTGTTGAGCTAATAAGTTCTCGATACCTATTTTTTTCATTCACAAGACTCATTGCCACTCAGACCAAGAGGAATCAGTTGTATTAGCCGGTTTCAATTCAGTTAATTTTACTTCATTACTGATCCAAAACCTCCAACAACTACGACATCTAAGTCCATCTTAGATGCGCAACTCGTGACCGGTGTTCTAAATAGCAGTTGCAGTCACTATTTCATAAACGCCCAAAACCTTAACATTACAGTCAATTTCCAGCAAATACAGCTGATGTGGCCTCAATTGTGCCGCCGTACAATTTCGGCAACTCACAAAACCTTAAAACCTTAGCATATCCGCCTCTGTAACTGTTCACGGACTCAGATTTAAAACCACCGCAGCTTATTTTCCCAACGAACGAAAAGACCAAACCTCTCACGAGAACAACATCAAAAAACAGGAATAATAAAACAAAACTAGTAACTAAAATTCTATTCAACAACATAAAAATCAAAACGGTTAGAAATTAGAGAGAAAAACGACGAAGCAGAAACTAACCTTTTGGCGTTTAGCTTTTGTGTCATGATGATCAATCTTAGACCTAGGACCTTTGGACGCCATAACTCATTTACCAGAAGAAATTAAGCATCAAAAGAAACGTATCTGTTTCATAGCATAATAATTTAAGTAAATAAATAAATCGTTAATTTTGCGCAATGCATCGTAAAAACGAAAAAGCCGTTTAGAATAATCAGAAATTAAAGAGGTTGAAATTTTTGTTGTTGTTGTTGTTTGGAATTGGAATGTTAGAGAGAAGAGGATATTTGTTATTGTAGAATCGAGAAAATGAGGGTTTAAGTGAAGAGTGGTTAAGGTGTGAAGTGAGAAAGTGAAGATTGAAGAAATGAGTTTGAGAGAAAAACCTAACACGGTGTTGGAAGAAGAGATTATAGAAATTAAAAGAAGGCGAGTTTGACAGCGCAGCTTCTTCTCTTCTCTTCTCGTCAAAAAGACATTCTTGCCCCTAAGGAAACGTATATTATATAACACTATCATCGTGTATGTCAACCCGATTTTTTATCGTTTGTAATGTATAGTCTACATGCAATAAATATCTAATGTAATAAATATTGTGATAGATATTATAATTTGCAGTTGAATATATTCGATTTGGGTAATTGTTGAATATTAATGAATGAATAGTTTGAGACTCGATTTTTTTACTCTATGCAACTCTACACAATTGATTGGTTTGCTCATATTTTAGGATAGATGAAATATAATTGTCATGGAAACTTACAAAAAAGGGGATAAATTTCAGTCATGGAATTGTGAGAGGTAATAAGTATTTTTGGTTATTGAGGTATAGTTATTAGCAAGGGCAATATGGGAAATTAAACATTACATCATCTTGATAGTTATAACATGTTTTCCCTTTATCTATTAGTATAGAAGTATAGAAGTATAGATAGATGTAATAGATACAATTATTTGGTGTTATCATTTACGGGTAATCGTATTAGTTTTATATATTGTTATTATATCATTCACTATTGATATTTAATTATTATTAACTCTATAGACAAGTAATCCAAAATTCAAATGAATGATAATTTGTATTATAATTGTATATAAATCTTTACATTGACAATACGTGGATATTATAAAAGATAGGTTTTAGACTAAATTTAGTACATTTGTTTTTAGTATGTGTTCCAACATTTAGTTAGAATGGAAAGTTTATAGTTTTTACTAATTTAAAAACAATAAGTTTAAAGTTGTGATATAAGTGTCTTTGGGAGCTTAGTTAAATTTCAAACACACCTTTTATTTACTAAATGTAAATAAAAAAGTAACTTCTCTTTTATGGTGTGTTTGTGGTGGGAAAAAATAGTTTTTAATTATATTTAAATGTGATTAATTAATATTAGCCTATGCTTAAGATTAAAATTTGATTATTTTTTGTTTTAGAAAAATTCTGATGTTAATAAATGTATTATAAATATAAGGAAAATTAACAAAAAAGCATAAATATTCAATTGAAAGAAAAGATGTTAATATTAATATGCAAGACATCATATTTGGAGACAAGTGCATTTACATTGTTTGGTTTTATCATTTATGACTAAATTTTAATTATAATTAGATTTTTAATATATTGTCAATATTTTATTGATTCTTTTATTTAATGTATGCATATATATATATATATATATATATATAATAAGATTTTTCATGTAAAAGAAGTATAAATACAAAAAAATTATTTTACAGTGATTGCCCCTTATATAAATGTCAATATCTAATTTTGTTTGTCTCACTTTTCAAAATGAAAAAGGATAGGATGAGGGAAATAATGGTAATTTTTTTGTGGTTTTATAAAGTCATATAATTATTTCTTACTCATTTATGAATATTATAGTGTTTTTATAATTTTATAAGAATAATATGGTCTTTTACCGAGTGAGGGTCTTTTGGTCAATCTTATAATGTGAAATGGAGGCATTTGGGTCTATTCCTCTTCAAAATTATTTTTTACAGAAAATAAGGGTAGTTTAGTAATTTTAAAAAAAAGTGACAAAATTTTAAAAACAAAAGATCAAAACATAATTTTACAAGAAGGTCAATATTGTCTTACCAATCATCGGTGTTGCCATTGTTATTAGGGATGACAATGGGTACCCAAATCTGCGTGTACCTGCAAATAATATTCGCAATGAGTCGCGTCTAGGTCTATGTTTTGGACCTGCGATTTTAAGACCCACTATTAGATGGGTCTAGATCCGGATAATGAGGTACCCAGACCCGTGGGTACCTGAACTTGTTATTTCTTCATAATAATCCATAATAATATCATATTAATCCATAATAATAAAATCATATTGATTCATTAGTGTGATTGTTATGTTATTAAACTGTGATGTTATGTTGTTAATTTATATGTATCATGTAATGTTATGTTAATCGAATAGTTCTTACTAAATGAATTTGTCATCCTAATGTTGAAGTTGGTTTTAATGTTTGTTTGACTAAAATGAGTTGCGTTTAATAGTCAAATTACGTTGTATTTAAAACTTTAAATTAAGTTTTATAATTTTTTCTCTTGTTGATTGTCTAAATAACATATAATATCATATGAAACAAATACACAAGTGCATAAATTACTTACAATTATTTTTAGTATTTTTAAATTTATGGGTACTCATGCATCCGTTGGGTACCCAAGACCCGCGGTAGTATACCAAATGGGTATTAGCATGGGTCTGAATCAAAAAATGAAGCAACGAGGCAAGTCCGAGTAATGCATTACCCAAACCCAATGTCATCCCTAATTGTTATTGAATTTTGTGTCTAACGTTTATGATAATTTCCTTTCCTTTTTTATTTTAATATAATAATAATTTTAATACTAATAATAATACAACAATAAATGAAATTGATAGAGTGAATAAATTAAAGTAATAATTAATTGCAACAATAATAAAATAATAAATGTATATTTATTATTAAAATATAATTACTAAATGGTTATAATGCATTTTTAGAAGAAATATTTTTTAATATAAAAAATAATTATGATTTTAGAAAATAATAGAATAACACATTTATAAAGGTACTAATTTATAATAAAAATGAAGGAAGGGGTATGGTTCCACTTTTTCTTGATATTATCTCTTGAACTGTGACAGTATACAACTTATTATGTTCATTAAAATTCAGATCTAGTTTACAATAAAATAAAATGAAATAGCAAAGAAAAATATTTTTACATAATAAATAATTAACTGAAATAATATCAATAATAATGATGATATAATTTTCGGTAATAATTACTAATGGATCCAAAAAATGAAATAAAATGAATATTTTCTTACTTAATTTAAAAATATAAAAAATAATACTCAAATTAAAGATGAGGAAAGGTCGTGAACATTCATCTGCTTTTTTTTAATCAATTTATCCTATGAACGGTTCTGATAATGTCATTTTTTCTTTAAAATATTAATATATATTCAACCAATCAAAACATTTTATATCAAGAAACATAGTTTTGATTCTCTATTGCATTAAATAATACATAAAGGCAAAATAAAATTGTGTTAGACACAAAAACAAAATTTTTTTTTAATAAATAAATAATTAAAAGAATAATGAAACTATTATAGCTTATAAAATAATAGATGCAAATGATGAGAGTATTGTCGTAGTACAAGTGGACGGAGTGCTAATACCTTCCCAATTTGTAATCCACTCATTCCAAAATTAAAGGGAGTTTTCTATATTTTGCAGCAAAAATGTGGTGGTGACTAAAAAATGATAATAAAAAATTTGATCCTGACAAAATAACGACTGAAGTAAGAACTTTATATAACGGAGCAAAGCATAAAACTATAGATTACATGGATCGTTATAACATTTCAATTGTTTGATTTCTTTGATTAATGTTGGGTTTACTCTTTTGTATGTATTAACAACTTAGTTAAAATGTAACCTACATATATTCACTTTAATTTGTTTTGAGGAGGTTATTTTAAAATAAGTATGTATGTTTCCTGACACACAATACGATACACTTAGGTTCTAGCACAAACATATGTCATAAATCCGAGTAATGGATATACTTTAGGATTAGAGGTACATTTGCCTTCCCAATCAAGAACTTGATCATCTTTGGTATTGGTTGGGTAGACTACTCAGATTTTTACTTATTGATGGTGAGTTAGGAGTTTGAGCATGTCTTTCATTTCTAGCCTATAATATTTGGGTTTCATTTCATTCAAGAAAGGGATGCATATTTTTTTTCATAAAAGGGATACATAAGAGCAAAATAAAATAGTTTTGATTTCTTATTGCATCGAGGTGACATTGCAAGTGGAGATTAAGATTGCATGTGCTTAATTCATATAGTTTTATAAAGACAAAGACTTTAAGGAATGCTTGAAGACAAGGACAACTCAACAAACAACAAGCTGATGTTCAAGGTCTTTCTGGACTTAGGAAAATCTTTTATATTTTATAGAAGTACTAAGATGATTGATTGGATAGAGTCTACACTAGGTGAATCTATGATAGAAGTCTCATAAAGCTTAAAAATTAAATCAACTTAAAATGAGACATAACATTCATTCACACATGATAGATATGTTCATGCATATACGTTTCACAAATTGGATTTTATTGCATTAAAATGCTAGATACTTAAAGTCATGCATCATATACTCATACATCATGAATCACCATTAGTAGATAATTAAGTGGAAATTCTAGCTACGGTTAGGTGGTGTCTTCACGATTTACTAGGGTCTTGGTTGGGAGAAAGAAGTGGTTGGGGTGGACTGTGAGTGTAACGACCCGATTTTCTACCATTGAAAATTTTTCATTTATTTTAATCCTTTATTACATACAGTCGTCACCTTCATTGAAAACTCTCAAGTATCATTTTTGAAAATACTCTTTACCCTATTATCTTATCATACAAATTTATGTTGCGGAAAAACATAATTCATTCAAATAGCATTTACCACATACAACCAGTTATGGGTCTCCCAAAGTTATAAAGCCCATAACTACACATATCCGTATTAATCTAAACGGATTTACGGACATCCCATAATACTATTAAATCAACTACAACGTCAATTAGCAATAAAGACAAGCGAATAATCAAACACAAAAGCTTCCTAATTGAGCTCCATCCTCAAAATCCTTCATTTACCTACAATTGGGATTATCATAAACAACACATGAAACAAAATGGAGTAAGTCATTAGTTCAAAACTAACTTCACATGATAATCCAGTTTCATATACAATTAAGCTTTACTATAACTCGTAAACACACATACGAAATTGAAAACATTCAAATCATCTTACTCGTTATTCATATCCACCCTATAACATATATATCCCATAATATATATCCTATAGCCTGAATATTACTTTCTTTCTCAACATCTTCCTTTTTATCGCTCATTTTCACCCTATAGAATATATATCCCATACTATATATTCTATAGCATGCATACGACATTCAGGTAACATTCACATTTCTCATCATTCATATTCACCCTATAGAATATATATCCCATAGCATGCATACGACATTCATGTGACATTCACATTTCTCTTCATTCATATTCACCCTATAGAATATATATCCCATACTATATATCCTATAGCATGACATACGACATTCGTTACTCCGAGTCTTATTTCCATTGGTACTCCCCCAATAATATTGATTTCATTTGAGTCATATTTCTATTGGTACTCCCCCAATAATATTACTTCATTTGAGTCATATTTCCATTGGTTCTCCCCCAATAATATTACTTTCATTGAGTCATCTTTCCATTGGTTCTCCCCCAATAATATTACTTTCATTGAGTCATCTTTCCATTGGTTCTCCCCCAATAATATTACTTTCATTTACCATAACAGAAAAGCCACGCATTTTCCAACATAATGCATAAATTACAGACGTATCATTTTAACCGTTACCTCTTTCACATACCTCATTCATATCAGCAAGTATGATTTAGAGACACTTATCCCTTACCTTGGTGAGTGTTGGGGATCGGTTCCGAGTAACTTTAAAAGTCTCCTCCGCGATTTCCTCCAACCTTAGGATCTTTCCTCATTTCCACCAATAACAACAATGTCAGTCATTTATTTAAAATAAATAACTCGTATTGCATCATCAAACATACAAGAGATTCACATATATTCAAGATTTCCAAAACTACTTCAATATAAGTTTTCAAACATCTAAACATACATGTTCATCTCATATATCAACATCAAAGCATTTCATCTCTTTCTCTTTATACCCATATTCTCATTTTAGGGTTTTTTTTTGGGTTTTCATGAATAACCCACATAACCTTTCCATTCATCAAATACCAACTATAAACCAAGAGTTTACAAGAGAAAAATAACATAAAACGAACCATAACTTTAAAGGGTGAGTTTCCATGGTTTCTCATGTTTTGAAAATAGATCCAACATACCCAAAACAAGTTAGAGAGGAAGAAGAAGAGTTAGAAGCAAGATGTTTACCTCTTCTCAAGCTCTAAGATAAGTCCTAAGGCTCCTTGCTCTTGAAAAGCTCTATTATCTCTCTTATCTTCAAAGTTCTAACCCTAAAATGTGTTTGAGGTTTCTATTTTAAAGAGCAGTCGTCGGGTTCTCGCTCAAGCGAGCCCATTCTCGCTCAGGCAAGAAAATCCCGCATATTTTAAAAACTCAGATTTGACCCTCTCGCTCAAGTGAGAATCTCACAGTGTCAACAACCCCAATTTGCCATTTCTCAACCAGGCGAGGCAACTCTTGCTCAGGCGAGAATCTTCCAGTATAGCCCAGGATTTCACCCTCCCAGATGATCCTTTCTCGCTCAAGCGAGACTTCCAGGACTGATACTATAATTTTTAAAGACTAAAATTCGGGGTGTTACAATCCTCCACCTCTTATAAGAATTTTCGTCCCCGAGAATTAAACATACCTCGGAAAATAATATCATCACCTAGACTTTTGGCACAAGGATACTCCACTAAAATCATAATCAATTCTCTAATCCATTAAGATTACTTAGTCGGTCACTAAGGGCATATACCACTAAACCGTGATATCACCCAACCAATTCATGAACTAACTCATCACTGTCCAACTATTAAGACCTCAACCTCTAATAACTCGAATGCCATGAGAACTAAACCGTAATTCAGACTAAAGATCTTTCCTATATTCGTCAAGAACCATAGGCATCTAGCACCTATCCATCTATCAATCTTAACATACGTTAAAAAATCCCGATAACACTCTCGAACTTCAGCGAATGGGGAGTTCCTCATCTCATATCTATTTAAATGCACCCTTTAACATCCATCATACACTAGCTAGTTTCATCTCCACTCGAGAATCTAGCACAATTTCATTTTACTCGATCCCCAAAATACTTACACAATAGGACTCTTAGTGTCTCATCCATTGTACACAATCAACTATCCAGTAATTGTCTAATTACATCAAATATTTCCATCATCAAATCTTATCGTCGAAAAGAATTACCGATTCCTAGCCTCAACTGAACCATAAAACTATTGATTCACACCAAAACTAGGTACTCTGTTACCAATCGGCAAGCACAAGTCGACCAACACTCAAACCTAAAACTTGCGTTCGGTTTGGTCACCCCAATTCCGTTAGTAAATATAAACTTATTATCCCACTCACATTATGTCCAGTAATACATGAGCGTCTTATATTACTAAACTTCTAACAACCTCATACTTATTCCGATATGGTTGCTAAAATTTCGGAATTCTCCAACATGATACTAAATCATTTCTTAGCAACAAGCTATGTTTCTCCCAAAGAAAAATGATTTTCGAAAACGGTTTGAATCCACGACTTATGAAACAAAGTTTACATAATCAGTTCAACACAACCCAAAACTCCTTCTCTCATATGGCTACGTCACACTCATACACCGCCATTACTGACGTTCACGAAACAGCAACAAGTTTTGTCGGTACAACATTTAACGCAGACAATTGAGGTACACTACCACTATTTCATGCATTGCCAATGTTCTATCGCAAAAGAACCGGTCATTCGAGACCAAAAGTTTCACGTCTAACAAAATGTATTCATCACATCGACGGGGTAAGTAACTTGACTAGCCTCTTTCCTCGACTATCAGTGTAAATCTTACCCCTTTAGCATACACATTCATATCAATGCATACTAAATTTAAATCTTCACCTCAACAATTACACACAGTTAAACATAACACTATTTGTTAACCGCTATTCCATTTCCAGGATTTTATCCAACCAGGACGTCATTGCGCATATCAACACTATGATAAAGGTTCTACCATTTACCCCTACCGTACATTGAGACACCCCCGATCAAAATGAGTCATTTGTTACGGTGGGTACTCATCTTTAACAAAAATTAAATTTTATAAACCAGAAGTTTCACGCACAAGAATCAAAAATAACTCTTTCATACTGAAACGATTTTTGGGTACTAATCATAGGTCACCTCTTAGCATACGTGTACACACTAAGGCCCACAAAGGGAATTAACCTTTAACAACTCAGAGAAGGAAATAAGGATCCCCGACTTAGACCTTTTCCTCGTCAGTATAATTATTCTAAAAGATAATCCTTCATAGAATAAAATTTCACTTTCCAAAAATACATAGTTCTTTCGAATCGTATTCTCTTGAAGTACTAATTAAGTATCATTTGTTTAATATGTTTATAAGAATTGGTGTGCATCATTTTATATCATTTTTGCATGATATACTTTTTTTATAAATCTTTTTATGCTTAAATGCAAATACACTATATTATTCTTGGTTAATCCCTACTTTTCTCTTTCTTTTTGATGAAGTCAAAAGGGGGAGAAACTGTTAGGAAAATTTGCTTGTATATTTGTTTCATATGTTTCACAGCAAATATAGCCAAGAAGCGTGTAAAGAACTTCAAGTATAATGATTATACTTTGAGAACAAACTTTCAAACAATAGTGATTTGTCTACATCAAAAAGGGGGAGATTGGGAAGATGATCTGGCTCCTTGACCGATGCTGGGTTTTGATGAAGACAAATGCACATCACCAAAAGAAAGAAGAAAAGCTATTGAAGATCAAAGACTTAAAGAACTTGAAGTATATTTTATTTTTATAAGAGTCTTAGTCTTTTAGTAACAAATATTTCAAACTCATAAGAAATCACAATGCCTTAAGAATAAAGATCTTAATCTAGGTTAATATAAGAGTTCCTAAGAAAAACCAAGTTATTTTTGCAAAGTTGGAAAAAGGCAAAAATAACTAGGGTAATCGATTACCCTGTAGTAGTAATCGATTACCACTTACTGTTGAAAGTTAAATCCAAAATTTAATTTCAGTAATCGATTACAAGGGTAAGTAATCGATTACCATAACTCTCGGCATTTATGGGAAATGAAATTTCAACTAGGGTAATCGATTACCCTATGGATGTAATCGATTACAACTAGCCGTAGAGCAACTTTGAATTTGAAATTTCAACTCAGGTAATCGATTACCTCATATTGGTAATCGATTACCACAAGCAAAAATCGTCAGTATCAGTTGTTTTTCAACTGGTAATCGATTACCACGGATAAGTAATCGATTACCACGTACTGTTACTGCAAAAATCTGATTTTTAAATTGAACCATTATGTTCCAACTTGGTTCAACTTTTCCCAAACGACTTATAACTTTTGAAAGTGATTCTAAACACCTTTTGGAACTCTATATAAACCTTGTAGGATCTCAGAATTACATCATAACTTTTATACTCAAAAATCCAAGTTCTTGATACAAATTTCTTAGTTTTTATTCAAGAACACTTTGAAGTTTTACAGAAAAACTTTCACATTCTTTGGAATTCTGAAAACTTCATAAGGCATTAAGATACATTGTGAGTTTGTAATTAAGCCATTTATTATCTTCATACTTGTACTCAAGTAATCACCATAGGGATTGGTGAGGCATTGTAAAACAAGGATAGTGGTGTACTATCTTATTGAAGTGAGTGAGTGATACAACTTAGGGGGAGTCTAGGTGTGACTTTGCTTGTAAGTTAAACTCATTCAATAGTGGAAATCTCTTGTGGTTTTTCAAGAGGACTGGACGTAGCCTTCAGTGGTAGAAGGTGAACCAGTATAATTTTCTGGTGTGATTTTTCTCATCCTTACACTTTTTGTTTTATGCACTTCTTCTTCTCCTACTAAACTTTCTTCCGCTACAACTCTGTTAATTTGCACTTAAGTAGAAAAAGCTGAAAAGTTCCTAGTGATTTTTTAAAACAACTAATTCACCCCCCTCTTAGTTGGCCATCTATTCCTCCCAATAAAGCCCATAACTACACATATCCGTATTAATCTAAACGGATTTACAGTCATACCATAATACTATTAAATCAACTACAACGTCAATTAGCAATAAAGACAAGCGAGTAATCAAACACAAAAGCTTCCTAATTGAGCTCTATCCTCAAAATCCTTCATTTACCTACAATTGGGATTATCATAAACAACACATGAAACAAAAGGGAGTAAGTCATTAGTTCAAAACTAACTTCACATGATAATCCACTTTCATATACAATTAAGCTTTACTATAACTCGTAAACACACATACGGAATTGAAAACATTCAAATCATCTTACTCGTTATTCATATCCACCCTATAACATATATATCCCATAATATATATCCTATAGCCTGTATATTACTTTCTTTCTCAACATCTTCCTTTTTATCGCTCATTTTCACCCTATAGAATATATATCCCATACTATATATTTGAGTCATATTTCCATTGGTTCTCCCCCAATAATATTACTTTCATTGAGTCATCTTTCCATTGGTTCTTCCCCAATAATATTACTTTCATTGAGTCATCTTTCCATTGGTTCTCCCCCAATAATATTACTTTCATTGAGTCATCTTTCCATTGGTTCTCCCCCAATAATATTACTTTCATTGAGTCATCTTTCCATTGGTTCTCCCTCAATAATATTACTTTCATTGAGTCATCTTTCCATTGGTTCTCCCCCAATAATATTACTTTCATTGAGTCATCTTTCCATTGGTTCTCCCCCAATAATATTACTTTCATTTACCATAACAGAAAAGCCACGCATTTTCCAACATAATGCATAAATTACAGACGTATCATTTAAACCGTTACCTCTTTCACATACCTCATTCATATCAGCAAGTATGATTTAGAGACACTTATCCCTTACCTTGGTGAGTGTTGGGGATCGGTTCCGAGTAACTTTAAAAGTCTCCTCCGCGATTTCCTCCAACCTTAGGATCTTTCCTCATTTCCACCAATAACAACAATGTCAGACATTTATTTAAAATAACACATAAATAACTTGTATTGCATCATCAAACATACAAGAGATTCACATATATTCAAGATTTCCAAAACTACTTCAATATAAGTTTTCAAACATCTAAACATACATGTTCATCTCATATATCAACATCAAAGCATTTCATCTCATTCTCTTTATACTCATATTCTCATTTTAGGTTTTTTTTTTGGGTTTTCATGAATAACCCACATAACCTTTCCATTCATCAAATACAAACTCCAAACCAATAGTTTACAAGAGAAAAATAACATAAAACGAACCATAACTCTAAAGGGTGAGTTTTCATGGTTTCTCATGTTTTGAAAATAGATCCAACATACCCAAAACAAGTTAGAGAGTAAGAAGAAGAGTTAGAAGCAAGAGGTTTACCTCTTCTCAAACTCTAAGATGAGTCCTAAGGCTCCTTGCTCTTGAAAAGCTCTCTTCTCTCTCTTCTCTTCAAAGTTTTAACCCTAAAATGTGTTTGGGGTTTCTATTTTAAAGAGCAGTCGTCGGGTTCTCGCTCAAGCGAGCCCATTCTCGCTCAGGCGAGAAAATCCCGCCTATTTTAAAAACTCAGATCTGACCCTCTCGCTCAAGCGAGGGATTCTCGCTCAAGCGAGAATCTCACAGTGTCAACAGCCCCAGTTTGCCATTTCTCGCCCAGGCGAGGCAACACTCGCTCAGGCGAGAATCTTCCAGTATAGCCCAGGATTTCACCATCCCAGGTGATCCTTTCTCGCTCAGGCGAGAATCTATCGCTCAAGCGAGACTTTCAGGACTGATACTATAATTTTTAAAGACTAAAATTCGGGGTGTTACATTGAGAAAGGTGTGGATATGCTTTAGAGACGGGTGGAAGGTCAAACTATCTTTGAGAGACTCTAGCGTCGAGAAGGAAGTCTTGTAAATTATTGGAAGTGTGTTTGTAAAATACGTTTGATTCCAATGGTGAAGAAAAATATCCCAAAATCAGAATGAGAGGTCTGAATGCAGTTTGCACTTGGACAAGCAAACGAACTAGGATAAAATTTGTTGTCGCACTCTTTCTATCCTTTAAATCCATTACAATTCAGTCTTTTACGTGTTTTATCGATTCAATTGATTTACTTACTAATCTTAGTGTTTGCCTACATTTTGTGTATAATTAGGCATCATTTCTTTAAGTGAATTGCTTATGTTTTCGATTGAATTTGGAGTTATTTGTTATATAAGAAACTATTTTTGAAAGAATTCAAGAATTAGAATAATTGATTATTTATGTTAGTAATCGATTATTTGTGCTGATAGTAATCGATTACCTTATTGAGACAATTATCATGCACTATTTTTTTTAATATTCTCATTAACTGAAAATCGACATTAGTGATCTGGTACAACTAATCACCCCTTATAAGTGTCTTTTATTCTTTGTGTATCCTAAACGAAGAATACATAGGAGCAAAATAAAATACTATCAAAAAATAATAAAAGATATATTTTTCCTTGTAAATAAATAATTAAAAGAATAATAAAATAAATTCAAAGTATAAAATAATTTATGCAACTAAGTGAGGATAATACCCTAGTAAGTGCTCACGAAGTTTTCAAACCTTAATAGAACAGCCACGAAATCCAACGTGCACCCCACAACCTTAGTTTTCTTCATGTAAATACCATGTATAAATCCAACAACCCTACCAAACCATTCAACTTTAATTATCCTCAAACTAAACCACAAAATTGAAAACTCTATTTTTTCATTCATTTCATTCCATATCAACTAAAAACATCAATGGCATCACTACCACCAGTAATTGAAGGAGATTCACCGGCCGCAATCGTGGCCACCAAAAAGAAAGATATTCACCTACTCCTCGCATACCCATCTCATTGCAACCAGCAAACAACAAGAGAAAACACGACTCAAGATCCACCAAATTCTTTAGAAGGTTTCGATCCGTGTTCCGGACATTCCCAATCATCGTGCCATCATGCAAAATGCCTACAGTC
Source organism: Lupinus albus (assembly GCA_009771035.1). NCBI lineage: Eukaryota > Viridiplantae > Streptophyta > Magnoliopsida > Fabales > Fabaceae > Lupinus > Lupinus albus. Next base: position 11,831,583 of record CM020019.1, on the reverse strand, counting down.
GCGAACGAGGCATTCATACATGGTGGCACGAAGATAAAAGGAACACTATTCGGGCACAAGAGAGCAAGGATCAACCTTACTTTCCAAGAAAGCCCAAAGTGTCTACCATTCCTTCTTCTAGAGTCGGCCATCCCCACAAGGAAGCTTCTTCGAGACATGGGGGTAGGGCTTATTAGAATAGCCCTAGAGTATGATAACTATTAAACACAAAAAAAAAATCTTATCTAACCTAACTATCTTCTCCTAAGATTAAACCAAAAAAATATTAAAACAGAGAAAGCCCATGAAAATATCTAAAACATAAAATTGAGCAGTCTAGTAAAGAAGCTTTCTGCAAATCTATGCGTCAGGGGTCTTGAGCTAAAGATATGTGCTAATATTCTAGTTCCTTAGTCATAATGTATGCGCTAAGAGCCCAATGGCTCAGTCAGGATATGTGCGCCATGTTTTGTGCGCCTCGGTCAGAATCTACGTGCCATGGTCTATGCGCCACAGTTAGAGTGTTGTGTGTGTGTATGCTGATGTGCCTCTAGCGAGGCACATGCACCTTGGTCAGCTATTCCTCAATTAGGAATTGGTGCATGTGCCAGAAGTTGGTTTCCTCTGTCACTGTTGCTTTCCTCGGTCACATATATCTGAGTCAAGTTCCATGTCCGCTCGGTCACGAACTAAGATGTTTTGACTCAATCAAGAAATTGCAAGTATAAGGGAGAAATGAAGAAACCCTAACTAAAGCTAGATGATGGAACTTGGAACAAGACGATAGGAGTGTGCAAGTATCATACATGGAGTGTGTGAGTATTGTGCATGAAGTGTGCGAGTATCGTGCATGGAGTGTGCGAGTATCGTGCATGGAGTGTGCCAGAACACCTAATTAATAATCACACCTCATTTCTTCTCTTATAGGGGTTCATGGTACCTATTTTAGGGATGAACTCTGCAACACGCTTTTTCCTAGAAACTAGTCAACTTACTACACTATCTAAGATAACTCTGCACACACGCTTCTCCTTATAATATCATACATTTATTCATTAACAATCATACCTCATTTCTTCTCTTCCTCTTTTTTTAATAACCAATGTTATCAAATTTGAAATAGAATATTTGACCATTTTGTAAATTGGTTGGACCATTCACTATTGCAAAGTTCGAACATCTATAGAAAAATGTGTATATAAAGACATATAATATGTTATATTCGCAAAATTAAGGAGCAAGACTAATCATCCTTAAAAAGAACATCTCTAATAGAATAGCATAATTAAGGAACAAGAGGAATCATCCTTAAAAAAAACATACATAAAATAATATAGAATATCATAAAAAGGAGAGGAAACAATTGGCTGAAATCTTCCAAAGTCATTCCAAATTTTTTGTAAAAATAAAATAAAACCAAAATAGAATAGCCCAAGAAATGTTAGCAGATAATTCATTAAATGAAATGACATTTTTATTTACAATTTTTCATCATATTGTGCAAGTAGCAAAAAAATGAAACTAAAAACAGAAATGTTATGACTAGAATTAATGTTGAGATGGAGTCAACTTCATATCTATATTTAAATTCTAAACTTCAGGTTGGGTGGGATTTGGGTAAAGCCTAGGGGTAATGTATTACCCTAACAATTTTAGATATGTGGTGTAGATAACCCTAGTTGTTATGATGCACAATATTATTTGTGGGTTTACTACATCCATTATATGTTGTTTGGGGACGAGGTGGAAATTGTGGTTGTTAGGATATATGGCCACCTAAGAGGGGGGTGAATTAGGTGTAGAGACTTAAACCGAATTTTTCTACTTTTATTATAAAACTTTGCAAGTTAAAGAGAGTGTTTATGAGCGGAAGTAATGAACAGAGTATTTAAATAGAAGTAGAAGATAATTGCAAAATTTAAAAAGTTAAGGAAGAGAAGATCACACCAAGATATATACTGGTTCACCTTCAATCTGAAGGCTATGTCTAGTCCTTCTTGTTACCAAGAAGATTTTTCCACTATTGCAAGAACCAATGATACACCTTCTTCGTCTTCTTCCAAGACTACTCACCTATTCCACTAGGCACTAGGCTAACACCGTTCTTCACAATATACTGCACTTCACCACACTTGGTGAAATGTTTACAAGACACTAACTTGTATTCTTAAGATGGTTTTTACAAGGCTTTTTAATAAGTGACTCTCTAATAGTAATTGAAACTTTAAGGATTGAATCACTCACTAAATGATCACTTAATTTAGAATCAAATAACTTGGATAAAGGCTTTTGTTTGTGCTTAAGACTTTGAATAATTTCCAGAATTGGAAAGATATGAAAATTGATATCAAAGTCTTAACACTTAAGAATGAGAGAAATTATGAGAACTTTGTGACTTTGTGAGTATGAAAGTTGTATTCAGAATTGTGTTGAAAAACAAGTCATAGAACACTTATTTATAGTGTTTAATTCGTGCACATGAACCAGTATGAGTTTGTGAAAAGTTAAGAGCTACAACAGTTCATTCAAAACAGAACCAATATACTGTTCTGGTATGTGTAATCGATTACCATATGGTGTAATCGATTACATCAGTTAAAAATTTCAAAAACAAACTCAACGGATTGATGTAATCGATTACCAAACATTGTGTAATCGATTACAATGTGAAAAAATGCACGTATCTGATGCTTTTAATATGGTGTAATCGATTACGAGTATAGTGTAATCGATTACATAATGTAAAAATTTAAAATACAAAACTCAACGGATTTATGTAATCGATTACTAAACATGGTGTAATCGATTACAATGTGAAAAACGTATATATATGGTACTTTTAATATGTTATAATCGATTACGAGTATGGTGTAATCAATTACATCATAGAAAATGCACAGGTCTGATGAGTTTATCAACCTGTAATCGATTACCAGAATAGTGTAATCGATTACACTGTTTAAAAACAGAACACTTATGCTTTAGTGCAAATGATCTTGGTTTTATGCATGAGTTTTTCAGAATTTAGCCTTTATCGTATAGTTAAGAGATTTTAAGATTAAGTATTGTTTTACCTAGAAGACTTAGACTACACATATGAGCTTCTTTGACTTTTGATTTACTAGTCTTCTTTTTGCATATGATGACATAGTGAGCATCATCAAAACCTTAGCCATAGGTTAGGAAAGATCACCATCTTCACAGTGGTGACTAATGCTTATTCGATAATTAAAAAACAAATAAAGCAATAATTATTTTCAGTTGAAGTATAGGTTAAACAACTACTTTGCTTAAATATAGGCTAAACAACTACTTTGCTTAAGCCAACAAACAATTAAAAAAGAGAGTTATTTACCTGCAGATAATAAATACTAATAAACATTTTAAATGTGAAATAAGACTATATCGTATCAAAAATGCCATGCTCACCAGTATGAGTATCACCAACATGACAACGAAGGGAATCCATGCATAGTAATGGTGGAAGTATGTGCCTGAACTTTTGAACTCATGGCCTTCATAGGTGAAAGGTAAATCACTAGTATTCATGGTACTCGGGTTAGGGTTAATTTCACAAAAAAAGGAAGGTAATCTCATAGAAAAAGGAAGCTATTTTCACAGAGAAGGGTCGACAAATTCGAATTAGAGAATGAGAAATTGAAGTATGAGGGAGAAATGAAGAAACCCTAACTAGAGATAGATGATGGAACTTAGAACAAGACGATAGGAGTGTGCAAGTATCATACATGATGTTTGTGAGTATTGTGCATAGAGTCTGCGAGTATTGTGCTTCAGTGTGTGGTGACATATTTGCAACAAGCATTTCTCTCATCTTGGTATTGATAAATAAAAAAGGTGACTAAAAAAAAGCAATTGAACATTCTGTTTTTTCAATTGATATTTTGGGGAGAAATAGAGTAAATCATGACTTCATATGATTATTAAAACTGATGGAAGTAGCTTAAATTGCAAAGAATGTTGGTTATTGTGTTTCAGAGCTTACTATGTATCATAATGTATTTAGTTTCTCCATAAAGACATTGACAATCAAATACTTGTACCCTTTTAAACATTGCAATAGAGATGAAACCATGCATGAGCAATCTTCTCTTGTGAATTTATTTTACCATGTAAACACCTTTGCATTGCTAATGCAGCAGAACATTATTTTATGGGAAACTAAACAACATTGTGCCATCCACATTATCAATAGTATCAGTTCTACTAAAATTAAAACAAAACATTATTTTGGTCATAGCTCATATAGTCAACATCAGAATTCCTCAGCTCCATAAAAAATTGTAGTAAAGTACTTAAAGTCTCTTCTCAGTAGAAATATAAGTTAAACAACTACCTTGCTTAAATATAGGTAAAACAACTATTTTGCTTAAACCAAAATACAATTAAAAAGAGAGTTATTTACATGCAGATAATAAATACTGAAACATATTTTAAATGTGAAATGAGTCTACCCTATGTGTTGATCATCTGCTGCTGCAGCAGGAGGTGGCGGAGCCACTAACTCCAAATCCAGATTGATTGGAGCAATAGGCAAGGAAGTTGCCATATGAGAACAATACCGTATAAAAAAATGTCATGCTCCCCAATATGAGTATCACCAACATGACAATGAAAGGAATCCTTGCGTGGTAATGATGGAAGTATGTGCATGAACTTGTGAACTCAGGGCCTTCATAGGTGAAAGGTAAATCACTGGTATTCATGAGAAATTGAAGTATAAGGAGTTATTAGAAAGTGAAAAGAAAAGAGAAAGAGAAAAAAAAGAGATTAATGGAAGAGAAAGAAGAGAGATTAAGGGAAGAGAAAGAAGAGAGATTTAGGGAAGAGAAAGAAGAGAGATTTACAATTAAACTCACAAGCAACTTTAACCCTTAGATTCAAAAAATGGTGGGACACATCACGAGTTACCTAGCACAACATTAATATCCGGTCTTTGTGTAAGGACCCAAATTTTACCCTTGAAAATTTTTCCTTTATTTTAATTCTTTCATGCATACATTTATCATTTTACTTTAATCACTCATTAATCATTCCGTAAAACCCCTTTTTAACATGTTATATTACAATACATTTCCCACTGCAGGAAAACATAATTCATTCAATTAATCCTTAGTAACTACCGCATACAACTAGTTATGGGTTTCCAATAATCATAATGTTCATAACTACACAAATCCAGTGTTATAATACTCAAAATTACATTTATCCCAAAATAGCATTTAGTCAGCTATAATACAAAAAGTATAGATAGTGAAATCTAAGTTAAGAAATGCATAAAATTCCTAAGTGAGACTCCTCAAATCCTTCGTTTACCTACAATGAGATTATCATAAACAACACAAAAAAACAAGGGAGCAAGTCATTAGTTCAAGACTAACATTACATGATAATCCACATTTTAAATACGATTAAGCATTGAGATAAATTATAATCACAAGCACGTAAATATAAACATTCATATCTTCTTTCTTCCATTTCCATGTTATTCATATTCACCCTTTAGTATATATATTCCATAATATATATTCTATAGCATGCATATTCCTTTCATCAAAACATACTCATTTCCATGTTATTCATATTCACCCTATAGTATATATATCTCATAATATATATTCTATAGCCTGCATATTCCTTTCTTTCCAAACATATTCTTTCCACTTGTTCATATTCACCATATAGTATATATATCCCAGAATATGTATTCTATAGCATGCATATTCCTTTCATTCCAAACATACCCTTATCTTATCACAGATAATCTATAGTAATCTACCCTTGACCACATTTGACTAGTTTACACCATAAAGATAATCCCCTACCACATCGGGTAGGTCGAGTCATTACTCTACCACATCGGGTAGCTCTAGTTAATCCCCTACCACATCGGGTAGGTCGAGTCATACCTCTACCACAGAGGGTAGGTCTAGTCAAACCTCTACCACATCGGATAGATCGAATCACACCTCTACCACATAGGGTAGGTCTAGTTGTTCCACTACCACATCGGGTAGGTCTAGTTGTTCCACTACTACATCGGGTAGGTCTATAACCCACGAAGATCCACTACCACCCAGGGTAGGGCTATAATCGATGATCCACTACCACATCAGGTAGGACAATAACACAATATGTTAGTTCGTACATTTACCATGTTCACATCATCTCATTTATATAATGGAGACACTTATCCCTTACCTTGGTGAGCGTTGGAGTCAATTTCGAGTAACTTTACAAGTTTCCTCCGCGATTTCCTCCAACCTTAGGATCTTTCCTCATTCCCACCAATAACAACAATGTCAGTCGTTTATTTAAAATAACACATAAACAACTCATATTTCATCTTTAAACATACAAGAGATTCACACATTTTGAATGTTCCCAAAACTACTTCATTAAGAGTTTCTAAACATTCAAAACATACACATTCATCTTATATTCAACATTAGAACACATATTCATCTTCTACCTCTACCATTTCATCTATTTCCCTTTTTACTCATATTCTCATTTTGGGGGTTTTGGGGTTTTCATAAACCAACCCACCAAACCTTTTTCATTTATTCAATACTAACTCTAAACCGAGAGTTTTCAAGAGAAAAACAACATAAAACGAACCATAACTCTAAAGGATGAGTTTCCATGGTTCCCCACATTTTGAGAAGAGATCCAACATTACCAAAACGAGTTTGAAAGGGAGAAATAGAATTAGAATCAAGAGATTTACCTCTTCTCAAGCTTCTAGATGATTCCCACGAGTTCTTGCTCTCAAAATCACATTCTCCTCTCTTCTCTCTCAATTTCTAACCTTAAAATGTGTTTGGGGTTTCTATTATAAAGTAAACTCGTCGGGTTCTCGCTCAAGCGAGCCCATTCTCGCTCAAGCGAGAAAATCCCGCCTTTTTAAAATTTCAGATCTGACGCTCTCACTCAAGCGAGGGATTTCTCGCTCAAGCGAGACCACTCTCGCTCAAGCGAGACCACTCTCGCTCAAGCGAGACCACTCTCGCTCAAGCAAGACCACTCTCGCTCAAGCAAGACCACTCTCGATCAAGCGAGCCTATTCTCGCTCAAGCGAGAATCCTACAGCCTTAACAGCCCCAGAATGCCACTTCTCGCTCAAGCGAGGCAACTCTCGCTCAAGCGAGAACACTTTCTCTCAAGCGAGGATCCTCTCGCTCAAGCGAGAATCCTCTAGTATAGCCCAGTATTTCACTCACCCATGTGAGCCATTCTCGCCCAGGTGACACCTTTCTCGCTCAAGCGAGATTCTCAGGACTGATACTATAATTTAATGACTTTAATTCTAGGGTGTCACAATCCTCCCCCTCTTATAGGAATTTTCGTCCCCGAAAATTTTATTAGGCTACTCTCGGAAAATAATATCATCACCTAGACTTTAGCATAAGATATACTCAACCAAACTTAGATCCAACCATCTAACAATTAAGATCACTTAGTCAACAAATAAGGACACATACCACACAACAGTGATACCACATAGACAAATCATGGCTAAACTCTTAGAGTTCAAATACCAAAGCCAAACACTAGGTCAACTAAGAGAAAATTATCACAAGTGGAATAAAGATTCTCAAGAATTCCTCTATTGCCATAGATCTTCCTGATCTATCACTACAACAATCGTTCAAAACGATCAACATATATGGTCAAATCGCAATAACAGTTTCGAAAACAATTCGAAGTGGGACTCTATACTCATCATTTACCAAGATGTACTAGATCGCGCCCAAAATGCAATAGCTAGTTCGACATCCACTAGAGGGTAGCAGCGTCATTTCATTTCATACATGAAAATAGCTACAATTAACCCAAAAGTTCTCACTAACATTTTCAAACTTGTACTTGCTATCACACAAAAACAAGGTAGTCATTCAATAAGTACCATTTAGTCCAACAAGATTTTGGAGTTCTTTCAAATACGAAATAAAATTACCAAGTAATTATCTCATTCAATCAAACATTTCTACCCAAACTGGTTTTCGAAAATCCATTAAACATACGATTCATGACAATTATTTCGTGAAAGCAAAATTTACATACTTCCCAAATAGATTAAATGATATTCCAAAACTCTCACTATTTTTTTGGATTGAGATAACCATGGGAATGTTAAAAAGGGTTACATGTGCTAAAGGTAAAATGACACAAAAATCTGACCAATTGTATTCTCATTCCATTAAAAATAATTGGTCTTACCTTAAGTTCTAAGCATATGCATCTATATTTATATATATATTATTATCTCTCATCACCTTTGCATGATTTTGTGAGTAATTTCACACAAATTAAGAGAAATAATTAGCATGGTTAGTTTTACATGCTTACTCTTGGAGTAAGTGGAAAAGACATACTAAACATCTTAGTCATCCAATCTTGAAAAATCCAATGATTTAGATGTACTTACTAATTCAAACCATTGGATTTCCTAAGAATGATCATGATGTGGATAGACTTTTTCCACTTACTCTTGAAGTAAGTGAATATCTCCACTAGTTTTATTAACATATTAGTAATTATATATGCTATTTTAAAATTAATTTTATTACTTGGGCCCATTTTTTATTCTAAATTAATTTAGGAATTTTATTTGCAATCAATTAGATAAGAATAATTTGTGTAGCCGAAATAATTAATATATGTGGAAATTGAAAAATTGTCGCATAAAAGGAAAATAAAATTATAATAATTTGTGTAGTTAAAGTTCTATAAATAGTGTATGACTCTGTTATTTTTGAATGCATATGAAGGATAGAATTATGAGAGTGAAAAAAAGTTCATATACATATAAAATACATAGCCACTTTCCTTCACTCTACTCTTCTCTAATTCTCTCTATTTAATAGCCATTTAGCTTCTCTGGTTTCTCTGCAACTCACACTCTTTCTCCAACAATCAGCACATAAGCATCAAACGGGTATTGTATTCACTGCGCATCATAAATAGTTTTTTTTACGAGAGTGAAAAAAGTTCATATACATATCAAATACATGTGATTTAAAAGGGTCATACTATCATTGAAGTATTAACATAATTTGATAATTATTGTTCAGAATCCACAATTGAATTGTTTTTAACAGTTTTTCAATACATGATAAACCGATAATGGGTTCAGAGAGATTCCATTCATGGTTAATGCAATAAATTGATCGGTTCTGGGGCTATAAAGTGATTTGTATCCTACTTACCAAAAAAGAAGAAGGAAAAAAGTGATCTTTAAACTGCAAGTACTAGTTAATAAGTAAGGTAATAACTAATAATAATAAGAATAGTGGTGCCAACCTGGCTATTGGCTAATGAGACAACAAGCCCAAGCATTATCTTTTTACCTTTCTCTTTCTCCATCTCCCTTCTTATTATCACCATGTGGTGCAGAAGGAGGAGATGTACGACTCTCTCCTCCGCCAAGGCCATGCTATTTTCTGGCCAGTCAACAAGTCTTGAATCCGGACCGAATCAACTCAGTAGTTGTTCGAAATCCGATTCGTTATTTAGCTTGACAAATTTTGTTCATGAACCAAATGAGTTGAAATTGAGCTGGAAATTGAATTTGTTACATAAATGATCTGAACATGAGATTGACAGAGTTCGACTAATTAGGTTTATGAACTAGCTCTATATATATATATATGAGGAGGAACCAATATACACAAATTACCATTGAATCTCATCCATTCATTTTTTTAAAACCCAAGAGACCACAACACTTACGAATTTCGTCCACTCCATGCACGATACTTACACACTCCATGCACGATACTTGTGACACCCTAAATTTAAAGTCTTTAAATTACAGTGTCAGCCTTGGGAGTCTCGCTTGAGCGAGAAAAGTGACGCTTGGGCGAGAGAGGTTCACCTGGATGAGTGAAATACTAGGCTATACTGAAGGATTCTCGCTTGAGCGAGAGGATCCTCGCATGAGCGAGAGCTATCTCGCCTGAGCGAGAGTTTTCTCGCCTAGGCGAGAAGTGGCCTTCTGAACATGTCAAGGCTGTGAGATTCTCGCTTGAGCGAGAGCGTCAGATCTGAAATTTTAAAAAGGCGGGATTTTCTCGCTTGAGCGAGAACCCGACGCTGTTACATTAAATAAGGGCACCAAACACATTTTTGGGGATAACCTAGAGAGAAATGAGAGAAGAGAGCATTTTCAAGAGCAAGAAGTCTTGTGAGTCATCTAGAAGCTTGAGAAGAAGTAAAACTCTTGATTCTAACTCTCTTATTCCCTTTAAAACTTGTTTTGGGTATGTTGGATTTCTTCTCAAAATGTGAGAAACCATGGAAACTCATCCTTTTGAGTTATGGTTCGTTTTATGTTGTTTTTCTCTTGTAAACTCTTGGTTTAGAGTTGGTATTTCAAGAATGGAAAGGGTTTGTGGGTTGATTCATGAAAACCCCTAAAACCCTAAAATGAAAATGTGGTTAAAGAGGAAAATGGGTAAAATGTTAGATGTAGAAGATGAGTATGTGCTCTAATGTTGAAATATGAGATGAATATGTATGTTTTAGATGTTTGGAAACTCTTAATGAAAGTAGTTTGGAAACATTGAAAATGTGTGAATTTCTTGTATGGTTAAAGATGCAATATGAGTTATTTATATGTTATTTTGAATGAATAACTAACATTGTTGTTATTGGTGGGAATGAAGAAAGATCCTAAGGTTGGAGGCGATTTAGGAGGGACTTGCATAATTACCAAGAACCAAACCCAACACTCACTAAGGTAAGGGATAAGTGTCTCCATTATTTATGAGATGATGTGAACATGGTATGGGTATGAGTCATTATGTTTACAATAAATTGTAATGTAGACCTACCCGAAGTGGTAGTGGATTATTGTGTGTTGTATACCTACCCGAAGTGGTAGTGGATTATTGTGTGATGTGGACCTACCCGAAGTGGTAGTGGATTATTGTGTGATGTGGACCTACCCGAAGTGGTAGTGGATTATTGTGTGATGTGGACCTACCCGAAGTGGTAGTGGATTATCGTGTGTTGTAGACCTACCCGAATTGGTAGTGGATTATCGTATGTTGTATACCTACCCGAAGTGGTAGTGGATTATCATGTGTTGTGGACCTACCCGAAGTGGTAGTGGATTATCTTTGAGATGTAAATGGGTCGGATGTGGTCAAGAGTAAGTTTGATGCCAAGAGTAATTGATGAAATAAGAGTGTCTTGGAATAAATGAATATGCATGCTATAAAATATATATTATGGGATATATATACTATAGGGTGAATATGGATTAAATGAAAAGTGGAAGAAAAGGGACACGAACGTTTATATTCATGTATTTGAGAAAGGTGTTTAATTTCAATGCTTATGTATATCTAAAATGTGGATTTTCATATGTGGTTATTATTGAACTAATGACTTACTCCCTTGTGTTTCTTGTGTTGTTATGATAATCCCATTGTAGGTAAACAGGATAGTCGAGGATGCTTGGCTTGAAGCTTTAGGAGCTTAAAACCTGGAATCCCTTGTTTTTGCCATTTTTGAATCATGACTGACTAATTGTTATTTTGGATGATTGTAACATCTGAATATTTGAAACTCTGGATTTTTGTTGCTATGAGTATTTTGGAAACCTATAGCTAGTTGTATGCGGTAGTTAGCGAGAGATAGTAATAGGAATTATGTTTTTCAGCAATATGAATATGTGTAGTGATATGATAGGATAAACAATTGTGGTATAATTAATGGACCAAAGTTAAGCCTTCAGGTGATTAAAATTATATGTTATAAGGAAGAATACATGTGGGAATGGATTAAAATAAGGAAAATTTTCAAGTGTAGAATTTGGGTCCTTACAATATGGTATCAGAGCATAGTTAATTCTGCGGCCTAGGGTATGACCTTACTTGCTTCTTTGTAACATGTTTATGATTTAACTAGTTGAAATTATATGAATTGACTGTTTAAAGCATGTAGCTTTGGTGTAGTGACATGTAATGTGCTATGAGACTATGTGATAACCTGACTTATGTGAGTTAGATTTGTGTGCTGACCATCAATGAGTGCAGGTTAAGAAATGGCTGGAAGAGGAAGAGGGAGAGGAACGAGTCAGAATGTTCCAAATGATCCGTTGGCTCAGATGGTGGCTGCACTACAACAAGTGAACGAGAACTTGCATAATCTGAATCAGAACCCCGCCCCAAGTCCTAGCTCACAACCGTTAGTTCCATCTGGGCCGACCGAGTACCGAGGGTTGAATGAGTTCTGTAACACCCCAAATTTTAAGTCTTTAAAAATTATAGTATTAGTCCTCGGATCCTCGCTTGAGCAAGATATTCTCGCTTGAGCGAGAGACGTTCTCCTGGGAGGGTGAAATCCTGGGCTATACTGGAGGATTCTCGCCTGAGCGAGAGATGTCTCGCCTGGGCGAGAAATGGCATTTGAGGCTGGTTGACAATGTGAGATTCTCGCCTGAACGAGAATCCCTCGCTTGAACGAGAGGAAGCCTGTGGACACTGTGAGATTCTCGCCTGAGCGAGAATCCCTCGCTTGAGCGAGAGGGTCAGAGTTGAGTTTTTAAAATGGGCGGGATTTTCTCGCTTGAGCGAAAGAAAGCTCGCTTAAGCGAGAACCCGGCGAGAACATTAAATGAGGGGAACCCCAAAACACATTTTAGGTTAAGAATTGAAGAGAGGTGAGAGAAGAGAGCATTCCCAAGGTCTAGGAGCTTTGATTCATGTTCAAGAGCTTGAGAAGAGGTAAAACTCTCTATCCTAACTCTCTTCTTCCCTTGAGAACCCAGTTTTGGTATTATGGATCTCTTCTCAAAATGTGTAAAACCATGGAAACTCTCTCTTTCGAGTTTTGGTTCATTTTATGTCATTTGTACCTTGTAAACTCTTGGTCTTGAGTTAATATTCCAAGAATGGAAAGGGGTTTGTGGGTTGACTCATGGAAACCCAAAACCCTAGAGAGAGAAAATGAAGTTAGAGAGGAAAGATGGGTAAAATGCTAGAGGTAGAAGATGAGTTACTTTACAATGTTAAAATATGAGATGATATGTATGTTTTAGATGGTTGAAAAACTCTAAATGAAAGTAGTATAGAACCATTGAGAAAATGATAAATATCTTGTATGTTTAAATGATGCAACATAAGTTATTTATTTGCTATTTGGAATGAATGACTGACATTGTGTTATGTGGTGGGAATGAGGAAAGATCCTAAGTTTGGAGGTGGTGCCGGTGGAACTTACGAAGTCGCCAAAACCCAAACCCAACACTCACCAAGGTAAGGATAAGTCTTTAATTTATGCATTATGTGGAAAATGCGTGGACTTTCTGTTATGGATAATGGATAAAATATGAACCACTTAATCATTATGGACATATATGGGTATGTTGATAATGGTTAGAAGTGAGTTTAAGGTTTACTAATTATTGGGGGATTACCAATGGAAATAAGACTCGAAATGAAATCATGAAATGTAAATCACCTTGTAGTTATAAGCATATGCGGATATGTTTATAATGATGTCGGGTGTATTTATCATTTTTGTATTGGGGGAGTACCAATGGAAATAAGACTCGGAACTTATTGGGGGAGTACCAATGGAAATAAGACTCGGAACTTATTGGGGGAGTACCAATGGAAATAAGACTCAGAACTTATTGGGGGAGTACCAATGGAAATAAGACTCGGAACTTATTGGGGGAGTACCAATGGAAATAAGACTCGGAACTTATTGGGGGAGTACCAATGGAAATAAGACTCGGAACTTATTGGGGGAGTACCAATGGAAATAAGACTCAAAACTTATTGGGGGAGTACCAATGGAAATAAGACTCGAAATATAACGACATAAATGGTAAATCACTTAGTCACTACAAATATATATAGGTATGTTTGTAGTGATAATAGGCGTATTTATGGTTTATGTATTGGTGGAGTGCCAATGAAATTAAAACTCGTTTTAGCCGACCAGAATGGGTTAGCGACTCTAGCTCGAGTTATGTACCATGGTTTTTCAAAAGTATAGATGACGAAAAAGGTTTTTAAGAGTATTTAAATTATATCACTGTGAAAAACTATTAAATGTGGATTAACTGACATTGAGTTTTATTGAATTAATGACTTATTCCTTTGTGTTATTTGTGTATGGTAAATGTTAATCCCATTGCAGGTAGGTGGACAGAGAAGGATGATTTTGAGTAGGGGATTAGAGACTTTTGTTTTTGATGTTTCTTTATCCATTCTTTTGTAACTTAAATTGATTGTAATTGAAGTAACTAATGGTACTATGAATATTATTTTGTACATAATATTGATCATGGGAACTAGTAACTCGGGATATATGTAGCTATGTGTGTTTTGGAAACCCATAGCTAATTGTATGCGGGGGTTACTATGTTATATTAATGAATTATGTTTTTCTGCTATCGAATGTGGTATGTTACTTATGGTTCAAAGATAGAGTGTGAGTGTGAAACGAGACTTTTAAAGTAAATTTAATCACTCGGTAATTATGAGTGATTGTTAAAAGTATGGAATTAGATTAAATAAGGAAAAAATTTCAAGGGTAGAATTTTTGGGACGTTACAATATGGTATTAGAGCGTAGTTAATCTTGCGACCTAGGGTTTGGCCTTGCATGCTTCTTTGTATCCTTATGTGTTGTAGTTGTTTGAATGATGCTAAATGTTAAGTGTTGTGTGCACTATATTTATACAATTCGCTTACTAACAATTGAGTGAGTACAGGTGATCACGGCAGGAAGAGGAAGAGGAAGAGGGGCGAGTCAGAACGTCCCGAATGATATGTTAGCTCAAATGGTGGCGGCGCTATAGCAGGTCAATGCGAACTTGCACAATCTAAACCAGAACCCGACACCAAGTCCGAGTTCACATCCACTAGTTCCACCAGGACCAGCGGAATATCGGGGCTTGGATGAGTTCTACAGGAGGAACCCCACTCAGTTCCAAGGGGGATTAGCTCCTGAAGCTGCCATCGAGTGGATCCAAGGGTTAGAGTGGATCTTCAGAGCCATGAACTACACTGAGGCTCAGAAAATCACCTATGCTACTTACATGCTGGTTACCGAGGCTGAGAATTGGTGGGAGTATACTCGGCGACAGATGGAAGCCGAAGGTCGACTGATCTCCTGGGGTACCTTCAAGGAGAAGTTCCTACACAAATACTTTCCTGCTGATTTAAAAAGGAAGAAGGAGATGGAATTTCTGAAACTGGAACAAGGGGACATGTCAGTAGGAGACTATGCGGCCAAGTTTGAAGAGTTGGTCCGGTTTTGCCCCTACGCCGAGTTGGAAATGGACGGAAGGTCCAAATGTGCCAAGTTCGAATCGGGTTTGAGGCCCAAGTTGAAAAGTATGTTTGGGCACCAAGAGATTGTTGATTTCCCTACCCTGGTGAACAAGTGTAGGGTGTACGAAGATGACTTAGCAGCTAATGAAGCGGCGACATCTAAGGTGGTTCCTCCCAAACACTTTGGACCTCAACGAAACTTCCCTCACGGAAAAGGGAAGGGGAAGGCGTTTCATGAGGAGAGGAAGCCTAATTTTCCTCCGACGAGTAATCGGAGTTATCATTCGCATGGGTCGAAGGCTCATGTCACTGTTGGAGGGTCCCGGTTGAACGCTCCCTCTCTATGCAACAAATGTGGCCGAGTGCATGTCGGCGACTCGTGCCCCGGAATGGGGCTCACTTGTTTTCATTGCAAGGAAGTGGGACATGTTCGAAGAAATTGTCCTAAGCTACCGCAGAGCATGAATACTGTGAGGGTTGAACGACCTCGATCCACAGGCAGAGTGTTCACCATGAGTGGGGCAGAGACATCGGGCGTTGATGGTCTGATTAAAGGTAATTGCATGGTGTCAGGTATTCCTCATTTAGTGTTGTTTGATTCGGGAGCGACACACTCCTTTGTATCCATTGACTGCGTGGACCGACTGAATTTACAAACTGAGTCGTTGCCTTACGACTTGGTCGTATCCACCCAAAATGATGTGCTTGTGGTGGTGTCGATAGTTGTGTCTCGGTGTCCGGTGGTGGTAAACGGTAGGGATTTTACCATAGATTTAATCTGCTTACCTCTATCCCAGTTAGATTTGATTTTGGGGATGGACTGGTTTTTAAAAAATCATGTGGTGCTTAATTGTGCCGATAAGATCGTGACGTTTGGAAATCCAGATGGGATTTTAGAGGGAGTCAGTTGTATGGGGCCGATGTCGGCAAATGAAGTCAGGACTTCCTGTAAGGAGGGAGGGATCATGTTCATGTTGTTGGCGTCCCTGGAAGGTATTGAGAAGTCCAAAGTTGAGGACATTCCCATAGTTCGTGAGTTTCCGGAAGTCTTTCCTGGTGATATTCCAGAATTACCTCCCGTGAGAGAAGTTGAGTTCTCCATTGATTTAGTGCTGGGAACAAGACCCATCTCTATAGCTCCTTATAGAATGGCTCCGTTAGAGTTAATTGAGTTGAAAAAGCAGGTTGAGGAATTGTTGGCTAAGAAATTTATTCGCCCAAGTGTCTCGCCGTGGGGCGCACCTGTTTTGCTAGTTAAGAAAATGGACGGTAGTATGTGATTGTGTACCGACTACAAGCAGTTGAACAAGATTACGATTAAGAACAAATATTCATTGCCTCAGATTGATGACTTGATGGATCAGTTGAGAGGGGCGGTAGTGTTTTCTAAGATTGATCTTCGATCAGGCTACCATCAACTTCGGATGAAAATCGATGACATTCCAAAGACTGCTTTTAGGACAAGGTATGGACATTTCGAGTATTTGGTCATGCCATTTGGCGTAACAAATGCTCCAGCAATATTTACCGACTACATGAATCGGATATTCCATCCGTATTTGGATTCATTTGTAGTAGTATTTATTGATAACATTTTGGTTTACTCCAAAAGTCGAGAGGAACATGCAGAGCACCTGAGGATTGTTCTAGAACTCCTAAGTAAGAACCAGCTGTATGCGAAATTGTCTAGGTGTGATTTCTGGTTGGAGTCGGTGAATTTTCTTGGGCACGTGATAACCAAGGAATGGGTAGCTGTGGATCCTTCAAAGGTGGAAGCGTTTACGGAATGGGCCATGCCCAAGTTAGTTACTGAAATCCGTAGCTTCTTGGGTTTGGCAGGCTATTATCGGAAATTCATAGAGGGATTTTCGAAGTTGGCACTACCTTTGACTAAGCTCACTAGGAAAGGAGAACCGTTTGTGTGGACACTTCGTTGCGAAGAAAGCTTTCACGAGTTGAAACGAAGGTTGACTACGGCACCCGTGTTGGTTCTTCCATGTACGGATAAGGATTTCAGTATGTATTGTGATGCTTCCAAGTAAGGTTTGGGTTGTGTCCTGATGCAAGATGAAAAGGTGGTTGCCTATGCTTCTCGTCAATTGAGAACACACGAGCAGAACTACCCTACGCATGACTTAGAATTGGCAGCAGTGGTCTTCGCTCTGAAAATTTGGAGACACCATATTTATGGTATAAGGTTTGTGGTGTAAAGCGACCATAAGAGTTTGAAATATCTGTTCGATCAAAAAGAGCTGAATATGAGACAGAGGAGATGGATGGAATTTTTAAAGGACTACGATTTTGGATTGTAGTACCACCCAGGGAAGGCGAATGTAGTAGCCGATGCACTCAGTCGGAAATCTTTGCACATGCCAGCTTTGATGATTAAGGAAGGAAATCTGATAGAAGAGTTCAGGGATATGAACCTAGACGTCTAGATGAGACCCCACAGTATGATATTGGGTATGTTGACGGTCACGAATGAACTCTTTGATCAGATCTGAATACTGCAAGTTGGAGATATTGAGTTGATGGACAAACGAGATTTGACGATGAGTGGAAAGGAGACCGACTTTGTAACGGACTCCAGTGGAATGATGCGTTACAAGGGGATAGTGTGTGTGCCTCGTGATGAAGGTCTACAGAATAGTATTTTGGAGGAGTCCCATAAGAGTAAGATGAGCTTTCACCCAGGAACAACGAAAATGTACCAAGCTTTGAAGAAATTGTTTTGGTGGTCTGGATTGAAGAGAGACGTGGCGTCATATGTTTCGAGTTGCCTAATATGCCAGAAAGCAAAATTTGAGCATCAACGACCGGCGGGAGAATTACAATCACTAGAAATCCCCGTTTGGAAGTGGGATAGTATAACCATGGATTTTGTGTCTGGTTTTCTGAAGACTCAGAAGGGATATGATTCGATATGGGTGGTCGTGGATCGGTTAACTAAATCGGCTCACTTTCTGCCTATGAACATGAAGTACTCTTTGGAGAGGTTAGCAGAACTGTATATCCGGGAAATTGTTCGCTTGCATGGAATACCGTCAAGCATTGTGTCGGATAGAGATCCCCGTTTCACTTCGAACTTTTGGACTAGTTTGCAAACCGCTTTGGGGACTAAGTTGAAGCTGAGTTCAGCTTATCATCCACAAATGGACGGTCAATCGGAAAGGACGATACAATCATTGGAGGACCTTTTAAGAGCCTATGTCTTAGAACAACCAGGGAGTTGGGATAGCATGTTACCTTTGATCGAATTTACCTACAACAATAGCTTTCATTCAAGTATCGGAATGGCACCTTATGAGGCGTTGTATGGTAGGAAGTGCCGAACTCCAGTGAGTTTGTTTGAAACTGGGGAGAACTTGGGACCCGAAGTGGTCCAGGAGATGACGGATGCGATCAAGAAAATCCGGGAGCATACGAGAATCGCCCAAAGTCGACAGAAGAGCTATTATGATAAGAGACGGAAACCTCTTGAATTTAACGAGGGAGATAATGTTTTCATGAGGGTTGTTCCGACTACCGGTATCGGTAGAGTTTTGAAATCCCGTAAGATGACTCCTCGATTTATTGGGCCTTATCAGATATTCAAGAGAATTGGGTCGGTAGCGTATCCTATTGCTTTACCTCCGTTGTTGTCCAATCTCCATAATGTATTTCATGTGTCTCAGTTGAGGAAATATGTTGGAGATCCATCTCATGTGGTTGAGTCTGATCAGATAGAGTTGAAGGATAATTTGACTTTTGCGACGTTGCCCGTGAGAATCATGGATACAAGTATAAAGAGATTGAGAGGCAAGGAGATTGCTCTGGTAAAGGTGTTGTGGAACCAAGTGGACGAAGGAGACGCTACTTGGGAAGTTGAGCAAGAGATGAGGGAGGATTACCCTCATTTGTTCGAATCGAGGTATGTTTGATTTTCGGGGACGAAAATTCTTTTAAGAGTGGGAGGATTGTAACACCCCAAATTTTAAGTCTTTAAAAATTATAGTATCAGTCCTCGGATCCTCGCTTGAGCGAGAGAGGTTCACCTGGGAGGGTGAAATCCTGGGCTATACTGGAGGATTCTCGCCTGAGCGAGAGATGTCTCGCCTGGGCGAGAAATGGCATTTAGGGCTGGTTGACAATGTGAGATTCTCGCCTGAACGAGAATCCCTCGCTTGAGCGAGAGGAAGCATGTGGACACTGTGAGATTGTCGCTTGAGTGAGAGGGTCAGAGTTGAGTTTTTAAAACAGGCGGGATTTTCTCGCTTGAGCGAAAGAAAGCTCGCTTAAGCGAGAACCCGACGAGAACATTAAATGAGGGAACCCCAAAACACATTTTAGGTTAAGAATTGAAGAGAGGTGAGAGAAGAGAGCATTCCCAAGGTCTAGGAGCTTTGATTCTTGTTCAAGAGCTTGAGAAGAGGTAAAACTCTCTATCCTAACTCTCTTCTTCCCTTGAGAACCCATTTTTGGTATTTTGGATCTCTTCTCAAAATGTGTAAAACCATGGAAACTCTCTCTTTCGAGTTATGGTTCATTTTATGTCATTTGTACCTTGTAAACTCTTGGTCTTGAGTTAGTATTCCAAGAATGGAAAGGGGTTTATGGGTTGACTCATGGAAACCCAAAACCCTAGAGAGAGAAAATGAAGTTAGAGAGAAAAGATGGATAAATTGCTAGAGGTAGAAGATGAGTTGCTTTACAATGTTAAAATATGAGATGACATGTATGTTTTAGATGGTTGAAAAACTCTTAATGAAAATAGTATAGAACCATTAAGAAAATGATAAATATCTTGTATGTTTAAATGATGCAACATAAGTTATTTATTTGCTATTTGGAATGAATGACTGACATTGTGTTATGTGGTAGGAATGAGGAAAGATCCTAAATTTGGAGGTGGTGCCGGTGGAACTTACGAAGTCGCCAAAACCCAAACCCAACACTCACCAAGGTAAGGATAAGTCTTTAATTTATGCATTATGTGTAAAATGCGTGGACTTTCTGTTATGGATAATGGATAAAATATGAACCACTTAATCATTATGGACATATATGAGTATGTTGATAATGGTTAGAAGTGAGTTTAAGGTTTACTAATTATTGGGGGAGTACCAATGGAAATTAGACTTGAAATGAAATCATGAAATGTAAATCACCTTGTAGTTATAAGCATATGCGGATATGTTTATAATGATGTCGGGTGTATTTATCATTTTTGTATTGGGGGAGTACCAATGGAAATAAGACTCGGAACTTATTGGGGGAGTACCAATGGAAATAAGACTCGGAACTTATTGGGGGAGTACCAATGGAAATAAGACTCGGAACTTATTGGGGGAGTACCAATGGAAATAAGACTCGAAACTTATTGGGGGAGTACCAATGGAAATAAGACTCGAAATATAACGACATAAATGGTAAATCACTTAGTCACTACAAATATATATGGGTATGTTTGTAGTGATGATGGGCGTATTTATGGTTTATGTATTGGTGGAGTGCCAATGAAATTAAAACTCGTTTTAGCTGACCGGAATGGGTTAGCGACTCTAACTCGAGTTATGTAGCATGGTTTTTCAAAAGTATACATGACAAAAAAAGTTTTTAAGAGTATTTAAATTATATGACTATGAAAAACTATTAAATGTGGATTAACTGACATTGAGTTTTATTGAATTAATGACTTATTCCTTTGTGTTGTTTGTGTATGGTAAATGTTAATCCCATTGCAGGTAGGTGGACGAAGATGGATGATTTTGAGTAGGGGATTAGAGACTTTTGTTTTTGATGTTTCTTTATCCATTCTTTTGTAACTTAAATTGATTGTAATTGAAGTAACTAATGGTATTATGAATATTATTTTGTACATGATATTGATCATGAGAACTAGTAACTCAGGATATATGTAGTTATGGGTGTTTTGGAAACCCATAGCTAATTGTATGCGGGGGTTACTAGGTTATATTAATGAATTATGTTTTTCTGCTATCGAATGTGGTATGTTACTTATGGTTCAAAGATAGGGTGTGAGTGTGAAGCGAGACTTTTAAAGTAAATTTAATCACTCGGTATGTTATGATAATCCCATTGTAGGTAAACAGGATAGTCGAGGATGCTTGGCTTGAAGCTTTAGGAGCTTAAAACCTGGAATCCCTTGTTTTTGCCATTTTTGAATCATGACTGACTAATTGTTATTTTGGATGATTGTAACATCTGAATATTTGAAACTCTGGATTTTTGTTGCTATGAGTATTTTGGAAACCTATAGCTAGTTGTATGCGGTAGTTAGCGGGAGATAGTAATAGGAATTATGTTTTTCAGCAATATGAATATGTGTAGTGATATGATAGGATAAACTAATTGTGGTATAATTAATGGATGACCAAAGTTAACCTTCGGGTGGTTAAAATTATATGTTATAAGGAAGAATACATGTGGGAATGGATTAAAATTAGGAAAAATTTTCAAGTGTAGAATTTGGGTTCTTACAATACTCAAACACTCCATGCACGATTCTCGAACATTCCATGTACGATACTCGCACACTCCATGCACTATACTCACACACTCATGCACAATACTCACACACTCCATGCACGATACTCGCACACTCCATGCACGATACTCGCACACTCCATGCACGATACTCGCACACTCCATGCACGATACTCACATTTTATTTCCTCTATCTCTCTCACATACATATATATATATATATATATATATATATATATATATAATTATCACATTAAAAGGTACACCTTGTTTTCTACGTTTTCTACGTTTTCAATCATCACATTAAGTGGTCGATTCATGTTTTCAAGTTATCATACTCTCCCTTTTTATTATTTTGTTTTATATGTATGCCATTTTCTAGAACTTGTGTATTTTATGAAAAAGGGAGAAATTGTTTTGAAATAGAAAAAAAGAGATGAAAGAAAGAATTAAAAGCACTCATCATAAATAAAAAACTAGGAGCCACTCTCTGTTACATACAACTAATCAATGCAGAAACAACAGAAAGAATAAATAGAATATGCAGAAGGAAGATGTTTAGATGTTCAGTAGCCATCTTATTCATCCAATAAAATTCCAAAACCCATTCTAGTTCTCTGGTGTTTCAAGTTGTTCTCGTCCACACCAGGTATCACTTCTTTTTCTCCCTCTCCCTTCTTATTATAACCATGTGGTGATGTAGGAGGAGATGTACTCGCACACTCCTTGTTGATGTGAAAGATTCTTGTTGAGTATCTTAGTGAGGATTTAAGATCTTGTTTGAATTGATCTGTATATGTATGCTAAGGGGTAAAACTTATATTGCCAGGTAATGAATGAGGCTAGTTAAGTTACTTACCCCGTCAATGTGATGAATGCATTTGAATAAACGTGAACCTTTAGATATGTTGTATTTCGAAGTGACTCATGGTAGTGATCAAAACGAGTCAATATGAAAAAGAATAAGCATGCAACTGATTGTGTGATGAGATGTTTATCGATGATGAATGGACATGGATAGGTTGTGTTGTTTAAGTTTTAGCGGGTTAATTGATAAACAAAATTTTGGTTCTATGCTTTTTGTGGAAAGTGGTAATGAGAATAGCAAAGTTGTTTGGTTTTTGTACGTGAAACTTTTGGTCTATGATGATTGACCTTTTGTAGTTGAATAATTGTTATGCATGATCGCAATGTTATTGCATAAGTATGTTTCTGTAATTGTACTGTGGGGACTTTCATGTCCTAAATGGGATGTAGCCCTGAACTAACTAGCCTTTTGCAAATGGTAATTTGGATGTTCAGGTTCGCTTGAGAAAAAGAAAGAAGGTTTTGAGTATGTTGAAATGGAATACGGATCGTCTGCTGTACTGGAGGGCAGAGATGACGACACGTGACACTTAAAAAATTTTAACGGTGTAGATTTGAAGTTATTTTTAATTAAAACATTTTTTTAACATTTCAAGCAATCTGAGACTCACATCCAGTACTGGACCATCCAGTGTTGAAATGAGTATATGCACATCCAATTGTAGAAACAATGAGAAAATGAGCAAACACACATTGGTTTATTTTAATCTGAAATAAATTCAAGCAAAATTGTTATGAATTTGACTTGAATTTAGTTGTTTGCTTAGCATTTGTTATTAACTTATTATTCGTATTTTCTTGTATCTCTTATTCATCTATGATAATATTACTTTTGTCCATAAAAAAATTCATAATATATGTATAAAAATGTGTCTGTATTTAACACTATTATTTTAAGGGACAAAATAAATCGTGCACCCTATTTAACAAAAAAAAGGAAAATTGTGATCTTTAAACTCAATTTCCCTGACAAAATGAGATAGTGGTTAGGAAACACAATTTTGTTTAAAAAATAAAGAGAAATTGAGAAGGGAAATCATACTTAGCAAATTAAATAGAAATTTAACATGCAATTGACATTATTTCACGACTTCAGACATAAGCTTTTTAATTAAAGAAAAGAAAAAAAAAAGAATCATGGATATTAGCAATGATTTTTGAAAAGTGCATAATATACCAAAAAGTTACGTATTTTTTATGGTGAAATTGCACAGTAAATTTTCCTGAGAAAATGTCATCCTTATTAATGCTTTCTCACTCTCAGATTTTGTTTTGGTGCTCTAAGAAAATTAATATAAACTAAAGAAAGCAAGAAAAAAATTGATTTATTAGACCAGCAAAATGTTACTTTCTAGAAGTAAATAGATGGTACAGGTAGGAATGGCAATAAAAATCGAACTTGCGGGTACCCGCTCGAACCTAACCCAAATTTAATGGTTAAACTCAATGTGATTGGGTTCGGGTTTTACCCGAATTCAAATTTCGGGTTCGGGGTTGGTATTAACAATATATATATAAATATGTGTTTCGTTCGAGTTTTTTTTTTGTTCGGGAATGATATCATTGTTTTTAACCCCGCTTAATTCGGGTTCGGGTTTTGGATTTCAGGTTCGGGTAAGCAAAAATCTGACCCGCACCATTGCCATTCCTAGTGACATGGATACCAAGATTACATATCCCTAATGGTATCTTATTCACTATTCTGGATTAATGATATATCAACACATGAATAATAGAACAAAATTAGAAACAAAAATTAATATTCTGATTGACGCAGACAAGAAATGAGACATTATTCGAGATTGATGATCTCTATCCGATATTAAAATAATATAGCTATATAGGTTATAGGCTGCATAATCTTTCTAGCTATAAATTCCCATGATTCACCTTAATCTATGCTAATTTATATTATATAAGAGCCAAAAGTTAGAGATAGGAAACAACAATAAACATGCGATCACCACACCTATTACTTGGAAACGGTTAATAAATGGTTTGACTTGTAATATTAAAACAATGTTATTAATACCGTGACGGTCATTAAACTGGTAGGGGTACTAGTACAGTGATGTAGCGGTTTAACTGGTGGTTCACTAATTAAATCGCATACCGGTAAAGTTAAATATACATATATAATATATTAATATTAATGTTGAAAAACCAATAAAAACAATAATTATTTTTATTTTCATTAAAAAAATTAATTTTAAATAAAAATCGACCGGTATGACCGGTACTGTTCAATTGAAAATCGGCTGGTATGACAGGTTTTTACCAGTTTTAGCCGGTTTTTACCAGTTTTGGCCGGTTTTTACCAGTATAATTGCATGACTGGTATAATTATTATATCGTGCCGGTATTGGGATTGGTTCACCGGTTTACCGGTTCAACCGACCGGCATAAAACGATTTTAATAACATTGTTTTTGTATTTCTTTATATATGCAATTAAATCATATTATTATTTTTTATTTCTCTTTAACAATGTAGTTCGGGTATGTACTATAAAACTCAGTATATAGAATATTACAAATGATATTAACCCATGGCCAAACATACATATATAAAAAGAACAAGATCAAAAATAATTTGGTAAAAAAATCCATTTTGCCACATCATTGTCAATAGTTGGCCAAAGGTCAAACATGAAAGAAAGGGCCAACTTTTTTCTAATAAAACTAGTAGGTTACCCGTGTGATAATATATTTTCCATAAATTTATTTGAACAGTATAAAATAATTTTAAAAGTAAATTATTGTTAATGAAAAAACTAAGTGTAACTTAAGGTTAACCAACAGAATAGAATAGGTTAAAAAACGATATGTATGACAAATAAGTGGGAGAACGAATTTATAGGTAGGACAACTCCAAAATTAAAGTGTCAGGTGTCAGAAGCAACTTTTTGATTCACATCATGTCAGATTCATGCAACAAATACATTTAATGTTTTCAATTTGTAGTGAAGGTAAATACAATATGTAAAAGATATTATTCTGAATCATAAGAATAGATTGAACAATACCAATTACACTTTAAAGAATAAGAGAATAATATTTTATCTAAATCCAATAGTCATTATATGCGCAATTGAATATAATATATGACATAATGTATAGTTGACAAAATAACCCAATCTTTAAAGATAAAATCTATGGTGAAAAAAAAGATGTTACTAAAGAAGGCATGTTGATGAATTTAAAAATCAAAATATTGTATGATTAAACACATAGAAAAATAACATATATAAATTGCATGTTATTAAAGATGTTAGCTTAAAGAAAGCTGATGGCAAATAACCATGGAATATGAAGAATCAAATAGCAATATTACCCTAAAAATATTGTATGATTCGAAGATATATTTCAACTGTATAGAAACTATGATCTAAATGTTACGGAAATGAAACTATATAAAAAATTTGATCTACAGAGATAGAAACTTTACGACCTTTTTGTTGAGGTGAAAGATAGAAACTTTATCTCAAAATCTCGCATGAAAAAATACCTGAAAATTTAAACATGAGACAATATACTACAATGTATAGAAAGTAGTATATAATATTACAAATATAACCCTTTGTAATTCAAGTATCAATAATGTATGATGAAGTACATATAAGATATATTATGAAGCACATAAGGCACAAATAAATACAACAAATATGAACTATTATTAGATAATAGTATAGTACATAAGATATATTATGAAGTACATATAAGATATATTATAAATAAATAATATAGTAGATAACACATTGTTGATAATAATAAACAGTTAGTGTTTATACCTAATTCAAAATCATAGTCAATAAGGCACAAATACGCGATAATGAAAAAACAAAGCAACCACTAACCACATGGTTACGAAGGACATAACCAAGAAAGGTAAACTCAATTTTTGGAGATGCAAAGAGTTAAACTCGATAAAAAAATATGCTAAAATGAAAAACAAAGCAATCACTAAACATATGGTTATGAAGGTACTTGTCATTACATCATCTATTCAATCTATTATGTTATTTAAGAAAGAGGTAAGATATATCAAGGAAACATCAAAATCCTTATAACAAAACTTACATTTAGCATAGATCTCATTAACTTTCTTGAAGCCAACCTGGAAGATGTAGATGGCAAAAACCAAGTCATCTTATCAGTACTCATTACATATCCAAACTAAAGAAGAGCAAAGAATTCATACAAAATATATCCAAACTAATAGTAGCTGACACCACTGGATTTTAGGATCTCCCCAATATTTTTGAGAAGCTGCAATGATTATTTATTTCAAATATTAGCCACAGAAGGGAATCAGTGAGTGCACTTCCACATAAAGAAACAGAGAAATTGCTACTTATTACTTACATATGTCCAGAATAACTTTATGGAAAGCTAACTATTCTAAAAATAAAATTACTAAAAATAGTTTTATGTTGTGGTTGTTTTGAAATTTGAAGGGCGACTCTAAACTAGTTTAGTTATTATTCTGTTGGAGCTATTAAAAAAATGATTGTAGCTTGCATTCCACTGCATTTACAAAAGGACTAAAACAGGATAGGTTTTGACTCCAAGTATGCCATGCTCATAGTAGATTGCCGCAATATCACATTTTAGTACTTATATTGAATTTTATTTTTAGTACTTATATCATAGAAAATATTGATTAAACATAACAATCTATGGAATACTGAAGTTCATTATATCAATATAACAGTCCATAGAATTGCCATTCATACATATGCAATTCTTTTAAGAAATATCTACATAACAATGACTACAATGTTACAGAAAAATATAAAGTAAATACAAACTGAGCATAGAAGAGTCAAGAAGAGATTATAGTATTACAGTCCATAACATTGACTGGTTTGATCCTATTAAAACACAACAATTTTTATTCTTCTTCAAACACAAATTATTGTATATGTCAATCATTTAACTCATTTGTAGCTAATTAAATACAATAAAAATTTGAACAATAAATGGGTAGCATCATACTGCATGAGAAGACATGAAAATCATGAACAACAACGTCAAATATTCAGAAGATAATTGCAATAATATAACACAATTGTCTATCTTTTTAACAAACAAAAATTAAATTGGCTAAATGATCAAAGTTAACACAGTGACAATGTTAAGATTTGTTGTAAGCATAAAATAAGAAACAACAATTAATCCAATGGAGAGTATAACTACAACACCATAATATATATTGGGAGAGACACTAGAAGGTGAAATAGTAACTTAACCTTTTTGGCAGAATATTGTGTACACAACACTGAATGTCTTTTGACAGCCAAAGGTACATATAGTTTAAGTAAATAACAAAGAATACGAAAACAGAACAAAAATGCAATGTGACTAGTATATTATCCAAGGTTTAATAAAAGAAGAAGAAGATGATAAGAATGAGTATTGGATTATTACCTGAGTACTTGAAGAAGGTTGTAGAAGAAAGAGCACGATAGGAGAGCTATGTGGAATTTGGAAAATCTAATATGGAGTTAATCTCATTTATGTTTCATAGTTTTGAGGTGGAGGGAAATTTAAGTTTTTTCCAATTTTTTAAAGATGCAAACTTGTCATGCAAGTGACTTGCTTTCATTAGTAAGGTTAAAGAACATCACTTTTTGGCTAAGTAGAGAAACTGTACCTGCTTTCTACTTCATGATTTCATGATTTAATTGTGCTTCCAAGTTATTTTGAAAATAATATTTCAACTCACATGCAATTTTAATAGGAAAATTAATAAATTTTTAGGGTAATTTACCTGCAAAAATAAATTAAAGTATAAGTTATGCATTATCATGTGAATAATAGGAAAATTAATTTCCACTTGGATTAACATCAAACTAAAATAAACCCCCTTAGTTATAAAAATATGTTTAGGTATGTAATTTAAATGATATCATTAATTACTGTTTTTATAAGTCCAAAAAAATATAGAATGACCAGTTTATCTCTAAGAAATTCAAGTGTCAAACATTGAGAAATATCCTTTTTCGTAATAACACCCTATTAAAATGTAATGCAATGACAATTTTGCCTCTTAAAAATCCAAGTTCTAGCATTGTGAGATATCCATTTTTGTAATAATCACAACCCTTCTATTCTTATATAAATAAATAGTAGAAGTAGAAGAGGTACCTAAAGAGTTATAGTCTAATGGGTGTTTCTCATAAGGCAAATCTATGAGACAATTAGGGTTAGGTTGTGATCTTTGACCTACATATATAGACTCTCTATGCCTATGATTCAGGTTAGATTCTAGGTTGGTCCCTTCCCTAAATATTTTATTATTAAATTTGATATTGGTGAATGGTGAGACATTTCATACTTCCATGTTAATATTTCAAATACATTACTTAATATATTTACATATTGGATATAAATTAAAATATTATATGATATAAGAGTGTGGGATTTCAAATTTAAAATAGAAATTAATTAAGCATTACGAGGTTATTGGACTATTAGAACGATTGAGTGAGTAAACCTTCTTAAAATAAATATAAAAAAATTAACCTAACCTTTCCACCTAATTGTTCCCCATTTAATAATAAAAATGTTTTATATTTATAGGGTATAGCTATTTTCTCAACTTTTGTATTATTATTCAAAATTGCCCCTATTTCTGCATATGGATACTTTAATATTTTTTTAAATGGTAGTTAAAGTTATGAGCAGCTATAACAATAACTTTGTTCCTTCTATATTTCATTTATTCTAATAAACCATATTTCTATAACCATGACCATTAGTAAGAAGCTTTTGCTTCTTAGTTTATACGATTCAGGGTTTTATAACACATGTGAATTCTCCAAGTTTTAAATTTTTTTATACATCTCCAAGCTTTTAATTTGATTCGTACTAAAATGCTTTAATATTATTGGTTACTGTTATGATTTTTTTTCCTCCACAAAAGTTTTCTTCATTCTATAATAGGAAACTGATCTCTTAAATTTTGTATTTTCTAAAACAGTGTTCATATATATATAAACTCTAATATCAAAATTAAGGAATAAATATCTAAAAACTATGTTAACCCTTGTTGGTAATTATGACACATTTAAAAATCAAATAATTAGATGAAATTATGTTTTAAGCTGAAAATATAGGTCTGATTATGTAACGGGAAAGAGTAACATTAGTTTGTACATAGAATGTTGTTTTGGCGTAAATTAAAAGGTAATCTATATACTATATAAGAAAATTAAGTCCTTGCCAAATTAGCTATGACATGTGTCATCACCATAATCACTCTTTTCCCTCCAAAAATCTTTCTTCATTTCTCCTCCAACATTGTCAATCTATACATATTCATTTCATTTAAGTTTCATCCTTATATTTGATATTTGATTATGTGTTTTTAAATAATTCAAAAATGTGAATAATATAATGTTTATTCATTGTTCTAAAAAGAGATGTGCAACTTTTCATGGAAGTTAACCTTATATATTCTTTTATCTTTTGAGTCAATTTTATGGTAAAAACAAAACTTTTTTGTTATCAAATTAAAATATATTGTGAATACAATTTTTTTATCTTATACTTTTATTGAATTTATTAATCATTACATATGTTATATATTTATTAAAAACTGACACCATAATTTTTTAATTATCTCTCAAATGTATCGTGTAAGTTAATTAAAGATAATAAAATGTCATAAATTCTAACTTTTTGTTTTGTTTTATTTTTACATATAGACAAACTTTTCAAGTATTAAAATGATCATTTATATGAATTGTGGATAATTATGTAATAATAACGGTTTTGGAGATAATTACTCTCGATATTTAAGAGTAATTAATGTGAACAATGAAAGATAAAAATTCATATAAAAATACATAATATAAAACAAACAATAAAGGAAAATTCATAAGGGAATAGAAACTACATAGGCAAATAATGACAATAAATTTTTTATACTATTGTAATTTGTAATCGAATAAGTGAATAAATATCGACAACGTTGAATAAATATCGCCGATCAATTGCAAATTAATAACTAACAATTAATAATTACTTTGAATAAATACCGTCGACCATTAGGAAAGAAATAAAACTCGTGAACATTAAGGAATAGAAACACATATTGTCATTTAACGTGGTGCTTATGGGTGATATCGATGATGATATTCAAGCTAAAAAATAATGTATAGTAATCACTATATGCAAATTAGTATGCCTGCTTTATTTTTAAAAAAAAAATCTAAAAATTTAATTATAACGTCCCATTTCATATCTTTAAAATATTTTAATAGTTTTAATCCTAAATAATTTAGGTCTTCACTATTTTGAAGGAAAAAAAAATCGAACTATATAATTACAACTTCCATATTTAAATAACCATTTATTAATAAATTTCACCTCTATCTATTAAAATATTATTTTCGAAATTGTCATACTAAATCATTAAACTCGTAAAGTATTAATCATTAAATTACTTATTAAAAAAATATGAAATAATAAATCAATTATACTAACAACTACTAAGAAATAATATCTTAAAAGTAAAATAAATTATAAACAAGTTACATTAAGAAATTATCACAATAAATCATAAAATTAAACAAATTCTTCATATGCACGTCCATATTAATAATGAACAATATAAATTTTTATTATATTTATTAGTTAGCCAAATATATAGACTATAGAACATGATTATCAATCAAGAAAGTACAAAAGTGTATGGGTAACATGTATTTTCTTAGCAATGCGAATGTAGGGATAACATGTGTGTTTTTAACTATACGAATGCACTGGTAACATGTGTCTTCTTAATGCACACGTAATATATGTATTTTAACCATGCAAATACACAAATAACGTGTGTTCGTAACCATATAAATGCATATGTAATGTATGTTCTGAATCATACGGTAAAAAAATACCGCCCGTGCAAATGCACGGGTCACTTGCTTGCTAGTTTAGTAGTATAAAAGAACAATGTAAGTTTATATGTTCAATTATTGTAATTTTTATCAAGTGCGAAATATATTGAAATCTCAACAAAGATTGTCTTCTTGTCATCCTAATTTTAAACCTTTCATCCCTCTTCTACAATTATTTTCTACTCTTTTCTCTCCATCTCTCTCATGCAAACATTATAATGTTCAAGATACAATATCATAAAACAAAACACAATAAAATGACAACTAAGGATCATGCTGCACCAAACATCTTGTCAGTGAAAAAATCGATGTAACTAGGAGAGCTTAATTAGCCCCTCAATCAAATCTGCTCAACTTATATATGAATTATTTAACGTCTAAATTAACCTTGGAATGTATAGAGTCTTAGCGTGCGTTTGATATAGATTATATTTTTATTTTCAGTTTATAAATTGTGATATTATAAACCGTAAGATTATAAACTGTTAAGATTATAATCTGTTTGTGTTTGAGTACTTTAGCTGAAAATTGAATATAAACTAATCTGTTTTGTTTGGGTATGGTATAAAATTTGTTTTTACATAGTAAATTACATAAAAATGTATGTGCTTATTTGTTTATGTTATGATTATTTTAGTTGTTTTTACACTAATTTGTAAAATATACATTTGTTAATATTTATCATCGTATATATTTTTACTTTAATTTTGTAATATTGCATAACAAATGCTAAAATATATATTAAAATAAAATACAATATAAAAACTAATATTAATATTAAAAAACAGCATAAGATCAACATAAACAAATAATCTCATACATAGTTAAACATAAACTAAAAAACTAAATCAACCCATGATTTTTAATATTGCATAATAACAAAGGCTAAAAAAATATTAAAATAAAATACAATATAAAAACCAATATCAATATTAAAATAATATAACACATAAATAAATGGAAGTGACTAAACTTAAATTAAATAATTCACAAAATAAATAATACATAAATGTTAAGTTTTATACAAAAGTTTTAGGGTTTATACATAATTCACAAAATTTTAATATTATATAACAAAAGTTTTATACATAATTCTTTGTTCGTGTATAGATAAATGAAAGTGTTATGGAGAATTACGGGGTTGAGAGACGATAGAGAGAGAATATGAGAACTATGAAGTTTGGTGGTAATGATGTGAAGAGTTATGATGTTTGATGAAAGAGTAAAAATGAGGGAGAAATAAAGTTAAGATGAGGTAAAATAGGAAATAGAAAACTTGGGAAAAAATAAGCTAAAAAAATAAAACAACCTATGATTTTGGAACTTATATTTTTTGGTTTATTTTTTCAGAAAAAAAGTTAAGTTTATAAACTTCATTTGGTTGCCAAACATACATAATTTATATTTTCAGCTTATTTTTTAAAAAATAAACTTAAACCACAAAATTTAAAGGGAAAAAATAAAGTTAATCGCAAATTTATTTTTTTTCGTTAGATAAACAGTCAATTAATTTTGCCATATCTTATGAAAATAAAATAAAGAGTTAATTACGGTCGCATCTCATGAGTTTTAGTGAAATTAAACATACAATTCCTCCATTTTTTACCCCTAAAAAAACTTCTGGTTTTTGCACATATATTACACAAACTATCACTGTATGTGAAATAAGTGTGATTTTTTATATAAAAAAGATGATAAGTGTAATAAAGTTAAACAAAATATGATATATTGTAGAAACAAGTCCAAATAATATACGAGTCAATATATTTTCATTATTTTTTGTTCGTTATAATATCATATAACAGTGATTTAAATAATATATCCTTATAATTATTGATGCAATTTGTAATAAAACAAAAATAATGAAAATGTATTGACCCGTATACTATTTTGATTTGTCTCTACTATATATCATATTTTGTTTAACTTCATTATAATTATGTAGTCTGTATAATTATGTACAAAAATCATGGGTTTTTGTAGGAGTAAAAAATGAAGTAGTGGTATGTGTAATTTGTTGTTTTTGTATGTTGTTATAGGTGTTGGAACAGCTTAGTGGCCAAACCCCTGTTTTTTCTAAAGGTTCTTATTACTTTCATGCCATTACACTATAATTGTTGTTTCTGTTATTTTGTAAAAATGAAATTGATTTTCATTGTTTGATAAGTCATCATATTTTAGTGTTCAAGTTTGATTCATAAATTATTCACCTTGATTCATAAATGTGTACTGATATTAATGAATAATGGCATATGATTGTTAATAGTGTCTGCTTGCAATTGCATAATAGGGCGAAAGGATTACAAGTGCCCATTTCATTATAGTCTATTTGCAACTTGGGTTTGGATTTAAAGTGAAGACTTCAGAGATATTTTCTTTCTTTCTAAATGTCCTACTGGAATATGCTTGTTTGGTTGTGTTTTATAAGTAATGTGTATATGAGAAAACATTTAATGAATTACTTATTTTGAGAATCCTAAGAAAATGAGCCCTGAATAAGCATATTTACTTTTATTAGTGCTAATTTGACTAGGGACTGATATGATTTCTCTAAGTTCTAAAACTTGATCATCAAACGTATGACTCCTCTTCATTAAACTCCTCTCTATTAATGGAGAGGCAAATAAATTTTTTATGTGTATTATAAGGGTAAATGTGTAATTATCTTTTAAATAAAAAGGGCAAAAATGACACTGCATCTTTCACTTTCTTTGATTTTTACTCCCATAATTGAGTCAATAGAAAGGGTCCATTCAGTGACTCCCGAGGAAGAAAATGAAAATACCAGAAGAAGATCCTTGAAACCCCCGAGGTTGTTTTCAAGACACAATATCCGGTGAAATTCCTGTGTTGAGAGTTTTGTTTTTTCAATTTCACTAAGCAATTGATGATTATGACCATCTGATTTTGTTTTCATCACATTTTCCACTCTGTCAGAAACATGTCCGAAGATGATTGCAACTTGTTTTTAGGAACTTGTTGTTTTGAAGTCACCTTGTCTTCTA
The DNA here is from genome assembly GCA_009771035.1 of Lupinus albus. Classification (NCBI taxonomy): domain Eukaryota; kingdom Viridiplantae; phylum Streptophyta; class Magnoliopsida; order Fabales; family Fabaceae; genus Lupinus; species Lupinus albus. Next base: position 11,797,029 of record CM020019.1, on the reverse strand, counting down.
CACAAGTTGCCTAGATGCAACTATCAATCTGTATAATATTTTGTTATATATTTGATAGTGGGCCTTTTTGCTGATTATCTTTCTTTTCCTGCTTGTTGACAGCAAGGTACACCGTTCGTTCCTTTGGTATTAGAAGAAATGAAAAGATTGCATGCTATGTTACTGTTAGAGGTGACAGGGCAATGCAGCTTTTGGTATTAGGAATATGAACTTCTGCGAAGAAACTTCAGTGATACTGGATTTTTTGGCTTTGGTATTCAGGACCATATCGATTTAGGAATCAAGTAAGCAAAAAAAAAGTGTTTTTTTGTTGAAATAATTTGGCTCTTTGTTTTTGCCATTATTTTGTACTGCGTTGTTATGTTCTGTAATTGTTTTTGCATAGTTGCTTATTTTCTAGTATGTGATGTCCTATATATATAGGAAAATGCTTAATGCTGACAGGTTTTGAAAGTTTGGCTATTAGATTGGCAAGGTTGTTTACTTCTTTATTATAATGCAGTTTAGTTTACTGATATGAGTTTCTCTGCCTTTGCTTACCGTGTCCCTTAGTTTAGAAGCAAATTGAATTTAATCTATGGTTGTCATTGCATGTCATTTCCTTTGTCTCTGCCCACTATTTTGGTTTAATCTCCCCTATGTGTATCTTGTTGTAATTTTCAAATAATTCAATGTCATAAAAGGTGTACTAAAAATTTGTCCTGCTTCAGGTATGATCCTTCCACTGGTATTTATGGAATGGACTTCTATGTTGTTCTGGAACGCCCTGGTTATCGTGTTGGGATCCAACATCGTGTTACAAAGGAAGATGCAATGAAGTGGTTCCAGGTGAAATATGAAGGTGTGATCCTGAATAAGTCTCAGAATATTTCTTAGATTGAAGTAGTTATAATAGGGATTTTACCAGTTTTGTTCAATGTTAACTGCATTTCAATGTTTCTTGAACTAGTAGCTTAAATTTCTGGAATATGCCTCTTGTCATTTGAGCCGTTTGATGGTACTTTAAATTAATCATTTACTTTTGGCATCTATATATCTATATTATGCTCTCTCTTTTTTTGGTTATCATCTATATTATGCTTTAACACTGACATGATTGTAATCAATCAGATTAACTCATGACCCATCTCTTATTTTGTAATCAATTAGATGGAACGTGACTTAATCAGGTCATAACATCCGGCCATATATTTTTTTAAAGAATTAATTACAGTTACACCCTGAGTTTTAATGAAATTATATAAATTACCATTTTTTTTTGTCCTTACACGAATCACCCATAATTTTGAACATATATTACACTGGTCACCTCTCATGAAATATAAGTGTAATATTTTAAACAAAAAACATGTGATGTGTGTTATTAAGTTAAACAAAATATTGTATATTGTGTAGACAAGTTCAAATAATATAATATTTTGTTTAACTTAATTACATTCATCACACGTTTTTTTGTTTAAAATATTATATTTATATCTCATCAATGGTGATCAGTGTAATATATATATAAAATTAGGGGTGATTTAGGTAAAAGAGAGGTGGTTCGTGTAAGATAAAAAATGGAGGGATTATTTGTATAATTAACTCTTTTTAAAATCTAATGTTTAATTATTCACTACTTAATCATTGATAAGGACTTCATTAATCACATTTCGACTTACATGTATTTAATTTGTTATTCGGATAATGAAATTCTTTAACTCAACTACTACCAACTACTTAAATATGCCTCATTGCATATCTTAGAAATGGGTGTCTTATGCGTCATTGCATGTCTTTGGTACTAACACAGCATAAAACATGGGAGTCTTAAAGTTTAAAAATCTAGCCATAAAAAGCAAGAGTTACTGAATAACTGACGGAGGTGATAATTTAACCCTCCCAGAACCCAAACTTTTGTAGGAGGAAATTTAACCCTCCCACTTTTCTTCTCCTTCCCTAACCAAAAAGGAATTTTAATAAAATGTTTTTTCATAGTATTTTTTGTTTAAAATGAATTATGTTTAGGTTCAGTTTGACATAATATTTTAATTGATTTAGAATCATACACTAAATTATATTGGGCAAAAGTATAAAATTTTTAAATTCAAGAACTGAAGTTTTGCAATGACAAGGATGATAACGATAGGGCGGTCACGGTCATGGTGAGATATTGGCATCGGAAAGGGTGAAGTGGCGGATGCAAGTAGGGGTAGAAACATGCCAAGTCAGACCAGACTTTGACTTAAACAGGCCGAGTCTATATAACATATAGGAGTCTGAGCCTGACCTGTTAGCATGTTTAAAAAAATTCAAAGTCTAGGTCTAACCTGTTTAAAAGTCTCACCTGACCTGTTAACCTGTTTAAAGGCATGTTAAGGTAAAAAAAATAACATATTATGTAAAAAATAGAAAAAATTATTATAATTATAACAATTAGTGTGAATTTTTTACATTGTTATCACAATTATTTCCATCATCTTCCATTGTGTAATGTATTCAAAAGATTTGTGGTGCATTTGAGGTTAGAATATAAAAAACAATGTCTTTTAATATCATAGTACAATGTGATATTGTTCTAATATTTAACATGAGTTGAGTTATCTACTTAAGCTCAAGTCTCAACAATTAAATATCCAATTATTAATTAGCATAATCTCTAAGTCCTAGTAGATTCACATAAATTTTTTAGTATATAGTTTTTTTGTATATGTGATAAAAATAATTTATAAATATATAATAATATTACATAGGTCGGCCTGTTAAACTTAATAGGCTTTTTCAAATGTATGAGTCTATCATATTTCAGTTAAATAGGTTGTTTAATAAAAAGGATTGACCTGATCCGACCTGTTATAGGTCAGGTAATAAGCTCCTGATAGGCGGTCTGACCTGTTTTCACACTTAGATGCAAGGATGGCATAATGATTATTAGGTGATAGTATTAGGGGAAAAAAACTTTTTTTATATCATCAAGGCTATCATCATCTTATTGGTAAGGAAATAATCACTTTTAGTAAGTGTGATTGATCCTCGTAACAAGTGTTACTCACATAAATCGAATGCATGAATTTTTTGTCTTTCTGAAAATATAACGGAACCTTATACAATTATACTAACACATTATTGATAAAAATAAAAGAACATTTTATTTTTTTGGTACATAAAAAAAATGTAACATTAAAAGAATGTTAATACACAACCTTACATTATAGGTTAACTCACATTAGGCAATGTCAAAAGCACAATTTCGTAAAGTGTAATATATAGCAAAATAAATTTATAGATATACTCATGGTGACAGTCACCGTTGTCTTGGGCAGACGCAAACATACCCACTGAAATCGGCTATGAACTGAGAATGGCAATTCAATACATTAGTTTTGGTTTATCTCTGAGAATTTATGATGATATTGTTTTAGAGAATTAAAGAAGTCCTAAGATTATATTGTTTATGATTTGACCATTTGAAACATTATGTTGACGGATGTTTATGGATATATTTTAATGTTTTTCTTACCTTTTTAAATATAAAATGTCATACTTAAAAAAGTAAGAAAAACATTATCACATATATGTTTTAAATTGAAATTTGAAAAATTATTCATTTTCGTAAAGAATGACATCATTTACTTTTATGTACTAATATTCAGATGATTTATCTTTCCCATCAAATATGGCCTTCAATTTTGCATTACAAAATATCACTCCCTTATTTTCAGGATTCTACAAAATAACACAGTCTCTATTATGCCATTGTACTAATTAGAGACAACCAAGATTTTAAACCATGGTCAATAAAATGCAGTCCATAAACACAATTGTAGATAAAATACCATGTCTACAATTACATCCTGAACTGTTATATGTGGCTGCTGTAAGGACTCGATTTTCATAACTCGAAAATTCTCTTTTAAAATCCTTATTCGTGAAAGTGAAGTGATTACTTTTGAAAGACATTACTCGAACAGTTTGGAAACTTGAGTGAATACGTTTATAAATTTACAAGGCGGAAATATTTCAAACACCTTTCATTTCAAAAGCATGTCGTTGCACTTCCGTTCAAATACATCCTTTATACAATTACACTTTCTCAAAAGTACCTTGAGTACAAACATTAGATCTACTTCATTATACACTTACAAGAAAGTTGTTTATACATGAATTCACTTTAACATGTTCTTCATATTACAAATATTTATCATATAACATATCAATTACATATTATCTATTACTCTATCATGTACTCTTCTCCGCAAGTGTCCAATGCGCTACCTCCACAACCTGAACCCAAATATACAACACATACAAGGAAAGACAGAGGGAGTAAGAACCAACTACGGCGACCGTAGCGTGGATTCACATGGAGTAATAACATTAAAGTATTAAAACCACACACATCTAACATTAATCATGATAAGCATATATCAATCAACACATATTATCTATATTCACTCTATAGTACACATATATCCCATACTATATGTGTTCTATAGTGTGCATACTTATTCATCACATATTATCCATATTCACCCTATAGTACACATATATCCCATACTATATGTGTTCTATAGTGTGCATACTTATTCATCACAGATTATCCATATTCACCCTATAGTACACATACATCCCATACTATATATGTGTTATAGTGTGCATATTTTATTCGTCCAAATATACTCATTTCTCATCATTCATATTCACCCTATAGGATATACATCCCATAATATATATCCTATGGCATGCATATGATTTTCATTTCGAGTATACACTTTTCACATCCTTCACATTCCGTAGTAATTTACCATTGATCTCGTTCAACAATTATGCTCCGTACAAATAATCTCCATACCACATCGGGCAGGTCGAGTAATCCCCAAACCACATCGGGCAGGTCGAGTTTCCACATTACACTCACATCCATGTCATACACAATCAGCACAAGGCATCTCATTATTTTATCACCATAAATAACATACAACACCATTATCCATTTTAACACATTCACAGCTCATCACACATTCATTGTTACAACACACTCATACATGTTTATAACAATCAACCACTCACAACATACTCATTTTGATAAACATACCCATATCCATTTTAACACATTCACAACTCATCACACATTCATTGTTACAACACATCCATACATGTTTATAACAATCAACCACTTACAACATACTCATTTTTATAAACATACTCATATCCATTTTAACACATTAAAACTCATCACACATTCATTGTTACAACACACCCGTACATGTTTATAACAATCAACCACTTACGACATACTCATTTTGATAAACATACTCATATCCATTTTAACACATTTAAAACTCATCACACATTCATTGTTACAACACACCCATACATGTTTATAACAATCAACCACTTACAACATACTCATTTATGATGACCGTAAATATCTCACACACCATCATTATCACACAACATAACCATTATCATAAACGAACCACGCATAACATATTCTTCATCATATACACATTAATGTTAGAACCATCTTTAATGACGGTGTATTACCATAAATGAGCATATAGCGATTTACTTAAATAGATGGTTTTCCCCCACACATATATCTCCACTTTTATGGCTAATACATCCTCATGTAAAATAAAGAATCTCATACGGACCACAAACTTCCAAGAGAGTTTCTATCCGTTAATATGCTCCGATTCTTGAGGGAAATCGGAGATGATGATTCTAATGAACTACTCTAAGACCACAATGGTCTTCTCCCTCACCTTAGGTTGCGTAAGCTCCATGGATCCGCAAAGAGCTTCATCTCACTCCATCTCCTTCAACCTCCATTGTTGCTTTTTCCTCTCCAAAGCTCTTCAATGTTCCATTAAGAAGCAAGAGGAAGAGGTTTTGATGTGTTTTTGAGGTTTAGAGGAAGAATGAGTCGGAATCTATGGGGAGCCGCCGTTGGGAGTGAAAGGGAAGAGAAGAAAGTGAGGATTAGGGTTTGTGAAACCCTTTCTTTTCTTTTATAGCTGGGCACTCTCGCCTAGGCGAGATCATCTCGCTTGGGCGAGAAACCCACGATATTTTAATGTTCCAGACACAGACTCTCTCGCCTGGGCGAGATTCTCTCGCTCAAGCGAGAATCTCACAGCCTGCCTAGGCTTTCTCTCGCTCAAGCGACCCATTCCTCGCTTGGGCGAGACTCCCAGAATTTCTAATTTCCAAAACACTGATCATCTCGCTTGGGCGAAATTCTCTCGCTCAAGCGAGAATCTAGCAGTATGCCCTATTCTTCAGGGCTGTTACCTAATTTCAAGGAGGATAAATTTGGGGTGTTACAATCCTTCCCCCCTTAAAGAAATTTCGTCCCGAAATTTTATTATGTTACTCTCGGAAATGTACTATCATCGCCTATATGTTAGGCATAAGATACACTCGACCGCACTTAGACTCAACCGTCTAAACCATTAAGATCACTTAGATGACAAGCAAGGGTATATATCACGCAACAATGATACCACAGAGTCCCAATCATGGGCTATTCTTCTAGAGCCCAAATACCCTAGCCAAACATTAGGACAACCAAGAGAAAGTTATTACAACCGAACTAAAAATTCTCGAGTATTCCCTCCATCGCAATAGACCTCCCTGATCTATTACCACAACAGTCGTTCAAAACGATAAACCTATACGGTCAGATTCGCCACAACACTCTCGAACCCAGTTCGAAGTGAGACTCCATACTCATCGTTTACCAAGATGTACTAGCTCGCACCCAAAAATGCAATAGCTAGATCGACACCCACCCGATGGATACAACATCATTTCATTGCATACATGCAAATAATCACGGTTTACTCAAAAATCTCCACTAGCATTTCAATTTATACTTGCTACAATCACAGAAACATGATATTCATCCAAGTAGCATTTAGATAAACAAGATTTTTGGAGTCTTTCACATACCAATCAAAATCACCAAGTCAACATCCAACTCAACCAAACACTCCTACTACATCGAATGCAGTTTAAGAAGATTTGCTAGTTCATAAATTTCAGCTAGGCATACAAGGTCGTAGACCCACTCAAATCGCATATGTTGATACCATTGATTTTTGCCATTTACGAACATCCAGTCCAAAAACATGAGTTTTATATGGATACCCAAAATACAATGATGAACATGCACTTCGTGCTCAAGTATACATCATATCCAGAAACGTATGGTCATATTTACATCACACGATTTTCAACAACATCACACTCATCCAAGGTGCAGTTGTTAAACATTCGGATTTTCAACATGAAACTTAATCAATGCTTAACCGGATAGTATACTTCAATCAAAATAATTTTTGAAAATAGATTAGATGTAAGTTTCCTGGAAATCATCTTGTGGAGGAAATATTTTTCATAATCGTTTCAAAATAACTTAAAACTCTTTTCCTTATTCGACACCGAATGTCCAAATCAAAATTTTCAAAAGTTAGTTATTTCTGAAGTTACATTTCATTCAGGACATGAGAGTCCCCATGGTACACTTACTGAAACATGCTTATACCATAACATTGCAATTATGCATAACAATTACTAATGCACATGAATTAGAAACAAGTTTTGTAAGCATAATATCGAAGCAGTTAATTTGAGTCCCTTACCACTATATCGTGCATTGCAAATATTCAACTACAAAAGGTCAATCATCATAGACCAAAAGTTTCATGCACAAAAGATAATTCCCTACCTCTTCGGGTAGTCAATTCAACAATGGTCCACTACCACTCCGGGTAGGCAACTCAACAGTGATCCACTACCGCTCCGGGTAGGCAACTTCCCAAAGGATCCACTACCACTCTGGGTAGGCAATTCCACAATGATCCACTTTGGAACAAGGTTAGTAAACCATTTTGAAATTCATTTTCTTTGCTGCATAACTTGAGCCGAAGTCGCTACACCCCTTAAGGTTAGCTAAAAGCATATTCTCATTTCTTTTTAAAAGAAAACGCGTTTATATACTCAAGCCAGAGTTTTCGCTTATATACTCAAGCCAGAGTGTTCGCTTATATACTTAATCCAGAGTGTTCACTTATATACTCAAGCCAGAGCGTTCGCTTATATACTCAAGCCAGAGTGTTCGCTTATATACTCAAGCCAGAGTGTTCGCTTATATACTCAAGTCAGAGTGTTCGCTTATATACTCAAGCCAGAGTGTTCACTTATATACTCAAGCCAGAGTCGCTAACCATTCATGGTCGGCTAAAAATATTTTTTTTTTTTGAAAACATGCTACATAACTTGAGCCAAAGTTTGCTACATTGCTTGAGCCAAAGCTTGCTACATTACTTGAGCCAAAGTTGCTAACCAATCATGGTCGGCTAAAAACGAGTTTTATTTCCGTTGGCACCCCATCAAATACATTTTTCTTTTTTTTCGAGTTTTATTTCCATTGATTTTACCATAAATCGTTTTCCCGTAAATCTACGCCCACTTTAGTATAAACACACCCATATGTGTTTATACTAAATGCGTAATTCACAACTTCATCCTTGCATAACCAGAAAATACACACATTTTCCATTTCCGTAAATCTACGCTCACTTTAGTATAAACACACCCATATATGTTTATAATAAATGCGTAATTCACAATTCAATCATTCATTTTCAATTATCTTAATCTTAGTGATAAAAGAAATTCCATACCAAGAAATCCAACCGGAAAATCACAATCACAAACTCTCCATAAACAATTTCAACAAGATGCTCACAACCAAAAACTTTTAGCAAGAATTTCACATGAGAATCCCCAACAAGGGTCTCACACAATAAATTCAACAAAAGTTTTACAACAAGAAGTTTTCAACAAGCACTTCATCAATAACTCACAACTAGACATCCAACGATAAATTCACAACCAAACACTTATCGTAGGAAATTTAATAATCATCTCTCACATCAGCAGTTACCACATAGTCAAGTAATTAACTCACAAATTTCACAAAGAAGCATGTAAGGTCATACCCTAGGCTGCAAAGTTGACATATGCTCTGATACCATATTGTAAGGATCCAATTTTTATAACTCGAAAATTCTCTTTTAAAATCCTTATTCGTGAAAGTGAAGTGATTACTTTTGAAAGACATTACTCGAACAGTTTGGAAACTTGAGTGAATACGTTTATAAATTTACAAGGCGGAAATATTCCAAACACCTTTCATTTCAAAAGCATGTCATTACACTTCCGTTCAAATACATCCTTTATACAATTAAACTTTCTCAAAATTACCTTGAATACAAACATTAGATCCACTTCATTATACACTTACAAGAAAGTTGTTTATACATGAATTCACTTTAACATGTTCTTCATATTACAAATATTTATCATATAACATATCAATTACATATTATCCACTACTCTATCATGTACTCTTCTCCGCAAGCGTCCAATGCGCTACCTCCACAACCTGAACCCAAATATACAACACATACAAGGAAAGACAGAGGGAGTAAGAACCAACTACGGCGGCCGTAGCGTGGATTTACATGGAGTAATAACATTAGAGTATTAAAACCACACACATCTAACATCAATCATGATAAGCATATATCAATCAACACAAATTATCCATATTCACCCTATAGTTAGACCTATCAAAATGGGTCGGGTATAGCGGGCCGGCCCGCCAAGGCCCGAAAAGGTATAGGGCTTGGGTACTAAAGTTTGAGTATTTTAGTTAAACCGGGCTTTTTAGCCCGGCCCGACCGGACCACAATAAATTCGGGCTCGGGCCGGGCTTACCCGTTCAGGTTCGGGCCATTGTCTACTCATTTTCTTCCCTCTCATTTGGCTTTTCAACTTCCCATCTCCCTTGGCTTTTTGCACTGGTAGTGTTTTGTTTTTTAAACAGTGTAATCGATTACACAATCCTGGTAATCGATTACATGCTGATAAACTAATCAGACCTGTGCATTTTACATGATGTAATCGATTACAATATACTCATAATCGATTACAGCATATTAAAAGCATCAGTTTTTGCATTTGTGTAAATAATAAAATAATCCGGTTTGGCCCGCAACCCGCAGTTCGCATTGGGCGGGTTTGGGCCTCATTTTTAGCAACATAAAATATAACCGGGCTTTTTAGCCCGGCCCGTTTTAGCCAGAATCAAAAGCGGGCTAGCCCGAACCCGTCCGGGAAGACCGTTTTGACAGGTCTACCTATAGTACACATATATCCCATACTATATGTGCTCTATAGTGTGCATACTTATTCATCACACATTATCCATATTCACCCTATAGTACACATACATCCCATACTATATGTGTTCTATAATGTGCATATTTATTTATCAGATATTATCCATATTCACCCTATAGTACACATACATCCCATACTATATATATGCTATAGTGTGCATATTTTATTCGTCCAAATATACTTATTTCTCATCATTCATATTCACCCTATAGGATATATATCCCATAATATATATCCTATGGCATGCATATGATTTTCATTCCGAGTATACACTTTTCACATCCTTCACATTCCGTAGTAATTTACCCTTAATCTCGTTCAACAATTCTGCACCGTACAAATAATCCCCATACCACATCAGGCAGGTCGAGTAATCCCCATACAACATCGGGCAGGTTGAGTTTCCACATTACACTCACATCCATGTCATACACAATCAACACAAGGAATCTCATTATTTTATCACCATAAATAACATACAACACCTTCATTGTCACAAACATACCTTTATCCATTTCAACACATTTACAGATCATCACACATTCATTGTTACAACACACCCATATATGTTTATAACAATCAACCACTCACAACATACTCATTTTGATAAACATACTCATATCCATTTTAACATATTCACAACTCATCACACATTCATTGTTACAACCCACTCATACATGTTTATAACAATCAACCACTTATAACATACTCATTTATACTTATGAGCATAAATATCTCACACATCATCATTATTACACAACATAACCATTATCATAAACAAAACACACATAACATATTCTTCATCATATACACATTAACGTTAGAACCATCTTTAATGATGGTGTATTACCATAAATGAGCATATAGCGATTTACTTAAATAGACGGTTTTCCCACACACATATATCTTCACTTTTATGGCTAATACATACTCATGTAAAATAAAGACTCTCATATGGACCACAAACTCCCAAGAGAGTTTCTATTCGTTAATATGCTCCGATTTTTGAGGGAAATCGGAGATGATGACTCTAATGAACTACTCTAAGACCACAATGGTCTTCTCCCTCACCTTAGGTTGCGTAAGCTCCATGGATCTGCAAAGAGCTCCATCTCACTCCATCTCCTTCAACCTCCATTGTTGTTTTTTCCTCTCCAAAGCTCTCCAATGTTCCACTAAGAAGCAAGAGGAAGAGGTTTTGATGTGTTTTTGAGGTATAGAGGAAGAATGAGTCGGAATCTATGGGGAGCCACCGTTGGGAGTGAAGGGGAAAAGAAAGTGAGGATTAGGGTTTGTGAAACCCTTTCTTTTCTTTTATAGTTGGACACTCTCGTTCGGGCGAGAAACCCACAATATTTTAATGTTTCAAACATGGACTCTCTCGCCTGGGAGAGATTCTCTCGCTCAAGCGAGAATCTCACAGCCTGCCCAGGCTTTCTCTCGCTCAAGCGACCCATTCCTCGCTTGGGCGAGACTCCCAGAATTTTTAATTTCCAAAACACTAATCATCTCGCTTGGGCGAGATTCTCTCTCAAGCGAGAATTTAGGAGTATGCCCTATTCTTCAAGACTGTTACCTAATTTCAAGAAGGATAAATTTGGGGTGTTACATTTCACATGCAGGGGTATTTGTGTAATGTATGTATAAAAATCATGAAGTTTTTTGTAGGGGTAAAAAATGAAGGGGTGATCTGAGTAATTTTACTAAAACTCATAGGGTGTGAGTATAATTTACTCTAATCTCTTTTATATGATTATATATATATATTTTATTCTCTTAATTCATCTCTCTTACATTCCCCCATGCTCCCCATATAAGGCTACTTTCATATATTCTATTTCTAATATGCCCCTACCACATAAGTCTATGGGACCAAGCAAAGGGTTACCTTTGACCCATAACTAAATGATAACTTTTGGCTCGTGACAACCGAAAAGAAGTTGAACTCTGACTCTGATATCATGTTAAGGTTCTATCTCCTCCCTTATGGACAGTATATTATTTACTTGTTTTCTTACTTCATCACGCGTGTATTTGGTGATGGTAAAACTTATTTCTTCATTAGATGGGTAAGATAACATCAACTTTTATATATATATATATATATATATATATATATATATATATATATATATATATTCACTATCTCAATCTCTTACATCAAATTTATTTATTCATAAATGCAGGCAGATAAGACAAAAAATAAAGGATGCACCAACTTCATATGTATGGGCTTTGTACAAGTTGAGCCACACTTTCATCTTGGGAAGCTAGTGGCTCAGACATCTATTTATAATGGAAAACAATTTGAATTGTTGGTCAATATTTCCCTGGTAAGCTTTATGATTTATTTAATTTTCTTATTATGCACATAAATTAGTAATTAATTAATGTAATCTATTTTTCTATAAATTAGTGATAATCAATAATATTTAATTCATTTGTTGCTTTTGCATTTCAAGATTCAAAAACAAATAATTGGTGGGTGAGGCTTAATAATATAAATCTTGGATATTATCCCGAAATTTTGTTTTCTAAACTGGCCTTTGCAAATTTGGGTGGTTGGACTGGGACGACATCAACTCCTGCAGGCATCCTAGTCCTCTAATGAGATCTGGGCACTTCCCAAATAACAATCTTTATCGGACATGCTATTTTAGACAAATGAGTTTTTAAATTAGCACTAGGACAAATCTTGGCCCCGTTAAAAATATATGCAGTCGCTTCTACGGACAGTAGTTGCTTTGGTGTAGAATATACAGGGTTCAATGATGATATCTAAGAATATTCTATGTTGTTTGGGGGTACCGGTGGAAATTGTGGTCAATAATGTTTTATCTTGATATTTTAAATTAATCAATAATTATTTTCATTTGTGTTTTTCAAGCCCAACCTCGTCTCTATATTATATTAGTGGTTTTACAATTTTATGTGTCATTCCTCATTTAACCCAAGAATGTGTAGCATCTAGCAATTTTATTGTAAAAATATGAGAATGCTACATATTAAAAAATTTACCTTCACAAAATTTATCATCCACCCACTTAACGGATTGTTTTACAAAAATAATAGTCGACTCCTGGAAGATTCTTGATGTACTTTACCAAATCAATGATTTCTTTTATCCATATTTCGACGGTAATGTGAGAGAATAAATAATATCTCACTTCTCACACTACAACAAATTTTGTGAAGGTTACTCAAATCTCCCCAAATAAATCAAATGAGACTGGTTGGAGAATTCACTAGATATATAGTGAAGATTTATATTTAATTTATTGAGGTTTCGATTTTAAAATTGGTAGAATAAAACCATTTTTTCAATTTTAAAAGGGTTTTATTCTACCAATTTTAAAATGGTTTTATTCTACCAATTTTAAAATGGTTTCTATCAAATATTACTCTTTTTATTTGAATATATATATCCAAGGATTAAAAAAAAGATAGAAGGAGATGATAAGCAAGGAATTTATATAATTAAAATAGATGTGAATAAAGTGAAAAGTAAAGAAAGTTTGAACTTACTGTATTTATTACAAACTCAGGTTGCATGCACAGGTGTTGTTTGAGTTATAGGAATAGGCATTGTGGAAGAAAGAACAGAAAGAAAACGTCAAAAGCAATGAATAATTGATGACAAAAACACAGCCTATTTGGCCACTAGCCAAATGTGGTATGGCTAAGCCTTCGGCTAATTGCATGTGAACCTGATTTCACTAACAACATTTTTACCTATTCCATTCCCTCATTTATCTTTCTCCACTTCCCCAATTTCTTCACTTCAAAATCCAACTTCTTTCGCTTAATTTCAGTTTCAATCACTCAAATCCAACTTCAATCTTTAGTCGCTCAAGTTCGCTTCATTCGTTCATATCGCCCTAAATTCTTCAATCGCTCAAATCCAGCTTTCATTTGTTCAAATCCTAGCTCATTTGATCAAATCCAGCTTCAATCTTCAATCAATAAATTCTAACTTCAATCTTCAATTACTAAATTCTAACTTCAATCTTAAACAACTATTTTGCTTAAATCAGCATACAATTAAAAATAGAGTAACTTACATGCAGATAATAAATACTAAAATATATTTTAAATGTGAAATGAGTCTACCCTATGTGTTGATCATCTGCTGTTACAGCAGGAGGTGGAAGAGCCACTAACTCCAAATCCACATTGATAGGAGCAATAGGCAAGGAAGTTTCCATATGAAAACAATAACGTATAAAAATGTCATGCTCAGCAGTATGAGTATCACCAACATGACAACGAAAGGAATCCATGCGTAGTAATGGTGGAAGTATGTGCCTGAACTTGTGAACTCAGGGCCTTCATAGGTTAAAGATAAATCAGTGGTATTCATGAGAAATTGAAGTATAAGGAGTTATTAGAAAGTGAAAAGAAAAGAGAAAGAGAAAGAAGAATTTGTGAGGATTGGTCTGGTTGATCAGTAGGAGTGACAAGTTCAACCTCATTTTCAGTATGTAAATGGTGTGGGGAATGTTCCGGCTCCTCAGGTTCAACATGTAAGGATTGTTCTGGTTGATCAATAGGCGGAATAGGAAGTTGTAAGGCAAGTGAGTGCGCTAAATTTGTGGGTAGCAGACTGGAGCATGGTGATGAAGTGGAAGTTGTTGTTGTTAAATCTACACAAGATTTAGAATAAGTATGAGGTAGCCAAGAATCAAATATGCTAACTACATGTTGTGTAGGAGGGGGGGATTATATTATGATGATTAGTTTTATATGGAAAAAATAATTCATCGAAAACAACATGCCGTGAGATAAAAAATTTCTTAGTAGAAGGATGAAAGCATTTATATCCTTTATGTGTATCACTATATCCAACAAAAACACAAGGAATAGTTTTGGGATCAAATTTGTTGCGTCTTGTGTCCCATGTGTAAGGGAAGCATTTAGAGCCAAAGACTCGCAAAGAGGAATAGTTAGGATGTGTCCCATGCACGAAAAAATAAGGAGTTTCAAAATTAAGAGAAGAGGATGGGAGTTTATTAATAAGATAAACAGCAGTAGTAAAAGCTTCTACCCATAGAAATAAAGGAGCACCACTATGGAACAACATAGTCATACCTAGTTCTCGTATTATTCTATGTCGTCTTTCGACCATACCTGTTTGTTCTGGTGTATATGGGCTTGATACCTGATGTATAGTACCTGTTGTATAGTACCTGTTAAACGAAAATGAGTTGAAAGTTTGGAGTTGATGAACTCACCTCCTCCATCAGAATGAAAGATCTTAATTTCTTTGTTAAACTGCCTTTTAACATACTACTCAAAGGATAAGTAAGCATTAACAAAATCAGATTTGTGTTGTAAAGGAATAATCCATGTATACTTAGAGAAATCATCAACTAAACATGCATAATATTTGAATTTAGAAATAGATAAAACGGGAGCAGGTCCCCATAAATCGCAATGTATTTTTTCAAATATAACAGAAGTAGAATGCTCAGAAGAAGAGAAAGGTAATTTATTAAGTTTTCCTAATTGACAACTATCACAAAGATGTTCAGGTTTAACAGTTCCAACTACATCAATGAACCCTTTATTCTTTAGTAATTGTAAAGCCGAAGTTTGAGGATGTCCTAGTCGCTGATGCCAAATGTCTGCTGAGCCAGATTTGAAGCGAAATGAGAAATATAATTCAGGAAAAGAAGAAAGAACATATAGATCACCCTTGCGTTTCCCTGTGATCATTGGTTCCCCAATTTCTCATTCCTTGACAAAAAAATCAACATTAGAAAACTCACAATTAACAGGAAAATGTTTGGTTAGTTGGCTTACAGAGAGCAAATTTTTTGTTAAATCGGGAACAAGTAAGACATCCTGAAGGGGCAGTGTGATATTTTTTTTCTTAATGAAGGAATCACCAATACCATGAATTGGTAGAGGAGAACCATCACCAGTAAGCACAGAGTCTGTACCTGAACATTGTCGAATGTTGCTCAGCATACTAGTTTTACCTGTCATGTGATTGGAAGCTCCGGTGTCCGAGATCCATTCTGTTTCAGCAATTGTATTGTCCAAGGTGAGTGCTGCAAGTGCTTGAAGTATATCATCAGATTGAGTTGGTTTCTTAGGCACCCACCAACATATCTTTGCTATATGACCTTCTGTGCCACAATATTGACATGTTTCATTCCGATAGAGATCCCGTTCTGCAGGAGTCATACGACGTTGTCCCGGTGGTGGAGGGCATCTCTGCTTGGTGGTTAAGATGTGTTAATTCTTACTTTGGCTACTAAGTTGTTGAGCCTGGAACCCTCGCCCTGTCGATGTGAAGGTTTGAGAGTTCCCACGGTTTCGAGAGAAAGATTGATGAGATTTTTGTTGTTGGCCATAGAAGGCCATTTGAGGAGCAAAGGTGTTTTGCATCTTAGCTCGGTTGGAAAACCAATTGCGTCGTTGATCAAGGCTTTGGAGTTGTGAGATTACCTCGGAGTATGGTGGCCTTGGAGGTTTTAGTATCGTTGTTGTGAATGTTTCATATTCAGGTCCAAGGCTTGTGAGGAGGTAAAATACCTTTTCTTTGTCAGGAACAGGTTTCCCAATTGCATCAAGGTTGTCACATAAACCTTTGAAAATGCGAATATGTTCACCAATAGTTTGGTCCTCTTCCTTGCGGAGGTATGTGATTTGTTGACGGATTGTGAATTCAAGTTCTTGTGAATCTTCTGCATATGCATCTTTGAGTGCGACCCAAACGGCGTGAACAGTGTCAATCCCGACGACCAGTCCAAGTGCTTCCTCAGAGAGGGTTCCGATTATCCAACCTCGAAGAAGACGATCAGATTTGCGCCAAGTGACGAATTCGTCAGTTAATTTGGGAACAAATTGTTCTGAGTTTGTGGTGTTGGTGGTGTATTGAGTGGGTGTTGGGTCTTCATTTGTAAGATGACCCACCAAGTCTTGGCTTTCTGCAAGTGCTAAGGCTTGTTCACGCCATAATGGATAATCTGTAGGGCTTAGTTTTAGGGTGATAAAGTTGCTGACATTGAGGGATAATGGAGTCATGATTTTGTAGGTAGTGTTCACAGAGGCTCTGATACCAAGAAGAAAATAAGGACAAGAATGGATTGATGCTATTCTTATTAGAATTGTGAAACGTGAACACTAGTTTCTGGTTTTTGTTACATTGCTATAGCAAGCTGCTGCAAGCAGCATAAATAGAGAATTGATCCAACGGATCAATTCTATACTTGGAATAAAATAAAGAAACATAAATACTATAAAGAAAAACATGGTAATTTCAACAACTAAAATGGAAGAAAATAATGGCCTTCATAAGTGATTGATTGAGTCATTTAGTTGAGGACAGCTGGGTATGGTTAATAGTTAGAACATTGTGGAAAGTTTAACCAAAGGGTTAGAGCATTTTTAATTCATTTAATTTTAAAATAATAACCAATGAGACCTTACATCACATTAAAAAATAATTTATATATTAAATGAGATGAGACTTTAAGTACTTTACTACATTTTTTTTATGGAGTTGAGGAATTTTGTTGTTGACATTGTGAACTAAGACCAAAATAATGTTTTGTTTTAATTTTAGTAGATCTGATACTATTAACAATGTGGATGACACAATGTAGTTTAGTTTCCAATAAAATAATGTTCTGCTGCATTAGCAATGCAAAGGTGTTCATATGGTAAAATAAATTCAAACGTAAGCCAAATGCATGAACGTTTTTTGGTGTTTTTGTTTTAAAAATATATTTAGCAACATTTTAGTTAAAAGCTTGAAATGATTTTTTACTCAATTATAAAATGATTTAATCTCATGTTGAGGTACATACCTATCAAAGTATCTAACTTCATAGTCTATTTTGAGAAAGCAATATTACATATTAATGAAAGTCTCCAAATTTAAAACACATAATAGAAATCTAATTGAATGAGAAATTACTAATTTAGCACCATAATGAAATTAAAAAAAAATTGTTAATAAACACACATTAGTGTATGATAGGTCCTTATGTTACATTGAGAACTGAGATGTCTAACCTATATCACTGTATTTTACCAACATATTATTGACAAGGCTATTATTATTTACTAATATGTTATCTTATTTCATATTGAATAGGTTTGTCAAGTTATTAATTTGATAACATTTTAATTTGAATGCTGACAAAAAAACATTTTAATTCGAAATAATTAGGCGTTGAAAAGATTAGTAAAAAGTTGTTACAAATATATGGTACACCATACTTTATTAAACAAATTTACATGAACGAACACAACTGCAATTGCATGGAATAGGTGATTTGAAGAGATTGAAGTTGGAAATACATCTTAACATTGAAATGATGTAAGTTTTACAAATAGCCTATAGACTTTGGACGGAAAACTAGGGGGTAATATAAATAAAAATGTAGAAAAAGTTAGAGTAAATTACACTCACACCCCCTGAGTTTTAATGAAATTACACAGACTATCCCTCCCTTTTTTGTCATTACACAAACCACTCCTCCCTCTTACACAAACCACCCCTAGATTTATACATACATTACACAGACTACCCCTGCATGTTATAAAAGTGTAATATTTTAAAAAAAAAAAACGTGTGATGAATGTTATAAAAGTGTAATATTTTTGTTTAAAATATTACACTTTTATATTATGCAGGGGTAGTCAGTGTAACATATGTACAAAATTAGGGTTGGTTCGTGTAAGGACAAAAAAGTGATGGGTGATTTGTGTAATTTCACTAAAACTCAGGGGATGTGAGTGTAATTTACTCAAAAAGTTATTATAAAGATATTTCCTTTTATTTACCAAATACTATATATCAAACATTTTTATTTAAGTTTTTTCACCAGATGCAAATTTGATTGTGATGGAAATAATCACACTATTTAATAGAACTAGCAAGATACATGTGCACATGCACGGGATAGTATTTTTTGCCGGATGATTGATAGCATATATTACATGTGTATGATTAAGAACATACAGGTTATTCATATATTCACATGTTTAAAAATACATATATTACATGTGCATTCGTATTGTTAATAACAAACATGTGACTCATACATTTTAATGGTTAAAAACACAAATGTTACTCATATATTCACATTGCTAAGAAGAGTATATGTTACTTATACATATGTTACTCGTACATTCACATTACTCGTACAAACATGTGTCTTTTGAACCATATATTCACATGATTAAAAATACACATGTTACATATGCATTTGTATTGTTAAGAACAAACATGTGACTCGTACATTTTAATGGTTAAGAACATATATGCTACTCGTACATTCGCATTGCTAAGAAAACACATATTACCTATACATTCGCATTGTTAAGAACACTCATGTTACCCGTATTACCAATTCAAGAATAATTTTATAAAATAGTTATATTTTCATCAATAAAACTATTTAACTCTATTATTATTATTATTATATCTTATTAAATAATATATTGTATAATAAACAATGTGTAGGTATATATTTTATTTTATGTGAGAGGTTGTACAAAGTGTTGTATCTTTATTGTGTGTGTCATTTTTATTATTATTATATGTTATTAAATAATATAATTGGTAATGAATGAATATTGTGTATTTTATCTTATGTAAGAGGTTGTATATTAACAAAGTGAGGTGTTTTAGGAGAGAAATTTTTTGTTGAGGTTGTGACACTTATCATAAAATGATATATGAGAACATTTTTTTCTTATATAGTAGATAGACTAGCTCTTTTAAGTAAAGATATGGAAGACTCAAACTCAAAATTTTATATAAGGGGGTCATCATTAAACCAATTCATGTTGTTTTCTATTAAAATATCATTGATATGTTATAGACCTATATAATTATACTATAATCATCTTTCAATTCTTATTATATATATTTGTCAACTAACCATTGCACAAGAATTATTATTTTCAATAATATCTCTCATGGTTATGGCATGTGTAATTTTGTATTCCAAAAAAGAAATAATTTATTTGACTTTTAGTATTTTATTTAAAATTCGAAATTTTAATCTCAAAATTGATTCTGATTTTTTTAAATTAATTTATAAGAAAATATAAAAATGATATATTAAGTCATATAATAATAAATTCAATTAAAATAATATCATAATACTATATTGATAAACACATGCGATTATAAAAAATGTGTTTTTTAAAATAAATGGGGAAACTAAAAGTAAATTAAATACAATCATCAAAATCAAAACACATCCTAAAATTTTATTTTTATTTGACATTTTATGCATTGATGATTTTAAATCAATCACATATAAAATAGCATGAAACATAATAATAAGATAATAGTTCACAATTATGAGAGATTAAATGGAAAATTTAAAAAAAAAAAAAAAAAAACTTGTACATTGCATATAAAGCTGGTTTTACTATAATTTTGACAATATTTCTTTTAATGAAAACTCTAACAATCTCAGCGACAATGCTGCCATATTTTATGAAATTATTTACAAAAAAATCAAGCTTTCAAATTTTCTTTAATATTCATTGATCGCAGTTAATATTAATTAATGAGTTAATGACTGTTATAATGATAAATAATTTTTTATTCCTTATATTGTAGCAAGATTGTATAATAGCTAGATTGATTGATACAGGAGATAAGAGTTAGATACTTAGATTCACCATGGTAATATTTTCGTTTGAGATGCGTACAAATATAATAACTGTATTTCTCTGTCTATATTTGGCGACAAACAACTACTACACACTTGATGGTAGGATTACAAGCATATCACAAGATCCTGAAGATTTGGATGGTTACATTGTTGATTGTATTGATATTAATAAGCAATCAGCTTTCGATAATCCCTTACTCAAGAATCATAAGATCCAGGTATCCAAACTGTAAACGACTTGTGAACTCCATTTGCATTTGCACTTAATTTTTTAGACTATATATTTATTGGCTTTACAAATTTATTAAATATATGAGTCACTCAAACTATATTTTTTCTCTATATAAATTGGATTATTTTATAAGTATTGGAATTGAAGAGGACTTGTGCCCAAAAGCAACTGTTCCTATTCGAAGGACAACAAAATATGATCTAATTCGTACAAAACAGTTATCAAATATGAATTTTGGTATATTAGATAAGAATATTCGTGGCAGACATGTGAGATTCATCTTCTTGGTCTTTCAAAACTAAATTTAAAGAATACTTGAAATAATCATTAAAGAATAACCATAATATACTTATACAATAAAATTTACAATATATTGATTAATAAATTATCTTTTTTGTAGTATGCAGGGTTGAATCTGAATAAAGATGGCACTAGTTATTATGCAATTAGCGGAATAATAGATACTTATAACCTACCTGTTTAAAACGCGACCAAATTACGAGTGCCTATATATATTTATCAAATGGAGGATCAGACATAAGAATGTTATCATGGTTGGATGGGAGGTTTTTCATTTTGATTTTATTTATTTTCCTCACTTTTTATTTTAATACGTGTCAAAATATTGATTAGAGATATATTATCTTTTTAGCATAAATTAGGTTTAGTGGCCTGTATTAACCAATAATCGATCAAGACATATAAGGTTTGCATTTTAATAGCATTAATACTTTAATAATGTTGTATTAGCACTTAAAAAATGATACATGCATTCTCCTATAAAATTAATTTATTATAATACTTTTTTCAGTGATTTGATATAAAAAGGATACTGCCACTTCCTCTAATTTAAGGATTTATAAACTAATTTTAAATAATTTAACAAATAAAACAATAGATATACATTTAAGTGTCTATTTTCTTTCTCTGTTTAAACATTTTCTTTCCTAATGTTTTTTTAGGTACATCTGGAGATAGTAAAACTTATTTCTTCAATAGATGGGTAAGATAGCACCGATATATATATATATATATATATATATATATATATATAATTAGTGTCTCACATCAAATTTATTTATTTTATGTATGAACGCAGGGGATAAGTTGCAAAATAAATGATGCACCAACTTAATATATTCAGGCTTCGTCCAGATTAATAGAAGCTTTTATCTTGGTCAACCAGTGGAAAATACATCTACTTATAATGGAAAACAATTTGAGATGTCCGTCAATATTACTCATGTAAGCTCTTATGATTTATTTAATTTTCTTCATATGTACATAAAATAATAATGAATTAACATAATATATATTTTCTATAAGTTAGTAATACCGAACAATATTTATTTCATTTGTTCCTGCATTTTCAGGATCCAGAAACAAAAAATTGGTGGGTGGGGCTTCAAAATAGAAAACTTGGATATTATCCTGAAATTTTGTTTTCTAATTTGGCCTTTGCAAATTTGGGCGGTTGGAATGGGATGACATCGACTCCTATAGGCAATCCTAGTCCTCCAATGGGTTCTGGGCACTTCCCTGCTAATAATCTCTTACATTCATGCTTTTTTAGACAAATGCACTTCCAAGATAGCTATAGAAAAGATTATGGCCCCAATATGGAAGACACACAAGTTTATGTAGACAATCCTAGGTGCTATGATATATCATATGCCGGTTGGAATGATCACATCCAAGGATATTCGATGTTGTTTGGGGGATCGGGTGGAAATTGTGGTGATTAGTGCTTATCTTGATAACTTAAAAATAAATAAGTAATAATTATATTCATTTGTATTTAAGTAATAATTATATATATTAAAACTATTTGGCTTTGCAATTAAGAGTGTCATTCTTCTTTTAAGATGTGAATGTGTAGTCTAAAGTCGGAAATACGATGATGTAGGCTTTTTGGCATAATCAATATAATTTATTAGTGCTTATAATGATACTAATAATTTCATTCATAATGTGTAATTTAAAACTTATGAATATAACATATCATTTAAAATAATCAAATGCATATTTAAATTTGAGTCAAACCAGAAAAATATCATAACTGTGATATGTTGTACATTACACGTATATGTAAACAATGAAATTCTAAAGTATTTAAACTCCTCAATTTCAATGAAACGAAATATAAAGTTTGCCTATTAATATTTATGATTGTTGTCATACATATGTTTTAAAAGGAATATGTTTTCATTGCAATTGTCTACCTAAGCAATATATTTAAAGACATTAAAAAATAATAAAGAAATCAAATCTTTAAATATATTGATTTTCATTTGATTGGATAATTGGATTATTTGTTTGATATCAATTGATACGATTGTAATCTTATAATTGTTGACACCTAGCACCTTTCATGCAGGAAAGGTTTTGTACTTATGCGTGAATTAATCTCATTTTAGATTATGTTACTTTTTTCATTTCAAATAATTTCAAATTCCATGTGTTATAACTTATAATTCACCATTAACTATTGGTTTGAGATAGAATAAAAAATTAAACAATAGATTTTACCTTTTTAAATATGAAGATAAATCATAAGGAACAATAGTGAAATGTGAGAATTAAGTTTAAGGTTTTAATGTTGCATAATGAAATAAAACATGAGTATCTTAATTCAATTAATAAAATAAAATAAAATACAATTTCAATAACAGCAGGATAATATTTTCTCATAAAATCAATTTAGGTATCAACCATTCATTTAGGTATACCCATTAACAATTAGTTGTAACTAATTGGATTGATATGATTATGTTTCCAATATATTACATATTTAATGTTTGATTATAGATTAAAGGGTTACATATATGCAATTATGAATATTAAATTTACATTAGAGAAATGTTACTAATCAATGTTATTAATACCGTACCGGTCATCAAAACGGTAGGGTACTGGTAGAGTGGTATAGCGGTTTAACCAATTGTTTATTAATTAAACCGCATACCGGTAAAGTTTGATATACATGTATAATATATTGACATTAATGTTGAAAAATCATTAAAAAAACAATAATTAATTTTTATTTTCATTAAAAAATTAATTTGAAATAAAAATCGATCATTATGACCGGTACGGTTGAATTGAAAACCGGCCGTATGATCGGTTTTTACCGGTTTTGGCCGATTTTTACCGGTATAATTGCATAGCCGGTATAATTATTGTATCATGCCGGTATTGGGACTGATTAACTGGTTTAGCAGTTCACTGTTTACCGGTTCAACCGGCCGCACGAAACGATTTTAATAATTATGTTACTAATTTATTCTTATCATCAATGTTATTCAAATTTCAAAACATCAATTCAAAAATCAAATGACTATTAAAATTGAAAGTTAATCGTATCTATTTCATAATTGTGTATTAAGTAAGGAATTCAATGTTAAAACTTCCAAATATTTTATATCTTATATATATATTTCAAATATTATATAGATGAAAATAATAAAAGTATACAAATTAAAACTAATGATATAAAATGATGAAACAAAATGACAAAACAAATGATAATAATGTTAATTTTGATTGAATTGTTAATTTTGATTTTTTCACTTTAGGTGATAAAATATGAAAATAGTTGTTAGAATTAATTGAATGATAAAATATTTTTTAGTTTTTTATATAAAATTAATAGCTTAGAGATGACATTGGTTATACAGCTTCTTCCGACTTTAAAAGAAGTTAGAGACGACTCGAAACGTTACGTTCCTATAAACATTCCATTAAAATTCAATGATGAAATGATGGTATACTTTCTTCATATTTTCATATAAGTTAATGATGACTCGAACTATTATCTTACTATGAAAATTCCATTAAAATTCATCGATAAAATAATTTAAAATTTTGTGGAATTAGTTTTACAAATATTAATTAAATTTTGATTACAATATATCATTGCTAATAGCGACAATAAATTAATTAAACACATTTTTATTAAAAAGTGTCTCAACAAATATGGTGGAATATCATAAAACAATTATATACAAATAAATAAGAAAGAAATAAAAAAAGGACAAAAAAAAATAAAATGACAAAACAAATGATAATGCATTAAAAGGGGAAAAACTAAAAAAGGGTTAAAGTAAAGGGTAACGTAAGAAAGAATAAAAGGACAAAACAAGAGAATAATATATATTCTCGTATTAGGAGATAACTTATCTTCTCTTGCCAGTAAAAGAATGACACGTGTATTGTTTAGTTTTAGAAATATTTTTATAGAAAATAATTAAATGGTACACATATCATGATTTTAGTGGTTGTGAGAGACAATTTATCTCCTTATAACAGAGATACAATATTCTCACCATAACAAATGATAATGCATTAATTAATTAAAAGGAAAAAAGGGGTAACGTTAAATTACCCCATCTGGACAAAGAGACACGAAAAATGAATTGCAACCGCAGTGAATTACATGTGAATTGTTTAATGGAATCTCGTTGAGAAAATTCCCTCATTTTTTTCTATTTCAACCAATTTCTCCCTTTTCTTCAAATACACTGGTTCTAAAAAATGAAAAACATATGAAACAAAATAATAAAAAAGGAAACTTTGAAAACTTGAAAACATGCATCACCCTGCTGCTATTGTCAATTGAAAAACTACAAAAAGAAAACAACCATAATTGAAAACTTACAAAAACAAGTTGTACCTTTTTAATGTGATACTAATGTTCCTTTCTTTGAGATTTCTCTACACTTTCTCTCTCTCGGATATGTTGAGGTAAAAATGACTCATAACGTTAATGAATTACTTTAGTCTCTATTAATACTTATTCTTTTAAAATTATCTAATATTAATTTATTTATTTATTTATGTAGTGTTACATGTAATTAATATGTAGTGAGACAAGATTTTCTTAATTATATATTTTTTATAGTGTACAACAATGCAAGTACACTATACCCCTATTTAAGACAATCAAGGCATGATATTTTACACTATTTTTATAAATGAGTATGTTCATTCATTTGTCTCACTTGTACTGTCCGTAGTATGTCACAGTCCAATTAAACATTGTCATCTAATTAAAAAATTAAAAAATATATTTTTTTTTAAATTACTTGATGCAACATAATTGGTTTGGGACATAAAAACAAAATTTTTTGGGACAAGTGATGTTTATTCTTTCATTCCATCATAGTTTATAAAACTATCCAAATTGTCAATATTATTCATTTGAGTCAACATTATTTTGCTTATCCCTCCATTATATACTTTCTTTCTCTCATTCTCTAAATTTTTCATTGTCCTCAAACTACTAACTATCCATATACTTTATAGATTCAATTTCCTTCCCATAAAATAAAAGCTCATAAACTTACAAATTAAAAACACCACTTAGAAAAATGAAAATGACAAGGTAGTAGAGGCTATGAAGAATGATGATGTCCTAAGCTATAGGAGAAAGACAAGCTGGACAGGGGAGTATCAGGCTCTTAATAAACAAAGTCTAATAAATGCAAAAGGGTAAGAGAATTGGTAAGGCAGAAGGAAAGGGGTGTAAGGATGCAATGGGTACCCGGATCCGCGGGTACCCGCAAAAAATATCCGCAACGGGTCGGGTCTGGGTCCATGTTAGGACCCGCTGTTAGATGGTTTGGGTCCGGGTAATAAGGTACCCAGACCTGTGGGTACCCGAACCTGCTATTTCTTCATATATATATATATATAACAATCTAATTGTAATATCATGTATATTGTAATATCATATTAATCCATAATTATAATATCATATTAATTCATAAATGTGATTGTTATGTTGTTAAAATATGATGTTATGTTGTTAAGTAATGATATTATGTTATTAATTCACATGCATGATATGATGTTATATTAATCAAAGAGATCATACTAAATCAATTTTTCATCCTAATGTTGAAGTTGTTTTTAATGTTTGTTAGAGTAAAATGAGTTGTGTTTCATAGTCAAATTACGTTGTTTTTAAAATTTTAATTTAAGTTTTATAATTTTTTTCTTTTTAATTGTCTAAATAATATATAAGATCATATGAAACACATATATAAATACATAAATTACTTGCAATTATTTTTAATATTTTTTAATTTATGGGTACCCAAGGACCCGTGGGTAGCATACTTAACTTGTATTAGCATGAGAATGGGGCGGGTCTGGGGCCAAAAACAATGCAGTTGGGCGGGTCTGA
The DNA here is from genome assembly GCA_009771035.1 of Lupinus albus. NCBI lineage: Eukaryota > Viridiplantae > Streptophyta > Magnoliopsida > Fabales > Fabaceae > Lupinus > Lupinus albus. The sequence goes on along the minus strand of CM020019.1, from coordinate 11,769,725 downwards.
ATAATATACTACCCGAACCAATCCATTGCCATCCCTAAAAGGATGAGAGAATGATCAAGTCACATTTATTGTATTCATTTCATACCTAATGGAATTAACAAGTGTGTTGGGATTCAAGAAAAACCATTGGCTTTTTCAATCAACTAGCAGCTCAAACTTCCAACATTGAGGATAAGGTTTTTCATGATGGCATGGGAAATGATTGGGCATCAACCATTAATTTAAGGCCCAAACGTAAATCTATTAGACCAGTTGGCTCCAAGATTACACATAAAATAAATATAACACTAAATTACACTGACATCCCTTTAATTTTAATGAAATTATACAGATCACCCTCTATTTTTAACCTCTATAAAAACCTCATGGTTTTTGTCCATCCATTACACAGACTACCCATGCATGTGAAATAATTGTAATTTTGTAGATAAAAAAAGATGATAAGTGTAATGAAGTTAAACAATATATGATATATTGTGGAAACAAGTCCAAATAGTATATGAATCAACACATTTTCATTATTTTTTGTTCGTTATAATATCGTATAAGAGTGATTTAAATAATATATCCTTATAATTATTGATTTATTTTGTAATGAACCAAAATAATGAAAATATATTGACTCATATACTATTTTGACTTGTCTCTATAATATATCATATATTTTTAACTTTATTATATTTATCATCATTTTTATGTAAAAAAATCGCACTTACTTCACATGTAGGGGTAGTGTGTGTAATGTATGTACAAAAATAAGAGAGTTTTTTGTAGGGGTAAAAAATGGAGAGTTGATCTGTGTAATTTAACTAAAACTTATGGGGTGTCAGTGTAATTTACTTTAAATATAATTATTTAGATTTTTATAAATTGTTTTTAAATAATAAAATGAAGATCTGGCCAAGTGTGTGGTCTAGATTACTTGTTAGTTATATTTTAATCCTATATATGTTGTACAATTATTAAAAAGGATATGAATAAATTCCTAAAATTATCTTTTTTTTCTATTATGTACATATAAGTTTCCATTGAACAAAGTAAACTAGTTGGTGTATGGATTCAAAACTTTGTTTAACTTTATGTTTTACAAAGTAGACTTCTTATCCTCTATTGTATTGGACTGACACACGTTATACTTTTTTTAATACAATTATTTCATTTATCAAAAAAAAGTTTCCATTGGACAATTGTCCAAACACCACCACACCTAGCCATCATCACCATACCCCACCTAATCGTTGTAATCACTACTATCACTATAATCACCATTATAGTCATCTACATCATATTCATACAAACACCTCCATATTCTCACCACCCATCACAAATTTTGGAAAATGATTTTAGAGCAATAAATATATGCTCTAATTCTTTGAACAAACAAAATATGAAATTATAATTTTGAACCAATTCCAATATACTGATCTTATTCTAATTCTACACGTCAAATTAAACAGAGCCTAAGATGATTTACTAATTTTGTTTGAATTTGACTCATAAAGTAGTGAGTATGTAAATATAGAATTCTAATTAGTAACTAGCCAAGTTACCCGTGTATACAGACGGTATTTTTGTCATGATTAATAACACACATGTTACTCATACATTCACATGATTAAAAATACATATGTTATTTATACATTCACATAGTTAAAAATGCACTTGTTATTCATACATTCATATGGTTAAAAATACACATGTTATTTATACATTCACATGGTTAAAAATATACATGTTACATGTGCATTCGTATTGTTAAGAACGAACATGTGACCCATATATTTTAATAATTAAAAACACATATATTACTCGTAAATGACTAAAGTATCTCCAACAATATTAAATGTATACATATAGAAATATACATACAATTTACATTACAATGATATTAAAAAAGTCATTATATAATGACAAAATTGCCCTTGATAAATCCAAGTGTCAAGCATAGGGTATTCATTTTAGTAATTACTATTTCTTCTCTGTTATTATGCTAACCTAGGAATTTTGGATGATAAAAATGAATGTGGTTGTGACACATGTGAAAACGAATATTGATGAAACTTTTTCCTTGTATATAGTATATATATTAAATACTATTATTATTATATCTTATTAAATAATATATTGGGTAATGTACAATGGGTATTAGTGTATTTTTATCCTGTGTGAGAGGTTGTAAAAAGTGAGATGTCTTTATCCTCTGTGGGAGGTTATTCTTAACCATACTTTTTGCCATATGGTTAAAAATACACATATTACATGTACATTCATATGAGACAGATTGATTTTGACAAATATTTAAAACCACATAATTATCAATCTTATTAAAGATATATATTAGTAACATAGTGTAATAATTTGATAAAATAAAATGAAATATATAGATAATCATTGATAAGTTGTGTACAATATTCAAAGTTGTTATGAAAAGTAATTTGATAAAATAAAATGAAATATATAAACTGAATTTCTTAACATTTCTAATCATTAGAAACCAAAATAGATTGAAAAAGGAGTTAGTGAGAGTTAGATTGATTAGAAGTTTGAAATTATATTATTAATATGGGAGGTACATAATACAATGTGTGAGGGTATATAATAAGAATATGAACCAATTTTGGAGGCAAAAAAAGTCAAGGAAAAGTTGACATTTGTCCATGAAGATTTGGCAAGAACCTTTTTTTCTTATATATATAATAGATGAAAAAAATTAATCTTGCTTGCCTAAACATTATAATCTCCACTTAAAAGGAAGATTATAACGTTTTTAATAAATTTGAACACAAACAAAGTTTAAAATTGGAAAATTAATGTTTGGCATAAACAGTGTTTTTGGGACGGAAGATTCGTGTGGACAATTGTACCAACCATAAAGTTTGTGAAAGATATTTTTAAAATATCTAATTTCGCATAAGCAGTATATACATATTATTTTTTCATGACATAAGATACAAAACAAATTGGTTTAGTGGTTGTATCTCTTGGAGTTGAGTTGTTGGCAAGTCATTAATTTATTGAACAGCTATTTTATATGTATGTTGTTTAATGCGTATAAATAAAAAAGAAAAAATACATCAGGTGAGATACGAACAGGGGTGTATTAGTTGCCAACCAGCATTCCTACCAGTTGGGCTATGTGACTTTTTCATTTAGTATTGAAACATTAATGTATATAACTATTCGAATCAGCCAGTGTTAGTGGTACGAGTTTCTCTATAAATAGAGACCCTCCAAGCCATAATGAACACAACGAAAATTCAAGCCTAGAAATCTTTCTCCACTTCTCTAATTCATGAGAGAATTGTGGGAAACATAAATTTGTAAAATACTATTGAGAGATACGCTTATTGTGCTTGTGCAAATCACATCAAGGTTTCCAAAGTATCCTGAAGGGGATTCACATTTCATCCCATTTGCATCCAATATACTTAGATTGGTGGGGGCGAATTGAACCTAAAGGTTAGTGTGGTAACACACGCTTTGGAGGTTTCAACGTGCATATCCATCAAAATCTTTTTTGTCCAAGTGGTGTAGCATCTTCCCCAAAAGTTCAAGATTATCCGACAATCTTTAGGTTCGATTTTGTACTAATGGCTGCATCACTCAAAGAAATGACTTCTGATTTTGTGAAATTGGAAAAATTTGATGGAGGCAATTTTATTCACTGGCAAAAAAGATGAAATTTCTTCTTACAACTTTAAAGGTGGCATATGTTCTTAACACCACAAGGCCATTAGAGTTGGAAGGAGAAACAATTGCAGAAACAAGAGAGAGACATAAATGGGACAATGAAGACTATATATGCATGAGCCATATCCTCAACGGGATGTCCGACTCCTTGTTCGATATTTATCAAACTAGTCATTCTGCAAAGGAACTATGGGAGAAATTGGAATCAAGGTACATGCAAGAGGACGCAACAAGTAAGAAGTTTCTTGTTTCTCATTTTAATAATTATAAAATGGTAGACAATAGATCTGTTATGGAACAAATGCATGAAATTGAACGCATTCTCAATAACTACAAATAGCATAACATGCATATGGATGAAATCATCATTGTATCCTCCATAATAGATTAACTCCCTTCATCATTGTTGCGGTCATTTCTGAACTCAACATGATAGAAGATGTTGATTCTTGGTGGATAGACTCTGGTGCTACCCGCCATGTGTGCAAAAACAAATAACTATTCAAAACCATCGATAAAGAAGATGGAAGTGTTTTGTACATGGGAAATGCATCAACTGTTCAAGTCAAAGGTAAATGAACAGTTGAAATTGAATTCACTTATAGGAAGACACTCACTCTTAAAGATGTATTTTATGTTCCTGAAGTTAGAAAGAACTTGATTTTTGTACCTTTACTTAATAAGCATGGTTTCAAATCTTTATTTGAGGGAGATAAATTTATTCTCTCCAAAGGGGGTATGTTTGTAGGAAAGGGATATTTTTGTGAGAATATGTTCAAGTGTAATGTTGTTAACAATAATAATAATAGTATGATTTCTGCTTATATTGTTGAGTCTTATGATTTATGGCATGCGATTAGGACATGTTAATTTTAGGAAATTTGATGATATGATAAAATCAAAATTAATTCATACTCTTAGTAAAAATTTAAATTCATGTACTACTTGCATGTTAACTAAAATCACAAGACAACCTTTTAAAAGAATTGAAAGAAGTTCTAAGGTGTTAGATTTAATACATTTTGATGTATGTGATTTACATGGTTGGCCCACCTTTGGTGGTAAAAAATATTTTGTTACTATCATCGATGATTGTATTAGATTTTGTTATGTTTATCTAATGCACTCTAAGGATGAAGTATTAGAAAAATTTAAAATTTTCAAAGCACAAGTAGAACTTCAACATGAAACTTTCATTAAATGTTTTAGAAGTAATAGGGGAGGAGAGTTTTATCATCCTAGTTATTTTGAGTCTACTAATATTGTGCATCAAACAACTGCACCATACACCCATACACAGAATGGAATAGCAGAAAGGAAAAATAGAGTGTTAGAAGAAATGGTTAATGTCATGCTATCCTATTCTAGTTTGTCAAAAGATTATTGGGGTGAAGCCATATTAACTGCATGTTATATATTAAACTGAGTTCCTAATAAAAGGAACAAGGTAACCCCATATGAACTCTGGAAGAAAAGAAAACCCAATCTAAACTATATAAAAGTTTGGGGTTGTAGAGAAATTGTAAAAGTTCCTGAACCAAAAAGAAAGAAATTGGGTGAGAAAGGATTTGAATGTGTATTTCTGGGATATGATGAAAATAGCAAAACATATAGATTCATGGTTATTGAATCAAATGACTTATATCCTGTCAATACAGTGGTTGAGTTAAGAGATGCAATTTTCCAAGAAAATAGATTTACATAAATTCAAAATCCCAAAGACATTATTCATTATAATATGAAATGTCTAGAAAATAATATATCCGATAAAGATACTTTGGCAAGTTCGGAACCTAGAAGAAGTAAAAGGGTCCGAAAAGATAAAAATTATAGATCAGACTTCCTTATGTTCCTTGTTGAAGGAACAAATGATTCCATCAATAGTTATGGACCAATTTACTATAATTTAGAAAGTGATCCAGAAACATATGATGAGGCAATAAAGTCTCAAGATTATGCCTTTTGGTAAGAAGCTATCCAAGAGGAAATAGACTCGATTATGGAAAATAAAACTTGGAAACTAGTAGATCTCCCACCAGGATCCAAACCAATAGGTTGTAAATGGATCTTTAAGAAGAAAATGAAAGTTGATGGCACCATTGATAATTTCAAGGTTAGACTTGTTGCAAAAGGATTTACACAAAAAGAAGGTATTGATTATTTTGATACTTATGCACTTGTTGCAAGAATTGCATCTATTAGAGTGCTTTTAGCACTAGCTTCCATCTATAAGTTGGTAATCCATCAAATGGATGTTAAAACTGCTTTCCTAAATGGAGAGTTAGATGAAGAGGTGTACATGAAACAACCTGAAGGGTTTGTTGTCAAAGGAAAAGAACACAAAGTGTGTGTAAGGACCCAAATTCTACCCTTGAAATTTTTTCCTTATTTAATCCAATTTCATGCATTTAACGATAAATTGTAATTACCGAGTGAATGAACTTATTTAAAAGATCTCACTTACTTCCTCACACCCAATCTATAAACCAAAAGTATATACCAAATCAGATAGCAAAAAAAACATAATTCGTATTAATGTAACTTAGTAACGACCGCATACAATTAGCTATGTGTTTCCAAAACACCCATAGCTACATATATCCTGAGTTACTAGTTTCCATGATTAATACCATGTACAATAATCATGTTCATAGTTACAAAATAGTTAGTTCAAGTACACCCAATGAGGTTACAAAAGAATGGATAAGAGACATCAAAATAAAAGCCTCTAAGCTCCTATTCAAAAACACCCATACTTCTTCCACCTACCTGCAATGGGATTAACATTGACAACACACCAAGAAACACAAAGGAGTAAGTCGTTAATGTAACACCCCGAATTTTAGTCTTTAAAAATTAGAGTATCAGTCCTGGAAGTCTCGCTTGAGCGAGAGATTCTTGCCTGAGCGAGAAAGGATCACCTGGGAGGGTGAAATCCTGGGCTATACTGGAGGATTCTCTCCTCGGCGAGAAATGGCAATTTTGGGCAGTGTAATCGATTACACAGTCCTGGTAATCGATTACATGCTGATAAAAGCATCAGATATTTGTATTTTGCATGATGTAATCGATTACACAGTCCTGGTAATCGATTACATGCTGATAAAAGCATCAGATATTTGTATTTTGCATGATGTAATCGATTACACAGTCCTGGTAATCGATTACATGCTGATAAAAGCATCAGATATTTGTATTTTGCATGATGTAATCGATTACACAGTCCTGGTAATCGATTACATGTTGATAAAAGCATCAGATATGTGTATTTTGCATGATGTAATCGATTACACAGTCCTGGTAATCGATTACATGCTGATAAAAGCATCATATATGTGTATTTTGCATGATGTAATCGATTACACAGTCCTGGTAATCGATTACATTATGATAAAAGCATCAAATATGTGCATTTTTAACTGATGTAATCGATTACACCATATGGTAATCGATTACATCTATTCGCTGAGCGAGAATTGCTCACTGTGAGATTCTCGCTTGAGCGAGAATGGGCTCGCTTGAGCGAGAACCCGACGAATGCTCTTTAAAAATAGAAACCCCAAACACATTTTAGGGTTAGAACTTGAAGAGAAGAGAGAGAATGGAGCTTTTCAAGAGCAAGGAGCCTTAGGACTCATCTTAGAGCTTGAGAAGAGGTAAACCTCTTGCTTCTTACTCTTCTTCTTCCTCTCTAACTTGTTTTGGGTATGTTGGATCTAATTTCAAAACATGAGAAACCATGGAAACTCATCCTTTAGAGTTATGGTTCGTTTTATGTTGTTTTTATCTTGTAAACTCTTGGTTTAGAGTTGGTATTTGATGAATGGAAAGTTTATATGGGTTATTCATGAAAAACCCCAAAACCCCCCCCAAAATAAGAATGAGTATAAAGAGAAAGAGATGAAATGTTAGATGTGGATAATGAGTTGTGCTTTGATGTTGTTATATGAGATGAACATGTATGTTTTGATATTTAGGAACTTGTATTGAAATAGTTTTGGAAATATTGAAAATATGTGAATCCCAGGTATATTTGATGATGAAATATGAGTCATTTATGTATTATTTTGAATAAATGACTGACATTGTTGTTATTGGTGGGAATGAGAAGAGATCCTAAGGTTGGAGGAGATCGTGGAGGAAACTGGTAAAGTTAATCGCAAATCGAACCCCAACACGCATCGAGGTAAGGATAAGTCTTTAATTTTGCATTTGAAATAGAAAATGTGTATTTTCTGGAAATGCAAAGACTAAGTTGTAAATTACGCATTTAGTATAAACATATATGGGTATGTTTATATTAAAGAAGGCGTAGATTTACGGAAAAGGAAAATGTGGGTATTTTCTGGTTATGAAATGATTGAGTTGTAAATTACGCATTTAGTATAAACATATATGGGTGTGTTTATATTAAAGTAGGCGTAAGGTTACGGAAATGAAAAATGTGTGTAATTACTGGTTATGCCATAATTATATTGTGAATTACGTATTTAGTATAAACATATACGGAGTGTTTATATTAAAGATGGCGTGGATTTACGGGAAATGATTGATGGCAAATCGATGAAAGGAAAAATATATTTTTAGCCGACCATGAATGGTTAGCGACTCTGGCTTGAGTATAGAAGCGTACACTCTGGCTTGAGTATAAAAGCGTACACTCTGGATTGAGTATAGAAGCGTACACTCTGTCTTGAGTATAGAAGCGTACACTCTGGCTTGAGTATAGAAGCGTACACTCTGGCTTGAGTATAGAAGCGTACACTCTGGCTTGAGTATAGAAGCGTACACTCTGGCTTGAGTATAGAAGCGTACACTCTGGCTTGAGTATAGAAGCGTACACTCTGGCTTGAGTATAGAAGCGTACACTCTGGCTTGAGTATAGAAGCGTACACTCTGGCTTGAGTATAGAAGCGTACACTCTGGCTTGAGTATAGAAGCGTACACTCTGGCTTGAGTATAGAAGCATACACTCTGGCTTGAGTATAGAAGCATACTCTCTGGCTTGAGTATAGAAGCATGAAAATGATTTATGAGGAGATCGATGAAAGGAAAATATGTTTTAGCCGACCATGAATGGTTAGCGACTCTGGCTTGAGTATAGAAGCGTAAACTCTGGCTTGAGTATATAAGCGTGATTTGTTTTAAGAGAAACGAGATTCTGCTTTTAGCTAACCCTGAGGGGTGTAGCGACTTTGGCTCAAGTTATGCAGCAAGACAAAATGAATTTCGAAAATGGTATACTAACCCTTTTCTAATGTGGACTATCTTATAATGACGTTTATTGAATTAACGACTTACTCCTTTGTGCGTTTTGTACTTTTGTCATTGATAATCCCATTGCAGGTAAATAGATGAATGGAGTATGCTAGTTCGGGAGCTTTAGGAGCTTTAGATGCTGGATTCACTATTTGCGTTTTTGTACTTTAAATGACTACTTGTGGATTTGAATGATTGTAACCATAGCTGACATTTATTTGGGTATTCGTAACCATGGGTATTGTTATATTTGGAGTATTATAACTTTTGGGCTCTTAGTACCCATGGGGAATAATAATGAATGAATTATATTTTTCCGCAATATAAGTCGTATGGTATATCTTATGTTAAAAAGTGTTTAAAGAGTGATAATTGAGAAACTAAAGTAGAATGGTGATTATGTATGTGGTTATTGATTCATGGATTGAGTGTGAGGAGGGGAAATAAAATTTTGAAGTAAGGATATTAAAATGATTATGTGAGTTATGAGTGATTGAATGGAATTGAATTAAAATGAGAAAAAAATTTCAAGGGTAGAAATCGGGTCGTTACAGTTAACTCAACAAATATCAATGTAAGTTAATCCACATTTAATAAAGTTAAATAAACGGTTTAAAATCAAGTTTACTTAAAAGCAAATTTAACGTCTATACTTTTGAAAATCATGCTACATAACTTGAGCCAAAGTTTGCTACATTGCTTGAGCCAAAGCTTGCTACATTACTTGAGCCAAAGTTTGATACATTGCTTGAGCCAAAGCTTGCTACATTACTTGAGCCAAAGTCGCTAACCAATCATGGTCGGCTAAAAACGAGTTTTATTTCCATTGGCACTCCACCAATACACTTTTCCGAGTTTTATTTTTATTGGCACTCCACCGATACAAAAACGGTAAATCCACCCCTCGTTGTTACAAACATACCCATATATGCTTATAACAACTAAGTGATTTACGATTTATTTCATTTCTCCGATTTTTATTTCCATTGGCACTCCACCAATACATAAACGGTAAATCTACTCCTCGTTGTTACAAACATACCCATATATGCTTATAACAACTAAGTAATTTACTATACAGTTCATTATCACATCAGAAAATCCACACATTTTCTATCATAGTGCATAAGTTAAAGACTTATTCTTACCTCGGTGAGTGTTGAGTTTGGGTTCTGGGCAACTCCTCAAGTTCTACCGACACCGCCTCCAACTTTAGGATCTTTCCTCATCCCACCATATAACACAATGTTAGTCATTTATTCCAAATATCATATAAACAACTTATATTGCATTATTTAACCATACGAGATATCTATCATATTTTCGATATTAGAAAGTAAACTCTTCTTCTACCTCTAGCATTTTACCCAATTTTCCATTTTAACCACATTTTCTCTTTAGGGTTTTGGGGTTTTGATGACTCAACCCACAAACCCTCTCCTTTCTTGAAATACTAACTCCATACCAAGAGTTTACAAGATAAAATAGCATAGAAATGAACCATAACTCAAAAGGGTGAGTTTCCATAGTTTCTCTCATTTTTGAGAAGAGATCCAACATACCCAAAAAGAGTTCCAAAGAGAATAAGAGAGTTAGAATCAAGAGTTTTACCTCTTCTCAAACTCTTGGATGAGTATCAAAGCTTCTCGCCCTTGGAAAAGCTCTCTTCTCTCACCTCTCTTCTTTTCTTAACCCTAAAATGTGTTTGGGGGTTTCTCATTTAATGCAACTCGTCGGGTTCTCGTTTAAGCGAGCTCATCCTCGCTCAAACGAGAAAATCCCGCCCATTTTAAAAACTCAGATCTGATCCTCTCGCTCAAGCGAGAATCTCACAGTCTCAACAGCCCCAAAATGCCATTTCTCGCCCAAGCGAGCCAACTCTCGCTCAGGCGAGAATCCTCCAGTATAGCCCAGGATTTCACCCTCCCAGGTGAGTCTTTCTCGTCCAGGCGAGAATCTCTCGCTCAAGCGAGGATCCCATGACTGATACTATAATTTTAAAGACTCAAATTTAGGGTGTTACAGTGTATAAATTGACTAAGTCTTCATATGGGTTAAAACAAGCACCCAAACAATGACACCAAAAATTTGACCAAGTTATGTTGGCTAACAGATACAAATTAAATGAATCTGACAGGTGTGTTTATAGTAAATTCCAAAATGGAAAAAAGTGTCATGATTTGTTTATATGTGAATGATATGTTAATCTTTAGTATTGATTTAAATGAGGTAGAAAAGACTAAAACTTTCTTATCTAAATTTTTTGATATGAAAGGTTTAGGTGAAGCAGATGTGATTTTAGGCATTAAAATATAAGAGAAAAAGACAATATTGGTTTGTCTCAATCTCACTATATTGAGAAAGTACTAAAGAAATTTGATCATTTTGATTGCAAATTTGTTTCTACCCCATTTGATCAAAATGTTAGTTTACAACCACATAAAGGTTGTCCGGTGGCACAACTAGAATATTCAAAGATAATTGGATGTTTGATGTATGCTATGACTTGCACTAGACTTGACATAGCATATGCTGTTGGTAGATTAAGCAGATATACAAATAATCCAAGTAAAGAACACTGACATGCTGTTAACAGAGTATTGAAATACTTGAAATGAACAATTAACTATTGTTTAACCTATAATGGATATCCTCCAGTTTTGAAAGGATATACAGATGCTAGTTGGGTAACTTATGTTGAGGATCATGCTTCCACAAGTGGATGGATCTTCAACCTTGGTGGAGGTGCAGTTTCTTGGGGTTCAAAGAAACAAACTTGCATAGCCGACTCCACCATGGCTGCAGAATTTATTGCTCTGACTGCAGGTAGTAAAGAGGCTGAATGGCTAAGAAACTTATTGCACGAGATACCTATTTGGCCAAAGCCAATGGCACCAGTACCTATACATTGTGATAGTCAGTCTACGCTTTCAAAAGCATATAGCCAAGTGTATAATGGAAAATCCAGACATAATGGTTTAAGACATAGCGATGTAAAAGAATTAATTGCAAATGGAGTAATCTCCATAGTGTTCGTAAGAACTGTAAAGAATCTTGCAGATCCTTTGACGAAAGGTCTGACAAAAAATATGCTGTTTAAAACATCATTGGGATGGGACTCAAGCCCAAGTCTAATTGATCACCAATAGTGTTAACTCAACTCACACTTGAGTAACATCAAGTCTTGAGTTCAATGGTGGAAATACACTATAAGAGTGATTGCAAGTACTTGAGAATAGATACATCCCAAATGTAAAAGTACCTGGACCATAAATACAAAGTTGGAAGTTGAGTTTTTTACTCTTAATGGACATATAGTATAAATTTGCTGGAATGCATATTATGGGTCCATTTCTGATATAGTCTACCTATATGAGGATGAAGTTGGGTCGCTTCATAGAGTTAAAGGGCTTGACTATTAAATTCTCATGAAAAGGGTACATGACACAAAACCTTATCAAATGTGTCATATTTACAATTCTTTCAATAGTACCGAGATTTCATGTGTAAGTCGTGCACATTTATTCAAATGAATAGTTGGTTCAAAGCTTGTCTACCAATGTCTATTCAGAATAAGTGGAACCCATAACTTGCTAAGTAATGGTTCAAATCGTGAGATACCATTATCTAAATCCATGATATTTCCAGATTTATGAGATTTCTTATATTTTAAAAATGGTGGAGGATTGTGAAAGATATTTTCAAAATATCTAATTTCGCATAAGAAGTATATATATATTAGTTTTTCATGATATATGTTACAAAACTAATTGGTTCAGTGGTTGTATCTCTTGGAGATAAGTTGCTGGTCTTGGGTTCAAACTCCAAGTTTGCCTTTTTTGTTTTTTATTTAAATACTTGCAAAAAATGAAAAGTAAAAAGGTGTCAATGCCTGGATTCAAACACGAGCATGCAACATGTTAAGGAAACACATTTGCCATCGGGCTACACGACCAAGTCTTTTATTTAGTGAACAGCTATTTTATATGTATGTTTATGAATGCGTATAAATTAAAAATGAAAAAGTGCATCCGGTGAGATTCAAACAGGGGTGCATTGGTTGGCAAGCAGCATGCCTACCAGTTGGGCTATGTGACTTTTTTGTTTTAGTATTGAAACGTTAAAGTATATAACTATTCGAATCCACTAGTGTAAAAACCAAATGTGTTTTGTTCCACCAAGTGGTATGAGTTTCTCTATAAATAGAGACCCTCCAAGCCATAATGAACACAACACAAATTCAAGCCTAGAAATATTCCTTCACTTCTCTAATGCATGAGAGAATTGTGGGAAACATAAATTTGTAAAATACTATTAAGAGATACGCTTGTTGTGGGGGCGAATCGAACCTAAAGGTTAGTGTGTAAAAATACTATCGCGGTTCATCCTATTTGCATCCAATATACTTAGATTGGTGGGGGCAAATCGAACCTAAAGGTTAGTGTGGTAACACACGCTTTGGAGGTTTTGACGTGCATATCCATCAACATCTTCTTTGTCCAAGTGGTGTAGCATCTTCCCCAAAAGTTCAAGATTATCCAACAAAAGTTTACTCGCACCTACCCTTAAATAAGGAAAAATCTCTCTCGCACATTATAACAAACACATAAGATTAACCAAGATGATCATAAACCATTGCATAAACTTGTCTCAGTTAATTCAAATCTATTAACCCATAAGATTATATGTAGTAAGGAAAGGGATGAATGTGATGAAGATGTAGAGGACAAATTCATGAATTTCTTCTCCCCCTTAGGTGAAGAAATAAGAGGACAAAAAGACACAATTCAAGTTCAATACAATAAGGATCAAATCAAAATTTATATAGAAAATATGAATGAAAAATAATAACCAAATACAAGAAAATTTCACATTTTAATGGAATTTTTTAAATTCCTCTAAATTAATCTTCTAGGTGATACTTCTTAATATGGATCCTCAGTCCCAAATATATTTTGTCTCCATATCTCCATCTAATAAAATTGTACCAAATAATATAAAATATTAATTTATATTTATAATTTTTTATCACAATTAAATGACATTTTACCATTGGCCCGAGACACCATTGGGACACCAAATAGGGACACCAGATCTCCATTCCATACTTCTTCCTCCAAATTAATCTTTTGGTCGACGGTTATGCTTGAATCTGATATTTTCCCTTCCTTTTCTACAATTGTATTTTTAATGGTTCATGCACTTATAATGTCTCATTAAACTAAAATGCTCCCATTTGCCACAAAACCTAATGATAACCCTAAAACATTGCAAAACCATTCATGCATTGCTCTTTCACAACCAAACAAAAGTAGCATCATCCCAAAAATAAGTGCAACCCATGGCCTCTAAATTCCATGCCAACACTCCCATTCTACCTCAGACCTCTTTCTTCATCAACAAACCTATCAGGTCTCCATAACTATTCACATATTTGATTCAACATTATGGACATGAAGAAAATTACTTGTGCTGTTCTCATTGCAGCTATCTCCATCAGTGCTGCATTTGCTACTTCTGTAGAGGTTCCTGCCCCATCACCTGACCCAAGCAGTGCTACCTCAAACACTATTGTTGGGTCATTGTTTGGTGCCTCAGTGTTGTCTTTCATTGCCTTGTTCCACTAACCTAAGAAAACATGGGATATGAGACTAGGATGAGAAAAAAGATGTAGTTTATGGAAGAAGGAATTATATATGGCTATATGAGTGACAATCATCACCATTATGAAATTCATACGTGTTTTAACAAATATTGAATGTAATATATATTGATTTGTTCATCTATCACATTTTTTATCACAAATATTTTCGTTTCATTTTATGTCTAGTTCAATAGGTATCTTGATTCTAGGTTTGACCTAAACGTGCAAGGAAACTTGTTACATGCATCAAATTATTATAAAGTGTGAGAAATAATGAAAACTTCTGATTTTGAGATCTATCATATTAAAGAAGTTTTAAATTGTTGTAGCGATCTTAGTTTAAAAAATATATTCTCAAAACACATGTTTTAGATAATTTCGGGCAAATACAATCAATGTGTTCACAATTAAAATCGCGATACATTTTTGACGACTTTCAAAACCTTTAGATAGGGTTGTGATTCTATCAAGTACTGGACCCTTCGGTACTGGATTGTGAGGTCCAGAATCATTTGAAAACTTAAAAATTTATTTTAATTAAAAACAATTTAAAATTTGAACCGTTAAAAACTTTCAAATGACACATGTCATCATCTCCCTTCAGATATCGGTGATTGTAGTTTTTAATGGCTCACATTTAAAACCTTGAAGATCGGTGTAATATAAGAATAACTACTGAACAAACAAAAAAAAATACAAAAAATGAGGACGTTCTTGATGGAAAATGATTATCCTTTTATGGTTTCTTCCATGAGAACTTTGAGACATGTGGCAAATTAATTTTTAACCGTCAATATTTTAAAATGCAAGAATATATTTTTAAATAAATTAATTCAGAAAAAATATTTTGTTTTTTCTTGTTTAACATCTTCCTCTTCAACAACATATATTACATTACTAGACTAAAAGAGAGAAAATATAGATAGAGAAAAGTAAACCCCATTGGCTTGAAGGCTCATCATTTTCTTCTTATTCGTTTGTCGCTCATCAGTGGGAATGGGAGTCGGTAACTCGGAGAGCAAGGAGTTAAAAAATAGGAGACGAGTGTTGGACTTTCCAGACTTCATGGTTTTGTGCAGAGCAAATTTTTTTGAAGAGGAAGATAAAACATTTTTTTCTGAATTAATTTATTTAAAAATATATTTTATATTTTAAAATCTTAACCGTTAAAAATTAAGTTGTCACATGTTATGATTTTAGCTTAGCACTGACTTCTCCCGGTACTTGAGAGGATCCATACTCGAGAACTATGGCATTCCTAAAAGACGTTAGTGTAATTAGGTTTTTTACTTTATGAAACATTACTTTATTTTGAAACAATGCTTTTTTATTTCTTGCTCGGAGAAATAAAAGCTATCATATTATATCATATGTAGTAATTTATGAAGAGGACTAAAGGTTTACGCTCACCCAATGCATTCATCAAAGAACAAAAATAAAATTGACATCATTTATTGTTTGTACATAATTGTTAAGAGAATCATAAGGAGCAGTTAGTCATAAAGTAGTCTTGCAAAATTAAACTGTAAATATGTGTGGGTATATTAGTTATAATTATGGATGCTTTTAAAGTTCAATGAATCTTCTGGAATAGTTGTTGCAGTCAAAGTTAACTCATCATCTAATCAACAATACGACATTCAATAATTTGATACTTATCACTCGAACAAATGGGCGTACACTAGCAGTGTGTTTCACCATTATGTCTTGCCTTTCACTCATCTTGATTGATAATAAGAAGAGTTTGGAGAAAAAATAGGGTTTTGAGAATGAGGATAAAGAACATGATTTGAGGTGGAACAGATTGAGAACCATGATTCATAACTATAGTGTTTAAAATGGAGAGTTTCTCTAATTACGTGATTGATATTGAAGAAATTTGGGTTTTAATAGCTGCATAATCACATTCTAACAGACATATAATCAATTAATACTATGTTATAATGATTAATCAAAGCTAAAGTTTCAAAACTTTATACAGTTAATTGATTAGAAATAATGAATTTTGCATATGTAAGATCAAGATGGAAAACTAAGAGGGGGTGAATTAGTTTTTTCCACGATTTAGGATTTTTTGCAACTTTGAACAATGAGTGCAGCGAAAATGAAGTTGCAGAAAATAAGAGTACAAAAATGTATAGATAGAGAGTAGAGAGAAGAGTATAGATACACCATGATTTTATATTGGTTCACCTTCTTGTCCACCGAATAATACGTCCAGTCCTCTTGCCACACATGAGTTTTTCACTAATTTTATGAGTTGTAATTGCAAATCTCACTCTAAGAATATGAGTACAGTACACATTCTCAAAAACTTCACAACCTAGAAGAACACCTCTTCTAAGTATCACTCTTCCCCTTTCCACAACATTCTATGGTGAAATGTTTATATCAAATATGAAGAATATGACTAGGGCAAAGATTGCTTATAAGATGTAATAATTCTAGACTTGCAACCCTTTCGATCTTTTCACTTATAAGTTGTACACATTACTCTTAATATTTTAAAGTATGAAAACTTAGAGAAAAACACTTGAATGCAACTTCAGAAAATTCTAAAAGTTAAAACTCAAAGTTGCAAGAACAAAATGTATGAAAGTTGTGAAAGATGTTCTAAAAATTCTATGAAATGGAAGATTAAGATGGCAAACTATAAGAGGGGGTGAATTAGTTTTCTGAATTTTCTGCACTAAAAATGTAAGAGTATGTACTTGCGGAAATGTTGCAGAAAAGTAACTAAGTATAGAACATAAAAATGAAAGAGTGAGAAGAGTGGAAGAACACAATGAGTTTTATATTGATTTACCTTCTTATTCATCGAAGGTTACGTCGAGTCCTACGACAGCAGAAAAGATTTTCAATTGATATTATGAATTACAATTATAAATCTCACTCTGGGATATCTAGTACATCACACACTCACCAATATCTCTCACACTTAGTAGAAGTCATCTTCTAAGCAACACCACACCCTATTGTGAAAAATGTACAACAAATGAATGAATAAATTTATTAGGGCAAAGATTGCTTTACAAGATATGACAATTCTATAACTTGCAATCCTTAGTATATCTCTATACAAATAGTACACAATACTCTTAGTGTTATAGTTATGAAAACTCAAAGAAAACACTAAGGTGCAATTTGAGAAAAATCTGAAAATTAAAACTCATGTTGTAAGAACAAAGTGCTGAAATTTGTTTGAAAGATTGTATGAAAGTTGTGTAAATTGTGTGTCACGAATTGGGTGTTTAATGGCCTTTAAATATGCTTCTAACCAGCCATCATACCCCAAGAGAAAGGTAGGAGACATTAGGAGTGAAACCCATTCGTTTTGGATAAAAGATGACCAGTTTGGATTTTAAAATCTAGTGTAACAACTCTTAGTGACCGATTACCAAAACTTAGTGCCCAATTGAGTAATCAGTTACTCTTTTGAGTAGCCGGTTGCTCTGTGTCATTTTTGTTGGGTAACATGTTACTTAGTTTGGGTAACCTGTTACTCATTGTTACACAATTCAAGTAACTTGTTACTCAGGTCAAGTAACTTGTTGCACAGGTCAAGTAACTCGTTGCTTAGCATTTTGAAAATTAATATCTTTTGACTCTAAGTTTCCAATTATTTAAAAATGGTTTTCACTTTGAGCATTGTAACTAAGTGTAGATG
The DNA here is from genome assembly GCA_009771035.1 of Lupinus albus. Taxonomy (NCBI): domain Eukaryota; kingdom Viridiplantae; phylum Streptophyta; class Magnoliopsida; order Fabales; family Fabaceae; genus Lupinus; species Lupinus albus. The sequence goes on along the minus strand of CM020019.1, from coordinate 11,751,465 downwards.
AAAGATTTAGGATAGAAGTACCTAACTTTGAAGACTATAAAATCTTGAATTCCTAGAAGCTTTGTCTTCTATGTCTTCAAGGTCTTCTTCCTTTTTCTTCTTTTTGATGATTTTAGTGTCTTCATCAAAACTATGCCAAGGTCAGGAGTACGGATGGCAATGAAAACCGAAATCGTGGGTACCCGCCCAATATGAACCCGAATTTAACGGGTTAAACCCGTTGTTACTGGGTTCGGGTTTACCCGATATTAAATTTTGGGTTCGGGTGTGGTATATGTGATACCCTACCCCGAACCCGCCCAAGAAGCGTGTGTATTTTATATAATTCAGAATCTCTAAACTCATGCATCAATCTTGGTAGAACATAGTTTAAAAATCTAATTCATGTCAATTAGCATTGCAGTTGTAAAAGCAATAAGTAAAAGTTGCAAATTGATTTCAGGATTTGTTCCTCTTACTCATCTAATTTAGTGTACTTATGAAAAAATTCATCATTTTCGTAGATTATAAGATAATAGCAGTAATATATTTGCACGTTAAGTCTTAATCCCCACTACCACATGAGTTTAAATTTTTCGAGTTTCCCGTCGGGTTCGGGTTCGGGTTCTCCGAAACCCGATGGGTTCAGGTTTGATATTAGCATTTTAAACCCCACTCACTTCGGGTTCGGGTTTGGGTTTTGGATTTCGTGTTTGGGGTTGGGTAAGCACAAAACCGACCATGACCGTCCCCGTTGCCATTCCTAGTCAAGAGCAAGATCTTCATCACAATCTCCCTCTCTTTGATGATGACAAACCAACATCGTCATGAAAGATTGAGTTTTTTTTTGTTTTTGCATATTTGATATGTTTGACTTGAGTATGTTCCCCTATCTTATATGCCCCCCCTTTGTTTTTAATATATGCCCTTAAATATTAAATCCAGAAAACACAAAACTCCAACTTTTCTCCCCCTTTGACTTTACAAAAAATAAGAAAAAACAAAGTTTCCAGATGCGCAATATATATATATATATATATATATATATATATATATATATATATATATATAGAAAAAGGTGCAAGATATATATGACTTATGTTTAAGCCAAAGTCAGCAATATATATATGAACCATAAAGTATATGCTATAAGATGATGTAATAAAATTAAGCAATATAGCAAGTGACATTGAATGTAAAAAGGTTCATAAAAACAAAATTTAAATAAGTTAAATTATTACAAAGCCAAAATTCTACAAGTTCACAAACAAAATCATTGAAAGTACAAAAAGCACCAAATTCTAAACAACAACCCTAAGACTCATGTTCATCACTATCATCATCAAGGTCCATGTAATCCAACTGGTTAGATAATTTTCTAAGTTCCACTTGGACTTGTTGATTCTGAGCATCAAGGGCATCCATCCTTGTAGTGATGAATCCTTGAAACAAAACCAACTCATCCATAATCATCTGATTGCAAGGCATGACAGAAGATGCGAATGACTCGACATAGAATGTAGAGGGTTGAGGTGTAGGAGGGTCAACATAAGGATTTTCCATAAATCAGCTAGTTCATCACTTTGATGTTTGTATAGCTGATCAATGGGGTCCCAAAAGAATCTCATTTTGTGGATCACATCCTCATCGATCTTGCTATCTCTATTATCCAATTTGATCCTAGACTCTCCAATAGTGGATATACCAAAGTGCTTATAACAATATTATGCTAAATAGCATACATTAGTTATAGTTCCATATCATTGATTTGTGAATGCTTGGAATATTTTGGAACCACAATATAGCTTAGAAAATAATGCAACAAACGATCTCTAGATTGAGATTCCTGACAGAGATGATATCTTTACTCTTAACAGCTTCATCTAAATCCCTTTGCTTACGCTCTAATATTTCCCTCTAAGAAAATCTACACATAGAATAGTAGAAATGTGTTCTATCATAATCCTCCTGTGAACATTGAAGTCCAAAACCAACCGTAGCACCTATGCATGGTATATTAAAGCACACTGAACTGAAAGTCCTCAAGTCTAAGACAATTTCTTCACCCTTGACTGAGAAAACATTTTAATTTTCCTCAAGTTTAGGTTGCAATAAAATACTCACACGAGTTCTGGATAGTAGGCACAATGTTCCTCGCATAACATAAACAAGTTTTGTTGCCTAAGAAGGGTGGGGAAATGGAAATCATTAGACTCAAAAATAGTGTAACTTACCATACTTAGGAGTAAACAATTGTCTCCCGAGAAAATGATTTGTGAAGATGGCGTGTCAAGTCCAACTGATTAGCCTTGGAAAAAGTTTTGTTGCTTCCTCTAAGAAGAATTGGTATGTTGCTTCTTGGTTCTTGACGAAGAAGTCATGAAATTGAGGTTTTGAAAAACTAGATTTTTGAGATTTTAGGGTTTTTGATTTAATGCTCTAAACTTGAAGATGGTGGTTGGAAAGTGTTGAAAATAAAAAATGTGATAAGAATGTCCATAAATTCCAAGTAAAAAGAGCAAAAAAATTGGATTTCTAGAAGTGGATGGGGTACCACATTTTAGAGGTCTAGAGGAAGATGATGAAGTGTTTGAAAATGGGAAGGAAACTTTAAATATATGCAGTAATCGGTTACTCAAATAGAGTAATTGGTCACTCAATGTTAAAATACCTAGTATTCATAAATTCATTTTTTGGTAATTGCTTACTCTCTATAGTAATCGGTTACTCTAGCTCACTGCATCATCTAGTAATCGTTTACTCCCTCAATTCTTGAATCCCTCAGGCATTTGATGCTTGGGAATCCCCAAAATGAAAATTTAAGCAATTTAAAGCATGTTTAAGCACAAATAGGCATGCAATACACATAATGAAGCAAACATATAAGCATGTGAACATATTTATGACAAGTTAGCTTTATCAAGAATGCCTAATTCTCGTCTAATTTTATAAAAAGGTTCTTTAAGCAAAGGTTTGTAAAGATATATGATAATTAGTCATGTGTATCAACAAACTCTAAGAGTACATCCTTCATTTGGACATGGTCCCGAAGGAAGTGATGAATTATATAAATATATTTGGTTCGAGAATTCATTACCGGATTTTTTCAGAGGTTGGTAGCACTAGTATTGTCACATTTTAAAGGAATACAAACCAAGTCAAAGGCATTGTCTCACAATTGTTGTTTAAGTCACAATTCATAGGAACAACAACTACCTGTTGCAATGTATTCTACCACAGTAATACTTAGAGCAACACATGCTTGCCTTTTACAAGACCAAAAGACCAATGCATTTCTTAATATGTGACAAGTAATGCTAGTATTTTTCCTCTCAGTTTTGCCTGGGCGAGAAAGGCTCACCTGGGAGGGTGAAATCCTGGGCTATAATGAAGGATTCTCGCTTGAGCGAGAGTGGTCTCGCCTGAGCGAGAGTTGTCTCAACTAAGCGAGAAAAGTAACATTTTGGACCTGTCGAGGCTGTAAGATCCTCGCCTGAGCGAGTGGATCATCGCTCGAGCGAGAGATGCCTCGCCTGAGCGAGAGTTCCCTCGCTTGGGTGAGAGGGTCAAATCTGAGTTTTTAAAATGGGCGGGATTTTCTCGCTTGAGCGAGAATGGGCTCGCTTAAGCGAGAACCAGACGAGTTTGCATTAAATGAGAAACCCCAAACACATTTTAGGGTTAGAAATTGAAGAGAGGTGAGAGAAGAGAGCTTTTCCAAGGGCAAGGAGCTTTGTTACTCATCTAGAAGCTTGAGAAGAGGTAAAACTCTTGATTCTAACTCTCTTCTTCCCTTTGAAACTTGTTTTGGGTATGTTGGATCTCTTCTCAAAATGTGAGAAACCATGTAAACTCACCCTTTTGTGTTATGGTTCGTTTTATGTTGTTTTTCTCTTGTAAACTCATGATTTAGAGTTGGTATTTCAAGAATGGAAAGGGTTTGTGGGTAGGTTCATGGAAACCCCAAAACCCTAAAGAGAAAATATGGTTAAAAAGGAAAATGGATAAAATGCTAGAGGTAGAAGATGATTAAGCATTCTAATGTTGAAATATGAGATGAATATGTATGTTTTAGATGTTTGTAAACTTATAATGAAAGTAGTTTAGAAACATTGAAAATGTGTTAAATCTCTTATGTGGTTAAAGATGCCAAATGAGTTATTTATGTGTTATTTGGAATAAATGACTAACATTGTGTTATATGGTGGGAATGAGGAAAGATCCTAAAGTTGGAGGCGATGTTGGTGGAACTTGCAAAGTTACCAAGAACCAAACCCAACACTCACCAAGGTAAGGATAAGTCTTTAACTTATGCATTGTGTTAGAAAATGCGTGGATTTTCTGGTTGTAGATAATGAATCAAGTTGTGAACCACTTATTTATTATAAACATATATGAGTGTGTTTGTAATATTGATGGCGTGGATTTACTGTTTATGAATTGATGGAGTGTCAATGAAAAGAAAACTCGTTTTTAGCCGACCATGATTGGTTAGCGACTTTGGCTCAAGTAATGTAGCAAGCTTTGGCTCAAGTAATGTAGCAAGCTTTGGCTTAAGCGATGTAGCAAGCTTTGGCTCAAGCAATGTAGCAAGCTTTTGCTCAAGCGATGTAGCAAGCTTTGGCTCAAGCGATGTAGCAAGCTTTGTGATGAGTCAAATATTACACACTATTAATAACCTTATTTTACCATTGTTAATGATTCTTGGTGTCTAATTGACTTTATTTGGCATTGTTTAGTGTTTTAGGCTTTATTGGACTATTATTCCTAAAATGAGTTAATTTGGGATTATTTAGCCTAATTAAATCTAATTTCATTTTCAGGACATATTTGGCACCAAGGACATTTTGGGCATTACAAGGGGAAGATGTGTGCTAAAGTGAAGATTGTATTTAGTTATAGGATTTTTAATTCCGTTTGAGGTTTTGGGCCCATTGTTTAGGGCCCATTTCGGTTTTACCCTTTAATAAGCTTAGAATTTCGTTTTCACACACAACTTTAAATTACATTTTCGTTTTCCCCCTTTTGGGGTTCTTTTAGGTTTTCGTTTTTCATCTTCTTCCTCCTCCAAATTCGGTTTTGCTTCTTCCTCCATGGAAGGCTAGAGGTTTAGTGCTAAATTCCTTTGGTAATGTATCACACTCTTGAGGTTTTGTGCTTAATGCATTTCGGTTTCTCTTTATTCGTTTAATGCAATTTCAGTTTCTTTATGTTTGAATCTTCTATCCTATTTCAGATTGTGGTTTTCTTAATTCTATGGTTTTGTTGTAGGTTTGTGAACTGATTTTCGCTTAGTTAATTAGTTCTCTAGCACATAATCGCTTAGTTTATGTGAATCTGTAAATGCTCTATGTTTATGTTGATTTCGCTTAGTTTGAAACTTAGCCATTAGAGTTATGAACAGATTAGGAATTCAATGTTTCGATTCTGAAATTGATGCTTTGATTCGTGTGACTTTGTTAACTGTTTGTTGCTTATGCCAATTTCGCTTAGTTAGAGGTTTATCAATTTAACTTTGAGTTGATCATCGCTTAGTTAATCGAATCTCAACAAAGGAACACTGAGAATCTGATTTTGATATATTGGAACCAAGGATTGAGTTGTGAACAAGGAAACCAAAGGGATTTAACCTCTTTACTATTCTGTTTTCTGTTTGTGTTCTGTTTTAGCTTAATTTCATAGCATAACAACCACTAAACCCCACCCCCCCCTCCCATTGTGTGTGTGCGTGTAAGGTGTTTGAACCATTGTGTGAAAGATAATCTTTGGGAAACGACCTAGGAGTCACTTCCTAGTACTATACTTAATTGTTATATTATTTGTATCGGGTACGGCCTCGATCAAATTTGGCGCAGCTGCCGGGGATTATCGATTCATACAAAGGTTCTCTGTAGTTTCATAAAGCTTAGTTTAGTGTAGTGTAGTTTAGTTAGTCATTTCTATAGTGCATTTTTGGTGAAAATTCTGATATTGGTGTAAAAAGCTGTTAATGTGCACTGTTCACTGTTCACTATTTTGCCATTTTTCATGATTTATGTGATTCTGTTTTGCTAGTTTATATAGCTGTGGGTGGAATTTTTGCATGAAATTTTGTTTCCACACTTCTTTCATCCCACATTGAACACCAGAGAAAGCAGAACCACTTTCCGAGCTGTAGTTCGTGAGATACAACTTTATGGTGAATAGTGAATTGTTGGAAATTTGTTTTTAGGATAACTTTGTCTCCATATATCAGAATTGGACATATGACGTATGCATTTGGGGTAGAAAAATAAGTTCTACCCACTGCCACACACTCATTCTGTCACCTCCGAACCAAAAATCCGAAAAAACCCTTTTTACTATTTATTTTTTATTTTTTAAGGTTTATTTTTTATTTTTCAAGGTTTATAGTGAAACTGTTTTGCATTTTTAACATAGTTAGGCTTTGAATTTTTTCTTGAAACTTTTTGTACATGTTCTATATGATTTTAGGATGTTATTGATGCAAATACTTGGTTGATTCTACAATTATAACATGAATTTCCATTATTGTTGCATTACTTTCTTCCTACTGTTGACTGTAATGCATGACTAGGAGGAACACATGCATTTTGCATTCAATAAATCCAGAAATTGATAGAACATATCATAGGTTAGTTAGACAAAATAGGACTTTAGATACTAATTTTGTTTCTGTTTCTGAACATCCTGTTGCTGAATATAGTGATTCTGTGCATTCTGTTGCATTTCCTAATTTTGACCATTCTGTCCATTCTGAAAATATGGCTCAGCCACCTACTCCTCCTGGTCCCCGTGAGAGGACATTAAGGGAGTTAGCTGCCCCTGATTTTACTTATGACAGTTTGTGTATCCAATATGAGGATGTACCATATGTGCTTAAAACTGGACTAATCCATTTGTTGCCTAAGTTTAATGGACTTGTAGGTCAGGATCCTCATAAACATCTTAAGGAGTTTCACATTGTCTGCTCAACCATGAAACCACATGATGTTATGGAGGATCACATTTGTCTAAAGGCCTTTCCTCATTCACTTGAAGGCCCTGCAAAGGATTGGTTGTACTATATGGCTCCTGGTTCCATCACAAGTTGGGGTGACTTGAAGAGGTCATTCTTGGGTAAATTCTTCCCTGCATCCAGGACCACTGCAATCAGAAATGACATATCTGGAATTAGGCAACAACATGGTGATAACTTGTATGAGTATTGGGAGAGGTTTAAGAGATTGTGTGCTAGTTCTCCTCATCATCAGATCTCTGAGCAACTCCTCCTGCAGTATTTTTATGAGGGTCTGAACAATATGGATAGGAGTATAATTGATGCTGCTAGTGGTGGTTCACTTGGGGACATGACTCCTTTTGAGGCAAGATGTTTGATAGAGAAGATGGCTTCCAATTCTCAACAATTCAATGCAAGGAGTGGTGATGCCATAGTTGTAAGAGGAGTCCATGACGTTGGGACAAATGCAGCAAGGCAAGACAAGCTTGAGACTAAAATTGATTCCCTCACCACCTTGATCACTCAGTTAGCCATAAATCAGCAAAAATCTTCAATGGCAAGAGTATGTGGCATTTGCACCTCAAGAGACCATTATAATGATATGTGTCCTTCTCTGCTTGAGCCAAGAACTGGTGATCATCCTAAGGCGTATGCTGCAAACATATATAACAACAGACCTCCACATCAGCAGCAACATTATGATCCACCCTCATCAAGCACATACAATCCTGGTTGGAGAAATCAGGTACCATTTCAGAACAATAATGTTGGGCAGAATAGATCATATGTGCCCCCACCAATCCAACAACAGAGGCATCAAATGATTAACAATCCTGCACCTACTGAACCCTCTTTGGAAGAATTGGTGAGACAGATGACAATGCAGAACATGCAGTTCCAGCAAGAAACCAGAGCTTCAATTCAAACACAAGAGTCTTCAATTCAAAATCTAACTACCCAGATGGGGCAGATGGCTACTTCACTGAACACATTGCAGTCACAGAATTCTAATAAGTTACCTTCTCAGACTGTGCTTAACCCAAGGAATGTGAGTGCCATCACCCTCAGATCAGGCAAGCAGACTGAAGTGCCTACACCTAGAACAAATTTTGTTCTTCAAAAAGAACATGATGCATCAAAAAGGAATAAATCTGTTTTAGAAGAAAATGAGAATACAACAAGAGAAACTCATGCAAATCAACCTTCCTCAAGTGCTGCACAACAACCATTTTCCATTCCTCTTCCATTTCAACCAAAAATCATTCCAACCAAGAAGATGGGGAATATGGAAGAGCTGGACAAGGACCTCTTGGATACATTTAGAAAGGTTGAGGTGAACATACCTCTCCTTGATGCATCAAGCAGATTCCGAGATATGCCAAGTTTCTAAAAGAATTGTGCACTCACAAGAGGAAGCTGAAAGGTAATGAAAGGATCAACATGGGAAGGAATGTTTCTGCCATGATAGGTATGCCCATTCCTCACATCCCTGAAAAGTGTAAGGACTCAGGTACATTTACTGTACCTTGCATCATAGGTAATAGAAAATTTGAAAATGTCATGCTTGATTTAGGAGCATCCATTAATGTTATGCCTATGAATGTTTTTAAATTCCTTTCACTTGGACCCTTGCAACCTACGGGTGTGGTAATCTAATTAGAAAATAGGAGTATTGCATACCCTGCCGGTTTGGTAGAGGATGTCTTGGTTCAGGTTGATCAACTGATCTTTCCTGCTGATTTTTACATTCTTGATATGGAAGAGGGATCCCCCAGTTTTTTAACACAGTTCCAATTATTTTGGGGAGACCATTCTTGAGAACAGCCCGAACCAAGATCAATGTCCATGCTGGGACACTTTCTATGGAATTCGATGATAAAGTGGCTCGGTTTAACATTTTTGATGCTTTAAAGCATCCATTCGAGGGCCACTCTTTATTCCACCTTGATTTGCTTCATGAGTTCAATGATACACACCTTTCTAATTTTCTTCATGATTTTCATGCTCCGTCATTAACTAATTCATACACTTGTCATGCATGCACTTATTCTGAAACATGTAGTTTTTGCATTGATGAGTTTTTGAACATTGATATTGACATTGATGTTCCTTGCACTTCATTGTACACTTTCCATGCATGCACTGATTCTGAGCTGTGTGACTCTTGTATTGATGAGTCTCTTAATATTGTTGTTGATTCTCCTGTTATACATTCACATTGCACTAACACAATTGATGCAGAAATCAGACAACAATCTGATTTATTTGTTCAGGTGCAGGCTGCAACAAAGCCTAACTTTGCTACTTTCTTTCCATCTGTTTTGCAGGCACCTGATTGGACATCCCCATTTGACCTTGAGTGCGACACTGTTGTTTATGCTTTGGGGACTGTCCTTGCTAGTTATGAGTTTGATTTCCTCCCTCCATGATTAAGGGAGTTTTTCTTTCTTTCTCTCATTCCTTACTTTTTATTGCACTAGTCCAATTACAATTTCTAATATAACTGCGTGGATATTCTGGCTGTGTTCCATTGGGACAATGTGTAGTTTAAGTGTGGGGGGGAGACTAATGTAGGTTTATGTTGATGCATGCTTTTCTTTGATTCATAGATATTGCTTAGATTTTGGGCATTTTCTCTCATGCTTTGTTTTAGTTGATTCTTGATATTGTGTTGTGAATCCATATATTTTCTGTGTGTTAAGTTACTTTTGAGAATTGAGAGGTTGAGGCAATTGTGATAGTCTTGTCTCTTGTGAGATTTTGAGCCTTAATTGAGGATGGATTGATGTATGCCATCTAGTATTCTTTCATGTGTGATTGTTGCACTCTTGATTACTTGCACTCTAGAACTTGACATGTTTCTTGTTGATACTTGATTTTCATATTGCACATTTTGAAGTGATTTAGGCATTTCTTTTGATTAAGCCACATGCCATATAGCCTACCTTGAATGAAATTATCCTTTTGCTAGCCCATTTGAGCCTTTTTACCCCTTTCTTTGTTATATAGCTCATTACAAGCCTATAAGTGAAAAACCATGATTATCCTAACTTTAGGGAATTTTGGAGCTTTGGAATTGTTTTGGGAATGGGTATTAAAGTAAGGGTGCATTGTTATTCATTTCTTATAAGTTTTGGGTATGACTCATGGGTTGGTTAATACATTTTTGTACATAAGTGTGGTGTATTGAAAAACAAAAAAAAATACCAAAAAGAAAAGCAACAAAAAGAGAAACAAAACAAAAGAAAAACAAACAAAAATGAAAAAAAAGTGAATAAAAGTTGAGTGTGGCAAAGAGGATTGGAATTTTAGTTTGAATATGGGGTTGATTTTGTCTTACTTTTTACTTATTCCTCATTGCTCCTTTATTCCCTTGGTTTTAATCTACATATTCCATACTTTATACTACCTTGTCCTTGGCCCCATTACAACCTTGAAAAGTCCTTTTGATCACTATGTGCATGTGTTGGTCATGTTGATGTTAGAAACTTGTCAAGCTTATGGTTTTGTTTGTTTTCATGAAGTGCATTGAGTGTAAATACTTACAACCTAAGACACATGAGTGTAAACACTTTAGATAGCATATCTTGTGAGGATCTATCATTGTTGTGACTCACCTCTTGATTTAATTGGTTTCTTTGCATGCTTGAATTGATTGGATGATCTACATGAATATCTTGATTCTTGATCTTTTTATTCTAGTGTGTTTGATTTTGCCCATCTCTTTGCATTTCTTAGAATTCATTGTGAAGTATGCCATCTTTAGGATTTTTGATTTCCTAGTTTTTAATAATCTTCTTACATGACTCACTTTGTTGCACTAGTTAGCATAGCATTATTTCTTGATTTTGCCCAGGAGTGCAAAAGGTTAAGTGTGGGGGTATTTGATGAGTCAAATATTACACACTATTAATAACCTTATTTTACCATTGTTAATGATTCTTAGTGTCTAATTGACTTTATTTGGCATTGTTTAGTGTTTTAGGCTTTATTGGACTATTATTCCTAAAATGAGTTAATTTGGGATTATTTAGCCTAATTAAATCTAATTCCATTTTCAGGACATATTTGGCACCAAGGACATTTTGGGCAATTACAAGTGGAAGATGTGTGCTAAAGTGAATATTATATTTAGTTATAGGATTTTTAATTCCGTTTTAGGTTTTGGGCCCATTGTTTAGGGCCCATTTCGGTTTTACCCTTTAATAAGCTTAGAATTTCGTTTTCACACACAACTTTACATTACATTTTCGTTTTCCCCCTTTTGGGGTTCTTTTAGGTTTTCGTTTTTCATCTTCTTCCTCCTCCAAATTCGGTTTTGCTTCTTCCTCCATGGAAGGCTAGAGGTTTAGTGCTAAATTCCTTTGGTAATGTATCACACTCTTGAGGTTTTGTTCTTAATGCATTTCGGTTTCTCTTTATTCGTTTAATGCAATTTCAGTTTCTTTATGTTTGAATCTTCTATCTTATTTCAGATTGTGGTTTGCTTAATTCTATGGTTTTGTTGTAGGTTTGTGAACTGATTTTCCCTTAGTTAATTAGTTCTCTAGCACATAATCGCTTAGTTTATGTGAATCTGTAAATGCTCTATGTTTATGTTGATTTCGCTTTGTTTGAAGCTTAGCCATTAGAGTTATGAACAGATTAGGAATTCAATGTTTCGATTCTGAAATTGATGCTTTGATTCGTGTGACTTTGTTAACTGTTTGTTGCTTATGCCAATTTTGCTTAGTTAGAGGTTTAGCAATTTAACTGTGAGTTGATCATCGCTTAGTTAATCGACTCTCAACAAAGGAACACTGAGAATCTGATTTTGATATATTGGAACTGAGGATTGAGTTGTGAACAAGGAAACCAAAGGGATTTAGCCTCTTTACTATTCTGTTTTCTGTTTGTGTTCTGTTTTAGCTTAATTTCATAGCATAACAACCACTAAACCCCCCCCCCCCCAATTGTGTGTGTGCGTGTAAGGTGTTTGAACCATCGTGTGAAAGATAATCTTTGGGAAACGACCTAGGAGTCACTTCCTAGTACTATACTTAATTGTTATATTATTTGTATCGGGTACGGCCTCGATCACTTTGGCTCAAGCGATGTAGCAAGCTTTGACTCAAGCGATGTAGCAAGCTTTGACTCATGCGATGTAGCAAGCTTTGGCTCGAGCGATGTAGCAAGCTTTGGCTCAAGCGATGTAGCAAACTTTGGCTCAAGTTATGTAGCATGGTTTTCGAAAGTGTAAACGTTGAAATTGGTTTTAAGTATATTTGGCTTTAAATTGTTTACTTAACCTTATTAAAATATGGACTAACGTACATTGACATTTATTGAGTTAACGACTTACTCCTTTGTGTTTTCTGTGTATGATCAATGTTAATCCCATTGCAGGTAGGTGGAAGAAGTAAGGATGTTTTGATTTTGGAGCTTAGAGGCTTTTATTTTTGAAGTCCTTATTTTCATTCTTTTGTAATCTAACTGACTGTTTTCTGAATTGACTATTTGTAATCATGGGCCTGATTTTTGTACACTTTAGGGAAAATGGATAATGGTAACTCTAGATATTTGTAGCTATGAGTATTTTGGAAACCCATAGCTAGTTGTATGCGGTAGTTACTGAGTTGCATTAATAGGAATTATGTTTTTCTCTCAAACGAATGTGTATGTCGTTATTGGTTTATAGATTGATTGTGAAGAGGAAAGTGAGATTTTAAAATAAGGTTATTCAATTGGTAAATGTAAGTTACAGGAAAGTGCATGAAATTGGATTAAAATAATGAAAAATTTTCAAGGTAGAATTTTGGGTTCTTACAATATGGTATTAGAGCATAGTTAATTCTGCAGCCTATGGTATGGCCTTACTTGCTTCTTTGTAACATGTTTATGATTTGACTAGTTGAGATTGTGTGAATTGAATGTTTAAAGCATGTAGCCTGGGTGTAGTGACATGTAAATGCTATGAGACTATGTGATAACCTGACTTATGTGAGTTAGATTTGTGTGCTGGCTATCGATGAGCGCAGGTTAAGACATGGCTGGAAGAGGGAGAGGGAGAGGAACGAGTCAGAATGTTCCAAATGATTTGTTGGCTCAGATGGTGGCTGCACTACAATAGATGAACGAGAACTTGTATAATCTGAATCAGAACCTTGCACCAAGTCCGAATTCAAAACCCCTAGTCCCACCCAGACCAGCAGAGTACCGAGGTCTGGATGAGTTTTGCAGGAGGAACCCCAATCAGTTCAATGGGGGATTTGCTCTTGATGTTGCCATTGAGTGGATTCAGGGAATGGAGCGGATCTTCAGGGCCATGAACTTCGGAGGCTCAGAAGTAGGCCTATGCCACTTATATGCTAGTGAAGGAGGCCGAGAACTGGTGGGAGTTTACTCGATGCCAAATGGAGGCGGAGGGACAATTGATTTCCTGGGATACATTCAAGGAGAAGTTCCTTCATAAATACTTCCCTGCTGATCTGAAGAGGAAGAAGGAAATGGAGATTTTGAAGTTGGAACATGGAAACATGTCGGTGGGAGATTATACGACCAAGTTTGAAGAATTGGCCCGATTTTGTCCTTACTCCGAATTGGAGGTGGACGAAAGGTCCAAGTGCTTCAAGTTTGAATCGGTTTTGAAGCGCAAGTTGAAAAGCATGTTTGGGCACTAAGAGATTGTTGATTTCCCTACCATAGTGAACAAGTGTAAGGTGTATGAGGATGACTTGGCAGCCGATGAAGCAGCGACACTTAAGGTGATTCCTCCCATGAGCTTTGGGACTCAACGAAACTTCTCGCACGGAAAAGGGAAGGGCAAGGTGTTTCAAGAGGAAAGGAAGCCTTACTCTCCTCCAATGGGTAGTTGTAACGACCCGATTTTCTACCCTTGAAAATTTTTCATGTATTTTAATCCTTTCTTACCTATAGTCGTCACCTTCATTAAAAATTGTCAAGTATCTCTCTTTGAAAATGCTCTTTACCCTATCATATTATCATACAAATTTATGTTGCGGAAAAACATAATTTATTCAAATAGCATTTACCACATACAACCAGTTATGGGTTTTCTAGGGTTATAACGCCCATAACTACATGTCACCATATTATCCTAATCCGATTACATTTATCCCAAAATACTATCAAATCAACTACAATGTCAAATAGCAATAAAGACAATCGAGTAATTAAACACAAAAGCTTTCTAATTGAGCTTCATCCTCAAAATCCTTCATTTACCTACAGTGGGATTATCATAAACAACACACAAAACAAAAGGGAGTAAGTCATTAGTTCAAAACTAACATCACATGATAATCCACATTCCAATACAATTAAGCTTTAATATAATTCGTAAACATACATACGGAATTGTAAACATTCAAATCATCTTCCTTCAATTTCCACTTTACTCATATTCATCCTATAGTATATGGGGAGGGATCCACTTACTCCAAGAGTAAGTGGAAAAACACCTACTCCACATTATGACCATTCATTCTTGGAAATCCAATGGTTTGAATTAGTGAGTACATCTAAACCATTGAATTTTTCAAGATTGGATGGCTAAGATGAAGAGTAAGTGTTTTTTGGAGTAAGTGGATCCCTCCCCATAGTATATATATATATCCCATAATATATATATTCTACAATATGCATATTACGTTCATTCGAAACATCATCTTTCTCGTTATTCATATCCACCCTATAACATATATATCCCATAATATATACCCTATAGCATGTATATTACTTTCTTTCTCAACATCTACCTTTTTATCGCTCATATTCACCCTATAGAATATATATCCTATAGCATGCATACGTCATTCACATGACATTCACATTTCTCATCATTCATATTCACCCTATAGAATATATATCCCATACTATATATCCTATAGCATGCATACGACATTCATGCGACATTCACATTTCTCATCATTCATATTCACCCTATAGAATATACATCCCATACTATATATCCTATAGCATGCATATGACATTCATGCGACATTCACATTTCTCATCATTCATATTCACCCTATAAAATATACATCCCATACTATATATCCTATACCATGTATACGACATTCATGCGACATTCACATTTCTCATCATTCATATTCACCCTATAGAATATACATCCCATACTATATATCCTATAGCATGCATACGACATTCATGCCACATTCACATTTCTCATCATTCATATTCACCCTATAGAATATACATCCCATACTATATATCCTATAGCATGCATACGACATTCATTACTCCGAGTCATCTTTCCATTGGTACTCCCCCAATAATATTACTTTCATTTGAGTCATCTTTCCATTGGTACTCCCCCAATAATATTACTTCAATTTGAGTCATCTTTCCATTGGTACTCCCCAAATAATATTACTTCCAATTGAGTCATCTTTCCATTGGTACTCCCCAAATAATATTACTTTCATTTGAGTCATCTTTCCATTGGTACTCCCCCAATAATATTACTTTCATTTGAGTCATCTATCCATTGGCACTCCCCCAATAATGTTACTTTCATATGAGTCATCTTTCCTTTGGTACTCCCCCAATAATGTTACTTTCATATGAGTCATCTTTCCATTGGTACTCCCCCAATAATGTTACTTTCATATGAGTCATCTTTCCATTGGTACTCCCCCAATAATGTTACTTTCATATGATTCATCTTTCCATTGGTACTCCCCAAATAATGTTACTTTCATATGAGTCATCTTTCCATTGGTACTCCCCCAATAATGTTACTTTCATATGAGTTATCTTTCCATTGGTACTCCCCCAATAATATTACTTTCATATCCCATAACAGAAAAGTCACACATTTTCCAACATAATGCATAAATTACAGACGTTTCATTTTAAGCCTTTACCTCTTTTACATACCTCAATTCATATCAGCAAGTATGATTTAGAGACACTTATCCCTTACCTCGGTGAGTGTTGGGGATCGGTTCCGAGAAACTTTAAAAGTCTCCTCAGCGATTTCCTCCAACCTTAGGATCTTTCCTCATTTTCACCAATAACAACAATGTCAGTCATTTATTCAAAATAACACATAATTAACTCGTATTTCATCATCAAATACATAATGGATTCACATATATTCAAGATTTCCAAACATCTAAACATACATGTTCCTCTCGTATAACAACATTAAAGCACAAACTCATCATCCATATCTAACATTTCATCTCTTTCTCTTTATACTCATATTCTCATTTTGGGGGTTTATGGGGTTTTCATGAATAACCCACAAAACCTTTCCATTCATCAAATACCAACTCTAAGCCAAGAGTTTACAAGATAAAAATAACATAAAACGAACCATAACTCTAAAGGGTGAGTTTCCATGGTTTCTCATGTTTTGAAAATAGATCTAACATACCCAAAACAAGTTAGGGAGGAAGAAGAAGAGTTAGAAGCAAGAGGTTTACCTCTTCTCAAGCTCTAAGATAAGTCCTAAGGCTCCTTGCTCTTGAAAAGCTCTCTTCTCTCTATTCTCTTCAAAGTTCTCACCCTAAAATGTGTTTGGGGTTTCTATTTTAAAGAGCAGTCATCGGGTTCTCGCTCAAGCGAGCACTTTCTCGCTCAGGCGAGAAAATCCCACCTATTTTAAAAACTCAGATCTGACCCTCTCGCTCAAGCGAGGGATTCTCGCTCAACTGAGAATCTCACAGTCCCAACAGGCTTCCTCTCGCTCAAGCGAGGGATTCTCGCTCAGGCGAGAATCTCACAGTGTCAACAACCCCAGTTTGCCATTTCTCGCCCAAGCAAGGCAACTCTCGCTCAGGCGGGAAACTTCCAGTATAGCCCAGGATTTCACCCTCCCAGGTGATCCTTTCTCGCTCAGGCGAGAATGTCTCGCTCAAGCGAGACTTCCAGGACTGATATTATAATTTTTTAAAGACTAAAATTCGGGGTGTTACAGTAGTCAGGGTTATACTTCGCATGGGCCGAGGAATCATGTCAATGCCGGAGGGTCACAATTGAACTCTCCATCCTTGTGCGGCAAATGTGGCTGAACTCGTGTCGGTGACTCACGCCCCAGAACGACATTTAGCTGTTTTCACTGCAAGGAGGTTGGGCATGTCAGAAGATATTGTCCTAAGTTATAGGAGAGTGTGAATGTTGTGAGGGCTGAACGACCTCCATCCAATGGCAGAGTGTTCACCATGAGTGGTGCAGAGGCATCGGGTGCAGATGGCCTGATAAAATGTAATTGCATGATGGCAGGTAATCCTCTTTTAGTGTTATTTGATTTGGGAGCGACAGACTCCTTTGTATCTATTGAATGCGTGGATAGGCTGAAAATGCAAACCGAGTCGTTGCCTTTCGACTTGGTCGTATCCACCCCAACTAATGTGCCTATGGTGGTGTCGACGGTTGTGTCTCGATGTCCGGTAGTGGTAAACGGTAGGACATTTACCGTGAATTTAATCTGCTTACCACTATCCCAGTTAGATATAATTCTAGGAATGAACTGGTTGTCGGCAAATCATGTGGTGCTTAATTGTGCTAATAAGACCGTGATGTTCAGAAACCCGAATGGGATTTTTGATGAGGCTAATTATATGAAGCCGTTGTCGGCTAAGGAAGTCAAGACTTCCTTTAATGTGGGAGGAGCCGTGTTTATGTTGTTAGCATCCCTAAAGGGTATTGAGAAGCCCAAAGTTGAGGATATTCCGATAGTTTGTGAATTTCCTGAGATATTTCCTGGTGACATTCCGGAGTTGCCTCCAGTGAGAGAAGTCGAATTCTCTATTGATTTGGTACCTGGAACAGTAACCATCTCTATAGCTCCTTATAGTATGGCACCGTTAGAGTTGGCTTAGTTGAAAAAGCAGGTTGAGGACTTGTAGGCAAAAAAGCTTATTCGTCCTAGTGTCTCACCGTGGGGTGCGCCTGTTTTGTTGGTTAAGAAGAGAGATGTGAGTATGAGGTTGTGCACGGCTTATAGACAGTTGAACAAAGTCACCATTAAGAACAAGTATCCCTTGCCTCGGTTTGATGACTTGATGGATCAATTGAAGGGAGCGATGGTGTTCTCAAAAATTGACCTTCAGTCGAGATACCACCAACTTCGTTTGAAGTCAGAGGATATTCCTAAAACTGCTTTTAGTCAGAGGATATTTAGATTCATTCGTAGTGGTATTTATTGATGACATTCTGATTTACTCCAAGAGTCGAGAGGAACATGCTGAGCACTTGAGGATTGTTCTGGAACTTCTTAGTAAGAATCAGTTGTATGCGAAGCTGTCAAAATGCGAATTCTGGTTGGAATCTGTAAAATTTCTTGAACATGTAATATCCAAGGAAGGAGTGGTAGTAGATCCTTCTAAGGTTGAAGCGGTTATGGAATGGGCGGTGCCCAAGTCAGTCATCGAGATCAGGAGTTTCTTGGGTTTAGCTGGTTACTACAGGAAATTCATATAGGGGTTTTCCAAGTTGGCTTTTCCCCGAACTAAACTTACCAGAAAAGGAGAACTGTATGTGTGGACAATCCGTTATGAAGAGAGTTTCCAAGAGTTGAAAAGGAGATTAACTACCGTGCCAGTGTTGGTTCCTCCTTGTACTGATAGAGATTTCAGTGTTTATTGTGATGCGTCCAAGCAAGGATTGGGTTGTGTGTTGATGCAAGAAGGGAAGGTTGTTGCCCATGCTTCTAGACAATTGATAACGCATGAGCAAAACTACCATACCCACGATCTTGAATTAGTTGTAGTGGTGTTCGCCTTAAATATGGAGACACCATCTTTATGGCGTGAGATTTGAGGTATACAGCGACCACAAGAGTTTGAAGTACCTATTTGATCAAAAGGAATTGAACATAAGACAGAGGAGGTGGATGGAATTCCTTAAGGATTACGATTTTGGGTTGCAGTACCATCCGGGAAAGGCCAATGTGGTGGCCGATGCTCTAAGTCGAAAGTCTTTGCACATGTCGGGCTTTGATGGCTAGGGAAGGGAAACTGATTGAAGAGTTCAGAGATATGAACTTGGAAGTTTAGATAAGGCCTCATAGTATGATTTTAGGAATGCTTAAGGTCACAAATGAACTGTTTGACCAAATCCGGGCGATGCAAGTTGAGGATGATGAGCTAATGGCTAAACGGGATTTAATGCTAAGTGGTAAGGAAACTGAATTCGCATCGGACCCTAGTGGAATGTTGCGTTATAAAGGGAGATTGTGTGTGCCTCGTAATGAGGAATTACAGAAAAGTATTTTAGAGGAGTCCCATAAGAGCAAGATGAGTTTTCACCCAGGAACTACCAAGATGTACCAAAATTTGAAGAAGTTGTTTTGGTGGTCTGGATTGAAGAGAGATATGGCTTTGTATGTCTCAAGTTGTTTGGTATGTCAGAAAGCCAAGATGAGCATCAGCGGCCAGCGGGAGAACTGCAATCCCTAGAAATTCCCGTTTGGAAATGGGATAGTATCTCCATGGATTTTGTATCGGGTTTTCCAAGGACTCGGAAAGGGTATGATTCGATATGGGTGATAGTGGATCGGTTAACTAAATCTGCACACTTTCTGCCTATGAACATGAGGTATTCTTTGGAGCGATTAGGGGAACTATACATCCGGGAAATAGTTCGTTTGCATGGGATACCGTCGAGCATTATATCGGATAGAGACCCCCGTTTCACTTCGAACTTTTGGACTAGTTTGCAGTTCGCATTGGGAACTAAGTTGAAATTGAGTTCAGCTTATCATCCCCAAACTGACGGTCAATCGGAAAGAACTATACAGTCATTGGAAGATCTTTTGAGGGCTTGTGTCTTAGAGCAACCGGGGAGTTGGGATGGCATGTTTCCTCTGATTGAATTTACCTACAACAATAGCTTCCATTCGAGTATTGGAATGGCACCTTACGAGGCGTTGCATGGTAGGAAGTGTCGAATTCTAGTAAGTTGGTTTGAGACTGGGGAAAACTTGATATTGGGCCCCGAACTGGTCCAAGAGACGACGGATAAGATCAAGAAAATCTGGGAGAATATGAGGATCGCCCAGAGTCGGCAGAAAAGCTATTACGATAAGAGGCGAAAACCTCTTGAGTTTAATGAGGGAGATCATGTTTTCATGAGAGTAGTCCCGACTAACGAAATTGGTAGACTGTTAAAGTCTCGCAAGCTGACTCCACGATTTAATGGGCCGGTAGCATATCAAATTGCTTTGCCTCCGTTGTTTTCGAATCCCCACAATGTGTTTCATGTGTCTAAGATGAGGAAATATGTTAGGGATCCATCTCATGTGGTTGAGTCTGATCAAATAGAGTTGAAGGATAACTTGACTTTTTCGACGTTGCCCGTGAGAATCATGGATACCAGTGTCAAAAGAATAAGAGGAAAAAAGATTCCGTTAGTGAAAGTACTATGGAGCCAAGTAGACGAAGGAGATGCTACTTGGGAAGTGGAACGTGATATGAGGGAGGATTACCCTCATTTGTTCAAATCCAGGTTTGTTTAATTTTCGGGGACGAAAATTCTTATAAGAGGGGGAGGATTGTAACACCCTAAATTTAAGTCTTTAAAAAAATTATAGTATCAGTCCTGGGATTCTCGCTTGAGCGAGGGATTCTCGCCTGGGCGAGAAAGGCTCACCTGGGAGGGTGAAATCCTGGGCTATACTGAAGGATTCTCGCCTGAGCGAGGGTTGGCTCGCTTGAGCGAGAGTGGTCTCACCTGAGCGAGAGTTGGCTCGCCTGGGCGAGGAAGGCTTAACTGGGAAGGTGAAATCCTAGGCTATACTGAAGGATTCTCGCCAGAGCGAGAGTTGGCTCGCTTGAGCGAGAGTGGTCTCGCCTGAGCGAGAGTTTGGCTCGCCTGGGTGAGGAAATGTGATATTTTGGAGCTGTCGAGGCTGTAAGATCATCGCTTGAGCGAGAGATGCCTCGCTTGGGCAAGAATTCCCTCGCCTGGGCGATAGGGTCAGATCTGAGTTTTTAAAATGGGCGGGATTTTCTCGCTTGAGCGAGAATGAGCTCGCTTAAGCGAAAACCCGACGCTGTTACATTAAATAGGGGACCCCAACACATTTATGAGGGTTAACCTAGATAGAAGTGAGTGAAGAGAGGTATGGTAGGCACAATTGGCCGAACCCCATTACCAAATTCTTTGTTTCCTCACTTCTATTTATTCTATGCATTATTTGATTGCTTTGTGACCAACGCTGCGCAACGATCGCTTCCGCTGCACCAACAATTGGTATTAGAGCCAATTGGTAGATGGCTCTTACCCGGGTGCTAGATAATTGCAAAAGAGGGTGAAAACATGTTGGTTAGACAAAGTGCGTCAAAGGTACTGCGCAAGGATAAATGAGTTGAAGGAGAAGAAAATATGGAGGAATTATGGTGAGGGCGATATGTGTTGATCCAGAATCCTAGAAATTCATGTAGTGGATTAAGATCAAGGTGGAGATAAGGACTCAAGGGTTGAGTAAAGCATTGAGTAAAGCATAGAGGCGATGACTGACTTTGGTGTAGGGTGTAACATGAGCATGACTTTGATGCAAGGTGTAACACGGGCATTGATAGAGATGCAGGGTGTGACATGGGTATTGTCTTGGATGCAAGGGTGTGACACGGGCATTGGTTAGCATTACGCAAGGTGTGTGCTATAGGTATACTCCTTATGATGGAGTATGATAGTTCTTTTGAACTATGATTGTCGGACTAGACAATGGTGGTAGCGGTTGAGGCTTTCCAAGGAAGCTCCAAGGTTTAGCTTGACTTAGTATTGAAGAGGACGGTTGTTGGTGAAATTTTGTGTATTGAGGTTCCATATATCGAAAGACTTCTTAGCAATAGGTGGCTAGGCGGCGTGTTCCATTTAGATGGCGGTATGGGAAGGTGCAATACAAGTTTGGAGAGTTAGGCTCTTGGTAACATCATCAAGGATACTTAGTTTATGTTAAAAGGGAGCAATTTGTTAAAGAGAATTATGCATTAAGTAAGGTGGAGGGAGATATTCGCTAAGGTGGAGAATCTTTTGTAGATTTCCTAAGGAGCGAGATATTCGTCTATTTCAATCAAGGTGGAGATTGTTGGGGATGCTTGAAATATATGTTATTAGATTAGTCCCACATCGCCTAGTATTGGAATAGAGTATAGTAATCAATGTTATATATTGGACTCTGGTCCCTTGTTGTAATGTGCACCAGATATAAGCACCAAACAGAAACACCCCATGGGCAGTTGGGCACATGGGTGTGATAGGGTTTGTAATCCTTATTCTCTAATAATATATTGGTAGTCGCTCAGCGCTCCCGGGGACGTAGGCACAATTGGCCGAACCCCGTTACCAAATTCTTTGTTTCCTCTCTCCTATTTATTCTATGCATTATTTGATTGCTTTGTGACCAACATTGCGCAATGATCGCTTCCGCTGCACCAACAAAAAGAAACATGCGCATATTCTTCCATGGTCAAAGTTGTGTTATTAAAGATTCTAAAAGCTTTACTTGTAAGTGTATAATTGTCGCCCCCAATTTTCGGTCGCACGACTTTCATATAGTCGCTACTATATTTTATAGTCATATATGTAGAAAAATCTTTTAGCCCAATTACATTAGGCTTTGAATTTTTGATATCTAGGTTCGAGAGTTCGTTACGGATTAGGAAAGATATTAGCACCCTATCTGCCCGCTTTAAGCGGTAACCCACACTAAATTATATGGCATATATAATACTTTTAACATTATTTGGTTTATTTAAATAATTATTAGAGATGACATTATTTTTTTTTGTGCCTTACAAGGTGAAACATTGGTGCTTCGTATCCCTATTAAGGGAGTCAAGGCTATGTAGTTCTTTGGTTGAAAAATGATTTTTTGGCTGTGAGTTTTAATTAGGGAAAGAAGCGACAAAGAGTGATCGTACAAATGATGAGATGAGGGAAAGAAACCATCAGTGGCGATAGTCCCTCCATCCTTGATGTGGTTTTCAATTTTTATTATTTTCTTCTTTAGTAAAAATATTGATTTAGATATTTATTTATTATTAAAAATGACTTTATTATTAATGATTATTAATTTAATTAAAAATGTATTTTTGGTGAATTTAGGGATTAATCGAATTAAAAGAAGCATCGTAACGCAACCGTTCGAAGAATGAGTTGAGGGAAAGAAGCCATCAGTACGATCGTCCCTCCATCCTTGATTAATCCCTAAAATTTATATATTTAATAAAATATTATCTCATAAAAATATATTGTTTTTTAGTAAATGATTATGTATTTATAGTATAGAAATAATACGAATAGATTAAAAACAAAAAAATAAAATTAAAACCAATAAAACCTAATTAGATGGCTATACTTCATGGGGAAGTAGTGCACACTGGTTGGGCACATGTCGACTGCAAATTGGTCTGCACTACACATGCATGTGATGACGAATGGAGTGAGCATGATTTTACCGTGTACCTGACTGTAGTGGATCAAACGAATTCAAAATCTACTTTATCTCTTTTGGACATAGAGTTTCTTTCACAATTTTTTCTTTTACTGTAGTATTTTTCCTAGTTTTTTGTATTTGGATTTTTGGGTATTGAAGATTTTTTAGGAGGTTTTTATCTAATATATTTTTGTGTGATGAGGATTTGTTGGGTATTGCGAATTTTCTGTATTTGGGATAAAACTATCAAAGTGTTTATTGCTACTTTTTGGAGGTTAAAACCACCAAAATAATTTGTGCTTTCTTTTTGTGGTTTTTGAGAGAGTTTTGAAGGGGAGAGTGAGAGAGATTTTTGGCTAATTTTGAGAATAGATGATCATTCTATAAGAAAGAGAATTCAACTAAGAGGGGGGGGGGGGGGGGGGGTGAATTTGTTGTTGCAAAACTATGGCCAATTTTTCTGCAAAATCAAAGTTTAAGTGCAGCGGAAAAAGTATGCAGAAAAATAATGACTTTGAGAGTAGAAATACAAGGAGAAGAGAGTACACATGTGTTTTATACTGGTTCACCTTCTTGTCCACCGAAGGCTACGTCCAGTACCCTAGACGCGTAAGAGATTCCTTTATTAAATATAATGAGTTGCAATTACAAATATCTCACCCCGAGATCTCCTTGTACCTTACACACTCACTTATAATTAAAACCCTTGGAAAACCCTATTCCAAGTAACACCCTTGGAAAATACTATTCCAAGTCAATCAACCCCTTTCTCTTCACACCCTTGTGAAAGAAAGTGTACTTAGCAAAATGAAGAATATACAATATGGTTGGATTTCCTTTTACAAGTAGATATGAAAGTTTCTAACTTGCAATCCAAAAACAACTCTAATACGATATATAATAATTCTCTTTGAACTTTGAAAAAGTTTAGAATACACTTAGAAACAACTCTGAAATAACTTAGAAAGTTTAAGAGTGTGTTGCTAAAAAGTGCAAAAAATTCAGAAAAGTGTAAGAGCTTTGTGTGACTTTTGTTATGAAAATTGTTGTGAGTTGTTGTGTATGTGTTATGTGTTTCAATGCCTTTATATAGGCTTTCCAATCAACCATAACACCTCTAGGGAAGTGCAGATTTCGTTTCGAATGAAACAAGTCAGTTTGGAATGAAACCTTTTCACTTTGAAATCTGAAAACTGGTGCAACAACTCTCAATAATCGATTACAACAAGTGAGTAATCGATTACCCAAACATCATGTCAACAACTTTTTCGAATTTCACACAGTGTAATCGATTACTGTAATTGAGTAATCGATTACTCAAGTATCTTGTCCAACAAGTTTGTGAAAATGCTTTAGTGTAATCGATTACAGCTCTTTGAGTAATCGATTACCCTGTTTACTTAAAATGGTAATATGTTACTTCAAAGACAATAATGGATTACTTATAGCCATTGGAGGTTGGATAAATCTCTTCTCACTCATGTAACTTGTTACTCAAGTGCAGTAACCTGTTACATGTTATTTTTGAAATTTATTTTTATTCACACATAGAATTTACCAATTTTCTTGAAATTTTTTTGAGCATTATTAACTAAGATAATAAAGGAGTTTTAGGATAAAAGTACCTATAAGTCTTAGACTCTATTTATTGAAGATATTTCTTCTTTACTCTTGATAAATCTTCTTCCTTTCTTCTTTTTGTGTTGTTGGTGTCTTCATCAAAACCGTGCCAAGGTCAGGAGCAAGATCTTTTTCACAATCTCCCCCTTTATGATGATGACAAACTAATATCTTCTTGAAGGTGTAGTTTTCTGAGAATAGCATACTTGATGATTTTTCTTGACTTGTCTTGAGTATGTTCCCCATATCTTGTATGCTCTCCCTTTCTGTTGGAGTTATGTGCCTGAAAGATTTTTACAGAAAATACATTTCTCCCAACTTTTCTCCCCCTTTTGACTTCATCAAAAAGAAGAAAAACCAAGAGTCCAGCACAATAGACAATGTATAGCATATCTTACAATTTGTTTTATAGCATATGAATTTTTTTGCATAATATAAGCAGAATTATAACATGTATGAATCCAAAGCAGATAGCATTGCATAAAACCGCAATATAAATATGTTCATACATAATATCCAAAACAAGAATTAAAAGAAAATAACCAAACAAGTTCAAATCCAAGCAGAGATTACATAACCAAGACTTAATACGATTTACAAGCATAAACCTAGACAAAGAATCTAAGAGTCAGGCTTGGAACTGTCTTCATCAACGTCCATGTTGTTTAGCCTTGAAGAAAGACGATGAAGTTCATAGTGGATTTGTTGGTTCTGAGTGTCGAGGGCATCCATCCGGGTAGTGATGTATCCTCGAAGAGAAACCAATTCATCCATGATCATCTGATTTGAAGGCATGGCAGCAGATGAGGAAGATGGAGCTTGAAACTCAGGCTGGTCAGGTATGGTAGGTTCTGGTTGTGCGGTAGGAGCAGTCAGTCGTTCGGTACGATGCCTATAGGTGCGACGGGTAACAGGATCTAAAGAGAATCTCATCTTGTGGACAACTTCCACATCAATTTTGATTTCGCGAAGATTGACAGCCATCTTCGTCTCACCATCAAGAGATACGCCAAAATTCTCAAGAATCTTTATAATGAAGATAGCGTAAGGCAACAGACTTTGCAAACCGCGAACATTCCATATTTGCCTCATAATCATCTGAGTCCAATTAATCTTGATTTATACTTAATAGCATACATGAATTGGAGCTCTATGTCACTAATTTGCAAATGATTTGAAAATATGGGCAAAATGACATAGCTCAGAAAATAATGGAGCAAACGCTCTTCCAACTTGAGATATCCAGCAGAAAGGATATCTCAGTTCTTAACAGTCTCGTCGTATCCTTGTTGCTTTCACTATTCTATTTCCTCCTAAGAGATTCTATATAGAGAAAGATAGAATCTCTTGCGATCGTAGTCATCCCATTCACACACTAGGCCGAACCCAGTTATGTCACCTTGCATCGGTATATCACATCATAATGAACTGAAGGTTTTGGTATCCAAAACTATATCTTTCCCTTAACATGGGAAGTCAAAAGATTCTTCCTAAAGTTCATATTGTAATAGAATACACGAACAAGCCCGGGATAAATTTCGTTCGCTACACAGCAAAAATCAAAAAGATTTTGTTGTCGGAATATGTAAGGAAATATAAAGTCTTCAAATTCAAAGTTTCCGATATTACCGTATTTTGGAGTGAAAATTTAGCGTCCATGGAAATGTTCTTCAAAAACCTTTCTTTGTTCATCATTGGCAAGAAGCCTCTTCAAGTTCAATGGATTGGACTTTGAAGAAGATTCTCCTTGCTTTGATTTAGACCCACTAGTTCTTGGTGTCTTGGTTTTGGAAGAAGAAGCCATTGTTGGATTTTGAAGGTTTAGGTTAGGTTTTGGAAATTTGAGG
Source organism: Lupinus albus (assembly GCA_009771035.1). Lineage (NCBI taxonomy): Eukaryota > Viridiplantae > Streptophyta > Magnoliopsida > Fabales > Fabaceae > Lupinus > Lupinus albus. The sequence goes on along the minus strand of CM020019.1, from coordinate 11,724,608 downwards.
GTTTTGGATTGAAGCCAGGAATCACAAAAATAATTGTGTAGAAATGTTTAGAATCAAGAATGTGATATGATTGGCAACAAAAATCAACCAAAACGAAGCAAAAATGGAGTTTTTAGAGATTGAGAGAGTTTAGAAGGAGAAGGCATGAGTTATAGGAGAGAGAAAATGAAGAGTTTTCTGAAACAGAGCAGCAATTTATATAAAAACTACTTATAGTAATCGATTACAGGGATTGAGTAATCGATTACTCAATTTAAAAAATTTAAAATTTTAATATAGGATCTCAGAGTAATCGATTACCTGAAGACAATAATCGATTACTGTAACTTATTGTCTCCCTACTGATACTAAAAATGGTTTTTGACACTAAAAACTTGAAATTTAAAGCATAATAAATATATTTTAAGATCAATTAGGCATTAGATACAAAACAATGAAGCATACATATGAACATATAAACATGTTAGGAAATGTAAGCTTCATCGAGAATGCCTAATTCTCGTCTAATTTTGTAGAAAGGTTCTTTTGCTAAAGGTTTAGTGAATATGTCCGCTTGTTGGTTGTGAGTATCGATGAATTCTACTGACACATCCTTCTTTTGGGCATGGTCCCTAAGGAAGTGATGCCTTATATCGATATGTTTAGTTCTTGAGTGCATAATCGAATTCTTAGTGAGGTTTATAGCACTAGTGTTGTCACACTTCAAAGGTTCGCAGCCTAAGTTTAAGCCATAACCCCATAATTGTTGTTTAAGCCACAACACTTGGGCACAACAACTATCGACTGCTATGTATTCCGCTTCAGCGGTGCTTAAGGCAATACAAGCTTGTTTCTTGCAAGACCAAGAAACTAAAGCATTCCCTAGGATGTGACAAGTACCACTTGTACTTTTCCTCTCAGATTTGCATCCCGCAAAATCTGAATTCGAGAAGCCAACCAAATCGCATATGCTTCCTTTTGGATACCACAATCCAACATCAGTTGTGCCTTTGAGATACTTCATGATTCTCTTAACGACAACTAGATGTGATTCTTTAGGTTTAGACTGATAACGTGTACACAAACATAATATCTGGTCTATTGGCAGTAAGATAAAGAAGGGATCCGATCATACATCGATACTTAGAAATTTCAATACATTTCCCTGCTTCATCTGCATCGATATAGGTACTTTATCCCATCGGAGTAGCAATTGGCTTGCAGTCATCCATCTCGAATCTTTTCAACAAGTCTTTGCAATATTTGGACTGACTTACAAAGATGTCATCGCTAAGTTGTTTAATTTGAAGTCCAAGGAAGTAGTTCAACTTTCCCATCATGGACATCTCAAATTTTCCTTGCATCATATTGCCAAATTCACTACACAAGCTTTCATTTGTAGAACCGAAAATAATATCATATACATAGATTTGAACCAGGAGAGTGCGATTATTTATTTTCTTTATAAAAAGTGTAGTATCGACCTTTCCTTTAGAAAAACCTTTTTCAATTAAAAAAATTGTTAGACGTTCATACCAGGCACGTGGAGCTTGCTTTAAGCCATATAGGGCTTTCTTCAACTTATATACATGAGAGGGATGTTTGTAGTCCTCAAAGCCAGGAGGTTGTTCTACAAATACTTCCTCTTGAATATATTTGTTGAGAAATGCACTCTTTACATCCATTTGATAAAGCTGAAAGTTCAAAGAACATGCATAAGCAAGCAATAATCTATTAGCTTCAAGTCTAGCAACTGGAGCGAAGGTTTCATCGAAGTCTATACCTTCCTCTTGGTTGTATCCTTGGGCTACTAGTCTAGCCTTATTTCTAATGATGATGCCATTTTGATCTAATTTATTTCGGAACACCCAACGAGTTCCTATTACATGCCTATTTTTAGGTCTAGGAACAAGTTCCCAAACTCTGTTTCTCTCAAACTGGTTAAGTTCTTCTTGCATAGCAAAAATCCAGTGGTCATCCTCGATTGCTTCATCAATCTTGGAGGGTTCTATCTGAGAGACAAAGGTCATGTTTAGACATGCATTTTCCACCATTAAGCGGGTAGTAATACCCTCACTTATGTCGTTGATGATGTTGTCAATAGGGTGATCTCGATGAGTTCTCCACTCTTTAGGTAAATCAGAGTGAATATGCTCTTCTTGAAAGGGTGGATTATCATCCATTTCTACATGCTCTGCATTAGGTGTAGTTTCAATAATAGCATTTTCATTTAAAGTAGAACTTGGCAAGTCTTCTTCATCAAGAGTTAACCTTTCCTTGATTAAGGGATTGGATTCATCAAAAGAGACGTGAACAGATTCTTCCATGGCTAAAGTTCTTTTGTTAAAGACTCTATAAGCTTTACTCGTGAGAGAGTAGCCTAGAAATATTCCTTCATCGACTTTTGCATCAAACTTGCCTAAGTTTTCTTTGCCATTATTTAAAATGAAACATTTACAGCCAAATACGTGCAAGTGAGAAATGTTTGGTTTTCTCCCTTTGAAGAGTTCATAGGGGGTTTTCTTTAGAATAGGCCTTATGAGAACTCGATTTGAAACATAATACGCATTACTTAGTGCATCAGCCCAAAAGTACTTAGGGAGGTTAGTTTCATTTAACATTGTTCGAGCAAGTTCTTCTAAAGACCGATTCTTTCTCTCTACAACACCATTTTGTCGTGGGAGCAGAAAAGTTGTGATTAATCCCATGATCATCACAAAATTCCTCAAAAAAAGCATTTTGAAATTCTCCCCATGATTACTTCTTATAGCAGCGATTTTTAATGACTTTTCATTTTGGACTCTTTTAGCATAAGTGCAAAAAGCTTTGAATGTCTCATTCTTATGAACTATGAATAGAGTCCATGTATATTGTGAAAAATCGTCTACTATAACAAGAGCATAGTAGTTACCACCATAACTTTTTGTCCTTGAATGGCCAAATAAGTCCATGTGTAGTAACTGCAATGGTCTATCAGAAGAAACCATATGCTTTGGTTTAAAAGAAGTTTTTGTTTGTTTACCCATTTGACATGCACTACATAATTTGTCTTTAACAAACTTCATCTTGGGTATACCAACAACCAAATCTTTCTTAATTAGCTTATTCAAATGATCCATATGAATGTGAGCAATTCTCCTATGCCAAAGTCATGCATCATGATTATCATTTACTACTAAACATGTTATTGGAAGAGATGAATATATGTCTATCATATAAATGTTATTAATTCTCTTACCAATGAGTATATAGTTTAGAGATTCCTTACTTTCAATGATGCACTTATCTGGGTAGAATGATACATGGAAGCCCTTGCCACATAGTTGACTTATGCTTAGAAGATTGTGTTTGAGTCCTTCCACATATAGCACTCCTTCTATTGTTGTTGAAGGTGGCTTGCCGATTCTACCGACTCCAATTATTCTTCCCTTGTTGTTGTCACCATATGTGACATACATAGCCTTTGTCCCTTGGAGTGAGGATAGAGAATATACTTTTATCTCTCGTCATGTGTTTTGAGCAGCCGCTATCCAAATACCATAAATTGCAGGCGGCTCTCAAACTTTCTTGCAAAACAGGTTAAGTTATATTAGGTACTCAACTTGTCTTGGGTCCTACATGGTTAGATAATTTCTCAACCCATATAAAATGTCCTAGGGGAACACCATATTTTCTAATAGAACAAGTACTTGGTGTGTGCCCATTGTTTTTACAATAAGAACATATGAGTTGATGCTTATGTATCATAGTTTGATTTTTACTATGAGTAGATGCATGGATACAAGATTTTTGAAAGTCTATCATGGTAGACTTACTTTGCTTTTTAAGAGTACGGCCTTTTGAATAGCCAAGACCTCTTCGGTCTGTAAAGTGCCTTTGATCATTAATGATCTTACTCAAACTCTTGCTACTCTTGTTCATCTTATTGAGTTCAAGACTCCATGTTGAAACTTTTTCTTTAAGATTAAAACAATTTTGACATGAGGATGATGAGGGTTTGTTTCTAAGTGCATCTAATTCAGATTTTTATTTTAGAAACATTTTCATTAATTTCATGTACTCATCACGCAGATCATTAAAAGAAGATTGCAATTCAGAAGAAGAAAAAGAGTTGGATTCGCTTACCTCTTCATCATCTGAGTGATGAGACGCCATCAAAGAGAGATGTGTTTGCTCTTCGCTTTCTGATTCAAAGGCTGAACTTGTGTCATTATCATCCCAAGCGATGTAGGCTTTTCGTCCATTCTTCATTTTGTTCTTTCCTTTGAAAGAACTCTTCTTGATGTTTGGACAGTCCATCTTCATGTGGCCAGACTTGCCACACTCAAAACATGTAAAATTTTGATTTGAAGTGGAGGCCTCATTGCTCTTGGTGAACTTCCTTATTTCACCGGTTCTTGAGCCTTTGTTCCTTCTAAGGAACTTGCTGAAATTCTTCACGAAGAGGCTCATGTCATCTGTCTCATCCTTTTCGCCCTCATCCTCCGACAAATCATATTTCTCTATTTTTGCCTTAAGAGAAATATTCTTCTTCTCTTGTTCTTCATGTTGATCAAGTTGACTCAGTTCAAGTTTGTGTTCCTGCAATTTACCAAACAAAGCAGCCAAAGACATTTTGGATAGACTTTTCTTTTCAGAAATAGCCATTACCTTTGGTTGTCATGTTCTTGTAAGTGATCTTAGAAATTTTAAGTTCAAGTCACTGTTTGACAGCACTTTGCCAAGTGCAATAAGATGGTTAGTGAGATGAGTGAATCTCTTTTGGAGATCAAGAATTTTCTCTCCCGGTCTCATACGAAACATTTCGTATTCTTGAGACAGAGTATTGAATCTCGATCTCTTTACCTCATCGATTCCTTCATGAGTGGTCTCTAGAGTATCCCACATTTCCTTAGTAGATTTGTAGTTAGACACTCTAAAGAATTCATCGATGCCAAGCGTCGATGTGAGGATGTTCTTTGCTTTGAGATCGTATTGCACTTTCTTCTTATCTTCATCTTTCCATGAAGATTTAGGCTTCATTTCCCTCGTGCTGTTGACTACCGTAAATGGCACATATGGTCATTCCTAGATCGCATTCCATATGTCCAAGTCTTGTGACTCTATGAAAATCCTCATTCTGATTTTCCAGAAGTCGTAGCATTCTCCAACAAAACTTGGAGGTCTATTTATGTTGGAGTCTTCTCCTAGGAATGATCTTGAGACCATCTTGTTGTGGGATCATGTTTTGAGAATATCTTACTAAAAAATAGCTCTGATACCAATTGTAAGAATGAGAATGCAACTAAGAGGGGGTGAATTAGTTGTTGCAAAACTATGACCAATTTTTCTGCAAAATCAAAGTTTAAGTTCAGCGGAAAAAGTATGCAGAAAAATAATGACTTTGAAAGTAGAAAGATAAGGAGAAGAGAGTACACATGTGTTTTATACTGGTTCACCTTCTTGTCCACCGAAGGCTACGTCCAGTACTCTTGATGCGCAAGAGATTCCTTTATTAAATATAATGAGTTGCAATTACAAATATATTACACCGAGATCTCCTTGTATCTTACACACTCACTTATACTTAAAACCCTTGGAAAACCCTATTCCAAGTAACACCCTTGGAAAACACTATTGCAAGTTACTCATCCTCTTTCTCTTCACACCCTTGTGAAAGAAAGTGTACTTAGCAAAATGAAGAATATACAATATGGTTGGATTTCCTTTTACAAGTAGATATGAAAGTTTCTAACTTGCAATCCAAAAACAACTCTAATACGATATATAATAATTCTCTTTGAACTTTGAAAAAGTTTAGAATACACTTAGAAGCAACTCTGAAATAACTTAGAAAGTTTAAGAGTGTGTTGCTAAAAAGTGCAAAAAATTCAGAAAATTGTAAGAGCTTTGTGTGACTTTTGTTATGAAAATTGTTGTGAGTTGTTGTGTATGAGTTATGTGTTTCAATGCCTTTATATAGGCTCTCCAATCAACCATAACACCTCTAGGGAAGTGCAGGTTTCGTTTGGAATGAAACAAGTCAGTTTGGAGTGAAACCTTTTCACTTTGAAATCTGAAAACTGGTGCAACAACTCTCAATAATCGATTACAACAAGTGAGTAATCGATTACCCAAACATCATGTCAACAACTTTTTCGAATTTCACATAGTGTAATCGATTACTGTAATTGAGTAATTGATTACTCAAGTATTCTGTCCAATAGGTTTGTGAAAATGCTTTAGTGTAATCGATTACAGCTCTTTGAGTAATGGATTACCCTGTTTACTTAAAATGGTAATATGTTACTTCAAAGACAGTAATGGATTACTTATAGTCGTTGGAGGTTGGATAACTCTTTTCTCACTCATGTAACTTGTTACTCAAGTGCACTAACCTGATACATGTTATTTTTTAAAATTATTTTTATTCACACTTAGAATTTACCAATTTTCTTGAAAACATTTTTTAGCATTATTAACTAAGATAATAAAGGAGTTCTAGGATAGAAGTACCTATAACACTTAGACTTTATTTCTTGAAGCTTTGTCTTCTTTAGTCTTGATAAGTCTTCTTCCTTTCTTCTTTTTGTGATGTTGGTGTCTTCATCAAAATCGTGCCAAGGTCAGGAGCAATATCCTCTTCACATATTCTCCATCGCATATGCTCATATACCTATTTATTGCAACACGAAATTGCACATGTGCAAATAGGAAAAAATCTTCCAATTAATCCTTTGGAGAAAGTTAAGGAAGGAATCATTTTTTTTAAATGCAACATAATCAAATTGATACCAAATTTGTTTGATCTGATTTGATCTGCTTATTGTGATATTGCAACCTTAATTTACTTGATTCTATATCTCTAAAGATTTAATTTTCTATGAAATTAAATCTCTAAAGATTTAATTTTCTAATCAAAATGATTTGTGAAACACAACCAAATTGATATGAAATTTTATAATTTGATTTTCATATTTTCATATTGCAATCTAGATTTATTGATTAATCCAATTTTTATGAGAGTCAATCTCCAAATATTCTATTTTTTATCATATTGTTTGGTCAAAATTTCATTTTTTTTGAAAATGTATATTTCTTTTTGGGCCAGACAAAATTGGGGTTTCACAATAACCAATAAAGATTCATTTATCTTCTTTTGCATCAAACTTACCAAATTATCCTTACCATTATTAGGCACAAAACACTTACAACAAAACACGTGCAAATGAGAAATATTTGGTTTTCTACCATTGAAGAATTCATAGGGGTTTTCTTTAGAATTGGTCTTATTAAAACTTGGTTAATAACATAGCATGTCGTACTGATTGCATCTGCCCAAAAGTATTTTTGGGAGATTAGTCTCATTCAACATAGTATGAGCTAGTTCTTCCAAAGATCAATTATTTCTCTCTGATACACCATTTTGTTGTGGTGCTCTAGGAGCAGAGAAATTTTGAATAATTCCATGTTCATCACTAAATTCCTGAAATGAAGCGTTTTGAAATTCTTCCCATGATCACTTCTCTCTTTGCATACTTACTAAAGGCATTAAATGACTCATTCTTGCATACCAAGAATAGAGTCCATGTATATCGAGAAAAATCGTCTGTTATAATAAGAGCATAGTAGTTGCCACCAAAACTTCTAGTCTGAGAAAAGCCAAATAAGTCCATGTGTAGCAACTGCAATGACTTACCAGATGAAACCATATTCTTTGGTTTAAAAGATGTTTTTGTTTGCTTACCCTTTTGACATATGTCACATAGTTTATCTTTAAAATACTTCGTATCAGATAAGCCAACAACAAGATCTTTCTTTATCAATTTATTCAAATAATCCATATGAATATGAGCAATTCTCCTATGTCAATGCCATGCATTATAATCATTGGCTACTAAACATTTAATTTTAAGAGAATCATTATTTAAAGAAATAATGTAAGTATTATTGATTCTCTTACCAACCAGTTTAAAGTCTTTAGATTCCTTGTCCTAAAAGATGCATTTGTCAGGGAAGAAAGCCACATGGAACCCCTTGTCCTGTAGCTGACTGAAGCTCAATAAGTTGTGCTTGAGTCCGTCAACATATAGAGATCATTTTATGCTGGAAAAAGGTGCCTTTCCAACAGGACCTACTCTTATAATTTTTCCTTTGTTATTGTCCTCATATGTGACATATCCTTTGTCCCTTGGAGTCAGGACATAGAACTTGTTTTTATCGCCCATCATGTGCTTTGAGCAATTGGTATCCAAGTACCATAAATCATTGGCGGCTCCCATGTATTCATGCAAAATAGGTTAAGTTATATTAGGTACCCAATTAGATTTGGGTCCTAGAGGGTTAGCATCTTTCTCTTCCCATTTAAAACATCCTGAGGGTACACCATATTTTCTAATCATGCCAGTATTTGGTGTGTGCCGAGAATTTTTACAATAAGAACACATGGCTTGATGCTTAAGTATCCTAGGATTATTTTTATGACTCTTGGGAGTATGGACATTTAGTTTATGAAAATTTATTTTTATATAAACCTCATTTTCCTTGATGTGTGGCCTTTTGAATAGCCTAGACCTCTTCGGTCTGTGGAGTGTCCCTACGCTTTTAATATTTTGTCTAAATCTTTACTATTCTAGTTCAAATTATTAAGTTCATGACTAAATGTTGAAATTTTCTTTTCAAGAGTAATGTAGTTTGAACATGAAGAAGAAGATGATTTATTTCTTAAAATATCTAACTCGGTTTATGTTTTGAAAATAATTTAGGCAATTGGACATACTCACTATACAATTCATTAAAAGCATTTTGAAGTTCAGAAAATGAAGACTTGTCTAAAAATTAGGATTTACTCACTTCTTCATCATTTGAGTGAAGAGATGTTATTAGGACAATTGCGCTTGCTCGTTAATTTCAGGCTCATTTCGAGCTTGTATCATTATATTCCAAAGCAATATATGTTCTCCTTCCGGCCTTTTTTAAGCCTTCCCTTTGAAGGGTTTCTTCTTCAATGTAGGACATACTACCTTCATGTGGCATTGCTTACCGCACTTGAAGCAAGTGAATATCTCACCAGATGTTGAAATTGCATTGCTTCTTGTGAATCTTTTTTATGGTCCTTACTTGTCTGCCTTGTTTCTTTTAAGAAACTTGCTGAACTTCTTAACTAGTAAACTCATGTCCTCCAATCCTTGCCTTTAGCGATATGTTTTTCTTCTTCTTTTCTTGTTCATCATGGTGCTCGAGTTGGCTTAACTTGGGAAATTGCAGCCAACAACTTTTTGAAGAGACTCTTCTTTTCTGAGATGATTGTTACTTTAGGTTGTCAAGTTCTTGTTAGTGATATAAGGATTAAAAGGTTGAGATCACTATTGGACAACACTTTTCCTAGTGCAATGAGATAGTTTGTAAGATGGGTAAACCTTTTCTGAAGATCTAGGATTTTCTCTCCTAGTTTCATGTGAAACATCTCATACTCGTGTAAAAGAGTACTGAGCCTAGACCTTTTGACTGCCTCGGTTCCCTCATGAGTTGTCTCTAGGGTATCCTCATCATCATTCCAAGTGGTTTTTGGATTAATATCCCTTACACCATCTGTCATAATAAAGGGTACATAAGGCTCTTCCACAATCGAGCTCCATATATCAAGGTCTTGAGAATCTATGAAGATTCTCATATTGATTTTCTACCAATCATAACACTCTCCAATAAAGCTTGGAGGATGATTGATGTTGGAACCTTCTCTCACAAAGGATTTTGAGGCCATCTTTTAAGAACAATATCTAGGGAGTATCTTACCCAAACTAAGTTATGGTGTCAATTGTACGATCAAGCTGGAAAACTAAAAGGAGGTGAATTAGTTTCTTGAACTAAGTCGGAAATTTCTACACTAAAATGTAAGAGTATGTAGCAGCGGAAATGTTGCATAAAATTAACTAAGTACACAACATACAAATGAAAGAGAAGGAGAAGAGTAGAAGAACACAAGAAGTTTTATATTGGTTCACGTTCTTTTCCATCAATGGTTACATCCAGTCCTCTTATAGCACAAGACATTTTCAATTGATATTATTACTTGCAATTACAAATCTCACCCCGAGATATCTAGTACATAACACACTCACCAATATCTCTCCAACTTAGAAGAAATCTTCTTCTAAACAACACTCTTCCCCTTTTCACCACATCTTATGGTGAAAATGTACATCAAATGAATGAAGATTAATAGGGCCAAGCTTACTCCCCAATTCAGTAATCGATTACTCCTTTGAGTAATCAGTTACTTTGTATTGTTTTTGTTGGGTAACATGTTAATCAATTTGGGTAACCTATTACTTGGGAGGAATAGATGGCCAACTAAGAGGGGGGGGGGGGGGGGGGGGGGGGGGGTGAATTAGTTGTTTTAAAAAAATCACTAGGAACTTTTCAGCTTTTTCTACTTAAGAATAAATTAACAGAGTTGTAGCGGAAGAAAGTTTAGTAGAAGAAGAAGAAGTGCATAAAACAAAAAGTGTAAGGATGAGAAAAATCACACCAGAAAATTATACTGGTTCACCTTCTACCACCGAAGGCTACGTCCAGTCCTCTTGAAAACCACAAGAGATTTCCACTATTGAATGAGTTTAACTTACAAGCAAAGTCACACCTAGACTCCTCCTAAGTTGTATCACTCACTCACTTCAACAAGATAGTACACCACTATCCTTGTTTTACAATGCCTCACCAAACCCTATGGTGATTACTTGAGTACAAGTATGAAGATAATAAATGGCTTAATGACAAACTCACAATGTATCTTAATGCCTTATGAAGTTTTCAGAATTCCAAAGAATATGAAAGTTTTTCTGAAAAACTTCAAAGTGTTCTTGAATAAAAACTCAGAAATTTGTTTCAAGAACTTGGATTTTTGAGTATAAAAGTTATGATATAATTCTGAGATCCTACAAGGTTTATATAGAGTTCCAAAAGGTGTTTAGAATCACTTTCAAAAGGTATAAGTCGTTTGGGAAAAGTTGAACCAAGTTGGAACACAATGGTTCAATTTAAAAATCAGATTTTCGCAGTAACAGTACGTGGTAATCGATTACTTATCTGTGGTAATCGATTACTAATTGAAAAACAACTGATATTGACGATTTTTTGCTTGTGGTAATCGATTACCAATATGAGGTAATCGATTACCTCAGTTGAAATTTCAAATCCAAAGTTGCTTAACGGCTAGTGGTAATCGATTACTTCTATAGGGTAATCGATTACCCTAGTTGAAATTTCATTTCCCAAAAATGTCGAGAGTTATGGTAATCGATTACTTACCCTGGTAATCGATTATTTACCCTGATAATCGATTACTGCAATTAAATTTTGGATTTTAACTTTCAACAGTAAGTGGTAATCGATTACTACCACAGGGTAATCGATTACCCTAGTTATTTTTGCTTTTTCCCAACTTTTCAAAAATAACTTGGTTTTTCTTAGGAACTCGTATATTAACCTAGATTAAGATCTTTATTCTTAAGGCATTGTGATTTCTTATGAGTTTGAAATATATGCTACTAAAAGACTAAGACTCTTACAGAAATAAAATATACTTCAAGTTCTTTAAGTCTTTGATCTTCAATAGCTTTTCTTCTTTCTTTTGGTGATGTGCATTTGTCTTCGTCAAAACCCAGCCTCGGTCAAGGAGCCAAATCATCTTCCCATTACTCAGTCCCATTAACTTGTTACTCACTCTTACACAATTCAAGTAATTTGTTACTCAGGTCCAGTAACCTGTTACTCTGGTCAAGTAACCTGTTACTTAGCATTTTGAAAATTATATTTTTTGACACTAAGTTTCCAGTTGATTTAAAAATGGTTTTCACTTTGAGCATTATGACTACGTATACGTGAAAGATTTAGGATAAAAATACCTAACTTAGAAGACTATTAAATCTCAAATCTCTTGAAGCTTTTCCATGAAGGTCTTCTTCTTTTTTATTCTGTTTGGTGATCTTGATGTCTTTATCCAAACAGTGTTAAGGTCAGGAGCAAGATCATCTTCACATGAAAGATTGGTGTTTCAGAATTGATGTTTCAATTCCTTTAAATAGACTTCCAACCATCCATTATAACCCAAGGTGAAGGTAGAAGACATTTGGAATGAAACCCATTCGTTTTGGATGAAATCTATTTAGTTTTTATTTAAAAATTTGGTGTAACAGCTTTTAGTAACCGATTACTGCAATGGGTAACTAATTACCCAAACATTTTATCCAACTAAGTAACTGATTACTACTTTATGTTAATGTTTTTTGGGTAACCTGTTACTCAGTTTGGGTAACCTCTTACAAAGTCCTAATAACATGTTACTCATTTCAAGTAACATGTTACTCAGGTCAAGTAACATGTTACTCTCGTCAAGTAACCTGTTACTCAGGGGAGGTCAGTATGTAGTTTGCAAGTGGACCAACAAACAAACCAGAATAAAAGATTGTCATCTTCATTTTCTCTATCCCTCGTCTCTTTAATTTAAGTCAATTTACGATTTACGTGGTTTAATTGCTTTACTTATTGAGTTTATTGCATGAACTGATTATGTTAACATTTAAGCATAAATTCTTTAGGTGAGTTGATTTTGTAATTGATTGATTTTATAGTTTCTCTTTCCACAAGTATTCTGTTTACAAGAGTTTAAAGACTCAGGTCGGTTGATTTAAAGTGGTTTTAATCGATTAAACACAACTAGAGTTAATCTATTAAGTGTAGTCATAATCGATTAAGGTTTTGATTTTTCAGAATATCTTATTAACCGGAAAAACGGTAATTGAGGACTACTACACTTATTTCATCTCCCTCTAGGTGTCTTTACTTCTATGGTTACCCAAAAAATTTGTTTTGCTGATTTGTCCTTATCAAACTTTAAGCTTCGTCTTCAAAGATGACATGGAATAAATAAATTTTTAAGCACATCAGGTAAGTGGACCAAGAAAGAATGAATTTTAAACACATCAGACAAAATGACATGGAAATAATAATTTGTAACTATATAAGGCACGCAGACTTGAAAAGAATAATTTTTTAAGCACATCTAGCACGACTACTTGAAAAGAACGAATTTTTCAGAATATGATGCATGAGGACTAAAAAGAATATATTTTCTTTACCCACGAAAGACACGAGGACATGGAAATAATATATTTATCTATAAGCATGAAAGACACTAGGACCTCCCAAAAAATAAATTTTATTAGGCATGAGGAGATAAAAATAATGTATTTTTAAATACATCACGAATGTGGTCCTAGAAAGAATGATTTTTTAAGCATAACATGCACTAGGCCTAGAAAGAATAAATTTTTAGCTACTTCAGGCACGGGTACCTAAAAAGAATGAGTTTTTAACCACATTAGGAATGAGGACCTAGAAAGAATGATTTTTTAAACACATTAGGAATGAGGATCTTGAAAGATTGGATTTTAATGCACATGAAACACACATACCTAAAAAGGGTAAATGCTAAGAACATCTGACACACGGATCTGGGAAGAATGATCATTTAAGTACACCAGACACGAGACATAGAAAGAGTATATTTTTCTTTCACATTTCACACATAGGGGTTGAGAAGAATATTTTGAAACGCATGAGACAGGAGGACCTAAAAAATGAAATTTTGTAACCATGTCTAACACAGAGATTTGTCATTAACTTTCTCTTGATATTGAGGATTCATATCATTATGTGGAGTAGAGAAATGGTTGGGATTGGCTTCAAAAACTAGGGTTTTTAAATGAGAAGAATTTTAAAAACGATCATTGGTTGAGTCGAGGTAAAATATGGTGTATCATCGTGTATGAAAGGTTTATCCCAAACAGTCATGATTGCAAAAAAGAATTTCATATGATTGGGATCCTCAATACCTTTCTGGACTGCTCCAGGTTAAACCATAATTGATTTCAATCAATTCCAATAATAATACCTTCAAAACCAAGTGTCAAATCATTAATGCCTTTGGCAATAGATCAAAAAATGTATGTATGGTAAATGATTTTTGCTTATGCATAAAGTAAATGAAGTATACAACTTTTCTCTTTTTTATCCATAGTATATGGATTGAAATGCAACCTATAATTTCAATGATGCATGTAATGCTAACCCTGAGCACAAACTACTTAAAAACGTATGACATGCATCTTAAGAAGCATGTGATGCATGAATCGTATAAGATTGCAATTTTTATGCATATAATGCATGGACGTATGTAGATAAGGAATGTGGTTGGGGATCACCTTTCTCGTATGGTATCTCATTCACTGTCTCGGACCAATGATATATTATCATATAAATAAAAGAAATTTTAAAAAAATAAAAAGTAAGATTCTTATTGGCTCGGGACATAGATTGAGACACCGTTTGGGATGAGTGATCTCTATCAAGGAATGCATGTGACATTTTTTGAAAACACAATCTATAATGGAACTGATTTTGAATACATGAAAATAAATATTAAATTCTATGTTTGAAGTGTGTGAAGGCATAAGAAGTGATTAATTTTTTATTTTTATGATAATGGATGACATGATTGCAGTAATAAATAGAGTGATATTGTGAGATAACATATGGTAATACAAGAAATGCAATGTTTGAATGATTTATTTTTTATTTTTGGTGGATGCATGCATGAATGGATGGATTAATGTTTGAATAATATAATGTATTTTTTTAATGCATGAATGAGTGAATAAATAAATGAATATAAGAATATTGCATATCTTTTTGAATGCATGTATGCAAGGATGGAATATGTGATAATATAAAATGTATACCCTTGGAGGGGACCCTATCTTTGGGTGGTTTAACCATGGCTCAAGTTCTCACGATGATAATTACCCTTAGGATGATGGATCCTACCAAGAATGCTTTTTTGCACGTAAATGTGATGTCTTTATGATATAATTATACCAAAGTGCAATAATGAGAAATAAAAATGGTAGAGATAAAAATCATGGTGTGCTTTTTGTGTTCTACATAAGGTACACCATTAGTATTTTTTGGAATGTCTAATGCCCACAGTCCTACAACAGAGTACTTAAGCATCTTTACAAAGGAACCCCGAAGAGGTTCTAAACTTATACAAGGTCCTTGACTGCATCCCTTTCTTAAAAGAAGAGAAACTCAACTATCATGGGAGAGAAACGCACAATACTGGTAACAATTCGAGTGGTCCAATATGCCATACTAGACATGACGCAAGATCTTGACCACATGGCGAGCGTCCCTATTATCCTAAAGTACCTCTAATACCTAGATATGTGTGTCAAAAAGCAAATGTATCATGTTGTGTGTCGGGAAGCATACAAACTTGTTTTAATTAACCCCTCAAAAAATATTAAAATCTCTATATATATATATACAAGTTGATTTTTTAAGTACGTTAATATATTCAATAGAGTAAATATAATATTAGTTAAAGAAAGTCAAATAAGGTGAAAGGTATTATAGTCCATGTATTCAATGGTTCTCCACTTGAATCTCTTATACAATGTCTTTACCCTAAGAATGTGAATAAGTACTTTAGGTCTATAATGAGTATAAGTACTGCAACTTTGTAATGTTAATAAGTACTTGAAGTTTGGTAGTGAAAGAGAGACTTGGGCATCACAATTACTTTCTACAAAACAAATATAGGATGAGGTACTTGCTTGGTAATTGTCTTGTGCTAACATGGGAGAGTTGTGTTTCCATGTTAGCGAGATGAAGTCAACAAAAAAGGAGGACACATTTAGTTCAGGCAAGTGTATCAACACTTGTGATGCAACAAAAAAGGTTGTAAGCTAAGTGGTTTACATACTGTAAGGACCCGATTTTCGTAATCCAAAAATTCTTTTTAAAACCTTGTTCATGAAAGTGAAGTGATTACTTTTGGAAGACATTACTTGAACGGTTTGGAAACTTGAGTGAATACAAATATTAGTTCCATTTATAAATCACAATGCGGAAATATTCCAAATATATCTCACTTCAAAAGCATGTCATTACACTTCCTTTCAAATACATAATCTAAACAATTATCCTTTCTCAAGGAATCCTTTTAATACAAACATTAAATCAACTTCATTATACACTTAGGAGGAGTTCCATTTTACAAAATAGATAATCCAACATAGTTCTCACATTATAAACATTTATCATATAAAATATCAATTACATAAAACCCTACTCTACCATGTTCTCTTCTCCGCAAGCGTCGAACGCGCTACCGCCACAACCTGAACTAAATACACAACACATACAAGAAGAGACAGAAGGAGTAAGAACCAACTACGGTGACCGTAGCGTGGAATTACATAGAGTAATAACATTAAAGTATTAAACATATACAACGTCTAACATCAATCATACATATAAAAATCAACACATTATACCACATAATGTTCATAGATCCAATTAGCATGATTATCATTTCTCACTTAGACAATTCATTCCAAATCACTATAACATTTATAGGATAGTCACTCCTTCATTTAGCACCAATTACAACTTACTTACATGATTTACCCAATTCAACCTTCATCATAATTCAACATACATATATATATATCTATAAATCATGCTACATAACTTGAGCCAAAGTTTGCTACATTGCTTGAGCCAAAGCTTGTTACATTGCTTGAGCCAAAGCTTGCTACATCGCTTGAGCCAAAGCTTGCTACATCGCTTGAGCCAAAGCTTGCTACATCGCTTGAGCCAAAGCTTGCTACATCGCTTGAGCCAAAGCTTGCTACATAACTTGAGCCAAAGTCGCTATACCATTTCGGTTAGCTAAAATATACTTTCTTTTTTAAAATCATGCTACATTACTTGAGCCAAAGTTTGCTACATTGCTTGAGCCAAAGCTTGCTACATCGCTTGAGCCAAAGCTTGCTACATCGCTTGAGCCAAAGCTAGCTACATTGCTTGAGCCAAAGCTTGCTACATCGCTTGAGCCAAAGCTTGCTACATAACTTGAGCTAAAGTCGTTATACCATTTCGGTTAGCTAAAATATACTTTCTTTTTGAAAATCATGCTACATAACTTGAGCCAAAGTTTGCTACATTGCTTGAGCCAAAGCTTGCTACATCGCTTGAGCCAAAGCTTGCTACATCGCTTGAGCCAAAGCTTGCTACATCGCTTGAGCCAAAGCTTGCTACATCGCTTGAGCCAAAGCTTGCTACATAACTTGAGCCAAAGTCGCTATACCATTTCGGTTAGCTAAAATATACTTTCTTTTTTAAAATCATGCTACATTACTTGAGCCAAAGTTTGCTACATCGCTTGAGCCAAAGCTTGCTACATCGCTTGAGCCAAAGCTTGCTACGTCGCTTGAGCCAAAGCTTGCTACATAACTTGAGCCAAAGTTTGCTACATCACTTGAGCCAAAGCTTGCTACATAACTTGAGCCAAAGTCGCTAATCAATCATGGTCGGCTAAAAACGTGTTTTCTTTTCATTGATTCACCACCAATTCATCTCATAACACAATAAAAACAAGGTGTCTCATTGTTTCATCACCATAAAATAACCCACAACACCTTCATTGTCACAAACATACCCATATATGTTCATAACAATAAAGCGACTAACAACTTAGTCATTTTCATAAACATACTCATCTCCACTTTTAACAAATCAACAACTCGTCACACAATCATTGTTACAAACACACTCATATATGTTTATAACAATAAACAACTCACACACAATCATTATCACACAACATAACCATTTCTACTTTTGTCATTAAACAACACATCTCACAATCCTTATTACAAACACACTCATATATGTTTATAACAAATCAACCATCCATAACACACCATTATCATAAACAAACCACACACAACATATTCTTCATCATATAACACATTAACGTTCGAACCATCTTTCATAACGGTGTATTACCATAAATCAGCATATTGCGTTTTACTTAAATAAACGGTTTTCCCGCACATATATCTCCACTTTTATGGTTAATACATCCTCATATAAAATAAAGACTCTCACATGGACCACAAACACCCAAGAGAGTTTCTATCCGTTAACGTGCTCTGATTCTTGAGGGAAATCGGAGAAGATGACTCTAATGAAAAACTCTAAAACCACAATGGTCTTCTCCCACACCTTAGGTTGCGTAAGCTTCGTTGCTCTGCAAAAGATTCACATCTCCCTTCATCTTCTCCAATCTCCATTGTTCCATTTTTCACCTCCAAGATTTCCCAAATGTGCCACCAAGAAGTAATAGAAAGAGGTTTTGATGAGTTTTGATGTTTAGTGGAGAGGAGAATGGCTCATTTGGGTGGAGCCGCTGTTCGGAGAGAAATGAGAGAAAAGAAAATGAAGATTAGGGTTTTTGAAACCCCTCTTTAACTTTTATAGTTGCGCAGCCTCGCCCGGGCGAGAATGGCTTGCTTGGGCGAGAATTTCGCAATTTTTCAGCTTTTCAACTCTGACGCTCACGCTCGGGCGAAAATTCTAGCTCAAGCTAGAATTTGACAGCTTTTCCGTATTTCACTCTCACTCAAGCGACCACTTCCTTGCTTAAGGGAGGTCTCTGGGAAACTCATATTAGAACACCGAGTCTCTCTCTCGGACGAGGTCCTCTCTCTCAAACGAGGATTGCTCAATATATACTCCAACACTCTACTTTTTCCAATCATTCCGAAAACGAAAGTTGAGGTGTTACACATACAGCTTCAAACACTAATATCAAAACTCATTCAGTCTTGATATGTTTTGCTACCTTCGAAGATGACAATTGAGTAGAATTATAGAGAGAGCTTTGAAGCAAGTCCAAATCTAACTCCACTGACAATCTCTTGGCTAGAGTTACGACTTAAAGGTAGTATGGATCATGGTCAGCAGTAATAGACAGAGACTAACCACAAAAGTCCAAAAATTTAAATGTATCAGAGTTATTAGAGTAGTTACCTTTGCATTGAGAATTAGGTAAAACAAAGGTTCTATCCACTAAGAGTTCCGAATTGTAGGGAATCACTAACATCTGAATTCCCTTTCAAATCATCAAAAATTAAAGGCTGCTTAGTAGAAAAACTACAACAACATATTTACCATTATCATATTCATATATGCACCAGATTCTAGCTAGATAAGTAAATTAAAGTATTTCAATACTACATTACCTTATTCTTATGAATGTCACTTATTTCTTCATCAATCATTAGTTTTGGTCCAGACAATGAATTGGAAACATAGGGTGGGTACTAACCTAGAAAAAATTGTCAATTAGTTAAAAAATGTATAGTATGTAAGGACCCAAATTCTACCCTTGAAATTTTTTCCTTATTTTATCTCATTTACATGCATTTCCTTAATATCTCAGATTAATAAATCTAATGACATTCTCCTAATTCTCTTTTGTGGTCATACTCTTGACAGAAAATTATAATTCATATAAATAATTCTTGGTAACCCACGCATACAACTAGCTATGGAATTTCAAAATATCCATAGCTACTAATATCCAGAGTTATACAAATCAGAATTTACAATTATCCAAATATCGATTAATTAGTTACAGTCCAAAAAGCAAAGTAGAGAAAGTCTAGATTCAAGCTCCTAAGCGTCGAACCGAGTATCCTCAATACATCTGTTCACCTGCAATGGGATTATCGATAACAGATACACAAAACATACAAGGGAGTAAGTCGTTGATTTAATAGTCATCGTCATATGGTAATCCACATTTTTAAACACAATTTAACATTGAATATAAAACACAATTCATAATTAAATGAACATATCCATTCACATCTTTTATCTTTTGTCTCCATAATGTCCATATTCACTCTATAGTACACATATATCCCATAATATACATATCATATAGTGTGCATATTTGGTCTTCCCATCTTTATCCATATCCACCTTATAGTACATATATATCCCATAATATACATGTTCCATAATGTGCATATTTATCCTCCTCATCTTTATCCATATTCACCTTATAGTACACATAAATCCCATAATATACATGTTCCATAATATGCATATCTATTCTTCTCATCTTTATCCATATTCACCTTATAGTACACATATATCCCATAATATACATGTTCTATAATGTGCATATATATTCTTCTCATCTTTATCCATATTCACCTTATAGTACACATATATCCCATAATATACATGTTCTATAATGTGCATATCTATTCTTCTCATCTTTATCCATATTCACCTTATAGTACACATATATCCCATAATATACATGTTCTATAATGTGCATATTTATTCTTCTTATCTTTACCTATGTTCCATCCGTGTACACCACAGATAATCCAATACCACAAAGGGTAAGTCTACATCACAAAAGTGATCCATTGCCACAACCGGCAGTTCCACACCTCAAAGGTGATCCATTACCACTACAGGCAACACTTACACCACAAAGGTGATCCATTACCACTACGGGCAACACTTACACCACAAAGGTGATCCATTACCACTACGTGCAACACTTACACCACAAAGGTGATCCATTACCACTATGGGCAACACTTACACCACAAAGGTGATCCATTTTACATTATATCACAACCACATCATTTTACACGCATAATATAGTTCCATCATCTTAAATATAATGAAGATACTTATCCCTTACCTTGGTGAGTGTTGGGTGGGGTTCTTGTTAACTTTACTAGTTCCTTCTGAACCGCCTCCAACCTTAGGATCTTTCATCATCCATCAATACAATAAAAGTCAGTAATTTATCCACAATAATGTTCTTATGATTCATATAACATTCACAAATACACAGGATATTCACGTATTTTCAATGTTTTCTCAAAACTATTTTCATTACAAGTTTCTAAACATTAAAACATACATACTCATCTTCTACCTCTAACATTTCACCCATTTCACTCTTTACTCATATTTTCTCAATGTTAGGGTTTTGGGGTTTTCATGAACCAACCCACAAATCCGTTCTATTCTTGAAATACCAACTCTAAACCAATAGTTACAAGAGAGAAACAACATAAAACGAACCATAACTCAAAAGGATGAGTTTCTATGGTTTTTCACATTTGGAGAAGAGATCATTTACACTCCACAATGAGTTTGAAAGAGAGAAAGAGAGTTAGAATCAAAAGATTTACCTCTTCTCAAGCTTCTAAATGACTCACAAGCCTTCTTGCTCTTGAAAATGCTCCCTTCTCTCATTTCTCTCTAGGTTTACCCCCATAAATGTGTTTGGGGTCCCCTATTTAATGTAACAGCGTCGGGTCCTCGCTTAAGTGAGACCTTTCTCGCTCAAGCGAGAAAATCCCGCCTATTTTAACAACTCAGATCTGACCCTCTCGCTCAAGCGAGAATCTCACAGTCTCAACAGTCCCAAAATGCCATTTCTCGCCCAGGCGAGACAAATCTCGCTCAGGCGAGAATCCTCCAGTATAGCCTAGGATTTCACCCTCCCAGGTGAGCCTCTCTCGCCTAGGCGAGAATACCTCGCTCAAGCGAGTATCCCAGGACTGATACTATAATTTTAAATACTTAAAGTTAGGGTGTTACATAGTACAATAAGATAAAAAAAAACTACTACAACTACTAGAACATTTTCCTTTCTTGATTCTAGTATATGTTAAGATAATGATCACAAGTTCACCAATAGGTAGGGTGTTGTAGTAGTTGATAAATTTCATGACATCGAAGAGTATATGTAATGACGTCATTGTTGATCATAAAAGGAAAAAAAAGCAAAATATATAACTCTCAGCTTTAAAACATAAAATTAAAGGAGAAAACCCATAAATTTGTTTTAAATTATGGGGAAAAATCTTACCTAAAATCTTTGAGATTAAACAGAACTTTCTTTAATTTTTTTTGTGTCCGGAGGAAGATAGACTTGTATTCAACAACTTCAATGATATCTACCTTAAATAGAAGAAATGAATTTTATGCTATAATCATAACAGACAACAAAGTTTAAGTAACTAAATAGGATAACATATAATGATTTTGACCTAACCTATTAAAAAATAAGCCGGAATGTTGCCACTAGAATGTCACCAATTTTTTTTTTTGGAATCATAATCAAAATCAGAAATATCAGGAAATTCTCTTTGTTTTGCGGTGGTACTGGTAGTGGACTGTGTAACACCCTGAATTTAAGGTTATAAATTAATGTGTCAGTCCTGGGAGTCTCGCTTGAGCGAGAAAGGTGTTGCTTGGGCGAGAGAGGCTCACCTGGGTGAGTGGAATCCTGGGCTATACTGAAGGATTCTCGTCTGAGCGAGAATTGTCTCACTTGAGCAAGAGTCGTCTCACCTGAGCTAGAGTTGTCTCCCCTGGCCGAGAAGTGGCACTCAGAAGCTGTAGAGGCTGTAAGATCCTCGCTTGAGCGAGAGGATCCTCACTTGAGCGAGAGGGTCAGATCTGAGTTTTAAAATGGGCGGGATTTTCTCGCTTGAGCGAGAACCCGACGCTGTTACATTAAATAAGGAGCCCTAAACACATTTTAGGGTTAGAACTTAAAGAGAAGTGAGAGAAGAGAGAAAGGAGTCTTGAGACTAATCTAGAAGCTTGAGAAGAGGTAAATCTCTTGATTTTAACTCTCATTCTCCCTTTGAAACTTGTTTTGGGTATGTTGGATCTCTTCTCAAAAGGTGGGAAACCATGGAAACTCATCCTTTTGAGTTATGGTTCGTTTTATGTTGTTTTTCTCTTGTAAACTCTTGGTTTAGAGTTGGTGTTTTAAGAATAGAAAGAGTTTGTGGGTTGATTCATGAAAACCCAAAAACCCCCCAAAATGAGAATATGAGTAAAGGGAGAAATGGGTGAAATGTTAGATGTAGAAGATGAGTGTAAGTTCTAATGTTGAATATGAGATGAATATGTATGTTTTAGATGTTTGGAAACATTGGGAACGTATGAATCTCTGTTAAAGATGAAATATGAGTGGTTTATGTGTTATTTTGAATAAATGACTAACATTGTTGTTATGTGGTGGGAATGAGGAAAAATCCTAAGGTTGGAGCCGGTGTCGGTGGAACTTGCAAAGTCACCAAGAACCGAACTCAAACTCACCAAGGTAAGCGATAAGTGTCTCCATTATTTATGAGATGATGTGAACATGGTATGTGAATGAATCATTATGTTGTGAGAATTGTAATGTGGACCACCTTTATGGTGTGGACCTACCCGAAGTGATAGTGGATTATCGTGTGTCGTGGACCTACCCGAAGAGGTAGAGGATTATCGTGTGTCGTGGACCTACCCGAAGTGGTAGTGGATTATCGTGTGTTATGGACCTACCCGAAGTGGTAGTGGATTATCTTTATAATGTGGACCTACCCGAAGTGGTAGTGGATTATCGTGTGTTGTGGACCTACCCGAAGTGGTAGTGGATTATCTTTATAATGTGGACCTACCCGAAGGGGTATTGGATTATCTTTGACATGTAAACGGGCCGGATGTGGTCAAGAGTAAATTTGATGCTAAGTGTAATTGATGACATAAAAGTGCCTTTGAATGAATGAATATGCATGCTATAGAATATATATTATGAGATATATATACTATAGGGTGAATATGGATTAAATACAAATAGAAGTAAAGAGATATGAATGTTTATATTCATGTACTTAAGAAATGTGTTTCATTTAAATGCTTATGTATATTTAAAATGTGGATTTTCATATGCGGTTATTATTGAACTAATGACTTACTCCCTTGTGTTTTGTGTGTTGCTATGATAATCTCATTGTAGGTAAACGGGTGAATTGAGGATGCTTGATTTGGAGTCTTATGAGCTTTTAAATCCGGATTTCCTTCTTTTGTATTTTGTATCATGACTTACTAAATGTCATTTTTGGATAATTGTAATTCTGAGCAATGTAACACTGGATATGTGTAGCTATGGTTATTTTGGAATCCTATAGCTAGTTGTATGTGGTGGTTACCGATAATTAGTAATATGAATTATGTTTTTCTGCAATTAAGGGTAGTATGGTATGAAGTTGAAATTGTATGATTAGAGTTATTAGATAATTAAAGATATAGGTGATTTGAAAGGTTGAAGGAAATTTATGTATGATGTAACATGGAAAGTTAAGCATAAAGGATTAAAATAAAAGAAAAAATTTCAAAGGTAGAATTTGGGTCCTTATAAACTGCATTTGGTAAAGATGGTCACAAGCCTTTAATTGTAGATCACTGAACATGACATTGAAATTGTGCATCATATATGTGTTACACTCTACTATGTTCTCTTCATTCATTAAAATTCATCATTTCTAACAAAGACTTGTATTTTGTCCCCCGAAATTTAATACACATGACTATTCTATTAAAAACAATTCTCATATTGTAATACTCAGACTATGACTTATTATTACCTTAGAATCCATTAAAATTATTTCTGGATGTATAGGTATGGGTGAAATTTGAACATTTCGGTGATTCTCATAGCACTATTCTAAAGGTGTTTGGAATCATTATCCATTATCATATGGAATATGTGTGATATAGACATTATGAATATGGTAACATAAAAAAATCAGTAATAGTAATTAATTGAAATCGGCAAGAAGAACATGAATGACCAAACAATGTTATTGCAAAAAGAATAGTTTTGGTTGCATTTAGAATATCAAAGGAGGTCATAGTCATATCCTCAATTCATTTTAGAGAACCCAGTAATCAAAATGCAACCAATTTTCAAAATCCAGAAAACCCTAAAATGAATCAAGGAAACGTCATAACCGAATTTTTGAAAGGAAATATCAACATCATAACAATTCGTAAATCATTTGTTATGACCATTTTTGTAGTAAAGGTCGTATTCTCAACAAAATCTGTTATATTACATCTAAAAAATGAAAACTTTGACTCCCAAAAACAGAAGTGAAGCCATTATACTGTATATAATATACTCACAAAAATATAACAACAAATATAAAATTGGAACCTACGAATCATTTTAAATGGAAAAAATACAAAAAAAAATGAAACAAATATAGAATATTTAATTGAGATGGTTTTCATAAGAAAGAAATATAAAAACAGAAACTTTGAGGACAAAAATCAATACTGATGACCTAATACTGATATTCAGGACACACTTTGCAGGAAAAAAATTCAAAACTCAATATGAAGGCCTAATACTATGATATCCACGATTCATTTTTAAGTAAAAAATTCAAAAAAGGAAAACTTGAAACAAATAATGTATAGTATTTGAGAAATAAAAAATGAAAACTTTGAGTCCTAAACTCACTACGCAGGCCCAATACAACATATTAGGAATGAGAAATAGTTTTGAAATAAAAATATAATACAAAAAATATGAACAGAAAACCTCCTATGATAAAAAAGGACTCGTTTGTAACAAAAAAAATTTCCACAAATATAATCTAGTAGCCCAAAAAAAGTTACAAAAGACTATTTTTAAGAAATAAATATAAAAAAATTCCACTTGAACGTATTTTCACTCCAAATGGAAGTATTGAAGACCTAATTTTATATAGGTAGGGACATCAACGTCATTTCCAATGATAAAAGATGGAAAAAAGAGCTTCAGAAAGAGAGAGATACGGTGAAGTTGTAATGAAAAGGTAGATTGAAGAAGGAGAAATGAAGGAGAGAGGTGCGACGAAGTTGTAATGATGCCAAATCATTTATTTAAATCTCTTTAAAATGTGGATTATCGCTTAATGATATTTATTGAATTAACGACTTACTCCTTTGTAAGAGGTAGATGACAGAAGGTGAAATGAATGAGCAAAAGTTAACTAACCAAAAGTTGACACGTCAATTAAAGTTGCACCATAATAACTAACCAAAAGTTAACAAAACATAAATGTGGATTTGTAATTTATGACACATAGAAGTGACATGGAAAAGTGGTATAGACAACTTATGTTTGAAATGAAGGGTATACAGAAATGAAGTGTTTGAAGAGAGTGGTATATATGCAATTAAAGTGGGTGGTGAAAATACTATTATAACCTCGAATTCATACAATGTTAGTGTATAGGAGATGACCATTTTTGTAATTGCATAAACACATAATAAAAACCAAGAGGGTGTTCAATGTAAAATTACAGTATTGTCCCTAATAATTATGCAGCGTACAACAAAATTCAAAAACCCAATTTAGTAATTGTATGTGGTTGTAATGATAACATTGCAGAACAAATAAAAAATTCATTTCCGAGTATGGTGCAAAATCTGAATTACCCACGAAATGCATGAAGAAAATAATATGACAACAATGTACAATTCAGTAATTACAACTTAATAAAAAGATTATATATTTGTATACAGTTTAAAAATGGTATTTAGTAATTGTATGTGGCCGAACATTTTATGAAAGTGGCAGAACTTGGAGTGGTCTTGTGGTCCAATCTTTCTGTTTGGATTTGGCTTTGGGATGGGAGCTAGGTGGGCGGCAATAACCTCGTGCAAGATTCTGGACACGCAGAGGTTCCTTTTTCCGTGCCAGGCGGCTCTAGCATGTCTATATTTTATGGGTAGTTGACTAATGACTTGTTTGGCTGTGTTGTTGCGTTATAGGCCTATTTTGTCGTATGTCGAAAGGTGTACCAGTGTGTAAGCAGTATCTAGTATATGGCAGAGGTTTGGGTTATTTATACGGTGTGACAGACTTGTGTCGAATCATGCTTGCTTTGCCTCGTCCTATGCTGACATCAATCATCCATGTTTGGTCATTACGTGTACTTTAGGACCGAGATATAACATGAGAGAGTTAGGAAAGTGAAGTTTGTTCTTTTTTCGTTGTATTAAGTGAGTGATAAAACAAAAATAAGCTTTGTCAAACATTTATAATGGATTTATGGTTTCATATTTTGGGTGAGATTTATAAGGAATAAAGCCCCTCACAAATACTTCAATTTCTAGTTCTTATTTTTCTTACATCTAGCAAGAGACGAGAGAGTGATTGTGCCCTCGCTAAATCATAATTTTTGCATGTCTAACGTGTTAGAAATTAAGGAGAGAAATATTCATTAATTGTTCACTAATTGATAGTTTATTTAGAATTTTATATTTTCTATTATTTTGTGAAGAAATTGATTTTAGCAGCTAATTAATGAGGAATTCACCAAAACTCCCTCACTAATAAGAATTTTTCTCGCAGTGTCACTTCTATAGTTGGTAAAGGCAAACTTAGTGGACAGTGTATAATAATTTGGTTCAATTTTGAAGGAAGAATGTAAATCTAACCGAAAAAATAAATTGGTTAGGATTAATTTTATTACTTATTTTTCATGGTATAAAAATTGAAGTGGACGAAATAAAACTTACAAAACCTAGAAAATCACTATCTCACAATCTAAACAATATACTTATGTTTATTAATATTACATACTTTGATGCATATATTAGTGATAGTGGGCTGTATAACTTCTTAGACAGTTATATATAGTCAGAAACTAACCATTCAATGTATGTTTTTTGTTAAATGAAATACTTCCTTCCTATCTCTATTTTCTATCCCCCATCTCTATATTCTCCCTCTCTTCCCTATAATTGTTATTCTCTATCATCTCTCTCTATATTTCCCTATTCCCTATCATTGGTATCTAGAGCCTGTCGACCACGGGAACACCATTCATGGCAGAATCGACGCGGCTGCAGAACGCCATTCGTGAGGCGGAGGAACGCATTATGGCGACAGTGGAGCCATGTATCACCAAGCAAATCCGCGAATTGGAGAATCGTTTCGAACTTCAATTCACCAATGTGCAAGAAACCATGTGCGAAATTGGATTGCAGATGTCGAAGTTAGCGGCGGCGCGTCAGCATGGTGGCGCCGACGACGGAGCACCTCGAATCGCAACGCGATTAACGCGTTTGGATTTTCCAAAATTCACTCACGAAGATGTGGAATCATGGATGGTGAAATGTGAACGTTTTTCCGCGCTGGATGGAACGCAGGAAGGGGACAAGGTCTCGGTTGTGAGTATCGCTCTTGATGATAACTCTTTTCGTTGGTTCCAAAGTCTAGAACAGGGATCGAATGGCCGATTACATGGCCGAATTTCACCGTGGCATTGAAGATGCGATTTGGCCTCGAGTTCGATTCACCTATAGAAGAACTCAAGAAGTTGGTGTAGACTGGTTCGCTGGAGGCGTATCAGGAATCATTTGACAATTTGGTGGGTAGAACAACTTTGACGGAATCTCAAAAGCTACAATACTATTTGGGAGGCCTTCAACAGGAATTGTGTAATGGTGTGAAGGTGTTCGCCCCTCGTACGGTGTTGGAAGCTACTCGTATGGAAAAGTTGCAAGAACGAAGCTTGGAATTGTTGCAGAAACGGTTAGTGCCTACAAATCGAACCCACAGTTCTTGGAGTGAGAAGAAGAACACAGTTCCTAACACCTTTGACAAGAAATTGATGTCTCACGAGAAAAAATGGATAGTTGAAAGTTCTCAGAAGAGCATTTTGGGAAAGCCGACATATACGTTTCAGAAGAAACTTTCCCTTAAAGAAATGGATGAACATAGGGCTCAAAACTTGTGTGTTTTTTCTGTCATGACAAATTCTTTCCTGGACATGATTGCCCTCAGAGGAAAAAATGCAAGTTTTCCTTATGGAAGTTGGGGAGGAAGACCATTTGGACTCAATTGAGGTTGATTCTGTTTCTAAGGGAGTGTCTAATGATCCTACTCATAGTGTTGATCCTACTATTTCCCTTAATATCTTTCAGGGAGACTCTTCTCATCCTATGATGAGATTGATAGGCTGGTTGGGCAGAAAGAGAGTTCATGTACTCATAGACACTGGCAGCACTCATAACTTCATTAGTTAGAAATTATGTAAGGAGGGGCTCAATATTCTACAACCTATGCATCCTTTGCGGATAATTGTAGCTGATGGCGGGCTTATACACGGTGCAGGACGGTGTGAAGGCATCGGGTTAAAGCTTCAAGGGTATGACTTTCTTACTGATGTTATTGCTATACCATTGTCTAGTTGTGATGTCATATTGGGCATGCAATGGTTAAGGCAATGGGGAGTCATACAATGGGATTTTACCAATATGGCTATGGAATTTTCTATGAATGGTATGCATGTGAAGTTGCAGGTTGTTAAAGAAAATAAAAGTAGGGTGGTTTCTGCTTCTAAGTTGCATCAGTTAGTGGTTAAAGATAGCTTTTGTTATATGTTGCAGTTGTTACCTTATTCCACAGAAGCAATGTGTTGTTCTGTGACCAGTGAGGAGCTAGAGGATCTTGTGATAATGGCTCATAGAGAATCTGTTTTACATGAGTTCCAAGAGGTCTTTGAAACACCTACTCAGCTGCCACCCTTTAGGGGTATTCATGATCATCAAATTGTGCTAAAGGAGGGTTCTAACCCAGTTAGTTTAAAACCTTATAGATATCCACCAGCTCAGAAGGATATCATTGATGCCATGGTTAGGGAGCTCTTGGATTCGGGATTAATTCAACCAAGCTTTTCCCCTTTTGCTTCTCCTGTTGTGTTAGTCAAAAAGAAATATGGGAGTTGGCGAATGTGTGTGGATTATAGGAGGTTGAATGAAATGACAGTGAAGGCTAAATTTCCAATTCCCTTGGTGGAGGGTTTATTGGATGAATTGGGTGGTGTCGTGGTGTTTTCTAAACTGGATTTTAGGGTTGGATATCATCAAATTAGGATGAAAACTGAGGACGTACCAAAGACAGCTTTTCAAACTCATGGGGGCAGTATGAATATGTGGTGAGGCCTTTTGGATTGTCCAATACACCAGCTACTTTTGAGGGAACAATGAACACTATTTTTTCTGGTTTATTGAGGAAGTGTGTTCTTATTTTCTTTGATGACATATTAGTGTATAGCCCATCTTTGGAGGCACATGTGGATCATCTTCGACAAGTGTTTCAGATCCTCAAAGCTCACACCTTCTATGTTAAGAGAAGTAAGTGTGCATTCTTCACTACACGGATCGAATACTTGGGTCATTTCATTACACCTACAGGAGTCACTACTGACCCAATTAAAGTTCAAGTTGTGAGAGCTTGGCCGGCACCTCAAACAGTTAAGCAATTGAGGGGATTTTTGGGATTAACGGGTTACTACAGGCGATTCATTAAGGGTTACGGCATCATTGCTTCTCCTCTTACTGATTTACTCAAGCGAGATTCTTTCCATTGGCCCCAAGAAGCACACACCGCCTTCACTACATTGAAAGATGCTTTGAGTAATTCCCCGGTGTTGGCCATCCCTAATATGCATAAGCCGTTTGTGGTTGAAACAGATGCTTCAAGCACTGGAATTGGTGTTGTGCTAATGCAGGACAGGCACCCTGTGGCTTTTATTAGCAAGGTTTTATCTCCTAAACATAGGCTTTTGTCACTTTATGACAGGGAATTATTGGCATTGGTTCATGTAGTCTCTAAATGGCATCGATACCTTTCCCTAAACACATTTACTATCCTTACTGACCAGCATAGTTTGAAGTACCTATTGGAGCAACGTCTATCTACCCCAGCCCAATATAGATGGGTCACTAAGCTCATGGGTCTTTCTTATGAAATTCTGTATAAGAAGGGTAAGGATAATGTAGCTGCAGATGCTTTATCTAGAGCCTCTCATGGTGAAGTTTTACAATTGATTGTCTCTTCTATTTCTTCTAAGTTATGGGATTCTCTCCTTAAGAGCTATGAACAAGATTCAGCTTTGTAGGACCTCAAGCTACAGGTTCTCTCTAATCCAGCCTTGCATCCCCATTTTTTTGTTTTGGACAATTTGCTGTATAGGAAACAGAAGCTGGTCATTCCTAATGATGGACAAGTGCGGTTATTGATTCTACAATGGCTTCATTCTTCACATCAAGGAGGCCACTCAGGCATCAGGGCTTCTATAGCAAGGATCAAGAGCATCTTTTATTGGAAAGGCCTTGCCAAGGATGTCACAAAGTTCATTCAGCAATGTGAGACTTGCCTTAGATGCAAGTATGAACCTAGAGCTGTTGCGGGTTTACTTCAGCCCCTGCCAGTTCCAGAGGGAGTGTGGCAAAGTATAGCCATGGACTTCATCGAAAAGCTTCCTAAATCTCATGGTAAAGACACGATTTGGGTAGTTATTGACCGGCTGAGCAAATATGCCCATTTTATTCCTATTGCTCACCCTTTTACTGCACCCCAATTAGTTGAAAATTTCATTGCTGAAATTTACAAGTTACATGGTGCACCCGCCAACATTGTGAGTGACCGAGATCCCTTGTTTACAAGTAAATTTTGGGGTTCTTTCCTTGGTCAGTTGGGCATTTCTCAGAGCTTAACTACAGCCTATCATCTTCAATCAGATGGTCAAAGTGAAGTCCTGAACTGTTGCTTAGAACATTACTTGAGAGCTATGACATAACAGCGGCCTAAGGAATGGGTCAATTGGTTACCCTTGGCTTAGTGGTGGTACAATACCACTTATCATTCCGCTATTCAATCTACCCCTTATGAGATTGTGTATGGCCAAGCACCCCCACTGCATCTTCCTTATTGCCCTCAAAGTACCAAGGTTGAGGCGGTCAAT
The DNA here is from genome assembly GCA_009771035.1 of Lupinus albus. NCBI lineage: Eukaryota > Viridiplantae > Streptophyta > Magnoliopsida > Fabales > Fabaceae > Lupinus > Lupinus albus. The sequence continues at coordinate 11,693,109 of CM020019.1, read as the reverse complement.
CGAAGCTTCATTGTAAGGGAGGAGATGATCCAGAAATTACAGGGTAACTTGGTCCGGGCTCAAGCATGTATGAAGCGTCAGGCTGATCAACATCGTAGTGATCGGGAATTCAAGGAAGGAGATTGGATTTTCCTAAAGTTACAGTCCTATAGACAATTTTCTGCTCAATATCGTGCTTCCGAAAAGCTTTCTCCTCAGTTTTATGGTCCTTATCAGGTGCTGCATCAGGTGGGAAAGGTTGCATACACCTTAATTTTTCCATTTACTTCGCGGATTCATCCTACGTTCCATGTGTCTCTTTTGAAACCGTGTCCTGATGAGAACATTCACGTGGTTGCACTTCCAGAAGAGTGGGGAAGTTTGGATGATCCTAAGGAGCCATTTAAGATTTTGAAGAGGCGCTCCATTCAGAGGCACAATAGGGTGGTTATTGAGGTTTTGGTTTAGTGGAAAGGGGAGGCTATGGAAGAGGCTACTTGGGAGTTGCTGTACAAACTCAAGCTCCAGTTTCCTTATTTTGATGTTGCAGCTGTTCCTTGCGGACAAGGAAGATTTTAACGAGGGGATATGATGCATATATTAGTGGTAGTGGGCTGCATAACTTCTTAGACAGATATATATAGTCAGAAACTAACCATTCAATGTATGCTTTTTGTTAAATGAAATACTTCCTATCTCTATTTTCTATCCCCTCTCTCTATATTCTCCATCTCTTCCATATAATTGTTATTCTCTATCATCTCTCTCTATATTTTGCCCTATTCCCTATCATACTCCCTACTACTTGTCATCATCCTTTTTCATTCATGAATGTATATTCTTTAATAAAGGATCAAATGTGTGGGAGAGTTTTCAGATATGTTACGCCAAAAGAGTGAAATTATTCGATGATAGTAAATAATCTATTTTTTAAAAATGATTCATAGTTCAATTCAGTTTCACACTATACAAAATTGAATCGAACTTAGAAACCAAATCACCTTTCATAAAACCATTTAACACAAGTTTAACACTCTGCCTCATTAAATTTTATTTTGATCATTTGCCACTTTATTTTTGTTGGCCATAAAAGTAAAACCTAAATTTAATATATATTAACATTATAAAAAGTTATATGAAGTTTGTACATATGCTGGGTTTTGTAAAATTGCTATTACATTCTCATACTTGGATATCTACTGTCGAAATTTTTATTAAATGAGAAATGCTAGGTTGACACTAGTTATTTTTCTCATATATTTTTATTATACCCATCATGTAAAACTAATTGTAAAGGAGAAATTAAATATCTCAACATAAACATCATCAGAAGAAAAAAAACAGCAATATCAAGTTACATTTAACTGTTAAAGAAAAACAAAAGAAAATTAGTTTCAATTGCTTTTTGACCGACAAAGCAGCAATAACAACCAACTACCAATGATTAATCCCAAAAGGTAAGATCGACTACATGGATCGAACAACAAAATCACTACGACCTGGACTCTGCTCAGATGTGTGTAACTCAAATATCATGGGCTAATGTATAAACAAAAAAACATCATATGATAGTTCTGGATTCCATATTTAGGATGTCGCAAGGTATGGAAGACCATTACCAGAGTCCTTGTCAATGCTTGAGTGAATCCTAATGTAAACCACAATTTGTTAAATGTCAAAATTTTCAGCTCTGGGTGTATGCAAGTTAGACAGGGTAGACACTAATCAAATCCTCCAAGAATGATGTGTAGAGTCATTTCCACGACGATAAGTTAGTCGACTTAGGGTCTAGTTGTGAGTCGATTTTTGAAGGGAAGTGAAGGGAATAGAAAGACTTGAAAACCATGAAATATACTTGTGAGATGACTCTGAAACCTTTTTTTTCCCTTCTTTCCTCTCTAAACCCAACTCGCAAACAGACTCTTACCCTTAAAGCCATATACCTAACTCCGATGCATTCTAATTTGCCTTTCGAGCAGATGGCACTGCTGAATTACAGTGGAGATCTTTTGTGTATACATTTGTAAGGGCAAATAGTAAAAGAACAAAAACAACTTGGGCACTCATGATACCAAAATGACTGATACTATTACCAATTTCCATCCAACTTCCTTTATTTCGAACCTGCAAACCATCAAAATCAGTATTAGGGTACATGTCCTTAAATGTATATCCTCAGGCATTAAAATTAGCAAAGGAGAAAGGAAAAGTTGATATTAGAAGTTACAGTGAAAGGAAAAGAAATCATGGCACTCAAGACTAGACCATAACAATAATAAAGATTTAACATTGCAGGACTTCAATTTAGTAATATTATTTAAAAGAAAAGGATCAATAACAACGTGATCATTTCACATTATCGACGACGGTGAACGAATCCGATAAAACATGATGAAAGGGGAAATAAAAGACAACAGTTTATGGTAAGCTAATGAGAAAAGGCACTTGCTAACTGTTACCCCTTACATTTACTGTAGTGGAATGAAGGAACATATATTTACAGTATGAAAAATCGAGAACCATGGGATTATAAAAGAATTAACAAAAGAATATTGAAGATAATTGAAAATTTGAAGAATAGGGTGAGAATACCAGGAAGAAGAAGTGAATGGTCATCACGTCTGAGAATAATATAACAAGAAAATAGCATCCCAACCTTGGAACTTTGTTCAGTTTGGTTATTGCACTAAATGCACATCTGCAGTTCCATCCATTGCAAGTTAAATATAAGATGGACAATTGTACAAAAGATTTAGAACCACTACAATAGTTATTACTAATAATGTCAGTAAGAACCAAAGGCCAAAGAAACTGTTAAAACCTAAAGCTGAATAATAATGTCAAAAGCATTATTTAAAGAATTTAGAATTTCGGTTTACACAATACCAGCAAAACATCATTTTGTCCTTCGAAATTTATAAAAAAAATAAGAAAACAAAACTTACAGTGTTATTCTATGAATAAATGGAATAACAGATGGAATATCCAATATGCACAATGTGCAACATATTAGTGTAGTGACTGAGCTAATAACAATAGTCAGTCCTTAGGGCTTTGGACATTTTGTGAAATGTTAGATTCCTTGTCATTATTGTCATGCATGCCTACATCATTCTAAAACTACAATATTGAATTTCTTAGTTTTGTTTTGTAGTAGGAATATTCATGGATTTGTTCTGAAGAAATTATATGGATTGTTAACGGTTACCAACTTGCATAAGGTTATCAAAGGTGGTTTTGTGAAGGTTGTGTTTGATCATAGAGGATGGGATTGATCAAAATAGCAGGAGAATAAGTACTTCACAAGGACATTGCAAGGACCAGTAAAGATGTTCGGATTTGAAGACAAATCTTTTCCAAGTAGTCCACTAAACCAATTTGCTAGCCCAACTTAAAGAAATAAGAGGCTAAGGGGCTGCCTTCATGCCCAAGAAACAAGGCCATGCTTAGGTTTTAACTTGAATTTCAATGATTGGGCTGCCATAATTGATGTCCACGAATTTTCCCCTCATTAATTGAGGTGCATCATAAAAGAGAAAAGTTATGGTTTGATCAATTTTAGGTTAGTCTCAAAGAAGTAGTGTTGTAATACATATATCAATAGCATCATTCAATAAATTGCAAGTGCACTTACATGACAAGCATGAAGGGTATAAATAACTTGAAGATAAGAAGCGCTGCCATAAGAAATGGCTGCAACGAGGAAGAAACCTTATTAGTTAAAATGTTGATAAAAAATAATTAATATAAGAAAACAAGTTCAAGTTTCACTTACACTAAAGATAGTAATGAACCGATATACAGATGAAATCTCGAAACTAGCAATACTTGCGAAATTTCCCGTTCCAAAGAAAGCAATGTTGAACAAAACCATCTGCGTGAATCGTAGTTTGTTTAAATGTCAAAGTAAGGACCAATTATACTAGTATCCACTTAGTTAGACCTTCTCTGATGTACATCATTATCAAATATATATATATATATATATATATATAGAGAGAGAGAGAGAGAGAAAAAACATGTAAACATAGTTCTATATGCCTTGGTTGGCCTTGAATCTTAATAACACTGGGAAACAACTAAATAAAATATGTTTCAATAAATACTTGTGAAGGTATCCTAAACATGTGATTGGTGCAAGTTGAATCATCTACATATTCTGCACTAAAGCATCCAAACTTGTTTAAAATGCACTTCCCAAACCATATCCTTAGTTAAGACTACCAATTGGCTTTCTGATTGAACATTTTTATTTTAATTATGATAGTCAATCACATTTTTAAAAATAATGCAATTCTACTTTCAAAAGTCATTAACCCGATCATATTTGTTAAGAATTGTGTACCTATGACAACTGCATGCATGTGAAAAATGTTGATTGATTAGGTTCTTTGTACCTGAACCCGCATGGTCTACAATTTTCAAAAATCACTATACTTCACATATAAAGAGCCATCTAATAGTTTTTCTGTCTGTTACCTTCACAGACAAAAATAAAAAACACAAAGTTTTATATCCCCCTTTTTCCCTTGGGAAATAAGAGAGAACTTGGAAACATGTGACCTAGGTCATGCCACTTGTTTGCAGTGGCCATCCTGGAGTAGGCTACCATCTGGTGTTTCTGGTAGGCTGACAGTGGAATCTGGTAGGTTATGGGTCGACCAGAACTAGGAGGAGTTCTGACAGCCGAAATATTGGCAGGCAGTAAATGCTAGGTCGTGGTACAGTGATTTAGTGTGGCAGTCTCTACCAAATACCAACACAGGCGGCAGGATATCGACTATACTGTACAAAATTCAGTGAACCTTAAATTCTAGTGGTGATAACATTACCACCTTGGTCAGTGTCAAAAATATTATGGCAATATCTTCAGTCCCCTTCTCTGGTCTGAAGATTGTCCCTTCTCCATACCAAGATAGAAGATCTTTAACATGCCAGCCAAAAGTATAAATCACTTGTTAAGTCCTATACTAAGTTCAAACATCTTTTTTAGGAGCTGAATACCCTACTGCCAATTACATCTGATGTGAAGGCAAGGCATACACAAAGGGAGCAACTTGCAGCCAATCACTTGCTAGATGGATATCGTGCCCAATCAGCATTGGAGTAGCTCATAATCTTAGTATCACCTATCCGCACGAAGTAATCTTTACAAGGAGCATTTTTTATGGATTCTAACATACGAAAGACTTACAACACAAATAACAAAAGTAGCATCAGGTGTAGTTACTGTAAGATAATTTAGTATGTAGACCAGCCACAAGTGTCTGCGAAGGTCTGTGTGTCTCCCCCGAACCTGGGACCACTTTAACATTGAGATCATAGGGACATCACAAGGTTTGCATTCTAGCTTGTATATTTCCTCAAGAATGTCCAAAGCATATTTTTATTGACTAAGAATAATTCCACAAGCATATTGAGCAACCTTAAAATCTAAAAATATTCGAGAGGACCCAATATCAATTTTGTTTAGCGAATTCTGGATCAACTTCAAGGGTTTAGACATTCAGATGAAAGTGGAAGGAACGGTTCAAACACTGCAAAGGAAAGCTGCTAAATTCCATTATGCAATTTCTAGTTACAGTAAGGACTGCAGATTCATAGTGAAGATTGCATCCACTGGAAATGGGACCATGGAGGAATTTGTTTTCATTCTCTTTCTAATCACCTTGAAGACAAGGTGAATGTTTCAGGGCGTATTGTTAGGAACAGACCAAGTGGGCCCTACTGGGCCAGCTTCTATTAGTTAGGCCTTGTTAATAAAGTTGTTAGAGTTAGTTGATTAGTCTAGCTGGGATTGGAAATGATAGAGAAGTTAGGGAGAATTCAAGGTCTCTCGAATACCTAGAGCAGAGGAGAGTTTCTGTAATTCAATGGTGCTGTACCTTATTACAGTCCATATTTTCGTGATTTCAAGAGAAGTCAGTGTAATTAAATTTACTCAGAAGCCAAAAAAGAAAGGATGTTCAAATTTGATCAATTATGAAAGAAATGAGACAATGGAAAGAGTAATACTTACAAAAACCAACGGGATTCTCACATCAGATAGTTGCAAAGGTCTATTACCATGCCCGAGGATGATGGGATTATTCGTAACATTTCTGATGGGATCTGATGACTTGTTCACAATATTTAAGTTAAGAAGTGTATTTTCAAATAGTATCCATGCCATAAGTACAAGGGCAAGGGCAGCATAAAATACGGCTTCATATCTGCACAGGTTTCAAGAAGAAATTGGTAACATGTATGCTTCCTTATAACAAAGAAATCAAAGAGCATCCAGAAAAAAAGAGTCCAGAGCATGAGAATTATACCCAATGGAGAGAAGAAGGAATGGAGGTGCAAAGCCGAGAAATATTGAAGTAAGTCGCGATAAGAGACTATTTTCTGAGAATAGTGGGAGCACCATTGAAAAACCTAAAGAAGAGGTGGTCAATATCATTCAACATTGAATCTGCAATTTTAAATGCTTTGAGTGCAACGATGAAAAAATGGTAGATATGAATGTAAGTACTCACCCTTAGGAACATCTAAACTATTGTGGATTATTAAGTAAATTGAACAATCAAATGACAAACCATATACTTTATACAAATAATAACAATAGCTAATCAAATACTAAACAATATAAAAAAATTAAGCTGGCCAAATTCAAAGTTTATATTTTCAAGTCCCAATTCCCATTCATAATTGATTTATCTAAAAGGCAGGGCTGAGCTAGATCTTTCTAATTGGGAATCCAAAGAAGGCAAGTTCTATACCGTGTTAACAGTATCCACCTAATTTATATCTTAAAAGAATAAATCCAAAAAAAATTATATAACTTCATAACTATTATTTGTTTATGATTTTTTTTAACTATTTAGGTTATAAATGGTATGTATTTCTATATAAATACATATATTCATTATTAGACAATAGTTAAATATGAACAATGCCAAAAAAATTAGATAAGAGAATATTACAAAGGGGAAGGAGAATAAGGAATCTTCCTAGAAAAAACATGCAAGGGAACAAAGAAATGAATGCAGAAAACTAAACTATCCCTCAACGTGTAAAATTTCAAAGCTGGTGTAATATAAATGGTAGCTTATTTCAGCAAATAAAATTATTAGATGCCAACTCCAAAAAATTAAAACCAAAAACTAATTAAATACTATTGTAATTTGCAATTTCTAGTTTATATAATATTGGTCATTGGAGATAGAATATTATAATTGGAATATCATATATTAGAGATTAGCATTTATTCTATACTTAGTTACTTTGCAATTGTAGAATTAGTTATTAAAACTAACTATTCGCTTCCTAGAGAAGCTAACCATCTACTATAAATAGGGGTGTACTTCTCTCATTTGTAACTAACTTTCATTCTCTTCGATAATAGCATAGAGTGGCAGATACCACTCTCCTTTCTCTTCTCTCACTCGCATTCTCTCTCTCTCTCTCTTTTCTGCTTACATTTCTTCACTTTTAAATGGTATCAATCGCTGCTACAGCCAATGCCACTGACGATCCTTCTGTGGAAGCTTCTTCTCCACCATTATCTTCTTCTATGCCAATTTGAGCTCATTCTCCATCCCTATCTCTGCAAATTCCAGTGACGAAGTTCACTGAGAAAAGTTACCTTTGATGGAGCCAATTTATGCTAGCAATGCTCAAGGCAAACATAGCCTTCAGATTTGTCAATTCTACAGTGGTTCCTCCTTTTTTCTCACAGACTTGGATCGTGACCTAAATCCCATGAATCCTGATTTCTCCACTTGGGAGGAACAAGATCAAATTGTTTTTTCCTGAATTCTCATTTCAGAAGCCCTACAACCATGCGTTCTAGGCTGTGTTCACTCATGGCAGTCATGGAGTGAATTACATGCCTTTTGCAAATCACACACTAAAGCCAGAATCACCAATTGTGTGCCCATATTTGTTCCATTACTCAAGGTTCTTTGTCAATTTCAAAATATTTATCTCATATCAAGGTTCTCACATATTCTCTTATCTCTATTGGCACTCCAATTTCTCTAGAGAAACACAAAGATTGTAGTCTAGATGGATTGAATAAAGAATTCCCTCTTGTTGTGACTACAATTGAAAGTCAAATCAATCCACCTTCTGTTAATGTTTTGAACCAGTTCTTGCTCACTTTTGAGTAAATATTACTGAAGCTCACACACAAGTCAGTGTCTGATGCCTTATCAGCCAATGTGGTTGCTACTTCCTCTCCTTCTCAATCCCCTGTTTCAGTGTCAATGCCTCCTAATCCCTAAAATGTCAACACGCATTATCATCCCTCTTCAATGAGACATCCTTATCGTGGGTTTCACTTAAATTTTCATGGTAAATCTCGTGGTGGTCGTGGTGCACGTCCAGGGAGGTTTCCAGGAAGTTTTGGTGGGTATTTTTGTGAGTATTGCAATCGTTCAGGTCATGATGTGTAATGCTGCTACAATGCACCTTATGACAATCACCATGGGACTCTGAATCCAGCTTATTTCAATGGTAATAGTTACCCTAACTTACATGGTCTTTCTTCTCTGCCTACTGTGCATCCACACTTTGCTCCTAGCATGTCTTATGCTGCCCCACCTAGGCACAAGGCTTATCAGCCTACTTTTCCTCCCTCTTATCATCCCTATCCCTCTCATTTACCTTCATTCACCATTCCTTCTAATCCAAACTACATGACTGTGAATCCTAACATGTCTTATGATAGCACATCCTATCCAAACCAGTCTCATTATTATGCTATGAAAGTAAATGTTGGTGACCACTCATAGATATTCATTGTGGTAACCTGACTCAGGTACACTGATTATTTCACACCAGATCCCTTACCGCTTCATGAACCCAATGTACATTTTGGACCTCTTAGAAAAGGCTTATCGAAGCCTAGAGAGAGAGAGAGAAGGAAGAAGAGAGAAATTATGATGATATTATTGAATTGTTAGTTATGAAACAATAACTGCTCCATATATATAGGAGCTGAATAAAGGAGAGAATACAACAGTATACAATAGTAAATGATAAGCACTACCCTAATATGACCTAAACACATCTATATGGGTAATGACACTAAAGCATCTATCACTTGTTGTGGCAATACTTATTTTGAACCCTCCACTCATCCAAATGTCACTCTATCTCTTCACAATCTTTACTTGTTCCTACTATTACTAAAAATCTTATGTGTTTCTCAATTTGCTAAAGATAATTCATGTTATTTTCAATTCCATTCTAACTTTTGTCTTGTGAAATCACAGGGTTCTAATAAGATTATGCTTCAAGGGTCTCTCACCTCAGAGGATCGATCTCTATGCATTTTCAAATCTCATTCCTAAATCTACACATCTCTGAACATCCAATTTGCCTACTGCTAATGCTTTTGTGCCCTCTGTTTCAGCTTACAGTTATACTGTTTCTAGGCCCAGCCTTACTTCTTCATATTTTTTATGGCATTGTAGACTAAGTCATGCTCATGAGGCATTTGTTAACAATGTTCTTACTCACTGTAATATATATCATGCTAAAAAATTGCCTTGATTTTTGTTCTACTTGTTGTTGTGCAAAAGCTCATAAGCATCATTCTCTTACATCCTCGAATGTAAGAGAATCAAACAGGCTTAAGATTTCTTGAACAAATAGATAGATTGTGAGAGAGAGAGAGAGAGAGAAATAGACAGACATGGAGAGAAACAAATAGGCAGAAGATTGAAACAATTTGTAATATGGCCCTGGGTCCACACCTAAATTTACAATAGATGTTGAAGGACTATTATAATATATTTTATTTATCAACCAGGCTCCTCATTAACAGCATTTCATCACTTAGTCAGTTGCCTTAATCTTAGGCAGTCCTCCTAACACTTCTTACCTTGGTAAAAATTAATGTCAAACAAGTTTAAGATTTATGTCAATAAAACAACTAAGATATGATAATCAAACAAATAAATCCAAAAAATATGAGTACTTGCTATAAAACAAGCAACAATTTAAAGATTAATTTATATTATATTTTCATATTAGTACTTGGTGATGCAAATAAGAAGTGATAAATTATTTTAATTGATATGCAAAAATTATACCCAAACAATGATGGGAAAATGGTGTGTATTTTGTGAAGGAAAATGGAAAATGCAGTATGATGACACTACGTTAATAAAATAAAATAGTCTGAATGGAACTAAGAAACTCAAACAAAAGGATGAGAATCAAAACTATACCAGCAATGGACCAATTTACCAACTGGTGCAATGCAAGTAACTCTTGCTTTTCAGTTCTGTGAGTTGTTGACAAATACACCATGACCGAAGATAAAGCAACCAAAATAACCTGGTGATGGACAAGAATGGAAATAGGGGATTTCTCAGTCATTATACATAATTAAGCTTCCAAATCCAATGGTAGGGAAATCATGATATAGACCTGTGTGTAAAATAGAGACGAAATTTTGGGACTTTTCTCACGATTGCACATACTAAGCCAATACTTTCTCCTGCCAGCATGTAGATCAAGCCACCTTGCAGCTATTCCTATGATGATGATAACAGCCCCACTACCAACACTGCAAACATAATAATTTGATATGCTTAATAATGTTGTTTGGGGTCTAGAATGTGCTAGACTTGTGAGACAGAAAAAGCAACCAACAAAGCACTTCTGACCAACAAAAAACAAAGAAATAAAGCAAAAGGGGAAGGAAAAACAGCAGAAGAAAGAGACAACCTCAACAAGAGAAAATTGAAAGCAAAAAAGTAGTAAAGATCTTTTTTGCATGATAGATCAAAGAAAATCTCAGACCCTTGATGATAAAAACAGAGAGTAGAAAGCAACTTTTTGAACCATGAGTGTGGAAAGGAATTATAGCATGCAAGCATTTCAACATTATTGACTAAGACTTACAATCAGAGAGTTCACTTATTCAAAGCATAATCAAATTCTAATATTGGTTTCCAACTGAAAGTCCTGGAAAATTAGGGTACTTCCAAATGCTACCAAGACCACAAAACAAGTAATTTAAGGGATAAAGAGGTTTTATGAAGTAAGAGATGAAAAGGGATAAAGACATGTCAACCTGAGCTAGCAGGTCCTTTATTTTTAAATATGTACGAAGGGAAATTAAAAATAGATATCTGCAAATTATGTTGCTCAAGTTTCTAAAACTAATTGACATTAACGGGGGAAGGATATCGGCTTTATTGTCATGTTAACACAAGAGATATGTTCAGAAAGTTCTGTTTGTCTAACATTTTCATAAGTTAACCTTTGGATCTTGCTTACATAATAATTCCTATGCTGTGGGAAGGAAACATACTCAGACAAAGTGACTTACACTAATTGATTATTGTCAGGAATTTCTGCTGGCATCAATGTGAAAACGGACAGAAACCAACATGCAATCCAAACATATATTGGTATACCAGATTTCCAGGGAATTGATTTTAAAAGATATACGGAAGCTGCAACCCCAGCAATTAAAAAGCACACAGTATAGAGTTTCCTCTCAGTGAAGCTGTTAACCTGCAGTTGGAACCAAATGGTTGGCTAATCAGATGAATTAGAATCTTACTAGGTTAGAAAATATTAGGATAAACACTGATACCAGGAACTCAAGAATGAAAACTGAGATGGCAGTAGTAGCTAGAAGCTTGATGACAATATTCACTTTTCTTCCAGATAAGTGTTTCCATAACGAATTTATAAACTGGTATTCACTAAATATTTGCACCCATGAAAATGAAGTCATTATCATGTACATATGGTAAAGAGGAGGAGAGTGATCCAGCAGTAATAGCAAACTAAGCATGACCGTTACCACGCATCCATATAGATAAATCTGCAATATACGATACACGATTTAATTAATTGATGCCCATTAAAGGAAAAAGAAGTGATGCCTATATGAAATCAAATTAATTAATTATTATCTTCAGCAAAGCCATGAAATTTGCATTTTCATCTGTATATCAGTATGTAGAAGTATGAGTGCTTAATATATCCAACTCGGTTGGTAGAGTTGCAAAACATGAAGTATAAAAGCCCAGGTCCAAACCTCGGATAGTGCCCCCCACCCCCCACACACACCATAAAAAGAATAAAAAATGTTTGCCGATCAAAAAACAAAAATAACATTATGTGTTTCTCTTTCTCTATTTTATTCCACTTGATGTTAACATGAACCTCACAAGAAGTTAACATAACTAGAGATAACATTTTGGAAAGTCTAAGCTTACACAAACATTACTTTTCTACGATGATTTCTCTGAACTTCTTGCTCGACTCCAAAAATATTTCCTGGCAATGAAGTATAGGACTGCAGCACATGAAGAACAAGATACAGCATCCAACCAACATACCCAAAGGTAATTACAGACATAAGCATCAACCAGTCATAAGTCTGAAAATAGTGAAGTCCTTGCAATGCTAAACTTCTGAGGTTTTGGGATAAGTCCATTGCAGCATCATATTCCGTAGACAATATCAGGTCCTCAATTTTGCCCAACATTGAAGAATAATGTGACAGTGGTTTGAAAGGTTTGAAGTACAAAGAATGTGACTGCTTAATATCTGAAGTTGTCAAGGTAACCAGCACCAATCAGGAATTTTCCAATCCATTTCCCTTCTACATTGTCATCAAGAAAAAGAAACATCATTGTTTTATTTGTATTTTCTTATATTACATTCTCATGAATTGGCACCCAGACCTTTTATATTTTCTCATTGAACAATGGTTATACACCTGCCGGCTTATTCTTGTTTATTATGGAAGAAAAAGATATTTCACTTGAAATTTGAAACATTGATAATCATTTTCAGTGGCACCAAAGCAAAGAAGAAGATTACATGTTTACAGATTCAAGGAAAAACCAATCAATATCATAGAAAATAAATCAATGTACGCAAAGGATACATGATTTGCGAAGAAACTGGTTCAGAATTTCTTTTGTATTGGCTAGAACAGCTTCAACTTCTTCAGCCTGGAACATTATATAAGTTAATATAAATCTTTGTCAGACCATCCACCCATTTATACGCTTCTAATTTCCTTTCACCACAAGAAGCACATCCAGAAGTCCATAAAAATAGGACATAATATTCCAATGAAAAGTAAAATAGCCTGCACAAACAAGAAATTGGACCAGTGGTGTATCGCCCCGTTGGATCCCCGGGTATCGTACAAGGTCGAAGACCAAAGTTTGATCCCAAGAAGCGATACTTGACAGGAGGGGCAACCAAGCACCCCAAAGGGGATTAATTCCTTACCCATAGGTAAGGGGATACCCTTGGTTAATGCACAAAAAAGGCAGATTAGCCCTGTTATTCGTGAAAGCTGTAAGAAGTCCTTTAGCAATCAGAAATAAAGTTGCATACCTTGCTCATGTTAATGTAATCTAGGGGTAGACTTCCAACTGAGTTAACAGGACATGGAAGACCAAGTAGTGTAGACTGTAAGAAAAATGAATAAGTATACCAGATAAATGGAAAGGTTGGTTAAAGAAATATTCATCAATCTTTGAAAAGAAAGCTTCAAATTAAAATAAAGTTTACAACCATGAGTGGTGCAATATCAGCCTGATTGACATCCACCCTTTCTATCCCATGCAAACCCCATTCAGTTGGTGTTGGCGAGTCATGCACATGGTCATCAACAAACCGAAAACCACGATCAGAATGGTTGCTGCTAGACACTGGCCTTGGATATTTGACACCAGCTCCCCAAGCAACAAGGGGAGTGTCAGTGTTTGAAGGATGCCCATCTCCGTGGCTTCCTGTGATTAGGAATAAAATAATTAAACAAATAAAATGGAAAAAGCATCACTGTAAAACCTTATATACTTCAAAACAGAAATCAAGTAAGAGTAATAAAGGCAAAAGACAAATTAAATAGTTGTAAATTGAAGAATTCTTTCATGTACCAGGCAAGGACTGGCTCCAATAGCCAATGTCTCAATGCATGCTTTTTAAAATAATTTAGTCCTTAAGAGAAGGAATAAAAGTAAACTAGAATTGTGGAAAGAGAGAAAAGCATAGAACACAATCAAACAAGTAGAAGTGTAGAAGTGTAGAAGTGAGAGAGAAAATAGAGCATGTGTATTGCATAGAAAAGATAGAAAAAGAAATGCATCCGCGAAGAGGTATGCAATGAATTCTTATGAAATTAAGAAGTATGTTATTAACACAATCATTTTGTATGGCTATTTAGTAATCTCTAAGAAGTATGTTCTTAATTTAGAATAAAAAATATGTTTATGATTTTTTTGCGCATATTATATGTGTATCCTCAATGTATCATATCCTATATGTTTTTCAAATATTAGTGTATCATTGTATCGGATATGTATTGCATCTAATGTTCATATCATATATGTGCATCATTGATAACATGTGAGCAGAATCTACTGCACGAAGTTAAGTAGAAATAGGAGAAGTAAATCATAGGATTCCTTTTACTTGGATGTAAATCATAACAGTTGGGAGGTAAATAGCCAACAAGATCATGAGACATAAAAAAAGAAAAGATAAAATAAGGAAATAATGTTTTAGATAAAAAGTAGGACTAGCACATATTGAGGAAACGATGATGGAATGTTGCCTAAGATGGTTTGGAGATTTGAGGAGACTAATAAAAGTCCCACTGAGAAGAGTTGTGCATATGGAGGACATCCCGTTAAATAGATTTAAAGACAGAGAAAGGAATACTCTAAGAGAAGCCATAAAAAAGGCTTGGATCTAAATAACCTTTTTCATGGTTATTAGAAATGTAGAGACATGTTTCAAAAGTATGTGCCTTTCATATAAGATGAAATATATGGGATGTAAGTTTTGTAAGAGACGGACAAATTCTACTGTAGACATAAAAATTAGAGATCATATCATCTCAAAAGTCACTAGATTTAAGTATATTGGGTCAAACATAAAAAAAATAGAGAAATTGATAGAGGTGTGACCATAGGGTTCAAGCGAGATGGGTTAATATGGTGGAGTGCTTCATGTGTAATATGTGATAGAAATGTGTCACTCGAGCTTATAGGAAAATTTTACCACATAGTTATAAGACCCACAATATTACATGGACTGAATATTCGGCAGTAAAATGTCAACAAGAAAATAAATGCATTAGGGAGAAAATTGGAGTAGCTCTGATTATAAAAAAAGATGATAGAATCATATTTTAGGTGATTTGAGCATGTGTGGAGGAGACCATTATAAGCCTCAGTAAGAAGAGTATTATAGATGCAGAAGGAGATCAAGAAAAATCATAGGCAGAAGGACTAAGAAAGATTTGGAGATTAATGTTTTATCAATTGACATGATTTATGATAGAGCATTATAGCACTGTTTGATCCATATAAACTGAGCTACTTAGTGAGACTAATGCTTGGTTGTTGTTAGTGGTGGTTATTGACATATCATAGCATGATTTGATCCTTGTTGACCCTACTTCATGGGAAAAGGATGTCATAGATGTTTTATGAAATTAGAGAAGTGTGGGGTAGCTGAAAGAGATAAGACAAACTAAAGCTAAAAACAATCCAAGTAAAGGAATTTAACATTATGCTTTCATATTAAAGCAATAACCAAGATGTGTCAATTTGATGTGTAATACCATAGGAAGTATAGCTACTCACAGGACTAGTTTTAGACTAAACAATTTTTTATTTTTTGTCTCCTAAGTCCATATAAACATGTATTTATGTAAAAAATGAGAAGATATAGTTTCCTTGTACAAATACTAGTAAATACGATACTGAGATGTCCTTTTCACAAATTCTTGCTTCGATGTGTTTCAACCCCTATTCGAAAATTAAAATTTTCTTTTATGACGTGAATCAAAGGATATCCAGACATAAGTATGATAAAAAAAATTATTGCAAACCTTTGTCGCTCATCCCATGATCTGCTGTAAAAATATATGCTGTTTGATTATCCTTGAAATAATCTTCAACAAGATTATAAACACTTTCAGCAACATGGTCAACCACTTTTACATTGTTTAGATAGATGGAGGAAAAGGGCCTATGTGCATGACCATTAGAGTCACATCCAAGAAGGTGCAGAAATACAACAAGATTATCCATCTGCAGTAACTCCTTTAACTTTGAGTCTTCATTGGACCTATTAAGAAGGCTTCGGAATTGATCAAGAGACCACATGTCTAGAAATGATGCATCTGCATTAAGAATTCAAGAGCATTGAATTGATAAAATTATGGAATTAAGGATTAGAGAAGTTAATATATATCATGGCACATCTCTTAATATATATCATGGCACATCTCTTAATATATATCATGGCACATCTCTTTTCAAACTTTGACCACACACCATTGCATATTTTACAAGTGACCAAGTCCTAAAAAGCCCATGTCTCAAACCATAATAGATAGAAAAACCATGATTTTTTTTATTTTTTTGGATATAAAAGAATTTCATTAAGACAAAGAGAGAGAATACAATTTGTATTAGAGTAGTAAAGACACTCTTCAAGATAGTCTAAGTAGTTTTGTTATACTGTTGATGTATGGCTACACTATGTGTACGGCCTTTAGCTTAAGTGCACTGCTCTTAGCTTGTTTACTAGACTTAGCCTATGTGTACTACACTCATTATCTATAAATAAACAACTTTAACAAAGTCTCAGTTCAGTTAATAGAAAACAGTTACAGGTTATTTTTCTCTCTCTTCACTCACTCTCTTTTGTTGAATCCATGGTTTCTGATATGGTATCCAGAGCTAGTGTCTGATCCATATGCCATTGCTGACACCACTGAAACTTCTGCATCAACTCATACACTGGTGTGCAACCTCTTCGCATGGTTGCGCCAACAAATTCGGTGACTTTTTCTTCTGTCATCACGACAAAGCTTGCGATAAGAAATATATGCTCTAGAAACAATGGGTCAAAGTTGTAATCACTGCGCACAGGCTTGAATATTTTGATGTGAGACATCAGATTCCACCATGATCTCTTGACAACGAAGATTCTGGTTGTGTTAATCTAGACTATCTTACCCGGTAGGAGCAAGATCAACACCTTGTGTCATGGTTGTTGTGATTGCTATTAGAGTTAGTTCAAGCCTGGGGTTTTTGGTTGTAGGCATGCCCATCAAATTTGGGAAGAGCATCATTTTTTTTTCCAAAAACTTAACCCTATCCCAAACATAATCCAGGGGTGAAAGGAATCATTGAGAATTCTATTGTTCCTTTCCAGCCAAATACACCAGAACCGCAAAAAAAAACTTGGGGAGTCAATACAATAGGATAGCAGTGTAGCGGTCGTTTAAGACCCTTCCACGCAACATAGTGGACGTTGCGCCTGTCGTGGGACAAATTGCGGCTCAATCACGATCGTGATCGCAGGAAATACCAGCTCCAACATTCCTGCCAGTGGAAGACTAATTTTAAAGGGGAAAAGTCTTTTTTTACCCTTATTTTTTAATATTTGTCATAGTTTTTTAGGGTTTTGGGTAATTTAACCCTACCCTTCTTTCCCCTATATGAAACACGTGAACAGCAGCGGGAAAACTCATTGAAGAGAAGCACCAGTGAACCACAGCAGCTGCAAAGAACATTCTGTAATCTGCACTTTCAGGCAAAACTTCTTCCCTTCACTCTGTTCTCAACCTCCCACATACCCACTTCTCAAGCAAAGCTTCTTCTCCTCACTTTGCAGTTGCACAACCATGGCTCATCTCCACCACCCACTGCCACACCAACTCCCAGTAGTGGTCCCAATGATTTGCTGCTAAAACCCACCGGAAACAACGTTGAAAGTGCTCTCACTTTAGTATTTTGTGTATTTTTGTGTCAGGTATATATTACTTATAATTTTTCACTTCATTGTAGCAGCCATCCTGCTATAGTGTTTTTGGAATCGAGCGCTATGAGCAATTGACTACCGAGAACAGAACATTGCCAAAGAATTTTGTGATCTTTACGAATGCCAAAACCTTTGAAATTAGTAACCTGGAAAGAGTGGAAGTCCATAACGGAGGTCAACTTAGTTGCAAGGTTTTAAATAACAGACTGCAATGGCCGCGATTAGCCAGCTTCAGCCCACGACGGTAAAGTTTTATCAAGGAAGAAGAGAATAGGACAAAGAAAGACGATAAGACATCCTCAAATAAAGACATCAGCAAAGAAGCTTATAATTGAAAATGATGTAATTAAGATCTAGCTACAACATGATCACGTAACAAACCAATGAAAAGACGAGGCGAAGTTGTGATGGATGACAGAAAAAGTTGCCAGTAAAAAGATCCAAAAAGCAGAAATACTTCAGAGTTCCCCTAAAAAAGCCTATCATTCCTATTGGGTCTTATTTTTCAAAGAAACTAATGATTCTAAAACTTGTATCAAAGAAGAAAATATTTAACTATATATCATATAAATTACTGAAATACATAACAGATAAATTACAAGTTTTTTTTCTGAATTTATGTTTTTCTCATAAAAATAAAGAAAACTGTCAATAATCAATTGTCCCAAAAGCTTAAGGTATTAGGTGACGGTCAAGGGATAGATTATATTATATCTCAAGCAGAATTTGTTGAGAAAGATGCCTTTCAAAATTGAAATATAGTGCATATTGGAAAGGTAGTGTCAAACCAGTTGCAAAGTCTTCAAACTCATGTGGATAGCTATCCCAGGTGCTATGCTGCAAGGCACCACAGAAAATTGGAACTATATCAGGACTTCCAAAAGAAATTGTGTGCTGACTTCTGTTAAACACGGAATCAAACTCGACCGGATTAGCCTTCCACCCTGCAGCCAACAAAGCCAATCTATCAGTAGTGCCACCCTGCCAAAAACCAAAAAAAAGCCAAAGGAACAAACAAAACCAACCTTTTGTAACTGCACTTGGATCTTCATAAAAGCCAGCAATTATGGCAACATGTCCAGGCCTCGACTCTGTCGGGGGCCGAGCATGAGATACCCCCCAGCGACCTTGTGTCTTGATAATGCTCCTTAGAAATGGTGCTCTGTAATTCCCTTCCGAATCCGGCTCATAGAACTTGTCAGCACGCAAACCATCAGCTGCATTGACACTTTTAGCATTAAGGAAACCAAGAAAATTTCACAAAAATACATATTCAGAATGAACATTGCTCAGTTGGTAAGACCTGCTGGACACAAAGGTGAACAGCTAGATTCGAAATCCGGCAACTACACAGTTTTTCCTTCCCATCAAAAACTTCGCCCATATAAAAAATGAAAGAACAAACAGGTGGTGTGCAGGTTTAAATTATAACATTTTACAATATCAGACTACAAAACCAGGTGTTCATGTATCTCAAAATACCACTTTAAAGCAAGGTTTTAAATAACAGATTCGTTAGCGGTTTCAGAAACTTCGACAACATTTTCGACCTGGTATCCATGTATCACAAAATACCACTTTAAAGTTTAAACCAAGTTTTCTTAATAACCGATTCGGAAACTTCAAAAACCCTTTGACATTTCCATGTCCATGTATCACAAAATATCACTTTAAAGTTTAAAAAGCAAGGTTTTAAATAAGTAGCAGTTTCCCAAACTTTGAAAACTTTGACATTTCCCACAATTGTGAGCAATATAGACACAATTGTTGTCACGATCAATGTTATGATCGTTGACCAAATGAGGGGTTGGACCGCTTTGAACCAGAAAAATTCTGGTTCGACCATGCTAAAAAACAGTTAAACTGGAATAACTCAGAAATTGAACCCGCACTTAAAATTTAAAAAATGTAACATTACTCCGGCTTGAATTTCATAACATCGGTCCCGGTACAGCTTCAGCTAGTCCCAAAAAACTTTACTAGTTTAAAAGCAACTTAGTGACACGTGTCAATTTTGTTACGGTACAGCAGGATTAGTAGGACGATTTAGTATTCGGCCGGTATAATATTAAATGGGATGACGTACCAACTAAGAGGACGAGACGTTTGGCAGGAGCAGTGAATCGAGGAGTGACAAGATCAACGCCATGTACAATAGGTGTTTTGAAGTAAATATCAAAGATACTAAGCATATAAACAGCATGAAGTATTACACCTAATACCACAAGCCATATCTCTTTTCTCTTTAACCATTTGCTTCTTTCTTCTGCATCTTTGCTTCCTAATATTCCATCGCTACGCATTCTCACTATTCGATGATGAAGAACAATGATATCAGCGGAAACGACGTCGGGTTAATGATATAAGGTAATGGATCAAATCGGAATGATTCAATTGTATGTGTTGAATCTGGAGTGCAAATAAGCACTCGTGTAAACCTCAAAACCCTTGTAGAATAATAAACAACATTTAACAAGAAATAAGAGTCTCTATCTATCGTCACTTTAAAAATATTTAGGTACAGTAATTGTATCATTCTTAATTTATTTATAATATTTTATTTGAATAATTAACGATAATTAAATATGAAGTGTGAATAAGGAAATACAATGTTTGGTTGAGGGCGGAAGTACATACTCATGTAATAATCAATGTATTTATAAAATTAATAAATATATTGATAATAATATATATAATAAATTTGTCATTAAAGTTTAATCACCAAAAATCATTATAAAATAATAATAAGATAAATTATATATAATTTTAAAGTAAATAAAAAATATAATATATATATAATATTAAATTAAAAAATAAATTTATAAATATATGGGTACTCACAAGCGGGAAATATGATACAAGCTCTCATCGACAAGTGTGAATCATATCAAATCATGTAGAGATTACCCATGGGATTATGGGTGAGTAGGACATGGCCCTACCCACTCACCCAGTTTTTCACGGTCAAAATCAGGTCATAATATGGTCGAATTTCATTGTGTCTAGCTCTAAGTTCAGGTTTAAAAATTAGACCAGACAATATTTGGGGTCTGGTAATAGACAAACATGAATCGATCTAACGCGTCATATGATTACTTATTTATATGTTTGTATGTATGTATATTCACTTTTGTAGAGAGTAATGACATCTCTTTTATTGAAAGAATCATTGATTTTCTAATTTTTCAATATATATACACGATTAACAATGTATATCATGTCATATGTCAAATTACATATTCATAATAATAAGTAATATTAAAAAAAAAATTCTCCCTTTAAAGAACCAACTTTTTTTCTCTTAAACATATCAATAAATAAAAACAGATAATTAAATTTCTTCCCCTTTTGTCAACAATCAAAAAGATATAGAAAGAAAAGTTAGTAAAGATATAATGTAAAGCTCAATTTCATTTATAAAAGTCAAGGTACAAAACTAGTTGCATTTTTCATTTTGAGCTAAAAAGGAAACCTTGGATTTTAAGAAGACTATACACTAAAGATGTCTTACAATATCAATATCAATATCCCATGCATAATTGCATTTTGAGCTATAACATTCTTATCTAAAAGTTATGTTGTTCTTCCATATAAGTGTTCACAATATAAAGCTTGAAGATCAACCTTTTGACTGTCCAAAGTGTGTACCCCAATTTTCAATCGAACATAAGTTATACGATTTATTAAAGTCTTCATTATGATTTTTGTGGTTAAAACATAGAAAACTTTATTTTATGCAATATTTCAGAATGCATTGGTCTTTAAATTAGAGATCTAGATTCGAGAGTCAGTTACAAATCGGAGAATGTGTTCAACTCATAATAAGATGGTAAACATAATAGTTGCTTCAATTATATTATATCGTATGTTGTTTAAATATTTATTATTGTTTTTCATATTTAGTTATTGCAAAAGACAAAAAAAAAAATTATGCTTGAGAAAAGTTAACCTTATTCTTACATATTCATGTATGCAACAAGGACAATCAAGACTTAAGTAGTTTTAGAGTAAAACTGTTTATGGGTTTGGTGACTTATTTATTTACATATTGAAAGAGAAGAAGCAATGTTCAATCACATTCTGTCATCTTCAATTTTATTTGAGGATGGAAATGCATACTCATGTAATAATCAATATCTGTATCTATACTACTAATAAAGGCAAAACCCAAATTAACCATCCACTATGGTGTAATTTGTGGTTGCATATTTTGCCCTCATTATTTTATAATCTCTACCATAAAAACCATATATAATTCAATGTTCATCTACATCTATATCTATATCTATACTTCTATATCTATATCTATACTTCTATACTACTAATAAAGCCAAAACTTAAGTTAACCACCCATCATGATGTAATTTGTGGTTGCCTATTTTGTCATTTTTATTTTATAATTTCTACCAAAAAACTATATATAAGCCAATGTTCCTCTATACCTAATGCATATTCTATGTTATTTTTAAACAATGCACCATTTTTATATAAATTATATATGTATGATTATGGTTTATTCATTAACACTATTTATTAATCACATATTATAAATTGGTAATCAAAATCAAAATCAAAATAAAATAGTTATAATTTTTCTAACCACAAATGACACATCACATATCATAAGTCATAACTTTCAATAGAAACTAGCAAAATACCCGTGCATTTGCACGGGTCGGTATTTTATATTGTATGATTAAGAACACACAACACATAATACATGTGTTCATATGATTATTAAGAATACACAAGTTGTTTACGCATTTGAATGATTAAAGCACACATATTACATGTGCATTCGTAAACACATGTTACTCATACACTTATGTAATTTGTTGATTGATTTTCATACTCAATAGTCTATATATTTGGTTAACTAATAAATACAATAAAAACTTGTACTGTTCATTCTTAATATAGACATGTACATATAGAAAACTTATATATTTGTTAATATAATTTGTTGATATTTTCTTTTATTTCCACAATATTATTTCTTATTAGTTGTTAGTATAATTGATTTATTATTTTATATTTTTTAAAAGGTATACAAAATGGGACATTAATTTTTTTTTTCAAAATAAATATGTGTTTAATCATTTAGTATGACAAAGAAATGAGAAATGATTAATAGAAATTAATATAAATGAATATATAAAAAATGTGGATAATAAAAATGAGATATTAATATAATTGTTTTCACAATATTATAAAGAATGTGCATAATATGATAATATGATGGGTAATCAGAATATGAGTTTAGGGAAAATTAAGTCATATAAGAGTTGATTTAGGGAAATAAAGGAAGATTTTTGGAGGGAAAAAGAATATGAGAATAAATGTGTATAATAATATTTTTATGAAATCATGAATGACCATTAAGTATAATAATCATATTCATTCTAATTGAATTATTCATGAATATTGCAGTATGGTAGTGGTGATTAATTGTTGAGTATAATTTTAAAGATATGTACCTGATGATTAATATAAATTAATATATAATAAATGTGCATAATAATAAGATAATATGATTGTTAATCACAATATGAGACATTAATAGGATTGCTTTCACAATATTATAAGAATTTAAAGCCTCACTTATAAGAATTGATTTTGGGAAAATGAAGAAAGATAAGAATTGATTTAGGGAGGAATATATAAGGAATATGGATAATAAGATGATAGGATTGCTAATCAGAATATGAGATATCAATAGGATTGTTTTCACAGTATTATAAGAATTTAAAGCTCCACTTATAATAAGAAATGATTTAGGGAAATTAATTGATGGGTATAATTTTAAACATATGTAGCTGATGATTAATAGAAATTAATAAAAATAAATATATATGGAATGTGTATAATAATATTGATAAGAATTGATTTAGGGGGAAATATATAAGAAATGTGTATAATATGATTGCTAATCAGAGTATGAAATATTAATAGAATTACTTTAAGAATATTATACGAATTTAAAGCCCCACTTATAAGAATTGATTTAAGGAATATATATAATGAACGTGGATAATAAGATAATAGAATTGATAGTGAGATTGTGACACCCTTAATTTAAGTCTTTAAAATTATAGTATCAGTCTTGGGAGTCTCGCTTGAGCGAGAGAATTGTCGCCTGGGCGAGAGAGGCTCACCTGGGAGGATGAAATCATGGGCTATACTGAAGGATTCTCGCTTGAGCGAGAATTGTCTCGCTTGAGCCAGAGTGGTCTCGCATGAGCGAGAGTTGTCTCGCCTGAGCGAGAGTTGTCTCGCCTGGGCGAAAAGTGGCATTTTGGAACCTGTCGAGGCTTTGAGCGAGAATCTCTCGCTTAAGTGAGAGGGCCAGATTTGAATTTTTAAAATAGGCGGAATTTTCTTGCTTGTGCGAGAATGAGCTCACTTAAGCGAGAACCCGACGAGTTGCATTAAATGAGAAACCTCAAACACATTTTTGGGTTAGAAATTGAAGAGATGTGAGAGAAGAGAGCTTTTCCAAGGGCAATGAGCTTTAATACTCATCTAGAAGCTTGAGAAGAGGTAAAACTCTTGATTCTAACTCTCTTCTTCCCTTTGAAACTTGTTTTGGGTATGTTGGATCTCTTCTCAAAATTTGAGAAACCATGGAAACTCGCCCTTTTGAGTTATGGTTCATTTTATGTTGTTTTTCTCTTGTAAACTCTTGATTTAGAGTTGGTATTGCAAGAATGGAAAGAGTTTGTGTGTTGATTCATGAAAACCCCAAAAACCTAAAAGTGAAAATGTGGTTAAAGAGGAAAATGGGTAAAATGCTAGAGGTAGAAGATGAGTATGCACTCTAAGGTTGAAATATGAAATGAATAGTATGTTTTAGATGTTTGTAAACTTATAATGAAAGTAGTTTAGAAACATTGAAAATATGTTAAATATCTTGTATGGTTAAATAATGCAATATGAGTTGTTTATGTGATATTTAGAATAAATGACTAACATTGTGTTATATGGTGGGAATGAGGAAAGATCCTAAAGTTGGCGGCGATGTCGGTGGAACTTGCGAAGTTACCAAGAACCAAACCCAACACTCACCAAGGTAAGAATAAGTCTTTACCTTATGCATTGTGTTAGAAAATGCGTGGAATTGTTGGTTGTAGATAATGAATCAAGTTGTGAACCACTTATTTATTATAAACATATATGGGTATGTTTGTAATAATAATGGCGTGGATTTACTGTTTATGAATTGATGGAGTGTCAATGAAAAGAAAACTCGTTTTAAGCCGACCATGATTGGTTAGCGACTTTGGCTCAAGTGATGTAGCAAGCTTTGGCTCAAGCGATGTAGCAAGCTTTGGCTCAAGCGATGTAGCAAGCTTTGGCTCAAGCAATGTAGCAAGCTTTGGCTCAAGCGGTGTAGCAAGCTTTGGCTCAAGCAATGTAGCAATGCTTTGGCTCAAGCGATGTAGCAATCTTTGGCTCAAGCGATGTAGCAATCTTTGGCTCAAAGCAATGTAGCAATGCTTTGGCTCAAGCGATGTAGCAAGCTTTGGCTCAAGCGATGTAGCAAGCTTTGGCTCAAGCGATGTAGCAAGCTTTGGCTCAAGCGATGTAGCAAGCTTTGGCTCAAGCGGTGTAGCAAGCTTTGGCTCAAGCAATGTAGCAATGCTTTGGCTCAAGCGATGTAGCAAGCTTTGGCTCAAGCGATGTAGCAATCTTTGGCTCAAATTATGTAGCATGATTTTCAAAAGTATAAACGATAGAAATGGTTTTAAGTGTATTTTACTTTAAATTGTTTACTTATCCTTATTAAAATGCGGATTAACGTACATTGACATTTATTGAGTTAACGACTTACTCCTTTGTGTTTTCTGTGTATGGTCAATGTTAATCTCATTGCAGGTAGGTGGAAGAATTTAAAGAGATGTTGATTAGGAGCTTAGAGGCTTTTAATATTTTTGAAGTCTTTATCCGCATTGTTTTGTAAACTGACTGGTTGTATTTTGAGATGTATATCTGTAATCATGTACATGCTATTAGTACATGTTAGTAAGGATGAATATTTGTAACACTAGATATTTGTAGATACGGGTATTTTGGAATCTCATAGCTAGTTATATGCGGTAGTTACTGGGGTATATTGAAATGAATTATGTTTTTTTGTCATATGAAAAGAGTGTAGCGTTGTATGTTAAAAGAGTTCAAGTAATGATTAATTAGCGAGTAATGTGGAATGAAGAATGTATGTAATAATGGATTAATATAAGGAAAAAATTTCAAGGGTAGAATTTGGGTCATTACAGAGATTATGAGATATCAATAGAATGTGCACAATATTATAAGAATGGAGAAATATAAGAATTGATTTAGGGAAATAAAGAAAGATTGTTGTGGGAAAAAGAATATAAGAATAAATATGTATAATGATTTTTATGAAATCATGAATGATCATTAAGTATAATAATTATATTCATTCTTATTGAATTATTCATGAATATTCAAAAATGATAATGGTGATGAATGTTGATTTTAAACATATATACATGGTGTTTAATAGAAATTAATATATAAGAAATATGCATAATAGTAAGATAATAGAATTGCTAATCAGAGTATGAGATATTTGTAAGGACCGAAATTCTACCCTTGAAATTTTTTCCTTTATTTTAATCATTTCATGCATACATTCATCATCTTACTTTAATCTCTCATTAATCACTCCGTAAAACCACTTTTTAGCATATTATGTTACCATACATTTTATATTGCAGAAAAATATAATTCATTTAATTGAACCTTAGTGACTATCGCATACAACTAGCTATGGGTTTCCAATATACTCATAGCTACGAATATGCAGAGTTACAATAAATCAGGTAAGTTATATATCTATAGTTACAAAAATATTTCAAGTAATCCAATAAGCACTCATGTACAAAATAGTGCTAATAAGTGAAACCAAAACATAAAGCTCATAAAGCTTCCAAAAATAAGACCACCTCATGTCAAATGTTTATCTGCAATGGGATTATCAATGACAAAAACACAACCACATAAAGGAGTAAGTCATTAATTCAATAAACGTCATTATAAGATAATCCAAATTAGAAAAGGTTAGTAAATCACTTTGGAATTCATTTTCCGTGCTACATCACTTGAGCCAAAGTCACTACACCCCTTAGGGTTAGCTAAAAGCGATTTCTCATCTCTTTTACAAAGAAAACATGCCAACTCGGGCCGAAGTGTTGCCACATAAACTCGGGTCGAAGTGTTGCCACATAAACTCGGGCCGAAGTGTTGCCACATAAACTCGGGCCGAAGTGTTGCCACATAAACTCGGGCCGAAGTGTTGCCACATAAACTCGGCCCAAAATGTTGCCACATAAACTCGGGCCGAAGTGTTGCTACGTAAACTCGAGCCGAAGACGCTAACCATTTATGGTCGGCTAAAAATATATTTCTTTTTTCATTGATTTCACTATCAATCATATCCAGTGAATCCACACAATCCTTATTACAAACATAGCCATATATGTTTATAATAAATACGTGATTCACCAATTAATCCTTGCACAACCAGAAAATACACACATTTTCTATTTCAATTGTACAATTTAAAGACTTATCCTTACCTTGGTGAGTGTTCGGTTGGGTACTGGGTAACTGCACTAGTTCCACCGACACCGTCGCCAACTCTAGGATCTTTCCTCATTCCCACCATACAACACAATGTTAGTCATTTATTCCAAATATCACATAAACAACTTATATTGCATCATTTAACCATACAAGATATTCATCATATTTTCAATGTTGCTAAACTACTTTCATCATAAGTTTACAACATATAAAACATATATATTCATCTCATATTCTCAACATTAGAAAGTAAACTCATCTTCTACTTCTAACATTTTACCCATTTTCCTTCTTAACCCCATTTTCACTTTAGGGTTTTGGGGTTTTCATGAATCAACCCACAAACTCTCTCATTTCTTGATATACTAACTCTATACCAAGAATTTACAAGATAAAATCACATAAAACGAACCGTAACTCAAAAGGGTGAGTTTCCATGGTTTCTCTCATTTTGAGAAGAGATCCAACATACCCAAAACAAGTTTCAAAGGGAATAAGAGAGTTAGAATCAAGAGATCTACCTCTTCTCAAGCTTCTAAATGACTTACAAGCCTTCTTGCTCTTGAAAATGATCATTTCTCTCACTTCTCTTTA
This sequence comes from Lupinus albus, assembly GCA_009771035.1. Taxonomy (NCBI): domain Eukaryota; kingdom Viridiplantae; phylum Streptophyta; class Magnoliopsida; order Fabales; family Fabaceae; genus Lupinus; species Lupinus albus. The sequence goes on along the minus strand of CM020019.1, from coordinate 11,665,107 downwards.
GGTTAACCCTCATAAATGTGTTTGGGGTCCCCTATTTAATGTAACAGCGTCGGATTCTCGCTTAAGCGAGAAAATCCCGCCTATTTTAAAAACTCAGATCTGACCCTCTCGCTCAAGCGAGGGATTCTCGCTCAAGCGAGAATCTCACAGTCTCAACAGTCCCAAAATGTCAATTCTCGCCCAAGCGAGACAATTCTCGCTCAGGCGAGAATCCTCCAGTATAGTCCAGGATTTCACCCTCCCAAGTGAGCCTTTCTCGCCCAAGCGAGACTCCCTCGCTCAAGCGAGAATCTCAGGACTGATACTATAATTTTATAGACTCAAATTTAGGGTGTTACAATATTTATAGAATTGCTTTCACACCACATCATAACACCAATAGTGCTAATAAGTGAAACCAAAACATAAAGCTCTTAAAGCTTCCAAAAATAAGACCACCTCATGTCACCTGTTTATCAATGAGATTATCAATGACAAAAACACAACCACATAAAGGAGTAAGTCATTAATTCAATAAATGACATTATAAGATAATCCACATTAGAAAAGGTTAGTAAATCACTTTCAAATTCATTTTCCGTGCTACATCACTTGAGCCAAAGTCACTACACCCCTTAGGGTTAGCTAAAAGCGATTTCTCATCTCTTTTACAAAGAAAACATGCCACATAAACTCGGGCCGAAGTGTTGCCACATAAACTCGGGCTGAAGTGTTGCCACATTAACTCAGGCCGAAGTGTTGCCACATAAACTCGGGCCGAAGTGTTGCCATATAAACTCGGGCCGAAGTGTTGCCACATAAACTCGGGCCGAAGTGTTTCTACGTAAACTCGAGCCGAAGTCGCTAAACATTTATGGTCGGCTAAAAATATATTTCCTTTTTCATTGATTTTACTATCAATCATATCCAGTGAATCCACACAATCCTTATTACAAACATACCCATATATGTTTATAATAAATATGTGATTCACCAATTAATCCTTGCACAACCAGAAAATACACACATTTTCCATTTCAATTGTACAAATTAAAGACTTATCCTTACCTTGGTGAGTGTTGGGTTGGGTACTGGGTAACTGCACTAGTTCCACCGACACAGTCGCCAACTCTAGGATCTTTCCTCATTCTCACCATACAACACAATGTTAGTCATTTATTCCAAATATCACATAAACAACTTATATTGCATCATTTAACCATACAAGATATTTATCATATTTTCAATGTTGCTAAACTACTTTCATCATAAGTTTACAACATCTAAAACATACATATTCATCTCATATTTCAACATTAGAAAGTAAACTTATCTTCTACATCTAACATTTTACCTATTTTCCATCTTAACCCCATTTTCACTTTAGGGTTTTGGGGTTTTCATGAATCAACCCACAAACCTTCTCCTTTCTTGAAATACTAACTCTATACCAAGAGTTTACAAGATAAAATCACATAAAACGAACCATAACTCAAAAGGGTGAGTTTCCATGGTTTTTCTCATTTTGAGAAGAGATCCAACATACCCAAAACAAGTTTCAAAGGGAATAAGAGAGTTAGAATAAAGAGATCTACCTCTTCTCAAGCTTCTAAATGACTCACAAGCCTTCTTGCTCTTGAAAATGCTCCCTTCTCTCACTTCTCTTTAGGTTAACCCTCATAAATGTGTTTGGGGTCCCCTATTTAATGTAACAGCGTCGGATTCTCGCTTAAGCGAGCCGTTTCTCGCTCAAGCGAGAAAATCCCGCCTATTTTAAAATCCCAGATCTGACCCTCTCGCTCAAGCGAGAGATTCTCGCTCAACAGTCCCAAAATGCCAATTCTCGCCCAGGCGAGACAATTCTCGCTCAGGCGAGACAATTCTCGCTCAGGCGAGAATCCTCTAGTATAGTCCATGATTTCACCCTCCCAGGTGAGCCTTTTTCGCCTAGGCAAGACTCCCTCGCTCAAGCGAGAATCTCAAGACTGATACTATAATTTTAAAGACTCAAATTTAGGGTCTTACAATCCTCCCCCTCTTATAAGAATTTTCGTCCCCGAAAATTAAACGTACCTCAATTCGAACAAATGAGGGTAATCCTCCCTCATATCACGTTCCACCTCCCAAGTAGCATCCCATTCGTCTACTTGGCTCCACAACAATTTTACCAAAGGAATCTCTTTGCCTCTCAACCAAATGAGATGGATCCCCAACATATTTCCTCAACTGGGACACATGAAACACATTGTGAAGGTTCGACAACAACGGAGGCAAAGCAATCCAATATGCCACTGGCCCAATCCTTTTCAATACTTGATACGGCCCAATAAATTTTGGAGTCAGCTTACGAGACTTCAACACTCTACCAATTCCAATAGTCGGGACTACCCTCATGAAAACATGATCTCCCTCATTAAACTCAAGAGGTTTCCGTCTCTTATCGTAATAGCTTTTCTGTCGACTCTAGGCGATCCTCATGTTCTCTCGGATTTTCTTGATCTTATCCGTAGTCTCTTGGACCAGCTCGGGCCCCAATATCAAGTTCTCCCCAATCTCAAACCAACTCACTAGAGTTCGGCACTTCCTACCATACAACATCTCATAAGGTGCCATTCCAATACTCGAATGGAAGCTATTGTTGTAAGTAAATTCAATCAGAGGCAACATGTCATCCCAACTCCCCGGTTGTTCCAATACACAAGCCCTCAGAAGATCTTCCAATGACTGTATAGTTCTTTCCGATGACCGTCCTTTGTGGATGATAAGATGAACTTAACTTCAACTTAGTTCCTAGTGCGGACTGCAAACTAGTCCAAAAGTTGGAAGTAAAACGGGGATCCCTATCCGATATAATGCTCGACGGTATCCCATGCAAACGAACTATTTCTCGGATATACAGTTCCGCCAATCGCTCCAAAGAATAGCTCATGTTCATAGGCAGAAAGTGCGCAGATTTCGTTAATCGATCCACTATCACCCATATCGAATCATATCATTTCTGAGTTTTAGGGAAACCCGATACAAAATCCATGGAGATACTATCCCACTTCCACACAGGAATTTCTAGGGATTGTAACTCTCCCACCGGTCGCTGATGCTCAATTTTGGCTTTCTGACACACTAGACAACTCGAGACATACGAAGCCACATCCCTCTTCAACCCTGACCACCAAAACAATTTCTTCAAATCTTGGTACATCTTGGTAGTTCCCGGGTGAAAACTCATCTTGCTCTTATGAGACTCTTCTAAAATACTCTTCCGTAATTTCTCATCACGAGGCACACACCCTCTCCCTTTATAACGCAACATTCCACTAGGGTCCGATGCAAAACCAGTTTCCTTGCCACTTAGCATCAAATCCCGTTTTGCTATTATCTCGATATCCTCAACTTGCAATACTCGGATTTGATCAAACAGTTCATTGGTGACCATCAGCATTCCCAAAATCATACTATGAGGCTTTATCTGAATATCCAAGTTCATATCTCTGAACTTTTCAATCAATTTCCCTTCCCTAACCATCAAAGCCGACATGTGTAAAGATTTCAGACTTAACGCATCGGCCACTACATTGGCCTTTCCCGGATGGTACTACAATCCAAAATCATAATCCTTTAGGAACTCCATCCATCTCCTTTTCCTCATATTCAGCTCCTTTTGATCAAACAAATATTTCAAACTCTTGTGGTCACTGTACACCACAAACCTTATGCCATAGAGATGATGTCTCCAGATTTTTAAAGCAAAGACCACTGCAGCCAATTCTAAATCATGAGTAGGGTAGTTTTGCTTGTGCGTTCTTAACTGATGAGAACCATAGGCAACAACATTCCCTTCATGTATCATAACACAACCCAAACCTTGCTTGGAAGCATCACAATAAACACTGAAATCCTTATCGGTACAAGGAAGAACCAACACTGGTGCCGTAGTCAACCTTCGTTTTAACTCCTAAAAGCTTTCTTCACAACGAAGTGTCCACACATACGGTTCTCCTTTCCGAGTGAGCTTAGTTAATGGTAGTGCTAACTTCGAAAATCCTTCAATGAATTTCCGATAATAGCCTGCCAAACCCAGAAAACTCTGGATTTCGGTAACCGACTTTGGCACTGCCCATTCCATAACCGCTTCAACCTTTGAAGGATCGACAATTACTCCTTCCTTGGATATTACATATCCAAGAAAGTTCACCGATTCCAACCAGAAATCACATTTAGACAATTTAGCATACAACTAGTTCTTACTCAAGAGTTCTAGAACAATCCTCAAGTGCTCAGCATGTTCCTCTCGGCTTTTGGAGTAAACCAAAATGTCATCAATAAATACCACTACGAATGAATCCAAATACGGATGAAAAATCCGATTCATGTAGTCGGTAAATATTACTGGGTCATTCATTACACCAAAAGGCATAACCAAATACTCAAAATGTCCATACCTTGTCCTAAAAGCAGTTTTAGGAATGTCTTCCGCCTTCACACGAAGTTGGTGGTAACCCGACCGAAGATCGATCTTTGAAAACACTACCGCTCCCCTCAATTGATCCATCAAGTCATCAATTCGAGGTAACAGATATTTATTCTTGATAGTAACCTTGTTTAACTGTCTGTAGTCGGTACACAACCGCATACTACCATCTTTCTTCTTAACCAACAAAACAGGCACACCCCATGGCGAAACACTAGGACGAATAAACTTCTTGGCCAATAAGTCTTCGACCTGCTTTTTCAATTCGACCAATTCTAACGGTGCCATCCTATAAGGAGCTATAGAGATGGGTCTCGTTCCAGGTACCAAATCAATAGAGAATTCCACTTCTCTTACTGGAGGTAACCCCGGAATATCACCAGGAAATACCTCAGGAAACTCACGAACTATCGGAATATCCTCAACCTTAGGTTTCTCAATACCCTCCAAGGATGCCAACAACATAAACACGACTCCTCCCTCCTTACAGGAAGTCCTGACTTCCTTTGCCGATAACGTTTTCATGTCATTAACCTCATCAGAAATCTCATCTAGATTCCCGAATACCACGGTCTTATCGGCACAATTAAGCATTACATGATTCGCCGACAACCAGTCCATCCCTAGAATTAGATCCAACTAGGATAGTGGTAAGCAGATTAAATCCACAGTAAAAGTACTACCGTTTACCACTACCGGACATCGAGACACCACTGTCGACACCACCACAGGCATATCAGTTGGGGTGGATACGACCAAGTCGAAAGGAAACGACTCAGTTTGTAATTTCAGCCTATCCACGCATTCAATAGATACAAAGGAGTGTGTCGCTCCCGAATCAAACAACACTAAAAGGGGAATACCTGCCACCATGCAATTACCTTTGATCAGGCCATCCATATTTGATGCCTCTGCACCACTCATGGTGAATACTCTACTGGTGGATCGGGGTCGTTCAGCACTAACAACATTCATACTTTGCTATAATTTGGGACAATGCCTCTTAAGATGCCCACTCTCCTTGCAGTAAAAGCAGCTAAGTGTGGTTTCGGTGCACGAATCACCAAAATGCTTTCGGTCGCATTTGTTACACCAGGATTGAGAGTGTGGTTGTGACCCTCCGGTATTGGCATGAGTTCTTGACCCATGCGGAGTATATCCTCTATTACCCAGAGGCGAGGAATAAGGCTTCCCTTCTTCCGGAAACGCCTTACCATTACCCTTCCCGTGCACAAAATTCCTTTGGGGCCCAAAATTCTTGGGAGGAAGTGGTCTTGGCGCCATCACTTCATTCGCCTTCATATCATCCTCGACCATTCTACACTTGTTGACCAATGTAGAAAAGTCGGAGATCTCTTGATGCCTAAGCATTATTTTCAACTTGGTCTTCAAACTCGATTCAAACTTCGAACACTTGGACCTTCCGTCCGCTTCCAATTCAGAGTAAGGGAAAATCGGGCCAATTCTTCAAATTTGGCCGCATAGTCCTCCACCGACAGGTTTCCTTGTTCCAACCTCAAGAATTTCATTTCTTTTTGACTCCTCAGATCAACAGGAAAATATTTTCGAATGAATTTCTCCCTAAAAGTACACCACAAAATTACTTGCCTCTTCGCCTCCATTTGGCGCCTAGTGAATTCACACCAGCTTTCGGCCTCCTTCTCTAACAAATAGGTGGCATACGCCATCTTCTGAGCATCAGAACAGCTCATGGCCTTGAAAATTCTCTCCAATCTCTGAATCCACTCGATTGCTGCATTAGGAGCGAACCCCCCTTGAAATGAACTGGGGTTCCTCCTACATAACTCATCCAAACCTCGATACTCAACCGGACAGGGTGGAACCAAAGGCTGTGAACTTGGGCTTGATGTCGTATTCTGATTCAGGTGTTGCAAGTTCTCGTTCATGTTTGTCAGCACTGCCGCAATCTGGGCCAACAATTCATTATGACCTAATCCTCTTCCTCGTCCTCTTCCAGACATTTTAGTAATGGGTACCTGTACTCATTCACTTGTCAAAAACAGAATTTTGTCTAAACAAAGTTCACATAATCACTTAGCAATTAGTACAGATCAAACAATTTTCAGCGTATAAGATCACAAAGAAGCATGCAAGGCCATATCCTAGGCCGCATGATTAACTATGCTCTAATACCATATTGTAAGGACCGAAATTCTACCCTTGAAATTTTTTCCTTTATTTTAATCCTTTCATGCATACATTCATCATCTTACTTTAATCTCTCATTAATCACTCCGTAAAACCACTTTTTAACATATTATATAACCATACATTTTATATTGCAGAAAAACATAATTCATTCAATTGAACCTTAGTGACTACCGCATACAACTAGCTATGGATTTCCAAAATACCCATAGCTACGAATATGCAGAGTTACAATAAATCAGGTAAGTTATATATCTATAGTTACAAAATATTTCAAGTAATCCAATAAGCACTCATGTACAAAATAGTGCTAATAAGTGAAACCAAAACATAAAGCTCCTAAAGCTTCCAAAAATAAGACCACCTCATGTCACATGTTTATCTGCAATGGGATTATCATTGACAAAAACACAAACACATAAAGGAGTAAGTCATTAATTCAATAAACGTCATTATAAGATAATCCACATTAGAAAAGGTTAGTAAATCACTTTGAAATTCATTTTCCGTGCTACATCACTTGAGCCAAAGTCACTACACCCCTTAGGGTTAGCTAAAATCGATTTCTCATCTCTTTTACAAAGAAAACATGCCAACTCGGGCCGAAGTGTTGCCACATAAACTCGGGCCGAAGTGTTGCCACATAAACTCGGGCCGAAGTGTTGCCACATAAACTCGGCCCAAAATGTTGCCACATAAACTCGGGCCGAAGTGTTGCTACGTAAACTCGAGCCGAAGACGCTAACCATTTATGGTCGGCTAAAAATATATTTCTTTTTTCATTGATTTCACTATCAATCATATCCAGTGAATCCACACAATCCTTATTACAAACATACCCATATATGTTTATAATAAATACGTGATTCACCAATTAATCCTTACACAACCAGAAAATACACACATTTTCTATTTCAATTGTACAATTTAAAGACTTATCCTTACCTTGGTGAGTGTTCGGTTGGGTAATGGGTAACTGCACTACTTCCACCGACACCGTCGTCAACTCTAGGATCTTTCCTCATTCCCACCATACAACACAATGTTAGTCATTTATTCCAAATATCACATAAACAACTTATATTGCATCATTTAACCATACAAGATATTCATCATATTTTCAATGTTGCTAAACTACTTTCATCATAAGTTTACAACATATAAAACATATATATTCATCTCATATTCTCAACATTAGAAAGTAAACTCATCTTCTACTTCTAACATTTTACCCATTTTCCATCTTAACCCCATTTTCACTTTAGGGTTTTGGGGTTTTCATGAATAAACCCACAAACTCTCTCCTTTCTTGATATACTAACTCTATACCAAGAATTTACAAGATAAAATCACATAAAACGAACCGTAACTCAAAAGGGTGAGTTTCCATGGTTTCTCTCATTTTGAGAAGAGATCCAACATACCCAAAACAAGTTTCAAAGGGAATAAGAGAGTTAGAATCAAGAGATCTACCTCTTCTCAAGCTTTTAAATGACTTACAAGCCTTCTTGCTCTTGAAAATGATCCTTTCTCTCACTTCTCTTTAGGTTAACCCTCATAAATGTGTTTGGGGTCCCCTATTTAATGTAACAGCGTCGGATTCTCGCTTAAGCGAGAAAATCCCGCCTATTTTAAAAACTCAGATCTGACCCTCTCGCTCAAGCGAGGGATTCTCGCTCAAGCGAGAATCTCACAGTCTCAACAGTCCCAAAATGCCAATTCTCGCCCAAGCGAGACAATTCTCGCTCAGGCGAGAATCCTCCAGTATAGTCTAGGATTTCACCCTCCCAAGTGAGCATTTCTCGCCCAAGCGAGACTCCCTCGCTCAAGCGAGAATCTCAGGACTGATACTATAATTTTATAGACTCAAATTTAGGGTGTTACAATATTTATAGAATTGCTTTCACACCACATCATAACACCAATAGTGCTAATAAGTGAAACCAAAACATAAAGCTCTTAAAGCTTCCAAAAATAAGACCACCTCATGTCACCTGTTTATCTGCAATTAGATTATCAATGACAAAAACACAAACACATAAAGGAGTAAGTCATTAATTCAATAAATGGCATTATAAGATAATCCACATTAGAAAAGGTTAGTAAATCACTTTCAAATTCATTTTCTGTGCTACATCACTTGAGCCAAAGTCACTACACCCCTTAGGGTTAGCTAAAAGCGATTTCTCATGTCTTTTACAAAGAAAACATGCCACATAAACTCGGGCCGAAGTGTTGCCACATAAACTCGGGCCGAAGTGTTGCCACATTAACTCAGGCCGAAGTGTTGCCACATAAACTCGGCCCGAAGTGTTGCCATATAAACTCGGGCCGAAGTGTTGCCACATAAACTCGGGTCGAAGTGTTTGTACGTAAACTCGAGCCGAAGTCGCTAAACATTTATGGTCGGCTAAAAATATATTTCCTTTTTCATTGATTTCACTATCAATCATATCCAGTGAATCCACACAATCCTTATTACAAACATACCCATATATGTTTATAATAAATATGTGATTCACCAATTAATCCTTGCACAACCAGAAAATACACACATTTTCCATTTCAATTGTACAAATTAAAGACTTATCCTTACCTTGGTGAGTGTTGGGTTGGGTACTGGGTAACTGCACTAGTTCCACCGACACAGTCGCCAACTCTAGGATCTTTCCTCATTCTCACCATACAATACAATGTTAGTCATTTATTCCAAATATCACATAAACAACTTATATTGCATCATTTAACCATACAAGATATTCATCATATTTTCAATGTTGCTAAACTACTTTCATCATAAGTTTACAACATCTAAAACATACATATTCATCTCATATTTCAACATTAGAAAGTAAACTTATCTTCTACATCTAACATTTTACCCATTTTCCATCTTAACCCCATTTTCACTTTAGGGTTTTGGGGTTTTCATGAATCAACCCACAAACCTTCTCCTTTCTTGAAATACTAACTCTATACCAAGAGTTTACAAGATAAAATCACATAAAACGAACCATAACTCAAAAGGGTGAGTTTCCATGGTTTTTCTCATTTTGAGAAGAGATCCAACATACCCAAAACAAGTTTCAAAGGGAATAAGAGAGTTAGAATCAAGAGATCTACCTCTTCTCAAGCTTCTAAATGACTCACAAGCCTTCTTGCCCTTGAAAATGCTCCCTTCTCTCACTTCTCTTTAGGTTAACCCTCATAAATGTGTTTGGGGTCCCCTATTTAATGTAACAGCGTCGGATTCTCGCTTAAGCGAGCCGTTTCTCGCTCAAGCGAGAAAATCCCGCCTATTTTAAAATCCCAGATCTGACCCTCTCGCTCAAGCGAGAGATTCTCGCTCACAGTCTCAACAGTCCCAAAATGCCAATTCTCGCCCAGGCGAGACAATTCTCGCTCAGGCGAGAATCCTCCAGTATAGTCCAGGATTTCACCCTCCCAGGTGAGCCTTTCTCGCCTAAGCGAGACTCCCTCGCTCAAGCGAGAATCTCAGGACTGATACTATAATTTTATAGACTCAAATTTAGGGTGTTACAATATTTATAGAATTGCTTTCACACCACATCATAACACCAATATTTTATAATTATTACCAACACTATTTGCTTACAATCTCATGATTCTTTTTCTTCTTCTTAGGTAACATTACATCATACTTTAATTTTCTTCATTTCTCATTCTAAGTTTTTTAATATTCTGGCTTTGTGATTTTTGTTAGAGAGAGTTCATCATTTTCGGGATAATGTGGATGAGAATTTAAAGAATTATTTTTGTTTTTACATAATCAAACCGCAATTTCCTGTAGGTAATGATAATTGCATATGTGTGTAATAGGATAATCTTACAATCTCATGATTCTTTTTCTTCTTCTTAGGTAACATTATATTACATCATACTTTAATTTTCTTCATTTCTCATTCAAAACTTTTCATTATTCTGACTTTGTGATTTTTGTTACAGAGAGTTCATCATTTTCGGGATAATGTGGATGAGAATTTAAAGAATTATTTTTTGTTTTTACATAATCAAACAGCATAATAGGATAAGAATTATTTTTGTTTCCCTAAACTCATATATCTTTAATATAAATTAATGTGAGAATATTATAATGAATTTGCATAATAGTATAATAGAATTGCTAATCAAAATATGATTTTAGAGAAAATGAAAAAATATAAGAATAGATTTAGTGAAAATGAAAAAAGATTTTTGGATGAAAAATGAATATGAGAATATGTGAATATGATTAAGTGTTTGGTAGAAAAAATGAATGATTAATAAATGTGGCATGCATGTGTCATTTTGATGTATGATATGAGAAGTGACATGCATGTATCATTTTGATGTATGATATGAGAAGTGACATGCATGTATTATTTTTATGTATGATATGAATGTAGATGGTAATGATACAATGTGAGACTATGAATGGTAGTTGATGGTTTGAAGTATGATATGAATGTAGATGGTAATGATATAATGTGAGACTATGCATAGTAGTTGGTGGGATTGTTTGGGTGGGAAAATTTTGCATGAGAAGATGACATGTGTCCAATGCTAATAATGGAGAACCTTTTTTCTTATAGTATAATAGATGTTGGTCAGCAGGCACGAAGTGCCTATCGACACACTAGTATTTATAAAACTAATAATTACATGGATAATATATATAATATATATATATATATATATAAATAAATTTGTCACTAAAGTTTAATCACAAAAATCATTATGAAATAATAATAAAATAAATTATATATAATTTTAAAGTAATTAAAAAATTATAATATATATAAAATATTTAATTAAAAAATAAATTTATAAATATATAGGTACTCGCAAGCGGGTACTATGATTCTCGCTCTCATTGATAAGTGTAAACCATATCAAATCATATAGAGATTACTCATGTGATTATGGTTGAGTAGGACATGGTCATACTCACTCAACCAGTTTTGCACGGTCAAGATCAGATCGTAATATGGTCGAGTTTCATCGCATCTAGATCTAAGCTCAGGTTTAAAAATTAGATCACAACTGTTGCGGCCAGTGCTCGTTTGCGCGCGTGAACCAACCCAACAAAGAAGGAAAGGATGCCTCTCGGGGCATCTGAGAATGATTCGAGTCGTATGAAGGGAAACTATCACGTACAGTTTTTGTCAATATTTATGATCTAGTAATGGACAAACATGACTCGACTTGACACCTCACATGATCACTTATTCATCATGTTTGTATGTATATTCAATTTTGTAGAGAGTAATGACATCTCTTTTATTGAAAGAATCATTGATTTTCTAATTTTTCAATATATACACATGATAACAATATATATCAAGTCATATGTCAAATTACATATTCATAATAATAAGTAATATTGAAAATACTTTTTCTCCCTTTAAAGAACGTTCAACTTTTTTCTCTTAAACATATCAATAAATAAAAATAGATAATTAAATTTCTTCCCCTTTTGTCATCAATCAAAAAGATATAGAAGAAAAGTTAGTAAAGATATAATGTAAAAGCTCAATTTCATTTATAAAAGTCAAGGTACAAAACTAGATGCGTTATGCATTTTGAGCTAAAAAGAAAAGGAAACCTAGGATTTAAGAAGACTATACACTAAAGATGTCTTGCAATATCAATTTCACATGCATAATTGCATTTTGAGCTATAACATTCTTATCTGAAAGTTATGTTGTTCATCCATAGAAGTGTTCACAATATAAAGCTTGAAAATCAGCCTTTTGATTGTCCACACGTTGTACCTTTATTTTCAGTCAAAAATCATTTATACGATTTATTGAAGTCATCACTATGATTCTGTGGTTAAAACATAGAAAACTCCATTTTATGCAATATTTCAGAATACATTGGTCTTTGAATTAAAGATCTAGATTCGAGAATTAGTTATGAATCGAAGAATGTGTTAACACTCTCTCCGCTTATAATAAGATTGTAAACATAATAGTTGCTTCAATTATATTATATCATATCGTATGTTTGTTTCAATGATTATTATTATTTTTCATATTTAGTTATTGCAAAAGACAAAAATATATTTTTTATGTTTATGCTTGAGAAAAGTTAATCTTATTCTTACATATCCATGTATGCAACAAGGGCAATCAAGACTTACCTAGTTTAATTTTGGAGTAAAAATGTTTATGAGTTTGGTGACTTATTTATTTACCTATTGAAATAGAAGAAGCAATGTTCAATCGCACTCTGTCATCTTCAATTTTGATTGAGGATGGAAGTGCATAATCATGTAATAATCAATATATTTATAAAATTAATAATTATATAGATAATAATATATATGTATATAATAAATTTGTCACTAAAGCTTAATCACCAAAAGTCGTTATGAAATAATAATAAAATAAATTATATATATTTTTAAAGTAATTAAAAAATTATAATATATATAAATATTTAATTAAAAAATAAATTGATAAATATTTGGGTACTCGCAAGCGGGTATTGTGATACTCGCTCTCATCGACAAGTGTGAACCATATCAAATCAAGTAGAGATTACTCATGTGATTATGGGTGAGTAGGACATGGCCTTACACACTCACCCAATTTTGCATGGTCAAGATCAGGTCGTATTATGGTCGAGTTTCATCGCGTCTAAATTCGAGCTTAGATTTAAAAATTAGACCATACAATATTTAGGGTCAGGTAATGGACAAACATGACTCGACCTGACGCGTAACATGATCACTTATTCATCATATTTGTAAGTATGTAAATTCAATTTTGTAGAGAGCATGACATCTCTTTTATTGAAAGAATCATTGATTTTCTAATTTTTCATATACACGATTAACAATATATATCATGTCATATATCAAATTACATATTCATAATAATAAATAATATTAAAAAAAACATTTTCTCTCTTTTAAAGAACGTTCAACTTTTTTCTCTTAAACATATCAATAAATAAAAACAGATAATTAAATTTTTTCCCCTTTTGTCATCAATCAAAAAGATATAGAAAGAAAAGTTAGTAAAGATATAATGTAAAAGCTCAATTTCATTTATAAAAGTCAAGGTATAAAACTAGCTGCATTTTGCATTTTGAGCTTAAAAGAAAAGGAAACCTTGGACTTTAAGAAGACTATACACTAAAGATGTCTTACAATATCAATATCAATATCACATGTATAATTGCATTTTGAACTATAACATTCTTATTTAAAAGTTATGTTCTTCTTCCATAGAAGTGTTCACACTATAAAGCTTGAATATCAGTTTTTTGACTGTCCAGAGTGTGTATCCCAATTTTCACTCAAACATGAGTTATACGATTTATTGAAGTCATCACTATGATTTTTGTCGTTAAAACATAGATAACTCTATTTCTATTTTTTTTATTTGATATATTAAATATATTGTCCTAGTGATTATGTAAATATAATTTTTGAAAAATTAGTTTATTTTTTTGTTACTAAATTTTAAATAATGAACCATAATTTGAAAAAAAAATAGTAGTGGCAGAATATCTTCAAAAAAAATATGTATTTTTAAAAAGTGAGTTTTCTTTACAATAATGGTGGGAAAATGTTTTATGTGTGTCTCACATACTTTTTATGTTCTTTCCATTTTCTTTCCTCAATCAAATAGGGGAAAATTCCACAATCACCCAATTTTCTTTCCATCCATTTTCACTCAATCCAAATATAGGATAATGTTTTTATTATAAGGTTCAAAAATGGATCCAACATTTATCATTGTTCATCTAATCACTTCAAGAAAGTGAAGTAGTAGTCATATGTTCTCAATCACATCTCAATTTAAATTGACGAAAAATATGATCTTATTTGTTACTACCCTTTTAAATTATTATGTTTTAAAATATATTTTTAAATTTCATATTAATCAAATATGAAAAATTACCAATTTAATTTGAGAACCACTTTTACTTTGGGTTGTAAAAAATGGAAAAATGTATAGTTATAAGGTATAAAATTATGCATTTGATAATCATTCGATTATTTAATAACAAAATACTAATTATTCTGTGTAAACTAATGTTAATGTCAAATATAAATCTTTATAATTATTATGTTTATTGTTGTTAATGTTAAGACATAAATAATTAAAAATAAAAAGGATCAGAATAATGTGCATAGCTGATGATACACGATTTGAGAGAATGTATGGTGTAGAGATGATAGGGTCTGAGAATTAGGGGTGAGCGTGGACCAGATTGGGATGAGTTAAAATTTGTCCTTACCCAATCCTAAATGTTGTTCGAACCATTTTTATTAACCTGGACCCAGCCCTAGACCCGGAGTTAACTCAACCCTAAATATTCACTAGGTCAACCTTTAAACACAGACTCAATCCTATCGATTAAATATATTGTATACTCATTTTAAATATATATTTTTAAATATTATTTATTATTGTGAATATGTAATTTAACATATAAAATAATATATGTGTGTATATATTATTAAACATGTATATATGATGAAAAATTATAAAATAAATGATATTTTCGACCAAAAAATTATCATTACTCTGTATATATTTGAATAGATAAACATACAAACATCATGAGTGAGTGACCATGAGACGGGTCATGTTTGGTCTCAACCCGACCCTAAATATTGACTAGATCTAATTTTTGAACTCGAACCCGACCCTAGACCCGATGAGACCCGACCCTTTTCAGGTCCGATCATGATCGGGCCATACCGGGTGAGCGGGTAGGGTCGGGTCCCGCTCACCCCTATTGAGAATTACAACCACTATTGTTCCAAACTAGTATCACTAAAAACTGGTCCGTACCGGACGATTTAACCGGTAAACTGGTGAATCGCTCTTAATACTTGTACAATATAATAATTATATCGGTCATGCAATTATACCGCTCATACAATTATATCGGTAAAAATTGACTAAAGCTAGTAAAAACGAGTTATGCCGACCAATTTTCAATTGAATCGTACTAGTCATACCGGAAGGTTTCATATAAAATTATTTCTTTAATAAAAAATATTTTTTTTTAATAAAATTGATTTATCTGTACCAAAATGGTGGTATGAAGGATCAAAAACATGGTCCACCATATACATTTTATAACATGTGATATAAATAAAAAAATAGTTATAATCTTCTTTATTAATTTTTCAATAGTAATGTTATTATAAAATATATGTATATCCAACTTCACCAGTAAACGAATTAATTAATGAACCACCGATTAAACCTCTATACCAATATCCGGCCGGTTTAATGACTTGTACATTATTAATAACATTTATAATAAGGACACATAGAGACCGGAAAGATGAGGCATAAATTTCGAGAGCTTTCCTAATTTTTTTTGTGTATTTTCCATATTCTTATACTTCTATTTATATGAATTATTTGACACATACTGAAAATAAAATGTGATCATCTCATTACTCCATCAATTAACACATTTTATTATATGTTGAAAATTTGAAATCAAATATA
The DNA here is from genome assembly GCA_009771035.1 of Lupinus albus. Taxonomy (NCBI): domain Eukaryota; kingdom Viridiplantae; phylum Streptophyta; class Magnoliopsida; order Fabales; family Fabaceae; genus Lupinus; species Lupinus albus. The sequence continues at coordinate 11,649,003 of CM020019.1, read as the reverse complement.
ACAATTAATTGCCATTAATATTTTTAATTCGAATATTCTAATATGGGATAAAATGGTTTTGAGAGTCTAAAAAATGTTTTTCATGATAAAAAAACATGTTAATAGTTTTTATAAAGACATACAAATTATTGTAATTCCCGCAAATGGATAAACACAATTATTTAACTTTATAAAGCCTAAAAATTACTAGAATACACTTTTTATTATTTTTTATTTTGAATTGTTTATATCTTTTTTGAATTTTTGTAAAGATAGATGACACAAATTTGAGTGTTCATAATTACTCCTTTTTACTTGATGTTTATTGGATTTCAAGCAAACTGATGTTTTAATGCTATCATAATATGATATTAGTAAACAAATGAACGTCAATTTTAGTGAGGTATCAATAACTTATTTGCCTATGCTCCATCATCCAAATGTGCACACTTTCTCTGAATTGAGTATCTCCAATTTTGTCGAGTTATGGAGAGCTTATTTGCCAAGGAATGTGTTTTAAAAAACGTGGGTAAAAGCACAAGTCAATGTACTGTTGGAATTTGGTACAAGAAAGTAAAGATAAATCAAGTACACATGTGATGTAAAATCAGAATTGGGAATAGAAAATATAGATAAACCAAGAATGCAAGTCAATAATGTAGTACATAACATTTGAAAAGAATATATAGATAAACCAAAATATTGTTGGTCAAAAGCGTGCTCACTTATCATTTGTCCATCGTCATCTTGTTACCGGTGTTAACCCGAATTGGGATCCTCTTCAGTACCTATGTCATAATCTCTGGGGATTCATTTCATGTTGACCCATAGTCATTATCTGCAGAATGGATTTGCTCACAGTCAGTAGTTTTAGTGCATGCACCATTTGACTTCAACCTAGCGAATTCGGAGTAGACATGTGGCACTCTCTCGTCTAATTTATCACGTACATCGCATCTTTTTCTCCTCTTCTTTTTTTATTATTCCAAATATATATGCAATAAAGTTTATCAAATGTACATAATAAATAATAATACTCAAAATAATAATGGTAATTTTAGCAAATCACACTAAACACCTTGTCCAAATAATAAAAGTTAAATTTGTAATTAATTCCATATATTTGGTATGAAATTCATATTTAAACAAGTATTGGATATAAAATAATTCATCAAATAACGAGGATAACATCTTAATATAGACGTACAATATGCTAATACATTCTCTAATTCGTATCTGACTCCCGAATCTAGATCTCTAATTTAAAGGCTAATGCATTTTGAATTTGGGCATTAAATAGATTTTTCTGTCTTTTAACCACAAAAAACATAGTAACAACTTTAATAACTCACACAAAATGATGTTCGACGAGAAATCGGGACGTGACATACATCTCATTCAATCTTTGATGAATGGAAGGATACAAAATATAGATAGATGTAGGTGAAGAAGCATAAGGTTGAGGAAGTTCTAATTGGCTGGTGGGAGGTTATGACTCAATCTCATTTTTAAGAATAATTGTTTGACGAGTGTGAATTTCATTTTCAGACTCTATGATAGGGGTTTGAACCATATGGGAGATAAAGGGTGACACTCTAAAAGTGGAAAACTTTCTAAGGTTGGAAGAGATTATAGTGTTGAGATGGGTTGTGGTATGAGCAATGAAGCATAAGCTATAAGTGAGTGAGTGTGAATTGGTGAAGATAAAGGTGAAAGGGTGAGTTGTATAGGATGGGACTTGGAAGGGTGAGTTGTATAGGATGGGACTTGGAAGGGTGAGATATAGAAGGTTCATGAATAGATAGGATAAAGGAGCTAAGTTAAGATTAGAGTTCCTAGGAATAAGAAAATAGTTATCACTACAACATTTTTTACCTATGACAACGGCTGAAAACCCTCCTCCGGAATAATAAAAATGTAGATTCTAGGATAACTCCCTTGCCCTTGTCTTTTAAAGAAGTATTAGTAGCTTCTAAATCACATGAAGCCATAGTCTTTCACATAAAATTGGCAATCTTTACACTCACTTGCTTAGAAGGCCTTGGGGTTTCAACAACAAACATTTTCCTTGGTGTGTGGATTTAGATAGGAGAGATTCTAGGGTAAATAGGGGAATATTATGTTCTTTTCCTGATTAGTTGATGTGTGGATTTAGTTTCTATCATACAAGGATAAAGATTATTCTACTTGACAAGGGAGGTCAATCTTCACTAAATGAAAAGTCTTGCCATTGATGTATGTGTCTAGTTTTGTTCATAAAGCTTAGTTTGGTGAGGTGCATTCTAAAAGGACATCTCTTATAGATCTTCTTTCCTTGTTGATTTTGAGTGTTTGTCCTCTTCTTCATGTGAGTAATAATCAATTTATTCATGTCTACTTTGGTGCTCGAAAGAAGAGTGAATAGAGCAAACTTCTTAAGCGTATTAACATGATCTCTAGAACCATTGGCATCACAAAGGTGATGATAATAGCATGAAGAATCCTTACTTTACGAAGAAGGTTCTTAGCAGCAAAGTATGTAACACCCTAAATTTAAGTCTTTAAAATTATAGTATCATTCCTAGGATTCTCGCTTGAACGAGAGATTCTCGCCTGGGCGAGGAAGGCTCACCTAGGAGGGTGAAATCCTGGGATATATTGGAGGATTCTCGCCTGGGCGAGAAATGACATTTTGGGGCTGTTGAGACTGTGAGATTCTCGCTTGAGCGAGAATCCCTCGCTTGAGCGAGAATCCCTCGCTTGAGCGAGAGGGTCAGATCTGAGTTTTTAAAATGGGCGGGATTTTCTCGCTTGAGCGAGAATAAGCTGGCTTAAGCGAGAACCCGACGAGAGCATTAAATGAGAGAAACTCCAAATACATTTTGAGGTTAAGAATTGAAGAGAGGTGAGAGAAGAGAGCATTCCCAAAGTCTAGGAGCTTTGATTCTTGTTCAAGAGCTTGAGAAGAGATCCTAAAGTTGGAGGCGGTGTCGATGGAACCTACGAAGTCGCCAAAAACCAAACCCAACACTCACCGAGGTAAGGATAAGTCTTTAACTTATGTACGGTGTTAGAAAATGCGTGGATTTTTCTGATGTGGATAATGAAATGAAATGTGAATCACTTAGTCATTATGAGCATATATGGGTATGTTGATAATGATGAGGAGTGGATTTACGGTTTAGGTATTGGTGGAGTGCCAATTGAAATAAAACTCGAAATAAAATAATGAATTGTAAATCACTTTGTAGTTATAAGCATACGTGGATATGTTTGTAATGATGCCGGGTGTATTTAACGTTTAATATATTGGTGGAGTGCCAATGGAAATAAAACTCGGAATAAAACAATAAATTGTAAGTCACTTTGTAGTTACAAGCATATACGATATGTTGGAATGATGTCGGGTGCATTTATTGTCTATGTATTGGTGGAGTGCCAATGGAAATAAAACTCGTTTTAGCCGACCAGAATAGGTTAGCGACTTTAGCTCAAGTTATGTAGCATGGTTTTTCAAAAGTACCGATGACGAAAATGGTTTTAAGTGGATTTGTTTTAGATCGTTATTTAACCTTATTAAATGTGGATTAACTTACATTGATGTTTATTGAGTTAACGACTTACTCCTTTGTATTGTTTGTGTATGGTCAATGTTAATCACATTGCAGGTAGGTGGACGAAGAAAAGGTGATTTTGACTAGGAGATTAGAGACCTTTATTTTGATGTCTCTTTAGCCATTCTTTTGTAACCTCATTGGTTGTACTTGAAGTAACTAATTGTAACTATGAACACTATATTTTTGTAAATGATATTGATCATGGAGACTAGTAACTCGGGATATGTGTAGTTATGAGTGTTTTGGAAACTCATAGCTAATTGTATGTGGTAGTTACTAGGTTACATTAATATGAATTATGTTTTTCTGCATTAGGAATGTATGTATGGATACCGCATGATAAATAGTCCGGAAATAATCAAGGTAAACAATGTAACGTATATATAGTTAATAAGCATGTAACATAAACAAATTGAATGTTTGCATGAGTTAAAATAAGAAAAATTTTCAGGTAGAATTTGGGTCTTTCCAATATGGTATCAGAGCATAGTTAATCCTGCGACCTAGGATATGGCCTTGCATGCTTCTTTGTAACATTTATGTGCTGAAGTTGTTTTAATGATGTTGTTAAGTGTTTGTGTGCACTGTGTTTATACAAATTCGTTTACTAACAAGTGTGTGAGTACAGGTACTCATGGCAAGAAAAGGAAGAGGATGAGTGGCGAGTCAGAACGTCCCGAATGAATTAATGGCTCAAATGGTGGCCGCACTGCAGCAGGTCAACGAGAACTTGTAGAATCTGAATCAGAATCTGACATCAAGCCCGAATCCACATCCACTAGTTCCACCTGGACTGGTAGAATATCGGGATTTAGATGAGTTATGTAGGAGGAACCCCACTCAGTTCCAAGGGGGATTTGCTCCTGATGCTGCCATTGAGTGGATCCAAGGGGTAGAGCGGATCTTCAGAGTCATGAACTGTACAGAGGCTCAGAAGCTGACCTATGCTACTTACATGTTAGTGACAGAGGATGAGAACTGGTGGGAGTATACTCGGCGCCAAATGGAAGCTGAAGGGCGACTGATCTCCTGGGGTGCCTTCAAGGAGAAATTCCTTCACAAGTACTTTCCCGCGGATTTGAAAAGGAAGAAGGAGATGGAATTTCTGAAGCTGGAGTTGGGGAACATGTTAGTAGGGGACTATGCGGCCAAGTTTGAAGAGTTGGCCCGGTTTTGCCCCTACGCCGAGTTGGAAATGGACGGAAGGTCCAAGTGTGCTAAGTTCGAATCGGGTTTGAAGCCCAAGTTGAAAAGTATGTTTGGGCACCAAGAGATCGCTGATTTCCCTACCTTAGTGAACAAGTGTAGGGTGTATGAAGATGATTTGGCAGCTGATGAAGCGGCGACATCTAGGGTGGTTCCTCTCAAACACTTTGGGCCTCAACGAAACTTCCCACACGGAAAAGGGAAAGGGAAGGCATTTCATGAGGAAAGGAAGCCTTACTCTCCTCCGACGGGTAATCGGAGTTATCTTTTGCATGGGCCGAGGACTCATGCCACAGCTGGAGGGTCACGGTTGAACTCTCCCTCTTTGTGCAACAAATGTGGCCGAACTCATGTCGGTGACTCGTGCCCCGGAATGGCACTTACTTGCTTTCATTGCAAGGAAGTGGGACATATTCGAAGACATTGCCCTAAGCTATCGCAGAGCATAAATAAGGTGAGGGTTGAATGACCTCGATCCACCGACAGAGTGTACACCATGAGTGGTGCAGAGACATCGGGCGTAGATGGCCTTATTAAAGGTAATTGCACGGTGTTAGATATTCCCCTTTTAGTGTTGTTTGATTCGGGAGCGAAACACTCCTTTGTATCTATTGACTGCGTGGATAGACTGAATTTGAAAACTGAGTCGTTGCCTTTTGACTTGGTCGTATCCACCCCAACTGATGTGCCGATGGTGGTGTCGAGAGTAGTGTCTCGATGTCCGGTAGTGGTAAACGGTATGGCTTTTACCGTAGATTTAATCTGCTTACCACTATCCCAGTTAGATTTGATTCTGGGAATGGACTGGTTGTCCGCAAATCATGTGGTGCTTAATTGTGCTGATAAGACCGTAATATTTGGGAATCCAGACGAGACTGCTGAGGAGGTCTGTTGTATGAAGCCGCTATCGGCAAAGGAAGTCAGAACTTCCTGTAAGGAGGGAGGGGTCGTGTTTATGTTGTTGGCGTCCCTGGAATGTATTGAGAAATCCAAGGTTGAGGATATTCCGATAGTTCGTAAATTTCCTGAAGTCTTTCCTGGTGATATTCCGGAATTGCCTCCCATGAGAGAAGTTGAATTCTCCATTGATTTAATGTTGGGGACGGGACCCATCTCTATAGCTCCTTATAGAATGGTACCGTTAGAGTTAGCTGAGCTGAAAAAGCAGGTTGAGGAATTTTTAGCTAAGAAATTTATTTGCCCTAGTGTCTCGCCGTGGGGCGCAACTGTTTTGCTAGTTAAGAAGAAAGATGGTAGTATGCGTTTGTGTACCGATTACAGGCAATTGAACAAGGTAATGATTAAGAACAAATATTCGTTGCCTCGGATTGATGACTTGATGGATCAATTGAGAGGGGCGGTAGTGTTTTCTAAGATTGATCTTCGATCGGGTTACCATCAACTTCGGGTGAAATCAGATGACATTCCAAAAACTGTTTTTAGGACAAGGTATGGACATTTATGTTAGGTATCAGTGGTTACAATACACCTAGAAGGGGGGGGGGGGGGGGTTGAATAGGTGTAGCGGTTAGAATGTCCGCTTTTCGAAAACAACCCTTAATACTGAAAAACACCCTGATTAATCGATTAACGAAACAGGGTAATCGATTAACACTTTCAACACAGTCCACTTAATCGATTAACAGACTGAAGTAATCGATTAACACACCACACTTAATCGATTAAATCGTGACAGTAAGCAGATGCAAGTACAGTTTCTTGCGCGACAGTTAATTGATAATGAAACGATTATACCAAGCTTACAGAATTTTATCAGAGTACAAGCAATACAGTACAGAAACAGATTATCAATTAAATCTACTAAACAAATTAATCGATCAAATGCAATAAAGAGAGAGGGATAAAAAAAGTCCTGCAACAAGAATTTTATCCTGGTTCGTTTGCTTGTCCACCGCAAACTACATCCAGGCCTCCCGGCTGATTTGGGAGATTTTTCTTCACTATAATTGAATGAATGTTAATTACATACACACTATCCAATTACAACAATTAGACACTTACAAGATAAAAAGAAACCTATTCTATGGTTTGACTCCCTTCCTACCGACAAAGAAAACCTTTCTTTCGGCGTAGCCCCAGCCAAGAACCTTGTTCTTTACTTATCCCTAAGTCTAACACTCAGTGAAGACACACTCAATCTCTTGGTGATATGACACCTTGAGATTCCCACAATTACAACACTTTGTCAAACAAAGCAATACAGAGTAAACTTAAGCTATAACAAGACTTATATCTAACAAGATAAGGCTTTACTCTAATCACCTAATACAAGCTCATGCAGTATGAAAAATGTATTAGTGAAAAACAGAATGCGTAATATGTAAACATCTAATCAAGAATCATGTGAAAATGCAAGAACATGTGATAAGAAAAGATGAGAAATGTATCATGAAAAGCACTCAATCCTAAAGCATAGAATTCTCTCTTTTCTAAGCTCACAAATGCATTTACAACTAGATGCAACAATTAACACAAAAAAAATGCTCTAACTCTCTAAAAATTAACATGCAACTTATGAGATCAATTCTGAAAATGCAGTTTATAAAGAATTGATTTTAATGCCCAGTTAATCGATTAACGACAGCTTTAATCGATTAAGCTTCACAAAAAGGTTAGATTAATCGATTAACCTTTCTTGTAATCGATTACACTGTGCAAACAGTTAGATTAATCGATTAAACTAAGTGGTAATCGATTAACAGCATTCTTTCATGTGTAAAAACTTCAAATATGTTATGCACTTAAATTCATACATGTTTAATACTTAGATTATGCCTAGAATGCACATGTACATGTATTTATATGATGCATGAACATATTATGAATGACATATCTCAAGATGAAAAAGATTTAAAAGATTTATGCAATTGAGATATGTATTAGGTGACTTAAGCCTTGGACTCAACCTAAACTAGTCTAGTCTAAGCAAGGTACCAATCGGAAGGCTTAAGCATGTTGATTTGTTGATGATCTTCAAGCTCTTATTAGCACAAGTTGTCCTCATCAAAACCAAGACATATAAGGAGAGCTTTCCAAAGTGTTCCTCTTGACATTGCACACTTTCAATCTCCCCCTTTTTGATGATGACAAACTCCACATCAAATGTAACAATTGTGATGAAAATAGCTTGAAGATTGTGTTGGCAAGGTTGATATGATGCGCAAATATCGGAAGCTGTTATTACGATCAACCTGCACAATCAGAAAACAACAAAACAACCTTTCTCCCCCTTTTGGCATTATCAAAAAGATAACTCAGGTCAAAGAAGAGGCAGAGATATGAGTAATGCATAAAACACAGTTAATGAGTTAATTTTGGGATTTAACAATTAACCTGTTTTACGTTAAAGAGGATTAAACAAATGCGCAAGTTTATACAACAGAAATAGCCAAACAAGTAAAGTGAACGGCATACGAGATTAACCATATCAAGGCAGAAAATCTCATACGATCAAGAACCATACACATAAACAGAGTAGGCTATTCGACATAATTATAAAAAGTAGCATAAAGAGTAACAATGTTTAGCAGCCATATAACCAGAAAACGTCAATTAAAAACATAAAAGAGGCATGCAACAGAGATACTAGAATCCATAACGATATCTAAATCCAAAGAGTGCCAAAAAGAAGAAATAAACCTAAGGTAAGATATCCTAGGTCTAAAGTCTTCTAAACTAAGGTTGAGGTGGAGGATGAGGATCGTCAGTGTGATCAGCAGAAATGACAATGTTCTGATCTCCCCTGATAAGCACAGATAGCTTCTGAAATTCTGAACAAAACAAGGCATTCTGAGCTTCAGCGGTAGATTGAATCAGATTCCTCAACTCCCGAAATTGGTTGTCCGAATACGCAGTTTGTCGCTCCTCATACTGTTCCATACCAGCAAAGTATGAGTCTTTTAGTCCTTGGAAGTGAAGATCCATACGGTTGTTAAGCCGTTGCTCCATAGCTTCCAACTGATCGAAGCCAAAAGCAGAGGTCTGAGGTGCTGATCCAGAAGGCTCCCCCTGAGTTGTAGCATGCTGATTATCTGTGCCATCCTGATTATCATCATCAGATAAATCCAGACCAATAGTGGTGTAGTCCTCTTGGTATTGGCAAGTACTACCATACTTGTATATACCCATCTTATGTATGAGGCTTTCACCAACCAGATGATCCTTGTCAGTATATTCAACAATGATAGTGTCGGAAACGTCAATGCGCAAATAGTCAACAATGCGTGAGATGAAGATATGTAGGGAAGCAGCTTCGACTGAGATAAAGATACACTGTTCATAATTTTCAAGATCTCCTCATGCCAATTAATCATCACATTATTCTTTACTGCATACATGAAACGTAAATCATTCACAGTAGGCTGTGCGTGATTTGTGTTCCTCTATACTAAGATGTAAGCAATAATGTAGTGTAGCAGTCTGTTCTCAACAGATAGTGACCCAGCTTTGGTCAGTTGACCCTGAATGTATAAATGAGGGCCTCTTAGAAACGACTTATAGACTTCAGTAGGATCAAAATTTTCCTTCACCCAGGAACAATCTCCTATACTATATCCAGAAGAAGATAAACCACCGACATTCATGAAAATTTCATCGTTGAGTTCAAACAGATTGCCAGAAATCATTGACCAATATTTTCCATCCTTATATCTAAAATTAGCATAGAATTCCCTAAGAAGAGCAGGGTAGACTTGTCCCTTTAATTCCATGAACTGAATAGTTCCCTGAGCTTCCATATCATGCGTGAAGCTAAAGTTCTGTTCCGCTAACCAAGTTAAGTCAACATACCGTATATATGTAGGTTTCCGACCTTGAAATTTCGCCATACGGGTTTCTTGCAGGATGAGTGAATAGTATGGGTCACCACGGTCCCGAGTGGAAGGCGAACCGACCTCTCGTCTTCGTACACGAGTGGCTGATGTTTTGACCCTTTTAGGACGACTTTGCTCCATAATGTGGTAGAAACCGAAATAGCAGTGAATGGTCAAATATGGGTGTAGGCAAACCTAACCTAGGTTATGTTTGGTGGAACCTTGGAGATGGGATATAATGAGGATGAAGAAGTATGATTCCTTGATGGTTTAAGAGGGTTAGGAATAGGTGTTTCTACTTTTGATGCACTTTGGATTAGTTGTGTTATAGATTTAGAAACTCAAAGCATAAAAGAGAAAGTGAAAAAGCCAGAGAAAGTGTGAAACCGAGCTACTGTTTCCCTTTATAAAACTGGTTTTAATCGATTAACGGGCAGGGTTAATCGATTAACCAGTGTAAAATTTCGAATTTTTTGAAAGAACTGATGCCCAGGTAATCGATTAAGTGAAGATGTAATCGATTACTCATAGAAATATTTCGAATTTTCAAGCAACTGATGGCCAGGTAATCGATTAATTGAAGATGTAATCGATTACTCATAGTAAAAAAAAATTTTCAGGCAGTAAAATGGTTTCAACTTCTTAAGGCTTTTGTATGCAATGTGACAAATTTATTGAAACATTCAGAATCACAAAAAAAAAAATAATAATAATAATAATAATCAAGAGATATACTTTTGCATTATAACAAATATCGAAAAGCTAAAGATACAAAGACATAGAGAAACTAGACGATGATGTATACACCTAAACAATTTTAATCAAGATATTGTTCATCAAGAATTCCAAGTTCTCTCCTTAGAACAAAGAAGGTATCCCTGGGAAGGGGCTTGGTGAAAATATCGGCTAATTGTTTAGAAGTTTCAACAAATTCAAGAACGCAGTCACCCTTTTGTACATGATCACGCAGAAAATGATGTCTAATTTCTATATGCTTAGTTCTAGAATGCAAGACGGGATTCTTGGAAAGGTTTATGGCACTTGTGTTATCGCATTTAATAGGGATCTTTTCAATATTAAGACCATAGTCCTTGAGTTGCTGCTTCATCCAGAGGATTTGAGCGCAACACACACCAGCGGCAATGCATTCCGCTTCGGCGGTGGACAAAGCAACACAAGCTTGCTTTTTGCTGTGTCATGCTACTAATGAACTCCCCAACAAGTGACAAGTACCACTAGTGCTTTTCCGATCCAATTTACATTCGGCGAAATCAGAATCGGAATAACCTACCAAGGATAATGAGGCATCCCGAGGATACCATAATCCCATGTTAGTTGTTCCTTTTAAGTATCTCATGATTCTTTTAACGGTTTTAAGATGTGATTCTTTAGGAGATGATTGAAATCTCGCACACATGCATACGCTAAACATGATATCAGGCCGACTTGCAGTTAAGTAAAGTAAAGACCCAATAATTCCTCGATACTTTGTTACCTCTATAGTTTTTCCTTTTTCGTCCTTATCTAGGTAGCAAGCAGATGCCATAGGAGTGGAAGCTTCCTTACAATTGTTCATCTCAAATTTCTTGAGCAGCTCTTTGCAATATTTTGTCTGATGGATGAAAATCCCACTTTCTAGTTGCTTTATCTGAAGTCCTAGAAAGAACGTAAGTTCTCCCATCATAGACATTTCGAACTCCCCCTGCATCATCTCAGAAAAATCTTTACACAAAATATCATTAGTAGATCCAAAAATTATGTCATCTACATAGATTTGCACAAGTAATACAGAGTTTTCTGATTTACGAATAAAAAGCGTTGTGTCAACTAAGCCTCTTTCGAACCCTTTTTCTAAAAGAAAAGTACTAAGTCTATCATACCAAGCTCTAGGAGCTTGTTTGAGACCATAGAGTGCCTTTTTAAGTTTATAAACATGGTTCGGATATTTAAAATTTTCAAAACCAGGCGGTTGATTAACATAAACTTCTTCTTGAATATAGCCATTCAAGAAGGCGCTTTTTACGTCCATTTGAAATAATTTGAAGTTCATAATCGATGCAAAGGAAAGTAGCATCCTGATGGCCTCTAATCTGGCTACAGGGGCATAGGTTTCGTCATAATCGATACCTTCCTCCTGGTTGTAGCCTTTGGCCACCAAGCGTGCTTTATTTCGAATGATCAAGCCTGATTCATCAAGCTTGTTTCTGAAGACCCATCGAGTACCAATCACAGGATGATCTTTAGGTTTAGGGACCAAGTCCCAAACATTATTACGTTCGAACTGGTTTAGCTCTTCTTGCATAGCTATACCCCAGTGCACATCCTCAATGGCCTCATCAATGGTCTTAGGCTCAATTTGAGATACAAAAGCTACAAAGTTACAAAAGTTTCGTAAGGAACTACGGGTTACCACTCCCGTAGATATGTCACCTATTACTTTGTCGATCGGGTGAGCTTTCTTGGTTTTCCACACAACTGGCATATCTGAATGCTCCTGAGATTTGTTTTGACATTCTTCATCGGTTGCTTCTACATTATCCATGTTCTTTGAGTATGCTTCTTCCAAAGCACCTGCAACATCATTAGATACAACCTTTCTCTTCTCTTTTGGAGAAGATTCATCAAACTGTACATGGATAGACTCTTCAACTTGCATAGAATACATATTAAAAATTCTGAACGCTTTGGCTATGAGTCGAGTATCCCAAAAATATTCCCTCATCGGCTTTTGAATCAAATTTACCTAAAGCCCGCTTTCCATTATTTAATATAAAACATTTGCAACCGAAAGCGTGAAGATGGGATATGTTTGGTTTACGGCCTTTTAATAGTTCATAAGGAGTTTTATTCAAATTAGGCCTTAACAATACTCGATTTATAACATAACATGCAGTATGAACTGCATCTGCCCAGAAATATTTGGGGGTATTACTTTCATTGAGCATGGTTCTCGCTAATTCTTCTAGCACACGATTTTTCCTTTCAACAACTCCATTTTGTTGTGGAGTGCGAGGAGCAGAGAACTGATGCATAATGTCATGCTTATCACAGAATTTGTCGAACTGAAAGTTCTCAAATTCTCCCCCGTGATCACTTCGTATATATACTATTTTCAGGTTAAGTTGATTTTGGATTTGCTTGGCAAGATTTTTAAAAGAGTTGAAAGCGTCGCTTTTAGCAGATAAAAATAATGTCCATGTAAAACGAGAGAAATCATCAACAATAACTAGAGCATAGTAGCTACCACCAAAACTCATGATTTGTGATGGTCCAAACAAGTCCATATGGAGTAACTCCAAAGGTCTTGAAGTGGATATCACATTTTTGTTTTTAAAAGAGTTTTTGGTTTGTTTACACTTTTGACAAGTGTCACAAATCTCTTTAGTTTTAAAATTTAGTTTTTGTAGCCCCTCAACTAGTTGGTTTGATGATAATTTATCTAGATGTTTTATATGGATGTGTGCAACGCGTCTGTGCCAGAGCCAGATGTCATCTTCTTTAGAAATAAAACATTTTGAAAATAATGTGGTGACATCATCCAAGTTAACCATGTAAATATTATTTATACGATGACCAACAAATTTAACATTATTAGATAAAATGTCACGAATGATGCAACAGTCAGAATCGAAAGATACTCGATTACCTTTGTCACAGAGTTCACTTATACTCAGAAGATTATGTTCTAGTCCTTCAACATACAGAACATTTTCAATTTGAGTATGAGATGAGTTACCAACTGTTCCGGTACCAAGTATCTTTCCCTTATTGTTGTCTCCGTACGTGACGTATCCTTTTCCTTTAAGTGATAGATCCAGGAAATTTGATCTGTCACCTGTCATATGTCTCGAACATCCACTGTCTAAATACCATTTTTGTCCTTGTGTTCGAAGACATACCTGCAAAATAGATCACCTGCTTTTCTCAGGTACCCAAATTATGTTGGGTCCTTTTCTGTTAGTGATTAGGGAATTATCTCCCTTCTTTATCCATACAAAAGCTCCGCTAGGTATACCATATTTTCTAATGTAACAAGAATAAGAAGTATGACCATACGTATTACAATAAAAACATGTAGGAGAGCGCTTATGATTTTATTCTTAGTATGAACTACAGGTTTTCTATATGGTCTCTTGTTCTTAGCAGAGCGAGTATAACCTAGACCAGTACGATCACCAACGTTTCTTGTTTGACTGAGCAGAGTGCCTAATTGTTGTTTACTGTTTGTGAGACGTTCGAGTTTTTATTTTAGTTTAAGATTGTCTTCTTGCAAAATCTCGCAAGTCTCACATACAGGCTTTTGACATAAATTATTAGCAGAGCAGTCACATGTGTTACAAGAATAGATGAGATCTAAAGTTTCATTTTCTAATTTTAATTCATCTAATTCTTTTTGTAATTGGCTTAGTTTCTTTTCATTTCTAAGGATTTCCCTTTTCTTATCAACATTTATTCTAGCCAATTTCTTTAGTTCCTCATGTAACTCAACATAAGCATTATATAAAACTTCATAAGAGGGTAAGTCATCCGAAGTGGATGAGGTGTCAGAATATACCTCATCATTATCCTCGTGTGAGTCTGAGTTGCCATTGTTGTCAGATCTGACCATCAGACACAGCTTTGCTGACTCCTCCTCACTAGAAGTGCTTGATGTTGTTTCCTCCTCAGGTACATCCCATACAATGTAAGCTTTCTTGGATTTGAATTCCCTGGGAGTGCTCTTCTCTGAATCAACCTTTTTCAGATAGGTAGGACATTGAAATCTCATATGTCCGGCTTTTCCACACTCATGGCAAGTGAAGCAATCTTTGTTGTTCTTGCCTTTGTTGGTTGACTCTTTCGCTTCTTTCTTCTGAAACTTCTTGAATCCTCCTTTTCTTTTGATGAATTTGCTAAATTTACGAACAAGGAGATTCATAGTTTCATCATCTAGATCGGAGTCAGATTCATCATCATCTTTATCTTCTTTTGATTTGGAGGTCGTGGCCTTCAATGTGATGTTTTTCTTTTTCCGATCTGAATCTTCGTGCATAGTCAATCGCCCCAATTCCATTTCGTGCTCTTGAAGTTTTCCAAATAATGTAGCTAGAGGCATAGAATCCAAGTCTTTGGATTCAACAATTGCAGTTACTTTTGGTTGCCATTTCCTGTCAAGACAACGCAAAACTTTATTAGTTAGTTCACCTCTGGCAAAAGATTTATCTAGAGCAACTAAATGATTAACAATATGAGTAAATCGCTTTTGCATATCACAGATTGATTCACTAGGTAACATGCGAAATAACTCATACTCATGGGTAAGCGCATTTAATCTAGCGCGCTTGACTTCGCTAGTGCCTTCATGAGTCACTTGTAAAGTGTCCCACATTTCTTTTGCATTTTGGCACTGCGATACTCTAAAGAACTCATCATAGGATAGGGCCGATGTGATGATATTTTTGGCGCGTAGATTATGCTGCACCTTTTTGCGCTCATCATCGGTCCATAGACTTTTAGGCTTGTCTTTAGGTTCATTGTCCACAAGATATTGTGGAACGAAAGGGCCGTTGACTACGGATTCCCAAATATCCGAGTCTATGGCTTCAATAAAAATTTGCATGCGGACTTTCTAGTAGGCATACCCTTCACCACTGAATATAGGTGGTCGATTAATAGATGAGCCATCACCACCAAATGGGTTTGACGAACCCATTCCTTTTTCCCTAAGGATCACGAATACGCGGTTGAGCTAGCACTTCGCACTAGCTCTGATACCACTTGTTAGGTATCAGTGGTTACAATACACCTAGAAGGGGGGGTTGAATAGGTGTAGCGGTTAGAATGTCCGCTTTTCGAAAACAACACTTAATACTGAAAAACACCCTGATTAATCGATTAACGAAACAGGGTAATCGATTAACACTTTCAACACAGTCCACTTAATCGATTAACAGACTGAAGTAATCGATTAACACACCACACTTAATCGATTAAACCGTGACAGTAAGCAGATGCAAGTACAGTTTCTTGCGCGACAGTTAATTGATAATGAAACGATTATACCAAGCTTACAGAATTTTATCAGAGTACAAGCAATACAGTACAGAAACAGATTATCAATTAAATTTACTAAACAAATTAATCGATCAAATGCAATAAAGAGAGAGGGATAGAAAAAGTCCTGCAACAAGAATTTTATCCTGGTTCGTTTGCTTGTCCACCGCAAACTACATCCAGGCCTCCCGGCTGATTTGGGAGATTTTTCTTCACTATAATTGAATGAATGTTAATTACATACACACTATCCAATTACAACAATTAGACACTTACAAGATAAAAAGAAACCTATTCTATGGTTTGACTCCCTTCCTACCGACAAAGAAAACCTTTCTTTCGGCGTAGCCCCAGCCAAGAACCTTGTTCTTTACTTATCCCTAAGTCTAACACTCAGTGAAGACACACTCAATCTCTTGGTGATATGACACCTTGAGATTCCCACAATTACAACACTTTCTCAAACAAAGCAATACAGAGTAAACTTAAGCTATAACAAGACTTATATCTAACAAGATAAGGCTTTACTCTAATCACCTAATACAAGCTCATGCAGTATGAAAAATGTATTAGTGAAAAACAGAATGCATAATATGTAAACATCTAATCAAGAATCATGTGAAAATGCAAGAACATGTGATAAGAAAAGATGATAAATGTATCATGAAAAGCACTCAATCCTAAAGCATAGAATTCTCTCTTTTCTAAGCTCACAAATGCATTTACAACTAGATGCAACAATTAACACGAAAAAAATACTCTAACTCTCTAAAAATTAACATGCAACTTATGAGATCAATTCTGAAAATGCAGTTTATAAAGAATTGATTTTAATGCCCAGTTAATCGATTAACGACAGCTTTAATCGATTAAGCTTCACAAAAAGGTTAGATTAATCGATTAACCTTTGTTGTAATCGATTACACTGTGCAAACAGTTAGATTAATCGATTAAACTAAGTGGTAATCGATTAACAGCATTCTTTCATGTGTAAAAACTTCAAATATGTTATGCACTTAAATTCATACATGTTTAATACTTAGATTATGCCTAGAATGCACATGTACATGTATTTATATGATGCATGAACATATTATGAATGACATATCTCAAGATGAAAAAGATTTAAAATATTTATGCAATTGAGATATGTATTAGGTGACTTAAGCCTTGGACTCAACCTAAACTTGTCTAGTCTAAGCAAGGTACCAATCGGAAGGCTTAAGCATGTTGATTTGTTGATGATCTTCAAGCTCTTATTAGCACAAGTTGTCCTCATCAAAACCAAGACATATAAGGAGAGCTTTCCAAAGTGTTCCTCTTGACATTGCACACTTTCAATTTCGAATATTTGGTCATGCCTTTTGGCGTAACTAATGCCCCTGCGATATTTACCGACTACATGAATCGGATTTTCCATCTGTATTTGGATTCATTCGTAGTGGTATTTATTGATGACATTCTGGTTTACTCCAAAAGTCGGGAGGAACATGCGGAGCACCTGAGGATTGTTCTAGAACTCTTGAGTAAGAACCAGTTGTATGCTAAATTGTCTAAATGTGATTTCTGGTTGGAATCGGTAAACTTTCTTGGACATGTAATAACCAAGGAAGGGGTAGCGGTGGATCCTTCAAAGGTTGAAGTGGTTATGGAATGGGCCGTGCCCAAGTCGGTTACTGAAATCTGGAGCTTCCTGGGTTTGGCAGGCTATTATCGGAAATTCATTGAGGGATTTTCGAAGTTGGCACTACCATTGACTAAGCTCACTAGGAAAGGAGAACTGTGTGTGTGGACACTTCGTTGTGAAGAAAGCTTTCAAGAGTTGAAACGAAGGTTGACTACGGCGCCAGTGTTGGTTCTTCCTTGTACCGATAAGGATATCAGTGTTTATTGCGATGCTTCCAAGCAAGGTTTGGGTTGTGTTCTAATGCAAGAGGGGAGAGTGGTTGCCTATGCTTCCCGTCAGTTGAGAACACACGAGCAGAACTACCCTACGCATGATTTAGAATTGGCTGCAGTGGTGTTTGCTTTGAAAATTTGGAGACACCATCTCTATGGCATAAGGTTTGTGGTGTACAGAAACCACAAGAGTTTGAAATATCTGTTTGATCAAAAGGAGCTGAATATGAGACAGAGGAGATGGACGGAGTTTCTAAAGGACTACGATTTTGGACTACAATACCACCCAGGGAAGGCTAATGTAGTGGCCGATGCACTCAGTCGGAAATCCTTGCACATGTCAAATTTGATGGTTAGAGAAGGGAAACTGATCGAGGAGTTCAGTGATATGAACCTAGACGTCCAAATAAGACCTCATAGTATGATATTAGGTATGCTTAAGTTCACGAATGAACTATTTGATCAAATTCGAGTAATGCAAGTTGAAGATAATGAGCTGATGGTCAAACGGGATTTGATGATGAGCGGAAAGGAAACCGACTTCGTAACGGACTCCACTAGGATGATGTGTCACAAAGGGAGAGTGTGTGTACCTCGTGATGAGGGGTTACGGAAGAGTATTTTGGAAGAGTCCCATAAGAGCAAGATGAGTTTTCACCCGGGGACAACAAAAATGTACCAAGACTTGAAGAAGTTGTTTTGGTGGTCTGGATTGAAGAGAGACGTGGCGTCATATGTCTCGAGTTGTTTGATATGCCAGAAAGCCAAGATTGAGCATCAACGACCATCAGGAGAGTTACAATCCCTAGAAATTCCTGTTTGGAAGTGGGATAGTATCTCCATGGATTTTGTATCAGGTTTTCTGAAGACTCAGAAGGGATATGACTCGATATGGGTAATAGTGGATCGGTTGACTAAGTCTGCTCATTTCTTGCCGATAAACATGATGTACTCCCTGAACGATTGGCGGAACTGTATATCCGAGAGGTTGTTCGTTTGCATGGGATATCGTCGAACATTGTGTCGGATAGGGATCCTCGTTTCACATCAAACTTTTGGACCAGTTTGCAATCCGCTTAGGGAACCAAGTTGAAACTGAGTTCAGCTTACCATCCACAGACGGACGGTCAATCAAAGAGGATAATACAGTCATTGGAGGACCTTTTGAGGGCTTGTGTCTTGGAACAACCAGGGAGTTGGGACTGCATGTTGCCCTTGATTGAATTTACCTACAACAATAGCTTCCATTCGAGTATTGGAATGGCACCCTATGAGGCTTTGTATGGTAGGAAGTGTCGAACTCTATTGAGTTGGTTTGAGACTGGGGAGAACTTGATATTGGGGCCCGAGCTGGTCCAAGAGACTACAAATAAGATCAAGAAAATCCGGGAGAACATGAAGGTCGCCAGAGTCGGCAGAAAAGCTATTATGATAAGAGGCGGAAACCTCTTGAGTTTAACGAGAGATCATGTTTTCATGAGAGTTGTTCCAACTACCGGCATTGGTAGAGTGTTGAAGTCTCGTAAGTTTACTCCTCGATTTATTGGGCCGTATCAGATATTGAAGAGGATTGGGCCGGTGGCATATCGGATTGCATTACCTCCACTATTGTCGAACCTCCACAATGTATTTCATGTGTCTCAATTAAGGAAATATGTTGGGGATCCATCTCATGTGGTTGAGTCTTATCAGATAGAGTTGAAGGATAATTTGACTTTTGTGACGTTGCCCGTGAGAATCATGGATACCAATGTCAAGCGATTGAGAGGCAAGGATATTGCCTTGGTGACGGTATTGTGGAGTCAAGTGGACGAAGGCGACGCTACTTGGGAAGTTGAGTGAGAAATGAGGTAGGATTACCCTTATTTGTTTGAATCGAGGTATGTTTAATTTTCGGGGACGAAAATTCTTATAAGAGAGGGAGGATTGTAACACCCTAAATTTAAGTCTTTAAAATTATAGTATCAGTCCTAGGATTCTCGCTTGAGCGAGAGATTCTCGCCTGGGCGAGGAAGGCTCACCTGGGAGGATGAAATCCTGGGCTATACTGGAGGATTCTCTCCTAAGCGAGAATTGTAGGCGAGAAATGGCATTTTGCGGCTGTTGAGACTTTGAGATTCTCGCTTGAGCGAGAAGGTTAGATCTGAGTTTTTAAAATGGGCGGAATTTTCTTGCTTGAGCGAGAATCCGACGAGAGCATTAAATGAGAGAAACCCCAAATACATTTTGAGGTTAAGAATTGAACATAGGTGAGATAAGAGAGCATTCCCAAGGTCTAGGAGCTTTGATTCTTGTTCAAAAGCTTGAGAAGAGATCCTAAAGTTGGAGGCGGTGTCGATGAAACCTACGAAGTCGCCAAAAAACCAAACCCAACACTCACCGGGGTAAGGATAAGTCTTTAACTTATGTACGGTGTTAGAAAATGCGTGGATTTTTCTGATATGGATAATGAAATGAAATGTGAATCACTTAGTCATTATGAGCATATATGGGTATGTTGATAATGATGAGGAGTGGATTTACGGTTTAGGTATTGGTGGAGTGCCAATGGAAATAAAACTCGAAATAAAATAATGAATTGTAAATCACTTTGTAGTTATAAGCATACGTGGATATGTTTGTAATGATGTCGGGTGTATTTACCGTTTAATATATTGGTGGAGTGCCAATGGAAATAAACCTCGGAATAAAACAATAAATTGTAAGTCACTTTGTAGTTACAAGCATATACGATATGTTGTAATGATGTCGGTTGCATTTATTGTCTATGTATTGGTGGAGTGCCAATGGAAATAAAACTCGGAATAAAACAATAAATTGTGAGTCACTTTGTAGTTACAAGCATATACGATATGTTGTAATGATGTCGGGTGCATTTATTGTCTATGTATTGGTGGAGTGTCAATGGAAATAAAACTCGTTTTAGCCGACCATAATAGGTTAGCGACTTTAACTCAAGTTATGTAGCATGGTTTTTCAAAAGTACCGATGATGAAAATGGTTTTAAGTGGATTTGATTTAGATCGTTATTTAACCTTATTAAATGTGGATTAACTTACATTGATGTTTATTGAGTTAACGACTTACTCCTTTTTGTTGTTTGTGTATGGTCAATGTTAATCACATTGCAGGTAGGTGGACGAAGAAAAGGTGATTTTGACTAGGAGATTAGAGACCTTTATTTTGATGTCTCTTTAGCCATTCTTTTGTAACCTCATTGGTTGTACTTGAAGTAACTAATTGTAACTATGAACACTATATTTTTGTACATTATATTGATCATGGAGACTAGTAACTCGGGATATGTGTAGCTATGAGTGTTTTGGAAACTCATAGCTAATTGTATGCGGTAGTTACTAGGTTACATTAATATGAATTATGTTTTTCTGCATTAGGAATGTATGTATGGATACCGCATGATAAATAGTCCGGAAATAATCAAGGTAAACAATGTAACATATATATAGTTAATAATCATGTAACATAAACAAATTGAATGTTTGCATGAGTTAAAATAAGAAAAATTTCCAGGGTAGAATTTGAGTCTTTCCAAAGTAAGATGGCTAGATTGGTCCATATATGACTTTGAAAATTAAAGCCTTTCCTTTTTCTTTCATCTAATAAATAGATTCATATATATTACATTTAGCTAGTCATAGAGATATAGTCTTAAGAGTGATGAAGTTATGGTCATTGGAAGTAAATCTCTTGTAAGCATTGTGGTGTATTTATCATCTTTACAACTGATAACTATAGAAATCTCTCACAAGTCGACGATAGGTATGATCCTTAACTCAGAAGTAAGAGAACTATCCTACTCATCTTATTTATGGTTCGATACACATCCTTGTGTTTCGAGGAGTCTTGGCAATGATGAAGATGTGGTCATTAATAGAAGTATCTATAGTAAGTATTATGATGTATTTATCATCTTCACAACTGGTAAAAATTATATAAAAATTAGTTCAAAAAGTTCATGAGTTTTTCATAGATAAGAGCCAATAATCTCAACATAGACAAGATACTTAATTATACATCAACTAAGTTCTTATTGTCTATATTCCTATCAATGGATATCCAAAATACAACAACAATAAACATGTTCATATACTTAATATAGACAAAAGAAAAGACACAGAAAAGAGTAAGAACCAACAACGGTGACCGTAACTTGAAATTACGTAGAGAATAATATTAAAGTGAGATGGCCTATAAAACAAATATAATCAACTAATGTCAAACATATGCAGAATAATGCATGAGACTAGTGTCTTACACAATAAGATATTTAAATCAACAATTTAACATATTTCATGTGATACAAATGCATGTCAACCAACCAATTTCCACCAAAATTCCTGAAGGCCAAGATCCTAGTGAGAAAACAATTGGAGTATAAATTTCCTTAACAACTACAAGTAACAATATCAAGTTATTTCAATTACCTCTATCAAATGTGCTTATGTGGTAAGCTCAGACTGTTTCATGAATCATATATACCAATCATGAAATGTGCAAGGGGGTGTCAAATGCCGCTTAGTTTGCATGTGACTATCTAGTCAAGTAATGAACTTGGTCTCTCACTTGAGTGTTCTACCTAAACAATTCCTCTAGGCTTCTTGACCAATCAACGTCTTTGCCGCCTCTATCCAAATCCACAACAATATTTCTATCATTTTATTTCTTCATTTTCTATAACTCCAACTACAAGAATGCAATGCATATACACTAACCAAAGTTAGCCCATTAAGTATCTTGGTCAAAGTTTTCTCAATTTTTATTTCAATGAGAATCTAAACCAAAGTAGTAAAAACTTGGAAAACATGTTAAAATACAGAGACACACGAAAGATCGTAGAGACCTTGATTTCTTATAACCTTCTTCAAATAAAATAAAGGACATCTCTACAAAAATAAATTTTCAATGACAAAGTATATGAGAATATAACTTGAATTCTCTTCTCAACTTGATTCTTATAGTAGGGATTTTGACTATCCTTGCCATGACATTTACACCACACTTATAAAAATTGGACCCTACTACTTAGTTCAATTGGAAAATCGGTCCTCATACTATAAAACATGACAATTATAGTAGTCATACAATTAAACCAGTCAAAATATATTGTACCCTATAAAAACGGTTTGTAAATGAAAATTTTAATATTTTTCAAAATGACACAATAAGGATTTGAACCTGGATAGTTATTTATAACATAGTTAGTCATTGAACCATTTTAATAATTAAGTTATATGTAGAAAAGAATAATATTCTCATAAATGTATTATAATATATATAACTTAACCCGCATGTAATTTAGTTAATGAATCGTTAGTTGAGTCAGTGCACATATATATCACTATATCACTACTCTAACTATTAGGGTAACCGATACGATATTAATAATATTGTTTACACTATGCCAAATATATATCTATATTAGCCAAATTACTTCCAATAAATTTTGTCGAAATGGTGCACTTAAGGAAGAATCTAATCCTTGTTGGGGCATTAGATACAGATCAATTATGAAAGTCCTTTCATTTGAAACAAGGGAAAATGTGTTTGTCTACTCCAAGTTCATTTAGGCCAAAAGCTATAGATGTTAGTCAATGAGTAACTTTATTTCTTCATACCTTACTAGCTAGTGGAACGATTTGTTTGACTTCGGTCCCACTAGGCCTTGCTATACATGTCATATTATTTAAGTAAAAAATATTTTTATAAATTAATTATTGTAAAATATATAAAAATATAACTAAAATTGAAAACTTGTTGGGTACTCACACGAGTACCCGCACGAGTACCCACAAATAGTGTGGTATGGATATGAGTATGCACTATTGGTGCCTGTTGACATCTCTATTAGGAATCGAGTATGTGACTAGACAATTTGCTATATTTAGGAGCATGGTTTGGGATGTTAAGCCTAATAGGAATGTTAAGCCCATTTGACTCACAATGTAGACATTTGACCCCAAAACCCAACATCTTTTTTAACCACTCTTGCATCCTCAAACACATAGAATATTTTATAATACATTTTATTATTTAGGATATGTTCTTAGAATATGATTTAGGGATAGAGAAGGAATAGTTCAATAAAAAGGGCATATGATCTCCAAAAGGTATAGATGCATCTACGAGTATCAGATGATACCCTCGCACATAGTAAAACTACTTAGATAATAATCACCAACCAAGACCCGATCGAGCCATCCATTGACTTCTATATGTTTCAATGTCCCTACCCTATCTAAGGTACTATTATGATAAGTAAGAGTGTAACATGATTCTCAGGTGAGTTATTTTGTGATACACAAAAAAACCCCATAGAGACGAGTGCATAACATACTAACATTATAAATCTATACATTATATAAGGTCTAGTGAGTTCCTAAACCTTATACTTTTATATCATTTTTAACCATAATTTATACACTTTTTTATACATTTTATCTCACTTCATATATATTTCTTCCTATTATTTGATGTCACATTTATTTGTGTCTCCTCCCTCTTAACTGTCTCTCATTTCCACCACAAAATTACTTTATTAATTTATTATTTTAAAGAACTGGATGAAATTAAGAAGAGTTACATTTTGGCATAGAGTAATAAATATATATAGTTTCTTACTTAGGCACAGAACAACGAGCGCCTGTAGCTCAGTGGATAGAGCGTCTGTTTCCTAAGCAGAAAGTCGTAGGTTCGACCCCTACCTGGCGCGAACATGTCAGCTTTTTCTTTTATTAAACTTGTTTCTTTCATAATGTAAATCGCATTAAACAGAGATTATAGAAATCAGCACTCCTTAATTTATAAATATGATATATTAAGGAGATATATTTACTTGTATATTATTTGTATTTGTATTTGTCTTTATATTATATTTTATTTATCTTAATTATATTTATCATCATTTTTTATTTAAAAAAATCACACTTATTTATTATGAATGATTTGTTAGTGTAATGTATAATTATAAATAAAGGTGATTTATTTATGTACAAAAAGAGAGAGTTGAATTTAGGGATGACAACGAGGCGGAATAAGTGCTAACTTAGTTAATATATATATATAAAGGTTTTTGTTAACTTAGGGAAAATGATTTTTTAGTTGGTGTAGGTTAGCATTGTGCACAAAAAATTTTGGACAAAATTAACCCTCATTTTAATTATAAAAAAATTAGAAATATGGGTAGTTTAATAATTTCCTTCACAAAAAAAACATATTTCTCATCTCTAACATTCTCCCCTCCCCATTAACCCACTCATCCTAAAACACCAAAATCTCCATCACCACCTATGAACGAGGGGTGAGCAGGACCCGACCCTATCCGCTCACCCGGTATTCCCCGATCTAATCGGGTCTGAAAAGGGTCAGGTAGAAACCAAACATGACTCGTCTCGACCCGTCCCATGATCACTCACTCACGATGTTTGTATGTATCTATGTTCAAATATATACAGAGTAATGATATTTTTTCGTTGAAAATATCATTGATTCTCTAATTTTTCATCATATATACATGTTTAATAATATATATACACACATATTATTTTATATGTCAAATTACATATTCACAATAATAAATAATATTCAGAAGACTTTATGTAAAATGAGTATACATTATATTTAATCGAGTCTACGGTCGGGTCCGGGTTTAAAGACTAGCCTTGTGAATATTTAGGGTCGGGTTAACTCCGGGTCTAGGGTCAGGTCCGGGTTTAAAGACTATCCCTGTGAATATTTAGGGTCGGGTTAACTCCGGGTCTATGGTCAGGTCCGGGTTTAGAAAAATGGCCCAAACAACATTTAGGATCGGGTAAGTACAAGCTTTAACTCATCCCAACCCGGCTCACGCTCACCCCTACTATGAACCTCCACACACCAAGTGTAACACCGCACCACCGTTGGATAGAATGGAAAAATCTACCCCAAATGCATATATCATATCCTAAGCAGAATCACTTTTCGAGCTGTAGGATAGGATATGATAGGAGAGGTGTTACACTTGGTGTGTGGAGGTTCATAAGTGGTGAATGAAGTTTTGGTATTTTGGGATGAGTGAGTTAATGGGGGATGGGAAGAAGACTAGGGATGAAGAATAAGTTTTCTAGTGATAGAAACTATAAAACTACCCCTATTATTAATTCCTTTACAATTGAAATATGATGGTTAATTTTGTCCAAAAATTTTGGTGCACAATGCTAACCTACACCAACTAAAAAATCACGTTCTTTGGGTTAGCAAAACACATATATAAAATAATTATTACATAGATAATAAAATTTATGTAGATGTTAAATATATTTTTATATTTTAATCACTAAAATTTATTATAAACTAATAATAAAATAGATAATATATAAATATAACATAATAATAAATATAATATATATAATATTTAATTAAATATGTGAGTATTCATGTGGTGGATGTCATAACACCTCTTCTCATCTATATGATAATTTTGCGGGTATTTTAATGGGTACCTATGGGATGAGTTTTTTGTTATGCTTAAAAGTAATTTATATAATTTCACTAAAATTCATATTATACCAATATAATTTACTCTAAATATATATCTCACACTACAAGAAAATATAACTACTAAAGTAGGGATATGAAAGGATTTTTAAGTGAATTTTATTAAATTATAATGATTAGATAAAGTAACTTATATAAAAATATTTTCTAACTATTAATATTACAATAAATTATGTAAATATCCCTGACTTTGGAATAAAATCGCTTCTTATGCCAAAAAAAATGCTGACTTTCTGCAGACAGAATAAGAAATCGAGTTCATTACTACTAGTAACCGTAAGACATAATATATATGTGACACAACAGAATATATACCAAAAAATATATGGTTGTACTCGTGCACAACTTAGATCTCTATTTTGTTAAATCTGTTTTTTTTTTGTTTTGGGACAATGCTATTTAGGAAAAAAAGAAACAAATACATAATATAAATAATCATAAAACAGAAAGATGAAAAGATGTAGTGTATTGGTAAAATAATTAATTTATAAAATATTTTAAGAAATAAATTGTCTTGATATAATGAAGTTACAAAATAATCTCTCATTTAGAGTAGAAAATATCCGCATAAAATTTATTTGGTATGATTGAAAATGGAAGAAAAGTAAAAGGAAATTAAACAAAATATATATTTATACACAATATATATAAAATAACATAAATGTCCTCATTATTTTTATATAAAAAATTATGTAATATATTTTATTTGTAACGACTATATTTTGTTATTACAAATTACATAAATATTTTTTTGTCATATTATTGATTAATATTTTTTAACAAACATATAAATTTTAAAATAATATAATAGTTTTTCTTTATAAAATTCAATAAAAATCATTAATATCCCATATTTTTTCCCACTAATGTATTTAAAGAAATCATAACTCACATTTGAGAACTACTTTTATGTTTCTAATCATCTCATTTTCGTACATTTGCGTTTTGTATTTTTAATTTCTTTATTATTTGTCGTATTGTATGTAATTTTAAGAAAATATGTTTTCCTTCACTACATTTTTATTGAGCATACACAAATTTTTATTTTTTTGTGAGTAATGAAATTAAAATTAAGTAAACTAATTTCACATGAAAATAAATATAAACAGAGAAGTTCACTACAGTGTGTCTATTTTGACCTTAAATATTGTTCTTTCAATTCATTCGTGGTGGAAGAACAAATTTGTAATTTATATGATTTTATTTCCTTACTCCATTTTCTTTACAAAATAGAGAATACAAGTTTTGTATGGGACCCATTCATATTTTTTCCTTTCCCTCCTTTTTTGTGTTGCAACCAAATGGTGGAAATGATATTTTTCGTTCATTTTATTTCCTCTTCTTTTCTATAGAACCAAACATAACCCAAAAGTATTATATTAGTTACAATTGTATAATCATCCAAAATAGCAACATAAAAAAAAACAAAAGACTACTATAGGGAAACTAGTAAAACATCTATAAAACCAGTTACACCACACATTAATGTCTCAAGCCATTATTGTTCATGTGTAAGGTGTGTATAAATCTAGGTTGATAAAGATTGATTGAACTCAAATATGAGTCAACTAAACTAGTTTATTGCATATATAAAAATTGTTACAAAAGATAAAATAATAATGATCTAAATAATAATTAACATATTATAAACATAACTATAGATAAAATCAAATAAAAACGAAAATAACAAAAACATAAATAAAATCATGCTCTATCAATTCAAATTGTCCGCCCCGATTTTCGGATGCACAACTTTATTAGAGTAATAACTGTATTTTATGATAAAAATATAGAAAAATATTTTAGCCCAATTATGTTGGGCTTTGGATTTTTTATATCCGGGTTCGAGAATTGGTTATGGATTAGGAAAGATATTAACACCATATCTGCCAACTTTAAGCGATATGCCTCACTAAATTATATGACTTATATTATAATTTAAAATTATTTGAGTTATTTAATTAATTATCAAAAGGACTAATTTTATTTATTTATTTTTGTGCCTACAGACAAGATGAAATTTTGCTCCTACATATCCATATCAAGGGAATCAAGACTACGTAGTTCTTTATATGATTATTGGTTGCGTGTTTTAATTAGGAAAGAAGCAGCGTGACACGACCATCCAAATATTTTCATGTATATATTTTATTTATATCGAGATTTTCATGTAATTATATTAATAATCATTTTGATTTTAGTGAAAGGTTCTCACATTTTTTAATAATATTTTTTAATTCATTACAAAATAAAACATTAGTTGCTAAAAAAACACAAGAAAAAGGGTTTTATTGTAATTATTTAGCCCGAAAATTATTTTTTTTATTTTTATTTTTTATTGCTGTGATTGGACCTCTAAGAAAAAGATTACAATATAATTGCACTTTTTATTTATCATAAGCAATAAACAATAAAACCGGTGAAAACCGATTTAAACCGTCCGGTTTGGTCAAAACCGATGAACCGGTGGAAACCGGCCGGTTTATGCTTCAACCTTATTTCATATATTTTCCAATATTCCTATTTCATCTTTGTTTCAATGATTCATTAATCTTGTTTGATATTGTAATTAATGGAGGTGGAAAACTTTCTAAAATTTTATAATAAATTGACTTATGAGCTCACAATTCAACATTTAGTTGTTTTACCAATCATAACTTATTAAAACATATACTTTTACAATACCATAATCAAATATAGAATTAGGGTAATGTATAATACCAAGTCTCAGATATGGCACTGGTCTCTGATTTTGTTAAAGACTTAATGTTGTTTGTTTGTGTGAATTTGGAGTAGATTATGAATATGAATTATAAATTTAAATATATATTTATTTGAATTTTTTGTTATAGATTTATATATATATAAATATAAACAGGTATGTCCGGTTTAATCGGCATGCGTTTTAATTACTGAACCACTGGTTGAATCACTATAACACTATATCAGTACCCTGACCGGTTTGATAACCGATACGGTTTTAATAACATCGTATATTAGTGCAAAAATGTTATGGATTAATGCAAAACAAATCTGGTGTGGTGTTGTATTCCATGAAACAGAGGCTAAAATAGATGATCCATGTGTCGAGGTTGGATTAGATGGAGCGAAGGAGGCGATGGTTAGGGAACACGTGGCGAAACCATATTGGTAGAGCGAGGAGTGCACGGTTTGTAACCATATTTCCCGTGAACTCACCCGCACTGGCGCATTTTTGCTTTTTTCTCTCTAATTTTTTATGCTTTTTTGAGAATTCCCCCTTTCTCTCATCATTAAACCAAACACCCTTATTTATAAAATATTCAAGTAACCTTTTTCCTTAGTTATGTAAAACAATTTTAATCATTAAAAGATTTTTTTCCATTTCTTAAGGGATCATATTCCAAACTAACATTTTTTTAATCTAGATTTTTTATTTTATTTATTTTTATGAAAATATTTAAAAACATAATTTCAAAGAATATTCCATTTGACTTTTCCTATTTAATTATTATAAATTCGAATTTAATTATAAAATTGTATAAAAAAATAGTTTTAATTATCTTTAATTTATTTTACAATATAAATTTGAAAAATAAAAAACACAAAAATTACTTTATTAATTTATTTTTTCTTGATTGTTTTTAAGAAAAGTGATATAGGTTTCTAGAAACCTATTTTTTATTTAATTTTTTTGTTGCTATTTATCATGGTTAGTTATACTAGAGGATCATGAGAGCTCATGTTAATGAATTTGGATCCTCCCATTACTGGAGAGTCCATTACCATAGTAGGATTATGACATGTGGAAAAAATAAAAATCTAACGGTCCTAAGTTTAACCTATTTTTAATAAAATAAATTGCAATTATCCATTCCCCTTTATAATCCAGTACTGGACAGTCCAGTACTGGACAGTCCATTACTGGAGAGAAGTTGGGCCCATGTTAATAAGGTGAACCCTTGAATGTTTAAGGAATATGATTAGATACTTAATAAAATTTTACTCATTCAGAAAGACCACGGAGGAAAGTGGACACCCAATTATGAAGGTCCATATGTAATGAAAAAGACATCATCATAAGGCGCTCTCATTTTAACCTACATGGATGGAGAAGATTTTCATCTCTATAATAAATTCTGAAACATTGAAAAAATATTATGCATGAGGCGACTTCCCTATATCAAAATCCGAGAAAGAGAGAACACAAAAAAATGAGGAAAAATCTCTATTTTGTTTGCATATTTCTGATACGATCATAGTCACTATTTTCAAATTACATGCATGTTTTAAATTAAAATGGATAATGATGTAGACAAATTCAATAAGGTTGAATTATCATATAATTTTTCAATGATACAAGGCTTTTTTGCAATCCCTAAACACTTATGAAGATACCACTAGTCACCCATTTGAGTCAAGACATCATGAAAGAAGACTAGTTCATAAAATCACTTAAAACACCAATAGCCTAGGAAGGGTAGTCTTTTAATATTCCACGAGATTCCAAAAATATAGCTTTGCAGCAAAAGTGTGAGAGTCTAGAAATTCTAAAATGATAGGAAAACAAAAGAAAGGTCCGCTAAGATCCTTAGTAGGTCTTAGGAAAAAGTTAGGGTAAAGTATATCAGACTCTCACTCATACCAATAGTAAAATAAAGCAATAAAATCATAGGATGAATTATTGGAAATATGATATTGGAGAAAAGGAGATGAAAGAAGAGAAACACATTTTGAGTCTTTATATCCATTTTCTTGAAAACCATTTAGTTAGACAAAGAGCAAATTGACTCCAATATATATATATAAATAAATGCATTCATTTTATCAAACAACACTTGCACAATGTCATCATTATGTCAATATTTTTAACAAATAAAAATGAAAAAAATAAAAAAGCTCATTAGGTCAAAAACCTGAAAGGACCGCCTAAACAAAAGTTAGGGATCAAAATAACCCATTAGGTCGAAAAGAACGCGTCAGAAGAGAAAATGAGAACAAGATACTAGCAATTTATTGGAGGATCATGCTCTTCTAAAAAATTCGTAACAAGATATTATAGCAATTTATTGGGTATTACACAACCTTTAGAGTTACGAACAAGATATTGAGGCAATTTATTGGATAATCATGCCATTATAATAAATTCTTAACAATATACATGAGCAATTTATTGGGCGATTCACAATCTTCAGAGTTACGAACAAGATATTGGAGCAATTTATTGGATTATCGGGCTCTTCCAATAAATTTGTAGCAAAATACTAGGCCAATTTATTGGATGATCATATTCTTCCAATAAATTATTATCAAGATACTCATATACTTTGTTGGATGGTCACTATGTGTGAGCAAGACCTGAACCTGCCCGTTCACCCAGTATGACTTGATCATGATCAGGTCCGAATATGATGAGGTCTCATCATATCTAAGACCAAACTTAGGTTTAAATATTAGAGTAAATCAATATTTAGTGTTAGTTAGGGGACAAGCATGACCCAACCCGACTTGTCTCATGGTCGCTCACTCATCATGTTTGTATTTGTTTCTATTCAATTGTGTACAGAGTAGTGACACATCTTTGGTCCAAAGTATCATTGATTCTATAGTTTTTCATCATACATACATGATTAACAATATATATATATATATATATATATATATATCATTTTATATATCAAATTAAATATCCATAATAATAATTAATATTTAAAATTTTATCTAAATTGATATGCATTATATTTAACCGGGTATGGGACCAAGTTTGGGTTCAAATGCTGAATCGGTCGACTTTTAAAGTCAGGTTAGCTTCTAGTGTAAAACCAGATCCGGGTTCAAAAATGATTAGACCAACATTAAAGGTTGGATAAAGAACAAGTCTTACTCGATCCATGCTCACTCCTAATGGTCACCCTCTTCAAACTAATTTTTGGATGGATAAAAAATTATAATCAATATATTATCAACATGATCAAAACTTCAAGATGTAAAGATTTTCAAATGCAAAGGCAATCACGACAATAATTGCAAAACAAAAATAAATAAAAAAGTTTATTAATCGTAATTTAAATACCCTCAATAAATATTATTCACTATGCACTTCATGCATATAAATAGAATAACCATCTCATTCATTTTTGCATATCATGCATTCATTAATAAAATTCCCTTTCAAAACAATTTCGAACAATTTTAAGCCTTAAAGGTAAATAGATAGGCTAGCTAGTTCAGGTCAACTCAATCTCTCCTAAACCTATTGTTAATAGGTTAGATCACAAATTAACCTTATCTTGTTTTTAATTTTAGTCTTCAGTCCCTGACATGCAATAATGTTTTTAATTTTTACTGTCTCCAGTTTAGGAAGTACCCGAACTGTGCTCTCATTTTAAATTTTATTGTCTCGAGTTCTCTCAATACACCTACATTCTAGATTTTAATTTTATTGTCACGATTTCTAGCAATATCCATGAGTTCTTAACGAGTTCTAGTAGTATCCATGCATTCTCATTTTTAATTTTGTTGTCTCGAGTTTCGGAAGTATCTGACATATGTTCTCATTTTAAATTTTTATTGTCCCGAGTTCCGGTAGTATCCAACATGTATTCTCATTTTTAATTTTTATTCTCTCATGTTTCGACAATATCGACATGTGTTATCGTTCTAAATTTTATTATCTCGAGTTCTCGCAGTATTCATGTGCTCTCTTTTTTAATTTTATTGTCTCGAGCTCACGCATTATGTAACACCTCAAATTTTCATTTTTCTAAGTATTAAGAAACTTAAAATTTTGGAGTTATATTGGGTGTTTCTCGCCCAAGCGGGGGGCTCAGAGTTTCCACTAGGATTTTACCTGCGATTCTCGCTTGAGCGAGGGAGTGGTCGCTCAAGCGAAGGAGAGTTGAGCACCCTGCACGATTCTCACTTGAGCGAGAAGTTGTCGCTTGAGCGACAACATCAGAGTTTGAAAATTTGAATTGTTGAGGGCCTCTCGCCCAAGCGAACCCTTGTCGCCTGAGTGAGAGCCTGAAACCCTGAAACCTAACATAGAAGTCCCAAGTGAGAAAGGGGACACTTTTTGGCGAAAAAGAATAGAAGAGAAGCGGCTCCCCGCCCTAGCTCGTGTAGAAGCGAAAGAAAGCTTGAGAAAAGGTAAAATTTCTCGATTCTAACACTCACCCTTATTGTGGAACCCCTTATTATGTTCATGGATCTCTTCTCTTAATTCGAAAAACCTAATAAACCTTCCTTTTTGGGTTGTGGTCCGTTTCTATGTAATTCTCTTTTGAAACTTGTGGTTGAGGGTTTATTTTCGAAAATGGTGTTGATTTTGGAAACTATAGACCAAAAAAGAAATAATTGCGAATGGGGTGAAATACGAGGTTAGAAATGAGGTTTGTGGGTTAATGATGTTTTCTTAAAAAGGGAAATACTCCTTATTTGAATGCTTTGGACTTCGAAGAGTGAGTGATTTCGAATTGTTGAAATATGAACTTATTTCGTTTATGAATGACAATTGTTGTATGAAATTGTTTATTGGTATGACATGAGTAATGATTAATTATTATTGTTGTGTCATATGGATGAGGAAAGATCCTAAGGTTGGAAGAGGCGAATGAGGATCTAACAAAGTTGTGGAATGAAAGCACTAACTCATACTCAGGTAAGGGAGAAGCATTATATTTATTAATGATGGAACATAATGGTGTGTTTTCATGTGAATGAACATTATTGAATAATGGTTGGGAACTTGAGTTGAATGTTTTGCCCTATGTGGTATTGTATCGCCCTATGTGGTGTTGCATGTCTTGCCCTATGTGATATTGTATCGCCCTATGTGGTGTTGAATGTCTTGCCCTATGTGGTATTGTATCACCCTATGTGGTGTTGAATGTCTTGCCCTATGTGGTATTGTATCACCCTATATGGTGTTGAATGTCTTGCCCTATGTGATATTGTATCGCCCTATGTGGTGTTGAATGTCTTGCCATATGTGACATTGTAATTACCCTAAGTGATGTTGGAGTATCGTGATCGAGGTATTGCTATTCTGAGTGGGATAACTAGGAACATGGGAAATTGAGATGCCTTCAAGGCATGGTATTACTCTTGATATGGTAAGTTATGTGTGATAATGATATTGAGGATATTATTTGAAGGTGACCGGAAAAGGTAGTACTGTTATGGACTATTAATATGGTTAAAATTATCTTATTCTTAGCTTATCTATTTATATAACTCTGTTGTCTATAATTATGTATCAATCTATAATGCTGATTATTACAAGATTAAATGTCTTACTCCCTTTGTGTTTGTGTCCCTTTTCTGTTTGTGATAATCAGATTGCAGGTGAAGTGGAGGACCTGTAGATCGAGGTTGCTATGTAGTGTAGACCATTTTTGAGATGTTATTTGTAGTTGTGAAAATTATGATGTGTAACTTTAAATGTTTAAGGAGATGACGGATTCCTATTTGATGTATGTTAACTGAATGTAGTAGCGATTCTATTTTCGTTATTAAACCTTAGAAATATTGATTTTGATGAGTGACGGTGGTAAACCAACGAAGTATTTATGAAAGAACTCTATGATTATCTGTGGATTATTTTGGAAGTGTTAGTATAAATACAAAGTTTTTATAACTCGAATAATTATGTTGTATAGTAAATATTAAAATATAGAGAATATAATTTGGGTCGTTACACATTATCTTTGCATCCTATTTTTTTAATTTTATTATCTCGAGTTCTGCAATATCCAACCTGCATTCTCATTTTTTATTTTTATTGTCTTGAGTTATGACCGTACCTGACTTGCATTCTTGTTTCTAATTTTATTGTATTGACATCCAATAGTATCCTTGTGTTCTATGTGAGTTCCAAAAGTATCCACACGTTCTCAATTGTTATTGTCTCGAGTTCTCGCAGTACCTGACCTACATTCTCATTTTTTATTTTTGTTGTCTTAGGTTCCGGAAGTACCTGATATGTGCTCTCGTTTTTAATTTTATTGTGTCGAGATTTAGTAGTATCCATGTGTTCTCAGCGAGTTCCAGTAGTATCTATGCATGCATTCTCGGCGGGATCCAACAACAATCAACCTGTATTCTCGGTTTTAATTTTTATTGTCTAGAGTTTCGACATGCATTCTTGTTTTTATTTTTAATGTGTTGAGTTCTAGAAGTATCACTGCATTCTTGGCGAATTCTAGCAGTATCCATGCATTCTCGCTTTTAATTTTATTATCTCGAGATCCAATAGTATCCTTGCATTCTCGGTGAGATCCAGCAACACTAGACTTGCCTTCTCGTTTTTTATTTTATTGTGTCGAGTTCCAGCAGTACCTAACTTGCATTCTCGTTTTTAATTCTATTGTCTCGATTTCCAGAAGTATTCGTGCATTCTCATTTTTATTTTATTGTCTTTAGTTCTAGCAGCATCCTTTGTTTTTTTTGCTAGTTCCACCATTATCCTTGTGCTCTCATTTTTAACTTTACTGTTTGGAGTTCCACTAGTATCCTTACGTTTTCGTTTTTAATTTTATTGTCTCGAGTTCTAGCATTATCCATGTGTTTTTGGCGAATTTTAGTAATATCATTGCGTTTTCGTTTTTAATTTTATTGTTTCGAGTTCCAATAGTATATCTGTCTTCTTGTTTTAAATTTTGCTTTGTGTTGAGTGTGTTTGCCTATTTTTGATAAAATTGACGTTCATTTCTTTATTTGTTACTTACCATGATAACATTCAAAATTTAGTTAACTTACTATCCAGTAAACAACAAAAAAAGAGTGACGATTGTAAACACCTAATTTTATCCTACCCAACTTTTATAATTTGGCCAAACAATTTTTTTTTTATGTACAAACTTTTAAACAAAAAAGAAAGAGAAATAATAAAAATAGTATTTCCTTAATCTTATGTTTTTTTATATAGGATCACAGATAATTCTTATCCAAAATACTTTAACATTTTTCTCCGTCGGTGATAACTCAAGTGAGAACAATTCTCTATTGAATATAATTTGTCCATCGCCGACTCCATTTGACTCTTCCCAGCTAATCCTAACTAGTCACTTGACATAAATTTCAGTAGGTATATTGTTTATCCATTTTCAGTACTGTTGTATAATTTCCATTCAATTATTTAATAATTCTAATAAAAAATAATTAAAGTAAATACTTATTTGTGAAACTTAAGTATTAATATTAATTCTTAACTTATCAAGTATTTAAATATTTTTAATTTATAAAATAATTCCTTTAATTAAACAAATTATGTCAAGTAAATCTTAAATATTTTATGGAATTTAAATAGTACTTCCTTCCAACTTTGAGCTAGGACGTACGGCCAGTGTCAAAATTTTACTATTAATTCCATCTTCCTTTCTGCTCTTAGCGATGATGTGATGTATGAGCAATATTAAACCTTGTTATTCATTCCACCTAATTAAATCAAAATTATTATATTTTTCAATATTCTTTTAATCAACCAAAACCAAACAATCAACTAATATTTGTACTCAAGTAGGAACAAGATGAACTTTTCTTAGACAAAGATAAAAAAATATTATGCTTTAATAATTCAATTTTTAACAAATAATTTTACTGATATAAAAGTCTATATGATTAGTGAAGGTACCATTTTATTATGGAAATACGGGATGCTAATACATTCCCCGATCCGTAAACAACCCCCAAGCTCAAAATCTTTCTTTAAATATCATTTTATCTAATTTGAGCTTAAAATAGAGTTTTCTATGTTTTGACCGCAAAAAATATAGTAACAACTCCAAATCAACTACGAGAGGTCAAAATCAAGTTCACCTCTTCTTAAGTCATAGAGCTGATATTCCAATCGAAAATCAGGTCATGAACGTGTTAAGGAAAATTTTCTTATAACTTATATTATTTGTAAAAAAACAATTGATTATGAGTTGTAACAAAATATTATGTTTCACAAATATCATTTCTTTGTCAAATTATGCTTCCCAAGTTTAATTCTTTGTTATTCATAAAAGGATAAGATAAAGCATGAGATTAATAAGTTGGTTTCACTAAGATAATTTTTATTTGAATAACATAAACCCACTCTTGTTCTAATAATGGTATCATGATTGGCAAGAGTGTAACAACTAACTATGCAAACCAAAAAGGGTCCTTACCAAACCAATTGCTTCAGAAGAACCAAATAAAGACTATGCCCGTATCTATTGTTCCTCTGTCCCAATTTTTTTTTATCTTCATGTATTAAATCAATCATATATCACTAAATAATATAAAAATATTATTTTATATTTTTATTTTGAAATAGATAATATCTTACAATTAGTTTGGAATACAATAGGACATGAAATGTGAGAGAGCTGACCTAATTCCTATTTTTATTAACCCTTAGGTGACTGCACTCATTTAGAAAAGGAGTGAAATGAAAAAATTATTCATAATCTACAATCCATCGAAATCTAAGAAAATAAAATTCATCAAAATTCAAGAAAATAAAATTCATCCAAATCCGTTCGTTAGAGCTTATGAATATAAATGAGCATAATTCAATGAATAACTTTAATAATGAATGAATTTGAATCTATCCATTATATCCAATGAATATAATGAATTTCAATTTCATTCACTTTTTTTATAGTGTTTCTCGATTTGAATTTTTATTAAATTGAGATCAATTATAATTTATAGAACATGCGAATGTAGTTAATATTAAAAGTTTGTTAGTAGGTGCATAACATGTATAAATATATGTTAAAAACCTTAATGTTTAAACATCACTTGTAAAATATTCTAAAAAAATATTTTTTTGAAGTTAAAAAAATATTGTTTTAGTAAAATTAAAAGAATGATTTAAAAATATATCTTTTAAAAAAATGTTATAAAGTTATAAAAATGTTGTTTTAAAAAACACTGTTTTAAAAAACATTATTTTAAATTTGATTTTTTTAAAAGTGTGATTTTAAAAATGTTTTATTTAAATAGTGGTCTTTAAAAGAATATTTCTTTTATAAGTTTAGTTCCAATATAAAAAATCAAATGGATTTCATCCCTCCAAATCCATGAAAATGGAGTAATTGATAAATTAGTTGAATTGAAACACATCCATTAAATTTTGATATAGATGGATTGCATAATTTAAAATATGATTAAAATGGATTTATAAGGATTGATAGGTTCATCCATCAATTAGGATCCAAATCTATATTCATCTAAATACATCCATTTGTCACCCATAATATCGTAATAGATGAGATACATGATAATGAATGCAATGAATTACATGACATTAATCATCATATAGTTATTGTTATATATTTATTAGATAATATTATGAGATGTTACATATTAATATGATTATACGTATTTTAGGAAGTATATGACTTTAAGAGAAGGAGCATGTGATTAGTTGAATAAATGAAAATATAATACTTATAGTTAAGTAAAATGTCGTTATGTTGTGGAATATAACACCAACATCCAAGTTTTATATTCATCATTTCAATATAGTGGTGTCTTTATATTTTAAATTTGAAGTATAGTTGTTAAGAAAACTTATCAAGATATCATTGTTTTGATTTTGATATTCAAGTTAAGGGGAGGGATCCACTTAACTTGAATATCATGATAATTTATTCTTAGAAAATACAATGGTTTAAATTGGGGAATATATCTAAATTATTGAATTTTCCAAAATTTAACGGCTAAAATGTGGAGTAGGTCTATTTTCTCCATTGGATTCATATTTTTCAGCATTACTTTGTTGCCTCTATAAAGTTTCCTTCTATTACTATTAATTTTCAACAGAGTCAAGTGTTCCAATGTATGCATGGCTAATTTCAATCTATCATATAAATAACCACCAATCATATGCTTTTTGTTTTGTTTTTTATATGTTTTAAAAGAAATTGATGCAACATGACTTTCCCAGTGATTTTTACGATTGAAGAAAAATTATGGTGGATATGGTCTTTGCGTTTATATATAAACTATTAAGTTACCGGTGCGTTCGTACGGGTAGTAATGCGTGTTGCATGAATTTTATTGAAGAATAATACGATAATTTGTGAATATTAAAAATTACTTCAAACAATATTAAACATAATTTGACGAATACTTCTTAACAACGCAACTTTCATTCATAACAGTTGTTGGGGATTGACATAATGCGTATTAGTTATTGATTTTAGTGGGTTACCATCCTTATCATGAATTAGAATCTCCAATCTTTTCTTGCTTTTATCTCTTGAAATATCAATATATAATTGACCATGACTGAATACTGGTGCTCATACATTGCTTAAATGGATACTTATAAATAAAAGTATTAGTTAGTTACTCTCTCCATTTCATTTTAATTGTTACTCTTAATATTTTTCACATATCACTTTACCAAATCAATAAGCATTTACTATTTTTTTTCTCCATATTTTTTCTTTTCTCTTATATTATCAAACATTAAATACACAAATTACTAAAATGAAAATAATATTGATAATATCAAGAAACAACTAAGTCAAAACAACATTATTTTAAATCATTGTAACATCTTGAATAACTATCTTAATTTGCATATATTACTTTAAACCAATAATTAAATTTAAAATGTGATAGCGGAGAATCATTTTCAGTTTTGCCTGAATAAACTAGCAAATGTGAAATTCCATATCTTTGTTCTTATTCTCTTACCTTGTAATAAAATTAAAAATAATTTGCATAATGTGAGAGTAGCATCTTCTCCATTTTTTGGTCAAACATTCAATTCATAACGTTCAGAAGATTGCAAACTAGTGTACATGACATACTTCTAGTGTTAGATAAGGACAACGTGTAGCTTTTAAGTGGCTTTTAGCTTTTTTACTTAATTCAATAAATTAGAGAATTACATGCATAAAGACTTATCTATGTAAAGACAACCAATAAAATATTGATAATACATTAAAATTTTAATTAAAATTTAATATTAAATTATGCCACCAAATTGTTAAGGTTCTATCTCAAAACCAATTGACAATGAGACGAGTAACCCAACATGTATTTAAACCATTCCCGAGACAATGAGATAAGCGATGTGAGACTTACTTCCCAACATGCCCCCTCTACATAAGTCTGTCGGATCAGACGAATGGTTACCTTTGACCCATGACTAAATGACATTTTTTGGCCCATGACATCCAGAAAGAAGTTGAGCTCTGACTCTGATATCATGTTAAGGTTCAATCTCAAAACCAATTGACAATGAGAGGAGTAGCCCAACATGTATTTAAATCATTTATGAGACAATGAGGTAGACGGTGTGATACTTACTTCCCAACAAAAAGAACATAAATACAACTATCTTTATATATGACGTGTTGGATTTGCCTTCACCTAAATTTTTCTCCGATAACTATGAGTATGTTCACCAAAATTAAATGGAGTGTGTAATTTTTTTAAAAAGAGTTTGTAATATTTGAAAGGAAGTGTTTAGAAAGTTAATGTAAGTAACTTTTCAAAAATCAGAAGATCTTTCAATAATTTATTTGTCAATTCTCCTTTTTAGAACTTACCAAATTAAATTGATTACACCCTATAAAAAATATTTACAAACATTATGAATTAATTAAAATAAGTAAGAATTAAGTAATTATTAATAATATTACTAATTTTTTTTTTACATAATTATAAAATTACCAATAATTTTATTAAATTCATAATAGTAATTTAATTATAAAATTAGTAATTTATCAAATTACTACTATTTATTTAAGATCTATCTATTTAATTATTTCAATTAATAATTATAATTTATTTATACAAAATTAAACAAATAGTAAATAATAAATAGTGAATACTGTTTTTAGTTATTTAACAAATTTCAAAGTAAATAACTATAACTTTGAAAAGGTAAGCAAAGATCATTTGTAAAAGTTGGAACTAGATTCAAAGACTTTGGTTTCAGTGACGATGACAAAGTTCCCATCCTCATACACACACAATTATGTGGTTTTTAACTACCAACACCATCCGTTCAGTAGTGAGAAAAAACAAAGTGTGATAATTGAAATTTTGTGAGTCTTGACAAACCGGATGAAGTCTCCTATTAGATTTAACCGGTCTAAACGATTAAATTGTCCGGTCTGATTGGATGATCATAATTAATGATTTTTAATAATCATGTATAATTATATATAAATATAAACTTTTATATAATTAATAATCATGTATAATTATATTAAAGTAATATCTCTTCATCTTTTTTGGACTTAACAAAAGATTAAAGTAATGTTCCATTTTTTAAATTTTTAAGTGAACCGTCCGTTTTACTTCCCGGGTTAGTCCAATTTAACACAGTCTGACTAGAATTTCCACAGTTCAAAGCAGTCCAATCTTCATTCAGTTAAGACTGTAAACCAAAGTCATTTTAAAATATGGTCAACGATCAAACCGTCTAGTACAGTTCATTTCTCACAACACTATGGCTAATTGAATAAATCGTAAAACACAAGAGTCACTAGTGATAGATCAGAAAACATTAACATATTTTTCGTGTTATCAATGATACTCACTCACCCGATTAGTTAGTAAAGAAGTAAACCTTTTCAGAATGTGTGACTACTTCTCATAGAAAATGTTGCTTCCGGATATCGAAAACTGACCTTTGGCCTTATACTCTACTTAGGAATCCAATACGACCTTACACTACTAAACCAACTCATCGTTGATTAAAAATAATACATATTAACATTGTTATTTAGCCATTAACATTATTAGTTAAGTGACAGGCATTAAGTCAAATTGAAAGAGCCAAATATACATGAATCTGAGAAATGTGTGAAAATAATGAAAATAATAAGATTCAAGACAATCACTTCAACAGTGGAGATTTAGATGTAAAGGGTTGAAAGTAATGACCAAATACTCAACACAAAGCTTCATGTAATAGAATCTGAGGTTGAGAATGACATATACAGGAGAGGTTCTGAGCTTAACTCCAAACCATTTGAGCAAAAGAATGCTCATATGTCACATAACATATCCAACTTTTACCAACCAACAAAACAAATTACTTCAATTTCATACAGAAGAAATAAAAGAACACTGCACAATACACCACTTTTTTCAGCAAGAAAGAAGAACCAGTGGGATAATACAAAAAAACCTCATTGCAGTGGTGTTATTAAAGTTCATTTGGTATCCCCAACTTTGAGTTTGACACAGGAATTGGGGAACTAATCTCCCACTTGTGTACTTGAAATACATCTCCATGGTGTTGCATGTGTTTCCTTGTCTAGGAGTAGCAGCAAGCCCATACTATCGGCAGGTACTTCGAACATATACCTATAGTTGCAAGCATTTTAGATGTAATGTTAGAACATAGGGACAACTTCTCAAAATATCATGATTGTATATCATAAAATATTTTAGGCTATACCAGATGATTATCTCAGGTCAGACAATCTTTTACAACTTTTTTATTATATATTTATGGTGTGTTTATTTAATTATGAATAACATTATAGCATTAGTATAAATAGAACTTTTGAGTTCGTGTTTTGTCTCGACATTACATCTATTATGACATCATCCCGAATCAATATTACTGAGTTTACTGTCTCTGTCACTTTTCCTTATTCTCTAAACTTCATTTCTTCAACAGGTAATTTCTTGTCAAGGATCATCACTCAAGAGTATCCTTAACAAATGTATCTCTTTGCTTCAAGGTTAAAAATAATACACCTACTGAAACCACCCTATAAGAAATATTAGGATAGTTATCAGACATCATCACAGTGAATTTGCTGTTTGAATAAATGTCTATGCTTTCAGAGAAGTGTATCAATATACAATCACCAATTCTCAGAAATGACCTAAAAAGTTCCATTACAGCCCCTTAAAACTTATGTTTTCCTAATTATTTGAAGACATTAACACTTGATGATGGTGTTGTTACAAACAAGAAACTAACTCATTGAGAGAAGAGATGATGAATATGATTGTGTCAAACATGTCAAGTACGTTTAAAAATTGAAAATAAATTGCTGCTTCAGTCAAGTTTCAAAGGCAAAAGGCGATCCTTCAAAAATTAAGACATGTCTCAATGTTAATATTTTAGCTTGGGAGTTACACCTTATGAACATCAGCCACTTAAATTCAAAAGGATCTAGTCTACGTAAAATTATTTCTGGGTTTGGTAGTTGTGAGTAAAATGCCAGATTTAGCCCTTACTTCAATAGACTACACAATTCATAACAGACAAAATTGCAAAAAAAAATCATGGTACAAATTTATTTGAGCCATTATTGAAGTGTTTATTAGTCTGTTGCTTACTTGCTTTGATGAGCTCTCTTTCTCCAGAAAACAACTGATATGATCCACTGAACACAAAAAAGATGAAATGGTTATAGTGCTACTCTGAAAACCTTTCATCAAAAGAATGCATGTTTCCAATATTACAATCCGTGAAAAACATTATACATTGGTGAAACATTAAAGATTGAAAATGCAACCTTTCAGAGATGAAAAGAGAAAAGGCCAAAATGAACTATTTATGCAGTTAAGTAATTAGGTTATGTTTTTTGTGCATTTGACTTCATAAGTTAGCCAGAAGCATCTTCAGAAAGTTGAAAACAACAATTTGGTTAGCCAAAAGCCCCTAGCAATAAATCTTTAACTGAAGGGCAAGCAATGGCAAGCAGAATGATGAGGGAAGAGATAATATCAATATAGGCCTGTGCTAAAACCTAAAAGATGGATAAAATGTGTCTCATCAGAGATATATGGCAGAAACACATGCATTGCATCGGTAGAAACCATTTTTGTTCATAAATTACCTTAAAAATTGAAAAGAATGAAAAGCTGCCGACAATAGAGGGCTTCCTCACAGTCATTTGTCTTTCCGGCGACATTTCTTTGCACAAATGTTGAGCTATTTCCTTCAGTAAC
This sequence comes from Lupinus albus, assembly GCA_009771035.1. Taxonomy (NCBI): domain Eukaryota; kingdom Viridiplantae; phylum Streptophyta; class Magnoliopsida; order Fabales; family Fabaceae; genus Lupinus; species Lupinus albus. Next base: position 11,605,007 of record CM020019.1, on the reverse strand, counting down.
ACAAACTGTGCTTTATCTGTGCTCATTGAAATGATCGCCTGCCTCATTGATTCCCTATCAGCCTCAAGTGCATGAAGCCTCATGTAAAGCTTCTTTATGTCAGGATCTTCAAAATCAGCATTATTCCCTGACTCCCTTGGTGAGGTTGCATAATCTTCAAAGGCACCGGCTCGAGCCTTGGATTCTGTGAAACCATTATCCGGTGCCCCAACTTGAACAAAGTCAACTGTATAAATTCTGTCACTCGTGTCATCACTTTCTGATGCCTTATCTTCCTTCTTCAAATTGGAAGGATCATCTGAGTGAGAGAAATTGTCTTTCCTAGAGTTATTATTGACCTTGGGAGAATCCATCTGAAACTCAGGACCGGTTTCTCTACCCATCCCACCAAATGAAGTTGAGTCAGAGGAAAATTTCCTGGAATGTCTTCTCCGTCTTGGAGAGTGTCCAACAATCACCTTCTCAAAAGTATTTTTTCCTGTAAAATCCCCATCCATCTGGCTGTAAGTTGGACTTCTCTCCATTTGAAAGATCCTTTTTTCCAAGTTCCTCAAATGGTCACTAGGATTTTCACCAAATGCATATTTCTCGATATCTGTATAATCATTATCAGCATCCATGACACCATGCAACACATCGCATTTCAAAGCAGGGTATTCATAGGTGGAAAGTTCATATTGCTCACCTTCCGCCTCTTCCTCGGTGAGCCCAAAACTCATCATCCGGTGCTTATATGCCTGAACTTCACAAGTCAGTGACTGGATAGTCTGTTCCCTCTTATACAACAAATCCTCAAATGATAAAAACTCCTCCTGATCATGTTTCATTTTCTCCTCTACAAAACACTTGAATTGTCGGGATTCCATTTGAATCTCTGCCTTCTCCCTCTGCAACCTCAACATCATCGACATTGCCTCATTTGCAGCTGTGGATGCAGAATTTCTCTCCTCCTCCAATTCAGCAATCAAATCTTCTATAGTTTTCTGCTGACTGCTAACCATCTCACGCAAGGCCATGCACTCATTTTCAATCCCAATCTGTGCAAACATAGGCACACGTAATCGACTATCCAGCTCAAATTCATCGTGCTTCCGTTTAACAGAACGCAACCAAGTCCCCGAAGACTGAGCTGCCAAAGAACAACTACATCCGCAATTGCAACATTTCAACAAATCCTTGGAAGGTAGAACTAATTCCACATCCATGGATCAAAACACATTCAAACACTAACTACTTCGACAATTTCAACAAATCAACAATCTGGTAACAAAATATAACATCTATTACTTCCAAACTATCCCACTATTAACAATTTTCTCCCCCTCTCCAATACAAAGCACCTTCTCCGTTACGATCAAACAATCAAATGCAAAAACCTAACAGAGAGAAAAATAACAACAAACAATTAACCCAAAACGGAAACTGAATTTCTCATTTCACATTTCCTTCACTCCTTTTTCCTCAGAGTTAACGATTTCAAGAGGGAAAATTCTCAGAATAAAACAATAGAAAAATAATAAAAATAAGATATAGATACAAACCATGAAGGAATTTTCGTTGATGAATCAAAAGCAATCGGAAGCTAAGATCACAGGAGGTATAATTTTTCCCGGGAAAAATAGGATCAAAACGAAGTAAAAAAATTGAAAAATGCAAAATGAAAACAAATTTGAAAAATGAAACACCAGCTCCTACAAAAGGAGAGGACCTGAGAAGAGTGAATCGCTTCTTTCATGAGAGGAAAGAACGAAAGAGAGTGAGAAAGAGGGAAGAAGGAGTGAAATTATGATGATGAAATTGGAAATTGAAAACCCTAAAAATAAAAATAAAATTGTACTTCATGTTTGGTTTTTCGATTTTGTTTTCTTATGTGTAATTAAAGATTATTAATCAGCTAGTCTCATTGGTTCTAGTCAAATATTTGATTGATTTTTTATATATATTTAACATATTCTCTATCATTTTATGAATAAGGAAGTAAATCTTTTTTCGAGATATGTACGGCTACTTACCTAAATAAATGTTGTTTCTTAAGAATCAAACTCCTTGATCTTTCGATTTATCTAAAGATTAAATGAGACATTATATCACTTAATGAGTGAAGTGAACTTGATTATCCAATAAATTAATTAAGGATTATGAATTAATTCTATATGTTATGTGATAATTTTTTGTTGGTGGTTGATTTAGAGTGGTTAGTTACCTGGTCGAGGTAGCTAAGTAAGTTTACAACTATTTACAGTGTGCTTTTTTTGTTATTATTTTTTTTATTTTTTAAATATATCTTTTTAGTTTAAACATTTTCCTTTCGCTTTTACTTTTTAAAATTATATTCTATTCTTTCAATTTCTGTGGAATCCTTTTCAATTTGGGTGTTCACTTTTTTTAAATGTGTTTATGTAACTGCACTATACAAGGATTTTAATAAAAGCATTTTTTTTAATTAAAAATCATATGTTTATTATTCTTAAGAAATGCTTTATTTTTTTTTATAAAACTTGTACTGCCTCTGTTCGAAATGAATTTCTTATTAGATTTTTTTTTACCATAAACGGGTGTCCGTTTATGACCTCATATTAAAAAAATTTAAAAGGAATATCAAATATCATCATAAAATGTTACATATGAACTAATCTGGTTTTCTTTAAATGGATATTTAATCATACTCTTAAATAGAAATAGAATAAATCTACATCTAAGTAAAGTTTTTTAAAGTTATTATCTCACTAGACCATAATATAATGGTCCTATGGTGAGGAAATTCTAATTCTAATTCTCCTTATTATAAATTAATATAGTGAGGAAATCTTATTAGCTTTTTTTTTTTTTTCATTTTTTACATTTTTTACATTTTTTACATTTTTAATCAAATAATAAACAAGAAAAGAAAAGAGGAAAGCTTGAAATGTATTAGGTATGCTAAAAATATTTTTATCCCATCTTCCCAAATCTAAAAGAGTTTATACATATTAATAGTATCAACTAAACTTTTACAATCAAATTCAAGAACCATTCATTGTAAAAATTGAATGCCAATTGGAGAAAGAAAATTTGTTATATATCCTCACATATCTATACTTCACAAACATGCTTTATGGCTACAATAATATCAAGACAATTGTAAATATCTAATTTACTCTAATTTAGGTATTAAAATAAGAGAGAGAAAAAGAATATTTTATATTTTAAAATATAACAAATCAAATCAACATTTTAGTCATTCACATCCTAAAATAAGTAGATATTCTTCCTTATAAAATATAACAAACCATATCCATATCTTTAATATAAATAAATATTTTATCACATTTTAAAATATAACATATTCATAAAATATTAATTAACCCAAAACTATTATTTTCAACTATACATAAATCATTTATTCCCAATTAGAAACTCACTAAAAATACCAAAAATGACAGGAAAAATTATTTTCAGCATAATCTTCATGTGATAGTGACATGAGCATCATCTTCCTTTTGTCACATTGATGTCAAGCTTATGCCAATGTAGTCATGTGCCACATTTACGTCACAACATCAACAATGGTGTCATCCTATCATTCAACCGTGCTACATGTCAATGCCAATCGTATTGCTACTATCGCCTGTATGGATGACAAAAATATCTAGAACCATGGGTACCCATCAAAATATCTGTGATGGGTATCTGCGCCTGCCCATACCTGTTGCTATCCCTAATCGCTTGCTGCATCTAGTCCTATGTGCCTAGCTGTCTTGTCGTGTTGTCCTTGGTTTTCTGTGCCACTAATAACCAGCTAACATTTTTGAGCCTATGTTATTATTTTCTTATTTTCATTGTAATAATTATTATTTTAATACTAATAAAAAAATAAAATGTATTTGTTCAAATGAATAATAATATTAATAAATATATTTGTAATAATTAAATTAATACTAATAAAAAATTTATGTGAAAATTAAATAATAATAAAAACAATTAAGTAGGAATTAAACATTAAATATAAAAAATGTAGTAAGGATTAAAAGAGTGGTAGCAGCTAAGTTTATAACTTTCATCCCTTCAAGTTGAGATGTGATAAAAAAATATAAGGTTGACACTTCTCTCTCTTGAAGTGAATATGCAGATAATAAAAAATGTTGGACTTTTTATTTTATCCTTATAATAAATTATTTTAAAGATTGGAAAAGTGAACGCAAAGCTTTTTTCCCATCTCGGTTAGATGGCAATGAGTACCCAGCTTCGCGAGTATCCGCTAATAATATCCACAATGGGTCGGGTCTGGATCAATGTTTTGGACCTTGAGTAATTGAAACCCGCGATTTTAAGATCCACTATTAAATGAGTCTGGATCCGGGTAATGAGGTACCCGTACCCGCTATTTCTTCCTAAATATATATATATATATATATATATATATATATATTATAATATCATGTTAATCTATATTGTAATACCATATTAATCCATAATTATAATATCATATAACTTCATAAATGTGATAGTTATATTATTAAAGTATGCTGTTATGTTGTTAAACAATGTTTTTATGTTGTTAATTCATATGTACGATGTAATGTTATGTTAAATGAAAACTTACTAAAGTAATTTTTCATCCTAATGTTGAAATTATTTTTAATGTTTGTTTGAGTAAAATGAGTTGTGTTTAATAGTGAAATTAAGTTGTGTTTAATACTTTAAATTAAGTTTTATAATTTTTTTTTCTCTTATTGATTGCCTAAATAACATATAAGATCATATGAAACAAATACACAAGTGCATAAATTACTTGTAATTATTTTTAATTTTTTTTTTAATTTGTGGGTACCATGAATCTGTTGGATACCCATGTAAGGACCCGATTTTGTAACCCAAATTTTTTAAAACTTTATTCATGAATTCAAGTGATTACTTTTGAAATATATTACTTAAACGATTTGGAAAACCTGTGAGTATATAAATATCACTTATGTTCATGATTCAAATGCGGAAATAATCAAGAGTATCCATTCATTAAAAACATAGCATTACACTTTATTTATCATACATATTATATACAATTATCCTTTCTCAAATAATACTTCCATTTAAACTCATTAAAATAACCTCATTATACATGTAGGAGAAATTCACTCACACATAAATTCACTTTAACATGTTCTTCATATTACATGCCTTATTCAATTACAATACCGTGTACATAAAGTAACTACACTAATCGGTACTTTCTCCGCGAGCATCCAATGCACTATAGCCGCCACCTGAATTCCAATACATAACACATACAAGCAGAGACAAAAGCGAGTAAGAACCAACTTTGGTGACCGTAGCGTGGAATTACATAGAGTAATAACATTAAAGTATTACACCCTACATAACATCTAAAATCAAACATATTAGACATATACCAATCAATACAATAAACCACATAATGTTCATATATCCAATTAGCATAGGCATCATGTCTAACCTAGATCATTAAATCAATCGGTACAACATATCATTTAGTTCAACTCAATCTTCATCGAGATCATCACACAATAGTCTCCTTTTCAGTAAATAACAACAATGCAATACTCGAAGTCATACCATACTCATATAGCATTAAAATACTTTCCCCAACAAACACAATGTTACCAAAACAATACTACACACAAATGGCTAATCATTCATTGCTCAAAGAGCCAATACTACATAGAGCAAGATATTCATTGCTCAATAGAGCCAATACCACTGAGGCAAGTCATACATTACTACGAATAGCTATTAACACGAAGGTAACTCATACATTGCTACGAATAGCCATTACCACGAAGGCAACTTGTAACACCCTAAATTTAAGTCTTTAAAATTATAGTATCAGTCCTGGGATTCTCGCTTGAGCGAGAAAGGCTCACCTGGGCGAGAAAGGCTCACCTGGGAGGGTGAAATCCTGGGCTATACTGAAGGATTCTCGCTTGAGCGAGAGTGGTCTCGCCTGAGCGAGAGTTGACTCGCCTGGGCGAGAAAAGTGATGTTTTGGACATGTCAAGGTTGTAAGATCCTCGTTTGAGCGAGAGGATCCTCGCTTTAGCGAGAGGATCCTCGCTTTAGCGAGAGGGTCAGATCTGAGTTTTTAAAATAGGCGGGATTTTCTCGCTTGAGCGAGAATGGGCTCGCTTAAGCGAGAACCCGACGAGTGCATTAAATGAGAAAAACCCCAAATACATTTTTAGGTTAAGATTTGAAGAGAGGTGAGAGAAGAGAGCATTTCCAAGGTCTAGGAGCTTTGATTCTCGTCCAAGAGCTTGAGAAGAGGTAAAACTCTTGATTCTAACTCTCTTCTTCTCTTTGAAACCCATTTTTGGTATGTTAGATCTCTTCTCAAAATATTGAAAATCATAGAAACTCACCCTTTTGAGTTATGGTTCGTTTTATGTGTTTTCTCTTGTAAACTCTTAGTTTAGAGTTAGTATTTCGAGAATGGAAAAGGTTTGTGGGTTGATTCATGAAAACCCCAAAACCCTAAAGGGAAAATGTGGTTAAAGTGGAAAATGGGTAAAATGCTAGAGGTAGAAGATGAGTTTGTATTCTAATATTGAAATATGAGATGAATATGTATGTTTTAGATGGTTGTAAACTTATGATGAAAGTAGTTTAGAAACATTGAAAATATGATGAATATCTTGTATGGTTAAATAATGCAATATAAGTTGTTTATGTGATATTTGGAATAAATGACTAACATTGTGTTATATGGTGGGAATGGGGAAAGATCCTAAAGTTGGAGGCGGTATCGGTGGAACTTGCGAAGTTTCCAAGAACCAAACCCAACACTCACCGATGTAAGGATAAGTCTTAACTTAGCCGACCATGATTAGTTAGCGACTTTGGCTCAAGTAATGTAGCAAGCTTTGGCTCAAGCGATGTAGCAAGCTTTGCCTCAAGCGATGTAGCAAGCTTTGACTCAAGCGATGTAGCAAACTTTGGCTCAAGTTATGTAGCATGTTTTCAAAAGAAAAGAGAAATCAGTTTTAGCTAACCTTAAGGGTGTAACGGCTTTGGCTCAAGCAATGTAGCAAACTTCGGCTCAAGTTATGTATCATGATTTTCAAAAGTAAAAACAATAGAAATGGTTTTAAGCGTATTTAACCTTAAATTGATTGCTTAACTTTATTTAAAATGTGGATTGACATACATTGACAATTATTACGTTAACGACTTACTCCTTTGTGTTTTCTGTGTATGGTCAATGTTAATCCCATTGCAGGTAGGAGGGAGAAGTACAGATGTTTTGAGTAGGGACTTAGAGGTTGTTGTTTTTGAAGCCATCTTGTCCATTCTTTTTGTAATCTAATTGATTGTATTCTGAAACTAATTATTTGTAACTATGAGCATGATTTTTGTACATGGATAATGGTAACTCGGAATATTTGTAGCTATGGGTGTTTTGGAAACCCATAGCTAGTTGTATGCGGTAGTTACCGAGCGGTATTAATATGGATTATGTTTTTCTGATGCATGTTGTTAATGGTTTAGGGATTGAATATGAAGGGAAAGTGAGATTTTTTCAAAGTAAGGTTATTTTATTGGTAAATGTAAATTTATATAAAAGTGTATGAAAGTAGATTAAAATAAGGAAATATTTTCAAGGGTAGAATTTGGGTCCTTACACAACTCATACATTGCTACGAATAGCCATTACCACGAAGGTAACTCATACATTGCTTCGAATAGCCATTACCACGAAAGTAACTCATACATTGCTACGAATAGCCATTACCACGAAGGTAACTCATTCATTGCTACGAATAGTCATTACCACGAAGGTAACTCATACATTGCTATGAATAGCCATTACTACCAAGGTAACTCATACATTGCTACAAATAGCCATTATCATGAAGGTAACTCATACATTGCTACGAATAGCCATTACCACGAAGGAAACTCATACATTGCTACGAATAGCCATTACCACGAAGGTAACTCATACATTGCTACGAATAGCCATTACCACGAAGGTAACTGATACATTGCTACACATAGCCATTACCATGAAGGTAACTCATACATTGCTACGAATAACCATTATCACGAACGTAACTCATACATTGCTCAACCTCTTAAGGGAGCTAAAAATATATTTTCTTCCCATTGTTTCACAATCATATACAACCAGAAAATCCACACATTTTATAACATCATATATCATTTAAATACTTCCCTTACATCTCATTTCACCATAATACCCACCACTACAACCATGTCATAACATTCATATTCATGTCATCCTTTACTACATTCAAACAACTCACAACACAATCATTATCATACAATATAATCATGTTCATTTATCGCCAATAACCAGCTCATCACACAATCATTATTATAAGCATACCCATATATGTTTATAACAAATAAGTGAATCACAACTTAGTCATTATCATAAATACACTCATATCTTTTTATCACAATAAACAACTCATAACATATTTATCATCATACAACATAATCATGTCCATTTATCGCCAATAACTAGCTCATTACACAATAATTATTACAAACATACCCATATATGTTTATAACAAATAAGCGATTCACAACTTAGTCATTATCATAAATACACTCATATCTTTTTATCACAATAAACAACTCATAACATATTTATCATCATACAACATAATCATGTCCATTTATCGCCGATAATCAGCTCATCACACAATCATTATTACAAACATACCCATATATGTTTATAACAAACTAGCAAGTTACCCGTGCATATGCACGAGGCAGTATTTTTTGCCACATGATTAATAGCACACATGTTACTCATACATTCTCATGGTTAAAAATACATATGCATGTTACTTATACATTCACATGGTTAAAAATATACATGTTATATGTGCGTTCGTATTGTTAAGAACAAACATGTAATCCGTATACTTTAATAGTTAAAAATACGTATGTTAATCATATGTTACATTCATATGAGACAAATTGATTTTGACATATATTTGAAATCACATAATTATCATTCTTATTAAAGATATATATTAGTAATATTGTGTAATAATTTGATAAAATAAAATGAAATATATAGATAATCATTGATAATGATCGAATTTCTTAACATTTCCAATCATTTGAAACCAAAATAGATCGAAAAAGGAGTTAGTGAGAGTTAGATTGATTAGAAGTTTGAAATTGTGTTGTGAAGAATTATTCATTCTAATTGAAGTATTCATGAATATTGCGGTATGGTAATGGTGATTAATTGTTGAGTATAATTTTAAAGATATGTACCTGATGATTAATATAAATTAATATAAATGAATATATAATAAATGTGCATAATAATAAGATAATATGATTTTTAATCAGAGTATGAGACATTAATAGGATCACTTTCACAATATTATAAGAATTTAAAGCCTCACTTATAAGAATTGATTTTGGGAAAATGAAGAAAGATAAGAATTGATTTATGGAGGAATATATAAGGAATGTGGATAATAGGATAATAGAATTGCTAATAAGAATTTAAAGCTCCACTTATAATAAGAATTGATTAGGGAAATTAATTGATGGATATAATTTTAAACATATGTAGCTGATGATTAATAGAAATTAATATAAATAAATATATATGGAATGTATATAATAATATTGATAAGAATTGATTTAGGGGGAAATATATAAGAAATGTGTATAATATGATTGCTAATCTTAGAGTATGAAATATTAATAGGATTGCTTTCAAAATATTATACGAATTTAAGGTCTCACTTATAAGAATTGATTTAGGGGAAATATATAATGAATGTGCATAATAGGATAATAGAATTACTAATGAGATTATGAGATATCAATAAAATTTGCATAATATTATAAGAATGGAGAAATATAAGAATTGATTTAGGGAAATAAAGAAAGATTTTTGGTGGGAAAAAGAATATAAGAGTAAATGTGTATAATGATTTTTTATGAAATCATGAATGATCATTAAGTATAATAATTATATTCATTCTAATTGAATTATTCATGAATATTCCAGAATGGTAATGGTAATGAATGTTGATTTTAAACATATGTACATGGTGATTAATAGAAATTAATATATAAGAAATGCACATAATAATAAGATAATAGAATTGCTAATCAGAGTATGATATATTTATAGGATTGCTTTCACACCACATCATAACACCAATATTTTACAATTATTACCAACACTATTTGCTTACAATCTTATGATTCTTTTTCTTTTTCTTAGGTAACATTACATCATACTTTAATTTTCTTCATTTATCATTCTAAGTTTTTTAATATTCTGACTTTATGATTTTTGTTAGAGAGAGTTCATCATTTTCGGGATAATGTGGATGAGAATTTAAAGAATTATTTTTGTTTTTACATAATCAAACCACAATTTCCTGTAGGTAATGATAATTGCATATGTGCGTAATATGATAATCTTACAATTTCATGATTCTTTTTCTTCTTCTTAGGTAACATTATATTACATCATAATTTAATTTTCTTCATTTCTCATTCAAAGCTTTTCATTATTTTGACTTTGTGATTTTTGTTACAGAGAGTTCATCATTTTCGGGATAATGTAGATGAGAATTTAAAGAATTATTTTTATTTTTACATAATCAAACAACATAATAGATAAGAATTATTTTTGTTTCCCTAAACTCATATATCTTTAATATAAATTAACATGAGAATATTATAATGAATGTGCATAATAGTATAATAGAATTGCTAATCATAATATGATTTTAGGGAAAATGAAGAAATATAAGAATTTATTTAGTGAAAATGAAGAAATATTTTTGGATGGAAAATGAATATGAGAATATGTGAATATGATTAAGTGTTTGGTAGAAAAAATGAAGAATTAATAAATGTGACATGCATGTGTCATTTTGATGTATGATATGAGAAGTGACATGCATGTGTCAATTTGATGTATGATATGAATGTAGAGGGTAATGATACAATGTGGGACTATGCATGATAGTTGATGGTTTGATGTATGATATAAATGTAAATGGTAATGATACAATGTGAGACTATGCATGGTAGTTGGTGGGAGTGTTTGGGTGAGAAAACTTTGCATGAGAAGATGACATGAGTCCAAGACTAATAACGGAGAACCTTTTTTCTTATAGTATAATAGATAAGCGATTCACAACTTAGTCATTATCATAAATACACGTATATCTTTCTATCACAATAAATAACTCATAACATATTTATCTTCATACAACATAATCATGTCCATTTATCGCCAATAACCAGCTCATCACACAATCATTATTACAAACATACCCATATATGTTTATAACAAATATGCGATTACAACTTAATCATTATCATAAATACGCTCATATCTTTTTATCACAATAAATAACTCATAACATATTCATACAACATATTAACGATAGAACCATTTCTCATGACGACGTATTACCATAAATGAGCATATTGCATTTTAATCTAATAAAACGGTTTTTACCACTCATATATCTCTACATTTATGACTAATAAATATTCATGGAAAATAAAGACTCTACATGGACCACAAACTTCCAAGAGAGTTTCTATCCGTTAATATTCTCCGATTCTTGAGGGAAATCAGAGAAAATGACTCTAATGAAATACTCTATAACCACAATGGTCTTCTCCCCCACCTTAGGTTGCGTAAGCTCCGTTGCTCCGCAAAAGAGCCACATCTCCCTTCATCTCCTCCAATCTCCATTGTTCCATTTTTTGAAAAGACCCAAATTCTATACTTGAAATTTGTTCCTTATTTAATTCATTCTCTCATGTATTGTTCTAATTATCTTATACATTTTTAAAACACCTGATGGTGTAACTTTGATCACCCATTAACTCTTGCTTGATTTCTTTATCATGCATCATCAAATACACATACTCACGTTGCAGAAAAACATAATTCATATTAATATTCCATGGTAACTACAACATACAACTAGCTATGGGTGTCCAAAATACCCATAGCTACAAATATACAGTGTTATAATGCTCAGAGTTAAAAGTATACAAAATAACATTTAGTCATTCGTAATACAAAAGGGTCAAATGAAGGAATCCAAGTTTTAAGCTCCTAAAGCATCAAACTAAGCATCCTCAATTCACTTGTTTACCTGCAATGAGATTATCAATGACAAATAAACAAAACATACAGAGGAGTAAGTCATTAATTCAATAAATGTCATTAAGCGATAATCCACATTTTAAATAAAGTTAAATAAACGATTTGACATTCGAATCTAAAATCAACATATCATATTTCCCGTCTCATACTACCTCATTTACCACTTTTATTTATAGCTTCTTCCTTATCAAACCTTGTCACTTCACACATCAATACTACACCACATAATTACCTTTCACATATATATTTACTTTTACATTACCACATGGGGCAAGACATTCAATTCAATACCACATAGGGCAAGTGATGTGAACCTCTTTAGGAAGTTCTTGGTATTGATCTATCTTGATTGGTGTTGCACTTTGCCCACGTTTTTATGGGTTATTTTGTGGATGAATTTTGGCAGCGGATTGATATTGTAAGATAAAAGAAGATGGGTAAGATATGGGGTGGTAGGCGCCACAACACTTGAGTGTTGATAAGCCGGGTGATGTTCGCCACAAGAACTTGGTTCTTGATAAGAACTTTTAATCTTGGTTCAGCCAAGAAGTTTGGAGAAGACAAAGCTCTCACACAAGGAAATACTCCTTAATTTTTAAATCCAACAAAACTTGATTTCATTCAGCAAATTAGAAGTACACTTATAGGCAAACCATGATGGTTCCCACGTGACTCTACCATGAATCAAGACTTAATTTGGTCTAGATTAATCCTAATACATGGCTGGTTACATTGCACCCTTCCAGCCATGTTCAACACGAAAATAATGCAAGTAAATGTCCTACATGGGAATTCCTAAGTAATTAAATTACAAAATGCAAGACTCTTTGAATTTCCATGAAGTGGTCCAGCCAATTGAAAGAGAAATTCGGCCATCCTTTAATGCTTTGGTCCCCACAAGTTTAAGGAAGCAATTTTGGACTTTGAATTGTGCATAGGTCTTGGCTGGATGCATTGCACGAAACTCACACCCACATTTATCATGATTGAGTTCCCCATTTGGTTGTATTAAATGGGTGGAGGCTTTGCACAAAAATCATCCTCTTCATTTATCAATATGGAGTTTCCCATTTGGATACATTAAGTGAGTGCACGAAAATCACACCCTCATTTACCATGTTTGAGTTCCCAATCTGGTGCAATAAGTACATCCTCTCTCCAGCTTTTAATGATGTGAATGAAGTTAATGCTATGGTCCCCACGAGTTAAGGCAACCTTTATTCTGAATTCAAATAAACAAAAGTAGTTTAGAACTAGTAAAAACAATTAGGACACATTAAAGATGTCCTAGCCATGCCTTGGACACGGCCTTGGCCCAATTAAGATGTTTGGGAATTATTTTCCCCATTTCGGTCAATATGCAAAGTCACATAATGAATGAAGTGAGGACTCCCTTGATTTGAACGTGGAGCATTCTCTTTGATGCCTTCCATGAGTAGTCCTAGTGCCTCTTGTACTCGTTTGGCCCTTGCCCTTGTCATGGGTCCACCTATGCCCCTTAAATTATCATTATCCAGTTTGGGCTCACTTGGGTTCACATCAGCAAGTCATTCGCAATACCACATGGGGCAAGTCATTCTCAGTACCACGTAGGGCAAGTCATTCGCAATACCACGTAGGGCAAGTCATTCTCAATACCACGTAAGGCAAGTCATTCACAATACCACATAGGGTAAATCATTCTCAATACCACGTAGGGCAAGTCATTCGCAATACCACGTAGGGCAAGTCATTCTCAATACCACGTAGGGCAAGTCATTCGCAAATCATATACATATTCAGAAAATCCACACATTTTCTATCGTCATATATAATTAACATCTTCTCCTTACCTTGGTGGGTGTCGGGGTTGGTTTTGGGTAACTTTGCAAGTTCTTTCGCTAACTCCTCCAACCATAGGATCTTTCCTCATTCCCACCAATCAACAACAAAAGTAAGTAATCAACAACAAAAGTAAGTAACATATAAACAACTCATATATCATTTGCGAACATATATGACATTCACACATTTCCAATATTTTCCAAAACCACTTTCATTAGAAGTTTCCAACACTAAAACATACATATTCATCTTCTATTTTGCATTAGAACACATACTCATCTCCTCCATCTATCATTTCACCCATTTTCCTCTTTACTCATATTTTCAATTTGGGGTTTTTGGGGTTTTCATGAATCAACCCACAAGACATTTCCATTCATAAAATACCAACTCTAAACCAAAAGTTTATAAGAGAAACACAACATAAAACGAACCATAACTCTAAAGGATGAGTTTCCATGGTTTAACACGTTTTGAGAAGAGACCCACCATACCCAAGACAAGTTTCAAAGGGAAGAAGAGCGTTAGAATCAAGAGTTTTACCTCTTCTCAAGCTTCTAGATGAATATCAAGGCTCCTTGCTCTTGAAAATGCTATATTCTCTCACTTCTCTTCAATTTCTAACCCCAAAATGTGTTTGGGTTTCCATATTTAATGTAACAGCGTTGGGTTCTCGCTCAAGCGAGCCCATCCTCGCTCAAGCGAGAAAATCCCGCCCATTTTAAAAACTCAGATCTGACCCTCTCGCTCAAGCGAGGGATTCTCGCCCAAGCGAGAATCTCACAGCCTCTACAACTTCAGGGTGCCATTTCTCGCCCAAGCGAGACGACTCTCAGGCGATACCACTCTCGCTCAAGCGAGGATCCTCTGGCTCAAGCGAGAATCCTCCAGTATAGCCCAGTATTTCATTCACCCACATGAGCCATTTTCGCCTAGGCGACACCTTTCTCGCTCAAGCGAGACTCCCTGGACTGACACTCTAATTTATAACTTCAAATTCAGGGTGTCACAATCCTCCCCCTTTTATAAGAATTTTCGTCCCCGAAAATTAAACATACCTCGATTCAAACAAATGAGGGTAATCCTTCCTCATATCATGTTCCACTTCCCATGTAGCATCTCCTTCGTCGACTTCACTCCATAGTACCTTCACCAAGGCAATCTCTTTGCCCCTCAACCTCTTGATACTAGTATCCAAAATCCTTAGTGGCAAGGTAGCAAATGTCAAGTTATCTTTCAATTCTATTTGATCCGACTCAACCACATGAGAAGGGTCCCCCACATATTTCCACAATTGAGACACATGAAACACATTGTGGAGATTAGACAACAATGGAGGTAAAGCAATCCGATAAGCTACCGACCCAATCCTCTTCAATATCTGGTACGGTCCAATGACCCCTCTATAAACTTTCTATAGTAACCAGCCAAACCCAGAAAACTCCTGATCTCAGTAACTAACTTGGGCACCGCCCATTCCATCACGGCCTCGACCTTGGAAGGGTCTACTGCTAGTCCTTCCCAGGATATCACATGCCCAAGGAAGTTCACTGATTCCAACCAGAAATCACATTTTGACAACTTCGCATACAACCGATTCTTACTCAGAAGATCTATATCAATTCTCAAGTGTTCCGCATGTTGCTCTCAGCTCTTGGAGTAAACCAGAATGTCATCAATAAATACCACTACGAATGAATCCAAATACGAATGAAAAATCTGATTCATGTAGTTGGTAAATATTGCTGGGGCATTCGTTACACCAAAAGGCATCACCAAATACTCAAAATGACCATACCTCGTCCTAAAAGCAGTTTTAGGAATATCTTCCGATTTCACTCGAAGTTGATGATAACCCGACCTAAGATCAATCTTTAAAAATACAACTGCTTCCCTCATCTGATCCATCAAGTCATCAATCCTAGGCAATGGATACTTGTTCTTGATGGTGACCTTGTTCAACTGTCTATAATCGGTGCACAACCTCATACTCCCATCTTTCTTCTTAACCAACAAAACAGGTGCACCCCACGGTGAGACACTAGGACGAATAAATTTCTTTGCCAACAAGTCCTCAACCTACTTTTTCAACTCAGCCAACTCTAACGGTGTCATTCTATAAGGAGCTATAGAGATGGGTCCCGTCAAAACAAGTGTCATTCTATTGGAATATCCTCAACTATGGGTTTCTCAATACCCTCTAGGGATGCCATCAAAACAAACATGGATCTTCCCTCCTTAAAGGAAGTTACGACTCCCTTAGCCGACAACGGCTTCACATCACAAGTCTCATCAGAAATCTCACCCAGATCTCCAAACACAATGGTTTTATCAGCACAATTAAGCATCACATGATTTGTTGATAACCAGTCTATTCCCAAAATTAGATCTAACTGAGACAGTGGTAAGCAGATTAAATCCATGGTAAATGTCCTAACGGACGTCGAGATACAAACATCGACACCACCACAGGCACACTAGTTGGGGTGGATACGACCAAGTCAAAAGGCAACGACTCAATTTGAAATTCCAGTCTATCCACGCATTCAACATATACAAATGAGTGTGTCGTTCCTGAATCAAATAACACTAAAAGAGGGATACCTGCCACCATGCAATTACCTTGGATCAGGCCATAAACATCTGATGTCTCCGCACCACTCATGGTAAATACTCTTCCAGTGTTTCTAGGCCTCCCTGCACTCCCGCTATTCGTTCGCTGATCAAGTTTAGGACAAAACCTCTTCACATGTCCTTGCCTCCACAGTGAAAGCACCCATTTCCTGATCCCAGACAAATGTTGCCATAGTGTCTTTGACTACACTTATTGCACAAAGGGTAGGAGTTCTGAGATGACCCTCCGACAGCGTTAGGGGCGGTTGGTCCTTGAGAACCATGGTTGCGATGGTGGTGTTAGGTATCAGTGGTTACAATACACCTAGAAGGGGGGGGGGGGGGGGGTTGAATAGGTGTAGCGGTTAGAATGTCCGCTTTTCGAAAATAACACTTAATGCTGAAATACACCTTGATTAATCGATTAACGAAACAGGGTAATCGATTTAACACATTCAACACAGTCCACTTAATCGATTAACAGACTAAAGTAATCGATTAACACACTACACTTAATCGATTAAACCGTGACAGTAAGCAGATGCAAGTACAATTTCTTGCGCGACAATTAATTGATAACGAAGCGATTATACAAAGCTTACAGAATTATCAGAGTAAAATCAGTATAGTACAGAAACAGATTATCAATTAAATCTACTATACAAATTAATCGATCAAATGCAATAAAGAGAGAAAGGGATAGAAAAAGTCCTGCAACACGAATTTTATCCTGGTTCGTTTGCTTGTCCACCGCAAACTACATCCAGGCCTCCCGGCTGATTTGGGAGATTTTTCTTCACTATAATTGAATTAATGTTTATTACATACACACTATCCAATTACAACATTTAGACACTTACAAGATAATAAAGATCCTATTCTATGGTTTGACTCCCTTCCTACCGACAAAGAAAACCTTTCTTTCGGCGTAGCCCCAGCCAAGAACCTTTGTTCTTTACTTATCCCTAAGTCTAACACTCAGTGAAGACACACTCAATCTCTTGGTGATACGACACCTTGAGATTCCCAAAATTACAACACTTTTTCAATCAAAACAATACAGAGTAAACTTAAGCTATAACAAGACTTATATCTAACAAGATAAGGCTTTACTCTAATCACCTAATTCAAACTCATGCAGTATGAAAGTGTATTAGTGTGAAAAACAGAATGCATAGTATGTAAACATGTAATCAAGAATCATGTATAAAATGCAAGAACATGTGATAAGAAAAGATGAGAAATGTATCTTGAAATGCACTCAATCCTAAAGCATAGAATTCTCTCTTTTCAAAACTCACAAATGCATTTACAACTAGATGCAACAATTTACACGAAAAAAAGCTCTAACTCTCTAAAAATTTAACATGCAACTTATAAGATCAATTCTGAAAACGTAGTTTATAAAGAATTGATTTTATAGCCCAGTTAATCGATTAACGACAGCTTTAATCGATTAAACTGTACAAAATTGTTAGATTAATCGATTAACCTTTGTTGTAATCGATTACACTGTGCAAACAGTTAGATTAATTTGATTAACCTATGCGATAATCGATTAATAGCATTCTTTCATGTGTAAAAACTCAAATATGTTATGCACTTAAATTCATACATGTTTAATACTTAGATTATGCCTAGAATGCACATGTACATGTATTTATATGATGCATGAACATATTATGAATGACATATCTCAAGATGAAAAAGATTTAAAAGATTTATGCAAGTGAGATATGTATTAGGTGACTTAAGCCTTAGACTCAACCTAAACTAATCTAGTCTAAGCAAGGTACCAATCGGAAGGCTTAAGCATGTTGATTTGTTGATGATCTTCAAGCTCTTATTAGCACAAGTTGTCCTCATCAAAACCATGGCACATAAAGAGAGCTTTCCAAAGTGTTCCTCTTGACATGCACACTTTCAATCTCCCCCTTTTTGATGATGACAAACTCCACATCAAATGTATCAACTGTGATGAAATAGCTTGAAGATTGTGTTGGCAAGGTTGATATGATGCGCAAATTTCGGAAGCTGTTATTATGATCAACCTGCACAATCAGAAGACAACAAAACAACCTTTCTCCCCCTTTTGACATTATCAAAAAGATAACTCAGGTCAAAGAAGAGGCAGAGATATGAGTAATGCATAAAACAAAGTCAATGAGTTAATTTGGGATTTAACAATTAACCTGTTTTATGTTAAGGAGGATTAAACAAATGCGCAAGTTTATACAACAGAAATAGCCAAACAGGTAAAGTGAACGGCATACAAGATTAACCATATCAAAGTAGAAAATCTCATACGATCAAGAACCATACACGTAAACAGAGTAGGCTATTCGACATAATTATAAAAAGTAGCATAAAGAGTAACAATGTTTAGCAGCCATATAAACCAGGAAATGTCAATTAAAAACATGAAAGAGGCACACAATAGAGAGACTAGAATCCATAACAACATCTAAATCCAAAATGTGCCAAAAAGAAGAAATAAACCTAAAGGGAAGATATCCTAGGTCTAAAGTCTTCTAAACTAAGGTTGAGGTGGAGGATGAGGGTCGTCAGTGTGACCAGCAGAAATGACAATGTTCTGATCTCCCCTGATAAGCACAGATAACTTCTGAAATTCTGAACAAAACAAGGCATTCTGAGCTTCAGCAGTAGATTGAATCAGATTCCTCAACTCCCGAAATTGGTTGTCCGAGTACGCATTTTGTCGCTCCTCATACTGTTCCATACCAGCAAAGTATGAGTCTTTCAATCCTTGGAAGTGAAGATCCATACGGTTGTTAAGCCGTTGCTCCATAGCTTCCAACTTATCTAAGCCAAAAGCAGAGTTCTGAGGTGCTGATCCAGAAGGCTCCCCCTGAGTTGTAGCATGCTGATTACCTGTGTCATCCTGATTATCATCATCAGATAAATCCAGACCAATAGTGGTGTAGTCCTCTTGGTATTGCCAAGTAGTACCATACTTGTATATACCCATCTTATGAATGAGGCTTTCACCAACCAGATGATCCTTGTCAGTATATTCAACAATGATAGTATCGGAAACGTCAATGCGCAAATAATCAACAATGTGTGAGATGAAGATACTGTAGGGAAGCAGCTTCGACTGAGATAAAGACACACTGTTCATAATTTTCAAGATCTCCTCAGGCCAGTTAATCATTACATTATTCTTTACTGCATACATGAAACGTAAATCATTCACAGTAGGCTGTGCGTGATTTGTGTTCCTCTGTACTAAAATGTAAGCAATAATGTAATGCAGCAGCCTGTTCTCAACAGATAGTGACCCAGCTTTGGTCAGTTGACCCTGAATGTATAAATGAGGGCCTCTTAGAAATGACTTATAAACTTCAGTAGGATCAAAGTTTTACTTAACCCAGGAACAATCTCCTATACTATATCCAGAAGATGATAAACCACCGACATTCATGAAAATTTCATCGTTAAGTTCAAACAGATTGCCAGAAATCATAGACCAGTATTTTCCATCCTTATATCTAAAATTAGCATAAAATTCCCTAACTAGAGCAGGGTAGACTTGTCCCTTTAATTCCAGAAACTGAATAGTTCCCTGAGCTTCCATATCATGCGGGAAACTAAAGTTTTGTTCCGCTAACCAGGTTAAATCAACATACCGTATATATGTGGGTTTGCGACCTTGAAATTTCGCCATACGGGTTTCTTGTAAGATGAGTGAATAGTAGGGGTCACCACGGTCCCGAGTAGAAGGTGAACCGACCTCCCGTCTTCGTACACGAGTGGCTGAGGTCTTGACCCTTTTAGGGCGACTTTGCTCCATTATGTGGCAGAAACCGAAATAGCAGTGAATGGTCAGAAATGGGTGTAGGCAAACCTAACCTAGGTTATGCTTGGTGGAACCTTGGAAATGGGGTATAATGAGGATGAAGAAGTATGATTCCTTGATGGTTTAAGAAGGTTAGGAAGAGGTGTTTCTACTTTGGTGCACTTGGATTAGTTTTGTTATAGATTTAGAAACTCAAAGCATAAACGAGAAAGTGAAAGTGCCAAAGAAAGTGTGAAACCGAGCTACTGTTTGCCTTTAAAAAGCTGGTTTTAATCGATTAACGGGCAGGTTTAATCGATTAACCAGTGTAAAATTTCGAATTTTTTTAAAGAACTGATGCCCAGGTAATCGATTAACTGAAGGTGTAATCGATTACTCATAGTAATATTTCGAATTTTCAAGCAACTGATGCCCAGGTAATCGATTAACAACAGGTGTAAGCGATTACACATAGTAAAAAAAAATTTCAGGCAGTAAAATGGTTTCAACTTTTTAAGGCTTTTGCATGCATTGTGACAAATTTATCGAAACATTCAGAATCACAAAAAAATAATCAAGAGACATATTTTTGCATTATAACATATATCAGTTAAGCTAAAGATACATAGACATAGAGAAGCTAGACGATAATGTAAACAACTAAACAATTTTAATCAAGATATTGTTCATCAAGAATTCCAAGTTCTCTCCTTAGAACAAAGAAAGTATCACTGGAAAGGGGCTTGGTGAAAATATCGGCTAATTGTTTAGAAGTTTCAACAAATTCAAGAACGCAGACACCTTTTTGTACATGATCACGCAGAAAGTGATGTCTAATTTCTATATGCTTAGTTCTAGAATGCAAGACGGGATTCTTGGAAAGGTTTATGGCACTTGTATTATCGCATTTAATAGGGATCTGTTCAAGTTTAAGACCATAGTCCTTGAGTTGCTGCTTCATCCAAAGGATTTGAGCGCAACACACACCAGCGGCAATGTATTCCGCTTCGGCGGTGGACAAAGCAACACAAGCTTGCTTTTTGCTGTGCCATGCTACTAATGAACTGCCCAACAAGTGACAGGTACCACTAGTGCTTTTCCGATCCAATTTACATCCGGCGAAATCGGAATCGGAATAACCTACCAAGGATAATGAGGCATCCCGAGGATACCATAATCCCATGTTAGTTGTTCCTTTTAAGTATCTCATGATTCTTTTAACGGTTTTAAGATGTGATTCTCTAGGTGATGATTGAAATCTCGCACACATGCATACGCTAAACATGATATCAGGTCGACTTGCAGTTAAGTAAAGTAAAGACCCAATAATCCCTCGATACCTTGTTACCTCTATTGCTTTTCCTTTTTCGTCCTTATCTAGGTAGCAAGCAGATGCCATAGGAGTGGAAGCTTCCTTACAATTGTTCATCTCAAATTTCTTGAGCAGCTCTTTGCAATATTTTGTCCGATGGATGAAAATCCCACTTTCTAGTTGCTTTATCTGAAGTCCTAGAAAGAATGTGAGTTCTCCCATCATAGACATTTCGAACTCCCCCTGCATCATCTCAGAAAAATCTTTACACAAAATATCATTAGTAGATCCAAAAATTATGTCATCTACATAGATTTGCACAAGTAATACAGAGTTTTCAGATTTACGAATAAAAAGCGTTGTGTCAACCAAGCCTCTTTCGAACCCTTTTTCTAAAAGAAAGGTACTAAGTCTATCATACCAAGCTCTAGGAGCTTGTTTGAGACCATAAAGTGCCTTTTTAAGTTTATAAACATGGTTAGGATATTTAAAACTTTCAAAACCAGGCGGTTGGTTAACATAAACTTCTTCTTGAATATATCCATTCAGGAAGGCGCTTTTTACGTCCATTTGAAATAGTTTGAAGTTCATAATCGATGCAAAGGAAAGTAGCATCCTGATGGCCTCTAATCTGGCTACAGGGGCATAGGTTTCGTCATAATCGATACCTTCCTCCTGGTTGTAGCCTTTGGCCACCAGGCGTGCTTTATTTCGAATGATTAAGCCTGATTCATCAAGCTTATTTCTGAAGACCCATCGAGTACCAATCACAGGATGATCTTTAGGTTTAGGGACCAAGTCCCAAACATTATTACGTTCGAACTGGTTTAGCTCTTCTTGCATAGCTATACCCCAGTGCACATCCTCAATGGCCTCATCAATGGTCTTAGGCTCAATTTGAGATACAAAAGCTACAAAGTTACAAAAGTTTCGTAAGGAACTACAGGTTACCACTCCCGTAGATATGTCACCTATTACTTTGTCGATCGGGTGAGCTTTCTTGGTTTTCCACACAACTGGCATATCTGAATGCTCCTGAGATTTGTTTTGACATTCTTCATTGGTTGCTTCTTCATTATCCATGTTCTTTGAGTATGCTTCTTCCAAAGCACCTGCAACATCATCAGATACGACCTTTCTCTTCTCTTTTGGAGAAGATTCATCAAACTGTACATGGATAGACTGTTCAACTTGCATAGAATATTTATTAAAAATTCTGAACGCTTTGCTATGAATCGAGTATCCCAAAAATATTCCCTCGTCGGCTTTTGAATCAAATTTTCCTAAAGCCCGCTTTCCATTATTTAATATAAAACATTTGCAACCGAAAGCGTGAAGATGAGATATGTTTGGTTTACGGCCTTTTAATAGTTCATAAGGAGTTTTATTCAAATTAGACCTTAACAGTACTCGATTTATAACATAACATGCAGTATGAACTGCATCTGCCCAGAAATATTTGGGGGTATTATTTTCATTGAGCATGGTTCTCGCTAATTCTTCTAGCACACGATTTTTCCTCTCAACAACTCCATTTTGTTGTGGAGTGCGAGGAGCAGAGAACTGATGCATAATGCCATGCTTATCACAGAATTTGTCGAACTGAAAGTTCTCAAATTCTCCCCCGTGATCACTTCGTATATATACTATTTTCAGGTTAAGTTGATTTTGAATTTGCTTGGCAAGATTTTTAAAGGAGTTGAAGGCGTCGCTTTTAGCAGATAAAAATAATGTCCATGTAAATCGAGAGAAATCATCAACAATAACTAGAGCATAGTAGCTACCACCAAAGCTCATGATTTGTGATGGTCCAAACAAGTCCATATGGAGTAACTCCAAAGCTCTTGAAGTGGATATCACATTTTTGTTTTTGAAAGAGTTTTTGGTTTGTTTACACTTTTGACAAGTGTCACAAATCTCTTTCGTTTTAAAATTTAGTTTTGGTAGCCCCTCAACTAGTTCGTTTGATGATAATTTATCTAGATGTTTTATATGGATGTGTGCAACGCGTCTGTGCCATAGCCAAATGTCATCTTCTTTAGAAATAAAACATTTTGAAAATAATGCGGTGACATCATCCAAGTTAACCATGTAAATATTATTTATACGATGACCGACAAATTTAACATTATTAGATAAAATGTCACAAATGATGCAACAGTCAGAATCGAAAGATACACGATTACCTTTGTCACAGAGTTGGCTTATACTCAGAAGATTATGTTCTAGTCCTTCAACATACAGAACATTTTCAATTTGAGTATGAGATGAGTTACCAACTGTTCCGGTGCCAAGTATCATTCTTCATTGGTTGCTTCTTCATTATCCATGTTCTTTGAGTATGCTTCTTCCAAAGCACCTGCAACATCATCAGATACGACCTTTCTCTTCTCTTTTGGAGAAGATTCATCAAACTGTACATGGATAGACTCTTCAACTTGCATAGAATATTTATTAAAAATTCTGAACGCTTTGCTATGAATCGAGTATCACAAAAATATTCTCTCGTCGGCTTTTGAATCAAATTTTCCTAAAGCCCGCTTTCCATTATTTAATATAAAACATTTGCAACCGAAAGCGTGAAGATGAGATATGTTTGGTTTACGGCCTTTTAATAGTTCATAAGGAGTTTTATTCAAATTAGGCCTTAACAGTACTCGATTTATAACATAACATGCAGTATGAACTGCATCTGCCCAGAAATATTTGGGGGTATTACTTTCATTGAGCATGGTTCTCCGTACGTGACGTATCCTTTTCCTTTAAGTGATAGATCCAGGAAATTTGATCTGTCACCTGTCATATGTCTCGAACATCCACTGTCTAAATACCATTTTTGTCCTTGTGTTCGAAGACATACCTGCAAAACAGATCACTTGCTTTTCTCAGGTACCCAAATTATGTTGGGTCCTTTTCTGTTAGTGATTAGGGAATTATCTCCCTTCTTTATCCATACATAAACTCCGCTAGGTATACCATATTTTCTAATGTAACAAGAGTAAGAAGTATGACCATACGTATTACAATAAAAACATGTAGGAGAGTGCTTATGATTTTTATTCTTTGTATGAGCTACAGGTTTTCTATATGGTCTCTTGTTCTTAGCAGAGCGAGTATAACCTAGACCAGTACGATCACCAACGTTTCTTGTTTGACTGAGCAGAGTGTCTAATTGCTGTTTACTGTTTGTGAGACGTTCGAGTTTTTCTTTTAGTTTAAGATTGTCTTCTTGCAAAATCTCACAAGTCTCACATACAGGCTTTTGACATAAATTATTAGCAGAGCAGTCACATGTGTTACAAGAATAGATGAGATCTAAAGTTTCATTTTCTAATTTTAATTCATCTAATTCTTTTTGTAATTGGCTTAATTTCCTTTCATTTCTAAGGATTTCCCTTTTCTTATCAACGTTTATTCTAGCCAATTTCTTTAGTTCCTCATGTAACTCAACATAAGCATTATATAAAACATCATAAGAGGGTAAGTCATCCGAAGTGGATGAGGTGTCAGAATATACCTCATTATTATCCTCGTGTGAGTCTGAGTTGCCATCGTTGTCAGATCTGACCATCAGACACAGCTTCGCTGACTCCTCCTCACTAGAAGTGCTTGATGTTGTTTCCTCCTCAGGTACATCCCATACAATATAAGCTTTCTTGGATTTGAATTCCCTGGGAGTGCTCTTCTCTGAATCAACCTTTTTCAGATAGGTAGGACATTGAAATCTCATATGTCCGGCTTTTCCACACTCATGGCAAGTGAAGCGATCTTTGTTGTTCTTGCCTTTGTTGGTTGACTCTTTTGCTTCTTTCTTTTGAAACTTCTTGAATCCGCCTTTTCTTTTGATGAATTTACTAAATTTTCGAACAAGGAGATTCATAGTTTCATCATCTAGATCGGAGTCAGATTCATCATCATCTTTATCTTCTTTTGATTTGGAGGTCGTGGCCTTCAATGTGATGTTTTTCTTCTTCCGGTCTGAATCTTCGTGCATAGTCAAGCGCCCCAATTCCATTTCGTGCTCTTGAAGCTTTCCAAATAGTGTAGCTAGAGGCATAGAATCCAAGTCTTTGGATTCAACAATTGCAGTTACTTTTGGTTGCCATTTCCTGTCAAGACAACGCAAAACTTTATTAGTTAGTTCACCTCTGGCAAAAGATTTATCTAGAGCAACTAAATGATTAACAATATGAGTAAATCGCTTTTGCATATCACAGATTGATTCACTAGGTAACATGCGAAATAACTCATACTCGTGGGTCAGCGCATTTAATCTAGCGCGCTTGACTTCGCTAGTGCCTTCGTGAGTCACTTGTAAAGTGTCCCACATTTCTTTTGCATTTTGGCACTGCGAGACTCTAAAGAACTCATCATAGGATAGGGCCGATGTGATGATATTTTTGGCGCGTAGGTTATGCTGCACCTTTTTGCGCTCATCATCGGTCCATAGACTTTTAGGCTTGTCTTTAGGTTCATCGTCCACAAGATGCTGTGGAACGAAAGGACCGTTGACTACGGATTCCCAAATATCCGAGTCTATGGCTTCAATAAAAATTTGCATGCGGACTTTCCAGTAGGCATACCCTTCACCACTGAATATAGGTGGTCGATTAATGGATGAACCATCACCACCAAATGGGTTTGACGAACCCATTCCTTTTTCCCTAAGGATCACGAATACGCGGTTGAGCTAGCACTTCGCACTAGCTCTGATACCACTTGTTAGGTATCAGTGGTTACAATACACCTAGAAGGGGGGGGGGGGGGTTGAATAGGTGTAGCGGTTAGAATGTCCGCTTTTCAAAAATAACACTTAATGCTGAAATACACCTTGATTAATCGATTAACGAAACAAGGTAATCGATTAACACATTCAACACAGTCCACTTAATCGATTAACAGACTAAAGTAATCGATTAACACACTACACTTAATCGATTAAACCGTGACAGTAAGCAGATGCAAGTACAATTTCTTGCGCGACAATTAATTGATAACGAAGCGATTATACAAAGCTTACAGAATTATCAGAGTAAAATCAGTATAGTACAGAAACAGATTATCAATTAAATCTACTATACAAATTAATCGATCAAATGCAATAAAGAGAGAAAGGGATAGAAAAAGTCCTGCAACACGAATTTTATCCTGGTTCGTTTGCTTGTCCACCGCAAACTACATCCAGGCCTCCCGGCTGATTTGGGAGATTTTTCTTCACTATAATTGAATTAATGTTTATTACATACACACTATCCAATTACAACATTTAGACACTTACAAGATAATAAAGATCCTATTCTATGGTTTGACTCCCTTCCTACCGACAAAGAAAACCTTTCTTTCGGCGTAGCCCCAGCCAAGAACCTTTGTTCTTTACTTATCCCTAAGTCTAACACTCAGTGAAGACACACTCAATCTCTTGGTGATACGACACCTTGAGATTCCCAAAATTACAACACTTTTTCAATCAAAACAATACAGAGTAAACTTAAGCTATAACAAGACTTATATCTAACAAGATAAGGCTTTACTCTAATCACCTAATACAAACTCATGCAGTATGAAAGTGTATTAGTGTGAAAAACAGAATGCATAGTATGTAAACATCTAATCAAGAATCATGTATAAAATGCAAGAACATGTGATAAGAGAAGATGAGAAATGTATCATGAAATGCACTCAATCCTAAAGCATAGAATTCTCTCTTTTCTAAACTCACAACTGCATTTACAACTAGATGAAACAATTTACACGAAAAAAAAGCTCTAACTCTCTAAAAATTTAACATGCAACTTATAAGATCAATTCTGAAAACGCAGTTTATAAAGAATTGATTTTATAGCCCAGTTAATCGATTAACGACAGCTTTAATCGATTAAACTGTACAAAATTGTTAGATTAATCGATTAACCTTTGTTGTAATCGATTACACTGTGCAAACAGTTAGATTAATCGATTAACCTATGCGGTAATCGATTAACAGCATTCTTTCATGTGTAAAAACTCAAATATGTTATGCACTTAAATTCATACATGTTTAATACTTAGATTATGCCTAGAATGCACATGTACATGTATTTATATGATGCATGAACATATTATGAATGACATATCTCAAGATGAAAAAGATTTAAAAGATTTATGCAAGTGAGATATGTATTAGGTGACTTAAGCCTTAGACTCAACCTAAACTAATCTAGTCTAAGCAAGGTACCAATCGGAAGGCTTAAGCATGTTGATTTGTTGATGATCTTCAAGCTCTTATTAGCACAAGTTGTCCTCATCAAAACCATGGCACATAAAGAGAGCTTTCCAAAGTGTTCCTCTTGACATGCACACTTTCAGGTGGGGGGTGAAGCATAAGTTCGTCGATCATTACTCATCTTTTCCTTACCCCTCCATTGCACAAAGTTGCATTGGGGTCCATAGTTCCGAGGGGGGTTCACTTTACCAGCAGCAGAGTCCCTCACCCGCACATCATCCTCACACATCCTACACTTGTTCACTAGTGTAGGAAAGTCAGGGATCTCCTGGTGACCAAACATCACCCTCAGCTCAGGCTTCAACCCCATTTCAAACTTGGCATTTTACCATTCTCAGTAGTCGAAACTACTCTCATAAACACGTGACCCCCTTCCTTAAACTCAAGAGGTTTCCGTCTCTTATCATAATAGCTATTCTGCCTACTTTGCGCTATTTTCATATTCTCCCGAATTTTCTTGATCTTTTCGTCGTCTCTTGAGCCAACTTGGGTCCCAACACTAAGTTCTCCCCAGTTTCAAACCAACTCACTGGAGTCCTGCACTTCCTACCATACAATGCTTCATAGGGTGTCATCCCAATGCACGAATGGAAGCTATTGTTGTAGGTAAACTCAATCAAAGACAACATGCTATCCCAACTACCCGGTTGTTCCAATACACAAGCCCTTAAAAGATCCTCCAACGACTGTATGGTCCTTTCCGATTGACCATCTGTTTGTGGGTGGTAAGCCGAACTTAGTTTCAACTTAGTTCCCAACGCTGATTGCAAACTAGTCCAAAAGTTTGAAGTGAAACGAGGATCTCTATCCGACACAATGCTCGACGATATCCCATGCAACCGAACAATCTCCTTGATATACAGTTCCACCAATTGCAACAAAGAGTATATCATATTCATTGGTAAAAAGTGTGCAGACTTAGTCAACCGATCCACTATTACCCATATCGAATCATACCCTTTCTGAGTCTTTGGAAAGACCAATACAAAATCCATGGAGATACTATCCCACTTCCAAACGGGAATCTCTAGTGACTGTAACTCTCCCGCTGGCCGCTGATGCTCAATCTTGGCTTTCTGACAGACGAGACAGCTCGAGACATACAAGGCCACATCCTTTTTCAACCAAGACCACCAAAACATCTTTTTCAGGTCTTGGTACATCTTTGTAGTTCCTAGGTGAAAACTTATTTTACTTTTGTGTGACTCCTCCAGAATACTCTTTCGCAATTCTGCATCATGAGGCACACACACACTTCCATTTTATCGCAACAATCCACTAGAATCCGACTCAATATCCGCCTCCTTCCCACTAGCCATCAAATCGTGTTTTACCTTCAACTCCAAATCCTCAACTTGCGTTATTCAGATCCGGTCAAACAATTCATTGGTGACTTTAAGCATACTCAAAATCTTGCTATGGGGTCTCACTTGAATTTCCAAGTTCATATCTCTGAACTCCTCAATTAGTTTCTCTTCATGAACCATCAAAGCCGACATGTGTAAGGACTTCCGACTTAGAGCATCGACCACCACATTGGCCTTTCCCGTATGGTATTGCAAACCAAAAATCATAGTCCTTAAAGAATTCCATCCACCTTCTCTTTCTCATATTCAGTTCCTTTTGATCAAATAAATACTTCAAACTATTGTGGTCGCTGTACACCTCAAACCTTACGCCATATAGATGGTGTCTCCAGATTTTTATGCCAAAGACCACTACAACTAATTCCAAATCGTGTGTAGGGTAGTTTTGCTCATGCATTCTCAACTATCGCGAAACATAAGCAACCACCTTCCTGTCCTGCATCAACACAAAACCCAAACCCTGTTTAGAAGCATCACAATACACACTGAAATCGCGATTCGTACAAGGAAGAACCAACACCGGTGCCATAGTCAACCTCCGCTTCAACTCTTGAAAACTTTATTCACAGCGGATGGTCCACATATACGGTTCTCCTTTTCTGGTAAGCTTAGTTAGAGGTAATGCCAACTTGGAAAACCCCTCTATAAACTTTCTATAGTAATCAGCTAAACCCAGAAAACTCCTGATCTCAGTAACTGACTTGGGTACAGCCCAATCCATAACTGCTTCGACCTTAGAAGGGTCTACTGCTACCCCTTCCTTGGATATTACATGCCGAAGAAAGTTTACCGATTCCAACCAGAAATCACATTTGGACAATTTAGCATACAACCAATTCTTACTCATAAGATTCAGAATAATTCTCAGGTGCTCCGCATGTTCCTCTCGGCTCTTGGAGTAAACTAGAATGTCATCAATAAATACCACTATGAATGAATCCAAATACGGGTGAAAAATCCGATTCATGTAGTCGGTAAATATTGTTGGGGCATTCGTTACACCAAAGGGCATCACCAAATACTCAAAATGTCCATACCACGTCCTAAATGCAGTTTTAGGAATATCCTCCGATTTTACTCGAAGTTGATGTTAACCTGACCGGAGGTCAATCTTGGAAAACACCACCGCTCCCCTCAACTGATCCATCAAGTCATCAATTCTAGGCAACAAATACTTGTTTTTGATAGTGACCTTGTTCAACTGTCTGTAGTTAGTGCACAACCTCATACTCTCATCTTTCTTCTTGACCAACAAGACCGGTGCACCCCACGGTGAGACACTAGGACGAATGAAATTCTTCGCCAACAAGTCTTCCACCTGCTTTTTCAACTCAGCCAACTCTAACGGAGCCATCCTATAAGGAGCTATAGAGATGGATCCTGTTCCACGTACCAAATCAATAGAGAATTCAACTTCTCTGACTAGTGGCAATTCTGGAATATCACCAGGAAATACCTCAGGGAATTCACGAACTATCAGAATATACTCAACTCTAGGTTTCTCAATACCCTCCAGGGATGCCAACAAGACGAACACGACTCCTCCCTCCTTAAAGGAAGTTATGACTCCCTTAGCCGACAACGAATTCACATCCCAAGTCTCCTCAGAAATCTCACCCAGATCTCCGAACACAATAGTTTTATCAGCACAATTAAGCATCACATGGTTTGCTGATAACCAGTTCATTCCCAGAATTAGATCTAACTGGGACAGTGGTAAGCAGATCAAATCCACGATAAATGTTCTACCGTTTACCACTACCGGACATTGAGACACAAACGTCGACACCACCACAGACACACTAGTTGGGGTGGATACGACCAAGTCGAAAGGCAACGACTCAGTTTGCAATTTCATTCTATCCACGCATTCGACAGATACAAAGGAGTGTGTTGCTCCCGAATCAAATAACACTAAAAGAGGAATACCTGCCACCATGCAATTACCTTGGATCAGACCATCAACATCTGATGCCTCCGCACCATTCATGGTAAATACTCTATCGGTGGATCGAGGTCATTTAGCCCTCACAGAATTCACACTATGCCGTAATTTGGGACAATATCTCTTGATATGCCCTTGTCCTCCAAAATGGAAGCATCCATTTCCCGATCCGGGGCAAATATTGCCATAGTGTCCCCGACCACATTTGTTGCACGTAGGGTAGGAGTTTGATCCTCCAACAGTAGTTGTGGTGGCTGGCCTTTGAGAACTATGAGGGCGATGATTGCTAGGTGGTCCATAAGGTCATCGGTCTTCGGCCACCTTCTCCTTAAAACCCTGAATTTCCATGGTTTCCCACCTTTTGAGAAGAGACCTATCATAGCCAAAAAAAGTTTCAAAGGGAAGAAGAGAGTTAGAATCAAGAGTTTTACCTCTTCTCAAGCTTCTAGATGAGTATCAAGGCTCCTTATTCTTGAAAATGCTATCTTCTCTCACTTCTCTTCAATTTCTAACCCTAAAATGTGTTTGGGGTTCCTTATTTAATGTAACAGCGTCAGGTTCTCGCTCAAGCGAGCCCATTCTTGCTCAAGCGAGAAAATTCCGCCCATTTTAAAAACTCAGATCTGACCCTCTCGCTCAAGTGAGGGATTCTCGCTCAAGCGAGAATCTCACAGCCTCTACAGCTTCAGGGTGCCATTTCTCGCCCAAGCGAGACAACTCTCGCTCAGGCGAGACCACTCTCGCTCAGGCGAGACCACTCTCGCTCAAGCGAGGATCTTATCGCTCAAGCAGAATCCTCTAGTATAGTCTAGTATTTCACTCACCTAGGTGAGCCATTCTCGCCTAGGGGACAACTTTCTCGCTCAAGTGAGAATCTCAGGACTGACACTCTAATTTATAATTTCAAATTCAGGGTGTCACAATAACCGATTATTGAGAGCCGCTACACCAAGAGTAACCAATTACTCAATGTGAAAATTTATTACTAAGTTGGACAAAATATTTGGGTAAACGATTACCCCTATGCTGTAATCGATTACTAAGAGTTGTTACACCAATTTTTCAGATTCAAACTAAACAGATTTCATCCCAAATGAAATGGTTTCTTTCCAAACATATCCTACCATTTTATAAAGGTGTTATGGCTGATTGGAAAGCCTATTTAAAGGCATTGAAACTCACGATTCAATACACAACTCAAATACAGCTCACATACACAAATATAAATTTTCTGAAACACTTTTTCTGCAACTTGCTCTTTAACTTTCAGATTAATTTTTTGAATTTGTTTTAAGTGCGTGTTTCAAAATTTTCAAACATTCTGAGCATTATAACTAAGTATATAAAGAGTTGTTGGATTGCAAGAGATTATACATTTCATATCTTGTATAGGAAATCCTTGTAACACCCTGAATTTATATTTCTTAAGATGTTGTAACAGTCCTGAAGAGTGGGACATGCTGCTAGATTCTCGCTTGAGCGGGAGGGCCTCACCCAAGCGAGAGGGTCAGAACTTCTCCCAGTATTTTATCTGGAAATCTTGCTTGAGCGAGAAAGGGCTCGCCTGGGCGAGAGATGGCTCACCTGGGTTAGTGGGAAACTGGGATATACTGAAGGATTCTCGCCTGGGCGAAGGAGAGGGGTGTTGACACTGGAGGATCCTCGCTTGAGCGGAATCCCTCGCTTGAGTGAGAGCGTTAGTTTTGAGTTTTTTTAAAATGGGCGGGATTTTCTCGCTTGAGCGAGAGTAGGCTCACTTGAGCGAGAACCCGACGATTGAAACTTAAAATAGAAACCCCAAACACTTTTAGGGTTAGAACTTTGGAGAGAATAAAGAGAAGAGAGCATTTTCAAGAGCAAGGATTCGTGAGAATCATCTAGAGGCTTGAGAAGAGGTAAATCTCTTGATTCTAACTTTCTTCTTCCCTTTCAAACTTGTTTTGGGTGTATGGGATCTTTTCTAAAAATGTGAGAAACCATGAAAACTCTTCATTTGGGGTTGTGGTCTGTTTTATTTAGTTTTTCTATTGTAAACTCTTGATTTAGAGTTGGTATTCGTAAAATGGAAAGAGTTTGTGGGTTGATTCATGAAAACCCCAAAACCCCAAAATGAAAATGTGGTTAAAGAGGAAAATGGGTGAAATGGTAGATGTAGAAGATGAGTAGGCGTTCTAATGTAAAATAGAAGATATATATGTATGTTTTAATGTTTGGAAACTTCTAATGAAAGTGGTTTTGGAAACATTGGAAATATGTGAATATCATATATGTTTGCGAATGTAATATGAATTGTGTGTATATTATTGTGAATGAATTACTAACTTTTGTTGTTGTTTGGTGGGGATGAGGAAAGATCCTAAGGTTGGAGGAGGTAGCGAATGAAACTTGTAAAGTTACCCAAAACCGACCCCAACACTCACCAATGTAAGGATAAGTCTTTAACTTGTACATTGTATAAGAAAATGTGTGGATTTTCTGGTTATAAATTGATTGTGAATCAATGAAAAGAAAACATATTTTTAGCTACCCACAAGTGGTGTAGCGACTTTGGCTCAAGTTATGTAGCAAACTTTGGCTCAAGTTATGTAGCAAACTTTGGCTCAAGTTATGTAGCAAAATTTGGCTCAAGTGATGTAGCAAACTTTGGCTCAAGTGATGTAGCAAACTTTGGCTCAAGTGATGTAACAAACTTTGGCTGAAGTTATGTAGCACGATTTCAAATATATAAACTGCTAAAATGGTTTTATGTATTATTATTCTAAATTTCTTACTTAGCACTATTAAAATGTGGATTAACGTATATTGACATTTATTGAATTAACGACTTACTCTTTTGTGTTTTCTTTATGTATTTGTCAATGTTAATCCCATTGCAGGTAAACGAATGATTAGAGATGCTTGATTATAAGTTTTAGAGACTTTGATGATTAAACTCTATGATTTTAATTATTCTTGCACTACCTAAATATTTGTTGACTTTGATTGTAACTATGGGCACATAAATTTTGTAACCCTTCGTCTTGACATATGATGACCTCTATTATGATATATATGCGAATTATGTTTTCTGCAATTAAGGGTAGCCACGACATGAAACTAAAATTATATGTTTAGAGTTATGAGATAACTAAAGAAATTGATGATTTAAAAATTAAAAGAAATGTATGTATGGTATAACATGGGGAAATCAAGCAGAAAAGAGTAAAATAAATGAAAAAAAATTTCAAGGGTAGAATTTGGGTCCTTACAATCTTTGCCATTGTTAAAGTTTTTCTTCAAAGTTTGTGTAAAACTTTCTATCACAAGGGTGTGACTAGAAAGGGGATAGAGTCACTTGGAAATGTTTTTTTTCCAAGAGAGTGAGTAAGGTACAAGGAATTCTCGGGGTGAGAAATTGTAATTACTACTCTTGATATCTAGTGAAGAAATCTCTTGTGCTGCAAGAGTACCGAATGTAACATTCGGTAGACAAGGAGGTGAACTAGTATAAAATTCTTTTTGTACTCTCTTCTCCTTTATCTCCTTGAATTTTATTTGATATTTTTCTGCATTATCTTTTCGCTGCTACTAACTCTGAAATTGTAGAAAAATTAGTCACAATTTTAAGTCAACTAATTCACCCCCTCTTAGTTGCTATCTTAGTCTTACAATTGGCACCAGAGCTTTTTTTGAGTAATTTATTCTCAAAATTGATCATGTTTCTAAGATGGCCTCAAGATCATTTCTAGAAGAAGGTTCCAACATCAATTGTCCTCCAAGCTTTGTTGAAGAATGCTACGACTTTTGGATAATAAGAATGTGAAAGACCCTATGAACCTTTCAAGGTTGTTAGTAGTGTGAGGGAAGTATAGCCAAAGTCTTCATGGAATGATGAAGACAAGAAGAAGGTGCAATACAATCTCAAAGTGAAAAACATCCTCACTTCATCACTTGACATTGATGAATTCTTTAGAATATCAAACTGCAAATCGACTAAAGAAATGTGGGATACTTTAGAGACTACACACGAAGGAACTGAGGAAGTTAAAAGGTCAAGACTCAATACTCTCTCTCAGGAATACAATTTTTTTTTATGAAGTCTGGAGAAAAAATAATTGATCTCCAAAAGAGATTTACTTACCTTACAAATCATATTATTGCAATTGGTAAGGTATTGTCAAACAATGATTTGAACTTAAAAATTCTCACATCACTCTTTAGACAATGGCAACCGAAAGTA
Organism: Lupinus albus; assembly: GCA_009771035.1. Taxonomy (NCBI): domain Eukaryota; kingdom Viridiplantae; phylum Streptophyta; class Magnoliopsida; order Fabales; family Fabaceae; genus Lupinus; species Lupinus albus. The sequence goes on along the minus strand of CM020019.1, from coordinate 11,569,509 downwards.
ACAACCATTTCGGAAAAGAAAAGTTTATCGAAAATGTCCTTGGCTACTTTATTTGGTAAATTGCAGGAACATGAATTGGAACTCAACCAACTTGATCAATATGAAGAACAAGAAAAGAAAAAGAAAAATATCTCTCTCAAAGCAAAGGCAGATAAATATGACTCATCGGGAGATGAATCAGAAAAAAGAAGAGATGGAAGACATTAGCCTCTTGGTAAGGAAATTTAGCAACTTCCTTAAAAGTAACAAAAGCGCCAAAAATGCTCAAATGAAGAAATTCACCAAAAACAATGATGCCTCCACTTCAAACCAAAATTTCACATGTTTTGAATGTGGAAAGCCTGGTCACATGAAGATGAAATGTCCAAACCTGAAAAAGAATCTCTTCAAAGGGAAGAAGGAAATGAGAACCGGACGAAGAGTTTACAAAGCTTGAGAAGACAATGATACCAGTTCTACATCTGAACCAGAAAATGAAGAACAAACCCATCTCTCACTAATGACATCTCATCATTCTAATGATGAAGAGGTAAGTAAAACTACACCATTTTCTTCTTCTGAATTACAATTGGCATTTAATGACTTGCATGATGAATACGTCAAACTCACTAAATTAATTTTAAAACAGAAAACCGAGTCAAAAGTATTCAGAAATAAATCATCATCCTATTCATGTCAAAACTGTATTACTCTTGAAAAGAAAGTTTCATCATTAAATCTTGAACTTACTAAATTAAACAAGAGTAGCAAAAATCTAGACAAAATAATTAAATATCAAAGACATGCTACAGACGAAGAGGTCTAGGCTATTCTAATAGCCAAGTTTCTAAGAAACAAAATGTCTCAACAAAAATAAACTTTCAAAAACAAAGTATTCATGCATCAAATTGTAAAAACAATAAATCTAGAATACATAAGCATCATCCCATATGAACTTATTGTAAGAACCATGGGCATACACCAAATGTTTGCCTGATTAGAAAATATGGTATACCCTTAGGTCATTATAGACAGATAGAGAAATGTGCTAACCATGTAGGACCCAAAGAAAATTCGGTACCTAATACCACTTTACCTGTTTTGTAGGATAATTTGAGAGTCGTCTGCAATATATGGTACTTGGACAGTGACTGCTCAAAACACATGACGGGCAACAAAGACAAATTATATGTCCTTACTCCAAGGGACAAAGGATATGTCACATATGGTGACAACAACAAAGGAAAATACTTGGAGTTGGTAGAATCAGTAAGCCACCGTCATCAACCATAGAAGGAGTACTATATGTCGTGGGACTCAAGCACAATTTGTTGAGCATAAATCAACTATGCGACAAAGGATTCTATTTGGCATTCTACCCGGATAAGTGCACCATTGAAAGTAAGGATTCTAGAAACTCCAAACTAGTTGGTAAGAGAATAAATAATATATATATATATATATATATGATTGATCTAGATGATTCTTCTTTACGAATAAAATGTTTAGTTGTTAATAATAATAATGATGCATGGCTTTGGCATATAAGATTTGCTCATATTCACATGGATCATTTAAGTAAACTGATTAAGAAAGATTTAGTTGTTGGTTTACCCAAAATGAAGTTTGTTAAAGACCAATTATGTAGTGCTTGTCAAAAGGGTAAACAAACAAAAACTTATTTCAAACCTAAGCATATGGTTTCTTCCGATAGACCATTGAAGTTACTACATATGGACTTATTTGGCCCCCCAAGGACCAAAAGTTATGGTGGTAACTACTATGCTCTTGTTATAGTTGTAAGGACCCAAATTCTACTCTTGAAATGTTTTCCTTATTTTATTCAATTTTCATGCATTTTCCTATAACTAACAGTTATAAATTTAATAACCTTATTTTAAACCTCGCTTTCCTCTTCACACTCAATTTATAAATCAATATCGACATACACATTCGTTTAACAGAAAAACATAATTCATATTAATGCATCTCAGTAACTACCGCATACAACTAGCTATGAGATTCCAAAATACCCATAGCTACAAATATTCAGAGTTACAAATATTCATGACTACCAACATGTACAAATATCACGTACATGATTACAAATATTCAGTTCAAAACACAATCAGTTTGATTACAAAACAATAAAGATAAGGGCTTCAAAAACTAAAAGCCTCTAAGCTCCTAATCAAGACATCCTTAAATCTTCCACCTACATGTAATGGGATTAACATTGACAATTCACAGAAAACACAAAGGAATAAGTCGTTAACTCAATAAATGACAATATACATTAATCCACATTTTAATAAGGCTAAGTAAACAATTTAGAGTTAAATATACTTAAAACCATTTCCATCGTTTATACTTTTTGAAAATCATGCTACATAACTTGAGCCAAAGTTTGCTACATTGCTTGAGCCAAAGCTTGTTACATCGCTTGAGCCAAAGCTTGCTACATCGCTTGAGCCAAAGCTTGCTACATCGCTTGAGCCAAAGCTTGCTACATCGCTTGAGCCAAAGCTTGCTACATCGCTTGAGCCAAAGCTTGCTACATCGCTTGAGCCAAAGCTTGCTACATCGTTTGAGCCAAAGCTTGCTACATCGCTTGAGCCAAAGCTTGCTACATCGCTTGAGCCAAAGCTTGCTACATCGCTTGAGCCAAAGTGTGCTACATCGCTTGAGCCAAAGCTTGCTACATCGCTTGAGCCAAAGCTTGCTACATCGCTTGAGCCAAAGCTTGCTACATCGCTTGAACCAAAGCTTGCTACATTACTTAAGCCAAAGTTTGCTACATCGCTTGAGCCAAAGCTTGCTACATTACTTGAGCCAAAGTTTGCTACATCGCTTGAGCCAAAGCTTGCTACATTACTTGAGCCAAAGTTGCTAACCAATCGTGGTCGGCTAAAACGAGTTTTCTTTTCATTGATACACCATCAATTCATAAACAGTAAATCCATGCAATCCTTATTACAAACATACCCATATATGTTTATAATAAATAAGTGGTTCACAACTTGATCATTATCCACAACCAGAAAATCCACACATTTTCTATTACAATGCACAAGTTAAAGACTTATCCTTACCTTGGTGAGTGTTGGGTTTGGTTCTTGGTAATTTCGCAAGTTCCACAGACACCTCCTCCAACTTTAGGATCTTTCCTCATTCCCTCCATGTAACACAATGTTAGTCATTTATTCCAAATAACACATAAACAACTCATATTGCATCTTTAACCATACAAGAGATTTCACACATTTTCAATGTCTCTAAACTACTTTCATTATAAGTTTACAAACACCTAAAACATACATATACATCTCATATTTCAACATTGAAATGCATACTCATCTTCTACATCTAACATTTTACCCATTTCCCTCTTTAACCACATTTTCATTTTAGGGTTTTGGGGTTTTCATGAATCAACCCACAAACTCTTTCCATTCTTGAAATACCAACTCTAAACCAAGAGTTTAGAAGAGAAAAACAACATAAAACGAACCATAACTCAAAAAGATGAGTTTCCATGGTTTCTCACATTTTGAGAAGAGATCCATAACATCCAAAACAAGTTTCAAAGGGAAGAAGAGAGTTAGAATTAAGAGTTTTACCTCTTCTCAAGCTCCTTGAGGATTCACAAGTCTCTTTGCTCCTGATAATACTCCCTTCTCTCACTTCTATCTAGGTTATCCCCCAAAAATGTGTTTGGGGGATCCCTATTAAATGCAACAGCGTCGGGTTCTCGCTCAAGCGAGAAAATCCCGCCCATTTTAAAAACTCAGATCTGACCCTCTCGCTCAAGCGAGAATCTCACAACCTCTACAACTTCAGGATTGCCATTTCTCGCCCAGGCGAGACAACTCTCGCTCAGGCGAGATCACTCTCGCTCAAGCGAGGATCCTCTCGCTCAAGTGAGGATCCTCTCGCTCAAGCAATCCTTCATGAGAGTAGTCCCGACTACCGGAATTGGTAGAGTACTGAAGTCTCGTAAGATGACTCCGAGATTTATTGGGCCATATCAAGTATTGAAAAGAATTGGGCCGGTAGCTTATCGGATTGCTTTACCTCCGTTATTGTCGAATCTCCATAACATGTTTCATGTGTCTCAATTGAGGAAATATGTTGGGGATCCATCTCATGTGGTTGAGTCTGATCAGATAGAGTTGAAAGATAACTTGACTTTTACAACGTTTCCCGTGAGAATCATGGATACCAGTATCAAAAGATTGAGAGGCAAGGAGATTGCCTTTGTGAAGGTATTGTGGAGCCAAGTGGACGAAGGATATGTTACTTGGGAGGTGGAGCGTGAGATGAGGGAGGATTACCCTCATTTGTTTGAATCGAGGTATGTTTAAATTTTCGAGGACGAAAATTCTTATAAGAGGGGAGGATTGTAACACCCTAAATTTACGTCTTTAAACATTATAGTATCAGTCATGAGATTCTCGCTTAAGCGAGGTATTCTCGCCTGGGCGAGGAAGGCTCACCTGGGAGGGTGAAATCCTGGGCTATACTGGAGGATTCTCGCCTGAGCGAGAGTTGGCTCGCTTGAGCGAGAAAGGCTCAACTGGAAGGGTGAAATCATGGGCTATACTGATGGATTCTCGCCTGGGCGAGAAAAGTGACAATTTGGACCTGTCGAGGCTGTAAGATTCTCGCCTGAGCGAGAGAACCGTCGCTTGAGTGAGAGAACCCTCGCTTGAGCGAGAGATGCCTCGCCTGGGCGAGAGTTCCCTCGCATGGGCGAGAGTTCCCTCGCATGGGCGAGAGGGTCATATCTGAGTTTTTAAAATGGGCGGGATTTTCTCGCTTGAGCGAGAATGACCTCGCTTAAGCGAGAACCCGACGCTGTTACATTAGAAAGGGAACCCCAAACACAACGTAAGGTTTAGAAAAGAAGAAGGGTGAGAGAAGAGAGTTTTTTCAAGGATAAGAAGCTTGGATACTCATCTAAGAGCTTGAGAAGAGGTAAAACTCTTGATTCTAACTCTCTTCTTCTATTTGAAACCTATTTTGGGTATGTTGGATCTCTTCTCAAAATGAGGGAAACCATGGAAACTCATCCTTTCGAGTTATGGTTCGTTTTATGTTGTTTTATCTTGTAAACTCTTGGTTAGAGTTAGTATTTCAAGAATGGAAAGGATTTGGGGGTTGATTCATAAAAACTCCAAAACCCTAAGGTGAAAATGTGGTAAAAGGGGAAAATGAGTAAAATGCTAGAGGTAGAAGATGAGTTTACTTTCTAATGATGAAATATTAGATGAATATGTATGTTTTAGATGGTTGTAAACTTATGATGAAAGTTTATAAACATTGAAAATATGATAAATATCTTGTATGGTTAAATGATGCAATATGAGTTATTTATGTGATATTGGAATAAATGACTAACATTTTGTTATATGGGGGGAATGAGGAAAGATCCTAAAGTTGGAGGAGGTGTCAGTGGAACTTGCGAAGTTGCCAAGAACCAAAACCAACACTCACCAAGGTAAGGAGGAGTCTTTAAATAGCATATTGAAATGGATAATATGTGGATTTTCTGATTGTGTATAATGATAATGTGATGAATCACTTAGTTATGGTAAACATATATGGGTATGTTTATGATAATGGAACGCGTGGATTTATGGTTTAGGGATGGATGATGTATCAATGAAAAGAAAATATCTTTTTAGCCGACCATAATTGGTTAGCGACTCTGGCTCAAGTTATGTAGCGATGCTTTGGCTCAAGCTATGTAGCAAAACTTTGGCTCAAGTTATGTAGCGATACTTTGTCTTAAGTTATGTAGCGATGTTTTGGCTCAAGCTATGTAGCAAAACTTTGGCTCAAGTTATGTAGCAATACTTTGGCTCAAGTTATGTAGCGATGCTTTGGCTCAAGCTATGTAGCAAAACTTTGGCTCAAGTTATGTAGCGATACTTTGGCTTAAGTTATTTAGCGATACTTTGGCTCAAGTTATGTAGCGATACTTTGGCTCAAGTTATGTAGCGATACTTTGGCTCAAGTTATGTAGCGATACTTTGGCTCAAGTTATGTAGCGATACTTTGGCTCAAGTTATGTAGCGATGCTTTGGCTCAAGCTATGTAGCAAAACTTTGGCTCAAGTAATGTAGCATAAATGAATTTATAAAAAAAATGGTTTACTAACCCCTTTGAAATATGAATTATCTTATAATGGTATTTATCGTTTTGATGACTTACTCATTTATATGTTGTGTGTATTTGCCATTGATAATCCCATTGCAGGTAAACATGATAGTTGAGGATGCTTGGTTCGAGGCTTTGGGAGCTTAGGACTTGGATCCTCTATTTTTGCTTTTTGTGTTGTAAAATTGCTATTTGGATGATTGTATTCGTAACCATTTAACTTACTATATTTTTTGTAATGCTGGATATTAGTAACTATGGGTGTTTTGGAAACCCATAGTTAAACATATGCGGTAATTACCGATGAAAGTTATATTTGAATTATGTTTTCCGCAACATGAGATATATGTTAACATAATGTACTATAAAGGTAGTTTGACGAAGTGATTTTGAGGGAATTAGAGTAAGATGTGTCGTGTATGTATAAAAAGATTAATATAAAGGAAAAAATTTCAAGGGTAGAATTTGGGTCCTTACAATATGGTATCAGAGCATAGTTAATTCTACGGCTTAGGGTATGGCCTTACATACTTCTTTGTGATCTGTATGTGCTTGAATTGCTTAGTTGGCATTGACTGTTGTGTGCTTATGTGACACTTACCTTATTAGAAAAGTGGTTACTGACTAGTACTTGAGTACATGTACCTATGGCAAGAAGGGGAAGAGGAGCGAGTCAGAATGTTCCGAACGATCTGTTGGCACAGATGGTGGCCGCATTACAACAGGTTAACGAGAACTTGCACAATCTGAACCAGATCCCCGTGCCAAGTCCTAGCTCACAACCTTTAGTTCCACCGGGGCCGGCCGAGTACCGTGGGTTGAATGAGTTTCACAAGTAGAATCCTAGCCATTTCCAAGGTGGGTTCGCTCCTGAAGCGGCGAACGAGTGGATTAAAGACTTGGAACGCATATTTCGAGCCATGGGTTGTAGTGACGTTTAGAAGGTGACGTATGTTTCTTATATGTTGATGACGGAGGCTGAAAATTGGTGGGAATTTACTCAGCGGCAGATGGAAACGGAGGGGCGAGTGATTACATGGATTGCCTTCAAGGAGAAATTCCCTCAGAAATATTTTCATGCTGATCTAAAGAGGAAGAAGGAAATGGAGTTTCTGAGGTTGGAACAAGGTAACATGTCTGTGGGAGAGTATGCGGCTAAGTTTGAGGAATTGGCCCGGTTTTGTCCATACGTTGAGTTGGAAGTAGACGGGAGATCCAAATGTTCTAAGTTTGAATCGGGCCTGAAGCCCAACCTAAAAAGGATGTTCGGGCATCAAGAAATCGTGGATTTTGTCACCCTGGTAAACAAGTGCAGGATGTATGAGGACAACCTGACTAAAGATGAAGTGGTGACTCCTCGAACCAATCCTCCGAGACACTTTGGGCATCAAAGGAGTTATGGAAAGGGGAAGGGTTAGGTTTTCCGAGAGGAACAAAAACCATACTCCCTTAATGCTGGGAATCAGGGAAATAGTTCGCATGGGCCGAGGCCACATGCAAAGGCAGGAGGATCACAAGTTCAGTCTCCGTCCTTTTGCAACAAGTGCGGCAAGAATCATATTGGTGAGTTGTGCCCTGGGACGACACTTAGCTGCTTCTACTGCAAGGAAGCTGGGCACATCAAACGATATTGTCCTAAGCTACTGCAGGGCGTGAATGCTGTGAGGGCTGAATGACCTTGAACCACTGGTAGAGTGTTCACCATGAGTGGTGTAGAGACATCGGGTGTAGATGACATGATAAAAGGTAATTGCATGGTTGTAGGTATCCCTCTTTTAGTGTTGTTTGATTCGGGAGCGACACACTCCTTTGTATCTATTGAATGCATGGATAGACTGAAATTGCAAACTGAGTCGTTGCCTTTCGACTTGGTCGTATCCACCCCAACTGATGTGCATGTGGTGGTGTCGACAGTTGTGTCTCGATGTTCGGTAGTGGTAAACGGTAGGACATTTACCGCAGATTTAATCTGCTTACCCCTATCCCAGTTAGATCTAATTCTGGGGATGGACTGGTTGTCGACAAATCATGTGATGCTTAATTGTGCTGATAAGACAGTGGTATTCGGAAATCCGGATGAGATTTCTGATGAGGCTAGTTATATGAGGCCATTGTCGGCTAAAGGGGTCAGAACTTCTTGTAAAGAGGGAGGAGTCGTGTTTATGCTGTTGGCATCCCTATAGGGTATCGAGAAATCTAAAGTGGAAGATATCCCGATAGTTTATGAATTTTCGGAGGTATTTCCTGGTGATATTCCGGAGTTGCCTCTAGTGAGAGAAGTTGAATTCTCCATCGACTTGGTACCTGGAATAGGGTCCATCTCTATAGCTCCTTATAGGATGGCACCATTAGAGTTAGCTGAATTGAAGAAGCAGGTTGAGGACTTGTTGGCGAAGAAATTTATTCGTCCTAGCGTCTCGCCATGGGGTGCGCCGGTTTTGTTGGTTAAGAAGAATGATGGTAGTATGCGGTTGTGTACCGACTACCGACAGCTGAACAAATTTACTATTAAGAACAAGTATCTGTTGCCTCGGATTGATGACTTGATGGATCAATTGAGAGGAGCAGTAGTGTTTTCGAAGATTGATCTTCGGTCAGGGTACCACCAACTTCATGTGAAGTCGTAAGACATTCCTAAAACTTCTTTTAGGACAAGGTATGGTTATTTTGAATATTTGGTCATGCCTTTTGGTGTAACGAATGCCCCAGCAATATTTACCAACTACATGAATCGGATTTTTCATTCGTATTTGGATTCATTCGTAGTGGTATTTATTGATGTCATTTTGATTTACTCCAAAAGCCGAGAGGAACATGCTGAGCACCTGATGATTGTGCTAGAACTTCTTAGTAAGAATTGGTTGTACGCGAAGCTGTCCAAATGTGATTTCTAGTTGGAATCGGTAAATTTTCTTGGACATGTAATATCCAAGGAAGGAGTGGCAATAGATCCTTCTAAGGTGGAAGCGGATATGGAATGGGCAGTACCCAAGTCAGTTACTGAAATCTGAAGTTTTATGGGTTTGGCTGGTTATTATCGAAAATTCATTGAGGGATTTTCGAAGTTGGCACTACCGTTGACTAAGCTCACCAGGAAGGGGGAAACTTATGTGTGGACAGTCCGTTGTGAGGAGAGTTTCCAAGAATTGAAACGGAAGTTGACTACAGCGTCAGTGTTGGTTCTTCCTTGTACTGATCGGGATTTCAGTGTTTATTGTGATGCTTCCAAGCAAGGGTTGGGTTGCGTGTTGATGCAAGAAGGGAAGGTTGTTGCCTATGCTTCTCGACAATTGAGAATGCATGAGCAAAACTACCCTACCCACGATCTTGAATTAGCTGCAATGGTCTTTGCCTTAAAAATCTGGAGACACCATCTTTATGGCGTGAGATTTGAGGTATACAGCGACCACAAGAGTTTGAAGTACCTATTTCATCAAAAGGAATTGAACATGAGACAGAGGAGGTAGATGGAATTCCTTAAGGATTACGATTTTGGGTTGCAGTACCATCCGGGAAAGGCCAATGTGGTGGCGTATGCTCTAAGTTGAAAGTCTTTATACATGTCGGCTTTGATGGTTAGGGAAGGGAAACTGATTGAAGAGTTCAGAGATATGAACTTGGAAGTTCAGATAAGGCCTCATAGTATGATGATGAATGCTGAAGGTCACCAATGAACAGTTTGATCAAATCCGACTAATGCAAGTTGAGGATATCGAGATAATGGCTAAACGGGATTTGATGCTAAGTGGCAAGGAAATTGATTTCGCATCGGACCCTAGTGGAATGTTGCGTTACAAAGGGAGAGTGTGTGTGCCTCGTGATGAGAAATTACGGAAGGATATTTTAGAGGAGTCCCATAAGAGCAAACTGAGTTTTCACCCGGGAACCACGAAGATGTATCAAGATTTGAAGACACTGTTTTGGTGGTCTAGGTTGAAAAGGGATGTGGCTTTGTATGTCTCGAGTTGTTTGGTGCGTCAGAAAACCAAGATTGAGCATCAACGACCAGCGGGAGAGTTACAATCCCTAGAAATTCCCGTTTGGAAGTGGGATAATATATCCATGGACTTTGTATCGGGTTTTCCGAAGACTCAAAAAGGATATGATTCGATATGGGTGATCGTGGATCGATTAACTAAATCTGCACATTTTCTGCCTATGAATATGAGGTATTCTTTGGAGCGATTGGCGGAACTGTACATCCGGGAAATAGTTCATTTGCATGGGATACCGTCGAGCATTATATTGGATAGGGATCCCCGTTTCACTTCGAACTTTTGGATTAGTTTGCAGTTCGCATTGGGAACTAAGTTGAAGTTGAGTTCAACTTATCATCCACAAACGGACGGTCAATCAGAAAGAACAATACAGTCATTGGAGGATCTTCTAAGGGCTTGCGTCTTGGAACAACCAAGGAGTTGGGATGACATGTTGCCTCTGATTGAATTTACCTACAACAATAGCTTCCATTCGAGTATTAGAATGGCACCTTATGAGGCGTTGTATGGTAGGAAGTGCCGAACTCTAGTGAGTTGGTTTGAGACTGGGGAGAACTTGATATTGGGGCCCGAACTGGTCCAAGAGACGACGGATAAGATCAAGAAAATCCGGGAGAATATGAGGATCGCCCAGAGTCGGCAGAAAAGCTATTACGATAAGAGGCGGAAACCTCTTGAGTTTAATAAGGGAGATCATGTTTTCATGAGAGTAGTCCCGACTACCGGAATTGATAGAGTATTGAAGTCTCGCAAGCTGACTCCGAGATTTATTGGGTCATATCAAGTATTGAAAAGAATTGGGCCGGTAGCATATCGGATTGCTTTACCTCCGTTATTGTCGAATCTCCATAACGTGTTTCATGTGTCTCAATTGAGGAATTATGTTGGGGATCCATCTCATATGGTTGAGTCTGATCAGATAGAGTTGAAGGATAACTTGACTTTTACAACGTTTCCCGTGAGAATCATGGATACCAGTATCAAAAGATTGAGAGACAAGAAGATTGCGTTGGTGAAGGTATTGTGGAGCCAAGTGGACAAAAAAGATGCTACTTGGGAGGTGGAGCGTGAGATGAGGGAGGATTACCCTCATTTGTTTGAATCGAGATATGTTTAAATTTTCGGGGACGAAAATTCTTATAAGAGGGGGAGGATTGTATCACCCTAAATTTACGTCTTTAAAAATTATAGTATCAGTCATGAGATTCTCGCTTGAGCGAGGTATTCTCGCCTGGGCGAGGAAGGCTCACCTGGGAGGGTGAAATCTTGGGCTATACTGGAGGATTCTCGCCTGAGCGAGAGTTGGCTCACTTGAGCGAGAAAGGCTCAACTAGAAGGGTGAAATCCTGGGCTATACTTATGGATTCTCGCTTGAGCGAGAGTTGGCTCGCCTAGGCGAGAAAAGTGACAATTTGAACCTATCGAGACTGTAAGATTCTCGCCTGAGCGAGAGAACCCTCGCTTGAGCGAGAGATGCCTCGCCTGGGTGAGAGTTCCCTCGCCTGGGCGAGAGGGTCAGATCTGAGTTTTTAAAATGGGCGGGATTTTCTCACTTGAGCGAGAATGAGCTCGCTTAAGCGAGAACCCGACGCTGTTACATTAAAAAGGGAACCCCAAACACAACCTAAGGTTTAGAAAAGAAGAAGGGTGAGAGAAGAGAGTTTTTTCAAGGACAAGAAACTTGGATACTCATCTAAGAGCTTGAGAAGAGGTAAAACTCTTGATTCTAACTCTCTTCTTCTCTTTGAAACCTATTTTGGGCATGTTGGATCTGTTCTCAAAATGAGGGAAACCATGGAAACTCATCCTTTCGAGTTATGGTTCATTTTATGTTGTTTTATCTTGTAAACTCTTGGTTTAGAGTTAGTATTTCAAGAATGGAAATGATTTACGGGTTGATTCATAAAAACTCCAAAACCCTAAGGTGAAAATGTGGTAAAAGGGGAAAATGAGTAAAATGCTAGAGGTAGAAGATGAGTTTACTTTCTAATGATGAAATATTAGATGAATATGTATGTTTTAGATGATTGTAAACTTATGATGAAAGTAGTTTATAAACATTGAAAATATGATAAATATCTTGTATGGTTAAATGATGCAATATGAGTTATTTATGTGATATTGGAATAAATGACTAACATTTTGTTATATGGTGGGAATGAGGAAAGATCCTAAAGTTGAAGGAGGTGTCAGTGAAACTTGCGAAGTTGCCAAGAACCAAACCCAACACTCACCAAGGTAAGGAGGAGTCTTTAAATAGCATATTGAAATGGATAATATGTGGATTTTCTGATTGTGTATAATGATAATGTGATGAATCGCTTAGTTATGGTAAACATATATGGGTATGTTTATGATAATGGAACGCGTGGATTTACGGTTTACGGATGGATGATATATCAATGAAAAGAAAATATGTTTTTAGCCGACCATAATTGGTTAGCGACTTTGACTCAAGTTATGTTACGATGCTTTGGCTCAAGCTATGTAGCAAAACTTTGGCTCAAGTTATGTAGCGATACTTTGGCTCAAGTTATGTAACGATGTTATGGCTCAAGCTATGTAGCAAAACTTTGGCTCAAGTTATGTAGCGATACTTTGGCTCAAGTTATGTAGCGATACTTTGACTCTGGCTCAAGCTATGTAGCAAAACTTTGGCTCAAGTAATGTAGCATAAATGAATTTATAAAACAAATGGTTTACTAACCCCTTTGAAATATGGATTATCTTATAATGGTATTTATCATTTTGATGACTTACTCATTTATATGTTGTGTGTATTTTCCATTGATAATCCCATTGTAGGTAAACAGGGTAGTTGATGATGCTTGGTTCGAGGCTTTGGGAGCTTTGGACTTGGATCCTCTATTTTTGCTTTTTGTGTTGTAAAATTGCTATTTGGATGATTGTATTCGTAACCATTTAACTTACTACATTTTTGTGTAATGTTGGATATTAGTAACTATGGGTGTTTTGGAAACCCATAGTTAAACATATGCGGTAATTACCGATGAAAGTTATATATGAATTATGTTTTCCGCAACATGAGATATATGTTAACATAATGTACTATAAAGGTAGTTTTACGAAGTGATTATGGGGGAAATTAGAGTAAGATGTAGAGTGTATGTATAAAAAGATTAAAATAAAGGAAAAAATTTCAAGGGTAGAATTTGGATCCTTACAATGTGGGACTTGCGAATTTTTTCTAATTCTTTCAATGTGGGACTTGTGAATTTTTCTAAATTCTTCCAATGTTGGACTTTTGAGATTTTCAATTTCACGTCCAAATGACTCCACTAATGATATCCAACTACAGTTCCAACAATTTCCATATGATCATAAACATTATTAAGCAATCATATACACTCCCAACCACAATCCCATACATTCCTAAAAACAAAAACAAATAACAAGTTCAACTCACAGTTCATAGAATTACAACCACAGTGCATGTAACGAAATAATAAGAGCAAAACCTTATTCCAATTCGTGGAATTGAACCTTGTATCTTTGACTGTGTTGATTCACACAAAAAAATTAATTCCTTAAGTTCATATAACCATTTCAAGTCACCATAAACGTACAAAAAAATTCAACATTGCAACCAATTATGTTTCTTAAGCATAAATTTCAGCCAAAACATTCAGTATACAAATCAAGTTCATAAAATTGCAAACAAAATATTAAAAAAACATAGCTCCCCTCTTTCTTTATTTTCAGACGTGTAGGAATGGACCTTTCTCAAATTGAATAAAGCCCACACAAATCCTCTAAAGCTGAAATTTAAAAATCATAAAAATATGCTATTTGATGTGGTTGTTTTTTTATAATAGAATTTCTAATGTTTTTCATTATCCTAACTCATTCATAAAAATGATTAACCGAAGTACATAAAAGTAAATAAACTAGTAATCTTAACCTTGGCTATGAGTAAAGCAGTGGTTTCTTAAATTAAAACTATTTTTTAAAGAATTCAATAGTGGGTTTACGACTAGTGAGTATATCACTTCTTATTTCGAGTCGAGAATCGGTCACAGTCACTTGTACTGCTTATGCTATTTATCGAAGTAAGAAATAATTAATAATCAATGTCCACTTTTCACTAATAGAATTTTCTCTTTAAAATGTGTTATTTTAAAATAAAAATGCTTTTGGGATTTAATAGCGAGGTTACAACTCGTATTACATCTTTCTCCTTACTTCGAGCTGAGAACCGGTTGCGGTCACTTGTACTGATTCTGCTATTTATCGAAGTGGAAAGAGGGTAAGTAATCAATGTTGACTCGTCGTCTATTAGCTCCACTTCAATTAAATTCAAACCAAATTTTAATAATTTTCAATCAAACTAATTTTTTAATCAAACCAATTCGACAAACGATTTTCTAAAGAACTACGTAGTTTTGATTCCCCTATTGCACCTAGGGATACGTAGGAGCAAGATAAACTTTTTTCAGACACAAAAATAAAAAATAAACATTTTGTTTTAATCAATTTAATTCTAATAAAGTAAGGGTAAATTAAAAGTATGCAATTAGTTAGGGTACCGTTTAATAATGGGCGGACGGGGTGCTAATACCTTCCCCGATCCGTAATCGACTCCCGAACTCATAAATCTAATATAAAGACCAATTTTATCCAATTTGGGCTCAATTTGAGTTTTCCACGTTTTAACCGCAAAATATGTTGTGGCGACTCCTTAAGAGGTCGTGTGGCTGAAAATCCGGGCGCGACAGAGTGCAAACCAATTGTCACTCCTATGGGTACTGGAACATACATTGATACTCATGAAGCTGGAAAATATGTTAATATTTCAAAGTATTGAGGTATGATTGGTTCCCTATTTTATCTTACCGCAAGTATACCTGATATAATGTTTAGTGTCTGTCTTTGTGCACATTATTAGTCAAAACCCAAAGAGTCGCATCTTACTCTCGTTAAAAGAATAATGAAATATCTTAAAGGGACACATGATGTGGGACCATAGTATCCAAAAGGAAGTCTATGTGACTTGGTGGGATACTCGGATTCAGACTTTGTTGGATGCAAAACTGGGAGGAAAAGTAAAAGTGATACTTTTCATATTTTAGGAAATGCTCAAGTCTCATGGTCTTGTAAGAAGTAAGTCTGTGTTGATCTAAATATTGTTGAGGCGGAATATATAACAACATGTAGTTGTTCTGCCCAAATATTATCACTCAAGCAACAATTGCGAGATTATGGTTTAGACTTAGGTTGCATTCCCTTGAAATTTGATAATACTAGTGCTATAAACCTCACCAAGAATTCGGTGATGCATTCTCGAACCAAACACATTGATATAAGGCATCACTTCCTTAGAGACAATGTCCAGAAGAAAGATGTGCTCTTGGAATTTGTTGATATACATGACCAATTAGCAGACATCTTGATAAAGAACATGTTTATATATCTATATGTTTATAGACGAGAATTAGGCATACTTGATAAAGATTTCTTATGCTAAACATGTTTATATATCTATATGTTTGATTCATTATGATTATCTCATGCCTACTTGTGCTTATACTTGATTAAAATGCTTAAATTTCATATTTTTGGGGTATGTAATGATTACTGCTCATGAGTAACCGATTACCAGGCACAAACTAGCCTGAATTTTTCAAAAACTGAAGATGGTAATCGATTACCAAACTATGTAACCGGATATTTTGAAATGTGGTGATGAGTAATCGATTACACTGCGTGGTATTTAAGAATTTTCTCCATTTTTCAAACTTCATTTCTCTCTTTCAAACCTCTTCAAACCATTGTAACCCCTACCATTTCGAAAAATTGCTTTACTCAACCATTTTGCATGATTTTTGAGTCTATTCATATCACATTTTCATTTCCATAACCCCCGATTTTCAAAATCCTAAAACCTAGTTTTTTCTTCAAACCTTCATTTCATGACTTAAACTTCCAAAACCTAGAAGCAACGAACCAATGTGGCTCCAAGAAGGCAACAAACCTCTTTCGAGGCTAATCCTTTGGAATTGGCTCGAATTCTTTCTAATGAGGAACAACACAAGGTTTTCGTGGAGAATTTTATGCAGAGACCAATTTTCGTTCCAAGGTTTGTTAAGTTACACTCTTTTGTGTCTGATGATTTACTTTTCCCCACCCTTCATAGGCAACAAAATTTGTTTAATTTCTGTGAAATGCACTATGCCTACTACCCGAAACTTGAAAGGGTATTTTACTGCAACTTAATTTTTAAGAATAATAAACTCTTCTCATATGTCAAAGGTAGGGAAATTGCCATAGACCTTAGAACCTCGAGTTAAATTTGCAATAACATACATTTTCTAGGAACCTTAGTTGAATCAGGCTTTCAGTGTGATGGCTTAGAAGGGTATAACAAACATGATTTCTACTACTCTATGTGTAGATTTATAAGAGGAAAATTGAATTGATAAGCAAAAGGCCATTGGTGATACTATGAAAAATAGAAATATCATTTCTGCTGGAAATCTAAACACAGGGGATCGTTTGCTTCATTACTTTCTTAGCTACATCATAGTTCCAAAAATTTCAAATCATTCGCAACTTAGCAATATGGAACTCTAAATGATGTATGCTATCAAGCAAAAAGTTTTGGTTAACTGGACTTTCATGGTAATAAGACAAATGTGTGCCTTTAGAGGTGATTTTGGACCCTTACCTTATGCTATCATCATAATTGTCATTCTTGAGCATTTTGGTATATCTCTTGCTAGAGAGTCTAAGATAATACTTGATACTCAGGATAATAAGATCGATGTGGAAGTCATCCACAAAATGGGATTATTTCGAGATACCACTAATAAGATCTATAGGCATCGTGTGGATCATCAGACTACTCAATCTGAAAATCCTCCGCTGACCCTCCTACACAACAAAACTCTTATTCCATATAGAGTCATCATCGTCTGGTTCCATGCCTTCCAATCAAATGGTTATCGATGAATTATTCTCCCTTCAAGGCTACATCACCACAAGGATGGATGCTCTTGATACTGCGAATCAACAAGTCCAAGCAGAACTTCATAGATTGTCAAATCTATTGGATTATATGGACTTGGATGTTGAACGTACTAAGCCAGATTTGCAGAGTAGTTTGTCTAGGATTTGCGTAGTTTGTTTGTTTTTGTTGTTGTTGCTAGTGGTTTTGTTGAATGTCTTTGCTATGTATTTTTTTGTATGAACAAATTACATTTTACGTAGTTGCAATGCTATGGTACTTTACAATTATTTCATCATCTTATAGCATGGGCAATTATTTAAAAGTTCTTAATTTGTTTTACTACATTCTGAACTTGGCTTCATTATAAGTCAATATATATCTTGTTACCCTTTTAGTATATAGTTGTATATATTGTGCTAGAAAACTATTTTTTCCTTCTTTTTTATGAAGTCAAAAGGGGAATAAAAGTTGGAGTTTGTAATTTTTATGTCTAAAATTATTTCAGGCTCAAACATAAAAACAAAGGGGGAACATACAACGTAAACCATGTCAAAATCTATGAAGTATGTTGATCTCATAAAAACTACAATTTCTAAAGGTGTTGGTTTATCATCATCAAAATGGGAGAGATTTGAAGTAGATATTGCTCCTGACTTTGACACGGTTTTGATGAAGACATCAATATCACAAAAAGAAGGAAAAAGGAAGAAGATGTTGAAGACAAAAGAAAATCAAACTTCAAATAGAGTATAAGTCTTCAATAGGTACTTCTATCCTTTACACTCTAATATAATTAGTAAAGATTGCTTAAATGAAAGTCGGAAACTATTTTGAAAACTCTTAGACAAAGTAAAACAATTTTCAAAATGCTAAATAATGAGTTACGTGACCTGAGTAACAAGTTACTAGACCTAGGTAACAGGTTACTTGAACTGTGTCACAATGAGTAACATGTTATTGGAAGTATGTAACAGGTTACCTAACTGAGTAAAAATTTACCCACTAATTTTAACATAGTGTAACTAATTACTGCAAGGCAGAAATCGATTATTTATCTAACAGAGAGTTTGAGTAATCGGTTACTTCATGGTGTAACCGATTACACACAACTATTATAACCACATTTTCAAATCCAAACTAAACAACTTTCATCCAAACTCATGAGTTTCATTCCAATTGTGTCTGAACTTCATAGAAGGATATATTGGTTGATTGGAAGCCTATTTAAAGGCATTGAGACACCCAATTAAATGGACTTGACAAATTTTTGAATACACAAATTACTCAATCTTTCAAATATAATTTTCTGCACTGTTTCTTGCAACTTTTGCTCTAAACTTGCAGACTTTTTTTGAAGTTACTTCAAGTGCAAAGTTCTAAATTAAAGTTTTCAAAGTTAATTACTTTCAAGAGAATTGTATACTAAGTGTTTTGAGTAAAATGATTGCAAGTTATAGAAGTGTTATACCTTGTAAATGGAATCTGCCATAGAATTTATTCTTCAAATCTTGTTGTATAATTTGTCATCACAAGGGTGTGATGAGAAAGGTTAAGATAGTATTTTGAAAGAGTGTTTCCAAGAGTATAAGGTATTTGTGAGTGTGTAAGGTACAAGGAGTCTCGGGGAGAGAAATTGTAATTACAACTCAAGATATTTAGTAAATATATATCTTGTACTGCAAAAGTACTGGACGTAGCATTTTATGGACAAGAAGGTGAACCGGTATAAAAATTTGTATTCTTTCTTTCTTCTCTCTACTCTATCTGTAAGAATGAGAATGCAACTAAGAGGGGGTGAATTAGTTGTTGCAAAACGATGACCAATTTTTATGCAATATCAAAGTTAAAGTGCAGCGGAAAAAGTATGCAGAAAAATGATGACTTTGAAAGATAGAAAGATAAGGAGAAGAGTCTTGTCCACCGAAGGCTACGTCCAGTACTCTTGACGTGCAAGAGATTCCTTTATTAAATATAATGAGTTTCAATTACAAATATCCCACCCCGAGATCTCCTTGTACCTTACACACTCACTTATACTTAATCCCTTGGAAAACCCTATTCTAAGTAACACCCTTGGAAAACACTATTCCAAGTCACTCAACCCCTTTCTCTTCACACCCTTGTGAAAGAAAGTGTATTTAGCAAAAGTGAAGAATATACAATATGGCTTGGATTGCCTTTACAAGTGTATATGACAATTCTAGACTTGCAGCCCAAAAACAACTCTTATACGATATATAATAATGTTCTTAATACTTTTAAAGGTTTGAAATACACTTAGAAGCAACTCTGAAATAACTTAGCAAGTTTAAGATTATGTTGCTTACAAGTGCAGAAAATTCAGAAAGTATGAGAGCTTTATGAGAGTTTTATGAGAGTTTGTTATCTAAGTTGTGTTGTTGTTATGAATGTTTCAATGCCTTTATATAGGTTTTCCAATCAACCATAACACCTCTAGGGAAGTGTAGGTTTCGTTTGGAACGAAACAAATCTGTTTTGAGTGAAACCTTTTCACTTTGAAATCTGAAAACTGATACAACAACTCTCAATAATCGATTACAGCAAGTGGGTAATTGATTACCCAACAATCATGTTAACAACTATTTCGAATTTCACACAGTGTAATCGATTACTGTAATTGAGTAATCGATTACTGTAATTGAGTAATCGATTACTCAAGTGTTTTGTTTCACAGATTTGAAAAATGTCTTAGTGTAACCTGTTACAGCTCTTTGAGTAATGGATTACCCTGTTTTACTTAAAATGGTAATCTGTTACTTCAAAGACAGTAATGAATTACTTATAGCCGTTGGAGGATTGATAACTATCTTCTCACTCATATAACTTGTTACTCAAGTATGGTAACCCGTTACATGTTGTTTTTTAAAATTATTTTTATTCACACTTAGAATTTTCTGTTTTTCTTGAAAACATGTTTGAGTATTATTAACTAAGGTAATAAAGGAGTTTAGGGATAGAAGTATCTAAAAGACTTAGACTCTAAATCTTTGAAGTTTTGTCTTTGAAGTTTTGTCTTCTATAGTCTTGATAGGTCTTCTTCCTTTCTTCTTTTTTTGATGTTGGTGTCTTCATCAAAACCGTGCCAAGGTCATGAGAGAGATCTTCTTCACACTATCTCTTTTATTTTGGAGTTTTTGTTTGATAATCTTTCTATAACATTTCCCCTGCATAACCTTTTGATATCATTGCATAAAAATTGATCATTACTTCGTACAAATAACTCATCCCCCTAGTTGTCATCTAATATATAGAAAAGAGTAAAGAGTAATTTTATGTACAATGTACATAATTGATCTCCTGGTTTTACATATTTATTATGTTTAGTTTGTAATAATCATTTAGGGATGGCAATGAAGCTGAATGGGTGTGGATAGTGTTTTCCCGTACCCATACCTATACTAATTGCAGATTAGGGATGACAATGAAAACTGAACCAGTGGGTACTCGCCCGAACTCAACCCGAATTTAACGGGTTAAACCCGTTGTTAATAGATTTCGGTTCGGATTTTACCTGATATTAAATTTCGAGTTCGGTTCGGGTTTGGTATATATGTTACCCTACCCCGAACCCGCCCTGATTGAAAAATTAAATAAATTAATATTTTTCCTAAATCCTAACCTAATTTTGTTACTTGTTACAGAGATAGACTTTAATGTATTTTTCCTAAATCCTAATTTAAATCTGCACAATTAGAAAGAAAGAAGAAGGGTAATTTCTATAGTTGCAGGATTATGACATAAAATTCTAGAATTTGAGTTTTTTTTTGTGTTGTTGTTCTTTGTCTCTTTTTGTGCCAAACAAGTTCTTCAACCACTTTGTGGCTCTTCCCATTGTCAAAGTGAGAAAGACACTTTTGCACTTTGAAACAAAAGGATTTTGAAATAGTGAAAACTACAATATGTATCAATAGAAAGAGCACCTTGTGGTTCAGTTTTTATTCTTTTTTACAAATTAATAGGGGCTGCTGTATATCTTTTCGGGTTTCCCGTCGGGTTCAGGTTTCCCAAAACTCAACGGGTTCGAGTTTGGTATTATTAATTTAAACCCCGTTCAATTTGGGTTCGAGTTTTGGATTTCGGGTTCGGGTTTGGGTAAACGCAAACCCGACCCGCCTCATTACCATTCCTATTGCGGGTATTCGTGGGTACCCAATGAATTTTTAAGTTTAAATATATATTTATATATTTTGTAATAATTAATATATATCAAATAATTATTATATGAATAATAATTTTTTTGTACATGTTAACTTTATCATTATATTTCAATCACTAAAATTCATTATAAAATAAAAATAAAATAGATAATATATAATTATAAAATGATAAAAATGTGTAATATATATAAATTATTTAATTAAAAATAAATTTATAATATGCGGATACTCACGAGATGAATATCATGATATTCATTCCCACCATAGGCTACTTTTACGGGTATTAGCTACGGATACCCAGAGGAAGAATATTTTTGTCATCTTATAATCATTGTTATAATTATTAATTTCTAATTAAAAAGTAACAATTAAAATAATATACATCATATTATTTAAATTAATTAATTTTTTACTCACTAAAAAAATTGACATTTGTGATTTTATATATTTTCAAATATATTTTTGAAATTAGAAAAATCTGTATTCTTATTTTCTATCAAAACCAAACAAACGAAATAAACAAGAAAACACATATTTTTCTTGTTTTTCTTTTATCCTTCCCTTGCACCAAACAATATAAAAATACACTATATTTCTCACATCTTCTTTCTTTACATTATCTTTTTTTTTCCTCTATTGTAGGGGTGTTCAAATTCGGACTGATCCAAAAATAAAACTGAAAGTCGGTCCAAAATAAACTACATCTGCAAAATCTAAATGTGATTGAATTGTGTTAGATTGATTTTTTTAAAACCGACCAGGTCAGTTTTTGGATCTAACTCTAAAAACAAACCGATCCAAATCGGACCATATTAATTGCCTTATCAGGAATATGCACAAAGAAAGTTGTGTTTGCTAAATAATATGTTTTATACAGAGATAAAATGTTTACACTCTAGATATGATACTTATTTTTATAAATTTAATTAAGTTGTTAGATTTATTTTCTTCTCATGTACAATACAATCATAATGAAGGAATAAATAAATGTCAACTATCAATATATCCAATTAATTTTTTAATGAGAATATCTTGTTATGAATATAACGTTCTTATCCATTGTCTTAACGCTAATTTTGTCATGGTCTTTGATATGTTATTTTTTTAAATTTATACCATAGTTGTTTATATTAACATAGTGATAGGGACAAAGTTGTTGATAGACTTATGGAGACATTATGTAAACATTATTGTGACAATGTTGTAACAATATTTATATGAATGTATATAAACTTAAACTTTAAAGTATATTACACTTAATATTTTAGTCATGTTAATGAGTTTAAAGTCCGTAGAGGTCTAATCTTTTATAAAAAAATCAGTCCAAAATGATCCAAACCACATATAATATTTAGATCGAATGTTTATATTTAGATCAGACCATAAGTTAATTATATGTTTGGATCGAATATTTTTTTTGTTGCCTAAAAACAAATTCGAACTGGCAAACACCCTTACTCTCCTTACATTTTGTGTTAAACCAAAGTAAGTAGTAATGTAAATATGAGTATTATTTTTTTTTTGTTTGGATAAAATGAGTATAAGCTAATTTAGGCCAAGTAATTTTTTACCTAAATCATAGTTCTCTTTATAACATTAATATATCACATGGATATGCATGCAATCTCAGGATTTTCTCTCTATTCGTAATAATAAGCTACATGAGCTATAAAGGACATAGCTATGGCGTCTTACCCATTCCTGAATTGAATTCTAAACAATACATATAACAACAATCATAAACACAACCTCACATCATTTCTTTCAATCCTTTTCCATTTTTTCTTAACAACCACACAAGATCGTTCATTAGTTATTTTTCACATTCATCATTTTCTTCATTATAGAAACAAACCCTACTCTCTTACACGTTCAAATCCATTGCACCCAATCATTGAATTCTGATACCATTAACCCCACATTTTGTTTTCTTTTTCTACACCAATTAAATTCTTCCTTTGTTTTTGTTTCCTGCATTTTTTCAAATCGTGTTTCAATATTATCCACGATTTTTTTTGGGAGATCTTGGAGTTTGGATTGTTCACGTTGCATGCAAACGAAACAAGGGTTTATTTCTTCGACCTTTCCAGAATCACCGTCAATGGCGTCGTTGAGTGAGTGGAGAATAACAACGCGGTGGTGGTGAAAGATATTTTCGAAATTTTGATGGGCAATAACTGCGTGGGACCAAATTCCCTCGGTGGGAATGGGTTCATGCAAAACGTTTCAGCGGCGCTTTGGAGAACCCGCCCACCGGAGGCTAGGCTTCCGCCGGCGAGCGACGCAGCAGCCACTGACAACAACAAGAACAAATCCACGGCGTCTCCGCCCCATGATTCCTCAAAACATTCAAGTACCGGCAAAGGTTCCGACAACTCAAAAGGCCATAATGATCCTCCCATGCCGGTTCAGAGCACACCGCCTGAACCGGTCAAAATAGCCGCATCCGGAGAAACAAAACCGGTGCCAGTTCAACCTGAAAAGCCAGTTAACCTAGTGGTAAATAATGAACTGGCACCGGTTAACATCGGCGCTGGCGCTGGCGCTGGTGGTGGTGATGGTGGTAAAGCTAAGAAACCTACTCATGTTAAGAGGGTTTCAAGCATAGGGCTTCAAGTAGAGTCAGTGTTGGGTAGAAAAACTGGGAACTTAAAGGATGTTTATAGCTTGGGAAAGAAGTTAGGTCAAGGTCAATTTGGTACAACATATTTATGTGTTGAGAAAGGAACTAATAAAGAGTTTGCATGCAAATCAATTCCTAAAAGAAAATTAACAACACAAGAAGATGTTGAAGATGTTAGAAGGGAGATTCAGATAATGCACCACATGGCTGGTCACCCAAATGTGATTCAGATAATTGATGCTTATGAAGATGTTGTAGCTATTCATGTTGTAATGGAACTATGTGCTGGTGGAGAACTCTTTGATAGGATCATACAGAGAGGACATTATACTGAAAAAAAAGCTGCTGAACTTGCTAGGTTGATTGTTAGTGTTGTTGAGGCTTGTCATTCTTTAGGTGTTATGCATAGAGATTTGAAGCCAGAGAACTTCCTCTTCATCAATCATGAGGAAGAATCGCCTCTTAAGACAATCGATTTCGGTCTTTCCGTGTTCTTTAGACCAGGTATGTTTATAGTTTGCATGTCCTTGGTGTTAAGATTCATAGTATTTATGTTGATTATGATCAAAAGTGAGATAGAAGATAAATGTGAAGTTATGATCACAAAGGGTAGCACTCTATTAACATGATTATTGTCCTATGGATGATTTTTTAGGAACTCTTCAGCTAGATTTCTTAACTCAATAAGTGCTAGCAGATTTCTTAACTCAATAACCTGATTTTTTAGCATCAGGTTTTTGTTATGGAATTGCATAGTGAGAGAGACAATGGATAACTAGCTGACCTTGTGATCTAAATGTTAAATAAATTAACATGCAAGAGCCTTGCGGTCGCGATTGTAGTCACGATTGTGGTAATTGTGGCCGTTGCAATATCGATGCAGCTTGATGAGGCCTAATGTGGCATGACGCAGTCCAAATGCAATCCGATGTGGCTTGATGCAGCCACATTATTGTGATTCGGTATCACACGCAATTACGATGTGATGCGGTTGTCGCGGTCATCTTAAACACAATATCGCAGTCACATTATGTGATATGGTCAGCAATTTGAAATAATGTGCATTGTATAAAGAAGGGTTGTAGGGCGAGTATATTTGAGTTGCATAAGACATCCTGTTCTTGCGGTAGCAATATCGTTGCTGGGACTCTTAAAATTGTAATATTGCGGCTGCAGTGATGATTGTGGTGTGCAATTTAAAACACTGAAGCCTATAACCTTTTATCATCTTTATGCCCATATACCTATTTGATGTGTCCATTTTGAATTTACTAATTTTCAGTCTAACTCAGATTGATAAAAATATTCATTATTTTAGGTGAAACATTTACTGATGTGGTTGGGAGTCCATACTATGTTGCCCCTGAAGTTTTGAGGAAGCAATATGGTCCAGAATGTGATGTTTGGAGTGCTGGAGTTATCATTTATATTTTACTAAGTGGAGTTCCTCCTTTTTGGGATGGTGAGAATGTTATGCAACTTCATCATTTTCCATTTCAAATCCTTCACATTATTTGTGATGGTCAGTACTTTAAATTGTGGTTGCGGTAATGATTGTGTTTACTACGATTGCGGTCATTGCGGCTATCACGATGTGGATTGTGGCGGTTGCGGTGTGAATTATTGTTATTAAAACAATATTTTTAAATCAGATGTGGTCCGATACGGCTTGATGCGGTCTAGATGTGGTTGCGTTGCAGTCCGATACGGCCACATCATTGTGATTCAGAGTCACACTACAATTACAGTGTGATGCGGTTGTGGTAGCGCAACAGCAATATTGCGGCCGCATCAGGTGATGCGGTCCGTAATTTAAATCAGTGGTGGTGATGTGTAATACTCACTAGTAAGTGCTTAATGTGTTCTGTTTTTTTTGGATTAGAAACCGAGCAAGGAATATTTGAGCAAGTTTTGAAAGGAGATCTTGACTTTGTTTCTGAACCATGGCCTAACATTTCTGAAAGTGGAAAGGATCTTGTTCGCAGAATGCTTATAAGAGACCCGAAGAAGCGAATGACCGCACACGAAGTTCTCTGTGAGTATGCGTATCTCGTCAATGCTACATTAAATTTCGTCTTCGAAAAGGTTTCACATTTTTTTTATCACTAGTGACCAGTTTTAGTGCTTTAAATTGTGGTTGCGGTCGTAATTGCGTAACCGTTGTGTTTAATGCGATTGCTTCTGTCGCGGTTGAATTATTATGTGATTAAAACAATATTTTTAATTCGGGATGCAGTCTGATGCGGTCTGATGCGGTCCAATGCGGTCACATCATTGTGATTCGGAGTCACACCGCAATTGCGCTGTGATGCGGTTGACCGCAACCGCAATATTGCAGCTGCATCAGGTGATGCGGTCCACAATTTAAATCAAGAGGTAATGTTAATAGATAGTGTTGTTATGGAGGATTTTATATTTTCAACAATTTTGTTCATGTTTATGATGACAAAGTTTCTGGCTAGTTACTAATAATTATTTCTATAAAGCTAAAACACTTGTTATGCATTAACATACTCTCTACAATCTTTTGTCATTTCATTTTTCATATGAAATGGTACATCATTACCATTTCACATAGCTTTTGATGACTTGGAATACCCTCTTTCTAATAGGATTAAAGTATGTTACAATATTACATTTAAATTTGTTTCCGATTTGGCTTGTGAGTCATCTCACAAGTGTATTTTCTGGCTCTGAAGTCTTTCATTTCTCTTCGTTGCCCTCGAAAACTCAATGAGACAGAGGGTTTGAAGGAGTATCTAGAGAAACATCATGACATTTATCTGATTATTTTCAACAATAAGCATGATTTACATTCTGAAACAAAGTTTGAAACATATCAATCTTCTTCAATGTCAAATATACAATTACATATTAAGCTAAGTTCCATTATGTGCAGGCCACCCCTGGGTTCAGATTGGAGGTGCTGCGCCTGATAAACCACTTGATTCCGCTGTCTTATCTCGCTTGAAGCAATTCTCTGCAATGAATAAGCTCAAAAAAATAGCGATTCGAGTGAGTACCCACCATTTATTTCGATTTCGAAGTATTGCTTGTCACAATTCTTAAGATTGCAACCTTGTAGATAATCTAGTTTTGCTATGATGTTGCTCTCTCTCATAAATTTAGTTTTCCCCGTTAAATTTGGGTTCGGTTCGAGTAAGTACCCGCGAGTTCAGTTTTCATTGTCATCTCTAATAATAAATCACAACATTAGTAAAAGTTAGCTTACTTGTGCTGAAGGCAACATCTTAGTTATGAAATTTAATTTTCCATACATGGTTGTGTTGAAGTCTCTATAAATGGACCAATCTTTCCTAATTGGTTAAAGAATTTGAAGAATATAGCAGAAAAAATGCTTCTATGGTTGATAATATTGAAAATTCTGCTAACAAAGAATGTTGTTTGACCTTGTCTATGCAATAAATGGCACAAATTGTTCATATCATTTTATCTCTGCTGCAACTTTTTGTCCTAGATGGCTTCTTTAATGTCCTCCGGTCATGGAAGGAGTGGAAGAGTTTATAAGTGGAAAAGACATATGGAACCATTGCCTTAAGGTTTTGGTTCAAGACGTGGTGTCTCACTTGTGGCTCTTCACTCTTTCCATACTCCGATAACAATGAAACTCCTCGGTGATTGAAGGCTCCCCGGTCGTGGTCCAACAGTTTATGTTCAATATCATTTTAGCTTATCCTTTTTATTATTGTGGTATGACTTGTTGTATTGTCCCTTGGCAGGTAATTGCTGAAAGTCTTTCAGAAGAGGAAATTGGAGGACTAAAAGAAATGTTCAAGATGATAGACACAGATAATAGTGGACAAATCACTCTTGAGGAACTCAAAAATGGTTTGGAGAGAGTAGGCTCCATTCTTAAGGATTCAGAAATCGATTGGTTAATGCAAGCAGTAAGTGCTTGTATGCTAGCCTAATTAGCAGTTTAACTATGTTGGCATGTTTCCTTCCAAAATCCAACTCCCGAACAAACCCCTAGAGTAGCCGATATTTGTTATCCATATGAAACCATTGTACTTCAAAAAGAATGACTAAAATTTGTAACTGTTCTAGAAAAAACATGTACTCCCTTACCAACATCCTATTTATTATTCATATGCAATGTGTTGTTTGATTATATTCTTTATTTCATCTTATGAATCTTCTTATTATGTTAAATTCAGGCAGATGTGGATAACAGTGGTACCATAGACTATGGTGAATTCATAGCAGCTATGATTCATCTAAACAAGGTCCAGAAGGAGGATCATCTATTTGCAGCCTTCTCCTACTTTGACAAAGATGGGAGTGGATACATCACAAAAGATGAGCTTCAACAAGCTTGTGAACAGTTTGGCCTAAAAAATGATCACTTAGATGATATAATACCTGAAGTTGACAAAGATAATGTAATATATTGCATTCCACTTGTTTACTATGTTCCATCTCATTTCCAATAACCAGTATTTTAAATTGTGGTTGTCATCAAGATTGCAGTAATGCGATTGTGGTCATTAAGGTCACGCGATGCAGATTGTGACTGTTGCGATGTGAATTATTTTTGTGATAAAAAATATTTTTGAACTTGATGTGATCTGATACAGCCGAAATACGATCTGATGTGGCCAAAATGTGGCCGAAATGCGGTCCCATGTGGCCGAAATGCAGTCTGATGCGGCCAAAATGTGGTCTGATGCGGTTATGCTACGGCCCGATGCGACTGCATCATTGTGATGCGGTGTCATACGCAATTATGGTGTGATGTGGCGGTCACCGCAACCGCAATATTGTGGCTGTATCACGTGATGCGGTCCTCAATTTAAATCACTGCCCATAACAAATGTGGATAGGTACATTTTATATTCCTGTTTTCTCTATTTGGCTTATATTTTGCACTCTTTTCAGGATGGACGCATTGATTACAGTGAGTTTGCTGCAATGATGCAAGACACTGGTTTTGGCAAACTACAAATAGCTTGAGTAAAATTGTACATGTCTTCAAGCATTAGAAAACTTAGTCATGCCAAATGAGAATCTGATAGATAAGTTTCAGTTAGCATTTTGTTTTCCAGTGGCCAGATTCTATAAGTACATGCTCTTACAAATTGTTTGAAGTCAAGGGAGAGGAAGCATGAATGGCCTTCTAGTCATAGTGTTTATATATTTACAAATCAGTTTTTTTTGTTGAATATAATCCAATGCAATAGAGATCACAGTTTTTCTCTTTGAATCTGTTACCCTTTTTTGTGGCAAATGGGTGGTAGAACCTGTGTTTTAAATTGTGATTATGGTTACCGTAACTAAATTTGCAGGAAAATGTGGCCTAAGTGATTGCAATTTGGTAATGATGTTATTGCGGAGACTTCCAAAACTGTAATATTACGGCTGCAATTAATGATGTTCATACCATGCATGTGATTTAATGGTGTTCATACCATGCATGCCTTGCTACTTTGTCTATCAGTCTTCAAACCATGTGCTCATGCTATATCAACTCATGTACCTTGTTAGAGCCAAATCATCTGTAACCTTTTGTTAATGATGTTTCATTTCCAGTGAATACACTCAACAAGTAACTTCTTGTGTTCTGTTTTTTCCTTTTTGAATGGTACCGAGAATAGATAACCCAATGAATCTGTTAATGATGTTTAACCAATTTGTAACTACGTCATTAGAGAATAAAGATTTGTGGTAGTGCTTGTTGTTGTTCACTTAGAATTATATAACACAAATATATAATCAACGGTATTCCCTCACCATGTAGGTAAATAACTAATATCTTTCAGGCGTATGATTATCTCTCAACAAATGTCATTTTCAGGAATCGAGTGTTTAACCTTTTGATCTATTTAGGAATCTAGTGGGGTTATACACCACTAAATCTAATATTATTAAAAGATCTAATAACATCAAACTAACCATCCTAATTTTTTTTTGCACAAACAAGAACTAAATTAAAAATGTCATTCACTGTATAACAACTAAAAGTGTTATTTAACCCCATCTTGTAATGTGAAATATCAACAATGTGTTGGTTTAGTGATATAATTCTGCTATATACTATAAAGACCAAATGATCAATACTTCGATTCCTCAGAGTGACATTTATTGAAAAAAATAATCATATATTCGAAAAAATTAATTTCTTACTCATAAGGTGAATATATCCTTGTCACACACAAAAATATTGAAATGTAAACATATATCTTTGAAATGGTATGTCAACTCGGATAGACTTATGATTTTCAATGATGACCTAATTGAAGGTAGAAAACATTCAACTTCATCATATTAATATATTCCCGAAGACAAAAAAAAAGAAGCTAAACATGTGATAATATCTTGGTGCACGTCAAGTCCTTTAATACTTAACATAAGTCTATAAAAATCAATTAATTACTTTTCTCTATTTGTGGGTAATGCAATAGAGTTCTTAACAATTTTTTATCCGAAAACTTGGAAAATACATAGAAATATACACTTCAAGGGAGATTGCCTCGGTTTTCGCGAAAGCTCCTCTCTCAGTCGCTCGAGTTAACTCCACGTTGTTCGGGTTGCTGCTAAACAAGCTCACAACATCTTGCCACTTGGCACGTCGTTATTTGTGAGCCGCCATTGTTTCCGACGGTTTATGTCTATTGTCACCGTTGTTTTCCTCGACTTCACTACTTGACCACTACCAAAGCCCCCTACAGGACATGGGTCATTTGTTTCCCCAACTGACACGTTGTCTACGTTTGTCATCTAGGATTTTGTGTTGCCACCGTTGTTCCCCCTTTCGTGTGGCGTGCATGTGTTGGGACAAGCGATCAATCAAATAGTAAAAGAGAAGAGAATAACACAAGGAATTTGGTAACGAGGTTCGACCAATTGTGCCTACGTCTCTGGGAGCTTTGAGAAGCTACCACTATATATTATTAGAAAATAAGGATTTGTGTTTAACTATTGTTCTCCTTGTTACATTAGATTTACATAACATAAATATATAGACCTCTACCCCAACCATTTACATCAGCCCAAGCTTATAACTTGTATTGCTGTTATGATGAGAAGAGGCCTGATCCATTGAATATGAGCCATTGCACAACAATCTCCACATTGGCGAATATCATCAATCTCCATCTTCCACCATTGGGTTGGGGCGCTCCATAGTCCAGCATTAGTGAATGTTCAACAAGCTCACACAATCTCTGAATTTTTCTGTGGTAACTGACTTGGTTAACATATCAACTGCATTTTCTGAAGTGTGAACCTTCTACAATAGTATCTACCCACAAGCTACCAAATCTCTGATCTTGTGAAATTTCACATCAATATGTTTGGTCCTAACATGATACACTTGGTTCTTTACCAAGAAGATAGCACTCTGATTGTCACAATGCAGCGAAACTTCACCTTGCTCAATGCCTAATTCATTTACCAGCCCCATAAGCCATAGGGCTTCCTTAGAAGTTTCACCAGTTGTCATGTACTCTGCTTCAGTTGTGGACATAACAACAACAGACTGAACTGATGATCTCCACATAATTGGTCCACCTGCAAGGGTGAAGACAAACCCTGTTGTGGACCTCCTATCATCAAAGTCTCATGCATAGTCCGAATCAACATAACCAACCACTGAAGGCTTACTCTATTGGCTGCCAAACATGATATCGAGACTTATAGTCCCCTTCAAATATCTGAAAATCCATTTGACTGCTTCCCAATGTTGCTTCCCTGGTTTCGATATGTACTTGCATACTTGACTAACTGCATGTGCCAAGTCCGGTCTAGTACAAACCATAGCATACACCAAGCAACCCATTGCATTGGCATATGGAACCATTGACATGTACTTCTTTTCTTCACTTGTCTTTGGACACTGATCTAGGGAAAGCTTGAAGTGATTTTCCAATGGAGTGCTCACTACTTTAGCATTACTCATATCAAATCTCTCTAAGATCTTTTCAATATAGCTTTGCTGAGAGAGCCATAGCATTTTAGCTCTCCTATCCCTATGAATCTTCATACCAAGAATCTTCCTATCAACCCCAAAATCTTTCATGTCAAACTCTTTCCCCAACATGACTTTCAGCTCATATATATCACTCAAATGGTTAGCAACAATCAACATATCATCAACATAAAGTAGCAGAAAAATAAAAGAACCATCATCAAGGCTTCTTACAAAAACACAAAAATCATACTCACAACGCTTGTAATCAAGCTTCAACATATAAGTGTCAAACTGCTTGTACCATTGTCTGGGAGACTGCTTCAACACACATAGAGACTTCTTCAACTTGCAAACCAAGTGACTCTGTCCAGTTGCACTGAACCCTTTTGGTTGTGTCATGTAAATTTTCTCCTCTAACTCACCATGGAGAAAGGCAGTCTTCACATCCATTTGTTCTAAGTGCATATCTCGGCTGGCTACCAAGGCAAGCACTGCCATGATAGAAGTGTGTTTCACCATTGGGAAGAAAATCTCATTGTAGTCGATCCCCTTTCGTTCTGAATACCCTTTTGCTATAAGATGAGCCTTGAACTTTTCCCCTTCTTTTTATGACACTGTTGGCTTCCTCTTGTACACCCACTTGCACCCAACTACACGCTTGTTGGAGGGAAATGGGACAAGCTCCCAAGTTTGATTCTTATGTAAAGACTACATCTCCTCCATCATGGCACCCATCCATTGTTCTTTCTTGGGGCTGTTTATATCATCTTGAAAGCTATATGGATCTTGTAAACTGATATGGAGAGCAATTGAAGCCATATCCTCAAAGTCATATCTCTCTGGAGGTTTGATAGGACGTCTATCTCTGTCTTTGGCAAGTAGACACTCTTGCTCACCTGAACTCTCCGTCTGAGAATCATCATGTTATTGACATGAACTAGTGCATGGTTCATTGTCTTTATTCACCTGAACCGTTTCCTTGTTCACTGGAATCATATTTGATCTCAAAGACTCTTCATTGGGCCTGGGCACCTCTGTCATAACTGACTCTCTTAGTTTGAAATCTTCATCAAACATTACATCTCTACTTAACACCACTTTTCTGGAAACTAGATCCCAGAACTTGAACCCCTTCACACCTTTGGTATATCCAATGAAGATACACCTCTTTGACTTGAGATCAAGTTTAGATCGTTCATCACTAGGTACATGTACATAAGTAGGACAACCAAATATGAGTAGCATATTATAATTGATTGAGTTACATGTTCATGCTTCTTCTGAAACTTTACCATCAATTGAAGCCTGTGGTGATCTATTGATGACATAGCATGCCATACTAAGTTCCTCTGCCCAAAATCATTTGGAAAGTCCATCATTCAGTCGCATACATATGGCCCTCTCTGTAAGAGTTTTATTCATCCTCTCTGCAACATCATTCTGCTGAGGAGCCTTCTTCATTGAAAAATGCCTTTGAATACTATGTTCCTCATAGAACTTGTGAAACTATGAGTTCTTGTATTCCATACCATTGTCTGACCTCAGGTATTTGATTTTTCTGCCAGTCTGGTTCTTTACCTCTGCCCTCCAAACCTTGAACTTGGCAAAGACTTCTGACTTATGCTTCAGAAAATATATTCTGACCTTGTGAGAAAAGTCATCAACGAAGGTAATAAAATACCTAGAACCTCCTAGGGATGGTTCCTAAGTGGGTCCCCATACATCAGTGTGGACATAGGCTAAAATGCCTCGAGTTCTGTGTTGGTCAGCCGTGAAACTAACCCGCGCCTGTTTCCCAAGCACACAATACTTGCACAGATCTAGCTTGAATTTGCTGACTCCCCTCAATAGTTCTCTTTTGCATAGTTCTGTCATTCCACACACTAATATGACCCAAACGCATGTGCCATAATTTTGTAGCATCATGGTCTGAATCTACTGAAATCTCTTCAGTCACTCCAGCAACTCCACCTACAATTGTTCCCCATAACAACTTGTAGGTGTTCTCAACAGTCCTCTTACCCTTCATCACAATCATAACACATTTGCATACTCGAAGAATATCACTGTCTTCATCAACTCTATAGCTAAATCCTTTGGCCTGCAATGTCCTCAAATAAATCAAATTCTTCTTCAAATCTGGTATGTGCCTCACCTCACATAATGTTTTCACTACACCATCATCCATGACAATTTTGATTTGTCCCATGCCAATAATTCCACATGCTTTATTATTTCCAAGATACACGAAACCAAAATTGCATGTCCTGTATGTGGTGAACCATTCTCTGTTTGGCGTCATGTGGTGGGAACAAACAGTGTCAAGTATTCACTCATCTATGCTATTATTTGATGATACATATAGTAGATCAGCTTCACTGTTGTAACCAGAGTCATCTTTTTGTGCAACATTTGCAAATGTAGATACTCTATCTTTCCCCACTGGCTTGCTAGGACTCCATTCATTGGGACATTCCTTTTTGTAATGCCCAGTCTGTTTGCACCTAAAGCACTCTATTGGTGTTCATCCCCTGGAATTTGTTCTTTTCCCATTGGTAGGACCTCCTCTGCCTTGTCTCCTCCCACGTGCTTGGCTCCCTTTCACAAACAGACCATCACCCTAAGACCCTTCTACTATATTTTGTCTTCTTTGAGTGTGGGGCAGAAGTGCAGATGTGATCTCATCCACTTTGATTGAGTTTTTCCCGTATGTGAATGTTGTCACCAAGTGTTCATAGGAATTTGGCAAAGAACATAGTAATATTATTGCATTGTCCTCATCATCAACCTTCACATCAAGTTTCTGCAAGTCGTTGATCACTTGATTAAAAGTGTTGAGATGTTGTTGCAAATCAGTGCCTTCCTACATCTTCAGGCCATAAAGTCTTTGTTTCAAATACAACTTATTTGTTAGAGACTTGAACATGAACTACTTCTCTAATGTCTCCCATACCTCTGTTGGTGACGTCAAATCCATAACATGATACATCACCTCATCTAATAGATAGAAATTGGAAATTTAGCCTTCACCGTCATTTCATTCAACCTCCTATAATCCACACACATTCGCCAACTCCCATCTTTCTTTTTGACTAACACAACTGGAGAAGCAAAAGGGGAAGAGCTTGGTTGTATTAATCCCGAATCCAAGAGCTCCCTAACCATGCCATCAATGATATCCTTCTTTAGCACAATTTGATGATCATGAATACCCCTAAAGGGTGGTAGTTGAGTAGGCGTTTCAAAGGCCTCTTGGAACTCATGTAAAACAGATTCTCTATGAGCCATTGTCATAGGATCCTCTAGCTCCTCTATGGAACAAGGTAACAACTACAGTATATAACAAAAACTATCTTCAACTACTAATTGATGCAATTTAGAAGCAGAAACCACCCTACTTTTATTTTCTTTAACAACCTACAACTTCACATGCATACCATTCATAGAAAATTCTATATCCATATTGGTAAAATCCCATTGTATGACTCCCATTGCCTTAACCATTGCATGCCCAATATAACATCACAACTAGACAATGGTATAGCAATAGCATCAGTAAGAAAGTCATACCCTAGAAGCTTTAACCTGATGCCTTCACATCGTCATGCACCATGTATAAGCCCGCCATCAGCTACATTTATCTGCAAAGGATGCATAAGTTGTAGAATATTGAGCCCATCCTTACATAATTTCTGGCTAATGAAATTATGAGTGTTGCTTGTGTCTATGAGTACATGAACTCTCTGTCTACCCGACCATCCTATCAATCTCATCATATGGTGAGAAGAGTCTCCCTGAATGGCATTAAGGGAAACAATAGGATCAACACTATGAGTAGCATCATTAGACACTCCCTTAGAAACAGAATCAACCTCAATTGAGTCCAAATGGTCTTCCTCCCCAACTTCCATAAGGAAAACTTGCATTTTTTCCTCTGAGGGCAATCATGTCCAGGAAAGAATTGGTCATGACAGAAAAACACAAGTTTTGAGCCCTATGCTCATCCATTTCCTTAGGGGAAAGTTTCTTCTGAAACGTATATGTCAGCTTTCCAAAAATGCTCTTCTGAGAACCTTCAACTATCCCTTTCTTCTCCTGAGACATCAATTTCTTGTCAAAGGTGTTAGGAAATGTGTTCTTCTTCTCACTCCAAGAACTGTGGATTTGATTTGCAGGCACCAACTGTTTCT
The DNA here is from genome assembly GCA_009771035.1 of Lupinus albus. Classification (NCBI taxonomy): domain Eukaryota; kingdom Viridiplantae; phylum Streptophyta; class Magnoliopsida; order Fabales; family Fabaceae; genus Lupinus; species Lupinus albus. The sequence goes on along the minus strand of CM020019.1, from coordinate 11,533,482 downwards.
GCAACAATTCCAAGCTTCGTTCTTGCAACTTTGCCATACGAGTAGCTTCCAACACCGTACGAAGGGCGAACATCTTCACACCATTACACAATTCCTGTTGAAGGCCTCCCAAATAGCATTGCAGCTTTTGAGATTCCGTCAAAGCTGTTCTACGCATCAAATTGTCAAATGATTCTTGATACTCCCCCAGCGAACCAGTGTGCACCAACTTCTTGAGTTCTTCCATAGGTGAATCGAACTTGAGGCCAAATCGCATCTTCAATGCCTCAGCGAAATTCGACCATGTCAATCGGTCATTCGATCCCTGTTCTAGAATTTGGAACCAACGAAAAGAGTTATCATCAAGAGCGATACTCGCAACCGAGACCTTGTCCCCTTCTTGCGCTCCATCGAACGCGAAAAAACGCTCACATTTCGCAATCCATGGTTCCACATCGTCGCGAGTGAATTTTGGAAAATCCAAACGCATTAATCGCATTGCGATTCGAGGTGCTCTATCGCTGGCGCCACCATGGCGACACGCCGTCGCTAATTCTGATATCTGCAATCCAATTTTGCGCATGGTTTCTTGCACATTGGTGAATTGAAGTTCGAAACGATTCTCCAATTTGCGGATTTGCTTGGTGATACATGGCTCCGCCATCGCCATAATGCATTCCTCTGCCTCACGAATGGCGTTCTATAGCCGTGTCACTTCTGCCATGAATGGTGTTCCCATGGTCGACAGGCTCTGATACCAATGATAGGGAATAGAGAGAGATAGAGGGGATAGAGAATAGAGATAAGAAGGAATAATTTCATTTATTCAACAAAAGCATACATTGAATGGTTAGTTTCTGACTATATATAATTGTCTAAGCAGTTATACAACCCACTACCACTAGTATATGCATCATATATACTAGAAAGACCAAAAGATCAATACTTCGATTCCTGAGAGTGACACTTATTGAGAATATCAATCATATATTCGAAAAATTAATTTCTTACTTATAAGGTGAGTATATCCATGTCACACAAAAAAATATTGTAATGTAAACATATATCTTTGAAATGGTATGTCAACTCGGATATACTTATGATTTTCAATGATGACCTAATTGAAGCTAGAAAACATTCAACTTCATCATATTAATATATTCCCAAAGACAAAAGAAAATAAGCTAAACATGTGATAATATCTTGCTGCACGTCAAGTCCTTTAATACGTAACATATTCAAATCTTTTATGGCAATGATGAATAATTTATCCATTCTTTTAAGGTACAACAAATTATTAATGTATAAACTAAATACATTAATCATACTATCTTTATTACAAAATCATGGTATATAGGTAAAACTTCTTTTGTTGGTCTATTAAGTTATTTTTAGGCTAGTATCATCCTAGCTTGTGGCCTCAATTGTTATCATCCAAGCTAGTGGTCTCCACCATGGTTATCTTTGTACAAGAAAACTAATTTTTTTTAATAAAAAACAAAAACAAAACATTCTAGTCATTTTTTATGACTTTATAAAAATCAATTAATTAATTTTATTTACTTGTGGGTAATGCGATAGAGTTGTTAACAATTTTTTTATCCAAAAACTTGGAAAATGCATAGAAATATACACTTCAAGAGAGATTGCATCGGTTTTCGTGAAAGCTCCTCTCTCAGTGGATAGGGATCACTTGTTCCATGGATGGGGACACCATTTTGGAACAGGTGATCTCATAACTCCATGTTGTTCGGGTTGCGCTCTAAACAAGCTCACAACATCTTGCCACTTGGTACGTCGTTATTTGTGAGCCGCCATTGTTTCCGACAATTTATGTCTATTTTCACCGTTGTTTTCCTCGATTTCACTACTTGACCACTACCAAAGCGGATAAGGATATGTTGTCCCAAAGCCCGTCCCTAAGGTCGTCCCGCACCAATTTAAAAATGACATGTTAATTACAAAAATTAAACATACATGATTTTTTTTATTTTTACTCTATTTTGATTGGTGCGGGACGAGCTTAGGGACGGGGTTTGGGACAGCATATCCTTGTCCTACCAAAGCCCCCTACAGGACATGGGTCATTTGTTTCCCCAAGTGACACGTTGTCTATGCTTGTCATCTAGGATTTTGTGTTGCCACCGTTGTTCCCCCTTTCGTGTGTCATGCATGTAATTTTGTGTCTACTTTTTTGTGTGTTTGATATATATTTTGCTTATTCTATTTCTTTTATAATCACTAGGGTGTTGACAGCCCCTGTCAGGCCTGTCAACCTACTTTCCTATCGTTTGTAATGTGTAGTTTTGATTATTCAAAATTCTATATAATGCACAGAACAGAGTTCACAATGTATTCATTCCCTTAACAATGAACAAAACAAATGAAAAGGTGGTAGAGAATTTGATCAAAAACCCAAAGTTAGTTTGCATTAAAAACTAAATCAAACAATCACATTTACCTATAATTAATTTTAAAAACAATAAACAAATATTTTGATCATCTAAGATTCTTTATAATGCTCAAAAAGAGGGATGAATGTGTTTGAAGAAAATGTAATCTTTGGTGTAAGAACCCAATTTCTACACTTGAAAATTTTTCTTTTATTACAACTCTTTGTGCTAGATTTCTCATGTTACATCATATATACATTTCCTTTAACCTTTTAAACATTCATTTCTTTATATATCTAATAACTCTAATCATACCATTTCAGTTTCATACTCTGCTACCCTTAATTGCAGAAAATCATAATTCATATTACTATATCCCGGTAACAACCGCATACAACTAGCTATGGGTTTCCAAAATACTCATAGCTACAAATAACCAGAGTTACAAATATCCAGAATTACAATTATCCAAAGTAGCATTTAGTCAGTCATAATACAAAAAGGGCAAAACAACGAAATTCAGGGTTTAAGCTCTCAAGGCATCAAACCAAGCACCCACAACAAACTTGTTTACCTGCAATGAGATTATCAACGACAAATACACACAACATACAAAGGAGTAAGTCATTAATTCAATAAATATCATTATAAGATAATCCACATTTTAAAGGGGTTAGTAAACCATTTTAAATTCATTTTCGCTACATAACTTGAGCCAAAGTTTGCTACATCGCTTGAGCCAAAGCTTGCTACATAACTTGAGGCAAAGTATCGCTACATAACTTGAGCCAAAGTTTGCTACATTGCTTGAGCCAAAGCTTGCTACATAACTTGAGCCAAAGTATCGCTACATAACTTGAGCCAAAGTTTGCTACATCGCTTGAGCCAAAGCTTGCTACATAACTTGAGCCAAAGTATCGCTACATAACTTGAGCCAAAGTTTGCTACATTGCTTGAGGCAAAGCTTGCTACATAACTTGAGTCAAAGTTTGCTACATTGCTTGAGGCAAAGCTTGCTACATAACTTGAGTCAAAGTTTGCTATATTGTTTGAGCCAAAGTTTGCTACATAACTTGAGCCAAAGTATCGCTACATAACTTGAGCCAAAGTTGCGAACCAATCATGGTCAGCTAAAAATATGTTTTCTTTTCATTGATACACCATCAATTCATAAACAGCAATTCCACGCATTTTCTCAATACGATATGCTAGTTAAAGACTTATCCTTACCTTGGTGATTGTGGGGTTTGGTCCTTGTTAACTTTGCAAGTTCCTCCGACACCGTCTCCGACCTTAGGATCTTTCCTCATTCACACCATATAACAACAATGTTAGTCATTTATTCAAAATAACACATAAACAACTCATATTTCATCTTTAACCATACAAGAGATTCACACATTTTCAATGTTTCTAAACTACTTTCATTAAGAGTTTCCAAACATCCAAAACATACATATTCATCTCATATTTCAACATTAGAGCACATACTCATCTTCTACATCTAACATTTCACCCAGTTTCCTCTTTAACCACATTTTCATTTTAGGGTTTTGGGGTTTTCATGAATCAACCCACAAACTCTCTCCATTTTTTGAATACCAACTCTAAACCAAGAGTTTACAAGAGAGAAACTAAATAAAACGGACCACAACTCAAAAGGAAGAGTTTCTATGGTTTCTCACATTTTGAGAAGAGATCTCATACACCCAAAACGAGTTTGAAAGGGAGAAGGAGAGTTAGAATCAAGAGATTTACCTCTTCTCAAGCTTCTAGATGATTCTCACGAGTCTTTGCTCCCAAAATCACCTCATTCTCTCTTTTCTCTCAAGTTCTAACCTTAAATGTGTTTGAGGGTTTCTATTTTAAAGTAAAATTGTCGGGTTCTCGCTCAAGCGAGCATATTCTTGCTCAAGCGAGAATATCCCGCCTTTTTAAAAATTCAACACTGACACTCTCGCTCAAGCGAGGGATTCTCGCTCAAGCGAGGATCCTTTAGTGTCACACACTCTCTCTCTCTCTCGCCCAGGCGAGCTAACTCTCGCTCAAGCGAGCCTTCTCTCGCTCAGGCGAGCCGTATCTCGCTCAAGCGAGGCTCCCAGATAAAATCCTGGGAGAAATACTGACACTCTCGCTTGGGCGAGGCTCCTCTCGCTCAAGCGAGAATCCTGTAGTATACCCCAGATTTTCCTTAGTTACAAAGTTTTAGGAAAATTAAACTTAGGGTGTTACATTTGGAACTTGACATTTGCTCTCAATAACTAATAGTTTGCAAAGTGCAAAATAAATTAAAAGGAGAGAATTTGATCAAAACAAATGTCCTACTCATATATATTTTCTGAAGTAGAAACAATAATTTCACATACTTTAATAAAAAAATGCAAGTGGGTGAAATATTTGTTACTATTTTGCAATCTAAAAAATTAGATTTATTTAATTTTGGAATCTATAAAATGGAAGTTTGGGTTGAGAGTTATTGTTAACCCATAAATTGTGCACTTGTCATTACTACAAATAAGAAAAGAGAAATACTTGAAAGGAAATCAAAACACACCTACTTATGAAAATGAATTTGTGTGGAAGAGAAATCAAGGAAAACAATGTGAAAGTTAAAAACTTAATTCACACCTAAATTGCTTCATCCAACCTTTTGTGTTCAAGTTTTTAGAACTTAAGAAAAATAAACATAGAAACCGAATGGGTAATAAAATAATCTTACATCTTCATGAATAATGTAGTACAATAAATTGATAAAAAAAGTGTTATCATCATTACTACACATGCGAGAAAATAATAGAAAAAAGAAGAGAAAAGAGAAATACCTAAAGTTGGAAGAAAAAGATGGAGAATAAAAATGGAGAGTGAAAAATGAGGAAATGATAGTAATAGTGAAAACAACATTCTTAGAGAATTGATTTGTACTTATTCATCAACTATTAACAAAAGTAAGAAACCATGATTTGTATGTTCTATTTAAAAAGGAAAAATCTTATGTACACCATGTTATTTATGCAAGATGAATTGGAGAAAAGTATTCAATGTAAATATGGAAGTTTATAGAAGTTTGTTAATGTTATGCTCAAAGTTTATTTATAAACATTAAATTATAAATTATGAAGGGTGAAATAGGTACACAAATTACTCCAAGGGTAGTTAATTTGTGTTTTCCCTTTATTAAATAGTATAGATTTAAATGATAATATTTATAATAAAATAATTTGTATAAAATTCACATATTAACACCAATAATTAGTAATCATCTAAATCCTTTTTAATGGTTATAATAATTATTTTTTTTAATGCTTATAACAAATATTTTTTAAAATAATCAAATGTGTTATAATTATTAACAAATGATTTTTTTTATACAATAAGATATTTTTTCCACCACATTAAACATTTAGTTTCATGAAAAAAATAAAGATGGAGGAGGGTTGTGACTAGTCTCTTCTTCTTCTAATCAAAGGTATCACACCACCCTTTTATTGGTAAGGAGCTAATTCCTTTTGGGTGCATGTTTTCACTTCTAATAAGTATAACTTCCAATAATCGAATATTTGACTTTTTAATCTATATAGAGATCTAGTGGAGTCATCTACCACTAAACCAACACATTGTTGATTCTTATATTATCGTTGAATGGTCATATTGCAACATTTCTATTCGTTAAATATAATTTTCAATAAACTAAAAAATGAGCATATTTTAATAATTAAATTAAACAATGCTGATTTATTATTAAGGTTTTTTAACTATTAAAAAATAAAAATAAATATTTATTTTTCTCAAATATAAAATCAATTAAGGAGGAAAGTCTATGAGGGTTGCTTCTTTTTCTCAACTCATCCTTTGGATGATACCATTATGTCGCTTCTGCTCCTAAAAGATAATTAAAATACGGTCGACCCAAAAATAATTTTTTTAGCCAGAATTACGTAGTCTTGATTCTCTGTTACCTATGAGGGTACATATGAACAAGATGAAAATCTTGTCAGACGTAAAAATAAAATAAGTACATTTTCTCCCTTTGTAAATAAATAAAAAAACAAATAAATAACCAAACAATCTAGGTATAAAGTACTTTGTCAGGTATAAATCAATTCATAAATAACCAAATAATCTGTGTTAATACATTCTGTAACATGTAATTGACTTTTTTTCAAATTTAAGGATTAGTGCAATCCAAAAATAGGCGAAAATGAGATTTTCTATATTTTGACCCAAAAATATAGTAATGACTCCAAAAAATCGTATAATCGGTCTTCAACAAAAATTCGTATAGACTTAATACAAATAATTAATATATATTATCATAATATTTTAGATTAGTTATCATCACAATTTATATGTTAACATTATTTTCATTCTTTCTTTTCTATTAAACTTTTATGACCATGTCCATGTATTACTTTAGTTTTATGATATTAGGTCTAATATAAATTATTCGTGGCGACAAAGCTATTCATAATCACTAATCTATCTAAATCCAAAAAAATAAATTCATCCAAATTTATCACGTAAAGTTAATGGATTTCAATGGATATAATATGTCGTGATCCGATTTTCGGTTAGAAGACCGGTTATGCGACTTAGGAAGATGTGAACTCGATTTTGACCTCTGCCATATGATTTGGACTCGACACTACCTTTTTTTGCTGTTAAAATATAAAAAACTCTCTTTTATCATCAATTTGGATAATTTGGTCATTTGAACTTGAGTTCTGAGCTCGAGAGTCGGTTACGGATCGAAGAATGTATTAAGAAAATAGATTATTTTGCTCCTATGTATTCTTATGTGCAATAGGAAATCAAGACTACGTAGTTCTGCTTTGAAAATTGATTGGTATTAATTTGTTTGATAAATTGATTTGATTTTCTTAAATATGATTTAGAAATTACTTTTTATATCTACTACAACTCATTTTAAAGAGATAGAACCCGCTTGACCACGTTAAGTGCCTATGAAAATAGATACTCGTATCCATACCACAACTCAACTTAAAGTGATATATTTATTTAATTAATGGTTGACCATTTTAAGCAACTATGACATTAAACACTCCTGCACCACAATTCAATTAAAAGAAGTGAATTTCTTTGTTTTATTAATTAATGAGTAAATTACACTTACACCCCCTGAGTTTTAGTGAAATTACACAAATCACTCCTCACTTTTTTGTAATCACCCCTAATTTTTACATATGTTACACTGACTACCCCTGCATAATATAAAAGTGTAATATTTTAAACAAAAAACGTATGATGTGTAATTAATTAAACAAAATATTGTATATTATGTATAAAAATTCAAATAATATAAGAGTCAATGCGTCTTCATTATTTGGCTCGTTATAAAATAATATAAGAGTTATTTAAACATTTATTTGAAATTATTAATGTATTTTTTACTGACACAAAAATAATAAAGAAACATTCGCTTTTGTACTATTTGAAGTATTACACAATATACAATATTTTGTTTAACTTAATTACATTCATCACACGTTTTTTCTTTAAAATATTACACATTTATAATATTGCAGGAGTAGTATGTGTAATGTATGTATAAATCTATGGGTGATTTGTGTAGAAGGGAGGGGTGGTTGGTGTAATGACAAAGAAGGGAGGGGTGGTTTATGTAATTTTATTAAAACTCAGAGAGTGTGAGTGTAATTTACTCTTAATTAATTGGTTCGTCCTTTTAACATATCATGACGGGAGGCACTGATGTCTACATCACAACTGGACTAAAAGGTGTGAGTTTGTTTTATTAATGGTTTAAAAACTTTTATTTGCTTTAATTAACCATCACTTAAGATATTAAAAAAAGGATTAATTGATTAATAAGATATTTGACTAAAGTTTTGCAATTAGGTTTATATTTATATAAACTATACAAAAGAAATGGTAATATAGTAGGTAAATATTAAAATAAATACAAATAACGTGTTGCTACTTTAAAATTCTAGCTGATAGGCTTTAACCCTTGTAATGTTATTATTTAATAAGAAATATACCTCTCGTGTGGTTGTCCATCAAAGATTCTTATTTTATCCTGTATCCTGCCCGATTAAATGTGAATAATGGATAATATAATAACAATGTAAAAAACTCTTACATTGTTAATATCAATGTTGTGAAACTCGAGCTGGACATCAAGTCAGAAGAGCTTCCGTATTAGGTCTAACCGGTTTAAACAGTTAAGTCGTCCGATCGAACGATTTTAAATATAATTAATATTTTGTTATCTATAAATATATAATTATATATAGATGTAAAATTTTATATAATTAATAATTTTATATAACTATATTCATATTAACATCTATCTATCTTTTTTGGACCGAAATAAAAAAAACTTAAGAGTAATGTTCCATTTTTTTAAAATTTTAAGTGAACTGTTCGGTTTTTTTCCGGGTTATTCCGGTTTAACCGGGTTTAGCACGGTCTAACCGGAATTTCTCCGGTTCAAAGTGGTCCAACTACTCATTCGGTTAAGACTACAAAATAGAGCCGTTTTCAAGTTCGGTCAACGATCGAACCGGTCGGACCGTCCAATCCAGTTATCACAACAACACTGGTTAATACATCCATTACTTTTCTCATAAAATAGTCATGAAAATAAGCCTACACTTGCACAATGATTCCACGCATTACAAGTCAGAGTGTCAGACAAACAAAAGGGGTCCTCAACTTCCATTAACAAAAGGATATTGCTTTGGATAACATCTAATTATTTTTGGGTAATTTACATGCAATATTTGAAATTATGGTTGTAATCATCATTATAGTTATGTTGAATTGTTACAATTGCGGGAAAATGCAGTCGATGCAACCATATACTGTGGTTACGATACTATTGCAGAGGCTCCCAAAATTGCAATGTTGCGAGTGGATAGTGTAATTTAAAACACCTACAACAGTATAATTGCTCACCAACAAAAAAGACAGTGAATTTCAGTAGAATATCTGTATGGAAAAATGGCAGGATTTTTATATTTCATTTCACTTTGGCTATGTGAAGAGATATATTCAAACTTTTACATCAAAAACCATTTCCTTGTAAAACTATATATGGAAATACAAGGTTTGGGAAGAATTAGTGTCAGACTAGAATTGACACTATAATATTCACAACCTACCCTCTATAGGAGAACCAAACAGATTTTCCAGTGAGAAATAGGAGCTAGAGAGGAATACCAGTAAAGGGGTAACCAAATTTCACTTTTCACATATACAATTCCTAGCTCTCATATTCTGGAATTGATTCTCCCAAGGAAGACGGCGATGCATCCAGCCTTGTTAAAACTTCGGGCATTCCGGCTGTGTCCCTTATTATCTACATCAAAATCAGCATAAACATCCAGAAATAAGCAAGATGTGATTTAGTTAAAGAAAAATGTGTCATTATATGCATTACATCTTAATGCAAATCACTAGGTAACAACATATATGATAATATTCATCGAATCTGAACACGAAATTAAAAAGTAAAGAACAACATTTGAATCCTATCTTCTTTCTCTCTTTTTCCCCCATCCATGTTATGGTCACATTCAAGACCCAGCACACATTAGAGGGTTATTTGAAAGCAACAACCAATTCACAGAATACACCCTGAGCTATAAAAAATTAGGAGGATAGCTATGATAATTATTGATGTCCACAGAATACACCCTGAGATGCATTTGTATCAGCATTAATCATCAGAGATGCCAGAAGCTCCTCAAGAAGCATCAAATATTTTACCATGACTTTTTTGGCTCTTTTTTTCGGTAAACAGAAAATCGGATACTTCTAAAACAGCAACCAGAAACATCCCTGCAAGAAGCCTCAAGGCCTAAGATGGGTGGCAAGCGGCAAGAAAAGCTAACAGAAAACCGGATACTTCTAAAGCACATTGAAGCAAGAGGAATGGAAAGGGGGTGGGAGACCTGAGTGCCTTGTTAGAACATCAGGGGGCTTAATAGCTCCAAAAACAAAAGGAAATAATTAACTTCTATAGAAAGCATGATATAGGTTTACTTGCCATTTGGAAAATAAAATTAGAAAAGAGAAACAACGATAGATTTAAAGAAATATAGCAGCATCTGGCTGAGGGTACTTTATGAATGTAGATGATTATCCATGTGGGAGGATTTGGGTGCTGACAAAACCTGACCTATTCTCAAGTAGTTCAGGAGCCTTGGATGTGTAAGGATGATATCAACTGCACTCTGAACCTTGAAGAAAATAGGTGGAAGGTGAGTGGATATAGAGGACATGCCCGGATTTCAAATAATTTGTACCGTTGGCTATGGTAATGGACATGAAGTATAAAGGAAGCTTGTTCACATGGGTTAAAAGACAAGAGCAAGGGTTGTGGATGTTTTTTGAGTTAGACGGGGCCCTAATCAATGAAGCTTGGATGTTGATATGGTCAGAAGCTGAGGCTTTGTTTCTCACTGAAAGTGTCTCAGCCCACTCTCCTGTTCTAATTGGTTGGCAGCAGAATATTCACAAGAGGGGAGGCAAAAGGTAAAGTAGTATTGCAGGCTGCAAAATGTACCAAGTGGCGAAGAAGCTCAAATTGCTTAAACAAGACTTAGCTCAACTTAATAAGGAGAGATGTGCAGATATACTCGGTAAGGAAAAAGGAATTTAGAAACTTATATGGACGCACAGATGGAGTTACAAGCAGCTTCTATTCAACAGTGACACAGGGAAGAAGGAAAAAGAGAGGAACGTTGATGGGCCACTGACATGTGTTTATAAAAGGGGATGGAAGAAGTGGAAAAATAGGCCTAAACACAGCAAAGGCCGAGTGGTGGATGAGGATAGGAAACAGAAAAGGAGGCAAATATGATTAAGGGAGTGAAGGAGCAGAGGAGTAAGTTGGCAAGGAGGGGGAAAGAATAACAAACTGACAGTTGGAAAGAAGGAATTGGAGAACATGAATGCAATGATGAGAGGAATGATATAGTCTCGAGATGGAATGTGAGGGAGGTATTTAACATTCTAACATTTTGGAATTGGAGCGAGCAAAGGCCTTGGCCTAGGGAAGGAAGGTTCACTACTCTTGTGATCATTCCTCTATTTCCTTTTATTTTGTCTGCTATTACACTTGAGAAATATGATTTGTATAAATGAATTGCTTGAGTGGTATGACACTCAGCCAATGAATTTATAATACATCGGTACAAGATCAAATCCCTTGACTTAAGGTACTGGAAAAATTATATTTTCACTTTATGTAATCCGAATCAATCATGATAGAGAGACACCGAAATTGGCTGCACACCTCTTTGCACCTTCAATGCAACTGTCTCAACGACCACCGTACAATGAAATTGGTCCAGTGGCTCCAGTGGTAAACGCTAGATCAACGTAAATGAGACATCAAAATCGGCCACCGTATTCGCTTCAGAGGACAAACCAAAGCCCAAAGCTAGTGGTGGTAGGTTTGCCTCCATGATTGCTGCACCCTCCTTCCACCAATTGCAGTACCCATAGAGAGGATTCTCCTCTCTGCCTTCACCTCTTCATCACTACTCAAAGGATGATTGACGTAGCCTAGACTCACATTACCACTCTCCTCTGCATTTTGCGAACTTCCTCTTCAGATTCAGTATCATTTGTTGTCCCCTCTGGTTTATGAGTTTGCTTACGTGACTTCTCTGCTACATCCTTGATCACCTCCACAGACCCATACAGATCCAAATCTTCCCTAATCTCCAGTATTTCAAGTTCTTCACCTTCTTCAGTTAGTGGAGGAACATCTTTGTACTCTGGCTTAAATTACCAGAGCAGTGCGCGAACTGAAATTCCAACCAAGTCACACCTAGATATTGGGAATTCCACCATTGCCACCAGATGAGAGCCTGCCCGGTCATAGCCATAATAGCCTCTCCACTGCTTCTCAGATGTTCCCTTGGCATCAACATATTGTTCGATGTTGAGCACCCACCAATAAGCATCGTCTCCATCATCAAACAACGGAATCTCCATCTTAACCGCTCATTCTCAACGATTAGGCTTCACTTGATCCAGCAGGTTGGACCAAATTAATAGAACACCAAATTCGAACTGGGTAATTTTAATTGATAAATAGAAATTACACAGCATAAAGCAATAGACTTGTTGTCCCAGAGACCAAAGTCTCCTACACACAATACAGCCATGGCTTGCTGTCCCAGAGACATATGTCTCCTACAGAGAATATTCTCTGTCCCTATGTACTTATCCCGACAAATCTGCCACATGGCAGATTTCTATGACTCACACACCTATTTCTGGAATAAACCTTCTAGATAGGAGGTTCCAATCAGAATGAGACAAAAAGTGGTCAAAGCAGGATATGCAGCAGTGGCTTACTAAATCAGTTTCAAGATAAAGGCAGCAATTTTGATCAGGTCTTCCTACTATTGAAATTAGAGCGGTCAATTAGGATTAGGCACTTCCCAAATGTTTATTCTTGGCAAAATGTAACTTGGTCAAAAGAGTAGAGCAGATATACATGCATCATTTTTATTGTTAGTATCAAGGGGAAGAAAATCCTCTTCCATTTGTATGTAGACTGTAAATGATTGTCGGTCTTAATGGAATTATTTACATTTAGCAACAACAAAAATGTTTGAAATACACCTTATTCTTTGCCACATTATCAAAATCTATGTCGCCATACTCCAATATGACAATCCAAGACTTATCCAAAATTCCAATCGCAAAAAATTCATTTGCACAAGACTTGTTGTTTTCTTCTTATATAAAACCTTCAAAAACAGTATATTTGGAACTTCTAGTTCCTGAAAAGGGCATATCCCCATATCATCTTGTATTGTGCATTAGCGGTACCCCTAACCATATCTGTTTTTCTTAGTGCATGCATCAAAACTTGAGATGCAATATTAGCTTAATAGCATTGTCATTTATAGCAGAAGCAGTCATTAAGTATATGAATACATGGATCAATTTATCTAAAATTGATTCTTGAATTAGAATATAATAAAAACTTACAAGTATTTCCTCATCGAGATAAGAAATCATGAATAATCTCTGAAAGCTTCCACCTTCATACCCAAAAGATAGAAGTTTAATGTAATTTTCACAAGGAAATATGAATAAGATGTGCATATTGAAGTGACAAATTTCCCACAGATTCTAATCATGTCAATAACAGAAATTTTTGCATTAGCTATCTTCTGCACGAACATTTTGTGAGCAATAGTAGATATTGTCACAGAATATCTACCAACATAAGAGTATGACATTTCATGGCTGTTCTCAGATATCTAACAATTCCAAACCCAACCAAGCCACATGTTTCATCATTGAGAAAAAAGGTCAAACAAATTTAATTACAAGACATTACCATTATGAGCAAGTTCCGAGCATTAACTGCAGAAAATTTGATCGTAAAGATGGCATAGTAAATGATTTAACACACATGAATAATAGAAACAAACATGGAAAGATCAGGTTTAACAGAGATAAGGTATTCCAAAACCTATCAGCTTGTACGGATTTCAGGTTTTCATCATACAGTTTTTGCAGTTGCACAGTACAACAAAATTCAATACATTGTGCACATCCAGAACAGTATTCAAGTTGGAGGACGTGATCGGCTAAATGTAGGAAATTAGCGTAACTTACTTAGAGGAACTTTCAGCCCACTGGCAACAGCATCACGTATAGGAGCAGGAAGTTGCTGTAAAGCATTAGCTGCCTGACCGAGTGCGCCTTTAAGCTGTTCAGGTACTCTGTCCTCAATAACTGTTGGTGACACGAGAACACCTTCGACATACTCCTCTTTCATTCGAAGAGGCCCTTCCACTGACAACTTGGTTTGGAGAATAATTTTGCTTTCTATCTATTTGACCAGAAATTGAACTTTGATTAAACTAATGGAAATATGGAATGATAATTACTCAAACACAATCAACAAGAAGAGGTTTCTGCAATTTATGGGTTTGAATCCCAGCTTTTTTTAACTGAAGAAGTTTCTATCAGTTGCTTCCATGCATAATCAAATATTGTGTACGCAAAAATTGTTGGAATACAATAATAAGGTTAAACTAATGGTTACTGTTCATCCATAAACATTAAGATGTCAAAATGCATGGCGTCTGTGAAGTAGGTAGCTGCATAATTGGATAGCAACTCCGGCGTCTGTAAAGAACAATCTGAGTTCTCCACTCGAACAAAAAAAGATGAATCTTAATTGATAAACCTCAGGCAAAATTTACTACTAAAAATCATTTAATTCACATAGAAGTACTCTCTAAAAAATGGCAAGGCTTGTTAAATTAATTGTAGTATTTAATAGTGGGTTCAATTTTTGAGCTGACGGAAAATGACAAAAGAAGCTTTCAGTGCTACCTGAATGCAAAAGTGAAATATGTACAGGCATTAAAAACATGTAAACTCAAAAAGACAGTACCGAATTCAATAATCCCATGGTTGCAGTAACCTTCGCATTTCCATCCTTAAAAAAGACATCCATCTTTGACAAATTAGCTAAACTTGAAGGAAAGGTCCTGCAAAGATACAAATCCCATAAAAGAAATATTACTCACCAGTGAGATCAACACAAATTTAAAAATTTAATGCAGATTTAAAAAACTTTATATTCTGATGATAAAAGATTGACAATATAAAAGGAAACCTGAAAAGAGAGTACTCACTCAAATATAAATCTAGCCGCAAACAACCCTGGACTTCCAGAACCAAACCACTCAAAGTTCCATAGACCTTCCAAAAAGGGTGAGCTGTAGTATAGAAAATCAGTGAATATCTCATAAAGAAGCATGGACTGGGTAATCTTAGTCACTTACGTTGTCGGTCGTGGTGTTGGATTGAGTCGCTCAAGACCAGTTATCCTTTCAATTACATCAATTCTTTGCATATCATTTGTCCTCCCAGAGACTAAAGCTTCAAAACCCCCTGCATCTTTAAACTGAATGATGTCTCCAGAATAAGCATGTTTGAATCCAAGATGAGAACAATCTTAGCAGGTAATCAAAAATACAAAGAGGGGCCAAAACAGAAAAAATCATTCCTTGTATTTAAATATAGTTCTATCATTTTTTTCATTGTTTCTGTTTAGTTTCTTTCTAGTGGGGGGAATTCACTGATAGAATCCATTTCCCATGGTTCTTTGAGCCCAAACATGAAGGGGATTAAACAGGAACAGGGGAAAGAAACAAAATTAGAACTCTACAACGTTACTGTTAAGGAAAAACTAAAACATTTCTAATTTTCTACATCCTATTACCCCATATTCTTACATCATATTTACATGTGAATTTTCCATATTTTGCATAAGTATGAACAAAAAAGGGTAAATAAAAGGGGAATTACACTGGAACTCTTTGGAGATTTAACTTAATAACAGATAACACTCTTTTTGTTTCAGACAATCACAACCTCTCGAGCTTTATGTTTTCATTTCACTACTTCCCTTAAAAATGTAACTTTCAAATCCCCTAAAGAAAATGATAGGAATTATAGTTGGCAATGAACCTGACCCCAAAGGCATAAATGACTCATATATCTACCCACATGTTGGTAATTTGCATCCAAATATACAGCAATTTTGTTTCTCTATTATAAAACAAAAAATGGTGTTTATCTTCTCCATCCATAATACTCCGTAGTCCAAGTTGCAAGGAGATTAGTCGCCCTTAAACAAAGCCTCGTGATTGAGTATCGTAAGAGTGAAGACCCATTCTAGTCCCTAAAAAATTTTGGTCACTACCGATTTGATGCCTGAAAAATTCGAAAACTAATTGTTCCCCAAAAGATTTCTAATATGGATTAAATTCATCATTTTCAGTATTTTTATGATAAATGTAAAAAACACTTCCCTTTCCGCGACTATTTTGTCTCACATTAGCAATCTTAAAAAATTAACCTGGGTGTTTCCTTTTTTACGCGACTAAATTGGTACACACAAAAAATTTAGGACCAAAATGTGTCTCAGTCAAATTGGGTTTTCCCCGTTGGACGAGGTATTCAGGTTATATTGTCATCCCTATGTCTCACTCCAATTGTAATTGAAAACTAAAACTAGTAAAGGTGCAAAGTGACTTACAAGATTTTAAACATCAACAAAATTGAAAAACCCCAAATGCAAATTATTCCAAACATGATATATAAAATTCTAAAAAATCAGCATCAAAAGATGAAAGGGAAAGAAATCAAAGATACTAACAGCAAGGAGAAGTGATTCTTTAGCAGAAAGTCTCTCCATTTCCTTAGCATAAGCTGCTTGTGGGCCCTGAACAGACTGCTGAACCATAGCTCTGCATAGAAGACTCCTGTGAATGGGTAGACATGTGGTGGGTGGTGGTGAGTGTTTGTAATGAGAGTGAAATGAAGAAATCAAAGAAGTGAAAGGAAAAGAGGAAGGAATTGGAGAAGAAATTGTGAAGATAGAGGAATGTAGAATAGACATTGTTTGAAGTTGTGGGTCATGAGATGAGAGAAAATGTATATTTTGTAATAGTTGGCACAAACCACATGTTGGCACAAACCACATGTTGATGTTGGCACAATTTGTTTGGTGGAGGTGGTTACAAACTTACAATTTACAATCTTTCCAAATGGATTAACTTTCCAGTAAATTACACAAGTGCTACTGATATATGTGACCTATTAGAGGATGATACATATACTTTTTTTGTTACTTTCAAGGTCAAAAAATATTTAATTATAAATCTAATAAATGTTCATTCTTTGAAAGTAAACAAGAAAGTACATGTGTCATCCTCTAATAGGTCACATGTACCACTAGCAGCTATGATATTTTACCTATGTTTTGTCCTTAAACAAAAAGGTAATGAATCTAATTAACTTAAGCAAAATATGATATAATGTAAATATAAGTTCAAATAGTATAAAAGTCAATGTCTCTTTATTTTTTTAGTTGGTTACAAAATACATTAATGATAAGGATATATTGTTTAAATTAATGTATACTATATTGTAACAAACCAAAAAGTAAAGAAATATTGACTCATATACTATTTGAATTTATCTTCATAACATACCACATTTTATTTAACAAAATTAAATTTATCATTTTTTGTTTAAAATATTACACTTATCTCTTCCACAATGGTAATCACTATAATTTACTTAAGTTTCATTTACTATAGTAATAATAAGAGTTAATTACACTCACACCTCCTAAGTTTTAGTGAAACGACACAAATCACCCATTTTTTTGTCCTCACATGAACAACCCATAATTTTCTACATATACTACATTGACCACCCATGCATTATATATAAATGTAATATTTTAAATAAAAATGTCTGACATGTGTAACTAAGTTAAACAAAAATATTGTATATTGTGTAGACAAATTAAAATAATATAAGAGTCAACATGTCTTCATTATTTGATTCGTTACAAAA
This sequence comes from Lupinus albus, assembly GCA_009771035.1. NCBI lineage: Eukaryota > Viridiplantae > Streptophyta > Magnoliopsida > Fabales > Fabaceae > Lupinus > Lupinus albus. The sequence continues at coordinate 11,515,711 of CM020019.1, read as the reverse complement.
TAATATAAGAGTTATATAAACATCTCCTTAGAATTATTAATGTATTTTGTAATGAAACAAAAATAATAAAGAGACCTTTAGTCTCGTATTAATTGGAATTGTCTACACAATATATAGTATTTTGTTTAACTTAATACACTTACCTAGAGGTGTCAAAATGGACGGGTCCAATCGGGCTGGCCCGCCAAAGCCCAAAAGTTTATAGGGCTTGAGTATCATATTAGTTATTTTTTAGTGAATCCGGACTTTTTAGCCCGGCCCGGTCAACTATATCAAAATCGGGCTCGGGCCGAGCTTACCCGGACGGGTTCGGGCTACACGTTTTCCTTATTTTTAAATCGTTTTTGGGACCTTTGGCTTGGTAATAAGCTGTAGGTGAAAATTGTATTACAAAATAACTTATAATAAAAAATAGATAATGAATATTTTGTTATGAACTTTGAATAAAAAATATTCTAATGTTTATAACATAAATATTTATAAATTACTCTTATCAAGTTAAGTATTTATTATTTTTCCTATTTTGTGTAACACCTCGAATTTTGTTTTCAGAATGATTAGAAAACTTAGAGTGTTGGGGTGTGTACTAGACAATTCTCGCTTGAGCGAGAGGATTTCGCCCAAGCGAGAGACTTAGTGTTCTAGTATGAATTTTTTGGGAACCTCGCTTAAGCTAGGAAGTAGTCGCTTGAGCGAGAGAAAAGTCTGGGCAAACTGTGAGATTCTCGCTTGAGCGAGAGAGACCTGGACAGGCTGTGAGATTCTCACTTGAGCGAGAGAATCTCGCCCAGGCGAGAGCGTCAGTATTTGGAAAGTTGAAAAGTCGAGGGCTCCTCGCCCAAGCGAGCCATTCTCGCCCCGGGCGAGGCTACGCAACTAAAAAAGTGAAAAAGGGGATCCAAAAACCCTAATCTTCATTTTCTTTATCCCCCTTTCACTCCCAACGGTGGCTCCCCATGAAACTCGATCTTTTCCTCCACTAAACCTTAAAAACTCATCAACCCTCTTCTTTTTACTTCTTAACGACACAAGGGTGGCTATTGGAGATGAAAAGGAGAGCTTTGGAGGTTGAAGGAGATGGTGGGAGATGTTGCTCTTTTGCAGAACAACGGAGCTTACGCAAACTCAGGTGGGGAAGAAGACCATTGTGGTCTTAGAGTATTTCATTAGAGTTATCTTCTCTAATTTCCCTCAAGAATCGAAGTGTTGTTGGATAGAAACTCCCTTGGAAGCTTGTCCTTCCATGTCAGAGTCTTTATCATCCATGAAGATGTATTAGCCATAAACATGGAAATAAATGTGTAAGAAAAACCGTTTTGTGATATTAAATGCTAAATATTCGTTTATGGTAATACATCGTCATGAAAGATTATTCTATCTTTACTTGTATGTATGAATGATGATATTGTGATAAAATGAGATGATTATATTATGTGATAATAAATATGTTGTGGTTACTTGATTGTGGTAAGAAATGAGATGTAATGTGAGTGTGACATTGAATTGTATTTTGTGAGTGACATTGATGATTTTGTTATGTGAAGATAAGGTACGGTGAAGTAATGATGTGAGAATGATATATGGTAAATGATTATATTGTGGGTTGTTGTATTATTGTATGAGATGAGATGTAAATGAACGGTAGTAATGATCGTAAGGATACATAAAATGAACATGGTATTGATAAGAAATCGCATAAATGAATTGTTGTACCGTCATGGGAACTATCTAGATTTATTGTGATAGTGATATGAGAAATGTATTCGTTGTATGTGGTTGTTTATGTAGCACACTTTGGCTCAAGTTATGTAGCACACTTTGGCTCAAGTTATGTAGCACACTTTGGCTCAAGTTATGTAGCACCCTTTGGCTCAAGTTATGTGGCACCCTTTGGCTCAAGTTATGTGGCACCCTTTGGCTCAAGTTATGTGGCACCCTTTGGCTCAAGTTATGTGGCACCCTTTGGCTCAAGTTATGTGGCACCCTTTGGCTCAAGTTATGTGGCACCCTTTGGCTCAAGTTATGTAGCACCCTTTGGCTCAAGTTATGTAGCACACTTTGGCTCAAGTTATGTAGCACATTTTGGCTCAAGTTATGTAGCACACTTTGACTCAAGTTATGTAGCACCATTTCGCTCAAGTTATGTAGCAATAGTCTGATTTGCTCTATGTAGTATTGTATGGTGTGGAAGTGTTGTATTGCTTTGAAAGTATGGTATTGCTTTCGGGTATGAAGTATCGATTGTGTGCATTGTAACACCCTAATTTTGAGTCTTTAAAATTATAGTATCAGTCCTGGAAGTCTCGCCTGAGCGAGAGATTCTCGCCTGAGCGAGAGATTCTCGCCTGAGCGAGAGATTCTCGCCTGAGCGAGAGATTCTCGCCTGAGCGAGAGATTCTCGCCTGAGCGAGAGATTCTCGCCTGAGCGAGAGATTCTCGCCTGAGCGAGAGATTCTCGCCTGAGCGAGAAAGGATCCCCTGGGAGGGTGAAATCCTGGGCTATACTGGAGGATTCTCACCTGAGCGAGAGTTGTCTCGCCTAGGCGAGAAATGGCAATTTGGGCTGTTGACAATGTGAGATTTTCGCTTGAGCGAGAATCCCTCGCTTGAGCGAGAGCGTCAGATCTGAAATTTTAAAAAGGCGGGATTTTCTCGCCTGAGCGAGAATGGGCTCGCTTGAGCGAGAACCCGACGACTGCTCTTTTAAATAGAAACCCCAAACACATTTTAGGGTTAGAACTTTGAAGAGAAGAGAGAGGAGAGCTTTTCAAGAGGAAAGAGCCTTAGGACTCATCTTAGAGCTTGAGAAGAGGTAAACCTCTTGTTCCTATCTCTTCTTCTTCCTCTCTAACTTGTTTTGGTATGTTGGATCTATTTTCAAAATATGAGAAACCATGGAAACTCATCCTTTAGAGTTATGGTTCGTTTTATGTTGTTTTTCTCTTGTAAACTCTTGGTTTAGAGTTGATATTTGATGAATGGAAAGATTTTGTGGGTTATTCTTGAAAACCCCAAAAACCCCCAAAATGAGAATATGAGTATAAAGAGAAAGATATGAAATGTTAGATGTGGATGATGAGTTTGTGCTTTGATGTTGATATATGAGATAAAGATGTATGTTTAGATGTTTGGAAACTTGTATTGAAGTAGTTTTGGAAATCTTGAATATATATGAATCCCTTGTGTATTTGATGATGAAATACGAGTTATTTATGTGTTATTTTGAATAAATGACTGACATTGTTGTTATTGGTGAAAAGGAGGAAAGATCCTAAGGTTGAAGGAAATCGCGGAGGAGACTTTTAAAGTTACTCGGAACCGATCCCCAATGCTCACCAAGGTAAGGGATAAGTGTCTCTAATTCATACTCACTGATGTGAACGAGGTATGTGAAAAAGGTAATGTGTTGGTAAGTTTATTGTTGTTACCCTACCCGAATAGGTAGTGGTTTATTGTTGTTACCCTACCCGAAGAGGTAGTGGTTTATTGTTGATACCCTACCTGGAGTGGTAGTGGACTGTTATTGTGCCCTACTCGGAGTGGTAGTGGACTGTTATTGTGCCCTACCTGGAGTGGTAGTGGACTGTTATTGTGCTCTACCTGGAGTGGTAGTGGACTATTATTGTGTCCTACCCGTAGTGGTAGTGGACTGTTATTATACCCTACCCGGAGTGGTAGCGGACTGTTATTGTGTACTATCGAGAATGGTAGTGATTATTGTGAACTCGACCTGCCCGATGTGGTATGGGGTAATAACTGGACCTGCCCGATGTGGTATGGGGTAATAACTCGACCTGCCCGATGTGGTATGGGGTAATAACTCGACCTGCCCGATGTGGTATGGGGTAATAAGTAATAACTCGACCTGTTCGATGTGGTATGGGGTAATAAGTAATAACTCGACTTGCCCTATGTGGTATGGGGTAATAACTCGACCTGCCCGATGTAGTATGGGGTAATAACTCGACCTGCCCGATGTGGTATGGGGTAATAAGTAATAACTCGACCTGCCCGATGTGGTATGAGGTAATAACTCGACCTGCCCGATTTGGTATGGGGTAATAAGTAATAACTTGACCCGCCCGATGTGGTATGGGGTAATAACTCGACCTGCCCGATGTGGTATGGGGTAATAACTCGACCTGCCCGATGTGGTATGGGGTAATAACTTGGTCTGCCCGATGTGGTATGGGAAATGAAATTGATGAGAAAAGGGAATGTCACAAAAAGAGTCATATGCATTCTATATGAAATATAGTATGAGATATATATTCTATAGGGTGAATATGAACGATGAGAAATGTGGATGTCACAATGAATGTCATATGCATGCTATAGGATATATGGTATGGGATATATATTCTATAGGGTGAATATGAACGATGAGAAATGTGGATGTCACAATGAATGTCGTATGCATGCTATAGGATATATATTATGGGATATATATTCTATAGGGTGAATATGAATGACGAGAAATGAGAATGTCACAAAGAATGTCATATGCATGCTATAGGATATATAGTATGGGATATATATTCTATAGGGTGAATATGAAGGATGAAAATGGAAGATGTTGAGAATGAAAGTAATATACATGCTATATGATATATTTTATGGGATATATATACTATAGGATGAATATGAGTAAAGTGGAAATTAAAGGAAGATGATATGAATGTTTACAATTACGCATGTGTGTTTACGAATTGTATTAAAGCTTAATCGTATTTGAGATGTGGGTTATCATGTGATGTTAGTTTTTGAACTAATGACTTACTCCCTTTTGTTTTGTGTGTTGTTTATGATAACCCCATTGTAGGTAAATGAAAGATTTTGAGAAGGAAGCTCACTTAGGAAGCTTTTGTGTTTATTAACTTGATTGTCTTTATTGCTATTTGACGTTGTAGTTAATTTAATAACATTATGGGATGACTGTAAATTTGATTAGGACATTACGAAGATATGTAGTTATGGACGTTATAACTCTGGAAAATCCATAACTGGTTGTATGCTATAATTGCTAATCGAATGAATTATGTTTTTCCGCAACATAAATTTGTATGATAATATAATAGGTTAAAGAGTATTTCCAAAGAGTGTTTCATGAGGGTTTTTAAGTAAAGTTATAGATGAATGTAAGAGATGATGAAAATAAATGAAAAAATTTCAATGGTAGAAATTGGGTCCTTACATGCATCGTTTGTATATGTATGATATGATTGATTTTAGATGTTGTCTAAGTTGTGTTACGTTAATGTTATTACTCCATGTAATTCCGCGTTGCAGTCGCCGTAGTTGGTTCTTACTCCCTCTGTCTTTTCTTGTTCATGTTATGTGTATGAGTTCAGGTTGTTGTTGTTGCGCCTCGGAAGTATGCAGATGGGAGTACAGGCTAGAGTAGTGGTTCATGTGTTGATTAAATGTATTTGTCTAATGTATGTAATATGAAAATATGTTAGAGTAACTTCTTTGCATAAAGAAATCCTTTCTAAAGATGTAATAAGCTCAGTTAATGTCTTTAATAAATGCTTTATTTGAAAAGGGGGTGATGGTATAGGTTATGGATTTGAAGTCGAGTGAAATGACATACTTTGTTGTAAGGACATAATTGAATATTTCTCTATTTTGAATTATGAAACTTAACTAATATTTGAATCCACTCAGATTTTCCAAATCGGTTAAGTAATATCTTTTAATGAGTAACCATTTCTCTTTCATGAATAAAGTTTCTAATTTTATTGGGTTACAAAAATCGGGTCGTTACATTTTGCATAATATCCTTTTAAGCACAATAGCAAAATAATGTATCAAATAAAATGAAAATACATTAGACCATATAGATTCTACTTTTCCTTTCTTAATTGTATATTTAATTAGATTTAACTTGTACAACAAAAACATAATAAAGAAAATAACTTTCACAACAAAACTGAAAGAGAACGTAATTGTTTACCATAGTCCATAGAGAACTCCACACAACCAAATTTAACATAATAGTTCATAATGAAAGGGTTGGTAAAGAGAATACAAATGATATTCATATAGAAAGTAAAGAATAATGATAATATATTATAATGGTGGTTTTACTTTGACAAATAGAATTCATTCTGAATTTAAGGATATACTACTATTATTATAAACCAAAGTGATATTATTTTTTATTTTATGTGTTTATATATTGAAGTGAAGTTAAAAATTATATTATGTTAGGGAGTGAGAGTCCAATAGAAATAAGATATTTAATAAATAAGTTATGCTATAAATCATATACGTAGATTATGAAGAAGATTTTGCTCCTGACCTTGGCACGGTTTTGATGAAGACACCTGTAACACCCTAAATTTAAGTCTTTAAAATTATAGTATCAGTCCTGGGATTCTTGCTTGAGCGATGGATTCTCGCCTGGGCGAGGGATTCTCGCCTAGGCGAGAAAGGCTCACCTGGGAGGGTGAAATCCTGGGCTATACAGGAGGATTCTCGCTTGAGCGAGGGTTGGCTCGCTTGAGCGAGGAAGGCTCAACTGGGAGGGTGAAATCCTGAGCTATACTGGAGGATTCTCGCTTGAGCGAGAGTGCCTCGCTTGAGCGATAGATGCCTCGCCTAGGCGAGAGGGTCAGATATGAAATTTTAAAATGGGCGGGATTTTCTCGCTTGAGCGAGAATGAGCTTGCTTAAGCGAGGACCCGACGCTGTTACATTAAATAGGGAAACTCAACCACATTTATGAGGGTTAACCTAGAGAGAAGTGAGAGAAGATGGCATTTTCAAGAGAAAGAAGGCTTGTGAGTCATTTAGAAGCTTGAGAAGAGGTAAAACTATTGATTCTAATTCTCTCATTCCCTTTGAAACTTGTAACACCTCAATTTTTGTTTTTGGATTGATTGGAAAACTTAGGGTGTTGAGGTGCATGCTTGACCATTCTCTCTTGGACGAGAGGGTCTCGCCTAAGCGAGGGACTCAACGTTTTAAGTTTGAGAAGTATAGGAACCTCGCCCAAGCGAAGAAGTGGTCGTTTGAGCGAAAGTAAAATCTGTAAAAGCTGTCAAATTCTAGCTCGAGCTAGGATTTTCGCCCAGGCTAGAGGGGGCCCTTAACATACTGCCCGATTCTCGCCCGAGCTAGAAATCCGTGCCCGGGCGAGAGCTTTCCAGTGTGAAATGTGAAAAAGTCGCGAAATTCTCGCCCAAGCGATCCGTTATCGCCCGGGCGAGAGCGTCAGAGTTATAAAAGTGAAAAAGGGGATCTAGAAACCCTAATCTTCATTTTCTTTCTCCCCTTTTCTCTCCCAACGGTGGCTCCACCCAAATGGACCATTGTTTCCTCCACTAAGCCTTAAAACTCATTAAAACCTTCCTCTTGCTTCATGGTAACACATTTTGAAAAGCTTGGAGGTGAAAGAGCAACAATGGAGGTTAGAGGAGATGAAGGGAGATATGGCTCTTTTGCGGAGCAATGGAGCTTACGCAACCTAAGGTGAGGGAGAAGACCATTGTGGTCTTAGAGTATTTCATTGGAGTCATCATCTCCGATTTCCCTCAAGAATCGGAGCATATTAACGGATAGAAACTCTTTTGAGTGTTTGTGGTCCATGTGAGAGTCTTTATTTTACATGAGGATGTATTAGCCATAAAAGTAGAGATATATGAGTAGGAAAATCGTTTATTTAGATAAAACGCAATATGCTCACTTATGGTAATACGCCGTCATGAAAGATGATGCTAACGTTAATGTGTTAGATGATGAAAAATATGTTGTGTGTGGTTTGTTTATGATAATGGTGTGTTATGAGTGTTGATGTGTTATAAGTGATGGGTGTTTATTGTTATAAACATATATGAGTATGTTTGTAGCAATGATGGTGTGGTAAGTTGTTTAACAACAACAACTGGATATGATTATGTTGTATGATGATGATTGGGTTGTGAGCTATTTATACGTAGTAAGGGATAATTATTTTCATTATATTTAAGATGATGCAGCTATATTATGCGTGTAAATGGACGTGGTTGTGATATAATGTAAAATGGAACACCTTTGTGGTGAAGTTTTGCCCGTAGTGGTAATGGAACACCTTTGTGGTGAAGTGTTGCCCGTAGTGGTAATAGAACACCTTTGTGGTGAAGTGTTGCCCGTAGTGGTAATGGAACACCTTTGTGGTGAAGTGTTGCCCGTAGTGGTAATGGAACACCTTTGTGGTGAAGTGTTGTAACGACCAAAATTCTACCTTTGAAATTTTTTTGTTTATTTAAATCCTTCCTTACATGCAGTCGTCACCTTCATTAAATACTGTCAAATATCTCTCTTTGAAAATACTCTTTACCCTATCATATTATCATACAAATTTATGTTGCGGAAAAACATAATTTATTCAGATAGCATTCACCACCTACATCCAGTTATGGGTTTTCCAAGGTCATAACGTCCATAACTACATGTCACCATATTATCCTAATCAGATTACATTTATCCCAAAATACTATCCATCAACTACAATGTCAAATAGCAATAAAAACAATCGAGTAGATAAACACAAAAGCTTCCTAATTGAGCTTCATCCCCAAAATCCTTCATTTACCTACAATGGGATTATCATAAATAACACACAAAACGAAGGGAGTAAGTCATTAGTTCAAAACTAACATCACATGATAATCCACATTCATATACAATTAAGCTTTAATATAATTCATAAACACACATTACAGAATTGTAAACATTCAAATCATCTTCCTTTAATTTCCACTTTACTCATATTCATCCTATAGTATATATATCCCATAATATATATCCTATAGCATGTATATTACTTTCTTTCTCAACATATTCCTTTTTATCGCTCATATTCACCCTATAGAATATATATCCCATACTATATATTCTATAGCATGCATACGACATTCATGTGACATTCACATTTCTCCTCATTCATGTTCACCCTATAGAATATATATCTCATACTATATATCTTATAGCGTGCATACGACATTCATGTGACATTCACATTTCTCCTCATTCATATTCACCCTATAGAATATATATCCCATACTATATATCCTATAGCGTGCACACGACATTCATGTGACATTCACATTTCTCCACATTCATATTCACCCTATAGAATATATATCCCATACTATATATCATATAGCATGCATACGACATTCATTACTCAGAGTCATATTTCCATTGGTACTCCCCCAATAATATTACTTTCATTTGAATCATATTTCCATTGTTACTCCCCCCATAATATTACTTTCATATGAGTCATCTTTCCATTGGTACTCCCCCAATAATATTACTTTCATATGAGTCATCTTTCCATTGGTACTCCCCCAATAATATTACTTTCATATGTCATCTTTCCATTGGTACTCCCCCAATAATATTACTTTCATATGAGTCATCTTTCCATTGGTACTCCCCCAATAATATTACTTTCATATGAGTCATCTTTCCATTGGTACTCCCCCAACAATATTACTTTTGTATGAGTCATCTTTCCATTGGTACTCCCCCAATAATATTACTTTCATATTCCATAACAGAAAAGTCACGCATTTTCCAACATAATGCATAAATTACAGACGTATCATTTTAAGCCATTACCTCTTTTACATACCTCAATTCATATCAGCAAGTACGATTTAGAGACACTTATCCCTTACCTTGGTGAGCGTTGGGGATCGGTTCCGAGTAACTTTAAAAGTCTCCTCCGCGATTTCCTCCAACCTTAGGATCTCTCTTCTCATTTTCACCAATAATAACAATGTCAGTCATTTATTTAAAATAACACATAAATAACTCATATTTCATTATCAAATACACAAGGGATTCACATATATTCAAGACTTCCAAAACTACTTCAATACAAGTTTCCAAACATCTAAACATACATGTTCCTCTCATATAACAACATCAAAGCATAAACTTATCATCCACATCTAACATTCCATCTCTTTCTCTTTATACCCCTATTCTCATTTTGGGGTTTTCATGAATAACCCACAAAACCTTTCCATTCATCAAATATCAACTCTAACCCAAGAGTTTATAAGAGAAAAACAACATAAAACGAACCATAACTCTAAAGAATGAGTTTCCATGGTTTCTCATGTTTTGAAAATAGATCCAACACACCCAAAACAAGTTAGAGAGGAAGAAGAAGAGTTAGAAGCAAGAGGTTTACCTCTTCTCAAGCTCTAAGATGAGTCTTAAGGCTCCTTGCTCTTGAAAAGCTCTCTTCTCTCTCTTCTCTTCAAAGTTCTAACCCTAAAATGTGTTTAGGGGTTTCTATTTTAAAGAGCAGTCGTCGGGTTCTCGCTCAAGCGAGCCCCTTCTCGCTCAGGCGAGAAAATCCCGCCTTCTTAAAATTTCAGATCTGACCCTCTCGCTCAAGCGAGGGATTCTCGCTCAAGCGAGAATCTCACAGTCCCAACAGGCTTCCTCTGTAACACCCCAAATTTTAAGTCTTTAAAATTATAGTATCATTCCTCGGATCCTCGCTTGAGCGAGAGGTACTCGCTTGAGCGAGAAAGGTTCACCTGGGAGGGTGAAATCCTGGGCTATACTTGGCAATTTTGGGTAATGTAATCGATTACACAGTCCTGGTAATCGATTACATGATGATTAAAAGCATCAGATATGTACATCTGACACAATGTAATCGATTACACCATGTTGGTAATCGATTACATCGCGATGATGCCTCTGTAATTTACACTGTGTAATCGATTACACACTTCTGTTAATCGATTACATCGTATTAATGTAATCGATTACACCATGTTGGTAATCGATTACATCGCGACGATGCCTCTGTAATTTGCATAGTGTAATCCATTACACTATACTTGTAATCTATTACACTTATCGCTGTGTCTATAAAATAGAAACCCAAAACACATTTTAGGGTTAGAACTTTGAAGAGAAGAGAGAGAAGAGAGCTTTTCAAGAGCAAAGAGCCTTAGGACTCATCTTAGAGATTGAGAAGAGGTAAACCTCTTGTTCCTAACTCTTCTTCTTCCTCTCTAACTTGTTTTGGGTATGTTGGATTTATTTTCAAAACATGATAAACCATGGAAACTCATTCTTTAGAGTTATGGTTCGTTTTATGTTGTTTTTATCTTGTAAACTCTTGGTTTAGAGATAGTATCTCAAGAATGGAAAGGGTTGTGGGTTGATTCATGAAAACCCCAAAAACCCTAAAAGTGAAAATGTGGTAAAATGAGAGAATGAGTAAAATGCTAGAGGTAGAAGATGAGTTTACCCCCAAATATTGAAATATGAGATGTTATGCATGTTTTAGATGGTTGAATATTGATGATGAATATTTTGTATGATTAAATGATGCAATATAAGTTGTTTATGTGATATTTGGAATAAATGACTAATATTGTGTTATGTGGTGGGATGAGGAAAGATCCTAAGGTTGGAGGTGGTGTCGGTAGAACTCGAGAAGTTGCCAAGACCCGAACCCCAATACTCACCAAGGTAAGGATAAGTCTTTAATGTTGCATTTGAAATAGAAAATGTGTATTTTCTGGTTATGCAAAGACTAAGTTGTAAATTACGCATTTAGTATGAACATATATGGGTGTGTTTATACTAAAGTAGGCGTAGATTTACGGAAAAGGAAAATGTGGGTATTTTCTGGTTATGAAATGAATAAGTTGTAAATTGCGCATTTAGTATAAACATATATGGGTGTGTTTATACTAAAGTAGGCGTAGATTTACGGAAGATGGAAAACGTGTGCGTTTTCTGGTCATGCAATAATTATATTGTGAATCACGTAGTTAGTATAAACATATATGGGTGTGTTTATACTAAAGATGGCGTGGATTTACGGGAAATGATTGATGGTGAATTCAATGAAAAGAAAATATATTTTTAGCCGACCATAAATGGTTAGCGACTTCGGCCCGAGTTTATGAGGCAACACTTCAGCCCTAGTTTACGCAACATGTTTTCTTTATAAAAGAGATGAGAATTTGTTTTTAGCTAACCCTAAGGGGTGTAGCGACTTCTGCTCGAGTTTATGTGGCAACACTTCAGCCCGAGTTTACGCGGCATGTTTTCTTTATAAAAGAGATGAGAATTTGTTTTTAGCTAACCCTAAGGGGTGTAGCGACTTCGGCTCGAGTTTATGTAGCAACACTTCGGCCCGAGTTTATGAGGCGTGTTTTACTGGTAAAAAGGATGAGAATCTACTTTTAGCTAACCCTGAGGGGTGTAGTGACTTTGGCTCAAGTAATGCAGCAAGACAAAATGAATTTCGGAAATGGTTTACTAACCCTTTTTCTAATGTGGATTATCTTATAATGACGTTTATTGAATTAACGACTTACTCCTTTGTGTGTTTTGTACTTTTGTCATTGATAATCCCATTGCAGGTAAATAAATGAATGAAGTATGCTAGGTCGGGAGCTTTAGGAGCTTTAGACTTCGGATTCACTATTTATGTTTTTGTATCTTAAATGACTACTTGCGGATTTAAATGATTGTAATCATAGCTAACCATTAGTCGGATATTTGTAACTGGGTGTATGGTTATTTCGGAGAACTATACTTATGGGTCTCATTATCCGTGAGACATTACGAATATGAATTATGTTTTTCTGTCAAATCAAGTGTAGGTGATTATGGAATTTGAAAGTATGATAGTAAGTGTAGGAAAATGCATGCAAAATGATTAAAATGAATGAAAAATTTTCAAGGGTAGAAAATCGGGTCGTTACAACATGGTATCAGAGCATAGTTAGTCCTGCGGCCTAGGGTATGGCCTTACTTGCTTCTTTGTAACTTATAATTGATGAGACTATGTGGTTTAAGTGAACTGTTGTGTGGTTATGTGCTGATTTGGCTGGTTTGAAAATTATCTTACTGACTAATACATGAGTACAGGTACGCATGGCTGAAAGAGGAGGAGGAACGAACCAGAATGTTCCCAATGATCTCTTGGCACATATGTTAAGGGTGCTTCAGGGCATGAATGAGAATCTACGAAATTTGAATCGGAGCGTGGCGCCAGGTCCAGGCTCTCTGTCCCAAAGCGAATTCACTCTGAATGCTGCTGTTGGGTGGGTCCCAGAGATGGGATGTACTAACACGAAGGCGAATGGAATGGCGACCTCCAAATCCCAATTCCCCAAGAGCGTCGGGCCTCAAAGAAACTTTGTGCACGAAAGGGGCAAGGGCAAGATGTTTCCCGAAGAGCAAGAGCTTTGCCTCTCACCTGCTGGCACTCGGAGGTACGCATCGAATGGGCCGAGGACCCATGCAAATGCTGGAGGGTCACGGTTAAACTCTCCACCTTGGTGCAGCAAGTGCAACCGGAAACTTGACGGAGGATTGTGTCCTGGAACGACGAAACACTGTCTTCATTGCAAAGAGACCGGACATATAAAGAGGTATTGTCCTATGTCACAGCAGAGTATGAATGCTATTGAGACTGGACGACTTCAATCTATCGGCAAGGTGGTTACCATGTGTGGTTCAGATGCATCGGAAGCGGATGGTCTGACCCGATGTGGGAAGTATGAGGAGAAGGTGAATGAAAGCCAACGATCATATGCTCTAACTGGATATCGTGACAGGAATTTCCAAGGGTCGAGACCACCTACCTTTCCTACCGGAGAGGTTTCTACTCCTTGGTGCAACAAGTGTAGCAGACTCCATCAGGGAAGCACATGCCCGAGGTCGGATAATAAATGTTTCTACTGCAAGGAATTGGGACACATCAAAAGGTATTGTCCCAAGCTGGATCGAAGACCTAATGTCACTCCTGCCGAGGAGGCAAGAGACCACGGTCAGATGGTTACCCCGAGTGGCGTAGGGACATCAGGTGTTGATGATCCGTCGAGAGGTAAACGCATGGTGACAAGTATTCCTTGTTTAGTGTTGTTGGTTCGGGAGCGACACACTCCCTTATATATGTTAAATGTGAAAACTGGCTAAAATTGTAAACTGAGTCATTACTTCCGACTTGGTCGCGTCAACCCCAATCTTTGTGCTGGTGGTGGTGTCGACGTTTCTGTTCTAGAGACCGGTTGTGGTAAAAGGTGTGATATTTACCATAGACTCAGTCTGCTTGTCGTTATCCCAGTTAGATATAATTTTGGGGATGGACTGATTGTCGGCAAATCATGTTATGATTGAATAGCGCTGACAGGGTTGTAGCAGTTGGGGATCTGTGCAAGGTCTCTGACCATGCTAGTGGTATGGGGCCAATGTCGGCTAAGAGAGTCAGGACTCCCCTTCGAAAAAGGGGTCGGTGTTTATTCAGTAAATGTCACGAGAGGGTATTTAAGAACTCGTTAGTATTTCGAGATGTTAAAATTTGAAAGAACTATTTATTTTGTCTTGGAAAGTGGACTTTTGTCTATGAATGATTGACTTTTATAATAAGTATACTGACAAGAAAAATGTTTAAGTCGGGGATGCTTGTTTTCTCTTATGAGTTGTTAAAGGTTAATTCCCTTTGTTGGCCTTAGTGTGTATGCGCACGCTAAGAGGTGAAACTCATATTTCGAAAATGAAATAGAGGTTGGATAAATTACCTAAAGGTCCTTGCGACTAATGTGTTTACATGGACGTTGACTAATCAGATGTATTATCATTTTGAGGTGACCTATGGTTGGTACCCAAAATCGATTAAGTATGAAAAAGTTATTTTTGATTCTTGTGTATGAAGCTTATGGTCTATGAAATTTATTTTTTTTGTTAAAGATGAGTACCCGCCGTAACAAATGTATATTGGTATTGAACACCAAGCTATGTGCGGGGATGTTGAATCTCAAAAACTTATTTTGGATCGGGAGTGTCTCAGTGTACGGTTGGGGTAAATGGTAGAACCTTTACTATAGTGTTGATATGCGCGATGATGTCCCAGTTGGATTTAATCCTGGAAATGGACTAGCGATCAACAAATTGTGTTATGTTTAACTGTGTGTACTTGTTGAGGTGAAGAATTAAGATCTAGTTGCATTGATATGTATATGGGTGCAAAAGGGTAAGACTTATAATGATAGTCGAGAAAAGAGGCTAGTTAAGTTACTTACCCCGCCAATGTGATGAATGCAATGGAATAGACGTGAAACTTTTGGTCATGAATGATCGATTCTTTTGCGGTAGGACATTGGCAATGTCTGAAATAGTGGTGGTGTACCTCAATTGTCTGCGTTGAATGTTGTACCGGCAAAAGTTGTTGTTGTTTCGTGGACGTCAGTAATTACGGTGTATGGGTGTGGTGTCACCATATGAGAGAAGGAGTTTTAGGGTATGTTGAAATGAGTATGTGTTACTTTTTACATGATAATTTGATTTCTTCGATTAAATTGCTGTGAGTCGTGGGTTCAAACCGTTTTCGAAAATCAGTTTTGGGTGAAACATAGCATGTGGCTAAATAATGATTTAATGTCATGTTGGAGAATTCCGAAATTTTAGCAACTATATCGGAATGAGTATGAGGTTGTTAAAAGTTTAGTGATATCAGATGTCCATGTATTTCTGGATGTAATGCGAGTGGGTTGATAAGTTTATTTTGCTGACGGAATTGGAGTGACCAAACCGAACGCAAGTTGTAGGTCGAGTGTGGGTCGACTTGTGCTTGCCGATTGGTAACGGAATACCTAGTTTTGGTGTGAATAAATGGTTTTATAGTTTAAGTGGAGGCTAGAAATTGGTAATTTCTTTAGACGATAAGATTTGATGGTAGAAATATTTGGTGTAATTAGACAATTATTGGATAGTTGAATTGTGTACGATGGATGAGACACTAAGAGTCATATTGTGTAAGTACTTTGTTGATTGAGTGAAATAGAATTGTGCTAGATTCTTGAGTGGAGATGAAACTAGCTAGTGTATGATGGATGTTAAAAGACGCATTTCGATAGATATGAGATAAGGAGTTCCCCATTCGCTGAAGTTCGAGAAGGATATCGAAATTCTTAACGTATGTTAGGATTGATATATGGATATGTGCTAGAGAATCTGTGGTTCTTGACGAATATAGGAAAAATCTTTAGTCTGAATTACGGTTAAGTTCTCATGGCATTCAGGTTATTAAAGGCTGAGATCTTAATATTTGGACATTGATGAATTGGTTTGGTGATATCACGGTTTAGTGGTGTATGCCCTTAGTGACCGATTAAGTAAGCTTAATGGAATAGAGAATCGAATTGTGATTTTGGTTGAGTGTTCTTGTGCCTAAGGTCTAGGTGGTGATATTATTTTCCTAGGTATGTTTAATTTTCGGGGACGAAAATTCTTATAAGAGGGGGAGGATTGTAACACCCCAAATTTTAAGTCTTTAAAATTATAGTATCAGTCCTCGGATCCTCGCTTGAGCGAGAGGAACTCGCTTGAGCGAGAAAGGTTCAACTGGGAGGGTGAAATCCTGGGCTATACTTGGCAATTTTGGGTAATGTAATCGATTACACAGTCCTGGTAATCGATTACATGATGATTAAAAGCATCAGATATGTACATCTGACACAATGTAATCGATTACACCATGTTGGTAATCGATTACATCGCGACGATGCCTCTGTAATTTACACTGTGTAATGGATTACACACTTCTGTTAATCGATTACATCGTATTAATGTAATCGATTACACCATGTTGGTAATCGATTACATCGCGACGATGCCTCTGTAATTTGCATAGTGTAATCCATTACACTATACTTGTAATCTATTACACTTATCGCTGTGTCTATAAAATAGAAACCCAAAACACATTTTAGGGTTAGAACTTTGAAGAGAAGAGAGAGAAGAGAGCTTTTCAAGAGCAAAGAGCCTTAGGACTCATCTTAGAGATTGAGAAGAGGTAAACCTCTTGTTCCTAACTCTTCTTCTTCCTCTCTAACTTGTTTTGGGTATGTTGGATTTATTTTCAAAACATGATAAACCATGGAAACTCATTCTTTAGAGTTATGGTTCGTTTTATGTTGTTTTTATCTTGTAAACTCTTGGTTTAGAGATAGTATCTCAAGAATGGAAAGGGTTGTGGGTTGATTCATGAAAACCCCAAAAACCCTAAAAGTGAAAATGTGGTAAAATGAGAGAATGAGTAAAATGCTAGAGGTAGAAGATGAGTTTACCCCCAAATATTGAAATATGAGATGTTATGCATGTTTTAGATGGTTGAATATTGATGATGAATATTTTGTATGATTAAATGATGCAATATAAGTTGTTTATGTGATATTTGGAATAAATGACTAATATTGTGTTATGTGGTGGGATGAGGAAAGATCCTAAGGTTGGAGGTGGTGTCGGTAGAACTCGAGAAGTTGCCAAGACCCGAACCCCAATACTCACCAAGGTAAGGATAAGTCTTTAATGTTGCATTTGAAATAGAAAATGTGTATTTTCTGGTTATGCAAAGACTAAGTTGTAAATTACGCATTTAGTATGAACATATATGGGTGTGTTTATACTAAAGTAGGCGTAGATTTACGGAAAAGGAAAATGTGGGTATTTTCTGGTTATGAAATGAATAAGTTGTAAATTGCGCATTTAGTATAAACATATATGGGTGTGTTTATACTAAAGTAGGCGTAGATTTACGGAAGATGGAAAACGTGTGCGTTTTCTGGTCATGCAATAATTATATTGTGAATCACGTAGTTAGTATAAACATATATGGGTGTGTTTATACTAAAGATGGCGTGGATTTACGGGAAATGATTGATGGTGAATTCAATGAAAAGAAAATATATTTTTAGCCGACAATAAATGGTTAGCGACTTCGGCCCGAGTTTATGAGGCAACACTTCAGCCCTAGTTTACGCAACATGTTTTCTTTATAAAAGAGATGAGAATTTGTTTTTAGCTAACCCTAAGGGGTGTAGCGACTTCTGCTCGAGTTTATGTGGCAACACTTCAGCCCGAGTTTACGCGGCATGTTTTCTTTATAAAAGAGATGAGAATTTGTTTTTAGCTAACCCTAAGGGGTGTAGCGACTTCGGCTCGAGTTTATGTAGCAACACTTCGGCCCGAGTTTATGAGGCGTGTTTTATTGGTAAAAAGGATGAGAATCTGCTTTTAGCTAACCCTGAGGGGTGTAGTGACTTTGGCTCAAGTAATGCAGCAAGACAAAATGAATTTCGGAAATGGTTTACTAACCCTTTTTCTAATGTGGATTATCTTATAATGACGTTTATTGAATTAACGACTTACTCCTTTGTGTGTTTTGTACTTTTGTCATCGATAATCCCATTGCAGGTAAATAGATGAATGAAGTATGCTAGGTCGGGAGCTTTAGGAGCTTTAGACTTCGGATTCACTATTTATGTTTTTGTATCTTAAATGACTACTTGCGGATTTAAATGATTGTAATCATAGCTAACCATTAGTCGGATATTTGTAACTGGGTGTATGGTTATTTCGGAGAACTATACTTATGGGGTCTCATTATCCGTGAGACATTACGAATATGAATTATGTTTTTCTGTCAAATCAAGTGTATGTGATTATGGAATTTGAAAGTATGATAGTAAGTGTAGGAAAATGCATGCAAAATGATTAAAATGAATGAAAAATTTTCAAGGGTAGAAAATCGGGTCGTTACATCCTCTCGCTCAAGCGAGGGATTCTCGCTCAGGCGAGAATCTCACAGTGTCAACAGTCCCAGTTTGTCATTTCTCGCCCAGGCAAGGCAACTCTCGCTCATGCGAGAATCTTCCAGTATAGCTCAGGATTTCACCCTCCCAGGTGATCCTTTCTCGCTTAGGCGAGAATCTCTCGCTCAAGCGAGACTTCCAGGACCGATACTATAATTTTTAAAGACTAAAATTCGGGGTGTTACAATCCTCCCCCTCTTATAAGAATTCTTGTCCCCGAAAATTAAAAATACCTCGGAAAATAATATCGTCACCTAGACCTTAGGCACCAGGATACTCCACCCAAAATCATAATCGTTTCTCTAATCCATTAAGATTACTTAGTCGGTCACTAAGGGCATACACCATTAAACCGTTATATCACCCCACCAATTCATGAACTAACTCATCACTGTCCAACTATTAAGACCTCTGCCTCTAATAACTCGAATGCCATGAGAACTAAACCGTAATTCAGACTAAAGATCTTTCCTATATTCGTCAAGAACCATAGGCATCTAGCACCTATCCATCTATCAATCTTAACATACGTTAAGAATCCCGATAACACTCTCGAACTTCAGCGAATGGAGAGTTTCCTCATCCCATATCTATTTAAATGCACCTTTTAACATCCATCATACTCTAGCTAGTTTCATCTCCACTCGAGAATCTAGCACAATTTCATTTTTACTCGATCCCCAAAGTACTTACCCAATAGGACTCATAGTGTCTCATCCATTGTACACAATCAACTATCCAATAATTGTCTAATTACATCAAAATTTCTACCATCAAATCTTATCGTCTAAAGAAATTACCAATTTCTAGCCTCCACTGAAACCATAAAATCATTAATTCACACCAAAATTAGATATTCTGTTACCAATCGGCCAGCACAAATCGACCAACTCTCAAACCTACAACTTGCGTTCGGTTTGGTCATCCCAATTCCGTTAGCAAAGATAAACTTATTAACCCACCCGCATTATGTCCAGAAATACATGGGCGTCTTATATCACTAAACTTTTAACAACCTCCTACTTATTCCGTTATGGTTGCTAAAATTTCAAAATCCTCCAACATGATACTAAATCATTACTTAGCCACAAGCTATGTTTTACCAAAAAAGGATTTTTGAACACGGTAGAATCTGCGAGTCATGGCAAACACGTCGTGAAACACGGTTCGCATACTCATTCAACGCAACCCAAAACTCCTTCTCTCCTATGGTTACACCACACCCATACACCGCAATTACTAACGTTCACGAAACAACAACAACTATTGCCGGTACAACAGTCAACGCAGACAATTGAGTTACACCACCACTATTTCATGTATTGCCAAAGTCCTACCGCAAAAGAACCGGTCATTCGAGACCAAAAGTTTTACGTCTAATAAAATGAATTCATCCCATCGACGGGGTAAGTAACTTGACTAGCCTCTTTCCTCGACTATCAGCATAAGTCTTACCCCTTAGCATACACATACGTATTACTGCAACAAGATTTTAAATCTTCACTTCAACAATTACATACAGTTAAGCATAACACGATTTGCTGACCGCTAGTCCATTTTCCAGGATTAAATCCAACCAGGATGTCATTGCGCATATCAACACTAAGGTCCACAAGGGAATTGACCTTTAACAACTTAGAGAATGAAATTAAGGATCCCCGACTTAGACCTTTTCCTTGTCAGTATAATTATTCTAAAAGCTAATCATTCATAGAATACAATTTCTCTTTCCAAAAATACATAGCTCTTTCAAATTGTATTCCCTTGAAGTACTAACGAATCCTTAAATACCCCCTCGTGACGTTTTATAGAATAAACATCGATCCTTTTTTTTTGAAGGGGATTCCTGACTCTCTTAGCCGACATTGGCCCCATACCACTAGTCAGGTCAGAGATCTTGCACAGACCTCCAACCGCCACCATCTTGTCAGTGTTATTAAATCATAACATGATTTGCCTATAATCCGTCCATCCCCAAAATTATATCTAACTGGGATAACGACAAGTAGACTGAATCTACGGTAAATATCCCACCATTTACCACCATCGGACACTAGTACGTAAACGTCGATAACACCACCCGCACATAGATTGGGGTGGTCACGACCGAGTCGGAAGTACTGACTCTGTTTGCAATTTCAGCCAGTTTTTCATATTTAACACATATATTAGGGAGTGTGTCGCTCCCGAATCAACAACATTAAACAAGGAACACCTGTTACCATGCAATTTACCTCTCGCCGGATCATCAACACCCGATGTCCCTGTGCCACTTGGGGTAACCATCCGACCGTGATCACTTGCCTCTTCAGCATGCATGACCTTAGGTCTCCGATCCAGCTTGGGACAATACCTTTTAATATGCCCAAACTCCTTGCAGTGGAAACATCTATTCCCTTTTCCCGGGCACGTACTTCCATAATGAAGTCTACCGCACTGGTTGCACATGGGCGTAGAAACCCCTTCGGTAGGAACTGTAGGTTTCGACCCTTGGTACCCAGGGTTACGACGGACACCAGTTACAGCATATGATCGTTGGCTTTTGTTCGCCTGCTCCTCATACATCCCGCATTGGGTCAAACCATCCAATTCTGATGTCCCTGCACCCCACATGGTAACCACTCTGCCGATAGATTGAGGTCGTCCAGTCCCTATGGCATTCATACTCTGCCGTGACATAGGACAATACCTCTTGACATGTCCGGTCTCTTTGCAACGAAAACAGTGATTTGTCGTTCTAGAACACGACCCTCCGTCATGTTTTCGGTTACACTAGCTGCACCAGGATGGGGAGTTTAACCGTCACCCTCCGACATTTGCATGGGTCCTCGGCCCTTGCGATGTGTACCTCTGAGTGCCAGCAGGTGGAAAACAAGGTTTTTGCTCTTCGGGAAACATCTTGCCCTTTCCCCTACCGTGTACAAAGTTTCCTTGAGGCCCGAAGTTCTTGGAGAAATTGTATTTGGAGGTCGCCACTCCATCCGCCTTCATGTTAGTACACCCCATCCCTGGGGCCCACTCAACAGCAGCATTCAGAGCGAATCCGCTTTGGGACAGAGAGCCTGGACCTGGCGCCACGCTCCAATTCAAATTTCGTAAGTTCTCATTCATGCCCTGAAGCACCTCTAACATATGTGCCAAGAGATCATTGGGAACATTCTGGCTTGTTCCCCTTCCTCCCTCAGCCATGTGTACCTGTACTCACGTACTAGTCAGTAAGCTAATTATCAAACTAGACAAATCAGCCCATAACCACACAACAGTTCACTTAAACCACATAGTCCCATCAATTACAAGATACAAAGAAGCAAGTAAGGCCATACCCTAGGCCGCAGGACTAACTATGCTCTAATACCATATTGTAACGACCCAAATTCTACCCTTGAAAATTTTTCTTTTATTTTAATCCTTCCTTACATGCAGTCGTCACCTTCAATAAATATTGTCAAGTATCTCTCTTTGAAAATACTCTTTACCCTATCATATTATCATACAAATTTATGTTGCGGAAAAACATAATTCATTCAGATAGCATTCACCACCTACATCCAGTTATGGGTTTTCCTAGGTCATAACGTCCATAACTACATGTCACCATATTATCCTAATCAGATTACATTTATCCCAAAATACTATCCATCAACTACAAAGTCAAATAGCAATAAAGACAATCGAGTAGATAAACACAAAAGCTTCCTAATTGAGCTTCATCCCCAAAATCCTTCATTTACCTACAATGGGATTATCATAAACAACACACAAAACGAAGGGAGTAAGTCATTAGTTCAAAACTAACATCACATGATAATCCACATTCATATACAATTAAGCTTTAATATAATTCATAAACACACATTACAGAATTGTAAACATTCAAATCATCTTCCTTTAATTTCCACTTTACTCATATTCATCCTATAGTATATATATCCCATAATATATATCCTATAGCATGTATATTACTTTCTTTCTCAACATATTCCTTTTTATCGCTCATATTCACCCTATAGAATACATATCCCATACTATATATTCTATAGCATGCATACGACATTCACGTGACATTCACATTTCTCCTCATTCATATTCACCCTATAGAATATATATCCCATACTATATATCATATAGCGTGCATACGACATTCATGTGACATTCACATTTCTCCTCATTCATATTCACCCTATAGAATATATATCCCATACTATATATCATATAGCGTGCATACGACATTCATGTGACATTCACATTTCTCCACATTCATATTCACCCTATAGAATATATATCTCATACTATATATCCTATAGCATGCATACGACATTCATTACTCCGAGTCATATTTCCATTGGTACTCCCCCAATAATATTACTTTCATTTGAGTCATATTTCCATTGGTACTCCCCCAATAATATTACTTTCATATGAGTCATCTTTCCATTGGTACTCCCCCAATAATATTACTTTCGTATGAGTCATCTTTCCATTGGTACTCCCCCAATAATATTACTTTCTTATGAGTCATCTTTCCATTGGTACTCCCCCAATAATATTACTTTCATATGAGTCATCTTTCCATTGGTACTCCCCCAATATTATTACTTTCATATGAGTCATCTTTCCATTGGTACTCCCCCAATAATATTACTTTCATTTGAGTCATATTTCCATTGGTACTCCCCCAATATTATTACTTTCATATGAGTCATCTTTCCATTGGTACTCCCCCAATAATATTACTTTCATATGAGTCATCTTTCCATTGGTACTCCCCCAATAATATTACTTTCGTATGAGTCATCTTTCCATTGGTACTCCCCCAATAATATTACTTTCGTATGAGTCATCTTTCCATTGGTACTCCCCCAATAATATTACTTTCATATGAGTCATCTTTCCATTGGTACTCCCCCAATAATATTACTTTCATATGAGTCATATTTCCATTGGTACTCCCCCAATAATATTACTTTTGTATGAGTCATCTTTCCATTGGTACTCCCCCAATAATATTACTTTCATATTCCATAACAGAAAAGTCACACATTTTCCAACATAATGCATAAATTACAGACGTATCATTTTAAGCCATTACATCTTTTACATACCTCAATTCATATCAGCAAGTACGATTTAGAGACACTTATCCCTTACCTTGGTGAGCGTTGGGGATCGGTTCCGAGTAACTTTAAAAGTCTCCTCCACGATTTCCTCCAACCTTAGGATATCTCTTCTCATTTTCACCAATAATAACAATGTCAGTCATTTATTTAAAATAACACATAAATAACTCATATTTCATTATCAAATACACAAGGGATTCACATATATTCAAGACTTCCAAAACTACTTCAATACAAGTTTCCAAACATCTAAACATACATGTTCCTCTCATATAACAACATCAAAGCATAAACTTATCATCCACATCTAACATTCCATCTCTTTCTCTTTATACCCCTATTCTCATTTTGGGGTTTTCATGAATAACCCACAAAACCTTTCCATTCATCAAATATCAACTCTAACCCAAGAGTTTACAAGAGAAAAACAACATAAAACGTACCATAACTCTAAAGAATGAGTTTCCATGGTTTCTCATGTTTTGAAAATAGATCCAACACACCCAAAACAAGTTAGAGAGGAAGAAGAAGAGTTAGAAGCAAGAGGTTTACCTCTTCTCAATCTCTAAGATGAGTCTTAAGGCTCCTTGCTCTTGAAAAGCTCTCTTCTCTCTCTTCTCTTCAAAGTTCTAACCCTAAAATGTGTTTGGGGGGTTTCTATTTTAAAGAGCAGTCGTCGGGTTCTCGCTCAAGCGAGCCCCTTCTCGCTCAGGCGAGAAAATCCTGCCTTTTTAAAATTTCAGATCTGACCCTCTCGCTCAAGCGAGAATCTCACAGTCCCAACAGGCTTCCTCTCGCTCAAGCGAGGGATTCTCGCTCAGGTGAGAATCTCACAGTGTCAACAGTCTCAGTTTGTCATTTCTCGCCCAGGCGAGGCAACTCTCGCTCAGGCGAGAATCTTCCAGTATAGCCCATGATTTCACCCTCCCAGGTGATCCTTTCTCGCTTAGGCGAGAATCTCTCGCTCAAGCGAAACTTCCAGGACTGATACTATAATTTTTAAAGACTAAAATCTGGGGTGTTACAAGTGTTGCTCGTAGTGGTAATGGAACACCTTTGTGGTGAAGTGTTTCCCGTAGTGGTAATGGAACACCTTTGTGGTGAAGTGTTGCCCGTGGTGGTAATGGAACACCTTTGTGGTGAAGTGTTGCCCGTAGAGGTAATGGATCACCTTTGTGGTGTAGTGTTGCCCGTAGAGGTAATGGATCACCTTTGTGGTGTAGTGTTGCCCGTAGTGGTAATGGATCACCCTTGAGGTGTAGAACTGTCGGTTGAGGGAATGGATCACTTTTGTGATGTAGACTTACCCTTTGTGGTATTGAATTATCTGTGTGGTGTACACAGATGGAATGTGGATAAAGTTGAGAAGAATAAATATGCACATTATAGAACATGTATATTATGGGATATATGTGTACTATAAGGTGAATATGGAAAAATATGAGAAGAATAAATATGCACACTATAGAACATATATATTCTGGGATATGTGTGTACTATAGGGTGAATATGGATAATATGTGATGAATAAATGTGCACACTATAGAACATATATATTATGGGATATATGTGTACTATAGGGTGAATATGGATAATATGTGATGAATAAATATGCACACTATAGAACATATATATTATGAGATATATGTGTACTATAGGGTGAATATGGATAATATGTGATGAATAAATATGCACACTATAGAACATATATATTATGAGATGTATGTGTACTATAGGGTGAATATGGATAATATGTGACGAATAAATATGCACACTATAGAACATATATATTATGGGATATATAGGTACTATAGGGTGAATATGGACAATATGGAGAATGAATTAGACCTTCCCTAGATGTAGTATTGCGTGTTATGATGCTGTTGTAGGAATATGAGTATGGTATAGATTGATCGTGACAATAATATGAGGAATGTACAAATTGTATGTGATATATGGCGTTGATATTGGCCTTGATAGGAGGCGACATTGTGGGCTCCAGTTATGTAGTGACACCCTGGCTCAGGTTAAGGATGCGATACTTTGGGCTCCAGTTATGTAGCGACGCCCTGGCTCGGGTTAAGGATGCGATGCCGTGGGCTCCGGTTATGTAGCGACACCCTGACACAAATTATGTAGCAATGCATGAGTTACCTGTTGGTAATAGCTATTTGTAGCTATGTATGAGTTATCTTTTGGTAACGGCTAAAAGTAGCCATGTATGAGTTACCCTTTTGGGTGTGGTATTGGATCACCCTTCGTGGTGTAGACTTGCCCTATGTGGTATTGGTTCTTGGAGCAATGGATGATTAGTTCCTTGTGTGTAGTATTGTTTTGGTAGTATGGCGTTGCTTGGAAAAGTGTTTTAATGCTATATAAGTATGATATAGCTTGAGTATAGCATTGCGGTTGTTTATTGAAGAGATTATTGTGTTGTGATCTTGATGAAGATCGAGTTGAGTAAATGGTATGTTGCACGGATTCGAATGAATCATCTAAGTGAGATATGATGAGTATGATAATTGGATATATGAACATTATGTGGTATAATGTGTTGATTTGTATATGCTTAATATGATGGATGTTAGACATTGTATAGGTTGAATACTTTAATGTCATTACTCCATGTAATTCCACGCTACGGTCACCGTAGTTGGTTCTTACTCCCTTTTGTCTCTTCTTGTATGTGTTATGTATTTGAGTTCAAGTCGTGGCGGTAGCGCATCGGATGCTTGCAGAGAAGAGTACAAATTAGAGTAGTTGCTTTATGTATTCAATATGGTATATGATTTATGTATATAATATGAGATTGATTAATGATTGTAATAAAAGTATTATTTGAGAAAGGATAATTGTATATCTTATGTAATTAAAAGGAAGTGATAATGGCATGTTTTAATGAAGTGAACGATTGATTATTTCCGCACCTGAAAGATGATTTGAACTTATATATATATTCATTCAGGTTTTCTAAATCGTACGAGTAATGTCTTTCAAAAGTAATCAATTTGCTTTCATAAGTAAAGTTCGAAAAATTTAGGGTATAATTTGGGTCGTCATAAAACTTATTTTGGGTATGTTGGATCTTTTCTCAAAATGAGAGAAACCATGGAAACTCATCCTTTTGAGTTATGGTTCATTTTATGTTGTTTCTATCTTGTAATTTCTTGGTTTAGAGTTAGTATTTCAAGAATGGAAAGGGTTTGGGGTTGATTCATGAAAACCCCAAAACCCTAAAGTGAAAATGGGGTTAAAGAGGAAAAAGAGTAAAATGCAAGAGGTAGAAGATGAATAAGCATTCTAATGTTGAAATATGAGATGAATATGTATGTTTTAGATGTTTGTAAACCTATGATGAAAGTAGTTTATAAACATTGAAAATATGTTAAATATCTTGTATGGTTAAATAATGCAATATGAGTTATTTATGTGATATTGGAATAAATGACTAACATTGTGCTATATGGTGGGAATGAGGAAATATCCTAAAGTGGGAGGAGGTGTCAGCGGAACTTGCGAAGTTGCCAAGAACCAAACCCAACCCTCACCAAGGTAAGGAGGAGTCTTTAAATAGCATATTGAAATGGATAATATGTGGATTTTCTGATTTTGTATAATGATAAAGTGATGAATCGCTTAGTTATTGTACACATATATGGGTGTGTTTGTAATAATGGAATGCGTGGATTTAATGTTTACGGATTGATGATGTATCAATGAAAAGAAAATATGTTTTTAGCCGTCCATAATTGGTTAGCGACTTTGGCTCAAGTTATGTAGCGATACTTTGGCTCAAGTTATGTAGCGATACTTTGGCTCAAGTTATGTAGCGATACTTTGGCTCAAGTTATGTAGCGATACTTTGGCTCAAGTTATGTAGCGATACTTTGGCTCAAGTTATGTAGCAACGCTTTGGCTCAAGCTATGTAGCAAAACTTTGGCTCAAGTAATGTAGCACAAAATGAATTTATAAAACAAATGGTTTACTAACCCCTTTAAAATGTGGATTATCTTATAATGGTATGTATTGTTTTGATGACTTACTCCTTTGTATGTTGTGTGTATTTGCCATTGATAATCCCATTGTAGGTAAACAGGGTAGTTGAGGATGCTTGGTTCGAGGCTTTAGGAGCTTAGGACTTGGACCTTATATTTTGCTTTTTGTGTCGTAAATTGTTATTTGGATGATTGTATTCGTAACCATTTAACTCACTACATTTTTGTGTAATGTTGGATATTAGTAACTATGGGTGTTTTGGAAACCCATAGTTAAACATATGCGGCAATTATCGATGAAAGTTATATGTGAATTATGTTTTCCGCAACATGAGATGTATGTTAACATAATATATTATAAAGGTAGTTTTACGAAGTGATTATGGGGGAATTAGAGTAAGATGTTGAATGTAGGTATAAAATGATTAAAATAAAGGAAAAATTTTCAAGGGTAGAATTTGGGTCCTTACAATATGGTATCAAAGCATAGTTACTCTTGTGGCCTAGGGTATGGCCTTACATGCTTCTTTGTGATTTGTATGTGCTTGAACTGCTTAGTTGGCATTGATTGTTGTGTGCTTATGTGAAACTTACCTTATTAGAAAAGTGTTTATTGACTAGTACTTGAGTACAGGTACCTATGGCAGGAAGGGGAAGAGGAGCGAGTCAGAATGTTCCGAATGATCTGTTGGCACAAATTGTGGCGGCATTGCAACAGGTTAACGAGAACTTGCACAATCTGAACCAGAACCCCGCGCCAAGTCCTAGCTCACAACCTTTAGTTCCACCGGGGCTGGCCGAGTACCGTGGGTTGAATGACTTCCACAAGCAGAATCCTAGCCATTTCCAAGGTGGGTTCGCTTCTGATGCGGCGAACGAGTGGATTCAAAACTTGGAACGCATATTCCGAGCCATGGGTTGTAGTGACGTTCAGAAGGTGACGAATGCTTCTTATATGTTGATGAAGGAAACTGAAAGTTGGTGGGAATTTACTTGGCGACAGATGGAAACGGAGGGGCGAGTGATTACCTGGATTGTCTTCAAGGAGAAATTCCTTCAGAAATATTTTCCTGATGATCTGAAGAGGAAGAAGGAAATGGAGTTTCCGAGGTTGGAGCAGGGTAACATGTCTGTTGGAGAATATGCGGCCAAGTTTGAAGAATTGGCCCGGTTTTGTCCATACGCTGAGTTGGAAGTAGACGGGAGGTCCAAATGTTTTAAGTTTGAATCGGGCCTGAAGCCCAAGCTAAAAAGGATGTTCGGGCATCAAGAAATTGCGGATTTTACCACCCAGGTAAACAAGTGCATATGGACAACCTGACAAAAGATGAAGTGGTGACTCCTCGAACCAACCCTCCGAGACACTTTGGGCCTCAAAGGAGTTATGGGAAGGGGAAGGGTAAGGTTTTCCGAGAGGAACAAAAACCATACTTCCTTCCTGCTGGGAATCGGGGAAATAGTTCGCATGGGCCGAGGCCACATGCGAAGGTGAGAGGATCACAATTTCAGTCTCCATCCTTTTGCAACAAGTGCGGCAAGAATCATGTTGGTGAGTTGTGCCCTGGGACGACACTTAGCTGCTTCCACTGCAAGGAAGTTGGGCACATCAAACGATATTGTCCTAAGCTACTGCAGGGCGTGAATGATGTGAGGGCTGAACGACCTCGAACCACTAGCAGAGTGTTCACAATGAGTGGTGTAGAGACATCGGGTGTAGATGACTTGATAAAAGGTAATTGCATGGTGGCAGGTATTCCTCTTTTAGTGTTGTTTGATTCGGGAGTGACACACTCCTTTGTATCTATTGAATGTGTCGATAGACTGAAATTGCGAATAGAGTCATTGCCTTTTGACTTGGTCGTATCCACCCCAACTAATGTACCTGTTGTGATGTCGATAGTTGTGTCTCGATGTCCGGTAGTGGTAAACGGTAGGACATTTACCATGGATTTAATCTGCTTGCCACTATCCCAGTTAGATCTAATTCTGGGAATGGACTGGTTGTCGGCAAATCAGGTGGTGCTTAATTGTGCTGATAAGACCGTTGTATTCGGGAATCCGGATGAGATTTCTGATGAAGCTAGTTATATGAAGCCGTTGTCGGCTAAGGAAGTCAGGACTTCCTGTAAGGAAGGAGGGGCCGTATTTATGTTGTTGGCATCCCTGGAGGGCATTGAGAAACCCAAGGTTGAGAATATTCCGGTAGTTCGTGAGTTTCCTGAGGTTTTTCCTGGTGATATTCCGGAATTGCCCCCAGTAAGAGAAGTTGAATTCTCTATTGATTTGGTACCTGGAACGGGACCCATCTCTATAGTTCCTTATAGGATGGTGCCGTTAGAATTGGTTGAGTTGAAAAAGCAGGTTGAGGACCTACATGCAAAGAAGTTTATTCGTCCTAGTGTCTCACCGTTGGGCGCACCTGTTTTGTTGGTTAAGAAGAAAGATGGTCGTATGCGGTTGTGTACCGACTACAGGCAGTTGAACAAGGTTACTATCAAGAATAAGTATCCATTGCCTAGGATTGATGACTTAATGGATCAGTTAAGAGGAGCGGTGTTGTTTTCAAAGTCCTTCGGTCAGGTTACCACCAACTTCGTGTGAAGGCGGAAGACATTCCTAAAACTTCTTTTAGGACAAGGTATGGACATTTTGAGTATTTGGTTATGCCTTTTGGTGTAACGAATGCCCCATCAATATTTACCGACTACATGAATCAAATTTTTCATCCGTATTTAGATTCATTCGTAGTGGTATTTATTGATGACATTCTGGTTTACTCCAAAAGCCGAGAGGAACATGCTGAACACCTGAGGATTGTTTTAGAACTTCTTAGTAAGAATCAGTTGTATGCGAAGCTGTCCAAATGTGATTTCTGGCTGGAATCGGTAAACTTTCTTGGACATGTAATATCCAAGGAAGGAGTAGCAGTGGACCCTTCTAAGGTCGAAGCGATTATGGAATGGGCAGTACCTAAGTCAGTCACCGAGATCAGGAGTTTCCTGGGTTTAGCTGGTTGCTACAGGAAATTCATAGAGGGGTTTTCCAAGTTGGCTTTATCCCTGACTAAACTTACCAGAAAAGGAGAACCATATGTGTGGACAATCCGTTGTGAAGAGAGTTTTCAAGAGTTGAAACGGAGGTTGACTACGGCGCCAGTGTTGGTTCTTCCTTGTAGTGATCGGGATTTTAGTGTTTATTGTGATGCCTCCAAGCAAGGGTTGGGTTGCGTGTTGATGCAAGAAGGGAAGGTTGTTGCCTATGCTTCTCGACAGTTGAGAACGCATGAGCAAAACTACTACCCACGATCTAGAGTTAGCTGCAGTGGTCTTCGCCTTAAAAATCTGGAGACACCATCTTTATGGCATGAGGTTTGAAGTGTATAGCGACCACAAGAGTTTGAAATACCTGTTCGATTAAAAGGAATTGAATATGAGGCAGAGAAGGTGGATGGAATTCCTTAAGGATTATGATTTTGGGTTGCAGTACCATCCGGGAAAGGCCAATGTGGTGGTCGATGCGCTAAGTCGGAAATTTTTACATATGTCAACTTTGATGGTTAGAGAAGGGAAACTGATTGAAGAGTTCAGGGATATGAACTTGGATGTTCAGATAAAGCCTCATAGTATGATTTTAGGAATGCTGAAGGTTACAAATGAACTATTCGATCAAATCCGGGTAATGCAAGTGGAGGATAGTGAGCTAATGGCTAAACGGGATTTAATGTTGAGTGGTAAGGAAACTGATTTCTCATCGGACCCTAGTGCACTGTTGCGTTACAAAGGGAGAGTGTGTGTCCCTCATAATGAGGAAATGCGAAAGAATATTTTAGAGGAGTCACACAAGAGTAAAATGAGTTTTCACCCGGGGACTACAAAGATGTACCATGATTTGAAAAAGCTGTTTTGGTGGTCTGGGCTGAAAAAGGATGTAGCTTTTTACGTCTCGAGTTGTCTTGTCTGTCAGAATGCCAAGATAGAGCACTAGCGTCCAGCGGGAGAAATGCAATCCCTAGAAATTCCCGTTTGGAAATGGGATAGTATCTCCATGGATTTTGTATCGGTTTTTCCAAAGACTAAGAATGGGTATGATTCGATATGGGTGATAGTGGATCGGTTAACTAAATTTGCACACTTTCTGCCTATAAACATGAGGTATTCCTAGGAGCGATTGGCAGAACTATACATCCGAGAAATAGTTCGTTTGCATGGGATACCGTCGAGCATTATATCGGATAGGGATCCCCGTTTCACTTCCAACTTTTGGACTAGTTTGCAGTCCGCTTTGGGAACTAAGTTGAAGTTGAGTTCAGCTTATCATCCACAAACGGACGGTCAATCGGAAAGAACAATACAGTCATTGGAGGATCTTCTGAGGGCTTGTGTCTTGGAACAACCAGGGAGTTGGGATGGCATGTTGCCTCTGATCGAATTTACTTACAACAATAGCTTCCATTCGAGTATTGGAATGACACCTTATGAGGCGTTGTATGGTAGGAAGTGCCGAACTCCAGTGAGTTGGTTTGAGACTGGGGAGAACTTGATATTAGGGCCCGAGCTAGTCCAAGAGACGACGGATAAGATCAAGAAAATTCGGGAGAATATGAGGATCGCCAGAGTCGGCAGAAAAGCTATTATGATAAGAGGCGGAAACCTCTTGAGTTTAATGAGGGAGATCATGTTTTCATGAGGGTAGTCCCGACTACCGGAATTGGTAGAGTGTTGAAGTCTCGCAAGCTGACTCCGAGATTTATTGGGTCGTATCAAGTATTGAAAAGGATTGGGCCGGTAGCATATCGGATTGCTTTGCCTCCGTTGTTGTCGAACCTTCATAATGTGTTTCATGTGTCTCAGTTAAGGAAGTATGTTGGAGACCCAACTCATGTGGTTGAGTCTAATCAGATAGAGTTGAAGGATAACTTGACTTTTTCGACGTTGCCTGTGAGGATCATGGATACCAATGTCAAGAGGCTAAGAGGCAAAGAGATTCCATTGGTGAAAGTGTTGTGGAGCCAAGTAGACGAAGGGGATGTTCGAATCGAGGTATGTTTAATTTTCGGGGACGGAAATTCTTATAAGGGGGGGGGGGGGGGGGGAGGATTGTAACACCCTAAATTTAAGTCTTTAAAATTATAGTATCAGTCCTGGGATTCTCGCTTGAGCGAGGGTTGGCTCGCTTGAGCGAGGAAGGCTCAACAGGGAGGGTGAAATCCTGGGCTATACTGGAGGATTCTCGCTTGAGCGATAGATGCCTCGCCTGGGCAAGAGTTCCCTCGCCTAGGCGAGAGGGTCAGATCTGAAATTTTAAAATGGGCGGGATTTTCTCGCTTAAGTGAGAATGAGCTCCCTTAAGCGAGGACCCAACGCTGTTACATTAAATAGGGAACCCCAAACACATTTATGAGGGTTAACCTAGAGAGAAGTGAGAGAAGAGGACATTTTCAAGAGCAAGAAGGCTTGTGAGTCATTTAGAAGCTTGAGAAGAGGTAAAGCTCTTGATTCTAACTCTCTCATTCTCTTTGAAACTTATTTTGGGTATGTTGGATCTTTTCTCAAAATGAGAGAAACCATGGAAACTCATCCTTTTGAGTTATGGTTCGTTTTATGTTGTTTCTATCTTGTAATTTCTTGGTTTAGAGTTAGTATTTCAAGAATGGAAAGGGTTTGGGGGTTGATTCATGAAAACCCCAAAACTCTAAAGTGAAAATGGGGTTAAAGAGGAAAAGGAGTAAAATGCAAGAGGTAGAAGATGAATAAGCATTCTAATGTTGAAATATGAGATGAATATGATTGTTTTTGATGTTTGTAAACTTATGATGAAAGTAGTTTATAAACATTGAAAATATGTTAAATATCTTGTATGGTTAAATAATGCAATATGAGTTATTTATGTGATATTGGAATAAATGACTAACATTGTGCTTTATGGTGGGAATGAGGAAAGATCCTAAAGTGGGAGGAGGTGTCAGTGGAACTTGCGAAGTTGCCAAGAATCAAACCCAACCCTCACCAAGGTAAGGAGGAGTCTTTAAATAGCATATTGAAATGGATAATATGTGGATTTTCTGATTTTGTATAATGATAAAGTGATGAATCGTGTAACACCTCCAATTTCGTTTTCGGAGTGATTGGAAAACTTACGGTGTTGAGGTGTATGCTTGACCATTCTCAATTGGATGAGAGGGTCTCGCCTAAGCGAGGGATTCAATGTTTTAAGTTTGAGAAGTATGGGAACCTCGCCCAAGCGAAGAAGTGGTCATTTGAGCGAAAGTGAAATTTGGAAAAGATGTCAAATTCTAGCTCGAGCTAGAATTTTCGCCCAGGCTAGAGAGGGGCCTTAGCATACTGCCCGATTCTCGCCCGAGCGAGAAATCTGCGCCCGGGCGAGAGCATTCCAGTGTGAATCTTGAAAAAGTCGCGAAATTCTCGCCTAAGCGAGCCATTCTCACCCGGGCGAGAGCGTCAGAGCTATAAAAGTGAAAAGGGGGATCTAGAAACCCTAATCTTCATTTTATTTCTCCCCCTTTCTCTCCCAACGGTGGCTCCACCCAAATGGACCATTTTCCCCTCCACGTAAGCCTCAAAACTCATCAAAACCTTCCTCTTGCTTCATGGTGACACATTTGGAAAAGCTTGGAGGTGAAAGAGCAACAATGGAGGTTGGAGGAGATGAAGGGAGATGTGGGTCTTTTGCTGAACAACGGAGCTTACGCAACCTAAGGTGAGGGAGAAGACCATTGTGGTCTTAGAGTATTCCATTAGAGTCATCATCTCCGATTTCCCTCAAGAATCGGAGCATATTAACGGATAGAAACTCTCTTGGGAGTTTGTGGTCCATATGAGAGTCTTTATTTTACATGAGGATGTATTAGCAATAAAAGTGGAGATATATGTGTGGGGGAAAACCGTCTATTTAAGTAAATTGCTATATGCTCATTTATGGTAATACACCGTCATTAAATATGGTTCTAACGTTAATGTGTATATGATGAAGAATATGTAATTGATATGTTATACGATAAATATTTGTAATATGAAGAACATGTTAAAGTGAATTCATGTATAAACAACTTTCTTGTAAGTGTATAATGAAGTGGATCTAATGTTTGTATTCAAAGTACTTTTGAGAAAGTGTAATTGTATAAAGGATGTATTTGAACGGAAGTGTAATGACATGCTTTTGAAATGAAAGGTGTTTGGAATATTTCCGCCTTGTAAATTTATAAACGTATTCACTCAAGTTTCCAAATTGTTCGAGTAATGTCTTTCAAAAGTAATCACTTCACTTTCACGAATAAGGATTTTAAAAGAGAATTTTCAAGTTATGAAAATTGGGTCCTTACAATATGGTATCAAAGCATATGTCAACTCTGCGGCCTATGGTATGACCTTACATGCTTCTTTGTGAAATTTGTGTGAACTACTTGACTTATGTGAATTGTTGTTGACTATGTGGTAACTGCTAACGTGAAAGATGATTGTTAAATTTCTTGCGGTAAGTATTTGGTGGTGAATTTATCGTAGGATGTTTTGTTGTGAGTTATCGTTGAAGTGCTTGTTGAAAATTCCTTGTTGTGAATTTCGTAGAAGATTTCTTGTTGTAAAACTTTTGTTGAAATTATTGTGTGAAACCCTTGTTGGGGATTCTTGCTAAAAACTCTTGATGAAAATTTCTGGTTGTGAACATCTCATTGGAATAGTTTATGGCGAGTTTGTAATTGTGATTTTCGGTTAGATTTCTTGGTGTGAGATGCATATGTTGAGAGTTCCTAGTGATGGACCTATTGTTTGAATTTTGGTCAACCTTTTGATGTGAACTTTCTTTTCTCACTAAGATTAAGATAACTGAAAATGAATGATTAAATTGACTTTCTGGGATGTTGACTTAACTGTTTCTATGATTCTAATAACACAAGATTAAGGTAATGTAAGGATAAGTCTTTAACTTATGCATTGTGATAGAAAATGCGTGTATTTTCTGATTGTGCAATGATTAAGTCGTGAATCACGTATTTAGTATAAACATATATGAGTGTGTTTATACTAATGATGGCGGGGATTCACGGGAAATGTATTGGTGGAGTGCCAATGGAAATAAAACTCGGGAAATGTATTGGTGGAGTGCCAATGGAAATAAAACTCGGGAAATGTATTGGTGGAGTGCCAATGGAAATAAAACTCGGAAAAATGTATTTGATTGGGTGCCAACGGAAATAAAACTCGTTTTTAGCCGACCGTGATTGGTTAGCAACTTTGGCTCAAGTAATGTAGCAAGCTTTGGCTCAAGTAATGTAGCAAACTTTGGCTCAAGTAATGTAGCAAGCTTTGGCTCATGCAATGTAGCAACTTTGGCTCAAGTAATGTAGCAAGCTTTGGCTCAAGCAATGTAGCAAACTTTGGCTCAAGTAATGTAGCAACCTTTGGCTCAAGCAATGTAGCAAACTTTGGCTCAAGTAATGTAGCAAGCTTTGGCTCAAGCAATGTAGCAAACTTTGGCTCAAGTAATGTAGCAAGCTTTGGCTCAAGCAATGTAGCAAACTTTGGCTCAAGTGATGTAGCAAACTTTAGCTCAAGTTATGTAGCATGTTTTCAAAAGTATAAACAAAAGAAATGGTGAAATCAAAGGAAGGAAAATATTTTTTTTAGCCGACCATGAATGGTTAGCGACTCTGGCTTGAGTATATAAGTGAAACCCTGGCTTGGGTATATAAGCGAAACTCCGGCTCGAGTATATGTAGCAAGTTTTCAAAAGAAAAAGGGAACATGTTTTAGCTAACCTTAAGTGGTGTAGCGACTTTGGCTCAAGTTATGCAGCAAAGAAAATGAATTTCAAAATGGTTTTATAACCTTGTTTCATTGTGGAATTGCCTACCCGGAGTGGTAGTGGATCATTGTGGAATTGCCTACCCGGAGTGGTAGTGGGCCATTGTTGATTGCCTACCCAGAGTGGTAGTGGATTATTTTTTGTGCATGAAACTTTTGGTCTGTGATGATTGACCTTTTGTAGTTGAATATTTGCAATGCACGATATAGTGGTAATGAACTCAAATTAACTGCTTCAATATTGTGCATACAAAACTTGTTTCTATTTCATGTGCGTTAGTAATTGTTATGCATAATTGCAATGTTATGGTATAAGCATGTTTTTGTAAGTGTACTGGGGGGGGGGGGGGCTCTCATGTCCTGGATGAATTGTAACTTCAGGAATAACTAGCTTTTGAAAATTTTGATTTGGGTATTCGATGTCAAATAAGGAAAAGGGTTTTAAGTTATTTAGAGAAGATTATGAAAAACCTTGCCTCAACAAGATGATTTCCATGAAACTTACATCTAATCTATTTTCAAAAATCATTTTTGAAGGAAGTGTACTATTCGGCTAAGCATTGATTAAGTTTCATGTTGAAAATCCGAATGTTTAACAATCGCGCCTTGGATGAGTGTGATGTTGTTAAAAAATCGTGTGATGTAAATATGACCATACGTTTCTAGATATGATGTAGACTTGAGCACGAAATGCATGTACATCATTGTATTTTGAGTATCCATATAAAACTCGTGTTTTTTTGGATTGGATGTTCGTAAATTGCAACAACAACAAAAAAATCAATGGTAACAAAGTATGTGATTTGAGTGGGTCTACGACCATATATGCTTAATGGAGACTATGAACTAGCAAATCTTGTTTGTCTAAATTCTACTTGAATGAATATCATGTTTCTGTGTTGTAGTGAGTATAAATTGACATGCTAGTGGAATTTTTTTGAGTAAATTGTGGTTATTTGCACGTGTGGAATGAAATGACGTTGTTTCCATCGAGTGGATGTCGATCTAGCTATTGCATTTTTGGGTGCGAGCTAGTACATCTTGGTAAACGATGAGTATGGATTCTCGCTTCAAACTGGGTTCTAGGGTGTTGTGGTGAATATGGCCGTATAGGTTGATCATTTTGAACGATTGTTGTGGTAATAGATCAGGGAGGTCTATTGTGATGGAGGAAATACTCAAGAATCTTTAGTTCGGTTGTAATAATTTTCTCTTGGTTGTCCTAATGTTTGGCTTGGGTATTTGGGATCTAGAAGAGTAGCCCATGATTGGGACTCTGTGGTATCATTGTTGAGTGATATATACCCTTGCTTGTCGTCTAAGCGATCTTAATGGTTTAGACGGTTAAGTCTAAGTGCGGTCGAGTGTATCTTTTGCCTAAAGTGTAGGCAATGATAGTATATTCCCGAGAGTAACCTAACCAAATTTCGGGGACGTAATTTCTTGTTAGGGGGAGAGGATTGTAACACCTCCAATTTCGTTTTCGGAGTGATTGGAAAACTTACGGTGTTGAGGTGTATGCTTGACCATTCTCTCTTGGATGAGAGGGTCTCGCCTAAGCGAGGGACTCAATGTTTTAAGTTTGAGAAGTATGCGAACCTCGCCCAAGCGAAGAAGTGGTCGTTTGAGCGAAATTGAAATCTGGAAAAGCTGTCAAATTCTAACTCGAGCTAGAATTTTCGCCCAGGCTAGAGAGGGTCCTTAGCATAATGCCCGATTCTCGCCTGAGCGAGAAATCCGCGCCCGGGCGAGAGCGTCAGAGCTATAAAAGTGAAAAAGGGGATCTAGAAACCCTAATCTTCATTTTCTTTCTACCCCTTTCTCTCCCAACGGTGGCTCCATCCAAATGGACCATTTTCCCCTCCACGTAAGCCTCAAAACTCATCAAATCCTTCCTCTTGCTTCATGGTGACACATTTGGAAAAGCTTGGAGGTGAAAAAGCAACAATGGAGGTTGGAGGAGATGAAGGGAGATGTGGCTATTTTGCGGAGCAACGGAGCTTACGCAACCTAAGGTGTGGGAGAATACCATTGTGGTCTGAGAGTATTTCATTAGAGTCATCATCTCCGATTTCCCTCAAGAATCGGAGCATATTAACGGATAGAAACTCTCTTGGGAGTTTGTGGTCCATATGAGAGTCTTTATTTTACATGAGGATGTATTAGCAATAAAAGTGGAGATATATGTGGGGGAAAACCGTCTATTTAAGTAAATTGATATATGCTCATTTATGGTAATACACTGTCATTAAAGATGGTTCTAACGTTAATGTGTATATGATGAAGAATATGTTATGCGTGGTTTATTTATGATAATGGTTATGTTGTGTGATAATGATGGTGTGTGAGATATTTATGGTCATAAGCATAAATGAGTATGTTGTAAGTGGTTGATTGTTATAAACATCTATGGGTGGGTTGTAACAATGAATGTGTGATGAGTTGTGAATGTGTTAAAATGGATATGAGTATGTTTATCAAAATGAGTATGTTGTAAGTGGTTGATTGTTATAAACGTGTATGGGTGTGTTGTAACAATGAATGTGTGATGAGTTGTGAATGTGTTAAAATGGATATGAAAATGTTTATCAAAATGAGTATGTTGTGAGTGGTTGATTGTTATAAACATGTATGGGTGTATTGTAACAATGAATGTATGATAAGCTATGAATGTGTTAAAATGGATAAAGGTATGTTTGTGACAATGAAGGTGTTGTATGTTATTTATGGTGATAAAATAATGAGATGTCTTGTGTTGATTGTGTATGACATGGATGTGAGTGTAATGTGGAAACTCGACCTGCCTGATGTGGTATGGGGATTACTCGACCTGCCCGATGTGGTATGGCGAATGAGCTCGACCTGCCCGATATGATATGGGGTTTAATCGACCTGCCCGATGTGGTATGGGGATTATTTGTACGGTGCAGAATTGTTGAATGACATCAAGGGTAAATTACTACGGAATGTGAAGGAAGTGAAAAGTGTATACTCAGAATGAAAATCATATGCATGCCATAGGATATATATTATGAGATATATATCCTATAGGGTGAATATGAATGATGAGAAATGAGTATATTTGGACGAATAAAATATGCACACTATAGAACATATATAGTATGGGATATATGTGTACTATAGGGTGAATATGGATAATATGTGATAAATAAATATGCACACTATAGAACACATATAGTATGGGATGTATGTGTACTATAGAGTGAATATGGATAATATGTGATAAATAAATATGCACACTATAGAACAAATATAGTATGGGATGTATGTGTACTATAGGGTGAATATGGATAATATGTGTTGATTAATATATGCTTATCATGATTGATGTTAGATGTGTGTGGTTTTAATACTTTAATGTTATTACTCCATGTAAATCCACGCTACGGTCGCCGTAGTTGGTTCTTACTTCCTCTGTCTTTCCTTGCATGTGTTGTATATTTGGGTTCAGGTTGTGGAGGTAGCGCATTGGACGCATGCAGAGAAGAGTACATGATAGGGTAGTGGATAATATATAATTGATATGTTATATGATAAATATTTGTAATATGAAGAACATGTTAGAGTGAATTCATGTATAAACAACTTTCTTGTAAGTGTATAATGAAGTGGATCTAATGTTTGTATTCAAGGTAATTTTGAGAAAGTGTAATTGTATAAAGGATGTATTTGAACGGAAGTGTAATGACATGCTTTTGAAATGAAAGGTGTTTTGGAATATTTCCGCCTTGTAAATTTATAAACGTATTCATTCAAGTTTCCAAACTGTTCGAGTAATGTCTTTCAAAAGTAATCACTTCACTTTCACGAATAAGGATTTTAAAAGAGAATTTTCGAGTTATGAAAATCTGGTCCTTACAACTTGGAAAGG
Source organism: Lupinus albus (assembly GCA_009771035.1). Lineage (NCBI taxonomy): Eukaryota > Viridiplantae > Streptophyta > Magnoliopsida > Fabales > Fabaceae > Lupinus > Lupinus albus. Next base: position 11,475,252 of record CM020019.1, on the reverse strand, counting down.
TGTTTTCTAATGTGATTAAGTATTAGTGAGTGTGTAAGGTACATAGAGATCTCGGGGTGAGATATTGTAATTGCAACTCATAATATTTAAGTAAGGAAATCTCTTGTGCTGCAAGAGTACTGGACGTAGCCTTCGATGGACAATAAGGTGAACCAGTATAAAACATTTGCGTACTCTCTTATCCTTTATCTTTCTATTTTAAGTCATTATTTTTCTACATTATTTTTTCGCTGCACTTTAATTCTTGATTTTGTAGAAAAAGTGGTCATACTTTTATAACAACTAATTCATCCCTCCTCTTAGTTGCAATCTCATTCTTATAATTGATATCAGAGATATTTTTGACTAAGTTACTCTCAAATCTGATCCTACTTCAAAGATGGCCTCAAGATCATTCATTGGAGAAAGCTCCAACATAAACTGACCTCCAAGTTTTGTTGGAGAATGTTATGACTTTTGGAAAATCAAAATGAGGATTTTCATAGAGTCTCAAGACTTGGACATATGGAATGCAATCGAAGAAGGACCATATGTACCATTCACGGTAGTCAACAACACAAGGGAAATAAAACCAAAATCTTCATGGAATAATGAAGATAAGAAGAAGGTGCAATACGATCTAAAGGCAAAGTACATCCTCACGTCAGCACTTGTCATTTACGAATTCTTTAGAGTGTCAAACTGTAAATCTGCAAAAGAAATGTGGGACACTCTAGAGACCACACACGAATGAACCAAAGAGGTAAAGAGGTCGAGATTAAATACTATTTCCCAGGAATACGATATGTTTCGTATAAAGCCTGGAGAGAAAATTCTGGATCTCCAAAAGAGATTCACTCACATTACAAACCATCTTATTGCACTTGGAAAAGTGCTGTCAAATAGTGATCTGAACTTGAAAGTTCTAAGATCACTTACCAGAACATGGCAACCAAAGGTAACAATCATTTCTAAAAAGAAAAGTTTATCGAAAATGTCATTGGCTACTTTGTTTGAAAAATTGCAGGAACATGAACTTGAACTCAGCCAACTTGACCAGCATGAAGAACATGAAAAGAAAAGGAAGAATATCTTGCTCAAGGCGAAGATATATAAATACGAATCATCAAAAGATGAAGACGAAAAAGAAGAGATGGAAGATATGAGTCTCTTTGTAAAGAAGTTCAGCAAGTTCCTTAGAAGAAACAAAGGCGCTAGGACTGGACAACTAAAGAAATTCACCAAGAACAATGATGCCTTCACTTCAAACCAAAACTTCACATGCTTTGAGTGTGGCAAGCCTGACCACATGAAGATGGACTGTCCAAATCTTAACAATAGTTCTTTAAAAGGAAATAACGAAATGAAGAATGGACGGAGAGCCTACATTGCTTGGGAAGACAATGATACAAGTTTCGCCTCTGAACCAGAAAGCGAAGAGCAATCACATCTCTCTTTAATGGCGTCTCATCACTCCGATGATGAAGAGATAAATGAATCTAACCTATTTTCTTCTTCTGAACTTCAAACTGCATTTAATGATTTGCATGATGAGTATATGAAATTAACTAAAATGTTTCTAAAACAAAAAACTGAATTATATGTTTTTAGAAACAAACCTTCATCATCTTCATGTCAAAAATGCATTACTCTTGAAGATAAAGTTTCAACGTTAAGTCTTGGACTTAATAAGATGAACAAGAGTATCAAGAGTCTGAGTAAGATCATTGATGATCAAAGACACTCAACAGACCGAAGAGGTCTTGACTATTCAAAAAGCCATGTTCCCAAGAAACAAAGTATGTTAATTAAGATAAACTTTCAAAAACAAAGTATCCATGCATTTGATCATAGTATTAATAAAACTAGGATACATAAACATCAACTCACATGTTCATATTGTAAAAAACATGTGCATACACCAAATATTTGCTTAATTAGAAAATATGGTGTTCCCCTAGGACATTATAGATGGGTTGAGAAAGGGACTAACCATGTAGGACCTAAGAAAAATTGGGTACCTAATATTACTAAACCTGTTTTGCAGGAAAATTTGAGAGCCGCCTGCAACTTATAGTACTTGGATGGCGGCTGCTCAAAACACATGACGGGCGATAAAAGTAAGTTCTATGTCCTTACTCCAAGGGACAAAGGCTATGTCACATATGGTGACAACAACAAGGGAATAATACTTGGAGTTGGTAGAATTGGCAAGCCACCCTCAACAACCATAGAAGGCATGCTATATGCTGAAGGACTCAAGCACAACCTACTAAGCATAAGTCAATTATGTGACAAAGACTTGCATGTGGCGTTCTACCCAAATTAATGCATAATCGAAAGTAAGGATTCTCAAAACTCTAAACTAATTGGTAGGAGAATAAATAACATTTATATGATAGATATAGATTCATCTTTACCAATAACATGTTTAGTGGTTAATGATAATCATGATGCATGACTTTGGCATATGAGGATTGCTCATATTCATATGAATCATTTGAATAAACTTATTAAGAAAGATTTAGTTGTTGGTTTACCCAAAATGAAGTTTTTTAAAGACAAACTATGTAGTGCTTGTCAAATGGGTAAACAAACAAAAACTTCTTTTAAACAAAAGCACATGGTTTCTTCCGATAGACCATTGTAGTTATTACACATGGACTTATTTGGCCATTCAAGGACAAAAAGTTATGGTGGTAACTACTATGCTCTTGTTAACTATTTTTTGAGATATAATTGGACTCTATTCTTAGTTCATATGAATGAGGCATTCAAAGCCTCTTAGCACTTATGCTAAAAGAGTTTAAAATGAAAAATTATTAAAAATCGCTATTATAAGAAGTGATCATGGAGAGAATTTCAAAACGCTTCTTTTGAAGAATTTTGTGATTATATTGGGATTAATCACAACTTTTTTGCTCCTAAAACACCACAATAAAACGGTGTTGTAGAGAGAAAAAATCAGTATTTAGAAGAACTTGCTCGAACAATAAATGAAACTAACCTCCCAAAGAAACGGTGTTGTAGAGAGAAAGAAACGGTGTTGTATCTGAGCTTTATAGCCCGGTTCGGTTTAGCCCGAACCCATTCGGGCAGTCCGTTTTGACACCTCTACGCTTACATGTTTTTTGTTTAAAAATTACACTTATATCTAGTGATAGTTAATGTAATGTATGTACAAAATTAGCGGTGATTCATATAAGATGGAATAATGGTTTGTGTAAGGACAAAAAAAAAAGAAATAATGGTTTGTGTAAGGACAAAAAAAGAAAAGGTAATGTATGTAATTTCATTAAAACTCAGAGTATCACTGTAATTAACTCTAATAATAATAATAATATACTATATACTTTTCATCAATGGGCCTAAAAGGAAGAATATCCATAATAGAAGGGAGCAATTGACCGAACTTGGCCCATAATGGTTTTGATAAATACCAAAATGGGGAAACCAAAATGTAGGGTTTGCTGTTATCATCTCTCTCAGTTTGAGTTACTTTCTCTGTTCACTCCACAGTTAGCTTATAACCCTAACGCCATTCAAAGTTCGATAACTTCCTCTTATTCCTTCACTTCTCATTTCATTCTTTTTCTAATAACTAACTCTTTTTGTTTCATTGCTATTACATAGAGACATGGCTGACGTCATCAATGAACCCTTCGCCACTATTTCAAATCCAAAACAGCTTGATGTGAAGCTTTTTAACCGTTGGAGTTTCGACGATATTAATGTACTTATTCTCTCCCTTCTTCATATTAATTATATTCCTATTCATTTTAAATAATATTTTACCACTTTGTAATTCACTTTTCTGTTTTAAATTTGGCTAATTAATTTTATTTATATAGTGTATCTGTGAGTGTCTTACATGTTGTTATTTTATATAGTGAAATAAGGTTCATAGTGACATATCTCTAACTGATTACATTGGAGTGGATGCGTCTAAGCATGCGACATATGTTCCTCACACAGCTGGAAGGTATTCGGCCAAGCGATTCAGGAAAGCGCAATGCCCGATCGTTGAGAGACTCACAAACTCCCTCATGATGTACGGTCGAAACGATGACAAGAAGCTAATGGCTGTCAGTGTTATTAAATATGCTATGGAAATTATTCATTTATTGACTGATCTCGATCCTATTCATGTTATCGTTGATGCTGTCATTAACAGGTTTGTTTCGGCAGATAAATGTTTTTTGTTGTCGTTTGTATATGCTGATAATGTTTATAGCTTTTATCATATGTGGATCGAATTGGTTGCTATTATTGTTTTAACTGCCATTGTTTTTGTCTTTATTTGAAGAATGCAGAGTTGATTATTTGTTTCCCTATTGGCTTGTTTGCATGAATTGTGCCATATTGTATTAGCGCTAAATGAGTATTTTCTTTTCTTCACTGTATAATTAGATTGTTGATATGATCAATAAATGTGTGCTATTTGATTTAAAGAGAAAAATGTCTATCAAAGTTCATGATTAAATGTATTTATTATATTTTATTGAATGGATAATAGAATATGTTGAATAGGAAACTTAAATTATTTGCTCTGTCTCAGAAAAAGCTATTTTTTTTAATTATTTTTGGAGAATGCAATGATGATCATTTGTTTTCCCTATTGGTTTGATCACCTGAATGATGGCATTTTGTATTAGCTCTATCTGAGCATTCTCATTGTCTCCTTTTATATGCTTCTAATTAGATAGTTGATGTGGTCTATAGATGTATCATGTATGCTATTTGATTTGAAGAGAAAAAATGTATGTCCAAGGTCATGGTGTAATGTATTCTTTCTATTTTGTCGCATGGTTAATTGAATATATTTTGTCGCATTGCAATCAGAGTGAACATGTTTCAGAAAGGTTTTATTTTTTTGTTTTGATTTGGAGAATGCAATGATGACCATTTGTTTTCCCTATTGGTTTGATCGCATGAATGATGGCATTTTGTATTAGCTCTAGTTGAGCATTGTCATTGTTTCACATTGTTTTTTTTAAATTTTATTTTTTATAATTTGATATTAGATGTGGGTGAAACTGTATGCTACTTGAAGAAATAGATGCAAGCAGGATTGTTCATGATAAAATTATATGCATTGTATTTTATCATAGGTTCAAATTGGATATATGGAAGTTATCTGGCAATCATAATGAATGCATGTTTTGGAAAAAATGTTTTTTTTTTGTTTTGATTTGGAGAATTCAATGATGATTATTTGTTTTCCCTATTGGTTTGATTGCCTGAATGATGGCTTTTTGTATTAGCTCTATCTGAGAATTCTCCTTTTCTTGGTATTTTTGTCGTTGCTTCTACTTAAATAGTTGATATGGTCGATAATTGCATGCTATTTGATTTGAAGAGAAAAAAATGTATGTTAGAATCTATGGTAAAATGTACTCATTCTACTTCGTCGCTTGGTTAATTGAGTATTTTAAATTGCAAACATTAATAATTTGCCATTGCAATCTAGATGAATGCGTTTTAGAAATGTTGGTTTTTGTCTTTGTTTGAAGAATGCAATGATGATTATTTGTTTTCCCTATTGGAATGATCGCCAGAATGATGGCATTTTGTATTAGCTCTAGCTGAGCATTCTCCTTGTTTCCCAGTATTTTTGTTGTTGCTTCTAATTACATAGTTGATATAGTGTTGAAGTTAATGTTAAAATGCATTCATTCTACTTTGTGGCATGATTAATTGATAATGTAAATTATTTTCTCTTGCAATCATAATGAACATGTTTCAGAAAAACTGTTTTTTGTGTCTTGATTTGGAGAATGCAATGACGATTATAGGTTTTCCCTATTGGTTTGATTGCCTGAATGATGGCATTTTGTATTAGCTCTATCTGAGCATTCTCCTTGTTTCCCTATGTTTTTTAATGTTTTATTCCTTCTAATTTGATATTAGATTCGGGTGAGAATTGTATGCTATTTGACGAAATAGGTGTATGCCGAATGTCCTGATTAAATGTATGCATTGCATTTTATCATATAGTGTAATTGTATATTTGGATTTGTTTTCGCATTCATAATGAATGTGTTAAGAAAAAATATAATTTGTCTTGATTTGGAGAATGCAATGATGATTATTTGTTTTCCCTATTGGTTTGATTGCCTGAATGATGGCCAAGTATTAGCTCTATCTGAGCATTCTCCTTGTTTCCCTATGGGTCATAATCATATGCTATTTGAACAAATAGATGCATGCTGGATGTTCATGATGAAATAGATGCATTGTATTTTATCATACGGAGTAATTGGATATATAGAATTTCTCTGGCAATCATATTGAATGTGTGTTTCAGAAGCACTTTGTTTTTTTACTTCTTATTTATAGCTCCAAGGTTTGGGAAAGATGCTGATTTTGATTTTTATAACTACGGTAAGTTTTGTGTTGAACCAATGACAATCATAGTTGGAGTATGAGTTTTGTTTGATTGCTTTTATGATGGCATATATATATTAGCTAATTATCCTTGATACTTTAAATATAAGTTGGATAACGTGCGGATAGTGATAACTTATGATAAGCAAAGGTTTGTTCACTTTGTTGTGTGCTTAGAAATTTCAAGATGGATATTTGTAGCAAAATGTACTACCACAGAATTGTAGCAAAATGAATACTATATCTAGAGTTCCTTGATATGAATAACTTCAGTTTGGGAATTTCATCTTGCTGACTTGTTTGATCATTTTTTGTTTCATTTATGTAGTGGTCCCCATGAAGATGATACTCGAATTGGTTCTGCCGGTGTTATAAGGATTGGTTCTTCTATCTTCTAACAACTCGAATTGGTTCTGCTGGTGTTATAAGGATTGGTTCTTCTATCTTCTAACAACTCGAATTGGTTCTGCTGCTGATGTTTCATTTATGCACGTGAAGCTGCCTTCAGAAACACAACAACGATCACGTGTCCCAGAAAATCTGTCTCTATGTCCCAAACCAATCACGTTACATCAAGTAATGTAAAATAATTATTATCTGTTTTATTAATTATATTTTCAATTAGGTGACAATTTTTAATTGGACTGGATATACTTGAGATACCAAAAATGACACAGGTGATCCCCATTCGCAAAAACATTAAGATAATTAAAACAGCTTTGTACCTTGAATATGCAAGTTTTTGTATTAAATTTTCTAAATGTTATATTGTGTTATCATTTTGTAAATATTTTCTGGAGTTTACTGAAATATTATGAATCCATTTCAGCTATGCTATCAAGAAAAGGATGAAATTGAGAGTTGCCAAGGCTAATCATTAAGCAGCTTCAGGACTGTGACCAGAATCATTTTGCCAAATATTCAATTCAAAGACATGAATTTTTTATTTTCCTTGACAGTTAAACATCTTGTACCAGAGCTAGTAAATAATAATGGCTTATATATTATTCTATTAAAAAAAGTTTAGTCTATTGTTTTATTTTTTATTTCAGTATAATTTTGTATTTCTCTTTTGCTAATTTACTCTTAAATTGAGAATTGTTTAATAAAGTATTATTGGTCACGCCCGTGTAAACCTTGTAACATAATGATATAAAATTAGCAGCTACATCAAGACTCCGTTTGATTTAACCAGTAATGCGGTGGTCAAGTGATATAATGTTTTGCTAGATTATCAGAATGATTAAAAGATTAAGAGTTTGATCATTAAAAGTGATACTTGTTGAGAGAGACAATTATACATTTGAAAGTGATTGGTTTATTCCCTAGATATATATAATAGTATATAAAAAAGATTTCATTTGCTATATATAGCTCTCTCTAAGCTTGATTTTAAATTCAGTTTAATTTGTTAAATTGAATTTGTTAATAAATGAGCTTTACTTAAATCAATTTGGTTAATTTAGGAACGGACTTGTTTAGGAATAGTCACTCAAAATTTGATCAATAGGTTAAATAAAATATAATATAATGTGGAGACAAGTATAAATAGTATAAGAGTCGATATCTATTCATTATTTTTGGTTCGTTATAATATAGTAATGAACCAAAAATAATGAAGAGATTTTGACTTGTATACTATTTGGTCTTGTTTCTATAATATATCATATTTTGTGTAACTTAATTACAATTTTATCATTGTATGTTTGTAAATTAGGGGGTTTGTCTAGGTGTTGGTGTTGAGAATCATTCTTGTCATACATATACATTTTATCTGTATTTTTAAAACTTTTTACATATTAAATGTGGAGAACATGGGGATGACATTTTTTAGTTGAGTAATGTTATATCCTCATAGTAAATTTTCCTACTAATCCTCATACCCACAAAAAAAGTAACATATGTTATTTATAAATCAATCACTAATAAATAAAATATCACTTTGTGACATGTCACTTTTTTGTGGGTATGAGGATTTAGTAAGAAGATATATCATTTTCCTTTTTAGTTGGATCCGATGTCTACCCGTCAATGTGATTGGTTTAACCATATGTGGATGTAAAGATGACTACCTAGAGAGAACTGAAAGAGAAATCAGAGAAAGAATGAGATTGAATTGCAATTCTTTATTATTGAAAAGGAAAGTTATACTACAAACGGAGTCTCCTTCTATTTATATCAAATGCATTAGTAAGTTAACTAAATGTAAGCTTGACTAGAAAGATAAGCTATTAAGCTTTATAACTATCTTAAGTATACCAATCCCTAATATTCTCCATCGAATCCACAATGGGTTTGTAGAAGTTATTCCAAAAGATCAAGTTAGGGTGCAAAAATCATATACAAGTATGAACCACCGAACATGTTAACATGTTAGCATACATACAAAATCGATAATGAATTTACATAGTTACACTTGTTTATGGTTAAAAACATAACTATGTTTAAACTTAAAACAACCCCGACAATGACGCTACTTTGTCGAAAGACTTTTTTTGATTTAAGTAGAAGTGTATTGGTTCAGTTTCCAAAAGTTTCAACAAACACATTTATAAAAAAATTCTTGTACTATATTAACTCTTAAATCACCTTCTAGATTCAATTTTAGTATAGTATATGGTTTTGTTTATTCACAATAATTGATAGTTTAGTTATACTTTAGTTTTAGATCATAAACAAGAAGAGCAAATACGTTTGTTGGTTTTGTTTACAAGGAAAATATAAGTTTATGCATGATAAAGTAAAACTACACATTTACAATTCAAGAGAACTATAGTTGGTTTGGAACATATGAATGTAAAGCTTATTAACTTTTAAGTATTGATATGATTTAGTTTATGCAAGTTATTTTGATATGATTCAATCCACAATACATCATTTCTTAACTAGCCTTCCTAGGCCTGAGTTAAGTTAGATGATTTTTAAACCTTATTTAATATATCGTTCCAAGGAATATTTCATATTCATTGGTAAGAAATGAGCAGTCTTAGTCAAATGATCCACTATAACCCATATCGAGTCGTACCCTTTCTAAGTCTTCGGGAAGCCCGATACAAAATCCATGGAGATACTATCCCACTTCCAAACGGGAATCTCTAGTGACTGTAACTCCCCCGCTGGCCTCTGATGTTCAACCTTGGCCTTCCGACAAATGAGACAACTCGAGACATACAAAGCCACATCCTTTTTCAACCCAGACCACAAAAACAACTTTTTCAGATCTTGGAACATTTTTGTGGTCCCTGGGTGGAAACTCATTTTACTCTTGTGTGACTCCTCCATAATACTCTTTCGCAATTCCACATTATGAGGCACACACACCCTTCCCTTGTATCGCAACATTCCACTAGAATCCGACTCAAAACCGGTTTCCTTTCCTTTAGCCATCAAATCTCGTTTGACCTTCAACTCACGATCATCAACTTGCATTATTCTGATTTGGTCAAACAACTCATTGGTGACCTTGAGCATTCCCAAAATCATGCTATAGTGTCTTACTTGAACTGTCAAGTTCATATCTCTGAACTCTTCAATTAGTTTCTCTTCGTGGACCATCAAAGCCGACACATGTAAGGACTTCCGACTTAAAGCATCGGCTACCACATTGGCTTTTCTCGGATGATACTGCAATCCAAAATCATAGTCCTTAAGGAACTCCATCCACCTTCTCTGTCTCATGTTCAGTTCCTTTTGATCAAACAGATACTTCAAACTCTTGTGGTCGCTGTACACCTCAATTCTTACACCATAAAGATGGTGTTTCCAGATTTTTAATGAAAGACCACTGCGGCTAGTTCCAAATCAAGTGTAAGGTAGTTTTTCTCATGTGTTCTCAATTGTCGCGAAGCATAGGAAACAACTTTCCCGTCCTGCATCAAAACACAACCCAAACCTTGCTTAGAAACATTGCAATACATGTAAGGACCCAAATTCTACCATTGAAATTTTTTCCTTATTTTAATTCATTCACACATATGTTTTTCCTTATGACTTATAATTATAACCCAATGACTTTCCATTAATCCTACTTTCTATTTCATGATCATTCTAACAAGCAATATTCATACATACAATCACTATGCCGAAAACATAATTCATATTAATGTCCCCCAATACTTAGGACATACAAATAGTTATGGGTTCCCAAAATCATAATACCCATAGTTACAATTATCCAAAAAAAATATAATAATCATGATTACAAGTATTCAAATCCGCATATAGTCAGTTATGACACAAAAAGTGTAAACAAAAGAATCCAGATTTAAAAGCTCCCCAAAGCTCTAAACCAAACACCCCTAATTCATCAATTTACCTGTAATGGGATCAACATAAACCAATACATAGAAAACACAAAGGTGTAAGTCACAAACTCAACATAATCATATGATAATCCACATTCAATAAGGTTTTGATAAACAGTTATATTGTAACATATAAATATTATTTCCACACATATTCACTTTGTTATCTTCATCATTCTGCATTTTACTCGAACTCCTCGTTATCCCATTCATCATACCCATACGTAATTCCATTCTCTTCTTTCAGAATCATTTATCTCATTTATGTTTATCTTAGTTCATTTATCTTACACTTAGGGCAAGTCAGACATTTGCTATAAATAGCCAATACCACGAGGGCAAGTCAGTCATTGCTCAACGAGCTAATACCACTAAGGGCAAGTCAGTCATTGCTCAACGAGCCAATACCACAAGGGCAAGTCATTCATTGCTACGAATAGCCAATACCACAAAGGGCAAGTCAGTCATTGCTATGAATAGCCAATACCACGAAGGGCAAGTCAGTCATTGCTACGAATAGCCAATACCACGAAGGGCAAGTCAGTCATTGCTACGAATAGCCAATACCGCAAAGGGCAAGTCAGTCATTGCTACGAATAGCCAATACCACGAATGGCAAGTCAGTCATTGCTAAGAATAGCCAATATCACAAAGGGCAAGTCAGTCATTGCTACGAATAGCCAATACCACGAAGGGTAAGTCAGTCATTGCTACAAATAGCCAATACTACAAAGGGAAAGTCAGTCATTGCTACGAATAGCCAATACCAAGAAGGGCAAGTCAGTCATTGCTCAACCTCTTAAGGGAGCTAAAAATAAGTTTTCTTCCCATTACTTCACAATCCATATATGTTCATAAAATCCACGCATTCTCTATCATCATATACAATTAAACATTGGTCCTTACCTTCGTGAGTGTTGGGTCGGTTTTGGGTAACATTGCAAGTTCCTTCGCTACCTCCTCCAACCTTAGGATCTTTCCTCATCCCCACCAAACAACAAAAAAAGTCAATAATTCATTCACAATTATATACCCACAACTCATATTACATTTGCAAACATATATGATATTTACATTTTTCCAATGTTTCCAAAACTACTTTCATTAGAAGTTTCCAAACATTAAAACATACATATTCATCTTCTATTTTACATTAGAATACATACTCATCTTCTTCATCTACCATTTCACCCATTCTCCTCTTTTACCACATTTTCAATTTGGGGGTTTTGGGGTTTTCATGAATCAACCCACAAACCCTTTCCATTCTTCGAATACCAACTCTAAACCAAGAGTTTACAAGAGAGAAACTAAATAAAACGAACCACAACTCAAAAGGAAGAGTTTCCATGGTTTCTAACATTTTGAGAAGAGATCCCACACACTCAAAACTATTTTGAAAGGGAGGAAGAAAGTTAGAATCAAGAGGTTTACCTCTTCTCAAGCTTCTAGATGATTCCCACGAATCTTTGCTCTCAAAATCACCTCCTTCTCTCTTCTCTCTCAAGTTATAACCCTAAAAGTGTTTGAGGGTTTCTATTTTAAAGTTCCAGCGTCGGGTTCTCGCTCAAGCGAGAAAATCCCGCCCATTTTAAAAATTCAGATCTGTCCCTCTCGCTCAAGCGAGGGATTCTCGCTCAAGCGAAGATCTTATAGTCTCCACACCCTTTCCCTCGCCCAGGCGAGCCAAATCTCGCTCAGGCGAGAATCCTTCATTATATCCTAGTTTTCGACTCTCTATGTGAGCCACCTCTCACCCAGGCGAGACCCTCTCGCTCAAGCGAGAATCTGGCAGTGTGCCCTATTCTTCAGGACTGTTACCACATCTTAAGAAATGTAAATTCAGGATGTCACAATACACACTGAAATCACGATCAGTACATCGAAGAACCAACACTGGTGTCGTAGTTAACCTCCGCTTCAACTCTTGAAAACTCTCTTCACAACGGATTATCCACACATACGGTTCCCCTTTTCTGGTAAGTTTAGTTAAAGGTAGTGCCAACTTTGAAAATCCCTCAATAAACTTCCGATAATAATTGGCCAAACCCAGAAAACTCCTGATCTCGGTAACTAACTTGGGTACTGCCCATTCCATCACTGCCTCAACTTTAGAAGGGTCTACTGCCACCCCTTCCCAGGATATTAAATGTCCAAGGAAGTTCACTGATTCAAACCAGAAATCACATTTAGACAATTTCGCATACAACTGATTTCTTCTCAGAAGATCCAGAACCACCCTCAGATGCTCCGCATGTTCTTCTCGGCTTTTGGAGTAAACCAGAATGTCACACCAAATACGTATGAAAAAACCGATTCATGTAGTCGGTAAATATTGCTGGAGCATTCGTCACACCAAGAGGCATCACCAAATACTCAAAATGCCCATACCTCGTCCTGAAAGCAGTTTTAGGAATATCCTCCGACTTAACTCGAAGTTGGTGATAACCCGACCGATGGTCAATCTTTGAAAACACAACCACTCCTCTCAACTGATCCACCAAGTCATCGATTCTAGGCAATGAATACTTGTTCTTGATAGTAACCTTGTTCAACTGCCGGTAATCGGTGCACAACCTCATACTCCCATCTTTATTCTTAACCAATAAAACTGGTGCACCCCACGGTGAGACACTAGGACGAATAAATTTCTTTGCCAACAAGTCCTTAACCTGCTTTTTCAACTGATCCAGCTCTTGTAAGGACCCGATTTTCATAACTCGAAAATTCTCTTTTAAAATCCTTATTCGTGAAAGTGAAGTGATTACTTTTGAAAGACATTACTCGAACAGTTTGGAAACTTGAGTGAATACGTTTATAAATTTACGAGGCGGAAATATTCCAAACACCTTTCATTTCAAAAGCATGTCATTACACTTCCGTTCAAATACATCCTTTATACAATTACACTTTCTCAAAAGTACCTTGAATACAAACATTAGATCCACTTCATTATACACTAAAAAGAAAGTTGTTTATACATGAATTCACTTTAACATGTTCTCCATATTACAAATATTTATCATATAACATACCAATTACATATTATCCACTACTCTATCATGTACTCTTCTCCGCAAGCGTCCAATGCGCTACCTCCACAACCTGAACCCAAATATACAACACATACAAGGAAAGACAGAGGGAGTAAAAACCAACTACGGCGACCGTAGCGTGGATTTACATGGAGTAATGATATTAAAGTATTAAAACCACACACATCTAACATCAATCATGATAAGCATATATCAATTAACACTTATTATCCATATTCACCCTATAGTACACATATATCCCATACTATATGTGTTCTATAGTGTGCATACTTATTCATCACATATTATCCATATTCACCCTATAGTACACATATATCCTATACTATATGTGTTCTATAGTGTGCATACTTATTCATCACATATTATCCATATTCACCCTATAGTACACATACATCCCATACTATATGTGTTCTATAGTGTGCATATTTATTTATCACATATTATCCATATTCACCCTATAGTACACATACATCCCATACTATATGTGTTTTATAGTGTGCATATTTATTTATCACATATTATTCATATTCACCCTATAGTACACATACATCCCATACTATATATGTGCTATAGTGTGCATATTTTGTTCGTCCAAATATACTCATTTCTCCTCATTCATATTCGCCATATAGGATATATATCCCATAATATATATCCTACGACATGCATATGATTTTCATTCCGAGTATACCCTTTTCACATCCTTCACAATCCGTAGTATTTTACCCTTGATCTCGTTCAACAATTCTGCACCGTACATATAATCCCCATACCACATCGGGCAGGTCGAGTGATCCCCATACCACCTCGGGCAGGTCGAGTTTCCACATTACACTCACATCCATGTCATACCCAATCAACACAAGGCATCTCATTATTTTATCACCATGAATAAAATACAACACCTTCATTGTCACAAACATACCTTTATCCATTTTAACACATTCACAGCTCATCACACATTCATTGTTACAAACACACCCATACATGTTTATAACAATCAACCACTCACAACATACTCATTTATATTTACGCCTATACATAACTCATACTCAATCATTATCACACAACATAACAATTTCTACTTTTTTCATTAAACATACATCTCACAATACTTATTACAAACACACCCATATGTGTTATAATAACTCAACCATCCATAGTATACCATTATCATAAACAAGCGACACATAAAATATCACTCATCATATACACATTAATGTTAGAACCATCTTTAATGACGGTGTATTACCATAAATGAGCATATTGCGTTTTACTTAAATAAACAGTTTTCCCCACACACATATCTCAACATTTATGGCTAATACATCCTCATATAAAATAAAGATTCTCATATGAACCACAAACACCCGAGAGAGTTTCTATCCGTTAACGTGCTCCGATTCTTGAGGGAAATCGGAGATGATGACTCTAATGAAATACTCTAAGACCACAATGGTCTTCTCCCTCACCTTAGGTTGCGTAAGCTCCACGGATCCGCAAAGAGCTCCATATCCCTCCATCTCCTTCAACCTCCATTGTTGATTTTTCCTCTCCAAAGCTCTCCAATGTTCCATTAAGAAGCAAGAGGAATAGGGTTTGATGTGTTTTTGAGGTTTAGAGGAGGAATGAGTCAGAATCTATGGGGAGCCGCCGTTGGGAGTGAAAGGGGAGAAAAGAAACTGAAGATTAGGGTTTGTGAAACCCTTTCTTTTCTTTTATAGCTGAGCACTCTCGCCCGGGCGAGAATATCTCGCTTGGGCGAGAAACCCACAATAATTTAATGTTCCAGACACGGGCTCTCTCGCCTGGGCGAGAATCTCTCGCTCAAGCGAGAATCTCACAGCCTGCCCAGGCTTTCTCTCGCTCAAGCGACCCATTCCTCCCTTGGGCGAGACTCCCATAATTTCCAAATTCAAAACACTGATCCTCTCGCTTGGGCGAGATCCTCTCGCTCAAGCGAGAATCTGGCAGTATGCCCTATTCTTCAGGACTGTTACCTAATTTCAAGGAGGATAAATTTGGGGTGTTACAGCTCTAACGGTGCCATCCTATAAGGAGCTATAGAGATGAGTCCCGTTCCAAGTACCAAGTCAATGAAAAATTCAACTTCTCTGACTGGGGGCAATTTCGGAATATCACTAGGAAACACCTCAGGGAACTCATGGACTATCGAAATATTATCAATGTTGGGTTTCTCAATACCCTCAAGTGATGCCAACAACACAAACATTGACCTCCCTTCCTTAAGGGAAGTCCTGACTCCCTTAGCCGACATTGGCTCCACACAACTAGCCTGGTCGGAAATCTCACACAGATCTCCAAACACCACAGTCTTATCAGCACAATTAAGCATAACATGATTTGCTGACAACTAGTCCATTCCCAGAATTAAATCTAACTGGGACAACGGTAAGAAGATTAAATCCACATAAATGTTCTACAATTTACTACTACTGGACACTAGGACACAAACGTCGATACCACCACCGGCACACTAGTTGGGGTGGATACGACCAAGTCGAAAGGCAACGACTCTGTTTGCAATTTCAGTCGGTCTACACATTCAACATATACAAAGGAGTGTGTCTCTCTCGAATCAAACAACACTAAAAGAGGAATACCTGCTACCGTGCAATTACCTTGGATTAGACCGTCGACATCAGACGTCTCCGCACCATTCATAGTGAACACTCTACCTGTTGCCCTAGGCCTCTCAGCCTTCACAACATTCACCCCCCAATTCAACTTCGGCAAAACTTCTTCATATTCCCCGGTTCCTTGCAGTGAAAGCAACCATTTCTAGTGCCGGGACAGATGGTCCCCATGTGTCTCCACCCACACTTACTGCACAAAGGGTAACAGTCGGGTTAGAATCCTCCAACAGTAGGCTTCGACCCTTGGTAGCTACGGTTGCGATGGCCGTTAGGTGGAGCATAAGGCCATCAGTCATCCCCCACTTTCTCTTTACCTCTCCCTTGTATATGGTTGTGTTGAGGTCCATAGTTCCTGGGAGGGTTCACTTTACCAGCAGCAGTGTCCCTCACTCACACATCATCCTCATACATTCTATACTTGTTCACCAGTGTAGGATAGTCAGAAATCTCTTGGTGGCCAAACATCACTTCCAGCTCAGGTTTCAGACCCATCTCGAACTTGACACATTTGGACCTCCCGTCCGCTTCAAGTTCAACATAGGGGCAATATCGGCCCAGTTCCTCGAACTTGGCCGCATATTCCCCCACGGTTAAACTCCCTTGCTCCAACCGCGAGAATTTCATCTCCTTCTTCCTCTTCAAGCCATGTGTACCTGTATTCATTCACTTGTCAATAAGCCAAATTTTTAACCAGACAAGGATCACATAATCACACAACAGTTTGTACAAACCAAATAATTCAATCACATAAAGTTAAAAAGAAGCGCGAAAGGTCCTACCCTAGGCTGCAAAACTAACTATGCCCTGATACCATATTGTAAGGACCCAAATTCTACCCTTGAAATTTTTTCCTTATTTTAATTCATTTACATAGGAATTCTTACCTATTACTTATAATTGTGGACCCTATAATTTTATATTATTCATCTTTCCAGATTCATACTAGTCTTAACATACGAAAATCATACATACATTCACTAGGAAGAAAACATAATTCATATTAATATTTCCCATTAATTACGACATACAGATATCCATGGGTTTCCAAAATCGTAATACCCATGATTACAGTTATCCAGGTATATAATACCCATAATTACAAATATTCAAATCATCATTTAGCCAGTTTTAATACAAAAAGAGATAATAAGAGAATCTAGATTTTAAAGCTCCTAAGGTTCCAAACCAGCATCCTCATTTAATAGAGTTAGGTAAACAATCATATCATAACATGTAAATAACACTTTGACATATATCCATCTTACTAGCTTCCATTTCACAATTATTTAGAACTCACGGTTATCCCTTACCTAATAATCATACATCATTCCATCCTTTTCCTTCATAATAATTTACCTCATATTCCTTCTTTCTTCGTTCCTTAATCTTACCATGTAGGGCAAGTCAGACATTTGCTTAAATAGCCAATACCACAAGGGCAAGTCATACATTGTTATGAATACTCATTACCATGAAGGCAACTCATACATTGCTACGAATAGCCATTACCACGAAGGCAACTCATACATTAGTACGAATAGCCATTACCACGAAGGTAACTCATACATTGCTACAAATAGCCATTACCACGAAAGCAACTCATACATTGCTACGAATAGCCATTACCACGAAGGTAACTCAACCATTGCTACGAATAGCCATTACCACGAAGGTAACTCATACATTGCTCAACCTCTTAAGGGAGCTAAAAATATATTTTTCTTCTCATTACTTCACACTCTATATATAATCAGAAAATCCACACATTCTCTATCATCATATACAATTAAACACTTTTCCTTACCTTGGTGAGTGTTGGGTTCAGTTTTGGGTAACTTTGCAAGTTCCTTTGCTACCTCCTCCAACCTTAGGATCTTTCCTCATCCCCACCAAACAACAACAAAAGTCAGTAAGTCATTCACAATAATGCACACACAACTCATATTACATTTGCAAACATATATGATATTCACATATTTCCAATGTTTCGAAAACTACTTTCATTAGAAGTTTCCAAACATTAAAACATACATATTCATCTTCTACATCTACCACTTCACCCATTTTCCTCCTTTACCATATTTTCATTTTGGGGGTTTTGGGGTTTTCATGAATCAACCCACAAACCCTTTCCATTCTTTGAATATCAACCCTAAACCAAGAGTTTACAAGAGAGAAACTAAATAAAACGAACCACAACTCAAAAGGAAGAGTTTCCATGGTTTTTCACATTTTGAGAAGAGATCTCATACACCCAAAACAAGTTTGAAAGGGAGAAAGAGAGTTAGAATCAAGAGATTTACCTCTTCTGAAGCTTCTAGTTGATTCCCACGAATCCTTGCTCTCAAAATCACATCCTTCTCTCTTCTCTCTCAAGTTCTAATCCTAAATGTGTTTTGTGATACCCTAAATTTAAAGTCATTAAATTATAGTATCAGTCCTGAAAATCTCGCTTGAGCGAGAAAGGTGTCGCCTGGGCGAGAGTGACTCACATGGGAGAGTGAAATATTGGGCTATACTGAAGGATTCTCGCTTGAGCGAGAGCTATCTCGCCAGAGCGAGAGTTTTCTCGCCTGGGTGAGAAATGGCATTATGGGCTTGTCGAGGCTGTGAGATTCTTGCTTGAGCGAGAATCCCTCGCTTGAGCGAGAGGGTCAGATCTGAGTTTTTAAAATGGGCAGGATTTTCTCGCTTGAGCGAGAACCCGACGCTGTTACATTAAATAGGGAACCCCAAACACATTTTAGGGTTAGAAATTGAAGAGAAGTTAGAGAAGAGAGCATTTTCATGAGCAAGGAGCCTTGATACTCATCTAGAAGCTTGAGAAGAGATAAAACTCTTGATTCTAACTCTCTTCTTCCCTTTGAAACTTGTTTTGGGTATGTTGGATATCTTTGTTAGACTGAGATTGCAACTAGGGGGGTGAATTAGTTGTTGCAATAAGTATGGCCAATTTTTCTACAACATCAAAGTTAATGTGCAACGGAAATATTGTATAGAAAAATATTGACTTAGGAAGGATTAATAAATAACAAAGAGAAGGGAAAGAGAGTACACATGTGTTTTATACTGGTTCACCTTCTTGTCCACCGAAGGCTACGTCCAGTACTCTTGACTCGCAAGAGATTCCTTTATTAAATATAATGAGTTGCAATTACAAATATCTCACCCCGAGATCTCCTTGTACCTTACACCCTCACTTATATCTAATCCCCTTGAAAAACTCTATTCCAAGTAACACCCTTTGTAAACACTATACCAAGTTATACCCTTGGTAAACACTATACCAAGTCACTCACCCTTTCTCTTCACACCCTTGTGAAAGAAAGTAAACTTTGCAAAAGTGAAGAATGTACAATTTGGCTTGGATTGCCTTACAAGTGTATATGACAATTTTTGGAACTTGCAATACAATAACAACTAGTATACTTGAGATAATAATGCTCTTTAACAATATGAAAAACACTTAGAAGCAACTTCAAAATAACTTTGAAAGTTTAAGAGTAGGTTGCTTGAAAAGTGTAAGTAAAATCAGAAAGTGTGAGAGGTTTTTAAAGAGAGTTTGAAATCTGAGTTGTTTGTAAATGTTATGTTGTAGTGAGAGTGTTTTAATGCCTTTATGTAGGCTTCCAATCAACCATAATACCCTTAGGCATGAGTAGGTTTCGTTTGGAATGAAAAACAATCAGTTTGGAGTGAAACCCTTTCACTTGAAATCTGAAAAACTGATGCAACAACTCTCAGTAATCGATTACTGCAAATGGGTAATCGATTACCCAACAATCCTGTTAACAACTTTTTGAAAATTCACACAGTGTAATCGATTACTGGATTTGAGTAATCGATTACTCAACAACACTGTTTGACAGCTTTGTGAATTTGCCTTAGTGTAATCGATTACACTACTTTGAGTAATCGATTACCTTGTTTTATAAAAGTGTTAATCTGTTACTCCAAAGTCAGTAATGGATTACTCATAGCTGTTAGAGGTTTGAAAACTATTTTCTCACTCATGTAACTTGTTACTCAAGTATGGTAACCCGTTACATGTTGTTTTTGAAAATCATTTTTATTCACACTTAGATTATTCGGATTTACTTGAAAACAATTTGAGCATTATTAACTAACTAAGTAAATAAGTTGTAAGGATAGAAGTACCTAAGACTTAGACTTTAAATATTGAAGCTTTATCTTCGATAGTCTTTGTCGGTCTTCTTCCTTTCTTCTTTTTGTGATATTCGTGTCTTCATCAAAACCGTGCCTTTATAGTAGTTTTGGTTCAACAATGTCCTAGTGTGTTTCTATAAATGGAAATTGCTTCTTGAAATGAGATGACAAACTTTAATTTACCTCAAATTTTAAACGAAACAAATTAGATGTCACATTTCACATGTTAGATATTTTTGATTGGTTAAGAAATAATTTGATAATCTACTAAGTCAAAGTACTCTTTCATTTATTCACCATTAATTCAATGAGTGGCTCCTTCCAATTTTAATATTCAAATAAGACTGTAACATGTTTAACTTAATATTTTTGATATTTTGATAGATGTGTCCAAAAAATTATGAATGTTTAAGCATAACATATTTATATTAATACATGAACATGGACACATGCTCCCATAGTTGCATATAGTATTTTCCTTAAGGGAAGAAATTCACTTACTCTTGAACTTACTCCACATCATAGTCATCAATTATTGGAAAATTTAATGGTTTGAATTTGTGAGTAGATCTAAACCATTGAATTTTCAAAGAATGAATGACTAAGATGTAGAGTAAGTTTTTTCCACTTACTATTTGATTAATTGGATCCCCTCCCATAAAAGTGTATAAAAAAGGAGTGTAGTATATATATGTATATGTATTATTGGTGTAAAAATTTATATATGAGGTTAAATGAATAAGAAATTAATTTTTTTTAAATGTTACTCCTGTATTTTTTCTACTAGAACTTGTGACACCCTAGATTTTAAAATAATTAAAATTATTGTATCAATCCTGGGAGTCTCGCTTGAGCGAGAAAGTGTCGCCTGGGCGAGAGAGGCTCACCTGGGAGGGTGAAATCCTGGGCTATACTGAAGGATTCTCGCCTGAGCGAGAATTGTCTTGTAACACCCCAAATTTTAATCTTTAAAATTATAGTATCAGTACTGGAAGCCTCGCTTGATCGAGAGATTCTCGCTTGAGCGAGAAAGGATCACCTGGGAGGGTGAAATCCTGGACTATACTGGAGGATTCTCGCCTCGGCGAGAAATGACAATTTTGGGCTGTTGACACAGTGTAATCGATTACACAATCCTGGTAATTGATTACATGCTGATAAACTAATCAGACATGTGCATCTGACACAGTGTAATCGATTACACACTCTTGGTAATTGATTACATCGTATTAAAAGCATCAGACATGTGCATCTGACACAGTGTAATCGATTACACACTCCTGGTAATCAATTACATTATATTAAAAGCATCAGATATGTGCATCTGACACAGTGTAATCGATTACACACTCCTGGTAATCGATTACATCGTATTAAAAGCATCAGATATGCGCATTTTTCACGTTATAATCGATTACACCATGTTGGTAATCGATTACAACCCTACGACACCTCTTTAAAACAGAAACCCAAACACATTTTGGGGTTAAAAACTTTGAAGGGAGGTGAGAGAAGAGAGTTTTTCCAAGGGCAAGGAGTTTTGATACTCACCCAAGAGCTTGAGAAGAGGTAAAACTCTTGATTCTAACTCTCTTCTTCTCTCTTAAACTCATTTTGGGTATGTTGGATCTCTTCTCCAAATGTGAGAAACCATGGAAACTCATCCTTTGGAGTTATGGTTCGTTTTATGTCATTTTTTACCTTGTAAACTCTTGGTTTAGAGTTAATATTTCAAGAATGGAAAGGGTTGTGGGTTGAGTCATGAAAACCCCAAAACCCAAAAGTAAAAATGGGGTAAAAAGAGAGAGTGAGTAAAATGCTAGAGGTAGAAGATGAATTTACCTCCAAATGTTGGAATATGAGATGAATATGCATGTTTTAGATGGTTGAATATTTATGATGAAAGTAGTTTAGAAACATCGAACATGTGATGAATATCTTGTATGATTAAATAATGCAATATAAGTTGTTTATGTGATATTTGGAATAAATGACTAACATTGTGTTATATGGTGGGATGAGGAAAGATCCTAAAGTTGGAGGCGGTGTCGGTGGAACTTGAGAAGTTGCCAAGAACCAAACCCAACATTCACCGAGGTAAGGATAAGTCTTTAATTGTGCATTTGAAATGGAAAAGGTGTATTTTCTAAAGATGCAATGATTTAGTATAAACATATATGGGTGTGTTTATATTAAAGTAGGCGTAGATTTACGGAAAAGGAAAATATGTGCATTTTCTGGTTGTGCCATAATTAAGTGGTGAATCACGTAGTTTAGTATAAACATATATGCGTGTGTTTATACTAATGTTGGCGTGGATTTACGGAAATGATTTATGAGGAAATCGATGAAAGGAAAATATGTTTTAGCCGACCATGAATGGTTAGCGAGTCTGGCTTGAGTATAGAAGCATGAAAATGATTTATGAGGAGATTGATGAAAGGAAATATGTTTTAGCCGACCATGAATGGTTAGCGACTCTGGCTTGAGTATAGAAGCATGAAAATGATTTATGAGGAGATTGATGAAAGGAAATATGTTTTAGCCGACCATGAATGGTTAGCGACTCTGGCTTGAGTAAAGAAGCATGAAAATGATTTATGAGGAGATTGATGAAAGAAAATATGTTTTATCCGACCATGAATGGTTAGCGACTCTGGCTTGAGTATAGAAGCATACACTCTAGCTTGAGTATAGAAGCATACACTCTGGCTTGAGTATAGAAGCGTACACTCTGGCTTGAGTATAGAAGCATACACTCTGGCTTGAGTATAGAAGCATACACTCTGGCTTGAGTATAGAAGCGTAAACTCTGGCTTGAGTATAGAAGCATACACTCTGGCTTGAGTATAGAAGCGTAAACTCTGGCTTGAGTATAGAAGCGTATTTGTTTTAAAAGAAAAGAGAATCTGCTTTTAGCTAACCCTAAGGGGTGTAGCGACTTTGGCTCAAGTTATGCAGCAAGACAAAATGAATTTCGAAATGGTTTACTAACCCCTTTTCTAATGTGGATTATCTTATAATGACGTTTATTGAATTAATGACTTACTCCTTTGTGTGTTTTGTACTTTTGTCATTGATAATCCCATTGTAGGTAAATAGACGAATGAAGTATGCCAGGTCGGGAGCTTTAGGAGCTTTAGACTTTGGATTCACTATTTATGTTTTTCGTATTCTAAATGATTACATGCGGATTTAAATGATTGTAATCATGGCTAACCATTATTTGGATATTTGTAACCATGCGTAATGTTATTTTGGAGGATCAGAACCTTTGAGGTCTTAGTACTCATAGGGAATGATATGAATGAATTATGTTTTTCTACAAGATTAATTGTATGATAATATAATAGGTTATAAGATTAGTTCCAGGAATGATTCATGAGAACTTCTAGGTAAAATGATTATGTATGTGGTTATTGATTCATGGATTGAGTGTGAGGAGGGGAAATAAGATTTTGAAGTAAGGATATTAAAATGGTAATGTGAGTTATGAGTGATTGAATGGAATTGAATTAAAATGAGAAAAAATTTCAAGGGTAGAATTTGGGTCCTTACAATTACACTAAGTTAGTAATCGATTACTGACTTTCAAAAATTCCAAAATTTCAAACAGTGTCTCTCTATAATCGATTACACCATTACAATAATTGGTTACTTTAACATATTGTTTCCCCACTGATGCTGAAAGTGATTTTTGGCTCAAAAAACTTGAAAATTAAAGCATAAAACACACAATTTAAGATCAAGTAGGCATTAGATATAAACAATGAAGCAAACACATAAACATTTAAACATGTTAGGACAAGTAAACTTCATTGAGAATGCCTAATTCTCGTCTAATTTTATAAAAAGGTTCTTTTGCTAACGGTTTAGTAAATATGTCCGCTAGTTGGTTATGAGTATCAATGAACTCTACCAGCATATCCTTCTTTTGGACATGGTCCCTAAGGAAATGATGCCTTATATCAATGTGTTTGGTTCTTGAGTGCATAATCGGATTTTTGGTGAGATTAATAGCACTAGTATTGTCACATTTCAAGGGTGTGCAACCTAAGTTTAAGCCATAATCCCGTAATTGTTGTTTGAGCCACAAAACTTGTGCACAACAACTACCGGCAGCAATATATTCTGCTTCAGCGGTGCTTAAGGCAACACAAGCTTGTTTCTTGCAAGACCAAGAAACCAAAGCATTCCCTAGAATGTGGCAAGTACCACTTGTACTTTTTCTCTCAGACTTGCATCCCGCTAAGTCTGAATCTGAGAAGCCAACCAATTCGCATACACTTCCCTTGGGATATCACAGTCCAACATTAGTTATGCCTTTGAAATACTTCATGATTCTCTTAACGATAACTAGATGTGACTCTTTGGGTTTAGATTGATATCACGCACATAGACATACACTAAACATAATATCATGTCTACTGGCAGTAAGATATAAAAGAGATCCGATCATATCTCGATACTTAGATATTTCAATACATTTTCCAGGGTCATCAGCATCGATATATGTAATTGATCCCAAAGGAGTAGCAATCGGCTTGCAGTCATCCATCTCAAATCTTTTCAACAAGTCTTTACAATACTTGGACTAACTTACAAAGATTTCATTGCTAAGTTGCTAAATTTGGAGTCCAAGAAAGTAATTTAACTTTCCCATCATAGACATCTCAAATTCTCCTTGCATCATATTGCCAAATTCATTACACAAACTTTCGTTAGTAGAACCGAAAATAATATCATCAACATAAATTTGAACAAGTAAAATATGATGATTTATCTTCTTAATAAATAGTGTAGTATCGACCTTGCCTTTTGTAAAACCTTTTTCTATTATAAAGTTGGTTACACGGTCATACCAAGCACGTGGAGCTTGCTTTAAGCCATATAGGGCTTTCTTTAACTTGTATACGTGAGAGGGATGTTTGTAGTCCTCAAAACCAGGAGGTTGTTCTACAAATACTTCCTCTTGTATATACCCGTTAAGGAACGTACTCTTGCCGTCCATTTGGTAAAGCTGAAAGTGCAAGGAGCATGCATATGCAGGTAGTATTCTAATCACTTCAAGTCTAGCAACCGGAGCGAAGGTTTCATCAAAGTCTATACCTTCCCTCTTGGTTGTATCCTTGGGCTACTAGTCTAGCCTTGTTTTTAATGATTACACCATTTTCATCTGATTTATTGCGAAATACCCAGCGAGTTCCTATTACATGCCTATTCTTAGGTCTAGGAACAAGTTCCCAAACTTCGTTTCTCTCAAACTGGTTAAGTTCTTCTTGCATAACAAGAATCCAGTGTTCATCCTCGATGGCTTCATCAATCTTAGATGGTTCTATTTGAGAAAGAAAGACCATGTTTAGACACGCATTTTCTAGCATTAAACGAGTGGTAACACCTTTGTCAATATCGCTAATAATGTTGTCTATAGGATGATCTCGATGAGTTCTCAACTCTTTAGGTAAATCAGAGTGAATATGCTCTTCTTGTATGGAAGGATTATCATCCACTTCCACATGCTCTATATTAGGTGTAGTTTCAATAATAGCATTTTTATTAAAAGTAGAGTTAGGCAAATCTTCTTCATCAATGGTCAACCTTTCCTTGATTAGAGGATTGGTTTCGTCAAAGGAGACATGGACATATTCTTCCATGGCTAGAGTTCTTCTGTTAAAGACTCTATAAGCTTTACTCGTAAGAGAATAGCCTAGGAAAATTCCTTTATCTTCCTTTGCATCAAACTTGCCTAAATTTTCTTTGCCATTATTTAAGATGAAACATTTACAACCAAATACATGCAAGTGTGAAATGTTTGGTTTTCTTCCTTTGAAGAGTTCATAGGGGTTTTTCTTTAGAATGGGTCTTATTAGAACTCTATTTGAAACATAAAAAGCGGTGCTTACCGCATCAGCCAAAAAGTACTTTGGGAGGTTAGTTTCATTCAACATTGTTCTAGCGAGTTCTTCTAGAGACCGATTCTTTCTCTCTACAACACCATTTTGTTGTGTTGTTCTATGAGCAGAAAAGTTGTGATTAATCCCAAGATCATCACAAAATTCCTCAAAAGAAGCATTTTGAAACTCTCCCCCATGATCACTTCTTATAGCAGCGATTTTAAGTGACTTTTCGTTTTGGGCCCTTTTAGCATAAGTGCTAAAGGCTTTGAATGCCTCATTCTTATGTACTAAGAATAGAGTCCAAGTGTAGTGTGAAAAATTGTCTACTATAACAAGAGCATAATAGTTACCACCAAGACTTTTTGTCCTCGAGGGGCCAAATAAGTCCATGTGTAGTAACTGCAATGGTCTATCCGAACAAACCATATGCTTTGGCTTGAAAGAGGTTTTTGTTTGTTTACCCATTTGACATGCACCACATAGTTTTTCTTTAACAAACTTCATCTTGGGTAAACCAACAACCAAATCTTTATTGATTAGCTTATTCAAATGGTCCATATGTATGTGAGCAATTCTCCTATGCCAAAGCCATGCATCATGAATGTCATTTACAACTAAACATGTTATAGGAACAGATGAATCTATATCTATCATGTAAATGTTATTAATTCTCTTACCAACAAGTTTAGAGTTTAGAAATTCCTTACTTTCGATGATGCACTTATCTGGATAGAATAATACATGGAAGTCCTTGTCGCAAAGTTTACTTATGCTTATAAGATTGTGCTTAAGTCCTTCCACATATAGCACTCCTTCTATGGTTGTTGAAGGTGGCTTGCGGATTCTACCGACTCCAAGAATTCTTCCTTTGTTGTTGTCACCATATGTGACATACCCTTTGTCCCTAGGAGTAAGGATAAAGAACTTACTTTTATCGCCCATCATATGCTTTGAGAAACCGCTATCCAAGTACCATAAATTGCGGCCGGCGCTCAAATCAACCTGCAAAACAAGTTAAGTTATATTAGGTACCCAACTTGTTTTGGGTCCTACATGGTTAGATCCTTTCTCAACCCATTTAAAATATCCTAAGGTAACACCATATTTTCTAATATGACAAGTATTTGGTGTGTGCCCATAATTTTTACAATAAAAGCAAATAGGTTGATGCATATGTATCCTAGATTTATGTTTGCTATGTGTAGATGCATGGATACATGTTTTCCGAAAGTCTGTTATGATAGACTTACTTTGTTTCTTAAGAGCAGGGCCTTTTTCATAGCCAAGAACTCTTCGGTCCGTAGAGTGTCTTTGATAATTAATTATCTTACTCAGGCTCTTGCTACTCTTGTTCATTTTTTTGAGTTCAAGACTAAATGTAGAAACTTTGTTGCCAAGAGAAATGCAATTTAAACATGAGGATGATGAAGGTTTGTTTCTAAGAGAATCTAGTTCAGATTTTTGTTTTAGAAACATTTTTGACAATTTCATATATTCATCATGTAGATCATTAAATGCAATTTGCAATTCGGAAGAAGAAAAAGGGATAGATTCATTTACCTCTTCATCGTCTGAATGATGAGACACCATGAGAGAGAGATGCGCCTGCT
The DNA here is from genome assembly GCA_009771035.1 of Lupinus albus. Taxonomy (NCBI): domain Eukaryota; kingdom Viridiplantae; phylum Streptophyta; class Magnoliopsida; order Fabales; family Fabaceae; genus Lupinus; species Lupinus albus. The sequence continues at coordinate 11,447,195 of CM020019.1, read as the reverse complement.
CTTCGCTTTCTGGTTGAGAGGCTGAACTTGTGTCGTTGTCTTCCCAAGCGATGTAGGCTCTTCGTCCATTCTTTCATTCATTCTTTCCTTTGACATAACTCTTCTTGATGTTTGGACAGTCTATCTTCATATGGCCAGATTTGCCACACTCAAAGCATGTAAAATTATGGTTTGAAGTGGAGGCCTCATTGCTTTTGGAGAACTTCTTTATTTGCCCGATTCTTCCGCCTTTGTTCCTTCTTAGGAACTTGCTTAACTTTTTAACGAAGAGGCCCATGTCATCGGTCTTCTCGTTGTCGTCTTCATATTCCGATGAATCATATTTCTCAGCTTTTTCCTTGAGAGAAATGTTCTTCTTCTTCTTCTCTAGTTCTTCGTGTTGATCAAATTGACTCAATTCAAGTTCATGTTCCTGCAACTTTCCAAACAAAGCAGCCAATGACATTTTCGAAAGACTTTTCTTTTCGGAAATAGTTGTTACCTTAGGTTGCCATGTTCTTGTTAGTGACCTTAGAACATTTAAGTTCAAGTCACTATTTGACAGCACTTTGCCAAGTGCAATAAGATGATTGGTGAGATGAGTAAATCTCTTTTGAAGATCCAAGATCTTCTCTCCAGGTCTCATACGAAACATTTCGTATTCCTGGGATAGAGTGTTGAGCCTCGATCTCTTTACCTCTTCGGTACCTTCGTGAGTTGTCTCCAAAGTGTCCCACATTTCCTTAGCGGATTTGTAGTTGGACACTATAAAGAACTCATCTATTCCAAGTGTCGTTGTGAGGATGTTTTTTGCTTTCAAATCATATTGCACCTTCTTCTTATCTTCATCATTCCATGAAGATTTTGACTTTGTCTCTCTGATGCTGTTGACAACGGTAAATTGCACGTACGGTCCTTCCTCGATAGCATTCCAGATATCCAAGTCTTGCGACTCTATGAAAATCCTCATTCTGATTTTCCAGAAGTCTTAACACTCTCCAACAAAGCTTGGAGGTCTGTTTATGTTGGATCCTTCTCCTAGGAATGATCTTGAGTCCATGTTGTAGTAGGATCAGATTTTGAGAGTAACTTTCTCAAAAATAGCTCTTGTGCCAATTGTAAGACTGAGATTGCAACTAAGAGGGGGGAGGGGGTGAATTAGTTGTTGCAATAAGTATGGCCAATTTTTATGTAATATCAAAGTCAATGTGCAGCGGAAATATTATGTAGAAAAATAAATAAATAACAAAGAGAAGGGAAAGTGAGTACACATGTGTTTTATATTGGTTCACCTTCTTGTCCACCGAAGGCTACCTCTAGTACTCTTGACTCGCAAGAGATTCCTTTATTAAATATAATGAGTTGCAATTACAAATATCTCAACCTGAGATCTCCTTGTACCTTACACACTCACTTATATCTAATCCCCTTGGAAAACTCTATTCCAAGTAACACCCTTGGTAAACACTATACCAAGTTATACCCTTGGTAAAAACTATACCAAGTCACTCACCCTTTCTCTTCACACCCTTGTGAAAGAAAGTAAACTTTGCAAAAGTGAAGAATGTACAATTTGGCATGGATTGCCTAACAAGTGTTTATGAAAATTTCTAGAACTTGCAATCCAATAAAAACTTGTATACTTGAGATAATAATGCTCTTTAACAATATGAAAAACACTTAGAAGCAACTTCAAAATAACTTTGAAAGTTTAAGAGTAGGTTGCCTGAAAAGTGTAAGTAAAATCAGAAAGTGTGAGAGCTTTTTAAAGAGAGTTTGAAATCTGAGTTGTTTGTATATGTTATGTTGTTGTGAGAGTGTTTTAATGCCTTTATATAGGCTTCCAATCAACCATAATACCCTTAGGCATGAGTAGGTTTCGTTTGGAATGAAAAGAAATCAGTTTGGAGTGAAACCCTTTCACTTGAAATCTAAAAAACTGATGCAACAGCTCTCAATAATCGATTACTGCAAATGGGTAATCAATTATCCAACAATCCTATTAACAGCTTTTTGAAAATTCACACAGTGTAATCGATTACTGGATTTGAATAATCGATTACTCAACAACACTGTTTAACAGCTTTGTGAATTTGCTTAGTGTAATCGATTACACTACTTTGAGTAATCGATCACCCTGTTTTCTAAAAGTGGTAATCTGTTACTCCAAAGTCAGTAATGGATTACTCATAGTTGTTAGAAGTTTGAAAACTCTTTTCTCACTCATGTAACTTGTTACTCAAGTATGGTAACCCGTTACATGTTGTTTTTGAAAATCATATTTATTCACACTTAGATTATTCTGATTTTCTTGGAAACAATTTGAGCATTATTAACTAAGTAAGTAAATGAGTTGTAAGGATAGAAGTACCTAAGACTTAGACTCTAAATCTTGAAGCTTTATCTTTTATAGTCTTTGTCGGTCTTCTTCCTTTCTTCTATTTGTGATATTCATGTCTTCATCAAAACCGTGCCAAGGTCAGGAGCAAGATCTTCTTCACACTCTTCTCAAGATGTGAGAAACCATGGAAACTCATCTTTTAGAGTTATGGTTCGTTTTATGTTGTTTTTATCTTGAAAACTCTTAGTTTAGAGTTGGTATTTTAGGAATGGAAAGAGTTGTGGGTTGATTCATGAAAACCCTAAAACCCCCAAAATGAGAATATGAGTAAAAGGGAAAATGGGTGAAATGTTAGATGTAGAAGATGAGTATAAGTTCTAATGTTGAAAGTGAGATGAATATGTATGTTTTAGACATTTGAAAACTTTGAAAATGTATGAATCTCTTGTATGATTAAAGATGAAATATGAGTTGTTTATGTGTTATTTTGAATAAAAGACTAACATGGTTGTTATGTGGTGGGAATGAGGAAAGATCCAAAGATTGGAGGCGGTGTCGGTGGAACTTGCAAAGTCACCAAGAACCAAACCCAACACTCACCAAGGTAAGGGATAAGTGTCTGCATTATTTAAGAGATGATGTGAACATGGTATAAGTATGAGTCATTGTGTTTGTAATAGTTGTGATGTGGACCACCTTTATGGTGTGGGCCTACCCGAAGTGGTAGTGGATTATCTTATGATGTGTGCCTATCAGAAGTAGTAGTGGATTATTGATTGTTGTGCCTACCCGAAGTGGTAGCGGATTATTGTGTGTTGTGGACCTACCCGAAGTGGTAGTGGATTATCGTATGTTGTGGACCTACCCGGAGTGGTAGTGGATTATCGTTTGTTGTGGACCTACCCGAAGTGGTAGTGGATTATCTTTATGGTGTGGGCCTACCCGAAGTGGTAGTGGATTATCTTATGATGTGTGCCTATCCGAAGTGGTAGTGGATTATTGATTGTTGTGCCTACCCGAAGTGGTAGTGGATTATTGTGTGTTGTGGACCTACCCGAAGTGGTAGTGAATTATCGTATGTTGTGGACCTACCTGGAGTGGTAGTGGATTATTGTTTGTTGTGAACCTACCCGGAGTGGTAGTGGATTATCATGTGTTGTGGACCTTCCCGAAGTGGTAGTGGATTATCTTTGAGGTGTAAACGGGCCAGATGTGGTCAAGAGTAAATTTGATGCTAAGTGTAAATGATGAACTAAAAGTGCCTAGGAATAAAAGAATATGCATGCTATAGAATATATATTATGAGATATATATAATAAGGGTGAATATGGGTTAAAGGAGAATAGAGGAAAATATATACTAACGTTTATATTCATGTATTTAAGTAATGTATTTCATTTCAATGCTTATGTATACTTTAAATGTGGATTTTCATATGCGGTTATTATTGAATTATCGACTTACTCCCTTGTGTTTCGTGTGTTGCTATGATAATCCCATTGTAGGTAAATGGATAAATTGAAGATGCTGGATTTGGAGTCTTATGAGTTTTTAAATCCGGATTTCCTTCTTTTGTGTTTTGTATCATGACTGACTAAGTGCCATTTTTGGGATAATTGTAATTCTGATCATTGTAACACTGGATATGTGTAGCTATGGGTATTTGGAAAACCCATAGCTAGTTGTATGCGGTAGTTACTGGGAGGTATTAATATGAATTATGTTTTTCTGCAGTTAAGGGTAATCTCGTATGAAACCGATTTAGTATGATTTAAAGTTATGAGTTAATTAAAGAAATGGATAATTTAATAGGTTAAAAGAAATGTATGCATGATGTAACATGAGGAATTAAGCTTAAAGGTTTAAAATAAAAACAAAATTTTCAAGGGTAGAATTTGGGTCCTTACAATATGTTATCAGAGCATAGTTAATTCTGTGGCTTAGGGTATGGCCTTACTTGCTTCTTTGTGACATGTGTGTGAATTGACTATTGGAATTATATGAGACTATGTGACAACTTGAACTATGTGAATTAGATTATATACTAATGACAGATGAGTGCAGGTTAAGAAATGGTTGGGAGAGGAAGAGGAACGAGCCAAAATGTTCTGAATGATCTGTTGGCACAGATGGTGGTTGCACTACAGCAAGTGAATGAGAACTTGCATAGCCTGAACCAGAACACAGCACCGAGTCCTTGCTCGCAACCTTTGGTTCCACCCGAAACGACCGAGTACCGAGGATTAGGCGAGTTCTGTTAGAAGGAGCCTAAACAGTTCCAAGGGGGATTCGCTCCGGATGCTGCGTATGAATGGGTTCAAAGCTTGGAGAGGATATTCCGAGCCATAGGTTGTGGCGATGTTCAAAAGGTAACCTATGCTTCCTACATGCTGGTGAATGAAGCTGAAAACTGGTGGGAGATGACCTGACGTCAGATGGATACGGGGGGGGGGGGGGGGGGGGGGGGGCGAGTGATTACCTGGATTGCATTCAAGGAGAAATTTCTTCAGAAATATTTTCCTGCTGATCTGAAGCGGACAAAAGAAATGGAGTTTCTGAGGTTGGAGCAGGGTAATTTGTTAGTGAGAGAATATGCAGCCAACTTCGAGGAATTCACCCGATTTTGTCCCTATGCTGAATTGGAGGTGGACGGAAGGTCCAAATGCTCTAAGTTTGAATTGGGTTTGAAGCCCAAGTTGAAAAGTATGTTTGGGCATCAAGAGATTGTCGACTTTGCTACTTTGGTAAACAAGTGCAGGATGTATGATGATGATCTGACAGCCGATGAGGTGGTAACACCTAGAATTAACCCTCTGAGAAACTTCGGCCCTTAGATAAATCATACCCAAGGCAAGGGTAAGGGAAAGATGTTTGAGGATAACATCAGACCTTATGTGGCACCTACTGGTTATCGTGGCCGCAACTGTCAAGGATCGAGACCTTCTGCCGTTCCTAGTGGGGTAGCTTCTACTCCTTTGCGTGACAAGTGTGGCTGACTCCACTATGGGAACACATGTCTGGGGTCAGAAAATAGATGTTTCCACTGCATGGAGTTGGGACACATCAAAAGGATTTGTCCCAAACTGAGTCAGCGGCTAAATGTCATTGCCGAGTGAGAAAGGAACACGGGCATAGTGTTTACCATGAGCGGCACAGAGGCAGAAAAAATGGATGGTCTCATCCAACGTAAATGCATGGTGGCAGGTATTCCTCTTTTAGTGTTGTTTGATTCGGGAACGACACACTCCTTTGTATCTGTTGAGTGCGTGGATAGACTGAAATTGCAAACTGAGTCGTTGCCTTTTGACTTGGTCCTATCCACCCCAACTAGTATGCCTGTGGTGGTGTCGATGGTTGTGTCTCGATGTCCAGTAGTGGTAAATGGTAGGACATTTACCGTGGATTTGATCTGCTTACCACTGTCCCAGTTAGATTTAATTCTGGGAATGGAGTGGTTATCAGCAAACCATGTGATGCTTAATTGTACTGATAAGACCATCGTGTTTGGAGATTTGGGTGAGATTTCTGATGAGGCTTGTAACATGAAGCCGTTGTCGGCTAAAGGAATCAAAACTTCCTTTAAGGAGGGAGGAGCTGTGTTTGTTTTGATGGCATCCTTGAAGGGTATTGAGAAACCCAAAGTTGAGGATATTCCGATAGTTCGAGACTTTCCTGAGGTGTTCCCTAGTGATATTCCGGAACTATCTCTAGTCAGAGAAGTTGAATTCTCCATTGACTTAGTGTTGGGAACGGGACCCATCTCTATAGTTCCTTAAAGGATGGCAACGTTAGAGTTGACTGAGTTGAAAAAACAGGTTGAGGACTTGTTGGCAAAGAATTTTATTCGTCCTAGTGTCTCACTGTGGGTGCCCTTTTTTGTTGGTTAAGAAGAAAGATGGGAGTATGAGGTTGTCACCAATTATAGACAGTTGAACACGGTCACCATCAAGAACAAGTATCATTTGCCTAGGATCGATGTCTTGATGGATCAGATGAGAGGAGCGGTGGTGTTTTCAGGTTATCATCAACTTCGAGTAAAATCAGAGGATATTCCTAAAACTGCTTTTAGGACGAGGTATGGGCATTTTGATTATTTGGTGATGCCTTTTGGTGTAACGAATGCCCCAACAATATTTACCGACTACATGAATCGGATTTTTCATCCGTATTTGGATTCATTCGTAGTGGTATTTATTGATGACATTCTGGTTTACTCCAAGAGCCGAGAGGAACATGCGGAGCACCTGAGAATTGTTCTAGATCTTCTGAGTAAGAATCGGTTGTATGCCAAGTTGTCAAAATGCGATTTCTGGTTGGAATCAGTGAACTTCCTTGGACATGAAATATCCTGGGAAGGAGTGGCAGTAGACCCTTGTAAGGTCGAGGCAATGATGGAATGGGCGGTGCCCAAGTCAATTACTAAGATCAGGAGTTTTTTGGGTTTGGCTGGTTACTACATAAAGTTCATAGAGGGGTTTTCGAAGTTGACATTACCCATAACTAAGCTTACCAGAAAGGGGGAGCCGTATGTGTGGACAATTCGTTGTGAAGAAAGCTTTCAAGAGCTGAAGCGAAGGTTGACTACGGTACCAATGTTGGTTCTTCATTGTACTGATCGGGATTTCAGTTTTATTGTGATGCTTCCAAACAAGGTTTGGGTTGTGTGTTGATGCAGGAAGGGAAAGTTGTTGCCTATGCTTCTCGGTAGTTGAGAACGCAAGAGCAAAACTACCCTACACATGACTTGGAACTAGCTGCAGTTGTCTTTGCATTGAAAATCTGGAGACACCATCTTTATGGTGTAATATTTGAAGTGTACAACGACCACAAGAGTTTGAAGTATTTGTTTGATCAAAAGGAACTGAACATGAGACAGAGAAGGTGGATGGAATTCCTTAAGGACTATGATTTTGGATTGCAGTACCATCCGGGAAAGGCCAATGTGGTGGCTGATGCTTTAAGTCGGAAGTCTTTACAAATGTCAGCTTTGATGGTTCGTGAAGAAAGACTAATTGCAGAATTCAGGGATATGAACTTGACAGGTCAAGTGATACCTCATTGCATGATTTTGGGTATGCTTAAAGTCACAAATGAATTGTTTGACCAAATCCGAGTAATGCAAGTTGAGGATGGTGGGTTAATGGTTAAATGAGATTTGATGATGAGCGGGAAGGAGACCGATTTCACATCGGATCCTAGTGGAATGTTGCATTACAAAGGGAGAGTGTGTGTGCCTCGTGATGTGGAGTTGCGAAAGAGTATCCTTGAGGAGTCACACAAGAGTAAAATGAGTTTTCACCTGGGTACTAAAAAAATGTATCAAGACTTGAAGAAGTTGTTTTGGTCGTCTAGTTTGAAAAAGGATGTGGCTTTGTATGTCTCGAGTTGTGTCGTTTGTGAGAAAGCCAAGATTGAACATCAACGGCCAGCGGGAGAGTTACAGTCACTAGAGATTCCCATTTGGAAGTGGGATAGTATCTCCATGGATTTTGTATCGGGCTTTCCAAAAACTCAGAAAGGGTATGATTCGATATGGGTGATAGTGGATCAGTTAACTAAATCTGCACACTTTCTGCCTATGAACATGAGGTATTCTTTGGAGCGATTGGCGGAACTGTATATCCGGGAAATAGTTCGTTTGCATGGGATAGGGCTTGTGTATTGGAACAACCTGGGAGTTGGGATAGTATGTTGCCTTTGATCGAATTTACCTACAACAATAGCTTCCATTCGAGCATTGGGATGGCACCCTAAGAAGCATTGTATGGTAGGAAGTGCCGAACTCCAATAAGTTGGTTTGAGACTGGTGAGAACTTAGTGTTGGGACCCGAATTGGTTCGAGAAACGACGGAAAAGATCAAGAAGATTCGGGAGAATATGAGAATAGCGTAGAGTCTACAGAAAAGCTATTATGATAAGAGGCGGAAACCTCTTGAGTTTAAGGAGGGAGATCATGTGTTTATGAGAGTAGTTCCGACTAATGGGATTGGTAGAGTGTTGAAGTCAGGTAAGCATACTCCGAGATTTATTGGACCATATCAAATATTGGAGAGGATTGGGCCGGTAGCATATCGGATTGCTTTACCTCCATTGTTGTCGAATCTTCACAATGTGTTTCATGTATCTCATTTGCGGAAATATGTGGGGGACCCTTCTCATGTGGTTGAGTCGGACCAAATGGGGTTGAAAAATAACTTAACCTTCGCGACCCTACCTGTGAGAATCTTGGACACTAGTATCAAGAGGTTGAGGGGCAAGGAGATTGCATTAGGGAAAGTACTATGGAGTCAAGTAGATGAAGGGGAGGCTACATGGGAAGTGGAGCGAGATATGAGGGATGATTGCCCTCACTTGTTCGAATCGAGGTATGTTTAATTTTTGGGGACGGAAATTCTTATAAGAGGGGGAGGATTGTGACACCCTAAATTTAAAGTCATTAAATTATAGTATCAGTCCTAGAAATCTCACTTGAGCGAGAAAGGTGTCGCTTGGGCGAGAGTGGCTCACCTGGGTGAGTGAAATACTGGGCTATACGGAAGGATTCTCGCTTGAGCGAGAGGATCCTCGCTTGAGCGAGAGCTATCTCGCCTGAGCGAGATTTTTCTCGCTTGGGCGAGAAATGGCATTTTGGGTCTGTCGAGGCTGTGAGATTCTCGCTTGAGCGAGAGGGTCAGATCTGAGTTTTTAAAATAGCGTGATTTTCTCGCTTGAGCGAGAACCCGACGCTGTTACACTAAATAAGGAACCCCAAACACATTTTAGGGTTAGAAATTGAAGAGAAGTGAGAGAAGAGAGCATTTTCAGAAGCAAGGAGCCTTGATACTCATCTAAAAGCTTGAGAAGAGGTAAAACTCTTGATTCTAACTCTCTTCTTCCCTTTGAAACTTGTTTTGCATATCTTGGATCTCTTCTCAAAATGTGAGAAACCATGGAAACTCATCTTTAGAGTTGGTATTTTAGGAATGGAAAGAGTTGTGGGTTGATTCATGAAAACCCTAAAACCCCCAAAATGAGAATATGAGTAAAAGGGGAAAATGGGTGAAATGTTAGATGTAGAAGATGAGTATAAGTTCTAATGTTGAATATGAGATGAATATGTATGTTTTAGATGTTTGGAAACATTGAAAATGTATGAATCTCTTGTATGATTAAAGATGAAATATGAGTTGTTTATGTGTTATTTTGAATAAAAGACTAACATGGTTGTTATGTGGTGGGAATGAGGAAAGATCCAAAGATTGGAGGCGGTGTCGGTAGAACTTGCAAAGTCACCAAGAACCAAACCCAACACTCACCAAGGTAAGGGATAAGTGTCTCCATTATTTACGAGATGATGTGAACATGGTATAAGTATGAGTCATTGTGTTTGTAATAGTTGTGATGTGGACCACCTTTATGGTGTGGGCCTACCCGAAGTGGTAGTGGATTATCTTATAATGTGTGCCTATCAGAAGTGGTAGTGGATTATTGATTGTTGTGCCTACCCGAAATGGTAGCGGATTATTGTGTGTTGTGGACCTACCCGAAGTGGTAGTGGATTATCATATGTTGTGGACCTACCCGGAGTGGTAGTGGATTATCGTTTGTTGTGGACCTACCCGGAGTGGTAGTGGATTATCTTTATGGTGTGGGCCTACCCGAAGTGGTAGTGGATTATCTTATGATGTGTGCCTATCCGAAGTGGTAGTGGATTATTGATTGTTGTGCCTACCCGAAGTGGTAGTGGATTATTGTGTGTTGTGGACCTACCCGAAGTGGTAGTGAATTATCGTATGTTGTGGACCTACCCAGAGTGGTAGTGGATTATTGTTTGTTATGGACCTACCCGGAGTGGTAGTGGATTATCATGTGTTGTGGACATACCCGAAGTGGTAGTGGATTATCTTTGAGGTGTAAACGGGCCGGATGTGGTCAAGAGTAAATTTGATGCTAAGTGTAAATGATGAACTAAAAGTGCCTTGGAATAAAAGAATATGCATGCTATAGAATATACATTATGGGATATATATAATATAGGGTGAATATGGGTTAAAGGAGAATAGAGGAAAATATATACTAACGTTTATATTCATGTATTTAAGTAATGTATTTCATTTCAATGCTTATGTATACTTTAAATGTGGATTTTCATATGCGGTTATTATTGAATTAACGACTTACTCCCTTGTGTTTCATGTGTTGCTATGATAATCCCATTGTAGGTAAACGGAGGAATTGAGGATGCTGGACTTGGAGTCTTACGAGTTTTTAAATCCGGATTTCCTTCTTTTGTGTTTTGTATCATGATTGACTAAGTGTCATTTTTGGGATAATTGTAATTCTGATCATTGTAACACTGGATATGTGTAGCTATGGGTATTTGGAAAACTCATAGCTAGTTGTATGCGGTAGTTACTGGGAGGTATTAATATGAATTATGTTCTTTTGCAGTTAAGGGTAATCTCGTATGAAACCGATTTAGTATGATTTAAAGTTATGAGTTAATTAAAGAAATCGATAATTTAATAGGTTAAAAGAAATGTATGCATGATGTAACATGAGGAATTAAGCTTAAAGGTTTAAAATAAAAACAAAATTTTCAATGGTAGAATTTGGGTCCTTACATGTTTGAGGGTTTCTATTTTAAAGTTCCAGCATTGGGTTTTTGCTCAAGCGAGCCTTTCTCGCTCAAGCGAGAAAATACCGCCCATTTTAACAAAAACTCATATCTGGCGCTCTCGCTCAAGCGAGGGATTCTCGCTCAAGCGAGGGATTCTCGCTCAAGCGAGGATCCTCTAGTCTCCACACCTCTCTCCCTCGCCCAGGCGAGCTAAATCTCGCTGAGGCGAGAATCCTTCAGTAACTCCCAGTTTTCCACTCCTCAAGTGGGCCACCTCTCGCCCAGGCGAGACCCTCTCGCTCAGGCGAGACCCTCTCGCTCAAGCGAGAATCTGGCAGTGTGCCCTATTTTTCAGGACTGTTACCACATCTTAAGAAATATAAATTCAGGGTGTTACAAAAAGTACACTCAAAAGACCTAATTGTAAATTGTGCTTATTATAAGGTCGAAGTAATGGGAAACAAGAACAACCAAACACTTTAAAAGACTAGAGAGGAGCCTTGCCAAACAACAAGTATGAGGAGAATTGTTGGACAGGGAAGGTGAAGGAAGTCTATTGATTAAATAAACAAATGTTAGCAAGAAGTGTTAATTCTGTCTCAACTACGTTCCTATGTTTTCTTCCCACTGTGCCATTTTGATGATTAGTACGGGGGCATGTTGCTCTTTGAACAATCCCAAGGGACTTAAGATAGGTAGTAAATGATTTAAACTCCTTTCCCTAATCACTATGAATAGACTTTCCAAAATGACTAAACTTGTTCTTGACCATTGTAACTAAATTTTGAAACATAGACAAAGTATCAGACTTGTGCTTAAGTAAGAAAATATAAGTATGTCTAGTAACAGATGAAATGAGAAAGAAGGTGAAAAAGGCAAAGAATGAATATGTCTACTACATCACCTCAGATGAATGTAGAGGTGATGTAGTAGCAACAATACTAACAAAAAGAGCATTTAAGATTGAATGACTTTTATTACGTTCTAGACATGCTTCAAATGTAAGAAGGAATGATTGAAGAGTGTTAACAATAAGCAATTCATTTTGACTCTCAACTGAAGTGATTATAGGCTTAAATTCTTCAGACAAACCATCCAAAATAAAGTCAATATGTTCTTCCAAAGAAATTGGAGAGCCAATTGAAATCAATGAATCAACAAGAACCTTAATTCATTTGAAATATTCTGAAATGGAACTAAAACCCTCGGTGATATATTTCAATTGAGATCGTAAATGCCTACTATGTGCTTTGGCTTGAGCTTGACAATAGTCAATGATTTCTGGCCACAATTTCCTATATGTGGAGCAACCAACAATACATGTTTGAAGATCCTTAGATAAGAAATTGATAATCCAAGAAAGGTTCATTTGATCTTGTCCGTCCCAACTAAGAAAATATGAATTCACCTGATGAAGAACACAATCAACAATAGAGTGAAAACGAGGAGGAGCTTCAAAATCAATAATAAAACGTTATGCATGATATGACCTAAGCACGAATAGGGAAAATTGATGCCACGCAAGAAAATTATTCTCCGTTGGTTTTGTTGATGGTAGAGGAATATCGAGAATAGATGAACATGCTTTAAGATGCACAACAATAGGTGAGGAAGATGAAGGAAATGATGCAACATGAGTTGGAGATGGTGAACCACCATTGAAATCAGGATTTGGTCGAAGGTAGGGAGAAGAGAAAGAGAAAGGAGAGAAAGAAAGAGAAGAACAGGATTGAATTGTAGCTCTTTATTAATGAAATGGAAAGTTACATTGGGAGCCTAGCTCTAATTAAAGTAGAGGCATTAGTAAGCTAACTTAATGTTAGCTTGATTAGAAATCAAAGTTGCTAAACTTTACAACTAGCTTAAGTACCAACCCCTAATACTAGATAGTGAAATGACTTCGGGTAGGCTAGAAAACCACCCTTGTGTTTAGCCCATTTCTGCTCAATGAAATTCTGGTTCAATCTGATTGAACTACTTAAAATCTGAATAACTTGGGTAGTTGAACCGAGTAGTTTGTAGAGTTAAGAAAATAGGAGTTGAAAGATAAGAAACCCTTCCCCTAAAAATCAAATATGGAAATTGAAAACCCTTCCCACAAAATCAAATCCGGAAATTGAAAACCCTTCCTAAAAAATCAAATCTGAAAATTGAAAACTCTTCTATTAGCTCTCAAAGAGTCACCCTCACAAATCTCATGTGTGTGTGTTGGTGTATGTGTTCGCGTGTGCGTATGGGGGCGTCTATGTGTGCGTGTGCGTGTGTGTTTGTGTGACTATTGGATTTGAGAATGAGTGTAATATGTATGTATTGTCAATGTAAAGATTTTGTATTGTCATTACATCACCCACCATTCATTTGAATTATTTTTTTAAAGAGTGATTAAATATGAATGGTGGATAATGCAATAACAATATATAAAAATCATATAATGTCAGTACATATATTTTTTCTATTTGAGAATTGAGAGAGACAAATAGGAAGAAGAACCAAACTATATGGCCATATTATTTTTTAATTGGTTTTGAATGTTAAATGTCACACCTATATTTTATTATTAAACCTAAGGCTTAGGACTACCACACATTTCCCAAGAAAAATGCAGTTACTAATTAGTCTTACTCTATAATTAATTATATAATATATGATGTGGTTTGGATCATGTAAGTATTGCGTGTAAAAGACAAAATTACAATTTAATGCTTTGTTGGGATAGATCTAATGAGAAGGATATTGAAGATTCCTACTCTCCCCCTAACCCTTGATCAAACCTCATCCCATACAAATATTGTTACAAACTTTGCATGGCATATATACTCTCTTCTATTTTTAATTTTAAGAACTTGGCATGGCTCAAAATATGAGAATCTAAACTACTCTCCTGGAGCAGTGATAATTGATATATTAAAGGGTAAACTTCTACTTATGTTGATAACAAACTATTTATTCTTCATTTAATTTTTTTTCCAAATTATGCAAGTGACATTTTTGTTGTTTTAAACACCTAATTTTGTCCGGCCAAAAAATAAGCATATTTCTTCAGAAAATTAAAAATTTGAGAAAAAATATTCTATAACAAAAATTGAATCTTTTGAGATATGCTTTCAAAAAAATCTGTTGAAAAATAATCAAAGATTGCGATATGAAAATATGTAAATAAAATCAAATTAGAAATTTTCATATCAATTTGATTGTATTTTACAAATAATTTTGATTAAAAAATTTAATCTTTAGAAATTTGATTTCATAAAAGATTGGTCAAGAAATAAATAAAGGTTGCAATTTGAAAATAACCAAATCAAATCAAATATATTTGATGTCAATTTGATTGGGTTGCATTTTTAAAATACAATAATAAATGCAATAAGAATATGTTAAGGATATCAAATGATTTTTTTTCCTTTCTTATCTCATATTTTCATTTTTTTATTGAAAATAAAAAAATGTTTTTACAAACAAATGAGTAACGGAAGGAGGCAAAAATTTATGAAGCTACTAATATGTTAAGAAATAATTTTTTTTATTTTAAATTTAAAAAATTAAAAATAAAACAAATACGAGTTTTTTCTTCATTCATTCAAAAAAAATATAATCTACCTTTAAACAATACCTAATAAGAAAAACAATTTTATAAATATTTTCTCAATTACTTCAATAGCATAAAAATGATAATCACATTAAGGATGAAGGTGGGTCATGAGTATTCTCTTCTTCTCCTCAAGGCATCCTTTGGACAGTCACACTATGTCGCTTCTGCTCCTACATATAAAAATTTAATATTTTACCTAAAAAATAAAAATGGCTAGCTAAGCACATCAAGGAGGATTGAGGGAGGGTCATCACTAATGACTTTTTTTCCTCAACTCATCATTTAGACAGTCGTGTTATACCGCTTTTACTCCTAATTAAAACATTCAACGAACGATCAATTTTTAACTAAAGAACTACGTAGCATTGATTTCCTATAAGGATACGTATAGTAGGAGCAATGTTTCACCTGTGAGGCATAAGAAAAAATAAAAATAATTTTTTTTTACTTTTTCAATACTTAATTAAATAACCAAATAACTTTAAAGTTTGAAATAAGCCATACAATTTAGTGAGTGATACTGGTTAAGACGGGCGGAGAGGGTGATAAAATCTTCTGTATCTTGTAAACGGCTTCCCAACGTAGATATCAAAAATTCAAAGGCCAACGTAATTGGGCTAAAAAATATTTTCTACATTTTTATCATAAAAAATATAGTGCCAACTATAAGTAAATCATTTAGCCGAAAATTGGGACAGAGAATGAGCTACAAATTTTCCAATATAAACATCACAAACTAGAAAGACATGAAACATGAGAAAGAGAACAAGGTCTTACAATTTAAAATCCCATCAACAAATATCAATTTCCTTTCCTCTTAAAGAAAAAGAACCCTCTTCTATTAGTTATTATTTTTTAACAGCTCTCCTGTACATATAAATAAGGAATGGGTTGAAAAATTAATGAAACTATAAGACTCTTGATTATAGGATCTTGTATAGTATGGCCATCTCCATGTTGATACAAACACATCGCCATTTTTGCAATGTTTATAGCAATATATTTGAAACTTTCAGGAAGAGAAGAATTACAAACTTCTTCATCCATCTTCTTCCATGGTGTATGCATCATGGATTTCATATACTCACATGCCTCTTCTTCAGAAGCTCCAGTTTCATTCATGAAGCATTGAATTAACTTGGGAGTATAGCCTGTTTCGTTCTCACGCTAAAAATTATAAAGTATAATAAGTTAAATAAATAAATAAGAAGTAAAATGTTGAATTCATTATAGCATTGTAAATAATAAGAGCCTACTATATCTTCCTTATAGGATGTGCTGGTGCAGTTGTGTAAGAATCTACTATATCTTAAGATAGATCGAAAGGTTAATGATTTAATTTTTAGGAATGACACTAGTTGGGAGTGATAACTACAGACATAGAAATTAGTTCCTTAGGCATAAGATAAGAGGTATTAGGCAAAGATCGTGACAAATGGTGGAAATAAATTTTCAAGGGTCCATATTTCTCTTTTATTCTGTTTCATTTCTCTCATACGAAACAATATAAAAATTCATCTACTTTCTTACTTATTTCTTTGTATTTTTTTTATTTTTTATTATCTCTCTCACATATTTCTTTCTCCTTACTTTCTTTCCAAAGAGAGAGGGAGAGGGAGAGAGAGAATACTTTGTATGTTCCAAGGTCATTAGCAATGTGTACAATCATTACGGAAAAACGAATTATGTTGGAGTGTTCTTTCAGATAGACAAAGTCCTCATTTATGAAGGAATGTTGAACAAAAAAGTACACATGTGTAACTGCAACCGGTGCACCTATGGAAATCCAAGCATTCTCCATGTATATCCATTATGGTACCATTTTGCTTCTTTGGAATATGATTTACATAAATCTGTCCACTGAAAATTCCAAAAATAAAATGAGTTCAAAATATTTTTTATTAATTAAAATTAAGTAGAATTTGAAATGTATACACTAACGGTGTAAAAATTTATAAACAATTAGTGTATCATTCACCATTCATTTGCATTACTTTTATTTAAGAGTGAATGATGATTGATTCCTTACTTTTACTAGAATGTCATTTTAAGTACATTAACAAAATGGTGCATAAAATAAAATGATAATAAACATTAAATCATTTATATTCCACTTTTTCTTCTTTATTGTGCATTTAATTAGGTTTAACTTTTATAACAAAAACATGATAACTTTTACAACAAAAATAAAAGACAATATAATTGTTTAAAAAGAAAACTCCATGCAACCAAATTCAACTTGTACAAATTCACAATAATTTTTTTGATAATGATGTGAACACCATTTTTGTCCGGCCCAGAAAAACCCAAAACGTTTTTTTTTACTATAACAGTAATTTTTCAAAAAAAAAAGAATAATTAATTTCTAAAATAAGATAAATAGTATAAAAGGGGAATTTCTAGAAACTCATGATTAATATATTGAGCAGGTAAAGCTCAACACCCATTTCGGATATTATTGAGTAGGTAAAGGTCTCACATTAATATATTGTTTTTCATCACTTGTCATGTTTTCTCTTCATGAATTATTTGAATCCTAGAGAGAAGGGCATGTTTTTACTAGTTATAATAACTGACATGTTGATTGATTAAATTTCCAAATGGCTAATGTGCATACTAAACGTTCACTTTATATTTTTTGCCTACTTAGTCAAACAGCAAACCATATGATATATTCATCCAAATCTCATGTTGGATACTGTAAATCTGTAATACACAACTTCAGAGCTCAATATCATATAGCTTTCTCTATTTAAGATCTTTATACTCTCTTTGAATAACTTTTGTGTATGCTTCTATCTATGCTAAATGGTTTTGATTACATATAATAAAAAAATAGAAGCTAAGTCTTATGTAAACAAATTAAAGGCCTATATCTATAATTTACATATAGTAATGAGTAATCTAAGATTTGATAAGATTCCTTCCATTTATTTTGTTAAGGGAGCAAATAAAGGAGTAACGGAAGGAGGCAAAATTTATGAAGCTACTAATATGTTATTTTTATTTTATTTTAAATATAAAAATGAAAAATAAAACAAATACATTCAAAAAATATAAAATCTACCTTTAAACAATAACTAATAAGAATAACAATTTTATAAATATTTTAAATAGAAATGTAAGAATGATAATCACATTAAGGATGGTGGTGGGCTGCAACGGCAAGTATTTACTTCTTTTCTTCGATGCATCCTTTGGACGGTCGTGCTACGCCGCTTCTGCTCTATTAATATTGTACATAAAAAATAAAAATGGTCAACCACATCAAGAAGGATGGAGGGAGGGTCGTCACTAATGACTTATTATTCTCAAATCATCCTTTAGACAATCGTGTTACGCAAGTTTTGCTCCTAATTTAAACATTCAACCAACAATCACTTTTCAACTAAAGATCTACATAGTTTTGATTCCCTATAAGAATACATAGAAGCAATATTTCACCTATGAGGCATAAGAAAAAATAAAAATAATTTTTTTAACTTTTTTGACAGATAATTAAATAATCAAAAAACTTTAAAATATAAAATAACTCATCATTTAGACAATCGTGGAGGGGGTACAGTTTAAGACAAGCGGGGAGGGTGTTAATATCTTCCATGCATATCATAACCGACCCCCGAACGTGAATATAAAAAATCCGAAGCCCAATATAATTAGGCTAAAAAAATTTCTTAAACTTTTAGTCTTTACCATAAAAAATATAACGGCAACTATAAGAAAATTATACTACGGCCTAACATGAAGGAAAATGAGCTACAAGGTCTCCCAATATAAAATATCAGAAACTGGAAAGAACATGAAACAAAAGAAAGAGAACACGGTCTTCCAATTTAAAATCTTATCAACAAATATAACTTTCCTTTCCTCTAAAAGAAAAAGAACCCCCTTCCATTAATTATTATTTTTTAACAGCTCTTCTGTATATATCAATAAGGAATGGGTTGAAAAATTAACGAAACAATACGACTCTTGATTATAGGATCTTGCGTAGTATGGCCATCTCCATTCTGATATATGCACAACGCCATTTTTGCAAGGTTTAAAGCAACATCTTTGAAACTTTCAGGAAAAGAAGAATTACAAGCTTCTTCATTCATCTTCTTCCATGTTGTATGCATCATGGATTTCATATAGTCACATGCCTCTTCCTCAGAAGCTCCAGTTTCATTCATGTAGCATTGAATTGACTTGGGAGTATCGCCTGTTTCGTTCTCACGCTAAAAATTATAAAGTATGATAATAAGTTAAATAAGTAAATAAATAAGAAGAAAAATGTTGAATTCATGATGGCTTTGTAAATAATAAGAGTTATATATGGGATGCGCTGGTGCAGTGATATAAGAACCTGCTAGATATTAAGATAGACCAAAAGGTAAGAGTTTAATTTTTGGGAATAACACTTGTAGGGAATAATAACTATACATAGAGATTAGTTTCTTAGGCATAAGCTGAAAGGTATTGGGCAAAAATCATGACAAATGGTGGAAATAGATTTTCAATGGTACAAATTTCTATTTATTTTGAATTAAATAGTTTAAATAAATATAATATCCTATTTCCCTCCAGATTTAGTAGTGAAGAGTCTAGTATGAGAGGGAAGCCAAATTCTAGGGTGAAGGGATACCCTTATTTATTTTGTTGGTACTACCAAGTGTATTCACCACATTTTGAGTAAGAAACTAATCCCTTTCGGGGTTCGTGGATGCCCCTCCCAACAAGTATCACTCCCACGAGTGGAATATATCTTTGACCTTTTGGTCTTTCTAGAATCTAGTGAGACGTTACGTTAGTAAACAAATGCCTTGTTGGTAGAGACCCTTAGCTATACTAGAGAGAGAGAGTACTTTGTATGTTCCAAGGTCATTAGCAATGCTTAAAATCATTCCGGAAAAACGAATTATGTTGGAGTTCTCTTTCAGATAGATGAAATCCTCATTTATGAATGAATGTTGAACCAAAAAGTAAGCATATGTAAGTGTAACCGGTGTACTTATGGAAATCCAAGAATTATCCATGTATTCTTCAAGGCTTGGTGTATATCCATTATGGTACCATTTTGCTTCTTTGAAATAAGATTTACATAAATCTGTCCACTGAAAATTCCAGAAATAAAATGAGTTCAAAATATTTTTGATTAATTAAAATTAAGTAGAATTTAAAATGTATACACTAACAATGTAAAAATTTATAAACAGTTAGTGTATCATTCACCATTCATTTGCATTACTTTTATTTAAGAGTAAATGATGATTGATTGAAAATGAATGAATGATAATGATACAATGACAGTATAAAAAATTATTACACTGTCCGTGCAAACATCTTTTTCTCAATTAAATACACTATTTTTGTGCATATAAATATATACCGAATTGAGATTATTCAAAAGACAAACAAAAAGAAATTCCTTACTGCTCCCTTTAGGTATGGAGTGATGTGAAAACCATTCTCTTTTAGGACTTCATGGCCCAATTCATTGACAAAGTTATAGAGTGCAAGAAAGCATATTTTCATATAGTCTGGAAGATTATCAATAGTTTTTGGATCCCATCTAAAATCACAAACAAAATACTAATAACTATGCATTAATGTTGCTAAAAATTCAAATAAAATTGGAAAAAAAGTATGATGAAGAAGCAATAATGCTAACCTCTCAATCGCTTTTGTGAAGAGTTGTAATTCTTCGAATGTACCATACACATCATACATATCATCAATTGTAGTTATTAAGGAATTGACTTTTGTTATGACTACTCTGAAATTTCCAAAATTTGGCTTAAAATATGTTCCAACTGTCCAAACATAATTCTGTACCAATCTATCTCTACAAAACCTCAACTTCTCTGCAAGACCAATTCTTTTCCACCATCTAAACAAATTACAAAGTTTTGAGCATTAGTAAGTATTAAGTATAAATTATAAGAGGTATAAATGATTTGTTGGGTTACTTTAACGGTACAATCAACTAGGTAGGAGAATGGGAAATGATAGTTTATTTTTGTGATACCAAGAGTATTTTGTCACTGTAAGAACTAATTTATTTTGGGATGTATGACTACTCCTCCCAAGAAGTATCAGTATTGCTCCCTTAACCTTTTGGTCTTTCTGAAGATATAGCAATACCTTGTACCACTAGATCAACACTTTGTTGATAAATGATAGGTGTTAAAAGATTAAACTACCCACATCAAAATCATTATTG
Organism: Lupinus albus; assembly: GCA_009771035.1. Taxonomy (NCBI): domain Eukaryota; kingdom Viridiplantae; phylum Streptophyta; class Magnoliopsida; order Fabales; family Fabaceae; genus Lupinus; species Lupinus albus. Next base: position 11,426,482 of record CM020019.1, on the reverse strand, counting down.
AATTGTGGAAGGTAATTGGCCACTTTTCAAACTAGTAGTTTGAAAAAGTTCATATTTAAGCAAGTATATACCATAAAAATCAAACTTGGTGTGTTTTAATTCAAAACTGGTTATAAAACTGAATTCTATAATATATATATATATATATATATATATATGGAAGATTTTAATTTAACTTAATATTGATGAAGTCAGAATTAAATAAATAAAATCAATAAGGTTAGTTTGTTTATTTTAGAATTTTAAATTATAAAATCAAGCAATGATTTATCTAGACATGTATCTTGTCGTAAATAATCTAGATATATATTAGTGGTTAATAGCAATCTGAAAGATTAAGTGACGTTAGAGAGAGCTTGACCTAGATATATATAAAAAATCTAGATAGATATATATATATATATAAAATCTCATACATGAGTCAAATAAGATTGCCTTAGTGGAAAGTATATGTGGCCTTAGTGGAAAGTATATGTGGCTTTGTTTAGAAAAAAAGCAATGTGACAACTATACAAGTTTAAGTAATGTTAGAGATAGTCCTACACGACTCAAATAAGATCGTCTTAGTGGGAAAAATAGGTATTAAAAAAAAGATGCTAAAGACATCTATGGAGATGTATGTATTTAGATATAATTAATAAAATATTAATAACATATTAAAATTTTAATTATACTTCAAATTTAATGAATATTGTATATGTCTTCAAACAAAATTTTCAATAAAAAAAACTCAGCTAAAGAAGTTTGTTGGGTATAATAAAAAAGTAGGACGTATTCATCAGTCTCCTATATATTGAGAATTGAAAGGATAGATAGGTAACTTTATTCTACAAGTAGAAGTTTGTTGGGTATAATTAAGAAATACAATAGATGACAAAATATATATACCAACAATAATAACTTATGGATGAAGACAAATATAATGTAACCTACTCTACAAGTACCAGAATATTAATAAATTTATTTTTTAATAAATATTTTACATTATAATTTTTATTAGTTGAAGATAATATATGTCTGTTTTATTACTATATCATAATATTTTATATATGGATTATTACAAAATTTTAATTAAATTTGAAAACTCATAAATACATGTTATACCCATATGAGTATAAAAAATGTGGGTATGGGGCTCAAACAAAATTATACTAGTGTACATCGTTTAGCAACCAAAAAGTGAGTTAGTGAATATAAGTAGGATGAAGCTAACCTTGATGTAGACTTCAATTCTTCTTGGTAGATGGCTTGAACTATATTGAAATCCAATATAGCTAACTGGAGTATAGCAGGACTCATGTTTTCCCTTTTTCTATAGGCATCAATGAACCATTGAGCCTCCCATCTATCAATTCTCCAATGTAATGGAAGCTCCAAAGCATGATTGATTAGGAGTGATAGGTGGTTACCTTTATTCTTTGTCAAATATTCTTTAAGAAATTCTAAGGTGAAATCTCTTGCTTCATTCATTATAGTTTCATCTTCAAATGAATGAAATGAAGCTTCATATAGTGATAACATATCCTTAGCACCAAAAGAGTGGCATTTTTTGAAATTACCGGTTTCATCTAGAAAGCTAACAAAAACATCTGCAATAATTTAGCAAATAAACACACATTTACATATTACATTGCAGGACAATATTAACGAATTATACTAAAGAAAGAAAATTGTTTGCACTAACAGTGTATCAGTTATATACATCATTGTATTATTCATCATTCATATTTAATCATCATTGACTTTACAAAAAGAGTAATTCAAAATCCAAACGAATGGTGGATAATGTTGTAACTGTGTATAAATCTTTACACTGACAGTACATAGATATTACACTCATTAAAGAATAAAATATATCATTATATCAAGAGATAAGTTATCTCATTCAGCCACTAAAATTATGATATTTGTACTATTTTTTTTAGTTTTTAGAAATGTTTTTTTTCGTGTAGAAAATGATTAAATATAACACATGTCATAATTTTTAGTGGTTGAAAAAGATAATTTATTAAGAAATACTTTCTTCTCCCCTCATAATTATATTTCTTAAGTAGAATATTGGTTGCAAGTTAAAAAACCTGTAGATATATTATAACCATACTGTCTTAAGAGTCTGAATTTAAGTGCTGTGGCATGTAAATTCTTCTTCCCCTTTGGTGTATCCATGTTATTAATATTGTCCAATATGTTCCTTATTTGGTTGATAAAATGATAAGCCACTCCAAGCCTTTGAAGAACATCAATCAGCTCAAGTTGATCAAGATGATTTACCATTTTGGAAAGCATGATCCTAACTTCTTCTCTTAGCACTCTACTTTCCTCTTTGTATGATTCATCCTGCAATAATTTCAAGTATCATGAGATAGATAGACGTAAATAAATATATAAAATTAGATTGATAATGACTTTGATAAATGTGGAATGATAAACAAAGATATGATGTCTCAAATTTTATCTCATTCTTGTCTCATTTAATGATAATGAAATAAAAACAACAATAATAATGAAGTTTAAATTTTTTAATTGACATCACATGTTTCATTGACATAAGTGAACACATCTATGTTCGTGCATTGATAATGTAAAATATTTTTTTTACACTATCCGTACACCAGCTAGTATTAATTATTCAATAAAAATCTATTGATTAATAAAGTGATTTAAATTGTGGACCACATCACAAGATATGATTATAATATTCTGGTTGTTGTGATCGCCACAATCGTATCGCATTGCAATTGCGGTGTGACTCTGTATCACAATGATGTGGTCGTATCGGACCACAATGCAACCGCATTGGGCCGCATGAGGCTGCATCGGACCGCATCGTATTCAACAATATTGTTATAAACACAAAATAATTCAGACCACAATGACCACAATCTGCATCATAATGGCTACAATGACCGCAATCGCAGTAGCGTTAACCATTACTACAATCGCGACCACAACTGTTACCACGATCAGGACCACAACCGCAACTTAAAAACGGGAATACATGGGATAAAATATATAATTAATGCACAGAGATTTGAAAAATATAAGAGATGAAGAATGAAAGCTTGCCATATATTCACTATTCAATGATTGGATATAATCATAATTCCAAGTTGAAGGTTGAAATTTTGCAGATCTACGTGGAATTGTTTGACTATTAGGAAAAGATTTGTTTGATGCCCTGCATTGAAATGGTTTGGTTGCTGTAAATGCTGATTTTCTCTCAAGATGAAGCATGTTGGTGAAACTATTTGGGAGTGAAGCAAGTTGGAGAAGAGCCATATTTGCTAAAAAATGAAACCAAACTGAGGAAAATAATGTTGGATATGAGCTGTTTTAAACATTTAAATAGATATGTACCATAGATACTGTGTGAGTGTCCTGCTCTCTCGTAATGAAGAATCTAGTACTAGTCACAATCTTTAACACATGTCAATAAAAAATTTAAAGGTTTAGTTTTATTTTAGATTAAATAAATGAAAATTAAAAACAAAATAATCCTCCCTCATATTCCAGAGGAGTTCTATTCATAATGTGTGTCTAACTATGAACTTATTTAATTCCCTACCTACTATTTAACTGATGTAGATCTTCTAAAGCACCGGAAAATCTAGGATAAGAATTACCATATATGGTAGAGAAAAAAGTTAACGACCATAAGTGAGTGATTTTTGTATTATCTTTTTTTAATAAAAAGAAAGAAAACATGAAAATAAAAACATTGCATAAAACATGGAAATAAAAACATTGCATAGGTCTTCTGCTTGTTACACTTAATATATATATATATATATATATATATATATATATATGAAAGATAATGTCTTTGTCGAAGGAGAACTATACTTAATTCCCTGATAATCCCTAGTACCCAATCATATGTTTGAGTGATTCATGTATTCCATTTCTTAATTATAAAAAAGAAATCAAGAAAATAAAAGATTTTGTAAGTCTTGTGATTATTACACATAATTTTATATAGGAGATAATTCAAGTGAGAACAATTTTCATATAAAATCTGTTAGAATAATAAATATGGATATTACAACGAATCATGAATGGTTAAGATTGAAAGTTAATTATTGGTCGCAAAGATTGTGTCTAGAGAACAAGAGTTAATTCCTTGATGATCCCTATTGCTTAATCACATATTTAAATGGTTGTCGTATTCCTTTTTAATAAAAAATGAAAAAAAGAAAACAAAAGATTGTGTAAGTCATGCCTATTACACTTAATTCTTGTATCATTTAAATATATATTCAACAAAGATAATGTGTTTGTTGAAGGAGAACCACACTTAATTCCGTGATAATCCCTACTGCTTAATTACATATTTGAATGAAAACATATGTTTTGAGGCTTATATCATATCCTTTTCATGAAAACTCTTAGTCAAACTACTATACAAGCCTATAAAGACCTTGTCGATGACTTATGTGCCTAAGATGTACATAGTGACAAAAGAACGTTAACTCCATTAATTTCATAAAATTTTGATAAAAATACCTTATCTTTAATGCATAAGTTTAAATTTATTTTCTTACTATTATCATCACCTCATCACCATTCACACCCTAAAACACATTAAATTCTATCATCATTACCACCACGTCTACTGAAACTCAAATCCAAATTAAATTCTATCATCATCAACACAATATCATTCCAAACACAAATTTAAATATCATCATTTCCACATCACCACTCCTAGCCCAAAAAAAACATTTACCAAGTTTGCATGATCATCGTTTTCGTATTTATCGTTAAAGAGTTATGCATGAAATATGGAGTATGAAATAAAGAGTACGAAATGAAAGAAAAGTGGAAGGCTCCCAAACTGGGGCAAAGTTTGAGATGATTCGTGGTTTAAGGCCTTCCAGCCCAAGCCTACCAGAGCAATTCAAATAGAAGGACGCCTCTCGTTATCTTACACTAGGGCAATTTTTGGGTTCATCACATAAAAATTACAAGAAACCTAAAAGCAGGACACTATTAGAGTTCCTTTTCATAGCTCCATAAGTTTATCCAATGACAAGAAGCCAAAATCCCTAAACTATGAAGATGAAGGATCTTAAGTTACCATCTTCAAGAACAACTTCAACAATGACTCATACAAGTCTTTTGATTCCTATCAATTTAAGTCACCACATATGAGGGTGTTTACAAAAAAAAGAAGCAAAAAAAGGCTCTAGAAAATCAAAAACAAAAAAACAAAAGAGTGTTTAGTTGAAAATCCACATAGGCAATCTAGGAAAATGAGAGTGGTTCTATGTTGAAAACCTACAAATGCAGCTTAGGATCATAATAAAACGAAAGAATCTGGGACAGGTACATACATAAGGTATTTTAGATAAAAAATAGGTAAAATAAAATGAATACCCTCAAAGTGAATATTTAATACTACTCATCCTCAACCACCCAAACTGAGGCTGCTTTATAAACAATAACCACTTGGATGAAGACAAAAGTTCAAAATAGGTACACTGGGGAAGTTTTTGTTTTACAATAATATCAAACTTTGGAAAGAATTCCTCAGCCAACCTACATTGGGGCAACGTGGCTGATTTTAGTCATTATTCTCAAGATTATACTAGGACAGTTTTATTGACCACCTTAAGAGATAGGCGTCTTCACGTAAATTGGGGCGAATTTTGATTGATGAAAAGTTATAGTACCAATCAACAACATGCAAGGGTCACTTCAGTCTATTTCATAAAAGTTGATGAATTCCACAAAGTAAATAAATCATGAGTGAAAGTTCTTGCAGGTATGTCTCTGAACACTCGGACAACATTGGTATCTAGATAATGGATGTTCCAGACATATGACGGGTGATAAGTCCAAGTTTTTGGATCTTACACTCCGAGACAAAGGCTACGTCGCATACAAAGATAATAACAAAGGAAAGATCCTTGGAATTGGAAGAGTTGGAAATGCCTCACAAGCCATTGTGGAAAATGTGTTGTATGTTAAAGGCTTGAAGCATAACCTATTGAGCATCAGTCAACTGTGCGACATAGGTAACAATGTATCTTTTGATTCTGATTTATGTATTGTCCGTAATGGCGTAGATGATGAAGTTAAGTTTGTCGGTCACCGAACAAATAATATCTATATGGTTAATCTTGATAGTATCACTTATCTATTTTCAAAATGTCTTATTTCAAATGAAAGTGATATCTGGACTTGGCATAGAAGATTAGCACATATCCATCTAAGACATGTGGAAAAGATATCGTCAAAAGAGCTTGTCATAGGACTACCAAAACTCAATTACAAAACTAAAGATCTTTGCCACAATTGTCGAAGGTGTAAGCAAACGAAAAATTCATTTTCATCAAAGAACATGATATCCACAACAAGACCATTAGAGTTACTTCATATGGACTTGTTTGGACCTTCACAAGTAATGAGTTTTGGAGGTAGTCATTACACTCTAGTTGTAGTTGACGACTTTTTCAGGTTTACATGGACATTGTTCTTAACTTTAAAAAGCGACACTTTTAAAACTTTCAAATCGCTTGCCAAGAAATTGCAAAACCAGCTTAACCATAGGATAGTATTCATTCGTAGTGATCACAATGGTGAATTCGAGAATCACCACTTCGCTAAATTTTGCGATAAACATGGCATACACCATCACTTCTCTGCTTCTCGCACCCCTCAACAAAATGGATTTGTTGAGAGGAAGAATCGCGTCTTAGAGGAGTTAGCTTATGCCATGCTAAACGATAACAAAGTGCCTAAATATTTATGGGCAGATGCAGTGCAAACGGCTTGCTACGTGTGTAACTTGTACTGATTAGGCCTACGCTTTCAAAAACTTCGTACGAACTTTTAAAGGGTCGTAAAAATAATATTTCACACCTTCACGTTTTTGGGTGCAAATGTTTTATTTTAAATAATGGAAACGAAATTTTAGACAAATGTGACTCAAAAGCGGATGAAGGCATCTTTCTCGGTTATTAATCTAGTAGCAAAGTTTATAGAGTATATAATAGACGTACTATGCATGTAGAAGTATCTATCCATGTACAATTTGATGAATCTTCTCCAAGACAGAAGAGAAAGGCTGTTATTGATGATGTTTCAGGTGCATTAGAGGAATCTTATTCTAAAGAACCAGAACCTGAAAGTCCTATCCAAGATCATCAAGAGGATGAAGAAAATCAAGATCTTCCAAAGGGTTGGAAGACGAAGAAAGACAATCCTACCGACAACGTGATAGGTGATATATCTTCGGGAGTGGCAACCCGAAGATCGCTAAATAACATATGCCATTTTGTTGCTTTTGTTTCTCAGATTGAGCCTAAAAATGTTATCAAAGCCCTAGAGGACGAACACTGGGGTTTAGCTATGCAAGAAGAGCGAAACTAGTTCGAGTGCAATAATGTACGGGATTTAGTTCCTGGCTTAATAATAATAAACAAAGCCCGTTTGGTGACACAAGGTTATAATCAAGAGGAAGGTATTGATTATGACGAAACCTACGTCCCTGTTGCTAGGTTGGAAGCCATCCGCATGCTCTTATCTTTTGAAGCTATCATGAACTTTAAGCTTTTTCAAATGGATGTGAAAAGTGCTTTCTTGAATGGCTACATCCATGAAGAGGTGTATGTGAAACAACATCCCAGATTTGAAAACCACAAATTTCCTAATCATGTGTTTAAACTCAAAAAGGTACTGTATGGCCTTAAACAAGCTCTTAAAGTTTGGTAGATCGATTGAGTTCATTCTTATTGGAAAAGGGATTTGTGAGGGGAAAGGTTGACACAACACTTTTCATATCCAAATCTGAAAACAATATATTGTTAGCACAAATTTATGTTGATGACATAATATTTGGTGCTACTAATGATTCTCCGTGTAAAGAGTTTTCAGAACTTATGTAGGGCGAGTTTGAGATGTCAATGATGGGAGAGTTGATGTTCTTTCTAGGGCTGCAAATCAAACAAATGACAAATGGTATCTTCGTGCATCAAGAAAAATACTGCAGGGAGCTACTGAAGATATTTGATATGGATAAATCAAAAGAAGCTTCAACTCCTATGGCATCCTCTTGTTATCTGGATAAAGACGAAAAAGGGAAAGCAATCGAGGTATCTAAGTATCGGTGCATAATAGGTTCTTTACTGTATTTAACTACTAGTTGCCCTGATATTATGTTCAGTGTCTGTATGTGTGCTAGATATCAAGCTAGTCCTAAAGAATCATATTTTACTGTTGTGAAACGCATCATGAAATATTTCAAAGGAACAATAAATATGGGATTGTGGTATCCTCGGGATGCCTCATTATCTCTGATAGGGTACTCCGATGCTGACTTTGCGGGATGCAAGTTGGATCGTAAGAGTTCAAGTGGAACATGCCATCTACTTGGTAATTCACTTGTGTTATGGCATAGTAAAAAGCAAGCATGTGTTGCTTTATCTACCGCCGAAGCAGAATATATTGCTGCAGGGGTTTGTTGCGCTTAAATCCTTTGGATGAAGTAGCAACTTTTAGACTACGATCTTAAGCTTGATCGGGTTCCCATCAAGTGTGACAATACTAGTGCCATCAACCTATCAAAGAATCTCGTCTTGCGTTCACGCACAAAGCATATAGAAATATGGCATCATTTTCTTAGAGATCATGTGCAAAAAGATGATTGCGTGAATGAATTTGTTGAAACCTCCAAGCAATTTGCTGATATTTTCACCAAACCTCTGCCAAGGGATACTTTCTATACTCTACGAAAAGAGTTAGGAATACTTGATGAAAGTTATCTAAACTAATTTGCTTTGGTGTCCTTTATAAAAATTAACCTTTTCATGTTCTCATTGTATGCTGTTATATTGTGGATGTTTGAAGTCCTTCCTTTCTATTGCATTTCATGGTCGTGTCATATAATATGTGTGTCTATTCTATAGTAGTCAGCCATATCTATAGGATGTCTAGTGACCACTGTGCGTCACGTTCAAAATGCTGAATATGTCAATTACCTGTCCAATTAATCGATTATCCATTATTTTAATCGATTACTTGAGCCTAAACTGCTTTTTTGAAAAAACTTGCTGTTGGCATTTTTAATCGATTAAAATATCAATTTAATCGATTACTTGGGCTCCAAATTTGAAATTCTGAAAATTTTAAAACAATTTTAAACGATTAACAATTGATTTAATCGATTAAATACGATAGTTTAAAAGACAGAAACAACATTTTAAACATCACTGTTCATCTTCCTCCTTGCCTCCTCGAGTCTCTGGACCAAATTAGTACTAAAGTAAGGTTGTACTACATTTCTCATTGCATTAATCTCCTTTTGTTCTTTACATTTGTGTTTTGTGTTGTGCGTGTTTTCGGTTTTCCCAATTAAAACCCTAAACCCTAAAACCCTAAACCCCCATTTACGAAGGAAATCTCTTTTCCTCTCAACCTTTTAACACTCGTATCTATGATCCTCACGGGCGAAGTCGCAAACGTTAAGTTATCCTTCAGCTCAATCTGATTAGACTCAATCATGTGAGATGGATCCCCAATATATTTCCTCAATGCTGATACGTGAAACACGTTGTGGAGGTTTGACAACAAAGGGGGTAAGGCAACCTGGTATGCTACCGGTCCAATCTTTTGCAATATCTGATATGGTCTAATGAACCTTGGAGTAAGCTTACGGGATTTAAAGACTCTACAAATCCCAGTAGCCGGAACTACCCTCATGAATACGTGATCCCCCTCATTAAATTCAAGGGGTTTCCGCCTCTTATCATAATAACTTTTCTGCTGACTTTGTGCTATTCTCATATTCTCCCTTATTTGCTTAATCTTCTCAGTCGTTTCTCGGACCACCTCAGGTCCTAATACCAAATTCTTTCCAGTCTCAAACCAGCTCACTGGAGTTCTACATTTCCTGCCATACAAGGCTTCATAAGGGGCGATCCCTATACTAGTATGGAAACTACTGTTGTAGGTGAACTCGATCAATGGTAGCAAACTATCCCAACTCCCAGATTGTTCCAAAACACATGCCCTCAAAATATCTTTGAACGATTGTATGGTCCTTTCCGATTGACCATCCGTTTGTGGATGATAAGCATAACTCAATTTCAACTTTGTCCCCAAAGCAGACTGCAAACTAGTCCAAAAGTTTGAAGTGAAACGAGGATCTCTGCCCGATACAATACTCGATAGGATCCCATGTAACCGAACTATCACTCGAATATACAACTCTGCTAATCGTTCCAATGAATACCTCATATTCATAGGCAAAAATTGAGCAGACTTGGTCAACCGGTCAACTATTACCCATAAAGAATCATACTCTTTTTGAGTCCTTGGAAAACCCTACACAAAATCCAATGAAATGCTATCCCATTTCCACACAGGGATTTCTAATGATTGTTGCTCACCCGCTGGTCTCTGGTGCTCAATCTTGGCTTTCTGACAAATTAAACGACTTGATACATATAAGGCCACATCATTTTTCATTCCGGACCACTAGAATAACTTTTTCAAATCCTGATACATCTTGGTGGTCTTGGGGTGAAAGCTCATCCCACTCTTGTGAGATTCTTCTAGAATACTTTTCTGCAATTCCACATCACGAGGTACACACACTCTCCCCTTGTACCTTAACATCCCACTAACATCTAACTCAAAATCCTTCTCCCTCCCATTAGTCATCAAATCTTGTTTAACCCTTAGTTCTTGATCCTCAACTTGCATTACTCTGATCTGGTCAAACAACTCATTCATAACCTTGAGCATTCCCAAAATCATACTATGGGGTTTGACTTGCACTACCAAGTTCATATCCCTGAACTCTTCAATTAACTTCTCTTCATGGATCGTCAAAGCTGACACATGTAATGACTTCCGACTTAAAGCATCAGCCACCACATTGGCCTTCCCAGGATGATACTGCAGACCAAAATCATAGTCCTTAAGAAACTCCATCCACCTTCTCTGCCTCATGTTTAGTTCCTTCTAATCGAACAAATACTTCAGACTTTTGTGATCACTGAAAACTTCAAACTTCACACCATAAAGATGGTGTCTCCAAATCTTTAATGCAAATACCACAACAGCTAACTCCAAATTGTGAGTAGGGTAGTTTTTCTCATGCGACCTCAACTGTCGTGAGGCATAAGCAACAACCTCCCCTTCCTGCATTAAAACACAACCTAGACCCTGCTTGGAAGCATTACAATACACACAGAAGCCACAATCAGTACGAGGAAGAACCAATACTGGCACTGTTGTCAATCTCCGCTTCAATTCTTGGAAACTTTCCTCACAACGGATCGTCCATACATATGTTTCTCCTTTTCTAGTCAACTTGGTTAGCGGTAAAGCAAACTTCGAAAACCCTTCTATAAATTTGCGGTAATAACCTGCCAACCCCAGAAAACTTCTAATCTTAGTAACTGACTTTGGTACTGCCCATTCCATCACTGCCTCGACCTTAGAAGGATCTATTGACACCCCTTCCCTAGATATCACATGTCCAAGGAAGTTCACTGATTCTAGCCAAAAGTCACATTTCGACAATTTTGCATACAACTTATTACCCTTCAGAATACTAAAAAAACTCTCAGATGCTCAACATGTTCCTCCCGACTCTTGGAGTAAACCAAAATGTCATCAATAAATACCACAACGAATGAATCCAAGTACGGATGAAAAATCCGATTCATGTAGTCGGTAAATATTGCTGGGTCATTCGTCACTCCGAATGGCATTACCAAATAGTCAAAATGTCCATACCTCGTCTTGAAGGGCGTCTTAGGAATATCCTCTGACTTGACTTGGAGTTGATGATAACCCGATTGGAGATCAATCTTAGAAAACACAACGAATCCTCTCAACTGATCCATCAAGTCATCGATTCTAGGCAACAAATACTTGTTCTCAATTGTGACCTTGTTCAATTGTCTGTAATCGGTGCACAACCACATACTTCCGTCCCTCTTCTTAACCAACAACACTGGCGCACCCCACGGTGAAACACTAGGATGAATAAACTTCTTCGCCAACAACTCCTAAATTTGCTTTTTCAACTCGACCAGTTCTAAGGGTGCCATTCTATAAGGGGCTATAGAAATGGGTCCCGTCCTTGGTACTAAATCGATAGAGAACTCAACTTCTCGAACTGGAGGCAAATCCGGAATATTACCCCGAAATACCTCAGGGAATTCACATACAATCAGTATGTCTTCAATTATGGGTTTCTCATTACCCTCCATCGATTCCAACAACATAAACACTGCTCCCCCTTCCTTAAGGTATGTCTGGACTCCCTTAGCCGACACTAGCTCCAGATCTCAAGACTGTTCTGAATTCTCACAAAAATCTCCAAATACTACAGTCTTATCAGTACAGTTAAGCATCACTCAATTTGCTGACAACCAGTCCATCCCCAAAATTAGATCTAACTAGGACAACGGTAAACAGATTAAATCTATGGTAAACGTCCTACCGTTTACCACTACCAGACACTGAGATACAAACACCGATACCACCATAAGTGCATCAGTAGGGATGGATACGACTAAGTTGAAGGGCAACGACTTAGTCTGCAATCTCAGTCGCTCTACACATGCAATAGATATGAGGGAGGTTGTCGCTCCCGAATCAAACAACACTAATAGAGGGTTATCTGCCACCGTAGAGTTACCTTTGATCAGGCCCTCTCCATTTGATGCCTCTGCACCACTCATGGTAAACACTCAGCTAGTAGTCCTCTGCCTCTCGACCCTTACCACATTCGCCCCTTGATTAACCTTCAGATAAAACTTCTTCACATGCCCTTGCTCTCCACAGTGAAAGCACCCATTTCCCGATCAAGGGTAAATATTGCCATAGTGTCCGTAACTACACTTATGGCACAAAGGGTAAGAGTTCTAAGATGACCCTCCGATAGCAGTAATGGGGGAGGTACTAGGGGCAGTAATGGGGGCAGTTGCGCCTACAGAACTAATCCAATCCCCGTTACTCTACCGGTCCTTGAGGTGCCAGGGGGTGTGGGTTTGGGCTCGGTGTCGCATTCTGGTTCAGATGCTGCAGGTTCTCATTCATGTTCTACAGTACGACTACTTTTTGAGCCAACAACTCATTCTGCCCCGATCCTCTTCCTCGTGCAACCATCTTCTTAACTTGTACTTGTACTCATTCACTTATCAGTAAACCAGGTTTTAACCAAACAAGGATCACATAAGCACACAAACGTTCACATAAATCAAATAGTCAAATCTCATAAATGTCACAAAGAAGCACGTAAGGCCATACCATAGGCCGCAAAATTAACTATGCTCTGATACCATATTGTAAGGACCCAAATTCTACCCTTGAAAATTTTTCGTTTATTTTAACTTGATTACACAAAGTCTTCCAATTAATTCACGAGTCATTAATCTTATTAACTTTAATCCATATATTCCATTCATTTTAGAACATTTACCTTAAACTTGCATTTTCTACTTCGCACATACACTACCATCAATTAGCAAAAAATCATAATGCACATTTATAACTTAAGAAGGGTCAACATATGTTAGGTTATGGGTTACAACATTAAAGTACCCATAAATACAATTAACAATAAATACATGTCCGAATAGTACACAAAAAAGGTGCAATTATAAAATCTTGTTCACTAAGCTCCTAGGACTCCTACTCAAGGCATTCCTTAAGCGTCCGCTTACCTGCAATGGGATTATCAATGACAAATACACAGAAACATACAAAGGATTAATTCGTCAATTCAACAAATATCATTATACGTTAATCAACATTTTAAATAGAGTTAGATAAACAATTTAAAAGGTCAGACATATAGTCATTACATATCATCAGCATCTCGTACTACCTCATTCCACTTCTCTTTCGTCCACATTATTCATTGTCAAACCTTGTTATCTTACTAATTATTGCCATTCCACTTAGTTATAATCTCATATATATATATATACATACCTTCACTATACCACTTAGGGCAAGACATTTAATTCAATACCAATTAGGGTAAGACATTCAACAATACCACATAGGGCAAGACATTCAATTCAATACCACTCAGAGCAAGACATTCAACAATACCACATAGGGCAAGACATTCAAATCAATACCACTTAGGGCAAGACATTCAAAATTACCACAGAGGGCAAGACATTCAACATTTATAACTTCCCACGTCTTATTCTTTTCAAGACATTCCCGCCTTTTTAAAATTGAACCACTAATGCTCTAGCTCATGCGAGAATTTGACAGTCTCTATAGGTTTCAGAGTGCCCCTCTCGCCCAGGTGAGCTAACTCTCGCTCAGGCGAGAATTTCAGTGAAAATCCTGGGAACAGTTATGATCCCCTTGCTTGGGCGAAGACCTCTCGCTCATGCGAGAATCTGACAGTAAGTCTTAGTCTTCAGGGTGTTACATTGGGTGACTGTGAGAATGAACAATTGGAGTCATTCAATGCTGTGGACATGTACAAGTCTTGCCTGTGTGGGCAACTTTACTTTACACCAGGTGGAGTGAAATAAGTTGGGCCACTGACTGTTGAAAGTCGCCTCATGCATTATGTTATTGCCTACACTCTGGTGCAGCGCAACACAAATCAGGCTCAGCCGACAACTCACGATTTGAAACTGATGTTTGCAATACTTGAAGGGATTCTAGTAAACTGTCCTGCTGAGATCCTGAAAGTTATGTCTGTAATTTCTTCCTCATCGTCTAGATTGCTCTCTTATGGGATTTTTATGTCGAGGATTATTGATTATATGGAAATTGAAACCTCAGATGTTGATTATCAGCTGACAAACACCCATGACCATCTGGTCGGTGAGTCGCTGATTCATAAGATGGACATCTACTGGCTGTATGGTGAATGGATGTATCAAGAGGATTACAAGACTACTATAGATCTTGAACTTTCTGATGAAGAGACTCCTACTGGACAACCCGAGCAACCTGCCGTACAAGCTGGGGCTTTAGAAGTACCTCATGCTTCTCCATTTGGCTTAGCTCATTTGGATGCTATGGAACAACGACTTAACCAGAGAATGGATGCTGGATTTCAAGCATTGAATGACATAATGGACTCTAGGTTGATATGTTTGTATGACAGGGTTGCTGCAGATATTCAGAGGGAGACAGTGTAACACCCTAAATTTGAGTCTTCAAAATTATAGTATCAGTCCTGGAAGTCTCGCCTGAGAGAGAGTTGTCTGGGCGAGAAATGGCAATTTTCGGTACTCTGAAATAGTGTAATCGATTACACAATCCTGGTAATCGATTACATGCTGATATCTGATCAGATATGTGTAATTTTTCGTGATGTAATCGGTTACATGGTACTGGTAATCGATTACATTCTGATATCTGATCAGACATGTGTAATTTTTCATGATGTAATCGATTACATGGTCCGAGTAATCGATTACATGCTGATATCTGATCAAACATGTGTAATTTTTCATATTGTAATCGATTACAACATGTTGGTAATCGATTACATCAAGTCGTTTAACTGATGTAATCGATTACACTATATGGTAATCGATTACACTCGCTGTGACTATAAAAGTGAAAAAAAAGGGATCTAGAAACCCTAATCTTCATTTTCTTTCTATCCCTTTCTCTCCCAACGGTGGCTCCACCCAAATGGACCATTTTTACCTCCACTAAGCCTCAACAATCATCAAAACCTTCCTCTTGCTTCATGGTGACACATTTGGAAAAGCTTGGAGGTGAAAAAGCAATAATGGAGGTTGGAGAAGATGAAGGGAGATGTGGCTCTTTTGCGGAGCAACGGAGCTTACGCAACCTAAGGTGAGGGAGAAGACCATTGTTGTCTTAGAGTATTTCGTTAGAGTCATCATCTCCGATTTCCCTCAAGAATCGGAGCATATTAACGGATAGAAACTCTCTTGGGAGTTTGTGGTCCATGTGAGAGTCTATATTTTACATGAGGATGTATTATCCATAAAAGTGGAGATATATGTGTGGGGAAAACCGTTTATTTGAGTAAAACGCTATATGCTCATTTATGGTAATACACCATCATTAAAGATGGTTCTAACGTTAATGTGTATATGATGAAGAATACGTTATGCGTGGTTTGTTTATGATAATGGTTATGTTGTGTGATAATGATGGTTTGTGAGATATTTATGGTCATAAGCATAAATGAGTATGTTGTAAGTGGTTGATTGTTATAAACATGTATGGGTGGATTGTACCAATGAATGTGTGATGAGTTGTGAATGTGTGATGAGTTGTGAATGTGTCAAAATGGATATGAGTATGTTTATCAAAATGAGTATGTTGTGAGTGGTTGATTGTTATAAACATGTATAAGTGTGTTGTAACAATGAATGTGTGATGGCTGTGAATGTGTTAAAACGGATTAAGGTATGTTTGTGACAATGAAGGTGTTGTATGTTATTTATGGTGATAAAATGAGATGCCTTGTGTTGACTGTGTATGACATGGATGTGAGTGTAATGTGGAAACTCGACCTGCCCGAGGTGGTATGGGGATTACCCGACCTGCCCGATGGGGTATGGTGATTATTTGTACGGTGCAGAATTGTTGAATGAGATCAAGGGTAAATTATTATGGAATGTGAAGGATGTGAAAAGTGTATACTCGGAATGAAAATCATATGCATGCCATAAGATATATATTATGGGATGTATATCCTATAGGATGAATATGGATAATACGCGATAAATAAATATGCACACTATAGAACACATATAGTATGGGATGTATGTGTACTATAGGGTGAATATGGATAAAATGCGATGAATAAGTATGCACACTATAGAACACATATAGTATGGGATGTATGTGTACTATAGGGTGAATATGGATAAAATGCGATGAATAAGTATGCACACTATAGAACACATATAGTATGAGATATATGTGTATTATAGGGTGAATATGGATAATATGTGTTGATTGATATATACATATCATGATGATGTTAGATGTGTGTGGTTTTAATACTTTAATGTCATTACTCCATGTAAGTCCACGCTACGGTCGCCGTAGTTGGTTCTTACTCCCTCTGTCTTTCCTTGTATGTGCTGTATATTTGGGTTCAGGTTGTGGAGGTAGCGCATTGGACGCTTGCGGAGAAGAGTACATGATAGAGTAGCGGATAATATGTAATTGATATGTTATATGATAAATATTTGTAATATGAAGAACATGTTAAAGCGAATTCATGTATAAACAACTTTCTTGTAAGTGTATATTGAAGTGGATCTAATGTTTGTATTCAATGTAATTTTGAGAAAGTGTAATTGTATAAATGATGTATTTGAACGGAAGTGTAATTACATGCTTTTGAAATGAAGGGTGTTTGGAATATTTTCGCCTTGCAAATTTATAAACGTATTCTCTCAAGTTTCCAAACTGTTCGAGTAATGTCTTTCAAAAGTAATCACTTCACTTTCACGAATAAGGATTTTAAAAGAGAATTTTCGAGTTATGAAAATCGGGTCCTTACAGACAAACAACACCAAAAATAAGATTGACAGGATTGCCTTTATCATGCAGACTATGTTTAGTTTTTCACAACCTCCTCCTTCAGCTAAACCTAGTTCGGACCTTGTCTAGGCTAGTTATTCTTAGGGTCTGGAGTTGTGTTTAATCCTGTGTTGTCTATGTTTGCTCTTTTATGCTTATTGCCTATAATACTTTATGTCCGTTGTTGGTTTGTATTGACTATACTCGACTGCTGTTTTTCGTTTAGTATTTCGCTTATCTGTTGATAAATTATGCTGTTATGTTTTATGCTTTTAGATGTGCTTCAAGTGTTGTGTAATTGTATGTATGGCAATGTGTTGTAACTGATGCTTAAAAACATCAAAATAGGAGAGCTCTCCATGTTCTCTGCCTCTGTGATTAATCGATTAATTGATGTCCTTAATCGACTAACCACATGTCAACTTTGTGCACTTGTTTCATTTTCTGCAACTCTTAATCGATTAACCACCTCTTTAATCGATTAACGAGTCTGTTAATTTTGTTATCTTTCCTAATTTTTGGCCTATTAAGTTCGGTTAATGGCCTTTTTGATCATGCCGAAAGGGGGAGAAAGGTTGTTTGTTTTCTTGATGTGTATTGTAGGTTGTTAATGCTTCCGCAGCTCGATAAATTAGGGGGAGATTGAATTCTCGTATACCCAAACACTCCTCGTGCACAGAATGAGGGGGAGATTAAAATGAGGGTGAGCTGTGAAATTATGTCTCTACAAATGCTGCAATCATTACATCAGTCAGTCATCAAGCTGTTTCTGAGCTCAACTCATTTCATGTTTGTCATCATCAAAAAGGGGGAGATTAAGATTGCAAGAGAAGTCAAGTGGCATGATTGCAATATCTATTTTCCAGTCTGGTTTCGATGAAGACAAAATCGATCTGAAAAGATTGAAGACATGACTCCTCAACAAACAACATGACCAAGACTCAAGGCTTTAGGAAAGGTTTTTTTTTTCTTTTCTTGAAGTCCTAAGATGATTTCTTAGTATTGAGTCTAGGTAGGATAACCCAAATGATGAGTTTCTCACCTACTCGTAAGATGCCTAAAATTTGTTTTGAGAATCATCGTACATCCAATTTTAGTAGGTTGCATCAAAAGGTAGATTTTTTACAAAGATCATGCATTATTTTAAACCTACATATTTTGGAGGATTACCTCTTAAACCAAGAAACCTATAGTTTATCTAATAATTGATCCAACAGTGAAATAATCGATTATGCAACTGCATACATTCGTTAATCGATTAAGAGTATTTTAATCGATTAATGAGAGGTCTAGTAGCTACTGTCTTGAGATTCTTGGCAGTTTTAATCGATTGTGGAATCTGTTAATCGATTATGTTGAACATAAAACTATTATTTTCAAATACGTTAATCGATTAAGAGGTCATTTAATCGATTAAACATGTTGAAACCAGAAAACTATAAATGACCGTTTTTCTGCACTTTAGCTCAAAATTACCAATATTCTACTTTCTATCATTTTCAAATTCGAATTTTGAAAATTCTCTGAAGTTTTATCTGTGAGCCTAAGTGTCATATCTTGAGAGAAAAACTCTTGTGAAATTTTCTTGGCCTTTTGTTCACAGAAGAGTTTTCACTTGTCAATTTAGTGCATAACCTCTTTCAATCCATCTTGATTTCTCATACCCTTGTGAGTGTGTGTGAGAGTCTTATCATCTGAGTTGTAGTTGGCTTGTAAAAGCAAAGAACTTCTGGTTGTAGAAGTTCTCGTTGAAAGAAACTATTTTCTTTGAAAGGTGTTGTAACGTCTATAAGGTTTAGAGATTGAAGGTTGTAATATCGGCTAGCTGCGGTTAGTTTGATATAGTCTTCGCTAGGGCATCTTGTTAGCGTGTTGAGTTGCAAGATTGGTAGCCGTTGTTAACGGGGGGAAATTGTCAAGTCTTGGCGAAATAGGACTCGGTGTGGCAAGTAGGAAAAGCTCTAAATTGGAAGGGTGTTTTGTAAAGAACGATTCTTTCAGTTATAGTGAAGCAAATCTCCCAAGATCAGAAGGGGAGGCTTGGATGTATTTTGCTAGTGGACAGGCAAACGAACTAGGATAAAATCTTTGATCTTCTTTCTCTTTTCCCTTATCTCTTTAAGTTTCAAGCAACTTTAGTTTCTTGCCAATTGCTTTAAAAGATTGCATCTTTATTGATCAAGATTGTGTCTTTGTTATCTGGATATCTGTTCTTTATATCTGTGACAAATCTTGCTAAGTAATATCTTGATTCTTGCATTGCTTGTTATCCAAGAAACCTGTTTTACCGAATTCTGTTTTTGGGTTTTCTGCTCTGTATAATCGATTGTATTCATGTGTTAATCGATTAACTCTGTTTCTGTTAATCGATTATATTTGATGTTAATCGATTATATCTTCTCATTTATGTATCTCACTGTTTAATTGCGAAAAACGGACATACTGACCCGCACACACCTACTCAACCCCCTCTAGGTGTTATACTCTGTTTGACCGGTACCGTAACAGGCTCCCCTCTGTGGGGAATAAAATATTGCAGGGGGTATTTAAGCTAGTAGGATAACACACTCAGTGTATTAATGGGTCCGTGAGAGGGAGGGGTCGCATGTCAAGACTGTGGTGTTACACCAAACAATATAAAAAATCATCTACTTTTTAACTTCTTTCTATCCATTTTCTTTCTCTTTTTTATCTTTCTCACATATTTCCATCTCATTACTTTCTTTCCTCAACCAAATAAAGCCTTACTTAT
Source organism: Lupinus albus (assembly GCA_009771035.1). Taxonomy (NCBI): domain Eukaryota; kingdom Viridiplantae; phylum Streptophyta; class Magnoliopsida; order Fabales; family Fabaceae; genus Lupinus; species Lupinus albus. Next base: position 11,406,213 of record CM020019.1, on the reverse strand, counting down.
ACCAAAGAGAGAGAGAGATAGAGTACTTTGTATGTTCTAAGGGCATTAGCAATGCGTAAAATCATTTTGGAAAAACTAATTATGTTGGAGTATTCTTTCAGATAGACGAAGTCCTCATTTATGAATGAATGTTGAACCAAAAAGTAAGCCTATGTAAGTTTAACCGGTACACTTATGGAAATCCAAGCATTCTCCATTTACTCTTCAAGGCTTGGTGTATAACGATTATGGTACCATTTTTCTTCTTTAAAATATGATTTTCATAAATTTATCCACTTAAAATTTCAGAAACAAAATGAGTTCAAAATATTTTTGATTAATTAAAATTAAGTAAAGTTTAAAATCTATACATCAATAGGGTAAAACTTTATAAACAGTCATTGTATCATTCACCATTTACTTGTATTACTTTTATTTAAGAGTGAACTGTGATTGATTGAAAATGAATGAATGATGATGATACGATGACAGTTTAAAAAATTATTACACTATCAGTCCGTACATATTTTTATCAATTAAATACACTATTTTGTGCATATAAATTTATACTAAATTGTGATTATTCAGAAGACAAAGAAAAATAAATTCCTTACTGCTCCCTTTAGGTATGGAGAGAAGTGAAAACCATTCTCTTTTAGGATTTGATGGCCTAAGTCATTGAGAAAGATATAGAGTGCAAGAAAGCATATTTTCATGTAGTCTGGGAGATTATCCATAGGTTTTGGATCCCATCTAAAATCACAAACATAATACTAATAACTATGCATTAATGTTGCTAAATTTTCAAATAAAATTGGAAACAAGTATGATGAAGAAGCAATAATGCTAACCTCTCAATCACTTTCATGAAGAGTTGTAATTCTTCAAATGTTTCATACACATCATACATATCATCAATTGAAGTTATTAGGGAATTGAATTTTGTTATGACTACTCTGAAATTTAAAAAATTTGGCTTAAAATTTGTTCCTACTGTCCAAAAATAATTTTGTACCAAGGTATCCCCACTAAAACTCAACTTCTCTGCAAAACCAATTATTTTCCACCATCTAAAAAAAATAACAAAGTTTTGAGCACTCACTATTCTAGATAACACAATTAACAACGGTTATTCAACAACATGTAACACCCTAAATTTTGAGTCTTTAAAATTATAGTATTAGTCCTGGAAGTCTCGCTTGAGCGAGAGATTCTCGCATGAGTGAGAAAGGATCACCTGAGAGGGTGATATCCTGGGCTATACTGGAGGATTCTCGCCTGAGCGAGAGTTGGCTCGCCTGGGCGAGAAATGGCAAACTGGGGCTATTGGCACTGTGAGATTCTCGCTTGAGCGAAAGCATCAGATCTGAAATTTTAAAAAAGGCGAGATTTTCTCGCCTGAGCGAGAATGGGCTCGCTTGAGCGAGAACTCGACGACTGCTCTTTAAAATAGAAACCCCAAACACATTTTAGGGTTAGAACTTTGAAGAGAAGAGAGAGAAGAGAGCTTTTCAAGAGCAAAGAGCCTTAGGACTCATCTTAGAGCTTGAGAAGAGGTAAACCTCTTGTTTCTAACTCTTCTTCTTCCTCTCTAACTTGTTTTGGGTATGTTGGATTTATTTTCAAAACATGAGAAACCATGGAAACTCATTCTTTATAGTTATGGTTCATTTTATGTTGTTTTTCTCTTGTAAACTCTTGGTTTAGAGTTGATATTTGATGAATGGGAAGGTTTTTTGGGTTATTCATGAAAACCCCAAAAACCCCCAAAATGAGAATATAAGTAAAAAGAGAAATGGGTGAAATTTTAAATGTGGATGATGAGTTTGTGCTTCGATGTTGATATATGAGATAAACATGTATGATTAGATGTTTGGAAACTTGTATTGAAGTAGTTTTGGAAATCTTGATTATATATGAATCCCTTGTGTATTTGATGATGAAATACGAGTTATTTATGTGTTATTTTGAATAAATGACTGACATTGTTGTTATTGGTGAAAATGAGGAAAGATCCTAAGGTTGGAGGAAATCGCGGAGGAGACTTTTAAAGTTACTCGGAACCGATCCTAAGGTTGGATGTCACATGAATGTCGTATGCATGCTATAGGATATAGTATGGGATATATATTCTATAGGGTGAATATGAATGATGAGAAATGTGGATGTCACATGAATGTCGTATGCATGCTATAGGATATATAGTATGAGATATATATTCTATAGGGTGAATATGAATGATGAGAAAAGGGAATGTCACAAAGAAAGTCATATGCATGCTATAGGATATAAAGTATGGGATATATATTCTATAGGGTGAATATGAGCGATAAAAAGGAAAATGTTGAGAAAGAAAGTAATATACATGCTATAAGATATATATTATGGGATATATATACTATAGGGTGGATATGAATAATAAGAAGGATGATGTTTCGAACGAACGTAATATGCATACTATAGAATATATATTATGGGATATATATACTATAGGATGAATATGAGTAAAATGGAAATTAAAGGGAGATGATTTGAATGTTTACAATTCCGCATGTGTGTTTACGAATTTTATTAAAGAATAATCGTATTTGAAATGTGGATTATCATGTGATGTTAGTTTTTGAACTAATGACTTACTCCCTTTCGTTTTGTGTGTTGTTTATGATAATCCCATTGTAGGTAAATAAAGGATTTTGAAAAGGAAGCTCACTTAGGAAGCTTTTGTATTTATTAACCTATTTGTCTTTATTTGCTACTTGATGTTGTAGTTAATTTGATAACATTATGGGGCGACTGTAACTCCGTTTAGATTAATACGGATATGTGTTGTAACGACCCAAATTCTACCCTTGAAGATTTTTCATTTATTTTAATCCTTTCTTACATACAGTCGTCACCTTCATTAAAAACTCTCAAGTATCTCTCTTTGAAAATATTCTCTACCCTATTATATTATCATACAAATTTATGTTGCGGAAAAACATAATTCATTCAGATAGCCTTTATCACATACGTCCAATTATGGGTTTTCCAGAGTTATAACGTCCATAACTACATGTCACCATATTATCCTAATCAGATTACATTTATCCCAAAATACTATCAAATCAACTACAATATCAAATAGCAATAAAGACAATCGAGTAAATAAACACAAAAGCTTCCTAATTGAGCTTCATCCTCAAAATCCTTCATTTACCTACAATGGGATTATCATAAACAACACACAAAACAAAAGGGAGTAAGTCATTAGTTCAAAACTAACATCACACGATAATCCACATTTCAAATACAATTAAGCATTGATATAAATCATAACCACAAATAAATAAATGTAAACGTTCATATATTCTTTCTTTCATTTCCACGTTATTCATATTCGTCCTATAGTATATATATATCCCATAATATATATTCTATAGCACGCCTACTACGTTCCTTCGAAACCTCATACTTCTCATCATTCATATCCACCCTATAGAATATATATCCCATACAATATACTCTATAGAATGCATACGACTTTCATTGTGACATTCTCAGTTCTCATCCTTCATATTCACCTTATAGAATATATATCCCATACTATATATCCTATAACATGCATATGACTTTCATTGTTCACATCTTCCACTTTATCATCCATATTCACCCTATAGAATATATATCTCATACTATATATCCTATAGCATGCATATTCGTTTATCTCAAATCTTTTTGTCTCATTGCTTATTCTCGCCATCAGGCTTACTCTTTACCACCTCCGGTTCTACCACATCGGGTATGTAATTTCTCAATGATCCACTACCACTTCGGGTAGGCAATTTCCCTTAATGATCCACTACCACTTCGGGTAGGCAATTTCCCTTAATGATCCACTACCACTTCGGGTAGGTCATATACAATACCACATAGGGCAAGTCATACACAATACCACATAGGGCAAGTCATACACAATACCACATAGGGCAAGTCATACACAATACCACATAGGGCAAGTCATACACAATACCACATAGGGCAAGTCATACACAATACCACATAGGGCAAGTCATACGCAATACCACATAGGGCAAGTCATACACAATACCACATAGGGCAAGTCATACACAATACCACATAGGGCAAGTCATACGCAATACCACATAGGGCAAGTCATACACAATACCACATAGGGCAAGTCATACGCAATACCACATAGGGCAAGTCATACACAATACCACATAGGGCAAGTCATACACAATACCACATAGGGCAAGTCATACGCAATACCACATAGGGCAAGTCATACGCAATACCACATAGGGCAAGTCATATACAATACCACATAGGGCAAGTCATACACAATACTTCACTACCATTCCCGGTAGGATAACAATAACAGTCCACTACCACTCCGGGTAGGACACCATAACAGTCCGCTACCACTCCGGGTAGGACACAATAAACAGTTCACTACCACTCCGGGTAGGACACGATAAATAGTTCACTACCACTCCGGGTAGGACACAATGATAAACCACTACCTCCTCGGGTAGGGTAACAACCATAAACTTACCAACAGGTTACCTCTTTCACATACCTCATTCACATAAGTGAGTATGAATTAGAGCCACTTATCCCTTACCTTGGTGAGCGTTGGGGATCGGTTCCGAGTAACTTTAAAAGTCTCCTCCGCGATTTCCTCCAACCTTAGGATCTTTCCTCATTTCCACCAATAACAACAATGTTAGTCATTTATTCCAAATATCACATAAACAACTTACTTTGCATCATTTAATCATACAAAATATTCATCATCAATATTCAACCATCTAAAACATGCATAACATCTCATATTTCAATATTTCCAAAACTACTTCAATACAAGTTTCTAAATATCAAAGCATACATGTTCATCTCATATAACAACATCAAAGCACTACTCATTATCCACATCTAACATTTCATCTCTTTCTCTTTATACTCGTATTCTTATTTTGGGGGGTTTTTGGGGGTTTTTCATGAATAACCCATAAAACTTTCCATTCATCAAATAACAACTCTAAACCAAGAGTTTACAAGATAAAAAACAACATAAAACGAACCATAACTCTAAAGGATGAGTTTCCATGGTTTCTCATGTTTTGAAAATAAATCCAATATACCCAAAACAAGTTAGAGAGGAAGAAGAAGAGTTAGTAACAAGAGGTTTACCTCTTCTCAAGCTCCAAGATGAGTCCTAAGGCTCCTTGCTCTTGAAAAGCTCTCATTTCTCTCTTCTCTTCGAAGTTCTAACTCAAAAATGTGTTTGGGTTTCTGTTTTAAAGAGGTGTCGTCGGGTTGTAATCGATTACCAACATTGTGTAATCGATTACAACGTGAAAAATGCGCATATCTGATGCTTTTAATACGATGTAATCGATTACCAGGAGTGTGTAATCGATTACCAGGAGTGTGTAATCGATTACCATCAGTGTGTAATCGATTACCAGCAGAGTGTAATCGATTACACTGTGTCAACAGCCCAAAATTGCCATTTCTCGCCCAGGCGAGAATCCTCCAGTATAGTCCAGGATTTCACCCTCCCAGCTGATCCTTTTTCGCTCAGGTGAGAATCTCTCGATCAAGCGAGGCTTCCAGGACTGATACTATATTTTTAAAGATTAAAATTTGGGATGTTACAATCCTCCCCCTCTTATAAGAATTTTCGTCCCCGAAAATTAAACATACCTCGGAAAATAAAATCATCACCTAGACCTTAGGCACAAGAATATTCAACCAAAATCACAATTCGATTCTCTAATCCATTAAGATTACTTAATCAGTCACTAAGGGCATACACCACTAAATCACGATATCACCAAACCAATTCATGAACTAACTCCTCAATGTCCAAATGTTAAGATCTCAGCCTTTAATAACTCGAGTGCCATGGGAACTAATCCGTAATTCAGACTAAAGATTTTTCTTATATCCATCAAGAACCATAGATCTCTAACACCTATCCATCTATCAATCCTAACATACGTTAAGAATCCCGATAACACTCTCGAACTTCAGCGAATGGGGAACTCCTGATCCCATATCTATCTAAATGCATCTTTTAACATCCATCATACACTAGCTAGTCTCATCTCCACTCGAGACTCTAGCACAATTTCATTTTACTAGATCCACAAAATACTTACACAATAGAATTCTTAGTGTCTCATCCATTGTACACAATCAAACTATCCAGTAATTGTCTAATTACATAAAATATTTCTACCATCAAATCTTATCGTCTAAAGAAATTACCGATTTCTAGCCTCAACTGAAACCATAAAACCATTGATTCACACCAAAACTAGGTATTTTGTTACCAATCGGCAAGCACAAGTCGACCAACACTCAAACCTACAACTTGCGTTTGGTTTGGTCACCCCAATTCCGTTAGTAAATATAAACTTATTAACCCACTCGCATTATGTCCAGAAATACATGGGCGTCTTATATCACTAAACTTTTAATAACCTCATACTCATACTTTGTTTCACCCAAAACATTATTTAGCCACATGCTATGTTTCACCCAAAACTGATTTTCTCCAATATGACACTAAATCATTATTTAGCCACATGCTATGTTTCACCCAAAACTGATTTTCGAAAACGGTTTGAATCCACGACTCATGGCAACCACGTCGTGAAACAAGGTTCGCACGCTCATTTCGACACAACCCAAAACTTCTTCTCTCCTATGGTTACACCACACCCATACACCGCAATTACTGACGTTCACGAAACAACAACAACTTTTGCCGGTACACATTCAACGCAGACAATTTCGGATCACCACCACTATTTCATGCGTTGCCAATGTCCTACCGCAAAAGAACCGGTCATTCGAGACCAAAAGTTTCACGTCTATTCCATTGCATTCATCACATTGGCGGGGTAAGTAACTTAACTAGCCTCTTTTCTCGACTATCATTATAAGTCTTACCCTTTTGCACCCATATACATATCAATGCAATTAGATCTTAATTCTTCACCTCAACAAGTACACACAGTTAAACATAACACAATTTGCTGATCGCTAGTCCATTTCCAGGATTAAATCCAACTGGGACATCATCGCGCATATCAACACTATAGTAAATGTTCTACCATTTACCCCAACCGTACACTGAGACACTCCCGATCCAAAATAAGTTTTTTTTTTTTTTTTTTTTTTTTTGAGGTTCAACATCCCCGCACATAGCTTGGTGTTCAATACCAATATACATTTGTTACGGCGGGTACTCATCTTTAACAAAAAAATAAATTTCATAGACCAGAAGCTTCATACACAAGAATCAAAAATAACATTTTCATACTTAATCGATTTTGGGGTACCAACCATAGGTCACCTCAAAATGATAATACATCTGATTAGTCAACATCCATATAAACACATTAGTCGCAAGGACCTTTAGGTAATTTATCCAACCTCTATTTCATTTTCGAAATATGAGTTTCACCTCTTAGCGTGCGCATACACATTAAGGCCAACAAAGGGAATTAACCTTTAACAACTCATAAGAGAAAACAAGTATCCCCGACTTAAACATTTTTCTTGTCAGTATACTTATTATAAAAGTCCATCATTCATAGACGAAAGTCCACTTTCCAAGACAAAATAAATAGTTCTTTCAAATCTTAACATCTCGAAATACTAACGAGTTCTTAAATACCCTCTTGTGACATTTACTGAATGAATACCGATCCCTTCTTCGAAGGAGGGTCCTGACTCTCTTAGCCGACACTGGCACCAAACCACTAGCTTGGTCAGAGATCTCGCACAGATCCCTAACCGCCACAACCTTGTCAGCACTATTCAATCACAACATGATTTGCTGACAATTAGTCCATCCCCAAAATTATATCTAACTGGGATAACGACAAGAAGACTGAATCTACGGTAAATATCACACCATTTACCACAATCGGACACTAGAACATAAACGTCGACACCACCACCAGCACAAAGATTGGGGTCGACGCGACCAAGTCGGAAGTAATGACTCAGTTTACAATTTCAGCCGATTTTCACATTTATCATATATAAGTGAGTGTGTCGCTCTCGAATCAACAACACTAAACAAGGAATACCTGTCACCATGCGTTTACCTCTCGCCGGATCATCAACACCCGATGTCCCTACGCCACTTGGGGTAACCATCCGACCGTGGTCCCTTGCCTCCCCAGCATGCATGACATTAGGTCTCCGATCCAACTTGGGACAGAGAGCCTGGACCTGGAGCCACGCTCCGATTCAAATTTCGTAAGTTTTCATTCATGCCCTGAAGCACCTCTAACATCTGTGCCAAGAGATCATCGGAAGTATTCTGGCTCGTTTCTCTTCCTCTTTCAGCCATGCGTACCTGCACTCACGTACTTGTCAGTAGACTAATTTTATAACCAGACAAGCATCACATAAACACACAACCGTCAATGCTAACCAAGCAGTTCAAGCACATAAAGATCACAAAGAAGCATGTAAGGCCATATCCTAGGCCGCAGGATTAACTATGCTCTGATACCATATTGTAACGACCCAAATTCTACCCTTGAAGATTTTTCATTTATTTTAATCCTTTCTTACATACAGTCGTCACCTTCATTAAAAACTCTCAAGTATCTCTCTTTAAAAAATATTCTCTACCCTATTATATTATCATACAAATTTATGTTGCGGAAAAACATAATTCATTCAGATAGCCTTTATCACATACGTCCAATTATGGGTTTTCCAGAGTTATAACGTCCATAACTACATGTCACCATATTATCCTAATCAGATTACATTTATCCCAAAATACTATCAAATCAACTACAATATCAAATAGCAATAAAGACAATCGAGTAAATAAACACAAAAGCTTCCTAATTGAGCTTCATCCTCAAAATCCTTCATTTACCTACAATGGGATTATCATAAACAACACACAAAACAAAAGGGAGTAAGTCATTAGTTCAAAACTAACATCACACGATAATCCACATTTCAAATACAATTAAGCATTGATATAAATCATAACCACAAATAAATAAATGTAAACGTTCATATATTCTTTCTTTCATTTCCACGTTATTCATATTCGTCCTATAGTATATATATATCCCATAATATATATTCTATAGCACGCCTACTACGTTCCTTCGAAACCTCATACTTCTCATCATTCATATCCACCCTATAGAATATATATCCCATACAATATACTCTATAGAATGCATACGACTTTCATTGTGACATTCTCAGTTCTCATCCTTCATATTCACCTTATAGAATATATATCCCATACTATATATCCTATAACATGCATATGACTTTCATTGTTCACATCTTCCACTTTATCATCCATATTCACCCTATAGAATATATATCTCATACTATATATCCTATAGCATGCATATTCGTTTATCTCAAATCTTTTTGTCTCATTGCTTATTCTCGCCATCAGGCTTACTCTTTACCACCTCCGGTTCTACCACATCGGGTATGTAATTTCTCAATGATCCACTACCACTTCGGGTAGGCAATTTCCCTTAATGATCCACTACCACTTCGGGTAGGCATTTTCCCTTAATGATCCACTACCACTTCGGGTAGGTCATATACAATACCTCATAGGGCAAGTCATACACAATACCACATAGGGCAAGTCATACACAATACCACATAGGGCAAGTCATACACAATACCACGTAGGGCAAGTCATACACAATACCACATAGGGCAAGTCATACACAATACCACATAGGGCAAGTCATACGCAATACCACATAGGGCAAGTCATACACAATACCACATAGGGCAAGTCATACACAATACCACATAGGGCAAGTCATACGCAATACCACATAGGGCAAGTCATACACAATACCACATAGGGCAAGTCATACGCAATACCACATAGGGCAAGTCATACACAATACCACATAGGGCAAGTCATACACAATACCACATAGGGCAAGTCATACGCAATACCACATAGGGCAAGTCATACGCAATACCACATAGGGCAAGTCATATACAATACCACATAGGGCAAGTCATACACAATACTTCACTACCATTCCCGGTAGGATAACAATAACAGTCCACTACCACTCCGGGTAGGACACCATAACAGTCCGCTACCACTCCGGGTAGGACACAATAAACAGTTCACTACCACTCCGGGTAGGACACGATAAATAGTTCACTACCACTCCGGGTAGGACACAATGATAAACCACTACCTCCTCGGGTAGGGTAACAACCATAAACTTACCAACAGGTTACCTCTTTCACATACCTCATTCACATAAGTGAGTATGAATTAGAGCCACTTATCCCTTACCTTGGTGAGCGTTGGGGATCGGTTCCGAGTAACTTTAAAAGTCTCCTCCGCGATTTCCTCCAACCTTAGGATCTTTCCTCATTTCCACCAATAACAACAATGTTAGTCATTTATTCCAAATATCACATAAACAACTTACTTTGCATCATTTAATCATACAAAATATTCATCATCAATATTCAACCATCTAAAACATGCATAACATCTCATATTTCAATATTTCCAAAACTACTTCAATACAAGTTTCTAAATATCAAAGCATACATGTTCATCTCATATAACAACATCAAAGCACTACTCATTATCCACATCTAACATTTCATCTCTTTCTCTTTATACTCGTATTCTTATTTTGGGGGGTTTTTGGGGGTTTTTCATGAATAACCCATAAAACTTTCCATTCATCAAATAACAACTCTAAACCAAGAGTTTACAAGATAAAAAACAACATAAAACGAACCATAACTCTAAAGGATGAGTTTCCATGGTTTCTCATGTTTTGAAAATAAATCCAATATACCCAAAACAAGTTAGAGAGGAAGAAGAAGAGTTAGTAACAAGAGGTTTACCTCTTCTCAAGCTCCAAGATGAGTCCTAAGGCTCCTTGCTCTTGAAAAGCTCTCATTTCTCTCTTCTCTTCGAAGTTCTAACTCAAAAATGTGTTTGGGTTTCTGTTTTAAAGAGGTGTCGTCGGGTTGTAATCGATTACCAACATTGTGTAATCGATTACAACGTGAAAAATGCGCATATCTGATGCTTTTAATACGATGTAATCGATTACCAGGAGTGTGTAATCGATTACCAGGAGTGTGTAATCGATTACCATCAGTGTGTAATCGATTACCAGCAGAGTGTAATCGATTACACTGTGTCAACAGCCCAAAATTGCCATTTCTCGCCCAGGCGAGAATCCTCCAGTATAGTCCAGGATTTCACCCTCCCAGCTGATCCTTTTTCGCTCAGGTGAGAATCTCTCGATCAAGCGAGGCTTCCAGGACTGATACTATATTTTTAAAGATTAAAATTTGGGATGTTACAATCCTCCCCCTCTTATAAGAATTTTCGTCCCCGAAAATTAAACATACCTCGGAAAATAAAATCATCACCTAGACCTTAGGCACAAGAATATTCAACCAAAATCACAATTCGATTCTCTAATCCATTAAGATTACTTAATCAGTCACTAAGGGCATACACCACTAAATCACGATATCACCAAACCAATTCATGAACTAACTCCTCAATGTCCAAATGTTAAGATCTCAGCCTTTAATAACTCGAGTGCCATGGGAACTAATCCGTAATTCAGACTAAAGATTTTTCTTATATCCATCAAGAACCATAGATCTCTAACACCTATCCATCTATCAATCCTAACATACGTTAAGAATCCCGATAACACTCTCGAACTTCAGCGAATGGGGAACTCCTGATCCCATATCTATCTAAATGCATCTTTTAACATCCATCATACACTAGCTAGTCTCATCTCCACTCGAGACTCTAGCACAATTTCATTTTACTAGATCCACAAAATACTTACACAATAGAATTCTTAGTGTCTCATCCATTGTACACAATCAAACTATCCAGTAATTGTCTAATTACATAAAATATTTCTACCATCAAATCTTATCGTCTAAAGAAATTACCGATTTCTAGCCTCAACTGAAACCATAAAACCATTGATTCACACCAAAACTAGGTATTTTGTTACCAATCGGCAAGCACAAGTCGACCAACACTCAAACCTACAACTTGCGTTTGGTTTGGTCACCCCAATTCCGTTAGTAAATATAAACTTATTAACCCACTCGCATTATGTCCAGAAATACATGGGCGTCTTATATCACTAAACTTTTAATAACCTCATACTCATACTTTGTTTCACCCAAAACATTATTTAGCCACATGCTATGTTTCACCCAAAACTGATTTTCTCCAATATGACACTAAATCATTATTTAGCCACATGCTATGTTTCACCCAAAACTGATTTTCGAAAACGGTTTGAATCCACGACTCATGGCAACCACGTCGTGAAACAAGGTTCGCACGCTCATTTCGACACAACCCAAAACTTCTTCTCTCCTATGGTTACACCACACCCATACACCGCAATTACTGACGTTCACGAAACAACAACAACTTTTGCCGGTACACATTCAACGCAGACAATTTCGGATCACCACCACTATTTCATGCGTTTCCAATGTCCTACCGCAAAAGAACCGGTCATTCGAGACCAAAAGTTTCACGTCTATTCCATTGCATTCATCACATTGGCGGGGTAAGTAACTTAACTAGCCTCTTTTCTCGACTATCATTATAAGTCTTACCCTTTTGCACCCATATACATATCAATGCAATTAGATCTTAATTCTTCACCTCAACAAGTACACACAGTTAAACATAACACAATTTGCTGATCGCTAGTCTATTTCCAGGATTAAATCCAACTGGGACATCATCGCGCATATCAACACTATAGTAAATGTTCTACCATTTACCCCAACCGTACACTGAGACACTCCCGATCCAAAATAAGTTTTTTTTTTTTTTTTTTTTTTTGAGGTTCAACATCCCCGCACATAGCTTGGTGTTCAATACCAATATACATTTGTTACGGCGGGTACTCATCTTTAACAAAAAAATAAATTTCATAGACCAGAAGCTTCATACACAAGAATCAAAAATAACATTTTCATACTTAATCGATTTTGGGGTACCAACCATAGGTCACCTCAAAATGATAATACATCTGATTAGTCAACATCCATATAAACACATTAGTCGCAAGGACCTTTAGGTAATTTATCCAACCTCTATTTCATTTTCGAAATATGAGTTTCACCTCTTAGCGTGCGCATACACATTAAGGCCAACAAAGGGAATTAACCTTTAACAACTCATAAGAGAAAACAAGTATCCCCGACTTAAACATTTTTCTTGTCAGTATACTTATTATAAAAGTCCATCATTCATAGACGAAAGTCCACTTTCCAAGACAAAATAAATAGTTCTTTCAAATCTTAACATCTCGAAATACTAACGAGTTCTTAAATACCCTCTTGTGACATTTACTGAATGAATACCGATCCCTTCTTCGAAGGAGGGTCCTGACTCTCTTAGCCGACACTGGCACCAAACCACTAGCTTGGTCAGAGATCTCGCACAGATCCCTAACCGCCACAACCTTGTCAGCACTATTCAATCACAACATGATTTGCTGACAATTAGTCCATCCCCAAAATTATATCTAACTGGGATAACGACAAGAAGACTGAATCTACGGTAAATATCACACCATTTACCACAATCGGACACTAGAACATAAACGTCGACACCACCACCAGCACAAAGATTGGGGTCGACGCGACCAAGTCGGAAGTAATGACTCAGTTTACAATTTCAGCCGATTTTCACATTTATCATATATAAGTGAGTGTGTCGCTCTCGAATCAACAACACTAAACAAGGAATACTTGTCACCATGCGTTTACCTCTCGCCGGATCATCAACACCCGATGTCCCTACGCCACTTGGGGTAACCATCCGACCGTGGTCCCTTGCCTCCCCAGCATGCATGACATTAGGTCTCCGATCCAACTTGGGACAGAGAGCCTGGACCTGGAGCCACGCTCCGATTCAAATTTCGTAAGTTTTCATTCATGCCCTGAAGCACCTCTAACATCTGTGCCAAGAGATCATCGGAAGTATTCTGGCTCGTTTCTCTTCCTCTTTCAGCCATGCGTACCTGCACTCACGTACTTGTCAGTAGACTAATTTTATAACCAGACAAGCATCACATAAACACACAACCGTCAATGCTAACCAAGCAGTTCAAGCACATAAAGATCACAAAGAAGCATGTAAGGCCATATCCTAGGCCGCAGGATTAACTATGCTCTGATACCATATTGTAACGACCCAAATTCTACCCTTGAAGATTTTTCATTTATTTTAATCCTTTCTTACATACAGTCGTCACCTTCATTAAAAACTCTCAAGTATCTCTCTTTAAAAAATATTCTCTACCCTATTATATTATCATACAAATTTATGTTGCGGAAAAACATAATTCATTCAGATAGCCTTTATCACATACGTCCAATTATGGGTTTTCCAGAGTTATAACGTCCATAACTACATGTCACCATATTATCCTAATCAGATTACATTTATCCCAAAATACTATCAAATCAACTACAATATCAAATAGCAATAAAGACAATCGAGTAAATAAACACAAAAGCTTCCTAATTGAGCTTCATCCTCAAAATCCTTCATTTACCTACAATGGGATTATCATAAACAACACACAAAACAAAAGGGAGTAAGTCATTAGTTCAAAACTAACATCACACGATAATCCACATTTCAAATACAATTAAGCATTGATATAAATCATAACCACAAATAAATAAATGTAAACGTTCATATATTCTTTCTTTCATTTCCACGTTATTCATATTCGTCCTATAGTATATATATATCCCATAATATATATTCTATAGCACGCCTACTACGTTCCTTCGAAACCTCATACTTCTCATCATTCATATCCACCCTATAGAATATATATCCCATACAATATACTCTATAGAATGCATACGACTTTCATTGTGACATTCTCAGTTCTCATCCTTCATATTCACCTTATAGAATATATATCCCATACTATATATCCTATAACATGCATATGACTTTCATTGTTCACATCTTCCACTTTATCATCCATATTCACCCTATAGAATATATATCTCATACTATATATCCTATAGCATGCATATTCGTTTATCTCAAATCTTTTTGTCTCATTGCTTATTCTCGCCATCAGGCTTACTCTTTACCACCTCCGGTTCTACCACATCGGGTATGTAATTTCTCAATGATCCACTACCACTTCGGGTAGGCAATTTCCCTTAATGATCCACTACCACTTCGGGTAGGCAATTTCCCTTAATGATCCACTACCACTTCGGGTAGGTCATATACAATACCACATAGGGCAAGTCATACACAATACCACATAGGGCAAGTCATACACAATACCACATAGGGCAAGTCATACACAATACCACATAGGGCAAGTCATACACAATACCACATAGGGCAAGTCATACACAATACCACATAGGGCAAGTCATACGCAATACCACATAGGGCAAGTCATACACAATACCACATAGGGCAAGTCATACACAATACCACATAGGGCAAGTCATACGCAATACCACATAGGGCAAGTCATACACAATACCACATAGGGCAAGTCATACGCAATACCACATAGGGCAAGTCATACACAATACCACATAGGGCAAGTCATACACAATACCACATAGGGCAAGTCATACGCAATACCACATAGGGCAAGTCATACGCAATACCACATAGGGCAAGTCATATACAATACCACATAGGGCAAGTCATACACAATACTTCACTACCATTCCCGGTAGGATAACAATAACAGTCCACTACCACTCCGGGTAGGACACCATAACAGTCCGCTACCACTCCGGGTAGGACACAATAAACAGTTCACTACCACTCCGGGTAGGACACGATAAATAGTTCACTACCACTCCGGGTAGGACACAATGATAAACCACTACCTCCTCGGGTAGGGTAACAACCATAAACTTACCAACACGTTACCTCTTTCACATACCTCATTCACATAAGTGAGTATGAATTAGAGCCACTTATCCCTTACCTTGGTGAGCGTTGGGGATCGGTTCCGAGTAACTTTAAAAGTCTCCTCCGCGATTTCCTCCAACCTTAGGATCTTTCCTCATTTCCACCAATAACAACAATGTTAGTCATTTATTCCAAATATCACATAAACAACTTACTTTGCGTCATTTAATCATACAAAATATTCATCATCAATATTCAACCATCTAAAACATGCATAACATCTCATATTTCAATATTTCCAAAACTACTTCAATACAAGTTTCTAAATATCAAAGCATACATGTTCATCTCATATAACAACATCAAAGCACTACTCATTATCCACATCTAACATTTCATCTCTTTCTCTTTATACTCGTATTCTTATTTTGGGGGGTTTTTGGGGGTTTTTCATGAATAACCCATAAAACTTTCCATTCATCAAATAACAACTCTAAACCAAGAGTTTACAAGATAAAAAACAACATAAAACGAACCATAACTCTAAAGGATGAGTTTCCATGGTTTCTCATGTTTTGAAAATAAATCCAATATACCCAAAACAAGTTAGAGAGGAAGAAGAAGAGTTAGTAACAAGAGGTTTACCTCTTCTCAAGCTCCAAGATGAGTCCTAAGGCTCCTTGCTCTTGAAAAGCTCTCATTTCTCTCTTCTCTTCGAAGTTCTAACTCAAAAATGTGTTTGGGTTTCTGTTTTAAAGAGGTGTCGTCGGGTTGTAATCGATTACCAACATTGTGTAATCGATTACAACGTGAAAAATGCGCATATCTGATGCTTTTAATACGATGTAATCGATTACCAGGAGTGTGTAATCGATTACCAGGAGTGTGTAATCGATTACCAGGAGTGTGTAATCGATTACCATCAGTGTGTAATCGATTACCAGCAGAGTGTAATCGATTACACTGTGTCAACAGCCCAATATTGCCATTTCTCGCCCAGGCAAGAATCCTCCAGTATAGTCCATGATTTCACCCTCCCAGCTGATCCTTTTTCGCTCAGGTGAGAATCTCTCGATCAAGCGAGGCTTCCAGGACTGATACTATATTTTTAAAGATTAAAATTTGGGATGTTACATGTGTAGTTATGGACTTTATAACTCTGGGAAACCCATAACTGGTTGTATGTGATAAATGCTATTTGAATGAATTATGTTTTCCGCAAATTAGATTTGTATGATAATATAATAGGGTAAAGAGTATTTTCAAACCGTGATACTTGAGAATTTTAATGAAGGTGACGACTGTATGTAAGAAAGGATTAAAAAAAATGAAAATTTTTCAAGGGTAGAATTTGGGTCGTTACACCACACTTCCTAGGAAAACATAGTTTAAACTGTTGTGAATGCTTGAAATATGTTATTACATTAGTCCCACATCATCTAGTATTAAAATAGAGTGGAGTAATCAATGTTATATATGTAAGAATGAGATTGCAACTAAGAGGAGGGGGGGGGGGGGGGGGGGGGTGAATTAGTTGTTGCAAATAAATGGTCAACTTTTCTGCAATATCAAAGTTAATGAGCAGCGAAAATATTATGCAGAAAAATATTGACTTGGAAGGATAGAAATGTGACAAAGATAAGGAGAAGAGAATACTCCGGTGTTTTATACTGGTTAACTTTCTTGTCCATCGAAGGCTACGTCCAGCACTCTTGACTCGCAAGAGATTCCTTTATTAAATATAATGAGTTGCAATTACAATTATCTCACCCCGAGATCTCCTTGAACCTTACACACTCACTTATATCTAATCCCTTGGAAAACCCTATTCCAAGTAACACCTTTGGTAAACACTATACCAAGTCACTCAACCTCTTTCTTTTAACACCCTTGTGAAAGAAAGTGAACTTTGCAAAAGTGAAGAATATACAATATGGCTTGGATTGCCTTACAAGTGTATACGACAATTTCTAGAACTAGCAATCCAACAACTCTTATACTTAAGATAATAATTTTCTTTTGAAAGTATGAAATACACTTAGAAGCAGCTTCAAAATAACTTTCAAAGTTTGAGAGTAGGTTGCTTGAAAAGTGTAGGTAAAATCAGAAAGTGTGAGAGGTTTTTAATGAGAGTTTGTAATATGAGTTGTGTGTTATATGTATATTGTTATGAGAGTGTTTCAATTCCTTTATATAGGCTTCCAATCAACCATAATACCTCTATGAGTAGGTTTTGTTTGGAGTGAAACAAATCAGTTTGGAGTGAAACTTCTTCACTTTGAAATCTGAAAACTGATACAACAGCTCTCAGTAATTGATTACTGTTAGTGGGTAATCGATTACCCAACAATCCTGTTAACATCTTTTTGAAATTTTACATAGTGTAATCGATTAATGGATTTGAGTAATCGATTACTCAATGACACTGTTGGACAGCTTTGTGAAATTGCCTTAGTCTAATCGATTACAACCCTTTGAGTAATCGATTACCCTGTTTTCTAAAATTGGTAATCTGTTACTCCAAAGTCAGTAATGGATTACTTATAACTGTTAGAGGTTTGAAAACTCTTCTCTCACTCATGTAACTTGTTACTCAAGTATGGTAACCCGTTACATGTTGTTTTTGAAAGTTATTTTTATTGACACTTAGTTTTTTCTGATTTTCTTGAAAACAATTTTGACCATTATTAACCAAGTAAATAAATGAGTTGTAAGGATAGAAGTACCTAAGATTTAGACTGTAATTATTTGAAGCTTTGTCTTCGATAGCCTTTGTAGGTCTTCTTCCTTTCTTCTTTTTGTGATGTTGGTGTTTTCATCAAAATCGTGCCAAGGTCAGGAACAAGATCTTCTTCACAATCTCCCCCTTTTTGATGATGACAAACCAATATCTTCTTGAAGGTGTAGTTTTATGAGAGCAGCATACTGGATGATATATCATGACTTGTCTTGAGTATGCTCCCCCTATATGTATGCTCCCCCTTTCTTTTGAAGTTATGTGCCTGAAAGAATATTACAGAAAATACACTACTCCCATCTTTTCTCCCCCTTATGACTTCATCAAAAAGAAGAAAAGCCAAGAGTCTAGCACAATAGACATTTGTAGGGCATAACATACAATATTTTCATGGGATATGAAATTTTTAATAATATAAACAAAATAATTTAAACCATGTATGAAACATTAATCGAAAGCATTGCATAAAAACCACATTAAATATGTTCATACGCGAAATACAAAATAGCAAGAAATAAAAAGAAACAACTCAAACAATGTATAAATCCACATGGAAATGCACAACCATAATCATTACACAGAATAGAAACCTAGACAAAAACCTAAGACTCGGGCTCAGAACTATCTTCATCAACATCCATGTTGCTCAGCCTCGATGAAAGACGATGAAGTTCTTAATGGATTTGTTGGTTCTGAGTGTCGAAAGCATCCATCCTTGTGGTGATGTAGCCTCGAAGAGAAACCAATTCATCCATAATCATCTGATTAGTGAACATTGCAGCAGATGAAGAAGATGGAGCATGAGACTCAGATTGGTTTGGTGCAGTAGGTTCTGGTTCGTCGGTTGGAGCAGTTTGGCTGTCGGTACGATGTTTATAGGTTCGACGAGTGGCAGGATCTATAACAAACCCCATCTTGTGGACAACCTCTACATCAACCTTGCTTTCGCGAAGATTGAGTGCCAATTTTGTCTCACCATCTAAGATATGCCGAAATACTCAAGGATTTTTGTAATGAAGATGGCGTAAGGCAACAGACTTTGGGAGTCACGAACATGCCACATTTGTTGCATTATCATCTTAGTCCAATTTATCTTGATGTTATACTTAATAGCATACATCAATTGGAGCTCTATGTCACTAATTGGTGAATGATTTGAAAATTTCGGCAAAATGACATAGGTAAGAAAATAATGAACCAAACGATCTTCCAGCGTGAGATATCCAGCAAAGAGGATATCCCTGTTCTGAACAGTCTGACCAAGGCTTTGTTGCTTTCGCCTTTCTATTTCCTCTTTATAAATTCTCCAAATAGAGAGATAGAATCTCTTGCGATCATAATCGTCCCAATCACATACAAGGCCGAAACCAGTGATGTCGCCTATCATTGGTATATCACATCAAATAGAACTGGAGGTTTTGATATCCAAAACTATGTCATTTCCCTTAACATGGGAAGCAATAAGATTTTTCCTAAAGTTCATGTTGCAATAAAATACACGAACAAGCTCAGGATGGATATCGTTCGCTTCGTAGCAAAAGTCAAAAAGTTTTTGTTGCCATAAAAGGTAAGGAAATAGAAAATCTTCAAATCCTAAATTTCCTATGTTACCGTATTTTGGAGTGAAAATGGCGCTTCCATGAAAATTTTCTTCGAAGACCTTCATTTGATTGCCGTTTGCAAGAAGCCTCGTCAAGTTCAACGGGTTGGACTTGGAAGATGATTCTCCTTGCTTAGACTTAGAAGTTCTTGGTCTCTTTGTAGAAGAAGCCACTATTGGTTTTGAAGGTTTAGGGTTTTTTTTTTGGAAATTTGGTTTTTTTTTATTGAGGCCACAAATCACGAAAAAGAAGATGTAGAAGTGTTTTAAATCAAGAATGTGATGTTATTTGCAACAAAAATCAATCAAAACGAAGCAAAAATGAAGTTTTTAGAGATTGAGAGGGTTTAGAGTGAGAGAGCACGAGTTACAGGAGAGAGAAAGTGAAGTGTTTTCTGAAAAAGTGCAGCAGTTCATATATAAACTGCACAGAGTAATCGATTACACTAAGTGAGTAATCGATTACCCACATTCAAAAATTAAATTTTTTAAAACAGTAGCACTGAGTAATTACTGTAACCTTCTGTCTCCCCACTGATGCTAAAAATGGATTTTGACTCTAAAAACTTGAAATTGAAAGCATAACAAAGATAGTTTAAGATCAAGTAGGCATTGGAAACACACAATGAAGCATACATATTATCATATAAACATGTTAAGACAAGTAAGCTTCATCGAGAATGCCTAATTCTTGTCTAATTTTATAGAAAGGTTCCTTTGTTAACGGTTTAGTGAATATGTTCGCTAGTTGGTTATGAGTATCAATGAACTCTACCAACACATCCTTCTTTTGGGCATGGTCCCTGAGGAAGTGATGCCTTATATCGATATGCTTGGTTCTTGAGTGCATAATCAGATTCTTAGTGAGATTAATAGCACTAGTATTGTCACACTTCAAGGGTGTGCAGCCTAAGTTTAAGCCATAATCCCGTAATTGTTGTTTAAGCCACAACACTTGTGCACAACAACTACCGGCTGCTATATATTCCGCTTCAGCGGTGCTTAAGGCAACACAAGCTTGTTTCTTGCAAGACCAAGAAACTAGAGCATTCCCTAGAATATGGCAAGTACCACTTGTACTTTTTCTCTCGGACTTGCATCCCGCAAAGTCTGAATCCTAGAAGCCAACCAATTCGCATACGCTTCCCTTGGGATACCATAGTCTAACATCAGTTGTGCCTTTGAGATACTTCATGATTCTCTTAACGACAACTAGATGTGACTCTTTAGGTTTAGATTGATATCACACACATAGACAAACACTAAACATAATATCCGGTCTACTAGCAGTAAGATAAAGAAGGGAACCGATCATACCTCGATACTTAGATATTTCAATACATTTCCCAACGTCATTAGCATCGATATAGGTACTTGATCCCATAGGAGTAGCAATTGGCTTGCACTCATCTATCTCAAATCTTTTCAACAAGTCTTTGCAATATTTGATGTAACACCTCAATTTTTGTTTTCGGATTGATTGGAAAACATAGGGTGTTGAGGTGCATGCTTGACCATTCTCTCTTGGACGAGAGGGTCTCGCCTAAGCGAGGGACTCAACATTTTAAGTTTGAGAAGTATAGGAACCTCGCCCAAGCGAAGAAGTGGTCGTTTGATCGAAAGTGAAATCTGGAAAAGCTGTCATATTTTTGCTCGAGCTAGGATTTTCGCCTAGGCTAGAGGGGGGCCATAGTATACTGCCCGATTCTCGCCCGAGTGAGAAATCTGTGCCTGAGCGAGAGCTTTTTAGTGTGAAATGTGAAAAAGTCGCGAAATTCTCGCCCAAGCAAGCCGTTCCCGCCCGGGCGAGAGCGTAAGAGTTATAAAAGTGAAAAAGGGGATCGAGAAACCCTAATCTTCATTTTCTTTTTCCCCCTTTCTCTCCCAACGGTGGCTCCACCCAAATGGACCATTTTTCCCTCCACTAAGCCTCAAAACTCATCAAAACCTTTCTCTTGCTTCATGGTGACACATTTGGAAAAGCTTGGAGGTGAAAAAGCAACAATGGAGGTTGGAGGAGATGAAGGGAGATGTGGCTCTTTTGCGGAGCAACAGAGCTTACGCAACCTAAGGTGAGGGAGAAGACCATTGTGGTCTTAGAGTATTTCATTAGAGTCATCATCTCTGATTTCCCTCAAGAATCGGAGCATATTAACGGATAGAAACTCTCTTGGGAGTTTGTGGTCCATATGAGAGTCTTTATTTTACATGAGGATGTATTAGCCATAAAAGTGGAGATATATGTGTGGGGGGAAACCGTCTATTTAAGTAAATCGCTATATGCTCATTTATGGTAATACACCGTCATTAAAGATGGTTCTAACGTTAATGTGTATATGATGAAGAATATGTTATGCGTGGTTTGTTTATGATAATGGTTATGTTGTGTGATAATGATGGTGTGTGAGATATTTATGGTCATAACCATAAATGAGTAAGTTGTAAGTGGTTGATTGTTATAAACATGTATGGGTGTGTTGTAACAATGAATGTGTGATGAGTTGTGAATGTGTTAAAATGGATATGAGTATGTTTATCAAAATGAGTATGTTGTGAGTGGTTGATTGTTATAAACATGTATGGGTGTGTTGTAACAATGAATGTGTGATGAGCTGTGAATGTGTTAAAATGGATAAAGGTATGTTTGTGACAATGAAGATGTATGTTATTTATGGTGATATAAGAATGAGATGCCTTGTGTTGATTGTGTATGACATGGATGTGAGTGTAATGTGGAAACTCGACCTGCCCGATGTGGTATGGGGATTACTCGACCTTCCCGATGTGGTATGGGGATTATTTGTACGGAGCAGAATTGTTGAACGAGATCAAGGGTAAATTACTACGGAATGTGAAGGATGTGAAAAGTGTATACTCAGAATGAAAATCATATGCATGCCATAGGATATATATTATGGGATATATATCCTATAGGGTGAATATGAATGATGAGAAATGAGTATATTTGGACGAATAAAATATGCACACTATAGCACATATATAGTATGGGATGTATGCGTACTATAGGGTGAATATGGATAATATGTGATAAATAAATATGCACACTATAGAACACATATAGTATGAGATGTATGTGTACTATAGGGTGAATATGGATAATATGTGATAAATAAATATGCACACTATAGAACACATATAGTATGGGATGTATGTGTACTATAGGGTGAATATGAATAATATGTGATGAATGCACACTATAGAACACATATAGTATGGGATATATGTGTACTATAGGGTGAATATGGATAATATGTGATGAATAAGTATGCACACTATAGAACACATATAGTATGGGATATATGTGTACTATTGGGTGAATATGGACAATATGTGTTAATTGATATATGCTTATCATGATTGATGTTAGATGTGTCTGGTTTTAATACTTTAATGTTATTACTCCATGTAAATCCACGCTACGGTCGCCGTAGTTGGTTCTTACTCCCTCTGTCTTTCCTTGTATGTGTTGTATATTTGGGTTCAGGTTGTGGAGGTAGCGCATTGGACGCTTGCGGAGAAGAGTACATGATAGAGTAGTGGATAATATGTAATTGATATGTTATATGATAATTATTTGTAATATGAAGAACATGTTAAAGTGAATTCATGTATAAACAACTTTCTTGTAAGTGTATATTGAAGTGGATCTAATGTTTGTATTCAAGGTACTTTTGAGAAAGTGTAATTGTATAAAGGATGTATTTGAACGGAAGTGTAATGACATGCTTTTGAAATGAAAGGTTTTTGGAATATTTCCGCCTTGTAAATTTATAAACGTATTCACTCCAGTTTCCAAACTGTTCGAGTAATGTCTTTCAAAAGTAATCACTTCACTTTCACGAATAAGGATTTTAAAAGAGAATTTTCGAGTTATGAAAATCGGGTCCTTACATTTGAACTGCCTTACAAAGATTCCATCGCTAAGTTGCTTAATTTGGAGTCCAAGAAAGTAGTTTAACTTTCCCATCATAGACATCTCAAATTCTCCTTGCATCATATTGCCAAATTCACTACACAAACTTTCGTTAGTAGAACCGAAAATAATATCATCAACATAGATTTGCACAAGTAAAGTATGATGATTTATTTTCTTAATAAAAAGTGTAGTATCGACCTTTCCTTTAGAAAAACCTTTTTCTATTAAAAAATTAGTTAGACGATCATACCAGGCACGTGGAGCTTGCTTTAAGCCATAGAGAGCTTTCTTTAACTTGTATACATGGGAGGAATGTTTGTAGTCCTCAAAACCAGGAGATTGTTCTAGAATTACTTCCTCTTGTATATACCTGTTAAGGAACGCACTCTTTACGTCCATTTGGTAAAGCTGAAAGTTTAAAGAACATGCATATACAAGCAGTAATCTAATAGCTTCAAGTCTAGCAACCGGAGCAAAGGTTTCATCAAAGTCTATACCTTCCTCTTGGTTATATCATTGGGCTACTAGCCTAGCCTTGTTTCTAATGATGATTCCATTTTCATCTGATTGATTTTGGAACGCCCAACGAGTTCCTATTACTTGCCTATTCTTAGGTCTAGGAACAAGTTCCCAAACTTTGTTTCTCTCAAACTGGATAAGTTCTTCTTGCATAGCAAGAATCCAGTGTTCATCCTTGATTGCTTCATCAATCTTGGAGGGTTCTATTTGAGAGACGAAGGCCATGTTTAGACATCCATCTTATAGCATTAAGCGGGTAGTAATACCTTTACTTATGTCACCGATGATGTTGTCTATAGGGTGATCTCGGTGAGTTTTCCACTCTTTAGGTAAATCATAGTGAATATGCTCTTTTTGAAAGGATAGATTATCATCCACTTCCACATGCTCTGCATTAGGTGTAGTTTCAATAATGACATTTTCATTAAAAGTGGGTTTAGGCAAGTCTTCTTCATCAATAGTTAACCTTTCCTTGATTAAGGTATTGGTTTCATCAAAGGAGACGTGAACGGATTCTTCCATGGTTAGAGTTCTTTTGTTAAAGACTCTGTAAGCTTTACTCGTGAGAGAGTAACCTAGGAAGATTCCTTCATCGGCCTTAGCATCAAACTTGCCTTAGTTTTCTTTTCCATTATTCAAAACAAAACATTTACAACCAAATACATGCAAGTGTGAAATGTTTGGTTTTCTTCCTTTGAATAGTTCATAGGGGGTTTTCTTTAGAATAGGTCTTATGAGAACTCTACTTGAAACATAACAAGCAGTGCTAACTGCATCAGCCCAAAAGTACTTTGGGAGGTTAGTTTTATTTAACATTGTCCGAGCGAGTTCTTCTAAAGACCGATTCTTTCTCTCTACAACATGATTTTGTTGTGGTGTTATAGGAGCAGAAAAGTTGTGATTAATCCCGAGATCATCACAAAATTCCTCAAAAGAAGCATTTTGAAACTCTCCCCCATGATCACTTCTAATAGCAGCGATTTTAAGTGACTTTTCATTTTGGACTCTTTTAGAATAAGCGCTAAAGGCTTTGAATGCCTCATTTACCTCTTCATCGTCTGAATATGAGACGCCATTAGGGAGAGATGTGCCTGCTCTTCGCTTTCTGGTTCAGAGGCTGAACTTGTGTCATTTTCTTCCCAAGCGATGTAGGCTCTTCGTCCATTCTTCAATTCATTATTCCCTTTGAAAGAACTTTTCTTGATGTTTGGACAATCCATCTTCATGTGGCCAGGTTTGCCACACTCAAAGCATGTAAAATTCTAGTTTGAAGTGGAGGCCTCGTTGCTTTTGGAGAACTTCTTCATTTGCCCGGTTCTTGCACCTTTGTTCCTTCTAAGGAACTTGCTGAACTTCTTAACGAAGAGGCTCATGTCATCAGTCTCTTCCTTGTCGTCTTCATCTTCCGATGAATCATATTTCTCAACTTTTGCTTTGAGAGAAATGTTCTTCTTCTTCTTCTCTTGTTCCTTGTAAGGACCGAAATTCTACCCTTGAAAATTTTCTTCTTATCTTATTCATTATGCATTCATTTCCTCATAAATGTTACCGATAATTTCCAACAACCATATTTAACTCTCACTTTCCCATTCCTACTCATTTCATAATTCAATATGACATACATACTTATCCGACAGAAAATCATAATTCATTTCCATATGTCATGCAACAACCGCATACAACTAGCTATGGGTTTCCAAAATACCCATAGCTACGAATATCCAGAGTTACAATAAATAAGGTAAGTTATATATCCATAGTTACAAAATATTTCAACTAATCCAATAAGCACTCATGTACAAAATAGTGCAAACAAGTGAAACCAAAACATAAGGCTCCTAAAGCTTCCAAAAATGAGACCACCTCATGTTACCTGTTTATCTGCAATGGGATTATCAATGACAAAAGCACAAACACATAAAGGAGTAAGTCATTAATTCAATAAACGTCATTATAAGATAATCCACATTCGAAAAGGTTAGTAAATCACTTTGAAAGCTTATTCATCAAAAGTTTACAACATCTAAAACATACATATTCATATCATATTTCAACGTTAGAAAGCTTATTCATCTTTTACCTCTAGCACTTTACCCATTCTTGAAATACTAACCTAAACCAAGAGGTTACAAGATAAAAACAACATAAAATGAACCATAACTCAAAAGGATGAGTTTCCATGGTTTCTCTCATTTTGAGAAGAGATCCAACATACCCAAAACAAGTTTCAAAGGGAAGAAGAGAGTTAGAATCAAGAGCTTTACATCTTCTCAAACTT
This sequence comes from Lupinus albus, assembly GCA_009771035.1. NCBI lineage: Eukaryota > Viridiplantae > Streptophyta > Magnoliopsida > Fabales > Fabaceae > Lupinus > Lupinus albus. The sequence goes on along the minus strand of CM020019.1, from coordinate 11,379,166 downwards.
ATAAATGACTCACTAGCCTCCTTGCTCTTGAAAAGGCTCTCTTCTCTCACTTCTATCTAGGTTAACCCTCATAAATGTGTTTGGGGTCCCCTAATTAATGTAACAGCGTCGGGTTCTCGCTTAAGCGAGCTCATTCTTGCTCAAGCGAGAAAATCCTGCCCATTTTAAAAACTCAGATCTGACCCTCTCGCTCAAGCGAGGATCCTCTCGCTCAAGTGAGAATCTTGCAGCTTCGACAGGTCCAAAACATCACTTTTCTCGCCTAGGTGAGCCAACCCTCGCTCAGGCGAGAATCCTCCAGTATAGCCCGGGATTTCACCCTTCCAGGTGAACCTCTCTCGCCCAGGCGAGATTCCCTCGCTCAAGCGAGAATCCCAGGACTGATACTATAATTTTAAAGACTCAAATTTAGGGTGTTACATTCCTCGTGTTGATCAAGTTGACTCAATTCAAGTTCATGTTCCTGCAACTTTCCAAACAAAGCAGCCAAAGGAATTTTTGAAAGACGTTTCTTTTCAGAAATGGCCGTCACTTTTGGTTGCCATGTTCTTGTTAGTGATCTTAGAACTTTTAGTTTCAAGTCACTATTTGACAGCACTTTGCCAAGTGCAATAAGATGGTTGGTGAGATGAGTAAATCTCTTTTGAAGATGCAAGATCTTCTCTCTAGGCCTCATACGAAACATTTCGTATTCTTGGGAAAGAGTGTTTAGTCTCGATCTCTTTACCTATTCGGTACCTTCGTGTGTGGTCTCTAAAGTGTCCCACATTTTCTTAGCGGATTTGCAGTTGGACACTCTAAAGAATTCGTCAATTCCAAGCGCCGATGTGAGGATGTTCTTTGCCTTTAAGTCATATTTCACTTTCTTCTTACCTTCATCATTCCATGAAGATTTTGGCTTTATCTCCCTTATGGTGTTGATCACGGTAAATGGCACATATGGTCATTCCTCGATAGCATTCCAAATATCCAAGTCTTGCGACTCCATGAAAATCCTCATTCTGATTTTCCAGAAGTTGTAACACTCTCCAACAAAACTTGGAGGTCTGTTTATGTTGGAGCCTTCTCCTAGGAATGATCTTGAGGCCATCTTGTAGTAGGATCATATTTTGAGAGTAACTTTCTCAAAAATAGCTATGGTGCCAATTGTAAGAATGAGAATGCAACTAAGAGGGGGGGGGGGGGGGGGGGGTGAATTAGTTGTTGCAAATAAATGGCCAATTTTTCTACAATATCAAAGTTAATGTGCAGCGGAAATATTATGCAGAAAAATATTGACTTGGAAGGATAGAAATATGACAAAGATAAGGAAAAGAGAATACACCAGTGTTTTATACTGGTTCACCTTCTTCTCCACCGAAGGCTACGTCCAGTACTCTTGACTCGCAAGAGATTCCTTTATTAAATATAATGAGTTGCAATTACAATTATCTCACCCCGATATCTTCTTGTACCTTACACTCACTTATATCTAATCCCTTGGAAAACCCTATTCCAAGTAACACCCTTGGTAAATACTATACCAAGTCACTCAACCCCTTTCTCTTCACACCCTTGTGAAAGAAAGTGAAATTCGCAAAAGTGAAGTGTTAGGTATCAGTGGTTACAATACACCTAGAAGGGGGGGTTGAATAGGTGTAGCGGTTAGAATGTCCGCTTTTCAAAAACAACACTTAATGCTGAAAAACACCTTGATTAATCGATTAACGAAACAGGGTAATCGATTAACACTTTCAACACAGTCCACTTAATCGATTAACAGACTGAAGTAATCGATTAACACACCACACTTAATCGATTAAACCGTGACAGTAAGCAGATGCAAGTACAGTTTCTTGCGCGACAGTTAATTGATAACGAAACGATTATACCAAGCTTACAGAATTTATCAGAGTAAAAACAATACAGTACAGAAACAGATTATCAATTAAATCTACTAAACAAATTAATCGATCAAATGCAATAAAGAGAGAGGGATAGAAAAAGTCCTGCAACAAGAATTTTATCCTGGTTCGTTTGCTTGTCCACCGCAAACTACATCCAGGCCTCCCGGCTGATTTGGGAGATTTTTCTTCACTATAATTGAATGAATGTTAATTACATACACACTATCCAATTACAACAATTAGACACTTACAAGATAAAAAGAAACCTATTCTATGGTTTGACTCCCTTCCTACAGACAAAGAAAACATTTCTTTCGGCGTAGCCCCAGCCAAGAACCTTGTTCTTTACTTATCCCTAAGTCTAACACTCAGTGAAGACACACTCAATCTCTTGGTGATATGACACCTTGAGATTCCCACAATTACAACACTTTTTCAAACAAAACAATACAGAGTAAACTTAAGCTATAACAAGACTTATATCTAACAAGATAAGGCTTTACTCTAATCACCTAATACAAGCTCATGCAGTATGAAAAATGTATTAGTGAAAAACAGAATGCATAATATGTAAACATCTAATCAAGAATCATGTGAAAATGCAAGAACATGTGACAAGAAAAGATGAGAAATGTATCATGAAAAGCACTCAATCCTAAAGCATAGATTTCTCTCTTTTCTAAGCTCACAAATGCATTTACAACTAGATGCAACAATTAACACGAAAAAATGCTCTAACTCTCTAAAAATTTAACATGCAACTTATGAGATCAATTCTGAAAATGCAGTTTATAAAGAATTGATTTTAATGCCCAGTTAATCGATTAACGACAGCTTTAATCGATTAAGCTTCACAAAAATGTTAGATTAATCGATTAACCTTTGTTGTAATCGATTACACTGTGCAAAGAGTTAGATTAATCGATTAAACTAAGTGGTAATCGATTAACAGCATTCTTTCATGTGTAAAAACTTCAAATATGTTATGCACTTAAATTTATACATGTTTAATACTTAGATTATGCCTAGAATGCACATGTACATGTATTTATATGATGCATGAACATATTATGAATGACATATCTCAAGATGAAAAAGATTTAAAAGATTTATGCAATTGAGATATGTATTAGGTGACTTAAGCCTTGGACTCAACCTAAACTAGTCTAGTCTAAGCAAGGTACCAATCGGAAGGCTTAAGCATGTTGATTTGTTGATGATCTTCAAGCTCTTATTAGCACAAGTTGTCCTCATCAAAACCAAGACATATAAGGAGAGCTTTCCAAAGTGTTCCTCTTGACTTTGCACACTTTCAATCTCCCCCTTTTTGATGATGACAAACTCCACATCAAATGTAACAGCTGTGATGAAAATAGCTTGAAGATTGTGTTGGCAAGGTTGATATGATGCGCAAATATCGGAAGCTGTTATTACGATCAACCTGCACAATCAGAAAACAACAAAACAACCTTTCTCCCCCTTTTGACATTATCAAAAAGATAACTCAGGTCAAAGAAGAGGCAGAGATATGAGTAATGCATAAAACACAGTTAATGAGTTAATTTGGGATTTAACAATTAACCTGTTTTACGTTAAAGAGGATTAAACAAATGCGCAAGTTTATACAACAGAAATAGCCAAACAAGTAAAGTGAACGGCATACGAGATTAACCATATCAAAGCAGAAAATCTCATACGATCAAGAACCATACACATAAACAGAGTAGGCTATTCGACATAATTATAAAAAGTAGCATAAAGAGTAACAATGTTTAACAGCCATATAAACCAGAAAACGTCAATTAAAAAAACATAAAAGAGGCACACAACAGAGAGACTAGAATCCATAACAACATCTAAATCCAAAGAGTGCCAAAAACTGTGTTATAGATTTAGAAACTCAAAGCATAAATGAGAAAGTGAAAAAGCCAAAGAAAGTGTGAAACCGAGCTACTGTTTGCCTTTATAAAGCTGGTTTTAATCGATTAACGGGCAGGTTTAATCGATTAACCAGTGTAAAATTTCGAATTTTTTAAAGAACTGATGCCCAGGTAATCGATTAAGTGAAGATGTAATCGATTACTCATAGTAATATTTCGAATTTTCAAGCAACTGATGCCCAGGTAATCGATTAATTGAAGATGTAATCGATTACTCATAGTAAAAAAAAAGTTTTCAGGCAGTAAAATGGTTTCAACTTCTTAAGGCTTTTGTATGCATTGTGACAAATTTATTGAAACATTCAGAATCACAAAAAAAATAATCAAGAGACATACTTTGCATTATAACAAATATCGAAAAGCTAAAGATACAAAGACATAGAGAAACTAGACGATGATGTAAACACCTAAACAATTTTAATCAAGATATTGTTCATCAAGAATTCCAAGTTCTCTCCTTAGAAAAAAGAAAGTATCCCTGGGAAGGGGCTTGGTGAAAATATCGGCTAATTGTTTAGAAGTTTCAACAAATTCAAGAACGCAGTCACCTTTTTGTACATGATCACGCAGAAAATGATGTCTAATTTCTATATGCTTAGTTCTAGAATGCAAGACGGGATTCTTGGAAAGGTTTATGGCACTTGTATTATCGCATTTAATAGGGATCTTTTCAATATTAAGACCATAGTCCTTGAGTTGCTGCTTCATCCAAAGGATTTGAGTGCAACACACACCAGCGGCAATGTATTCCGCTTCGGCGGTGGACAAAGCAACACAAGCTTGCTTTTTGCTGTGCCATGCTACTAATGAACTCCCCAACAAGTGACAGGTACCACTAGTGCTTTTCCGATCCAATTTACATCCGGCGAAATCGGAATCGGAATAACCTACCAAGGATAATGAGGCATCCCGAGGATACCATAATCCCATGTTAGTTGTTCCTTTTAAGTATCTCATGATTCTTTTAACGGTTTTAAGAGTGATTCTTTAGGAGATGATTGAAATCTCGCACACATGCATACGCTAAACATGATATCAGGTCGACTTGCAGTTAAGTAAAGTAAAGACCCAATAATTCCTCGATACTTTGTTACCTCTATAGTTTTTCCTTTTTCGTCCTTATCTAGGTAGCAAGCAGATGCCATAGGAGTGGAAGCTTCCTTACAATTGTTCATCTCAAATTTCTTGAGCAGCTCTTTGCAATATTTTGTCTGATGGATGAAAATCCCACTTTCTAGTTGCTTTATCTGAAGTCCTAGAAAGAACGTAAGTTCTCCCATCATAGACATTTCGAACTCCCCCTGCATCATCTCAGAAAAATATTTACACAAAATATCATTAGTAGATCCAAAAATTATGTCATCTACATAGATTTGCACAAGTAATACAGAGTTTTCTGATTTACGAATAAAAAGCGTTGTGTCAACCAAGCCTCTTTCGAACCCTTTTTCTAAAAGAAAGGTACTAAGTCTATCATACCAAGCTCTAGGAGCTTGTTTGAGACCATAGAGTGCCTTTTTAAGTTTATAAACATGGTTCGGATATTTAAAATTTTCAAAACCAGGCGGTTGATTAACATAAACTTCTTCTTGAATATAGCCATTCAAGAAGGCGCTTTTTACGTCCATTTGAAATAAATTGAAGTTCATAATCGATGCAAAGGAAAGTAGCATCCTGATGGCCTCTAATCTGGCTACAGGGGCATAGGTTTCGTCATAATCGATACCTTCCTCCTGGTTGTAGCCTTTGGCCACCAAGCGTGCTTTATTTCGAATGATCAAGCCTGATTCATCAAGCTTGTTTCTGAAGACCCATCGAGTACCAATCACAGGATGATCTTTAGGTTTAGGGACCAAGTCCCAAACATTATTACGTTCGAACTGGTTTAGCTCTTCTTGCATAGCTATACCCCAGTGCACATCCTCAATGGCCTCATCAATGGTCTTAGGCTCAATTTGAGATACAAAAGCTACAAAGTTACAAAAGTTTCGTAAGGAACTACGGGTTACCACTCCCGTAGATATGTCACCTATTACTTTGTCGATCGGGTGAGCTTTCTTGGTTTTCCACACAACTGGCATATCTGAATGCTCCTGAGATTTGTTTTGACATTCTTCATTGGTTGCTTCTACATTATCCATGTTCTTTGAGTATGCTTCTTCCAAAGCACCTGCAACATCATCAGATACAACCTTTCTCTTCTCTTTTGGAGAAGATTCATCAAACTGTACATGGATAGACTCTTCAACTTGCATAGAATACTTATTAAAAATTCTGAACGCTTTGCTATGAATCGAGTATCCCAAAAATATTCCCTCATCGGCTTTTGAATCAAATTTTCCTAAAGCTCGCTTTCCATTATTTAATATAAAACATTTGCAACCGAAAGCGTGAAGATGGGATATGTTTGGTTTACGGCCTTTTAATAGTTCATAAGGAGTTTTATTCAAATTAGGCCTTAACAGTACTCGATTTATAACATAACATGCAGTATGAACTGCATCTGCCCAGAAATATTTGGGGGTATTACTTTCATTGAGCATGGTTCTCGCTAATTCTTCTAGCACACGATTTTTCCTTTCAACAACTCCATTTTGTTGTGGAGTGCGAGGGGCAGAGAACTGATGCATAATGCCATGCTTATCACAGAATTTGTCGAACTGAAAGTTCTCAAATTCTCCCACGTGATCACTTCGTATATATACTATTTTCAGGTTAAGTTGATTTTGGATTTGCTTGGCAAGATTTTTAAAAGAGTTGAAAGCGTCGCTTTTAGCAGATAAAAATAATGTCCATGTAAAACGAGAGAAATCATCAACATTAACTAGAGCATAGTAGCTACCACCAAAACTCATGATTTGTGATGGTCCAAACAAGTCCATATGGAGTAACTCCAAAGGTCTTGAAGTGGATATCACATTTTTGTTTTTGAAAGAGTTTTTGGTTTGTTTACACTTTTGACAAGTGTCACAAATCTCTTTAGTTTTAAAATTTAGTTTTGGTAGCCCCTCAACTAGTTGGTTTGATGATAATTTATCTAGATGTTTTATATGGATGTGTGCAACGCGTCTGTGCCAGAGCTAGATGTCATCTTCTTTAGAAATAAAACATTTTGAAAATAATGTGGTGACATCATCCAAGTTAACCATGTAAATATTATTTATACGATGACCAACAAATTTAACATTATTAGATAAAATGTCACGAATGATGCAACAGTCAGAATCGAAAGATACTCGATTACCTTTGTCACAGAGTTGACTTATACTCAGAAGATTATGTTCTAGTCCTTCAACATACAGAACATTTTCAATTTGAGTATGAGATGAGTTACCAACTGTTCCGGTGCCAAGTATCTTTCCCTTATTGTTGTCTCCGTACGTGACGTATCCTTTTCCTTTAAGTGATAGATCCAGGAAATTTGATCTGTCACCTGTCATATGTCTCGAACATCCACTGTCTAAATACCATTTTTGTCCTTGTGTTCGAAGACATACCTGCAAAATAGATCACCTGCTTTTCTCAGGTACCCAAATTATGTTGGGTCCTTTTCTGTTAGTGATTAGGGAATTATCTCCCTTCTTTATCACTACATAAGCTCCGCTAGGTATACCATATTTTCTAATGTAACAAGAATAAGAAGTATGACCATACGTATTACAATAAAAACATGTAGGAGAGCGCTTATGATTTTTATTCTTAGTATGAACTACAGGTTTTCTATATGGTCTCTTGTTCTTAGCAGAGCGAGTATAACCTAGACCAGTACGATCACCAACGTTTCTTGTTTGACTGAGCAGAGTGCCTAATTGTTGTTTACTGTTTGTGAGACGTTCGAGTTTTTCTTTTAGTTTAAGATTGTCTTCTTGCAAAATCTTGCAAGTCTCACATACAGGCTTTTGACATAAATTATTAGCAGAGCAGTTACATGTGTTACAAGAATAGATGAGATCTAAAGTTTCATTTTCTAATTTTAGTTCATCTAATTCTTTTTGTAATTGGCTTAATTTCTTTTCATTTCTAAGGATTTCCCTTTTCTTATCAACATTTATTCTAGCCAATTTCTTTAGTTCCTCATGTAACTCAACATAAGCATTATATAAAACTTCATAAGAGGGTAAGTCATCCGAAGTGGATGAGGTGTCAGAATATACCTCATCATTATCCTCGTGTGAGTCTGAGTTGCCATTGTTGTCAGATCTGACCATCAGACACAGCTTCGCTGACTCCTCCTCACTAGAAGTGCTTGATGTTGTTTCCTCCTCAGGTACATCCCATACAATGTAAGCTTTCTTGGATTTGAATTCCCCGGGAGTGCTCTTCTCTGAATCAACCTTTTTCAGATAGGTAGGACATTGAAATCTCATATGTCCGGCTTTTCCACACTCATGGCAAGTGAAGCGATCTTTGTTGTTCTTGCCTTTGTTGGTTGACTCTTTCGCTTCTTTCTTCTGAAACTTCTTGAATCCTCCTTTTCTTTTGATGAATTTGCTAAATTTACGAACAAGGAGATTCATAGTTTCATCATCTAGATCGGAGTCAGATTCATCATCATCTTTATCTTCTTTTGATTTGGAGGTCGTGGCCTTCAATGTGATGTTTTTCTTTTTCCGATCTGAATCTTCGTGCATAGTCAATCGCCCCAATTCCATTTCGTGCTCTTGAAGTTTTCCAAATAATGTAGCTAGAGGCATAGAATCCAAGTCTTTGGATTCAACAATTGCAGTTACTTTTGGTTGCCATTTCCTGTCAAGACAACGCAAAACTTTATTAGTTAGTTCACCTCTGGCAAAAGATTTATCTAGAGCAACTAAATGATTAACAATATGAGTAAATCGCTTTTGCATATCACAGATTGATTCACTAGGTAACATGCGAAATAACTCATACTCATGGGTAAGCGCATTTAATCTAGCGCGCTTGACTTCGCTAGTGCCTTCATGAGTCACTTGTAAAGTGTCCCACATTTCTTTTGCATTTTGGCACTGCGATACTCTAAAGAACTCATCATAGGATAGGGCCGATGTGATGATATTTTTGGCGCGTAGGTTATGCTGCACCTTTTTGCGCTCATCATCGGTCCATAGACTTTTAGGCTTGTCTTTAGGTTCATTGTCCACAAGATGCTGTGGAACGAAAGGGCCGTTGACTACGGATTCCCAAATATCCGAGTCTATGGCTTCAATAAAAATTTGCATGCGGACTTTCCAGTAGGCATACCCTTCACCACTGAATATAGGTGGTCGATTAATGGATGAACCATCACCACCAAATGGGTTTGACGAACCCATTCCTTTTTCCCTAAGGATCACGAATACGCGGTTGAGCTAGCACTTCGCACTAGCTCTGATACCACTTGTTAGGTATCAGTGGTTACAATACACCTAGAAGGGGGGGGGGGGGGGGGGGGGTTGAATAGGTGTAGCGGTTAGAATGTCCGCTTTTCAAAAACAACACTTAATGCTGAAAAACACCTTGATTAATCGATTAACGAAACAGGGTAATCGATTAACACTTTCAACACAGTCCACTTAATCGATTAACAGACTGAAGTAATCGATTAACACACCACACTTAATCGATTAAACCGTGACAGTAAGCAGATGCAAGTACAGTTTCTTGCGCGACAGTTAATTGATAACGAAACGATTATACCAAGCTTATAGAATTTATCAGAGTAAAAACAATACAGTACAGAAACAGATTATCAATTAAATCTACTAAACAAATTAATCGATCAAATGCAATAAAGAGAGAGGGATAGAAAAAGTCCTGCAACAAGAATTTTATCCTGGTTCGTTTGCTTGTCCACCGCAAACTACATTCAGGCCTCCCGGCTGATTTGGGAGATTTTTCTTCACTATAATTGAATGAATGTTAATTACATACACACTATCCAATTACAACAATTAGACACTTACAAGATAAAAAGAAACCTATTCTATGGTTTGACTCCCTTCCTACCGACAAAGAAAACCTTTCTTTCGGCGTAGCCCCAGCCAAGAACCTTGTTCTTTACTTATCCCTAAGTCTAACACTCAGTGAAGACACACTCAATCTCTTGGTGATATGACACCTTGAGATTCCCACAATTACAACACTTTTTCAAACAAAACAATACAGAGTAAACTTAAGCTATAACAAGACTTATATCTAACAAGATAAGGCTTTACTCTAATCACCTAATACAAGCTCATGCAATATGAAAAATGTATTAGTGAAAAACAGAATGCATAATATGTAAACATCTAATCAAGAATCATGTGAAAATGCAAGAACATGTGACAAGAAAAGATGAGAAATGTATCATGAAAAGCACTCAATCCTAAAGCATAGAATTCTCTCTTTTCTAAGCTCACAAATGCATTTACAACTAGATGCAACAATTAACACGAAAAAATGCTCTAACTCTCTAAAAATTTAACATGCAACTTATGAGATCAATTCTGAAAATGCAGTTTATAAAAAATTGATTTTAATGCCCAGTTAATCGATTAACGACAGCTTTAATCGATTAAGCTTCACAAAAATGTTAGATTAATCGATTAACCTTTGTTGTAATCGATTACACTGTGCAAACAGTTAGATTAATCGATTAAACTAAGTGGTAATCGATTAACAGCATTCTTTCATGTGTAAAAACTTCAAATATGTTATGCACTTAAATTTATACATGTTTAATACTTAGATTATGCCTAGAATGCACATGTACATGTATTTATATGATGCATGAACATATTATGAATGACATATCTCAAGATGAAAAAGATTTAAAAGATTTATGCAATTGAGATATGTATTAGGTGACTTAAGCCTTGGACTCAACCTAAACTAGTCTAGTCTAAGCAAGGTACCAATCTGAAGGCTTAAGCATGTTGATTTGTTGATGATCTTCAAGCTCTTATTAGCACAAGTTGTCCTCATCAAAACCAAGACATATAAGGAGAGCTTTCCAAAGTGTTCCTCTTGACATTGCACACTTTCATGAAGAATATACAATATGGCTTGGATTGCCTTACAAGTGTATATAACAATTTATAGAACTTGCAATGCAACAACAACTCTTATACTTAAGATAATAATGCTCTTTTGAAAGTTTGAAATACATTTAGAAGCAACTTCAAAATAACTTTGAAAGTTTGAGAGTAGGTTGCTTGAAAAGTGTAGGAAAAATCAGAAAGTGTGAGATCTTTTTAATGAGAGTTTGTAATCTGAGTTGTGTGTTATATGTATATTGTTATGAGAGTGTTTCAATGCCTTTATATAGGCTTCCAATCAACCATAATACCTCTAGGTATGAGTAGGTTTCGTTTGGAGTGAAACAAATCAGTTTGGAGTGAAACCTCTTCACTTTGAAATCTGAAAACTGATACAACAACTCTTAGTAATCGATTATTGTAAGTGGGTAATCGATTACCCAACAATTCTGTTAACATCTTTTTGAAATTTCACACAGTGTAATCGAATACTGGATTTGAGTAATCGATTACTCTATGACACTGTTTGACATCTTTTTGAAATTGCCTTAGTGTAATCGATTACAGCCATTTGAGTAATCGATTACCCTGTTTTCTAAAAATGGTAATCTGTTACTCAAAAGTCAGTAATGTATTACTTATACCTGTTAGAGGTTTGAAAACTCTTTTCTCACATATGTAACTTGTTACTCAAGTATGGTAACCCGTTACATGTTGTTATTGAAAGTTATTTTTATTGACACTTAGATTTTTTTGATTTTCTTGAAAACAATTTTGAGCATTATTAACTAAGTAAATAAAAACCAAGGGTGAAGATCATCAACAACGCTTGCTTTAGTAAGCGCTATTAATTTGGATAGCTTCTTTTGTAGGGCACGTTGTTGATTAGATATCTTCTACAATGTAAGGACCCAAATTCTGCCCTTGAAAATTTATCTTTTATTTTAATCCTCTAGACTTAATTTCCATGTTACATCCCACATACATTTCCTATACCTTTTAAATCATCATTTTCTTTAATTATCTAATAACTATAATCATACAATTTCAGTTTCATGTCATGCTACCCTTAATTGTAGAAAACCATAATCCATATTACTATCTTCTGGTAACTACCGCATACAACTAGCTATGGGTTTCCAAAATACCCATAGCTACAAATATCAGTGTTACAAACATCCAGAGTTACAATTATCCATGTAGCATATAATTAGTCCTAATACAAAAATAGCAAGATAAAGGAATTCAGGTTCTAAGCTCCTAAAGCATCAAACAAAGCATCCTCAACAACCATGTTTACCTACGGATTATCATTGCAATACACGAAACACAAGGGAGTAAGTTCAATTCAAACGATTTAGAAAACCTGATTGAATATACATATAAGTTCAATTCATCTTTCAGGTGCGAAAATAATCAATCGTTCACTTCATTAAAAACATGTCATTACACTTCCTTTTAATAACATAATTTATACAAATATCCTTTCTCCAATAATACTTTTATTACAATCATTAATCCCATCTCATTACACCATTTAGAGGAGTTCAATTTCACAATAGAGTCACTACCACATGGTTCTCATATTACCTACATAAATCAATTACATGATTATCATATTACATGCATTAATCAAATACCACCTTGAATACATAAAGTAACTACTAAATCCTGTACTCTTCTCAGCGATCATCCAATGCGATACAGCCACAACGTGAACTCAAATACATAAAACATACAAGCAGAAACAAAAGGGAGTAAGAACCAACTACGGCGACCGCAACGTGGATTACATGAATAACATTAAAGTATTAAACCTATACAACGTCTAACATCGATCATATTAAACATATATCAGTCAACACATTATACCACATAATGTTCATATATCCAATTATCATGATTATCATCTCTCACTGAGACAATTCATTCCAAATCATTACAACATAACATAGGATAGTCACTCCTTCATTTAGCACCTATTACAACTTACTTATATGATTTATCCAATTCAACCATTATCCTAATGCAACATACATATATATCTAAAATCATGCTACATAACTTGAGCCAAAGTTTGCTACATTGCTTGAGCCAAAGGGGTTAGTAGAGCCCATGGTAATATTTGCCTAGGATCAACGATCTAAGTGGTTAAGCAAGCACTCATGTACTAGCTCTGATACCACTTGTTGGGTATATCATAGAACAATTAACACCTAGGGGGTGAATAGGTGTGCGCGGAAGCAATTAACACTTTTTCGGGTAAATGAGAAATTCTAAAAACAGCCTAGGTAATCGATTAAAGATTCACTTAATCGATTAAATCGATTTGCTATTAATCGATTAAAGACAGGTTTAACCGATTAACCTGATTCTTGCATTCTTGGAAAATAGGCTTTCTTGCAAGAAACGTTACAATCTTTTCAATCAGGAACAGATGCAATCTACTCAAAGAATTAATGCTAATGTATAAACAGATTCAAGAACATGCACTAAATTCAATAAGCAAATCAATTAAACATATAAATCACAAAATGATTGAAAAGTAAAAAGATAAGGGTTCAAGAAAAATTGACACGACGGTTTTATCTTGGTTCGTTTTCCTGTCCACCGGCAAACTACATCCAGGCCTCCCCTTCTGATCTTGGGAGATTTTCTTCACTATATTTGAAAATATGTTCTTTACACACACACTTCCAAATTGAGCATTAAACCAATTTTAACTAGAGAAGGATCACATAATCACATCGTAATTTGTACAATCCAAATAAATCAAGAACATAAAGGTCACAAAGAAGCATGTAAGACCATACCCTAGGCCGCAGGATTAACCATGCTCTGATACCATATTGTATGGACCCAAATTCTACCCTTGAAAATTTTTCTTTTATTTTAATCCTTCATGCTTAATTTTCCTATGTTACACCCAACATACATTTCCTTTAACCCTTTAATCCATTCATTTCTTTAATTATATAATAATTCTAATCATACAATTACGGTTTCATATCACATTACCATTAGTTGCAGAAAAACATAATTCATATTTCTATCTCCCGGTATCCACCGCATACAACTAGCTATGGGTTTCCAAAAATACCCAAAGCTACAAACATTCAGAGTTACAATTATCCAAAATTATAATTGTCATGGTTAACAAATACATAATTCCGCAAATATTCAATCATGATGCAAAAAGGTGCAATAAAAGAATCCAGATTAAAAAGCTCCTAAAGCTCCAAGTCAAGCATCCTTAATTTATCCGATTACCTACAATGGGATTATCATAAACAATACATGGAAACACAAAGGAGTAAGTCTTACATTCAACGTAATTCAAATGATAATCCATATTAAATAAGGTTAGATAAACAGTTACATCGTGACATAAATAATACTTTGACATATACATCCCCCCTTGTTATCCTCATCATTTAGCATTTTACTCAAACTCATCGATATCCATTCCTCATATCGATACATAATTTCATCCTTTCTTTTCATATTCAACTATCACCTTTATGTTTATCTTAAACCATTTATCTTACCACATGGAGTAGGTCAGACATTGCTACGAATAGCCAATACCACAAGGGTAAGTCATACATTGTTACGAATAGTCGTTACCACAAGGTAACTCATACATTGCTACGAATAGCCGTTACCACAAGGCAACTGATACATTGCTACGAATAGCCGTTACCACAAGGCAAGTCATACATTGCTACGAATAGCCGTTACCACAAGGCAACTCATACATTGCTACGAATAGCCGTTACCACAAGGCAACTCATACATTGCTACGAATAGCCGTTACCAAAAGGCAACTCATACATTGCTACGAATAGTCGTTACCACAAGGCAACTCATACGTTGCTATGAATAAAGCAATAAATTGTAAGTCACTTTGTAGTTACAAGCATATACGCTATGCTGTAATGATGTCGGGTGCATTTATTGACTATGTATTGGTGGAGTGCCAATGAAAATAAAACTCGGATAAAACAATAAACTGTAAGTCACTTTCTAGTTACAGGCATATACTGTAACGACCCAAATTCTACCCTTGAAAAATTTTCATTTATTTTAATCCTTTCTTACATACAGTCGTCACCTTCATTGAAAACCCTCAAGTATCACTCTTTAAACATACCCTTTACCCCATTATATTATCATACAAGGTTATGTTGCGGAAAAACATAATTCATTCAAATAGCATTTACCACATACAACCAGTTATAGGTCTCCCAAAGTTATAAAGCCCATAACTACACATATCAATATTAATCTAAACGGATTTACAGTCATCCCATAATGTTATCAAATTAACTACAACGTCAAGTAGCAAATAAAGACAATTAGGTTTATAAACACAAAAGCTTTCTAAGTGAGCTTCTTCTCAAAATCCTTCCTTTACCTACAATGAGATTATCATAAACAACACACAAAACAAAAGAGAGTAAGTCATTAGTTCAAAACTAACATCACATGATAATCCACATTCAAATAGAATTAAGCATTGATATAAATCATAACCACAAATAAGTAAATGTAAACGTTCATATATTCTTTCTTTCATTTCCACGTTATTCATATTCGTCCTATAGTATATATATCCCATAATATATATTCTATAGCACGCATACTACATTCTTTCGAAACCTTCTACTTCTCATCATTCATATGCACCTTATAGAATATATATCCCATACTATATACTCTATAGCATGCATACGACTTTCATTGTGACATTCAGTTCTCATCCTTCATATTCACCTTATAGAATATATATCTCATACTATATATCCTATAACATGCATATGACTTTCATTACTCCGAGTCATCTTTTCATTGGGCCTCCCCCAACAATGTTACTTTCAATTGAGTCATCTTTTCATTGGGCCTCCCCAACAATGTTACTTTCATCGGAGTCATCTTTTCATTGGGCCTCCCCCAACAATGTTACTTTCATTTGAGTCATCTTTTCATTGGGCCTCCCCCAACAATGTTACTTTCATCGGAGTCATCTTTTCATTGGGCCTCCCCCAACAATGTTACTTTCATTTGAGTCATCTTTTCATTGGGCCTCCCCCAACAATGTTACTTTCATTTGAGTCATCTTTTCATTGGGCCTCCCCCAACAATGTTACTTTCATCGGAGTCATCTTTTCATTGGGCCTCCCCCAACAATGTTACTTTCATTTGAGTCATCTTTTCATTGGGCCTCCCCCAACAATGTTACTTTCATCGGAGTCATCTTTTCATTGGGCCTCCCCCAACAATGTTACTTTCATTTGAGTCATCTTTTCATTGGGCCTCCCCAACAATGTTACTTTCATCGAAGTCATCTTTTCATTGGGTCTCCCCCAACAATGTTACTTTCATTTGAGTCATCTTTTCATTGGGCCTCCCCCAACAATGTTACTTCATCGGAGTCATCTTTTCATTGGGCCTCCCCAACAATGTTACTTTCATCGGAGTCATCTTTTCATTGGGCCTCCCCCAACAATGTTACTTTCATTTGAGTCATCTTTTCATTGGGTCTCCCCCAACAATGTTACTTTCATCGGAGTCATCTTTTCATTGGGCCTCCCCAACAATGTTACTTTCATTTGAGTCATCTTTTCATTAGGCTTCCCCCAACAATGTTACTTTCATCAGAGTCATCTTTTCATTGGGCCTCCCCCAACAATGTTACTTTCATCGGAGTCATCTTTTCATTGGGCCTCCCCCAACAATGTTACTTTCTTCGGAGTCATCTTTTCATTGGGCCTCCCCCAACAATGTTACTTTCATCGGAGTCATCTTTTCATTGGGCCTCCCCCAACAATGTTACTTTCATTTGAGTCATCTTTTCGTTGGGCCTCCCCCAACAATGTTACTTTCATTTTTATAACAGAAAAGTCACGCATTTTCCAACATAATGCATAAATTACAGACGTATCATTTTAAACCATTACCTCTTTCACATACCTCATTCATATCAGTAAGTATGATTTAGAGTCACTTATCCCTTACCTTGGTGAGTGTTGGGGATCGATTCCGAGTAACTTTAAAAGTCTCCTCCGCGATTTCCTCCAACCTTAGGATCTTTCCTCATTTCCACCAATAACAACAATGTTAGTCATTTATTCCAAATATCACATAAACAACTTATTTTGCATCATTTAATCATACAAAATATTCATCATCAATATTCAACCATCTAAAACATGCATAACATCTCATATTTCAATATTTCCAAAACTACTTCAATACAAGTTTCTAAATATCAAAGCATACATGTTCATCTCATATAACAACATCAAAGCACTACTCATTATCCACATCTAACATTTCATCTCTTTCTCTTTATACTCATATTCTCATTTTGGGGGTTTTTGGGGGGTTTTTCATGAATAACCCATAAAACTTTAAATTCATCAAATACCAACTCTAAACCAAGAGTTTACAAGATAAAAACAACATAAAACAAACCATAACTCTAAAGGATGAGTTTCCATGGTTTCTCATGTTTTGAAAATGAATCCAACATACCCAAAACAAGTTAGAGAGGAAGAAGAAGAGTTAGGAACAAGAGGTTTAACTCTTCTTAAGCTCTAAGATGAGTCCTAAGGCTCTTTGCTCTTGAAAAGCTCTCTTCTCTCTCTTATCTTCAAAGTTCTAACCCTAAAATGTCTTTTGGGTTTCTATTTTATAGACACAATGATAAGTGTAATCGATTACACTGTGTAAATTACAGAGGCAACGTCGCGATGTAATCGATTACCAACATGGTGTAATCGATTACATTAATACGATGTAATCGATTACCAGAAGTGTGTAATCGATTACACAGTGTAAATTACAGAGGCATCGTCGCGATGTAATCGATTACCAACATGGTTTAATCGATTACATTGTGTCAGATGTACATATCTGATGCTTTTAATACGATGTAATCGATTACCAGGAGTGTGTAATCGATTACACTGTGTCAGATGCACAGGTCTGATTAGTTTATCAGCATGTAATCGATTACTAGGAGTGTGTAATCGATTACACTGTGTCAACAACCCAAAATTTGCCATTTCTCGCCCAGGCGAGACAACTCTCGCTCAAGCGAGGCTTCCAGGACTGTTACTATAATCTTGAAGACTCAAATTTAGGGTGTTACATATACGCTATGTTGTAATGATGTCGGGTGCATGTATTGTCCATTTATTGGTGGACTGCCAATGAAAATAAAACTCGGATAAAAACAATAAACTGTAAGTCACTTTGTAGTTACAGGCATATACGCTATGCTGTAATGATGTCGGGTGCATTTATTGTCTATTTATTGGTGGAGTGCCAATGGATATAAAACTCAGAAACAAAGTAATAAATGGTAAATCACTTAGTCATTACAAATATATATGGGTATGTTTGTAGTGATGACGAGTGGATTTATGGTTTATGTATTGGTGGAGTGCCAATGAAAATAAAACTCGTTTTAGCCGACCAGAATGGGTTAGCGACTCTAGCTCGAGTTATGTAGCATGATTTTTCAAAAGTATAGAAGACGAAAATGGTTTTAAGTGGATTTAATTTATATCGTTGTTTAAACCTATTAAATGTGGATTAACTTACATTGAAGTTTTATTGAGTTAATGACTTATTCCTTTGTGTTGTTTGTGCATGGTAAATGTTAATCCCATTGCAGGTAGGTGGACGGAGAAAGGATGATTTTTGAGTAGGAGATTAGGGACCTTTGTTTCGATGTCTCTTTATCCATTCTTTTGTAACTTTAATTGATTGTAATTGAAGTAACTAATTGTACTATGAATATTATTTTTGTACACGATATTGATCTTGGAGACTAGTAACTCGGGATATATGTAGCTATGGGTGTTTTGGAAACCCATAGCTAATTGTATGCGGTAGTTACTAGGTTATACTAATATGAATTATGTTTTTCTGCTATCGGATTGTGTATGTACTTTTGGTTCATAGATTGGGTGTGAGGATGAAGAAAAAGATCTTTTAAATAAATTTATTCACTTGGTAATTATGATTTATCATTAAATGCATGGAATTGGATTAAATAAGGAAAAAATTTCAAGGGTAGAAAACTGGGTTGTTACATACATCATATGTAATGTTTTGGTGAATGTAATCAACGGTACATTGTAATGTTCAATATATATACCTTTTTTGGTGTAATGTTCAACAAGTTATAAAATCTGATTTTCTACCCATTTGCTCATAAGTTAAGATTTCAAATTTTCACATCTTAAAAAGTATTCTTTGAGTTATAATTTTCAGTAGAAAACCTCAGACAGTTTCTTGATATCTTTTGAGAAAAGGAAAAGTGCTTTAGCATTTTCGATATTGGATAAAATATTGTTACAAAAACCTTTTTAGAATTCTTCACTTAGACCATAAGTTTTGTGAGAGTTTAATTCTGCTAGTTTGTAGATGATTTTTCTATTTAGATCTGCACATTGTTAGGTGCATTTTAAACTATTCTTGTATTTTTTCCAAGAGAGGAATTGTCTCTAAGTGTAGATTCTAGATGTGGTTAGGAAATCTGTATATTGTTCATATATACAAGAGTCTTGGTTGAGGGTGATAAGTGGTTGTGGCTAGACCGTCAAAAGTGATGTTTAGTATCCATTAGAAGCAGGTGATATGTCAAACCAACTTATGGGCTCTAGATCCAAGAAATAAGTCTTGTATTCATTTGAAAAAGATTGTTTTTCTAACATTTTTCAAAGAGTGACGAAAAATCACCTAAGAGTAGAATGGAAGGCGTGGATGTAGCTTGCAAGTGAACCCGCAAACGAACTAGGATATAAGTTTCTTGGCTCATTCTTCTTTCCATCATCTCTTTAAATTTAATTTTTTACTTGTTATTTTGTATATCATTACTTGCTTATTGTTTGTTGTGTTTAAGTGATTATCTGAAAATATTATTGAACAGTTTCATTAAGTAATCTAGGTGTGTAAAGAACTGAATTTTGTGTAACTTGTAATTAAAGACACTGAAATTTTTGAAGTTTTCTGTAACAAATTAATCTAGACATGTATCTTGTCATAAAAAGTCTAGATATATATTAGCGGTTAATAGGAATCTAAAAGACTAAGTGACGTTAGAGAGAGCTTAACCTCATATTGTGGTCATATATACAGTCAAATAAGATTGCCTTAGTGGAAAATATATGTGGTTTATAAAAAATGCAACGTGACAACTAAAAACGTTTTAGTAATGTTTGACATAGTCCCACATGACGTCCGTAGAGACATATGCATGTGGAGATATTTATTAAAATATTGACAACATGTAAAAATCTTAATTTTAATTAAAATTTAGTCATAATACAAAAATACATAAATACACTTATCTCTAAATATGATGTATTATATATATATCTTCACACAAGTTTTTCTCTAAAGAAATTTGTTGGGTATAATAAAAACTGGGACCCTATGTCTCCCATATATTGAGATTTGGTAGGATGGATACCCGACTTCATCTCTACAAGTACAAGTTTGTTAGGTATAATAAAAAAGTAGGAACCTATACATAACTCTCCCATATATTGAGATATGGAAGGATGGATACACAACTCTATTTCTACAAGTAGAAGTTTGTTAGGTATAATAAAAAGTTAGGACCCTATTTACCAGTCTCCTGTATAATTGAGATTTTGTGCAAGTAGAAGTTTATGGGGAATAATAAAAACGTGGGACCCTATTCATCAGTCCCCCATATTTTGAGATTTGGAAGGATATATACGCAACTTTTTTGTACAAGTAGAAGTTTGTTGGGTATAATAAAAAAAGTAGGTCCGTATTCATCAGTCTCTCATATATTGAGATTTGGAAAATGAAAAATCATCAAAGGATCTCCACATTATACAACCCGCAAAAGAGTTAAATTTTTTACTTTAAGCTTCCATGATGTAATATTAGAAAATAGTCTATTATCTTTAATGAAATTCATTCCATCAATGATGTAGCTATAATGAATTTCAATCCTTCCTGTTGGACCAGACTGCGATCTGGGAGCCTCCAACCACCGGGGAGCCTCCAACCATTGGGGACTTGTAACACCCTAATCTCCTTTTTCTTAAGCATAGTAAAATTTAGTGAGTTTGGGAGTTGTTGGACATTTCTTGCTTGAGCGAGAGGGCCTCGCCCAAGCGAGAGGATCATGGTTGCTCCCAGGATTTCCCTCGGATTCTCGCCTAAGCGAGAGACATCTCGCCTAAGCGAGAGGAATGTTGCAGAGGCTGGAGGATTCTCGCCTGAGTTGGAGCTGACTCGCTTAAGCGAGAGAGAGACTGTGAGGCTGGTGGATTCTCGCCTGAGCGAGTCTCCCTTGCTTGAGCGAGAGCCTCAATGTTTGAAATTTTAAAAAGGCGGGGGATTCTCACTTGAGCGACGTGTTCTCGCTTGAGCGAGATTCTAAAAGTCTGAACCCTAAAATAGGACCCCAAATACGAAAAGGGGTAGACTTTTTGGGAGAAAAGAGAAGGAGAGGCGATTTTCAAGGCAAGAGCTCGTGTAGAGGCTAAGAGAAGCTAGAGAAGATGTAAATCTCTTGATTTTAACACTCATTCTTGTTTTGAAACTCATTTTGGGCATTTGGGTATCTTCTCTTGGTATGGAAAACTACATAATCCTCTCTTTTGAGTTGTGGTTCGTCTTTATCTAGCTTTTTCTTTGAAAACTCGTGGTTTAGAGTTTGTATTCGGAAATGGGGATGATTGGGGGTTGATTCATGAAAACCCCAACAACCAAAAGGAAAATGATGTTGAAAGGGGAAAATGTTAGATTAAGAATGTTGTTTATCGGTTTTAGTGTTGAGTAAAAGTGAGTATGTATGTTTTACATGCTTGAAATTCCTAATAGAGAAGGTTTTGAAAACCATTGAAAATATGAACCACTTTTATGATTGAATATGTAATGTGAGTTGTTTATATGATATTGTGAATAAATGACTGATTATTATTGTTGTGTGATGGGAATGAGGAAAGATCCTAAGGTTGGAGGATGTGACAGAGGGACTTGCAAAATAACCAAAAATAAACCCCAACGCTCACCAAGTTAAGGATAAGCATTGTATTATAATTCATGAAACATAGATATGTGTTTAAGTGATTATCTGAAAATATTATTGAACAGTTTCATTAAGTAATCTAGGTGTGTAAAGAACTGAATTTTGTGTAACTTGTAATTAAAGACACTGAAATTTTTGAAGTTTTCTTTAACAAATTAATCTAGACATGTATCTTGTCATAAAAAGTCTAGATATATATTAGCGGTTAATAGGAATCTAAAAGACTAAGTGACGTTAGAGAGAGCTTAACCTCATATTGTGGTCATATATACAGTCAAATAAGATTGCCTTAGTGGAAAATATATGTGGTTTATAAAAAATGCAACGTGACAACTAAAAACGTTTTAGTAATGTTTGACATAGTCCCACATGACTCAAATAAGACGTCCGTAGAGACATATGCATGTGGAGATATTTATTAAAATATTGACAACATGTAAAAATTTTAATTTTAATTAAAATTTAGTCATAATACAAAAATAGTCTATTATCTTTAATGAAATTCATTCCATCAATAATGTAGCTACAATGAATTTCAATCATTCCATGACTAAATATATAGACTCAAATAATTTTTGGGAAATGATATCTTTAATGAAATTCTTGACAAGTGTGTGAAACCCACATCACGAATGTAAGGACCCAAATTCTACAATTGAAAATCTTTCCTTATTTAATCCAATTTCATGCATTTAACGATAAATTATAATTACCGAGTGAATGAACTTATTTAAAAGATCTCACTTTCTTCCTCACACCCAATCTATAAACCAAAAGTAACATACCAAATTAGATAGTAAAAAAACATAATTCGTATTAATGTAACTTAGTAACGACCGTATACAATTAGCTATGGTTTTCCAAAACAGCCATAGCTACATATATCCCGAGTTACTAGTTTCCATGATTAATACCATGTACAACAATCATGTTCATAGTTACAAAATAGTTAGTTCAAGTACAACTGTAACACCCCAAATTTGAAGTCTTTAAAATTATAGTGTCAGTCCTTGGATCCTCGCTTGAGCGAGGATTCTCGTTTAAGCGAGAGAGGTTCACCTGGGAGGGTGAAATCCTGGGCTATACTGGAGGATTCTCCTCTGAGCGAGAGATGTCTCGCTTGGGTGAGAAATGTCATTTTGGGGTTGTCGCCACTGTGAAATTCTCGCTTGAGCGAGGATCCCTCACTTGAGCGAGGGGAAGCCTGTTGACACTGTGAGATTCTGTTTTTTTTTTTAAAAAAACAGTGTAATCGATTACACAATCCTGGTAATCGATTACATGCTGATAAACTAATCAGACCTGTATATTTTACATGATGTAATCGATTACACTATACTCGTAATCGATTACAACATATTAAAAGCATCAGATATGTGTATTTTTCACATTGAAATCGATTACAACATGTTTGGTAATCGATTACATCAAGTCGTTGAGTTTGTATTTTAAATTTTTAACTGATGTAATCGATTACACCATATGGTAATCGATTACACTTATCACTGTCAGATTCTTGCCTATTTAATGAGAAACCCCTAAACACAATCTAGGGTTTTAGAAAAGGAAAAGAGTGAGAGAAGAGAGCTTTTCAAGGGCAAGAAGCTTGGATATTCATCTAAGAGCTTGAGAAGAGGTAAAACTCTAGATTCTAACTCTCTTTTTCTCTCTTAAACTCACTTTGGGGTATGTTGGATCTCTTCTCAAAAGTGAAGAAAACCATGGAAACTCATCCTTTTGAGTGATGGTCCATTTTATGTCATTATTACTTTGTAAACTCTTGGTTTAAACATAGTAACTCAAGAATGGAAAGGATTGTGGGTTGATTCATGAAAACCCCAAAAACAATGTGGTAAAAGGAGAGAATGAGTGAAATGCTAGAGGTAGAAGATGAGTTTACCTCTAAATATGAGAATATGAGATGTTATGCATGTTTTAGATGGTTAAATATTTATGATGAATATTTTCTATGATTGAATGATGCAATATAAGTTGTTTATGTGATATTTGGAATAAATGACTAACATTGTGTTATGTGGTGGGATGAGGAAAGATCCTAAAGTTGGAGGTGGTGTCGGTAGAACTTGAGAAGTTGCCAAAGACCAAAACTAATTGTGCATTGGAATCGAAAATGTGTGTTTTCTGATTATGCAATGAGTGATATGTAAAGTACGCATTTAATATAAACATACATGGGTGTGTTTATATTAAAGTAGGCGTAGATTTACGGAAAAGACAGTATGTGGTACTTTCGGGTTATGCGATGATCGAGTGGGAATCACGTATTTAGTATAAACATATATGAGTGTGTTTATACTAATGTGGGCGTGGATTTACCGAAATTGATTTATGGTGAAACGAATGAAAAGGAAATATATTTTTAGCCGACCATGAATGGTTAGCGACTCTGGCTTGAGTATAGAAGCACACACTCTGGCTTGAGTATAGAAGCAAACACTCTGGCTTGAGTATAAAAGCACACACTCTGGCTTGAGTATAGAAGCAAACACTCTGGCTTGAGTATAGAAGCACACACTCTGGCTTGAGGATAGAAGCAAACACTCTGGCTTGAGTATAGAAGCACACACTTTGGCTTGAGTATAGAAGCAAATACTCTGGCTTGAGTATAGAAGCAAATACTCTGGCTTGAGTATAGAAGCAAACACTCTGTCTTGGGTATAGAAGCACACACTCTGACTTGAGTATATAAGCGTGATTTGTTGTTAAAAAAAAATGGGAATCTGTTTTTAGCTAACCCCAAGGGGTGTAGCGACTTTGGCACAAGTTATGCAGCACGACACAAAATGAATTTCGAAAATGGTTTACTAACCCCTTTTTCCTAATGTGGATTATCTTATAATGACTTTTATTAAATTAACGACTTATTCCTTTGTGTGTTGTGTTCTTGTCATTGATAATCCCATTGCAGATAAACAGGGTAGTTGAAGGTGCTTGGTTCGAGGCTTTAGGAACTTAGGACTTGGATCTTCCATTTTTGCTTTTTGTGTTGTAAACTTGCTATTTGGATGATTGTATTCGTAATCATTCATCTTACTACATTTTTGTGTAATGCTGGATATTAGTAACTATGGGTGTTCTGGAAACCCATAGTTAAACATATGCGGTAATTACCGATAAAAGTTATATATGAATTATGTTTTCCGCAACATGAGATATATGTTAACATAATGCAATATAAAGGTAGTTTTACGAAGTGATTATAGGAAAAAAATTAGAGTAAGATGTAGAACGTATGTATAAGAGAATTGAAATAAAGAAAAAAAAAATTCAAGAGTAGAATTTCGTTTTTTATAACAACCAATGAGGTTACAAAAGAATGGATAAGAGACATCAAAATAAAAGTCTCTAAGCTCCTAATCAAAAACACCCATACTCCTTCCACCTACCAGCAATGGGATTAACATTGACAATACACCAATAAATACAAAGGAGTAAGTCGTTAACTCAACAAATATCAATGTAAGTTAATCAACATTTAATAAGGTTAAATAAACGGTTTAAAATCAAGTTTACTTAAAAGCCAATTTCAACGTTCATACTTTTGAAAACCATGCTACATAACTTGAGCCAAAGTTTGCTACATTGCTTGAGACAAAGCTTGCTACATTACTTGAGCCAAAGTTTGCTACATTGCTTGAGCCAAAGCTTGCTACATTACATGAGCCAAAGTTTGCTACATTGCTTGAGCCAAAGCTTGCTACATTACTTGAGCCAAAGTCGCTAACCAATCATGGTCGGCTAAAAACGAGTTTTATTTCCATTGGCACTCCACCAATACATTTTTCCGAGTTTTATTTTCATTGGCACTCCACCAATACAAAAAAACAGTAAATGCACCCGACATCATTACAAGCATATACATATATGCTTATAATTACAAAGTGATTTACGATTTATTTCATTTCTCCGAGTTTTATTTCCATTGGCACTCCACCAATACATAATGGTAAATCCACTCCTCGTTGTTACAAACATACCCATATATGCTTATAACAACTAAGTGATTTACGCTTTATTGCATTATTCCGAGTATTATTTCCATTGGCAGTCCACCAATACATAAACGGTAAATCCACTCCTCGTTGTTACAAACATACCCATATATGCTTATAACAACTAAGTGATTTACGCTTCATTGCATTATTCCGAGTATTATTTCCATTGGCACTCCACCAATGCATAAACGGTAAATCCACTCCTCGTTGTTACAAACATACCCATATATGCTTATAACAACTAAGTGATTTACGCTTCATTGCATTATTCCGAGTATTATTTCCATTGGCACTCCACCAATGCATAAACGGTAAATCCACTCCTCGTTGTTACAAACATACCCATATATGCTTATAACAACTAAGTGATTTACGCTTCATTGCATTATTCCGAGTATTATTTCCATTGGCACTCCACCAATGCATAAACGGTAAATCCACTCCTCGTTGTTACAAACATACCCATATATGCTTATAACAACTAAGTGATTTACGCTTCATTGCATTATTCCGAGTATTATTTCCATTGGCACTCCACCAATGCATAAACGGTAAATCCACTCCTCGTTGTTACAAACATACCCATATATGCTTATAACAACTAAGTGATTTACGCTTCATTGTCCACATCAGAAAATCCACACATTTTCTATCACAGTGCATAAGTTAAAGACTTATCCTTACCTCGGTGAGTGTTGGGTTTGGGTTCTGGGCAACTCCTCAAGTTCCACCGACACCGCCTCCAACTTTAGGATCTTTCCTCATCCCACCATATAACATAATGTTAGTCATTTATTCCAAATATCATATAAACAACTCTTATTGCATTATTTAACCATACGAGATATCTATCATATTTTCGATATTAGAAAGTAAACTCATCTTCTACCCCTAGCATTTTACCCATATTCCATTTTAACCACATTTTCTCTTTAGGGTTTTGGGGTTTTCATGACTCAACCCACAAACCCTCTCCTTTCTTGAAATACTAACTCTATACCAAGAGTTTACAAGATAAAATAACATAAAAATGAACCATAACTCAAAAGGGTGAGTTTCCATGGTTTTTCTCATTTTTAAGAAGAGATCCAACATACCCAAAAAGAGTTCCAAAGAGAAGAAGAGAGTTAGAATCAAGAGTTTTACCTCTTCTCAAGCTCTTGGATGAGTATCAAAGCTTCTTGCCCTTGGAAAAGCTCTCTTCTCTCACCTCTCTTCTTTTCTTAACCCTAAAATGTGTTTGGGGGTTTCTCATTTAATGCAACTCGTCGGGTTCTCGCTTAAGCAAGCTCATTCTCACTCAAGCGAGAAAATCCCGCCCATTTTAAAAACTCAGATCTGATCCTCTCAACATTGCACATTTAAGAAAGTGTTGTACACAATATCAAATCAAAAGCGCTCATTAAAGAAAGTGTTGTAGAATATATCTCATCGACATCGTACACCACGAAAGGCGTTATTGAATAAATTCCAATTAACAATGCATAAAAAAAGGAGCGCAATTAGAGAACTAGTTCAAGTTAGCGCTTATTCAACAACACTCATTCACGGATGCACTTTTGATTTGATATTCGCTTCTCAATATTAACAGCGCTCGCTTAAGCATGCATTTTCTATGTTCCTCCGCCTTGTATTTAACAATATAGTTCTAGGAAGCGATGTTGAAGGACAGTTGTTAAAGACGATTTCTGGCATAATGAATATTGACAACATATTAAAATTTTAATTTGACTTAAAATTTACTCATGATAAAAAAATACATAAATACACTTTTCTCCAAATATGACGTATTATATATATCTTCACACAAGTTTTTCTCAACAAAAAAAAAACAATGTGCCAACTGAAGAAGTTTTTTGGGTATAATAAAAACTAGGACCATATGTTTCCTATATATTGAGATTTGATAAGATGGATACCCAACTTCATTTCTACAAGTAGAAGTTTGTTAGGTAAAACAAAAAGTAGGACCCTATACATCACTCTCCCAAATATTGAGATTTGGAAGGATAAATATGCAACTTTATTTCTACAAGTAGAAGTTTGTTAGGTATAATAAAAACTTAGGACCCTATTCACCAGTCTCCCATATAATTGAGTTTTAGAATGATGGATACGCAAATTTATTTCTACAAGTAGAAGTATGTCGGGAAAATAAAAAAGTAGGACCATATTCATTTGTATCCCATATATTGAGATTTGGAAGGATAAATATGCAACGTTTTTCCACAAGTAAAATTTTGTTGGGAATAATAAAAAAAGTAGGTCCCTATTCACAGGTCTCTCATATATTGAGATTTGGAAAATTAAAATAAAAAAAGGAAGGATCTCCACATATTTCAACCCGCAAAAGAGTTGAAAATTTGAATTTAAGCTTCAATGATGTATTCTTAGAAATTTGACTAATATCAATAATGAAATTCATTCCTTCAATGATGTAGCTACAATGAATTTCAATCCTTCCTGTTGGACCAGACTGCGATCTGGTAGCCTCCAACCACCGGGGAGCCTCCAACCATCGGGGACTTGTAACACCCTAATCTCCTTTTTCTTAAGCATAGTAAAATTTAGTGAGTTTGTGAGTTGCTGGACATTTCTTGCTTGAGCGAGAGGGCCTCGCCCAAGCGAGAGGATCATGGTTGCTCCCAGGAGTTCTCTCGGATTCTCGCCTAAGCGAGAGGGCCTCGCCTAAGTGAGAGGATCATGGTTGCTCCCATAATATATATTCTATAGCATGCATATTACGTTCTTTCGAAATATCGTACTTCTCATTATTCATATCCACTCTATATAACATATATCCCATAATATATCTCCTATAGCATGTATATTACTTTCATTCTTAACATCTTCCTTTTCATCATTCATATTCACCCTATAGTATATATATCCCATAATATATATCCTATAGCATGCATATTACTTTTATTCTGATATTCTCATTTCTCATCATTCATATTCACCCTATAGTATATATATCCCATAATATATATCCTATAGCATGCAAATCACTTTTATTCTAATATTCTCATTTCTCATCATTCATATTCACCCTATAGTATATATATCCCATAATATATATCCTATAGCATGAATATCTCTTTTATCCTTCACATCCTCATTTTCATCCTTCATATTCACCCTTAATCGTATTCATCGATTTCATTTCCCATACCACATCGGGCAGATCGAGTTTATTCCCATACCACATCGGGCAGGTCGAGTTATTATCCATACCACATCGGGCATGTCGAGTTATTATCCATACCACATCGGGCAGGTCGAGTTATCCCCATACCACATCGGGCAGGCGAGTTATCCCCCATACCATATTGGGGAGGTCGAGTTATCCCCTATACCACATCGGGCAGGTCGAGTTATTATCCATACCACATCGGGCAGGTCGAGTTCACAATAATCCACTACCACTCCGGGTAGAACAGCCACAATAATCCACTACCACTCCGTGTAGGATAACCACAATAATCCACTATCCCTCCGGGTAGGTTAACCACAATAATCAACTACCACTCCGGGTAGGATAACCACAATAGTATAACAACAATAATCCACTACCACTTCGGGTAGGGTATTAACAATAAACCACTACCTCTTCGGGTAAGGTATCAACAGTATTTTTGCAAACACATTACCTCTTTCACTTACCTCATTCACATCAGCGAGTACGATTTTGAGAAACTTATCCCTTACCTTGGTGAGTGTTGGGGATCGGTTCCGAGTAACTTTAAAAGTCTCCTCCGCAATTTCCTCCAACCTTAGGATCTTTCCTCATTTCCACCAATAACAACAATTTCAGTCATTTATTCAAAATAACACATAAACAACTCGTAATTCATTATCAAACATAGAAGGGATTCACATATTTTCAAGATTTCCAAAACTACTTCAACACAAGTTTCCAAACATCTAAACATACATGTTCATCTCATATATCAACCTCAAAGCACAAACTCATCATCCACATTTAACATTTCATCCATTTCTCTTTTTACTCATATTCTCATTTGGGGGGTTTTTGAGGTTTTCATGAATAACCCACAAAACCTTTCCATTCATCAAATACCAACTCTAAACCAAGAGTTTACAAGAGAAAAACAACATAAAACGAACCATAACTCTAAAGGATGAGTTTCCATGGTTTCTCATGTTTTGAAAAGATATCCAACATACCCAAAACAAGTTAGAGAGGAAGAAGAAGAGTTAGAAACAAGAGGTTTACCTCTTCTCAAGCTCTAAGATGAGTCCTAAGGCTCTTTGCTCTTGAAAAACTCTCCCCTCTCTCTTGTCTTCAAAGTTCTAACCCTAAAATGTGTTTGGGGTTTCTATTTTAAAGAGGAGTCGCCGGGTTCTCGCTCAAGCGAGCCCATTCTCCCTCAGGCGAGAAAATCCCGCCTTTTTTAAAATTTCAAATCTGACGCTCTCGCTCAAGCGAGCATCTCACAGTCTCAACATCCCCAAAATGCCATTTCTCGCCCGGGCGAGACAACTCTCGCTCAAGCGAGAATCCTCCAGTATAGCCCAGGATTTCACCCTCCCAGGTGAGCCTTTCTCGCTTAGGCGATAATCTATCGCTCAAGCGAGACTTCCAGGACTGATACTATAATTTTAAAGACTTAAATTTAGGGTGTTACACATAATACAACCCACAAAAGAGTTAAAAATTTTACTTTAAGCTTCCATGATGTATTATTAGAAAATAGTCTATTATCTTTAATGAAATTCATTCCATCAATGATGTAGCTACAATGAATTTCAGTCTTTCCATGACTAAATATATAGACTCAAATAATTTTTGGGAAATGATATCTTTAATGAAATTCTTGGCAGGTGTGTGAAACCCATATCACGAAGAAAAATAATTATGGGGAACGAACATACTTTAATACATGAGAAAGCGTTGTATACGATATCAAATCAACAGTGCACATTTAAGAAAGTGTTGTATACGATATCACATCAAAAGCGCTCATTAAAGAAAGTGTTGTAGAATATATCCCATCAACAGCGTACACCACGAAAGGCGTTATTGAATAAATTCCAATTAACAATGCATAAAAAAAGGAGCGCAATTAGAGAACTAGTTCAAGTTAGCGCTTATTCAACAACACTCATTCACGGATGCACTTTTGATCATATTCGCTTCTCAATATTGACAGCGCTTGCTTAAGCATGCATTGTCTGTGTTCCTCCGCCTAGTATTTAACAATGTTGTTCTAGTCAGAGCTATAAAAGTGAAAAGGGGGATTTAGAAACCCTAATCTTCATTTTCT
Source organism: Lupinus albus (assembly GCA_009771035.1). Lineage (NCBI taxonomy): Eukaryota > Viridiplantae > Streptophyta > Magnoliopsida > Fabales > Fabaceae > Lupinus > Lupinus albus. Next base: position 11,347,970 of record CM020019.1, on the reverse strand, counting down.
TTCTCCCCCTTTCTCTCCCAACGGTGGCTCCACCCAAATGGACCATTTTCCCCTCCACTAAGCCTTAAAACTCATCAAAACCTTCCTCTTGCTTCATGGTGACACATTTGGAAAAGCTTGGAGGTGAAAAAGCAACAATGGAAGTTGGAGGAGATGAAGGGAGATGTGGCTCTTTTGCGGAGCAACGGAGCTTACGCAACCTAAGGTGAGGGAGAAGACCATTGTGGTCTTAGAGTATTTCATTAGAGTCATCATCTCCGGTTTCCCTCAAGAATCGGAGCATATTAACGGATAGAAACTCTTTTGGGAGTTTGTGGTCCATATGAGAGTCTTTATTTTACATGAGGATGTATTAGCCATAAAAGTGGAGATATATGTGTGGGGGATAACCGTCTATTTAATTAAATCGCTATATGCTCATTTATGGTAATACACCTTCATTAAAGATGGTTCTAACGTTAATGTGTATATGTGTATAAGATGGTTCTAACGTTAATGTGTTTATGATAATGGTTATGTTGTGTGATAATGATGGTGTGTGAGATATTTATGGTCATAAGCATAAATGAGTATATTGTAAGTGGTTGACTGTTATAAACATGTATGGATAATATGTGATAAATAAATTTGCACACTATAGAACACATATAGTATGGGATGTATGTGTACTATAGGGTGAATATGGATAATATGTGATAAATAAATATGCACACTATAGAACACATATAGTATGGAATGTATGTGTACTATAGGGTGAATATGGATAATATGTGATGAATAAGTATGCACACTATAGAACACATATAGTATGGGATATATGTGTACTATAGGGTGAATATGGATAATATGTGTTGATTGATATATGCTTGTCATGATTGATGTTAGATGTGTGTGGTTTTAATACTTTAATGTTATTACTTCATGTAAATCCACGCTACGGTCGCCGTAGTTGGTTCTTACTCCCTCTGTCTTTCCTTGTATGTGTTGTATATTTGGGTTCAGGTTCTGGAGGTAGCGCATTGGACGCTTGCGGAGAAGAGTACATGATAGAGTAGTGGATAATATGTAATTGATATGTTATATGATAAATATTTGTAATATGAAGAACATGTTAAAGTGAATTCATGTATAAACAACTTTCTTGTAAGTGTATAATGAAGTGGATCTAATGTTTGTATTCAAGGTACTTTTGTGAAAGTGTAATTGTATAAAGGATGTATTTGAACGGAAGTGTAATGACATGATTTTGAAAAGAAAGGTGTTTGGAATATTTCCGCCTTGTAAATTTATAAACGTATTCACTCAAGTTTCCAAACTGTTCGAGTAATGTCTTTCAAAAGAAATCACTTCACTTTCACGAATAAGGATTTTAAAAGAGAATTTTCGAGTTATGAAAATCGGGTCCTTACAATATGGTATCAGAGCATATGTCAACTCTGCGGCCTAGGGTATGAACTTACATGCTTCTTTGTGAAATTTGTGTGAGTTAACTACTTGACTTATGGGCATTTTTGTTGACTATGTGGTAACGGTTGATGTGAAAGAAGATTGTTGAATTTCTTGCAGTAAGTGTTTGGTTGTGAAATGTTAGATGTGAATGAGGAGTTTGTGCTTTGATGTTGATATATGAGATGAACATGTATGTTTAAATGTTTGGAAATCTTGAATATATGTGAATCCCTTGTATGTTTGATGATGAAATACGAGTTATTTATGTGTTATTTTGAGTAAATGACTGACATCGTTGTTATTGGTGGAAATGAAGAGAGATCCTAAGGTTGGAGCAAATCGCAGAGGAGACTTTTAAAGTTACTCGGAACTGATCCCCAACGCTCACCAAGGTAAGGGATAAGTGTCTCTAAATCATACTTGTGGATATGAATGAGGTATGTGAAAGAGGTAAAGTGTTTGTAAGGATAAGTCTTTAATTTATGCATTATGTTGGAAAATGCGTGGCTTTTCTGTTATGGATAATGAATCAAAGGTGAGTCCCTTTGTCATTATGAACATATATGGGTATGTTGATAATGGGGAGAAGTGGATTTACGGTATATTTATTGGGGGAGTACCAATGGAAATAAGACTCAAAATGAAATCAATAAATTGTAAGTCACTTTGTAGTTACAGGCATATACACTATGCTGTAATGATGTCGGGTGCATTTATTGACTATTTATTGGGGGAGTACCAATGGAAATAAGACTCAAAATGAAATCAATAAATTGTAAGTCACTTTGTAGTTACAGGCATATACACTATGCTGTAATGATGTCGGGTGCATTTATTGGTGGAGTGTCAATGGAAATAAAACTCGGAGTAATGAAAGTCATATGCATGCTATAGGATATATAGTATGGGATGTATATTCTATAGGGTGAATATGAATGATGAGGAATGTGGATGTCACAATGAATGTCATATGCATGCTATAGGATATATAGTATGGGATATATATTCTATAGGGTGAATATGAATGATGAGAAATATGGATGTCGCAATGAATGTCATATGCATGCTATAGGATAGATAGTATGATATATATATTTTATAGGGTGAATATGAGTGGTAACATGGAAGATGTTGAGAAGGAAAGTAATATACATGCTATAGTATATATATAGTATGGGATATATATATATACACTATAGTGTGGATATGAATAATGAGAAGAACGATGTTTCGAATGAACGTAATATGCATACTATAGAATATATATTATGGAATATATATATTCTATAGGATGAATATGGATATCGTGGAAATAAATAGAAGAAGATATAAATGTTTGCATTTACGTAATTGTGTTTAAAAATTATATTAAAGCTTAATCATATTTGAAATGTGGATTATCATGTGATGTTAGTTTTGAACTAATGACTTACTCCCTTTTGTTTTGTGTGTTGTTTATGATAATCCCATTGTAGGTAAATGAAGGATTTTGAGAAGGAAGCTTTTGTGTTTATTAACTTATTTGTCTTTATTTGCTACTTGACGTTGTAGTTAATTTGATACATTATGGGATGACTGTAATTCCGTTTAGATTAATACGGATATGTGTAGTTATGGACTTTATAACTCTGGGAAACCCATAACTGGGTGTATGTGGTAAATGCTATTGAATGAATTATGTTTTTCCGCAACATAAATTTGTATGATAATAAAATAGGGTAAAGAGTATTTTCAAAGAGTGATACTTGAGAGTTTTAATGAAGGTGGCGACTGTATGTAAGAAAGGATTAAAATAAATGAAAAATTTTCAAGGGTAGAATTTCAGGTCCTTACAATATGGTATCAGAGCATAGTTAGTCCTGCAGCCTAGGGTATGGCCTTACTTGCTTCTTTGTAACTTATAATTGATGGGACTATGTGGTTTAAGTGAACTGTTGTGTGGTTATGTGCTGATTTGGCTGGTTTGAAAATTATCTTACTGACTAGTACATGAGTACAGGTACGCATGGCTGAAAAGGGAAGAGGAACGAGCCAAAATGTTCCCAATGATCTATTGGCACAGATGTTAGAGGTGCTTCAGGGCATGAATGAGAATTTACGAAATTTGAATCGGAGCGTGGCGCCAGGTCCAGGCTCTCTGTCCCAAAGTGGATTCGCTCTGAATGCTGCTGTTGAGTGGGTCCCAGGGATGGGGTGTAATAACATGAAGGCGGATGGAGTGGCGACCTCCAAATCCAATTCCCCCAAGAACTTTGGGCCTCAAAGAAACTTTGTGCACGGAAGGGGCAAGGGCAAGATGTTTCCTGAAGAGCAAAAGCCTTGTTTTCCACCTGCTGGCACTCGGAGGTACACATCGCATGGGCCGAGGACCCATGCAAATGCCGGAGGGTCACGGTTAAGCCCCCCCATCCTGGTGCAGCAAGTGTAACCGAAAACATGATGGAGGATCGTGTTCTGGAACGACAAATCACTGTTTTCGTTGCAAAGAGACCGGACATGTCAAGAGGTATTGTCCTATGGCATGGCAGAGTATGAATGCCATGGGGACTGGACGACCTCAATCTATCGGCAGAGTGGTTACCATGTGTGGTGCAGTGGCATCAGAATCGGATAGTCTGACCCGATGTGGGATGTATGAGGGGAAATGGAAGATGACCGGAAACCTTATGCGGCAACAACTAGACATCGTGACCGAAGTTTCCTAAGGTCTAGCCCACCTACTGTTCCCACCGAAGGGGTTTCTACTCCCATGTGCAACAAGTGCGGTAGACTTCATTATGGAAGTACGTGCCCGGGAAAAGGGAATGGATGTTTCCACTACAAGGAGTTTGGGCATATTAAAAGGTTTTGTCCCAAGCTGGATTAGAGACCTATTGTCATGCATGCTGAGGAGGCAAGGGACCACGGTCGGATGGTTGCCCCAAGTGGCGCAGGGACATCAGGTGTTGATGATCCGGCGAGAGGTAAATTGCATGGTGACAGGTATCCCCTTTAGTGTTGTTTAAATCGGGAGCGACACACTCCCTATATTTTCTGAATGTGTGAACCGACTGAGATGGTACACAAGTTGTTGTTTTCGACTTAGTTGTATCCACCCCACCCAGTGTACCGGTGGTAGATGTCGATGTGGATGTCTCAGCGTACGATTGGGGTAAATGGTAAAACCTTTACCATAGTGTTGAAATGCGCAATGATGTCCCAATTGGATTAATCCTGGAAATGGACTAGCGGTCAGCAAATCGTGTTATGTTTAACTGTGTGTAATTGTTGAGGTGAAGATTTAAAATCTTGTTGCAGTAATATGTATGTGTATGCTAAGGGATAAGACTTATACTGATAGTCGAGGAAAGAGGCTAGTCAAGTTACTTACCTCGTCAATGTGATGAATGCATTCGAATAGACGTGAAAATTTTGGCCTCGAATGATCGGTTCTTTTGCGGTAGGACATTGGCAATGCATGATATAGGGGTGGTGTACCTCAATTATATGCGTTGAATGTTGTATCGGCAAAAGTTGTATCTGTTTCGTGAACGTCAGTAATTGCGGTGTATGGGCGTGGTGTAACCATATGAGAGAAGGAGTTTTGGGTTGTGTTGAAATGATTATGCAAACTTTGTTTCATGAGTCGTGGATTCAAACCGTTTTCGAAAATCATTTTTGGTGAAACATAGCTTGTGGCTAAATAATGATTTAGTATCATGTTGGGAAATTTCGAAATTTTAGCAATCATATCTGATTAAGTATGAGGTTGTTAAAAGTTTGATGATATAAGATGCCCATGTATTTATGGACGTAATGCGAGTGGGTAAATAAGTTATATTTGCTAACGGAATTGGGGTGACCAAACCGAACGCAAGTTGTAGATTTGAGTGTTTGTCGACTTGCACTTACCGATTGGTAACAGGGTACCTAGTTTGGTGTGAATCAATGGTTTTATGGTTTCAGTTGAGGCTAGGAATCAGTAATTCTTTTCGACAATAATATTTGATGACGGAAATATTTGATGTAATTGGACAATTACTGGATAGTTTGTGTACAATGGATGAGACACTAAGAGTCTTATTGTGTAAGTATATTGTTGATTGAGTAAAATGAAATTGCGCTAGATTTTTGAGTGGAGATGAAACTAGCTAGTGTTTGATGGATGTTAAATGAGGCATTGGAGTGGATAAGGGATAAGGAGTTAACCATTCGCTGAATTGCGAGAGTGTTATAGGGATTCTTAACATAGATGAGGATGGTTAGCTGGATCAGTCCTAGATACCTATGGTTCTTGACGAATATAGGAAATATCTTTAGTCTGAATTATGGTTTAGTTCTCATGGTATTCGAGTTATAAGAGGCTGAGATCTTAATATTTAGACATTGATGAGTTAGTTCATGAATTGGTTTGGGGATATCACGATTTAGTGGTGTATGCCATCAGCGACCGATTAAGTAATCTTAATGGATTAGAGTATTGATTATGATTTCGGTTGGGTATCCTTGTGCCTAAGGTCTAGGTGATGATTTTATTTTCCGATTGTATGTTTAATTTTCGGGGACGAAAATTCTTATAAGAGGGGGAGGATTGTAACACCCTGAATTTTAGTCTTTAAAATGATAGTATCAGTCCTGGAAGTCTCGCTTGAGCGAGAGATTATCGCCTGAGCGAGATAGGATCACCTGGGAGTGTGAAATCCTGGGATATACTGGAGGATTCTCGCCTGAGCGAGAGTTGCCTCGCCTGGGCGAGAAATGGCAATTTGGGGCCGTTGACACTGTGAGATTCTCACTTGAGCGAGAATACCTCGCTTGAGCTAGAGGAAGCCTGTTGGGACTGTGAGATTCTCGCCTGAGCGAGAATCCCTCGCTTAAGCGAGAGCGTCAGATCTGAAATTTTAAAAAGGCGGGATTTTCTCGCCTGAGCGAGAAAGGGCTCGCTTGTGCGAGAACCCGACTACTGCTCTTTAAAATAGAAACCCCAAACACATTTTAGGGTTAGAACTTTGAAGAGAAGAGAGAAGGGAGAGCTTTTCAAGAGCAAAGAGCCTTATGACTCATCTTAGAGCTTGAAGAGAGGTAAACCTCTTGTTCCTAACTCTTCTTCTTCCTCTCTAACTTGTTTTGGGTATGTTGGATCTATTTTCAAAACATGAGAAACCATGGAAACTCATCCTTTAGAGTTATGGTTTGTTTTATGTTGTTTTTCTCTTGTAAACTCTTGATTTAGAGTTGATATTTTATGAATGGAAAGGTTTTGTGGGTTATTCATGAAAACCCCAAAAACCCCCAAAATGAAAATATAGGTATAAAGAGAAAGAGATGAAATGTTAGATGTGGATGAGGAGTTTGTGCTTTGATGTTGATATATAAGATGAACATGTATGTTTAAATGTTTGGAAATCTTGAATATATGTGAATCCCTGGTATGTTTGATGATGAAATACGAGTTATTTATGTGTTATTTTGAATAAATGACTGACATCGTTGTTATTGGTGGCAATGAAGAGAGATCCTAAGGTTGGAGGAAATCGCAGAGGAGACTTTTAAAGTTACTCAGAACTGATCCCCAACGCTCACCAAGGTAAGGGATAAGTGTCTCTAAATCATACTTGTGGATATGAATGAGGTATGTGAAAGAGGTAAAGTGTTTGTAAGGATAAGTCTTTAATTTATGCATTATGTTGGAAAATTCGTGGCTTTTCTGTTATGGATAATGAATCAAAGGTGAATCCCATTGTCATTATGAACATATATGGGTATGTTGATAATGGGGAGAAGTGGATTTACGGTATATTTATTGGGGGAGTACCAATGGAAATAAGACTCAAAATGAAATCAATAAATTGTAAGTCACTTTGTAGTTACAGGCATATACACTATGCTGTAATGATGTCGGGTGCATTTATTGACTATTTATTGGGGGAGTACCAATGGAAATAAGACTCAAAATGAAATCAATAAATTGTAAGTCACTTTGTAGTTACAGGCATATACACTATGCTGTAATGATGTCGGGTGCATTTATTGACTATTTATTGGGGGGGTACCGATGGAAATAAGACTCAAAATAAATCAATAAACTGTAAGTCACTTTGTAGTTACAGGCATATACACTATGCTGTAATGATGTGGGTTGCATTTATTGACTATTTATTGGGGGAGTACCAATGGAAATAAGACTTAAAATGAAATCAATAAATTGTAAGTCACTTTGTAGTTACAGGCATATACACTATGCTGTAATGATGTCAGGTGCATTTATTGACTATTTATTGGGGGAGTACCAATGGAAATAAGACTCAAAATGAAATCAATAAATTGTAAGTCACTTTGTAGTTACAGGCATATACACTATGCTGTAATGATGTCGGGTGCATTTATTGACTATTTATTGGTGGAGTGCCAATGGAAATAAAACTCGGAGTAATGAAAGTCATATGCATGCTATAGGATATATAGTATGGGATGTATATTCTATAGGGTGAATATGAATGATGAGGAATGTGGACGTCACAATGAATGTCATATGCATGCTATAGGATATATAGTATGAGATATATATTCTATAGGGTGAATATGAATGATGAGAAATATGGATGGCGCAAAGAATGTCATATGCATGCTATAGGATATATAGTATGGGATATATATTCTATAGGGTGAATATGAGTGGTAACATGGAAGATGTTGAGAAGGAAAGTAATATACATGTTATAGTATATATATAGTATGGGATATATATATATATACTATAGTGTGGATATGAATAATGAGAAGAACGATGCTTCGAATGAATGTAATATGCATACTATAGAATATATATTATGAGATATATATATTCTATAGGATGAATATGGATATCGTGGAAATAAATGGAAGAAGATATAAATGTTTGCATTTACATAATTATGTTTATAAATTATATTAAAGCTTAATCATATTTGAAATGTGGATTATCATGTGATGTTAGTTTTGAACTAATGACTTACTCCCTTTTGTTTTGTGTGTTGTTTATGATAATCCCATTATAGGTAAATGAAAGATTTTGAGAAGGAAGCTTTTGTGTTTATTAACTTATTTATCTTTATTTGCTACTTGACGTTGTAGTTAATTTGATGACGTTATGGGATGACTGTAATTCCGTTTAGATTAATACGAATATGTGTAGTTATGGACTTTATAACTCTGGGAAACCCATAACTGGGTGTATGTGGTAATATCATGTGGATTATCATGTGATGTTAGTTTTGAATGAATTATGTTTTTCCGCAATATAAATTTGTATGATAATATAATAGGGTAAAGAGTATTTTCAAAGAGTGATACTTGAGAGTTTTAATGAAGGTGACAACTGTATGTAAGAAAGGATTAAAATAAATGAAAAATTTTCAATGGTAGAATTTCGAGTCCTTACAGATGTCTTGTTGTGTGTTATTGATGAAGTGCTTGTTGAAAACTTCTTGTTGTAAAAATTTTGTTGAATTTATTGTGTAAGACCCTTGTTAGGGATTCTCTGGTGAAATTCTTGCTAAAAGTTTTTGGTTGGGAGCATCTTGTTGAAATTGTTTATGGAAAGTTTGTGATTGTGATTTTCCGGTTGGATTTCTTGGTGTGAAATTTCTTTTATCACTAAGATTTAGATAATTGAAAATGAATGATTGAAGTGTGAATTACGCGTTTAGTATAAACATATATGAGTGTGTTTATACTAAAGTGAGCGTAGATTTACGGAAATGGAAAATGTGTGTATTTTCTGGTTAGGCAAGGATGGAGTTGTGAATCATGCATTTAGTATAAACATATATGGGTATGTTTATACTAAAGTTGGCGTTGATTTATGGGAAAACGATTTATGGTAAAAATAATGAAATAAATCGTAAATCACTTTGTAGTTATAAGCATATATAGATTTGTTTGTAATGATGTCGGGTGCATTTACTGTTTATGTATTGGTGGAGTGCCAATGGAAATAAAACTCGGGAAATATATTGGTGGAGTGCCAATGGAAAAAAAAAAACGCGTGAAATGTATTGGTGGAGTGCCAATGGAACTAAAACTCGGAAAAATGTATTTGATGGGGTGCCAACGGAAATAAAACTCGTTTTTTAGCCGACCATGATTGGTTAGCAAGCTTTGGCTCAAGCAAATAAGCAAAACTCTGGCTTGAGTATATAAGCAAAACTTTGGCTTGAGTATATAAGCAAAACTCTGGCTTGAGTATATAAGCAAAACTCTGGCTTGAGTATATAAGCAAAACTCTGGATTGATTATATAAGCAAAACTCTGGCTTGAGTATATAAGCAAAACTCTAGCTTGAGTATACAAGCAAAACTCTGGCTTGAGTATATAAGCAAAACTCTGGCTTGAGTATACAAGCAAAACTCTGGCTTGAGTATATAAGCAAAACTCTGACTTGAGTATATAAGCGAACACTCTGGCTTGAGTATATAAGCGAACACTCCGGCTTGAGTATATAAGCGAACACTCTGGCTTGACTATATAAGCTAAACTCTGGCTTGAGTATATAAGCAAAACTCTGGCTTGAGTATATAAGCAAAATTGTGGCTTGAGTATATAAGCAAAACTCTGGCTTGAGTATATAAGCGAACACTCTGGCTTGAGTATATAAGCGAACACTCTGGCTTGAGTATATAAGAGAACACTCTGGCTTGAGTATATAAGTGAACACTTTGGCTTGAGTATATAAGCGAAACCCTGGCTTGGGTATATAAGAGAAACTCCGGCTCGAGTATATGTAGCAAGTTTTCAAAAGAAAAAGGGAACCTGTTTTAGCTCCTTAAGTGGTGTAGCGGTTTTGGCTCAAGTTATGTAGCAAAGAAAATGAATTTCAAAATGGTTTAATAACCTTGTTTCATTGTGGAATTGCCTACCCGGAGTGGCAGTGGACCATTGTGGAATTGCCTACCCGAAGTGGTAGTGGATTATCGTTTTATTGCCTACCCGAAGAGGTAGTGGATTATCTTTTGTGCATGAAACTTCTGGTCTGTGATGATTGACCGTTTGTAGTGGAATATTTGCAGTGCACGATATAGCAGTAATGAACTTAAATTAAATGCTTTGATATTGTGCTTTCAAAATTTGTGTCCATTTCATGTGCGTTAGTAATTGTTATACGTGATTGCAGTGTTATGGTGTAAGCATGTTTCTGTGTGTGTATTGTGGGGGCTCTCATGTCCTGGATGAAATGTAACTTCAGAAATAACTAGCTTTTGAAAATTTTGATTTGGGCAGTCGGTGTCGCATGAGAAAAGGGATTTTTAGTTATTTTGAAATGATTAGGAAAACCCTTTCTTCCACAAGAGGACTTCCATGAAACTTACATCTAATCTATTTTCCAAAATCGTTTTTCGAATGAAGTGTAATATTCGGCTAAGCATTGATTAAGTTTCATGTTGAAATCCGAATTTTTAACAACCTCATCTTGGATGAATGTGATGTGTTAAAAATCCTGTGAGGTAAATATGACCATGTGTTTCTAGATATGATGTAGACTTGAGCACGGGGTGCATTTCCATCATTGTATTTTGGGTATCCATATAAAACTCATGTTTTTGGATTGGATGTTCGTGAATGACAAAAATCAGTGGTATCAACGTATGCGATTTGAGTGGGTCTACGACCTCGTATGCCTAGCTGAAATTTATGAACTAGCAAATCTTATTAAACCGCATTCGTTGTAGTAGGAGTGTTTGGTTGAGTTGGATATTGACTTAGTGATTTTGATTGGTATGTGGAAGACTCCAAGAATCTTATTTGTCTAAATGCTGCTTGAATGAATATCATGTTTCTGTGATTGTAGCAAGTATAGATTGAAATGCTAGTGGAGATTTTTTGAGTGAATCGTGGTTATTTGCACGTATGCAATGAAAAGATGTTGTTTCCATCAAGCGGATGTCGATCTAGCTATTTCATCTCTAGGTGCGAGCTAGTACATCTTGGTAAACGATGATATGTAGTCTCACTTCGAACTAGGTTCGAGAATGTTGTGACGAATCTGACCGTATAGGTTGATCGTTTAGAACGATTGTTGTGATAATAGATCAGGGAGGTCTATTGTGAGGGAGAAAATACTCGAGAATCTTTAGTTTGGTTATAATAATTTTCTCTTGGTTGTCCTAATGTTTGACTTGAGTATTTGGGCTCTAGAAGAGTAGCCCATGATTGAGTCCCTGTGGTATCACTGTTGCGTGATATATACCCTTGCTTGTCGTATAAGCAATCTTAATGGTTTAGACGATTGAGTCTAAGTGTGGTCGAGTATATATTATGCCTAAAGGGTAGGCAATGATAATATCTTCCCGAGAGTAACCTAACAAAATTTAGGGGACGAAATTTCTTGTTAGGGGGGAAGGATTGTAACACCTCAATTTTTGTTTTTGGATTGATTGGAAAACTTAGGGTGTTGAGGTGCATGCTTGACCATTCTCTCGTGGACGAGGGGTCTCTCCTAAGCGAGGGACTCAACGTTTTAAGTTTGAGAAGTATAGGAACCTCGCCCAAGCTAAGAAGTGGTCGTTTGAGCAAAAGTGAAATCTTGAATGTAAGAACCGAAATTCTACCCTTGAAATTTTTTTCTCAAATTAGTTCAATTACATGCAATCTCTCCTATCTCACACTACCAATTTAAGGTCTTTACTTCAAATCTTATTTCCCTCTTCGCAGTCTATCTCATTATTAACATACAAAATCGTTCGACAGAAAAACATAATTCGCATTAATTAAACTTTGTAACCACCGCATATAACTAGCTATGGGTTTCCAAAATAACAAAAGCTACACATATCCAGAGTTACAGTCTCAAGTTTACAATTATATCTATATCGTTAGTTACATCATATTTCAAAATATCAACTATGCACTCATGTACAAAATAGTGCAAGTGAATAAATCCAAAATGTAAAGCTCCCTAAGACTCCCCAAAAATGAGTCCCACTCATGTCACCTGTTTATCTACAATAGGATTATCGATGACAAGTACAAAAACATACAAAGGAGTAAGTCATTAATTCAAATAAACATCATCATAAGATAATCCACATTAGAAATTGGGTTAGTAAACCATTTTTGAAATTCATTTTACTTTGCTACATAACTTGAGCCAAAGTCGCTACACCCCTAGGGGTTAGCTAAAAGCAGATTCTCATTTCCCTTTTTAAATAAAACACGCTTATATACTCAAGCCAGAGTTTTGCTTATATACTCAAGCCAGAGTTTTGCTTATATACTCAAACCAGAGTTTTGCTTATATACTCAAGCCAGAGTTTGCTTATATACTCAAGCCAGATTTTTGCTTATATACTCAAGCCAGAGTTTTGCTTATATACTCAAGCCAGAGTCGCTAACCATTCTTGGTCGGCTAAAAATATATTTCCTTTTCATTAATTTCACCATAAAACATTTCCGGTAAATCCACACCCACATTAGTATAAACACACCCATATATGTTTATACTAAATATGTGATTCCTAACTCAATCATCACATAGCCAGAAGTACCACATACTTTCTTTTCCGTAAATCTACGCCCACTTTAAAATAAAGACACCCGTATATGTTTATACTGAATGCGTACTTTACAACTCAATCATTGCATAATCAGAAAATACACATTTTCGATTCCAAATGCACAATTAAAGACTTATCCTTACCTCTGTGAGTGTTGGGTTTGGTTCTTGACAACTTCTCAAGTTGCACCGACACCGCCTCCAACCTTAGGATCTTTCCTCATCCCACCACATAACACAATGTTAGTCATTTATTCCAAATATCGCATAAACAACTTATATTGCATCATTTAATCATATAAAATATTCATCATAAGTATTCAACCATCTAAAACATGCATAATCATCTCATATTCTAATATTTGGAGGTAAACTCATCTTCTACCTCTAGCATTTTACTCATTCTCTCCTTTTACCACATTTTCACTTTTAGGGTTTTGGGGTTTTCATGAATCAACCCACAACCCTTTCCATTCTTGAGATACCATCTCTATACCAAGAGTTTACAAGGTAAGAATGACATAAAATGAATCATCACTCAAAAGGATGAGTTTCCATGGTTTCCTTCATTTTTTAGAAGAGATCCAACATACCCAAAATAAGTTTTAAAGAGAAGAAGAGAGTTAGAATCTAGAGTTTTACTTCTTCTCAAGCTCTTAGATGAGTATCCAAGCTTTTTGTCCTTGAAAAAGCTCTCTTCTCTCACTCTTCTTCTTTTCTAAACCCTAGATTGTGTTTAGGGGTTTCTCATTAAATGATGTCTCGTCGGGTTCTCGCTTAAGCGAGAAAATCCTGCCCATTTTAAAAACTCAAATCTGACCCTCTCGCTCAAGCGAGGGATTCTGCTCAAGCGAGAATCTCACAGTGCCAACAGCCCCAAAATGATATTTCTCGCCCAGGCGAGACAACTCTCGCTCAGGCGAGAATCTTCCAGTATACTCCAGGATTTCACCCTCCCAGGTGAGCCTCTCTCGCCCAGGCGAGAATTTCTCGCTCAAGCGAGGATCCTCCAGTATAGCCCAGTATTTCACCCTCCTAGGTGAGTCTGTCTCTCGCTCAAGCGAGAATCTCTCGCTCAAGCGAGGATCTCAGGACTGATACTATAATTTTAAAGGCTTAAAATTTAGGGTGTTACAATCCTCCCCCTCTTATAAGAATTTTCGTCCCCGAAAATTGAACATACCTTGATTCAAACAAATGAGGGTAATCCTCCCTCATTTCTTGCTCAACTTCCCAAGTAGCGTTTCCTTCGTCCACTTGGCTCCACAACACTTTCACCACAGGAATCTCTTTGCCCCTCAACCTTTTGATACTGGTGTCCATGATTCTCACCGGCAACGTCGCAAAAGTCAGGTTATCCTTCAACTCTATCTGGTTCTACTCAATCACATGAGATGTATCTCCAACATATTTTCTCAATTGAGACACATGAAACACATTGTGGAGATTCAACAACAACGGTGGTAAGGCAATACGATACTCTACCAGCCCAATCCTCTTCAGTATTTGATAAGGCCCAATAAATCGCGGAGTTAGCTTACGAGATTTCAACACCCTACCAATTCCGGTAGTCGGGACTACTCTCATGAAAACATGATCTCCCTCCTTAAATTCAAGAGGTTTCCGCCTCTTATCGTAGTAGCTTTTCTGCCGACTCTGGGCGATTCTCATATTCTCCCGGATTTTCTTGATCTTATTCGTCGTCTCTTGAACCAGTTCGGGCCCCAATATCAAGTTCTCCCCAGTTTCAAACCAACTCACTGGAGTTCGGCACTTCCTACCATACAACGCCTCATAAGGTGCCATCCCAATACTCGAATGGAAGCTATTGTTGTAGGTAAATTCGATTAACGGCAACATGCCATCCCAACTCCCTGGTTGTTCTAAGACACAGGCCCTCAAAAGGTCCTCCAATGACTGTATTGTACTTTCTGATTGACCGTCCGTTTGTGGATGATAAGCTGAACTCAACTTCAACTTAGTTCCCAAAGCGGTTTGCAAACTATTCCAAAAGTTTGAAGTGAAACGGGGGTCCCTATCCGACACAATGCTTGACGGTATTCCATGCAAGCGAACAATTTCTCGGATATACAGTTCTGCCAATCTCTCCAAAGAGTACCTCATGTTCATAGGCAGAAAGTAAGCAGATTTAGTTAACTGATCCACGATCACCCATATCGAATCATATCCTCTCTTAGTCTTCGGAAAACCAGACAAAAAATCCATGGAGATACTATCCCACTTCCAAACGGGAATTTCTAGGGATTGTAATTCTCCCGCTGGTCGCTGATGCTCAATCTTAGCCCTCTGACATACCAAACAACTCGAGACATACAAGGCCACATCCCTTTTCAACCCAGACCACCAAAACAGTGTTTTCAAATCTTGATACATTTTCGTGGTTCCCGGGTGAAACTCAGTTTACTCTTATGGGACTCCTCTAAAATATCCCTCCGTAATTGATCATTACGAGGCATGCACACCCTCCCTTTGTAACGTAACATTCCACTAGGGTCCATTGTGAAATTGATATCCTTACCACTCAGCATCAGATCCCGTTTATCCATTAGCTCACTATCCTCAACTTGCATTGTCCGGATTTGTTCAAACAACTCATTTGTGATTTATTGATGAAGTGCTTGTTGAAAACTTCTTGTTGTAAAAAGTTTATTGAATTTACTGTGTAAGACCCTTGTTAGGGATTCTCTGGTGAAATTCTTGCTAAAAGTTTTTGGTTGGGAGCATCTTGTTGAAATTGTTTATGGAAAGTTTGTGATTGTGATTTTCCGGTTGGATTTCTTGGTGTGAAATTTCTTTTATCACTAAGATTTAGATAATTGAAAATGAATGATTGAAGTGTGAATTACGCATTTAGTATAAACATATATGAGTGTTTTTATACTAAAGTGAGCGTAGATTTACGAAAATGGAAAATGTGTGTATTTTCTAGTTATGCAAGGATGGAGTTGTGAATCACGCATTTAGTATAAACATATATGGGTATGTTTATACTAAAGTGGGCGTCGATTTACGGGAAAACGATTTATGGTAAAAATAATGAAATAAATCGTAAATTACTTTGTAGTTATTATTATATATGGATATGTTTGTAATGATGTCAGGTGCATTTACTGTTTATGTATTGGTGGAGTGCCAATGGAAATAAAACTCGGGACTTGTAACATCCTAATCTCCTTTTTCTTAAGCATAGTAAAATTTAGTGAGTTTGGGAGTTGCTGGACGTTTCTTGCTTGAGCGAGAGGGCCTCGCCCAAGCGAGAGGATCATGGTTGCTCCCAGGATTTCTCTCGGATTCTCGCCTAAGCGAGAGACATCTCGCCTAAGCGAGAGGAATGTTGCAGAGGCCGGAGGATTCTCGCCTGAGTTGGAGCTGGCTCGCTTAAGCGAGAGAGAGATTGTGAGGCTGGTGGATTCTCGCCTGAGCGAGGCTCCCTTGCTTGAGTGAGAGCCTCAATGTTTGAAATTTTAAAAAGGCGGTGGATTCTCACTTGAGCGACATGTTCTCGCTTGAGCGAGATTCTAAAAGTCTGAACCCTAAAATAGGACCCCAAACACGAAAAGGGGTAGACTTTTTCGGAGAAAAGAGAAGGAGAGGCGATTTTCAAGGCAAGAGCTCGTGTAGAGGCTAAGAGAAGCTAGATAAGAGGTAAATCTCTTGATTTTAACACTCATTCTTCTTTTGAAACTCATTTTGGGCATTTGGGTATCTTCTCTTGGTATGGAAAACTACATAATCTTCTCTTTTGAGTTGTGGTTCGTCTTTATCTAGCTTTTTCTTTGAAAACTCGTGGTTTAGAGTTTGTATTCGGAAATGGGGATGATTGGGGGTTGATTCATGAAAACCCCAACAACCAAAAGGAAAATGATGTGGAAAGGGGAAAATGTTAGATTAAGAATGTTGTTTATCGGTTTTAGTGTTGAGTAAAAGTGAGTATGTATGTTTTACATGCTTGAAATTCCTAATAAAGAAGGTTTTTAAAACCATTGAAAATATGAACCACTTTTATGATTGAATATGTTATGTGAGTTGTTTATATGATATTGTGAATAAATGACTGATTATTATTGTTGTGTGATGGGAATGAGGAAAGATCCTAAGGTTGGAGGATGTGACGGAGGGACTTGCAAAGTTACCAAAAATAAACCCCAACGCTCACCAAGTTAAGGATAAGCATTGTATTATAATTCATGAAACATAGATATGTGTTTTCATTTGGATGCCTCACCGGAAATAAGGTGTGGAAAGATATAAATGTTGAATGTCTTGCCCTAAGTGGTATTGTATTGAATGTCTTGTCCTAAGTGG
The DNA here is from genome assembly GCA_009771035.1 of Lupinus albus. Lineage (NCBI taxonomy): Eukaryota > Viridiplantae > Streptophyta > Magnoliopsida > Fabales > Fabaceae > Lupinus > Lupinus albus. The sequence goes on along the minus strand of CM020019.1, from coordinate 11,330,686 downwards.
TATTGTATTGAATGTCTTGCCCTAAGTGTTATTGTATTGAATGTCTTACCCTAAGTGGTATTGTATTGAATGTTTTGCCCTAAGTGGTATTGTATTGAATGTCTTGCCCTAAGTGGTATTGTAATGAATGTCTTGCCCTAAGTGGTATTGTATTGAATGTCTTGCCCTAAGTGGTATTGTAAATATTGTTAGGGTGCCAGTCAATCAGAGTATAACACCTAGAGGGGGGAGGTGAATAGGTGTGAGCGGTTAATATGTCCGCTTTTCGATTTCATGCGTATAGAATCAAGAATCGCATAAATATTCAGTAATAATCGATTAACAGAAAATACAATCGATTAATTGAAACATATTTATTCCATTAAAGAATTGAAATAATCGATTATCTGGAGCAGAAAAACCAGAAACAATAGCTATGTAAAATGGTTTCTCGGTAAACAAGCTATTCATGAATCATGCAATTTCTCACTAGAATATCACAAACAGCACACAAATTTTTTACAGATATCAAATACTCAATCTTTATGAATAAAGATTCAATCTTTCAAGTTAAAGAATGCAAGATACTTAATATGCTTGAAATAGTAAAAGATAAGGGAAAGAGAAAGAAGATCAAGAAATTTTATCCTGGTTCATTTGCCTGTCCACTGGCAAACTACATCCAGGCTTCTCCTTCCGATATTGGGAGATTTTCTTCACTATATTTGAAAATGTTTTTTACACTCACACTTCCAAATTGAGCCTTTCCTACTTGCTATGCGAATCCTATTTCGCCAAGCCTTGACTTCCCTACGTTCGAAAAAGGTTGCCAATATTGCTACTCGATGCGCCAAACAAGATACTCAGTGAAGACTATATCCAACCAACCGCAGCTAGCCGATATTACTTACAAACCTTAAAGATTTAGAACCAAAAGTACAAGAAACAAGATTTTTGCAAGAAACTCTTAAAGAAGAGTTCTTTGGCTTACACATGCCACTAACAACCCAAAAGATGATTGACTCACACTCACTCACAGGGGTATGAGAAATCAAAGGATTGAAATACAGATTAGTGCACTCAAACTTTGCACAAGTATGAAAAAGCTTTTGTTTTCGCAAAACAAGAAACCAAGAATGCTTTTCACAAAGTAAAGGTTTTTCTCTCAAGGTGTGACACCCTAAATTGAAGGTCATTAAATTATAGTATTAGTCCTGGGAATCTCGCTTGAGCGAGAAAGGTGTCACCTAGGCGAGAGTGGCTCACCTGGGTGAGTGAAATACTGGGCTATACTGAAGGATTCTCGCTTGATCTAGAGGATCCTCGCTTGAGCGAGAGTGGTCTCGCCTGAGCGAGAGTTGTCTCGCCTGGGCGAGAAATGGCACTCTGAAGCTGCAGAGGCTGTGAGATCCTCGCTTTTGCGAGAGGACTCTCGCTTGAGCGAGAGAGTCAGATCTAAAATTTTAAAAATGCGGGATTTTCTCGCTTGAGCGAGAACCCGACGATTTCACTTTAAAATTGAAACCCTCAAACACTTTTAGGTTTAGAACTTGAGTGAGAAGAGAGAAGGAGGTAATTTTGGGAGAAGGACTCGTGGGAATCATCTAAAAGCTTGAGAAGAGGTAAATCTCTTGATTCTAACTCTCCTTCTCCCTTTCAAACTCGTTTTGGGTGTATGGGATCTCTTCTCAAAATGTGTGAAACCATGAAAATTCTTCCTTTTGAGTTATGGTTCGTTTTATCTAGTTTCTCTCTTGTAAACTCTTGGTTAAGAGTTGGTATTCCAAGACTGGAGAAGGTTTGTGGGTTGATTCATGAAAACCCCAAAACCCCCAAATGTGAACATGAGTAAAAAGGGGGATGGGTGAAATGTTATATGTAGAATATGAGAATGTATTCTAATGTAAAATAGAAGATAAGTATGCATGTTTTAATGTTTGGAAACTTCTAATGAAAGTAGTTTTGGAAACATTGGAAATATGTGAATATCATATATGTTTGTAGATGTAATGAGTTGTATGTATATTATTGAGAATGAATCACTGACTGTTTTTGTTATTTGGGGGGATGAGGAAAGATGCTAAGGTTGGAGGAGGTAGCGAAGGAAACTTGTAAAGTTACGCAAACCGACCCCAACACTCACCAAGGTAAGGATAAGTCTTTAACTTGCGCAATTGCAATGGAAGATGTGTGGATTTTCTGGTTGTGAAAATGATCAAGTTACGAGTCGGTTATTTATTATAAACATATATGGGTATGTTTATAATAATGGTTGCGTGGATTTACTGTTTATGAATTGATGGTGTATTAATGAAAAGAAAACACGTTTTTAGCCGACCATGATGGGTTAGCGACCTTGGCTCAAGTAATGTAGCAATGTATGAGTTACCTTGTGGTAACTGTTGGGTATACCATAGAACAATTAACACCTAGAGGGGGGTGAATAGGTGTGCGCGGAAGCAATTAACACTTTTTCGGGTAAATGAGAAATTCTAAAAATACCCCAGGTAATCGATTAAAGATTCACTTAATCGATTAAATCGATTTGCTATTAATCGATTAAAGACAGGTTTAACCGATTAACCTGATTCTTGCGTTCTTGGAAAATAGGCTTTCTTGCAAGAAACGTTACAATCTTTTCAATCAAGAACAAATGCAATCTACTCAAAGAATTAATGCTAATGTATAAACAGATTCAAGAACATGCACTAAATTCAATAAGCAAATCAATTAAACATATAAAGCACAAAATGATTGAAAAGTAAACAGATAAGGGTTCAAGAAAACTTGACACGACGATTTTATCCTGGTTCGTTTGCCTGTCCACTAGAAAACTACATCCAGGCCTCCCCTTCTGATCTTGGGAGATTTGCTGCACTATATTTGAAAATATGTTCTTTACACACACACTTCCAAATTGAGCCTTTCCTACTTGCTATGCGAATCCTCTTTCGCCAAGCCTTGACTTCCCTCCGTTCGCAAACGGTTGCCAATCTTGCTAATTGATGCGCCAAACAAGATACCCTGTGAAGACTATACCAAGCCAACCGCAGGTAGCTGGTATTACAACCTAACTCCTAAACCTTAGAGATTACAACATAACCGTAGCTAGGATTTTATCACAAAAATCGTCAAATAGCTCAAGTTACAAAAGCACCTAAGATGTGCAAATATGAAACAGTAAAACCACTAAGAACCCAACGAAGAAATCTCACAAAGACTCAAAGAACTAAGTATGATTGATGCTTGGCTTTTCTTCACGAAAGAATATGAAAGATTAAGCCCAAAAGAATGATTCTTGAAAAATCTATCTCTCTTTATGCAATGCAAGAAAACTTAAAGAAACTTTTTCACACACAAAGAACCTCTCTCTAATGATATGAAAGATAAGCTCAGGGAATTCTACAAATTTGTGATTTTCGAAATTGGAAAAAGTTGGAAAAAGTTGTGAGAAAGTTATGAACATTTGGGAAAAAGTAAGCTTTTATAGAAAATTGTTTTTACTACAGATAATCGATTAAATCGTCACTTAATCGATTAACGACAGTTAGAAATCCAAAATTTCAGCTTCTGCAAGTCCATTTAATGGATTAAATCCAGACTTAATCCATTAACTGGTTCCCAAGTTCATTTAATCAATTAATAGAATTTTTAATCGATTAACTGTGTTAAAAAGTGTTTTCTTGATGCATGATGAACCTTCTACATGATGTGTATATGCATGATACATGATTTTGAAAATATATGAGATATACTCAATTTTAATGCACTTAAAATCATGTTATCATATGTAAATGCATGAGCATGTGAATCATTTATGAATGTATGCAAGTCTCATTTTAGTTAGATTAGTTATATTCAATTTTAGACTTTGTGAGACTTCCATTCTAGGTTCACCAAGCCTAGACTCTACCCAATCAAACATAGACTCTATAAATATAAAACTCTAAGCCCAAGTCTTCTTGAGTGATGTTGAGTCTTGACCTTGTTGTTTGTTGAGTTGCATATGTCATATGTCTTCAAGTTTGCTTTGTCTTATCCTTGTCCTTTCTTTGACTTCTCTTTGTCTTCACTTTGTCTTGACTTTATCTTCATTAAAACAACAGAGTGATGCATTTTGTATTTCAATCTCCCCAATGTAATGATGCAGGATTGAAATCTCAATCTCCCCCTTTTTGATGATGACAAACCATTATAGATCATAATACAAACCATTGTGATCTTGGATAAACACTTGTGTTTATATTTGTTTGAAGGCTTGATGACAATCAACTTAGTTTTGTGATTGCTATGAACATTGATGTTGTAACACCTTAAATTTTAGTCTTTAAAATTATAGTATCAGTCCTGGAAGTCTCGCTTGAGCGAGAGATTCTCGCCTGAGCGAGAAAGGATCACCTGGGAGGGTGAAATCCTGGGCTATACTGGAAGATTCTCGCCTGAGCGAGAGTTGCCTCGCCTGGGCGAGAAATGGTAATCTGGGGCTGTTGACACTATGAGATTCTTTTTTTTAAAAAAAACAGTGTAATCGATTACACAATCCTGGTAATCGATTACATGCTGATAAACTAATCAGACCTGTGTATTTTACATGATGTAATCGATTACACTATACTCGTAATCGATTACAACATATTAAAAGCATCAGATATGTGCATTTTTAACTGATGTAATCGATTACACCATATGGTAATCGATTACATTTATTCGCTGAGCGAGAATTGCTCACTGTGAGATTCTCGCTTAAGCGAGAACCCGACGACTGCTCTTTAAAAATAGAAACCCCACACACATTTTAGGGTTAGAACTTGAAGAGAAGAGAGAGAAGGGAGCTTTTCAAGAGCAAGGAGCCTTAGGACTCATCTTAGAGCTTGAGAAGAGGTAAACCTCTTGTTTCTAACTCTTCTTCTTGTTAGGATATATGGCTACCTAAGAGGGGGGTGAATTAGGTGTAGAGACTTAAATTCAATATTTCTACTTTTATTTTAAAACTTTGCAAGTTTAAATAGAGTTTTTCTATCAGCGGAAGTAATAAACAAAATAGTTGAGTAAAAGTAGAAGATAGTGCAAAATGTAAAAAGTTAAGGGAAGAGAAGATCACACCAAGATGTATACTGGTTCACCTTCAATTTGAAGGCTACGTCCAATCCTTCTTGTTACCAAGAAGATTTTTCCACTATTGCAAGAACCAATGATACACCTTCTTCGTCTTCTTCCAAGACTACTCACCTATTCCACTAGGCACTAACACCGTTCTTCACAATATACTGCACTTCACCACCACACTTGGTGAAATGTTTACAAGACACTAACTTGTATTCTTAAGATAGTTTTTACAAGGCTTTTTAATAAGTGACTCTCTAATAGTAATTGAAACTTTAAGGAATGAATCACTCACTAAATGATCACTTAAATTAGAATCAAATAACTTGGATAAAGGCTTTTGTTTGTGCTTAAGACTTTGAATAATTTCCAGAATTGGAAAGATATGAAAATTGATATCAAAGTCTTAACACTTATGAATGAATGACAAAAATTATGAGAACTTTTTGACTTTGTGAGTATGAAAGTTGTATTCAGAATTCTTATCAAAAAACAAGTCATAGAACACCTATTTATAGTGTTTAATCCGTGCACATGAACCAGTATGAGTTTGTGAAAAGTTAAGAGCTACATCAGTTCATTCAAAACAGAACCAATATACTGTTCTGGTATGTGTAATCGATTACCATATGGTGTAATCGATTACACCAGTTAAAAATTTCAAAAACAAACTCAACGGATTGATGTAATCGATTACCAAACATTGTGTAATCGATTACAATGTGAAAAAATGCACGTATCTGATGCTTTTAATATGTTGTAATCGATTACGAGTATAGTGTAATCGATTACATCATGTAAAAATTTAAAATACAAAACTCAACGGATTTATGTAATCGATTACCATACATGGTGTAATCGATTACAATGTGAAAAACGTATATATCTGGTACTTTTAATATGTTGTAATCGATTACGAGTATGGTGTAATCGATTACATCATAGAAAATGCACAGGTCTGATGAGTTTATCAACCTGTAATCGATTACCATAGTAGTGTAATCGATTACACTGTTTAAAAACATAACACTTATGCTTTAGTGCAAATGATCTTGGTTTTATGCATGAGTTTTTCAGAATTTAGCCTTTATCGTATAGTTAAGAGATTTTAAGATTAAGTATCGTTTTACCTAGAAGACTTAGACTACACATATGAGCTTCTTTGACTTTTGATTTGCTAGTCTTCTTTTTGCATTTGATGACATAGTGAGCATCATCAAAACCTTAGCCATAGGTTAGGAAAGATCACCATCTTCACAATCTCCCCCTTTTTGATGATGGCAAACTATGTCTTGACAGTTGATTCATGTTTAGTAGTTCTCCCCCTGTCTTTAGGTCTTATTGCATATCTTTGTGAAAATATTTTATGCCTGAAATATATTTGAACAAACGAAACATACCCTTTTCTCCCCCTTTTGACATTATCAAAAAGGAGACTAGGAATAACAGATTAAGCATAATAATGAATGGATAATATGCAGAAAATTATTCATAATTTAACTTAATTCTTTTTCAGCCAAAATACCAAGCTCTTTCCTAATTTTGAAAAATGGTTCTTTTCCTAAAGGCTTTGTGAAAATGTCAGCCATTTGTGCATGTGTGTCAACAAACTTAAGTTCAACATCCTGCTTAAGAACATGGTCTCTTAGAAAGTGATGTCTAATGTCTATATGTTTTGTTCTAGAGTGCATTATAGGATTCTTAGAGATATTAATGGCACTTGTATTGTCACACAAAATGGGAATGCAGCCTATGTCAATACCATAGTCACACAATTGTTGTTTTAGCCACAAAACTTGGGCACAACTGTTAGCACAAGTTGTCCTCATCAAAACCAAGTCATATAAGGAGAGCTTTCCAAAGTGTTCCTCTTGACATGCACACTTTCAATCTCCCCCTTTTTGATGATGACAAACTCCACATCAAATGTAAATAGCTTGAAGATTGTGTTGGCAAGGTTGATATGATGCGCAAATATCGGAAGCTGTTATTACGATCAACGTGCACAATCAGAAAACAACAAAACAACCTTTCTCCCCCTTTTGACATTATCAAAAAGATAACCCAGGTCAAAGAAGAGGCAGAGATATGAGTAATGCATAAAACACAGTTAATGAGTTAATATTGGGATATAACAATTAACCTGTTTTACGTTAAAGAGGATTAAACAAGTGCGCAAGTTTATACAACAGAGATAGCCAAACAAGTAAAGTAAACGGCATACGAGATGAACCATATCAAGGCAGAAAATCTCATACGATCAAGAACCATACACATGAACATAGTAGGCTATTCGACATAATTATAAAATAGCATAAAGAGTAACAATGTTTAGCAGCCAGATAAACCAGAAAACGTCAATTAACAAAATAAAAGAGGCACGCAACAGAAATACTAGAATCCATAACAGTATCTAAATCCAAAGAGTGCCAAAAAGAAGAAATAAACCTAAGGTAAGATATCCTAGGTCTAAAGTCTTCTAAGCTAAGGTTGAGGTGGAGGATGAGGATCGTCAGTGTGATCAGCAGAAATGACAATGTTCTGATCTCCCCTGATAAGCACAGATAGCTTCTGAAATTCTGAAAAAAACAAGGCATTCTGAGCTTCAGCGGTAGATTGAATCAGATTCCTCAACTCCCGAAATTGGTTGTCCAAATACGCAGTTTGTCGCTCCTCATACTGTTCCATACCAGCATAGTATGAGTCTTTTAGTCCTTGGAAGTGAAGATCCATACGGTTGTTAAGCCGTTGCTCCATAGCTTCCAACTGATCGAAGCCAAACGCAGAGTTCTGAGGTGCTGATCCAGAAGGCTCCCCCTGAGTTGTAGCATGCTGATTATCTGTGCCATCCTGATTATCATCATCAGATAAATCCAGACCAAAAGTGGTGTAGTCCTCTTGGTATTGCCAAGTACTACCATACTTGTATATACCCATCTTATGTATGAGGCTTTCACCAACCAGATGATCCTTGTCGGTATATTCAACAATGATAGTATCGGAAACGTCAATGCGCAAATAGTCAACGATGTGTGAGATGAAGATACTGTAGGGAAGCAGCTTCGACTGAGATAAAGATACACTGTTCATAATTTTCAAGATCTCCTTAGGCCAATTAATCATCACATTATTCTTCACTGCATACATGAAACGTAAATCATTCACAGTAGGCTGTGCGTGATTTGTGTTCCTCTGTACTAAGATGTAAGCAATAATGTAGTGTAGCAGCCTGTTCTCAACAGAAAGTGACCCAGCTTTGGTCAGTTGACCCTGAATGTATAAATGAGGGCCTCTTAGAAAAGACTTATAGACTTCAGTAGGATCAAAATTTTCCTTTACCCAGGAACAATCTCCTATACTATATCCAGAAGAAGATAAACCACCGACATTCATGAAAATTTCATCGTTGAGTTCAAACAAATTGCCAGAAATCATTGACCAATATTTTCCATCCTTATATCTAAAATTAGCATAGAATTCCCTAACAAGAGCAGGGTAGACTTGTCCCTTTAATTCCATGAACTGAATAGTTCCCTGAGCTTCCATGTCATGCGGGAAGCTAAAGTTCTGTTCCGCTAACCAAGTTAAGTCAACATACCGTATATATGTAGGTTTCCGACCTTGATATTTCGCCATACGGGTTTCTTGCAAAATAAGTGAATAGTAGGGGTCACCACGGTCCCGAGCGGAAGACGAACCGACCTCTCGTCTTCGTACACGAGTGGCTGATGTTTTGACCCTTTTAGGACGACTTTGCTCCATAATGTGGCAGAAACCGAAATGGCAGTGAGAGGTCAAATATGGGTGTAGTCAAACCTAACCTAGGTTATGTTTAGTGGAACCTTGGAGATGTGATATAATGAGGATGAAGAGATATGATTCCTTGATGGTTTTAAGAGGGTTAGGAATAGGTGTTTCTACTTTTGATGCACTTTGGATTAGTTGTGTTATAGATTTAGAATCTCAAAGCAGAAAAGAGAAAGTGAGAAAGCCAGAAAAAGTGTGAAACCGAGCTACTGTTTGCCTTTATAAAACTGGTTTTAATCGATTAACGGGCAGAGTTAATCGATTAATCAGTGTGAAATTTCGAATTTTTTGAAAGAACTGATGCCCAGGTAATCGATTAAGTGAAAATGTAATCGATTACTTATAGTAGTATTTCGAATTTTCAAGCAACTGATGCCCAGGTAATCGATTAATTGAATATTTAATCGATTACGCATAGTAAAAAAAATTTTCAGGCAGTAAAATGGTTTCAACTTCTTAAGGCTTTGGCATGCAATGTGACAGATTTATTTAAACATTCAGAATCACAAAAAAAATAATAATCAAGAGATATACTTTTGCAATAAAACAAATATCGAAAAGCTAAAGAAACAAAGGCATAGAGAAACTAGACGATGATGTAAACACCTAAACAATTTTAATCAAGATATTGTTCATCAAGAATTCCAAGTTCTCTCCTTAGAACAAAGAAAGTATCCCTGGGAAGGGGCTTGGTGAAAATATCAGCTAATTGTTTAGAAGTTTCAACAAATTCAAGAACGCAGTCACCTTTTTGTACATGATCACGCAGAAAATGATGTCTAATTTCTATATGCTTAGTTCTAGAATGCAAGACGGGATTCTTGGAAAGGTTTATGGCACTTGTGTTATCGCATTTAATAGGGATCTTTTCAATATTAAGACCATAGTCCTTGAGTTGCTGCTTCATCCAGAGGATTTGAGCGCAACACACACCAGCGGCAATGTATTCCGCTTCGGCGGTGGACAAAGCAACACAAGCTTGCTTTTTGCTGTGCCATGCTACTAATGAACTCCCCAACAAGTGACAAGTACCACTAGTGCTTTTCCGATCCAATTTACATCCGGCGAAATCGGAATCGGAATAACCTACCAAGGATAATGAGGCATCCCGAGGATACCATAATCCCATGTTAGTTGTTCCTTTTAAGTATCTCATGATTCTTTTAACAGTTGTAAGATGTGATTCTTTAGGAGATGATTGAAATCTAGCACACATGCATACGCTAAACATGATATCAGGCCTACTTGCAGTTAAGTAAAGTAAAGACCCAATAATTCCTCGATACTTTGTTACCTCTATAGTTTTTCCTTTTTCGTCCTTATCTAGGTAGCAAGCAGATGCCATAGGAGTGGAAGCTTCCTTACAATTGTTCATCTCAAATTTCTTGAGCAGCTCTTTGCAATATTTTGTCTGATGGATGAAAATTCCACTTTCTAGTTGCTTTATCTGAAGTCCTAGAAAGAACGTAAGTTCTCCCATCATAGACATTTCGAACTCCCCCTGCATCATCTCAGAAAAATCCTTACACAAAATATCATTAGTAGATCCAAAAATTATGTCATCTACATAGATTTGCACAAGTAATACAGAGTTTTCTGATTTACGAATAAAAAGCGTTGTGTCAACCAAGCCTCTTTCGAACCCTTTTTCTAAAAGAAAGGTACTAAGTCTATCATACCAAGCTCTAGGAGCTTGTTTGAGACCATAGAATGCCTTTTTAAGTTTATAAACATGGTTCGGATATTTAAAATTTTCAAAACCAGGCGGTTGGTTAACATAAACTTCTTCTTGAATATAGCCATTCAAGAAGGCGCTTTTTACGTCCATCTGAAATAATTTGAAGTTCATAATCGATGCAAAGGAAAGTAGCATCCTGATGGCCTCTAATCTGGCTACAGGGGCATAGGTTTCGTCATAATCGATACCTTCCTCCTGGTTGTAGCCTTGGGCCACCAAGCGTGCTTTATTTCGAATGATCAAGCCTGATTCATCAAGCTTGTTTCTGAAGACCCATCGAGTACCAATCACAGGATGATCTTTAGGTTTAGGGACCAAGTCCCAAACATTATTGCGTTCGAACTGGTTTAGCTCTTCTTGCATAGCTATACCCCAGTGCACATCCTCAATGGCCTCATCAATGGTCTTAGGCTCAATTTGAGATACAAAAGCTACGAAGTTACAGAAGTTTCGTAAGGAACTACGGGTTACCACTCCCGTAGATATGTCACCTATTACTTTGTCGATCGGGTGAGCTTTCTTGGTTTTCCACACAACTGGCATATCTGAATGCTCCTGAGATTTGTTTTGACATTCTTCATCGGTTGCTTCTACATTATCCATGTTTTTTGAGTATGCTTCTTCCAAAGCACCTGCAACATCATCAGATACAACCTTTCTCTTCTCTTTTGGAGAAGATTCATCAAACTGTACATGGATAGACTCTTCAACTTGCATAGAATACTTATTAAAAATTCTGAACGCTTTGCTATGAATCGAGTATCCCAAAAATATTCCCTCATCGGCTTTTGAATCAAATTTTCCTAAAGCCCGCTTTCCATTATTTAATATAAAACATTTGCAACCGAAAGCGTGAAGATGGGATATGTTTGGTTTACGGCCTTTTAATAGTTCATAAGGAGTTTTATTCAAATTAGGCCTTAACAATACTCGATTTATAACATAACATGCAGTATGAACTGCATCTGCCCAGAAATATTTGGGGGTATTTCTTTCATTAAGCATGGTTCTTGCTAATTCTTCTAGCACACGATTTTTCCTTTCAACAACTCCATTTTGTTGTGGAGTGCGAGGAGCAGAGAACTGATGCATAATGCCATGCTTATCACAGAATTTGTCGAACTGAAAGTTCTCAAATTCTCCCCCATGATCACTTCGTATATATACTATTTTCAGGTTAAGTTGGTTTTGGATTTGCTTGGCAAGATTTTTAAAAGAGTTGAAAGCGTCGCTTTTAGCAGATAAAAATAATGTCCATGTAAAACGAGAGAAATCATCAACAATAACTAGAGCATAGTAGCTACCACCAAAACTCATGATTTGTGATGGTCCAAACAAGTCCATATGGAGTAACTCCAAAGGTCTTGAAGTGGATATCACATTTTTGTTTTTAAAAGAGTTTTTAGTTTGTTTACACTTTTGACAAGTGTCACAAATCTCTTTAGTTTTGAAATTTAGTTTTGGTAGCCCCTCAACTAGTTGGTTTGATGACAATTTATCTAGATGTTTTATATGGATGTGTGCAACGCGTCTGTGCCAGAGCCAGATGTCATCTTCTTTAGAAATGAAACATTTTGAAAATAATGTGGTGACATCATCCAAGTTAACCATGTAAATATTATTTATACGATGACCAACAAATTTAACATTATTAGATAAAATGTCACGAATGATGCAACAGTCAGAATCAAAAGATACTCGATTACCTTTGTCACAGAGTTGACTTATACTTAGAAGATTATGTTCTAGTCCTTCAACATACAGAACATTTTCAATTTGAGTATGAGATGAGTTACCAACTGTTCCGGTACCAAGTATCTTTCCCTTATTGTTGTCTCCGTACGTGACGTATCCTTTTCCTTTAAGTGATAGATCCAGGAAATTTGATCTGTCACCTGTCATATGTCTCGAACATCCACTGTCTAAATACCATTTTTGTCCTTGTGTTCGAAGACATACCTGCAAAATAGATCACCTGCTTTTCTCAGGTACCCAAATTATGTTGGGTCCTTTTCTGTTAGTGATTAGGGAATTATCTCCCTTCTTTATCCATACATAAGCCCCGCTAGGTATACCATATTTTCTAATGTAACAAGAGTAAGAAGTATGACCATACGTATTACAATAAAAACAAGTAGGAGAGCGCCTACGATTTTTATCCTTAGTATTAACTACAGGTTTTCTATATGGTCTCTTGTTTTTAGCAGAGCGAGTATAACCTAGACCAGTACGATCACCAACGTTTCTTGTTTGACTGAGCAGAGTGTCTAATTGTTGTTTACTGTTTGTGAGACGTTCGAGTTTTTCTTTTAGTTTAAGATTGTCTTCTTGCAAAATCTCGCAAGTCTCACATACAGGCTTTTGACATAAATTATCAGCAGAGCAGTCACATGTGTTACAAGAATAGATGAGATCTAAAGTTTCATTTTCTAATTTTAATTCATCTAATTCTTTTTGTAATTGGCTTAGTTTCTTTTCATTTCTAAGGATTTCCCTTTTCTTATCAACATTTATTCTAGCCAATTTCTTTAATTCCTCATGTAACTCAACATAAGCATTATATAAAACTTCATAAGAGGGTAAGTCATCCGAAGTGGATGAGGTGTCGGAATATACCTCATCATTATCCTCGTGTGAGTCTGAGTTGCCATTGTTGTCAGATCTGACCATCAGACACAGCTTCGCTGACTCCTCCTCACTAGAAGTGCTTGATGTTGTTTCCTCCTCAGGTACATCCCATACAATGTAAGCTTTCTTGGATTTGAATTCCCTGGGAGTGCTCTTTTCTGAATCAACCTTTTTCAGATAGGTAGGACATTGAAATCTCATATGTCCGGCTTTTCCACACTCATGGCAAGTGAAGCGATCTTTGTTGTTCTTGCCTTTGTTGGTTGACTCTTTCGCTTCTTTCTTCTGAAACTTCTTGAATCCTCCTTTTATTTTGATGAATTTGCTAAATTTGCGAACAAGGAGATTCATAGTTTCATCATCTAGATCGGAGTCAGATTCATCATCATCTTTATCTTCTTTTGATTTGGAGGTCGTGGCCTTCAATGTGATGTTTTTCTTTTTCCGATCTGAATCTTCGTGCATAGTCAAGCGCCCCAATTCCATTTCGTGCTCTTGAAGTTTTCCAAATAAAGTAGCTAGAGGCATAGAATCCAAATCTTTGGATTCAACAATTGCAGTTACTTTTGGTTGCCATTTCCTGTCAAGACAACGCAAAACTTTATTAGTTAGTTCACCTCTGGCAAAAGATTTATCTAGAGCAACTCACAGATTGCTTCACTAGGTAACATGCGAAATAACTCATACTCATGGGTAAGCGCATTTAATCTAGCGCGCTTGACTTCGCTAGTGCCTTCATGAGTCACTTGTAAAGTGTCCCACATTTCTTTTGCATTTTGGCACTGCGATACTCTAAAGAACTCATCATAGGATAGGGCCGATGTGATGATATTTTTGGCGCGTAGATTATGCTGCACCTTTTTGCGCTCATCATCGGTCCATAGACTTTTAGGCTTGTCTTTAGGTTCATTGTCCACAAGATGCTGTGGAACAAAAGGGCCGTTGACTACGGATTCCCAAATATCCGAGTCTATGGCTTCAATAAAAATTTGCATGCGGACTTTCCAGTAGGCATACCCTTCACCACTGAATATAGGTGGTCGATTAATGGATGAACCATCACCACCAAATGGGTTTGACGAACCCATTCGTTTTTCCCTAAGGATCACGAATACGCGGTTGAGCTAGCACTTCGCACTAGCTCTGATACCACTTGTTAGCACAAGTTGTCCTCATCAAAACCAAGTCATATAAGGAGAGCTTTCCAAAGTGTTCCTCTTGACATGCACACTTTCAATCTCCCCCTTTTTGATGATGACAAACTCCACATCAAATGTAAAGAGCTTGAAGATCATCAACAAATCAACATGCTTAAGCCTTCCGATTGGTATCTTGCTTAGACTAGATTAGTTTAGGTTGAGTCCAAGGCTTAAGTCACCCAATACATATCTCAATTGCATAAATCTTTTAAATCTTTTTCATCTTGAGATATGTCATTCATAATATGTTCATGCATCATATAAATACATGTACATGTGCATTCTAGGCATAATCTATGTATTAAACATGTATGAATTTAAGTGCATAACATATTTGAAGTTTTTACACATGAAAGAGTGCTGTTAATCGATTACCACTTGGCTTAATCAATTAATCTAACTGTTTGCACAGTGTAATCGATTACAACAAATGTCAATCGATTAATCTAACATTTTTGTGAAGCTTAATCGATTAAAGCTGTCGTTAATCGATTAACTGGGCTTTTATTTCAATTCTTTATAAACTGCATTTTCAGAATTGATCTCATAAGTTGCATGTTAAATTTTTAGAGAGTTAGAGGATTTTTCCGTGTTAATTGTTGCATCTAGTTGTAAATGCATTTGTGAGCTTAGAAAAGAGAGAATTCTATGCTTTAGGATTGAGTGCTTTTCATGATACATTTCTCATCTTTTCTTGTCACATGTTCTTGCATTTTTACATGATTCTTGATTAGATGTTTACATATTATGCATTCTGTTTTTCACTAATACATTTTTCATACTGCATGAGCTTGTATTAGGTGATTAGAGTAAAGCCTTATCTTGTTAGATATAAGTCTTGTTATAGCTTAAGTTTACTCTGTATTGCTTTGTTTGAAAAAGTGTTGTAATTGTGGGAATCTCAAGGTGTCATATCACCAAGAGATTGAGTGTGTCTTCACTGAGTGTTAGACTTAGGGATAAGTAAAGAACAAGGTTCTTGGCTGGGGCTACGCCGAAAGAAAGGTTTTCTTTGTCGGTAGGAAGGGAGTCAAACCATAGAATAGGTTTCTTTTTATCTTGTAAGTGTCTAATTGTTGTAATTGGATAGTGTGTATGTAATTAACATTAATTCAATTATAGTGAAGAAAAATCTCCCAAATCAGCCGGGAGGCCTGGATGTAGTTTGCGGTGGACAAGCAAACGAACCAGGATAAAATTCGTGTTGTAGGACTTTTTCTATCCCTCTCTCTTTATTGCATTTGATCGATTAATTTGTTTAGTAGATTTAATTGATAATCTGTTTCTATACTGTATTACTTGTACTCTGATAAAATTCTGTAAGCCTGGTATAATCGTTTCATTATCAATTAATTGTCGAGCAAGAAACTGTACTTGCATTTGCTTACTGTCACGGTTTAATCGATTAAGTGTGGTGTGTTAATCGATTACTTCAGTCTGTTAATCGATTAAGTGGACTGTGTTGAAAGTGTTAATCGATTACCCTGTTTTGTTAATCGATTAATCAAGGTGTTTTTCAGCATTAAGTGTTGTTTTCGAAAAGCGGACATTCTAACCGCTACACCTATTCAACCCCCCCCCCCTTCTAGGTGTATTGTAACAACTGATACCTAACAACAACAACTACCGACAGCAATGTATTCTGCCTCAGCGGTACTTAAGGCTACACTAGCTTGTTTCTTACAGGACCAAGCAATTAATGCATTGCCAAAAATGTGACAAGTACCACTAGTACTTTTTCTTTCGGTTTTGCAACCGGCAAAGTCAGAATCAGTATATCCAATTAAATTACATAGACTGCCTTTTGGATACCATAAACCAACATCCAAAGTTCCTTTTAAGTATTTTAAGATTCTTTTTACGGCAGTCAAATGCGACTCTTTTGGACAGGATTGATATCTAGCGCATAGACACACACTAAACATAATATCAGGCCTACTAGCAGTAAGATACAGCAAAGAGCCAATCATGCCTCGATATTTTGTTATATCTATGGGGTTACCTGATAAATCCTGATCTAGATATGTGTTAGTACCCATAGGTGTGGCTATCTCTTTACAACTGTCCATTTCATATTTCTTTAAAAGCTCTTTGCAATATTTAGTTTGACTAATAAAGATTCCACTACTCGTTTGTTTAATTTGCAAACCAAGGAAGAAGTTTAATTTGCCCATCATGGACATTTCAAACTCTCCCTGCATCATGTTTGCAAATTCACTACATAAAGATTCATTTGTGGAACCAAAAATGATATCGTCAACATAAATTTGCACAAGCAGAGTATGATCATCAAGTCTTTTGATAAAAAGAGTGGTATCGACTTTTCCTTTTGAAAAGCCTTTGTTACACAAAAAAGTGCTTAAACGATCATACCATGCTCTTAGGGCTTGTTTTAGCCCATAAAGAGCCTTTTTCAACTTATAAACATGAGTGGGATGATGATGGTCTTCAAAACCAGGGGGTTGACTAACATACACTTCTTCTTCTATATATCCATTTAAGAAGGCACTCTTAACATCCATTTGGTAAAGTTGGAAGTCTAATGAGCATGCATAGGCTAAGAGCAATCTAATGGCTTCTAGTCTAGCCACAGGAGCAAAGGTTTCTTCATAATCTATTCCTTCTTTTTTATTATATAACCTTGTGCTACCAACCTAGATTTGTTTCTAACTATTATGCCATTTTCATCTAATTTATTTCTAAAGATCCATTTGGTTCCTATGATTTGCTTGTTACTAGGTCTAGGGACTAGTTCCCATACTTGGTTTCTTTTAAATTGATTTAACTCTTCATGCATAGCAATCATCCAATGTTCATCATCAATAGCATCATTTATCTTAGAAGGTTCTATTTGAGAAAAAGAAGCCATGTTAAGACATGCATCTCTAAGACTAAGTCGAGTAGTTACCCCTTTATTGATGTCTCCAATGATGTTGTCAATTGGATGATCTCGGTGTGTTCTCCATTCTTGAGGAAGGCCATCGTGTTCTCGAGTAGAGATATGAGGTAGTTTTTCTTCTTTCATCATTTGCTCTAGGTTGAGTTGTTCCATTGACTTTGTGACTTCATTTTGAGAGGTGCTTGGTAAATCACTGTCATGATCATCACAAACAACTTTTTCTTCCATAGAAGGGTTAGATTCATCAAAAGAAACATGTATAGATTCTTCGATGGTTAAAGTTCTTTTATTAAAAATTCTATAGGCTTTGCTTGTGAGTGAATAACCAAGGAAGATTCCTTCGTCAGCTTTAGCATCAAATTTACCAAGTTTACTCTTTCCATTTTTAAGAACAAAACATTTACACCCAAAAATATGCAAATGAGAGATATTTGGCTTTCTACCTTTATAAAGATCATAAGGGGTCCTTTTCAAAAGAGGTCTTATTAGCACTCTATTGGACACATAGCAAGCAGTATTAATAGCATCAACCCAAAAGTATTTGGGCAGATTGATTTCATTTATCATGCTTCTTGCTAGTTCTACTAAAAGTTTATTTTTGTGTTCCGCAACACCATTTTGTTGTGGAGTCCTTGGTGCATAAAAATTGTGTTAAATTCCATGTTCATCACAATATTCTTCAAATAAAGCATTTTGAAATTCCCCACCATGATCACTCCTTATAGAAGTAATTTTCATGGATTTTTCATTTTGAACACGACTGGCATACTTTCTAAAAACATGAAAAGCTTCATTTTTATGAACTAACAAGAATGTCCAAGTATATCTAGAAAAGTCATCAACTAGAACAAAACCATAGTAATTTCCTCCAAAGCTTTTGATGCTAGAGGGGCCAAATAGATCCATATGAATTAATTCTAATGGCCTATTAGTAGAAACTATATGCTTAGGTTTAAAAGAAGTTTTCTTTAATTTACTCTTTTGGCATGCAACACATAATTTATTATTAGCATATTTCTTTTTAGGCAAGCCAATGACTAAGTCATGTTTTACTAATTTGTTTAAATGATTCATGTGAATGTGAGCAAATCTCCTATGCCATAACCATGCATCATCATTATTGACAGATAAACACTTGATTTTTAATGATTGGTCACTTAAGGAAATCATAAATATGTTATTTGTTCTTTTTCCGAAAAGTTTAGTCTTATGAGTCTTGCTATCTTCTATAGTACATAAGTCTTTGTTAAAGATGACATTTAAGCCTTTATCACATAGTTGACTTATGCTAAGAAGATTATGTTTTAAGCCATCAACATATAAGACATTTTCTATAGTAACATGTGGAGGTTTACCAATCCTTCCAATTCCTAAAATTTTACCTCTATTGTTATCGCCATATATGACAAATCCATCTTTTGGTAGAATAAAGCTGAACTTTGATTTGTCACTAGTCATATGCCTTGAGCAGCCACTGTCTAGGTACCATAGATCGTTTTCTGCTCCAAAGCATACCTACAAAATAAATTTATATTTTAGATTTAGGTACCCAAAGTGATTTGGGTCCTTTTATGTTAGTGCCTTTCTCAACCCATACAAATTTACCTTTTGGTACTCCATAATTTTTAACATAACAGTTGTTAGGAGTATGACCATGATGATTACAATAATTACATGTATACTTATAGGTCAATTTATTACTTTTGAAATTATTGAGGGAAGTGTAGAAATCTGAGTTCTTAAATTTTAGTACAGCCCTTTCATTGACATAAGGAAGTTTACTAACACTTTCTTTCATACAGACAGATTTGTTTTGGTCACTATTATTATTAGGAGAATAACCAATCCCTCTTTTGTTATTTGAAGGGCGTTGATTCAATAAGATTTTGTCCAAGTTTTTAGTGCTCCTATTTAAAATGTTTATTTCATTTGTTAATACATGTATTTTGGATTCTTTTTCTATACATTTATTACAACTAGTGAGTTTGTTTTGAGAGTTGACTTTACTTTCTAATTCTACAATGGTTTTCTTTTGTTTAGAACATATTTTAGAAAGCTTTAGAAATTCATCATGCAATTCATTAAAAGCTTCTTGCAACTCATCATAACTATGTAATTCAAAAGAGTTACTGACCTCATCAAGTTCATCTTCTGATTGGTGTGAAGCCATTAGTGCTATTTGAGCATTCTCTTCATTGTCGGAGTCAGATGATGAGCTTATATCATTGTCATCCCAAACTATATAAGCCTTCTTTGTTTTATTGTTGTAATTGTTGACTTTGTTGTTGTTGAAGTTCTTGCTATAGCTGTCCATCTTTTTAAGAGTAGGACAATCTGCTTTTATGTGGCCAATTTTGCCGCATTCAAAGCAAGTGATGTTTTGAGGGGAGGAATTTTCATTTTTTCTTGAAAATTTGTTATTCTTGAAGTTTTTGCTTTTCTTCAAGAATTTATTAAATCTTTTGGCTAGAAGAATCATGTCCTCATCGTCATCAATATCACTATTTCTATCTTTAGTGATAGTATTTAGAGCAATTGATTTGTGTTTCTTTTCTATTTCTTCATTTTGCTCTAATCTCCCTAATTCTAATTCATGTTCTTGCAATTTACCAAAGAGGGTTGCAAGAGACATTTTAGACAGACTCTTCTTTTCTGATATGGTAGTAACTTTGGGTTGCCAATTTCTATTTAGGGACCTAAGAACTTTTAAGTTTAAGTCATTAGTAGATAGGTATTTTCCTAAGGCAATGAGATGGTTAGTAAGGTGGGTAAATCTTTTCTGCAGGTCTTGTATTTTCTCACCAGGAAGCATTCTAAAGAGTTCATACTCTTGTGACAGAGTATTGAGTCTTGAACGCTTAACTTCATCTGTTCCTTCGTGGGTGGTCTCTAAGGTTTCCCACATCTCTTTTGCAGTTTTGCAATTTGAGATTCTAAAGAATTCATCCATTCCCAAAGCCGAAGTTATAATGTTCTTGGCTTTTAGATCATATTGAACTTTTCTTTTATCTTCATTATCCCAAGCACTTCTTGGTTTTGTTTCTACTATACCACAACTAAGATGACTTGGAATAAAGGGACCGTTTTCAATGGCGTCCCAAATTTCTAAGTCTTGAGACTCAATGAAGATTCTAATCCTAATTTTCCCGAAATCGTAATGTTCACCATTAAAGATAGGTGGACGATTTATATTGGATCCCTCTCCTAGATATTGTTTTGAGGCCATAGTTAGGATCTTAGGAGAAAATTACCTAAACTTAAGCTCTGATGCCAATTGTTAGGATATATGGCCACCTAAGGGGGGGGTGAATTAGGTGTAGAGACTTAAATTCAATATTTCTACTTTTATTTTAAAACTTTGCAAGTTTAAATAGAGTTTTTCTATCAGCGGAAGTAATAAACAAAATAGTTGAGTAAAAGTAGAAGATAGTGCAAAATGTAAAAAGTTAAGGGAAGAGAAGATCACACCAAGATGTATAATGGTTCATCTTCAATTTGAAGGCTACGTCCAGTCCTTCTTGTTACCAAGAAGATTTTTCCACTATTGCAAGAACCAATGATACACCTTCTTCGTCTTCTTCCAAGACTACTCACCTATTCCACTAGGCACTAGGCTAACACCGTTCTTCACAATATACTGTACTTCACCACCACACTTGGTGAAATGTTTACAAGACACTAACTTGTATTCTTAAGATTGTTTTTACAAGGCTTTTTTATAAGTGACTCTCTAATAGTAATTGAAACTTTAAGGAATGAATCACTCACTAAATGATCACTTAATTTAGAATCAAATAACTTGGATAAAGGCTTTTGTTTGTGCTTAAGACTTTGAATAATTTCCAGAATTGGAAAGATATGAAAATTGATATCAAAGTCTTAACACTTATGAATGAATGACAAAAATTATGAGAACTTTTTGACTTTGTAAGTATGAAAGTTGTATTCAGAATTCTTATCAAAAAACAAGTCATAGAACACCTATTTATAGTGTTTAATTCGTGCACATGAACCATTATGAGTTTGTGAAAAGTTAAGAGCTACATCAGTTCATTCAAAACAGAACCAATATACTGTTCTGGTATGTGTAATCGATTACCATATGGTGTAATCGATTACACCAGTTAAAAATTTCAAAAACAAACTCAATGGATTGATGTAATCGATTACCAAACATTGTGTAATCGATTACAATGTGAAAAAATGCACGTATCTGATGCTTTTAATATGTTGTAATCGATTACGAGTATAGTGTAATCGATTACATCATGTAAAAATTTAAAATACAAAACTCAACGGATTTATGTAATCGATTACCATACATGGTGTAATCGATTACAATGTGAAAAACGTATATATCTGGTACTTTTAATATGTTGTAATCGATTACGAGTATGGTGTAATCGATTACATCATAGAAAATGCACAGGTCTGATGAGTTTATCAACCTGTAATCGATTACCATAGTAGTGTAATCGATTACACTGTTTAAAAACAGAACACTTACGCTTTAGTGCAAATGATCTTGGTTTTATGCATGAGTTTTTCAGAATTTAGCCTTTATCGTATAGTTAAGAGATTTTAAGATTAAGTATCGTTTTACCTAGAAGACTTAGACTACACATATGAGCTTCTTTGACTTTTGATTTGCTAGTCTTCTTTTTGCATTTGATGACATAGTGAGCATCATCAAAACCTTAGCCATAGGTTAGGAAAGATCACCATCTTCACACTTCTTCCTCTCTAACTTGTTTTGGGTATGTTAGATCTATTTTCAAAATATGAGAAACCACGGAAACTCATCCTTTAGAGTTATGGTTCGTTTTAGGTTGTTTTCTCTTGTAAACTCTTGGTTTAGAGTTGGTATTTGATGAATGGAAAGGTTTTGTGGGTTGTTCATGAAAACCCCAAAAACCCCAAAATAAGAATATGAATAAAAAGAGAAATAGATGAGATGTTAGATGTGAATGATGAGTTTGTGATTTAATGTTGATATATGAGATAAGCATGTGTGTTTAGATGTTTGGAAACTTGTATTGAAGTAGTTTGGGGATCTTGAAAATATGTGAATCCCTTGTATGTTTGATGATGAAATATGAGTATTATTTTGAATAAATGACTGACATTGTTGTTATTGGTGGGAATGAAAAGAGATCCTAAGGTTGGAGGAGATCGTAGAGGAAACTGGTAAAATTACTCAAAATCGACCCCAATCACCGAGGTAAGGATAAGTCTTTAACTTGCATTTGAAATAGAAAACGTGTATTTTCTGGTTATGCAAAGACTAAGGTGTAAATTATGTATTTAGTATAAACATATATGGGTGTGTTTATATTAAAGTAGGCGTAGATTTACGGAAAGGAAAGTATGTTGTACTTTCTAGTTATGCAATGATTGAATTGTGAATCACGTATTTAGTATAAACATATATGGGTGTGTTTATACTAATGTGGGCGTGGATTTACAGGAAATGATTTATGGTGAAATTAATGAAAAGGAAATATATTTTTAGCCGACCATGAATGGTTAGCGACTCTGTTTTGAGTATATAAGCAAAACTCTGGCTTGAGTATATAAGCAAAACTCTAGCTTGAGTATATAAGCAAAACTATGGCTTGAGTATATAAGCAAAACTCTGGCTTGAGTATATAAGCAAAACTCTGGCTTGAGTATATAAGCGCGATTTGTTTTAAGAAAAATGAGAATCTGCTTTTAGCTCACCCTAAGGGGTGTAACGACTTTGGCTCAAGTTATGCAGCAAGACAAAATGAATTTCGAAAATGGTTTACTAACCCTTTTTCTAATGTGGATTATCGTATAATGACGTTTATTGAATTAATGACTTACTCCTTTGTGTGTTTTGTACTTTTGTCATTGATACTCCCATTGAAGGTAAATAGATGAATGAAGTATGCTAGGTCGGGAACTTTAAGAGCTTTAGACTTCGGATTCACTATTTATGTCTTTGTATCTTAAATGACTACTTGCAGATTTAAATGATTGTAATCATAGCTACACATTAGTTGGATATTTGTAACCCTGCGTAATGTTATTTTGGAGGATCAGAACTTTCGAGGTTTTAGTACTCTTAGAGAATGATATGAATGAATTATGTTTTTATGCAATATTAATTGTATGATAATATAATAGGTTAAAATATTTGTTCAAGTAATGATTCATGAGGATTTCTAAGTAAAATGAATATGTATGTCGCCATTGATTCATGGATTGAGTATGAGGAGGGAAATAAGATTTTGAAGTAAGGATATTAAATTGGTAATGTGAGTTATGAGTGATTGCATGGAATTGAATTAAAATGAGAAAAAATTTCAAGGGTAGAATTTGGGTCCTTAAAGATGTGCTGCTCCCCCTGACTCTATTCTCCCCCTCAATCCTTGCATGAGGTGGTGTATAAGATTCACCATTTTTCTTCCAATAGTTAGGTGGGAAGCATATATATGCAATCTGCAAAACTCAAAGAACAACTTTCTCCCCCTTTTGGCATGATCAAAAAGCAATAATTTAAAATTGAAGTATATAGCCAAAAGAAAGAAAAAATAGAACAAACATCAGTTTTCGTATGTTACTTAATCGATTAAGTCTGTGTTTAATCGATTAAGTGCAGTTCCAGACAACATAAATGTAGATTTTATGCGATCTTATGCAATCCTATCAGAGCAAGTTAAGCAGACATTCCGCAAACATATCAATGCAAGATATTCATCAACAATTTAGCATTCATTGATCTACATAACATAACTTGTAGGATAAGCAAGTGCACAATTTCAAAAGAAGCATTGATATTCATTAGGCATGTGAAACTATTACACTTCAAAGTCCAAAAAAGAAACAAAGACTCAAAATACATAGACCAAACACACCTAAGTCTAGAACCTAACTAGGAGAACATATCCTAAGCTAGACTACACATCAGGAGGTGGTTGCGAAAAGCCGCCCATGTTTCTTAGCATAGTAGCGAGCTGCTCAAATTGGTCTTGTTTACCAATTCGTGTTTTCCAAACTCCCAAATTCTAGGTTAATGGATTTTGACTCAAATTTATGCTTTGGAGGTCAATACAAGGAAATGGGTTTGAGGTGAAAGCTTGGTAGTAGGTTTCAAAACAAAAGGACATGATCAATTTGAGGGAAGAAGACAAAGCATACGAGGTTAGATGTTTGATACACGACTACACCTTAAATTGTACTTGAATCTGTTTTGTGACTTTGTTTAATCGATTAAGCTTTGTGTTAATCGATTAACGGGTTTGAAAATATGCCCAGATTATGTGACGTTTCCCACTTAATCGATTAACAATTTGGTTAATCGATTAACGAGGCCTCTGAAACTCAGAAATTATCTAATTAATTAATGAAGGTCTTTGTCAATTGATTATTTTTGAAAATTTTAGCCCAGGTAATCGATTAAGGGAAAACATAATCAATTAAAACACAGAACAACAAATTAAAAAGTCACTAAGACAAATTTTAACACAATTTGGTGTAGTCTAAGAGCTTGCTAAGATGCAACTAGAAAGTGTAAGGACCCAAATTCTACCCTCGAAATTTTTTCCTTATTTTATTCTTTTTACATACTTTTTGTTCTATAATTTAGATTCACAAGTACAATCATCCTAATTTCAAACCCACCTTCACACTCGTATTCGTTCCTTAACACAGTATCCACACACATATTCATTTAACAGAAAATCATAATTCATATTAATGTATCCGAGTAACTACCAGATACAACTAGCTATGGGTTTCCAAAATACTCAAAGCTACAAATATCCAGAGTTACAATTATCCAAAAATTATAGTGATCATAGTTACAAATACTTAAATCCACAGATATTCAATCATGATGCAAAAAGTGCAAATAAAGGATTCTAGGCTTTCAGCTCCTAAAGCATCAAACCAAGCTTCCTCAATTTACTTGTTTACATGCGATGAGATTATCATTGACAAATACACAGAACATAAAAAGGAGTAAGTCGTTAATTCGTTAAATATCATTGAGCGATAATCCACATCTTAAAGAGAGTTAAATAAAAGTTTAGACACTCGAATATAAAATCAACATATCATATTTCCATCTCATTCTACCTCATTCATCATCTTTGTCTATGCCATCATCCTTACCACAACTTGTTACTTTACTCATCGTTACACCATACAATTACATTCCACCTATAGATTTACCTTTACATTACCACATGGGGCAAGACATTCAATTCAATACCACGTGGGGAAAGTCATTCGCAATACCACGTAGGGAAAGTCATTCTCTTTACCACGTAGGGCAAGTCATTCACAATACCACATAGGGAAAGTCATTCTCATTACCATGTGGGGAAAGTCATTCACAATACCACGTAGGGCAAGTCATTCTCATTACCACGTAGGGCAAGTCATTCACAATACCACATAGGGCAAGTCATTCGCATTACCACGTAGGGAAAGTCATTCACAATACCACATAGGGAAAGTCATTCAAAAATCATATACATAATCAGAAAATCCACACATTTTCTATCATCATGTACAATTAATCACTTATCCTTACCTTGGTGCGTGTCGGGGTTGGTTTTGGGTAACTTTGCAAGATCCTTCGCTACTTCCTCCAACCTTAGGATCTTTCCTCATCCCCACTAAACAACAACAAAGTCAGTAGTTTATTCACAATAACATATAAACAACTCATAGTTCATCTTTAACCATACAAAAGGTTCATACATTTTCCACGTTTCCAAAACTACTCCCATTAGAAGTTTTCAACATTAAAACCTACATATTCATCTTCTATTTTACATTAGAACACATACTCATCTCCTACATCTAACATTTCACCCTTTTCCCCCTTTTACCACATTCATATTTTGGGGGTTTTGGGGTTTTCATAAACCAACCCACCAAACCTTTCCATTCATCCAATACCAACTCTAAACCAAGAGTTTTCAAGAGAAAAACAACACAAAACGAACCATAACTCAAAGGAATGAGTTTCCATGGTTTCCCACATTTTGAGAAGAGATGCCATATGTAACACCCTAATTTTGAGTCTTTAAATATTATAGTATCAGTCCTGGAAGTCTCGCTTGAGCGAGAGATTCTCGCCTGAGCGAGAAAGGATCCCTTGGGAGGGTGAAATCCTGGGCTATACTGGAGGATTCTCGTCTGAGCGAGTGTTGTCTCGCCTGGGCGAGAAATGGTATTTTGGGGCTGTAGACACTGTGAGATTCTCGCTTGAGCGAGAGCGTCAGATCTGAAATTTTAAAAAGGCGGGATTTTCTCGCCTGAGCGAGAATGGGTTCGTTTGAGCGAGAACCCGACGACTGCTCTTTAAAATAGAAACCCCAAACACATTTTAGGGTTAGAACTTTGAAGAGAAGAGAGAGAAGAGAGCTTTTCAAGAGCAAAGAGCCTTAGGACTCATCTTAGAGCTTGAGAAGAGGTAAACCTCTTGTTTCTAACTCTTCTTCTTCATCTCTAACTTGTTTTGGGTATGTTGGATCTATTTTCAAAACATGAGAAACCATGGAAACTCATTCTTTAGAGTTATGGTTCGTTTTATGTTGTTTTTTCTCTTGTAAACTCTTGATTTAGAGTTGATATTTTATGAATGGAATGGTTTTGTGGGTTATTCATGAAAACCCCAAAAACCCCCAAAATGAGAATATTAGTATAAAGAGAAAGAGATGAAATGTTAGATGTGGATGATGAGTTTGTGCTTTGACGTTGATATATGAGATGAACATGTATGTTTAGATGTTTGAAAACTTGTATTGAAGTAGTTTTGGAATCTTGAATATATGTGAATCCCTTGTATGCTTGATGATGAAATACGAGTTGTTTATGTGTTATTTTGAATAAATGACTGACATTGTTGTTATTCGTGGAAATGAGGAAAGATCATAAGGTTGGAGAAAATCACGGAGGAGACTTTTAAAGTTACTCGGAACCGATCCCCAACGCTAACCAAGGTAAGGGATAAGTGTCTCTAATTCATACTCACTGATGTGAACGAGGTATGTGAAAGAGGTAATGTGTTGGTAAATTTATTGTTGTTACCCTACCCGATGAGGTAGTGGTTTATTGTTGTTACCCTACCCGAAGAGGTAGTGGTTTATTGTTGTTACCCTACCCGAAGAGATAGTGGTTTATTATTGTGCCCTACCTGGAGTGGTAGTGGACTGTTATTGTGTCCTACCCGGAGTGGTAGTGGACTGTTATTGTGTCCTACCCAGAGTGGTAGTAGACTGTTATTGTACCCTACCCGGAGTGGTAGTCGACTGTTACTGTGTACTACCGAGAATGGTAGTGATTATTGTGAAATAGACCTGCCCGATGTGGTATGGATAATGACTAGACCTGCCCGATGTGGTATGGATGATAACTAGACATGCCCGATGTGGTATGGATAATAACTAGACCTGCCCGATGTGGTATGGATAATGACTAGACCTTCCCGATGTGGTATGGATAATAACTAGACCTGTTCGATGTGGTATGGATAAAGACTAGACCTGCCCGATGTGGTATGGATAATGACTAGACCTGCCCGATGTGGTATGGATGATAACTAGACCTGCCCAATGTGGTATGGATAATAACTAGTCCTGCCCGATGTGGTATGGATAATAACTAGACCTGCCCGATGTGGTATGGATGATGAACTAGACCTGCCCGATGTGGTATGGAGATGTAATTGGACCTACCCGATGTGGTAGGGGGTTATATTTGTGAAAGAACTCGGCGAATACGATTAAGGATGAATACGACATATAAGAAATGAGGATGTTAAGAGCGAAAGTCATATGCATGCTATAGGATATATATTATGGGATATATATACTATAGGGTGATTATGAATGTTGAAAATGAAGACGTTAAGAATAAAAGTAGTATACATGCTATAGGATATATAGTATGGGATGTATATACTATAGTGTGGATATGAATAATGAGAAGAACGATGCTTCGAATGAACGTACTATGCATGCTATAGAATATATATTATGGGATATATATTCTATAGGATGAATATGGATGACGTGGAAATGAACGAAAGAAGATATGAATGTTTGCATTTACGTAATTGTGTTTATAAATTATATTAAAGCTTAATTGTATTTGAAATGTGGATTATCATGTGATGTTAGTTTTGAACTAATGACTTACTCCCTTTTGTTTTGTGTGTTGTTCATGATAATCCCATTGTAGGTAAATGAAGGATTTTTAGGATGAAGCTCAATTAGGAAGCTTTTGTGTTTATTTACTCGATTGTCTTTATTGCTATTTGACATTGTAGTTGATTTGATAGTATTTTGGGATAAATGTAATCTGATTAGGATAATATGGTGACATTTAGTTATGGACGTTATAACTCTGGAAAACCCATAACTGGATGAATGTGGTAAACGCTATCTGAATGAATTATGTTTTTCCGCAACATAAATTTGTATGATAATATGTTAGGGTAAAGAGTATTTTCAAACAGTGGGTCTTGAGCGTTTTTAATTAAAGTGACGACTGTATCCAAGGAAGGATTAAAATAAACGAAAAAATTTCAAGGGTAGAAAATCGGGTCGTTACAATATGGTATCAGAGCATAGTTAATTCTGCGCCCTAGGGCATGGCCTTACTTTCTTCTTTGTAACATGTTTATGATTTGATTGGTTGAGATTGGGTGAATTGAATGTTTAAAGCATGTAGCTTTGGTATAGTAACATGTAATGTACTATGAGACTAGGTGATAACCTGACTTGTGTGAATTAAAATTGTGTACTGAATATCCATGAGCACAGGTTGAAACATGGCTGAAAGAGGAACGAGCCAGAACGTTCCAAATGATTTGTTGGTTCAGATGGTAGTTGCACTACACCAGATGAACGAGAGCTTGCATAATCTGAATCAGAACCCTGCACCAAGTCCGAGCTCGCAACCCCTAGTCCCACCCGAACCGGTAGAGTACCGGGGTCTGAATGAGTTTTGCAAGAGGAACCCCAGTCAGTTTCATGGGGAAATTGCTCCTGATGCTGCCCTTGAGTGGATTCAGGGAACGGAGTAGATCTTCAGGGCCATGAATTGTTCGGAGGTTCAGAAGTTGACTTACGCCACGTATATGCTAGTGTAGGAGGCCGAGAACTGGTGGGAGTTTATTCGACGCCAAATGGAGACATAAGGACAATTGGTTTCCTAGAGTACATTCAAGGCGAAGTTTCTTCATAAATACTTCCCTGCTGATCTGAAGCGGAAGAAGGAAATGGAGTTCTTGAAGTTGGAACAGGGAAGTATGTCGGTAGGGGAATATGCGGCTAAGTTCGAGGAATTGGCCCAATTTTGTCCCTACTCGGAGTTGGAAGTGGATGGACGATCCAAATGCTCTAAATTTGAATCGGGTTTAAGGCCCATGTTGAAATTAATGTTCGGACATCAAGAGATAGCTGATTTCGCTACCTTGGTCAACAAGTGTAGAATGTACGAGTACAATTTGAAGGCGGGAGAGTTGGCTACGCCCGAAACAATTTCTCCCCGGGACTATGGGCCTCAACGCAACCATATGCGGGAGAGGGGTAAAGAGAGGGTGGAAGATGACCGGAAGCCTTATGCGGCAACTACTAGACATAGAGACCGGAATTTCCAAAGGTTTAGACCATTTACCGTTCCTACCGAAGGGGTTTCTACTCCCATGTGCAACAAATGTGGTCGACACCATCTTAGGAGTACATGCCGGGGGTCGGGAAACGGATGTTTCCACTGCAAGGTGTTTGGACACATTAAAAGGTTTTGTCCCAAGCTAGATCGGAGACCTAATGTCATTCCTGCTGAGGAGGCAGGGGACCACGGTCGGATGGTTACCCCAAGAGGCGTAGGGACATCAGATGTCGATGGTCTGACCATAGGTAAAATGCATGGTGGCAGGTATCCCTTTTAGTGTTGTTTAATTCGGGAGCGACACACTCCCTATATTTGTTGAATGTGTGAACCGACTGATATGGTACGCAAGTTGTTGTCTTCAACTTAGTTGTATCCACCCCACCCAGTGTACCGGTGGTGGGTGACGATGCGAGTGTCTCAGTGTACGGTTGCGAGTGAATAGTAAAACCTTTACCATAGTGTTGATATGCGCAATGATGTCCCAGTGGATTAAATCCTGGAAATGGACTAGCGGTCAGCGAATCGTGTTATGCTTACCTGTATGTAACTGTCAACATGAAGATTTAAATCTTGTTGCTGTAATATGTATGTGTATGTTAAGGGGTAAGACTTATATTGATAGTCGAGGAAAGAGACTAGTTAAGTTACTTACCCCGTTGATGTGATGAATACATTTTATTAGATGTGAAACTTTTGGTCACGAATGATCGGTTCTTATGCGGTGGGACATTGGCAATGCATGAAATAATGATGTGTACCTCAATTGTCTGCATTGAATGTTGTACCGGCAAAAGTTGTTGCTGTTTCGTGAACGTCAGTAATTGCGGCGTATGGATGTGGTGTAAACATATGAGAGAAGGAGGTTTGGGTTATGTTGAAATGAGTATGCAAACTTTGTTTCACGACGTGGTTGCCATGAGTCGTGGATTCAAACCGCTTTCAAAAATCATTTTTAGGTGAAAAATAGCTTGTGGTTAAATAATGATTTAGTATAATGTTGGAAAATTCCGAAATTTTAGCAATCATATCGGAATGAGTATGAGGTTGTTAAAAGTTTAGCGATATAAGATGCCCATGTATTTCCAAATGTAATGCGAGTGGGTTAATGAGTTTATTTTGCTAACGGAATTGGGGTGACTAAAACGAACGGCAGTTGTAGGTTTGAGTGTTTGTCGACTTGCACTTGCCGATCGTTAACAGGGTACCTAGTTTTGGTGTGAATCAATAGTTTTATAGTTTCAGTCGAGACTAGGAATCGGTAATTCCTTTCGACGATAAGATTTGATGACGGAAATAGTTGATGTAATTGGACAATTACTGAATACTTTGATTGTGTACAATGGATGAGACACTAAGAGTCTTTTTGTGTAAGTACTTTGTCGATTGAGTGAAATGGAATTGTGCTAGATTCTTGAGTGGAGAAGAAACTAGCTAGTGTATGATGGATGTTAAATGAGGCATTGGAGTGGATCAGGGATAAGGAGTTCCCCATTCGCTGAATTTCGGGAGTGTTATAGGGATTCTTAACATAGATGAAGATTGTTAATTGGGTCAGTCCTAGATACCTATGGCTCTAGACGAATATAAGAAAAATCTTTAGTCTGAATTACGGTTTAGTTCTCATGGCATTCGAGTTATTAAAGGCTGAGACCTTGATATTTGGACATTGATGAGTTAGTTCATGAATTGGTTTAGTGATATCACGGTTTAGTGGAGTGTGCCTTTAGTGACTGATTAAGTAATCTTAATGGATTAGAGGATCAATTATGATTTTGGTTGGATATTCTTGTGCCTAAGGTCTAGGTGATGATTTTATTTTCCCGTGGTATGTTTAATTTTCGGGGACGAACATTCTTATAAGAGGGGGAGGATTGTAACACCCTAATTTTGAGTCTTTAAAAATTATAGTATCAGTCCTGGAAGTCTCGCTTGAGCGAGAGATTCTCGCCTGAGCGAGAAAGGATCCCCTAGGAGGGTGAAATCCTGGGCTATACTGGAGGATTCTCGCCTGAGCGAGAATTGTCTCACCTGGGCGAGAAATGGTATTTTGGGGTTGTGGACACTGTGAGATTCTTGCTTGAGCGAGAGCGTCAGATCTGAAATTTTAAAAAGGCGGGATTTTCTCGCCAGAGCGAGAATGGGCTCGCTTGAGTGAGAACCCGACGACTGCTCTTTAAAATAGAAACCCCAAACACATTTTAGGGTTAGAACTTTGAAGAGAAGAGAGAGAAGAGAGCTTTTCAAGAGCAAAGAGCCTTAGGACTCATCTTAGAGCTTGAGAAGAGGTAAACCTCTTGTTTCTAACTCTTTTTCTTCATCTCTAACTTGTTTTGGGTATGTTGGATCTATTTTCAGAACATGAGAAACCATGGAAACTCATTCTTTAGAGTTATGGTTCGTTTTATGTTGTTTTTTCTCTTGTAAACTCTTGATTTAGAGTTGATATTTTATGAATGGAAAGGTTTTGTGGGTTATTCATGAAAACCCCAAAAAACCCCAAAATGAGAATATTAGTATAAAGAGAAAGAGATGAAATGTTAGATGTGGATGATGAGTTTGTGCTTTGATGTTGATATATGAGATGAACATGTATGTTTAGATGTTTGAAAACTTGTATTGAAGTAGTTTTGGAATCTTGAATATATGTCAATCCCTTGTATGCTTGATGATGAAATACGAGTTGTTTATGTGTTATTTTGAATAAATGACTGACATTGTTGTTATTGGTGGAAATGAAGAAAAATCATAAGGTTGTTGGAAATCGCGGAGGAGACTTTTAAAGTTACTCGAACACAAAGGTAAGGGATAAGTGTCTCTAATTCATACTCACTGATGTAAACGAGGTATGTGAAAGAGGTAATGTGTTCGTAAGTTTATTGTTGTTAACCTACCCGAAGAGGTAGTGGTTTATTGTTGTTACTCTACCAGAAGAGATAGTGGTTTATTGTTGTTACCCTACCCGAAGAGATAGTGGTTTATTATTGTGCCCTACCTGGAGTGGTAGTGGACTGTTATTGTGTCCTACCCGGAGTGGTAGTGGACTATTATTGTGTCCTACCCGGAGTGTTAGTGGACTGTTATTGTGTCCTACCCGGAGTGGTAGTAGACTGTTATTGTACCCTACCCGGAGTGGTAGTGGACTGTTACTGTGTACTACCGAGAATGGTAATGATTATTGTGAACTAGACCTGCCCGATGTGGTATGGATAATGACTAGACCTGCCCGATGTGGTATGGATGATAACTAGACCTGCCCAATGTGGTATGGATAATAACTAGACCTGCCCGGTGTGGTATGGATAATAACTAGACCTGCCCGATGTGGTATGGATAATGACTAGACCTGCCCGCTGTGGTATGGATAATAACTAGACCTGCCCGATGTGGTATGGATGATAACTAGACCTGCCCGATGTGGTATGGATAATAACTAGACCTGCCCGATGTGGTATGGATAATAACTAGACCTGTCCGATGTGGTATGGAGAATGAACTAGACCTGCCCAATGTGGTATGGATGATGCACTAGACCTGCCCGATGCGGTGTGGAGATGTAATTGGACCTTCCCATGTGGTAGGGGGTTATATTTGTGAAAGAACTCGGCGAATACGATTAAGGATGAATACAACATATGAGAAACGAGGATGTTAAGAGCGAAAGTCATATGCATGCTATAGGATATATATTATGGGATATATATACTATAGGGTGAATATGAATGCTGAAAATGAAGACGTTAAGAATAAAAGTAGTATACATGCAATAGGATATATTGAATGGGATATATAAACTATAGTGTGTATATGAATAATGAGAAGAACGATGCTTCGAATGAACGTATTATGCATGTTATAGAATATATATTATGGGATATATATTCTATAGGATGAATATGGATGACGTGGAAATGAACGAAAGAAGATATGAATGTTTGCATTTACGTAATTGTGTTTATAAATTATATTAAAGCTTAATTGTATTTGAAATGTGGATTATCATGTGATGTTAGTTTTGAACTAATGACTTACTCCCTTTTGTTTTGTGTGTTGTTCATGATAATCCCATTGTAGGTAAATGAAGGATTTTGAGGATGAAGCTCAATTAGGAAGCTTTTGTGTTTATTTACTCGATTGTCTTTATTGCTATTTGACATTGTAGTTGATTTGATAGTATTTTGGGATAAATGTAATCTGATCAGGATAATATGGTGACATGTAGTTATGGACGTTATAACTCTGGAAAACCCATAACTGGATGTATGTGGTAAACGTTATCTGAACGAATTATGTTTTTCCGCAACATAAATTTGTATGATAATATGATAGGATAAAGAGTATTTTCAAAGAGTGGGTCTTGAGAGTTTTTAATTAAAGTGACGACTGTATGCAAGGAAGAATTAAAATAAACGAAAAATTTTCAAAGGTAGAAAATCGGGTAGTTACACCATACACCCAAAACGAGTTTGAAAGGGAGTTCTTGCTCTCAAAATCACCTTCTCCTCTCTTTGAAGAGAAGAGAGAGAGAAGAGAGAGAAGAGAGCTTTTACCTCTTCTCAAGCTTCTAGATCATTTCCACGAGTTATTGCTCTCAGAACCACCTTCTCCTCTCTTCTCTCTCAACTTCTAACCCTAAAATGTGTTTGGGGTTTCTATTATAAAGTAAACTCGTCGAGTTCTCGCTCAAGCTAGCCCATTCTCGGTCATGCGTGAAAATCCCGCCTTTTTAAAATTTCAGATCTAACGCTCTCGCTCAAGCGAGAATCTCACAGTCTCAATAGGTTCCAAAATGTCATTTCTCGCCCAGGCGAGACAACTCTCGCTCAGACGAGACCACTCTCGCTCAAGCGAGACAATTCTTGCTCAGGCCAGAATCCTTCAGTATAGCCTAGGATTTCACCCTCCCAGGTGAGCCCCTCTCTCCCATGCAACAACTTTCTCGCTCAAGCGAGACTTCCTGGACTGATACTATAATTTAAATGATTTTAAAATTTCAGATCTAACGCTCTCGCTTAAGGGAGAATCTCACAGCCTCAATAGGTTCCAAAATGTCATTTCTCGCCCAAGCGAGACAACTCTCGCTCAGGCGAGACCACTCTCGCTCAAGCGAGACAATTCTCGCTCAGGCCAGAATCCTTCAGTATAGCCTAGGATTTCACCATCCCAGGTGAGCCCCTCTCGCCTAGGCGACAACTTTCTCGCTCAAGCGAGACTTCCTGGACTGATACTATAATTTAAATGATTTTCCTCCCCCTCTTATAAGAATTTTCGTCCCCGAAAATTAAACATACCTCGATTCGGACAAATGAGGGTAATCCTCTCTCATATCACGCTCCACCTCCCAAGTAGCGTCTCCTTCGTCCACTTGGTTCCACTATACCTTCACCAAGGCAATCTATTTGCCTTTCAATCTTTTGATACTGGTATCCATGATTCTCACGGGAAACGTCGTAAAAGTCAAGTTATCCTTCAACTCTCTCTGATCAGACTCAACCACATGAGATGGATCCCCAACATATTTCAGCAATTGAGATACATGAAACACATTGTGAAGATTAGACAACAATGGAGGTAAAGCAATCCGATATGCTTCCGGCCCAATCCTCTTCAATACTTGATATGGTCCAATAGATCTCGGAGTAAGTTTACGGGACTTCAACACTCTACCAATCCCAGTAGTCGGAACTACTCTCATGAATACATGATCTCCTTCCTTAAACTCAAGAGGTTTCCGCCTCTTATCGAAATAGCTTTTTTGCCGACTCTATGCTATTCTCATATTCTCCCAGATCTTCTTGATCTTTTCTACCGTCTCTCGGGCCAACTCGGGTCCCAATACCAAGTTCTCCCCAGTTTCAAACCAACTCACCGGAGTTCGGCACTTCCTACCATACAATGCCTCATAGGGTGCCATCCCAATACTCGAATGGAAGCTATTGTTGTAGGTAAATTCAATCAAAGGCAACATGCTATCCCAACTTCCTGGTTGTTCCAAAACACAAGCCCTCAAAAGATCCTCCAATGACTGTATAGTCCTTTCCGATTGACCGTCCATTTGTGGGTGATAAGCTGAACTCAATTTCAACTTAGTTCCCAATGCGGACTGCAAACTAGTCAAAAAGTTTGAAGTGAAACGGGAATCCCTATCTGAAACAATGTTCGACGATATTCCATGTAACCGAACGATTTCCTTGATGTACAACTCAGCTAGTCGTTCCAGGGAATATTTCATGTTCTTCGGCAAGAAATGAGCAGTTTTAGTCAAACGATCCACTATAACCCATATCGAATCGTACCCTTTTTGAGTCTTCGGAAAACCCGATACAAAGTCCATGGAGATAATGTCCCACTTCCAAACGGGAATCTCTAGGGACTGTAACTCTCCCGCTGGCCGCTGATGCTCAATCTTGGCCTTCTGACGGACAGGGCAACTCGAGACATACCAAGCCACATCCTTTTTCAAACCAGATCACCAAAACAGCTTTTTCAAATCTTAGTACATCTTTGTAGTTCAGGGTGAAAACTCATCTTACTCTTGTGTGACTCCTCTAGAATACTCTTTCGCAATTCCACATCACGAGGTACACAAACTCTCCCTTTGTAACACAACATTCCACTAGGGTCCGATGCGAAATCGGTCTCCTTCTCGCTCATCATCAAATCTCGTTTAACCATTAGCTCACTATCCTCAACCTACATTACTCGGATTTGGTCAAACAGTTCATTGGTGACCTTAAGCATACCCAAAATCATGCTATGGGGTCTCACTTGAACTACCAAGTTCATATCCCTGAATTCTTCAATTAGTTTCTCTTCTCGGACCATCAAAGCTGACATATGTAAGGAATTCCGACTTAAAGCATCGGTTACTACATTGGCTTTTCCCGGATGGTACTGCAATCCAAAATCATAGTCCTTAAGGAACTCCATCCACTTCCTCTGTCTCATGTTCAGTTCCTTTTGATCAAACAGATACTTCAAACTCTTGTGGTCGTTGTACACCTCAAATCTTACACCATAGAGATGGTGTCTCCAGATTTTTAATGCAAAGACTACCACGGCTAGTTCCTAGTCATGAGTAGGGTAGTTTTGCTCGTGCGTCCTCAACTGTCGGGAAGCATAGGCAACTACCTTCCCTTCCTACATTAAAACACAACCCAAGCCTTGCTTGGAAGCATCACAATAAACACTAAAATATTGATCAGTACAAGGAAGAACCAACACTGGTGCCGTAGTCAACCTCCGCTTCAACTCTTGAAAACTTTCTTCACAACAGATTGTCCACACATATGGTTCCCCTTTTCTGGTAAGCTTAGTTAGAGGTAATGCCAACTTGGAAAACCCCTCTATGAACTTTCTGTAGTAACCTGCTAAACCCTGAAAACTCCTGATCTCAGTAACTGACTTGGGTACTACCCATTCCATAACCGCCTCTACCTTAGAAGGGTCTACTGCTACCCCTTCCTTGGATATTACATGCCCAAGAAAGTTTACCGATTCCAACCAGAAATCACATTTGGACAATTTAGCATACATCCGATTCTTACTCATAAGATCTAGAACAATTCTCAGGTGCTCTGTATGTTCCTCTCGGCTTTTGGAGTAAACCAGAATGTCATCAATAAATACCACTATGAATGAATCCAAATACGGATGAAAAATCAGATTCATGTAGTCGGTAAATATTGTTGGGGCATACGTTACACCATAGGGCATTACCAAATACTCAAA
This sequence comes from Lupinus albus, assembly GCA_009771035.1. Taxonomy (NCBI): domain Eukaryota; kingdom Viridiplantae; phylum Streptophyta; class Magnoliopsida; order Fabales; family Fabaceae; genus Lupinus; species Lupinus albus. The sequence continues at coordinate 11,292,948 of CM020019.1, read as the reverse complement.
ATGCCCATACCTCCTCCTAAAAGCAGTTTTAGGAATATCCTCAGACTTCACTCGAAGTTGGTGGTAACCTGACCGAAGGTCAATATTTGAAAACACCACCGCTCCTCTCAACTGATCCATCAAATCATCAATCCTAGGCAGTGGATACTTATTCTTAATGGTGACCTTGTTCAACTGTCTATAATCGGTGCACAACCTCATACTCCCATCCTTCTTCTTAACCAACAAAACAGTTGCACCCCACGGTGAGACACTAGGACGAATAAACTTCTTTGCCAACAAGTCCTCAACCTGCTTTTTCAACTCAGCCAACTCTAACGGTGCCATCCTATAAGGAGATATAGAGATGGGTCCCGTTCCCGGCACTAAGCCAATGGAGAATTCAACTTCTCTGACTGGGGGTAGTTCCAGAATATCACCTGGGAACACCTCAGGGAACTCTCGAACTATCAGAATATCCTCAATTTTTGGGTTTCTCAACGACCTCCAGGGATGCCATCAAAACAAACACGGCTCCTCCCTCCTTAAGGGAAGTTTTGAATCCTTTAGCCGACAATGACTTCATGTTACAAGCCTCATCAGAATTCTCACCCAGATCTCCAAACACGACGGCATATCGGCGCAGTTAAGCATCACATGATTTGCTGATAACTAGTCCATTCCCCGAATTAGATCCAACTGGGACAGTGGTAAGAAGATTAAATCCATGGTAAATGTCCTACCGTTTACCACTATCGGACATCGAGACACAACCGTCGACACCACCACAAGCACACTAGTTGGGGTGGATACGACCAAGTCGAAGGGCAACGACTCAATTTTCAATTTTAGTTTATCCATGCATTCAACAGATACAAAGGAGTGTGTCGCTCCCGAATCAAACAACACTAAAAGCGAAATACATGCCACCGTGCAATTACCTTGGATCTGGCCATCAACATATGATGCCTCTGCACCACTCATGGTAAGCACCCTACTAGTGTTTCTAGGCCTTCCTGCACTCCCACCATTTGTCTGCTGGTCAAGTTTAGGACAAAACTTCTTCACGTGCCTTTGCTCCCCGCAGTGAAAGTACCCATTTCCCGATCCAGGACTAATATTGCCATAGTGTCTTCAACTACACTTATGGCACACATGATAAGAGTTCTGAGATGACCCTCCGTTAGTAGTAGGGGCGGTTGGTCCTTGAGAACCCTGGTTGCGGTGGTGTTGGGGTGAAGCATAAGGTCATCGATCATTACTCATCTTTTTCTTACCCCTCCCCTGCACAAAGTTGCGTTGGGGTCCATATTTCTGTGGAGGGTTCACTTTACCAGCCACAGTGTCTCTCACCCGCACATTATCCTCATACATCCTACACTTGTTCACTAGTGTAGGAAAGTCATCAATCTCCTCGTGACCAAACATCACCCCCAGCTCAGGTTTTAACCCCATTTCAAACTTTGCACATTTGGACCTCCCGTCCAACTCTAGTTCAGCATAAGGAGAGACCATCACACTTCCTTTTGCATACAAAATATATACAAATATCCTTTCCCAAATAATACTTCCATTTAACATCATCAAAATAACCTCATTATAAGTTTAGGAGAAAGTCACACATACATAAATTCACTTTAACATGTTCTTCATATTACATGCCTCATTCAATTACAATGGCGTGTATATAAAGTAACTACTCTAATCGGTACTTTATCCGCGAGCATCCAATGCACTATAGCCGCCACCTGAATTCCAATACATAACACATACAAGTAGAGACAAAAGGGAGTAAGAACCAACTACGGCGACTGTAGCGTGGAATTACATGGAGTAATAACATTAAAGTATTAAAAACCTATACAACGTCTAACATCAATCATATTAAACATATACCAATCTATACATTATACCACCTAATGTTCATATATCCATTTAGCATACTCCTCATATCTCACTTAGACAATTCATTCAAATCCGTACAATAAACCATTTATTCAACTCAATCTTCATCAAGATCACCAAACAATAATCTCCTTCAATAAACAACAGCAATGCTATACTCAAGCTATACCATACTTACATAGCATTAAAATACTTTTCCAAGCAACACAATACTCCCAAAACAATACTACACAAAAGGAACTAATCATACATTGCTCAAAGAGCCAATACCACATAAGGCAAGTAATACATTGCTCAAAGAGCCAATACCACATCGGACAATTCATACATTGCTCAAGGAGCCAATACCACGTTGGGCAAGTCTACACCACGAATAGTGATACAATACCACGCAGGGTAAGTCTACAATACCACGTAGGGCAAGTCTACACCACAAATGGAGATTCAATACCACGCAGGGCAAGTCTACACCACGAATGGCGATTCAATACCACGTAGGGCAAGTCTACAATACCACATAGGGTAAGTCTACAATACCACAGAGGGCAAGTCTACACCACGAATGGCGATTCAATACCACGTAGGGCAAGTCTACAATACCACATAGGGCAAGTCTACAATACCACATAGGGCAAGTCTGCACCATGAATGGCGATTCAATACCACGTAGGGCAAGTCTACAATACCACATAGGGCAAGTCTACACCACTAATGGCGATTCAATACCACGTAGGGCAACTCTACAATACCACGTAGGGCAACTCTACACCACGAATGGCGATTCAATACCACGCAGGGCAAGTCTACACCACGGATGGAGATTCAATACCATGTAGGGCAAGTCTACAATACCACAGAGGGCAAGTCTACAATACCACATAGGGCAAATCTACACCACGAATGGCGATTCAATACCACGTAGGGCAAGTCTACAATACCACATAGGGCAAGTCTACAATACTACATAGGGCAAGTCTACACCACGAATGGTGTAAGGACCGAAATTCTACCCTTGAAATTTTTTCCCTTATTTACTCTTCCCGCATACATTCCTTTCATTTTAATCTTATTTACCTAGTCATATTCATTCCACCTCTTCATACTTTTAAAATCATAATTCATTCCACTTAATTCGGTAACCACCGCATATAACTAGCTTTGAGTTCCAAATCACCCATAGCTACACATATCCAAGGTTACACTTAATATCAATTATCATATAGTCATAATTACACATTGTTTTGAAACTATCAAAAATGCACTCATATACAAATAGTGCAATTAAATGAATTCAAGATATAAGTTCCCTAAGCTTCCCAAAAATGAGTCCCCCTCATCTCACCTGTTTATCTGCAATGGGATTATCAATGACAAGAACACAAACACACAAAGGAGTAAGTCGTTAATTCAATAAACGTCATTATAAGATAATCCACATTAGGAAAAAGGGGTTAGTAAACCATTTTCGAAATTCATTTTTTTGTCTTGCTACATAACTTGAGCCAAAGTCGCTACATCCCTTAGGGTTAGCTAAAAGTAGATTCCCATTTTGCTTAAAACAAATCACGCTTATATACTCAAGCCAGAGTGTATGCTTCGATACTCAAGCCAGAGTTTTTGCTTCTATACTCAAGCCAGAGTGTATGCTTTTATACTCAACCAAGAGTGTACGCTTCTATACTCAAGCCAGAGTGTATGCTTCTATACTCAAGCCAGAGTGTACGCTTCTATACTCAAGCCAGAGTGTACGCTTCTATACTCAAGCCAAAGTGTTTGCTTCTATACTCAAGCCAGAGTGTACGCTTCTATACTCAAGCCAGAGTCGCTAACCATTCATGGTCAGCTAAAACATATTTTTCCTTTTTCCGTAAATCTATGCCTACTTTAATATAAACACATGTAACGACCCGAAATTCTACCCTGGAAATTTTTCCATAATTAATCCAATTCCATGCATTTAACGATAAATTATAATTACCGAGTGAACAAATTTATTTAAAAGATCTCACTTCTTTCTCACACCCGATCTATGAACCAAAAGTAACATACAAAATCCAATAGCAGAAAAACATAATTCATATTAGTATAACCTAGTAACCACCGCATACAATTAGCTTTGGGTTTCCAAAACACCCATAGCTACATATATCCCGAGTTACTAGTCTCCATGACCGATATCATGCACAAAAATAGTATTCATAGTACAATTAGTTACGTCAATTACAATCAAATGTAGTTACAAAAGAATGGATAAAGAGACATCAAAATAAAGGTCTCTAATCTCCTACTCAAAATCATCCTTTCTCCGTCCACCTACCTGCAATGGGATTAACATTGACCATGCACAAATAACACAAAGGAATACGTCATTAATTCAATAAAATTTCAATGTAAGTTAATCCACATTTAATAAGGTTAAACAACGATCTAAATTAAATCCACTTAAAACCATTTTCGTCATCTGTACTTTTGAAAAACCATGCTACATAACTCGAGCTAGAGTCGCTAACCCATTCTGGTCGGCTAAAACGAGTTTTATTTCCATTGGCACTCCACCAATACATAAACCATAAATCCACTCTTCATCACTACAAACATACCCATATATATTTGTAGTGACTAACTGATTTACCATTTATTACTTTGTTTCCGAGTTTTATTTCCATTGGCACTCCACCAATACATAAACCATAAATTCACTCTTCATCACTACAAAAATACCCATATATATTTGTAGTGACTAAGTGATTTACCATTTATTACTTTGTTTCCGAGTTTTATTTCCATTGGCACTCCACCAATACATAGACAATAAATGCACCCGACATCATTACAGCATATCGTATATGCTTATAACTACAAAGTGACTTATAGTTTATTGTTTTATCTGAGTTTTATTTCTATTGGCACTCCACCAATACATAGACAATAAATGCACCCGACATCATTACAGCATAGCGTATATGCTTGTAACTACAAAGTGACTTACAGTTTATTGCTTTATCCGAGTTTTATTTCCATTGGCACTCCACCAATACATAGACAATAAATGCACCCGACATCATTACAGTATAGCGTATATGCTTGTAACTACAAAGTGACTTACAGTTTATTGCTTTATCCGAGTTTTATTTCCATTGGCACTCCACCAATACAACAATGATAAATACACCCGACATCATTACAGCATAGCGTATATGCTTGTAACTACAAAGTGATTTACATTTCATGATTTCATTTCGAGTTTTATTTCCATTGGCACTCCACCAATACATAAACCGTGAATCCACTTCTCATCATTATCAACATACCCTTATATGTTCATAATGACTAAGTAATTCACATTTTATTCATTATCCATAACAGAAAATCCACGCATTTTCTAACACCGTGCATAAGTTAAAGACTTATCCATACCTCGGTGAGTGTTGGGTTTGGTTTTTGGCGACTTCGTAAGTTCCACCGGCACCGCCTCCAAATTTAGGATCTTTCCTCATTTCCACCACATAACACAATGTTAGTCATTCATTCCAAATAACAAATAAATAACACATATTGCATTATTTAACCATACAAGATATTTATCATATTTTCAATGGTTCTATACAACTTTCATTATGAGTTTACAACCATCTAAAACATACATATCATCTCATATTTTAACATTATAAAACAACTCATCTTCTACCTTTAGCGTTTTACCCATTTTTCCACTCTAACCACATTTTCTTTCTCTAGGGTTTTGGGGTTTTCATGAGTCAACCCACTACCCTTCCCATTCTTGGAGTACTAACTTAAAACCAAGAGTTTACAAGGTACGAACGACATAAAACGAACCATAACTCGAAAGAGAGAGTTCCATGGTTTTACACACTTTGAGAAGAGATCCATAATACCAAAAATGGATTCTCAAGAGAAGAAGAGAGCTAGAATAGAGAGTTTTATCTCTTCTCAAGCTCTTGAACAAGAATCAAAGCTCCTAGACCTTGGGAATGCTCTCTTCTCTCTCCTCCCTTCAATTCTTAACCTAAAAATGTATTTGGGGTTTCTCTCATTTAATGTTCTCGTCTGGTTCTCGCTTAAGCGAGCTTGCTCTCGCCCAAGCGAGAAAATCCCGCCCATTTTAAAAACTCATCTCTGACCCTCTCGCTCAAGCGAGAATCTCACAGTGTCAACAGCCCCATATGCTATTTCTCGCCCAAGCGAGACAACTATCGCTCAGGCGAGACTCTTCCAGTATGTCCCAGGATTTCACCCTCCCAGGTGAGCCTCTCTCGCCCAGGCGAGAATCTCTCGCTCAAGCGAGGATCCCAGGAATGATACTATAATTTTAAAGACTTAAAATTTAGGGTGTTATAACACACCCATATATGTTTATACTAAATGCGTAATTTACAACTCAATCTTTGCATAACTAGGAAATACACATATTTTCCTTTTCCGTAAATCTACGCCTACTTTAGCATAAACACACCCATATATGTTTATACTAAATGCGTAATTTACAACTCAACCCTTGCATAACCAGAAAATACACATTTTCTATTCCAACTGTACAAATAAAGACTTATCCTTACCTCGGTGAGTGTTGGGTTTGGTTCTTGGCAACTTCTTAAGTTCCACCGACACCGCCTCCAACTTTAGGATCTTTCCTCATCCCACCATATAACACAATGTTAGTCATTCATTCCAAATATCACATAAACAACTTATATTGCATCATTTAATCATACAAGATATTCATCACATGTTTGATGTTTCTAAACTACTTTCATCATAAGTATTCAACCATCTAAAACATGCATAATCATTTCATATTCTAATATTTGGAGGTAAACTCATCTTCTACCTCTAGAATTTTACTCATTCTCTCCTTTTACCACATTTTCACTTTAGTGTTTTGGGGTTTTCATGAATCAACCCACAACCCTTTCCATTCTTGAGATACTAACTCTAAACCAAGAGTTTACAAGGTAAGAATGACATAAAACGAACCATAACTCAAAAGGATGAGTTTCCATGGTTTCTCACATTTTGAGAAGAGATCCAACATACCCAAAGTGAGTTTACAAGAGAAGAAGAGAGTTAGAATCAAGAGTTTTACCTCTTCTCAAGCTCTTGGGTGAGTATTAAAGCTCCTTGCCCTTGGAAAAGCTCTCTTCTCTCACCTCTCTTTAATTCTTAACCCTAAAATGTGTTTAGGGTTTCTCATTAAATGTTGTCTCGTCGGGTTCTCGCTTAAGCGAGCTAATTCTCGCTCAAGCGAGAAAATCCCGCCCATTTTAAATATCCATATCTGACCCTCTCGCTCAAGCGAGGGATTCTCGCTCAAGCGAGAATCTCACAGTGTCAACAGTCCAAAATGTCCTTCCTCGCTCAGGCGAGAATCTTCCAGTATACCCCAGGATTTCACCCTCCCAGGTGAGCCTCTCTCGCCCAAGCGAGAATCTCTCGCTCAAGTGAGGATCCTCCAGTATAGCCCAGGATTTCACCCTCCTAGGTGAGTCTCTCTCTCGCTCAAGCGAGGATCCCAGGATTAATACTATAATTTTAAAGACTTAAAATTTAGGGTGTTACAATCCTCCCCCTCTTATAAAAATTTCCGTCCCCGAAAATTAAACATACCTCGATTCGAACAAATGAGGGTAATCCTCCCTCATATCACGTTCCACCTCCCAAGTAGCATCCCCTTCATCTACTTGACTCCACAACACTTTCACCAAAGGAATCTTTTTGCCCCTCAATCTTTTGATACTGGTCTCCATGATTCTCACAGGCAACATCGCAAAAGTCAGGTTATCCTTCAACTCTATCTGGTCCGACTCAACCACATGAGATGGATCCCCAACATATTTCGTCAACTAAGACACATGAAACACATTGTGGAGATTCGACAACAACGGTGGTAAAGCAATACGATACGCTACCGGCCCAATCCTCTTCAGTATTTGATAAGGCCCAATAAATCGCGGAGTCAGCTTACGAGATTTCAACACTCTACCAATTCCGGTAGTCGGGACTACTCTCATGAAAACATGATCTCCCTCCTTAAATTCAAGAGGTTTCTGCCTCTTATCGTAGTAGATTTTTTTCCGACTCTGGACTATTCTCATATTCTCCTGGAATTTATTGATCTTATCTGTCGTCTCTTGAACCAATTCGGGCCCAAATATCAAGTTCTCCCCAGTTTCAAACCAACTCACTGGAGTTCGACACTTCCTACCATACAACGCCTCAAAAGGTGCCATCCCAATACTTGAATGGAAGCTATTATTGTAGGTAAATTCGATCAACGGCAACATGCCATCCCAACTCCCTGGTTGTTCTAAGACACAAGCCCTCAAAAGATTCTCCAATTACTGTATTGTTCTTTCCGATTGACCGTCCGTTTGTGGATGATAAGATGAACTCAACTTCAACTTAGTTCCCAATGCGGTCTGCAAACTAGTCCAAAAGTTCGAAGTGAAACGGGGATCCCTATCCGATATAATGCTCGACGGTATCCCATGCAAACGAACTATTTCCCGGATGTACAGTTCCGCCAATCGCTCCAAAGAATACCTTATGTTCATAGGCAGAAAGTGTGCAGATTTAGTCAACCGATCCACGATCACCCATATTGAATCATACCCATTTTGAGTCTTCGGAAAACCCGATACAAAGTCCATGGAGATACCATCCCACTTCCAAACGGGAATTTCTTGGGATTGTAACTCTCCCGCTGGTCGTTGATGCTCAATCTTGGCTTTCTGACATACTAAACAACTCGAGAGATACAAAGCCACATCCCTTTTCAATCCCGACCACCAAAACAACTTCTTCAATCAGTTTCCCTTCTCTAACCATCAAAGCCGACATGTGCAACGACTTTCGACTCAGAGCATCTGCCACTACATTGGCCTTTCCTTGGTGGTACTGTAACCCAAAATCGTAATCCTTAAGGAATTCCATCCCTCTCCTCTGCCTCATGTTCAATTCCTTCTGATCAAACAAGTACTACAAACTCTTGTGGTCGTTGTACACTTCAAATCTCACGCCATAGAGATGGTGCCTCCAGATTTTTAAGGCAAAGACCACCGCGGCCAACTCAAGATCGTGGGTAGGGTAGTTTTTCTCATGCATCCTCAATTTCCTAGAAGCATTGGCTACAAATTTCCCCTCTTGCATTATCACGCAACCCAAACCTTGCTTGGACGCATCACAATAAACACTGAAGTCTCTGTCAGTACAAGGAAGAGTCAACACCGGCGCTGTAGTCAATCTCCGTTTCAACTCTTGAAAACTCTCTTCACAACGGACTCTCCACACATAAGGTTCCCCCTTCCTGGTGAGCTTAGTCAGCGGTAGCGCCAGCTTCGAAAATCCCTCAATGAATTTCCGATAGTAACCGGCCAAACCCAGAAAACTTATGATCTCAGTGACTGACTTGGGCACCGCCCAATCCATGACCGCTTCAACTTTAGATGGATCTACTGCCACTCCTTCCTCGGATATTACATGTCCAAGAAAATTTACTGACTCCAACCAGAAGTCGCATTATGACAGCTTTGCATACAACTGATTCTTGCTAAGAAGTTCTAGCACAATCCTCAGGTGCTCAACATGTTCCTCTCGGTCTTTTTAGTAGATGAAAATGTCATCAATAAATACCACTATGAATGAATCCAAATACAGATGAAAAATCTGATTCATGTAGTCAGTAAATATTGTTGGGGCATTCGTTACACCAAAAGGCATGACTAAATACTCAAAATGTCCATACCTTGTTCTAAACGCCGTCTTAGGAATATCTTCCGACTTCACGCGAAGTTGGTGGTTACACGACCGAAGATCTATCTTTGAAAACACTACCGCTCCCCTCAACTGATCCATCAAGTCATCGATCCGAGGCAACAGATACTTGTTCTTAATAGTGACCTTGTTCAACTACCGGTAGTCGGTACACAACCGCATACTACCATCCTTTTTCTTAACCAACAAAACAGGCGCACCCCATGGCGAGACGCTAAGACGAATGAACTTCTTTGCCAACAAGTCCTCAACCTGCTTTTTCAACTCAGCCAATTCTAAAGGTGCCATTGTATAATGAGCTATAGAGATGGGTCCCATTCCAGGTACCAAATCAATAGAGAATTCAACTTCTCTTACGGGAGGTAATTCCGAAATTTCACCAGGAAATACCTCAGGAAACTCATGAACTATCGGAATATCCTCAACTTTGGGTTCTTCACTACCCTCCAGGGATGCCAACAACATAAACACGACTCCTCCCCCTTTACAGGAAGTCCTGACTTCCTTTGCCGACAACGGCTTCATGTCATTAACCTCGTCAGAAATCTCCTCTAGATTCCCGAATACCAAGGTCTTATCAGCACAATTTAGCATCACCTGATTCGTCGATACCAGTCCATCCCCAAAATTAGATCTAACTGGGGTAGTGGTAAGCAGATCAAATCCACAGTAAAAGTTCTACCATTTACCACTACCGGACATCGAGACACAACTGTCGACACCACCACAGGCACATCAGTTGGGGTGGATACGATCAAGTCGAAAGGCAACGACTCAGTTTGCAATTTCAGTCTATCCACACATTCATTAGATACAAAGGAGTGTGTCGCTCCCGAATAAAACAACACTAAAAGAGGAATACCTGCCACCATGCAATTATCTTTAATCGGACCATCAACACCCGATGCCTCTGCACCACTCATGATGAACACTCTGCCGGTAGATCGAGGTCGCTCAACCCTCACAACATTCATACTCTGTGGAAATTTAGGACAATATCTCATGACATGCCCAACTTCCTTGCACCTAAAGGAGGTAAGTGTCGTACTAGGGCATGAGTCACCCACATGAATTCGACCGCATTTGCCGCACAAGGATGGAGAGTTCAACCGTGACCCTCCAGCATTACCATGAGTCCTCAGCCCATGTGAAGTATTTCCCCGACTACCCGTTGGTGGAAAGTAAGGCTTCCGTTCTTCTTGAAACATTTTTCTCTTTCCCTTGCCGTGTGAGAAGTTCCGTTGAGGGCCATAGTGTTTTGGAGGGTTATCTTTTCTAGCAGCAGCGTCCCTCCTCCGCACATTATCCTCATACATCCTACACTTGTTCACTAATGTAGGGAAATCAGAAATTTCTTCGTGACCAAATGTCACCCGGAGCTCGGGCCTCAACCCCATCTCAAACTTCACACATTTGGACCTCCTGTCCAACTCTAGTTCAGCATAAGGGCAATACCGGATCAATTCTTCAAATTTGGCCGAATACTCCCCCACCGACATGTTCCCCTACTCTAATTACAGGAATTCCCAATCCTTCTCCGTTTTCAGGTCTGCAGGAAATTATTTCTGGAGGAATTTACTCTTGAAAGCTCCCCACGTGATGATCTGCCCTTCGACCTTCATTTATCTCCGGGTCATTTCCCACCAGTTCTCTGCCTCTTTCACCAGCATGTAGGTGGCGTAGGCCACTCTCTGAACATCAGAACAGCTCATGGCCCTGAAGATTCTTTCCAATCCTTGGACCCATTCAATAGCCGCATCCGGAGTGAACCCGCCTTGGAACTGACTAGGTTTTCTCCTGCAGAATTCATCCAGACCTTGGTATTCATCCGGCCCAGGTGGAAACAATGGTTGCAAACTCGGACTTGGTGTCGCATTCTGGTTCAGGTGCTGTAAGTTCTCGTTCATATTTGACAGTACGGCAGCAATCTGAGCCAACAATTCATTCTGACCCGATCCTCTTCCTCTGCCTCTTCCTCTCCCAGACATCTCCGCAATGGGTACCTATTTATCTCAATTCTCACTTGTCAGTAAACCAGGTTTAACCAAACAAATCAACAAATAATCCACACAACAGTTTACAAGATAAAAACAACATAAAACGAACCATAACTCGAAAGGATGAGTTTCCATGGTTTCCCTGATTTTGAGAAGAGATCCAACATACCCACAATAAGTTTCAAAGGGAAGAAGAGAGTTAGAGTCAAGAGCTTTACCTCTTCTCAAGCTTCTAAATGACTCACAAGCCTTCTTGCTCTTGAAAAAGTCTGCTTCTCTCACTTCTCTCTAGGTTAACCCTCATGAATGTGTTTGGGGTTCCCTATTTAATGTAACAGCGTCGGGTCCTCGCTTAAGCGAGCTGATTCTCGCTCAAGCGAGAAAATCCCGCCCATTTTAAAAACTCAGATCTGACCCTCTCGCCCAGGCGAGGCATCTCTCGCTCAAGCGAGGCATCTCTCGCTCAAGCGAGCCAATTCTTGCTCAGGCGAGAATCCTTCCGTATAGCCCAGGATTTCACCCTCCCATTTGAGCCTTCCTCGCCCAGGCGAGACCACTCTCGCTCAAGTGAGACAACCCTCGCTCAGGCGAGAATCCATCAGTATAGTGAAAGGACCCAAATTCTACCCTTGAAAAGTTTTCATTTATTTTCATCATCTCTTACATACATCTATAACTTTACTTAAAAACCCTCATGAAACACTCTTTGAAAATACTCTTTACCCTATTATATTGTCATACAAATTTATGTCGCGGAAAAACATAATTCATTCGATTAGCAATTATCGCATACAACCAGTTATGGATTTTCCAGAGTTATAACGTCCATAACTACATATCTCTGTATTTCCCTAATCAAATTTACATTCATCCCATAAGGTTATCAAATTATCTACAATGTCAAGTAGCAATAAAGACAATGAAGTTGATAAACACAAAAGCTTCCTAAGTGAGCTTCCTTCTCAAAATCCTTCATTTACCTACAATGAGATTATCATGAACAACACACAAAACAAGGGAGTAAGTCATTAGTTCCAAAACTAACATCACATGATAATCCACATTTCAAATACGATTAAGCTTTAATGTAATTTATAAACACAATTACGTAAATGCAAGTATTCATATCTTACTCCTGTTACTTCCACGTCATTCATAATAGTCCTATAGTGTATATATCCCATGATATATATCCTATAGCACGCTTATTACGATCTTTCGAAACATCGTACTCCTCATTATTCATATCCACCCTATAGGACCTATATCCCATAATATATTCCTATAGCATGTATATTACTTTCATTCTTAACATCTTCCTTTTTATCACTCATATTCACCCTATAGAATATATATCCCATACTCTATATCCTATAACATGCATATGACTCTCTTTGTGACATTCTCATTTCTCATCATTCATATTGACCCTATAGAATATACATCCCATAATATATATCCTATAGCATGCATTTGACATTCATTGTGACATCCACATTCCTCATCGTTCATATTCACACTTAATCGTATTCATCGATTTCATTTTCCATAACACAGCGGGCAGGCCGAGTTACCATCCATACCACATCGGGCAGGCCGAGTTATTACCACATACCACATCGGGCAGGTCGAGTTATTACCCCATACCACATCGGGCGGGTCGAGTTATTACATCATACCTCATCGGGCAGGTCAAGTTATTACTCCATACCACATCGGGCAGGTCGAGTTATTACCCCATACCACATCGGGCAGGTCGTGTTATTACCCCATACCACATCGGGCAGGTCGAGTTATTACCCCATACCACATCGGGCAGGTCGATTTATTACCCCATACCACATCGGTCAGGTCGAGTTATTACCCCATACCACATCCGGCAGGTCGACTTATTACCCCATACCACTTCGGGCAGGTCGAGTTCACAATAAACCACTTCCATTCCAGGTAAGATAACAACAACAGTCCACTACCACTCTGGGTAGGGCAACAATAACAGTCGACTACCACTCCAGGTAGGACAACAATAATAGTCCACTACCACTACGGGTAGGACATCAATAACAGTCCACTACCACTCCGGGTTAGACAATGATAACCCAATACCTCTTCGAGTAGGGTATCAACAATAAACCACTACCTCTTCGGGTAGGGCAATAACAATAAACTTACCAACACATTACCTCTTTCACATACCTCATTCACATCAGTGAAAATGAATTAGAGACACTTATCCCTTACCTTGGTGAGTGTTGGGGATCGGTTCCGAGTAACTTTAAAAGTCTCCTCCGCGATTTCCTCCAACCTTAGGATCTTTCCTCATTTCCACCAATAACAACAATGTCAGTCATTTATTCCAAAATAACACATAAACAACTTGTATTTCATCATTAGACATACAAGGGATTCATATATTTTCAATATTTCCAAAACTACTCCAATACAAGTTTCCAAATATCAAAACATACATGTTTATCTAATATATCAACATCAAAGTACAAACTCATCATCCACATATAACATTTTATCCATTTCTCTTTTTACTCATATTCTCATTTTGGGGGTTTTTGGGGTTTTCAAGAATAACCCACAAAACCTTTCCATTCATCAAATACCAACTCTAAACCAAGATTTTACAGGAGAAAAACAACATAAAACGAACCATAACTCTAAAGGATGAGTTTCCATGGTTTCTCATGTTTTGAAAATAGATCCAACATACCCAAAACAAGTTAGAGAGGAAGAAGAAGAGTTAGAAACAAGAGGTTTACCTCTTCTCAAGCTCTAAGATGAGTCCTAAGGCTCTTTGCTCTTGTAAAGCTCTCTTCTCTCTCTTCTCTTCAAAGTTCTAACCCTAAAATGTGTTTGGGGTTTCTATTTTAAAGAGTAGTCGTCGAGTTCTCCCTCAAGCGAGCTCATTCTCGCTCAGGCGAGAAAATCCAGCCTTTTTAAAATTTCAGATCTGACGCTCTCGCTCAAGCGAGAATCTAACAGTGTCAATAGCCCCAAAATACCATTTCTCGCCCAGGCGAGACAACTCTCGCTCAGGCGAGAATCCTCCAGTATAGCCCAATATTTCACCCTCTTAGGTGATCCTTTCTCGCTCAGGCGAGAGTCTCTCGCTCAAGCGAGGCTTCCAAGACTGATACTATAATTTTGAAGACTCAAATTTAGGGTGTTACATATAGCTCAGGATTTCACCCTCCCAGGTGAGCCTTTCTCGCCCAGGTGAGAATCCCTCGCTGAAGCGAGAATCTCAGGACTGATACTATAATTTTTAAAGACGTAAATTTAGGGCGTTACACTCATCACAAAATCATTATTACAAACATACCCATATATGTTTATAACCAATAAGCGACTCACAACTTAATCATTTTCATTAACATACTCATGCCTTTTTATCACAAATAAACAACTCAGAACATATTTATCATCATATAACATATTAACGATAGAACCATCTTTCATGACGGTGTATTACCATAAATGAGCATATTGCATTTCATCTAATAAAACAGTTTTCCTACACATATATCTCCATCTTTATGGCTAATACATCATCATGGAAAATAAAGATTCTCACATGAACCACAAACTTCCAAGAGAGTTTCTATCTGTTAACATTCTCCGATTCTTGAGGGAAATCGGAGAAGACGACTCTAATGAAATACTCTAAGACCACAATGGTCTTCTCCCTCACCTTAGGTTGCATAAGCTTTGTTGCTCTGCAAAAGAGCCCCATCTCCCTCCATCTTCTCCAAATCTCCATTGTTCCATTTTTCACCTCCAAGATTTCCTAAATGTGCCACCAAGAAGTAATAGGAAGAGGTTTTGATGAGTTTTGATGTTTAGTGGAGAGGAGAATGGTTCATTTGGGTGGAGCCGCCGTTGGGAGAGAAAGGAGAGAAAAGAAAATGAAGATTAGGGTTTTTGAAACCCCTCTTTTACTTTTATAGTTGCGCAGCCTCGCCCGGGCGAGAATTTCGCAATTTTTTAGCTTTTCAACTCTGACGCTCTCGCCCGGGCGCGGATTTCTCGCTCGGGCGAGAATCGGGCAGTATGCTAAGGCTCCTCTCTAGCCTGGGCGAAAATTCTAGCTCAAGCTAGATTTTGACAGCTTTTCCAGATTTCACTCTCACTCAAGCGACCACTTCCTTGCTTAAGCAAGGTCTCCGGAAAACTCATATTCGAACACCGAGCCTCTCACTTGGACGAGGTCCTCTCGCTTAAACAAGAATTGTCAAATATACACTCCAACACTCTAAGTTTTCTAATCATTCCCAAAACAAAAATTGTGGTGTTACAGAACTCTTGGATACATTAAAAAAGGTTGAGGTCAACATACCTCTCCTTGATGCCATCAAGCAGATTCCAAGATATGTCAAGTTTATGAAAGAGTTGTGCACTCACAAGAGGAAGCTTAAAGGAAATGAAAGAATTAGTATGTGAACGAATATTTGTGCGATGATAGGTATGCATGTTCCTCACATCCCTGAAAAGTGTAAGGACACAGGTACATTTATTGTAACTTGCATCATAGGTAATAGAAAATTTGAAAATGCCATGCTCTATTTAGGAGCATCCATTAATGTTATGCCTATGAATGTGTTTAAATTCCTTTCACTTGGACCCTTGCAACCTATGGGTGTGATAATCCAATTAGCAAATACGAGTATTGCATACCCTACTGGTTTGGTAGAGGATGTCTTGATTCAGTTTGATCAACTGATTTTTCCCGCTGATTTTTATATTCATGATATGGAAGAGGGATCCAACCATAACACAATGCCAATTATTTTGGGGAAATCATTTTTTGGAACAGCCCGGACCAAGATAGATGTCCATGTTGTGACTTTGATGATAAAGTGGCCTCGTATAACATTTTTGATGCTTTAATGCATCCTTCTAAGGGTCACTCTGTTTTTAACCTTGATTTGCTTCAAGAGTTTAGTGATAAACATCTGTCTAATTTTCTTCATGATTCTCATGCTTCATCATTGACTAATTCATATACTTATGCATGCACTGATTATGAAATTTGTACTTCTTGCATTGATGAGTTTTTGAACATTGTTGTTGATTCCGATTGCACTTCACTGCACACTTGTCATGCATGCATTGTTTCTGAAATGTGTCACTCTTGTATTGATGAGTTTCTAGATATTGTTGTTGACTCACATGTTCTACATTCATGGAAGGTTTGGCTTCTACCTCCATAGAATGCTAGACCTTGGACTAAATTCTTTTGGTAATGAATCACAACTCTTGAGGTTTAGTGCTTAATGAATTTTTGTTTTTGTTTGCTCCTTGTGAACACTCAATTTCGTCCTATTATTATATCCAAAATCTAATGCAATTTCAAGCATCATTTCATAATCTGAAGAACATTTAAATAGATAATTTAACTTGAATAATTTTCATACAACACTCATACTTCCATTACATTGATAATACATGGCTTGTTGTGATTTTCAATACACGATTTTGTCAAGATGGTCATAACAGAAAGAAGGAGTTGTTCCTACTTACGGCAACTCAGGCTAATATACATCATTACACAACCACTGGCTTTGAAATAGGGACTAGTGGTTACTGCAGCACCCTCTTCGTAATCAGAAAGTCAACCTGCATTAAAACATCAAGCATTACAAAGAATAGCATAACTCAACTCTTTCTAGGACACAAACAAGATTATGGAACTACTCTAGACTTGTGGAGTGATGATTGTATACTTACATATTGTTTGCAAGCCTATGACGCCTGAACGAACTAAGATGGATAACCTTCATAAAATCTTCAAACTTTGTGGATCACCTTCGGAGGAATACTGGAAAAAGTCTAAGCTACCACATGCAACAATTTTCAAACCTCAACAGCCTTACAGACGTGTTGTTGTTCAGACATTCAAGGGTATCCTTTCATCATCAAAGAGCCTCTTGGAAGTCCTTCTTGCTATAGAACCCAAGGACCGAGGGATTTCATCTTTAGCACTTGAGAATGAGTTCTTCAAAATAGAACCTCTTCCTAGTGATCCATGTAAGGACCCGATTTTCATAACTCGAAAATTCTCTTTTAAAATCCTTATTCGTGAAAGTGAAGTGATTACTTTTGAAAGACATTACTTGAACAATTTGGAAACTTGAGTGAATACGTTTATAAATCTACAAGGCGGAAATATTTCAAACACCCTTCATTTCAAAAGCATGTCATTACACTTCCGTTCAAATACATCCTTTATACAATTACATTTTCTCAAAATTTACCTTGAATACAAACATTAGATCCACTTCATTATACACTTACAAGAAAGTTGTTTATACATGAATTTCACTTTAACATGTTCTTCATATTACAAATATTTATCATGTAACATATCAATTACATATTATCCACTGCTCTATCATGTACTCTTCTCCGCAAGCGTCCAATGCGCTACCTCCACAACCTGAACCCAAATATACAACACATACAAGGAAAGATAGAAGGAGTAAGAACCAACTACGGCGACCGTAGCGTGGATTTACATGGAGTAATGACATTAAAGTATTAAAACCACACACATCTAACATCATCATGATATGTATATATCAATCAACACATATTATCCATATTCACCCTATAGTACACATATATCCCATACTATATGTGTTCCATAGTGTGCATACTTATTCATCGCATTTTATCCATATTCACCCTATAGTACACATACATCCCATACTATATGTGTTCTATAGTGTGCATACTTATTCATCGCATTTTATCAATTTTCACCCTATAGTACACATACATCCCATACTATATGTGTTCTATAGTGTGCATATTTATTTATCGTGTATTATCCATATTCATCCTATAGGATATACATCCCATAATATATATCCTATGGCATGCATATGATTTTCATTCTGAGTATACACTTTTCACATCCTTCACATTCCATAATAATTTACCCTTGATCTCATTCAACAATTCTGCACCGTACAAATAATCACCATACCCCATCGGGCAGGTCGAGTAATCCCCATACCACCTCGGGCAGGTCGAGTAATCCCCATACCACCTCGGGCAGGTTGAGTTTCCACATTACACTCACATCCATGTCATACACAGTCAACACAAGGCATCTCATTATTTTATCACCATAAATAACATACAACACCTTCATTGTCACAAACATACTTTATCCATTTTAACACATTCACAGCTCATCACACATTCATTGTTACAACACACTTATACATGTTTATAACAATCAACCACTCACAACATACTCATTTTGATAAACATACTCATATCCATTTTGACACATTCACAACTCATCACACATTCATTGGTACAAACCACCCATACATGTTTATAACAATCAACCACTTACAACATACTCATCTATGCTTATGACCATAAATATCTCACACACCATCATTATCACACAACATAACCATAAATATCTCACACACCATCATTATCACACAACATAACCATTATCATAAACAAACCACGCATAACATATTCTTCATCATATACACATTAACGTTAGAACCATCTTTAATGACGGTGTATTACCATAAATGAGCATATAGCGTTTTACTCAAATAAACGGTTTTCCCCACACATATATCTCCACTTTTATGGCTAATACATCCTCATGTAAAATATAGACTCTCACATGGACCACAAACTCCCAACAGAGTTTCTATCCATTAATATGCTCCGATTCTTGAGGGAAATCGGAGATGATGACACTAATGAAATACTCTAAGACCACAATGGTCTTCTCCCTCACCTTAGGTCGCGTAAGCTCCGTTGCTCCGCAAAAGAGCCACATCTCCCTTCATCTCCTCCAACCTCCATTGTTGCTTTTTCACTTCCAAGCTTTTTCAAATGTGTCACCATGAAGCAAGAGGAAGGTTTTGATGAGTTTTGAGGCTTAGTGGAGGTAAAAATGGTCCATTTGGGTGGAGCCACCGTTGGGAGAGAAATGGGTAGAAAGAAAATGAAGATTAGGGTTTCTAGATCCCTTTTTTTTCACTTTTATAGTCACAGCGATGAGTGTAATCGATTACCATATGGTGTAATCGATTACATCAGTTAAACGACTTGATGTAATCGATTACCAACATTTTGTAATCGATTACAATATGAAAAATTACACATGTCTGATCAGATATCAGCATGTAATCGATTACCAGGACCATGTAATCGATTACATCATGAAAAATTACACATGTCTGATCAGATATCAGAATGTAATCGATTACCAGTACCATGTAACCGATTACATCACGAAAAATTACACATATCTGATCAGATATCAGCATGTAATCGATTACCAGGATTGTGTAATCGATTACACTATTTCAGAGTGCCCAAAATTG
This sequence comes from Lupinus albus, assembly GCA_009771035.1. Lineage (NCBI taxonomy): Eukaryota > Viridiplantae > Streptophyta > Magnoliopsida > Fabales > Fabaceae > Lupinus > Lupinus albus. The sequence goes on along the minus strand of CM020019.1, from coordinate 11,272,898 downwards.
TCATTTCTCGCCCAGACAACTCTCTCTCAGGCGAGACTTCCAGGACTGATACTATAATTTTGAAGACTCAAATTTAGGGTGTTACAATCCATAGACTTTGCCAAAGTACCCACCAAGCAAGGAGTTTGATGTCAAACTCCGTGAACACGAGGCTAGAAGAAGTCTGGAAAGAATTGTTGAACTGCTTCTATCTCACAAAGGGTCTTCTCATTGATTGAGTATGTTGAAGATTTATGCTGCACTGTGTCAGAGATAATTCCATTAAACTGCCAAAGAGAACATCCAGGGGTCCAAATCAAAATTCATGTCAATGGCAAACAGTTATAGAAAGGGGCATCAATGCCAAACAGTTAAACTTCAATAATGAGAGAAGGAAAGGAAATCAGCCATGGATTACAAACCAGATGCAAAAAATGTTACACATGCCTAAACAACCAACCAAAAGTCATACGGCAATAAGTTCTCTAATCTATATACAATTTAACAAAATAAAGTCATTCTAGCCACATGTCATCTCCTATTCACATTTTTCCGATCCTAAAGTATTTTATACTACTACTATGTACCTTCTCACACTACATCCTCACTTTTTATACATTTTATATTTTAACAATTTAAATGTTAATTAATGTTTGGTCCTCAAGTTTTGTTTTGTGGAAAAATATCAACTATTGAACATTAGTGGAGATTGAAATCACTTTTCACTTCCAGACTATTTATATTTATGTTTCTCATTTTCTTTCATTTCTATCCCTACCCCTTCATCTCTCCTCTACCTCTTCATTTCTCCGATACTGTTACGCTTTTTCGCAGGATTTACTTTGTCATCATTGCAAAAATATATGTTTTTCTCTTTCTCTTTAACAATATTTCTCTTCCAACTATCTTTTTTTTTTGTTTACTTTATCATTGATCTCTTTATTTTTTATTAGTGTTCTTAGTGATTTCATTATTTTATAGATTTGTTATTCCAATATTTCTCTCTGTTAGTGTTTGATAAGCAAGAGTATCATTCTAAAGGACGACCAAACCTTCAAAACATGTGGTATTTACTCAATCTCATTTATATATATATATATATATATATATATATTCAGTTGTAATATTCGATTTGTTTGTTTTTATTATTTATATATTTATTACGTTCTTAACATTTTCTCTCTTCATTTGTAGTTTGGTTCTCCTTTATTGAATCTCTATACTTTAGTTTTATCTCTCTTAATCTCTTATTTTATTTATAAACTGTTTTACACATAGAATCACTATTTTAATTTTTTGTTTTGCATGTTTCAAAAATAGCTAAAGTATATTCTACTTTGAAATAAGGTAAGAATCATGGTTTGTTATTTACAGTTTTGTATTTTTTTCGATGATTTTAAAAATCTATTGTTTAAAATATATATTTGTTGCTTATGTTACCGCATTCATTTAGGTCCATTGAGAATGGTAGAACCAATGGATCCAATGATCTATATACTATATAACAAAATAAAGTCATTCTAGCCACATGTCATCTCCTCATCATTTTCCCTCCCTCCTAAAGTGTTTTATACTACTACTATGTACCTTTTCACACTACATCCTCACTTTTTATACATTTTATATTTTAACAATTTAAATGTTAATTAATGTTTGGTCCTTATGTTTTGTTTTGTTAAAAAGTATCAACTACTGAACATTAGTGGAGATTGAAATCACTTTTCACATCTAGACTATTTTTATTTATGTTTCTCATTTTCTTTCATTTCTACCCCTGCCTCTTCATCTCTCCCCTACCTCTTCATTTCTCCCATACTGTTACGCTTTTTTCGCAGGATATACTTTGTCATCATTGCAAAACTATATGTTTTTCTCTTTCTCTTTAACAATATTTCACTTCCAACTATCTTTTTTTTTGTTTACTTTTTCATTGATTTCTTTATTATTTATTAGTGTTCTTAGTGATTTCATTATTTTATAGATTTGTTCTTCCAACATATCTCTATGTTAATGTCTGATAAGCAAGAGTATCATCCTAAAGGACGACCAAACCTTCAAAACATGTGGTATTTACTCAATCTCATTTATATATATATATATATATATATATATATATATATATATATATATATATTCAGTTGCAATATTCCATTTGTTTGTTTTTATTATTTATATATATATTTCGTTCTTAACATTTTCTCTCTTCATTTGTAGTTTGGTTCTCCTTTATAGCATCTCTACACTTTAGTTTTATCTCTCTTAATCTCTTATTCTATTTATAAACTTTTTTATACATAGAATCATTATTTTAATTTTTTGTTTTGCATGTTTCAAAAACAGCTGAAGTATATTCTACTTTGAAATAAGGTAAGAATCATGGTTTGTTATTTACAGTTTTGTATTTTTTTCGTTGATTTTAAAAATCTATTGTTTAAAATATATATTTGTTGCTTATGTTACCGCATTCATTTGGGTCCATTAAGAATGGTAGAACCAATGGATCCAATGATCTATATACTATATAACAAAATAAAGTCATTCTAGCCACATGTCATCTCCTCATCATTTTCCCTCCCTCCTAAAGTGTTTTATACTACTACTATGTACATTTTCACACTACATCCTCACTTTTTATACATTTTATATTTTAACAATTTAAATGTTAATTAATTTTTGGTCCTTATGTTTTGTTTTGTGAAAAAGTATCAATTACTGAACATTAGTGGAGATTGAAATCACTTTTCATATCCAGACTATTTTTATTTATGTTTCTCATTTTCTTTCATTTCTACCCCTACCCCTTCATCTCTCCCCTACCCCTTCATCTCTCCCCTACCTCTTCATTTCTCCATACTGATACGCTTTTTTCGCAGGATTTACTTTGTTATCATTGCAAAAATATATGTTTTTCTCTTTCTCTTTAACAATATTTCCCTTCCAACTATCTTTCTTTTTGTTTACTTTTTCATTAATTTTTTATTTTTTATTAGTGTTCTTAGAAATTTCATTATTTTGTAGATTTGTTCTTCCAACATTTCTCTCTGTTAGTGTCTGATAAGCAAGAGTATCATCCTAAAGGACCACCAAACCTTCAAAACATGTGGTATTTACTCAATCTCATATATATATATATATATATTCAGTTGCAATATTCCATTTGTTTGTTTTTATTATTTATATATATATTTCGTTCTTAACATTTTCTCTCTTCATTTGTAGTTTGGTTCTCCTTTATAGCATCTCTACACTTTAGTTTTATCTCTCTTAATCTCTTATTCTATTTATAAACTTTTTTATACATAGTGGGAGGAATAGATGGCCAACTAAGAGGGGGGGCGGGGGTGAATTAGTTGTTTTAAAAAAAAATCACTAGGAACTTTTGAGCTTTTTCTACTTAAGAACAAATTAATAGAGTTGTTGCGGAAGAAAGTTTAGTAGAAGAAGAAGTGCATAAAACAAAAGTGTAATGATGAGAAAAATCACACCAGAAAATTATACTGGTTCACCTTCTACCACTGAAGGCTACGTCCAGTCCTCTTGAAAAACCACAAGAGATTTCCACTATTGAATGAGTTTAACTTACAAGCAAAGTCACACCTAGACTCCCCCTAAGTTGTATCACTCACTCACTTCAACAAGATAGTACACCACTATCCTTGTTTTACAATGCCTCACCAATCCCTATGGTGATTACTTGAGTACAAGTATGAAGATAATAAATGGCTTAATGACAAACTCACAATGTATCTTAATGCCTTATGAAGTTTTCAGAATTCCAAAGAATGTGAAAGTTTTTCTGAAAAACTTCAAAGTGTTCTTGAATAAAAACTAAGAAATTTGTATTAAGAACTTGGATTTTTTAGTATAAAAGTTATTGTCTAATTCTGAGATCCTACAAGGTTTATATAGAGTTCCAAAAGGTGTTTAGAATCACTTTCAAAAGGTATAAGTCGTTTGGGAAAAGTTGAACCAAGTTGGAACACAATGGTTGAATTTAGAAATCAGATTTTCGCAGTAACAGTACGTGGTAATCGATTACTTATTCGTGGTAATCGATTACCAGTTGAAAAAGAACTGAAACTGACGATTTTTGCTTGTGGTAATCGATTACCAATATGAGGTAATCGATTACCTCAGTTGAAATTTCAAATCCAAACTTGCTCAACGACTAGTGGTAATCGATTACATCCATAGGGTAATCGATTACCCTAGTTGAAATTTCATTTCCCAGAAATGCCGAGAGTTATGGTAATCGATTACTTACCGTGGTAATCGATTACTGCAATTAAATTTTGGATTTAACTTTAAACAGTAAGTGGTAATCGATTACTACTACAGGGTAATCGATTACCCTAGTTATTTTTGCCTTTCTCCAACTTTTCAAAAATAACTTGGTTTTTCTTAGGAACTCTTATATTAACCTAGATTAAGATCTTTATTCTTAAGGCATTGTGATTTCTTATGAGTTTGAAATATATGCTACTAAAAGACTAAGACTCTTATAAAAATAAAATATACTTCAAGTTATTTAAGTCTTTGATCTTCAATAGCTTTTCTTCTTTCTTTTGGTGATGTGCATTTGCCTTGAGAAGCCACTGTCTAGGTACTAAAGATAGTTTTCTTATCCAAAGCATACCTACAAAATAAATTTATATTTTAGGTACCCAAGGTGATTTGGGTCCTTTTTTGTTAGTGCCTTTCTCAACCCATACATATTTTCCAGTTGGAATACCAACTTTTCTTATAAAGCATGTGTTGGGTGTATGTCCTATACAATTGCAATAGAAACATGTAGGTTGTTTTATTCTTTGCTAAGAAATAGAAGCACAAGATTTTGAAACTTTGTAATCATGTAAATTGCTTCTAGTAGCTTTAACAAACAAAGGTTGTTTCATACCATTAGTTTTATGGCTATATGAATAACCTAAACCACGTTTATCATGGGTATGCCTTTGATTGTGTAAAATATTGTCTAATTTGTGAGAGCTCTTTTTAATCACTTCTAATTCCTTGTTTAAGGAATGTAACTTTGTGCTTAGAGTTTCACAATTTAAACAAGTAATGCTTTCCTTATTAAATTTATCATTGAGATGAACAACTTCCTTTTTAAAGAAATAATTTTGACTTTCTAAGCTTTCAATAATAATTTTTTGTTTGGAACATAACTTAGAAAGTCTGAAAGATTCTTTGTGAAGTTCTATGAAAGCATCTTGTAATTCTAAAAAGGAAGGATTATCTAAATCAGCATCACTAACCTCATTTTCGTCATCGGAATGATGGGAGGCCATTAGAGAAAGATGTGCTTGTTCTTCATGGTCTGAATCAGAATCAGAACTTACATCGTTGTCTTCCCAAGCAATATATGCTCTTTTAGATTTCTTGTCCATCTTTCCTTTGATTGAGTTCTTCTTTTGTAGTGTAGGGCAGTCAACCTTAATGTGGCCAAGTTTACCACATTCAAAACAAATAAAGTCTTGACTAGATGTTGAAGCATCATTGTTCTTTGCAAATTTCTTTGATAGACTAGATCTTGTACCCTTATTTCTTCTCAAGAATTTGCTAATCTTTTTGACCAAAAGATTCATGTCATCAGACATATCTTCATCAAAGTTTTTGTTATCAAAAGACTCTACTTGAGTGTTTAGAGAAATTGTTTTTCTCTTTTTCTCATTCTCCTCATGTTGCTCTAGTTGGCTAAGTTCAAGTTCATGTTCTTGTAACTTGCCAAATAGTGCAGCTAATGACATTTTAGAAAGGCTTTTCTTTTCGGAGATGACAGTAACTTTGGGCTGCCATGCCCTTGTGAGTGATCTTAGAACTTTTAAATTAAGATCACTTGTAGAAAGAATTTTCCCAAGTGCTATCATGTGATTGGTAAGATGAATGAATCTCTTTTGTAAGTCTAGAATTTTCTCGCCAGGTTTCATTCTAAACATTTCATACTCTTGTGAAAGAGTATTCAATCTAGACCTTTTCACTTCCTCGGTTCCCTCATGAGTGGTCTCTAATGTGTCCCACATTTCTTTTGCATTTTGACAATTGGACACTCTAAAGAACTCGTCCATGCCTAAGGCAGAGGTAAGAATGTTTTTAGCCTTAAGGTCAAATTGGACTTTCCTCTTGTCCTCATTATCCCAAGCAGTTCTTGGTTTGATAGTGACAACTTCTTTGACAAGATGACTTGGTATAAAGGGGCCATTTTCAATGGCATCCCAAATATCCTGAAAGTGTGCATGTCAAGAGGAACACTTTGGAAAGCTCTCCTTATATGTCATGGTTTTGATGAGGACAACTTGTGCTAATAAGAGCTTGAAGATCATCAACAAATCAACATGCTTAAGCCTTCCGATTGGTACCTTGCTTAGACTAGACTAGTTTAGGTTGAGTCTAAGGCTTAAGTCACCTAATACATATCTCACTTGCATAAATCTTTTAAATCTTTTTCATCTTGAGATATGTCATTCATAATATGTTCATGCATCATATAAATACATGTACATGTGCATTCTAGTATAATCTAAGTATTAAACATGTATGAATTTAAGTGCATAACATATTTGAATTTTTAACACATGAAAGAATGCTGTTAATCGATTACCGCATAGGTTAATCGATTAATCTAATTGTTTGCACAGTGTAATCGATTACAACAAAGGTTAATCGATTAATCCAACATTTTTGTAAAGCTTAATCGATTAAAGCTGTCGTTAATCGATTAACTGGGCTATAAAATCAATTCTTTATAAACTGCATTTTCAGAATTGATCTCACATGTTGCATGTTAAATTTTTAGAGAGTTAGAGCTTTTTTTTTTCGTGTTAATTGTTGCATCTAGTTGTAAATGCATTTGTGAGCTTAGAAAAGAGAGAATTCTATGCTTTAGGATTGAGTGCTTTTCATGATACATTTCTCATCTTTTCTTATCACATGTTCTTGCATTTTATACATGATTCTTGATTAGATGTTTACATATTATGCATTCTGTTTTTCACTAATACATTTTCATACTGCATGAGCTTGTATTAGGTGATTAGAGTAAAGCCTTATCTTGTTAGATATAAGTCTTGTTATAGCTTAAGTTTACTCTGTATTGTTTTGTTTGAAAAAGTGTTGTAATTTTGGGAATCTCAAGGTGTCGTATCACCAAGAGATTGAGTGTGTCTTCACTGAGTGTTAGAATTAGGGATAAGTAAAGAACAAAGGTTCTTGGCTGGGGCTACGCCGAAAGAAAGGTTTTCTTTGTCGGTAGGAAGGGAGTCAAACCATAGAATAGGATCTTTTTTATCTTGTAAGTGTCTAATTGTTGTAATTGGATAGTGTGTATGTAATTAACATTAATTCAATTATAGTGAAGAAAAATCTCCCTAATCAGCCGGGAGTCCTGGATGTAGTTTGCGGTGGACAAGCAAACGAACCAGGATAAAATTCGTGTTGCAGGACTTTTTCTATCCCTTTCTCTCTTTATTGCATTTGATCGATTAATTTGTTTAGTAGATATAATTGATAATCTGTCTCTGTACTATATTGTTTTTACTCTGATAATTTTGTAAGCTTTGCATAATCGCTTCGTTATCAAATTAATTGTCGCGCAAGAAATTGTACTTGCATCTGCTTACTGTCACGGTTTAATCGATTAAGTGTAGTGTGTTAATCGATTACTTCAGTCTGTTAATCGATTAAGTGGACTGTGTTGAAAGTGTTAATCGATTACCCTGTTTCGTTAATCGATTAATCAAGGTGTGTTTCAGCTTTAAGTGTTGTTTTCGAAAAGCGGACATTCTAACCGCTACACCTATTCAACCCCCCCCCCCCTTCTAGGTGTATTGTAACCACTGATACCTAACAAGTGGTATCAGAGCTAGTGCGAAGTGCTAGCTCAACCGCATATTCGTGATCCTTAGGGAAAAAGGAATGGGTTCGTCAAACCCATTTGGTGGTGATGGTTCATCCATTAATCGACCACCTATATTCAGTGGTGAAGGGTATGCCTACTGGAAAGTCCGCATGCAAATTTTTATTGAAGCCATAGACTCGGATATTTGGGAATCCGTAGTCAACGGCCCTTTCGTTCCACAACATCTTGTGGACGATGAACCTAAAGACAAGCCTAAAAGTCTATGGACCGATGATGAGCGCAAAAAGGTGCAGCATAACCTACGCGCCAAAAATATCATCACATCGGCCCTATCCTATGATGAGTTCTTTAGAGTATCGCAGTGCCAAAATGCAAAAGAAATGTGGGACACTTTACAAGTGACTCACGAAGGCACTAGCGAAGTCAAGCGCGCTAGATTAAATGCGCTAACCCACGAGTATGAGTTATTTCGCATGTTACCTAGTGAATCAATCTGTGATATGCAAAAGCGGTTTACTCATATTGTTAATCATTTAGTTGCTCTAGATAAATCTTTTGCCAGAGGTGAACTAACTAATAAAGTTTTGCGTTGTCTTGACAGGAAATGGCAACCAAAAGTAACTACAATTGTTGAATCCAAAGACTTGGATTCTATGCCTCTAGCTACACTATTTGGAAAGCTTCAAGAGCACGAAATGGAATTGGGGCGCTTGACTATGCACGAAGATTCAGATCGGAAGAAGAAAAACATCACATTGAAGGCCACGACCTCCAAATCAAAAGAAGAAAAAGATGATGATGAATCTGACTCCGATCTAGATGATGAAACTATGAATCTCCTTGTTCGAAAATTTAGTAAATTCATCAAAAGAAAAGGCGGATTCAAGAAGTTTCAGAAGAAAGAAGCAAAAGAGTCAACCAACAAAGGCAAGAACAACAAAGATCGCTTCACTTGCCATGAGTGTGGAAAAGCCGGACATATGAGATTTCAATGTCCTACCTATCTGAAAAAGGTTGATTCAGAGAAGAGCACTCCCAGGGAATTCAAATCCAAGAAAGCTTATATTGTATGGGATGTACCTGAGGAGGAAACAACATCAAGCACTTCTAGTGAGGAGGAGTCAGCGAAGCTGTGTCTGATGGTCAGATCTGACAACGATGGCAACTCAGACTCACACGAGGATAATAATGAGGTATATTCTGACACCTCATCCACTTCGGATGACTTACCCTCTTATGAAGTTTTATATAATGCTTATGTTGAGTTACATGAGGAACTAAAGAAATTGGCTAGAATAAACATTGATAAGAAAAGGGAAATCCTTAGAAATGAGAAGAAATTAAGCCAATTACAAAAAGAATTAGATGAATTAAAATTAGAAAATGAAACTTTAGATCTCATCTATTCTTGTAACACATGTGACTGCTCTTCTAATAATTTATGTCAAAAGCTTGTATGTGAGACTTGCGATATTTTGCAAGAAGACAATCTTAAACTAAAAGAAAAACTCGAACGTCTCACAAACAGTAAACAACAATTAGACACTCTGCTCAGTCAAACAAGAAACGTTGGTGATCGTACTAGTCTAGGTTATACTCGCTCTGCTAAGAACAAGAGACCATATAGAAAACCTGTAGTTCATACTAAGAATAAAAATCATAAGCACTCTCCTACATGTTTTTATTGTAATACGTATGGTCATACTTCTTACTCTTGCTACATTAGAAAATATGGTATACCTAGCGGAGTTTATGTATGGATAAAGAAGGGAGATAATTCCCTAATCACTAACAGAAAAGGACCCAACATAATTTGGGTACCTGAGAAAAGCAGGTGATCTGTTTTGCAGGTATGTCTTCGAACACAAGGACAAAAATGGTATTTAGACAGTGGATGTTCGAGACATATGACAGGTGACAGATCAAATTTCCTGGATCTATCACTTAAAGGAAAAGGATACGTCACGTACGGAGACAACAACAAGGGAAAGATACTTGGCACCGGAACAGTTGGTAACTCATCTCATACTCAAATTGAAAATGTTCTGTATGTTGAAGGACTAGAACATAATCTTCTGAGTATAAGCCAACTCTGTGACAAAGGTAATCGTGTATCTTTCGATTCTGACTGTTGCATCATTCGTGACATTTTATCTAATAATGTTAAATTTGTTGGTCATCGTATAAATAATATTTACATGGTTAACTTGGATGATGTCACCACATTATTTTCAAAATGTTTTATTTCTAAAGAAGATGACATCTGGCTCTGGCACAGACGCGTTGCACACATCCATATAAAACATCTAGATAAATTATCATCAAACGAACTAGTTGAAGGGCTACCAAAACTAAATTTTAAAACTAAAGAGATTTGTGACACTTGTCAAAAGTGTAAACAAACCAAAAACTCTTTCAAAAACAAAAATGTGATATCCACTTCAAGACCTTTGGAGTTACTCCATATGGACTTGTTTGGACCATCACAAATCATGAGCTTTGGTGGTAGCTACTATGCTCTAGTTATTGTTGATGATTTCTCTCGTTTTACATGGACATTATTTTTATCTGCTAAAAGCGACGCTTTCAACTCTTTTAAAAATCTTGCCAAGCAAATTCAAAATCAACTTAACCTGAAAATAGTATATATACGAAGTGATCACGGGGGAGAATTTGAGAACTTTCAGTTCGACAAATTCTGTGATAAGCATGGCATTATGCATCAGTTCTCTGCTCCTCGCACTCCACAACAAAATGGAGTTGTTGAAAGGAAAAATCACGTGCTAGAAGAATTAGCGAGAACCATGCTCAATGAAAGTAATACCCCCAAATATTTCTGGGCAGATGCAGTTCATACTGCATGTTATGTTATAAATCGAGTACTGTTAAGGGCTAATTTGAATAAAACTCCTTATGAACTATTAAAAGGTCGTAAACCAAACATATCCCATCTTCACGCTTTCGGTTGCAAATGTTTTATATTAAATAATGGAAAGCGGGCTTTAGGAAAATTTGATTCAAAAGCCGATGAGGGAATATTTTTGGGATACTCGATTCATAGCAAAGCGTTCAGAATTTTTAATAAATATTCTATGCAAGTTGAAGAGTCTATCCATGTACAGTTTGATGAATCTTCTCCAAAAGAGAAGAGAAAGGTCGTATCTGATGATGTTGCAGGTGCTTTGGAAGAAGCATACTCAAAGAACATGGATAATGAAGAAGCAACCAATGAAGAATGTCAAAACAAATCTCAGGAGCATTCAGACATGCCAGTTGTGTGGAAAACCAAGAAAGCTCACCCGATCGACAAAGTAATAGGTGACATATCTACGGGAGTGGTAACCCGTAGTTCCTTACGAAACTTTTGTAACTTTGTAGCTTTTGTATCTCAAATTGAGCCTAAGACCATTGATGAGGCCATTGAGGATGTGCACTGGGGTATAGCTATGCAAGAAGAGCTAAACCAGTTCGAACGTAATAATGTTTGGGACTTGGTCCCTAAACCTAAAGATCATCCTGTGATTGGTACTCGATGGGTCTTCAGAAACAAGCTTGATGAATCAGGCTTGATCATTCGAAATAAAGCACGCTTGGTGGCCAAAGGCTACAACCAGGAGGAAGGTATCGATTATGATGAAACCTATGCCCCTGTAGCCAGATTATAGGCCATCAGGATGCTACTTTCCTTTGCATCGATTATGAACTTCAAACTATTTCAAATGGACGTAAAAAGCGCCTTCCTGAATGGCTATATTCAAGAAGAAGTTTATGTTAACCAACCGCTTGGTTTTGAAAATTTTAAATATCCGAACCATGTTTATAAACTTAAAAAGGCACTCTATGGTCTCAAACAAGCTCCTAGAGCTTGGTATGATAGACTTAGTACCTTTCTTTTGGAAAAAGGGTTCGAAAGAGGCTTGGTTGACACAACGCTTTTTATTCGTAAATCAGAAAACTCTGTACTACTTGTGCAAATCTATGTAGATGACATAATTTTTGGATCTACTAATGATATTTTGTGTAAAGATTTTTCTGAGATGATGCAGGGGGAGTTCGAAATGTCTATGATGGGAGAACTCACATTCTTTCTAGGACTTCAGATAAAGCAACTAGAAAGTGGGATTTTCATCCATCAGACAAAATATTGCAAAGAGCTGCTCAAGAAATTTGAGATGAACAATTGTAAGGAAGCTTCCACTCCTATGGCATCTGCTTGCTACCTAGATAAGGACGAAAAAGGAAAAGCAATAGAGGTAACAAAGTATCGAGGAATTATTGGGTCTTTACTTTACTTAACTGCAAGTCGACCTGATATCATGTTTAGCGTATGCATGTGTGCGAGATTTCAATCATCACCTAGAGAATCACATCTTAAAACCGTTAAAAGAATCATGAGATACTTAAAAGGAACAACTAACATGGGATTATGGTATCCTCGGGATGCCTCATTATCCTTGATAGGTTATTCCGATTCTGATTTCGCCGGATGTAAATTGGATCGGAAAAGCACTAGTGGTACCTGTCACTTGTTGGGCAGTTCATTAGTAGCATGGCACAGCAAAAAGCAAGCTTGTGTTGCTTTGTCCACCGCCGAAGCGGAATACATTGCCGCTGGTGTGTGTTGCGCTCAAATCCTTTGGATGAAGCAGCAACTCAAGGACTATGGTCTTAAACTTGAACAGATCCCTATTAAATGCGATAATACAAGTGCCATAAACCTTTCCAAGAATCCCGTCTTGCATTCTAGAACTAAGCATATAGAAATTAGACATCATTTTCTGCGTGATCATGTACAAAAAGGTGACTGCGTTCTTGAATTTGTTGAAACTTCTAAACAATTAGCCGATATTTTTACCAAGCCCCTTCCCAGGGATACTTTCTTTGTTCTAAGGAGAGAACTTGGAATTCTTGATGAACAATATCTTGATTAAAATTGTTTTGTTGTTTACATCATCGTCTAGTTTCTCTATGTTTATGTATCTTTAGCTTATTGATATATGTTATAATGCAAAAGTATGTCTCTTGATTATTTTTTTGTGATTCTGAATGTTTCAATAAATTTGTCACAATGCATACAAAAGCCTTAAAAAGTTGAAACCATTTTACTGCCTGAAATTTTTTTTTACTATGTGTAATCGATTACACTTGTTGTTAATCGATTACCTGGGCATCAGTTGCTTGAAAATTTGAAATGTTACTATGAGTAATCGATTACGCTTTCTGTTAATCGATTACCTGGGCATCAGTTCTTTAAAAAATTCGAAAATTTTACACTGGTTAATCGATTAAACCTGCCCGTTAATCGATTAAAACCAGCTTTATAAAGGCAAACAGTAGCTCGGTTTCACACTTTCTTTGGCTTTTTCACTTTCTCGTTTATGCTTTGAGTTTCTAAATCTATAACACAACTAATCAAAGTGCACCAAAGTAGAAACACCTCTTCCTAACCCTCTTAAACCATCAAGGAATCATACTTCTTCATCCTCATTATATCCCATTTCCAAGGTTCCACCAAGCATAACCTAGGTTAGGTTTGCCTACACCCATATCTGACCATTCACTGCTATTTCGGTTTCTGCCATATAATGGAGCAAAGTCGCCCTAAAAGGGTCAAGACCTCAGCCACTCGTGTACGAAGACGGGAGGTCGGTTCACCTTCTACTCGGGACCGTGGTGACCCCTACTATTCACTCATCTTGCAAGAAACCCGTATGGCGAAATTTCAAGGTCGGAAACCCACATATATACGGTATGTTGACTTAACCTGGTTAGCGGAACAAAACTTTAGCTTCCCGCATGATATGGAAGCTCAGGGAACTATTCAGTTTATGGAATTAAAGGGACAAGTCTACCCTGCTCTTGTTAGGGAATTCTATGCTAATTTTAGATATAAGGATGGAAAATATTGGTCTATGATTTCTGGCAATTTGTTTGAACTTAACGATGAAATTTTCATGAATGTCGGTGGTTTATCATCTTCTGGATATAGTATAGGAGATTGTTCCTGGGTTAAGGAAAACTTTGATCCTACTGAAGTCTATAAGTCATTTCTAAGAGGCCCTCATTTATACATTCAGGGTCAACTGACCAAAGCTGGGTCACTATCTGTTGAGAACAGACTGCTGCATTACATTATTGCTTACATCTTAGTACAGAGGAACACAAATCACGCACAGCCTACTGTGAATGATTTACGTTTCATGTATGCAGTAAAGAATAATGTAATGATTAATTGGCCTGAGGAGATCTTGAAAATTATGAACAGTGTATCTTTATCTCAGTCGAAGCTGCTTCCCTACAGTATCTTCATCTCACGCATTGTTGATTATTTGCGCCTTGACGTTTCCGATACTATCATTGTTGAATATACTGACAAGGATCATCTGGTTGGTGAAAGCCTCATTCATAAGATGGGTATATACAAGTATGGTACTACTTGGCAATACCAAGAGGACTACATCACTATTGGTCTGGATTTATCTGATGATGATAATCAGGATGACACAGGTAATCAGCATGCTACAACTCAGGGGGAGCCTTCTGGATCAGCACCTCAGAACTCTGCTTTTGGCTTAGATCAGTTGGAAGCTATGGAGCAACGGCTTAACAATCGTAAGGATCTTCACTTCCAAGGATTGAAAGACTCATACTTTGCTGGTATGGAACAGTATGAGGAGCGACAAAATGCGTACTCGGACAACCAATTTCGGGAGTTGAGGAATCTGATTCAATCTACCGCTGAAGCTCAGAATGCCTTGTTTTGTTCAGAATTTCAGAAGTTATCTGTGCTTATCAGGGGAGATCAGAACATTGTCATTTCTGCTGATCACACTGACGACCCTCATCCTCCACCTCAACCTTAGTTTAGAAGACTTTAGACCTAGGATATCTTACCTTTAGGTTTATTTCTTCTTTTTGGCACTTCTTGAATTTAGATGTTGTTATGGATTCTAGTCTCTCTGTTGTGTGCCTCTTTCATGTTTTTTAATTGACATTTCCTGATTTATATGGCTGCTAAACATTGTTACTCTTTATGCTACTTGTTATGATTATGTCGAATAGCCTACTCTGTTTACGTGTATGGTTCTTGATCGTATGAGATTTTCTACTTTGATATGGTTAATCTTGTATGCCGTTCACTTTACTTGTTTGGCTATTTCTGTTGTATAAACTTGCGCATTTGTTTAATCCTCTTTAACGTAAAACAGGTTAATTGTTAAATCCCAAATTAACTCATTGACTGTGTTTTATGCATTACTCATATCTCTGCCTCTTCTTTGACCTGAGTTATCTTTTTGATAATGTCAAAAGGGGGAGAAAGGTTGTTTTGTTGTCTTCTGATTGTGCAGGTTGATCGTAATAACAACTTCCGATATTTGCGCATCATATCAACCTTGCCAACACAATCTTCAAGCTATTTCATCACAACTGTTACATTTGATGTGGAGTTTGTCATCATCAAAAAGGGGGAGATTGAAAGTGTGCATGTCAAGAGGAACACTTTGGAAAGCTCTCCTTATATGTCATGGTTTTGATGAGGACAACTTGTGCTAATAAGAGCTTGAAGATCATCAACAAATCAACATGCTTAAGCCTTCCGATTGGTACCTTGCTTAGACTAGACTAGTTTAGGTTGAGTCTAAGGCTTAAGTCACCTAATACATATCTCACTTGCATAAATCTTTTAAATCTTTTTCATCTTGAGATATGTCATTCATAATATGTTCATGCATCATATAAATACATGTACATGTGCATTCTAGTATAATCTAAGTACTAAACATGTATGAATTTAAGTGCATAACATATTTGAATTTTTAACACATGAAAGAATGCTGTTAATCGATTACCGCATAGGTTAATCGATTAATCTAACTGTTTGCACAGTGTAATCGATTACAACAAAGGTTAATCGATTAATCCAACATTTTTGTAAAGCTTAATCGATTAAAGCTGTCATTAATCGATTAACTGGGCTATAAAATCAATTCTTTATAAACTGCATTTTCAGAATTGATCTCACATATTGCATGTTAAATTTTTAGAGAGTTAGAGCTTTTTTTTCGTGTTAATTGTTGCATCTAGTTGTAAATGCATTTGTGAGCTTAGAAAATAGAGAATTCTATGCTTTAGGATTGAGTGCTTTTCATGATACATTTCTCATCTTTTCTTATCACATGTTCTTGCATTTTATACATGATTCTTGATTAGATGTTTACATATTATGCATTCTGTTTTTCACTAATACATTTTCATACTGCATGAGCTTGTATTAGGTGATTAGAGTAAAGCCTTATCTTATTAGATATAAGTCTTGTTATAGCTTAAGTTTACTCTGTATTGTTTTGTTTGAAAAAATGTTGTAATTTTGGGAATCTCAAGGTGTCGTATCACCAAGAGATTGAGTGTGTCTTCACTGAGTGTTAGACTTAGGGATAAGTAAAGAACAAAGGTTCTTGGCTGGGGCTACGCCGAAAGAAAGGTTTTCTTTGTCGGTAGGAAGGGAGTCAAACCATAGAATAGGATCTTTTTTATCTTGTAAGTGTCTAATTGTTATAATTGGATAGTGTGTATGTAATTAACATTAATTCAATTATAGTGAAGAAAAATCTCCCAAATCAGCCGGGAGGCCTGGATGTAGTTTGCGGTGGACAAGCAAACGAACCAGGATAAAATTCGTGTTGCAGGACTTTTTCTATCCCTTTCTCTCTTTATTGCATTTGATCGATTAATTTGTTTAGTAGATATAATTGATAATCTGTCTCTGTACTATATTGTTTTTACTCTGATAATTTTGTAAGCTTTGCATAATCGCTTCGTTATCAAATTAATTGTCGCGCAATAAATTGTACTTGCATCTGCTTACTGTCACGGTTTAATCGATTAAGTGTAGTGTGTTAATCGATTACTTCAGTCTGTTAATCGATTAAGTGGACTGTGTTGAAAGTGTTAATTGATTACCCAGTTTCGTTAATCGATTAATCAAGGTGTGTTTCAGCTTTAAGTGTTGTTTTCGAAAAGCGGACATTCTAACCGCTACACCTATTCAACCCCCCCCCCCCCTTCTAGGTGTATTGTAACCACTGATACCTAACATATCCAAGTCTTGAGATTGAATGAAAATTTTCATTCCGATCTTCCAAAAGTCATAGTTTTCACCGTCAAAACATGGAGGACGGTTGATGTTGGAACCTTCTCCTAGGACTGATCCACTAGAGGCCATATCTTATAGGATCAGGGAATAATTTACCCAAACTAGCTCTGATGCCAATTGGGAGGAATAGATGGCCAACTAAGAGGGGGGGGGGGGTGAATTAGTTGTTTTAAAAAAAATCACTAGGAACTTTTCAGCTTTTTCTACTTAATAACAAATTAACAGAGTTGTAGCGGAAGAAAGTTTAGTAAAAGAAGAAGTGCATAAAACAAAAGTGTAAGGATGAGAAAAATAACACCAGAAAATTATATTGGTTCACCTTCTACCACTGAAGGCTACGTCCAGTCCTCTTGAAAAACCACAAGAGATTTCCACTATTGAATGAGTTTAACTTGCAAGCAAAGTCACACCTAGACTCCCCCTAAGTTGTATCACTCACTCACTTCAACAAGATAGTACACCACTATCCTTGTTTTACAATGCCTCACCAATCCCTATGGTGATTACTTGAGTACAAGTATGAAGATAATAAATGGCTTAATGACAAACTCACAATGTATCTTAATGCCTTATGAAGTTTCCAGAATTCCAAAGAATGTGAAAGTTTTTCTGAAAAACTTCAAAGTGTTCTTGAATAAAAACTAAGAAATTTGTATCAAGAACTTGGATTTTTGAGTATAAACGTTATTGTCTAATTCTGAGATCCTACAAGGTTTATATAGAGTTCCAAAAGGTGTTTAGAATCACTTTCAAAAGGTATAAGTCGTTTGGGAAAAGTTGAACCAAGTTGGAACACAATGGTTGAATTTAGAAATCAGATTTTCGCAGTAACAGTACGTGGTAATCGATTACTTATCTGTGGTAATCGATTACCAGTTGAAAAACAACTGAAACTGACGATTTTTGCTTGTGGTAATCGATTACCAATATAAGATAATCGATTACCTCAGTTGAAATTTCAAATCCAAAGTTGCTCAACGGCTAGTGGTAATCGATTACATCGATAGGGTAATCGATTACCCTAGTTGAAATTTCATTTCCCAGAAATGCCGAGAGGTATGGTAATCGATTACTTACCATGGTAATCGATTACTGCATTTAAATTTTGGATTTAACTTTAAACAGTAAGTGGTAATCGATTACTACTACAGGGTAATCGATTACCCTAGTTATTTTTGCCTTTCTCCAACTTTTCAAAAATAACTTGGTTTTTCTTAGGAACTCTTATATTAACCTAGATTAAGATCTTTATTCTTAGGGCATTGTGATTTCTTATGAGTTTGAAATATATGCTACTAAAAGACTAATACTCTTATGAAAATAAAATATACTTCAAGTTCTTTAAGTCTTTGATCTTCAATAGCTTTTCTTCTTTCTTTTGGTGATGTGCATTTGTCTTCATCAAAACCCAGCCTCGGTCAAGGAGCCAGATCATCTTCCCACATAGAATCATTATTTTAATTTTTTTGTTTTGCATGTTTCAAAAACAGTTGAAGTATATTCTACTTTGAAATAAGGTAAGAATCATGGTTTGTTATTTACAGTTTTGTATTTTTTTCGACGATTTTAAAAATCTATTATTTAAAATATATATTTGTTGCTTATGTTACCGCATTCATTTGGGTCCATTGAGAATAGTAGAACCAATGAATCCAATGATCTATATACTATATAACAAAATAAAGTCATTCTAGCCACATGTCATCTCCTCATCATTTTCCCTCCCTCCTAAAGTGTTTTATTCTACTACTATGTATCTTTTCACACTACATCCTCACTTTTTATACATTTTATATTTTAACAATTTAAATATTAATTAACGTTTGGTCCTTATGTTTTGTTTTGTGAAAAAGTATCAACTATTGAACATTAGTGGAGATTGAAATCACTTTTCACATCCAGACTATTTTTATTTATGTTTCTCATTTTCTTTCATTTCTATCCCTACCCCATCATCTCTCCTCTACCTCTTCATTTCTTCGATACTGTTATGCTTTTTCGCAGGATTTACTTTGTCATCATTGCAAAAATATATGTTTTACTCTTTCTCTTTAACAATATTTCCCTTCCAACTATCTTTGTTTTTGTTAACTTTTTCATTAATTTTTTATTTTTTATTAGTGTTCTTAATGATTTCATTATTTTGTAGATTTGTTCTTCCAACATTTCTCTCTGTTAGTGTCTGATAAGCAAGAGTATCATCCTAAAGGACGACCAAACCTTCAAAACATGTGGTATTTACTCAATCTCATTTATATATATATATATATATTCAGTTGCAATATTCCATTTGTTTGTTTTTATTATTTATATATATATTTCGTTCTTAATATTTTCTCTCTTCATTAGTAGTTTGGTTCTCCTTTATAGCATCTCAACACTTTAGTTTTATCTCTCTTAATCTCTTATTCTATTTATAAACTTTTTTATACATAGAATCATTATTTTAATTTTTTGTTTTGCATGTTTCAAAACCAGCTGAAGTATATTCTACTTTGAAATAAGGTAAGAATCATGGTTTGTTATTTACAGTTTTGTATTTTTTTCGATGATTTTAAAAATCTATTGTTTAAAATATATATTTGTTGCTTATGTTACCGCATTCATTTGGGTCCATCGAGAATGGTAGAACCAATGGATCCAATGATCTATATACTATATAACAAAATAAAGTCATTCTAGCCACATGTCATCTCCTCGTCATTTTCCCTCCCTCCTAAAGTGTTTTATACTACTACTATGTACCTTTTCACACTATATCCTCACTTTTTATACATTTTATATTTTAACAATTTAAATGTTAATTAATGTTTGGTCCTTATGTTTTGTTTTGTGAAAAAGTATCAATTATTGAACATTAGTGGAGATTGAAATCACTTTTCACATCCAGACTATTTTTATTTATGTTTCTCTTTTTCTTTCATTTCTACTCCTACCCCTTCATCTTTCCCCTACCTCTTCATTTCTCCCATACTGTTACGCTTTTTCGCAGGATTTACTTTGTCATCATTGCAAAAATATATGTTTTTCTCTTTCTCTTCAGCAATCTTTCCCTTCCAACTATCTTTTTTTTTGTTTACCTTTTCATTGATTTCTTTATTTTTTATTAGTGTTCTTAGTGATTTCATTATTTTATAGATTTGTTCTTCCAACATTTCTCTTTGTTAGCGTCTGATAAGCAAGGGTACCATCCTAAAGGACGACCAAACCTTCAAAACATGTGATACTTACTCAATCTCATTTATATATATATATATATATTCAATTGCAATATTTCATTTGTTTGTTTTTATTATTGATATATTTATTTCGTTCTTAATATTTTCTTTCTTCATTTGTAGTTTGGTTCTCCCTTCTAGCATCTCTGTGACACCCTCGATTTAAAGTCTTTAAATTATAGTATCACTCATGGGAATCTCGCTTGAGCGGGAAAGGTGTCGTCGGGGCAAGAGTGGCTCACTTGGGAGAGTGAAATCCTGGGCTATACTGAAGGATTCTCGCTTGAGCGTTAGATCTGAAATTTTAAAAAGGCCAGATTTTCTCGCTTGAGCGAGGATGGGCTCGCTTGAGCAAGAACCCGATGATTTCACTTTAAAATAGAAACCCCAAACACATTTTAGGGTTAGAAATTGAGAGAGAAGAGAGGAGAAGGTGATTTTTAGAGCAAGAACTCGTGGGAATCATCTAAGAGCTTGAGAAGAGGTAAATCTCTTGACTCTAACTCTCTTTCTCCCTTTCAAACTCGTGTTTGGGTGTATGGATCTCTTCTCAAAGTATGAGAAACCATGGAAACTCTTCCTTTAGAGTTAAGGTTCGTTTTATGTTGTTTTTCTCTTGTAAACTCTTGGTTTAGGGTTGGTATTTGACGAATGGAAAGTTTTTGTGGGTTTATTCATGAAAACCCCAAAACCCCCAAAATGAGAATATGAGTAAAAAGGGAAATGGGTGAAATGTTAAATGTAGGAGATGAGTTGTGCTTCAATGTTGATATATGAGATGAATATGTATGTTTCAGATGTTTGAAAACTCGTAATGAAGTGGTTTTGGAAACCATGAACATATGTGAATCTCTTGTATGTTTGATGATGAAATATGAGTTGTTTATGTGTTATTTTGAATAAATGAATGACATGGTTGTTATTGGTGGGAATGAGGAGAGATCCTACGGTTGGAGGAGATCGTGACGGAAATTGGTAAAGTTACTCAAAAACCACCCCCAACACTTACCGAGGTAAGGATAAGTCTTTACTTGTACATTTGAAATAGAAAATGTGTGCATTTTCTGGTTGTGCCATAATTATATTGTGAATCACGTATTTAGTATAAACATATATGAAGCAAAACTCCGGCTCGAGTATATGAAGCAAAACTCTGACTCGAGTATATGAAGCAAAACTCCGGCTCGAGTATATGTAGCACGTTTTCGTTTTAAAAAGAAAAGAAAATTTTAGCCGACCATGAATGGTTAGCGACTCCGCCTCGAGTATATGAAGCAAAACTCCAGCTCAAGTATATGAAGAAAAACTTCGTCTCGAGTATATGAAACAAAACTCCGGCTCGAGTATATGTAGCATGTTTTCATTTTAAAAAGAATACAGAATCTGCTTTTAGCTAACCTTAAAGGGTGTAGCGATTTTGGCTCAAGTAATGCAAGAAAGAAAATGAATTTAAAAATGGTTTAATAACCCCTTTTTAATGTGGATTATCTTATAATGATGTTTTGTGTATTTGTCATTGATAATCCCATTGCAGGTAAATTAGTGAATTGAGGAGACTCGGTTTGGAGCCTTAGGAGCTTTAGATCTGGATTCATCTAATTGCGTTTTTATACTCTAATTGACTACTTGCGGATTTGACTGATTGTAACAAATGGTCATTATTTATTCGGATACTTGTAACTAGGTGTACTGTATTTTGGAGAACTATACTTTTAGGGTCTTAATACCCATGGGAAATTATTAATATGAATTATGTTTTTCTGTATTAGAAATGTATGTATGAATACTGCATGATAAACAATCAGGAATAATCAAGGTAACTAATGTCGCGTACCTTCGGTTACTAATCATAAGATCTGAGCAAAATGAATGTTTGCATGAGTTAAAATAAGAAAAATTTTCAAGGGTAGAACTTGGGTCCTTACAATATGGTATCAGAGCATAGTTAATTATGCGGCCTAGGATATGGCCTTACATGCTTCTTTGTGATTTTTATGTGCTTGAATTGTTTAGTGTGTACAAGTTGGCAAGTGATCATGTGATCTTGATTTGGATAAAAAAATCGATTTCTGACGAGTGAATGAGTACAAGTACATATGGCTGAAAAAGGAAGAGGAACGAGTCAGAATGTCCCCACTGACCTGTTGGCACAGCTGGTAGTGGTACTTCGGAGCATGAATGAGAATTTACAAAATCTAAATCGGAGCGTGGCACCAGGTCCAGACTCGCACAACCTAGTTTCACAAGGGCAGGCAGAGTACCGAGAGTTAGATGAATCCTGCAAAAGGAACCCTAGTCAGTTCCAAGGCGGATTCGCTCTGAATGCTGCTATTGGGTGGGTCCAAGGGATGGAGTGTACCAACATGAAGGTGGATGAAGCAGCGACCTCCAAATCCATTCCTCCCAAGAACTTTGGGCCTCAAAGAAACTTTTTGCGCGGAAGGGGCAAGGGCAAAATGTTTTCCGAAGAACGAAAGCCTTATTTTCCACCTGTTGGTATTCTACGTTACACTTCGCATGGGCCGAAGACCCATGCAAATGTCGGAGGGTCATAGTTAAACTCTCCATCCTGTTGCAACAAGTGTAACCGAAGTCATGTCGGAGAATTGTGTCCTGAAACGACAAATAGTTGCTTCCACTGCAAAGAGGTCGGACATATCAAAAGGTATTGTCCTAAGTCATGGCAGAGTATGAATGCTATGGGGACTGGACGACCTCAATCTATCGGCAGAGTGGTTACCATGTGTAGTGCAGAGACATCAGAAGCGGATGGTCTGACCCAGTGTAGGATGTATGAGGGGAAAGGGAATGAAAGCCAACGATCATATGCCCCAACTGGTGTCCATCGTAACCATGGTTAATAGGGGTCGAAACCTACTATTGGAGGATTTCAACCCGACGTATTTCCTATGTGCAGCAAATGTGGGCAGAAGCATGCAGGAATAATTTGTCTTGGTTCGGGGAATGGTTGTTTCCACTGTAAGGAAAAGGGACATATAAAAAGGTTTCGTCTGAAGTTGACTCGGAATGTAAATGTTGTGAAGGTTGGGAGGCCTAGTACAATGGGCTGAGTGAGCACAATGAGTGGCATGGATATGTCCGATGTTGACGGTTCGATCCGAGGTAAACGCATGGTGACAGGTATTCCTTGTTTAGTGTTGTTGTTTCGGGAGCGACACACTCCCTTGTATGTGTTAAATGTGTAAACTGGCTGGAATTGCAAACTGAGTCGTTGCATTTCGACTCGGTCGTATACACCCCGACGAGTGGGCTGATGGTGGTATCGACATTTACGTTTTTGTGTCTGATTGTGGTAAATGGTGTAATATTTACCGTAGATTCAGTATGCTTGTCGTTATCCCAAATAGATTTAATTGTGGGAATTGACTGATTGTCAGCAAATCATGTTATGATTGAATAGTGCTGACAAGACTGTGGCGGTTGGGGATGTGTGCGAGATTTCTGACCAGGCGAGTGGTATGGGGCCAGTGTCAGCTAAGGGAATCGAAACTTCCCTTCAGGAAAGGGATCGGTGTTTATTTTGTTAATGTCACTAGAGGGTATTTAAGAACTCGTAAGCATTTCAAAAGAATAAGACTTGAAAGAACTATGTATTTTGTCTTGGAAAGTGGATTTTTCTTCTATGGATGACATTTGATAATGAATGGAAGGTGAGTCCTTTGTAACAATGGAACGAGAAATAACATGAAAAGTCGTATGTCATGCTATGTGGTTTCCTACATGTTCCTCTTTGAGATATGTTGTTGATTTTCTTCTCATTCCTCAAGATTAAAAACGAATATGCATGAGGTAAAGATTAACTGATTATGAGACTTGGTGACTAAATATCTACATCTTTATTGTGTGACATGTCATCGTGAAAAATTTTAAATTATAGAAGTCTGCTAACATGTACTTGATGGTTTTTCCTGGGAATGAACATGTGTGTCTTGATCTATTCCTGCATATGAGTTTGCTTGCAATGCATGAAGGTTTAGAAAGTTGAATGAAGTGAATAATTCGTGTGTAACATGTTCTGTATGACAATGGTGAAATATTCCTTGGAGATTAATTGTTAATATCCGATAATTTGTTCTGTGATGTGTGAATTCTTGAGGCGATGTGTTAATTGTTACGGTAGTGACTTAAATAGTAAGGTAATGATTCGCGTGACCATGTAGATGGATATGTTGTATGTGTAACACCCCAAATTTATCATCCTTGAGAATAGGTAACAGTCCTGAGGAATGGGGCATACTGCCAGATTCTCGCTTGAGCGAGAGGACCTCGTCCAAGCGAGAAGATTAATGTTTTGAAATTGGAAAATTTTGTGAGTCTCGCCCAAGCGAGGAATCGGTCGCTTGAGCGAGAGGAAGCCTGTTGAGACTGTGAGATTCTCGCTTGAGCGAGAATCCCTCGCTTGAGCGAGAGCGTCAGATTCGAAATTTAAAAAAAAAAGCGGGATTTTCTCGCTTGAGCGAGAATGGGCTCGTTTGAGCGAGAACCCGACGACTCATCTTTAAAATAGAAACCCCAAACACATTTTAGGGTTAGAACTTTGAAGAGAAGAGAGAGATGAGAGCTTTTCAAGAGCAAAGAGCATTAGGACTCATCTTAGAGCTTGAGAAGAGGTAAACCTCTTGTTTCTAACTCTTCTTCTTCCTCTCTAACTTGTTTTGGGTATGTTGGATCTCTTTTCAAAACATGAGAAACCATGGAAACTCATCCTTTAGAGTTATGGTTCGTTTTATGTTGTTTTTCTCTTGTAAACTCTTGGTTTAGAGTTGCGATTTGAGGAATGGAAAGGTTTTGTGGGTTATTCATGAAAACCCAAAAACCCCCCAAAAATGAGAATATGAGTAAAAGGAGAAATGGATGAAATGTTAGATGTGGATGATGAGTTTGTGCTTTAATGTTGATATATGAGATGAGCATGTATGTTTAGATGTTTGGAAACTTGTGTTGAAGTAGTTTTGGAAATCTTGAAAATATGTGAATCCCTTGTATGTTTGATGATTAAATACGAGTTGTTTATGTGTTATTTTGAATAAATGACTGACATTGTTGTTATTGGTGGAAATGAGGAAAGATCCTAAGGGTGGAGGAAATCGTGGAGGGGACTTTTAAGTTACTCGGAACCGATCCCCAACACTCACCAAGGTAAAGGATAAGTGTCTCTAAATCATACTCGCTGATGTGAATGAGGTATGTGAAAGAGGTAATGTGTTTATAAGAATAATGTTGATACCCTACCCAGAGTGGTAGTGGAATACTGTTGATACCCTACCCAGAGTGGTAGTGGTTTACTGTTGATACCCTACCCGGAGTGGTAGTGGTTGATTGTTGACACCCTACCCGAAGAGGTAGTGGATTATTGTGGCCATCCTACCCGGAGTGGTAGTGGATTATCGTGGCTATCCTACCCGGAGTGGTAGTGAATTATTGTGGTTGTCCTACCCGGAGTGGTAGTGCATTATTGTGAACTAGATCTGCCCGATGTGGTATGGAGGATGGACTAGACCTGCCCGATGTGGTATGGATAATTAACTAGACCTGCCCGATGTGGTATGGATAATTAACTAGACCTGCCAGATGTGGTATGGAGGATAAACTAGACCTACCCGATGTGGTATGGGGAATGAACTAGACCTGCCCGATGTGGTATAGAGGATAAACTAGACCTGCACGACGTGGTATGGAGATGTAACTAGACCTGTCTGATGTGGTATGGATAATTAACTAGACCTGCCCGATGTGGTATGGAGGATAAACTAGACCTACCCGATGTGGTATGGGGAATGAACTAGACCTGCCCGATGTGGTATAGAGGATAAACTAGACCTGCACGACGTGGTATGGAGGATGAACTAGACCTGCCCGATGTGGTATGGATAATTAACTAGACCTGCCAGATGTGGTATGGAGGATAAACTAGACCTACCCGATGTGGTATGGGTAATTAACTAGACCTGCCAGATGTGGTATGGAGGATAAACTAGACCTACCCGATGTGGTATGGGGAATGAACTAGACCTGCCCGATGTGGTATAGAGGATAAACTAGACCTGCACGACGTGGTATGGAGGATGAACTAGACCTGCCCGATGTGGTATGGATAATTAACTAGACCTGCCCGATGTGGTATGGAGGATGAACTAGACCTGCCCGATGTGGTATGGATAATTAACTAGACCTGCCAGATGTGGTATGGAGGATAAACTAGACCTACCCGATGTGGTATGGGGAATGAACTAGACCTGTCCGATGTGGTATAGAGGATAAACTAGACCTGCACGACGTGGTATGGAGGATGAACTAGACCTGCCCGATGTGGTATGGATAATTAACTAGACCTGCCAGATGTGGTATGGAGGATAAACTAGACCTACCCGATGTGGTATGGGGAATGAACTAGACATGCCCGATGTGGTATAGAGGATAAACTAGACCTGCACGACGTGGTATGGAGATGTAACTAGACCTGTCCGATGTGGTATGGATAATTAACTAGACCTGCCCGATGTGGTATGGAGGATGAACTAGACCTTCCCGATGTGGTATGGATAATTAACTAGACTTGTCCGATGTGGTGTGGAGGATAAACTAGACCTGCCCGATGTGGTATGGGGAATGAAATAGATCTGCCCGATGTGGTATGGAGGATAAACTAGACCTGCCTAACGTGGTATGGAGATGTAAATGGACCTACCCGATGTGGTGGAGGATTATTTTGTGAAAGAACTCGATGAATACGATTAAGAGTGAATACGACATATGAGAAATGAAGATGTTAAGAATGGAAGTCATATGCATGCTATAGGATATATATTATGGGATATATATAATATAGGGTGAATATGAATGACGAGAAATGAGAATGTCAGAATGAAAGTAATATGCATGCTATAGGATATATATTATGGGATATATACACTATAGGGTGAATATGAATGATGAAAATGGAAGATGTTGAGAATGAAAGTAATATACATGCTATAGGATATATATTATGGGATATATGTTCTATATGGTGGATATGAATAATGAGAAGAACGAGGCTTCGAATGAACGTAATATGCGTGCTATAGAATATATATTATGGGATATATATGTTATAGGATGAATATGAATAACGTGGAAATGAACGAAAGAAGATATGAATGTTTACATTTACGTATTTGTGGTTATAATTTATATTAGTGCTTAATCATATTTGAAATGTGGATTATCATGTAATGTTAGTTTTGAACTAATGACTTACTCCCTTGTTTTTGTGTGTTGTTTATGATAATCCCATTGTAGGTAAATGAAGGATTTGACGAGGGAGCTCACTTAGGAATCTTACGTGTTTATTGTCTTGATTGTCCTTATCGCTGCTTGACATTGTAGTTGATTTGATAACATTTTGGGATGAATGTAAATCTGAATAGGACAATACTGAGTTATGTAGTTATGGAGATTATAACTCTTTGAAACCCATACTGGTCGTATGTAGTAATTACTAAATGCATGAATTATGTTTTTCCGGAACATGAATTGCATCATAACGTAATAGGTTAAAAGATTAGTGTCAATGAATTATTCATGAAGGTTTTTCAGTAAAATGTATGTAAGGAAAGATTTTAAATAAACAAAAAAAATTCAAGGGTAGAATCCGGGTCCTTACAATATGGTATCAGAGCATAGTTAATTATGCGGCCTAGGGCATGGCCTTACTTGCTTCTTTGTATCATGTTTATGATTTAACTAGTTGAGATTGTGTAAATTGAGTGTTTAAAGCATGTAGCTTTGGTATAGTGATATGTAATGTGCTATGGGACTATGTGATAACCTGACTTGTGTGAACTAAATTGGTATGCTAACTATCCATGAGCGCAGGTTAAAACATGGTTGGGAGAGGAACGAGTCAGAACGTTCTAGATGATTTGTTGGTTCAGATGGTGGCTACACTGCAACAGATGAACGAGAGCTTGCGTAGTCTTAATCAGAACCCCGCACCGAGTCCGAGTTCGCAAAACATAGTCCCACCCGGACCGACGGAGTACCGAGGTCTAGATGAGTTTTGCAAAAGGAACCTCAGTCAGTTCCATGGGGAATTTGCTCCTGATGCTGCCCTTGAGTGGATTCAGGGAATGGAGCGGATCTTCCAGGCCATGAACTGTTCGGAGGCTCAAAAATTGGCCTATGCCACTTACATGCTAGTGACGGAGGTCGTGAACTGGTGGGAGTTCACTAGACGTCAAATGGAGACGGAGGGACAATTGATTTCCTGGAGTACTTTCAAGGCGAAATTCCTCCACAAATACTTCCCTGCTGATCTGAAAAGGAAGAAGGAAATGGAGTTCTTGAAGTTGGAACATGGAAACATGTCGGTTGGGGAATATGCGGCTAAATTCGAGGAATTGGCCCGGTTTTGTCCCTACTCTGAGTTGGAAGTGGACGGAAAGTGCTCAAAATTTGAATCGGGTTTAAGACCCAGGATGAAAAGGATGTTCAGACATCAGGATATTGCTGACTTTGCTACTTTGGTCAACAAGTGTAGGATGTACGAGGATGACCTGAAGGTGGATGAGTTGGCGATCCCCAAAACAATTTCTCCCGGAAACTATGGGCCTCAACGCAACCATATGCGGGAGGTAGGTAAAGAGAGAGTGGAAGAAGACCGGAAACCTTATGTGACAACTACTAGACGTCGAGACCAAAATTTCCAAAGGTCTAGACCATTTACCGTTCCTACAGAAGGGGTTTCTACTCCCATGTGCAACAAATGTAGTAGATTTCATTTTGGGAGTACATACCCGGGGTCGGGAAACAGATGTTTCCACTGCAAGGAGTTTGGGCACATTAAAAGGTTTTGTACCAAGCTAGATCGGAGACCTAATGTCATTCATGCCGAGGAGGCAAGGGACCACGGTCGAAAGGTTACCCCGAGTGGCGCAGGGACATCAAGTATTGATGGTCCGGCAAGAGGTAAATCGCATGGTGACAAGTATTCCTTTTAGTGTTGTTTAATCGGGAGCGACACACTCCCTATATTTGCTGAATGTGTGAACCGACTGAGATAGTACACCAAGTTGTTGTTTTCGACTTAGTTGTACCCACCCCACCCAGTGTACCGGTGGTGGATGTTCTTATGGGTGTCTCAGTGTACGGTTGGAGTAAATGATAGAACCTTTACCATAGTGTTGATATGCGCAATGATGTCCCAGCTAGATTTAATCCTGGAAATGCACTAGTGGTCAGCAAATCGTACTATGCTTAACTATGTGATAATTGTTGAAGTGAAGATTTAAGATCAAGTTTGCATTGATATGTATATGTATACTAAGGGGTAAGACTTATACTGCTAGTTGAGGAAAGAGGCTAGTTGAGTTACTTACTCTGTCAATGTGATGAATGCATTTGAAAAAACGTGAAACGTTTGGGTCTCGAATGACCGGTTCTTTTGCAGTAGGACATTGACAATGCACGATAGAGTGGTGGTGTACCTCAATTATCTACTTCGAATGTTGTACCGGCAAAAGTGTTTATGTTTCGTGAACGTCAGTAAGTGTTGTGTATGAATGTAGTGTAACCATATGAGAGAAAAAGTTTTGGGTATGATTGAAAAGATTATGCAAACTGTGTTTCACGACGTGGTTGCCATGAGTTGTGGGTTCAAACCGTTTTCGAAAAACATTTTTGGGTGAAACATAGTTTGTGGCTTAACATTGATTTAGTATCATGTTGGAGAATCCCAAAATTTTAGCAACGATATCTGAATAAAACTCTTGGTTTAGAGTTGCTATTTGAGGAATGGAAAGGTTTTGTGGGTTATTCATGAAAACCCCAAAAAACCCCAAAAATGAGAATATGAGTAAAAATAGAAATGGATGAAATGTTAGATGTGGATGATGATTTTTGTGCTTTAATGTTGATATATGAGATGAACATGTATGTTTAGATGTTTGGAAACTTGTGTTGAAATAGTTTTGGAAATCTTGAAAATATGTGAATCCCTTGTATGTTTGATGATTAAATACGAGTTGTTTATGTGTTATTTTGAATAAATGACTGGCATTGTTGTTATTGGTGGAAATGAGGAAAGATCCTAAGGATGGAGGAAATCGCGGAGGGGACTTTTAAGTTACTCGGAACCGATCCCCAACACACACCAAGGTAAGGGATAAGTGTCTCTAAATCATACTCGCTGATGTGAAAGAGGTATGTGAAAGAGGTATGTGAAAGAGGTAATGTGTTTATAAGAATATTGTTGATACCCTACCCGAAGTGGTAGTGGAATACTGTTGATACCCTACCCAGAGTGGTAGTGGTTTACAGTTGATACCCTACCCGGAGTGGTAGTGGTTGATTGTTGACACCCTACCCGAAGAGGTAGTGGATTATTGTGGCTATCCTACCCGGAGTGGTAGTGGATTATCGTGGCTATCCTACCCGGTGTGGTAGTGAATTATTGTGGTTGTCCTACTCGGAGTGGTAGTGGATTATTGTGAACTAGACCTGCCCGATGTGGTATGGAGGATGAACTAGACCTGCCCGATGTGATATGGATAATTAACTAGACCTGCCCGATGTGGTATGGAGGATGAACTAGACCTTCCCGATGTGGTATGGATAATTAACTAGACATGCCAGATGTGGTATGGAGGATAAACTAGACCTGCCCGATGTGGTATGGGGAATGAACTAGACCTGTCCGATGTGGTATGGAGGATAAACTAGACCTGCCTGACGTGGTATGGAGATGTAAATGGACCTACCCGATGTGGTGGAGGATTATCTTTGTGAAAGAACTCGGTGAATACGATTAAGGGTGAATACGACATATGAGAAACGAAGATGTTAAGAATGGAAGTCATATGCATATTATAGGATATATATTATGGGATATATATACTATAGGGTGAATATGAATGACAAAAAATGAGAATGTCAGAATGAAAGTAATATGCATGCTATAGGATATATATTATGGGATATATACACTATAGAGTGAATATGAATGATGAAAATGGAAGATGTTGAGAATGAAAGTAATATACATGCTATAGGATATATATTATGGTATATATGTTCTATAGGGTGGATATGAATAATGAGAAGAACGAGGCTTCGAATGAACGTAATATGCATGTTATAGAATATATATTATGGGATATATATGCTATAGGATGAATATGAATAACGTGGAAATGAACGAAAGAACATATGAATGTTTACATTTATGTATTTGTGGTTATAATTTATATTAGTGCTTAATCGTATTTGAAATGTGGATTATCATGTAATGTTAGTTTTGAACTAATGACTTACTCCCTTGTTTTTGTGTGTTGTTTATGATAATCCCATTGTAGGTAAATGAAGGATTTGAGGAGGGAGCTCACTTAGGAATCTTACGTGTTTATTGTCTTGATTGTCCTTATCGCTGCTTGACATTGTAGTTGATTTGATAACATTTTGGGATGAATGTAAATCTGAATAGGACAATACTGAGTTATGTAGTTATGGAGATTATAACTCTTTAAAACCCATACTAGTCGTATGCGGTAATTACTAAATGTATGAATTATGTTTTACCGCAACATGAATTGCTTGATAACGTAATAGGTTAAAAGATTAGTGTCAATGAATTATTCATGAAGTTTTTTCAGTAAAATAATGAATGTATGTAAGGAAAGATTTTAAATAAACAAAAAAAATTCAAGGGTAGAATCCGGGTCCTTACAGTATGGAAGGTGCTGGATATGAAATGTTGGTTTTAAAAATATTGGGTTAGAGAGGAAATTAAATGAAAGATGTCTAGTGTATTTTGAAACGACTAAGTCTGGTATCTTTGTTTTTATGAGTTGCTAAAAGTTAGACTTTCTTGTTTGCATTAGTTTGCATGATTATACTAAGGTAGAACTCATGGTTCAAAGAAATGAATGAAGTAGGTGAAGTACCTAAATGTCATTGTGAAGAGTATATTTGAATAAAAGTGGAAATTCCTTATATGTTTAAACTTGAAGTGACTCTCTAAACCTTTGGAAATTAAAAGCAAACCAGTATGAAAAACAAAATGGGCATAATAAAGTTAAGGTAATAAATTTTCATTATGCTAGTGATTTCTTATATGTGCATAAATTTGAACCTTGATGATGAACATGGATGTTGTGATGCTTAAGTTTTAGCGGGTTAATGGATAAACAAAATTTTGTTCTATGCTTTTGTGGAAAGTAGTATTGGGAATAGCGAAGTCATCTTGATTGTCGTACGTGAAACTTTTGGTATATGGTGAGTGACCTTTTGTAGTGGGATAATTGCAATTCGCGATATAGTGGTATTGTACCCCCAATTATCTGCTTGATATTGTGCTTACAAAACTTATTTTTGTTACATGTGTGTTAGTGATTACTATGCATGATTGAAGTATTATGGCATAGGTAAGTTTTGTTAAATGGACTGTGAGAACTCTAAGGCCCCGAATGGAATGTAACTCCAGAAATAGCTAGCATTTGAAAATCTTAATTTGAAAATTTCGGTGTCACATGAGAAAAATGGATTTTTGAAGCTATTTTGAAATGATTATGAAAACCTTATTTCACGAGATAATTGCCACGAAACTTATATCTGAACTATTTTGAACATCATTTGGGGTGAAGTGTAGAATGTGGCTAAGCATTAACTTAGTTCCACATTGAATGTCCAAAAGTTTAACAACTGCATCCTGTGCGAATGTAATGTTGCTAAAAACCTTGTGGAGTACTTCTGACTAGGTGTTTCTAGACATGCGGTAGATATGAGTACTAAGTGTATATTTACAATTGTAAATGAAATATCCATATATAACGTAAATTATTGGGTTGAGTGTTTGAAAATTTACAATGAGCATTGGTGGCCAAGCATGTGATTCGATTGAGTCTATGACCTTGTATGCCTAGTTGAGACTATGAACTAGAAAATCTTCTTAAACCGTGATCGTTGTAGTAAGAATGTTTGGTTGAGTTGGATAATTACTTGGTAATTTATTTAGTACTCGGAATAACTCCAAAAATCTTGTTTGCCTAAATGTTACTTGTTGGATGACTACCATGTTTCTGTGTGTAGCAAGTATGAATTGAAATGCTATTGAGAATTTTTGAGTAAATTGTGATTATTGCTCATGTGTGGAATGAAATGACGTTATTGAGTGGATGTCGATCTAGATTTTGCATGTTGGATATGAACTAGTACGTCTTGGTATTGATGGGTGTGGAGTCCCACTTTCTTCTGAAATTGAAGGTATTACCGTGAATCTCACTGTTTATGTTGATCGTTTTGAACGATGATTGTAGTAATAGATCAGGGAGATCTATTGCGAATGAGGGGATGTTTGGGAATCATCATTTCGGTTATGATAATTTTCCCTTAGTTGTCCTGATGGTTGACCTTGGTATATGGACTTCTGAGGTTAGTCCATGAATTGGCTACGTGGTGTCACGGTTGAATGGTATGCGCCATTGTATGTCGTATAAGGGATCTTAATGGTTTGGATGGTTGGGTCTAAGCTGGGTTGAGTGTATTTTATGCCTAACGTTTAGGCGAGATGATGTTTTCCTGAGAGTAACCTAATCAAATTTCGGGGACGAAATTTCTTATAGGGGGGGAAGGATTGTAACACCCTAGATTATTAAGTCATTAAAGTATAGTATCAGTCCTAGGAGTCTCGCTTGAGCGAGAGAATCGTCGCCTGGGCGAGAAAGGCTCACCTGAGAGGGTGAAATCCTGGGCTATACTGAAGGATTCTCGCTTGAGAGAGAGTGGCCTCGCCTGAGCGAGAGTTGTCTCGCCTGAGCGAGAGTTGTCTCGCCTGAGCAAGAAAAGTGGCCTTTAGGACCTGTCGATGCTGTAAGATCCTCGCTTGAGCGAGAGGATCCTCGCTTGAGCGAGAGCTGCCTCGCCTGAGTGAGAAATCTCTCGCTTGAGCGAGAGCGTCAGATCTGAAATTTAAAAAAGGTGGGGTTTTCTCGCCTAAGCGAGGATGGGCTCACTTGAGTGAGAACCCGACGATTTCACTTTAAAATAGAAACCCCAAACACATTTTAGGGTTAGAAATTGAGAGCAAGAACTCGTGGGAATCATCTAAGAGCTTGAGAAGAGGTAAATCTCTTGATTTTAACTCTCTTTCTCCCTTTCAAACTCATTTTTGGGTGTATGGATCTCTTTTCAAAGTATGAGAAACCATGGAAACTCTTCCTTTAGAGTTATGGTTCATTTTATATTGTTTTTCTCTTGTAAACTCTTGGTTTAGGGT
This sequence comes from Lupinus albus, assembly GCA_009771035.1. Lineage (NCBI taxonomy): Eukaryota > Viridiplantae > Streptophyta > Magnoliopsida > Fabales > Fabaceae > Lupinus > Lupinus albus. The sequence goes on along the minus strand of CM020019.1, from coordinate 11,238,420 downwards.
TGGTATTTGACGAATGGAAAGGTTTTGTGGGTTTATTCATGAAAACCCCAAAACCCCCAAAATGAGAATATGAGTAAAAATGGGGAATGGGTAAAATGTTAAATGTAGGAGATGAGTTGTGCTTCAATGTTGATATATGAGATGAATATATATGTTTTAGATATTTGAAAACTCGTAATGAAGTGGTTTTGGAAACCTTGAACATATGTGAATCTCTTGTCTGTTTGACGATGAAATATGAGTTGTTTATGTGTTATTTTGAATAAATGATTGACATGGTTGTTATTAGTGGGAATGAGGAAAAATCCTACATTTGGAGGAGATCGTGAAGAAAACTGGTAAAGTTACTCAAAAACCGACCCCCAACACTCACCGAGGTAAGGATAAGTCTTTACTTGTACATTTGAAATAGAAAATGTGTGTATTTTCTGGTTGTGCCATAATTATATTGTGAATCACGTGTTTAGTATAAACATATATGGGTGTGTTTATACTAATGATGTCGTGGATTTACGGGAAATGATTGTTGGTGAAATCGATGAAAAGAAAATATATTTTAGCCGACCATGAATGGTTAGCGACTCCGGTGAGTATATGAAGCAAAACTCCGGCTCGAGTATATGAAGCAAAACTCCGGCTCGAGTATATGTATCACGTTTTCGTTTTAAAAAGAAAAGAAAATTTTAGCCGACCATGAATGGTTAGCGACTCCGGCTCAAGTATATGAAGCAAAAATCTGGCTCTAGTATATGATGCAAAAATTCGGCTCGAGTATATGTAGCACATTTTCGTTTTAAAAAGAAAAGAAAATTTTAGCCGACCATGAATGGTTAGTGACTACGGCTCGAGTATATGAAGCAAAACTCCAGATCGAGTATATGAAGTAAAATTTCGGCTCGAGTATATGAAGCAAAACTCCGGCTCGAATATATGTAGCATGTTTTCGTTTTAAAAAAACAGAGAATATGCTTTTAGCTAACCTTAAAGGGTGTAGCGACTTTGGCTCAAGTAATGCATCAAAGAAAATGAATTTAAAAATGGTTTACTAACCCCTTTTTAATGTGGATTATCTTATAATGATGTTTATTGAATTAATGACTTACTCCTTTGTATGTTTTGTGTATTTGTCATTGATAATCTCATTACAGGTAAATTAGTGAATGGAGGAGACTCGGTTTGGAGCTTTATGAGCTTTAGATCTGGATTCATCTAATTGCGTTTTTATACTCTAATTGTCTACTTGCGGATTTGACTGATTGTAACAAATGGTCATTATTTATTCGGATACTTGTAACTGGGTGTACTGTATTTTGGAGAACTATACTTTTGGGGTCTTAATACCCGTGGGAAATTATTAATATGAATTATGTTTTTCTGTATATACTGCATGATAAACAATCAGGAATAATCAAGGTAACTAATGTAGCGTACCTTCGGTTACTAATAATAAGATATGAGCAAAATGAATGTCTGCATGAGTTAAAATAAGAAAAACTTTCAAGGGTAGAACTTGGGTCCTTACAACTTTGGCTCAAGTAATGTAGCAAACTTTGGCTCAAGTAATGTAGCAAACTTTGGCTCAAGTGATGTAGCAAACTTTGGCTCAAGTAATGTAGCAAGCTTTGGCTCAAGCGATGTAGCAAACTTTGGCTCAAGTGATGTAGCGAACTTTGGCTCAAGTAATGTAGCATGCTTTGGCGCAAGCGATGTAGCAAGCTTTGGCTCAAGCGATGTAGCAAGCTTTGGCTCAAGCAATGTAGTAAGCTTTGGCTCAAGCGATGTAGCAAACTTTGGCTCAAGTTATGTAGCATGATTTTCAAAAGTATAAATGATGGAAATGATTTTAAGTACATTTAAATCTAAATTGTTTACTTAACCATATTAAAATATGGATTAATGTAAATTAGTATTTATTGAGTTAACAACTTACTGCTTTGTGTTTCTTTTTGTATTGCCAATGTTAATCCCATTGCAGGTAGGCGGAAGATTTAAGGATGTCTAGATTAGGAGCTTAGAGGCTTTTAGTTTCAAAGTCCTTATCTGCATTGTTTTGTAATCTAACTGATTATGTTTTGAACTGAATATGTGTAACTATGGGCATGATGTTTGGGACATGTTTGTAGACATGGTTAATTGCAACTCTGGATATTTGTAGCTATCGGTATTTTGGAAACCCATAGCTAGTTTTATGCGGTAGTTACCGAGATATATTAATATGAATTATGATTTTATGTTAAGGAAGCGTGTATGTGAATAATGCAATATGGAATGAGTATAACTAGGAAAGTGGAATTAAAATAAGGATGTTTGTAAGAACCCGATTTTCGTACATCCAAAAATTCTTTTTAAAACCTTGTTCATGAAAGCGATGTGATTACTTTTAAGAGACATTACTCGAACGATTTGGAAAACCTGATTGAATATATATATAAGTTCAATTCATCTTTCAGGTGCGGAAATAATTAATCGTTCACTTCATTAAAAACATGTCATTGCACTTCCTTTTAATTACACAATTTAGATACAATTATTCATTCTCAATAATACTTCCATTTCACATCATCTAATATTCTAACTATACATTTAGGAGAAAGTCGCTCATACATAAATCCCCTTTAACATACTCTTCATATTACATGCATTATTCAATTAAAACATTGAGAACATAAAGCAACTACTCAGATATGTACTCTCCTCCGCAAGCATCTGATGCGCTACCACCACGACCTGAACCCAAATACATAACACATACAAGAAGAGACAAAGGGAGTAAGAACCAACTACGGTGACCGTAGCGTGGAATTACATGGAGTAATGACATTAAAGTATTCAACCTATACACGTCTATCATCAATCATATTAAACATATACCAATCAACACATATTATCCACATTCACCCTATAGTACACATATATCCCATAATATATATGTTCTATAGTGTGCATATTTATTCATCACATATTATCTATATTCATTCTATAGTATATATATCCCATAATATATATTCTATAGCATGCATATTACTTTCATTCCAAACATCCTCATTTCTCATCTTTCATATTCACCCTATAGTATATATATCCCATAATATATTTTCTATAGCATGCATATTACTTTCATTCTAAACATCCTCATTTCTCATCTTTCATATTCCCCCTTAATCGTATTCACCGAGTTCTTTCACAAAGATAATCCTCTACCACGTCGGGTAGGTCTAGTTAATTCTCCATACCATATCGGGTAGGTCTAGTTTATTCTCCATACCACATCGGGCAGGTCGAGTTAATCATCCATACCACATCGGGCAGGTCTAGTCCATTCCCCATACCACATCGAGCAAGTCTAGTTCATTATCCATACCACATCGGGCAAGTCTAGTTCATTCCCCATACCACATTGGGTAGGTCTAGTTCATTCCCCATACCACATCGGGCAGGTCTAGGTCGTTCCCCATACCACATCGGGCAGGTCTAGTTCATTCCCCATACCACATCGGGCAGGTCTAGTTCATTCCCCCTACCACATCGGGCAGGTCTAGTTCATTCCCCATACCACATCGCGTAGGTCTATATTTCACATTATTCTCACATCACATGTTCGTCATGGCACAAAATATCAACTCAATGTCATACACCCAATAAACACAAAGCATCACATTGTTCCATCACCATGAAATAACACGCAACACCTTCATTGTCACAAGCATACCCATATATGTTTATAACAATGAAACGACTCACAACATATTCATTTTGATAAACATACTCATCTCTATTTTTACACATTAACAACTCATCACACATTCATTATTACAAACACACCCATATATGTTTACAACAATCAATAACCAAAACAGACCATTATCATAAACAAAACACACATAACATATCCTTCATCATATGCACATTAACGTTAGAACCATCTTTCATGACGGTGTATTACCATAAATGAGCATATTGCGTTTTACTTACATAAACGGTTTTCCTGCACATATATCTCCACTTTTATGGCTAATACCTCCTCATGTAAATTAAAGACAATCATTTGGTCCACAAACACCCAAGAGAGTTTCTATCCGTTAATATGCTCCGATTCTTGAGGGAAATCGGAGATGATGACTCTAATGAAATACTCTATGACCACAATGGTCTTCTCCCTCACCTTAGGTCGCGTAAGCTCCATGGATCCACAAAGAGCTCCAACTCCCTCCATCTCCTTCAACCTCCATTGTTGCTTTTTCATCTCCAAAGCTCTCCAATGTTCCATTAAGAAGCAAGAGGAAGAGGTTTTGATGTGTTTTTGAGGTTTAGTGGAGGAAAGAGTCGAAATCCATGGGGAGCCGCCATTGGGAGTGAAATGGGAGAAAAGAATATGAAGATTAGGGTTTGTGAAACCCTCTCTTTACTTTTATAGTTGAGTCTTCTCGCTTGGGCGAGAATATCTCACTTGGGCGAGAAACCCACGATATTTTAATTTTCCAGACACGGGCTCTCTCGCTTGGGCGAAATTCTCTCGCTCAGGCGAGGCAACTCTCGCTCAAGCGAAGATCCACTCGCTCAAGCGAGGATCTTACAGCCTCGACAGGTCCTGAATGCCACTCTTCTCGCCCAAGCGAGACAGTTCTCGCTCAGGAGAGACCCCTCTCGCTCAAGCGACGGCTTTCTCGCTCGGGCGAGATTCCCAGAATTTCCAAAACTAAAATATTGGGTCTCTCGCTTCGGCGAGACCCTCTCGCTCAAGCGAGAATCTGGCAGTATGTCCCCTTCTTCAGGACTGTTACCTCATTTCAAAGAGGGTAAATTTTGGGTGTTACAATGTTGAATTTGTAATTGTAAGTTATAGGAAAATGTATGTAAGAGGAATAAAATGAGGAAACAATTTCAAGGGTAGAATTTGGGTCCTTAAAATATGGTATCAGAGCATAGTTAATCTTGCGGCCTAGGATATGGCCTTACATGCTTCTTTGTGACCTTTATGTACTTGAATTGTTTGGTTGTACAAATTGCTAAATGATTATGTGATCCTTGTTTAGATAAAATTCGGTTACTGACAAGTGAATGAGTACAGGCAGACATGGTAGGAAGAGGAAGAGGAACGAGTCAGAATGTTCCGAATGATCTATTGGCTCAGATGGTGGCGGCACTATAACAAGTTAATGAGAACTTGCATAGCCTGAACCAGAACCCCGCACCAAGTTCGAGTTCGCAATCTCTAGTTCCACCCAGACTGGCAGAGTACCGAGGTTTGGATGAATTCTACAAGAGGAACCCCAATTAGTTCCATGGGGGATTTGCTCCTAATGCTGCCATTGAGTGGATCCAAGGAGTGGAGCGGATCTTCAAGGCCATGAGCTTTCGGAGGCTCAGAAGTTGGCGTATGCCACTGATATGCTAGTAAATGAGGCCGAGAACTGGTGGGAATTTACTCAGCGCCAAATGGAAGCGGATGGACAATTGATTTCCTGAGTTACATTCAAGGCGAAATTCCTTCATAAGTACTTTCCTGCTGATCTGAAGAGGGAGAACGAAATGGAGTTTTTGAAGTTGGAACAGGGAAACATGTCGGTGGAAGATTATGCGGACAAGATTGAAGAATTGGCCCGATTTTTCCCTTACTCCGAATTGGAGGTGGACGGGAGGTCCAAGTGTTCTAAGTTTGAATCGGGTTTGAAGCCCAAGTTGAAAAGCAAGTTTGGGCACCAAGAGATTGCTGATTTTCCTACCTTAGTGAACAAGTGTAGGATGTATGAGGATGACTTGGCAGCCGATGAAGCGACGGCACCTAAAGTGATTCCTCCCAAAAACTTTGGGCATCAACGGAATTTTTCGCATGGAAAAGGGAAAGGCAAGTTGTTTCAAGAGGAGCGAAAGCCTTACTCTCCACCAACTGCTAGTCGGGGATATACTTCGCATGGGCCGAGGACTCATGTCAATGCTGGAGGGTCACAATTGAACTCTCCATCCTTGTGCGGCAAATGTGGCTGAACTCATGTCGGTGACTTATGTCCCAGAACAAACTTAGTTGCTTTCACTGCAAGGAGGCTGGGCATATCAAGAGATATTGTCCTAAGTTACGGCAGGGTGTGAATGTTGTGAGGGCTGAACGACCTCGATCCACTGGCAGAATGTTTACCATGAGTGGTGTAGAGGCATCGGATGTGGATGGCCTGATAAAAGGTAATTGCATTGTGGCAGGTATTCCTCTTTTAGTGTTATTTGATTCGGGAGCGACACACTCCTTTGTATCTGTTGACTGTGTGGATAGACTGAAATTGCAAATTCAGTCGTTGCCTTTCGACTTGGTCGTATCCACCCCAACTAATGTGCCTGTGGTGGTCTCGACGGTTGTGTCTCGATGTCCGGTAGTGGTAAACGGTAGGACATTTACCGTGGGTATAATCTGCTTACCACTATCCTAGTTAGATCTAATTCTAGGGATGGACTGGTTGTCGGCAAATCATGTGATGCTTAATTGTGCTGATAAGACCGTTGTGTTCGGAGATCTGGACAAGATTTATGATGAGGGTAGTTATATGAAGACGTTGTCGGCTAAGGAAGTCAGGACTTCCTTTAAGGAGGGAGGGGTCGTGTTTGTTTTGTTGGCATCCCTGGAGGGTATTGAGAAACCTGAAGTTGAGGATATTCCGATAGTTCGTGAATTTCCTGAGGTATTTCCTGGTGATATTCTGGAATTGCCTCTAGTGAGAGAAGTTGAATTCTCTATTGATTTGGTACTTGGAATGGGACCCATCTCTATAGCTCCTTATAGGATGGCACCGTTAGAACTGGTTGAGTTGAAAAAGCAGGTTGAAGACTTGTTGGCGAAGAAGTTTATTCGTCCTAGTGTCTCACCGTGTATAACACCCCGAATTTTAGTCTTTAAAAATAAGAGTATCAGTCCTGGAAGTCTCGCTTGAGCGAGAGATTCTCGCCTGAGCGAGAAAGGATCACCTGGGAGGGTGAAATCCTGGGCTATACTGGAAGATTCTCGCCTGATCAAGAGTTGCCTCGCCTGGGCGAGAAATGGCAAATTGGGACTGTTGACACTGTGAGATTCTATTTTTTTTAAAAATAGTGTAATCGATTACACAATCCTGGTAATCGATTACATGCTGATAAACTAATCAGACCTGTGTATTTTACATGATGTAATCGATTACACTATACTCGTAATCGATTACAACATATTAAAAGCATCAGATATGTGCATTTTTCACATTGTAATCGATTACAACATGTTTGGTAATCGATTACATAAAGTCATTGAGTTTGTATTTTAAATTTTTAACTGATGTAATCGATTACACCATATGGTAATCGATTACACTTATTCGCTTGAGCGAGAATCCCTCGCTTGAGCGAGAGGGTCATATCTGAGTTTTTAAAATAGGCGGGATTTTCTCGTCTGAGCAAGAATGGGCTCGCTTGAGCGAGAACCCGATGACTGCTCTTTAAAATAGAAACCCCAAACACATTTTAGGGTTAGAACTTTGAAGAGAAGAGAGAGAGGAGAGCTTTTCGAGAGCAAAGAGCCTTAGGACTCATCGTAGAGCTTGAGAAGAGGTAAACCTCTTGTTCCTAACTCTTCTTCTTCCTCTCTAACTTGTTTTGGGTATGTTGGATCTATTTTCAAAACATGAGAAACCATGGAAACTCATTATTTAGAGTTATGGTTCGTTTTACGTAGTTTTTCTCTTGTAAACTCTTGGTTTAGAGTTGATATTTGATGAATGGAAAGGTTTTGTGGGTTAGTCATGAAAACCCCAAAAAAACCCCAAAATGAGAATATGGGTATAAAGAGAAAGAGATGAAATGTTAGATGTGGATGATGAGTTTGTGCTTTGATGTTGATATATGAGATAAACATGTATGTTTAGATGTTTGGAAACTTGTATTGAAGTAGTTTTGGAAATCTTGAATATATATGAATCCCTTGTGTATTTGATGATGAAATACGAGTTATTTATATGTTATTTTGAATAAGTGACTGACATTGTTGTTATTGGTGAAAATGAGAAGAGATCCTAAGGTTGGAGGAAATCGAGGAGGAGACTTTTAAAGTTACTCGGAACCGATCCCCAACATTCATCAAGATAAGGGATAAGTGTCTCTAAATCATACTTGCTGATATGAATGAAGTATGTGAAATAGGTAATGGTTTAAAATAATACGTTTGTAATTTATGCATTATGTTGGAAAATGTGTGGCTTTTCTGTTATAAACGAAATATAAGTAATATTATTGGGGGAGTACCAATGGAAAGATTACTCAATATAAGTAATATTATTGGGGGAGTACCAATGGAAAGATTACTCAATATAAGTAATATTATTGGGGGAGTACCAATGGAAAGATGACTCAATATAAGTAATATTATTGGGGGAGTACCAATGGAAAGATTATTCAATATAAGTAATATTATTGGGGGAGTACCAATGGAAAGATTACTCAATATAAGTAATATTATTGGGGGAGTACCAATGCCCAATGGAAAGATTACTCAATATAAGTAATATTATTGGGGGAGTACCAATGGAAAGATTACTCAATATAAGTAACATTATTGGGGGAGTACCAATGGAAAGATGACTCAATATAAGTAACATTATTGGGGGAGTAACAATGGAAAGATTACGCAATATAAGTAATATTATTGGGGGAGTACCAATGGAAAGATTGCTCAATATAAGTAATATTATTGGGGGAGTACCAATGGAAAGATGACTCAATAAAAGTAACATTATTGGGGGAGTACCAATGGAAAGATGACTCGATAAAAGTAACATTATTGGGGGAGTACCAATGGAAAGATGACTCGATAAAAGTAATATTATTGGGGGAGTACCAATGGAAAGATGACTCAATATGAGTAACATTATTTGGGGAGTACCAATGGAAAGATGACTCAAATAAAAGTAATATTATTGGGGGAGTATCAATGGAAAGGTGACTCGGAGTAATGAATGTCGTATGCATGCTATAGGATATATAGTATGGGATATATATTCTATAGGGTGAATATGAATGATGAGAAATGTGAATGTCACATGAATGTCGTATGCCTGCTATAGTATGGGATATATATTCTATAGGGTGAATATGAATGATGAGAAATGTGAATGTCACATGAATGTCGTATGCATGCTATAGGATATATAGTATGGGATATATATTCTATAGGGTGAATAGGAACGATAAAAAGGAAGATGTTGAGAAAGAAAGTAATATACACGCTATAGGATATATAATGGGATATATATGTTATAGGGTGGATATTAGTAATGAGACAGATGATGTTTCGAACGAACGTAATATGCATACTATAGAATATATATTATGGGATATATATACTATAGGATGAATATGAGTAAAGTGGAAAGTAAAGGAAGATGATTAGAATGTTTACAATTCCGTATGTGTGTTTACGAATTATATTAAAGCTTAATTGTATTTGAATGTGGATTATCATGTGATGTTAGTTTTGAACTAATGACTTACTCCCTTCGTTTTGTGTGTTGTTTATGATAATCCCATTGTAGGTAAATGAAGGATTTTGAGAAGGAAGCTCGCTTAGGAAGCTTTCGTGTTTATTAACCTATTTGTCTTTATTTGCTACTTGACGTTGTAGTTAATTTGATAACATTATGGGATGACTGTAATTCCGTTTAGATTAGTACGGATAGGTGTAGTTATGGACTTATAACTCTGGGAACCCATAACTGTTTGTATTTGGTAATTGATATTTGAATGAATTAAGTTTTTCCGCAATATAAATTTATATGATAATATAATAGGGTAAAGAGTATTTTCAAAGAGAGATACTTGATAGTTTTTAATGAAGGTGACGACTGTATGTAAGGAAGGATTAAAATAAATGGAAAATTTTAAGGGTAGAAAATCGGGTTGTTACACCGTGGGGTGCACCGGTCTTGTTGGTCAAGAAGAAAGATAGGAGTATGAGGTTGTGCACTGATTACACACAGTTGAACAAGGTAACTATCAAGAATAAGTATCTGATGCCTAGGATTGATGACTTGATGATCAGTTGAGGGGAGCGGTGGTGTTCTCAAAAATTGACCTTCGGTCAGGTTACCACCAACTTCGCGTGAAGTCGGAGGATATTCCTAAGACTGCTTTTAGGACGAGGTATGGGTATTTTGAGTATTTGGTGATGCCTTTTGATGTAAAGAATGCCCCAGCAATATTTACCGACTACATGAATCGAATTTTTCACCCGTATTTGGATTCATTCGTAGTGGTATTTATTGATGACATTCTGGTTTACTCCAAGAGTCGAGAGGAACATGCGGAGCACCTGAGAATTGTACTAGATCTTTTGAGTAAGAATCGGTTGTATGCTAAATTGTCAAAATATGATTTATTGTTGGAATTGGTAAACTTTCTTGGGCATGTAATATCCAAGGAAGGAGTAGCAGTAGACCCTTCTAAGGTCAAAGCATTTATGGAATCGGCAGTACCCAAGTCAGTTATCGAGATCAGGAGTTTTTTGGGATTGGCCGGTTATTATCGGAAGTTCATAGAAGGGTTTTCGAAGTTGGCACTACCTCTGACTAAGCTTACCAGAAAATGAGAATCGTACGTGTGGACGATCCGTTGTGAGAAAAGTTTTCAAGAGTTGAAACGGAGGTTGACTACGGCACCGGTGTTGGTTCTTCCTTGTACTAACTGTGATTTCAGTGTGTATTGTGATGCTTCAAAGCAATGTTTAGGTTGTGTGTGGATGCAGGACGGAAAAGTGGTCGCTTATGCTTCGCGATAGTTGAGAACGCATGAGCAAAACTACCCTACACATGTTTGGAATTAGCTGCAGTGGTCATTGCCTTAAAAATCTGGAGACACCATCTTTATGGCGTAAGGTTTGAGGTGTACAGCGACCACAAGAGTTTGAAATATTTGTTTGATCAAAAGGAACTGAATATGAGACAAAGAAGGTGGATGGAATTCCTTAAGGACTATGATTTTGGATTGCAGTACCATCTAGGAAAGGCCAATGTGGTGGCCGATGCGTTAAGTCGGAAGTCTTTACACATGTCGTCTTTGATGGTTCGAGAAGGAAAACTGATTGAGGAGTTCAGTGATATGAAATTGGAAGTTCAAATAAGACCTCATAGTATGATGTTGGGAATGCTTAAGGTCACAAATGAACTGTTTGACCAAATCCGAGTAATGCAAGTTGAGGATAGTGAGCTAATGGTTAAAAGAGACTTGATGATGAGTGGGAAGGAGACCGATTTCACATCAAACCCTAGTGGAATGTTGCGTTACAAAGTAAGAGTGTGTGCCTCGTGATGTGGAATTGCGAAAGAGTATTCTAGAGGAGTCACACAAGAGTAAAATGAATTTTCACCCGGGAACTACAAAGATGTATCAAGATTTGAAAAAGTTGTTTTGGTGGTCTGGGTTGAAAAGGGATGTGGCTTTGTATGTCTGAAGTTGCCTTGTCTGTCAAAAAGCCAAGATTGAACATCAGCGGCCAGCGGGAGAGTTACAGTCACTAGAGATTCCCGTTTGGAAGTGGGATAGTATCTCCATGGATTTTGTTTCGGGTTTTCCAAAGACTCTGAAAAGGTATGATTCGATATGGGTAATAGTGGATCGGTTGACTAAGTCTGCACACTTTTTACCTATGAACATGAGATACTCCTTGGAGCGATTGGCGGGACTGTATATCAGGGAGATTGTTCGGTTGCATGGGATACCGTCGAGCATTATTTCGGATAGGGATCCCCGTTTCACTTCAAACTTTTGGACTAGTTTGCTGTCCGCATTGGGAACTAAGTTGAAATTGAGTTCAGCTTATCATCCACAAACGGACGGTCAATCGGAAAGAACTATACAGTCATTGGATGATCTTTTGAGGGCTTGTGTTTTGGAACAACCGGGGAGTTGGGATAGCATGTTGCCTTTGATTGAATTTACCTATAACAATAGCTTCCATTCCATTATTGGGATGGCGCCCTACGAAGCCTTGTATGGGAGGAAATTTAGGACTCCAGTGAGTTGGTTTGAAACTGGGGAGAACTTAGTGATGGGACCCGAGTTGGTCCGAGAAACGACGAAAAAGATAAAGAAAATCTGGGAGAATATGAGAATAGCACAGAGTCGACAGAAGAGCTATTATGATAAGAGGCGGAAAGCTCTTGAGTTTAAGGAGGGGGTCATGTGTTTATGAGAGTAGTTCTGACTATTGGGATAGGTAGAGTGTTGAAGTCTCGTAAGCTTACTCCGAGATTTATTTGACCATATAATATTGCAGAGGGTTGGACCGGTAGCATATCGGATTGCGTTGCCCCCATTGTTGTCGAATCTTCCCAATGTGTTTCATGTGTCTCAATTGAGGAAATATGTTGGGGATCCATCTCATGTGGTTGAGTCTGATCAGATAGAGTTGAAGGATAACTTGACTTTTACGACGTTGCCCGTGAGAATCATGGATACAAGTATCAAAAGATTGAGAGGCAAAGAGATTGCTTTGGTGAAGGTATTGTGGAGCCTAGTGGATGAAGGAGACGCTACTTGGGAAGTGGAGCGTGATATGAGGGAGGATTATCCTCATTTATTCGAATCGAGAAATGTTTAATTTCCGGGGACGAAAATTCTTATAAGAGGAGGAGGATTGTGACACCCTCAATTTAAAGTCATTAAATTATAGTATCAGTCCTGGGAACCTCGCTTGAGCGAGAAAGGTGTCGCCTGGGCGAGAGTGGCTCACCTGGGAGAGTAAAATCCTGGGCTATACTAATGGATTCTCGCTTGAGCGAGAGGATCCTCACATGAGCAAGAGTTGTCTCGCTTGAGCGAGAGTTGTCTCACCTGGGCGAGAAATGGCACTCTGAAGCTGTAGAGGCTGTGAGACTCTCGCTTGAGCGAGAGCGTCAGATCTGAAATTTTAAAAAGGCGGGATTTTCTCGCTTGAGCGAGAATGGGCTCGCTTGAGCGAGAACCCGACGAGTTTACTTTATAATAGAAACCCTCAAACACTTTTGGGGTTAGAAAATTGAGAGAAAAGAGAGAAGAAGGTGATTTTGAGAGCAAGAACTCGTGGAAATCATCTAGAAAATTGAGAAGAGGTAAATCTCTTGATTCTAACTCTCTTTCTCCCTTTCAAACTCGTTTTTGGGTGTATGGGATCTCTTCTCAAAACATGAGAAACCATGGAAACTCATCCTTTGGAGTTATGGTTCGTTTTATGTTGTTTTTCTCTTGCAAACTCTTGGTTTAGAGTTGGTATTTGATGAATGGAAAGGTATTGTGGGTTGATTCATGAAAACCCCAAAATGAGAATATGAGTAAAAAGGGAAATAGGTGAAATGTTAGATGTAGAAGATGACTACATGTTCTAATGTTGGATATAAGATGAATATGTATGTTTTAAATGTTTGGAAAACTATTAATGAAGGTTGTTTTGGAAACATTGGAAATGTGTATATCTCTTGTATATTTAAAGATGAAATATGAGTTGTTTACGTGTTATTTGGAATAAATGACTGACATTGTTGTTATGTGGTGGGGATGAGGAAAGATCCTAAGGTTGGAGGCGGTGTCGGTGGAACTTGCAAAGTCGCCAAGGACCAAACCCAACACTCACCAAGGTAAGGATAAGCCTTTAACTTGCGCATTGTAATGGAAAAATGTGTGGATTTTCTAGTTAAGAAAATGATTACGTTGCAAGTCGTTTAGTTATTATAAACATATATGGGTATGTTTGCAATAATGGTTGCGTGGATTTACTGTTATGAATTGATGGTGTATCAGTGAAAAAAAAACACGTTTTTAGCCGACCATGATTGGTTAGCGACTTTGGCTCAAGTAATGTAGCAAACTTTGGCTCAAGTGATGTAGCAAACTTTGGCTCAAGTGATGTAGCAAACTTTGGCTCAAGTGATGTAGCAAGCTTTGGCTCAAGCGATGTAGCAAACTTTGGCTCAAGTGATGTAGCGAGCTTTGGCTCAAGCGATGTAGCAAGCTTTGGCTCAAGCGATGTAGCGAGCTTTGGCTCAAGCGATGTAGCAAGCTTTGGCTCAAGCGATGTAGCGAGCTTTGGCTCAAGCGATGTAGCGAGCTTTGGCTCAAGCGATGTAGCAAGCTTTGGCTCAAGCTATGTAGCAAGCTTTGGCTCAAGCGATGTAGCAAACTTTGGCTCAAGTTGTGTAGCATGATTTTCAAAAGTATAAATGATGGAAATGATTTTAAGTACATTTAAATCTAAATTGTTTACTTAACCATATTAAAATATGGATTAATGTAAATTGGTATTTATTGAGTTAACAACTTACTCATTTGTGTTTCTTTTTGTATTGCCAATGTTAATCCCATTGCAGGTAGGCGGAAGATTTAAGGATGTCTGGATTAGGATCTTAGAGGCTTTTAGTTTCAAAGTCCTTATCTGCATTGTTTTGTAATCTAACTGATTATGTTTTGAACTGAATATTTGTAACCATGAGCATGATGTTTGGGACATGTTTGTAGACATGGTTAATTGTAACTCTGGATATTTGTAACTATGGGTATTTTGGAAACCTATAGCTAGTTGTATGCGGTAGTTACCGAGATATATTAATATGAATTATGATTTTCTGTTAAGTAAGTGTTTATGTGAATAATGCAATATGGAATGAGTATAACTAGGAAAGTGGAATTAAAATAAGGATGTTGAATTTGTAATTGCAAGTTATAGGAAAATGTATGTAAGAGGAATAAAATGAGGAAAAAATTTCAAGGATAGAATTTGGGTCCTTACAATCTCTACACTTTAGTTTTATCTCTCTTAAGCTCTTATTTTATTTATACACTTTCTTATACATAAAATCACTATTTTAATTTTTTGTTTTGCTTGTTTCAGAAACACCTGTAATATATTCTACTTTGACATAAGATAAGAATCATGGTTAGTTATTTACGGTTTTATATTTTATATTTTTATTCGATGATTTTAAAAATCTACTGTTTAAAATATATATTTGTTGCTTAAGTTACTGCATTCATTTGGGTCCATTGAGAATAATAGAACCAATTGATCCAATGATCTTCTTTCTTCTTTGTCATTTTGGTTATCTTTGACAATTTTTTGAATCGTTTTGTATGATATAATTAAAAATAATAATATGTCATAAATTCTAACTTTTCTTTTTCTTTTCTTTTTACATCAACATGTACTAAAATAGTTATAAATTCAAACATTTCATTTTTACGTTTCATGTATAGTAAATGTGTAGTGAAATGCTCATAAAGTATTTAATTAACTAATTAAACAAATTTCTCCATTTTTGTACATAAATATAACAAAAATAAAGATATTTCGTTTTAGATATAATTTCCTTATATTATTACAATTGCTCGAATTTCTTAACATAAGTGAATGTATATCACATTAGAGATCACCTTTATTTTGAAAAATTAATGCCTAAATAGTGGTAAATAATGTGTGATATCAATTAATATATTATTTTTAGTGATTGTAATCCAAAAAAGTAATGTCCACTTTATTTTGAAAAAAATCTAAACATTTAATTGCAACATTCTCATTTTAATTTCACTTGTTACAATTGTTCATGCATTTAAATACCGTCGATCGCTAATCATTTATTACTATTATTTTTTAACGTTCATACATTTTAATTTCATTTATTACTACTTTAATTGGTGATAAGTTGCAAACTAATAATTAATAATTAATAATTACTTTGAATAAATATTGCCGACATTATGATAGAAATAAAACTGATAAACATGTCTAAGGGAATAAAAACAGATATTGTCATTTTGTAACAACTTTTCCCCTTCTTCTCACAGTCATCCTATCCAAGATGGCTTCAGGTTCTTTAGGATCTGTGGATGGTGCTTTCATTGGAAACACAGGTTTGGTGGAAACAACATGTCTGGTTTCCAATGAGAGACCCACTTGAGCATTACTGTATGAGATGACTCATACAATTTGGACAATGTAAAAGCTTTTCTCACCGTTTGAGTTTGGAACATCTTCACCATCATCTGGACATCATTCCTCAAACCTCCCAAGAAACAACTTAAAGAATTTTCTGCAGGAAAATCCAACCTAGTGATGATAGCATCAAACTCCTCATGATACTCCCCAATTGTACCTTTTTGCCTGAGCTTCATCAAATCAGCCATAGGGTCATCACAAACTTCTCCAAATCTTTCTAACAATACCTTCACATACTCCCCCCAACCAGGCAGGGCATTCCATAGAGATTTGACATAGGCATGATGCCACTTTAATGCCTTTCCTTCAAAGTGCATGATGCCACTTTAATGCCTTTCCTTCGAAGTGCATGATGGCTAGTTTTACCTTAGTCTCTTCAGGGGTGTCATCAATCAAGAAGAATGTTTCACATTGGTACACCCATTCTTTCACATTGTCTCCATTCAATTTGGGAAATCAATTCTTGATAATCTTGTATGGCCCGAATAAGGAAAAGATCGATCTTGCTTGAACCCACGATCTCCTTGATGTGATCTACCTTTCTAAGAAGATCCTTCTTCATCCCCCTGCCTATGTAACAGCTCCTCTATGGACAGCTTGATTGAATCCCCCAACGTTCTTTGTAAAGAACCAGCAAGTTCAGCCAATTTCAACTCCAATCTTTCAGAGATACGATTCTCCAATCTTTCAGAGATACGATTCTCCAATCTTTCAGAGATACGATTCTTCAATCTTTCCTCCATTTCTCTAGCAGCGGCTTGCATTCTTGTAGCTTCTGCCATGGCTATCCCAGGAAAAAATTTCTTGCTCTAGATACCAATTGTTATGGGTTTTGTTGAAGTAGGAATTATACTCTAATTCGAGACTTCAGATGAACAATGCCTCATGAATTTGTTTATTGAAAATTCAGATTGCTTTACAATGGGAAGCCAAGCTCCTTTAAGTACAAATGCCCAAAACTACCCAGATAATTGATTATTTATACATCATAATCGATTATCGCAACAACTATCCTGTTTAATCGATTATTGTGACAACATAATCGATTAAATCCTAACAAACACACATATACACAGTCCCATCAGAACAGATCTACAACACATATTTCAGTTTCAATAAGCTTAATAGTCGTCACTGCCAAAGCAAGAGGAAGAGAACAATCACGAACCAATTTCGAGGGGGGCTTCGAAAACAGCTTCCGGTCTCCGAGTCGCATAACCACCGCTGCCATTAAGAAAGGAGGAGGACGCATATGTGAAGAAGGCGTCGTCTCACGCCTGGGCCGAGGCCTTTCCGACATCATCACCAGTGAAGAGAGAAAAGAGGAAGGAGAAGACCAGCCGTGCTTCGAGCCTCCGGATTAACAGTCACGAATCACGCCGCCGTTCCTCTGCCGGTGCAAACCGAAATCGCCGCCACCATTGATGAAGATGAAGAAGGGAGCTTGATTTTGGGATTTACAAGCCCTTTTCGTTTCTGTGTGTGAAGGTAATGTTACCCCTCAACAATAACCTCATTTATATGTTTTTACCATCTTACCCCCATGCCTTTTACTCTAATCCCATTTCTTTTTTTATTTAACTAATATCTTTATATTGTATTATTTATTTATGTATATTTATTTGTTCTATCATTATTTTATCATGTAACCTTAGTGAAATGGATTAGTTAATATGATTATATTTTTATTTGGAGTACTAGAAAGTTCGTTTTAGTAAAAACAAAACGAATTTTAATGGAATTTTGATAGTAAGGTTATGGTCCGTGTTGTCTCTAACTTCTCTGAAAATGGGAAGAAGGTCTATGATCAGTGTCGTCTCTAAACTATTAATTTCATACCACTAATATTTTAAGAAAAATCTATTCAATTACTCAACGAATTTTAATGGAGTTTTTATAGCGATGTTATGGCCCATGTTGTCTATATCTTCTCTAAAAATTGAAGGTCTACGACCAATGCAGTCTCTAAACTATTAATTTCATATCATAAATAATTATAACTATTTCACCACCTCTTTGATGTTCATATTTTATCACCTAAAGTGAAAAATCAAAACTAATCATCTCAACATATTTTAAATCAACTCAAAC
Source organism: Lupinus albus (assembly GCA_009771035.1). NCBI lineage: Eukaryota > Viridiplantae > Streptophyta > Magnoliopsida > Fabales > Fabaceae > Lupinus > Lupinus albus. Next base: position 11,220,365 of record CM020019.1, on the reverse strand, counting down.
CAATTTACCAATTTTCGAACCAGAACTACGTAGCCTTGATTTCCCTATTGCACCTAGGGATATGTAGGAGCAAGATAAACTCTTGTCAAGCACAACAATAAAAAATAAAACATTTTGCTTATATTACTAAGTTTTTAATAAATAATTTTTAAGGGTATAAAAGTCCATGTTATTAGCGAGGGTACCGTTTTATTATGGGCAGACGGGTGCTAATACCTTCCCCGATCTGTAATCGACTCGTGAGCTCATAATCTCTACTTAAAAACCAAATTATCCTAATTGGGCTTATTAGAGAGTTTTGTACGTTTTATCCGCAAAAAACGTAGTAGTGACTCCAAGTCAATTGGAAGAGATAAAAATCGAGTTCGTCTCTCCCTAAGTCGCAGCGCCGATCTTCCAACCGAAAATCGGGTCGCGACACTCCTTAATGCAATTTCAGTTTGTATATTGTTGAATCTACTATCCTATTTCAGATTGTGGTTTGCTTAATTCCATGGTTTTATTGTAGGTTTGTGAATTGGTTTTCGCTTAGTCAATTATATATCTAACTCATAATCACTTAGTTTATGTGAATCTATTAAATGCTTTGTGTTTATTTTGATTTCGCTTAGTTTGAAGCTTAAACATTAGAGTAGTGAATTGATTATCGCTTAGTTAATTAATTCTCAACAGATTAGGAATTCAGTGTTTATGAGCTGAAATTGATCCTTTGATTCGTGTGAATTTGTTAACTGTTTGTTGCCTATGTCAATTTCGCTTAGTTAGAGGTTTAGCAATTTAACTATGAGTTGATCATCGCTTAGTTAATCGACTTTCAACAAAGGAACACTGAGAATCTGATTTTGATCTATTAAGATTGATGATTGGGTTGTGAACAAATAAACCAAGAGGATTTAGCCGATGTACTGTTTTGTTTACTTAATTGTTGTTTAATGTTTTGTTTTAGTGTAAGCTTCATACCATAAAAACCAACAAAACTCCCCATGTGGGTTTGAGTGTAAAGTGTTTGAACTAATGTTTGAAAGATAATCGTTGGGAGATGATCTATGAGTAACTTCCTAGTACTATATTTAAATGTTTTATTATTTATATCGGGTACGACCTCGATCACACATCTTGTGTCGTTGTAGTCTACAATTGGGGGACCTTAACTCATTATTTATAAGAAGTGCATACCCTTCCATGAAGGGAGATGTTACTTGATTTTCTTATTTCCAATTTTGCCCATCATAAAACAGAAATAAGACTTTATATATCTACAAAATAATTTTCATTACAATTATGTTTATAGTCATATTTTTTACTTGAATTAGATCACTTTAATTTGACTACTTATAATAATAAACCTTTAGAAATATAGTAACTTACGGTAATAATGTTAATTGTGTTAATGTAATATTGACGGCTTTTGAACATGCTTTAGGTCAAAAAGTTAACTTTCATAAAATTTGTGTTTCCGATGTACACGTCCACATGGATTCATAAAATTTGAATCTGGATTCCCCTAAAAAATCAAACTCATAAATGGATTCAATGGAAAACTTTGAATCTAGAAGTTGACTATTCTTTTTTTTGTTATTCTACGTTGATAAATTTAATTTGATTCAGTACAAGTACTTAACTGCAAATTTAATCAGCACACAATATTCAAATATCTAATGATATATTTGAAATCCAAATAGGGTTACATTTTATCAATTATAAAATAGACCAAGGTAGAAGAGATGACATGAAAGTATATAAGAGCAACCCTTGGCTATTGAGTTAAGTGCAACGAACGTTTGAGGATACTGGAGTGAATGGAAATGATTTATCCCAAGCATATTTAAACGAGACTGTGTTTTCGAAGATAGACTTACCAAAATTAAGAAGACACTGATCGCCTAAGAGATTTAAAATTTTTGGGTCTATTTTCTCCACAGTTTGAAATCCTTGGCAGTTTAACTTTACATTAACTTGATCACAAGTGCATTTGTTGTAAATATACACAATCCACTCGGTCTTACCCATAATTTTCACTCCTGTTTCAGATTGTGTTATGGAAATATCTTTGAAGGAGCATCTTTGGCCATAGCCTGAGATAATGAACAAACAAACCAAAAAAGTATAACAATAATTAACAAGTATACATAATGAATATGAGTATTTTTAATTTCAAATGCTATAAGAAAATAAAATTACCTTGAGAAATAAAGCAAATAAAGAGAAGTATGCTGATATTACTAATGGTTGAAGCCATTTCTAACAATACGATTGCTAGTTTTAATTGTGTTGATAAATCGAAATGCTAGTATATTGGGTTATTTATAGGTAAATTTAGGTGTTAGAAGTGGGATAAAAAACCTAAAATGTTTTTTTTGTCCTTGAAAATATAGGAAATTTTAATCAAAGTTTCCCTGAATTTTCATTACTTCTTAATCCTATTGTCCTGGATAATGATTTGTCAGCACCACTATGTCATAATTCGCATTTAACCGCGGTCATTTAATAGCGTTTACTAGTACACGCTGTTACATACAAGACAAAAGATAATCAACAACGCTCTTTTAAGCAAACGTTGTTAAATGTGATATGCGAATATAGCTTCAATAGAGCTATTTGAAGCAAATGATGTGTTATGTTTGTCTAAGATATTCAACGACGCTCTTTTTAAGCAAGTGCTGTTAACTGTGACATATCAACAACGCTCATTATAATCAGTATTGTTAAAAGTCACACATTTAACCGCGCTTAATTGAATATTGTTAAATATGACATATCAACAACACTTGTAATGAATGCTGTTAAAAATCATGTACATATATAACAACGCTTGTTGGAGGTGACGTTATTGTATGTATGACATGCAACAACATTCATTATAATGAGTGTTGTTAAAAGTTGTAAATCATTATTTAGGCATGAATACTTGTCACTGGAAAACAAAATTTGCATAAAATCAAATAATTTTAAAGGTTACTTATAAAATTACTTTTTTTTTATTTTAAACTAATATAATTTATATGTCAAAAGTAATACTTTCCAAATCTGAAAATAAATTAATTAATTTAAGCATATATATATATATATATATATAATGTCAAAAGTAATACTTTCTCGTTAAACTTTCAAGTTGGATGACATGTCTACTTCTATCCTCTTGTATGTTTATGATACTATATTTAATGGTGAGGCTTTTACTACTAAGGTTAATAGTGCTAAAGAACGAAGTCGAACGTAATTTTAATCTCTTCCAAATAGTTTGAAGTCACTACTATGTTTTTTTTGTTAAAACATAGAAAACTCTCTTTTATACCCAATTTGAAAAATATGATCTTCGAACAAGATATATGATATCGAGAGTCGATTTGAAATCGAGGAATGTATTAGGAGCCCAATCTAATTTTGGGTAAAATATTAATTGATTGGGTTTGTTTGACTTAGAAAATAATTAAAATATTAATATTTCAATACAATTAGATGAAGTTAATATCCAAGTGATGATATTGGTCATAGACCGATTTCACGCTTTGAGCAGGAAAGTAGAGTTGACACGAGCCATGACCTAACTTTAAAAATACCAAACATTATTAGGTGATTAAAATATTTAATTATTTTTAAATGAAATTAATAATAAAGATATGACATTGGTCGTAGACTGAGTTTTCGCTATAAAATTCAAAAACATTATTAGGTGATGAAAATATATAATTATTTTTAATTAGAATTAATAGTAAAGAGACGATATTTGTCTTACATTGACTTCTCACTTTGACGAGGAATGTAGAGACAATGTGAGCCATGAATGAATTACAAAAATATTTTTAAATTTATTAGATGATTAAAATTATTTAAAAAATTTAAATGATATTAATAGTGAAGAGAAGATCTTAACCATAAATGACTTCCCACTTTAAGCTAGAAGATATAGATGACATGAGAAAAATATACATCTTATCCCATTTAGGATTCTAAACATAAATTAATTATTTAGGCATATATAATAATTTTAAATGATATTAATAATAAAGAGACATAAAATTAAATTATTTTAAGCGTATATATAAATAATTATTTTAATTAATTTAAGCATATATATATATATAAAATAACTTTAAGCATATAATAATATTAAATGATTTAAATTAATTACTTTAAGCATAAATATAATAATTTTAATTGACAGCATGATTAAAATTCTATAAACTTATTAGGTAATTAAAATACATAACTATTTTTAAATGAAATTAATAGGAAAGAAGGTAGGGATGACAAGACTCGTAAACCAATTATATAAATCCATAAATTTAAGGTTATTAAAATATTTAATTAATTTTAAATGGAATTAATATCGAAGAGATAACATTGGTTGTAGACTGACTTCATCCTTTAACTACGAAGGTAGAGATGATGCGAGCCATGATCAAACTTTAAAAATTCCATAAATTTATTTAGTGATTAAAATATTTAATTATTTTTAAGTGAAATAAATTGCAAAGAGATGACACAAGTAAAATTTTCATCTTATCTAATTTAGGATTCTCGACATAAATTAATTACTTAAAGCATATATATATATATATATATATATATATATATATATATATATATATATATATATATATATATATATATATATATATATAGTGAATAATTGAAATGAGAACAATTAAAACAATAAATTTAGGTTTTATCACTACGCCATATATGTTAAGCAATCGCACTCATTTTGGGCCTATAACAGCGTTTTCATGCGTTGTCTGTTTGATCGCAGTAGTATATGGTATACATTAACATCGCTTCCACGGGCGCTATTGTATACCATATATACAACAGCGCAACCTAAAACAAGTGTTGTTATACAATTGACAAATATAACAGCGTGAACTAGAAAGAGCGTTGTCTTATAATTCATATATAACAGCGCCACTTAAAAGTAGTGTTGTTAAATAAAACAGAGTACAACAACGTAGGTTATAAGGAACGTTGTTGACCTGTTGTATTAATCACATACAACAGCGTACACTAATCCAAGAAGATGCAACAATAATCCATATAAATTGGTGATATTATTACTTAATTTAATCTTGACTGTTCAAAGAAGATGCAACAATAATCAATATAAATTGTTCTCATTTTTTAAAATAATAATTGTTCTCACCTGAATCACATTTTATATATATATGTGTGTGTGAAATGACTCAAGTAAGGACATTTGTTATTGTGAGAATCTTGAAAACAATTAATATGAATTATTTTATCTTTTCGATGGTAAAGATAAAGATAAATGCAGGAATTATGTTAATTGATTATGTGGTTGTTAACTCACTTATAATATTAATCATCCATATATGCTTTTATATTCATGGTGAATGAGAGTTATTGGTGAGGTTCAAATTGGTTGTGGGTTAAAGGAGGGTGATCATATTTTTCATTTTCTTCTTATCGCTGGTAGTTGAAGGGTTGATTGAGAATATGAGAGAGGTAGTCCATTGAGGTTCTTTTTCTGGTTATGCTTTCAGATCGGATGACATGTCTACTTCTCACCATTAGTATGCATATGATCCTATATTTATTGGTACAGCTGCACGAAAAAATTTAAGATACATAATACATACTAAAGATGATGAACAATACTATCACCATATATAACTCAGATCTTTCATGTCAAATCATCAAAAAAAAATATAAAACTAGAACTTGACCGGAAACGTACCTTAATATATTCATATAGAATATAGTGAATGAACTTTATATCATTATTTTTCATGTATCCACGAACTCTGTGTCCTTTATCTTGTATGCAAATACAAGTTCATAGTATAACATTTAGGTTTTTTGGTCTTCCAATTGTAGACCACTCTTAACCTTAGTTTCTCCTCTAATGGGATGAAAAAAATACATTGGCTTTGTTCATGTTTTGGATGTCGCATCTTGTGTCGTTTTGGTCTACAATTGGGGACCATAACCTATTATTTATAAGAAGTGCATATCCTTCATGAAGGGAGGTGCTACTTCATTTTCTTATTCCTAATTTTCTCATCATAACATAGAAATAAGACTTTAGGTATTTATACAATAATTTTCATGACACTTATGTTTATAGCTATACATTTTACTTGAATTAGATCACTTTAATTTGGCTACTTCTAATAATAACCCAAATTTTCTTACAATCTCTCATTGGTCACAAATGTAATTTTACAAAATTGTGTTAGATCTTATGAACTCAGAAATATGTCATTGTAAACCTTATACATATGTCTATCTCGTTCATTAATTATATTAATATATAGAACTAAATTGGCTTTCGTTATATCCATCATAACTAAACTCATCAACGATTACTAATATTTACACAACTAAATGAAATAGATCAATCATGAAAATCACATGAAGGTGATCTATACATGTTGATTTCCAATTGGCCCTCCTTTACTTTTGTAGGATCCCATAAATAAATTTCAGAGTGAAATTGAATCATAAACCCTTTTCTGCAGAAAAATATATATCATATCCATAGACATGTCTATATATATAGAACATCCAAATACAAACTCCCACAAAACCAAAATATCCTCAAGTGATACAATACTTATATGAGCAATGTACTTTTGAAAGACCTCAGTTGATAAACCTTTCATAAGTAGATCTGCAACTTGGAGTTTGTGTAAATATGCTCTATAGACATTTGACCACTATGAACTGTTTCCTTAAAGGGATATGGTAATGCTAACCTTTTGTCACAATGTAACTTTAATGGTCTTTCAATATATCCAAATTAGCAGCCAAATGATAATTATATAGCCATATCCCATAATTAGATGTCTCATAATAAGCTATGAAAATCACTATCATAATAGATGAAGCTATAAGTATCTACTTTGCACTTTCCGAAATAGTTCCTCATCCACCTAATAGGCAAATATAAACTTACATGAATTTTCAGCTATATTGACATCTAACAAGACTAAATAACAATACATAATGATCTCAAAGTGAAAGTGAATCACTTTATGTATGTGAGAACATGATTTCTTTGTTCTTTGTAAGTACTTTCTAACTAATTGGTTGTCTTCCAATTATTTGTCACTGAATTATTTAAATATCTGCAATCTAACAAATAAGGAATTTATCCAACACATAAGGAATATCTGCACAATTTTATATATATGTTAGACTCGCTTTGCCAACACATAAGGAATTTACTATATCCTCCCTAATACATTGCACTCATGAATGTTCCTGGAATTGTATTCCTAATGAACACAAGACTCATGTTATTTGAACATTCTCTTTCCTCATAGTACCCTTTATCCTTAATGGAACTTCCTTAAAAAAACTAATGAGTTGTTCCTTTCTAAAGTGTAAGGTCTAGATCCACCCATTCGAGGACTAACATTATATTCTCACCTTAATTATTAAAGTTAGTGCAACTTAGGAAGATTGTAGAATATATATTTACAGACATTGTAAAAGCAGAGAAATAAATAGAACAAAGAACAAAATAAATTACAACGATTCTTGCAATTAAACTCACAATCAGCTTAAACCCTTAAATTCAAATAATGGTGGGGCATATCACGAGTTACTTAGCACAACATTAATATTCAGTCTTTGGACAAAAATACTAACTTGTAGATGGTACACTCAATGTAGTAATTAAATATTGATAATCTGTCCTGTCAAATTTGGACTGACTTACTGTTCCCATAGAAAACCATATGATTATCATCACATATTTATTACACATGTTTGTAATTTTGGCCAAATAGTAATCTTCATTTGAGAAAATTACTATTCGCATAAAATGCAAACATACAATTGGCATGATATTCTATTTCAATTTCCAATTAATAGTAGTCTTGTCTAATAGTCAAACATTGATAATAATACATGTCAAATAATAAATCATTCTTTGTACTGATTTATCATTCACATTTATGAAGCCTTGTAATTATCACATGTTTATCATCACATATGTGCATATAATTCAACCAAATATAAATTTTCCTTTGAGCCGATTAATACTCGTACAAATATATGTAGACCAATATTCAACATTCATTATGAACAATCTACATAAGAAAATTTACTTTGCTTGCTTCTTACTTTAATTGGTTCACTTAAAATGTTAAACAATTTTACAATCCAAGTGACATCACATTACTTGAATTTTGATCGGGTACTTAATCCAAAATATTATTTATCGCTGGAATATAAAAAAGAATTATCTGGGGAATAATTTAAACATAGTCTTATGTTTTGTCATTTTAAAGGAAAAATTTAAAATCACAGACAATATAAAGCAATGAGAAATGAACATAGAATCTTCCACAGTGGTGCAATGCTTCATCATATATAAAGTAATTGTAACACCCTAGATTTTAAAGTCATTAAATTATAGTATCAGTCCTGGGATTTTCGCTTGAGCGAGGAATTCTCGCCTGAGCGAGAAATGCTCACCTGAGAGGGTGAAATCCTGGACTATACTGGAGGATTCTCGCCTAAGCGAGGATTGTCTCGCTTGAGCGAGGGTGTCTCGCCTGGGCGAGAAAAGTGACATTTTGGACCGTTCGAGGCTGTAAGATCCTCGCTTGAGCGAAAGGATTCTCGCTTGAGCGAAAGCTACCTCCCCTGAGCGAGAATGGGCTCGCTTGAGCGAGAACCCGACGATTTCACTTTAAAATAGAAACCCCAAACACATTTTAGGGTTAGAACTTGGAAGAGAAGAGAGAGAAGAGAACTTTTCAAGAGCAAAGAGCCTTAGGAATCATCTTAGAGCTTGAGAAGAGGTAAACCTCTTGTTTCTAACTCTTCTTCTTCCCTTCTAACTTGTTTTGGGGTATGGATCTCTTTTCAAAAGTATGAGAAACCATAGAAACTCTTCCTTTAGAGTTAGGGTTCGTTTTATGTTGTTTTCTCTCGTAAACTCTTAGTTTAGAGTTGGTATTTGACGAATGGAAAGGTTTTGTGGGTTTATTCATGAAAACCCCAAAAACCCCCAAAATGAGAAAATGAGTAAAAAGGGAAATGGGTTAAATGTTAAATGATGAAGAATATGTTGTGTGTGACTGGTTTATAATAATGTTGTGTTATGAGTTGTTAATATCGTTATATGAGGTGAATATTTATTGTGATAAACATAAATGGGTATGTTTGTAACAACGATTGTGTGATATGTGTTTAATGGAAACAAATAGACCATATTATGTGATATGAGGATGATTGTGTTATGAGTATGTGTTCTAATGTTGAATGCAAGATGAATATGTATGTCTTGAATGGTTGGGAACTTTTAATGAAGTAGTTTGGAAATATTGAAATTAGGTGAATCCCTTGTATGTATAAAGGTGAAATATGAGTTGTTCATGTGTTTTTATGAATAAATGACTGACATTGTTGTTATTGGTGGGAATGAGGAAAGATCGTAAGGTTGGAGGGAATCACGGAGGAAACTAGTAAAGTTACTCGAAACCGACTCCAACACTCACCGAGGTAAGGATAAGTCTTTAAATTATGCACTGTGATAGAAAATGCGTGGATTTTCGGGTTATGAGTAATGAAATGATTATGAATTACTTAATTGTTATAAGCATATATGGATATGTTTATAATGATGGGTGGATTTACTGTTTAAAATATTGGTGGAGTGCCAATGGAAATAAAAATCGGAATAATGAAATGAATTGTGAACCACTAAATTGTTATAAGGATATATGAGTATGGTTATAATAATGATGGGTGGATTTACTGTTTAAGATATTGGTGGAGTGCCAATGGAAATAAAACTCGAAAAAAAGAAATGAATAGTGAATCACTTAATTGTTATAAGCATATATGGGTATGTTTGTAATGATGATGGTGTGGATTCACTGTTCATGTATTGGTGGAGTGCCAATGGAAATAAAACTCGTTTTTAGCCGACCATGATTGGTTAGCGACTTTGGCTCAAGTATGTAGCAAGCTTTGGCTCAAGGAATGTAGCAAGCTTTGGCTCAAGCAATGTAGCAAGCTCTGGCTCAAGCAATGTAGCAAGCTTTGGCTCAAGCAATGTAGCAAGCTCTGGCTCAAGCAATGTAGCAAACTTTAGCTCAAGTTTTGTAGCATGTTTTCGAAAGTATAAATAAAGGAAATGGTTTTAAGTATATTTAACTCTAATTTTTTACTTATCTTTATTGAAATGTGGATTAATGTATATTGACATTATATTACGTTAACGACTTACTCCTTTGTGTCTATTGTGTATGGTCAATGTTATTCCCATTGCATGTAGGTGGAAGATGTAAGGATGTTTTTTATTTGGAGCTTAGAGGCTTTGGTTTTGAAGTTCTATTGTCCATTATTTTGTAATCTAAATGATTGTATTCCGAATTGAATATTTATGACCATGCGTATGATTTTTGTACATGGTCGTAACCATGGATAATGGTAAATCGGTATATTTGTAGTTATGGGTGTTTTGGAAACTCATAGCTAGTTGTATGCGGTAGTTACTGAGCTGTAGTAAAATGAATTATGTTTTTCGGTCAAACAAATGTGTATGTCATCGTTGGTTTGTGGATTGAGGGTGAGGGTAAGAGTGAAATTTTAAAATAGAATTATTCAATTGGTAAAAGTAATTTACAGGAAAATGTATGAAACTGGATTAAAATAAGGAAAAAATTTCAAGGGTAGAATTTGGGTCCTCACAGTAAGAAGCAATAGGAATCGAACACATAAACCTTCCATAGAGTGATACAATATGCATGCATAAACCCAAAACAACCCATATGCAGCATTAACACCCAACAAGTGCAACCAATGTCCAACTGTTTCAATGTTTTGACAACCAAAAAATGGATTTAAACGTTTGAAAACGTTTAATTCCAAAAAAACAATGCACTTTGTTGGGGATGTTTGAAATATGTTATTATATGAAGTTCCACATTGTCTAGTATTAAAGTAGAGTATAATATCAATGTTATATATTGGACTCAGGTCCCTTGTTGTAATGTGCACCAGATATAAGTACCAAATATAAACAATTCATGGGCATTTGGGGCAATGGGTGTGCTAGAGTTTGTAATCCTTATTCTCTAATAATATCTTGGTAATCGCTCAAAGCTCCCGGGGACATAGGCATAATTGGCCGAACCTCGTTACCAAATTCTTTGTTTCTTATCTTCTATTTATTCTATGCAATTTATTTGATTGCTTGTGACCAATGATGCACAATGATCGCTTCCTCTGCACCAAAAATTGTGTAGTATTATACCGCCCCACTATATTTTCTTCTCCTTCAACTCAACTCCTTTATCCTTGCGTAGTACTTTAGACGCACCTTGTCTAACCAACATGCTTTCACCCTCTTTTGCCTTTATCTAGCACCTGGGTTAAGAGCATTGGTCACAAGCAATCAAATAAAGTGCTTAGAATAAATAGAAGAGAAAAAACAAAGAATTTGGTAATGAGGTTCGGTCAATTGTGCGTACATCTCCGGGAGGGTTGAGCGACTACCAAGATATTATTATTTAATAAAGATTACAAGCCCTAGCACACTGATGGGCCCAAGTGCCCATGGGGTGTTTCTATTATTAGAGAATAAAGATTACAATCCCTAGCACACCCATGGGCCCAAGTGCTCATGAGGTGTTTCTATTTGGTGCTTATATATGGTGCACATTACAACAAGGGACCGAGTCCAATATATAATATTGATACTCTACTCTATTTTAATACTAGGCAATGTGGGACTTTATATAATAACATATTTCAAACACCCCAACAATCTCCACCTTTAGTGAAATAGACGAATATTTCGCTTCTTAGGAAATCTACAGAAGACACTTGATGGGTGTAGAACACAATCAACACATGGTCTACGTGTTACGACCACAAAGTGTTATGACACACTAAAACCCAAACAATGCCTCCGTGGTATTGAATCGCCTTGATGGTGTTGACTTGCCCTTCGTGGTATTAATTCGCCTTAAGTGGTGATGACTTGCCTTCGTGGTATTGAATCACCTTAAATGGTGTAGACTTGCCATTCATGGTATTGTGTCGCCTTAAGTGGTGTTGACTTGCCTCCATGGTATTGAATCGCCTTGATGGTGTTGACTTGCCCTTCGTGGTATTGATTCGCCTTAAGTGATGTTGACTTGCCTTTGTGGTATTGAATCGCCTTAAATGGTGTAGACTTGCCTTTCATGATATTGTGTTGCCTTAAGTGGTGTTGACTTGCCTTCGTGGTATTAAATCGCCTTGATGGTGTTGCTTGCCCTTCGTGATATTGAATTGCCTTTATGATGTTGACTTGCCCTTTGTGGTATTGGTGGCCTTAAGCGGCGTTGAATTTGTTTTGAGCATCGTATTACTCTTGTGTATGGTGAGCCTTTGGACTACAAGTGAGTAGAAAAATGAGGTGATTGCTATATGGTTAGTGAATTAATATGGACTATCATCATAGCTATGTTGGAATGACAAATGAGGTAGTAGATATAGTTGGTATTGATGTTTATATATTTTCCCATGCTTGTAACTCTAATGCTTATGATTCTACTTAAATCCACCTTGTCGATTATTGCATGATTTAATATCTGACTCTCTATGTTTTTCTTGTTTTCCTTGTATGTGATAATCGGATTGTAGGTGAGGCGAATGGATTACCAGATCGAAGTTTATGAAATAACATGGTCTTATTTCGGGGGATGTAGCGATATTATTTTGGAATTATGTATGAAAGTCTAATGACGACTATTTTTATGTATTTGCGAAATAACTACTTGAATTTGGTTATGTTGTTAAGGATTATGTTGTACGATAATTAAACATCGGGATGATTCCTTTTTATTGTTTGAAAGTAAAGACTTGGATTTGATGATTTTTAAAGTAATAGACCAATTGAGTAGTCATTGGGGTTTCGTGTGGTTATTCACGAATAAATTTTGAAAGGATTGATTTTTATGACGAGTTAATTATAACTCAAAGAAATAAATTATTTCCAAAAACAAATATATATTGAAATTTTTATTGGGTCGTTACACTACCTGAATGGGTTCAGGCTAGTCCACATCGGATTCGGACTAATCCGGACCGGACTAAAAAGCTCGTATACAAATTATGCATAAAAAATTGTAGCGTAAGCCCGCCCTAAGTGGGTTGCATGTTGTGGCAGGCCAGCCCGCATAATACTTAAATAAAATTATTTAAATTTTAACATATTTAATCTACTTAAAATATATATATATATATATATATATATATATAATATGATATTAATGTATAACTTTAACACACTTGTTATGTCAAATGCAACCAAACTTCCAAATATAATCTCTTGTGTTTGAGTTAAGACGTGATGTCAAGTTCACGTATATAAATTTTAACACAACCCATTTATTAAATCTCTCATTTCTATTGAATCTCACTCCCTAACAAAATATAATTTGTGACTTCATTTTAATATATAAATCTTTGGACACTATAAAAAATAACATCATCTTGATTTATAGTAATAGTAGTATAAACTCAAGTTCACAATGAACTTTATATGTCAAAATATATCCACAATTGTAATATATGATCATTATGTTTTAATTTCTATTTGAAGATATTTTGTATGCTTTTTCTCAACACTTTCATTGTAAACTATTATGTTAAAATTCATTGTGTGAAATTCTCTATTGTAAACATTTACATTGTTTTTAGTTTTTTCGTAAAAGTTATTTTATTTATTATATTTTTGTAGTAGAAGTTAAATCTAATTAAATACAGAATTAAGAAAGGAAAAGTGAGATTTATATGGTTTAATATATTCTCATTTGATTTGATAATTATGCTTAAAATGATATTATGTAAAATAGGAAAAATATGATAATGTTTAAGTTTATAAAATTATTGTAATCTATATCAAAATATTTATTCTCAACTTTTTATTATAAGTTATTTTGTAAAATAATTTTCACCCAAAGCTAATTATCAAGCCAAAAGTCTATAAAAAATAAAAATAAATAAGGAAAAACGGGTAGCCCGACCCGAACTCGATTATAATATAGCATGGTCGGACCTGGCTAAAAGGTCCGGATTCAAAATGAAAAGAACCTAATATGATACCCAAACCCTATAAAATTATGGGCTTTGGCGGGCTGGCTAGGTTGGGCCCGACCATTTTGATACCTCTAATTATATTTATAGCACATAATCGCTTTGTTTATGTGAATTTGTTAAATGCTCTGTGTTTATGTTGATTTCACTTAGTTTGAAGCTTAGACATTAGAGTTGTGAAATGATTATCGTTTAGTTAATTAATTCTCAACAAATTAAGAATTCATTGTTTATGAGCTGTAATTGATCATTTGATTCGTGTGAATTTGTTAGCTGTTTATTTGTTATGCCAATTTCGCTTAGTTAGAGGTTTAGCAATTTAATTGTGAGTTGATCATCGCTTAGTTAATCAGCTCTCAACAAAGGAACACTGAGAATCTGATTTTGATCTATTGAAACCGAGGATTGAGTTAATAACAAATAAGCCAAAGGGATTTAGCCACTTTACTGTTCTGTCTAGTTAATTGTTGTTTTATATTATGTTTTAGTTTTAGATTCATACCATAAAAACCAACAAACCCCCTGTGTGTGTGAGTGTAAGGTGTTTGTGTAAAACCCTAAATTTAAGTCTTTAAAATTATAGTATCGGTCCTGGGATTCTCGCTTGAGTGAGGGATCCTCGCCTAGGCGAGAAAGGCTCACCTGGGAGAGTGAAATCTTGGGCTATACTGGAGGATTCTCGCCTGAGCGAGGGTTGGCTTGCTTGAGCGAGGAAGGCTCAACTGGGAGGGTGAAATCCTGGGCTATACTGGAGGATTCTTGCTTGAGCGAGGGTATCTCGCTTGAGCGTTAGATGCCTCACTTGGGCGAGAGGGTCAGATCTGAGTTTTTAAAATGGGCGGGATTTTCTCGCTTGAGCGAGAATGAGCTCGCTTAAGCGAGAGCCCGGCGAGATAACATTTATTAGGGACCCCCAAACACATTTATGAGGGATAACCTAAAGAGAAAAGAAGAGAGGAAGGGCTTTCAAGAGCAAGGAGTCTTAGGAATCATCTAAGAGCTTGAGAAGAGGTAAAACACTTGATTTTAACTCTCTTCTTCCCTTTGAAACTCATTTTGGGTATGGTAGATCTCTTCTCAAGATGTGTAAAACCATGGTAGATCTCTTCTCAAGATATGCAAACTCAGATGAAGCCTCAAAGTATGATTTTGGGAATGCTCAAAGTCACGAACGAACTGTTCGATCAGATCCGGGTGATACAAGTGGAGGATAGTGAGCTAATGGCTAAACGGGATTTGATGCTAAATGGTAAGGAAACTGATTTCGCATCGGACCCTAGTGGACTGTTGCGTTACAAAGGGAGAGTGTGTGTGCCTCGTGATGTGGAATTGCGAAGGAGTATTTTGGAGGAGTCACACAAAAGTAGAATGAGTTTTCACCCGGGGACTACAAAGATGTACCAAGATTTGAAAAAGCTGTTTTGGTGGTTTGGGTTGAAAAAGGATGTTGATAGGTATGTATCGAGTTGTCTGGTCTGTCAGAAAGCCAAGATTGAGCATCAGCGGCCAGCAGGAGAACTGCAATCCCTAGAAATTCCCGTTTTGAAGTGGGATAGTATTTCCATGGACTTTGTATCGGGTTTTCCAAGGACTCAGAAAGGGTATGATTCGATATGGGTGATAGTGGATCGGTTAACTAAATCTGCACACTTTCTGCCTATAAACATGAGGTATTCCTTGGAGCGATTGGCATAACTGTACATCCGAGAAATAGTTCGTTTGCATGGGATACCGTCGAGCATTATATCGGATAGGGACCCCCACTTCACTTCGAACTTGTGGAATAGTTTGCAGTCCACTTTGGGAACTAAGTTGAAGTTGAGTTCAGCTTATCATCCACAAACGAACGGTCAATCAGAAAGAACAATACAGTCATTGGAGGATCTTCTGAGGGCTTGTGTCTTGGAACAACCAGAGAGTTGGGATGGCATGTTGCCTCTGATAGAATTACCTACAACAATAGCTTCCATTCGAGTATTGGAATGGCACCTTAAGAGGCGTGGTATGGTAGGAAGTGCCGAACTCCAGTGAGTTGGTTTGAGACTGGGGAGAACTTGATATTGGGGCCCGAGCTAGTCCAAGAGATGAAGGATAAGATCAAGAAAATCCGGGAGAATATGAGGATCGCCCAGAGTCGGGAGAAAATATATTACGATGAGAGGCGAAAACCTCTTGAGTTTAATGAGGGATATCATGTTTTCATGAGGGTAGTCCCGACTATCGGAATTGGTAGAGTGTTGAAGTCTCGCAAGCTGACTCCGAGATTTATTGGGTTGTATCAAGTATTGAAAAGGATTGGGCCCGTAACATATCGGATTGCTTTGCCTCCGTTGTTGTCGAACCTTCATAATGTGTTTCATGTGTCTCAGTTAAGGAAGAATGTTGGAGACCCAACTCATGTGGTTGAGTCTGATTAGATAGAGTTGAAGGATAACTTGACTTTTTCGACATTGCTCGTGAGGATCATGGATACTAGTGTCAAGAGGCTAAGAGGCAAAGCGATTCCATTGGTGAAAGTGTTGTGGAGCCAAGCAGACGAAGGGGATGCTACTTGGGAGGTGGAGCGTGATATGAGGGAGGATTACCCTCATTTGTTCGAATCGAGGTATGTTTAATTTTCGGGGACGAAAATTCTTATAAGTGGGGGAGGATTGTAACAACCTAAATTTAAGTCTTTAAAATTATAGTATCAGTCCTGGGATTCTCGCTTGAGCGAGGGATCCTCGCTTGGGAGATAAAGGCTTACCTGAGATAGTGAAATAATGGGCTATACTGAAGGATTCTCGCTTGAGCGAGGGTTGGCTCGCTTGAGCGAGGTAGGCTCAACTGGGAGGATGAAATCCTGGGCTATACTGGAGGATTCTCGCTTGAGCGAGGGTGTCTCGCTTGAGTGATAGATGCCTTGCCTGGGCGAGAGGGTCAGATCTGAGTTTTTAAAATGGGCGAGATTTTCTCGCTTGAGCGAGAATTAGCTCGCTTAAGCGAGAGCCCGATGAGATAGCATTTATTAGGGACCCCCAAACACATTTATGAGGGATAACCTAAAGAGAAAAGAAGAGAGGAAGGGTTTTCAAGAGCAAGGAGTCTTAGGAATCATCTAAGAGCTTGAGAAGAGGTAAAACTCTTGATTTTAACTCTCTTCTTCCCTTTGAAACTCATTTTGGGTATGGTAGATCTCTTCTCAAGATGTGTAAAACCATGGAAACTCACCCTTTTGAGTTATGGTTCGTTTTATGTTGTTTTTATCTTGTAAACTCTTAGTTTAGAGTTAGTATTTCAACAATGGAAAGGGTTTGTGGGTTTATTCATGAAAACCCCAAAACCCTAAAATGAAAACGTGGTTAAGGTGGAAAATGGGTAAAATGCTAGAGGTAGAAGATGATTAAACCTTCTAATGTTGAAATATTAGATGAATATGTAAGTCTTAGATGGTTGTAAAATTATGATGAAAGTAGTTATGAAACATGGAAGATATGATGAATATCTTATATGGTTGAATGATGTTATATAAGTTGCTTATGTGTTATTTGGAGTAAATGACTAACATTATTGTTTTGTGGTGGGGGATAATGAAAGATCCTAAGGTCGGAGGAGGTAGCGAAGGAACTTGCAAAGTTACCCAAAACCAACCCCGACACGTACCAAGGTAAGGAGAAGTGATTAATGGTATATGATAATAGAAAATAGGTGGATTTTTTGATTACGTATATGAGTTGTGTATGACTTGCCTGATGTGGTATTGAGAATGGCTTGTCCTATGTGGCATTATGTATGACTTGCCCTATGTGGTATTGTGTATGACTTGCCCTATGTGGTATTGTGTATGACTTGCCCTATGTGGTATTGTGTATGACTTGCCCTACGTGGTATTGTGTATGACTTGCCCTACGTGGTATTGTGTATGACTTTCCCTACGTGGTATTGTGTATGACTTACCCTACGTGGTATTGTGTATGACTTGCCCTATGTGGTAATAGAAAGTTAAACGTACAAGTGGAAGGTAATGATATGAAATGGTATTGATGAATGAGTTGACAAGGTATGGTAGAGATGAACGGGTAGATCCAAAATGTTGAATGAAGTAATATGAGACGAACAAATATGATATGTTGATTTTACTTTCAATGTCAAGTATTTTATTAAAACCTTAAAAGTGTGGATTATCGCTTACTGATATTTATTGAATTAATAACTTACTCCTTTGTTTGTTGTGTATATATGTCATGATAATCTCATTACAGGTAAACGGGATAGTTGAGGATACTCGGTTCGAGGCATGAGGAGCTTAGAACTCGGGATCCTTATTTTGCTTTTTGTTTGATGTAAACTGTTAATTGGATGATTGTAAATCCTAACTGATTTAGTGCTACATTTTTGTAATGCTGGATATTAATAGCTATGGGCATTTTGGAATCCCATAGCTAGTCATATGCAGTACTTACCGATAAGGAAATATATGAATTATGTTTTTATGCCTTATGGAAAAGGGTCCTAGCATAATACGATAACTGAATTTTAAGTATTGAATATTGTTTAACTAAAGTGGAGTAGAGATGGTAAGAATAACTAGATTAAAATAAGAAAAAATTTCTAGGGTAGAATTTGGGTCCTTACATTATCGTATCAGAGTATAGTTAATCCTGCGACCTAGGGTATGACCTTACTTGCTTCTTTGTAACCTCTATTTGATTTAACTATGTGATTTAGGTGAACTGTTGTGTGGTTAGGTGATGATTTGTCTGGTTAAACGTGGTTTACTAATAAGCCAATGAGTGTAGGTACCCGTTATGGAAATGTCTGGAAGAGGAAGAGGCAGAGGATCTGGTCAGAATGATCTATTGGCCCAGATTGCGGTAGTGCTGATGAACATGAATGAGAACTTGCAGCATCTGAACCAGAATGCGACGCCAAGTCCGAGTTTCCAACCTTTAGTTCCACCTAGGCTGGCTGAGTACAAAGGTCTGGATGAATTTTGCAGGAGGAACCCCAACCAGTTCCAAGGAGGATTCGCCCCTGATGCCGCCATTGAATGGGTCCAAGGATTGGAAATGATCTTCAGGGCCATGAGTTGTTTTGATGCTCAGAAAGTGGCATACGTCACTTACATGCTAGTAAAAGAGGTTGAAAACTGGTGGGAAATGGTCCGGAGGCAGATGGAGGCGGAAGGGCAAATCATCACTTGGGGAAACTTCAAGAGTAAATTCCTTCAGAAGTATTTCCCTGCAGACCTGAGGAGGAAGAAAGTGATGGAATTCTTGCAATTAGAGCAAGGGAACATGTCGGTGGGGGAGTACGCGGCCAAGTTTGAGGAGTTGATTCGGTATTGTCCTTATGCTGAACTAGAATTGGACGGGAAGTCCAAATGTGTGAAGTTTGATATGGGGCTGAAGCCCGAGCTTAGGGTGACGTTTGGTCACGAAGAAATTGCTGATTTTCCTACACTAGTGAACAAGTGTATGATGCATGAGGATAATGTGCGAGTGAGGGATGCTGCTGCTTGTAAAGGGAACCCTCCACGAAGCTATGGCCCCCAACGCCACTTTGTGCAAGGGAAGAGTAAAGAAAGGATGAGTCTTGACCGACGACCTTATGCTCCACCCAACAACCATCGCAACCAGGGTTCTCAAGGACCAACTGCCTCTACTGCTACCGGAGGGTCGTCTCAGAACTCCTACCCTTTCTGTAGTAAGTTTAATCGGAGACACATTGGTAGCATTTGTCCTGGATCAGGAAATGGATGCTTCCACTGTGGAGAGCAAGGGCATGTGAAGAGGTTTTGTCCTAAACTTGACCAGAGGGCAAATGGTGGGAATGCAGTGAGGCCCAGAAACACTGGTAGGGTGTTTACCATGAGTGGTGCAAAGGCATTAGAGGTTGATGGTCTGATCCAAGGTAACTGCAGGTATTTCGCTTTTAGTGTTGTTTGATTCGGGAGCGACACACTCCTTTGTATCTATTGACAGCGTGAATAGACTGAATTTTCAAACTGAGTCGTTGCCTTTCGACTTAGTCGTATCCACCCCTACTGATGTGCCTGTGGTGGTATCGACAGTGGTGTCTCAATGTCCGTAGTGGTAAACGGTAGAGCTTTTACCGTGGATTTAATCTGTTTACCACTATCCCAGTTAGATCTGATTCTAGGGATGGACTGGTTATCATCGAATCGTGTGGTGCTTAATTGTGCAGATAAGATAGTGGCGTTCGGAAATCCAGATGAGATTTCTGATGAAGCTAATTATATGAAGCCGTTGTCGGCTAAGGAAGTCAGAATTTACAGTAAGGAGGGAGGAGTCGTGTTTATGTTGTTGGCATCCTTGGAGGGTATAGAGAAACCCAAAGTTGAGGTCATTCCGAGATTTCATGAGTTTCCCGAGGTATTTCCTGGTGACATTCCAGAATTGCCTCTAGTTAAAGAAGTTGAATTCTCTATTGATTTGGTACCTGGAACGGGACCCATCTCTATAGCTCCTTATAGAATGGCACCGTTAGAGTTAGCTGAGTTGAAAAAGCAGGTTGAGGACTTGTTGGCAAAGAAGTTTATTCGTCCGAGTGTCTTGCCGTGGGGTGCGCCTGCTTTGTTGGTTAAGAAGAAAGATGGTAGTATGCGGTTGTGTACCGACTACAGGAAGTTGAACTAAATTACTATTAAGAACAAGTATATGTTGCCTCAGATTGATGACTTGATGGATCAGTTGAGAGGAGCGGTGGTATTTTCAAAGATTGATCTTCGGTCGGGCTACCACCAACTTCGGGTGAAGTCGGAGGATATTCCAAAAACTGCTTTTAGGACCAGGTATGGGCATTTTGAGTATTTGGTCATGCCTTTTGGTGTAACGAATGCCCCAACAATATTTACCGACTACATGGATCAGATTTTTCATCCGTATTTGGATTCATTCGTAGTGGTATTTATTGATGACATTTTGGTTTACTCCAAAAGTCGAGAGGAACATGCTGAGCACCTGAGGATTGTGTTGGAACTTCTTAGTAAGAATCGGTTGTATGCGAAGCTGTCAAAATGCGACTTTTGGTTGGAATCGGTAAACTTTATTGGACATGTAATATCCAAGGAAGGAGTGGCAGTAGACCCTTCTAAGGTTGAAGCGGTTATGGAATGGGCGGTGCCCAAGTCAGTCACTAAGATCAGAAGTTTTCTGGATTTGGCTGGTTACTATCAGAAATTCATTGAGGGATTTTCGAAGTTGGCACTACCATTGACGAAACTCACTAGGAAAGGGGAACCGTATGTGTGGACACTTCGTTGCGAAGAAAGCTTTCAAGAGTTGAAACGAAGGTTGACTACGACGTCAGTGTTGGTTCTTCCTTGTACTGATCGGGACTTCAGTGTATATTGCGATGCTTCCAAGCAGGGTTTGGGTTGTGTTTTGATGCAAGAAGGGAAGGTTGTTGCCTATGCTTCTCGACAGTTGAGGACGTATGAGCAAAACTACCCAACCCATGATTTGGAATTAGCTGCAGTGGTCTTTGCCTTGAAAATCTGGAGGCACCATCTTTATGGTGTGAGATTTGAGGTATACAACGACCACAAGAGTTTGAAGTATCTGTTTGATCAAAAGGAATTGATTATGAGACAGAGGTGGTGGATGGAATTCCTTAAGGATTACAATTTTGGGTTGCAGTACCATCCGGGAAAGGCCAATGTAGTGGTCGATGCTCTAAGTCGGAAATCCTTACATATATCGGCTTTGATGGTTAGAGAAGGGAAATTGATTGAAGAGTTCAGGCATGTGAACTTGGAAGTTCAGATGAAGCCTCAAAGTATGATTTTGGGAATGCTCAAAGTCACGAACGAACTATTCGATCAGATCCGGGTGATACAAGTGGAGGATAGTGAGCTAATGGCTAAACGGGATTTGATGCTAAATGGTAAGGAAATTGATTTCGCATCGGACCATAGTGGACTGTTGCGTTACAAAGGGAGAGTGTGTGTGCCTCGTGATGTGGAATTGCGAAGGAGTATTTTGGAGGAGTCACACAAAAGTAGAATGAGTTTTCACCCGGGGACTACAAAGATGTACCAAGATTTGAAAAAGCTGTTTTGGTGGTCTGGGTTGAAAAAGGATGTTGATAGGTATGTATCGAGTTGTCTGGTCTGTCAGAAAGCCAAGATTGAGCATCAGCGGCCAGCAGGAGAACTGCAATCCCTAGAAATTCCCGTTTGGAAGTGGGATAGTATTTCCATGGACTTTGTATCGGGTTTTCCAAGGACTCAGAAAGGGTATGATTCGATATGGGTGATAGTGGATCGGTTAACTAAATCTGCACACTTTCTGCCTATAAACATGAGGTATTCCTTGGAGCGATTGGCATAACTGTACATCCGAGAAATAGTTCGTTTGCGTGGGATACCATCGAACTTGTGGAATAGTTTGCAGTCCACTTTGGGAACTAAGTTGAAGTTGAGTTCAGCTTATCATCCACAAACGAACGGTCAATCAGAAAGAACAATACAGTCATTGGAGGATCTTCTGAGGGCTGGTGTCTTGGAACAACCACAGAGTAGGGATGGCATGTTGCCTCTGATAGAATTACCTACAACAATAGCTTCCATTCGAGTATTGGAATGGCACCTTAAGAGGCGTGGTGATGAGTCATATATTACACACTATTCATAACCTTAATTTACCATTGTTAATGATTCTTGGTGTCTAATTGACTTTGTTTGGCATGGTTTAGTGTTTTGGGCTTTATTGGACTATTATTCCTAAAATGAGTTAATTTGAGATTATTTAGTCTAATTAAATCTAATTCCATTTTCAGGTCATATTTGGCACCAAAGACATTTTGGACATTACAGGTTGATGATGTGTGCAAAAGTGAAGATTGTATATTGTATTAGGATCTTTATTTCCGTTTGGGTTTTGGGCCCACTGTTTAGGGCCCATTTCCGTTTTACACCATTTAAACACATGATTTCGGTTTTGAAGGAACACTTTAACATTACATTAGTTTTTTTTGCCTTAGAACATAGTTATTCCCGTTTTCCCTCTTTTGCTCTCCTAGGGTTTATGCATTTTCGTTTTTGCTCTTCTCCATTTTCGGTTTTGCTTAATCCTTCCATGGAAGGCTAAATTTCTGGACTAAACTCCTTTGGTAATGTATCACAACTCTTGAGGTTTGGTTATTAATGCAATTTCGGTTTCTTATTTGTCAATTTCTTCTATTCAAATTCTGGTTGTGGTTTGCTTAATTCCATGCCTTAGAAATAGATTTGTGAATTGATTTTCGCTTAGTCAATCATTTCTCTAGTGCATGAATGCTTAGTTCGTGTGAATTTGTTTATGAGTTGATTATCGCTTAGTTACTTGATTATGAACAAATTAGGGATTCAACGATTAGAATATGATTTTGATACTATGAAACCGAGGATTGAGTTGTGATTAAGGAAACCAAAGGGGTTTAGCCGTTTCATTTTTCTGTTAATTACTGTTTCTGTTTTAGTTTTAGATTCATACCATAAAAAGAACAAAACCCCCCTTTGTGTGTGTGAGTACAAGGTATTTGAACTATTGCCTGAAAGATAATTCTTGGGAAACGACCTAGGAGTCACTTCCTAGTACTATACTTTATTGTTATATTATTTGTATCGAGTACGGCCTCGATCAAATTTGGCGCCGTTGCCGGGGATTATCGATTCATACAAAGGTTCTCTGTAGTTTCATAAATTTTAGTTTGGTGTAGTGTAGTTTAGTTAGTCATTTCTGTAGTGCATTTTTGGTGAAAATTCTGATATTGGTGCAAAAAGCTGTTAATGTGTACTATTCACTGTTCAATGTTCACTATTTTGCCACTTTTCATGATTCATGTGATTCTGTTTTGCTGGTTTATATAGCTGTGGGTGGAATTTTTGCATGAAATTTTGTTTCCACACTTCTTTCATCCCACATTGAACACCAGAGAAAGTAGAATCACTTTCCGAGCTATAGTTTATGAGATACAACTTTACGGTGAATAGTGAATTGTTGAAAATTTGTTTTTAGGATAACTTTGTCTCCTTATATCAGAATTAGACATATGACATATGCATTTGGGGTAGAAAAATAAGTTACAGCCACTGCTACACATGTAGTCTGTCATTCCAAATCCAAAAATCGAAAAAAAACCGTTTTTACTATTTCTTTTTTATTTTTTAAGGTTTATTTTTTATTTTTCAAGGTTTATAGTGAAACTGTTTTGCATTTTTAACATAGTTAGGCTTTGAATTTTTTCTTGAAACTTTTTGTAAATGTTCTATATGATTTTAGGATGTTATTGATGCAAATACTTGCTTGATTCTACAATTACATGCATTTCCATTACTTTTGCCTTACTTTCTTCCTACTGTTGATTATATTGCATGACTAGGGGAAATACAGGCCATTTGCATCCAATAAATCCTGAAATTGATAGAACATATCATAGGTTAGTTAGACAAAGTAGAAATTTACCTTTCCATAGTGTACCTGATTCTGTTTCTGATTCTGATTCTATTTCTAATTCTATTCCTGTTTCTGTGCATTCTGTGCAATATACTGATTTTGTGCATTCTATTGCATTGTCTGATTCTGAGCATTTTGAGCATTATGAAAATTATGTGCACTCTGAAAATATGGCTCAACCACCTACTCCTCCTGGTCCTCGTGAGAGGACATTAAGGGAGCTGGCTGCACCTGATTTCACTTATGATAGTTTGTGCATCCAGTATCCCAATGAGGATGTGCCATATGTGCTTAAAATTGGACTAATCCATTTGTTGCCAAAGTTTAATGGACTTGCAGGTGAG
This sequence comes from Lupinus albus, assembly GCA_009771035.1. Lineage (NCBI taxonomy): Eukaryota > Viridiplantae > Streptophyta > Magnoliopsida > Fabales > Fabaceae > Lupinus > Lupinus albus. The sequence continues at coordinate 11,195,515 of CM020019.1, read as the reverse complement.
GATCCTCATAAGCATCTTAAGGAGTTCCATATTGTCTGTTCAACCAAGAAACCTCATGATGTCCAAGAGGATCACATTTGTTTGAAGGCATTCCCTCATTCACTTGAAGGCCCTGCAAAAGACTGGTTGTACTACTTGGCTCCTGGATCCATCACAAGTTGGGGTGACCTGAAGAGGACATTCCTTGGTAAATTCTTCCCTGCCTCCAGGACCACTGCAATCAAAAAAGATATTTCTGGGATTAGGCAACAACATGGAGAAAGTTTATATGAGTATTGGGAGAGATTCAAGAGGTTATGTGCAAGCTGCCCCCATCATCAGATTTCAGAGCAACTCCTACTCCAATATTTTTATGAAGGTTTGAACAACATGGACAAGAGTATTATTGATACAGCTAGTGGAGGTGCACTTGGAGACATGACTCCGTTTGAAGCTAGAGGTTTGATTGAGAAGATGGCTTCTAACTCTCAACAGTTTAATGCAAGGAGCAGTGATGCCATAATTGTGAGAGGTGTGCATGATGTTGGGACTAATTCGGTGAGGCAAGAAAAGCTTGAGCGAAAAATTGATTCCCTCACCACATTGGTCACTCAATTAGCCATGAATCAACAGAAACAACCAATGGCAAGAGTATGTGGCATTTGCACCTCACCTGACCATTACAGTGATGTTTGTCCTTCTCTGCTTGAGCCAAGAACTACTGATCATCCTGAGGCTTATGCTGCAAACATCTACAACAACAGACCAAATCAACAACAGCAAAATTATGATCCATCTTCAAGCAGATACAACCCTGGTTGGAGAAATCATCCAAATCTCAAGTGGTCTTATCACACACAACAACAACCTCCTCATGCACCATTTCAGAACAACAATGTTGGACATAATAGACCTTATGTTCTCCCACCAATTCAACAACAAAGGCAGCAACAAGTGATTAATAATCCTCCACCTGTACCTAGTGAACCGTCATTGGAAGAGTTGGTGAGGCAAATGACAATGCAGAACATGCAGTTCCAACAAGAAACTAGAGCTTCTATTCAGAGACAAGAATCTTCTATTCAGAATCTGACCACACAAATGGGACAGATGGCTACTTCATTGAACACATTGCAATCGCAGAATTCTGACAAGTTACCTTCTCAAACTGTGATTAACCCGAAAAATGTGAGTGCCATCACCCTAAGTTCAGGAAAGCAGACTGAATTGGCAACCTCTAAACCAGATTCTACTCTACAAAAGGTTGATGACATTGGCAGACACATTCATGCATCTACACCTTCCTCAAGTGCAACACAACAACCATCTCCCATCCCTCTTCCATTTCCCCCAAATATCATTCCAAGCAAGAAAATGGAAGAGGTCGACAAGGAGATCTTGGAAACATTTAGAAAGGTAGAGGTGAACATACCTCTACTTGATGCCATCAAGCAGATTCCAAGATATGCAAAGTTCCTAAAGGAGTTGTGCACTCACAAAAGGAAGCTGAAGGGTAATGAAAGGATAAGCATGGGCAGAAATGTTTCTGCACTCATAGGTAAACCTATTCCTCACATTCCTGAAAAATGTAAGGACCCAGGTACATTTACTGTTCCTTGCATCATAGGTAACAATAAATTTGAGAATGCCATGCTAGACTTAGGAGCTTCAATTAATGTCATGCCTATGTCTGTTTTTATGTCTTTGTCGATTGGACCTTTAAAGCCAACTGGTGTGGTAATTCAATTAGCAAATAGGAGTACTGCTTATCCTGCTGGCCTGGTAGAAGATGTCTTGGTTCGGGTTGGTGAACTTATATTCCCTGCTGATTTTTACATACTAGATATGGAAGAGGGATCCTTCCGTAACACAGTTCCTATTATTTTAGGGAGACCATTTTTAAGAACAGCCCGAACCAAGATTGATGTCCATGCTGGCACACTTTCCATGGAATTTGATGATATTGTGGTCCGGTTTAATATTTTTGATGCTATGAAGCATCCATCTGAGGACCATTCTGTATTTCATGTTGATTTTCTTGATGAGTTGATTAGTGAGCATATCTCTGATTTTATTCATGATTCTGATTCTTTATCATTGATAGCCTCACACACTTGTCATGCATGCACTGATTATGAACTGTGTAGTTCTTGCAATGATGACTTTTTGGATATTATTGTTGATCCACATGATATAGAGTCATATTGCACTAACCCAATTGTTCAAGTGCAGGCTGCAGAATCTATGCCTGCTACTTTGGTTCCATCTGTTTTGCAGGCACCTATATTGGAGCTGAAACCTTTACCTGATAACCTCAAGTATGCTTACTTAGAGGATGATGATAAGCTCCCTGTCATTGTTTCTACCTCCCTTGATGCTGAGCAAGAGGAGAAATTGCTACAAGTGCTGAAAAAGCATAAAAAGGCCATTGGTTGGACCTTAGCTGACATTCCTGGTATTAGCCCATCCATGTGCATGCATAGAATACTCTTGGAGGATGGAGCTAAACCAGTGAGGCAACCACAAAGGAGACTCAATCCAGTGATTCTTGATGTTGTGAAGAAAGAGGTCACCAAGCTTCTACAAGCTGGGATTATATATCCAATTTCTGATAGCCATTGGGTGAGTCCAGTTCAGGTAGTTCCTAAAAAGACAGGAATTACAATGGTGAGAAATGAGAGGGATGAGCTAATTCCTACTAGAGTGCAGAACAGTTGGAGAGTTTGCATTGACTATAGGAGGCTCAATCAAACAACAAGAAAGGATCATTTTCCTTTACCCTTTATTGACCAGATGCTTAAACGGTTAGCAGGTAAATCTCACTATTGTTTTCTTGATGGTTTTTCTGGATACTTTCAAATCCATATTGCTCCTGAGGATCAGGAGAAGACCATATTCACCTGCCCATTTGGCACTTTTGCCTGTAGGAGGATGCCCTTTGGCCTATGCAACGCCCCTGGTACATTCCAGCGGTGTATGGTTAGCATTTTTAGCGACTTTTTGGAAAGTTGCATAGAGGTGTTTATGGATTATTTTACTGTATATGGATCTTCATTTGATGCATGCTTGGATAGTCTGGATAGAGTTTTGCATAAATGCATAGAAACTAACTTTGTTCTAAATTATGAGAAGTGTCATTTCATGGTAGAACAAGGCATAATTCTAGGCCATGTGATATCTAATAAGGGCATAGAGGTAGATCCTGCCAAGATAGATGTTATTTCACTATTGCCTTACCCCTCTTGCGTGCGAGAGGTTCGTTCTTTTCTTGGTCATGCAGGTTTCTATCGCAGGTTCATTCAAGATTTTAGCAAGAAGACCCTTCCACTATCCAATCTGTTGCAAAAGGATGTGGTGTTTGATTTTGATGAAAGATGTAAAGAGGCCTTCGACTGCCTCAAGAAAGCTTTGACCACCACTCCTATCATTCAGGCACCTGATTGGACAGTCCCTTTTGAGCTAATGTGTGATGCTTCTAATTATGCATTGGGGGCTGTCCTTGCACAAAAAGTAGACAAATTGCCTAGGGTGATTTATTATGCTTCTAGGACATTAGATGTTGCACAAGCAAATTATACCACCACTGAAAAAGAGCTCTTAGCTATTGTATTTGCTCTAGATAAATTTAGATCTTATTTGCTTGGTTCTAGAATTGTTGTTTTCACTGACCATGCAGCACTAAAGTTCTTGTTGAAGAAAGTTGAGTCTAAGCCAAGGTTGATTAGATGGATGCTCTTGCTCCAAGAGTTTGATTTGGAGATTCGTGATAGGAGCGGAGCACAAAATTTGGTTGTTGATCACATGAGTAGAATAGACAGAGCTGTTGATATGATGCCCATTCGGGATGATTTTCCTGATGAACAACTTTTGCATATCTCTGTTTCTTCCCCCAATCATTGGTTTGCTAATATTGTTAATTATTTTTGGGATGACCCCTATTTGTGGAGATTTCGTAATGACCAGGTTATTAGAAGATGCATTCCAGATCATGAGATTGAGTCAGTCCTTCAGTTTTGTCATGCCTCTGCAGTTGGGGGACATCTTGGTACCCAAAGAACAGCAAGGAAGATACTTGATTGTGGATTGTATTGGCCCACCATCTTCAAAGATGCGCGGAGGATCTGTAGTACTTGTGAGCAATGTCAGAGAGCAGGTGGTACCATTTCTTGGAGACAAGAGATGCCTCAACAACCTATGTTGTTCTGTGAGGTTTTTGATGTTTGGGGTATTGATTTCATGGGTCCCTTTCCTGTTTCTTTTGGTTTTACTTATATTCTGCTTGCTGTTGATTATGTTTCTAAATGGGTGGAAGCTAAAGCCACCAGGACTAATGATGCTCGGGTTGTTATGGATTTTGTTTGGTCTCACATTTTTTGCACGTTTGGCATACCAGAGCTATTGTTAGCGACCAAGGCACACACTTCTGCAATAGATCCATGCAAGATATGCTCAAGAAGTACGGGGTTGTTCATAGAGTTTCCACACCATATCACCCCCAAACAAATGGGCAAGCTGAGATTTCAAACAGAGAGATAAAGAAGATTTTGGAGAAGATGGTGCAGCCTAACAGGAAAGATTGGAGCAACAGACTTGAGGATGCACTTTGGGCACATCGAACTGCTTACAAGGCACCCAATGGGATGTCTCCTTATCGGGTTGTCTTTGGTAAAGCATGTCATCTTCCCGTGGAGATTGAGCATCGTGCTTATTGGGCTATGAAGACTTGCAACTTGGCTCTTGATCAAGCTGGTGAAGAAAGGAAGCTCCAACTCAGTGAACTGGATGAGATCCGCTTAGAAGCTTATGAGAACTCTAAGTTCTATAAAGAGAAGACCAAAAGATTCCATGATAGCTTGATTTCTAGAAAGGAATTTGTCGTTGGCCAAAAAGTGTTGTTGTATAACTCTAGGCTTGGTCTCATGAGTGGTAAGCTTCGTTCTAGGTGGATTGGTCCTTTTGTTGTAACTAATGTGTTTCCTTATGGTGCAGTAGAAATCTCAAGTGAATCCACAAATAAGATCTTCAAGGTCAATGGGCATCGCCTCAAGCCTTTCCTCACAAACCCTTCCGTTGTGGATGAAATTGTGGAGGAAGTTTCTTTGGTTGAACCTGTTTTCCTCCCTCCATGAATCAGGGAGTTTTTCTTTCTCTCCTTCTTTACTTTTATTGCACTTGTCCAATTACATTTGCTGATATAACTGCGTGGATATTCTGACTGTGCTCCATTGGGACAATGTGTCGTTTAAGTGTGAGGGGAGACTAATGTAGGTTTTTGTTGATGCATGCTTTTCTTTGATTCTTAGATTTTGCTTAGATTTTGGGCATTTTCTCTCATGCTTTCTTTTAGTTGATTCTTGATATATTGTGTTGTGAATCCATGCATTTTCTGTGTGCTAAGTTACTTTTGAGAATTAAGAGGTTGAAGCAATTGTGATAGACTTGTCCCTTGTGAGATTTTGAGCCTTAATTTTGGATGGATTGTTGTATGCCATCTAGTATTCTTTCATGTGTGATTGTTGCACTCTTGATTACTTGCACTCTAGAACTTGACATGTTTCTTGTTGATACTTGATTCACATATTGCACAATTTGAAGTGATTTAGGCATTTCTTTTGAATAAGCCACATGCCATATTGCCTACCTTGAATGAAATTATCCTTTGCTAGCCATTTTGAGCCTTTTTACCATTTCTTTGTCATATAGCTCATTACAACCCTATAAGTGAAAAACCATGATTATCCTAACCTTAGGGAATTTTGGAGCTTTGGAATTGTTTTGGGAATGGGTATTAAGTAAGGGTGCATTGTTCTTCATTGTTTATAATTCTTGGTTATGACTCATTGGTGGATGTAATTGTGTACATAAGTGTGGTGTCATTGAAAAAAAAAAAACAAATAGAGAAACAAAACAAAAGAAGAAAAAAAAAACGAAAAAAAAATGAGATGAAAAAAAAATTGAATAAAAGTTTAGTGTGGCGAAGAGGATTGAGAGGATTGGAATTAGAGGATGATTTACTTATTTTGGGTTGATTTTGTCTTACTTTTTACTTATTCCCCATTGCTCCTCTATTCCCTTGGTTTTAAGCTACATATCCATAATTTATCCCACCTTTTCCTTGGCTCCATTACAACCTTGAAAAGTCCTTTTGATCACTTTGTGCATGTGTTTATGATGTTGATGTTAGAAACTTGTCAAGCATATGGTTGTGTTTGTTTTCATGAAGTGCCTTGAGTGTAAATACTTACAACCTAAAACACATGAGTGTAAACACTTTAGAGAGCATATCTTGTGAGGATCTATCATTGTTGTGACTCACCTCTTAATTTGATTGGTTTCTTTGCATGCTTGAATTGTTTGGATGATCTTCATGGATATCTTGATTCTTTGATCTTGTTACTCTTGTGTGCTTGATTTTGCCCATCTATTTGCATTTCATAGAATTCAATATGAAGTATGTCATCTTTAGGATTTTTCATTTTCTAGTTTTTAATAATCTACTTACATGACTCACTTTGGTGCACTGGTTAGCATATCATTAATTCTTGATTTTGCCCAGGAGTGCAAAGGGTTAAGTGTGGAGGTATTTGATGAGTCATATATTACACACTATTCATAACCTTAATTTACCATTGTTAATGATTCTTGGTGTCTAATTGACTTTGTTTGGCATAGTGTTTTGGGCTTTATTGGACTATTATTCCTAAAATGAGTTAATTTGAGATTATTTAGTCTAATTAAATCTAATTCCATTTTCAGGTCATATTTGGCACCAAAGACATTTTGGACATTACAGGTTGATGATGTGTGCAAAAGTGAAGATTGTATATTGTATTAGGATCTTTATTTCCGTTTGGGTTTTGGGCCCACTGTTTAGGGCCCATTTCCGTTTTACACCATTTAAACACATGATTTCGGTTTTGAAGGAACACTTTAACATTACATTAGTTTTTTTTGCCTTAGAACATAGTTATTCCCGTTTTCCCTCTTTTGCTCTCCTAGGGTTTATGCATTTTCGTTTTTGCTCTTCTCCATTTTCGGTTTTGCTTAATCCTTCCATGGAAGGCTAAATTTCTGGACTAAACTCCTTTGGTAATGTATCACAACTCTTGAGGTTTGGTTATTAATGCAATTTCGGTTTCTTATTTGTCAATTTCTTCTATTCAAATTCTGGTTGTGGTTTGCTTAATTCCATGCCTTAGAAATAGATTTGTGAATTGATTTTCGCTTAGTCAATCATTTCTCTAGTGCATGAATGCTTAGTTCGTGTGAATTTGTTTATGAGTTGATTATCGCTTAGTTACTTGATTATGAACAAATTAGGGATTCAACGATTAGAATATGATTTTGATACTGTGAAACCGAGGATTGAGTTGTGATTAAGGAAACCAAAGGGGTTTAGCCGTTTCATTTTTCTGTTAATTATTGTTTCTGTTTTAGTTTTAGATTCATACCATAAAAAGAACAAAACCCCCCTTTGTGTGTGTGAGTACAAGGTGTTTGAACTATTGCCTGAAAGATAATCCTTGGGAAACGACCTAGGAGTCACTTCCTAGTACTATACTTTATTGTTATATTATTTGTATCGAGTACGGCCTCGATCACATGGTATGGTAGGAAGTGCCGAACTCCAGTGAGTTGGTTTGAGACTGTGGAGAACTTGATATTGGGGCCCGAGCTAGTCCAAGAGATGACGGATAAGATCAAGAAAATCCGGGAGAATATGAGGATCGCCCAGATTCGGCAGAAAATATATTACGATGAGAGGCGAAAACCTCTTGAGTTTAATGAGGGAGATCATGTTTTCATGAGGGTAGTCCCGACTATCGGAATTGGTAGAGTGTTGAAGTCTCGCAAGCTGACTCCGAGATTTATTGGGTCGTATCAAGTATTGAAAAGGATTGGGCCCGTAGCATATCGGATTGCTTTGCCTCCGTTGTTGTCGAACCTTCATAATGTGTTTCATGTGTCTCAGTTAAGGAAGAATGTTGGAGACTCAACTCATGTGGTTGAGTCTGATCAGATAGAGTTGAAGGATAACTTGACTTTTTCGACATTGCTCGTGAGGATCATGGATACCAGTGTCAAGAGGCTAAGAGGCAAAGCGATTCCATTGGTGAAAGTGTTGTGGAGCCAAGCAGACGAAGGGGATGCTACTTGGGAGGTGGAGCGTGATATGAGGGAGGATTACCCTCATTTGTTCGAATCTAGGTATGTTTAATTTTCGGGGACGAAAATTCTTATAAGTGGGGGAGGATTGTAACACCCTAAATTTAAGTCTTTAAAATTATAGTATCAGTCCTGGGATTCTCGCTTGAGCGAGGGATCCTCGCCTGGGAGATAAAGGCTCACCTGGGAGAGTGAAATAATGGGCTATACTGGAGGATTCTCGCTTGAGCGAGGGTTGGCTCGCTTGACCGAGGAAGGCTCAATTGGAAGGATGAAATCTTGGGCTATACTGGAGGGTTCTCGCTTGAGCGAGGGTGTCTCGCTTGAGTGATAGATGCCTTGCCTGGGCGAGAGGGTCAGATATGAGTTTTTAAAATGGGCAGGATTTTCTCGCTTGAGCGAGAATGAGCTCGCTTTAGCGAGAGCCCGACGAGATAGCATTTATTAGGGACCCCAAACACATTTATGAGGGATAACCTAAAGAGAAAAGAAGAGAGGAAGGGTTTTCAAGAGCAAGGAGTCTTAGGAATCATCTAAGAGCTTGAGAAGAGGTAAAACTCTTGATTTTAACTCTCTTCTTCCCTTTGAAACTCATTTTGGGTATGGTAGATCTCTTCTCAAGATGTGTAAAACCATGGAAACTCACCCTTTTGAGTTATGGTTCGTTTTATGTTGTTTTTATCTTGTAAACTCTTAGTTTAGAGTTAGTATTTCAACAATGGAAAGGGTTTGTGGGTTTATTTATGAAAACCCCAAAACCCTAAAGTGAAAATGTGGTTAAGGTGGAAAATGCTAGAGGTAGAAGATGATTAAACCTTCTAATGTTGAAATATTAGTTGAATATGTATATTTTAGATGGTTGTAAAATTATGATGAAAGTAGTTATGAAACATGGAAGATATGATGAATATCTTATATGGTTAAATGATGTTATATAAGTTGCTTATGTGTTATTTGGAGTAAATGACTAACATTATTGTTTTGTGGTGAATGAAAGATCCTAAGGTCGGAGGAGGTAGCGAATGAACTTGCAAAGTTACCCAAAACCAACCCCGACACGTACCAAGGTAAGGAGAAGTGATTAATGGTATATGATAATAGAAAATGGGTGAATTTTCTGATTACGTATATGAGTTGTGTATGACTTTCCCGATGTGGTATTGAGAATGGCTTGCCCTATGTGGTATTTTGTATGGCTTGCCCTATGTGGTATTGTGTATGACTTGCCCTATGTGGTATTGTGTATGACTTGCCCTATGTGGTATTGTGTATGACTTGCCCTACGTGGTATTGTGTATGACTTGCCCTACGTGGTATTGTGTATGACTTGCCCTACGGGGTATTGTGTATGACTTTCCCTACGTGTAATGACCCAAATTCTACCCTTGAAATTTTTTTCTTATTTTAATTCAATTCCATGCAATCACTCATAACTCACATTACCAATTTAATATCCTTACTTCAAAATCTTACTTCCCTCCTCACACTCAATCCATGAATAAATAATGACATACATAATCATTCGACAGAAAAACATAATTCGTATTAAATGCAGATTAGTAACCTACCGCATACAACTAGCTATGGGTTTCCAAAATACTCATAGCTACACATATCCAGAGTTACACCCTCGTGTTAGCTAATATATATATATCCGTAGTTACATAATATTTCGAACTATCTATTATGCACTCATGTACAAAATAGTGCAGATAAATAATTCCAAAATATAAAGCTTCCTAAGCTCCCAAAAAATGAGTCCCCCTCATGTCACCTGTTTATCTGCAATGGGATTATCAATGACAAATACACAAACACACAAAGGAGTAAGTCGTTAATTCATTAAACATCATTATAAGATAATCCACATTAGAAAAGGGTTAGTAAACCATTTTTGAAATTCATTTTGCTTTGCTGCATAACTTGAGCCAAAGTCGTTACACCCCTCAGGGTTAGCTAAAATCAGATTCTCATTTCTTTTAGGAGAAAACATGCTACATATACTCGAGCTGAAGTTTTGCTTATATACTCAAGCCAGAGTTTCGCTTATATAATCAAGTCAGAGTTTCGTTTATATACTCAAGCCAGAGTTTCGCTTATATACTCAAGCCAGAGTTTCGCTTATATACTCAAGCCAGAGTTTCGCTTATATACTCAAGCCAGATTTTCGCTTATATACTCAAGCCAGAGTTTCACTTATATACTCAAGCTAGAGTCACTAACCATTCATGGTCGGCTAAAAATATATTTTCTTTTCATCGAATTCACCATCAATAATTTCCTGTAAACCCACGCCATCTTTAGTATAAACACACCCATATATGTTTATACTAAATACGTAATTCACAATATAATTATTGCATGACCAGAAAATACACACATTTTCCATTTTCCGTAAATCTACGCCTACTTTAGTATAAACACACCCATATGTGTTTATACTAAATGCGTAATTCACAACTCAATCATTGCATAACCAGAAAATACACACATTTTCCATTTTCTGTAAATCTACGCCTACTTTAATATAAACACACCCATATATGTTTATACTAAATGACAGGAATAGATGGCCAACTAAGAGGGGGGGGGGGGGGGGGGGGTGAATTAGTTGTTTTAAAAAAAAATCACTAGGAACTTTTCAGCTTTTTCTACTTAAGAACAAATTAACAGAGTTGTAGCGGAAGAAAGTTTAGTAGAAGAAGAAGTGCATAAAACAAAAAGTGTAAGGATGAGAAAAATCACACCAGAAAATTATACTGGTTCACCTTCTACCACCTAAGGCTACGTCCAGTCCTCTTGAAAACCACAAGAGATTTCCACTATTGAATGAGTTTAACTTACAAGCAAAGTCACACCTAGACTCCCCCTAAGTTGTATCACTCACTCACTTCAACAAGATAGTACACCACTATCCTTGTTTTACAATGCCTCACCAAACCCTATGGTGATTACTTGAGTACAAGTATGAAGATAATAAATGGCTTAATGGCAAACTCACAATGTATCTTAATGCCTTATGAAGTTTTCAGAATTCCAAAGAATATGAAAGTTTTTCTGAAAAACTTCAAAGTGTTATTGAATAAAAACTCAGAAATTTGTTTCAACAACTTGGATTTTTTAGTATAAAAGTTATGATATAATTCTGAGATCCTACAAGGTTTATATAGAGTTCCAAAAGGTGTTTAGAATCACTTTCAAAAGGTATAAATCGTTTGGGAAAAGTTGAACCAAGTTGGAACACAATGGTTCAATTTAAAAATCAGATTTTCGCAGTAACAGTACGTGGTAATCGATTACTTAATTATGGTAATCGATTACCAGTTGAAAAATAACTGATACTGACGATCTTTTGCTTGTGGTAATCGATTACCAATATGAGGTAATCGATTACCTCAGTTGAAATTTCAAATCCAATGTTCCTTAACGGCTAGTGGTAATCGATTACTTTCATAGTGTACTCGATTACCCTAGTTGAAATTTCATTTCCCAAAAATGCCGAGAGTTATGGTAATCGATTACTTACCCTGGTAATCGATTACTGCAATTAAATTTTGGATTTTAACTTTCAACAGTAAGTGGTAATCGATTACTAATACAGGGTAATCGATTACCCTAGTTATTTTTGCTTTTTCCCAACTTTTCAAAAATAACTTGGATTTTCTTAGGAACTCTTATATTAACCTAGATTAAGATCTTTATTCTTAAGGCATTGTGATTTCTTATGAGTTTGAAATATATGCTACTAAAAGACTAAGACTCTTATAAAAATAAAATATACTTCAAGTTCTTTAAGTCTTTGATCTTCAATAGCTTTTCTTCTTTCTTTTGGTGATGTGCATTTGTCTTCATCAAAACCCAGCCTCGGTCAAGGAGCCAGATCATCTTCCCATTAAATGCGTAATTCACAACTCAATCATTGCATAACCAGAAAATACACACATTTTCTATTCCAAATGCACAATTAAAGACTTATCCTTACCTTGGTGAGTGTTGGGTTTGGTTCTTGGCAACTTCACAAGTTCCACCGACACCACCGCCAACTCTAGGATCTTTCCTCATTCCCACCATATAACACAATGTTAGTCATTTATTCCAAATATCACATAAACAACTTATATTGCATTTATTTAACCATACAAGACATTTCATCATATTTTTAATGTTGCTAAACTACTTTCCTCGTAAGTTTACAACCATTCAAAACATACATAATCATCTCATATTTCATCATTAGAAAGTAAACTCATCTTCTACCTCTAGCATTTTACCCATTTTCCATTTTAACCACATTTTCTCTTTAGGGTTTTGGGGTTTTCATGAATCAACCCATAACCCTTTCCATTCTTGAAATACTAACTCTAAACCAAGAGTTGTAAGAGAGAAACAACATAAAACGAACCATAACTCAAAAGGATGAGTTTCCATGGTTTCCTTTATTTTTTAGAAGAGATCCAACATACCCAAAATAGGTTTTAAAGAGAAGAAGAAAGTTAGAATCAAGAGTTTTACCTCTTCTCAAGCTCTTAGATGAGTATCCAAGCTTCATGTTCTTGAAAAAGCTCTCTTCTCTCACCCTTCTTCTTTTCTAAACCCTAGGTTGTGTTTGGGGGTTTCTCATTTAATACAACTCGTCGGGTTCTCGCTTAAGCGAACCCTTTCTCGCTTAAGCGAGCCCTTTCTCGCTCAAGCGATAAAATCCCGCCTATTTTAAAAATTCAGATCTGACCCTCTCGCTCAAGCGAGAATCTCGCAGTCTCAACAATCCCAAAGTGCCATTTCTCGCCCAGGCGAGACAATTCTCGCTCCTCCAGTATAGTTCAGGATTTCACCCTCCCAGGTGAGCCTTTCTCGCCCAGGCGAGAATCTCTCGCTCAAGCGAGGATCCCAGGACTGATACTATAATTTTAAAGACTCAAATTCTCCCGGATTTTCTTGATCTTCTCCGTAGTCTCTTGGACCAGCTCGGGTCCCAAAATCAAGTTCTCCCCGGTTTCAAACCAACTCACTAGAGTTCGACACTTCCTACCATACAATGCCTCATAAGGTGTCATTCCAATACTCGAATGGAAACTATTGTTGTAGGTAAATTCAATCAGAGGCAGCATGTCATCCCAACTCCCCGGTTGTTCCAAGACACAAGCCCTTAAGAGATCCTCCAATGACTGTATTGTCCTTTCTGATTGACCGTCCGTTTGTGAATGATAAGCCGAACTCAGCTTCAACTTAGTCCCCAAATCGGATTGCAAACTAGTCCAGAAGTTTGAAGTGAAACGGGGATCCCTATCCGACACAATACTCGATGGTATCCCATGCAACCGAACAATTTCCCGGATATACAGTTCCGGCAATCGTCCTAGGGAGTAACTCATGTTCATCGGCAAGAAATGAGCAGACTTAGTCAACCGATCCACTATTACCCATATCGAGTCGTACCCTTTCTGAGTTTTCGGAAAACCAGATACAAAATCCATGGAGATAGTGTCCCACTTCCAAACGGGAATTTCTAGGGATTGTAACTCTCTCGCTGGTCGCTGATGCTCAATCTTGGCTTTCTGACATACCAAACAACTCGAGAGATACGAAGCCACATCTCTCTTCAACCCAGACCACCAAAATAACTTCTTCAAGTCTTGGTACATTTTCGTTGTCCCCGGGTGAAAACTCATCTTACTCTTATGGGACTCCTCCAAAATACTCTTCCGTAATTCCTCATCACGAGGTACACACACTCTCCCCTTGTAACGCAACAGTATACTAGGGTCCGATGCGAAATCAGTTTCCTTACCACTTAGCATCAAATCCCGTTTAGCCATTAGTTCAATATCCTCCACTTGCATTACCCGGATTTGATCGAACAGCTCATTTGTGACCTTGAGCATCCCTAGAATCATACTTTGAGGCTTTATCTGAACTTCCAAGTTCATATCCATGAACTCTTCAATCAGTTTCCCTTCTCGAACCATCAACGCTGACATATGTAAAGATTTCCGACTCAGAGCATCGGCCACCACATTGGCCTTTCCCGGATGGTACTGCAACCCAAAATCATAATCCTTAAGGAATTCCATCCACCGTCTCTGTCTCATATTCAATTCTTTTTTATAAAATAGGTACTTCAAACTCTTGTGGTCGCTGTATACCTCAAATCTCACGCCATAAAGGTGGTGTCTCCATATTTTTAAGGCAAAGACCACTGCAGCTAATTCCAAGTCATGGGTAGGGTAGTTTTGCTCGTGCGTCCTCAACTGTCGAGAAGCGTAGGCAACAACCTCCCTTCTTGCATCAACACACAACCCAAACTTTGTTTGGATGCATCACAATAAACACTGAAGTCTCGATCAGTACAAGGAAGAACCAAAACCGGCGCCGTAGTCAACTCTTGAAAACTTTCTTCACATCGAAGTGTCCACACATACGGTTCCCCTTTCCTAGTGATTTTTGTCAATGGTAGAGCCAACTTCGAAAATCCCTCAATGAATTTCCGATAATACCCAGCCAAACCCAGAAAACTCCTGATCTCAGTGACTGACTTGGGCACCGCCCATTCCATAACCGCTTCAACCTTTGAAGGATCTACTGCTACTCCTTCCTTGGATATCACATGACCCTCTCGCTCAAGCGAGGGATTCTCGCTCAAGTGAGAATCTCATAGTCTCAACAATCCCAAAATGCCATTTCTCGCCCAAGAGAGACCATTCTCGCTCAGGCGAGAATCCTCCAATATAGTCCAAGATTTCACACTCTCAGGTGAGCCTTTCTCGCCCAGGCGAGAATCTCTCGCTCAAGCGAGGATCCCAAGAATGATACTATAATTTTAAAGACTCAAATTTAGGGTGTTACACTACGTGGTATTGTGTATGACTTGCCCTATGTGGTAATGGAAAGGTAAACGTACAAGTGAAAGGTAATGATATGAAATAGTATTGATGAATGAGGTGACAAGGTATGGTAGAGATGAACGGGTAGATCCAAAATGTTGAATGAAGTAATATGAGACGGACAAATACGATATGTTGATTTTATCTTTCAATGTCAAGTAATTTATTAAAACCTTAAAAGTGTGGATTATCGCTTACTAATATTTATTAAATTAATAATTTACTCCTTTGTTTGTTGTGTATATCTGTCATGATAATCTCATTGCAGGTAAATGGGATAGTTGAGGATACTCGGTTCGAGGCATGAGGAGCTTAGAACCCGAGATTCTTATTTTGCTTTATGTTTGATGTAAACTGTTAATTGGATGATTATAAATCCTAACTGATTTAGTGCTACATTTTTGTAATACTGTATATTAATAGCTATGGGCATTTTGGAATCCCATAGCTAGTCATATGCAGTACTTACCGATAAGGAAATATATGAATTATGTTTTTCTGCCTTATGGAAAAGGGTCCTAGCATAATACGATAACTGAATTTTAAGTATTGAATATTGTTTAACTAAAGTGGAGTAGAGATGGTAAGAATAACTAGATTAAAATAAGAAAAAATTTCAATGGTAGAATTTGGGTCCTTACAGTTTGAATCAATATCTGAAAGATAATCGTTGAGAGACGACCTAGGAGTTACTTCCTAGTACTATACTTAATTGTTTTATTATTTGCATCGAGTACGACCTTGATCACACGTCTAGTTTCCTTGTGATCTACAATTGGGGACCATAACTTATTATTTATAAGAAATGCATACCCTTCCAGGAGATGCTACTTGATTTTCTTATTTTTAATTTTGTCCATCATAAAATAGAAATAAAGCTTTAGGTATCTACACAAAATATTTCATGACAATTATGTTTATAGCCATATATTTTACTTGAATTAGATTACTTTAATTTCACTACTTCTAATAATAAACATAAAATATTTAAATATTATAGTCACTTCTGATAATAATGCTAAGTGTGTTAATGTAATATTGACGGTTTTTGAACATGCTTTAGGTCAAAAAGTTAACTTTCATAAAATGTGTGTTTCCCATGTACTCTTCCACATGGATTCCTTATTTAGTCACTAGGTATTCTTTTTGAATCTGGATTCCCCTAAAAAATCAAACTCATAAATGGATTCAAAGGAAAACTTTGAATCTAGAAGTTGACTATTCTTCTTTTTGTTATTCTACGTTGATAAATTTAATTTGATTCAGTACAAGTACTTAACTGCAAATTTAATTAGCACACAATATTCAAATATCCAATGATATATTTGAAATCCAAACAGGGTTACATTTTATTTATTATAAAATAGACCAAGGTAGAAGAGATAACATGAAAGTATATAAGAGCAACCCTTCGCTAATGAGTTAAGTGCAATGAACGCTTGAGGATATTGGTTTGAATGGAAATGGTTTATCCCATGCATATTTAAAGGAGAGTGTGTTTTTGAAGATAGGTCTACCAAAATT
Organism: Lupinus albus; assembly: GCA_009771035.1. NCBI lineage: Eukaryota > Viridiplantae > Streptophyta > Magnoliopsida > Fabales > Fabaceae > Lupinus > Lupinus albus. The sequence continues at coordinate 11,178,965 of CM020019.1, read as the reverse complement.
AAGAAGACACTCATCGCCTAAGACATTTAAAAGTTTTGGGTCTATATCCTCCGAAGTTAGAAATCCTTTGCAGTCTACCTTTACATTAACTTGATTACAATTGCATTTGTTGTAAATATACACAATCCACTCGGTCTTACCCATAATTTTCACTCCTGTTTCAGATTGTGTTATGGAAATATCTTTGAAGGAACATCTTTGGCCATAGCCTGAGATAATGAACAAACAAACCAAAAAAGTATAACAATAATTAACAAGTAAACATAATGAATGAGTATTTTTAATTTCAAATGCTATAAGAAAATAAAATTACCTTGAAAAATAAAGCAAAGGAAGAGAAGTATGCTGATATTACTTATGATTGAAGCCATTTCTAACAATACGAATGCTAGTTTTAATTGCTTTGGTAAATCGAAATGTTAGTATATTGGATTATTTATAGGTAAATTTAGGAGTTAGAACTAGGAGAAAAAAACATAAATTGTTTTTATGTCCTTGAAAATATAGGCAATTATTCAAGTTTCCCAAATTATGTTTTTATGAATTTTCATTACTTCTTAGTCATATTTTAGTTTATTCCAGTGATTTTAATCCTTAGTAATGATGTGTCATCAATTATCAATTATTATGTCACATGTCACATGTTAGTGTCTGTTACATGATCACTAAAATTAAAATTTTCACCATCAATATATTTGTCTAGTAGTGTAAGGTCACATTTGATCCCGAGTACACTAAAAAGTGAAATGTTTGATCCCTGTAAAAAAAATTGTTAAGGGAGATAGTTACACACTCTAAACTCTTAGAATATTGAAAGAGTAGAACAAAAAATAATATATAGACAAACGATATATTTTTAAGGGGAGGGATTCATTGACTCCAAAAGTAAGTTTTTTAAACTTACTCCACATCTTAGCCATCAACTCTAGGGAAATCCAATGGTTTGAATTAGTGGGTATATCTAAACCATTGAATTTCCCTAAAATTGATAACTAAGATGTAGAGTAAGTTTAAAAAACTTACTCTTGGACTAAGCGGATCCCCACCCAATTTTCAATGTCAAATATTTATGCCTAGCAAAAATGATGATTTTATGGAAATTTCACTTTATAATATATTTTATTTTATTTAAAACTAAAATAGAAATTGCATAAAAACAATTGAAATTATATATTTACAATTACTACTTTCTTATTGAGACTTAGTAATGACGAAATCTACAACTAATATAAAGTCAAAAGTAATACTTTCCAAATATATAAATATATATAGATGATGGATTCATTGACTCCAATAGTAACTTTTTAAACTTACTCTACATTTTAGCCACTAATTCTAGGGAAATCTAATGGTTTGAATTAGTGGGTAGATATAAACCATTGAACTTCCCTAGAATTGATAGCTAAGATGTGAAATAAGTTTAAAAAACTTACTCCATGAGTAAGTGGGTCCCCACCTATATATATATAAATATAAATATATATATTAATATATATAAATAAACATATATATATATATATATTTATACTATATATAAAGTGAAAACCGAAGTTAATCACTCACCATGATATAATTTGTGGTTGCCTATTTTGCCCTCTTTATTTTATAATTTTTACCAAAAATCATATATAACCCAATGTTTTTCTATATGTAATGCATATTCTATGTTATTTTTAAACAATGCACCATTTTTATATAAATTATATGTGTAGTTATGATTTATTCATTCATATTATTTATTTATCACATATTATAAATTGGTAATCAAAATCAGAATAAAAGGGTTATGATTTTTCTAACCACAAATGAGATGTCACATATTATAAATCATAACCTTCAATAAGAATGCGGGTCGGCAGACACAAAGTGTCTGTCGAAAACCGGCTTAACACTTTGAACAGGAAAGTTAAGTCGACACCAGCCATGACCTAACTTTAAAAATCCCAAAAAAATAATTAGGTGATTAAAATATTAATTATTTTTAAATGTAATTAATGACGAATATATGACATTGGTCTAGACTAATTTTTCGTTATGAGCGGGAAGGTAGAGACGATGCAAGTCATGATCGAAGTATAAAAATTCAAAAAGTTTATTAGGTAGTTAAAATTTAACTATTTTTAAATTAAATTAATAGCAAAGATATGATATTGATCGTACATTAACTTCCCACTTTGAGCAAGAAGGTAAAGTCAACGTGAGCCGTGAAAACATTAAGAAATTTTCATAAATTTATTAGATGATAAAAAATATTTAAATAATTTTAAATAATATTAATAGTGAATATATGACGTGGCCATAGACTGCCTTCCCACTTTCAACTGGAAAATAGAGTCCACTCGAGAAATATATACATCTCATCTAATTTAGGATTTTAAACATAAACTAATTACTTTAAGCATACATACATATACATATACATATACATATATACATATATATATATATACACATATATATATATATATATATATATATAAATTTAAGCATATATATATATATATAACAACTTTAATCATATATATATATATAATAAATTATATAACAATTAATTACTTTAACCAAATATATAATAATTCTAAATGATTTTAATTAATTACTTTAAGCATAAATATAATAATTTAAGTGATATAATAACTTTCCACACCCATCATGACATAATTATGAAAATAAAATTTGCAATTATTATTAAATGGAATGAATAGGAAAGAGACAAAATTAGTCATAGTCAGGCTATCTGCTTTAAGCAAGAAGGTAGAGTCAATGAGACCCATAATCAAACTATAAAAAATCCAGAAATTTATTAAATTATTAACATATTTAATTAATTTTACATGGAATTAATAATGAAGAGAAAACATTGGTCGTAAACTGACTTTATTTTTAACTATGAAGGTAAAGATCATGCGAGCCAAGACCGAACTATAAAAATTTCATAAATTTATTGTGTGCTTAAAATATTTAATTATATTTAAATGAATTAATTGGAAAGAGACGACATTAGTCTTATACCGACTTCTCACCTTTAAGTGGAAGGTAGAGATGGCACAAGCAAAATTTACATCTTATGAACCATCCGGTCGGATCAGACAATATCATAATATCATATAATTATATATTGGAGGGATCCAATGACTCCACTCCACATCTTAGTCATTAATTATAGGGAAATCCAATTGTTTAAATTAGTGGTAGATCTAAACCATTGGACTTCCATAGAATTGATGGCTAAGATGTGGAGTAAGTTTAAAAAACTTACTCTTTGAGTAAGTGAATCCCCACCCATATATATATGTAAAGACCCAAATTCTACCCTTGAAATTTTTTCCTTATTTTAATCCACTTTCATGCATTTTTCTATAAATTACATTCACCAATAAAATAACCTTACTTTAAAGTTTTACTTTCCCCTTCCTACTCAATCCATGAACCAATAACAATATGCACATTCGTTTGACAGAAAAACATAATTCAAATTAATGTTGTTCCGTAACTACCGCATACAACTAGCTATGGGTTTCCAAAACACCCATAGCTACGAATATCCAGAGTTACCATTATCCATATACAAAAATCATGCTCATAGTTACAAATAGTCAGTTTAAGAATACAATTAATTAGATTACAAAAAGAATGGACAAGAGGGCTTCAAAAACAAAAGCCTCTAAGCTCCTAATCAAAACATCCTTTCTTCTCCCACCTACCTGCAATGGGATTAACATTGACCATACACAGAAAACACAAAGGAGTAAGTCGTTAACATAATAATTGTCAAGGTACATTAATCCACATTTTAATAAGGTTAAGTAAACAATTTAAAATCAAATATACTTAAAACCATTTTCATCGTTTATACTTTTGAAAACCATGCTACATAACTTGAGCCAAAGTTTGCTACATTGCTTGAGCCAAAGCTTGCTACATCGCTTCAGCCAAAGCTTGCTACACCGCTTCAGCCAAAGCTTGCTACACCGCTTCAGCCAAAGCTTGCTACACCGCTTGAGCCAAAGCTTGCAACACCGCTTGAGCTAAAGCTTGCAACACCGCTTCAGCCAAAGCTTGCTACATCGCTTGAGCCAAAGCTTGCTACATCGCTTGAGCCAACAAATCATTCAGGACGTTCTGACTTGCCCCTCTTCCTCTTCATCTTCATTTTCCTGCCATGGGTACCTGTACTCACTCACTTGTCAATAATTGAATTCGTCTAAACAAAGTTCACATAACCACTTAACAATTAGTACAAATCAAACATTTTCAGCACGTAAAGATTACAAAGAAGCATGAAAGGCCATATCCTAGGTCGCAGGATTAACTATGCTCTGATACCATATTGTAAAGACCCAAATTCTACCCTTGAAAATTTTTCCTTATTTTAATCCACTTTCATGCATTTTTCTATAAATTACATTCACCAATAAAATAATCTTACTTTCCCCTTCGTACTCAATCCATGAACCAATAACAACATGCACATTCGTTTGGCAGAAAAACATAATTCATATTAATGATGTTCCGTAACTACCGCATACAACTAGCTATGGGTTTCCAAAACACCCATAGCTACGAATATCCAGAGTTACCATTATCCATGTACAAAAATCATGCCCATAGTTACAAATAGTCAGTTTCATAATACAATCAATTAGATTACAAAAAGAATGGACAAGAGGGCTTCAAAAACAAAAGCCTCTAAGCTCCTAATCAAAACATCCTTTCCTCTCCCACCTACCTGCAATGGGATTAACATTGACAATACACAGAAAACACAAAGGAGTAAGTCGTTAACGTAATAATTGTCAAGGTACATTAATCCACATTTTAATAAGGTTAAGTATACAATTTAAAATCAAATATACTTAAAACCATTTTCATCGTTTATACTTTTGAAAACCATGCTACATAACTTGAGCCAAAGTTTGCTACATCGCTTGAGCCAAAGCTTGCTACATCGCTTGAATCAAAGCTTGCTACATCGCTTGAGCCAAAGCTTGCTACATCGCTTGAGCCAAAGCTTGCTACATCTCTTGAGCCAAAGCTTGCTACATCGCTTGAGCCAAAGCTTGCTACATCGCTTGAGCCAAAGCTTGCTACATCGCTTGAGCCAAAGCTTGCTACATTACATGAGCCAAAGTCGCTAACCAATCATGGTCGGATAGAAACGAGTTTTGTTTTAATTGACACTCCATCAATTCATAAACAGTAAATCTACACCATCATTAGTACAAACATACCCACATATTCTTATAATAATTGAGTGGTTCACAACTCAATTCATTATCCACAACTAGAAAATCCACGCATTTTCTATCACAACACATAAGTTAAGACTTATCCTTACCTTGGTGAGTTTGGGTTTGGTTCTTGGTAACTTCGCAAGTTCCACCGACACCGCCTCCAACTTTAGGATCTTTCCTCATTCCCACCATATAACACAATGTTAGTCATTTATTCCAAATATCACATAAACAACTTATATTGCATTATTTAACCATACAATATATTCATCATATTTTCAATGTTTCTAAACTACTTTCATCATAAGTTTACAACCATCTAAAACATACATATTCATCTCATATTTCAACATTAGAATGCATAATCATCTTCTACCTGTATAATTTTACTCATTTTCCTCTTTAACCACATTTTCACTTTAGGGTTTTGGGGTTTTCATGAATCAACCCACATACCCTTTCCATTCTTGAAATACTAACTCTAAACTAAGAGTTTACAAGAGAAAAACAACATAAAACGAACCATAACTCAAAAGGGTGAGTTTCCATGGTTTCTCACATTTTGAGAAGAGATCCAACATACCTAAAATGAGTTTCAAAGAGAAGAAGGGAGTTAGAATCAAGAGTTTTACCTCTTCTCAAGCTCTTAGATGAGTATCAAATCTCCTTGCCCTTGGAAAAACTCTCTTCTCTCACCTCTCTTCAATTCTTTACCCTAAAATGTGTTTAGGGGTTTCTCATTTAATGCAACTCGTCGGGTTCTCGCTTAAGCGAGCTCATTGTCGCTCAAGCGAGAAAATCCCGCCTATTTTAAAAACTCAGATCTGACCCTCTCGCCCAGGCGAGGGAACTCTCGCCTATGCGAGACATCTCTCGCTCAAGCGAGGATCCTCTCGCTCAAGCGTGGAATTTTCAGCCTCGACAGGTCCAAAATGTCACTTTTCTCGCTCAGGCGAGACCACTCTCGCTCAGGCGAGAATCATTCACTATAGCCCAAGATTTCACCCTCCCAGGTGAGTCTTTCTCTCCCAGGCGAGAATCCCTCGCTCAAGCGAGAATCCCAGGACTAATACTATAATTTTAAAGACTTAAATTAAGGGTGTTGCAATATATATTATAATTAATTTAAATAAGTGAATAATAAGGGAATAATACATAACTATCCAAATCAAAACATTTCATATATTCCATAAGACCACATGACAATCAAAATTTATATTTTATTTAAGATTTACTACACCAAATTTTGTATTTTGTGGAGGTTATTCAAACCTCCCAAATAAATTAAATGAAGTAGGATGAACAGTTAACTAATATATAACGAAAGTTCAACCTCTACTATCAATTTGAAAAAAAAAACTGCATATTCATTACTTTCTCATTACAAAAAACTCTCTATCTTTAATTCCAAAATAATCCTTTAAAATATAGACTAAAAACTAAGAAAACGTACCGGAAAATTTAGTTTAGTTGTGCACTTTGACTTTTTATTTACACAACTTTTTGAATTATTACCAGAATGGTATAATTTTTACTGAAATCGTTGATATGATACACGTTTCCTTTTTTTCTTTTCTCTCTCCTGTATTCGTGGACTACATCCACGAAATCACAACATCTCGTTTTCTTCATATCCATGGATTGCATTCACATTTTTTTGTTCATTGTTATTTTTTTTTGTTCATGTAATAATTCAAAAAGTTGTGAAAATAAAAAGTCAATGTGCACTACTAAACTAAATTTTCTAATCTCAACCTATAAAAAATATAAAAAAAAAATAGAAGAAAGAAATAAAAAAACTCTATAGGGATGGCAAAAATACCCGAACCCGTGGGTACCTGTCAAAATATTCGCAATGGGTACCCGCAAAAATAGCTCATGAGTGAGAACGTTTATCATGATACTCGCCCCGCGGATACCCACATATATATTTTAATTAAATATTTTATATTTAGTTATTATTAATTTAATATTATATTTGTTTATTTTATTATTACTTTATAATAAAATTTAGTGATGAGACTATGATTATAAAATAATCGTATACATGTCATATTATTTAAGTAAAAATTATTTTTATAGAATAATTATTATAAAATATATAAAATATAATTAAAATTGGAAACTCGTTGGGTACCCGCAAATAGTGTGGGTATGGGCATGGGTATGCACTACCCGTGCCCGCCCGTGCTGGTTGCCATCCCTAAAACTCTCCACATCAACCTCTCCCATTACAAGGTTTTATCTATATCTTCTTCTTACAAAAATAGTTAACTTCTATGATTGACACTTGGAATTGTTAGGGTTAAATTTGTCATTAGAGAAAAAAATTCTTTATAAAATAGGTAAATCATGTGTATTTGGTAGTTTACTAAATTGTACATAACCATCAAAGTACTACTTTAATTTAGCTAGGATAGTTTAGTAACTTCATAATATTTGTTGGAAGAATGTGTTAGTATTTATTATTACAAGTTTCTCTATTCAACTTTCTACTTTATCCATGACATGGTCCCACATTCCTCAAACTTTTCACATCAAACCACGTCCCTCTTTTGTGAAAAAAATATTTCAATGTCTATTAACATCTATTTATCACAAATTTCTTTCTCTTTCCTTCTTTCTCTCTATACTTTTCTTTATCAGACTCACCCCTCTTTCCCCTACTTTTCTTTCTCAAACTCACCCCTCTTTCTCACACTATTTTCAAAGGTATGTTTTTTTTGAAAGGTATGATTTTTTATAACTTCCTCTCAAATTATTGCATGTCATTTTCATTTTATTTATAAAAATTTTAGTGGATCAAACTTACTTTTTTATTTTTTTAGTTTAATATTTACTAATAAGATCTCAATTTTATTTGAGAAGCTAATATCTTTTTTAGTATTTTTGTTCCATGAAGCTTATCTTTTGATATGATTTATCATTACAAGTTATTTATATTTTTTTTGTGTTATTTTAGGTATTGATGTTCACCATCTAACGTAGTGAATCTTTTGTTTCTCACTTTTCTTGCTTTTTTTAGTTTAACATTTACCATTTATGAGCAAATTAATATTTTTTGGCCATTTTTGGTCGGTGAAGCTTATTTATTGCTTTTTGACCATTTTTTAAAGGTATGAATTTTTTATAACTTCCTTTCAAGTTCTAACATGTTATTTTCGTGTTATTTATAACATTTTTATTGAATCAAACTTATTTTTTTTGTTTTTTTAGTTTAATATTAAATAATAATATCTCATTTTTATTTGAGAAGGTAATATCTTATTGAGTATTTTTGTTTGATGAAGCTTATCTTTTGATATGATTTATCATTTCAACTTATTTGTAATTTGTTTGTGTTATTTTAGGTATTGATATTCACCATCTAACCCAGTAAATCTTTTGTTTCTCACTTTTCTTATTTTTTTAGTTCAACATTTATCAGGTACATTTTTATGAGGTACTGCTACAATCGCTTAATTTTAATCACTAATTTTAATTTTGATGTGTAAGTAACAACATAATTTAGTATGTGAGGGTGAGAGTGAAGGAAGAACTGGTCCACTCTCTTTTGTTTTTGAAGAAGAGTTAGCCATGAGAATATTGAGAAATGAAAGGGGGGAAAACGAGAACAGGAAAAACATTTTTTGTTTCTGTTCATGAAAGGACCCCATTGGCCAGTAGGTTTGGAAAGCCTAGCTAATGTAATCAACGTTAATGAGTGAAAATAATTTCCAAGTATAAAATTTTTAAACTTCCCCATATATTAAAATGTAAACATATGACTATTTCTTTAAAATTGACATTATAATCTAGATTTATCATGATTTCCTCATGTTGAAGCTAGAATGACATGTTCTAACCCCTAACAAAATATAATATGAGAATAAATTAAAAAAAATTATATAAGTTTCAACATGTCTTGATTTATTTGAGACTTCCCTATAAACATTAGTAGCTATCAACTGAGCCTATATCTTTTTATTTTCCTATTTTGTCCAAATGAAATGTAGTGAATTCCGTGAAAACCGCCTATACCTTTTTATTTTCCTACTCTGTCGAAATGAAATAGAGTGAATTATGTGAAAACCGACTAAAGCAAGTACTTTTACATTATTGCCTTCCATGTAAAGTATTTGTTTTCTTTCATACTCAATCATATGTATTATATTGTTCATTAATTTGTTTTATATTTGTTGTAGATTAACAATCATCATTCTTCATGTCATTGGAAAATAAAGATACAGATTCCAAGAATGACTTAATTCAATTGAGATACTAAGACTATGTAATTCATGGCAGTGGAAAAATAAAGATATTGATTCCAAGAATGCCTTAATTCAATGGAGATACTTGGACTATGTAAATAAGCAAATTGTTATTAAATTTAAATGTTAGGATTATATTCCTTGTTTATGCTTTTCCCTTCTTCTATCTATGTATTTGTCTACCTAATCACATATGCATATTATAACACAAGATTTTTGTTATCTATTAATTGCAAATGATCAATTAACAACAAACTAAACAATCCATGGAAAATTAGTAGATTGAATACGTTGATGCTATTTTGATTTCTTATTTATTTATGTTTATGTTTAGTTTAATATCCATGTCAGGTTCAAGTGATTAATAAGTGAGATATTATCGATGGAATTGAGATGTATCTCTTGATGTATTAGGAGAGGTCGGACATGGGTGATTTTTTATATCTCAAAATAAATTAATTTTTTTTGTCGGCTTTGGACATGGTGATGAAAATAAGATACAAAAGTGCAATAATAATTAATAAAGTAAAGGAATGTGTACTTACTAATTTAGAGTGTGTTGAAATAATAACTTTTAACAGTGAGATGTACATTAGATTGAAGAATTTTATCATTACAAGATTAGATTTAGAATGTGTACTTTTGACATGTGCCTTATTTTTTCTTTCTTTTTATAATATATTTTAAATGAAAACTTATAGAGTGGAGAGGAATAAGACACATGTCAAATAATGAATGAAGTTAATGAGATAAATTATCTCATGGAGTGAGTAAATATTGTATTCTCTTTAATGATTTGTGGTGAAGTTTTATAATTTTCATGTTTATATTGTTGTTTATGATTTAGTGAGAATATTGAAATGGATTACAATGTCACATTTTCTCTTCTTCCATTCAATCTCATGTGAGTAAGAAGTTAGTATAATGCTATTGATCTTAATGTCTCTATTCAAGTCATAAGTGCTTATGTTTTAAAGAAAACATGGTTCATAGGGATTATAATGAATATTTTTCGGGCATAACCCAATACACTGGTAAAGACTTTATGCTACGGAAAAAGCTAATTAAATTACTATATATGGAAAATACTATATATAACCCTATGCTATAAAGAAAAGTGATTTGAGATAAAATAGGGTCATACTTCTCTGGTAATTTTATTGTCAACCTAGATATTTAAAAATACCTAAGGATGGTGATTCTTTAAACTTCATTTTCTACATCTTGCAATTTTAGTGTAAACAAATCAATAAATATCAAATATAAGTTACATAATTCAACAATGTTGTTTATCTCATTCAATTTTATTGTATTGTTGATTATGAATTATTTTATATTTTTTTATTCTACTATTTTGACTTACATAATGCCAAGGCAGAGGAATTCGCGTGATTGGTTATCAAACCTACAACATCACTACAAGGATGTCCAATAATGGTATTGATGAATTTAGACCAGTATGAACGATTATGTAATGGTACGATAAAATATCATATATATATTCCTCAAATGACAATGTCGTCATCCCAATCTCCATGACTTTTCAAGTTTATCACAAGACAACCCATATAGTTATTCCCTATGCTATGACAATCAATAAATCACAAGGTCAATTATTAGAAAGTATGATATTGTATTTACCAAAACCAATGTTCAGTCATTGTCAATTGTACATAGTTATCTCAAGAGTTTAAAGCAAAAAAAGAAATTGAAGATATTAATATATGATAAGGATGATCAACCACTAAAAAGAACAACAAATGTGGTTGATAAATAAGTTTTTCAAAATCTCTAATATTTTACAAGTTATTGTATGTTGTATCCCACCATTTTCTTTTTAACAATTATTTAATATAACATATTCGACACCATCTCATTCGTTAACAATTCTATGTAAACAATAAAATACATAGAAATTATCTTCAATGAGGTAACCTCCGTGCCATTTTTATTTAACAAAACTATGATGTTATTTTTAATTAAATTTATTCAAAATACATTACCATATGTGCAATGTACGGGTATCACAGATATCGTAGTAGTTGAATTGAAATGAATACAACACAAAGAGAAGAATTTGAAGAATGCGCTAAGCCTTCGTTTCCAAATAGCTCTTCTATTAGGTTTCAGTTCTTCATCGCTGGTTCCAAATAGCTTTCATTTCCAAATACAAACCCTATGCCTTCGTTTTAGGAATTTATTCATCGTTGGTTCTTCATCGTTTCTTCATCGCTTCTAACTGAATTTGATTCTTCAGATATTCATCGTTTCTTCAGTATGATTCAAAATTTCTCTTCTCTTTTGTATTTAGGAATTGCTAAAGTGGGAGGATGATTTCCTTCTCTATCAATATGATGGAATAGAGAATGAATTTGCTACTTATTCTACTTTGCATTTAATTTGATACTTTTATATGTTGGATTGTATTTAGGAATTGCTTCTTCTGTTTGTTAAAATGTTACACAATTTTCTTGATGAAACAAGAAAGATGAGAAAGAAAACAAAGAAGGAAAATTAATTCATTCTCATTGATAAAAAAGTGAGCTAATATGACTTATTTATACAAGAGAAAAGAGAGAGAAAAAAGCTTGTAAACCAAACAACTAATACAAACTTTACAAAATAACTACTAACTTCCTAACCACCTATCTTCTAAAATTATATCAAAAATATCTTTAATTGCCCCCCTCAACCTGGAATATATCAAGCATTCCAAGCTTGAAATGATGTTGAACACCACATATACTCTAATACCTCCTCTTACTAGTGAGCAAATCTTCATCTCCCAGTCTTGAAATATGAATGTGAAGCAACAACCACGCTTAACCACCATAGGCAGAAGCGACTTCATCCAAAGCTTAACCATCTACTTGGATAGAAGCTTAACCAACCAAACCAACCATAATGGATGAAATAAAAATAAAATTGGATCTTAATCTTGATCCTAGTATGTTGCTTAAATGATAAAAGGAATCTATTACTATATAAGAAAAAGATGTTCCAAGACACTATTCATTGTCCACATGTCAACTCCTCATGCATTTTTTTCCGCCTAAACACACTCACATCCTAACCGTTGATCTCTGCTCATCCACGTGTCTTTCATCCACAATCCTCCAAACCTTTTCATTATCTCCAACCTTTTCATTTTTTGTGACACCCTAATTTTGAGTCTTTAAAATTATAGTATCAGTCCTGGAAGTCTCGCTTGAGCGAGAGATTCTCGCCTGAGCGAGAAAGGGATCCCCTGGGAGAGCGAAATCCTGGGCTATACTAGAGGATTCTCACCTGAGCGAGAGTTGTCTCGCCTGGGCGAGAAATGGCAATTTGAGGCTGTTGACACTATGAGATTCTCGCTTGAGCGAGAATCCCTCGCTTGAGCGAGAGCGTTAGATCTGAAATTTTAAAAAGGCGGGATTTTCTCGCCTGAGCGAGAATGGGCTCGCTTGAGCGAGAACCCGACGAATGCTCTTTAAAATAGAAACCCCAAACACAATTTAGGGTTAGAACTTTGAAGATAAGAGAGAGAAGAGAGTTTTTCAAGAGCAAAGAGCCTTAGGACTCATCTTAGAGCTTGAGAAGAGGTAAACCTCTTGTTCCTAACTCTTCTTCTTCCTCTCTAACTTGTTTTGGGTATGTTGGATCTATTTTCAAAACATGAGAAACCATGGAAACTCACCCTTTAGAGTTATGGTTCGTTTTATGTTGTTTTTCTCTTGTAAACTCTTGGTTTAGAGTTGATATTTGATGAATGGAAAGGTTTTGTGGGTTATTCATGAAAACCCCAAAAACCCCCAAAATGAGAATATGAGTATAAAGAGAAAGAGATGAAATGTTAGATGTGGATGATGAGTTTGTGCTTTGATGTTGATATATGAGATGAACATGTATGTTTAGATGTTTGGAAACTTGTATTGAAGTAGTTTTGGAAATCTTGAATATATGTGAATTCCATGTATGTTTGATGATGAAATACGAGTTATTTATGTGTTATTTTGAATAAATGACTGAGATTGTTGTTATTGGTGGAAATGAGAAAAGATTCTAAGGTTGGAGGAAATCGCGGAGGAGACTTTTAAAGTTACTCGGAACCGATCCCCAACACTCACCAAGGTAAGGGATAATTGTCTCTAAATCATACTCGCGGATGTGAATGAGGTATGTGAAAGAGGTAATGTGTTTGTAAGAATACTGTTGATACCCTACCCGAAGAGGTGGTGGTTTATTGTTGATACCCTACTCGAAGAGGTAGTGGTTTGAATGTGGATACCCTACCCGAAGTGGTAGCGGTTTGTTATTGTGTCCTACCCAGAGTGGTAGTGGACTGTTATTGTGTCCCACACGGAGTGGTAGCAGACTGTTATTGTGTCCTACCCGGAGTGGTAGTGGACTGTTATTTTGTCCTACCCAGAGTGGTAGCGGACTGTTATTGTGTCCTACCCGGAGTGGTAGTGGATTATTATTGTGTCCTACCCGGAGTGGTAGCGAACTGTTATTGTATCCTACACGGAGTGGTAGTGGACTGTTACTGTGTTCTACCCGGAGTGGTAGCGAACAATTATTGTGTCCTACCGGGAATGGTAGTGATTATTGTGAACTCGACTTGCCCGATGTGGTATGGGGTAATAACTTGACCTGCCCTATGTGGTGTGGGTTAATAACTCGACCTGTCCGATGTGGTATGGGGTAATAACTCGACCTGCCCGATGTGGTATGGGGTAATAACTCGACCTGCCCTATGTGGTATAGGGTAATAACTCGACCTGCCCTATGTGGTATGGGGTAATAACTCGACCTGCCCTATGTGGTATGGGGTAATAACTCGACCTGCCCTATGTGGTATGGGGTAATAACTCGACCTACCCTATGTGGTATGGGGTAATAACTCGACCTGCCCTATGTGGTATGGGGTAATAACTCGACCTGCCCAATGTGGTATGGGGTAATAACTCGACCTGCCCTATGTGGTATGGGGTAATAACTCGACCTGCCCTATGTGGTATGGGGTAATAACTCGACCTGCCCTATGTGGTATGGGGTAATAACTCGACCTGCCCGATGTGATATGGGGTAATAACTCGACCTGCCAGATGTGGTATGGGGTAATAACTCGGCCTGCCCGATGTGGTATGGGAAATGAAATTGATGAATACGATTAAGGGTGAATATGAATGGTGAGAAAGGTGGATGTCACAATGAATGTCATATGCATTCTATAGGATATATATTATGGGATGTATTTTCTATAGGGTGAATATGAATGATGAGAAATGTGAATGTCACAATGAATGTCGTATGCATGCTATAGAGTATATATTATGGGATATATATTCTACAGGGTGAATATGAATGATGAGAAAAAGGAATGTCACACGAGAGTCATATGCATGCTATAGGATATATAGTATGAGATATATATTCTATAGGGTGAATATGAGTGATAAAAGGGAAGATGTTGAGAATGAAAGTAATATACATGCTATAGGATATATATTGTGGGATATATATACTATAGGGTGTATATGATTAATGAGAAGGATGATATTTCGAACGAACGTAATATGCATACTATAGAATATATATTATGGGATATATATGCTATATGATGAATATGAGTAAAGTGGAAAGTAAAGGAAGATGATATGAATGTTTACAATTACGCGTGTGTGTTTACGAATTTTATTAAAGATTAATCGTATTTGAAATGTGGATTATCATGTGATGTTAGTTTTGAACTAATGACTTACTCCCTTTTGTTTTGTGTGTTGTTTATGATAATCCCATTATAGGTAAATGAAGGATTTTGAGGAGGAAGCTCACTTAAGAAGTTTTTGTATTCATTAACTTGATTGTCTTTATTGCTATTTGACATTGTAGTTGATTTGATAACATCATGAGATGAATGTAAATCTGTTTAAGATAATATGGAGAATTGTAGTTATGAACGTTATAACTCTGGAAAATCCATGACGAGTTGTATGCGATAATTGCTAATCGAATGAATTATGTTTTTCCGCAACATAAATTTGTATGATAATATAATAAGGTAAAACGTATTTTCAAAGAGTGTTTCATGATTGTTTTTAAGTAAAGTTATAGATGTATGTAAGAGAGGATGGAAATAAATGAAAAAATTTCAAGGTAGAATTTGGGTCCTTACATTTTTTCTTTATATTTTTCTTTATATTTATCATTTTTTTATATTTTTCTTTACCAACTATGGTCTCTAATGGAACTTCATTGTCGTGATTTTTTTTGTAATGTTATAAAAATCACTTCTTTAAGTGTAGATCTCACTAAGATCTTATAAAAATCACAACTTTGATTTACTTATACGTTGTCATAACTATTAATGTCAAATTTATTTTTCACATATTAATATTCATAATCATATTCTCACTATTGATGTAACACCCTTAATTTAAGTCTTTAAAATTATAATATAAGTCCTGGGATTCTAGCTTGAGCGAGGGATTCTCACCTAGGCGAGAAAGACTCACCTGGGAGAGTGAAATCCTGGGCTATACTGAAGGATTCTCGCCTGAGCGAGAGTTGGCTCGCTTGAGCGAGAGTTGTAAGGACCCAAATTCTACCCTTTAATTTTTTCCTTATTTTATTCATCCTTTATACATTTTCCTACGACTTTTAAATAAACATACCAACAACTTAAGTTAAGTCTCATTCCTTGCTCATACCCATCTCCCACTACCAAAATAACATACACATTCGCATGACAGAAAATCATAATTAATTAATGCATTCCGGTAACTACCGCATACAATTAGCTATGAGATTCCAAAATACCCATAGCTACGAATATCCAAAGTTTGCTACATTGCTTGAGCCAAAACTTGTTACATTGCTTGAGCCAAAGCTTGCTACATCGCTTGAGCCAAAGCTTACTACATCGCTTAAGCCAAAGCTTGCTACATCGCTTGAGCCAAAGCTTGCTACATTACTTGAGCCAAAGTCACTAACCATTCATGGTCGGCTAAAAACGAGTTTTCTTTTCATTAACACTTCATCAATTCATAAACAGTAAATCCACACCATCATTATTACAAACATACCCGTATATGCTCATAATAATTAAGTGATTTACAACTCAATCCATTATCCACAACCAGAAAATCCACGCATTTTCTATCACAATGCATAAGTTAAGACTTATCCTTACCTCGATGATTGTTGGGTTTGGTTCTTGGTAACTTCGCAAGTTCCACCGACACCGCCGCCAACTTTAGGATCTTTCCTCATTCCCACCATATAACACAATGTTAGTCATTTATTCCAAATATCATATAAACAAGTTATATTGCATTATTTAATCATACAAGATATTTAACATATTTTCAATGTTTCTAAACTACTTTCATCATAAGTTTACAACATCTAAAACATACATATTCATCTCATATTTCAACATTAGAAGGCTTAATCATATTCTACCTCTAGCATTTTATCCATTTTCCTCTTTAATCACATCTTCACTTTAGGGTTTTCGGGGTTTTTATGAATCAACCCACAAACCCTTTCCATTCTTGAAATACCAACTCTAAACCAAGAGTTTACAAGATAAAAACAACATAAAATGAACCATAACTCAAAAGGGCGAGTTTCCATGGTTTTGCACATTTTGAGAAGAGATCCAACATACCCAAAATGAATTTCAAAGAGAAGAAGAGAGTTAGAATTTAGAGTTTTACCTCTTCTCAAGCTCTTAGATGAGTATCCAAGCTCCTTGCCCTTGGAACAACTCTCTTCTCTCACCTCTCTTCAATTTCTAGTCCTAAAATGTGTTTGGGTTTTTCATTTAATGCTGTCTCGTCGGGTTCTCGCTTAAGCAAGCCCATTCTCGCTCAAGCGAGAAAATCCCGCCTATTTTAAAACTCAGATCTGACCCTCTCGCCCAGGCGAGGGAAACTCCCGCCCAGGCGAGGCATCTCTCGCTCAAGCGAGGATCCTCTCGCTCAAGCGAGGATCTTACAGCCTCGACACGTCCAAAACATCACTTTTCTCGCCCAGGCTAGCCAGTTCTCGCTCAGGCGAGACCACTCTCGCTCAAGCGAGCCAACTCTCGCTCAGGCGAGAATCCTTCAGTATTTCACCCTCCCAGGTGAGCCTTTCTCTCCCAAGCGAGAATCCCTCGCTCAAGCGAGAATCCCAAGACTGATACTATAAATTTAAAGACATAAATTTAGGGTGTTACAATCCTCCCCCTGTTACAAGAATTTTCGTCTCGGAAAATTAAACATACCATGATTCGAACAGATGAGGGTAATCCTCTCTCATATCGCGTTCCACCTCCTAAGTAGCATCACCTTCGTCTACTTGGCTCCACAATACTTTCACCAAAGGAATCTCTTGGCCTTTTAGTGTCTTGACACTAGTATCCATGATCCTCATGGGGAACGTCGAAAAAGTCAAGTTATCCTTCAACTCTATCTGATCAGACTCAACCACATGAGATGGATCCCCAACATATTTCCTCAACTGAGACACATGAAACACATTGTTGAGATTCGACAACAACGGAGGCAAAGCAATCCGATATGCTACCGGCCCAATCCTCTTCAATACTTGATACGACCCAATAAATCGCAGAGTCGGTTTACGAGATTTCAATACTCTACCAATCCCGAAAGTTGGGACTACTCTCATGAAAATATGATCTCCCTCGTTAAACTGAAGAGGATTCCGCCTCTTATCGTTATAGCTTTTCTTCCGGATCTTCTTGATATTTTCCGTCGTCTCTTGGACCAGCTCAGTGCCCAATATCAAGTTCTCCCCAGTTTCCAACCAACTCACTGGAGTTCGGCACTTCCTACCATATAACGCCTCATAAGGTGCCATTCCAATACTCGAATGGAAACTATTGTTATAGGTAAATTCAATCAAAGGCAACATGTCATCCCAACTCTCCGGTTGTTCCAAGACACAAGCGCTCAAAAGATCCTCCAATGACTGTATTGTTCTTTCCGATTGACCGTCCGTTTGGGGATGATAAGCTGAACTCAACTTCAACTTAGTTCCCAATGCAGCCTGCAAACTAGTCCAAAAGTTGGAAGTAAAACGAGGGTCCCTATATGATACAATGCTCGACGGTATCCCATGCAAGCAAACTATTTCTCGGATATACAGTTCCGCCAATCGCTCCAAAGAGTACTTCATGTTCATAGGTAGTAAGTGTGCAGATTTAGTTAACCGATCCACTATCACCCATATCGAATCGTACCCTTTCTGTGTCTTCGGAAAACCCGATAGGAAATCCATGGAAATACTATCTCACTTCCAAACGGGAATTTCTAGGGTTTGTAGTTCTCCTACTGCCCGCTGATGCTCAATCTTGGCTTTTTGACAGACAAGACAACTCGAGACATACATAGCTACATCCCCTTTCAACCCAGACCACCAAAACAACTTTTTCAAATCTTGGTACATCTTTGTAGTCCCCGGGTGAAAACTCGTTTTACTTTTGTGTGACTCCTCTAAAATACTCTTTCGCAATTCCACATCACGAGGCACACACACTCTCCCTTTGTAATGCAACAGTCCACTAGGGTCTGATGCGAAATCAGTTTCCTTACCACTTAGCATCAAATCCCGTTTAGCCATTAGCTCACTATCCTCAACTTGCATTACCCGGATTTGATCGAATAGTTCATTTGTGACTTTAAGCATTCCTAAAATCATACTATGAGGCTTTATCTTAACTTCCAAGTTCATATCCCTGAACTCCTCAATCAGCTTTCCCTCCCTAACCATCAAAGCCGACATGTGTAAAGACTTCCGACTTAGGGCATCGGCCACCACATTGGCCTTTTCCGGATGATACTGCAACCCAAAATCGTAATCCTTAAGAAACTCCATCCACCTCCTTTGCCTCACATTCAGTTCCTTCTGATCAAAGAGATATTTCAAACTCTTGTGGTCGCTGTACACCTCAAATCTTACACTATACAGATGGTGTCTCCAGATTTTCAATGCAAAGACGACGGCGACTAATTCTAAATCATGCGTAGGGTAGTTTTGCTCATGTGTTCTCAACTGTCGGGAAGCATAGGCAACAACCTTCCCCTCTTGCATCAGTATGCAACCTAAGCCTTGCTTAGAAGCATCGCAATACACAATGAAATCACGATCTTTATTGGGAAGAACCAACACTGGTGTCGTAGTCAACCTCCGCTTTAATTCTTGAAAACTCTCTTCACAACGAATCATCCACACATAAGGTTCTCCTTTCCTAGTGAGTTTAGTTAGAGGAAATGCCAACTTAGAAAACCCCTCTATGAAATTTCTGTAGTAACCAGCTAAACCCAGAAAACTTATGATCTCAGTAACAGACTTGGGCACCGCCCACTCCATCACGACTTCGACCTTGGAAGGGTCTACTGCCACTCCTTCCCGGGATATCACATGTCCAAGGAAGTTCACTGATTCCAACCAGAAATCACATTTTGACAGCTTCGCATACAACCAGTTCTTACTAAGGAGTTCTAGAACAATCCTCAGGTGCTCAGCATGTTCCTCTCGGCTTTTGGAGTAAACCAGAATGTCATCAATAAATACCACTACAAATGAATCCAAATATGGATGAAAAATCCAATTCATGTAGTCGGTAAATATTGTTGAGGCATTCATTACACCAAAAGGCATAACCAAATATTCAAAATGTCCATACCTTGTCCTAAAAGCAGTTTTAGGAATATCTTCCCACTTCACACGAAGTTGGTGGTAACCTGACCGAAGATCAATCTTTGAGAACACTACTTCCCCTCTCAACTGATCCATCAAGTCATCAATCCGAGGCAACATATACTTGTTCTTAATAGTAACCCTATTCAACTATTTGTAGTCGGTACATAACCGCATACTACCATCTTTCTTCTTAACCAACAAAATAGGCGCACCCCACGGCGAGACACTAGGACAAATAAACTTCTTTGGCAGCAAGTCCTCAACCTACTTTTTCAACTCAGCTAACTCTAACAGTGCCATCCTATAAGGAGCTATAGAGATGGGTCCCGTTCCAGGTACCAAATCAATAGAGAATTCCACTTCTCTCACTAGAGGCAATTCCGGAATTTCACCAGGAAAAACCTCAAGAAACTCACGAACTATCGGAATGTGCTCCACTTTGGGTTTCTCCATACCCTCCAGGGATGCCAACAACATAAACACAGCTCCTCCCTCCTTACAGGAAGTACTAACTTCCTTTGCCGATAATGGCTTCATATAATTAACCTCATCAGAAATCCCATCTGGATTCCCGAATACCACGGTCTTATCAGCACAATTAAGTACCACATGATTTACCGACAACCAGTCCATCCCCAGAATTAGATCTAGCTGGGATAGTGGTAAGAAGATTAAATCCACGGTAAATGTTCTAACGTTTACCACTACCGTACATCGAGACACAACTGTCGACACCACCACAGGCACATTAGTTGGGGTGGATACGACCAAGTCGAAAGGCAACGACTCAACTTGCAGTTTCAGTTTATCCACGCATTCAATAGATACAAAGAAGTGTGCCGCTCCCGAATCAAACAACACGAAAAGAGGAATACCTGCCACCATGCAATTACCTTTAATCATACCATCTACACCCGATGCCTCTGCACCACTCGTGGTGAACACTGTTCTAGTGGATCGAGGTCGCTCAGCCCTCACAACATTCACACTCTGTTGTAGCTTAGGACAATATCTCCTGACATGCCCAACCCCCTTGCAGTGAAAACAGGTGAGTGTAGTTCCAGGGAAAAGTCACCGGCATGAGTTCGGCCACATTTGCCGCCTAAAGATGGAGAGTTCAACCGTGACCCTTCGGCATTGACATGAGTCCTCAGCCCATGTGAAGTGTAACCCCGATTACCCATAGGAGGAGAGTAAGGCTTCCGTTCCTCTTGAAACGCCTTTCCCTTCCCTTTTCCATGTGAGAAGTTCCGTTGAGGCCCAAAGTGTTTGGGAGGGATCGCCTTAGATGCCGCCGCTTCATCGACTGCCAAATAATCCTCATACATCCTACACTTGTTCACTAAGGTAGGGAAGTCAACAATCTCTTGGTGCCCAAACATACTTTACAACTTGGGCTTCAAACCCGATTCGAACTTGACACACTTGGACCTTCCGTCCACTTCCAACTCGGCATAGGGGCAA
Source organism: Lupinus albus (assembly GCA_009771035.1). NCBI lineage: Eukaryota > Viridiplantae > Streptophyta > Magnoliopsida > Fabales > Fabaceae > Lupinus > Lupinus albus. The sequence goes on along the minus strand of CM020019.1, from coordinate 11,157,319 downwards.
AACTGGGCCAATTCTTCAAACTTGGCCGCGTAGTCCCCCACCGACATGTTCCCTTGCTCCAATTTCAGAAACTCCATCTCTTTCTTCCTTTTCAAGTCAGCAGGAAAATACTTGTTAAAGAATTTCTCCTTGAATGTACTCCAGGAAATCAGTCGTCCTTCAGCTTCCATTTGGCGTCGAGTGAATTCCCACCAGTTCTCGGCCTCCGTGACTAATATATAAGTGGCATACACCAACTTCTAAGCCTCCGTACAGTTCATGGCTCTGAAGATCCGCTCCACCCCTTGGATCCACTCATTGGCAGCATCAGGAGCAAATACCTCGTGGAACTGTCTGGGGTTCCTCTTGCAAAACTCATCTAAACCCCGGTATTCTGCCGGTCTAGGAGGAACTAGTGGGTGTGAGCTCGGGCTTGGTGCCGGATTCTGGTTCAGGTTATGCAAGTTCTCGTTGACCTGCTGCAATGTCGTCACTATCTAAGCCAATAAATCGTTCGGGACGTTCTGATTTGCCCTTCTTCCTCTTCCTTTTCCTCTTCCTGCCATGAGTACTTGTACTTACTTACTTCTCAGTAATTGAATTTGTATAAACACAATCCACATAACCACTTAACAATTAATACAATCAAACAATTTCAACACATAACGATTACAAAGAAGCATGCAAGGCCATATCCTAGGCCATAGGATTAACTATGCTCTGATACCATATTGTAAGGACCCAAATTCTACCGTTTAAATTTTTTCCTTATTTTATTCATCCTTTATACATTTTCCTACGACTTTTAAATAAACATACCAACACCTTAAGTTAAGTCTCATTTCCTTGCTCATACCCATCTCCCACTACCAAAATAACATACACATTCGCATTACAGAAAATCATAATTCATTCATGCATTCTGGTAACTACCACATACAATTAGCTATGAGATTCCAAAATACCCATAGTTACGAATATCCAGGGTTACAAATATTCATGTAACAAATACAATTAGTCATATTACAAAAGAATGAATATAAGAACTTCAAAAATTTAAAAGCCTCTAAGCTCCTAATCAAACGTCCTTACATCTTCCACCTACCTGCAATGGGATTAACATTGATCATGCACAGAAAACACAAATGAGTAAGTCGTTAACGAAATAAATGTCAATGTAGTTAATCCACATTTTAATAAGATTAAGTAACAATATAAAGTTAAATACACTTAAAACCATTTCCATTATTTATACTTTTGAAAATCATGCTACATAACTTGAGCCAAAGTATGCTATATTACTTGATCCAAAGCCGCTACACCCCTTGAGGTTAGCTAAAACTGATTTCTCTTTTCTTTTGAAAATGTGCTACATAACTTGAGCCAAAGTTTGCTACATTGCTTGAGCCAAAGCTTGCTACATCGCTTGAGCCAAAGCTTGCTACATCGCTTGAGCCAAAGCTTGCTACATCGCTTGAGCCAAAGTTGCTACATTACTTGAGCCAAAGTCGCTAACCATTCATGGTCGGCTAAAAACGAGTTTTCTTTTCATTAACACTTCATCAATTAATGAACAGTAAATCTATACCATCATTATTACAAACATACCCGTATATGCTTATAATAATTAAGTGATTTACAACTCAATCCATTACCCACAAACATAAAATCCACGCATTCTTTCACAATGCATAAGTTAAGACTTATCTTTACCTCGGTGAGTGTTGGGTTTGGTTTTTGGTAAATTCGCAAGTTCCACCGACACCGCGCCAACTTTAGAATCATTCCTCATTCCCACCATATAACACAATATTAGTCATTTATTCCAAATATCATATACACAACTTATATTGCATTATTTAATCATACAAGATATTTAACATATTTTCAATGTTTCTAAACTACTTTCATCATAAGTTTACAACATCTAAAACATACATATTCATCTCATATTTCAACATTAGAAGGCTTAATCATCTTCTACCTCTAGCATTTTATCAATTTTCCTCTTTAATCACATCTTCACTTCAGGGTTTTTGGGGTTTTCATGAATCAACCCACAAACCCTTTCCATTCTTGAAATACCAACTCTAAACCAAGAGTTTACAAGATAAAAACAACATAAAACGAACCATAACTCAAAAGGGCGAGTTTCCATGGTTTTACACATTTTGAGAAGAGATCCAACATACCCAAAATGAATTTCAAAGAGAAGAAGAGAGTTAGAATCAAGAGTTTTACCTCTTCTCAAGCTCTTAGATGAGTATCCAAGCTCCTTGCCCTTGGAACAACTCTCTTCTCTCACCTCTCTTCAATTTCTAATCCTAAAATGTGTTTGGGGTTTTTCATTTAATGTTGTCTCGTCGGGTTCTCGCTTAAGTGAGCCCATTCTCGCTCAAGCGAGAAAATCCCACCTATTTTAAAAACTCAGATCTGACCCTCTCGCCCAGGCGAGGGAAATTCTCGCCCAAGCGAGGCATCTCTCGCTCAAGCGAGGATCCTCTCGATAGTGATGTTTTGGACCTGTCGAGAGGATCCTCGCTTGAGCGAGAGATGCCTCGCCAAGGCGAGAATTCCCTCCCCTGGGCGAGAGAGTCAGATTTGAGTTTTTAAAAGAGGCGGGATTTTCTCGCTTGAGCGAGAATGGGCTTGCTTAAGCAAGAACCCGACGAGTTGCATTAAATGAAAAACCCCCGAACACATTTTAGGGTTAAGAATTGAAGAGAGGTGAGAGAAGAGAGCTTTTCCAAGGGCAAGGAACTTTGATTCTCATCTAAGAGCTTGAGAAGAGGTAAAACTCTTGATCCTAACTCTCTTCTTCCTTTTGAAACTCATTTTGGGTATGTTGGATCTCTTCTCAAAATGTGAGAGACCATGGAAGCTCACCCTTTTGAGTTATGGTTCGTTTTATATTGTTTTTCTCTTGTAAACTATTGGTTTAGAGTTAGTATTTCAAGAATTGAAAGGGTTTGTGGGTTGATTCATGAAAACACCAAAACCCTAAAGTGAAAATGTGGTTAAAGAGGAAAATGGGTAAAATGCTAGAGGTATAAGATGAGTACTCATTCTAATGTTGAAATATGAGATGAATATGTATGTTTTAGATGGTTGTAAACTTATGATGAAAGTAGTTTAGAAACATTGAAAATATGATGAATATCTTTTATGGTTAAATAGTGCAATATAAGTTGTTTATGTGATATTTGGAATAAATGACTAACATTGTGTTATTTGGTGGGAATGAGGAAAGATCCTAAAGTTGGAGGCGGTGTCGGTGGAACTTGCGAAGTTGCCAAGAACCAAACCCAACACTCACCGAGGTAAGGATAAGTCTTAACTTATGCATTGTGATAGAATATGCGTGGATTTTATGGTTGTGGATAATGAATTGAGTTGTGAACCACTTAATTATTATAAGCATATGTGGGTATGTTTGTAATAATGATGGTGTTGATTTACTGTTTATGAATTGATGGAGTGTCAATGAAAAGAAAACTCGTTTTTAGTCGACCATGACTAGTTAGCGTCCTTGGCTCAAGTAATGTAGCAAGCTTTGGCTCAAGTGATGGGGCAAGCTTTGGCTCAAGCGATGTAGCAAGATTTGGCTCAAGCGATATAACAAGCTTTGGCTCAAGCTATGTAGTAAGCTTTGGCTCAAGCGATGTAGCAAGCTTTGGCTCAAGCGATGTAGCAAGCTTTGGCTCAAGCGATGTAGCAAGCTTTGGCTCAAGCGATGTAGCAAGCTATGGCTCAAGCGATATAGCAAACTTTGGCTCAAGTTATGTAGCATGGTTTTCAGAAGTATAATCGATGAAAATGGTTTTAAGTATATTTGATTTTAAATTGTTTACTTAACCTTATTAAAATGTGGATTAATGTATATTGACAATTATTACGTTAACGACTTACTCTTTTGTGTTTTCTGTGTATGGTCAATGTTAATCCCATTGCAGGTAGGTGGGAGAAGAAATGATGTTTTGATTAGGAGCTTAGAGGCATTCGTTCCTCCTGTCTATTCTTTTTGTAATCTAATTGATTGTACGCTGAACTGAATATTTATAACTATGAGTATGATTTTTGTGCATGGTAGTAACCATGGATAACGGTAACTCTGGATATTTGTAGCTCTGGGTGTTTTGGAAACCCATGGCTAGTTGTATGCGGTAGTTACTGAGTTGCATTAATATGAATTATGTTTTTCTGTTAAATGAATGTGTATGTCGTTATTGGTTTATGGATTGAGTGTGAAAGGGAGATTGAGATTTTAAAATAAGATTATTCAATTGGTAAGGGTAATTTACAGGAAAATGCATGAAACTGGATTAAAATAAGGAAAAAATTTCAAGGGTAGAATTTGGATCCTTACAATATGGTATCAGAGCGTAGTTAATTTTGCGGCTTAGGATATGGCCTTGCATGCTTCTTTATAACCTTTATGTGCAGATATTGCTTGATTTTTGCTAATTGTTATGTGGTTATGTGACGGAGGCCGAGAACTGGTGGGAATTTACTCGGCGCCAAATGGAAGCGGAAGGACAACTGATCTCCTGAAGTACATTTAAGGAGAAATTCCTTCACAAGTACTTCCCTGCTGACTTGATGAGGAAGAAAAAGATGGAGTTTTTGAAGCTGGAGCAGGGGAACATGTCGCTGGGGGACTATGCGACCAAGTTTGAAGAATTGGCCCAATTTTGTCCTTACTCCGAATTGGAAGTGGACAGAAGGTCCAAGTGCGTCAATTTCGAATCGGGTTTGAAGCCCAAGTTGAAAAGCATGTCTGGGCACCAACAGATTGCTGATTTCCCTACCTTAGTGAACAAGTGTAGGGTGTATGAGGATGACTTGGCAGCCGATGAAGCGGCGGCATCTAAGGTGATTCCTCCCAAACACTTTGAGCCTCAACGAAACTTCTCGCACGAAAAAGGGAAGGGCAAGGCATTTCAAGAGGAACGAAAGCCTTACTCTCCTCTGACGGGTAGTCGGGGTTATACTTTGCATGGGCCGATGACTCATGTCAATGCCGGAGGGTCACAGTTGAACTCTCCATCTTTGTGCGGCAAATGTGGTCGGACTCACGTCGGTGACGCATGCCCCGGAATGGCAATTACCTGCTTTCACTGCAAGGAGGTTGGGCATGTCAGAAGATATTGTCCTAAGTTACAGCAGAGTATGAATGCTGTGAGGGCCGAGCGACCTCGATCCAATGGCAGAGTGTTCACCATGAGTGGTGCAGCGGCATCGGGTGTAGATGGACTGATAAAAGGTAATTGCATGGTGGCAGGTATTCCTCTTTTTGTGTTATTTGATTCGGGAGCGACACACTCCTTCGTATCTATTGAATGCGTGGATAGACTGAATTTGAAAACTGAGTCATTGCCTTTCGACTTGGTCATATAAACCCTAACTGATGTGCATGTGGTGGTGTCGACAGTTGTGTCTCGATGTCCGGTAGTGGTAAACGGTAGGGCTTTTACCGTGGATTTAATCTACTTACCACTATCCCAGTTAGATCTGATTCTGGGGATGGACTGGTTGTCGGCGAATCATGTGTTACTTAATTGTGCTGATAAGACCGTGGTATTCGGAAATCCAGATGAGATTTCGAATGAGGTTAGTTATATGAAGCCGTTGTCGGTAAAGGAAGTCAGGACTTCCTGTAAGGAGGGAGGAGCCGTGTTCATGTTGTTGGCATCCCTGGAGGGTATTGAGAAACCCAAAGTTGAGGACATTCTGTTAGTTCATGAGTTTCCTAAGGTATTTCCTGGTGATATTCCGGAATTCTCTATTGATTTGGTACCTGGAACGGGACCCATCTCTATAGCTCCTTATAGGATGGCACCGTTAGAGTTGGCTGAGTTGAAAAAGCAGGTTGAGGACTTGTTGGCAAAGAAGTTTATTCGGCCTAGTGTCTCGTTGTGGGGTGCACTTGTTTTGTTAGTTAAGAAGAAAGATGGTAGTATGCGGTTGTGTACCGACTACCAACAGTTGAACAAGGTTACTATTAAGAACAAGTATCTGTTGCCTCGGATTGATGACTTGATGGATCAGTTGAGAGGAGCGGTAGTGTTTTCAAAGATTGATCTTCGGTCAGGTTACCACCAACTCCGTGTGAAGTCGGAAGACATTCCTAAAACTGCTTTTAGGACAAGGTATGGACATTTTGAGTATTTGGTTATGCCTTTTGGTGTAATGAATGCCCCATCAATATTTACCGACTACATGAATCAGATTTTCCATCCTTATTTGGATTCATTTATAGTGGTATTTATTGATGACATTCTGGTTTACTCCAAAATTCGTGAGGAACATTTTGAACACCTGAGGATTGTTCTAGAACTTCTTAGTAAGAATCGGTTGTATGTGAAGCTGTCCAAATGTGACTTCTGATTGGAATCGGAAAACTTTCTAGGACATGTAATATCCAAGGAAGGAGTAGCAGTATACCCTTCTAAGGTAGAAGCGGTTATGGAATGGGCAGTACCCAAGTCAGTCACTAAGATCAGGAGTTTTCTGGGTTTGGCGGGTTACTACAGAAAGTTTATAGAAGGGTTTTCCAAATTGGCATTGCCTCTGACTAAGCTTACCAGGAAAGGAGAACCATATGTGTGGACAATCCGTTGTGAAGAAAGCTTTCAAGAGTTGAAACGAAGGTTGAATACGACACCAGTGTTGGTTCTTCCTTGTACTGATCGGAATTTCAGTGTTTATTGTGATGCTTCTAAGCAAGGTTTGGGTTGTGTTGTGATGCAAGAAGGGAAAGTTGTTGCATATGCTTCTCGACAGTTAAGAACGCATGAGCAGAACTACCCTACGCATGATTTAGAATTGGCTATAGTGGTCTTTGCTTTGAAAATATGGAAACACCATTTGTATGGCGTAAGATTCGAGGTGTACAGCAACCACAAGAGTCTGAAATATTTGTTTGATCAAAGGGAACTGAATATGAGACAGAGGAGCTGGATGGAGTTTCTGAAGGACAACGATTTTGGACTGCAGTACCATCCAGGAAAGGCCAATGTAGTGGCCGATGCACTCAGTTGGAAGTCTTTACACATGTCGGCTTTGATGGTTAGAGAGGGAAAAATGATTAAGGAGTTCAGGGATATGAACTTGGAAGTTCAGATAAGGCCTCATAGTATGATGATAGGAATGCTGAAGGTCACCAATGAACTGTTTGATCATATACGGGTAATGCAAGTTGAGGATATCGAACTAATGGCAAACAAGATTTGATGCTAAGTGGCAAGGAAACTGATTTCGCCTCGGACCCTAGTGGAATGTAGCGTTACAAAGGGAGAGTTTGTGTGCCTCGTGATGAGACATTACGGAAGAGTATTTTAGAGGAGTCCCATAAGAGCAAGATGAGTTTTCACCCGAGAACTACAAAGATGTACCAAGACTTGAAAAAGTTGTTTTGGTGGTCTGGATTGAAAAAGGATGTGGCCTTGTATGTCTTGAGTTGTCTTGTCTGTCAGAAAGCCAATATTGAGCATCAGCGGCCAGCAGGAGAACTACAATCCCTAGAAATTCCCGTTTGGAGGTGGGATAGTATTTTCATGGATTTCGTATCGGGCTTTCCAAGGACTCAGAAAGGGTATGATTCGATATGGGTGATAGTGGATCGATTAACTAAGTCTGCACACTTTCTGCCTATGAACATGAGGTATTCTTTGGAGCGATTGACAGAACTGTATATCCGGGAAATAGTTCGTTTGCATGGGATACCGTCGAGCATTATATCGGATAGGGATCCCCGTTTCACTTCGAAATTTTGGACTAGTTTGCAATTCACTTTTGGAACTAAGTTGAAGTTGAGTTCGGCTTATCATCCACAAACGGACGGTCAATCGGAAAGAACTATACAGTCATTGGAGGATCTTTTGAGGGCTTGTGTCTTGGTACAACGGGGGAGTTAGGATTACATGTTGCTTTTGATTGAATTTACCTACAAAAATAGCTTCCATTCGAGTATTGAAATGGCACCCTATGAGGCATTGTATGGTAGGAAATGTCGAACTCTAGTGAGTTGGTTTGAAACTGGGGAGAATTTGATATTGGGACCCGAGCTGGTCCAAGAGACGACGGAAAATATCAAGAAGATCCGGGAGAATATGAGAATCGCCCAAAGTCGGCAGAAAAGCTATTACGATAAGAGGCGAAAACCCGTCGAGTTTAACGAGGGAGATCATGTTTTCATGAGAGTAGTCCCGACTACCGGGATTGGTGGAGTGTTGAAGTCTCGTAAGCTGACTCCGTGATTTATTGGGTCGTACTAAGTATTGAAGAGGATTGGGCAGGTAGCATATCGAATTGATTTACCTCCGTTGTTGTCGAATCTCCACAATGTGTTTCATGTGTCTTAGTTGAGGAAATATGTTGGGGATCCATCTCATGTGGTTGAGTCTGATCAGATAGAGTTGAAGGATAACTTGAATTTTACGACGTTGCCCGTGAGAATCATGGATACCAGTGTCCAAAGGCTAAGAGACAAAAAGATTTCCTTGGTGAAAGTACTGTGGAGCCAAGTAGACGAAGGGGATTCCATGGTTTTGTTGTAGGTTTGTGAACTAATTTTCGCTTAGTTAATCAGTTCTCTATCACATAATCGCTTAGTTTATGTGAATCTGTAAATGCTCTATGTTCATGTTGATTTCACTTAGTTTGAAGCTTAATCATTAGAGTTATGAACAGATTAGGAATTCAATGTTTAGAATCTGAAATTAATGCTTTGATTAGTGTGATTTTGTTAACTGTTTGTTGCTTATGCCAATTTCGCTTAATTAGAGGTTTAGAAATTTAACTGTGAGTTGATCATCGCTTCGTTAATCGACTCTCAACAAAGGAAAACTGAGAATCTGATTTTGATATATAGAAACCGATGATTGAGTTGTGAACAAGGAAACCAAAGGGGTTTAGCCTCTTTACTATTCTTTTTTCTGTTTGTGTTCTGTTTTAGCTTTAGTTTCATAGCATAACAACCACCAAACACCCCCGTGTGTGTGTGCATGTAAGGTGTTTGAACCAATGTGTGAAAGATAATCTTTGGGAAACGACCTAGGAGTCACTTTCTAGTACTATACTTAATTGTTTTATTATTTACATTAGGTACGACCTCGATCACTAGTAATCTCTTATGTGTGCATAAATCTGAATTTGATGATGAACCTGGATAGTTTGATTGCGTACACAGATAGAAACTCTAAAAGTCTTAGTTGTGTAGATGCTTTTGTTGAGTGACTACCTTGTTTCTATGTGGTGCATGCAATGTTGGGAATGTTAAGGTAAATTTTGAGCAAATAGTGGTTATGTTTCATGAGTGGAAGGAATTGATGCTATTTCCATGAGTGGAGGTTGAACTAGCTATTGCATGTTGGATGTTGAATGATGAATTGTGGTAGAGGAGGGGTAAGGAGTTCCCCGATCCCTTGGTTTCGGAGGTGTTATTGTGATTTTCATCGTATGTGATGATCGTCTTGAGCGATTGTTAGCTTGATAGGTCAGAGAGACCTATGGTTCTTGATGAATGCTGGGGAATCTTTGTTCTAGTTATGGTTTCGTTCTCTTAGTTGTTCGAGTTGTTTGAGATTGGGATCTTAATATTTGGACCTTGATGAATTAGTCCATGAATTGGTTTTGTGATATCACGGTTTAGTGGTGTGTGCCCTTGGTGGTTGTTTAAGTAATCTTAATAGATTAGAGGATCGAGTATGAATGTGGTTGAGTTTATCTTATACTTAGTGTCGAGGCGATGATAGAATCTTCCTGAGAGTAACCTAATAAAATTTCGGGGACGAAATTTCTTTTAGGGGGAAAGGATTGTGACACCCTAATTTTAATTGCCTTTGTATAGTGAAATTCTGTGGTATATAGGGTGATTCTCACTTGGGCGAGAGGGCCTCGCCCAAGCGAGAGGGCCTCGCCCAAGCGAGAGGCCCAATATCTGCTCCCAGGATTTCCTGGGATTCTCGCCTGGGCGAGATTTGGCTCGCTTGAGCGAGAGATGTAAGGACCCGAATTCTACCATTGAAAATTTTTCACTTATTTTAATACTTTCTACATTGATTTTCTCACATTCCTTCATACAAATCTTTAGTCTTTTAAACACCCATTACGTTAATCGTCTCATAAAACTAAACATGCAATTTCAGTTCATACAGTGACTACTCCCATTTACAGAAAAACAAAATTCGCATGTATACCATAATGGAGTCATCATATGTCAAGTCGAGTGTTTACAAAATTTAATGTATCATTAGTAACAGTCAAAGTCATCAAATATTTAGGTAATGCATAAGCATGTAGAATCATAGAGTTTAATCATCAAAATCTCTAAAACTCTAAGTCAAGCATCTCTAATCATCCATGTACCTACCATGGGATTAACATTGACAATACACGAAGAAAACACGAAGGAGTAAGTCGTTAACTCAATAAATGTCAATATAAGTTAATCCACATTTCAATAAGGTTAAGTAAGTAGTTTAAAAATCATATAACTTAAAAACGATATAACCATTTATATCTTTGAAAAAACATGCTTTATAACTTGAGCCAAAGTTTGCTACATCGCTTGAGCCAAAGCCGCTACACCACTTAAAGGTAGCTAAAAACAGATTTCCCTTTTCTTTTTGAAAACATGCTACATAACTTGAGCCAAAGTTTGCTACATCGCTTGAGCCAAAACTTGCTACATCGCTTAAGCCAAAACTTGCTACATCGCTTGAGTAAAAGCTTGCTACATCGCTTGAGAAAAAGCTTGCTACATCGCTTGAGCCAAAGCCGCTACACCACTTAAAGGTAGCTAAAAACAGATTTCCTTTTTTTTTTGAAAACATGCTACATAACTTGAGCCAAAGTTTGCTACCTCGCTTGAGCCAAAGCTTGCTACATCGCTTGAGCCAAAGCTTCTACACCACTTGAGCCAATGCTTGCTACATCGCTTGAGCCAAAGCTTGCTACATCGCTTGAGCCAAAGCTTGCTACATCGCTTGAGCCAAAGCTTGCTACATCGCTTGAGTCAAAGCTTGCTACATCGCTTGAGCCAAAGCTTGCTACATCGCTTGAGTCAAATCTTGCTACATCGCTTGAGCCAAAGCTTTCTACATCGCTTGAGCCAAAGCTTGCTACATCGCTAGAGCCAAAGCTTGCTACATTGCTTGAGCCAAAGTCGCTAACCAATCATGGTCGGCTAAAAACGAGTTTTCTTTTTGTAACACCCTAAATTTAAATCTTTAAAATTATAGTATCAGTCCTAGGATTCTCGCTTGAGCGAGAGATTCTCGCCTGAGCGAGAAAGGCTCACCTGGGAGGGTGAAATACTGGACTATACTGGAGGATTCTCGCCTGAGCGAAGTTTGTCTCGCCTGGGCAAGAAATGGCATTTTGGGGCTGTTGAGACTATGAGATTCTCGTTTGAGCGAGAATCCCTCGCTTGAGCGAGAGGGTCAGATCTGAGTTTTTAAAATGGGCGGTATTTTCTCGCTTGAGCGAGAAAAAGCTCGCTTAAGCGAGAACCCAACGAGACATCATTTAATGAGAAACCCCAAACACATTTTAGGGTTAAGAATTTAAGGGAGGTGAGAGAAGAAAGCTTTTCCAAGGGCAAGGAGCATTGATACTCATCCAAGAGCTTAAGAAGAGGTAAAACTCTTGATTCTAACTCTCTCCTTCTCTTTAAAACTCATTTTGGTATGTTGGATCTCTTCTCAAAATGTGGGAAACCATGGAAACTCATTCTTTTGAGTTATGGTTCGTTTTATGTGGTTTTTCTCTCGTAAACTCTTGGTTTAGAATAGTATTTCGAAAATGGAAAGAATTGGTGGGTTGAGTCATAAAAACCCCAAAACCCTAAAATGAAAATGTGGTGAAAGGAGAAAATGAGTAAAATGTTGGAGGTAGAAGATGAGTATGTAGGTTTTAATGTTTAGAAACTTGTAATGAAAATGGTTTTGGGGAAACATTGAAAATAAGTGAATATCGTATGTATTTATGAATGTTATATGAATCATAGGGATATTATTGTGGATAGATTACTGACTTTTATTATATTGTTGGGATGATGAAAGATCCTAAGGTTGGAGACGGTTCGGAAGGAACTAGTAAAGTTAACAAGAACCCTACCCGACATTCACCAAGGTAAGGGATAAGTACATTCATTTTATTTAAGATGATGTAACTATGTTATGCTTATAAAATGATATGGTTGTGATATACTGCTAAATGAATCACCTTTGTGGTGTAAGTGTTACTCGTGGTGGTAATGGATCACCTTTGTGGTGTAAGTGTTACCCGTAGTGGTAATGGATCACCTTCGTGGTGTAAGTGTTACCCGTAGTGGTAATGGATCACCTTTGTGGTGTAAGGGTTACCCGTAGTGGTAATGGATCACCTTTGAGGTGCGGAACTGCCAGTTATGGCAAAGGATCACTTTTGTGAGTAGACTTACCCTTTGTGGTATTGTATTATTCGTGTGGTGTACACCGATTGAATATGGATAAAAGATGAAAAGTATAGCTATGCACATTATAGAACTTGTATATTATGGGATGTATATGTACTATAAGGTGAATATGGATAAAGATGAAAAATATAGATATGCACATTATAGAACATGTATATTATGGGATATATATGTATTATAAGGTGAATATGGATAAAGAGGAAAAGTATAAATATGCACATTATAGAACATGTATATTATGGGATATATATGTATTATAAGGTGAATATGGATAAAGAGGAAAAGTATAGATATGCATACTATAGAACATGTATATTATGGGATATATATGGACTATAAGATGAATATGGACATTATGGAAACAAGGGATGAAGGTTATGAATGGATATGTTTATGTAATCAAGAATTATGTCTTATCTTCAATATTAAATTGTGTTTTAAAATGTGGATTATCATATGACGATCACTCTTAAATTAATGACTTACTCCCTTGTATGTTTCGTGTATCTGTTATCGATAATCACATTGCAGGTGACGGATGTGTTGAGGATACTCGGTTCGACGCCTAGGAGCTTGAATCTAGACTTTCTCTATTTTGCTTTTTGGATTGTAAATAATTATTTGATATTTGGATATTTGTAACTCTTGATTGTTATAACTCTGGATATTAGTAGCTATGAATATTTTGGGAATTCTATAGCTAGTTGTATGCGTGGGTTACCAGGAATGATTTATATGAATTATGATTTTTCTGTCAAGAGTCTGACCAAAACTGAGTAATTAGGAGAATGTCCTTAGATTTATTAATTTGAGATAATAAGGAAATGCATGTAAAAGGAATAGAATAAGGATAAATTTTCAAGGATAGAATTCTGGTCCTTACAATATGGTATCAAAGCATAGTTAACCCTGCGGCCTAGGATATGGCCTTACAATGCTTCTTTAATTAACTGTGCTTACTTGAGTTGTTATGTTGTGCTAAATTGCTAGATAATTTAGTTATCCTGTATAAAATCAAATTCATTACTAATGGGTATATGAGTACAGGTACCCATGGTTGGATGAGGAAGAGGAACAAGTCAGAATGTTCCGAATGAGCTGCTAGCTCAAATGGTTGCTGCACTGCAACAGATGAATGAAAATCTGCATAGTCTGAACCATAACACGACACCCAGTTCTAGCTCGCAGCCTTTGGCCCCTACAGAACCGGCCGAGTACAAAGGGTTAGGCGAATTTTGCAAACAGAGGCCTCAAGAGTTCCAAGGGGGATTCGCTACGGATGCTGCGAATGAGTGTATCCAAGGCTTGGAGAGAGTATTCTGAGCCTTAGGATGCGGTGATTTTCAGAAGGTGACCTATGCTTCCTACATGTTGACCAAGGAAGCCGAAAACTGGTAGGGAATGACCCGCCGCCAGATGGAAGCTGAGGGAGCAGTGGTTACCTGGGAGGCATTCAGGGGAAAGTTCTTCCAAAAATACTTTCCAGCTGACTTGAGAAGAAGGAAAGAGATGGAGTTCTTGAGGTTGGACCAAGGTAGTATGTCGGTAGGAGAATATGCCGCCAAATTCGAGGAGTTGGCTAGATTTTGCCCCTACTAAGAATTAGAAATGGACGGAAGGTCCAAGTCTTCCAAGTTCGAATCGGGATTGAAACCCAAGCTGAGAAGGATGTTTGGGCATCAAGAGATCGCTGATTTTCCTACGCTAGTCAACAAGTGTAGGATGTATGATGATGATCCGACGGTGGAGGTGGTGGAGACGCCTAGAGCTAATCCACCGAAAAACTTCGGCCCACAAAGACGTCACCCCCAAGGTAAAGGGAAAGGGAGAATGTTTGAGAATAATCGGAAACCGTATACGGCACCTATTGGATACCGTGGCCACAATTATTAAGGGTCAAAACCTGCTACTTTTCCTAGTGAAGGAGTTTCCACTCCATTGTGCCTCAAATGCAATAGACAACATTATGGGAGTACATGCCTGGGGTTGGGGACCGGATGCTTTCACTGCAAGGAGTTGGGACACATCAAAAGGTTTTGCCCAAAACTGAATCGACAACAAAATGTCGTTCAAACTGAAAGGACAAGGAGCACGGGTCGGGTGTTCACTATGAAAGGGGCGGAGGCGACTAATGTGGAAGGTCTGATCCAGGGAAATTGTACGGTGGCAGGTATTCCTCTTTTAGTGTTATTTGATTCAGGAGCGACACACTTCTTTGTATCTAATGAATGCGTGGATAGACTGAAATTGCAAACTAAGTCGTTGCCTTACGACTTGGTCGTATCCACCCCAACTGATGTGCCCGTGGTGGTGTCGAGAGTTGTGTCTCGAAGTCCATTGGTAGTAAACGGTAGGGATTTTACCGTGGATTTAATATGCTTGCCACTATCCCAATTAGATTTGATTCTGGGGATGGACTGGTTGTCCGCAAATCATGTGGTGCTTAATTGTGCTGATAAGACTATGATGTTTGGGAATCCATATGAGATTTCTGAGGAGGGCGATTGTATGAAGCCGATGTCGGCAAAGGAAGTCAGAACTTCCTGTAAAGAGGGAGGGGCCGTGTTTATGTTGTTGGCATCCCTGGAGGGTATTGAGAAGCCCAAGGTTGAGGATATTCCGATAGTTCCGTTAGAATTGGCTGAGTTGAAAAAGCAGGTTGAGGACTTGTTGGCGAAAAAGTTCATTCGTCCTAGCGTCTCGCCATGGGGTGCGCCTGTTTTGTTGGTTAAGAAAAAGGATGGTAGTATGCGGTTGTGTACCGACTACCGGCAGTTGAACAAGGTCACTGTTAAGAACAAGTATTTGTTGCCTCGTATCGATGACTTGATGGATCAGTTGAGAGGAGCGGTAGTGTTTTCGAAGATTGATCTTCGCTCTGGTTACCACCAACTTCGTGTGAAGTCGGAAGATATTCCTAAGACGGCGTTTAGAACAAGGTATGGACATTTTGAGTATTTGGTCATGCCTTTTGGTGTAACGAATGCCCCAACAATATTTACCGTCTACATGAATCGTATTTTTCATCCGTATTTGGATTCATTCGTAGTGGTATTTATTGATGACATTTTGATTTACTCCAAAAGTCGAGAGGAACATGCTAAGCACCTGAGGATTGTGCTAGAACTTCTTAGCAAGAATCGGTTATATGCAAAGCTGTCAAAATGTGATTTCTGGTTGGAATCAGTAAACTTTCTGGGACATGTGATATCCCGGGAGGGAGTGGCAGTAGATCCTGCTAAAGTCGAGGCAGTGATGGAATGGGCGGTGCCCAGGTTAGTGACTGAGATCATGAGTTTTCTGGGATTAGCTGGTTACTATCGGAAATTCATTGAGGGATTTTCAAAGATGGCGCTACCACTGACTAAGCTCCCCATGAAGGGGGAACCTAATGTGTGGACAGTCCGTTGTGAAGAGAGTTTTAAAGAGTTGAAACGGAGATTGACTACCGCGCCGGTGTTGGTTCTTCCTTGTAATGACAGAGATTTCAGTGTTTATTGTGATGCGTCCAAGCAAGGTTTGGGTTGTGTGTTGATGCAAGAAGGAAAAGTCGTAGCCTATGCTTCTAGGCAATTGAGAACGCATGAGCAAAACTACCCTACCCACGATCTTGAGTTGGCTGTAGTGGTCTTTGCCTTAAAAATTTGGAGACACCATCTCTATGGTGTGAGATTTGAAGTGTACAGCGACCACAAGAGTTTGAAGTACTTATTTGATCAAAAGGAATTGAACATGAGACAGAGGAGATGGATGGAATTCCTTAAGGATTACGATTTTGGGTTGCAGTACCACCCGGGAAAGGCCAATGTAGTGGCGGGTGCTCTGAGTCGAAAGTCGTTGCACATGTCGGCCTTGATGGTTAGAGAGGAGAAACTGATTAAAGAGTTCAGAGATATGAACTTGGAAGTTTAGATAAGACCTCATAGTATGATTTTAGGAATGCTTAAGGTCACCAATGAATTGTTTGATCAAATCCGAGCGATGCAAGTGGAGGATGAAGAACTAATGGATAAACGAGATTTAATGCTAAGCGGTAAGGAAACTGGTTTCGCATCAGATCCAAGTGGAATGTTGCTTTATAAAGGAAGAGTGTGTGTACTTCGCAATGAAGAATTGCGGAAGAGTATTTTAGAGGAGTCCCATAAGAGCAAGATGAATTTTCACCCAGGGACTACCAAGATGTACCAAGATTTGAAGGGGTTGTTTTGGCGGTCGGGATTGAAGAGGGATGTGGCTAGGTATGTCTCAAGTTGTTTGATTTGTCAGAAAGCCAAGATTGAGCATCAGCGACCCGCGGGAGAGTTGCAATCCCTAGACATTCCCGTTTGGAAGTGGGATAGTATCTCCATGGACTTTGTATCGGGTTTTCCGAAGACTCGGAAAGGGTACGATTCGATATGGGTGATAGTGGATCGGTTAACTAAGTCTGCTCACTTTTTCCCTATGAACATGAAGTACCCTTCGGAGAGATTGGCAGAACTGTACATCCGAGAAATTGTTCGCTTGCATGGGATACCATCAAGCATTGTGTCAGATAGGGATCCCCGTTTCACTTCAAACTTTTGGACTAGTTTACAATCCGCCTTGGGAACCAAGCTGAAGTTGAGTTCAGCATATCATCCACAACCGGACGGTCAATCGGAAAGAACAATACAATCATTGGAGGACCTCTTGAGGGCTTGCGTCTTGGAAAAACCAGGGAGTTGGGATTACATGTTACCCTTGATCGAATTTACCTACAACAATAGCTTCCATTCGAGTATTGGGATGGCACCCTATGAGGCGTTGTATGGTAGGAAGTGCCGAACTCCAGTGAGTTGGTTTGAGACTGGGGAGAACCTGATATTGGGGCCCGAACTGGTCCAATAGACGAAAGATAAGGTCAAGAAAATCCGGGAGAATATGAGGATCGCCTAGAGTCGTCAGAAAAGCTATTACGATAAGAGGCGGAAACCTCTCGAGTTTAAGGAGGGAGATCATGTTTTCATGAGAGTAGTCCCGACTACCGGAATTGGTAGAGTGTTGAAGTCTCGCAAGATGACTCCGAGATTTATTGGGCCGTATCAAGTTTTGCAAAGGATTGGGCCGATAGCTTATCGTATTGCTTTACCCCCGTTGTTGTCGAATCTCCACAATGTGTTTCATGTCTCTCAGTTGAGGAAATATGTTGGGGATCCATCTCATGTGGTTGAGTCGGATCAGATAAAGTTGAAGGGCAACTTGACGTTTGAGACGTTGCCCGTGAGGATCATGGATACCAGTATCAAGAGGCTAAGAGGCAAGGAGATTCCATTGGTGAAAGTGTTGTGGAGCCAAGTAGACGAAGGAGATGCTACTTGGGAGGTGGAACGTGACGTGAGGGAGGATTACCCTCATTTGTTCGAACCGAGGTATGTTTAATTTTCGGGGACGAAAATTCTTATAAGAGGGGGAGGATTGTAACACCCTAAATTTAAGTCTTCAAAATTATAGTATCAGCCCTAGGATTCTCGCTTGAGCGAGAGATTCTCGCCAGAGCGAGAAAGGCTCACCTGGGAGGGTGAAATACTGGACTATACTAGAGGATTCTCGCTTGAGCGAAGATTGTCTCGAATGGGCGAGAATCCCTCGCTTGAACGAGAGGGTCAGATCTGAGTTTTTAAAATGGGTGGGATTTTCTCGCTTAAGCGAGAAAAAGCTCGCTTAAGCGAGAACCCGACAAGACAACATTTAATGAGAAACCCCAAACACATTTTAGGGATAAGAATTGAGGAGAGGTGAGAGAAGAAAGCTTTTCCAAGGGCAAGGAGCTTTGATACTCATCCAAGAGCTTGAGAAGAGGTAAAACTCTTGACTCTAACTCTCTCCTTCTCTTTAAAACTCATTTTGGGTATGTTGGATCTCTTCTCAAAATGTGGGAAACCATGGAAACTCATTCTTTTGAGTTATGGTTCGTTTTATGTGGTTTTTCTCTCGTAAACTCTTGATTTAGAGTTAGTATTTCGAAAATGGAAAGAGTTGGTGGGTTGAGTCATAAAAACCCCAAAACCCTAAAATGAAAATGTGGTGAAAGGAGAAAATGAGTAAAATGTTGGAGGTAGAAGATGAGTATGTAGGTTTTAATGTTTAGAAACTTGTAATGAAAATGGTTTTGGGGAAACATTGAAAATAAGTGAATATCGTGTGTATTTATGAATGTTATATGAATCATAAGGATATTATTGTGGATAGATTACTGACTTTTATTGTATTGTTGGGATGATGAAAGATCCTAAGGTTGGAGACGGTTCGGAAGGAACTAGTAAAGTTAACAAGAACCCCACCCGACATTCACCAAGGTAAGGGATAAGTACATTCATTTTATTTAAGATGATGTAACTATGTTATGCTTATAAAATGATGTGGTTGTGATATACTGCTAAATGAATCACCTTTGTGGTGTAAGTGTTACTCGTGGTGGTAATGGATCACCTTTGTGGTGTAAGTGTTACCCGTAGTGGTAATGGATCACCTTTGTGGTGTAAGTGTTACCCCTAGTGGTAATGGATCACCTTCGTGGTGTAAGTGTTACCCGTAGTGGTAATGGATCACCTTCGTGGTGTAAGTGTTACCCGTAGTGGTAATGGATCACCTTCGTGGTGTAAGTGTTACCCGTAGTGGTAATGGATCACCTTTGTGGTGTAAGGGTTACCCGTAGTGGTAATGGATCACCTTTGAGGTGTGGAACTGCCGGTTATGGCAAAGGATCACTTTTGTGATGTAGACTTACCCTTTGTGGTATTGTATTATCCGTGTGGTGTACACGGATGGAATATGGATAAAAGATGAAAAATATAGCTATGCACATTATAGAACATGTATATTATGGGATGTATATGTCCTATAAGGTGAATATAGATAAAGATGAAAAGTATAGATATGCACATTATAGAACATGTATATTATGGGATATATATGTATTATATGGTGAATATGGATAAAGAGGAAAAGTATAGATATGCACATTATAGAACATGTATATTATGGGATATATATGTATTATAAGGTGAATATGGATAAAGAGGAAAAGTATAGATATGCATACTATAGAACATGTATATTATGGGATATATATGGACTATAAGATGAATATGGACATTATGGAAACAAGGGATGAAGGTTATGAATGGATATGTTTATGTAATCAAGAATTATGTCTTATCTTCAATATTAAATTGTGTTTTAAAATGTGGATTATCATATGACGATCACTCTTAAATTAATGACTTACTCCCTTGTATGTTTCGTGTATCTGTTATCGATAATCACATTGCAGGTGACGGATGTGTTGAGGATACTCAGTTTGACGCCTAGGAGCTTGAATCTAGACTTTCTCTATTTTGCTTTTTGGATTGTAACTAATTGTTTGATATTTGGATAATTGTAACTCTTGTTTGTTATAACTCTGGATATTAGTAGCTATGGATATTTTGGGAATTCTATAGCTAGTTGTATGCGTGGGTTACCAGGAATGATTTATATGAATTATGATTTTTCTGTCAAGAGTCTGACCAAAACTGAGTAATTAGGAGAATGTCCTTAGATTTATTAATTTGAGATAATAAGGAAATGCATGTAAAAGGAATAGAATAAGGAAAAAATTTCAATGATAGAATTCGGGTCCTTACACTTTTCATTGACACTCCATCAATTCATAAACAATAAATCCACGCCATTTTTATTACAAACATACCCATATATGTTTATAATAAATAAGTGGTTCACAACTTGATTCATTATCCACAACCTGCAAATCCACGCATTTTCTAACACAATGCATAAGTTAAAGACTTATCCTTACCTTGGTGAGTGTTGGGGTCAATTTTCGAGTAACTTTACAAGTTTCCTCCGCGATTTCCTCCAACCTTAGGATCTATCCTCATCCCCACCAAAAACAACAAAAGTCAGTACTTTATTCACAACAATATACATACAACTCATATTACATTCATAAACATACATAATATTCACATGTTTCCAATGTTTCCAAAACCACTTTCGTTATCAGTTTCCAATCATTGAAACATACATATTCACATTCTAATCAACATTCAACATTCATAAACCACATTTTAAATCTAACGTTTCACCCATTTCCTCTTTTACCACATTCTCATTTGGGGTTTTGGGGTTTTCTTGAATCAACCCACAAACCCTTTCCGTTCTTTGAATTCTAACTCTAAACCAAGAGTTTACAAGAGAGAAACTAAATAAAATGAACCACAACTCAAAAGGAAGAGTTTCCATGGTTTCTCACATTTTGAGAAGAGATCCCATACACCCAAAAACGAGTTTGAAAGGGAGAAAGAGAGTTAGAATCAAGAGATTTACCTCTTCTCAAGCTTCTAGATGATTCCCACGAGTTCTTGTTCTCAAACTCACCTTCTCCTATCTTCTCTCTCAATTTCAAACCCTAAAATGTGTTTGGGGTTTCTATTATAAAGCAAACTCGTCGGGTTCTCGCTCAAGCGAGAAAATCTCACCTTTTTAAATTTTCAGATCTGGCTCTCTCGCTTAAGCGAGGGATTCTCGCTCAAGCGAGGGATTCTCGCTCAAGCGAGAATCTCACAGCCTCGACAGGTTCCAAAATGCATTTCTCGCCCAAGCGAGACAACTCTCGCTCAGGCGAGACCACTCTTGCTCAAGCGAGGATCCTCTCGCTCAAGCGAGGATCCTCTCGCTCAAGCGAGGATCCTCTCGCTCAAGCGAGGATCCTCTCGCTCAAGCGAGAATCCTTCAGTATAGCCCAGTATTTCACTCACCCAGGTGAGCCACTCTCGCCCAGGCGACACCTTTCTCGCTCAAGCGAGATTCCCAGGATTGATACTATAATTTAATGAATTTAAATTTGGGGTCTCACAAGAGAAGGCTCGCTTGAGTGAGAGTTGGCTCGCCTGGGCGAGGGAGAGTGTATTGACACTGAAGGATCCTCGCTTGAGCGAGAGCGTCAGATCTGAAAATTTAAAATGGCGGGATTTTCTCGCTTAAGCGAGAATGGCTCGTTTGAGCGAGAACCCGACGATTTCACTTTAAAATAGAAACCCTCAAACACTTTTAGGGTTAGAAATTGAGAGAGAAGAGAGAAGAAGGTGATTTTGAGAGCAAGAACTCGTCGGAATCATCTAGAAGCTTGAGAAGAGGTAAATCTCTTGATTCTAACTCTCTTTCTCCCTTTCAAACTCGTTTTGGGATATGTGGGATCTCTTATCAAAATGTGAGAAACCATGGAAACTCTTCCTTTTGAGTTGTGGTTCGTTTTATGTTGTTTTTCTCTTGTAAACTCTTGGTTTAGAGTTGCTATTTTAAGAATGGGAAGGGGTTTGTGGGTTGATTCATGAAAACCCCAAAAACCCAAAATGAGAATGTGATTAAAAAGGGAAATGGGTGAAATGTTAGATGTAGAAGATGAATGTATGTTCTAATGTTGAAAATAAGATGAATATGTATGTTTTAGATGTTTGGAAACTATTAATGATGGTAGTTTTGGAAACATTGGAAATGTGTGAATCTCTTGTATGTTAAAGATGAAATATGAGTTGTTTATGTGTTATTCGGAATAGATGACTAACATTGTTGTTATGTGGTGGGGATGAGGAAAGATCCCAAGGTTGGAGGAAATCGCGGAGGAAACTTGTAAATTTACTCGAAATCGACCCCAACACCCACCATGGTAAGGATAAGTCTTTAACTTGCGTATTGTAATGGAAAATGTGTGGATTTTCTAGTTGTGAAAATGAGTAAGTTGCGAGTCGCTTATTTATTATAAACATATGGGTATGATTGTAATAAGGATTGCGTGGATTTACTGTTTATGAGCTGGTGGTGAATTAATGTAAAGAAAACATATTTTTAGCCGACCATGACTGGTTAGCGACTTTGGCTCAAGTTATGTAGCAGTGACTGACTTGCCCTTAGTGGTATTGGCTATTCGTAGCAGTGACTGACTTGCCCTAAGTGGTATTGGCTATTTTTAGCACTGACTGACTTGCCCTTAGTGATATTGGCTATTCGTAGCAGTGACTGACTTGCCCTTAGTGATATTGGCTATTCGTAGTAGTGACTGATTTGCCCTTAGTGGTATTGGCTATTTGTAGCAACTGTCGGACTTGTCCCATGTGGTAAGATACATGAACTAAGATAAATATATATATGTGGAATGTAACATTGTGATGTAGCAATGATGAGTAAGTTGACAAGGTTTGATGAGGAGGAATGCATAAATACTAGTGGTGAACAAAGTGATATGAGCTGGGAAATGTGATGTGTTGATCTTATGTTCGAATGCTAAATTGTTTACTTAACTCTCTTTAAAATGTGGATTATCTTATAATGATATTTATTGAATTAATGACTTACTCATTTGTGTATTTTGTGTATTTGTCATTGATAATCCTATTGCAGGTAAACAGGATAGTTGAGGATGCTTGGTTTGATGCTTTAGGAGCTTAAGACCTGGATTTCCTTATTTTGCCATTTTGTATTATGACTAATTACATGCTACTTAGATAATTGTAATTTTGGATGTTTGTAACTTAACATATTTGTAGCTGTGAGTATTTTGGAAATCCATAGCTAGTTGTATGCGGTAGTTGCCGAGGCGAAATAAGTTTTTTCTAATTTTGTTGTAGCTTCCATATATGATTTAAGGGCGACGATTTATTTACTCTAAGAGTAATTGAAAAAAATCTATTTCAAATCTTCGTCATTAATTTTGAAGAATTCAATAGTTTATATGTAGTCAACAATTTAAACAATTAAATTTTCCAAGAATGAATATGATTTGGAGCATTAATTTAATATGTTTAGGCATTATTTTGAGTATTTAAGGAAATAGATTAGTAAAAATAAATTTTTTATGACCAAAATATTTCTACACTCTACACAACTAACAAATCTTTACATAAACATAAGTCACTGCTACGAAAAGTGGCTCTGATTAGCGAAATGGAAGAGCAACTTGAACTAAACCCTAACTCGGTCAACGGACTCAGTGAGTCCACCGCGGCGCTCGTTGACGACGAACCGGTTTTGAGCTCTCATACTCTCGCCGCCCTAAAAGAATTCCTCGCCGAACAGAAGAGCCTCTCCGCCACCGTCTCCGATGCCGGAGAGTCGGAAGAGGTTGCTCTGGTATCAGAGGATTGGAGGTTGAGCCAGTTCTGGTACAGCTCCGAAACCGCGACAACCGTAGCCGAAGAAGTTCTTACTCTCTGTAATAACGTTGATTCTCGCGTTGCTTGCATCGCTTGTCCTACTCTCTATGCTTACCTTAAGGTAATTCCTCACTATAATTTGGATTTTGTTGCAATTTATGATTAGTAGTTGTTGTTGCTGTTTATTTCTGGCAATGAAATTGTTATCATCAGGTATCGTAATAGGCTTCGATTTCGATTATTGAGAGCGAGACATATTGTAAAAGTCGGAAATACCCTTAACTATGAAATTGTTATACAAAAAAAATGAAATCGTTGCTAAGAGGTAAAATATTGCACTGTATCGGAGGTAAGAGAAAAAGGTTGCACTTAATTATGTCACTAATAAGAAGTAAAATATTCTGACTGGGTTTGTAAGAATCTCATATCTCAGTCAAAATAGTCTGCGGTTAGAATTAATACTTCCATAAAAAATTTCATGAAAATTACTAATGTGACCGAAATTTGATATTGCACTCTATTTAGTCCATTGAAAATAAAAAATTTCAACATGATGCAAAAGAATCTCAGATTCCTGTTGAAATAGTCTGTGATAGGCGACTACATTTGAGATTTTTGGGAATGATTTGTCAGGTAAGGGAATAACTTGGCTTGTATTTGAGATTTTCATTCCTTGGGACTAAACTTTGTGTTTTTGGGAACAATTCCATTTATTTTTTTTAGAGCAAATGGGGTGTTTATTCTTTTCTTCTTTTAATTGTTTCTGCCTACATTCAAGAGTCTGGTATGAAAATCATCATGAGTTTTGTTTTCGAAGCTTGTTGAAATTGGAAGAGGTTAGGGCCAAAGTGTAATTGCAATAGCAGAAGACAATGTCCAGTAGTATTTTCGACCAATCAAAGCACATCCATAAAAATTGAAACTTCTGAAAATGGTTTTTAGTCTAATGACTGCAATAATTGTTGAGGAAGGATAAAATTTGATTTTTTTTTTCAAGTTTGATTCTCATATATTAATTACTTTACTATTTTCTATTTTTGCTTTACCTATAAGATTAGGTGCATGTTAGAGGTTGTTGTCTCTATTGGTCTTATAGCTATAGATAGTTGAAATGTAAGCACTGTC
The DNA here is from genome assembly GCA_009771035.1 of Lupinus albus. Taxonomy (NCBI): domain Eukaryota; kingdom Viridiplantae; phylum Streptophyta; class Magnoliopsida; order Fabales; family Fabaceae; genus Lupinus; species Lupinus albus. The sequence goes on along the minus strand of CM020019.1, from coordinate 11,132,584 downwards.
TTTTGAGATTGTGTTATGCAATTAAGTGTCAGTTCTGATATTGGAATGTTTTGTTATAGTTTTGCATTGAAGTGTAGAACATTAAACTAATGAAGCCTTATGATGGGGAATTGAACGAGCAAGACCACACTCTTAACAATTATTAAGTGTATAATGAAGTACATTATTGATTACTATTGCTCAATATTTTGGTTTGCTGGATGTCCTTCTATTTGCTTTTGATTTCTCAATTAAATACATTTTTCAATATTTCTTCTATCTTCAGAAAATGGATCCAAATGTTTCTCTGCAACTGCTTGAGTTTGACAAACGTTTTGAGCAATATGGAAGTGATTACACATTTTATGACTACAATCACCCTGAGGAGTTGCCATCGGAAATGAAGCATTCCTACAAAGTTGTAGTTGCAGACCCTCCTTATTTGGTGAGAATTGATTGCTGAAATTTCATTTCTGTGAATTGGTGCATCTGCACCTTACCCTCCACCCTTGTCTTGGTTTATGCACTTTATACAAAACTATAAATCATCCCGGCAATGGAGGATTAATTGATTTTCATGTCTTTGCTCTGAAAATTGATTTTTGCAGCACGTTGTAAAAAATTGAACCGTACTGAAGAAGTTTAAGATGTTGCCATGTGTGTGGCTAGTGCAGTTATAGAATGCTCAAATATTTATTATGTGGTGTACAAATATTGCTATTTTGTGTTCCAATTTCAAAACTGTGCATTCCAAGTCTTGTTAGATTTGCTTATGACAAATATATGTTGTTTGACTTCTCTTGAGTTTGATTCTTCGCTTCTTCCACTCCATCTTTAGTTTTTAGACTAACATTAATACTGTGATATGAAGCTGATATTGTAATGGTTGTGGGTTTGATTGTAATATTGTATCACCAATCATATGAAGCTGATATTTTCTCTTTGCTTTATATAAAATTATCATGTGTTAGACAAAGTATAGGCTGTGCACTATAATATACCGTCCTTTTTATCACTTCCCATTGAGTTGAGTTGGATATGTCTTTGATACTCAAACTTTCAGTATGGCATTGGGAGATAATTTTAAAGCTTGTTTCATGTCTCCTCAAAGCTTGACTCAGGCACTTGTGAGTCGTGTGTTATTGTAGTGTATTTCCATATCAAAATATTATAAGAATAATTGTGGCTACGATGCAAGTGTAAAAGAAAATCAGTTTTATTTCTTGTATCACAACTTTTTTCCTTCTTTTTTAACCTAGAGTAAACTAGTTTTAAACAATAACATATAAAAAGTTTAATCTAAAAAGAAAAGTTTCTTAAGGGCCTGTTTGTGAGTTGGATGTTGGAGGAGAAGGAAGGAAAATGGAAGGTTTCAGAATCATCTCACAAGTTTACTTCATGACTCTGATGCCTTCCCTTTCTCTTCCTTCCCTCCAAAATCCAACTCACGAATGAACCCTAAAGATAAGAATTTGTGTAAGTGGCAAGCCTTTGTAATAACTATTGTGTAACTTTTTTCGGGAAGATAATAAAGATAGTGAGTGGGGGCCTATCTATGATATTGTAGATTATTTTGAATTTATAAAACAATGAATGATCTGGGTGATGACCTTATTAAGCTAATTGCTTTGATAATAGAGCGAAGAATGCTTGAAGAAAGTTGCTGAAGCAATTTCTTTTCTCATACAACCTGGAGAGTCATTTTTGCTTCTACTCACAGGTAGCAAAATTTTATCATGTTTTGTTTCATATCATTGCTCTGAAAATGATAAATTGATAATTTAATTCTTATTGCTGTACTTGTATTTACTATTACTTGTAGGTGAAGTGCAGAAAGAAAGGGCAGCTGAGATCTTAGGCTTGCATCCTTGTGGTTTTAGGCCTCAGCACGCAAGCAAACTCGGAAATGAGTTTCGATTGTTCTCAAACTATGACCCTGGGACGAGACTAGGAGGGTGGGAAAAATAGGTAATTTTCCTTTGATTGCCTTTGATGTCTGCAATTTGATAGCTATAAAAACTGGAACATTTTTCTCCCAGTAGATGCTCCCTCATTAAATTTGATCTCTTGCAATAGAATCTGCATGGCTTTGTAATAGAATATGTCTATTAACTAAAGCAGGTTAGTTCAGGATTCTCAGATATGCAAATGATAGCTGGAATTTGGCATGAATGTTTCTTGAACACTTACGGGGAAACAAGGTTTGTTTTGACCTTGCTTGTCAGATATATCATCTCAATTTATGAGACGGAGTTGTATTAGATTGTGAGGAAATGAGTTTCTCTAACCTTCTTTTTCATCGTAGTAGCTGGAATCAATTTTATTTTTAGTGATTATCTAGTTTAGTTTAGTTACTCGATTATTTATTTAATATATATAAAATTGAAGATTTTCTATGTGTATATATATACATATTTACACACATGTGATAAAAGTGAGAGTAATTCTTATATAAAAATTGTGTGAAAAATAAATCTAGACTATACAACCATAGATGTATGATTATGGTTAAAAGTTACTTAATAATCGTGTGCATTATCTTTCAATCTTGATTATTCAAATAAGATCCAATAATTTTTCATATTTTACCATAACAATTGCTCTTACTTTATTCACTTACTATAAAACTGAAGTTTGGTTTGCTTATTTAATAAACTTAATTTTTTGTTTAAGTTCGATTTGTTTGGTTCATGGACCAAGTTTATGAGCTAAATAACCAATTGAGTTTCAAACAAATATCGAATTGATTTGGTTTATTGTGAGTCATAATCTTAACATGTACACTCAACCTTAAGAGGCGGTTCTCTATTTTTTCTGGAACTAATCCATTTTGGGTGTGTGATTGTCCCTCATAATAAATGTCGTTCTCAAGAATTATATTATTGATATTTTTGTCATCATGAGAATCTAGGGGGATATTACACTATTATACTAAGCCTTGTTGTTGGTGGTCCTCTATTTGAAACAAAATATATTTGGAGGCTATAACTCGTTGCTAGCCAATTGACACACATATATTTTAGACATAAATGACAGATCATAAAACAATAGAAATTGTAAAAAATAGTATTTTTCGATGAGCTCTCAGGGCTTCACATTATTTTGTCCATTCAAGAAAACTATCACCATTTGAAATGTTTGTATATTGGAGATCTATTAGTCGTTTAAGATGAAACGACTGGTTTGAGTGGAAATTTTGAATAATATGGTTGTGGGGGCTTTAGAAATGAGTAGAGAAGGAATGACGTATTGAAGATATTTTAGAGGTAAGTTTAGAAGTTCATTAGGTGGTTAGGAAGCTAGGTAGTTAGTTTTTTAACTTTGTATCATTCATTTGCTTGGATTACAAGTCTTTTTCTTTTGTATAAATAAGTCATATTATATTCACTTTTAAATCAATGAGAATGATGTAAATTTCTAAATTTCTAACATGGTATCAGAGCTTTCATCTGGATGGTTTTGGTCACTATTGTGTTCTTAAACTATCGTTCTCTACAATTATCTTTCTTTCCTTCATTCATTCTTTCTTTTCTCTATCTCTCATACATCACAAAGTCATTGCTCCAATCCTTTTTGTCTTTGATGGATTTTAGAAGTTCGGTTCATTTAATACTAAACTTAATTTTTAGTTCAAGTTCGACTCGTTTGGTTCATTGATCAAGTTTATGAGCTAAATTAGAAATTGAGTTTCAGACGAATAACGAATTGATTTGGTTTATTGTGAGTCATAATCCTAACATGTACACTCAACCTTAAAAGGTGACTCTCTATTCTTTAAAACTAGTCTATTTCGGGGTGTGTGGTTGTTCATACTCATAAATGTCGCTCCCAAGAATTGTACCATTGACCTTTTGATCATCATGAAAATCTAGCGGAAATTTACACTATTATACCAAGCCTTGTTGTTGGGTGTCCTCAATTTGAAACAAAATATGTGTGACATATTTGGAGGCTTTAACCCGTTGCTAGCCAATTGACACATATTTTATACATGATATGATAGATGATAAAACATTACAAATTTCAAAAAATAGTATCTTTGGATGAGCTCTTAAGGCTTCACATTATTGTAATTTCAAAAAAACTATTAACATTTGAAATATTCGTAAATTAGAAGAACATAATTTTGACAAGAAACTCCTATGTATAAAAGTCTTTATCTAGTGAATGATGCTGAAAAAGATTCATCCACTTAAGGGGATGTTCCTTGTCCATCACCCATGCTACTAGATATTGGAGATCTAGTAGTCATTTAAGATGAAATGATAGAGTTAGGGTTAAGACGTGGTGATTGGTTTGAGTTGAAATTTTGAATAATATGGTAGTGGGGGCTTTAGGAATGAGTAGAAAAGGACCGATGTATCGAAGATATTTTAGAGGTTATTTTAGAAGTTGGTTAGGTGGTTAGGAAGTTAGGTAGTTAGATTGTTAACTTTGTATCATTAATTTGCTTGGATCAAGTCTTTTTCCTTTATATAAATAAGTCATATTGACTTCACTTTTCAGTCAATGAGAATGATGTGAATTTCTAGATTGCAAACAAGGTATAAGGGCCTTCATTCGGAAGGTTTTGGTCACTATTGTTGCACTTAAACTATCATTCTCTACAATTATATTTCCTTCATTCATTCTTTCTTTTCACTCTCTCTCTCATGCATTGTGATTTTGTTGGTTTGAAACTTCGAATCACAAAGTCATTGTTTGAATCTTTTTGTTTTTTATGGATTTCACAATTTAACTGATGTTCGATTCGTTTATTTAATAAAATTAGTTTTTATTTCAAGTTCGACTCATTTAGTTCATGGACCAAGTTTATGAGCTAAATAAGAAATTGAGTTTCAGACAAATAACAAATTGATTTGGTTTATTGTGAGTCAAAATCCTAACATGTACACTCAACCTTAAGATCTTTCCTCATTCCCACCATATAACACAATGTTAGTCATTTACTCCAAATAACACATAAACAACTTATATTACGTCATTTAACCATATAAGATATTCATCATATTTTCAATGTTTCTAAACTACATGTTTGGCAAAGGTTCCATTAGCATGATTTGTGACTTCACTATCACAAGTGCATTTCCCAAGAGACCTGCATACCCCTAATTCATCCCAGATTGATTTAATCTCAGTGTAATACTTACTCACACTAAGATCCCCCTACTTGCAATTGATGATGCTTTCTTGCAAATCTGCAATTCTGATGAGGCTGCCATGAGAGAATCATTCTTGAAGTTCTTACCATATCTCATATGCCTTATCAATGCAAAGTATGCTTTGAGAGATTGACAGAGAAACTGATCTTACTATCTAAGATATGACTATATTGTTGGCTTTTTGCCAAGATTTGAAGTTTGGATCTTCCTTAGCTGGCATCTGTATACCACCATCAATGAACTCTAGCTTTTGTTTCGTGTTGAAACTGATTCTTATGGACCTGCTCCATTGATGGTAGTTCTTTCCATTGAGAAGAGGTGATACTAGTGCAATTCCTAGATTTTCAGATGGGTGTACATAGTAGGGATCTTGTGTAGGATCCACTTGAGAGTTCGAAGGTGAAGCTGAAGAAAGTGATGAATGCATCTTGAATGAAGCAGAGCTCTCTGTTAAAAGAGCTCTGATACCATAAAATAATTTGAGAGTGAATGTGAATGAAGATCTTGAAGTGAATAACACTTCTTGATTGAACACAAAGAAGAGAAGATATGAAAGCTTATGAATGAATAACCTCTTCTTATTAATGTGTATGAAAATTGATGCTTTACAATGGTCCTTAATGTAACACCCTAAATTTGAGTCTTTTAAATTATAGTATCAGTCCTGGAAGTCTCGCTTGAGCGAGAGATTCTCGCCTGAGCGAGAAAGGATCACCTGGGAGGGTGAAATCCTAGGCTATACTGGAGGATTCTCGCCTGAGCGAGAGTTGTCTCACCTGGGCGAGAAATGGTATTTTGGGGCTGTTGACACTGTGAGATTCTCGCTTGAGCGAGAATCCCTCACTTGAGCGAAAATCCCTCACTTGAGCGAGAGTGTCAGATCTGAAATTTTATAAAGGCAGGATTTTCTCGCTTGAGCGAGAATGGGCTCGCTTGAGCGAGAACCCGACGACTGCTCTTTAAAATAGAAACCCCAAATACATTTTAGGGTTAGAACTTGGAAGAGAAGAGAGAGAGGAGAGCTTTTCAAGAGCAAAGAGCCTTAGGACTCATCTTAGAGCTTGAGAAGAGGTAAACCTCTTGTTCCTAACTCTTCTTCTTCCTCTCTAACTTGTTTTGGGTATGTTGGATCTATTTTCAAAACATGAGAAACCATGGAAACTCATCCTTTAGAGTTATGGTTCGTTTTATGTTGTTTTTCTCTTGTAAACTCTTGGTTTAGAGTTGATATTTGATGAATAGAAAGGTTTTGTGGGTTATTCATGAAAACCCCAAAAACCCCCAAAATGAGAATATGGGTATAAAGAGAAAGAGATGAATATGTATATTTAGATGTTTGGAAATCTTGAATATATGTGAATCCCTTGTATGTTTGATGATGAAATATGAGTTATTTATGTGTTATTTTGAATAAATGACTGACATTGTTGTTATTGGTGGAAATGAGGAAAGATCCTAAGGTTGGTGGAAATCGCGGAGGAGACTTTTAAAATTACTCGAAACCGATCCCCAACGCTCACTAAGGTGAGGGATAAGTGTCTCTAATTCATACTCACTGATGTGAATGAGGTATGTGAATTAGGTAATGTGTTGGTAAGTTTTATTGTTGTTACCCTACCCGAAGGGGTAGTGGTTTATTGTTGTTACCCTACCCGAAGAGGTAGTGGGTTATTGTTGGTACCCTACCCGGATTGGTAGTGGACTGTTATTGTGTCCTACCCGGAGTGGTAGTGGACTGTTATTGTGTCCTACACGGAGTGGTAGTGGACTGTTATTGTGTCCTACCCGGAGTGGTAGCGGACTGTTATTGTGTCCTACCCGGAGTGGTAGTGGACTGTTATTGTGTCCTACCCGGAATGGTAGTGGACTGTTATTGTGTCTATCCGGAAATGGTAGTGATTATTGTGAACTCGACCTGCCCGATGTGGTATGGGGTAAAATAACTCGACCTGCCCGATGTGGTATGGGGTAAAATAACTCGACATGCCCGATGTGGTATGGGGTAAAATAACTCGACCTGCCTGATGTGGTATGAGGTAAAATAACTCGACCTGCCCGATGTGGTATGGGGTAATAACTCGACCTGCCCGATGTGGTATGGGGTAATAACTCGACCTGCCCGATGTGGTATGGGGTAAAATAACTCGACCTGCCCGATGTGGTATGGGGTAAAATAACTCGACCTGCCCGATGTGGTACGGGGTAAAATAACTCGACGTGCCCGATGTGGTATGGGGTAAAATAACTCGACCTGCCCGATGTGGTATGGGAAATGAAATTGATGAATACGATTAAGGGTGAATATGAATGGTGTGAAATGTGGATGTTACAATGAATGTCATATGCATGCTATAGGATATATATTATGGGATATATATTCTATAGGGTGAATATGAATGATGAGAAATGTGGATGTCACAATGAATGTCATATGCATGCTATAGGATATATATTATGAGATATATATTCTATAGGGTGAATATGAATGATTAGAAATGTGGATGTCACAATGAATGTCATATGCATGCTATAGGATATATATTATGGGATGTATATTCTACAGGGTGAATGTGAATGACGAGAAATGAGAGTGTCACGAAGAATGTCATATGCATGCTATAGGATATATAGTATGAGATATATATTCTATAGAGTAAATACGAGTGATAAAATGGAAGATGTTGAGAATGAAAGTAATATACATGCTATAGGGTATATATTATGGGATATATATACTATAGGGTGGATATGAATAATGAGAAGGACGATGTGTCGAACGAATGTAATATGCATACTATAGAATATATATTATGGGATATATATACTATAGGATGAATATGAGTAAAGTGTAAATTAAAGGAAGATGATATGAATGTTTACAATTACGCATGTGTGTTTACGAATTATATTAAAGATTAATCGTATTTGAAATGTGGATTATCATGTGATTTTAGTTTTTGAACTAATGACTTACTCCCTTTTGTTTTGTGTGTTGTTTATGATAATCCCATTGTAGGTAGATGAAGGATTTTGAGAAGGAAGCTCACTTAGGAAGCTTTTGTATTTATTAACTTGATTGTCTTTATTGCTACTTGACGTTGTAGTTAATTTGATAACATTATGGGATGACTATAAATTTGATTTGGGCAATACGGAGATATGTAGTTATGGACGTTATAACTCTGGAAAATCCATAACTAGTTGTATGCGATAATTTCTAAGTAATAGGGTAAAGAGTGTTTCATGAGGGTTTTTAAGTAAAGTTATAGATGTAGGTAAGAGAAGATTAAAATAAATGAAAAATTTTCAAGGGTAGAATTTGGGTCTTTACACTTAAGCCCCCTATATATACATAAGGAAAGCTTATCAAACTAAAGAACAAGTAAATCAATAAAAGAGCCTAATATAGCTTGCTTAAGATCCAAGTAATAACTTGATTGAGGCCCAAGCAACCCATTCAGCCTTGAGGCCCAAGTAACTTCACCAAGGCAATCTCTTTGCCCCTGAATCTTTTGATATTGGTATCCATGATTCTCACGGGCAACGTCGTAAAAGTCAAGTTATCCTTCAAATCTATCTGATCAGACTCAACCACATTAGATGGATCCCCAACATATTTCCACAACTGAGACACATGAAACACATTGTGGAGATTCGACAATAACGGAGGTAAAGCAATCCGATATGCTACCGGCCCAATTCTCTCCAATACTTGATATGGCCCAATAAATCGCGGAGTCAGCTTACGAGACTTCAACACTCTATAAATCCCGGTAATCGGAACTTCCCTCATGAAAACATGATCTCCCTCATTAAACTCAAGAGATTTAAGCCTCTTATCATAATAGCTTTTCTGCTGACTCTGTGCTATTCTCATATTTTCCCGGATCTTCTTGATCTTTTCCGTCATCTCTTGGACCATCTCGGGTCCCAATACCAAGTTCTCCGCAGTTTCTAACCAACTCACCGGAGTTCGGCACTTCCTACCATACAATGCCTCATAGGGTGCCATCCCAATACTCAAATGAAAGCTATTGTTGTAGGTAAATTCAATCAAAGGCAACATGTCATCCCAACTCCCCGGTTGTTCCAAGACACAAGCCCTCAAAAGATCCTCCAATGACTGTATTGTTCTTTCTGATTGACCGTCCGTTTGCGGATGATAAGCTGAACTCAATTTCAACTTAGTTCCCAATGCGGACTGCAAACTAGTCCAAAAGTTTGAAGTGAAACGGGGATCCCTATCCGATACAATGCTCGACGGTATCCCATGCAAACGAACTATTTCCCGGATATACAGTTCCGCCAATCTCTCCAAAGAATACCTCATGTTCATAGGCATAAAATGTGCCGATTTAGTTATCCGATCGACTATCACCCATATCGAATTATATCCTTTCCGAGTCTTCGAAAAACCCGATACAAAATCCATGGAGATACTATCCCACTTCCACACGGGAATTTCTAGGGATTGCAACTCTCCCGCTGGTCGCTGATACTCAATCTTGGCTTTCTGACATACCAAAAAACTCGAGACATACAAAGCCACATCCCTCTTCAACCCAGGCCACCAAAATAACTTCTTAAAATCTTGGTACATCTTTGTAGATCCCAGGTGAAAACTCATCTTACTCTTGTGGAACTCCTCTAAAATGCTCTTCCGTAACGTCTCATCACGAGGCATACAAACTTTCCATTTGTAACGCAACATTCCATTAGGGTCCGATGCGAAATCAGTTTCCTTGCCACTTAGCATCAAATCTCGTTGAGCCATTAGTTCGATATCCTCAACTTGCATTACCCGGATATGATCAAACAGTTCATTGGTGACCTTCTGCATTCCTATCATCATACTATGAGGCCTTACCTGAACTTCCAAGTTCATATCCCTAAACTCCTCAATCATTTTTCCCTCTATAACCATCAAAGCCGACAGGTGCAACGACTTCCTACTTAAAGCACCGGCCACCACATTGGCCTTTCCCGGATGGTACTGCAATCCAAAATCGTAGTCCTTCAGGAACTCCATCCACCTTCTTTGTCTCATATTCAATTCCTTTTGATCAAACAAATATTTCAAACTCTTGTGGTCGCTGTACACCTCAAACCTTATGCCATACAAGTGGTGTCTCCAGATTTTTAAGGCAAAGACCACTGCAACTAATTCTAAATCATGTGTAGGGTAGTTTTTCTCACGCGTTCTTAACTGTCGAGAAGAATAGGCAACAACTTTCCCTTCTTGCATCAGAACACAACCCAAACCTTGCTTAGAAGCATCACAATAAACACTGAAATCCCGATCAGTACAAGGAAGGACCAACACTGGTGCCGTAGTCAATCTCCGTTTCAACTCTTGAAAACTTTCTTCATAACGGATTGTCCACACATAAGGTTCCCCTTTTCTGGTGAGTTTAGTCAATGGTAGTGCCAACTTCGAAAATCCCTCAATGAATTTCCGATAATAACCAGCCAATCCCAGAAAACTCCTGATCTTAGTGACTGACTTGGGTATTGCGCATTCCATAATCGCTTCAACCTTGGAAGGGTCTACTGCTACTCCTTCCTTGGATATTACATGTCCAAGAAAGTTTACCGATTCCAACCAGAAATCACATTTGGACAACTTCGCATACAACCGATTCTTACTAAGAAGTTATAGAACAATCCTCATGTGCTCAACATGTTCCTCTCGACTTTTGGAGTAAACCAGAATGTCATCAATAAATACCACTACGAATGAATCCAAATACAAATGAAAAATCCGATTCATGTAGTCGGTAAATATTGTTGGGGCATTCGTTACACCAAAAGACATAACCAAATACTCAAAATGTCCATACCTTGTCCTAAAAGCAGTTTTTGGAATGTCTTCCGACTTCACACGAAGTTGGTGGTAACCTGACCGAAGATCAATCTTTGAAAACACTTTCGCTCCTCTCAACTGATCCATCAAGTCATCAATCCGAGGCAACGAATACTTGTTCTTAATAGTAACCTTGTTCAACTGCCTGTAGTCAGTACACAACCACATACTACCATCTTTCTTCTTAACCAACAAAATAGGCGCACCCCACGGCGAGACACTAGGACGAATAAACTTCTTTGCCAACAAGTCCTCGAGCTGCTTTTTCAACTCAGCCAATTCTAACGGTGCCATCCTATAAAGAGCTATAGAGATGGGTCCCGTTCCAGGTATTAAATCAATAGAGAATTCAACTTCTCTCACTAGAGGCAATTCCGGAATATCACCAGGAAAAACCTCGGGAAACTCACGACCTATCAGAATGTCCTCAACTTTGGGTTTATCAACACCCTCTAGGGATGCCAATAACATAAAAATGGCTCCTCCCTCCTTACAGGAAGTTCTGACTCCCTTAGCCGACAACGACTTCATATAACTAGCCTCATTAGAAATCTCGTCCGGATTTCCGAATACCATGGTCTTATCAGCACAGTTAAGCATCACATGATTTGCCGACAACCAGTCCATCCCCATAATTAGATCTAACTGGGATAATGGTAAGCAGATTAAATTCACGGTAAATGTCCTACCGTTTACCACTACTGGATATCGAGACACAACTGTCGACACCACCACAAGCACATTAGTTGGGGTGGATACGACCAAGTCAAAAGGCAATGACTCAATTTGTAATTTCAGTCTATCCACGCATTCAATAGATACAAAGGAGTGTGTCGCTCCCGAATCAAACAACCCTAAAAGAGGAATACCTGTCACCATACAGTTACCTTTGATCAGGTCATCCACATCTGATGCCTCTACACCACTCATGGTAAACACTCTGCCAGTGGATTGAGGTCGTTCCGCCCTCACAACATTCACACTTTGCCGTAATTTAGGACAATACCTTTTGAGATGCCCAACCTCCTTGCAGTAAAAGCAGCTAAGTGTGGTTCTGGGACACGAGTCACCAAAATGCATTATGCCGCATTTATTACACAAGGATGAAGAGTTTGGCTACGAACCTCCAGCATTGACATGAGCTCTTGACCCATGCGGAGTATACCCTCGACTACCCATGGGTGAAGAATAAGGCTTTCGTTCCTCCGGAAACGCCTCACCCTTGCCCTTCCCGTGTACAAAGTTCCTTTGAGGCCCAAAGTTCTTGGGAGGAAGTGATTTTTGCGCCATAACTTCATCCGCCTTCATATCATCCTCAACCATTCTACACTTGTTGACCAATGTAGAAAAGTCGGAGATCTCTTGATGCCTAAGCATCGTTTTCAGCTTGGGCTTCAAACCCGATTCAAACTTCGAACACTTGGACCTTCGCTCCGCCTCCAATTCAGAGTAAGGAAAAATCGGGCCAACTCTTCAAACTTGGTTGCATATTCTCCCACCGACAGGTTACCCTGTTCCAACCTCAAGAATTTCATCTCTTTCTGACTCCTAAGATCAGCAGGAAAATACTTCCGAAGGAATTTCTCCCTGAAGGTACACCAGAGAATCACTTGCCCTTCAGCCTCCATTTGGCGCCGAGTGAATTCCCACCAGGTCTCTTCCTCCTCACAAACATATAGGTGGCATACGCCGACTTCTGAGCATCAGAACAGCTCATGGCCTTGAAAATTCTCTCCAGTCCCTGAATCCACTCTAAGGCAACATCAAGAGCGAACCCACCTTGAAACTGACTAGGATTCCTCCAACAGAATTCATCCAAACCTCGATAATCAGCCAGACTGGGTGGAACCAATGGTTGTGAACTCGGACTTGGTGCCGGATTTTTTTTCATGTTATGCAGGTTCTCATTGATTTGCTGCAATTCCGCCACCATCTGAGCCAACAAATCATTCGGGACGTTCTGGCTTGCCCCTCTTCCTCTTCCTCTTCCTCTTCCTGCCATGGGTACCTGTACTCACTCACTTGTCAGAAATCGAATTTTATCTAAACAAGGTTCACATAACCATTTAGCAATTAGTACAGATCAACAATTTCAGCACATAAAGATCACAAAGAAGCATGCAAGGCCATATCCTAGGTCGCATGACTAACTATGCTCTGATACCATATTGTAAGAACCCAAATTCTACCCTTGAAAATTTTTCCTTATTTATTTCCTTCACATCCATTTTTCTTTTTAATTCTGCTTTCCTATTCATACTCATCCCATATCCTCTTATTTATGTACGTTCTATTTAGCAGAAAATCATAATTCATATTAATGCAATTCGGTAACTACCGCATACAACTAGCTATGGGTCTCCATGATACCCATAGCTACACATATCCTGAGTTACAATAATCCGCAAGTTATTATGTCCATAGTTACAAAATACTTTAAAATATCAAATATGCACAATAAAGAAATCCAATATGTAAAGCTCCTAAAGCTCCCAAAAATAAGCCTCCTCATTCTACCTGTTTATTTGCAATGAGATTATCAATGACAAAAGCACAAAACACACAAAGGAGTAAGTCATTAATTCAATAAACATCTTTATAAGATAATCCACATTAGAAAGGAGTTAGTAAACCATTTTGAAATTCATTTTCTTTGCTGCATATCTTGAGCCAAAGTCGCTACACCCCTTAAGGTTAGCTAAGAGCAGATTCTCATTTCTTTTAAAAAGAAAACACGCTACATTATTACAAACATACCCATATATGTTTATAATAAATACGCAACTCATAACTTAATCATTTGCCCAATCAGAAAATACACACATTTTCCACTTAAAATGCACAAATTAAAGACTTATCCTTACCTTGGTGAGCGTTGGGTTTGGTTCTTGGTAACTTCGTAAGTTTCAGCGACACCGTCTCCAACTTTAGGATCTTTCCTCATTCCCACCATATAACACAATGTTAGTCATTTACTCAAAATAACACATAAACAACTTATATTACGTCATTTAACCATATAAGATATTCATCATATTTTCAATGTTTCTAAACTACTTTCATCATAAGTTTACAACCATCTAAAACATACATATCCATCTCATATTTCAACATTAGAAGGTTTAATCATCTTCTACCTCTAGCATTTTACCCATTTTCCACTTTAACCACATTTTCACTTTAGGGTTTTGGGGTTTTGGGGTTTTCATGAATCAACCCACAAACCCCCATTATTGAAATACTAACTCTAAACCAAGATTTTACAAGATAAAAACAACATAAAACGAACCATAACTCAAAAGGGTGAGTTTCCATGGTATCTCACATTTCGAGAAGAGATCCACCATACCCAAAATGAGTTTCAAATGGAAGAAGAGAGTTAAAATCAAGAGTTTTACCTCTTCTCAAGCTCTTAGATGATTCCTAAGACTCCTTGCTCTTGAAAACTTTGAAGAAGATCTTGCTCCTGACCTTGGCACGATTTTGATGAAGACACCAATATCACAAAAAGAAGAAAGGAAGAAGACCAACAAAGACTATCGAAGATAAAGCTTCAAGAAATAGAGTCTAAGTCTTTAGGTACTTCTATCCTTACAAATCCTTTATTTACTTAGTTAATAATGCTCAAAATTGTTTTCAAGAAAATCAGGAAAAACTAAGTGTGAATAAAAATAATTTTCAAAAACAACATGTAACGGGTTACCATACTTGAGTAACAAGTTAAATGAGTGAGAAAAGAGTTTTCAAACCTCTAACAACTATGAGTAATCCATTACAGACTTTGGAGTAATAGATTACCATTTTTAGAAAAGAGGGTAATCGATTACTCAAAGTAGTGTAATCGATTACACTAAGGCAAATTCACAAAGCTGTTAAACAGTATTGTTGAGTAATAGATTACTCAAATCCAGTAATCGATTACACTGTGTGAATTTTCAAAAAGTTATTAACATGATTGTTGGGTAATCGATTACCCATTTGCAGTAATCGATTACTAAGAGCTGTTGCATCAATTTTTAAGATTTCAAGTGAAGAGGTTTCACTTCAAACTGATTGCTTTTCATTCCAAACGAAACCTACTCATGCCTAAGGGTATTGTGGTTGATTGGAAGCCTATATAAAGGCATTGAAACACTCTCATAACATACAACAAGATACAACAACTCAGATTACAAACTTTTACTTGAAACTCTCAAAAGCTCTCACACTTTATGATTTTACTTACACTTTTCTTAAACTTTAAAAGTTATTTTGAAGTTGCTTCTAAGTGTTTTCACATTGTTAAAAGAGCATTATTATCTCAAGTATACGAGTTGTTATTGGATTGCAAGTTATAGAAATTGTCATATACACTTGTAAGGCAATCCAAGCCAAATTGTACATTCTTCACTTTTGCAAAGTTTACTTTCTTTCACAAGGGTGTGAAGAGAAGACTTGGTATAGTGTTTACCAATGGTGTTACTTGGAACAGAGTTTTCCAAGGGGATTAGATATAAATGAGTGTGTAAGGTACAAGGAGATCTCGGAGTGAGATATTTGTAATTGCAACTCATTATATTTAATAAAGGAATCTCTTGCGCGTCACGAGTACTACGTATTCTCTTTCCCTTTTCTTTGTTATTTATTTATCCTTCCTCAGTCAATATTTTTATGCATATTATTTCCGCTGCACGCTAACTTTGATATTGCAGAAAAATTGGTCATACTTATTGCAACAACTAATTCACCCCCCCCCCCTCTTAGTTGGTATCAAAGCTATTTTTGAGAAAGTTACTCTCAAAATATGATCCTACTACAACATGGCCTCAAGATCATTCCTAGGAAAAGGATCCAGCATAAACAGACCTCCAAGCTTTGTTGGAGAGTGTTACGACTTCTGGAAAATCAGAATGAGGATTTTCATAGAATCGCAAGACTTGGATATTTGGAATGCTATCGAGGAAGGACCATACGTTCCATTTACCGTTGTCAACAGCATCAGAGAGACAAAGCCAAAATCTTCATGGAATGATGAAGATAAGAAGAAGGTGCAATATGATTTGAAAGCAAAGAACATCCTCACATCGGCACTTGGAATAGATGAGTTCTTTAGAGTGTCCAACTGCAAATCCGCTAAGGAAATGTGGACACTTTCGAGACAACTCATGAAGGTACTGAAAAGGTAAAGAGATCGAGACTCAACACTTTATTCCAGGAATACGAAATGTTTCGTATGAGACCTGGAGAGAAGATCTTGGATCTACAAAAGAGATTCACTCATATCACCAACCACCTTATTGCACTTGGCAAAGTGCTGTCAAATAGTTGAACTTAAAAGTTTTAAGGTCACTAACAAGAATATGGCAACCAAAGGTAACGACTATTTCCGAAAAGAAAAGCCTTTCGAAAATGTTATTGGCTGCTTTGTTTGGCAAGTTGCAGGAACACGAACTCGAATTGAGTCAACTTGATCAACACGAAGAACTAGAGAAGAAGAAGAAGAATATTTCTCTCAAGGAAAAAGCTGAGAAATATGATTCATCGGAGGATGAAGACGACAAGGAAGAGACTGACGACATGAGCCTCTTCGTCAAAAAGTTCAGCAAGTTCCTAAGAAGGAACAAAGGCGTAAGAACCGGGCAAATAAAAAAGTTCTCCAAAAGCAATGAGGCCTCCACTTCAAACCATAATTTCACCTGCTTTGAGTGTGGCAAACCTGGCCACATGAAGATGAGCTGTCCAAACATCAAGAATAGTTCTTTCAAAGGAAAGAATGAATTAAAGAATGGACGAAGAGCCTACATCGTTTGGGAAGACAACGACACATGTTCAGCCTCTGAACCAGAAAGCGAAGAATAAGCGCATCTCTCTCTCATGGCGTCTTATCACTCAGACGATGAAGAGGTAAATGAATCTATCCATTTTTCTTCTTCTGAATTGCAAACTGCATTTAATGATCTACATGATGAATATATAAAATTGTCAAAAATGTTTCTAAAACAAAAATCTGAACTAGATTCTCTTAGAAACATACCTTCATCATCCTCATGTTCAAATTGCATTACTCTTGGCAACAAAGTTTCTACATTGAGTCTTGAACGCAATAAAATGAACAAGAGTAGCAAGAGCCTGAGTAAGATCATTAATGATCAAAGACACTCTACGGACCGAAGAGGTATTGACTATGGAAAAAGCCCTGCTCTTAAGAAACAAAGTAAGTCTATCATAACAGACTTTCGGAAAACATGTATCTATACATCTACACATAGCAAACATAATTTTAGGATACATAAGCATCAACCTATTTGCTTTGATTGTAAAAATCATGGGCACACACCAAATACTTGTCATATTAGAAAATATGGTGTTCCCCTAGGACATTTTAAATGGGTTGAGAAATGATCTAACCATGTAGGACCCAAAACAACTTGGGTACCTAATATAACTTAACCTATTTTGCAGGTTGATTTGAGCGTCGCCCGCAATTTATGGTACTTGGATAGCGGTTGCTCAAAACATATGATGGGCGATAAAAGTAAGTTCTTTGTCCTTACTCCAAGGGACAAAGGCTATGTAACATATGGTGACAACAACAAAGGAAGAATTCTTGGAGTCGGTAGAATCGGCAAGCCACCTTCAACAACCATAGAAGGAGTGCTATATGTGGAAGGACTTAAGCACAATCTTCTATGCATAAGTCAACTTTGCGACAAGGGCTTCCATGTATCATTCTACCCAGATAAGTGTATCATTGAAAGTAAGGAATTTCTAAACTCTAAACTTGTTGGTAAGAGAATTAATAACATTTACATGATATATATAGATTCATCTCTTCCTATAACATGTTTAGTTGTAAATGACATTCATGTTTCATGGCTTTGGCATGGGAGAATTGCTCACATACATATGGACCATTTGAATAAGCTAATCAAGAAAGATTTGGTTGTTGGTTTATCCAAGATAAAGTTTGTTAAAGACAAACTATGTGGTGCATGTCAAATGGGTAAACAAACAAAAACCTCTTTCAAGCCAAAGCATATGGTTTCTTCGGATAGACCATTGTAGTTACTACACATGGACTTATTTGGCCCTTCAAGGACAAAAAGTCTTGGTGGTAACTATTATGCTCTTGTTATAGTAGATGATTTTTCACGCTACACTTGGACTCTATTCTTAGTACATAAGAATGAGGCATTCAAATCCTTTAGCACTTACGCTAAAAGAGTCCAAAATGAAAAATCACTTAAAATTGCTGCTATAAGAAGTGATCATGGGGGAGAGTTTCAAAATGCTTCTTTTGAGGAATTTTGTGATGATCTTGGGATTAATCACAACTTTTATGCTCCTAGAACACCACAACAAAATGGTGTTGTAGAGAGAAATAATCGGTCTTTGGAAGAACTCGCTAGAACAATGTTGAATGAAACAAACCTTCCAAAGTACTTTTGGGCTGATGCGGTAAGCACCGCTTGTTATGTTTCAAATAGAGTTCTAATAAGACCTATTATAAAGAAAACCCCATATGAACTCTTCAAAGGAAGAAAACCCCCTATGAATTCTTCAAAGGAAGAAAACAAAACATCTCACACTTGCATGTATTTTTTTGTAAATGTTTCATCTTGAATAATGGCAAAGAAAATTTAGGCAAGTTTGATGCAAAGGCAGATGAAGGAATCTTCCTAGGCTATTCTCTCACGAGTAAAGCTTATAGAGTCTTTAACAAAATAACTCTAGCCATGGAAGAATCTGTCCATGTCTCCTTTGATGAAACCAATCCTCTAATCAAGGAAAGGTTGACCATTGATGAATAAGATTTGCCTAACTCTACTTTTAATGAAAATTCTATTATTGAAACTACACCTAATATAAAGCATGTGGAAGTGGATGATAATCCTTCCATACAAGAAGAGCATATTCACTCTGATTTACCCAGAGAGTGGAGAACTCATCGAGATCATCCTATAGACAACATTATTAGCGATATTAACAAAGGTGTTACCACTCGCTTAATGCTAGAAAATGCTTGTCTAAACATGGCATTTGTTTCTCAAATAGAACCATCTAAGATTGATGAAGCAATCGAGGATGAACACTGGATTCTTGCTATGCAAGAAGAACTCAACCATTTTGAGAGAAACGAAGTTTGGGAACTTGTTCCTAGACCTAAGAATAGGCATGTAATAGGAACTCGCTGGGTATTTCGTGTAAAAACCCAAATTCTACCCTTGAAATTTTTTTTTGTTCATTTAAAATCTTTCCTTACATACATTCATTATTTTACTGAAAAACCTTCATGAATAATTCATTGACACTAATCTTTTAACCTATTACGTTATCATGCAATTCATGTTGTGGAAAAACATAATTCATGCATTTAGTAATTACCACAAACGACCTGTATGGGTTTCAAAGAGTTATAATCTCCATAACTACATAACTCAGTATTATCCTATTCATATTTACATTCATCGCAAAATGTTATCAAATCAACTACAATGTCAAGCAGCGATAAGGACAATCAAGATGATAAACACACAAGCTTCCTAAGTGAGCTTCCTCCTCAAATCCTTCATTTACCTACAATGAGATTATCATAAACAACACACAAAATAAGGGAGTAAGTCATTAGTTCATAACTAACATTACATGATAATCCACATATCAAATACGATTAAGCACTAATATAAATTATAACCACAAATACGTAAATATAAACATTCATATCTTCTTTCGTTCATTTCCACGTTATTCATATTCATCCTATAACATATATATCCCATAATATATATTCTATAGCATGCATATTACGTTCATTCGAAGCCTCGTTCTTCTCATTATTCATATCCACCCTATAGAACATATATCCCATAATATATATCCTATAGCATGTATATTACTTTCATTCTTAACATACTCATTTTCAGCGTTCATATTCACCCTATAGTATATATATCCCATAATATATATCCTATAGCATGCATATGACTTCCATTCTTAACATCCTCGTTTCTCATATGTCGTATTCACCCTTAATCGTATTCACCGAGTTCTTTCACAAAGATAATCCTCTACCACATCGGGTAGGTCCAGTTACATCTCTATACCATGTCGGGCAGGTCTAGTTTATCCTCCATACCACATTGGGTAGGTCTAGTTCATTCCCCATACCACATCGGGCAGGTCAAGTTAATTATCCATACCACATCGGGCAGGTCTAGTTATTATCCATACCAGATCGGGAAGGTCTAGTTCATCCTCCATACCACATCGGGCAGGTCTAGTTAATTATCCATACCACATCGGGCAGGTCTAGTTCATCCTCCATACCACATCGAGCAGGTCTAGTTAATTATCCATACCACATCAGGCAGGTCTAGTTCATCCTCCATACTACATCGGGCAGGTCTAGTTAATTATCCATACCACATCGGGCAGGTCTAGTTCATCCTCCATACCACATCGGGCAGGTCTACTTATTACCCATACCACATCGGGAAGGTCTAGTTCATCCTCCATACCACATCGGTCAGGTCTAGTTAATTATCCATACTACATCGGGCAAGTCTACTTCATCCTCCATACTACATCGGGCAGGTCTAGTTATTATCCATACCACATCGGGCAGGTCTAGTTCATTCTACATACCACATCGGGCAGGTCTAGTTATTATCCATACCACATCGGGCAGGTCTAGTTCATCCTCCATACCACATCGGGCAGGTCTAGTTCATCCTCCATACCACATCGAGCAGGTCTAGTTCATCCTCCATACCACATCGGGCAGGTCTAGTTAATTATCCATACCACATCGGGCAGGATAACCACAATACTCCACTACCACTCCGGGTAGGGCAACCACAATAATCCACTACCACTCCGGGTAGGACAACAACAATAATCCACTACCACTCCGGGTAAGACAACCACAATAATCCACTACCACTCCGGGTAGGGTATCAACCATAAACCACTACCTCTTCGGGTAGGGTATCAATAGTATTCTTACAAACACATTACCTCTTTCACATACCTCATTCACATCAGCGAGTATGATTTAGAGACACTTATCCCTTACCTTGGTGAGCGTTGGGGATCGGTTCCAAGTAACTTTAAAAGTCCCCTCCGCGATTTCCTCCAACCTTAGGATCTTTCCTCATTTCCACCAATAACAACAATTTCAGTCATTTATTCAAAATAACACATAAACAACTCGTATTTAATCATCAAACATACAAGGGATTCACATATTTTCAAGATTTCCAAAACTACTTCAACACAAGTTTCCAAACATCTAAACATACATGTTCATCTCATATATCAACATTATAGCACAAGCTCATCATCCACATCTAACATTTCATCCATTTCTATTTTTACTCATACTCTCATTTTGGGGGTTTTTGGGGTTTTCATGAATAACCCACAAAACCTTTCCATTCATCAAATACCAACTCTAAACCAAGAGTTTACAAGAGAAAAACAACATAAAACGAACCATAACTCTAAAAGGATGAGTTTCCATGGTTTATCATGTTTTGAAAAGAGATCCAACATACCCAAAACAAGTTAGAGAGGAAGAAGAAGAGTTAGAAACAAGAGGTTTACCTCTTCTCAAGCTCTAAGATGAGTCCTAAGGCTCTTTGCTCTTAAAAAGCTTTCCTTTCTCTCTTCTCTTCAAAGTTCTAACCCTAAAATGTGTTTGGGGTTTCTATTTTAAAGAGGAGTCGTCGGGTTCTCGCTCAAGCGAGCCCATTCTCGTTCAGGCGAGAAAATCCCGCCTTTTTAAAATTTCATATCTGACGCTCTCGCTCAAGCGATGGATTCTCGCTCAAGCGAGAATCTCACAATCCCAACAGGCTTCCTCTCGCTTAAGTGACCCATTCCTCGCTTGGGCGAGACTCCCAGAATTTCCAATTTCAAAACACTTATCCTCTCGCTTGGGCGAGGTCCTCTCGCTCAAGCGAGAATCTGGCAGTATGCCCCATTCCTCAGGACTGTTACCTAATTTCAAGGAGAATAAATTTGGGGTGTTACATTTCGCAATAAATCAGATGAAAATGATATAATCATTAGAAACAGGGCCCAAGGATACAACCAAGAGGAAGGTATAGACTTTGATGAAACCGTCGCTCCGGTTGCTAGACTTGAAACAATTAGACTACTACTTGCATATGCATGCTCTTTGAACTTTCAAATTTACCAAATGGATGTAAAGAGTGTATTCCTTAACGAGTATATACAGGAGGAAGTATTTGTAGAACAACCTCCTGGTTTTGAGGACTACAAACATCCTTCTCACATATACAAGTTAAAGAAAGCCCTCTATGGCTTAAAGCAAGCTCCACGTGTTTGGTATGACCGTCTAACCAACTTTCTAGCAGAAAAAGGTTTTACAAAAGGCAAGGTCGATACTACACTATTTATTAAGAAGATAAATCATCATACTTTACTTGTTCAAATTTATGTTGATGATATTATTTTCGGTTCTACTAATGAAAGTTTGTGTAGTGAATTTGGCAAAATGATGCAAGGGGAGAGAATTTGAGATGTCTATGATGGGAAAGTTAAATTACTTTCCTGTAATCAAAATTAAGCAACTCAATAATGGTATCTTTGTAAGTCAGTTCAAATATTGCAAAGACTTGTTGAAAAGATTTGAGATGGATGACTTCAAGCCAATTGATACTCCTATGGGATCAAGTACATACATCAATGTTGATGACGCTGGAAAATGTATTGAAATATCTAAGTATCGAGGTATGATCGGATCTCTTTTATATCTTATTGCCAATAGACCTGATATTATGTTTAGTGTATGTCTTTGTGCGCGATATTAATCTAAACCCAAAGAGTCACATCTAGTTGCCGTTAAGAGAATCATGAAGTATCTCAAAGGCACAACCGATGTTGGACTGTGGTATCCCAAGGGAAGCGTATGCGAATTGGTTGGCTTCTCGGATTCAGACTTTGCAGGATGCAAGTTTGAGAGAAAAAGTACAAGTGGTACTTGCCACATTCTAGGGAATGCTTTAGTTTCTTGGTCCTGTAAGAAACAAGCTTGTGTTGCCTTAAGCATCGCTGAAACGGAATATATTGCTGCTGGTAGTTGTTGTGCACAAGTGTTGTGGCTCAAACAACAATTACGGGATTATGGCTTAAACTTAGGTTGCACACCCTTGAAATGTGACAATACTAGTGCTATTAATCTCACCAAAAATCCGATTATGCACTCAAGAACCAAACACATTGATATAAGGCATCATTTCCTTAGGGACCATGTCTAAAAGAAGGATGTGTTGGTAGAATTCATTGATACTCATAATCAACTAGCAGACATATTTACTAAACCATTAGCAAAAGAACCTTTTTTATAAGATTAGATGAGAATTAGGCATTCTCGATGAAGCTTACTTGTCCTAACATGTTTAAATATTTATATGTATGCTTCATTGTTTATATCCAATGCCTACTTGATCTTAAATTGTGTGTTTTATGCTTTAATTTTCAAGTTTTTAGAGCCAAAAATCAATTTTAGCATCATTGGGAAAACAATATGTTAAAGTAATCGATTACTATAATGGTGTAATCGATTATAGAGAGACATTGTTTGAAAAAAATTGAATTTTTGAAAGTGAGTAATTGATTACTCACTCAGTGTAATCAATTACTCTGTGCAGTTATATATATGAACTGCTGCATTTTTCAGAAATTCTCCATTATTTCTCTCTCCTGTAACTCGTGTTCTTCCCTATCTAAACCCTCTCAATCTCTAAAAACCTCATTTCTACTCCGTTTTGATTGATTTTTGTTGCAAATCACATCACATTTTCAATTCTAAACACTTCTACACCTTCTATTTCGTGATTTGTGGCCTAAATCAAAAACCCCCAAATTTCCAAAAACCATAAACCTTCAAACACCAACAATGGCTTCATCTTCAAAAAGAGTCCGTTCTTCAAAGTCTAAGCAAGGAGAATCAACTACCAAGTCCAACCGTTGAACTTGATGAGGCTTCTTGCTAATGACGCTCAAAGGAAGGTCTTCGAGGAAAACTTCCATGGATGTGCCATCTTTACTCCTAAGTATGGTAACATTGGGAACTTTAAGTTTGAAGATTTTCTTTTTCCTTATCTTTTGCGGCAACAAAAACTTTTTGACTTTTGCTGTGAAGCGAACGATATTTATCCTGAGCTTGTTCGCGTATTTTACTACAACATGAACTTTAGGAAAAATATTATGACTTCCCATGTTAAGGGAAAGGATATGGTTTTGGATATGAAAACCTTTAGTTCTATTTTCTGTGATATACCGATGATAGGCGACATTACTGGGTTCGGCCTGGTATGTGAATGGGATGATTACGATCACAAGAAATTTTATCTTTCTATTTGTAGAATTTCTAAGGAGGAAATGGAAAGGCGAAAGCAACAAAGCCTTGGCGAGACTGTTAAGAACAGTGATATCCTATCTGTTGGATATCTCACGCTGGAAGATCGTTTGATGCATTATTTTCTTTCCTATGTCATTTTGCCAAAATTTTCAAACCATTTGCAAATAAGTGACATAGAGCTCCAATTGATGTATGCTATCAAGTTTAAAATCAAAATTAATTGGACTAAAATGATAATGAATCAAATGTGGCATTTTCTCGTCTCCCAAAGTCCGTTGTCCTATGCCATCTTCATTACCAAAATTCTTGAGCATTTCGGCATACTTTTAGAAGGTGAGACCAAAGTGGCCCTCAATCTTCGCGAAAGCAAGGTTGATATTGAGGTTGTCCACAATATGGGATTCGTTATAGATCCTGTCACTCGTCGAACCTACAAGCATCGTACCGACCGCCAACCTGCTCCTACCGACGAACCAGAACCTACTACTGCACCAAACCAGCCTGAGTCTCATGCTCAATCTTCTGCATCTGCTGCAATGCCCACTAATTAGATGATTATGGATGAATTGGTTTCTCTTCGAGGCTACATCATCACAAGGATGGATGCTTTCGATACTCAGAGCCAACAAATCCATTACGAACTTCATCGTCTTTCTTCGAGGCTAAGCAACATGGATGTTGATGAAGATAGTTCCGAGCCCGAGTCTTAGATTATTTGTCTAGGTTTCTGACTGTGTAATGTCTATGGTTGTGTAATGTCTATGGCTGTGTATTTTCCATATGGATGTTTAAACATTGTTTGGGTTGTTTCTTGTTATTTCTGTTATTTCTGGATTTTGTGTATGAACATCGTTATTTTTGTTTTTTATGCAATGTTTTTCTTTATGGTTCATACATGATGTTAATTATATTATGCTTTTTATTACTTGAACTTTCATATACTTTGAACTATTGTATGCTATGCTCTACAACTGTCTATTATGCTAGACTCTAGGCTTTTCTTCTTTTTGATGAAGTCAAAAGGGGGAGAAAAGTTGGGAGATGTGTATTTTCTGTCAATATTCTTTCAGGCACATAATTCCAAAAGAAAGGGGGAGCATACATGCATACATATAGGGAGAGAATACTCAAGACAAGTCAAGATATATCATCAAGTATGCTGCTCTCAGAAAATTACACTTTCAAGAAGACATTGGTTTGTCATCATCAAAAATGGGGAGATTGTGAAGAAGATCTTGCTCCTGACCTTAGCACGGTTTTGATGAAGACACCAATATCACAAAAAGAAGAAAGGAAGAAGACCGACAAAGACTATCGAAGATAAAGCTTCAAGAAATAGAGTCTAAGTCTTTAGGTAATTCTATCCTTACAACTCCTTTATTTACTTAGTTAATAATGCCCAAAATTGTTTTCAAGAAAATCAGCAAAAACTAAGTGTGAATAAAAATAATTTTCAAAAACAACATGTAACGGGTTACCATACTTGAGTAACAAGTTACATGAGTGAGAAAAGAGTTTTCAAACCTCTAACAACCAT
This sequence comes from Lupinus albus, assembly GCA_009771035.1. NCBI lineage: Eukaryota > Viridiplantae > Streptophyta > Magnoliopsida > Fabales > Fabaceae > Lupinus > Lupinus albus. The sequence goes on along the minus strand of CM020019.1, from coordinate 11,106,674 downwards.
GAGTAATCCGTTACAGACTTTGGAGTAACAGATTACCATTTTTAGAAAACAGGGTAATCGATTACTCAAAGTAGTGTAATCGATTACACTAAGGCAAATTCACAAAGCTGTCAAACAGTATTGTTGAGTAATCGATTACTCAAATCCAATAATCGATTACACTGTGTGAATTTTCAAAAAGCTGTTAAGAGGATTGTTGGGTAATCGATTACCCATTTGCAGTAATCGATTACTAAGAGTTGTTGCATCAGTTTTTCAGATTTCAAGTGAAGAGGTTTCACTTCAAACTGATTGCTTTTCACTCCAAACGAAACCTACTCATGTCTAAGGGTATTGTGGTTGATTGGAAGCCTATATAAAGGCATTGAAACAGTCTCACAACATACAACAAGATACAACAACTCAGATTACAAACTTTTACTTGAAACTCTCAAAAGCTCACACACTTTCTGATTTTACTTACACTTTTCAAGCAACCTACTCTTAAACTTTCAAAGTTATTTTGAAGTTGCTTCTAAGTGTTTTTCACATTGTTAAAAGAGCATTATTATCTTAAGTATACGAGTTGTTATTGAATTGCAAGTTATAGAAATTGTCATATACACTTGTAAGGCAATCCAAGCCAAATTGTACATTCTTCACTTTTTCAAAGTTTACTTTCTTTCACAAGGGTGTGAAGAGAAAGGGTGAGTGACTTGGTATAGTGTTTACCAAGGGTGTTACTTGGATTCAATTGCACCAATCTTGCTTTAAAGCATTCAATTGTACCATCTGCTTGATACTTCACGGTATAAACCCACCGATATCCAAATGGTTACTTTCCTGGTGGACAATTAACTAGTTCACAAGTTTTATTTTTCTGCAAGGAATTCATCTCCTCATTCATAGCAGCTTTCCACCTTGGGTCAGCTAAGGCTTCCTGCACACTATTAGGAATAGATGCAATATATAATTGATTTACAAAAGATTGATTTGATTCTAACAAGTGATGGTTAGACACATAAAAACTCATATGATATTTAACTTTATTAGAAAGTTCGAGTTCATATGTGGGTTTATGGATACCTCTAGTGCAAAGTGGTGGTAGTTGTTTTCTAGATGGTTCAGACTCCAAATCAGGAACATCCTCAGTAGGCGATTGGATTGGCGTATCAATTACTTGTGGTACTAGTAATTCAGACGAAGATGGAGCCAAAATTGTTGTAGATTCTGAATGTTCATCACCACCTTCATACAAAGTTACACCACTCATATTTGATTCACTCAGATTACCATATTCAATACTAGATTTAGAGAGCTTCCCTCTAGATTCAAAGAGTTCTCCTTCTTTAGTGACTTCCCTTTCTACGGATACATGAAAGTCATAGTCAAGAGTCAAAACTTCTTTCTGATTCTCCCCCTGAAGTTCAAGCTTAGAGGAAAAATACATCGAGTCTTCATGAAAAACTACATCTAATGTAACAAACATTTTTTTAGTTGGAGGATGATAACATCGATATCCCTTTTGATAAGTTGCATACCCTACGAAAACACATCGCAATGCTCAAGGAGACAACTTGTTAATTTTATGCTTATGGAGATGTACAAAAGCTACACAACTAAAGACACGGGGAGAAGGTTTGGAATAACAGGAGCAACAATGGCTTCAACAAGTGCTTGGGATGGTGTTTAAAATTCAATAGAGCTAGAGGGTATCCAATTAGTCAAGTATGTTGCAGATGTAAGTGCCTCTCCCCAATAGGATAATGGCATATGGGCTTCTATCAATAAATCACAAACAACCTCTAATAAATGACAATTTTTCCGCTCAACCACCCCATTTTGTTGAGGTGTGTTGGGACAAGTAGTTTAAGGAACAATCACATGTGCTTCCAAATATTCTTGAAATTCACAACACAAATATTCACCTCCATTATCACTTCGAAGAACCTGAACGTGGCATTGTACTGAGTGCAGACCATTTTATGAAAAAATTTAAATAAAAAATACACTTCACTTTTGGATTTCATCAAGTACACACAAGTCATCCTAGTACAATCATCGATAAAAGTAACAAACCAACGTGATCCACCAAGGGTTGTGACCTTAGATGGACCCCAAACATCAGAATGTATAACCGTAAATGGAAGAGGACTTTTATTCAAAATTAATGGAAACGGTGTACGATGGCTTTTTTCAAGTTCACGAACATCGCAATGGAAGCTAAAAACATCAAAGTTTACAAATAAACTAGGAAATAATTTCTTAAGATAACCAAAAGAGACATGTCCAAGACGTCGATGCCACAACCAAATTTCAGATTTCTTCTTCCCCTCATTATTATTCACTATCAATGTTTGACACAACTTGTTCGGGCTCTTTAACTCTAAGTCCAAGTAATAGAGCTTTTCACGCCTAGTACCACAACCAATCGTCTGCCTTCTTTGGATGTCCTTAAAAACAAAAAATTCAAGCCAAAACATTACAACACAAAATAAGGTAGTGGTAATTTGGGAAACTGGTAAATGTAAAGACCCAAATTCTACCCTTGAAAATTTTTCCTTGTTTTAATCTACTTTCATACACTTTTATATAAATTTACATTTACCAATAAAATAACCTTACTTTTCCCTTCATATACAATCCCTAAACCATTACCAACATGCACATTTGTTTGACAGAAAAACATAATTCATATTAATGTCGCTCGGTAACTACCGCATACATCTAGCTATGGGTTTCCAAAACACCCATAGCTACAAATATCCTGAGTTACCATTATCCATGTACAAAAATCATGCCCATAGTTACAAATAATCAGTTTCAGAATATAATCAATTAGATTACAAAAAGAATGGACAAGATGGCTTCAAAAACAACAACCTCTAAGTTCCTACTCAAAACATTTGTACTTCTCCCTCCTACCTGCAATGGGATTAACATTGACCATACACAGAAAACACAAAGGAGTAAGTCGTTAACGTAATAATTGTCAATATATGTAAATCCACATTTTAACAAAGTTAAGTAATCAATTGAAAGTTAAATACGCTTAAAACCATTTCAATTGTTTATACTTTTGAAAATCATGCTAAATAACTTGAGCCAAAGTTTGCTACATTGCTTGAGCCAAAGCCGCTACACCCCTTAAGGTTAGCTAAAACTGATTTCTCTTTTCTTTTGAAAACGTGCTACATAACTTGAGCCAAAGCTTGCTACATCGCTTGAGCCAAAGCTTGCTACCTCGCTTGAGCCAAAGCTTGCTACATCGCTTGAGCCAAAGCTTGCTACATCGCTTGAGCCAAAGCTTGCTACATCGCTTGAGCCAAAGCTTGCTACATCGCTTGAGTCAAATCTTGCTACATCGCTTGAGCCAAAGCTTGCTACATCGCTTGAGCCAAAGCTTGCTACATTACTTGAGCCAAAGCTTGCTACATTACTTGAGCCAAAGTTTGCTACATGACTTGAGCCAAAGTGGCTAACCAATCATGGTCGGCTAAAAACGAGTTTTCTTTTCATTGACACTCCATCAATTTATAAACAGTAAATCCACGCCATCATTATTACAAACACACCCATATATGTTTATAATAAATAAGTGGTTCACAACTTGATTCATTGTTCACAACCAGAAAATCCATGCATTTTATAACAGAATGCATAAGTTAAAGACTTTATCCTTACCTCGGTGAGTGTTGGGTTTGGTTCTTAGCAACTTCGCAAGTTCCACCGACACTGTCTCCAACTTTAGGATCTTTCCTCATTCCCACCATATACACAATGTTAGTCATTTATTCCAAATATTACATAAACAACTTATATTGCATTATTTAACCATACAAAATATACATCATATTTTCAATGTTTCTAAACTACTTTCGTCATGAGTTTACCACCTTCTAAAAAATACATATTCATCTCATATTTCAACATTAGAATGTAAACTCATCTTCTACCTCTAGCATTTTACCCGTTTTCCACTTTAACCACATATTCACTTTAGGTTTTTGGGGTTTTCATGAATTAACCCACAAAGTCTTTCCATTCTCGAAATACTACTCTAAACCAAGAGGTTATGAGAGAAAAACAACATAAAACGAACCATAACTCAAAAGGGTGAGTTTCCATGGTTTTTCATATTTTTAGAAGAGATCCAACATACCCAAAATGAGTTTCAAAGGGAAGAAGAGAGTTAGAATCAAGAGTTTTACCTCTTCTCAAGCTCTTGGACGAGAATCAAAGCTCCTTGACCTTGGAAATGCTTTCTTCTCTGACCTCTCTTCAAATCTTAACCCTAAAATGTGTTTGGGGTTTTCCTCATTTAATGCACTCGTCGGGCTCTCGCTTAAGTGAGCTCATTCTCGCTCAAGGGAGAAAATCCCTCCCATTTTAAAAACTCAGGTATGACCCTCTCGCTCAGGCGAGGGAACTCTCGCCCAGGCGAGGCATCTCTCGCTCAAGCGAGGACCATCTCGCTTAGGCGAGAATCTTACAGCCTCGACAGGTCCAAAATGTCACTTTTCTCGCCCAGGCGAGCCAACTCTCGCTTAGGCGAGACCACTCTCGCTCAAGCGAGCTTACTCTCGCTCAGGCGAGAATCCTCCAGTATAGCCCAGGATTTCACCCTCCCAGGTGAGCCTTTCTCGCCCAGGCGAGAATCCCTCGCTAAAGAGAGAATTCCAAGACTGATACTATAATTTTAAGGAGTGAAATTAAGGGTGTTACAGTAAAAGATTATACTCCAATGATGGAACAACTAAAACAAAATCTTAATTCAAAGTATCAACGAGGGGCAAAAACCCTTCTCCAATAACAGGGGTTGAGGCACCATTGACAATGGAAAGAAATTTTTGTGAAGATGGTTTAAGGGATAAGACATGCCTTGAATCAATTGTCATATGATCCTACTCATATGCTTGACACTAGGCTTTTTGAGGGGTAAAAAAGTCTTCACGTTTTCACCATTGTAAAAGAATTATAAAAAAATAAAAAACTAGCAAAATTACATTGACCTCTTATTTCTAAGATACATTTGCCAAAAATTAGGGGGTGGCACTTCAGTCATTTGGCAAAACAATATAATAAATTAATGTAGCATTTATTATAGGACATTTGATATTACTATAATAGGGTTAGGCAAAATGTTATTATAAACTCTGAACTAAGGGTAAAATAGTCATTACAACTTTGTCATCATTACAATAATAATGCCAAACTAAAATTACCAAAACAGGTCCCTTTTTTTAAATTCATTTTTTATATGGACGGGGATAGTTTTGTAAGAAATTACTTTTTCAAAAAAATTTATTTTCAAAACCGGATAACAAGTACACCTCTTCGTCTCTTCATTTCTCTTCATTTTTATCCCTGCACCAGCATTTCGCACGAAACCTTACAGTGTCTTCATCTTTATCTGATGTCTTCATTCATTTATCTTTATATTTCGTTTTGTTTTCATATGTATTTATTTATATTTCATTCTCACCTTAATTTTATTTTTGTACGAACTCTTCCTCTCCGGATCAAACTCTTCCTTAAGGTAATTCATGTTTAATAGGTGATACATTTTGAACCGATCATCTTTACGAGTTTGTTGTAAACATTTTCTAGTCAATTTTGTGTTTAAAGGTTTCACCTTTGAACCGAAATTTGGCAAAATATGATTTTTTTACTTACATGAAAGAATGTTTATGTTCAAAGTTTCAAAGGTGTTTCCTAAATATTTGATCATCTTTTCGACTTTGATTTCTAAAGATTTTGTTACTTATTTTTTTAAAGTTTTCACCTTTGAACCAAAGGAATCACCTTTACGTTTCCTGATGGTCAAATTTTACTTTCCCCGATTTACCGTCTTCGTACTTTCACCTTGAAGACGACATTGAAGTGGAAAGTTACAGTAAACGAATTTCAATATGTTATATTTTTCATCTTGCTTTTCATTTTTCAGTGTACGTTTTACACTATTTTCGTTTTCCATTGTTTTCGGATTTTTCAGTGAAAATTTACATTTTTCAGTTTTCGTCTTCACAATGTTGTTCATTGTGAAGATTGGTTCACAAACATTTTATCACTGAAGACGATATTGAATGTGAAAGTTTACATTTTCAGTGAGTGAGACGTTCATCTTTGAATTTGTAATATTTTTTCATATATTTGAACATATATCTGTGTCCTCATATTGTGTCTTTGTAATATTGATTATTGTGAACTTTAGATCACAGACATTTCTCATTGAAGATAACATTGAGGGAACAATGAACATTTTACAGTCTTCTCTATTTTATTTGCTTTCCATTGGTACTAAACTCATGTTTTCGTCTTCACGATGTTGTTCACTGTGAAGTTTGGTTCACATACCTTTTATCGTTGAAGATAATATTGAATGTGAAAGTTTACATTTTCAGTGATTGAGATGTTCATCTTTGAATTTGTGATATTTTTTCATGTATTTGAACATTTATCACTGTCCACATATTGTGTCTATGTAATACTATTTACTGTGAACTTTGGTTCATAGACATCTTATCATTGAAGATAATAACATTGAGGGAAAAGTGAACATTTTACAATCTTCTCTATTTTATTTGCTTTTCATCTATATATCTCTATTAATTGAAGGGGTTGGTGAAAAGACAAAAATACACTTCTCATATGCTTGACACTTGGCTTTTTGAGGAGTAAAAAATTCTTCACATTTTCACCATTTTAAAGAATTAAAAAAGAATTAAAAACTAGAAAAATTACATTGACCTCATATTTCTAAGATGCATTTGCCAAAAATTAGGGGGGGGGGGGGGCACTTCAGTCATTTGCCAAGACAATATAATAAATTAACTTTGCATTTATTATAGGACATTTGATATTACTATAATAGGGTTAGGCAACGTGTTATTATAAACTCTGAACTATGGGTAAAATAGTCATTACAACTTTGCCATCATTACAATAATAAATGCAAAACTAAAATTACCAAAACAGGTTCCTTTTTGAAATTCCTTTTTTATATGGACGGTGATAGTTTTGTAAGACATTACTTTTCCAAAAAAAATTATTTTCAAAACCGGATAACAAGAACACCTCTTTGTCTCTTAACTTCTCTTCATTTTTCTTCCCGCATCAGCATTTCGCACGAAACATTACAGTGTCTTCATCTTTATCTGATGTCTTTATTCACTTATTGTCGCGACCCGATTTTCGGTTGGAAGACCGGCCCTGCGACTTAAGGAGAGGCGAACTCGATTTCTACCTCTTCCAATTGATTTGGAGTCGCCACTACGTTTTTTGCGGTTAAAACATAGAAAACTCTAAACATGCCCAATTAGGATAATTTGGTCTTTAACCAGAGATTCTGAGCTCGGGAGTCGATTACGGATCGGGGAAGGTATTAGCACCCCGTCCGCCCGTATTAAAACGGTACCCTCGCTAATAACATGGACTTTTATACCCTTAAAATTATTTACTAAAATTCAGTAAATAAAAACAAAATGTTTTATTTTTTATTGTTGTGCCTGACAAGAATTCAACTTGCTCCTACGTATCCCTAGCTGCAATAGGGAAATCAAGGCTACGTAGTTCTGGTTCGAAAATTAATTGGTTGATTTCGTTGATTTGAAGGTATCGAAATGGTTAATCAATAAAATTGAAACTTGTTTGCTAAGGATATTTTAACATATGGAATTGATAGTTTAGAGACGGCACTGGTCGTAGATCTCCTTCCCATTTTCAGAGAATTTAGAGACAACACGGGCCCTAACCTTACTATAAAAATTCCATTGAAAATCATTTAAATAAATAATATAAATTTCTTTAAAATATTTGATATGGAATTAATAGTTTAGAGACAGCACTGGTCGTAGACCTCCTTCCCATTTTCAAAGAATTTAGAGACAACACGGGTCATAACCTTACTATAAATTCTGTTTAAAATCACATGAATAAATAATGATTATTTTTGAAATATTTGATATGGAGTTAATAGTTTAGAGACGGCACTGGTCGTGGACCTCCTTCCCATTTTTAGAGAATTTAGAGACAACACGGGCCATAACCTTGCTATAAACTCCGTTTAAAATCACTTGAATAAATAATGATTATTTTGAAATATTTGATATGCCGCATTAGGATTTCTATTAATATAACAAATATAACTTTCAAAATTATAATTTATCGCAAACATAAAGACTTAACATCATTAATTTAAATCACGCGAGGTAATTATTCATACAAGTGTAAGGGTAGATAAAAGGGGTTAGTAAATAAAAGAGGTATGGAATTTAACACTAACTTAAAATGTTGTTATCCTAATTATAAAATAAAATATGGTAAATAATACCCAAAAAAAATGATATGTGGGCCGAAAGCCCACAAAGATGAATCAGGTTGGGAGGGGGTTTTGTTGTTTTTCTACATTTGGTTAGTTTTGGGGTGTTGGGTGACGTTGAGAGGAGGGAAGTGAGAAGAAGAGAGAAAAGAGAAGACGAAGGGGAGAAGAAGATGGGTACGTGGGTTTTCTCCTCCGGAAACGGCAGCGGCGTTTCCGCTCCGGTGAAGGTTGGCTCTGGTCCTCTTCTCCGACGACGTTGATGCGGTGGCTTCAATTCCCTTCTCTGTTATGACCCGAAAGCGGCTCGAATTTCTGGCTCGAAATCGATAGAACCACAAGGATTCGGTAAAGAACCGTAACCCATTCTCAGTTGGAATTTCTATTGTATATAAAATTAGACATGGCTATCGATCAATGTCATCGTATCAACATGGCAGGTGATGTTAAGATTCTCGGAGTGGGTTTATTTCCATAATACTATGAATATATGCAAGCGACAGTTCAGTTTTAGAGATAAAAGTGGTGTTTCTTGATTCGGTTTACTGATTATTATTATACCTTGCCTTTGTTTAGTCATGAAAGATATGCTTAAGATTATAAGACCGACCCTATGCATGAATAAATAATAGTTACACCACCAGCCTAGGACTGTTCATGAAAGACATAGTAAATAGTGAGAAAAATCTGTTTACAATTGTAGTTTCAGATTGAGTGTCTTTAACATTGCTGAACGTAATGCTACATGAGGACTATTATGAGCCTAATAGAATACCAACCTGGATTACCTACTTACTGCAATAGTCCTGCTTAAGAGATTGCCAATTCTCGGCTAGCCGCTAGCTCCTTCCCTTTGTTGTATGCTTTGTGTTTTGCGTCGGATTCTTATTAAGGCTATTGTATGATATGCAAATTTCTGTTTGATGCGTGTGATGTGTGAGGAAATTTATGCTTTTGGTGTGCCGTTATTTGGGTATTTTTCTGGGTGAGTTGTTCTGATTGATGTGTTCCGGTATTAGGATGTTATGAATGGTATATGAGTGGTGGACGAAAGTAAAGTGAAAGTCTTTTGGATGAATACTAAGGTTTATGCCAAAACAATTGTATGTATCTCTCTCCCTTTTTCTGAAATGCCTTCCTTTTATAGAGGTGTGTGGCCCTTTTGCAGACTTGTAAGAGTCTCTTGAGTTGCTAATTGAACAACATTTGTTGACTGTTTTTTATCACTACTCTATTAAGGTTGCTCCTCAATGCTCATTATGCTGATTATGACTGTTAAAACTAACCATCATTGCTGTCATTTACTCTCTTGTAACCGAAGTGTGGTCCTGTATTTGTTACTAGCCCCTTTTGCTTGTTGATGTATGACTGCCTTTTATATCTGGTTGGTGAATTTAGAGAGCCTTTTCATTTGCTAAATCCAATCCATAATGCAAAACCTTTTTGTTTTCTGATTAACACTAGTAAAGGATGGTTATCAATGCTAACTAAATGTCCTGATTGTAACTGAAGGATAAAAGACCCATGGTCATGCATATTGTAATTCAGTAGTATAATTAAAAAAAACAGATATATCTAGACTAGCCCTGATTAGCATCAACAATGCCTTGTGATTGGTTTTTCTTCTTCTTTCTGGATGGCATCTCTAACCATATAGCCATGTTATATATTCTATATCAGACACACCTTTAGTTGATCATGAACTTGTATCTTTTTACTAAATTGATTTATGTTGTTTCATGCCAGAGATATCACGACGACGTTTCCCAGTTTTGTGTTTCACTCACAAATTGATGATACTTGAAGCAATCACATCAACCATTTCAGTTTCAGTGTAAAGGGTTTAGTATTGTTTGGGTGGATATGGACTTTATTTATTATCAAGATTGGGTTTAGTACTGATTTATTTTGCTAGTTACTGGTGATGATGTTTTGCACCAAAGTGAGTTATTTACCATATCCAACTTTGTTAAGTGAGTTATTTATATTTATTTACTAATGCAAAGCAGTATATGTATGTATGGTTTTTCAATGTATAACTTTTTATATAGATAAAATGTTCAATAATAACATGGTTAAAATAATCAACAGCAAATATCATTTGAGACATCAAAGTTTAGAAATAAAATAACATTTTAAAGTCCTTGTATTGAGGACCCGAATACATGGTGTTTTATTTTTATGTTTTGGAAACATGGAAACGATATTCAAGGTTCAAACCTCCAAAGCCAGTTACTTATTGTTGTTTTTATTTTCATAGAATAGGCTGGACAAAATTGGGTGTTCACAGCTATTGCCACATGCTTGCTTATTTCCATTGTATTTAGAGTAGGTCCTCTATTAGAATCCATGGTCTTAACAAGGAGAAAGACAGAACAAAGTTCAAACTCACATTCATGTAACTTAGTTCATAAAGAGTTTAACTCAACTATGTTAACCACTGTATTACCATAATTATTTATGTAAGGTTGCTCTATCTTGAACATTTCTTATTTCATTCTTAGGCAAATCCTCAATCTCAGTTAAACAACCATAACCTTTAGTACCGTCAGGAGCTGAATTTGTAATTGAGTTATCCTACTGGTGCAAACAATTGTAGTTGGCAAAATCTCATTCAATTAGTCTTGAGACAACTAAAATTGTTGTTCTTTGTATTTTCAATATTTTATAAATATAGGCCGGACAAAATTGGGTGTTCACACTTATATTTATATTTCGTTCTATTTTTATATGTATTTATTTATATTTCATTCCCACCTTCATTTTGTTTTTGTGCGAACTCTTCCTCTCCCGATCAAACTCTTCCTTAAGGTAATGAATGTTTAAAAGGTGATACCTTTTGCACCGATCATCTTTACGAGTTTTTTGTAAACATTTTCTGGTCAATTTTATGTTTAATGGTTTCCCCTTTGAACCGAAATTTGGCAAAATATGGTTTTTTACTTACAAGCAATAATGTTTATGTTCAAAGTTTCAAAGGTGTTTTCTAAACTTCCGATCATCTTTTAGACTTTGATTTCTACATATTTTGTTACAAATTATGTTTAAAGTTTTCATCTTTGAACCAAAGGAATCACCTTTACGTTTCCAGACGGTCAAAGTTTACTTTCCCCGTTTTACCGTCTTCATAATTTCACCTTGAAGACGACATTGAAGTGGAAAGTTACAGTAAACGAATTTCAATATGTAATATTTTTCATCTTGGTTTTCTTTTTTCAGTATACGTTTTACACTGTTTTCGTTTTCCAGTGTTTTCGGATTTTTCAGTGAAAGTTTACATTTTCAGTTTTCGTCTTCATGATGTTGTTCACTGTGAAGTTTGGTTCACAAACCTTTAATTGTATAAGACGGTATTGAATGTGAAAGTTTACATTTTCAGTGAGTTGGATGTTCATCTTTGAATTTGTGATATTTTTTCATATATTTGAACATTTATCACTGTCCCGATATTGTGTCTTTGTAATACTCTTTACTGTAAACTTTTGTTCACAAACATTTTATCATTGAAGATAACATTAAGGGAACAGTGAACATTTTACAATCTTCTCTATTTTATTTGCTTTTCATTGGTACTGAACTCATGTTTTCGTCTTCACGATGTTGTTCATCTTTGAATTTGTAATATTTTTTCATATATTTGAACATTTATCACTCTCCCCATATGTCTTTGTAATACTATTTACTGTGAACTTTGGTTCACATACATTTTATCATTGAAGATAACATTGAGGGAACAGTGAACATTTTACAGTCTTCTCTATTTTATTTGCTTTTAATTTTTACTGAACTAATGTTTTCGTCTTCACTATGTTGTTCACTTTGAAGTTTGGGTCACAGAAATTTTATCGCTGAAGACTATATTCAATGTGAAAGTTTACATTTTCAGTTATTGAGATGTTCATCTTTGAGTTTGTTACATTTTTTCATATATTTGAATGAACATTTATCACTGTCCCATATTGTGTCTTTGTAATATTCTTTATATTGAACTTTGGTTCACTGACCTTTTATCATTGAACATTGATGTTATAGTTGTAAGGACCCAAATTCTACCCTTGAAAATTTTTCCGTTATTTTAATCCTTTTATACATACATTCCACATCTTACTCTAATTTTCCCATGATCAATTCGTAAAACCACCTTTACAGTACATGATGTTAACATATATCTCATATTCCGGAAAACATAATTCATATATAACTTTCATCGGTAATTACCGCATATGTTTAACTATGGGTTTCCAAAATCACCCATAGTTACTACTATCCAGCATTACTCACAAATGTTAATAAGTTAAATTGTTACGAATCATCCAAATAGCAATTTTTCTACACAAAAAGCAAAAATAGAAGATCCAAGTCCTAAGCTCCTAAAGCCCCGAACCAAGCATCCTCAACTACCTTGTTTACCTGTAATGGGATTACCAATAGCAAATACACACAACATACAAGGAGTAAGTCATCAAAACAATAAATACCATTATAAGATAATCCACATTTCAAAGGGGTTAGTAAACCATTTTTTTTATAAATTCATTTTTGCTACATAGCTTGAGCCAAAGCATCGCTACATAACTTGAGCCAAAGTATCGCTACATAACTTGAGCCAAAGTTTTGCTACATAGCTTGAGCCAAAGCATTGCTACATACCTTGAGCCAAAGTATTGCTACATAACTTGAGCCAAAGTATTGCTACATAACTTGAGCCAAAGTCTTGCTACATAACTTGAGCCAAAGTTTTGCTACATAACTTGAGCCAAAGTATTGCTACATAACTTGAGCCAAAGTATCGCTACATAACTTGAGCCAAAGTTTTGCTACATAGCTTGAGCCAAAACATCGCTACATAACTTGAGCCAAAGTTTTGCTACATAGCTTGAGCCAAAGCATCGCTACATAATTTGAGCCAAAGTTTTGCTACATAGCTTGAGCCAAAGCATCGCTACATAACTTGAGCCAAAGTTTTGCTACATAGCTTGAGCCAAAGCATCGCTACATAACTTGAGCCAAAGTCCCTAACCAATTATGGTCGGCTAAAAACATATTTTCTTTTCATTTATACATCATCAATCTGTAAACAGTAAATCCACGCGTTCCAATATCATAAACATACCCATATATGTTTACCATAACTAAGCAATTCATCACTTTATCATTACACACTCAGAAAATACACATATTATCCATTTCCATACGCTATTTAAAGACTCCTCCTTACCTTGGTGAGTGTTGGGTTGGGTTCTTGGTAACTCCACTAGTTCCACCGACACCACCGCCAACTCTAGGATCTCTTCTCGAGCTTCTAAATGACTCACAAGCCTTCTTGCTCTTGAAAATGCTCCCTTTTTTCACTTATCTCTAGGTTAACCCCCATAAATGTGTTTGGGTCCCCTATTTAATGTAACAGCGTCGGGTTCTCGCTTAAGCGAGCCCTTTCTCGCTCAAGCGAAAGAGTCCCGCCTATTTTAAAAACTCAGATCTGACCCTCTCGCTCAAGGGAGGGATTTCCGCTCAAGCGAGAATCTCACAGTCTCAACAGTCCCAAAATGTCATTTCTCGCCCAGGCGAGAATCCTCCAATATAACCTAGGATTTCACCCTCCCATGTGAGCCTTTCTCTCCCAGGCGAGAATCTCTCGCTCAAGCGAGACTTCCAGGACTGATACTATAATTTTAAAGACTTAAATTTAGGGTGTTACAATCCTCCACCTCTTATAAGAATTTTTGTCCCCGAAAATTAAACATACCTCGTTTCGAACAAATGAGGGTAATCCTCCCTCATGTCACATTCCATCTCCCAATTAGCATCCCCTTCGTCTACTTGGCTCCACAGTACTTTCACCAACGGAATCTCCTTACCTCTTAGTCTCTTGATACTGGTATCCATTATCCTCACGGGTAATGTCGAAAAGGTCAAGTTATCTTTCAACTCTATCTGATCAGATTCTACCACATGAGATGGATCTCCAACGTACTTCCTTAACTGAGACACATGAAACACATTATGAAGGTTCGACAACAACGGAGGTAGAGCAATCCGATATGCTACCGGCCCAATCCTTTTCAATATTTGATATGGTCCAATAAATCTCAGAGTTAGCTTGCGAGACTTCAACACCCTACCAATTTCGGTAGTCGGAACTACTCTCAAGAAAACATGATCTCCCTCATTAAACTCAAGGGGTTCCCGCCTCTTATTGTAATAGCTTTTCTGCCGACTCTAGGCGATCCTCATGTTCTCTCAGATTTTCTTGATCTTATCCGTAGTCTCTTGGACCAGCTCGAGCCTCAATATCAAGTTCTCCCCAGTCTCAAACTAGCTCACCGGAGTTCGGCATTTCCTACCATACAACGCCTCATAAGGTGCCATTCTAATACTCGAATGGAAGCTATTGTTGTAAGTAAATTCAATCAGAGGTAACATGCCATCCCAACTCCCTGGTTGTTCCAAGACGCAAGCCCTCGGAAGATCCTCCAGTGACTATATTGTTCTTTCCGATTGACCGTCCGTTTGTGGATGATAAGTTGAACTCAACTTCAACTTAGTTCCCAATGCGGACTGCAAACTAGTCTAAAAGTTGGAAGTGAAACGGGGATCCCTGTTTGATATAATGCTCGACGGTATCCCATGCAAACGAACTATTTCTCGGATATACAGTTCCGCCAATCGCTCCAAAGAGTATCTCATGTTTATAGGCAGAAAGTGTGCGGATTTAGTTAACCGATCCACTATCACCCATATCGAATCATAACTGTTCTCAGTCCTTGGAAAACCCGATACAAAATCCATGGAGATACTATCCCACTTCCAAACAGGAATTTCTAGGGATTGCAGTTCTCCCGCTGGCCGTTGATGCTCAATCTTGGCTTTCTGACAGACAAGACAACTCGAGACATACAAAGCCACATCCCTTTTCAACCCAGACCACCAAAACAGCTTTTTCAAATCTTGGTACATCTTTGTAGTCCCCGGTTGAAAACTCATTTTACTCTTGTGTGACTCCTCTAAAATACTCTTTCGCAACTCCATATCACGAGGCACACAAACTCTCCCTTTGTAACGCAACAATCCTCTAGGGTCTGATGCAAAATCAGTTTCCTTACCACTTAGCATCAAATCCCATTTAGCTATTAGCTCAATATCCTCCACTTGCATTACCTAGATTTGATCGAAAAGTCCATTTGTGACTTTAAGCATCCCTAGAATCATACTTTGAGGCTTTATCTGAACTTCCAAGTTCATATTCCTGAACTCTTCAATCAGTTTCCCTTCTCGAACCATCAATATCGACATATGTAAAGATTTCCGACTTAGAGCATCGGCCACCACATTGGCCTTTCCCGGATGGTACTGCAGCCCAAAATCATAATCCTTAAGGAATTCCATCCACCGTCTCTGTCTCATATTCAATTCCTTTTGATCAAATAGGTACTTCAAACTCTTGTGGTCGCTGTATACCTCAAATCTCACGCATAAAGGTGGTGTCTCCAGATTTATAAGGCAAAGACCACTGCAGCTAATTCCATGTCATGGATAGGGTAGTTTGCTCGTGCGTCCTCAACTGTCGAGAAGCATAGGAAACAACATTCCCTTCTTGCATCAACACACAACCCAAACCTTGCTTGGATGCATCACAATAAACACTAAAATCTCGATCAGTACAAGAAAGAACCGAAATTGGCGCCGTAGTCAACCTCTGTTTCAACTCTTGAAAACTTTCTTCACATCGAAGCGTCCACACATACGGTTCCCATTTTCTAGTGAGCTTAGTCAATGGTAGTGCCAACTTCGTAAATCCCTCAATGAACTTCCGATAATAACCAGCCAAACCCAGAAAACTCCGGATTTCAGTAACCAACTTGGGCACTGCCCATTCCATAACTGCTTCAACCTTTGAAGGATCGACAGCCACCCCTTCCTTGGATATTACATGTCCAAGAAAGTTTACCGATTCCAACCAGAAATCACATTTTGACAGCTTCGCATATAACCGATTCTTACTCAGAAGTTCTAGAATAATCCTCAGGTGCTCAGCATGTTCCTCTCGACTTTTGGAGTAAACCAGAATGTCATCAATAAATACCACTACGAATGAATTCAAATACGGATGAAAAATCCGATTCATGTAGTCGGTAAATATTGTTGGGGCATTCGTTACTCCAAAAGGCATGACCAAATATTCGAAATGTCCATACCTTGTCCTAAAAGCAGTTATAGGAATGTCTTATGCCTTCACACGAAGTTGGTGGTAACCCGACCGAAGGTCAATCTTTGAAAACAACACCGCTCCTCTCAACTGATCCATTATGTCATCAATTCTAGGCAACGGATACTTATTCTTGATAGTAAGTAACCTTGTTCAATTGCCTGTAGTCAGTACACAACCGCATACTACCATCTTTCTTCTTAACCAACAAAACAGGTGCACCCCGCGGCGAGACACTAGGACGAATAAACTTATTGGCCAATAAGTCCTCAACCTGCTTTTTCAACTCAGTCAATTCTAACAATGCCATCATATAAGGAGCTATAGAGATAGGTCCCGTTCCAGGTACCAAGTCAATAAAGAATTCAACTTCCCTCACTGGAGGCAATTCCGGAATATCACTAGGAAATACCTCAGGAAACTCACGAACTATCGGTACATCCTCAACCTTGGGTTTCTCAATACCCTCCAAGGATGCCAACAACATAAATACGGCTCCTCCCTCTTTACAAGAAGTCCTGACTTCCTTTGCCGACAATGGCTTCATATAACTAACCTCATCAGAAATCCCAGCTGGATCTCTGAATATCACGGTCTTATCAGCACAATTAAGCACCACATGATTCGCCGACAATCAGTCCATTCCCAGAATTAGATCTAACTGAGACAGTGGTAAGCAAATCAAATCCACGGTAAATATTCTACCATCTACCACTACCTGACATCGACACACCACTGTTGACACCACCACAGGCACGTTAGTTGGGGTGGATACGACCAAGTCGAAAGGCAACGACTCAGTTTGCAATTTCAGTCTATCCACGCATTCAATAGATAACTTGCCACCATGCAATTACCTTTGATCATGCCATCTACACCTGATGTCTCTGCACCACTAACGGTGAACACTCTACCAGTGGTTCTAGGTCGTTCAGCCCTCACATCATTCACGTCCAGCAGTAGCTTAGGACAATATCGTTTGGTGTGCCCAGCTTCCTTGCAGTAGAAGCAACTAAGTGTCGTCCCAGGGCACCACTCACCAATATGATTCTTGCCACACTTGTTGCAAAAGGACGGAGATTGAACATGTGATCCTCCCGCCTTAGCATGTGGCCTCGGCCCATGCGAACTATTTCCCCGATTCCCAACAGTAAGGGAGTATGGTTTTTGTTCCTCTCGGAAAACCTTACCCTTCCCTTTTCCAAAACTCCTTTGAGGCCCAAAGTGTTTCAGAGGATTGGTTTGAGGTGTCACCGCTTCATCTTTAGTCAAGTTGTCCTCAAACATCCTGCACTTGTTTATCAGGGTAGCAAAATCTGCGATTTTTTGAAGTTTGAACATCCTTTTTAGCTTGGGCTTCAGACCCGATTCAAACTTAGAACATTTGGACCTTTAGTCTACTTCCAACTCAGCGTATGGATAAAACCAGGCCAATTCCTCAAACTTGACCGCATACTCTCCCACAGACATGTTACCCTGCTCCAACCTCAGAAACTCCATTTCCTTCTTCCTCTTCAGATCAGTAGGAAAATATTTCTGAAGGAATTTCTCCTTGAAGGTAGTCCATGTAATCACTCGCCCCTCTGTTTCCATCTGCCGCAGAGTAAATTCCCACCAGTTTTCAGCCTCCTTCATCAACATATAAGAAGAATATGTCACCTTCTGAACGTCACTACAACCCATGGTTTGGAATATGCGTTCCAAGTCTTGAATCCACTTGTTCGCAGCATCAGGAGCGAACCAACCTTGGAAATGGCTAGGATTCTGCTTGCGGAACTCATTCAACCCACGGTACTCGGCCGACCCCGATGGAACTAAAGGTTGTGAGCTAGGACTTGGCGCGGGGTTCTGGTTCAAGATTGTGCAAGTTCTCGTTAACCTGTTGTAATGCCGCCGCCATCTGTACCAACAGGTCGTTCAGAACATTCTGACTCGCTCCTCTTCCTCTTCCTGCCATAGGTACCTATACTCAAGTACTAGTCAGTAAACACTTTTCTAATAAGGTAAGTGTCACATAAGCACACAACAGTCAATGCCAACTAAGCAATTCAAGCACATATTGTAAGGACCCAAAATCTACCCTTGAAAAATTTCCTTTATTTTAATCATTTTATACATACATTCCACATCTTACTCTAATTTTTCCCATAATCAATTCGTAAAACCACCTTTACAGTACATGATGTTAACATATATCTCATATTGCGGAAAACATAATTCATATATAACTTTCATCGGTAATTACCGCATATGTTAACAATGGGTTTCCAAAATCACCCATAGTTACTAATATCCAGCATTACTCACAAATTTTAATAAGTTAAATGGTTACGAATACAATCATCCAAATAGCAATTTTTCAACACAAAAAGCAAAAATAGAAGATCCAAGTCCTAAGCTCCTAAAGCCCCGAACCAAGCATCCTCAACTACCTTGTTTACCTGCAATGGGATTATCAATGGCAAATACACACAATATACAAGGAGTAAGTCATCAAAACAATAAATATCATTATAAGATAATCCACATTTCAAAGGGGTTAGTAAACCATTTGTTTTATAAATTCATTTTTGCTACATAGCTTGAGCCAAAGTATCGCTACATAACTTGAGCCAAAGTATCGCTACATAACTTGAGTCAAAGTTTTGCAACATAGCTTGAGCCATAGCATTGCTACATAACTTGAGCCAAAGTTTTGCTACATAACTTGAGCCAAAGTCTTGCTACATAACTTGAGCCAAAGTTTTGCTACATAACTTGAGCCAAAGTATTGCTACATAACTTGAGCCAAAGTATCGCTACATAACTTGAGCCAAAGTTTTGCTACATAGCTTGAGCCAAAGCATCGCTACATAACTTGAGCTAATTTTTTGCTACATAGCTTGAGCCAAAGCATCGCTACATAACTTGAGCCAAAGTTTTGCTACATAGCTTGAGCCAAAGCATCGCTACATAACTTGAGCCAAAGTCCATAACCAATTATGGTCGGCTAAAAACATATTTTCTTTCATTGATACATCATCAATCTGTAAACAGTAAATCCACGTGTTCCATTATCATAAACATACCCATATATATTTACCATAACTAAGCGATTCATCACTTTATCATTATACACACTCAGAAAATACATATATTATCCATTTCCATATGCTATTTAAAGACTCATCCTTACCTTGGTGTGTGTTGGGTTGGGTTCTTGGTAACTGCACTATTTCCCCCGACACCGCCGCCAACTCTATGATCTCTTCTCGAGCTTCTACATGACTCACAAGCCTTCTTACTCTTGAAAATGCTCCCTTTTCTCACCTCTCTCCAGGTTAACCCTCATAAATGTGTTTGGGGTTCCCTATTTAATGTAACAACGTCGGATTCTCGCTTAAGCGAGCTCATTCTCGCTCAAGCGAGAAAATCCCGCCCATTTTAAAAACTCAGATCTGACCCTCTCGCCCAGGCGAGGGAACTCTCGCTCAAGCGAGGATCTTACAGCCTCGACAACTCCAACATATCACATTTTCTCGCCCAGGCGAGCTAATCTCTAGCTCAGGCGAGACCACTCTCGCTCAAGCGAGCCAACTCTCGCTCAGGTGAGAATCCTACAGTATAGCCCAGGATTTCACCCTCCCAGATGAGCCTTCCTCGCCTAGGCAAGCCAACTCTCGCTCAAGCGAGACCACTCTCGCTCAAGCGAGCTAACTCTCGCTCAGGCAAGAATCCTTCAGTATAGCCCATGATTTCACCCTCCCAGGTGAGCCTTTCTCGCCCGGCGAGAATTCCTCGCTCAAGCGAGAATCCCGGGAATGATACTATAATTTTAAAGACTTAAATTTAAGGTGTTACACTTAGATGAGAATCAAAGCTCCTTGCCCTTAGAAAAGCTCTCTTCTCTCACCTCTCTTCTCTCACCTCTCTTCAATTCTTAACCCTAAAATGTTATGGGGGTTTCTCATTTAATGCAACTCGTCGGGTTCTCGCTCAAGCGAGAAAATCCTGCCCATTTTAAAAACTCAGATCTGACCCTCTCGCTCAGGCGAGGGAACTCTCGCCCAGGCGAGGATCTTACAGCCTCGACAGGTCCAAAATGTCACTTTCCTCGCCCAGGAGAGCCAACTTTCGCTCAGGCGAGACCACTCTCACTCAAGCGAGCCAACTCTCGCTCAAGCGAGAATCCTTCAGTATAGCCCAGTATTTCACCCTCCCAGGTGAGTC
This sequence comes from Lupinus albus, assembly GCA_009771035.1. Classification (NCBI taxonomy): domain Eukaryota; kingdom Viridiplantae; phylum Streptophyta; class Magnoliopsida; order Fabales; family Fabaceae; genus Lupinus; species Lupinus albus. The sequence continues at coordinate 11,085,960 of CM020019.1, read as the reverse complement.
TTTCTTGCCCATGCGAGAATCTCTCGCTCAAGCGAGAATTCCAGGACTGATACTATAATTTTAAAGGATTAAATTAAGGGTGTTACAGTGTGCAACCAATGTAATGTATGTTTATAAATTAATGGTTTTTTGTTAATGTAGAAAATGGAAGTATAATTTGTGTAATTTCACTAAAACTCATGAAATATCAGTGTAATTTAAATGTGTTTTTGAAAAGAAAAAGAAAAATGGGCCAGCCTGGTGGCCTGTCAGCCCTGCCAAATATGGGTCGGGTTGGCATTTTGAGCCCTTTTAGCAATAAGGGTTGGGCTAACCCAGCCCATATTTTGGCGGGCCGGACAGGGTCAGGCCAGACTTGCCCGTTTGGCCATCCCTATATACATCACATTTGTGATGCAACAAAAAAAGTAAGTGGTTACAAAATACTTTCAAATTTAATGCCGAAAACTCATCCAGACTTGATATGCTTCGAGATATTTGAAGATGACATTTCAGATGTAGCATAAAAAGGATTTTGAGAGTTGTCCACATCTAACTCAGCCCACAATCTCTTGGATGAACTTATGACGTCAAGGTTGTTTGTGTCATGTTCATCAGTAGAGGACACATTCTATAGACAAAAAGTGCATACATTTGTTCCTATGAGAGAAACTACAGGAATTACCTTTGCATTTAAAAATAGATCAAATAAAACATTTATGCACTCACAGTTTTAAATTGGTGGGAATCATTGGGATGAGAATTCATATTTACTGGGTTATAAAGTGGAGGTTGTTTCTAAGTATGTTAGTTGACGTTAAGGACATAAATTTAATGAAAACAATCTCCAAAATTATAAGTTAGATCTAGAACCATTACCTCAGCTGATGGAAGCGGCTGGTCACCATCATGCATTGAGTCCAAACATAGACAGATAGTAGAAAAACTATAACAACATATTTATTACAATCCTATTCAAAATTGGAGAATACTTGGGTAGATAATATAAAAATAAAGGAACTTTTTGAATGTTATTACCTGGTGACATCCCGGAGTTGAGGACATTCCGATAGGTCGTGAGTTCCCTGAGGTATTTCATGGTGACATCCCGGAGTTACCTCCAGTGAGGGAAGTGGAATTCTCTATTGATTTGGTACCGGGAACGGGACCCATCTCTACAGCTCCTTATAGGATGGCACCGTTAGAATTGGCCGAGTTGAAGAAGCAGGTCGAGGAATTATTGCCAAGAATATTATTCGTCCTAGTTGTAACGCCCCAAAAATTACTCCAATAATCTTGCTCGAAAATGGGTAAAAAAAAAATTTGAATAATGGAGCCATATAAAATTTATGTCCTTATATTCGTTTCATTTTCGGAACATCACTTAAGTAACATACAATGCGGAAAATCACAACCATTACTTAATGGTAACTAGAAAAACTCAATATAACTTTGAATCATACTTCATTAGAAAATGTTGGTACAAGTACAAGGCGGAATCCTAATCGCCGCCCAAATAAAAACTACTACAAAATAAATTCCCTACACAGGTACACTAATCAAAAAGTACAAGGGCCTATGTAGGTATAACAGATTCCCTCAATCCTCCATGCCCCCTCCTGGGACATCGAAAAGTGGTAACTCTGAATCCCGATCGAACGATCCATCTGAACAAAACGCGGATAGAAGACAAATAGAAAGAAGAGAGGGAGTAAAAAATCTAATGAAAAACTTATCATTGACGTCGTGGAATTACACAGAATAATACACCAAGACAACACATGAGTACATATATATCATGTAATTATACAAGCATATAAAAACAATGAATGAAATATAAAACTCGAGGATTTAGAATCAATATCGAAGAATATCATGTATGCAATGTGATGCATGAGTCCACCATCCTTACTCCTTTATCCTCCCAATAACTATTCGGAAATAACCGAGAGTACAGGTCCCATAACAAGCCGATTTGAACGCACCAAAATATTCCTCGCAAGGATATATGATCGATCTGTTCCAAATAACTGTCCATTTCAGGACGGTGTCGTATCAAACACTTTCTAGGCATCCCTCTCATCGATCCTGATTGCAAAGAGGGGTTGTCAGAGATCGTCTAGTTTACGCTGTGAGAACTGTCCGATCCAAAAGAATACCTCATCTAGGAATACAAGGGACTCGTCTCACCTAGACTCACCCTCAAGACTTTGCTGACGAATCACCGCCATCGCCGTCCCTCTCAACATCTCGGGGCTCGTTCGTATCCCGTAAATTTCCTCTCCACTACTTCATTATCCATAATGAGTATGCACACTAACTGAGGTTAGCCAATTAAATCTTTTAATCATTATTTTAAATGATCGGCCCAACCTAAGACATCTCCCAAAGGAATGCTTCTAGTGGGTCCCGATCTTAACATATAAACAAAAAGAGAGAATAATTTCGGCACCACTACGAACCATCGCTGAATTATCCTGGACGGCTCCTCTAGCCAAGCCTCTTACGGTCAAACAATCTCGCTGCGTGGGCATAATATCACACCCTCGGCCTCGCCTTTAACAAAGCAATTCCTTACTTTTATTACTTTCAAGAATTTCATATAGTTATTTACCTTTACAACTTCTTGATGGCAAACATGCCATTAGGCTCTCGTATATATGAGAGTTATCATTCAGACGACTTAAAAAGAAGTCATGTCTGTATGGAGCCCGCTCGCTCAAGCGAGAGCTGTCTTGCTCAAGCGAGGGCACGTCCATTTTTGAGACATTTGTGGTTTAAGCGAGAGCTATCTCTCTTAAGCGAGAAAACAATCAGTTATCTTGGTGCCTATTTTTGCTCAAGCGAGAGCTGTCTCACCCCGAGCTAAAACACTCATTTTCTCTAGACACTTCTCGCTCAAGCGAGAAGAACCTAAATATCATTTTAATTACTTTTCTCAAGGAAAATATTTCTCATTTATATCAAATGTTTTTAAACCTTGAATTTCAAAATTATCACATACATATCATTCCCATAATAATCATTCAAACATTATAATTCAAGAGTAAAGATGGTATTTGCATATATAAACATAACATAAATCGGTATAAGAAATATTGCTGTACTTAATCCAAACAAACATGCAATGGATTAAGTACAAGCTTTCTTAATACCCAGGGCAACTCCAAACTTGTGAGGGAGTTTGGAGGTCCTGATGCATATTCGGACACCACTGTGTCACGATGTTTTCTCCCTCACCTGAGTGTGTCGGGTCGTTAGGTTCTCTGTTTACAGGTGAGCTTACTTGATCCTTTCTCCTCTCGAACTCTTCATTATGCCAAAATAACGTTAATTAGTTAAATGACGATAATTATTAAACTTACGAAATAACTTTTTACGCGAAGATAAAACTTCCGATTTAAAATGAATTTAATTGCTTTCGTCCATCCAATTCAAGGTTGAATATCCTTGAATCATCATTTGTCATCGAAAGTCTTACAATCAAATAATACTTTTTAAAGTAAAATTTTCAATAAAACTTATACCGAAATTATGTCGTAATCCGTGGATATACACCAGGCTAGTTCCCAGGAAAGAGAGGTGGGTCATAAAGACACCCTTAAATACCAAGTCTTTCCTTAGACAGAACCTTTCTAGACATGTATTCCTACTTCATTGCATTTTTCGGATAATTCATAAATCTTATTTTTTGTAAGTAAAACATTTTTACTAAAACTAACCTTTTTAAAATAAGATCATTAAGCTAGACTTATCCTTTTTAAAGTAAGTCAATTTAAACAAAATCAATATTTTTAAATCAATACTTTTTAAGTAAATCTTACCATTTTAAAGTAAGTTCACTTAACTAAGATTCAACATTTTTAAATCATTTTACCATCTAAGACTTCATAACACTTTAAGTTTATAAAGTCAAGACTTTTAGGTAACTCTCATTATTTCAAGTATACTACTAAAACAAATTTTCATTAACATCTTAACACCTCCTAATTTTTTAGGAAAAAACCTCAAGGGTTAGTAAGTGTTATTTTCATAGTCATGAAAAAGAATGTCTCTTAATTTAATATTTTACTCTAAACATCTTTTAGTTATTCTTACCACTTTAAAGTATGTCAACTAAAATAAATACAACAATTTTTTATGAACATCTTAACACCTCCTAATATTTTAGGAAAAACTTCAAGGGTTAGTAAGTGTTATTTTCATAGTCATGAAAATAAATCCTAAGGTAAGACTTTCTACTACTTTAATATCTAAAACTTCATAACACTTTAAGTTTATGAAGTCGAGACTTTAATAAATCATCTTTTATCCCAAATAATTATTTTAACTTGGGAATCAAAGAGTAAAATATGTTAAACAACTTTTAAAACATAATACTTTCTAAAAATGAAATATTTTCAACAACTCATCAACATCATAAACTTTCAAGAATAAAATACAAACTTTTTCCTAAACACATTAAAGGTTCCTTTGATGTTAAAATCATCACCTTTAAACATATTCAAATACTAACAAAAATTTATAATATTTCCAAATAAATAACTCATCTAACCTTGTCCAAATATATAGTTTTTCCATCTAAGAACAAGGAAGAAATTTCAAGATTTACAAAAGTCAAAAACTACATAAAGGTTCATATGATTTTATTATCATCCCCTTTAGTTATGCTTTCATAAAATACTTAAAGAACAAATATAAACTCTACTTTATGAACAAAATAATAAAAGCTCATAACTTTCTATGAAGTATGAGAAGAAGATGAAGAAGATAAAATAAAAGACTACCTTAGTTTGTATAAGAAATTTAGTGTAAAAATGAGATAATGGGGTGAGATATTTATAGGAGAGTCTCACCCTCATCAAATCAGAAAATTTAATGCAAAGTAAGTAGCTTTAGACTAGCATAGGTGATGTGTCTAATGGTGGTGGAGTGAGAGGATTTGTTGAGTGATTTAGGGGTTTATGGAAGCTTTTCCATTATTTGTGTAACAAGTAAGTGGCTCATGAAATGATGACTTCCAACTTTATCGATATGATGAAATTTCCCAATAAACTTCGTGTCCGAACATCTTCGGATAATTTTTTCCGGAAATATACAATCTCCCGATTTTGGTTTACGGTTAGAACTTCAAAACACAGAATTTGGAGTGAAAATATTTAGAAATGCTTTCTGAATGAACTTGATGTCTATCTTGACTCGAAATAATATTTCAAAGCCAATGGCGCAATCGGAATTCGATTCCGAGTTACGGAACTCAAAAACACGTTATTGGGCCGAATTCGGGCTATTTGGGCCCGACGACGGTTCAAAAATATTTCGTCATAGAAAATTACAAAAATTTACCACAAAATAGGATCACAAAACAAGACTAATATTCAACTATGGCTTAGCCTAAATCCACACTGATTAATTTCTACAATTAATCGTTGATAAAATAAATAATTAATAAAAACTCATAAAAATTCATAATTCCAAATCAGAAAATTCGTGGTGTTACACTAGTGTCTCACCGTGGGGTGCGCCTGTTTTGTTGGTTAAGAAGAAAGATGGTGGTATGCGGTTGTGTACCGACTACAGACATATGAACAAGGTTACTATCAAGAATAAATGTTCGTTGCCTCGGATTGATGACTTGATGGATCAATTGAGGGGAGCGGTGGTGTTTTCAAAAATTGACCTTCGGTCGAGTTACCACCAACTTCGTGTGAAGTAGGAAGACATTCCTAAAACTGCTTTTAGGACAAGGTATGGACATTTTGAGTATTTGGTCATGCCTATTGGTGTAACGAATGCCCCAGCAATATTTACCGACTACATGAATCGGATTTTTCATTCGTATTTGGATTCATTCGTAGTGGTATTTATTGATGACATTTTGGTTTACTCCAAAAGCTGAGAGGAACATGCTGAGCACCTGAGGATTGTTCTAGAGCTTCTTGGACATGTAATATCCAAGGAAGGAGTGGTAGTAGATCCTTCTAAGGTTGAAGCGGTTATGGAATGGGCGGTACCCAAGTCAGTCACTAAGATCAGAAGTTTTCTGGGTTTGGCTGGTTATTATCGGAAATTCATTGAGGGATTTTCGAAGTTGGCACTACCATTGATGAAACTCACTAGGAAAGGGGAACTGTATGTGTGGACACTTTGTTGTGAGGAAAGTTTTCAAGAGTTGAAACGAAGGTTGACTACGGCGTCAGTGTTGGTCCTTCCTTGTACTGATCAGGAATTTAGTGTGTATTGTGATGCATCCAAGCAAGGTTTGGGTTGTGTGTTGATGCAAGAAGGGAAGGTTGTTGCCTATGCTTCTCGACAGTTGAGGACGCATGAGCAAAACTACCCTATCCATGACTTGCAATTAGCTGCAGTAGTCTTTGCCTTAAAAATCTGGAGACACCACCTTTATGGCATGAGATTTGAGGTATACAGCGACCACAAAAGTTTGAACTACCTTTTTTATCAAAAGGAATTGAATATGAGACAGAGAAGGTGGATGGAATTCCTTAAGGATTATGATTTTGGGTTGTTGTACCATCCGGGAAAGGCCAATGTGGTGGCCGATGCTCTAAGTTGAAAGTCTTTGCATATGTCGGCTTTGATGGTTAGAGAAGGGAAATTGATTGAAGAGTTCAGGGATATGAACTTGGAAGTTCAGATAAAGCCTCATAGTATGATTTTAGGAATGCGTAAGGTCACCAATGAATTGTATGATCAAATCCGAGCGATGCAAGTTGAGGATAGTGAACTAATGGCTAAACGGGAGTTAATGCTAAGTGGTAAGGAAACTAACTTCGCATATGACCCTAGTGGACTGTTGCGTTACAAAGGGAGAGTGTGTGTGCCTCATGATGTGGAATTGCGAAAGAATATTTTAGAGGAGTCACAAAAGAGTAAAATGAGTTTTCACCCGGGGACTACGAAGATGTACCAAGATTTGAAAAAGGATGTGGCTTTGTATGTCTCGAGTTGTCTTGTCTGTTAGAAAGCCAAGATTGAGCATCAGCGGCCAGCGGGAGAACTGCAATCCCTAGAAATTCCCGTTTGGAAGTGGGATAGTATCTCCATGGATTTTGTATCGGGTTTTCCAAAGACTCAGAAAGGGTATGATTCGATATGGGTGATAGTGGATCGGTTAACTAAATCTGCACACTTTCTGCCCATGAACATTAGGTATTCTTTGGAGCGATTGGCGGAATTGTATATCCGGGATATAGTTCGTTTGTATGGGATACCGTCGAGCATTATATCAGATAGGGACCACCGTTTCACTTCAAACTTTTGGACTAGTTTGCTGTCCGCATTGGGAACTAAGTTGAAATTGAGTCCAGCTTATCATCCACAAATGGACGGTCAATCGGAAAGAACTATATAGTCATTGAAAGATCTTTTGAGGGCTTGTGTCTTAGAGCAACCGGGGAGTTGGGATAGCATGTTGCATTTGATAGAGTTTACCTACAACAATAGCTTTCATTCGAGTATTGGGATGGCACCCTATGAGGCATTGTATGGTAGGAAGTGCCGAACTACAGTGAGTTGGTTTGAAACTGGGGAGAACTTGATATTGGGACCTGAGCTAGTCCAAGAGACGGTGGAAAAGATCAAGAAGATCCGGGAGAATATGAGAATAGCCTAGAGTCGGCAGAAAAGCTATTACGATAAGAGACGGAAACCTCTTGAGTTTAATGAGGGAGATCATGTTTTCATGAGAGTAGTCTCGACTACCGGAATTGGTAGAGTGTTGAAGTCTCGCAAGCTGACTCCGAGATTTATTGGGTTGTATCAAGTTTTGAAAAGGATTGGTCCGGTGGCATATCGGATTGCTTTACCTCCTTTATTGTCGAATCTCCACAATTTGTTTCATGTGTCTCAATTGAGGAAATATGTTGGGGATCCATCTCAGGTTATTGAGTGTGATCAGATAGAGTTGAAGGATAACTTGACTTTTACGACGTTGCCCGTGAGAATCATGGATACCAGTATCAAAAGATTGAGAGGCAATGAGATTGCCTTGGTGAAGGTATTGTGGAGCCAAGTGGACGAAGGAGATACTACATGGGAAGTGGAGCGTGAGATAAGGGAGGATTACCCTCATTTGTTTGTATCGAGGTATGTTTAATTTTCGGGGACGAAAATTCTTATAAGAGGGGGAGGATTGTAACACCCTAAATTTAAGTCTTTAAAATTATAGTATCGGTCCTGGGATTCTCGCTTGAGCGAGGAATTCTCGCCTGGGCGAGAAAGGCTCACCTAGGAGGGTGATATCCAGGGCTATACTGAAGGATTCTCGCCTGAGCGAGAGTTGGCTCGCCTGGGCGAGGAAGGCTCATCTGGGAGGGTGAAATCCTGGGCTATACTGTAGGATTCTCGTCTGAGCGAGAGTTGGCTCGCTTGTGCGAGAGTGGTCTTGCCTGAGCGAGAGATTAGCTCGCCTGGGCGAGAAAATGTGATATGTTGGAGCTGTTGAGGCTGTAAGATCCTCGCTTGATCGAGAGTTCCCTCGCCTCGGTGAGAGGGTCAGATCTGAGTTTTTAAAATGTGCGGGATTTTCTCACTTGAGCAAGAATGAGCTCGCTTAAGCGAGAACCCGACGTTGTTACATTAAATAGGGAACCCCAAACACATTTATGAGGGTTAACCTAGAGAAAGGTGAGAGAATAGAGAATTTTCAAGAGCAAGAAGGCTTGTGAGTCATTTAGAAGCTTGAGAAGAGGTTAAACTCTTGATTATAACTCTCTTCTTCCCTTTGAAACTTGTTTTGGGTATGTTGGATCTCTTCTCAAAATGAGAGAAACCATGGAAACTCATCCTTTTGAGTTATGGTTCGTTTTATGTTGTTTTTATCTTGTAACCTCTTGGTTTAGAGTTAGTATTTCAAGAATGGAAAGGGTTTGTGGGTTGATTCATGAAAACCCCAAAACCCTAAAGTGAAAATGTGGATAAAGAGGAAAATGGGTAGAATGCTAGAGGTAGAACATGAGTCTACTTTCTAATGTTGAAATATGAAATGACTATGTATGTTTTGGATGGTTGTAAAAATATGATGAATATCTTGTTTGGTTAAATAATGCAATATAAGTTGTTTATGTGATATTTGGAATAAATGACTAACATTGTGTTATATGGTGGGAATGAGGAAAGATACTAAAGTTGGAGGCGATGTCGGTGGAACTTAAGAAGTTGCCAAGAACCAAACCCAACACTCACCGAGGTAAGGATAAGTCTTTAACTTATGCACTGTGATGGGAAATGCGTGGATTTTCTGGTTATGGATAATGAAACGAATTGTGAATCACTTAATTATTATAAGCATATATGGGTATGTTTGTAATAATGATGGTGTGGATTTACTGTTTATGTATTGGTGGAGTGCCAATGGAAATAAAACTCGGAATAATGAAATGAATTGTGAATCACTTAATTATTATAAGCATATAAGAGTATGTTTGTAATAATGATGGTGTGGATTTACTGTTTATGTATTTGTGGAGTGCCAATGAAAATAAAACTCGGAATAATGAAATGAATTTTGAATCACTTAATTATTATGAGCATATATGGGTATGTTTGTAATGGTGATGGTGTGGATTCATTGTTTATGTATTGGTGGAGTGCCAATGAAATTAATACTCGTTTTTAGCCGACCATGACTGGTTAGCGACTTTGGCTCAAGTAATGTAGCAAGCTTTGGCTCAAGCAATGTAGCAAGCTTTGGCTCAAGCAATGTAGCAAGCTTTGGCTCAAGCAATGTAGCAAGCTTTGGCTCAAGCAATGTAGCAAGCTTTGGCTCAAGCAATGTAGCAAACTTTAGCTCAAGTTATGGAGCATGTTTTCAAAAGTATAAACAAAAGAAATGGTTTTAAGTATATTCAATTCTAAGTTTTTACTTAACTTTATTAAAATGTGGATTAACGTATATTGACATTATTTTACGTTAACGACTTACTCCTTTGTGTTTCTGTGTATGGTCAATGTTAATCCAGTTGCAAGTAGGTGGAAGATGTAAGGACATTTTGATTAGGAGCTTAGAGGCTTTTAATTTTTTTGAAGTCCTTATATTCATTCTTTTGTAATATGACTAATTGTATTTTGAACATGAATATTTGTAACTCTGGATATTCGTAGCTATGGGTATTTTGGAATCTCATAGCTAATTGTATGCGGTAGTTACCAGGATGCATGAATGAATTATGATTTTCTGCTATGCGAACATGTATGTTATTTTGAGATTATGAAATGGACATGAGTGGGGAAATGAGACTTAATTTGAGTTGTTGGTATTTTTCTTTAAAAGTTGTAGGAAAATGTATGAAGGATGAATAAAATAAGGAAAAAATTTCAAGGGTAGAATTTGGGTCCTTACACTAAGAGCTTGAGAAGAGGTAAAACTCTTGATTCGAACTCTCTTCTTCCCTTTGAAACTCATTTTGGGTATGTTGGATCTCTTCTAAAAATGTGGGAAACCATGGAAACTCACCCTTTTGAGTTATGGTTCGTTTTATGTTGTTTTTCTCTTGTAAACTCTTGGTTTATAGTTAGTATTTCAAGAATGGAAAGGGTTTGTGGGTTGATTCATGAAAACCCCAAAACCCTAAAGTGAAAATGTGGCTAAAGTGGAAAATTGGTAAAATGCTAGAGGTAGAAGATGAGTATGCATTCTAATGTTGAAATATGAGATGAATATGTATGTTTTAGATGGTTGTAAACTTATGATGAAAGTAGTTTAGAAACATTGAAAATATGATGAATATCTTGTATGGTTAAATAATGTCATGTAAGTTGTTTATGTGATATTTGGAATAAATGACTAACATTGTGTTATATGGTGAGAATGAGGAAAGATCCTAAGTTGGAGGCGGTGTCGGTGGAACTTGCGAAGTTGCCAAGAACCAAACCCAACACTCACCGAGGTAAGGATAAGTCATAACTTATGCATCGTGATAGAAAATGCGTGGATTTTATGGTTGTGGATAATGAAATCAAGTTGTGAATCATTTATTTATTATAAGCATATATGAATATGTTTGTAATAATGATGATGTGGATTTACTGTTTACGAATTGATGGAGTGTCAAGGAAAAGAAAACTCGTTTTTGGCCGACCATTGTTGGTTAGCGACTTTGGCTCAAGTAATGTAGCAAACTTTGGCTCAAGTAATGTAGCAAACTTTGGCTCAAGTAATATAGCAAGCTTTGGCTCAAGCGATTTAGCAAGCATTGGCTCAAGCGATGTAGCAAGCTTTGGCTCAAGCGATGTAGCAAGCTTTGGCTCAAGCGATGTAGCAAGCTTTGGCTCAAGCGATGTAGCATGCTTTGGCTCAAGCGATGTAGCAAGCTTTGGCTCAAGCGATGTAGCAAGCTTTGGCTCAAGCGATGTAGCAAGCTTTGGCTCAAGCGATGTAGCGAACTTTGGCTCAAGTTATGTAGCATGGTTTTCAAAAGTATAAACGATGAAAATGGTTTTAAGTATATTCGATTTTAAATTGTTTACTTAACCTTATTAAAATGTGGATTAATGTATATTAACCTTTACTGAGTTAACGACTTACTCCTTTGTGTTTTCTGTGTATGGTCAATGTTAATCTCATTGTAGGTAGGCGGAAGATGTAAGGGTGGTTTGGTTAGGAGCTTGGAGGCTTTTGTTTTTTTTTTTTGAAGTCCTCTTGTCTATTCTTTTTGTAACCTAATTGATTGTATTCTGAACTGAATATTTGTAACCATGAGTATGATTTTTGTACATGGTAGTAACCATGGATAACAGTAACTCTGGATATTTGTAGCTATGGGTGTTTTGGAAACTCATAGCTAGTTGTATGTGGTAGTTACTGAGCTGCATTAATATGAATTATGTTTTTCTGTCAAACGAATGTGTATGTCGTTATTGGTTTATGGATTGAGTGTGAAGGAGGGATTGAGATTTTAAAATAAGGTTTTTCAATTGGAAAAGGTAATTTACAGGAAAATGCATGAAACTGGATTAAAATACGGAAAAATAATTCAATGGTAGAATTTGGGTCCTTACACACACGGTATGTGTAAAATGTTCGATTGGAAAACAATATTAAATTGATTCCATTATTGGAATCACATGTAACCTTAAAATAATAAAGCAATATTAATGTTGGCCCGCAGGGCTAGCCCGGCCCGGCCCACCATGACCCGTCTAAAAAACGGGCATCCAAACCGGGTTGAATATGGGCTTTTCGACTAAAATCTCCAGTCCGGCCCGCCAAAAATGTCGATTAAAACTTACTGGCCCGTTGGGCCAAGCCCATATTGCCATCCTTAGATGTATATTGACTGTGGGGTCATTTTTTCAACCTCACATCAGTTATTAACATTTAGAAGTTGGATTGTTGATACTGATTTTGTATTCCCTGAATATATTACACAAAGTTGTTAAGAGTGAACATATATGGGGTTATTTTGTACTCACTTGGCCTAATATATTATTTATTTTGTACTCACTGATTAACTTGAGCTTATTGTTATAAAAAAAATGGGGTTATTTTTTACTCTCATGTTTGCAAAAGTATTAACACAGATGCCATATATGTGTATATATATATGTATATAATTTTTGCTTAGCTAAAAATTACTTTATGCTACTAAAATATATTCATCCAAAATACGGTACTACCCGTGCGAATGCACGGGTAACCTACTAGTTTTATAAAAAGTGATTAAACATGACACATGTCATGATTTCAGTGACCGGTGTAGATAACTTATCTCATTATACCATAAGATAATTTATTATCTATTATATATATATATATATATATTTGTGTGTGCGTATATATATATATATATATATATATATGAGTGATGTTATATTGTCCTACTAAATACTACTACTAATTCTCATACCCACAAAAAAGTGGCATATGTTACAAATTGATACTTTATTTATTAGTGATTGGTTTACAAGTGACATGTGTCATTTTCTTGTGGGTATGATGATTTAGTATGAGTATTTAGTAAGAGGATATATCATTTTCTTATATATATATATATATATATATATATATATATATATATATATATATATATATATATATATATATATATATATATATATATATATATATATACTTAAAGAATATGGAATTAAGAGTATGGAAAGTGGAAACTGAGGAAGCAAGAAGGAATCTGTTTACTCTATATGTTTGCTTTATTTCCCTAGAGAGATATGGGTTTGGCTTCTCTTATTATTATTATAGTGGTACGTTTTTTGTTGGAATGAATGAATCAAAGTAGATGAAGTAGAAAGTGAGATGGGTTTGAAACTTCTGTTGTGTGCACTGTTCTGATAATCGGACCGGACCGGACAGTCCGACCGGTTCGATCGCTGACCGGACTTGAAAACGGTTCCGTTTTGTAGTCTTAACTGAATGAGTAGTTGGACCACTTTGAACCGGAGAAATTTCGGTTCGACCGTGCTAAACTCGGTTAAACCGGAATAACCCATGAAGAAAACCGGACGGCTCATTTAAAATTTTAAAAAAATGGAAAATTACTCTAATGTTTTGTTTATTTCGGTCCAAAAATAATAGAGAGATGATACTTCAATATAGTTATATAAAATTATTAATTATATAAAATTTACACTTATATATAATTATAGATAAAAATTATTAATTATATTTAAAATCATCTGGTCCGACCGAACGGCTTAACTGGTTAAACCGGTTAGACCTAATACGGAAGTTTTTCCGGCTTGACGTCCGGCTCGGGTTTCACAACTTTGGTTGTGTGGGAATATGGATGTTATGTTGTACGAATGGTTCAGTACGGAGAGAGATTGTGACATGTGTCATTTAAATAAATTTAATGATCCAGATTTTTAATTAAAGGTTTTTTAAATATTTAAATTATTTTGGGCCTCATATTCTAGTACTGGATAGGATCTTAACCCGTTGTGTGGTGGGTGGGTTACTCAAGTAGAAATAGGATCCTCTCCATTATCATTAATGGAGAGACAAATACATATTTCCCTTTATTTTTAATGGTAAAAACTGTAATTTTATTGTAATCAAAATGATATGTGTTATTTGATGTTACATTTCTCTTTAGTTTGTAAAGTATTTACCTCTTCATTAATGGAAAGCATCATAACTCTACAATTACTAGTTATAAAAGGCTTCCATTTCAAAAAAAAACTTTTCATACATTTACTTGCTTTAAAATTATGATTTTCAACCTTTGATTTATTATCAATACGTAACTCCTAACGTTTTTTTATTTAACCTCCGAAACAGGTGTTTGATGATTTTTAAAAGGAAATTGTTAATTAATTTCTGTAATTAAAATGAAACCCGCAATTTAATCTTTAAAAATTAACCGATCATTGATTAGGATTCAAAGATAACATTGGTTCCATGAGTTTAAAAAATTCTCATTTTAATTTTTCTTTGTTTTGATACTTTAATATTTTTGTAAAGATGCCGGATAAAGTTGAGTATTCATAACTGTCACTTTTTACTTATTGCTTAATAGATAGCAAACAACATCAGACTCGGGTTCTGAAAAGATTGATTGAATGAAAGCACATAAGGCTCGATGTCATGGAAAGTAAAATTTTGAAAACGAAAATGTAGGTTGCGTAGTGCCGGAACTCGGAAATTTACATCAGGCTCAGGGTTCTAGAAAGATTGATTGATAGTACATCATGCTCAGGATCCTAGAAAGAAAAGAAAAATTGAAACGCAAACGCACATTGGGTCTTGTCAGAACTCGGAAATTTACATCAGGCTCGGAGTCTTGGAAAGATTTATTGAAAGCACATCATGCTCGAGCTCCTGAAAAGCATTCAAAAAACTATGTCCAGTCCCTTCTCCCAGAAGGAATTTTCACTATGGCATAAATACTACACATTAGAAACGCCTCTAAACAATGAAAGTGTCCACTCACTTACCAAGCCTCTCCGATCTCTTAACTCATCTAAGTATTCTTTTAAATATCAAGGCTCTCGAAGTTCTAAGTCTCAAAAGATTTATGGGATTGAAAATCACTCGAATCTAACTCACTTAAGAAAATATCTAAGACAACTGTGTTGAAATGAAAATCACATCCAATAACCATAACGTCAAATAACAGTAGCCACCTTTATTTTATCTAGTATATGTGATCTATAGTTGTCCCATTATTTGAATTTATTTCAAATAATTGTTACCCACATTTAATAAGAATGCTTGTTGTTCCGATTATTATTCCTATAATAAAAATGATATGATTTTTGGTAGGACAAACTTAGTACTCATAGAAATGTGAATTTTGAGCTTGAACCTCTTCGTAGATGAAGAATAAGAAACTACACACACAAATAAATAATAATAAATGAATCTAAACAAGGCAAGAAGACAACATCTAAACTCTAAAAGAAACTATCATATTGATATATTAGATTCAATACCATTTTCTCTGTACCACCCTTTATACCACCAACCAGAAAGTGTCATGACAATTAAATTTGTCAACTCATAATTAATTAATGCTAATGTCGTCAGTTAATTTAGTCAGCATCCTTTTCTCTATCCCTCAAAACCTAACCTTCTGTTAGATTTCTAAAACTGCCTCTTCTTTTTAATGGACCAGCATAAATCCAAGACGATTTTCTCTACTCTTTATTAAAAGGGCGCCTATAGAAAAGTGTTGCTATGAATTTTATAGTGTGATGGTAGCCTTAATGGCTTCTTCTATCACCATCACCAACAAAGATGTAGAAAAAAAAACATGGTAATATGGAAAGTCACACTTGCTCTCCAATTCTGGAACATTCTCCTCAAGACCCTTAAACTATTGTCTAATGTTCTCATCCAAATATATTGTTAACCATGATAACTCTTTACACTCTTTTATCATCTTCCCTCCAAAATCTTCTAAATTCAAAACACAATTTGAAAACTTCCTTGCAGTTAGGCAGGAAGGGATTGTGCTGAGATGAATTGAGGGTGTTATCTATGTTAAATATCAAGTGACACTTTTAATTGAGTTGTCAATCTATTATATGTGTGGCATAAAAGAATGGTATATATTCTATACTTATTTCCAAACATATTTCCTTATATAAAGTTCAGTCCCTCATAAACCTAAAAATATTATTATTCATATGTTTTCATCATTATTAAGATTCACATTTATATATTAAGCAATTTATTTAATTAAATATATTTTTTAGACACTTTAATTAAATCTATATACTTAATCAGCTCTATAAAACTTTATATTTTGTATAAACATTATATTTTTTTTAAAAATTAACTAGTATTTAATTTTAATTTAGAATGATAAATGTTATTAATATAAATAAGGGTATAATTCAAACCACCTCTTACCTGAGTTGAATATTCAAAATCAATAATGGAACATAGATTCAGATCAATTACACATCTCCAATTTTTAATAAAATTACATAAATTACCCCTCCGCTTTTTGCCCCGAAAAAAATCGGATTTGCATACATACATTACATTGATTACCCCGACGTGTAAAATAAATATGATTTTTACATTAACAGATATTATAAATGTAAGTTAAACAAATTATATATTACATAGACATGTCAAAATAGTATACAAATCAATACATTTTTATTTAAATCACTCTTATACTATATCAATAATAAAAATTTGTTGGCTCATATTCTATAAGGACATGTTTCCACAATATATATTTTGCTTAACTACATTTATCAATTTTTTAATTTAAAATGTCAAACTTATTTCTCATGTACATGTGATCTTTATAATGTATGTTTATAAATTAGGTCTTTCCCTTTAAGAGAATAAGGTATCTCCTCATACCAGGATATAATTTACTTCCTACCGCCAGTAAAAGAATGACATGTATATTATTTTGTTTAATTATTTTTGTAAAAAATAATTAAATGATACACATGTCACGATTTTAATAGTTAGAGAATATAACTTATCTCCTTATACCAGGAGATAACTTATCTCCTTATACCAGGAGATAACTTATCTCCTTATACCAGGAGATAACTTATCTCCTTATACCAGGAGATAACTTATCTCCTTATACCAGGAGATAACTTATCTCCTTATACCAGGAGATAACTTATCTCCTTATACCAGGAGATAACTTATCTCCTTATACCAGGAGATAACTTATCTCCTTATACCAGGAGTATCAATGTAATTTACTCTATAATAATTACCAGAAACCAGTAACATTTTACAAGGTTTCAACAACGGTCATGACATTAATTGAACTAAACCGTGTGTCCTTAAAAATAATATTTGGAAATTGAAACAAAATCGTTACGGTAATCAGTCCATAAGTGATCATCGATTAGCCTTGGCAACTCTCTCAATTTCATCTTTTTTCTTGATAGCATAGCTGAAATGGAGTATACATATTTTTTCAGTAAACCCCATAAATCATGCAAAATGATAACACATAAATATAGAAGATTTAATACCAAAAAAACTTGCATATCCAAGGTAAAATGTTGCTCAAGTGTGTACCTGTTGGAAGAACCTTTCGCAGGATTAATAAGTTCATCTGCCAAGCAATCAGCAATGGTCTTGATGTTTCTGAAAGTAGCTTCACGAGCTCCAGTTGTTAGAAGTTAGATCGCATGGTTAACACGTCGAAGGGGTGAAATATCCTCAGCTTGCCTCCTTACAACTCCGGTAGATCCAATTCGAGTAGCATCTTTGCGTGGACCACTACATAAATGAATGGAAAAAAGAGAATAAAAAATTAGAGTTGGAATATTAAAAGTTGAAAGTTATCCACATCTAGAGTACAAACATGGTCATCAATTGCCATAGTTCAAGAATAGTAAAAATTCATGCCCACTTGGAATTTCTATCCCAAGCATATAACAAGGACTGGTTTTGCTGAAGAATGTAGATTACCACATCTGACCATACAATTTTTTCTTTCATATTTAACAATACAGGTCGAACATAAAGATTCAGACCATTATCGGATACTGTAAA
Source organism: Lupinus albus (assembly GCA_009771035.1). Lineage (NCBI taxonomy): Eukaryota > Viridiplantae > Streptophyta > Magnoliopsida > Fabales > Fabaceae > Lupinus > Lupinus albus. The sequence continues at coordinate 11,068,016 of CM020019.1, read as the reverse complement.
AAACATGTTTTACATAATCACATGATCTTTACTAATGAAATTAAATAAATCACAATTCTAATGTTATTTAAGAGAATGATCAGATAGAGCTAATACATAAATGCCAAAATAGAAGCAATCAAACAAATAAGGATACAATTGATCATCATTCCATAAGCAAACTCTGATTGTCCAATAAAAAAAGATAAAAGGTAACCATATCAATCAAAATCAATATCCTTCCCCAAACGTTGGTACTATAAATAAGAAGACAAAAAAGAATGACTCTGAAACACACATTCAATATGATTACCAGACCAATTCTATATATCCAGTTACATCATATGATAAAAGACAATGGCTACATTATATTATGAACATCTGGCATTCATCTATTTCTTCAAAGAAATACACTTATGACCAACAATTAGAAGAAACAAAACTTTAAGACATGGAAACAAGGAGAATGCTCAGATAGAGCTAATACAAATGCCATCATTCGGGCAATCAAACCAATAGGGAAAACCAATAATCATCATCGCACTCTCCAAATAAAGACCAAAAAAACAATTTTCCTGAAACACGAATTCATTACGACTGCCAGACAATTCCATATATCTAATACATTGTATGACAAAATACAGAGCATACCTTTTAATAAATAGATGTCCGATAAATGTTATTCAAATAGAATACAGTTTCACACCCATATCAAGTTAGAATATAAAAAATTAAAAGAAAATAAGGAAACAATGAGAATGCTCAGATAGAGCTAATACAAATGCCATCATTCAGGCAATCAAACAAATAGGGAAAACCAATAATCATCATTGCATTCTCCAAATCAAGACAATATTGTTTTCTGAAATGCAACTCATTATGATTGCAAGACCAATTCAAGATATCCAATTGGACCTTATGATAAAATGCAACTCATATATTTAATAAAGAACATCCGCATCATACATTTCTTCAAATAGCATACAGTTATCATCCAAAACTAATATCAAATTAGACGCACCAAAACATTAAAAGGCATAGGGAAACAAGGAGAATGCTCAGATAGAGCTAATACAAAACGCCATCATTCCGGCAATCAAACCAATAGGGAAAACCAATAATCGTCATTGCACTCTCCAAATAAAGACACAGAAAACAGTTTTTTCTGAAACATGTTCATTATGATTGCAGAGAATATAATTTACTTCATCAATTAATCATGCCACAAAGTAGAATGATTGGATTTTAACATTACCTTCAACACTATCAACTATGTAATTAGAAGCAACAACAAAAATACAGGGAAACAAGGAGAATGCTCAGCTAGAGCTAATACAAAATGCCATCATTCTGGCGATCATTCCAATAGGGAAAACAAATAATCATCATTGCATTCTCCAAACAAAGACCAAAATCAACATTTCTAAAATGACAAGGTAGAAATGAGTACATTTTACCATAGACTCTAACATACATTTTTTCCTCTTCGAATCAAATAGCATATGCATTTATCGACCATATCAACTATTTAAGTAGAAGCAAGACAAAAATACCAGGAAAAGGAGAATTCTCAGATAGAGCTAATACAAAATGCCATCATCCAGGCAATCAAACCAATAGGGAAAACCATTAATCATCATTGAATTCTCCAAATCAAGACAATAAAAACATTTTTCCAAAACATGCATTCATTAGGTTTGCAAGATAACTTCCATATATCCAACTTGAACCTATGATAAAATACAACGCATATAGTTTTATCATGAACAATCCATCTTGCTTATATTTCTTCAAGTAGCATACAGTTTCACCCACATCTAATATCAAATTACAAAAAATAAAATTTAAAAAAAAACATTGGGAATCAATGAGAATGTTCAGCTAGAGCTAATACAAAATGCCATCATTCAGGCGATCAAACCAATAGGGAAAACAAATGGTCATCATTGCATTCTCCAAATCAAATCAAAACAAAACTTTTCTAAAAAATGTTCGCTCTGACTGCAATGCGACAAAATAGAACAAATACAGTACACGATGAACTTGTACACACATTTTTTCTCTTCAAATCAAATACCATACATGATACATCTATAGTGGGAGTCAATGAGAATGATCAGATAGAGCTAATACAAGATGCCATCATTCAGGCGATCAAACCAATAGGGACAACAAATGGCCATCATTGCATTCTCCAAAAAAATAAAAATAAAAATAACTTTTTCTCTTCAAGTCAAATAGCACACATTTGTTGATAATATCAACAATCTAATTATACAGTGAAGAAAAGAAAACACTCATTTAGCGGTAATACAATATGGCACCATTCATGTAAACAAGCCAATAGGGAAACAAATAATCAACTTCACATTCTTCAAATAAACACAAAAACAATGACAGTTAAAACAATGATATCAAACAATTCGATCCACATACGATAAAAGCTATAAACAATATCAGCACATATAAATGACAACAAAAAACATTTATCCACTATGAACCTTCCAGCTGAATAACAACATATAAGACACCCCCGAATACCTTCGCCGAATACCGCTATAAACATTGTGCTTTCCTGAATCGCTTGGCCGAATACCTTCCAGCTGTATGAGGAACATATGTCGCATGCTTAGACTCCCCCACTCCACTGTAATCAGTTAAAGATATGTCACTATGAACCTTATTTCACAATACACAATAACAACATATAAGACACTCGCATATACACTATATAAATAAAATTAATTAGCCAAATTTAAAACAGAAAAGTGAATTACAAAGTGGTAAAATATTATTTAAAATGAAGGGAGAGAATAAGTACATTAATATCGTCGAAACTCCAACGGTTAAAAAGCTTCACATCAAGATGTTTTGGATTTGAAATAGTGGCGAAGGGTTCATTGATGACGTCAGCCATGTATCTATGTATTAGGAATGAAACAAAAAGAGTTAGTTATTAGAAAAAGAATGAGAAAAGATGAAATGAGAAATGAAGGAATAAGAGGAAGAAATCGAACTTTGAATGGCGTTAGGGTTAAAAGCTAACTGTGGAATGAACAGAGAGTAACTCAAACTGCGAGAGATGATAACAACAAACCCTAAATTTTGGTTTCACCATTTTGGTTTCACCATTTTGGTATTTATTAAAATCATTATGGGCCAAGGTCGGCCCATTGATCCTTTTACTGTTTAGGATATTATTATTATTTTCTTACACGCTTCTCAAACTAGGCAACAAAGAACAAACCCTAGTTTTTGCTTTCAGGTATTTATCAATCTATCAAAACCATCTAGTTTACCCGGCCCATTACCGTATTTTATGGACAGTTCAACCTCAACCCATTTCTCTTTTTGTTGTTAGGGTGTATTTTTGGGATAGCAAAAATACCCTATCTATATGTACTCGTCAAAAAAACATGTAATTGGTACCCACAAAAATAACTTACGGTGGGAATGGGTATCATGATATATGCCCCATGAGTATTCGAGTATATATTTTAATTAAATATTTTATATTTATTTATTATTATTTTAACATTATATTTGTCTATTTTATTATTACTTCATGATAAAATTTAGTGATGAGACTATAGTCATAAAATTATTATATAATATCATATTATTCAAGTAATAATTAATTTAAAATATATAAAATATAATAAAATTAAAAATTCATTGGATACTCGCAAATACCTATTACTCGCATGGGCACCCACAAATAGGACGGGTACGAGCACGAGTATGCACTACCAGTGTCCATGCATACTCGTGCCCACCCTCGCCCGTTTCCATCCCTAATATATTTCTTGTTCTTACTCTTATATAAAAATATAAGTAAACTTATTTAAATTAGTCTATGATGTTACCACCAGAATATATTAAACGCCATACTTGTCAAATCTACAACGTATTTTAAAGTATAATATAGAAAATATAGATGTAAATAAATTGTAAGAAATCATTTGTATGAAAATTGTAGGAGTTTAGATTAAAGCATTCGGATTACATTTAGGAAAAATTATTAATAGGCTAAATTTTATATTGTAATTTGCTTTCTTTGATGTGATCATGGTAAAGAAGGCAAATGATAAAGGGAGGATGAGGAATGATTATATTGATTTAAACAACACGTGTCATAAGGATTCTTATTCATTTCCTTAATTTTTTGGATGACTATTTCGATTGGGAATGTATCTTGTGTCCATAAATTGTGTTATTTTATGAATGATTTGTTGTGATTGATTAAGAAATCACAATTTTTAGCTTAAATATAGTTTTTTTTTCAATCAATCAATAACATATAAAGTGATACATTTTTTGGGACAACAAATACACTATCATTTTGGCTATGAGAAGACATTGTTCATGTATGATAGTGATAATCTATTAATTATATAATAAAATAAATTTATTTTGCAATCATCATTTGTTACATATCACTTCCTCATTAATTTGTTTTCTTCCTAAATTATTTCATGGTACTACTACTATGGGATGAAGATCACTTGTCCCAATTTGGTGTCTTCAACTCTGTCTCGTCCACTTATATCTAAACATTTAATTTATTATTTTTGTAAAATAAAATTAAAATGAAGTGTTATTTTTTATTTGTTGACAAACATTGATTGGTGCGGGACAAATAGAGAGAAAGTTTAAGGGACATAGGATCTTGTTCAACTACTATGTACCTACTCACACTATCAATTTTGTACGATTTATATTTTAATAATTAAAATAATAGTGATTATTGAATGGACAAACCTTTCATGTACTAAAATGATTATAAATTCAAACATTTCTTTTTTTTTCATGCATAAGAGATGTGTAGTCAAATGTTCATGAACTATTTCATTTACTAATTAAACAAACTTTTCATCTTTTTATATAAAAATTTAACAAATAAAGACTTTTTGTTTTTGCACATAGTTTTTTTATATTATTACATTTGCTTATAATCAATAACATAAAATCATATAGTCAAAGTTTTGTTAAAATTTGAACTATTCAACATATTTAACAAATTAAACAATGAATATGTAACACCCTAAATTTAAGTCTTTAAAATTATAGTATCAGTCCTCGAATTCTCGCTTGAGCGAGGGATTCTCGCCTGGGCGAGAAATGCTCACCTAGGAGGGTGAAATCGTGGACTATCCTGAAGGATTCTCGCCTGAGTGAGGGTTGGCTCGCTTGAGCGAGAGTTGGCTCGCTTGGGCGAGAAAGGCTCAATTGGAAGAGTGAAATCCTGGACTATACGGAAGAATTCTCGCTTGAGCGAGAGTTGGCTCGCCTAGGCGAGAAAAGTGATGTTTTGGACATGTCGAGTCTGTAAGATCCTCGCTTGAGCGAGAGATACCTCGCCTGGGCGAGAGGGTCAGATCTGAGTTTTTAAAATAGGTGGGATTTTCTCGCTTGAGCGAGAACCCGACGAGACAACATTTAATGAGAAACCCCAAACACATTTTAGGGTTAAGAATTGAAGAGAGGTGAGAGAAGAGAGCTTTTCCAAGGGCAATGAGCTTTGATACTCATCCAAGAGTTTGAGAAGAGGTAAAACTCTTGATTCTAACTCTCTTCTTCTCTTTGAAACTAATTTTGGGTATGTTGGACCCTTCTCAAAATGTGAGAAACCATGGAAACTCATCCTTTTGAGTTATGGTTCATTTTATGTTGTTTTTATCTTGTAAACTCTTGGTTTAGAGTTAATATTTCAAGAATGGAAAGAGTTTGTGGGTTGATTCATGAGAACCCCAAAACCCTAAAGTGAAAATGTGGTTAAATAGGAAAATGAGTAAAATGCTAGAAGTAGTTTAGAAACATTGGAAATGTGTTAAATATTTTGTATGGTTAAATAATGCAATATAAGTTGTTTATATGATATTTGGAATAAATGACTAACATTGTGTTATATGGTGGAGATGAGGAAAGATCCTAAAGTTGGCGGCGGTGTCGGTGGAACTTGTGAAGCTGTCAAGAACCAAACCCAACACTCACTGAGGTAAGGATAAGTCATTATTTGTGCATTTGAAATGGAAATGTGTGTATTTTCTGGTTATGCAATGATTGAGTTGTGAATTACGCATTTAGTAAAAACATATATTGGTGTGTTTATACTAAAGTGGACGTAGATTTACGAGAAATGAGAAATTGTGAAATCAATGAAAGGAAAATATATTTTTAGCCGACCATGAATGGTTAGCAACTCTGGCTTGAGTATATAAGCGAAACTTTGGCTTGAGTATATAAGCGAAACTCTGGCTTGAGTATATAAGCAAAACTCCAGCTCGAGTATATGTAGCACGTTTTCTTTTAAAAGAAATGAGAATCTCCTTTTAGCTAACCTTAAGGGTGTAGCGACTTTGGCTCAAGTTATGCAGCAAAGAAAATGAATTTCAAAATGGTTTACTAACCCTTTTCTAATGTGGATTATCTTACAATGACGTTTATTGAATTAAAGACTTACTCCTTTGTGTGTTTGTGCTTTTGTCATTGATAATCACATTGCAGATAAACATGTTATATGAGGGGGACTCATTTTTGGAAGCTTTAGGAGCTTTGTATTTTGGATTCATTTATTTGCACTATTTTGTACATGAGTGCATATTTGATAGTTTAAAACATTATGTAACTACGGATATATTAACTTACATGGTTTTGTAACTCTAGATATTTGTAGCTATGAGTATTTTGGAAACCCATAGCTAGTTGTATGCGGGGGTTACTGAATTATATTTATATGAATTTTGATTTTCTGCTAAGTAGAATGGATACGAATATGAGGATATGGAATGAGTATGAATAGGTAAATAGAATTAAAATGAAAAATGTATGTGAAGGATATAATTAAGGGGGGAAATTTAAAGGGTAGAATTTCGGTCCTTACAGAATATATTTTTCAAATGCTTTAAAACAAATTATTGAATCACATTTTCTTTTAGAAAAACATTGTTGAAATTTAAACAAAACATAATAATTAAAAACCTTTTATTTATCTAAACAGTTTTTTAAACAATATTCTATAGCAATAAAATTGCACTTACTAATAGTTAATGACATAAAATGATATAATCCAAGTTTCATTTCAGTTAGAATCAATCAATATATTTATGTACCCAAAAAAAGAATCAATCAAAATAGTTAACAAATTTAAAAAATCAAGTTTGTGAGTAAACAATTTAAATTTAGTAACTTTAAAACAATGAATTTAATCATGTTTTTATTTTAAAAAACATCATTAATGTCCAATCATTGAGACTCTTAAAGATTTCACACAACCTCTTCATTTGTTTGATAAGAACCTGGTTATATTTCTCATAAATAACAATGATAATGTTAACATAGCTGAAGATATATCACATTAGAGACAACATTTATTTTGAAAAATTAAGGCCTAAATATTAGTAAATGTTGAGATTTGTTGATTTTCAATATGCATTAAAGCACATTAAAGTTGTCATTAAAGAGAGAGCTTGGAGTATGATTTTCAAAAAACTCTTCAAGTCCCACATTGGTTGGATGAGGGAATGTAAAAGGCTTTATAAGTCTTAAAGTCCTACATTGGGGTGTGCTCCAAGGGGTACAATGGGTTTTGTGAGTGGGTGAGGACTCACACAAACAAAACCCCTCCACACACGTGTGCGCACCACCTCCGCCGCCGTCTGGCGGGTCGGGCTATTCTTTTTGCTGAAAATAATTATTTATTTTATTTTTATTTGGCCAATGGGCCTTGCATTTGGACCCATGTGACCAAGTCAAAGAGGTGAATCTGCGCCTGGATTCTCTCTACCGTAGATGAAGTCAGTGGGCTTTGATCGGTGCCGTAAGATGAAGGATCCATTGGAGGCTTCTGGCAATAAATATGAGCATCCTCCTTCATTATTTTTTGCACCTAAAGTTAAGTATGAATTTACTTAGCTTTCTTCTTTCTCCCTCAAAATTTGTGCCGATGCAATTCTGGCCTCTTTATCTCCCTTTCTTTCTGTGGCACTAGAGTTGGAACAGGAATCCAATATTGTGGAAAATTCAGAATACTAACACTGGTAGTCAGTTTGTTGGAATAGAATTCGCATGGGAAGCCAATATTGTGGGTATTTCGGAATTGGCACTGGAAGCCATATTTTTTGGTGTATTCGAGAACGATTCTTATAATGCAATTAGAAATCGTATAACAGAGAGTTGAGCTGTTTTATCCTGGGGACGGTGTGGTTGATAGTCTGCTTGCACATTAAGGCAGTACCATGAAACGTCTTAAAGAGAGCGACCTGGTCGTGACTCAGCCAGTAAAGATTATCTCGTGTCATTGTTGCAGGCTACCGATACAACAATTTTAAGACGTTTCTACTGCAATGGCACTCGTCGAGAATTGGCATTGGTAGCCATATTGTGGTGGGTGTATTTAAGAACTATTCTTACAGTGCAGTAAGAAATCGCATAACAGAGAACTGAACTGTTTTATCCTGGGGACGGCGTGATTGATAGTCTGCTTGCACATTTTGGGCAGAGTACCACGAAACGTCTTAAAGAGAGCGGCCTAGTCGTGACTCAACCAGTAAGTATTATTTTGTGCCATTTAGAATTGCTACAAGTTACGGTGACAACAATTTTAAGACGTTTCATATTACAATGACATTCGTGGATAATATTACCGGTTCGAACAACTTCGACTTGAACAAACTATTTCGGTTTGATGTGACTAATTTCAAACGTTGGCAAACCAAGATGGAATTTTTCTTAACTGTGAAAAAAGTTGCCCACGTTTTGAAAATTGATGTCCTAGTGTTTCCTGAACAAGCTGAAAAAGAGGAAAGGGATAAAGTTGCTATTGATATAGCTCTCTAGAATGAAAATGATTATTTATGTAAGAATTTCATTCTGAATGGGTTGTCTGATGATCTTTATGATTATTACAACCTATACAAGTCTGCCAAATTAGTTTGGTATGCACTTCAGAAAAATATGTTATTGAGGAAGTCAGGACTAAAAGGTATGTTGTTAGCCGTTACCTCAAGTATTAGATGACTGATGATAAATCAGTAGAGTCTTAGTCCCACGAGATTCATAAAATTGCTCATGAGATCATCACTGAGGGTATGCCTTTAGATGAGCAATTTCAAGTGACTGTCATTATTGACAAACTGCCACCTAGTTGGAAGGACTTTAAAAACGTCCTAAACATAAGACCAAAGAATTTTCTTTGGAATCTCTGATAACTCGTCTTCGCATTGAGAAAGAGGCTCGTAAGCAAGATCAGAACGAAGAAGTGATGGCTTTATCAAGCAATAGCACTAGAAAGAATCTGAAGCCTTCGGGCAATAACTTTAAGAATCAGAACCGCAATGGGAATAAGGCTAAGATCACCGGTCGTAACAAGAATTGGAACCCTAAAAAGGTCCAATATGTTAAACCACCCGCTAAGAATGACTTTGACAACCTATTTATCTGCTTCAAGTGTGGGAAGCTAGGTCATATGGCACGCAAGTGCAGGAACCAACCAGTGGATCATCCTCCACAAGCCAACATGGTTGAGGATCCACTTGTGGTCGTGTTAACTGAGGTCACAATGATTGGAGGAAGTGATGGGTGGTGGGTAGATACTGGTGCATCTCGCCATGTCTGCTATGATCGTGCTATGTTCAAAACATACACGAATGTTGATAACAAGAAAGTGCTGCTAGGAGACTCTCACACCACTACTGTTTCTGGAACTGGTGATGTGGAGCTGAAGTTTACATCTGGGAGGACTGTGATTCTCAAAGATGTGATGCATACTCTAGAGATGAGGAAAAATCTAGTTTCAGGTTTTCTTCTTAATAAGGCTGGTTTTACCCAGACCATAGGAGCAGACTTGTATACTCTTACTAAGAATGGGGTATTTGTAGGGAAGGGGTACGCAACTGATGGCATATTTAAGTTAAATGTTGAAGTTTCTATTAATAAAATTTCTGATTCCATTTACATCTTGTGTGATTTTTCTATTTGGCATTCTAGACTTTGTCATATTAATAAACATGCTATTACAAATTTGAGTAATTTAGGATTAATTTCCAAGTTATCTAAAAATGATTTTGAAAATTGTGAATCATGCAGTCAAGCTAAAATAACTAAAAAACCACATAAATCAATAGTGCGAGAATCTGAGCCTTTAGATTTGATACACTTTGATATATGTGAATTAGATGAAACGTTAACCAGAAATGGTAAACGATATTTTATAACTTTTATAGATGACTGCTGTGATTTCACTTATGTTTATCTTATGAAAAATAAAAGTGAAGCACTTGACATGTTTAAAGTCTAAGTAACTGAAATTGAAAATCAATTTAATAAGAAAATAAAGAAACTCAGGAGCGATAGAGACACTGAGTATAATTCTAGCATGTTTAATGATTTTTATAAATTAAAAGGCATTATTCATGAAACAACTGCACCGTATTCACCTGAAATGATTGGTAAAGTTCAAAGAAAGAATAGAACATTAACTGAATTAGTAGTAGTTATCATGTTAAGTTCTGGTGCAGCACCCTCTTGGTGGGGTGAAATTTTATTAACTGTTTGTTATGTGCTAATTTGTCTTATTTCAGAACTTGGGGTTGTCTGGCTTATGTCCGGATACCAGACCCCAAGAGAGTTAAACTAGCTAGTAGAGCCTATGAATGTGTATTCATTGGGTATGATATAAATAGCAAGGCATACAGGTTTTATGACCTTAACGTTAAAAAGATCATTGAGTCTAATGATACTGACTTCGATGAAAATAAATTCCCTTTTAAATTAAGGAATAGTGGGGGCACATCAACTAGTCACACACCTGTGATAAGAGAATGTGATGATGGGTTAGAAGTAGAACCTAGAATAAGTAAGAGAACAAGAACTGCTAGAGAGTATGAACCTAATTATATGGTCTATACATTGGAAGATGATCCATCAACTATCCAATAAGCTTTGACTTCTTTGGATGTTGATTTATGGCAAGAAGCCATAAATGATGAGATGGATTCTCTAGAGTCTAACAAGACTTGGCATTTGACTGACTTGCCACCTGGCTCCAAACCGATTGGTTGTAAGTGGGTTTTGAAAAAGAAACTGAAACCTTATGGCACAGTGGATAAATACAAGGCTCACCTTGTAGCCAAAGGTTTCAGACAAAGAGAGAATGTAGATTTCTTCAATACATTTTCACCTGTTACTAAAATAACATCCATTAGAGTACTAATATCGCTCGTTGCGATACATGATTTAGTAGTACATCAAATGGATGTTAAAACCGCTTTTTTAAATGGTGATTTGGAAGAAGAAATCTATATGGAACAATCTGAAGGTTTTTTAATCCATGGGCAAGAAAATAAAGTCTGCAAGTTAGATAAGTCATTGTATGGTCTTAAGCAAGCACCTAAACAGTGGCATGAAAAGTTTGATAACTTAATCATATCGAATGGGTTTAAGGTGAATGAAAGTGATAAATGCATTTACTACAAATTAAAAAAAATGACATTTACACTATCATATGTCTCCATGTAGACGACCTACTCATATTTGGTTCCAACATTCATGTTGTGAATAATGTGAAATCAGTGTTGTGTAACAACTTTGATATGAAATACCTTAGAGAGGCAAATGTAATCCTTGGTATAAAAATTACTAGGTCAAAGGAAGGAGTTTCTTTGGATCAATCACATTATGTAGAAAAGATCCTAAAGAAATATAAATATTTTGACTGTAAACCTGCTAGCACACCATATGACTCAAGTGTAAAACTTTTTAAGAACACTAGTGGAGGTGTAAGACAAACAGAGTATGCTAGCATCATTGGCAGCCTTCGGTATGTCACTGATTGCACTGGACCCGACATTGCCTATTTTGTGGGACTATTGTGCAGGTTTACCAGTAGACCTAATATGGAGCATTGGCATGCTATTGAAAGGGTAATGAGATACCTTAAGAAAACTATAAACCTTGGTTTACATTACCAAAGGTTTCCAACTGTCCTAGAAGGATACATCGATGCTGATTGGAACACTCTTTCAGATGATTCCAAAGCAAACAGTGGCTATATATTTAGCATAGCTGGTGGAGCTGTTTCTTGGAAGTATAAGAAACATACTATTTTGGCTCAATCCACTATGGAAGCTGAGATGATAGCACTAGCAGTAGCTAGTGAAGAAGCAGGCTGACTTAGAAGCTTGCTAACTAAGATTCCCATATGGAAAAGACCGATACTAGCTGTGTTGATCCATTGTGATAGTGTGACACCCTTAATTTAAGTCCTTAAAATTATAGTATCAGTCCTGGGATTCTTGCTTGAGCGATGGATTGTCGCCTAGACGAGAAAGGCTCACCTGGGAGGGTGAAATCCTGGGCTATACTAAAGGATTCTCCTTGAGCGAGAGTTGTCTCGCTTGAGCGAGAGTGGTCTCGCCTGAGCGAGAGCTGTCTCACCTAGGCGAGAAAAGTGACATTTTGGACATGTCGAGGCTGTAAGATCCTCGCTTGAGCGAGAGAATCCTCGCCTGAGCGAGAGCTTCCTCGCCTGAGCGAGAGGGTCAGATCTGATTTTTTATAATGGGCTGGATTTTCTCGCTTGAGCGAGAATGGGCTCGCTTAAGCGAGAACCCGACGAGTTGGCTTTAAATGAGAAACCTCAAACACATTTTAGGGTTAGATATTGAAGAGAGGTGAGAGAATAGAGCTTTTCCAAGGGCAATGAGCTTTGATACTCATCTAGAAGCTTGAGAAGAGGTAAAACTCTTGATTCTAACTCTCTTCTTCCCTTTGAAACTTGTTTTGGGTATGTTGGATCTCTTCTCAAAATGTGAGAAACCATGGAAACTCACCCTTTTGAGTTATGGTTCGTTTTATGTTGTTTTCTCTTGTAAACTCTTGGTTTAGAGTTGGTATTTCAAGAATTGAAAGGGTTTGTGGGTTGGTTCATGGAAACCCCAACACCCTAAAGAGAAAATGTGGTTAAAGAGGAAACTGGATAAAATGCTAGAGGTAGAAGATGATTAAATATTCTAATGTTGAAATATGAGATGAATATGTATGTTTTAGATGTTTGTAAACTTATAATGAAAGTAGTTTAGAAACATTGAAAATGTGTTATATATGTGTTACTTGAAATAAATGACTAACATTGTATTATATGGTGGGAATGAGGAAAGATCCTAAAGTTGGAGGCGGTGTTGGTGGAACTTGCGAAGTTACCAAGAACCAAACCCAACACTCACCAAGGTAAGGATAAGTCTTTAACTTATGCATTGTGTTAGAAAATGCGTGAATTTTCTGGTTGTGGATAATGAATCAAGTTGTGAACCACTTATTTTTTATAAACATATATGGGTATGTTTGTAATAATGATGGTGTGTATTTACTGTTTATGAATTGATGGAGTGCCAATGAAAATAAAACTCGTTTTTTTAATAGATCATGATTGGTTAGCGACTTTGGCTCAAGTAATGTAGCAAGTTTTGGCTCAAGCGATGTAGCAAGCTTTGGCTCAAGCGATGTAGCAAGCTTTGGCTCAAGCGATGTAGCAAGCTTTGGCTCAAGCAATGTAGCAAGCTTTCGCTCAAGCGATGTAGCAAACTTTGGCTCAAGTTATGTAGCATGGTTTTTCAAAAGTGTAAATGATGGAAATGGTTTTAAATATATTTGGCTTTAAATTGTTTATTTAACCTTATTAAAATGTGGATTAACGTACATTGACATTTATTGAGTTAACAACTTACTCCTTTATGTTTTTCTGTGTATGGTCAATGTTAATCCCATTGCAGGTAGGTGGAAGATGTAAGGATGTTTTGATTAGGAGCTTAGAGGCTTTTATTTTTGAACCCCTCATTTCCATTCTTTTGTAATCTAACTGATTGTATTCTATACTGACTATTTGTAACCATGAGCATGACTTTTTGTACATGTTAGTAACTCTGGATATTTGTAGCTATGGGTATTTTGGAAACCCATAGCTAGTTGTATGCGGTAGTTACTGAGCTGCATTAATATGAATTATGTTTTTCTGTCAAACGAATGTATATGTCGTTATTGGTTCATAGATTGAGTGTGAAGAGGGAAGCGAGATTTTTAAATAAGGTTACTCAATTCGCAAATGTAAGTTACAGGAAAATGCATGAAATTAGATTAAGATAACGAAAAAAATTCAAGGGTAGAATTTGGGTCCTTACAGATTGTACTGCGGCTATTGCAAAGTTTGAGAATCGTTTTTATAACGGTAAGAAACGACAAATACGTCGTAAGCACAACGCTATTAGAGAGTTCCTCTCTACAGGAGCTGTTAGAGTGGATCACGTACGCACTGAAAATAACTTAGCAGATCCTTTGACGAAAGAACTAGCTAGAGAGAAAGCCCATAATACTTCTAAGCTTATGGGACTATTGCCTTTAGAACGAAGATCACTCACGATGGTAACCCGACCTAACTGACTGGAGATCCCAAGAAGTAGGTTCAATGGGTAATAACAAGTCGTGAAGTGATATGAGAATGAACATGTAATAAAATTATGAGAAGCATGATTCCTGCAGTATATGTAAGAATGAGTTAAACTCTTAATGAGATCTATACTCCAATTGGAGTGGAGTACCTAGACTACATGAGTACTCTTGATAGACTCACCTATGTGAATGTGAAAGTGGGGGCCGCTTTCTATGAAATTTAAGGGGCATAAATTTCTAGAGCATTCACTAAACTGGGATAGACGTGCATGACCTTTAACGTACGGGCTTTATTGAATACACATTTGAAAAGGTTGTATGTGTTTTGATGTCGGAGATAGAGTTCAAGACTACGAGTCACTCTAGTAAAATATGGATCTTACTCACTATGCAAAGGTTCAAGTCGAACGACACCTTTGTTTATGCACAATCTTATTGAGACGACAGAAATTCCCGAAAATCGTTTTTTAAAATATCAAGTGGGGGATTGTTGAGATTTTTTGGTTTTCAAGATGCATTAAAGCACATTAAAGTGGCCATTAAAGAGGGAACTTGGAGTGTGATTTTCAAAAAACTCTTCAAGTCCCACATTGGTTGGAAGAGAGAATGTGAAAGGCTTTATAAGTCTCAAAGTCCTACATTGGGGTGTGCCCCAAGGGGTACAATGGGTTTTGTGAGGGGTGAAGACTCACACAAACAAAACCCCTCCACACACGTGTGCGCGCACCACCACCACCACCTCCTCCGCCAGCCGGCTCGGCTCGGTTCGTGTTTGGGTCGGGATTGGGCTTGGGCCCAACATTCTTTTTACTGAAAATAATTATTTATTTTATTTTTATTTGGCCAATGGGCCTTGCATTTGGACCCATGTGACCAAGTCAAATGTGACACACACACGGTTGAAGGCTCTCCCTTTCTTTCCGTGACACTAGAGTTGGAACAGAAATCCAATATTGTGGGAAATTCGGAATACTGACACTGGTAGTCAGTTTGTTGGAATAGAATTGGCACGGGAAGCCAATATTGTGGGTATTTCATAATTGTCTCTGGAAGCCATTTTTTTGGTGTATTCGAGAACGATTCTTACAGTGCAGTAAGAAATCGTATAACAGAGAGCTGAGGTGTTTTATCCTGGGGACGGCGTGGTTGATAATCTGCTTGCACATTGAGGCAGTACCACGAAACGTCTTAAAGAGAGCGATCTGATCGTGACTTAGCGAATAAAGATTATCTCGTGTCATTGTTGTGGGCTACCGATACAAAAGTAAATCAATTCCATGACTATCTATTAAGAGTTTAAGCCCTAAACCCTAAATCACATTACAGAAAACCTCAATGATAATTACTGTTATGAAGAAATGCCCTTTGGATTGGAGAACGTGGGAGTCACATAGCTTATTGGAAAATTTACACACTTCATGTAGTTTGATTTCAAAATTATCGTTCTGGTGTAACTTTTAAAATAGTATGGGATAATGTATATTTTGTTGAACTCGTGTTTGTCATATACAATTTTTTTTTAATAATTTCTCCCCAATGAGACTGGTGCCTCTAATGCACGAGTCATTTTTTTAAATTTTATCTCCTAAAACTCTTAACCTAGTCCATGATTTCACTTCCCCTCCATCAATGTCATGGTTGTACGCCACAAGTTCCACTACATCCATGCCGTTGATTCAATCTACGAGTTCCCCTTGACGAATGTGGTGGTACTAAGCCACAACTTCCATTCTTGCTATAATTCATAAGACTTTTGAAAGTATGACGAGTGTCTGTGACTTTTGAAAGTATGCTATAATGACCAGCATAAACACACATAAAGCAGATGCAGAGTTATTGCCATTGGTAGGCCTTTGAAACAACCAAGATATCTATAATGTTGAAAAAGTAGAAGCAAACAAGTTTACAATAAGCCTCATATGAGGTAATTAAGGGAGGTGGGAAAAGAATAAAGAAGATGCACAGTTAAAGCCACAAGAGCAAACTCAAGAGCAACATATGTCCATATATACTCTCTAATTTCTTCAAGTAATAAAAGTAATTATTAAATTAACACAAAAGAAAACCAATTTTAGTACTATTATGGAGATTATACCAACGATGACTGCAAAAATAGATGCCAGATAAAAACTGAAGTCATATGAGAATGAAAGTGGTAGCTTAGAGCCACAACATTCATGGAGGGACGGCATTGACATAATGGAACTCGTGGCTTACAACCAACCACGACATTGATGGAGGAGAAATGGAATCATGGACTAGTTCCACGAGTTTTGGGATATAATTTAAAAAAATAATTCATGCATAGGAGCCACGAGTCCTATTGAGGAGAAATTATTAAAAAAAAACTCATGCATGATAAGCACGAATTCAGCAAAATATATATTATTCCCGTAATATTTTAAAAAATTAGACTAGAACAGTAATTTTGAAGTCAAACTACAACAAATGTGTAAATTTTCCAGCGCTTATTGGACAAAATATTTGCAGCTTAAAAAGGAAGATTATTGGAAGTATAAGTTGATGACATAATTGTGAAATTAAATTTGATGACATTTGTCTAATTTGGAGGACGTCTTTGCTCAAATAAGCTAGAGAAGTGTAGGGTTTATGTTGACAGCCGGTGGAATTGAAGTTGAAACAAAGTCCTAAAAAATACAAAGCTAATAGAGACGAAGTACAAATATTATTAGGAAATATCCCTTCACTACTTCAAGGATTCCTGCCTAACTCAGCCTATAATGCACTTTGTTTCTTCCAACATTGAAAAAACTTCAGAATTTTCATGGACTTGTGGGTATGATTTTTATTAGTGGGAGGAATCTCATGAAAATGTTGAAGTTTCAGATACAAATTGGACATTAGAAATCTAGACTCAAGAGTCCGTTATAAATAAAAGAATGTGTTAGCACTTCGTCTCTCTATACTAGTCAATATTCTCACTAATTGCACCAATAATTTTTGTTCCACTGGTTTGCTTAAATATTTACTATTATTTTTATATTTAATTATTGTAAAAGAAAAAATATATATTTGTTTACCTATATACTTTGGAATCTTTGATATTGCTACTTATTTCTTGTTTAAGAAATTCTTTTGCACATTTTTTTTAAAAACCTTTTGAATATTTATATTGCACTTTGTAGAACTTATAGTTTTTCATTGATAATGATTTTATCCTGAATGATATTAATGCTCTTGAATGTTAGAGAATTCAAATATAATTGTTTCCGCTGCATGATAATAACAATTAAATAAAACAAAAACAAAAACTTGTATCTTTTTATATTTTTCTGTTGCATCTGTTCTGCACTGTTCATATCACTACATATATTCTTCAATTTTATTGTACTGTTCATATTGAACAGACAGCAACGAAAGTTACACATTATGTACTGTTCGTATTGCACTGTTCACTATTCATATATTCTGCTTATATATGTTTTTCTATACATATTCATATATATAAATAAAATTTTGTTTTTTCTGTTTTATTTGTATTATGTTTTCTTCTTGTTTATGTTTTATGAAGGAAAACAGAGCAATAAAACATAAAACAGAATAAATGAAACGAAAGAGAACAATAAAAGTACTTATATATAACTATAACGTAATGTTAACATATTATATTGTTGTCACCGTAACTTATAGCAATTCTAAATGACACGAAATAATACTTACTGGTTGAGTCGCTCTCTTTAAGACGTTTCGTGGTACTGCTCAAAAATATGCAAGCAGACTATCAACCACGTCGTCCCCAGGATAAAACAGCCCACCCACCACAATATGGCTACCAGTGCCAATTCTCGATAATCCCACAGTATGGCTATCAGTGCCAATTCTCGATAATCCCACAATATGGCTATCAGAGCCAATTCTTTTCCCACAATTTGACTACCAGTGTTCGTTCTCGAAATACTCGCACTTTGGCTACCAGTGCCAATTCTTTTCCCACACAATCTGACTAATAGTGCTAGTTTCCAAACTTCCCACAATATGGCTGTCTGTGCCAATTCTTAGTACCACGGAAAGAAAGGGGGAGTAACTCTCTAATGGTGCTGTAATTACGATGTATTTGTCGTTTCTTACCGTTATAAAAACGATTCTCAATCTTTGCAATAGCAGCGGTACTATCACAATGGATCAACACAGTTGGTATCGGTCTTTCCCATAGGGGAATCTCAACCAGCAAGCTTCTTAGCCAGCTTGCTTCTTCACTAGCTTTTGCTAGTGCTATCATCTCAACTTCCATAGTGGATTGAGCCAAAATAGTCTATTTTTTTTACTTCCAAGAAACAGCTCCACCAGTTATGCTAAATATATAGCCACTAGTTGCTTTGGAATCATTTGAAAGAGTGTTCCAATCAGCATCGCTGTATCCTTATAGGACAATTGGAAACCTTCGATAATGTAATCCAAGGTTTATTGTTTTCTTAAGGTACCTCATTACCCTTTTTATAGCATGTCAGTGTTCCATACTAGGTCTACTGGTAAACCTGCACAACATAGGCAATGTCGGGTCTAGTGCAATTAGTGGCATACCAAAAGTTGCCAATGATGCTAGCATACTCTCTATTTATCTTACACCATCACTAGTGTTTTTAAAAAGTTTTACATTTGGGTCATATGGTGTGCTAGCAGGTTTACAGTCAAAGTATTTATATTTCTTTAGGATTTTTTCCACACAGTGAGATTGATCCAAATAAATCACTTCTTTTGACCTAGTGATGTTTATATCAAGGATTACGCTTGCCTTTCCTAGGTCTTCATATCAAAGTTGTTACACAACACTGATTTCACATTATTCACAACATGAATGTTGGAACCAAATATGAGTAGGTCATCTACATAAAGACATATGATAGTGTAAATGTCATTTTCTGATTGTAATAAATGCATTTGTCACTTTCATTCACCTTAAACTCATTCGATACAATTAAGTTATCAAACTTTTCATGTCATAGTTTAGGTGCTTGCTTAAGACCATACAATAACTTATCTAACTTGCAGACCTTATTTTCTTGCCCATGGATTACAAAACCTTCAGGTTGTTCCATGTAGATTTCTTCTTCCAAATCACCATTTAAAAAAGCGGTCCTAACATCCATTTGATGTACTACTAAATCATGTATCGCAACGAGCGATATTAGTACTCTAATGGATGTCATTCTAGTAACAGGTGAAAATGTATCGAATAAATCTACATTCTCTCTTTGTCTGAAACCCTTGGCTACAAGGCGAGCCTTGTATTTATTCACTATGCCAATAGGTTTTAGTTTCATTTTCATAATCCACTTACAACCAATTGGTTTGCAACCATGTGGTAAGTCAGTCAAGTGTCAGGTCTTGTTAGACTCTAAAGAATCCATCTCATTATTTATGGCCTCTTGCCACAAATCAACATCCAAATAAGTCAAAGCTTCTTGAATAGTTGATGGATCCTCCTCCAATGTATAGACCATATAATCAGGTCCATACTCTCTAGCAGTTCTTGCTCTCTTACTTCTTCTAGGCTCTATTCCTAACTCATCATGACATTCTCTAATCACATGTATGTGACTAGTTGATGTGCCCCCACTATTCCTCAATTTAAAAGGGAATTTCTTTTCATTGAAGTCAGCATCATTAGACTCAATGATCACTTTGACGTTAAGGTCATAACACTTGTACGCCTTGCAGTTCACAACATACCCAATGAATACACATTCATAGGCTCTACTAGCGATTTTAACTCTCTTGGAGTCTAGTATCCGGACATAAGTCAGACAACCCCAAGTTCTAAAATAAGGCAAGTTTGGTTGTCTATTCTTAAAGATTTCATATGAGGATATTTTGCTTTTAGCATTTGGGACCATGTTTAGCACATGACAAATAGTCAATAAAATTTCACCCTATCAAGAGGGTGTTGCACCATAACTTAACATAATAACAACAACTAATTCAATTAAAGTTCTATTATTTCTTTCAACCTTACCATTCATTTCAGGTGAATATGGTGCAATTGTTTCATGAATAATGTCATTTAAATAATAAAAATCATTTTTAGATAACTTAGGAATTAATCCTAAGTTACTTAAATTTGAAATAGCACGTTTATTAATATAATAAAGTCTAATACTAAAATCACAAAACATGTAAATGAAATTAAAAAAATTATTCATGGAAAATCAACATTTAATTTAAGCATACCATTAGTGGCGTACTCCTTCCATGAAACTAAATTATTCCTCATCTCTGGAGTGTGCATGACATCTTTGAGAATCAGAGTCTTCCCAAATGTAAACTCCAGCTCCACATCACCAATTCCAGCAACAATAGTGGTGTGAGTATCTCCTAACAACATTTTTTTGTTATCAACATTCGTGTATGTTTTGAACATAGCACGATCATAGCAGACACGACTTAAGGCATCAGTATCTACCCACCACCCATCACTTCCTCCAACCATAGTAACCTCAGTTAACATCGCCACAAGTGGCTCCTCAATCATGTTGGCTTGTGGACTATTATCCACTAGTTGGTTTCTGCACTTGCGTGTCATATGACCTGACTTTCTTCATTTGAAGCGGATAGACATGTTGCCAGAGTCATTCTTAGCGGGTGGCTAAGCATATTGGACCTTCTGGGGGTTCCAATTCTTGTTGCGGCTGGTGTTCTTAGCCTTATTCTCATTGCAGTTCTGATTCTTGAAGTTGTTGCCCGAGGGCTTTAGAACCACAACTGAGAATTTCTTCTTAGTGTCTTTATTTGATACAAACAACACCTCTTCTTTCTGATCTTGTTTACGAGCCTCTTCTTCAATGCGAAGAATAGTGATCAGAGATTTCATAGAAAATTTTTGTTATTGTGCCTTAGGACGTTTTTAAAGTCCTTCCAGCTAGGTGACAGTTTGTAAATAATGACAGTCACTTGAAATTGTTCATCTAGAGGCATACCCTCAGTGATGATCTCATGAGCAATTTTCTAAATCTCGTGGGACTAAGACTCTACTGATTTATCATCAGTTATTTGATACTTGAGGTAGCGGCTAACAACATACCTTTTAGTCCTGACTTCCTCAATAGCATATTTTTCTAAAGTGCATACCAAACTAATTTGGCAGACTTGTATAGGCTGTAGTAATCATAAAGATCATCAGACAACCCATTCAGAATGAAATTCTTATATAAATAATCATTTTCATTCCAGAGAGCTATATCAATAACAATTTTATCTCTTTCCTCTTTTTCAGCTTGTTCATGCAACACTAGGACATCAATTTTCAAAACGTAAGCAACTTTTTTCACACTTAAGAAAAATTTCATCTTGGTTTGCCAGCGTTTGAAATTAGTCACAACAAACCAAAATGGTTTGTTCAAGTCGAAGCTGTTCGAACCAGTAATATTATCTACGAATGTCATTGCAATATGAAACGTCTTAAAATTGTTATCACCGTAACTTGTAGCAATTCTAAATGGCACAAAATAATACTTATTGGCTGAGTCACGACCAGGTCGCTCTCTTTAAGACGTTTCGTGGTACTGCCCAAAAATGTGCAAGCAGACTATCAATCACGCAGTCCTCAGGATAAAACAGTTCAGTTCTCTGTTATGCGATTTCTTACTGCATTGTAAGAATAGTTCTTAAATACACCCACCACAATATGACTACCAATGTCAATTCTCGAAATTCTCATAGTATGGCTACCGGTGCCAATTCTTGATAATCCCACAATATGGCTATCAATGTCAATTTTTTCCCACAATCTAACTACCAGTGTTAGTTCTCGAAATACTCGCACTTTGACTACCAGTGTCAATTCTTTTTCCACGATCTGATTGTCAGTGTCAGTTTTCGAACTTCCCACAATATGGTTGCATGTGCTAATTCTTAGTACCACGGAAAGAAAGGGGGAGAAGTTTGCCGGAAATGCCTCGGCGGAAAATATGAGGGAGAAAGAAAAAATCAAGTAAAAACGTACGCAACTTTGGTGCAAGAAAATATGAAGGGAGAAGGTTTCTATTTATAGCATGAGATTTTGTCACAACTCTTGCATCCTCCAATGCGAGACTTGAGAGATTTTTTTCAAAATCTTCCAATGTGGGACTTGTGAATTTTTCCAAATTCTTCTAATGTGGGACTTGTGAGTTTTTTCAATTTCACTACAACACAAGTTCCAACAAAAACTAATAATGTTATCATATGTTATATATAATATTAACATATATGTAATATATTAAAATTATATAACGTGTGTATATATATATATATATATTTATTTAGGTTAATCACCAAATATAATATATATATAATATATATATAATATTATATATATGAGTATTTAATTAAGTTACAATTTCATTTTGAACTTTTGATGCAATTGTTTCATGAATATGTATGTAACTTTATAATTTATGTGTAATTTTGAGAGCCATATGTAGTTAAATAGAATCACTTGTTAGATATTTGAAATTATTGTATGATAGATTTGTTAATTATAAAAGTGGTCTAATTTTTATGTTTATTTAATTCCAAATTGTATGATTATGTTTCATTTACTCATTTTGAAATTATTGTATGGTAGATTTTTTAATCAATAAAGTGATCAAATCTTTATGTTTATTTAATTTATAATTGTATGAACATATTTCATTTACTCATTAATTTGATATTATGAATGAAATAAAAATTATTAGTTTATGAGTAAATTAAAGTTTATTATTATAAGATAGTTAAGAATCACTCAAAGGTTAATTGTTTGTTCTTATAACCAATGAGCATGAATGTTGATAGTATAAATACATAATTAGTTATATGTATATATCCAAAGATGGTAAAAGTTTTTAATATATGCATGTATTATTGCCAAATTATGTGAATTTCTTTAGTATCATTATGTCTAGTCTGATATGTTGATGGATTACCCAAAGGTGAACATCAATATGCACTTATTTAGTAGTCTGAATTAATTTAACATTTTAGTTAGCATGTAACTCAAAGCCTTAATATTTTTTTTTATTTTATTGATTGCAGTAACTGTTGCTTTGCATTCGAAATTCTCATTTGTTCCAACTTTCAATGGACATAACTTCTCTGAATGGAGTGAACAAATCCAATTTTACCTTGGGTTAATGGATTTGGATTTGTCACTTAGAGAAGATAAGTCAAGTGCTATTACTAATATAAGTACTGAAGAACATAAAGTTCATTATAGGAATTGAGAAAGATCAAACATATTGAGACTAATGTATATGCGAATGAGTATTAATTGGAACATTAAGTCAGCTCTTCCTAAAACTGAAAGTGGTAAAGAAATGCTAAAGTTTGTAAACTGATGACAAGTCTCTTGTTGGGAAACTAATAAGTACATTGACCACCATTAAATTTGATGGTTCTCGTCCTATGCATGAACATGTCATTGAAATGACAAACATTACAATAGGACTTAAGACATTGGGAATGGATGTGGATGAGAACTTCCTTGTTCAATTTGTACTAAATTCATTACTCTGTGAATATGGTCATTCACAAATGAACTATAACACCATGAAAGATAAATGGAATATGCATGAATTGCATAGTATGTTAGTTCATGAGGAAGCCAAAATAAGGAGCCAAGGAAATCATTCCATCAATTATGTTAATCATCAATGAGCTAGAAAGAAAGTCAGTAAGAAACATGACAAGAAAGGGAATGGACTCTTAAAGATTAATGTGTCCTATTCTCAAATCCACAAGAAGGAACATTGTGACAACAAATATTGTTTTTGTCGAAACATTGCACATTTCCAAATGGACTGTCTAAAACGCAAAGGTTGGTTTGAAAAGAAAGGCAAGCCTAATGCGTATGTATGTTTTGAAGCAAACTTAGCAGAAGTTCCTTATAATACTTATGGATTGATTCTGGATGTACTACTTGTAACACCCCAAATTTTAATCTTTAAAATTATAGTATCAGTCCTGGAAGCCTCGCTTGATCGAGAGATTCTCGCCTGAGTGAGAAAGGATCACCTGGGAGGGTGAAATCCTGGACTATACTGGAGGATTCTCGCCTGAGCGAAAGTTGTCTCGCCTGGGCGAGAAATGGCAATTTTGGGCTGTTGACACAATGTAATCGATTACACACTCCTGGTAATCGATTACATGCTGATAAACTAATCAGACCTGTGCATCTGACACAGTGTAATCGATTACACACTCCTGGTAATCGATTACATCGTATTAAAAGCATCAGATATGTACATCTGACACAATGTCATCGATTACACCATGTTGGTAATCGATTACACCATGTTGGTAATCGATTACACCATTTGGTAATCGATTACACCATGTTGGTAATCGATTACATCGCGACGATGCCTCTGTAATTTACAATATGTAATCGATTACACACTTCTGGTAATCGATTACATCATATTAATGTAATCGATTACACCATGTTGGTAATCGATTACATAGCGATGATGTCTCTATAATTTACAGAGTGTAATCGATTACACTATACTTGTAATCGATTACACTTATCGCAGTGTCTATAAAATAGAAACCCAAAACACATTTTAGGGTTAGAACTTCGAAGAGAAGAGAGAGAGGAGAGCTTTTCAAGAGCAAGGAGCCTTAGGACTCATCTTGGAGCTTGAGAAGAGGTAAACCTCTTGTTACTAACTCTTATTCTTCCTCTCTAACTTGTTTTGGGTATGTTGGATTTATTTTCATAACATGAGAAACCATGGAAACTCATCCGTTAGAGTTATGGTTCGTTTTATGTTGTTTTTATCTTGTAAACTCTTGGTTTAGAGATAGTATCTCATGAATGGAAAGGGTTGTGGGTTGATTCATGAAAACCCCAAAAACCCTAAAAGTGAAAATGTGGTAAAAGGAGAGAATGAGTAAAATGTTAGAGGTAGAAGATGAGTTTACCCCCAAATATTGAAATATGAGATGTTATGCATGTTTTAGATGGTTGAATATTGATGATGAATATTTTGTATGATTAAATGATGCAATATAAGTTGTTTATGTGATATTTGGAATAAATGACTAACATTGTGTTATGTGGTGAGAAGAGAGAGATCCTAAGGTTGGAGGCGGTGTCGGTGGAACTCGAGAAGTTGCCAAGAACCAAACCCAACACTCATCGAGGTAAGGATAAGTCTTTAATTGAGCATTTGGAATTGAAAATGTGAGTTTTCTGATTATGCAATGATTGATACGTAAAGTACACATTTAATATAAACATATACGAGTGTGTTTATATTAAAGAATGCGTAGATTTACGGAAAAGGAAAATGTGTGTGTTTACGGGTTATGCCATAATTATATTGTAAATCACGTGTTTAGCATAAACATATATGGGTGTGTTTATACTAAAGATGGCGTGGATTTACATGGAATGATTGATGGTGAATTCGATGGAAAGAAAATATATTTTTAGCCGACCATGAATGGTTAGCGACTTTGGCTCAAGTTATGTAGCAATGCTTTGGCTCAAGCTATGTAGCAACACTTTGGCTCAAGTTATGTAGCAATGCTTTGGCTCAAGCTATGTAGCAACACTTTGGCTCAAGTTATGAAGCAATACTTTGGCTCAAGTTATGTAGCAATGCTTTGGCTCAAGCTATGTAGCAACACTTTGGCTCAAGTTATGAAGCAATACTTTGGCTCAAGTTATGAAGCAATACTTTGGCTCAAGTTATGTAGCAATGTTTTGGCTCAAGCTATGTAGCAACACTTTGGCTCAAGTTATGAAGCAATACTTTGGCTCAAGTTATGTAGCAATGCTTTGGCTCAAGCTATGTAGCAACACTTTGGCTCAAGTTATGAAGCAATACTTTGGCTCAAGTTATGTAGCAATGCTTTGGCTCAAGCTATGTAGCAATACTTTGGCTCAAGTTATGTAGCAATGCTTTGGCTCAAGCTATGTAGCAACACTTTGGCTCAAGTTATGAAGCAATACTTTGGCTCAAGTTATGTAGCAATGCTTTGGCTCAAGCTATGTAGCAATACTTTGGCTCAAGCTATGTAGCAATGCTTTGTCTCAAGCTATGTAGCAGCACTTTGGCTCAAGTTATGAAGCAATACTTTGGCTCAAGTTATGTAGCAATGCTTTGGCTCAAGCTATGTAGCAACACTTTGGCTCAAGTTATGAAGCAATATTTTGGCTCAAGTTATGTAGCAATGCTTTGGCTTAAGCTATGTAGCAACACTTTGGCTCAAGTTATGTAGCAATGCTTTGGCTCAAGCTATGTAGCAATACTTTGGCTCAAGTTATGTAGCAATGCTTTGGCTCAAGCTATGTAGCAAAACTTTGGCTCAAGTTATGTAGCAATGCTTTGGCTCAAGCTATGTAGCAAAACTTTGGCTCAAGTTATGTAGCAATACTTTGGCTCAAGTTATGTAGCAACGCTTTGGCTCAAGCTATGTAGCAAAACTTTGGCTCAAGCTATGTAGCAATACTTTGGCTCAAGTTATGTAGCAACGCATTGGCTCAAGCTATGTAGCAAAACTTTGGCTCAAGTAATGTAGCACAAAATGAATTTATAAAACAAATGGTTTACTAACCCCTTTTTCTAATGTGGATTATCTTATAATGACGTTTATTGAATTAACGACTTACTCCTTTGTGTGTTTTGTACTTTTGTCATTGATAATCCCATTGCAGGTAAATAGATGAATGGAGTATGCTAGGTCGGGAGCTTTAGGAGCTTTAGACTTCGGATTCACTATTTATGTTTCGTATTCTAAATGACTACTTGTGGATTTAAATGTTTGTAACCATGGCTAACTATTAGTTGAATATTTGTAACCATGCGTAATGTTATTTTGGAGGATCAGAACCTTTGAGGTCTTAGTACTCATAAGGAATGATATGAATGAATTATGTTTTTCTGCAATATGAATTGGATGATAATATAATAGGTTAAAAGATTTGTTCAAGGAATGATTCATGAGGACTTCTAATTAAAATGATTATGTATGACATTATTGATTCATGGATTGAGTGTGAGGAGAGAAATAAGATTTTGGAGTAAGGATATTAAATTGGTAATGTGAGTTATGAGTGATTGCATGGAATTGAATTAAAATGAGAAAAAATTTCAAGGGTAGAAAATCGGGTCGTTACACTACTCATGTTTCTAATATTATGCAGGGATTCATACGACCCGAACTACAAGACCAAATGAAAAATTGTCTTTATGGGAAATAGAGTGAAGGTTCCAGTGAAAGTTGTCAGGACTTATCGTTTAATCCTCTGGACATCATTTAGATTTATTTGAAACCCTTTATGCACCTAATATATCTAGGAATTTGATTTCTTTATCTAAACTTGATGTTGCTGGATACTCTTTAAAATTTGGTAATGAATGTTTCACTTTATATAAATATACTCATTTGATTGGTAATGGTATATTATGTGATATATTGTATAAGTTAAATCTTGATAATCTTTTTTCTGAAACACTTTTAACCTTACTTCATAACGTTGGAATTAAGCATGGCTTAATTGATGAACGTTCTTCTTACTTGTGTCATAAACGTTTGAGACATATTTCCAAAGAAAGAATGAAAGGATTAGTAAAAAATGAAATCCTTCCAGATTTAGATTTTACTGATATGAGTATATGTGGATTGTATTAAAGGTAAACAAACAAAATACACAAAGAAGGGAACCACAAGAAGCACCAAGCTTCTTGAAATAATACAGACTGATATTTGTGGACCTTTTGATGTTAATTCTTTCAATAAGGAACAATATTTCATTATCTTCATTAATTATTATTAATGTTATGGTCATATCTATTTATTGTCTGATAAATCTCAAGTGTTAAAAGCCTTAGAGATTTACATTACTGAAGTTGAAAGACACTTAGATAAAAATGTGAAATTTTTTAGATCTGATCGAGGTGGTGAGTATTATGGAAGATATGATGAAAGTGGATAACATCCAGGTCCATTTGTTAAATTCCTTGAAAGTCATGGCATATGTGCACAAAGCACAATGCGATGTACACCGCAATAAAATGGTGTATCAGAAAGGCGTAATAGAATATTGTTGAATATGATTAGGAGTATGTTAAGTGATTCATCTTTACCTATTTCATTGTGGACTTATGTTTTAAAAACTCATGTATTTATTAAATAGGGTTCCTAGTATGTCAATTTCAATGGCTCTTTTTGAACTGTGGATAGGAAGAAAACCTAGTTTGAGGCACCTACATGTTTGGGGATGCCCGACAAAAATTAGAATTTATAATCCACGTGAAAAGAAACTGGATGCAATAACAACAAATGGTTATTTCATTGGTTACCCAGAAAAATCAAAAGGGTATAAATTTTATTGTCCAAACCATACTACAAGAATTGTTGAAACTGAGAATGTTATGTTCATTGAGAATGGTGAAGTTAGTGGGAGTGAAACACCACGCGAAGTGGAAATTCAAGAAATGAGGGTTCAAGTTTCAGTTACTTGTGCCTCTAATAATAGTGTTCCTCAAGTTATTGAACCGATTAGTAATGATGAAAAACAAAAATATAATCTCATTACTCAAAATGAAGTTGATGAACGTTTAGTAGAAGAACCACAAGAAATAACATTAAGAATGTCTCAAAGAGAAAGACGATCTGCTATTCCTGACGATTATGTTCTTTATCTTTACGAGTTAGAAGGTGACATAGGAATTGAGAATGATAATGTCGATAACTGGTTAAATGCCAAGAAAGATGAGTTAAAGTCCATGAAACAAAATGATGTTTGGGACCTTGTTGAGTTACTAGAAGAATGAAAAACACTAGGTTGTAAATGGGTTTTCAAAACCAAACGTGATTCTTATGGTAACTTAGAACGTTATAAGGCCAGACTTGTTACAAAAGACTATACTCAGAAAGATGACATTGACATAAAGAGATATTTTCACCAGTCTCTAAGAAGGAATCTCTTAGAATTATCATGCCATTTGTGACTCATTATGATATGGAATTACACCAAATGGATGGGAAAACTACCTTTCTAAATAGGGATTTAGCGGAAAATGTCTATATGGATCAACCAATTGGATTCATAGAGAAAGGAAAAGAGTACATGGTGTGTAAACTTAAGAAATCAATATATGGACTTAAACAAGCTTCCCGACAGTGATATCTTAAGGAAAACATTGTTGATCGACGTATATACCTAAAGTGAGTAAGTTTATCTTCTTGATTTTATATGTTGATGACATCTTGCTTACAACTAATGATCTTGGTCTTTAAAATGAAACTAAGTTGTTTCTCTCTAGAAATTTTGAAATGAAAGATATGGGTGAGGCAAGCTATGTGATTGGAATGAAAATATTTTGTGATAGATCACACAAATGTTTAGGCTTATCTCAAAATGTATATATTAACAAAAAAAATTAGAGAGATTCAAAATGGATAAATGTTCAGCATCCCCCGTTCCAATTCAGAAAAGGGACAAGTTTAGCATCACACAATGTCCAAAGAATAATTTGGAATTGAAGCAAATGGAAGAAATTTCATATCCATCTATAGTTGGGAGTTTAATGTATGCACATACGTGTACGAGATCATATATTAGTTTTGCAGTTGGTAAGTTAGGAAGACACAAGAGTAATCATGGTATAGAACATTGGAAAGTTGCAAAGAAAGTTATGAGATATTTGCAAGGTACAAAGGATCACATGCTTACTTATACAAGATCGAATCATCTTGAGGTGGTTGGTTATTCTGATTCAGAATTTGCCGGATGAATAGACACAAGAAAGTCTACTTTCGGTTATGTATATTTATTAGCTAGAAGAACTATCTAATGGAAGAGTGTGAAACAGAGTGTCATTGTTGCATCCACTATGGAAGCTGAATTTGTGACATGCTTTGAGGCCATTGTTCATGCTAAATGGCTACGAAACTTTATTCAATAATTGGGGAAGTCGACAGTATTGCTAAGCCGCTGAAAAATTATTGTGATAATTACAGAGTAGTCTTCTTTTCTAAAAACGACAAGTATTCCAAAGGTGCTAAACATATGGAGGTGAAATACTTTGTTGTTAAAGAAAAAGTTCAGAAACTTAGAGTGTCAATTGAGCATATTAGCATTAACCTTATGATTGCAGACCCTTTGACGAAAGGGTTACCGCCCAAAATATTTACTAGTCATGTTGAAAATATTGGCATTATTTCTGCAAATGAATGTTGAACATTATGTTATTAATAAAGTCTGAATATTTGACAATTTGAGCTCATTAATATTTAAGTTTCTAATTAATATTTTATTTTCATACTTATGTACACATGTGAGAGAATAGTAATATTAGAAATAAATTTTTCTTTCTAAATGACATTATTATGTGATTCTCATTAATGTGTCATGTTATGAATAAGGCTAATATAGTAGTACATGGAAGGGACTATATCGGATAAATGATCTACAACCGCCATGATTCTTATTAGTTCTTGTTCTTAATCATGACTTGTAATGTAATAAATATAGAAAACATATTTTGATTATGTGAATTATGTTTGATGTTTACAAAATCATGAATTGTATTGTCACATGAGATAAGTGGGAGAATGTAAGAAATGCCTCTTGTGACATGAAGGGACATATCATTTTGTAGTTTGAATTACATAACTCTTGAATTAAGAGTTATCAATGAAACGGTAAGACTCTTGAGAAAGAGTCTATATATAGAGCTTGATGGAAGCACTATACTAATTAGAAAAAATACTTGAAACATTGTCTCTATCTCTGCCGAGAAAGTTTGTCTCTATCACCCATCAATAAATGAATAACATAGAAAGGAAGGGAAAGAAATAGAAGAGTTTCTCTATTGACTAAGAACAACACACAACACTTAGTGGAGTATCGTGTCGCAATGGATAGAGGCAATCCATAACCATTCTTATTATGTGAAAGTTATAAATTCTAAAGATCTATTTACACATGGTTTCCATGATAAAAATTACACGTTCCTCGAAACCAACATGAGACAACTAACATCTACAATATCATATCACACTTATTATAAGCATTTTTTCCACCTCATAGGTCATCTTTAGCAAGGGGTTCAAGAAGTGACTCATCTTGAACATATTGTTTGTTCTCTTGCTTAAGGAAAATCCTTAAGTTTCTATACAAGTCAAAGATGTTTGTTCCTCACAAATTTTCCTTTTCAAAGATATATCACACTAACAAGTTCCTTATTGAGTTTGTTGTCATGGTTATCTAGAAAAAATGTGGGTAAGTTGAATTAGGAATTTATTTAAATATTCTCCAATATTTTGATTCTTAAAACCAATCGTCTTGAATTAAACCTATATTTATATATAGTGGATAAAGATCAATGTTTCTCTTATTCTTAAGTCCTTTGACTTATCACTTAATTATAGGCTATTTAGGTAGGAAACTTTTTTCCCAATTTCTCATATTACTCTTGGATAGGATGGGGATCTTGTGTCCAAAAATGGTGTCTCCAATCTTGTCACAACCAATGACATTATGTTACGTCATTTGAAAAGTACACTTCACTCTTCCACTAAAAAAAATATCTATTCATATTTGGACTTTTTAAATGACGTGACACAATTTTATTGGATATGACAGGATTGAGGACAACATTTTGGAATAGATGATCTCATCCCTTATATAGTTGGGGTGAATAACACTATTCCATTTTATCTTTTATGAATCAAGTCCAACTTATTGCCAATATAAGTCTCACATAGTTAAGTTTGACTCAATTAAACAACCTAAATAATACACTTAACATATCATGTGTTTTTTATATGAACAATATCCTCCTTTGATTGACCTTTATTTATTGATATTAATCTTGACGGATGTTGTTCATTGGAAAACCAAAAAATGAACATATATACCTTAAGAGTACTGTTAAATTATTCATTTAATGTATAAACATGCATCACAAACATAAATAAGTCGTGACATATTTATGGCTACCAAATAATAAAATTTTAACATATAATTTATACTTCGTAGAATAATAAAGAAATCTTAAAGGTATTTTCCTCTAGTTCAAGAAATTTATATAAACATACAAAAAGAATATCGTTTTACATAGGAGGCTAAAGAGATGAGAGAAAGAAACAAAAGAGAGGATAATGAGATAAGGAATAACACTTAGACTGCATTAAAACAAAGTAACAACTAAGAGCATTATAAGATGTTATATTTTTATTAAGACACTAAGCTATTAGCATGAGATTCAGTTGAATCATACAATTTAAGATTTGAAACAGAATTGAGTTTAATTTTCACAAAAGAGAGTTGTGTCACAATTAACTTCTTAAATATCAAATAATTCTTTCCCTAGAATCTTCCAAAATTTGAATCAACGAGGATCAACTCTTAAACCCTAATTTGACAATTTAAATTTAAATTGTTTTGGAAAATTTAACTCACAACAAGTTTAATTCCCCATAATTAGAATAGACGAAAGCAATAAAGAAATGAGAGATATAAAGTGACACAATGAAGAATTATGTCCAATCCGTTTTGTAGTTATAAATAGTATAATTATTAAAATTCTAAAATTCAAAATATCCTTTCACTTACTTATTTGGGCTAGTACAGATATTAAAACTCTAAATTTCTAAATATACTTTCACTTACGTCTAGCCCTTTCCCCTATATTATTGGGCATGAAAATTATGTCTATTAGTCCATTTCGAGTCAGACTCCTCTCAAGTAATGGGGAGAACAGTCATATTTTTAAGTGTATTTTGAGGGATAAAAATGTAATATGAATATAAGTTAAAGGATATAAATGTCATTATCTTTTAATTTTTACATATATTTTCACATAAATGTCATCTCAAGTAAAGGAGATGAGTATGACTCGTCCATTTCTCGTGCGTATCATGCCAAGTGTGTCCATGAACCTTTGTGATGGAAAGGATGGACTGCCCATTGGACATGTCTATAACTAATTTTTATATTTTCCTATTATCAAAAAAAATTATTTTTTTCTAAGTTATTCTAATTTTAATTCAGCTTTAAGTATGTATAATTTAAATATATGTATATATATAAGATTTTTGTTTAAGTTTTATTTGATTATATATACTTTTCAATATTTTGGGTTTTCCTTATTTTCATTTTAAAAAATAATATGATGTGTGGCTTGCTAACCCACCTTGTCCATATTTAGATAGACAAAGCTTGTCGTATTTTCATTAATAAATATGTATATGCTTACCCTAATTTATACAAGCATTGTGTGGGCACGAAAATGACAGCCTAAATTGTCAATGCTACTATCAAACCTCTTCAAACTCTAAATATAACCAAATATTCTTTCAAATATTAAACTTCAGATTGTTTGGGAAGAGATTTTTAGGTTGATATTTGGCAAATCACTAGGTGATAATATAAAGATTTGAGACCATTTGAGCATTAAACTCAATTAAGAAAATATCCTAATATTTACAAAGTAAGTTTTCAAAGTATTTTCTCTTTCTTTTTCCTTAGTTCACCTCTATATACAAAGATATATAAAAATACATACTTAAGCTTATGATTCTATACTATCAATATCTTGATCTAAGTTTATGTAGCTCTATATAACTATACGCGACTCTGCTTAATTGTCCCATTCTTCAAAAGCAATCTTCTTTTATAGACAATTTTCAATGTCTTTCTCCAACGGACGTCAAATTTATATACGCTTAGGAATAACATAATGCAAAGAGTTCTTTTGAGTTTGACATTCACATACACCTTCTGAATTAAATCTTTCATAATTATTTCAGCTTTAAAAGTTTGTATGCTTACCCTATTCATAGTCTATTCGGATTATTCTATTTTGTACACAATTTCATCTTCCTCTCTAAAGATGTTAGAAAATAATATTTACATTACCAATAGTACTGAATTTTTCTTGCTGGTGAATAATGAATAACAATTGAAACAATAACATTCTCATAAATGTGTATCTACATAAAAATTATTTGGAATAAATTCAAATCATTGAACAAGTAAAAATCATACATATACATGTTACGATAAAATTGTATGAACATCACTATACACGATAACTCATTGGATAAGCTTAAGCACAAACATCTTTCATATATTGCTTTGGACCCATTTGAAAAACATTTCTTGATTATTTTTCCATATTTAGACAATCAATAATATATTTTTTATTCTCAAATTTAATTATTATTGAACAAAACCTTAGAAAAAAGCTAAGATAAAAATATAATTAACTTAGACTGAAAATCACTATATTCAAATATTAATCATGCTTTATAACATAAAGTAATAATCATCATACGAATTCTCATCAAATATTAATCATGCTTTATAACATAAAGTAATAATCATCATACGAATTCTCATGCTTAAAACAAACCCAAAACATAAAAGAACGACATATATTGAAGATCATAGGTAAAAAACTAAAGTTGACGGAATTAAATATTTTACCATGTTTAATCTACTTACTAAACTAATCAAAAATATTTGCTTTTGTTAACTTACAAATGCAAATAGACAAGTCCAATTTAAAATCAAAAATAAAAAATAAGAAGACAAAGTTTTGCATTTTAATAAAATAACCTACAACATATGCTTGAAATCCTGCTTACACCCAAACATAGAAAGCAAAATCTTGATAGTGGAGTCTCCCTGTATTGCACTGAAAACAGAAATTAGGCAATTATTATGGTACACAAAATTACCAACTAAATTCTCAAACAAACCCCAAGATAATAGTGCTCACACCAAATGAACATCACCACTCATATTATTACATAGAAAATCAAATATCTAAATGTGAGATCCATTTTCTGATATATGGAAAGAAAACAAGATGCATACCAAATTCAGGACATCATCATCATCATGTTGAGAAACAAACATATGACCAAAACAAGAGTCAGATGTTCCAATTTTAGTCTTCATCCATGCCACCAGCAGGTTCTTGTCTCCTTGGGCCACCGGCAGGTTTCGACATGATAATCTGAAAACATCAAAAAATACAATCTCAATAAATTTATACATCCAGTTTCACAAAAATATGATGGCAATTAGTAACAAGAAACCGTCATGTCATTATATTGACTACAATTTTTCATTTGCATTATAAAAAATCAAATATTTCTTTAAAAGATGAAACATTGTCTCCTCGATGTAAAATTATTCATACTTTCAGTGTCTCTATTAACTGCAGAAATAAAAGAAACTGGAGGGTTCAACATTTCAAATTTACAAGACTTTCTCATAATATTGAATAGTGAAGCAATTGGTAGTCTCTATTTTATCGAAATGAATGTCATAACCTACCAAAATCCATATTTCTAGGAAAAAGTTATGTTTTCATGAAGTAAAATGCAGTTTATACACTTGAAATTGAAAGTTGATCTAATATTTTCAGCTTCAAGTGCCACCATACAGACAGCTCACAAAAATGCAACACATAAATTGAAAGTACGCTATTTGTACACACAAATCTCTTGTTGCTGTTTCTAGACCATTGTAACAACATTCTGAAGAAATCATGATCCTGTTCATGCACTCAATGCCAAACAAACAATTTCTCCAAATCTGTTATTATTTCCCTTGTGGCAATATAGCATGAATAACGATGTTCTTCACTTTAGTTTCTCACAAACCGCAAGCGGACAATTATTAGAATTATTCTGAAAGTTGGAATTTTCCTAACTCGCCCCACCCCACCTCAAAAAAAGTTAAACCACGGTTTATGATTTCTATATTTCTTCATGAACCATTTTCTGTTTGAGCTTGTTTGCCCAAAAAAAGTGTGTTCAGATGTATTTATTAAAGTAGCAATATGGAGGCAACAAGGTACAATTGACTACTATTTACTTCCAGATGATTACCTGGTCCACCCGCAGTACAGTGCATGCGGCATCAGCAGCATATTTAAGAGCAAAGGACCTGAGCAGAAAAAACAATGAAAATGGTGGAAGATTGATATTCAACATACAATTATTTCAAATTTAGGAAGTTGAGAGAAGGCTGCATCAATCACAAGAGTGCAAATCTACATTACCGATAATGACAAGCTAGACCATTATTTGCTCAAAGTAGGGCTTCCTACCATAAAAATTATGCATGTGTTAAAGAAAGTAGCTTACTTAGTCACATGAAGATCCCAAATGCTCATGGTTGAGACATCCTTGCAAACACCTTCGTCCAAATGAATGCCAACTTTGGTATTTCCAGATGCATGTTCTGCATACAGAGAAGATATGATCTCCATTGCATTTAGCCCAGCATTCTCAGCTAAAGTTCTAGGAACAATCTCGAAAGTTTCAGCAAATTTTGCTATAGCATACTGATCCAATCTGCAGAAACATTGTAAACCATCAGCAATTCCTCTTCATGTCTCAATTAGCAAATAAAGTCCTAAACTCCTACGGTCCTACCACATTATGACATAGTACCTAGTGAGTGTTTGGATTAGCTTATCGTGTTCCAAATAGTTTAGAATCAAAAGTTTATGGAATGAGCTATTGAGGCAAAAAGCAAATTATTTCTCCACTAGGTTGAGTCGACTACATGGATCAACGACACCATAATGCTCTATCATATCCATTGAAAAACCATAAAACTATTACACAAGCAAGAACGAACTCGAACCAAGGCGACCGGTAAATAAGGGCTCGGTCGCTGGGCCACACGATTGTGTTATAATCACACTCCACACTTCATATGTAAAATTGCATAGCATATAAGTGGAGAAAAATAGTGCAAGCATAAGTAATAAACTGGATTCTGCATGTAGTTGAGAAAAACAAATTACATCGAAATGATTAAATGAATAAAAGTTGCAAGCAAAATTAATCACTTTGATGTGTTCTTAAAAATATAAACAAATAAATTGATATTGGAAACATAATGGAAATAAAAGTACCCTGTCTCCTTGAAGGAAAATTCCTTCACCCTTTTAGCTAACTCAATTTCAGTTGCTGCAGCCCCAGGTACAATACGGCTATCCTTGCACATGGCCTGATATATAATTACACAGACAAATTAATAATCAGTTCTTAAAATCACAATTAGCTGCAAATGTTCTTAAATTTAAAAAACGCCTTCAAAAGTGTACAGCAATCCAAAATTTTGCAGATATTTTTTACAAGATTAACGAGGCACAAAATTACATTCTACTTGTTATGTTCGCAACGCAAAAATTACCTTGTAAGTGTTCACTCCGTCATCTACTGCTCTTTCAAGATCATCTAGTATACTATCGGTACTTCCTCGCAGAACAACAGTGGACACAGAATTTCCACCTTCTTCATTTTTCACAATGGTCACCTGCATATCATTATAGAAAAATTGTAAAAGTCCTTAAAGAGCGAAATTATATGCCGTGTCTAAATGTGTTTTAAAAAAACAAAAGAGGAAGGGAATATGATAATATTTTATAAAAGGAAACCCAAAATATGATAGAAACCAAACAATCTCGTTAACCTACTCTGGCACCACCAATTTCCTCTACTGAAACAGAATCAACATATCCAAGATCATCTGGGTTTGGTTGGCTAAGTTTAAGCTGTGGTAGGAAAACAAAATGGGTTAGAACTTAGAAAGAAAGTAGAAAAGCTTTGCTATGTAACCAAAGAAGCAAAACACCACCATAGCAACAGCACCAGTTGTCCGGCAAAATCGACGAAGCTCAAACTTTGAACTGATTTTCAGAACCATAAGCCTACAAAAGCAGGAACTTTGAAGTTAGAAAACAACCTCGACTCAAAATTGATACAGACTATTGATATTAATTCTTTGGTGTGTAATAGCATGAGAAATTAAAATCACAAGATTTTTCACAAAAAAAGTGTGGTCTCAAACAAAATCACAGGAATTAAGACTTCACGCACTTGTAACGCTCACAAAAATGCAACGCCATTTCTCCAACTGCTGCTCCACTGACAATCACTTTTGCACCAGAATCTGCTACTGCCTTGATGAGCTCCTCTACTTTAGCTTCTTCAGTTTTTGAATAACTTTCTAGCTATAAAAAATAAAGATAAATAAATCCAATTAGCAAAAGCATCAAGCAGAGAAGATTTCATACACATGATTTTTTTTTAAAAAT
Source organism: Lupinus albus (assembly GCA_009771035.1). Taxonomy (NCBI): domain Eukaryota; kingdom Viridiplantae; phylum Streptophyta; class Magnoliopsida; order Fabales; family Fabaceae; genus Lupinus; species Lupinus albus. The sequence goes on along the minus strand of CM020019.1, from coordinate 11,029,530 downwards.
TGTGGAGCGACCACTATTTGAAGTGTGGATAAAGTCCCTAGTTTGCCACTGTTTGGATAGAAGAAGCCCTCCACCTTTCTCATCATTATCTAATCTGGACTTTAGGTATTTAAATAATTTTTTCATTATTCAAAAACAAGCATTATTATTCTTGTTGAAAATGGACATGACTTCCTACTTTAGTAATAAGTAATAACTATTTTAATATGCAAATGGTATGGTTTTAAGATTTCTTATTACTAAGTTACTCATAACATTTTGACTAATATGAATATATTAATTCTGATTACTGAAAGTTTGTTTATGGTTTATTTGTTTATGGAATAAACTTTTTCAAAGCCATTTGAATTATTTATTGAGTATCAGATGGAGATCTTAAATTTTGAATATTTTGTCCCAAGTCTTCATATGCGCATTACAAAGTATTCCAATTATATACAAGGTAGTTAAAATCGAGATTTTACTTAGGATCGGGAAGGCAACCAAAGATCGTAAACGTAGGATCGTAGCATGGCTCGTAAGATTCTACAAATAAATAAATAAATATATATATATATGAATAGCACAATTCATAAGTTATAATATTAAAGATATTCATAATAATAAACATAGTATATGAATAACATAAATTCAAGTAATAAGGTAATACATATCATAAGTCATAATAGCAAAATAACCAGCTACACTAGTTCCAAGTAAAAAAAAAAATAGGGTTTCCCATTTATTTACATTGTTCAAGTTTTAATCAAATTCATGTGTTAAAAAAGACATTGGGCTTAATAGACTGGGTTAACAATAGCCCATCATATGATTTTTTATAAATAAAAAATTAGGGTTTGTTAAAAATTAGGGTTTTCAACAAACCCATAAATCAAAATATCTCAACTACACAAGTTCCAAGTAAAAAAAAAGTAGGATTTCAGCCAATCACAGTGTTTCCCGTTTTAATTTAGTTCATGGGTTAAAAAAGACATTGGGCTTATGGGTTAAAAGCCCATCATGTGTTTTTAAAAAAATTAGGGTTTTTAACAAACCGGGTCGCAAATGACCAGGTTAGCTTCTTCTCTACCACCCTGGCGGCAAACAGAGACAGAGAGTGAGAGAGAAAGATGAGAGAGAGAGAGAGAGAGAAAGTGAAACAGAGACAGAGTGAAAGAGGTTTAGGGGTCGGTGGTCTCGTAGATTCCACCGTTTTTACGCACCCACACGATGATCCCACTCGATCCCACGAAGGCGTGCCCAAGACTAAGATCGAGCACGGAGTGAGGGTCAAGGATCGTAAGATCGTGCGATCTCAAGAGTAGGATCACGATTTTGACTACCTTGATTATATACACAATCATTGGTAATGACCATCACACTACAGCACTTTTTAGGTTGGCTGGTCCACACCACGATCCAAGATTGTAAATACGATAATAAGTAAATTCTCTTAAACGGTGAAAGGAAAATTACAGTCCATCAATTCTTAAAATCTACAGTAGACTGTAGACCAGCATCAGGTTATGAACAAAGCAACTGCGCTAACCAGCAACAAGCAGTTGAAAATAGAAGACACGAGTTATCCAAAAAGTCAATGCCATAGTGGTTATAAGCTTAAATTTAAATGCTACGATAAGTTCCAAACAAAAGCTATGGAAGAAAATTATGCTGGCAATCAATTTTGTGAAAAGAAACAATGACAAATAGCTAAGGACCAACATTAGTACGAAGCCATGGTACCCTAACAATAAATCCCTTTTCAACCTTTCTTTTAGGGGGAGGAGAGATGGGCCTCCAGGTAGTGTCAGACATAATTGAATAGGCATCCACACTTAAGCAAACAATAAATATTACAACTGTATAAAACAGGAAAGAGAAAAGACAGTAATCAAGGCTATAGTGAATATGAAATACCTGCTCCGCTGAATGTATGAGGACAGTTCCTTTAGTTTCGGTTGCAGATGTATCAACACCACCAACAAACACTGCAACCTAAAACAGCATTGACCATAGAGCTCAGTACTAGACAGTATGACTATCCATCAATAGCTTATGATTGGGAGAACCAGAAAAGAAAAAAAATGAATATATTGGTTTCTTATCGAATTAAGTCAAAATAGCAACATATTTAATCCTTCATGATAAAAGTTATACGAAATTCAACAAAAAATGAGAGAAAACAAATAACTCTTCAAAATTATTTGAACTAGAGATTAACTAAAGAATGTCAACATTAATTAAATAGAAACAGAAGGTAAAAGTCAGCTACATATAGCAACAGATTTGATCCTTCATGATAAAAGTTACACAATTCCAAAAAAAAATGAAGAAAAAAATAACTCTTATTTGAAATTATTTGAGCATCAGATATGAATTAAAGAATGACAACATTCATGACACAACAATAATTAAAAAAACATAAAGGCAAAAGTGAGCTATGTATATCAGAACACTTGCTTTTGTTACATAATATGAATTCCTTGGAAATAATGAACCCAGATGACAATATCACAAAAATATTTAAGCTTCTAACGAATAAAGAAACACAAAATAAAAAATATAATGTATACTTGTATAGAGATAACAATTGCTTCTTCAGGTCCTAGAACATGACAAAACTCCAATTTTTTCTAGAAATTCAGATTAAATAGGCACTCTAAAATGTTGGACACAATCACAAGCAATAGCTAACTCAGACATTACATTCAAACATCAACTTTAGCAGATGATAAGATATCAACAGTCCTGATTCAGATATTGAATGAAGCAACGACTCTATAACTTGGCACCTCTGTTCTATTAATTGTTCCATCTTTTCAACTTGGCTCATTATGACCATTGTTTATTGTTCAGTCCTTTATTTACCATTTGTTTACAATGATGCATTTTTATTCTTTAGAAGGGAGAATGTGTGTTAAAAACATAGAAGTAGAGCCTGCATTCATATTCATCAAAATAATGAAGCAACGAAAAGCGCAAACAATCCTAGTATCATATAAAATGAAATTATCTAGCACAAAGGGGTGGAAAATTGATAATGTTGTGTAGAATCTCAACACATAAATTATATAGTAAACACTTCAAGGAACTCCAGAAGTCCCAAAGTCTAAATAATGCTAACCTTTGCCTTTTCCATGCGCTTTATAGTCCCAGAAGCATCACCTTTCAAAACCAATCCTCGGACAACTGTACTATTATGCAAGCCCCCTCCCAAGAGCTTTGCAACACGAACATTGTCGACATTGAAGTTTGCAGGGTTTTTTGGACACACTTGGATGCATGCCTACATTTCCCAAAAAAGTTTTTGACAGTTCAAGTGTTGAGCTAACAAAGTATTTCATAATAGAAAACGGAGTAATCAGGATATGCTCACATCAGCAACAAGTGAGCTTATGGTATCTTCGAGACCAAATTGCTTGCTAGCAACAGCTGCTTTCATTCTAGAAATAACTTGCTTCTTATCACGGACATCCATATTCTCTGAGCCATTCTCAACCAGTTCAGCCAATATTTCAATTGTCTGAGATATGACAAGGAATTAGAGGAAGACAGTTTATAAATTAAGTAAAGAATATCGTTGAGGGTGAGTCTCGGCGCAACAATGGTAATGTTGCTTGTCTTGTGACCTGGAGATTGTGGATTCAAATCCTGGAAACAGCCTCTTCGCCTGCGAGGGTAATGTTGCACACATCTACCCTCCCTAAACACCACTAAGTGGGGGCTGCACTGGGCCGCCCTTTTAAGTAAAGAATATCTTTATTTGAGATTAGCATACATCTTTACGAGCGGTAGCTTTAAGTCGAAAAAATTAACAATTCAAACTGGAATATATTCTCTCTTCAATCTCTTGTAATTTTCTTGTCAATAGACACAAATTTTATTAGTGATTATCAAACTCTCAGTTCCCCATAACCACAGGGCAATAACTACATACGAAAAAATATGTCCCCATTAAGAACTAACGAACCTTGTTGATTGCTTTAGAATATCCACTGATGATCTCGCTCGGGTGAAGACCCATACGGATAAGTTCCTCTGCACCCTGCAGAAGCTCCCCAGCAAATGAAATAGTCAAATTGGCTCCATCTCCAATTTCTTCTTGTTGAGCCTTCCCAGCCAAAACCAAAATCTTAGCAGCAGGATGCTGAACCTCGAGTTCATTTACAATAGTTGCAGCATCATTTGTCACAAAAAGCTTGTCCAAATGATTTATAACCATCTTATTCATACCTGAATTAGTAAACAGTAAAAAGAACACATTAAACCACCATTCACATTCTTAAAATATCTCATATTATTAGTTTAAATCTATCGGAAATGAAAATGGAGTGCAAAAAGAGAGAGATCTATACAAGGTAACGGTGGACATTGGCAGTAGATATGGTCACAATTGTAATTGTGATTGTGATACAGTTTCGGAGACTCCAAAAACCTTAAAAGCTAAGATGTATTTAGTGTTGAAAATAGTTACCATTAGGACCAAGAGAAGTGCGAGTGATAGTAGAAAGTTGCTTGCAAGCATCGATGTTTTTGAGAACAGCTTCATCGAGACCAGAGAGATGTTTGTGACCTTCCTTTAGCATTGATTGTATTCCATATGGCTGCATATTGAATCCCACCATTTTTCTTTCTTCTTTATCAAAAGTGGTGGCTTTGGAGAATGGAGAATAAATGGAAACCCTAGAACAAAATAAAACAGGAGATTAGTGGACAGAGAATTCATCTAAACCCTACATTTTGTTTAAAGTCAAATCAATGGTTAATATTAAATCTTTTATGTTTAGTAATTCAAAATTTTGTAATTCAAAACACCGCTTGGGATGTGGTTTTGTAAAAAAAATTAGTATAAATTATGTTTGTTTGTTTTGTTTCCTTGTGAGATTATAATATATAAAAATTATAATTTGTTAATGTTTAAGTACTTTAGCTGAAAAATTGGATATAAAGTAATTTGTTTTGTTAAGTTAGAAAGATTATTTTTTACATGGTAAATTACATAAAAATGTATAAGGTTGTTTGTTTATGTTATGATTATTTTAGTTGTTTTATACACTATTTTTTAAATATACATTTTTTTAATATTTACCATCATATATGTTTTTATTATAAAATTTTAAATTTTTATTATTGCATTACAAATGCAAAAATATATATTAAAATAAAATACAATATAAAAATCAATATTAAAAAACAATATAACATACAAATAAATACAAATTGTTAAACTTGAATTACATGATTCACAAAATAAATAATACACAAATGTTAAGTTTTTTGGTTTATGGGGTTTATACATAAGAATGACACATGTACTTGAGTGGTGTTTAGTATATGAATGTTTTGTGTTAAGACCTCAAATGTGGAACATATTGTAAGTATTAAATTTTTATATTTTGATGATTGCAAATAGATTAAGATTATATTGAATTTTCTAAACTTTTAATCTTTCTGCTTTAAATGTGTTTAAAAAATCAGGCAAATATTTCAACATATCTAAATTAATGAAACATTGTTATTTTATCACTTGTATATCATCGTGACAATGAAAAATGTATTTTTGGAGTTGCTGGAAATTGATTTTTTTGCTTTCAAGATTCGCCTATATTTAAGACTCATCTATTATATTATAAGAAAAAATATTCTTCATTATTAGTTTTGGACACATGTCATCTTCTCAGGCAAAGTTTTCTCACTCAAACACTCCCACCAACTACCATGCATAATCTCACATTATATCATTATCATCTACATTCATATCGTACATCAAACCATCAACTATCATGCATAGTCACACATTGTATCATTACCCTCTACATTCATATCATACATCAAAATGACACATGCATGTCACATTTATTAATCCTTCATTTTTCTACCAAACACTTAATCATATTCACATATTCTCATATTCATTTTTCATCCAAAAATATTTCTTCATTTTCACTAAATCAATTCTTATATTTGTTCATTTTCCCTAAAATCATATTCTGATTAGCAATTCTATTATAGTATTATGCACATTCATTATAATATTCTCATATTAATTTATATTAAAGATATATGAGTTTAGGGAAACAAAAATACTTATTATCCTATTATGTTGTTTGATTATGTAAAAACAAAAATAATTTTTTAAATTATCATCCACATTATCCCGAAAATGATGAACTCTTTGTACCAAAAATCACAAAGTCAGAATAATAAAAAGTTTTGAATGAGAAATGAAGAAAATTAAAGTATGATGTAATATAATGTTACCTAAGAAGAAGAAAATGAATCATGAGATTGTAAGATTATCCTATTACGCACATATGCAATTACCATTACCTAAAGGAAATTGCGGTTTGATTATGTAAAAACAAAATTAATTCCTTAAATTTTCATCCACATTATCCCGAAAAATGATGAACTTTCTATAACAAAAATCACAAAGTCATAATATTAAAAAATTTAGAATGAGAAATAAAGAAAATTAAAGTATGATGTAATGTTATCTAAGAAAAAGAAAACGAATAATGAGATTGTAAGCAAAGAGTATTAGTAATAATTATAAAATATCGGTGTTATGATGTGGTGTGAAAGCAATTCTATAAATATTTCATACTTTGATTAGCAATTCTATTATCTTATTATTATGCGCATTTCTTATATATTAATTTATATTAATCACCATGTACGTATGTTTAAAATCAACATTTATCATCATTATCATTCTGGAATATTCATGAATAATTCAATTAGAATGAATATAATTATTATATTTAATGATCATTCATGATTTCATAAAAAAATCATTATAAACATTTATTCTTATATTATTTTTCCGACAAAAAATTTTTCTTTATTTCCCTAAATCAAGTCTTATATTTCTCCATTCCTATAATATTGTGTACATTCTATTGATATCTCATAATCTCATTAATAATTCTATTATCCTATTATGCACATTCATTGTATATTTCCCCTAAATCAATTCTTATAAGTGAGGCTTTAAATTCGTATAATATTCTGAAAGCAATCCTATTAATATTTCATACTCTGATTAGCAATCCTATTATACAGATTTCTTATATATTTCCTCCTAAATCAATTCTTATCAATATTATTATACATATTTCATATATATTTATTCATATTAATTTCTATTAATTATCAGCTACATATGTTTAAAATTATACCCAACAATTAATTTTTCTAAATCAATTCTTATTATAAGTGGAGCTTTAAATTCTTATAATATTGTGAAAACAATCTTATTGATATCTCATATTCTGATTAGCAATCCTATTATTCTATTATCCACATTCCTTATATATTCATCCATAAATCAATTCTTATATTTCTTCATTTCCCAAAATCAATTATTATAAGTGAGACTTTAAATTCTTATAATATTGTGAAAGCAATCTTATTAATGTCTCATACTCTGATTAACAATCATATTATCTTATTATTATGCACATTTATTATATATTCATTTATATTAATCATCAAGTACATATCTTTAAAATTATACTCAACAATTAATCATCATTACCATACCACAATATTCATGAATACTTCAATTAGAATGAATATAATTATTATATTTAATGGTCATTCATGATTTCATAAAAAAATTATTATACAATTTATTGTCATATATTTTTTCCCTCCAAAAATCTTCCTTTATTTCCCTAAATCAACTCTTATATGACTTAATTTTCTATAAACTCGTATTCTGAATAGCAATCAGCATATTCCTTATAATATTGTGAAAACAATTATATTAATATCTCATACTTTGATTAGCAATCCTATTATCTTATTGTTATGCACATTTTTTATATATTCATTAATATTAATTTAAAGCAACGAGATTGTACGGGTAACATGTGTGTTTTAAACCATGCGAATGCATGGTTCACGTGTGTTCTTAACTATGTGAATGTACGTGTAACATATATATTTTTAACTATATGAATGCTTATATAATATATGTATTCTTAATCATACGACAAGAAAATACTGCCTCGTGCGTATGCACAAGTAACTTGCTAGTTTTTGTTCAAGATTAATCTTTGTTCAAGACTCGTCTATGTTAAAGACCATTTCAAGATTCATCACACCATTCTCTTAGGATCTTAAATTCTAGAACACATTCTAAGTCTTCATCCCTCTAAGTTTTAATGATTCCAGGTAAATTAAGGAATATTGTATGAATTATTTAATCTATTTATTTTAATTGTTCAAAAAAAAAATAACACATGTATAACGTTGTTTAAATTGATGAATAATCATCCCTGTAATATTTTATATCATTAAGACAATGATAAAAGTCCATTTTTAAAGTTGCATCAAAACAATGATACCATTTCATTTTCAAAGTTGACTAAAAATTGACATGTATTCAAGACTCGCCTATGTTCAAGACTCATGTATTCAAGATTTGTCTATACTTAGGATTCATCATATCACTGAATAAAGAACACTCTCATTCACACATGGGTCTGACAAACCAACAAATTAAGTTTATAATCAATAATTCAAGACGTCAAACAAAAAATTGAAGGGAACATTATTTAATGGATAAAGCTCATATGACCCATCTGACTTTTTGTAGAAAGCAAAATACACTTTATTGTTACAAAAGGAAAGTGCCTACTAAAATGCAAAAGAAACTTGTTGGTTGTCACTTTTTTAGACTACCGCATAAAACACATTTTCTATCTTCCATCAAAATTCTTCAAGAGTCAAGCATTACATGCTCAACACAGAACAACTATGAAGCATTAATGAAGTTGCATAAGTACAATAGAAAATCACGTTAAATAGAAGACAAGTCTCAAAGATATTAATTTCAAGAAGTTTCAACATAACTTCACTAACTATAGCAACTAAATTAATTGCATCAAGTATTAATCATCACAGAATTAAAGAACATGATATACAACACCTCTGAACAATAGAAAATAAAATGAACCATATTCAAAGCTCTCATTTATCATGAACACTTGTCCACAATAAAGTTGGATGAACTTCTTGGAACCCTCCAAATCCATGAATAAGAACTGATGTAGGAGAAAATGGGAAGAAGTCCAAGTCCATTTCTCTCAAGATAGAAGAGAAATATAAAAAAGAGCATCCTGAAACACTTTCAAAGTAGACGAGTCTTTTGAAGATTCAAAAAGTCAAAGGAAAATGAAGAAGCTCTAGAACAATAGAAATTTCAAGAGTCCCTTCAGACTAAACAACAAGGACACCAAATTTGATGATATCACTTGTTATGAATGCAAGAAACCTGGGCACTTCAAAGGAAGAGAATGATAACTATTTGGGAAGTTGAAAGCTAATTGTTCAAGTGTCCAATTGTCATTTTATTCTAAGGCTACAAGCTTATATTACTTTGCTTCTTGACATCGAGGACTTAAGGAGGCTTATTTATAGGTAGTTGGTTTCAGATGGCTGTAACTTAAGGAAAAATGCTTATAAGATGAAGAGTGATAATCATAGGAAATGACAAAGGAGAATAGGTAGGGAATGTTTATTGATTGAGGATGAGTTTGTCTGTCATTTTTGGCAAGGTTGCAGTGGGAAGAGGGTCCTCTAAGTCTGTTTGATTGTTTGGTTGAGGTGATGGTGGAAGAAGGAGGAGGAAAAGTGGATGGAGGATCAGTATATAGGATAGTAGTTTCCAATTCTCCTGGGACAATGAGGATATGTTTGCAGGTTGAGGTTGTTTAGGGTATTGTTTATGTGAGCGCAGTAGTATATGGTATACTTTAATAATTCTTATGTGTGTGATATTGTTTGTCAATTTTTAACAACTCTCATTGTAATGAACGTTATTGTATGTCATACATACAATAGCGCCACCTCCAACAACATTATTATATATGTACATGACTTTTAACTGCACTTATTTTAATAAGCGTTATTGATATGTCACATTTAACAACACTCATTTAACATTGCCCATTTTAAATAAGGCAAAATCTCTCATATGCATTTTATTAAACACATAACAAGTTTGTCGAATTTCACCATATTTATAAACGATTGCATGAACTTGTATATGTTAGTTCAAATTCATTAACCCGAAAGATTATATGTAGTAATAAAAGGGACGAATGTTATGAATTGGACAAATCCATGAATTTCTTCTCTTCCTTAATTGGAGAAATAAGATGACAAAAGGACATGGTTTAAATTCAATATAATAAGAATGAAAAAATAATAACCAAATACAAGCATTACATACAAAGATTGCAAGTTTAGTAAATCGCCAACAACTTGACTTATATTCAACATTGACATTTCATGCATTATAAAATAAGTAGTTAACATAGATGTAAATGCAAATATAAAGAGAGAATCAAAGAGAAATAATTGAGATAAAATAAGACAATGATTCACCTAATGCTCGAAGAAAGAAACTAAAAGCTAATAATTTGCTTGAATAGAGAAACTAAAAGAAGAAAAATAAGAGTAATATAATACTGAATGATATGTATATTATTGTGTGTGAGGTTTTATTTTTAAATCTACAAAGATTTGCATCTACTAAAACAAAAATGTATGATTTTTAAGTGCGCTGTCTAAAGAAAGCGCTATTAAATGTATGACTTTTCAGCTACACTAACTCAATCAAAAGACTGAGTATGTAAAGATAAATTCTTGTTCTGTCTAACTAACATATGATATGATCTATCAATTTCTAGATTTATTAGATGCAAAGACAATGAATTTATTAGATGCACTACATGAGACATTTGCAACAAAACAAGACAATAATGAAAATGCATGTTAGAATTGAGTAAACAACCAAAACTCTGCATCAATAACATCCTAAAATCATAGAAAATATGTACAAAAAGTTTCAAGGAAAATTCAAAGGCTAACTAATTTAAAAATACAAAACAAATTAATTATAAAACTTGAAAAATAAAAAAGAAATTGTAAAAATGGTTTTTTTATAGAATGAATTTCTACCCCAAATGCATATATAATATGTCCAATTATGAGTAATAGTTCAAAAGTTATGCCAAAAAATATCATTTCATCAAAACACTACTCACTACTTATGTATATCTCACAACCAACAGCATAGAAAACGATTCTAATTTTTATAACATTCAATATGTGATGAAAGAAGTGTGAAAATAAAATTTCATGCAAAAATTTCACTCACATGATTAAACGTTGTTGATATATAACCTTTAACAACGTTCATTTAAGCATGTGTTCTTGAATATATTCAAATTAAGTGTGTTTGTTTAGAATAGTGTTGTTGAATGTCACATTTAACAGCACTCATTTAAGCAACGTTAAATGTGTGACTTTTAACAACGCTCATTGTAATGAGCGTTGTTGATATGTCACATTTAACAACACTCATTTAAGCAAGTGTTGTTGAATATATTCAAATCAACAACGTTTGCTTAGAAAGACGTGATTTAATGTCACATTTAACCATACTCATTTAACCATTGTTAAATTGTGTCTTTTAACAACGCTCATTATAAAGAGCGTGGTTGATATGTCACATTTAACAACACTCATTTAAGCAAGCGTTATTGAATATATTCAAATAAAGAGTGCTTGCTTAAAAGAACATTGTTAAATGTCACATTTAACAACATTTAACAACACTCATTTAAGCGTTGTTAAATGATTGACTTTTAGGCGCGCTTATTGTACTATATGAAATCAAATTTGTAATTATCAATCATATGATGTTTGTAATTTCAATTTGATCATGTTTTTTTTTGTTTTGGAATGCTTTCCATGGTATGAATAAAATTAGGTATGGATTATTTCATTAAAATAATTGTTTGTAACCAAATATTTTTATTTATGATTTTTATGAATTAATTAAACAAAATCGTCGGTAACCAAGTGTTTATAATTGTTTTAAGAATTGAATAGTCAGAGAAGATAAAATTGGTTCTTGTATGTATAAAATGTATTTTTTGTGATAAACATATTTTTACTAAGGTGCAAAGAATATTTACAAAATTTTGAGGTGATTAAAAGTACTTTAATTAACTTGAGAATATTATTTTTTGATAAAACTTCATTAGCGACTTTATAAAATCCCAAAAAATTACTATAATACTCTTAAGTGAGTAAAAATATTTATTTGATTCTATAAAACCACATAGAAGAATAAAATACCCATTCCAACTTTTTATTACTTTTAACTTTTTATTATTAAATCTATGGTATTCCAGAAACAAAACAATAGATGAAGATTGCTAAAATAAGAAACTCTTTATTGTAGAAGAAGAAATAATAATATGCATAAGGGTAGGGATTCACTTACTCTAAGAGTAAGTTTTTTAAACTTACTCCACATCTTAACCATCAATTTTAGGGAAATCCAATGGTTTAAAAACTTACTATTGAAGTCAATAGATCCATTCTCTATGGACAATATGCCCTTTTGTTTAAACCCTCTTAACCAGAAAAAAATAAAACTAAGAGTTAATTACACTGACATCTCCTGAGTTTTAATGAAATTATACAGACCACCCCTCCATTTTTACCCCTACAAAAAACCTCTCATTCTTGTACATACATTACACTAATCACCCATACATATAAAATAATTATGATTTTTTTACATAAAAATGGATAAGTGTAATAAAATTAAACAAAATATGATATATTGTAAAGACAAGTTAAAATAGTATACGAGTCAAATACATTTTCATTATTTTTGGTTCATTACAAAATGCATCAATAATTATATGGAGATATTATTTAAATCACTCTTATATGTATGGGTACAAAAAATAATGAAAATGTATTGACTCGTAAAGTATTTTGACTTGTCTCTACAATATATCATATTTTGTTTAGTTTCATTACACTTATCATCATTTTTTATGTAAAAATTCACACTTATTTTATATGCAAGGTGATCAATGTAATATATGTACAAAAATTAGGGGTTTCTTGTATGGATAAAAAAATGAAGGAGTGGTCTATGTAATTTCACTAAAACTCATTATGTTAGTATAATTTACTCTAAAACTGACACACTTAAATGGTAAGTCAGTTTCTAAACCAACTCAACTAACTAATCTAGATTGGTAAAAATAGAAGTGGGATCACAAACAGAAACAAAAAGCCCACATACAAAATCCACAAATCAATAGAAAATAAACTAAGTCATATTCTCCTCCTCCTTCCTTGAGTTCATGTGTTCCTCCTTCTTGAAGCTTTGATTGGAATGAAGAACATCCATTTCTAATATTTATTTTATTATTTTTATAAAATCTTTTATATTTTTTAACTTTATGAAAAATGCAGGATAAAATTAGGTGTTTACAATCTCTCAAATATTACATTTGTCACAAAATAAGTCTCTTTGTTAAGATATTTCTAATAGATTGTGTAACCTGCTGACAAATTTGGTGATAAACTTCTTTGGAGGATTATTCTGATGACAATGTAATCTTTGAATGACTAATTTGGTAGCTATCAAAACAAAAATTTAAATAGAGTAAACTCAACAATTAACATTTATAATAGAGTAAATTATATTGATAACCCTGAGTTTTTGTGAAATTATATAAATCACTCATCTATTTTTTAACACCTACACAAAACCTCTAATGTATATATATATATACGTTACACTAACCATCCCTGCATGAGAAATAAGTGTGATTTTTTAAACAAAAAACGTGATAAATAATTTTAAGTTAAACAAAATATAATACATTGTCGAAACAACTTCAAATAGTGTATGAGTCAATACATTTTCATTATATTTGTTCGTTACAATAAAGTATAAGAGTGATTTAAACAACATTCTCTTAGAATTATTGATGCATTTTATAAAGAACCAAAAATAATGAAAATGTATTATTCATATACTATTTGAATGTGTCTTCACAATATATCTTAACTAATAGGTTACATGTGCATTCACACGGGTGATAATGTATTTTGTATGAATTTATTTAAACAATATAAAATAATTTATAAATTAAAATATTTTTGATAAAAAAACTTATAGCAGTCTAAGGTTTACCAACAGAGTAGAATAGGTTAAAGAACAAAATGTATGACAAATAAGTGGGAAAACGAATGTATACTTAGGACAAAACCAAAATTGAAGTGACAGTGTAACAACTAACTTTTTAACTCGGCATAAGATTCATGGAACAAATACATTTAATGTTTTGAATTAATTTTGTAGTAATAGTAAAGACAATATGTAAAAGATGTTATCATGTATAATAATAATAGAATTTTAAATCATTGAATAATACCAATTACACTCGAAAGAATAAGAGAATAACATTTTATCTAAATCCAGTACATATTATATACGCAGTTGAACATAATATATCAAAAAATGTATAGTTGACAAAATAAGGAGGTGTCTTGAAAGATACAATCTATGTTGAAAATTGTACTAATTAGTTTAGATGCGCTAATAACATCTAAAATCATGACAATGCATCAGATATCAAATATATCAAAGAATTGATCCATGTAATAACGACTACCCACAAAAGTTGAAGGTAATATCACTTTTTTTCCAATATTTGATCCTTGACTCTGGTCAGTTGTTTGAGAGTCATTTAAATTTCAAGTGTCTGTGACAATAACATTAACAAAAAGGTTTATTGCAGTACACATAATGATATTCATGTTCTTCATAACATGAAGATTGATATTGAATGAATTAATATAAATAATAAAGCACAATAACAATGCAAATTAGTTGAAACATGAAAATGAATGTAACATGATGTATTTGTCACACATGCAAAATGCTTTAAATGTTTTATCATAAATACCAAGTAAATTTATCAATGGATTGGATGTAAGGTGGTGCATTAGGAATAACAATTAAGCATAGCGTAAAATCAATTATAGAATACTTGTTAAAGATTTTGGAAAACTTCTTTATAAACGACATTTGTTGTTGTATTCAATGGTTTACCATCCTTGTCATGTATCAATATCTTCAATCCTTTTTTGCTTTGAACTCTTGAAACATTTATATATAATGGACCATGATTGAATACTGGTCTAGGTAAATACAATCTCACACTCTCTAATGATTGACCTTGAGATTTATTGATTATCATAGCATATGACACAATTATAGGGAATTGTCTTCTCATAAGTGTGAAATGCCATGGACACTGAGATGGTGACATTGATAACCGAGGAATATAAGTGACATTTCTAATGTTTTTCCCAGACATTATCTTTGTCTCAAGTACATGATTAGCCATTCTAGTAACCACCAACCTTGTACTATTACATAACCCTTCAGACTGATCTAAGTTCCTTAATAACATAATCGGGGTGCCCACTTTTAGCTTGATCTTATGATTTGGAAGGCCAGAAATTGAAAGTGAATTAAGAAATTCAGGAGTTACATTATTGAATGATTCACTTTCATTAGCATCAGACATATCAACTTCATCCGAACTAAGGTATTCTTTTTTATCACATATAATTATACGTAAGAATAATTTGTTAATACAACTACAATAAATGAGATATGTTTGATAATGATAATTTACATAACATTGAATATAATTTACCTGGAATTTGACTCAGAACATAGTCATTGATTTGATCAACAATTTCAATGGTTGATGCAAGTATTGCTCTACTTTGAAGAAATTGTTCGTCCTTATAATGATCTTGTAAGTTTATATAGGGGACTTTCTGGGACATCCAAGTCTAAGTCAGCAGACAGTCTCTTGGCTGGAGTTAAAACTTGAAGGTTGTCTGGATCATGATCAACAGTGATAGATGTAACACCTCAAATTTCGTGTTTGGAGTGATTAGAAAAAGTAGAGTGTTGGAGTATATATTGGGCAATCCTCGTTTGAGCGAGAGGACCTCGCCCGAGAGAGAGACTAGGTGTTCTAATATGAGTTTTCCGGAGACCTCGCTTAAGCAAGGAAGTGGTCACTTGAGTGAGAGAGAAATCTGGAAAAGCTGTGAAATTCTAGCTTGAGCTAGAATTTTAACCCAGGATGGAGAGGATCCTTAGCAGGCTGCCTGATTCTCGCCCAAACGAGAAATCTGCGCCCGTGCGAGAGCGTCAGAGTTGAAAAGTTGAAAAGCTGCGAAATTCTTGCCCAAGCGAGTCATCCTTACCTGAGCGAGGCTGCGTAGCTATAAAAGGAAAAGAAGGGGTTTCAAAAACCTAATCTTCATTTTATTTCTCCTCATTTCTCTCCCAAAGACGGTTCCACCCAAATGAACCATTCTCCCCTCCACTAAACATCAAAACTCATCAAAACCTCTTCCTATTACTTCTTGGTGGCACATTTGGGAAATCTTAAAGGTGAAAAAGGGGCATTGGAGGTTGAAGGAGATGGAGGGAGATGTGGCTCTTTTGCGGAGCAACGGAGCTTACGCAACCTAAGGTGAGGGAGAAGACCATTGTGGTCATAGAGTATTTCATTTGAGTCATCTTCTCCGATTTTCCCTCAAGAATTGGAGAATATTAACAAATAGAAACTCTCTTGGAAATTTGTGGTCCATGTTAGAGTCTTTATTTTCCATGAAGAGGTATTAGCCATAAATGTAGAGATATATGAATGGTAAAAACCGTTTTATTATATTAAAATGCAATATGCTCATTTATGGTAATACATCGTCATGAGAAATGGTTCTATCGTCAATATGTTGTATGATAATAAATATGTTATGAGTTGTTTATTGTGATAAAAAAATGTGAGTATATTTATAATAATGACTAAGTTGTGAGTCGCTTATTTGTTATAAACATATATGTGTATGTTTGTAATAATGATTGTGTTATGAGTTGTTTAATGGCAATAAATGAACATGATTATGTTGTATAATAATGATTGTGTTGTGAGTTGTTTGTATGTAGTAAGGAACTGGATGAATATGAATGTTATGACATGGTTGTAGTTGTGGGTATTACAGTGAAATGTGATATAAGAGAATCATTTAAATGATATATGATGTTATAAAATGTGTGGATTTTCTAGTTGTATATGATTGTGAAACAATGGGAAGAAAATCTATTTTAGCTCCCTTAAGAGGTTGAGCAATGTATGACTTGCGCAAGTGGTATTGTGAATGTCTTGCCCAAATGGTATTGCGAATGTCTTGCCCAAGTCGTATTGTGAATGTCTTGCCCAAGTGGTATTGTGAATGTCTTGCCCAAGTGGTATTGTGAATGTCTTTCCCAAGTGGTATTGTGAATGTCTTTCCCAAGTGGTATTGTGTGTAACACCCTAAATTTGAGTCTTTAAAATTATAGTATCAGTCCTGAAAGTCTTGCTTGAGCGAGAGATTCTCGCTTGAGCGAGAAAGGATCACTTGGGAGGGTGAAATCCTGAGCTATACTGGAGGATTCTCGCCTGAGCGAGGGTTGTCTCGCCTGGGCGAAAAATGGCAATTTGGGGCTGTTGACACTGTGAGATTCTCGCTTGAGCGAGAGCGTCAGATCTGAAATTTAAAAAAAGACGGGATTTTCTCTCCTGAGCGAGAATGGGCTCGCTTGAGGGAGAACCCGATGACTGCTCTTTAAAATAGAAACCTCAAACACATTTTAGGGTTAGAACTTTGAAGAGAATAGAGAGAGGAGAGTTTTTCAAGAGCAAAGAGCCTTAGGACTCATCTTAGAGCTTGAGAAGAGGTAAACCTCTTGTTCCTAACTTTTCTTCTTCATCTCTAACTTGTTTTGGGTATGTTGAATCTATTTTCAAAACATGAGAAACCATGGAAACTCATCCTTTAGAGTTATGGTTCGTTTTATGTTGTTTTTCTCTTGTAAAATCTTGGTTTAGAGTTGGTATTTGATGAATGGAAATGTTTTGTGGGTTATTCTTGAAAACCCCAAAATGAGAATATGGGTATAAAGAGAAATAGATGAAATGTTAGATGTGAATGATGAGTTTGTGATTTGATGTTGTTATATGATATGAACATGTATGTTTAGATGTTTGGAAACTTGTATTGAAGTAGTTTTGGAAATCTTGAATATATGTGAATCCCTTGCATGTTTGATGATGAAATACAAGTTATTTATTTGTTATTTTGAATAAATGACTGACATTGTTGTTATTGGTGGAAATGAGGAAAAATCCTAAGGTTGGAGGAAATCGCGGAGGAGACTTATAAAGTTACTCGGAACTGATCCCCAACGCTCACCAAGGTAAGGGATAAGTGTTTCTAAATCATACTCACCGATGTGAATGAGGTATGTGAAAGAGGTAACGTGTTGGTAAGTTTTTTGTTGTTACCCTACCCGAAGAGGTAGTGGTTTATTGTTGATGTCCTACCCGAAGTGGTAGTGAACTGTTTATTGTGTCCTACCCGGAGTGGTAGTGAACTGTTATTGTGTCCTACCCGAAGTGGTAATGAACTGTTTATTGTGTCCTACCCGGAGTGGTAGTGAACTGTTATTGTGTCCTACCCGGAGTGGTATTGAACTGTTATTGTGTCCTACCGGGAATGGTAGTGTATTATTGTGAAATCGACCTACCCGATGTGGTATGGGGTAATAACTTGACCTGCCCTATGTGGTATGAGGTAATAACTCAACCTGCCCGATGTGGTATGGGGTAATAACTCGACTTGCCCAATGTGGTATGAGGTAATAACTCGACCTGCCCGATGTGGTATGGGGTAATAACTCGACCTGCCCGATGTGGTATGTGGTAATAACTCGACCTGCCCGATGTGGTATGGGGTAATAACTCGACCTGCCCGATGTGTTATGGGGTAATAAAATCGATGAATACGATCAAGTGTGAATAAGAATGATGAGAAAAGGGAATGTCATAAAAAGAGTCATATGCATGCTATAGGATATATAGTATAAGATATATATTCTATAGGGTGAATATGAATGATGAGAAATATGGATGTCACAATGAACGACATATGCATGCTATAAGATATATATTATGGGATGTATATTCTATATGGTGAATATGAATGACGAGAAATGAGAATGTCACAAAGAATGTCATATGCATGCTATAAGATATATAGTATGAGATATATATTCTATAGGGTGAATATGAGTGATAAAATGGAAGATGTTGAGAATGAAAGTAATATACATGCTATAAGATATATATTATGGGATATATATACTATAGGGTGGATATGAATAATGAGATGGATAATGTTTCGAACAAACGAAATATGCATACTATAGAATATATATTATGAGATATATATACTATAGGATGAATATGCGTAAAGTGGAAATTAAAGGAAGATGATATGATTGTTTACAATTACGCTTGTGTGTTTACGAATTGTATTAAAGCTTAATCGTATTTGAAATGTGGATTATCATGTGATGTTAGTTTTTGAACTAATGACTTACTCCCTTTTGTTTTGTGTGTTGTTTATGATAATCTCATTGTAGGTAAATGAAGGATTTTGAGAAGGAAGCTCACTTATGAAGCTTTTGTGTTTATCAACTTGTTTTTCTTTATTTTCTACTTGACGTTGTAGTTAATTTGATAACATTATGGGATGACTGTAAATTTGATTAGGGCAATACGGAGATATGTAGTTATGGACGTTATAACTTTGGAAAATCTATAACTAGTTGTATGTGATAATTGCTAATCGAATGAATTATGTTTTTTCCGCAACATAAATTTGTATGATAATATAATAGGGTAAAGAGTATTTTCAAGGAGTGTTTCATGAGGGTTTTTAAGTAAAGTTACAGATGTATGTAAGAGAAGATGTAAATAAATGAAAAAATTTCAAGGGTAGAACTTCGGGTCGTTACATTGTGAATGTCTTTCCCAAGTGGCATTGTGAATGTCTTTCCCAAGTAGCGTTGTGAATGTCTTGCCCAAGTGGTGTTGTGAATGTCTTGCCCAAGTGGTGTTGTGAATGTCTTGCCCAATTGGTATTGTGAATATATTGCCCAAGTGGTATTGTGAATGTCTTACCCGATGTGGTATTGATCGCCTTTGTGGTGTAGACTTACCCGATGTGGTATTAAATCGCCATCTGTGGTGTAGACTTGTCCGATGTGGTATTGAATCGCTTTTATGGTGTAGACTTACCCTACGTGGTATTGTATCGTCTTTTTGGTGTAGACTTTCTCTATCTGGTATTGGCTTTTGGAGCAATGTATGATTAGTTCCTTGTGTGTAGCATTGTTTTGGGAGTATTGCGTTGCTTGGAAAAGTATTTTAATGCTATGTAAGTATGATATAGCTTGAGTATATCATTGTTGTTGTTCATTGAAAGAGATTATTGTGAGGTGGCCTTGATGAAGATTGAGTTGAATAAATGGTTTATTGTACGGATTTGAATGAATTGTCTAAGTGAGATATGATGAGTATGCTAAATGAATATATGAACATTAGGTGGTATAATGTACTGATTGGTATGTGTTTAATATGATTGGTGTTAGACGTTGTATAGGTTTTAATACTTTAATGTTATTACTTCATGTAATTCCACGCTACGGTCGACGTAGTTGGTTCTTATTCCCTTTTGTCTCTGCTTGTATGTATTATGTATTGGAATTCAGGTGGCGGCTATAGTGCATTAGATGCTCGCAAGGAAAGTACCGATTAGAGTAGTTACTTTATGTACACGACATTGTAATTGAATAAGGTAGGTAATATGAAGAACATGTTAAAGTGAATTTATGTATGAGTGACTTTCTCCTAAATGTATAATGAGGTTATTTTGATGAGGTTAAATGGAAGTATTAATCGAGAAAGGATAATTGTATATAATATGTATGATAAATGAAGTGTAATGATATGTTTTTAATGAATGAATACTTTTGATTATTTCCGCATTTGAATCATGAACATAAGTGATATTTGTATGCTCACAGGTTTTCCAAATCGTTTAAGTAATATATTTCAAAAGTAATCACTTGACTTCATGAATAAAGTTTTAAAAATTTTGGGTTACAAAATCGGGTCCTTACAATAGATATAGACTAACCATGCAATTGAAATTGATAAGAATAAGTCACACTTTGTGTAAGAATTATATTTTCGTGTTAATAATTGAAAGAAAATTATGGATGACACTCACAGATTCATATTTAATTATGTCATTGACATGACGCTTTCCTTTAAGTTCCTTAGAGGTTGAACCATGGTTAAAGAAATGTTCAAATTAATTACTACAAATTTAAATTTACATTTAGTAAAAGTGTGAAAGAAACAGAAAATTGATTCACTCACAGTATGTATCTGTAATAATCCAAACTGATTTTCAATGGACTTGATCAAACTCGGATTTTCCGATAATCTTATCATAGAAGATTGGTTGTAGGAAGGTTGTACCTTCACTCTCAATGTCATTGTCTTTGCAAGTAGCTTGTCAAGTGTAAGAGGGAATGTCTTTGGGTCATCTTCACCTTCCTACATATAATATAAATAAAATAAATGAATTTTACATATGATTACTATTATGTATATCAATGCTATTGTGTAATAATGTGATATTAATAAATATAAAATTTTTGTGGAAAAACACTTACAACAATAATTTGATTTCTAAGCTCGGAAGCAGATATTCTAATGATTTCAGCACATTGATGATCCCAAAACACAAACCTTCCACTTCCATGGTGGTGAACAACCTTAATGTCCAATTTATACCTTCAAAAAAAAGACATATTTTAAATAAAAAGATTTAAAAGTCTTCATTATAAATGATAAATATATAAAAAAAGGGAGGTATCTTGGGGTTGAACCTGTGTTATATGATCCACACTTGCATGTGAAGGTCCATCTTTAATTTTGGCCTTCTTAGTGCATTTGAAACACTCATTATAATACCATCCTTGTTTTCCAACAATAAATATTACTCTTGTTCCATTAGTGACATAGGTTATTTTCTGAAGTTAATATAATTAAGTTTTGAAAATTTACTGAAATAATTAACTAATAGAGAATGTGACAACAAAAATTTATCTCACCTGATGTTAAGGCAGCAATTTCAGAAATAGTCTTCACCTCAACCTTATACATAAATCTATCATCATTGGATAAATTTGAATATTGAGACAATTGACTATTACCCTTGCTCAATGTGTCACATGACAAACTTAAAGTTGAAAAACTACAACAACAAAAAATCAAAGATAAAATAAAATAAATATAGTAAAATAATAAAAATGTAATAACATGCAACAAAATTCAATCAAATATTATGAGTACAATAGTGGCATATCTCTCTTGATATTTCTCATATTCAAGAATTTCATCGTCAATCAATAATTTAGAGCCACACCATGAATTGCTCACAGCGGGTGGATACTTACCTACAACTGAATGACCAATTTTTAGCCAAGAAGTAGTTTATCAAAAACCACAATGTAATTGTAGAAGCATGCAAAATACCTCGACCTTCCTTCACTCTCGCATGTGTAAGAATCTTCATCATTGGCTTACCGGTTGATTGGTTGTTGTAACAGTTCAAAAACTTAATGGCATGGGATTCCCATAAAGTACATGTTACAAAATCACCACTGTTTACAAATTATAGGCACTGCACATTTTTCTTTAAATAAAAAATATACTCATAATAGATGAAAAATAGATGTACTTCAATGAACATTATCATACCTAGAATCTCTAAGATTCAAAATAACATTCTTAAGTTTGTGTCTGACTAAAGATAATTTTATCTACAACTCCAACAATGTCTACAAAATAATCAAAATAAAGTGTTAATAAATACACAAATAAGTGAATATGAAAATATATAAAGAAAAACAGAAAACTCACATACTAACAAATCAGTTTGAAAGTTTCCAGCAAATATTTCACCAAACTTTTTAAATACATATTCAAATTGTAGAATATCGGGAAGTCTCTATCTTTTATAGTTGTACCGGCAATAAATTGCATTTTGTAGGCATGACTGCATGTCTTAAATTGGAGATCATTGTGAAACATGTTGAAGTTATGCATGACATAGATCTTATTTTCAATCAAATGTTGTCTCCATTGATTGAATTCATCCATTTTAACAGAGACTTGAATTTTGTCTCCCTAAATTCATCACAACAATTGGTTATTAGGAATTAGTAATTTAAGAGGATAAACGAATTATGTTTTCAACAAATGTTACCTTGCAGTCCATTAATATCATTTCCATATGTCCAGGTTTCGATGGAAGTTGAACATACCAAATATCTATAATTCTAACAACAATCTTCTACAGGAGTTTTGAATCATTCAAATCTCTTATCAACTCGAATGGTCGTGATATTGACATTAATACAACTAAGACATATTCATGAGTAAGGTATGTGACATTATTAGTAATAGTGTACAATATGTGCTATGAGTAACATAATATATTATACAATATCATACAAAATTATGATATACAATAAACATGATATACACCAATGTCATAAAAGTATGATATGCAAAATTACTAAACACTGTAAAGTTCATTAAACTCTGACTAACATCTATATATTATATAATAAAAAAATGTTCTCTCATTTCATTTCATGACAAGTGTTACAACCTCAACAAAAGTTTTCCCTCCCAAAACACATCACTTTCTTAGTGTATAGTCTCTCACACAAGATAATTAATTGTACACTCTACTCATTCATTACCTAATATATTATGTAATAAGATATCTCACTTTGTACAATCACTCACATAGGATAAAAATATAGACATACACATTGTTAATTACCCAATATATTATTTAATAAGATATAATAATAATAATAATAATAATAATAACATTTAATCTATATACTATATATAACAAAAACGTTACAGCACTATTCATTTTCACATCTGTCACAACCACGTTCATTTTTTCCCTCCCAAACTTGATAGACAAACATAATTAATGAGAGGAATAGTAATTATTGAGGGGATACCATATGCTTGACACTTGGATTTTTGAAGGGCAAATTTGCCATTATATAATGACATTTTTAATATCATTACCTCTTTTCAACATTTACTAACAATGTAAAAAATTTATTTGACAAATTAACATTTTTGGCCATTTTTGATGGATGAAACTTATTTTATTATTTTTGAGTTCAATATAACATTTTTGTACGACTTCTCATTACACTTTATTCTGAATTTCTTGGTGTTATTTTGAATTGTTTTTTTTTTTACAATTTTTAGTTCAATATCTTGCCAATTTTGCTAGATAATTAAGGGTAGAAATGAATTTTTTCCTCCAATTTTTAGTTCAATGTTTTCCTTACTTCTTCCATTCTAACTTATGCATATTAACTTTTTAGTGTTTTTTTTATATGCAAGTTCGCTATCTAATTTCTTTCACTTTCTATGTTGTCAAAACTCTAAAGTGTGTTTTTGTGTTCATCTTTCACGATTCACAAATATGCAATCTCTTTTGATATCACACCACCACTTAGGAATGAAGAAGAGTGAGAGAAGAAGTACGGTGAAGAGGAATAGACATAAGTGTGGCAGAATCATTATCTGTGAGGCTAGGTTGGTAGAGGTTGACACTATTCTTTAGACTCATGTACCTTTTTTTTTCCTTAACTGAGTCTCTTTCAAAATGTTATTTTTTACTTTGTATAAGGAATTTAATAAATATTGGTCATTGAAATTGAATAGTTTTATTGATGAAAATATAACAATTTTATAAAATTATTCTTGAATTGGTACTACGAGTAACATGAATGTTCTTAACAATGCGAATGTACGGGCAACATGTGTGTTTTATTATGCGAATGTATATGTAACATGTGTCTTCTTAGAAATACGAATGTATGAATAACATATATGTTTTTAACCATTAAAATGTATAGGTCACATGTTTGTTCATAACAATACGAATGCATACGTAACATGTGTATTTTTAACCATTCGAATGTATGGTTTAAAAGACACATGTTTATACGAGTAATGCGAATGTACGAGTAACATATGTATAAGTAACATGTGTCTTCTTATCAATGTGAATGTACGAATACATTTGTGTTTTTAAGCATTAAAATTTATGGGTCACATGTTTGTTCTTAACAATACGAATGCACAGGTAACATATATATTTTTAAACATGCGAATATATGAATAACATGTATGTTTTTAACCATGTGAATGTACATGTAATATGTATTATTAACCATGCAGCAAAAAATACTGCCCCGTGCATATGCACGGGTAACTTGCTAGTTTTATTGTATACTAAAGTTCATTAGTACATTATATGAACATAAAAGTTTATTATATACATAAAACTCACTACTTATATCATACTAAAATTCATTATATGAATATAACAATCCATATATAACATTCTATATTAGTATGATATGCAAAATTACTAAACTGTAAAATGCTTCGTTGTAAAATTACTAAACACTGCATATATAAAATGCTTCATCAAACACTGTAAAATGCTTCACTGTAAAATTACTAAACACTACATATATAACATTCTATCTTATTTATATATGACAAACAGTCCATATATAACATTATATGACTATAACAATCCATATAGCAGTCCATCAAATGTCATAAAAGTATGATATGCAAAATTACTAAACAAATGTATGATATACAAAGGTGAAAACTTTATTCCATTTCTATTAAGGTGAAAGGTGCAAATTTTACCTCACGATGTCGTATAAAAAAATACTTTAAAATTTAAGCATGAAATAAATTATTCCATATCTGAAACAAACATTGACATGCAAATATTATATGATCAAATAACCATATAATGATTGTTAATGTAGTCTTTTATCTTACAATAACAAAAAAAATGAAAATAAAAAGGAGAAAAAAGAGAAAGAAATTTCTCTGGACAAAACCCATCTCTCCATTATTAATATAGTCTATTATATACCATCTCAAATTTTTTGCATTGAAGTGTAAAATCACAAAAACAGTAAGTGAGTGTAGTCATTATAGTGTGAAGATTGTCATATATATGAGTATAGTCGTATAAAGAAAAATGAGTGAAGATTGAAACAAATGAGTAAAGATTGAAACAATTATAAGGCATAAATGCAGAAAATGCAGAAAATAAGGAAGAAATACAGAAAATGCAAGAAGCAGACAAAAATGAAGATTGAAAATAAGAAAAAATGCAGAAAGATTGAAAAGAAACCTTGAGGTAGATGAAGATGAGAGGAAAAAAAAAGGAAAGATAAAGTAAATATTGTTTGGAACCGTGAGATAGATGAAGATGAGAGCAAAAAAGAGGAAAGATGAAGTAAATATTGCTTTAAATGTGGTACACCAAATGATGAAGTAAATATTTAATTGTGCAAATTCTAATACACTGGAAATTCCAATTATACCCTGCTTTTGAAACATATGAGGCTATGTTTTTTTAGTAATTCCGTTTGTTTTATAATTTAAATATTTTTTTGATTTTACAATAATATCCCCTAAACATCCAAGTGTCAAGTATTTATGATGTCTATTTTTGTAAAATACACAACCCTTTGTATTCTTATGGATAAGTAGATAAGTATATTAGATTAATCATCGTTTAAAATATCACACTTATTTCTCTTACAGTGGTAGTTAGTGTAGTGTGCGTATAAAAATTAGTGGGTTTTTTGTATGTGTAAAAAAATGGAGGGGTAGTTTCTAGAATTTCACTAAAACTTAGGAGTGTCAGTGTAATTTACTCTAATCTATATTATAAATATATGGTGAAGTTAGTAAAATTTGAATAAATTCTTGAACTTATTTTTAACCTTATTCATATCAAAACCTAACATATACCTTTTTAGAGGAAATATGAGATAACATATATAAGAAATTATGCATCCTTTAACCTAATATCTAGATGTTGGGTTCTAACGTGCCAATAACCTAATTGCATACTGAAAGAGTTAATGTATTTGAAAGAGTAAATTACACTGACACCCATTGTGTTTTAGTGAAATTATAGAAATTATTTCTATATATACATACAAAAAAATCCTAATTTTTATACGTACATTATACTGAATACCATTGCAAGAGAAATAAGTGTGATCTTTTAAATAAAAAATGATGATAAATGTAATTAAGTTAAAAAAAACATGATAGACGGATCCAAATAGTATATAAATCAATACATTTTCATTATTTTTGGTTTATTATAAAATATATCAATAATTCTAAGGGAATATTGTTTAAAATTAATAATGTATCTCATGGTGTGGAGAGATATCTCTCATCCTCATACCAATTATACAATAACACATGTCACATCATTTTAATATTTTTTATTTTATGAAGAGACGTTTTCTTCTCTCACTTTTTCTCACCATAAACACAAGGGCCAAGCTTAAACCGTTTTGATAATTATTATATATTATTAACTCAAACAAAAATAATGAAAATGTATTGACCTCATATACTATTTAGACTTGTTTTGATAATTATTATATTTTGTTTAACTTAATTTTATTTATCAGATTTTTTTGTTTAAAAGTTCACACTTATTTCTAAAGCAAGAGTGATTAGTGTAATGTATATATATTAGCGAGTTTTTGTAAGTGTAAAAAATTGAGGGGTAATTTGTATAATTTCACTTAAACTCGTGGGTACCATTATAATCTACAAAACTGATTAAAGATTTAAAATTTGGAACTTAATGTCAACTTCATATCATTATGACAAAGGAAATGTACATAATTTATAATCATATTCTGTGGTAGAAATTTAGTCATTTAAATTTAAAAAAATAATACGGTGACAAATTTAATATTTTACGCATTAATGTAATATCAAAAGTTTAATGACTAAATTGTTCACCCTACTTTCATGCACTAGATTCACTATTATGACGGGATAGTAATGCCAAAGTTGGAATATTGAAGTTTATAATCCGTTAACCATATGAACCAACTTATTGCATGGATCATTAAGCATTACAAATGAGAAACTCATTTAGCTACCCGCCCTATAATTAATTCTCTTTCTCCCTCATCCTTCTCTTCACCACATTATTCGCCATCTCTTATCGGCCCCCTTCGATTTGTACTACTTTTCTGAGTTTCTTTCTTTGTTTCTCTTTCTCATTCTCCTTCCCTACCCTTTGGTGTTAAGGTATGCTCCTTCATGCGCATGTTGGATTTCTCTACCATAAGACATTGATATGAGTATTATTATAATTCTTATCCGTCGAGATATGTTAAAACTGAATTGTTAATGATAGAACATGATGACGTTATTCGGGTTATAATTAAGACTTGCGAGAATGACTTTTGGTGATAATAAGTGAAAATTTGCAATCTTGTTAAAATAGTTTTGGGTTACATGACAATCTAATTATTCTTCTTGTGTAGTATGAGATGATGTTTCATATATTTTTCTTAATATTCACATATATTGATATTTACAAATGCAAAGTTAATGTCTTATACTATTTTTTCTTGCATGTATTTTTTTCCACCTAGTTAATGATGTATAAATTCATGATTAACCACAAATTTAGACTGTAAAAAATGGTATGAAACTTGTGCATGAATTATATAGCGTTGGTTTTACCATATATTTGAAGATTTGATATTTTTGTCTTACATTTCTTGCTGATGAGTCCTTGTAGCTATTCCATTTGTTTGAACCAACTGAAAAATTCTTTTCTATATGATTCTGTAAATGTCTAGTTCCATGGTATTGTCCAAAAATATTTAGACAAAAAAATTTGCTCACTTCTCGCGAGGCCAGTAATTTTACCAAACTGTACCTTCTGCTATTCCTCCTCTATAGATTTTTGTAAATGCAAATAAAAGGAATTGAATTTTTTGGCATCAATTTCTTCCTCTTTCAACGGAACAAAGATCATCTCTATTAATGGATAGATAAGTGATTGTTTCTCCTTATATTTTCAATGGTAAAAATGTGATTTTTGTCTTTTGTTTGTTATTGTGTGACATTTTCCTTTCCATTAAGGGGAAGAACTTCTCTAGTACTCGAGAAAAATGCATAAAAAGCAAAAGGAAATACATTATGTGACATTTTTGTCTTTTAAATGTAATACGATGACACTTTTACTCTTAAGTGCAAAAGGGAAAACAAGAATTTATCTCTCTAATACGAGACGATTCTTTACCCGCTAAAGAGTCTATGAAGATTTTCTCAACATTTGTAAGTGAAGATTTGAAGAATGGTAACATAACAATAAGCATACCTTACATTGTTGGTATAAACAAGAATTTTCTTTCACCTTAAGGGTAAGAAAGTAATCATTTTCGGATTACGCAGCTGTCCCTCCCAACACTTGTTGTTCTCTAATAATTAAATCTCCAACCTAATACGATAGGGACTTTACACGACTAAATCAACATCTTATTGATTTGATTTGATTGCTTGTCTAATTAGGTGCATAAACTCCATTATTTGTGTTGATTAAGATCTTGGTTACTTGAAAATGCATTTACATTAATTTATTAAATGATGAAAGCCTTATCTTGCATATTTACTAATTTTGATAGTCCCTTACTAGAGATATCTATCAACTTGGGTCATAAAGATATACAAAAGCATTGTCACCACTGAGTTAGAATCAACCATAAAGAACTCACACTGTGTATGAAAGATGATGCTTCAAGGATCAGTTAACCTTAATGGGAGGGAATTGGAGAAAATGGTTTCTTTTAAAACTCCTACAGCAGAAATGGAAAATGAGTTATTTGGTATACCAAAAGTAAGCACAAAGAATATAGAAAGTTATGATCATTTGTCAAGATCACATAATAATTCATCAGAGAAGAATTTGTATAGTTCACCATTGTCAGAGCCATTGAGTCAAAGAGACCAAGCTGCATTGAGGTTGCAGAAAGTTTACAAAAGTTTTCGTATAAGGAGACAGCTTGCAGATTGTGCTGTTCTTGCAGAGCAGAGATGGTGAGTTTCATCCCTTACTAGTGTTTTAAATAAGGCTACCAATGACAACAGGCGGCTCGTCAGTTTGTGTTTACTTAACCCGAAATCCAAAACCTAAATTAACTGGAGTTGGAAACAATGATATCATCCTCGAACTCGTCGTGTTTCGGGTAACCTGAACCCGGAAAAAAACTCGAACAAAGTATATACTTTTATATATATAACTTATATATATATATAGCTTCTGTATTTATATATAATTTTATAATTATATATATATAAATTGGGTTCGGGTATGATATTAACAATACTAAACTCGAATCAGAAATTTAAACTTGGTTAAAATTCAAACCCGAACCTAATCATATCGGGTTTTTCTCGTTAGATTTAGGGTGAGTTCGGGCGGGTACTTGCGAGTTTGATTTTCATTATCATCCCTAGTAATTGCGAGACTACTTAGGGTTATTTATTTATTTATTAGTAAAGTTTTACTTAAAGAGTCATTACTTAGAATGATCTGTAAAAACTGTCACATTAAAGGTGAAAAAGAAGGGAACAAAAATCAGTATTCCTTACCTACATGTCTGTGGAACCTCTTAAATCAAATATCAAGGTGTTCATAATATTCTTTATGTTATTAAATTAATACAAAATTCTTTTAGGTGGAAGGCCTTGGATTTTGCTGAACTAAAGCGCAGTTCTATATCATTTTTTGACATTGAGAAACCAGAGACTGCCATTTCACGTTGGTTTAGGGCAAGAAAACGAGCTGCAAAGGTAAGTTCTCATCACATATTATAATATAATTTGAAATCTGAGCCAGACGTCAAGCCGGAAGAGTTTATGTATTATCTCTAACCAGTTTAAATATAATTAATAAATTTTATCTAAAAATATATAATTATATATAACTATAAAATTTTATATAATTAATAATTTTATATAACTATATTGAAATAACATCTCTATCTTTTTTGGACCAAAATAAAATTAGAGTAATGTTCCATTTTTTTTTAATTTTAACTGAAGTGTCTAGTTTTTTCATGAGTTATTTCGATTTAACCGGGTTTAGCATGGTCGAACCGAAATTTCTCCGGTTCAAAGCGGTCTAACTACTCATTTGGTTAAGACTACAAAACGAAGTTGTTGTTAAGTCTGGTCAGCGATTGAACCGGTCGGTCCGGTTATCACATCACTGATAATTACGCTCACCATTGTGTTTACTATAATTGATTGCGCCATTTGGGTGTGATTTTTTTTGTAATAAAATTTTTTTTTTTGAATTTGATGTGACCCAATTGCAATGTAATTATTTTACGACATAATGTGACCACTCATTATAATTCAGTGTCATGCCACGATTATTGTGACCATTGCGGCTACATCAGGTTAGCAATTTGAAACAATGTAATGTGGTTTTTAAAGTTGAAAGACTAATTATATACTTTTCTGTGTTTGATAGGTTGGAAAGGGTCTATCTAAGGATAGGAAGGCTCGTAAACTTGCTTTGAGGCACTGGCTAGAGGCTGTAAGTGTCATAACTGATGTGATATATCTTCCCTTAAAGGGAGGGGTCCACTTACTCCAAGAGTAGGTGGAGAAAACCTACTTCACATCTTAGTCATTCAATCTTCGAAAATGAAGAATTCAATGGTTTAGATGTACTCACCGATTCAAACTATTGGATTTCCCAAGAATGAATGATCATGATGTGGATTAGGTTTTTCCACTTACTCTTGGACTAATCTCTTCCCTTAAACTAATAGTTTTTCTAACTAGTTGTCGAATTGAACAGATTGACCCTCGCCATCGCTATGGCCACAACCTTCAATTTTATTATGTCAAATGGCTCCACTGTGATAGCAATCAACCTTTCTTCTATTGGTATGATTGAAAGTAAAAGACAAATTATGTCATTTTGACAATTAAATTTCAATCAGACTGATGAATGTTTATGAATTTACAAATATAGGCTTGATATTGGAGAAGGAAGGGAAGTTAGTTCTGAGAGATGTCCTAGATCACAGCTTCAGCAGCAATGCATCAAGTATCTTGGCCCTGTGAGTTTTCTTTTACCCTTCAATATATCCTTTTTTTTCTTTCTAACCCACATAGGAGGAAGAAGGGTGGTGTAAGGCCCCACTGAATAACCATGTATCGTATTAGGCCAAAGGTCAAAGCTTTGATTCCTGAAAGCGACACTTGTTGGGAGAGACAAACACACACTCCAAAAGAGATTAGTTCATTAGCATAGATGAATGGATATCATTGGTTATAGCACAAAAAATGTTAAAAACACATAGCTATAAGATAGTTTAACTGCCAAGCAATAAGTTATATGAAGGGTCTATTTGTTTAAGTGTTTCTTCTTTCAAAAAGCAATTTTTGATAAGAAAAAATCACTTCTGACATTTATATGCTTGTTTGGTTAGGTTTGACTGAAAACATTTAAATTAAGGGAAAAAATATGATTCATCTTTTTGTAGAAGCTAAATTTTTCAGCTTCTCAAAGACATGCCAAAATCACTTTGAAGCATCACTTTTTAAAACCTTTAACAAACTATCCTTATTTTTAAAGTTGTTTCTTTATGCAGATAGAAAGAAAGGCTTATGAAGTAGTTATTGAGAATGAGAGACTTTTCTACAAGCATACTGGGATACCTGTTCACACAACAGAAGATGCAAAATGGATTTTTGTACTCAGCACATCCAAGACTTTTTATGTTGGGCAGAAGAACAAGGGAACATTTCAACATTCAAGTTTCCTCTCAGGTGGAGCCACATTGTCTGCTGGTAGATTAGTGGCAGAGGATGGTTATCTTAAGGTACAATGTTTTAAATTGTGGTTGTAGTCGCGATTGCGGTCACAGTTGTGGTTACTGCGATTGCGATCGTTGCGGTGTGAATCGTTGTGTGAATAAAAACATATTTTTGAATTTGATGCAACCCAAATGCGGTCTGATATGGTTGCGCTGCAGCCTGATATTACTGCATCCTTGTGACTCAGTGTCACACTGAAATTGCGGTGTGATGCGGTTGTGGAAGTCACTGCAACTGCAATATTGCGGCCGCTTCACATGATGCGGTCTGCAAATTGAATCAAGGTACTAAAGGTGATAGGCCCAAAATTTGCATAATAGATCAATACATTGTATTCCTTTGCTTTCTTTTTCTTTTTCTGACGTAGTGACAATAGTCTTTTTCAACTCCAAAGGCAGTTTGGCCTCATAGTGGGCATTATCTCCCTACAGAAGAAAATTTCCAGGAACTCATGTCATTTTTTAAGGAGAATAATGTGGATCTTTCGGAAGTAAAGGTAAAAGATGACTTTGATGCAAAATAACATAGCATCTCTTTCCCTCCCCGAATTCTTTCTAGACGGTAATAGTCATTTTCATTATATGCAGAAAAGCCCAAGGGTAGATGATGAAGAAGACATAACGAAAACGAATAAGGATCCTCTCTTCAGAGGCAACCCTTCAGTGGCCAAGTTACCTCCAAATGTGGAAAGTGAAAGTTCCAGCACATTAGCCCATGATCAACATGATAAGACAAATGAGGCTTCTAATAATGTTATGTCAAATTGTGAGACACCCTTGCCAATGTTGTCAAGAGAACTAGTGTCAAAATTATCTAGACTTGAAATACCGAAAAGAGACAATGTGTTGGACATTTTCGAACAAGGACATCCTCAAAGTTGCCAATTTTATTCTCCGGATTTAATGTCGGATGATAGTGGTTATGAGACAGCAGAAGGATCCCCTATTGATGAGGAGGAATTCATGGTTTCCAAATCAAACTTGTTTCTTGAAAATCATGGAGAAGAAGATGAGAATCCTATTCCAAAAGAAAAACTACTGAAGAGGATAGATTCACACAATAGAATGAAGTCATATCAATTGGCCTACCACTTAACTACCAAATGGACAACCGGTGCTGGTCCTCGAATCGGTTGCATGAGAGACTACCCTCCCGAGCTTCAGTTTAGAATCCTGGAGCAACAAAATTTGTCTCCGAGGACAAGAACAACTGCTTCATCGCCTCTGATACCACTGTTATCTCGCTTCAGCCCACATGTTGCTTATCCAGCTCCTTCATCTAATGCTCAAACCCTTCATAAAGAAGTACCACCAGAAGCACCTAGTATATGAAATCACTATCATTCATAGGACCAATATCATGCATAGGATGAAGTGCTAATTAAGGGATGTTACTTCTGTTGGGTAGGTCCTTGAGGTAGATAAGAAAGTAGGATTTCTTTGCAATACTTTTGCTGCAATTCATAAATCCAGGAACAAAAGAATTGCATGTTCTAGTTCTAGGTGAGAAGAGAGAATCTAATGAAGTATAGTTATGCAGCAACTTTCTGTGGAGATTATGACCACCTTGTGTGCTATCCTTCAACTTATGTACTCTATTAATGATAGTATGTGGTGGAATAGACAAGATGAAATTTGGTTTGTAATGGTTCAGTTTTTGTGCAGTTTCAGAACCGAACCGAATAGAAGGACATGGTTCGGCTTAACTCAGTTAATGTTAAATTTTTATGTAGGAACCAAATATGAACCGATTGATTTGGTTCGGTTCCACTGATTGTTTATATTTCTTTTAAAAAAATGTTACAATATGTCAAATTGTATTCTATAAGGCACCAATTATTTATTTCAATTATCATCATTTTAACTAACAAACTAACATTGAAGATCCATAGAACATAAATCATATACATGATTGCATAACACAAACTAAAACAAGTTATATGGAGAACTTGATACAATAACTCAACATTAACCAAACTGAAACATAAAAAATAATTCATTGAAAGAATGGAAATAATGATAATAATTCATTGAAATAATGATTTTTTTAAATATATTGTTCGGTTTAAACAGTTCATATATCTCTTGAATCGCGAATCAAATCAATCTTAAATGGTTCATTCAAAAAGAATTGAAATGAATCATGAAACCAACCTACGTTACTGATTTTATGGTTTAAACTAGAATGACTTACATCCCTATATAAAATGGATAGAGGTAGACTAAATTAATTGTTACAAACACTAGAAAAGATACATGAGCTTTTTCAATGTCTAAAAGCTACCGAAAAAAGTTTATAGGATTTAGGTGCAATGTGCATAATATATTTTTCTTCGTTTTATGAAGGGAAATCATGGCTTTTGGATGACCAAAGTGCACTTATAAATATATTATGAAATTCAACGGTGTGAAAGAGTTAAATAAAAGCCCGAAAAGAAAAGTGTACTCTTAAGAAATCATTAGATGGAGATGGAAGTTACTATAACTGGTACTATTGCACGCAAATGTTAAATTCCTTGAACTAAATGGTTAATAGTATATTATTTTTCAACAAAATCATTTTTTTTGAGAAAAATCATTCAACATAAATATGTTTGGATGGGGAGTCACTACCAAGTTAATGATAGAGGAATCCAATGACTAGTCATATGACCTTGAAACTTTTACGGCCTGTGAGTTGGTTTTTGAGGGTAAAGAATGAATAGAAAAGTTTGGAAGCTATGAAATACAATTGTGAGATGATTCTAAAACTTCATTTCTCCAAAAAATTAACTCACAAACATACTTTTCCTTCCCTTTTCGTTCTATATCTACCCTCTTCGAGTTAAGGGTTGAAAATGTCAATAGAGATTCTATATCTGAAAATGTCAAGTTAACAATAAAAGACCAAAAAGGTGCAAAATCTGATGAGTAAAGGAACATTTTGAGTTCTTTCACTTAATCATGAAGGATAATGATTGTTAGAGTTGTTAATTGAGTGTTTCTTATTTGCCAAGTAAACTTTGTCATGTCCCTTGGCTTTTGCTGGCCATCACATTTGACTTGCGTGATGGAGGAATGGCTGGCACCTTGGCATGCGTGACTGAGGCCATGTGAGGCTCGTGATTGAGCATGGCTTAACCTTATGGCCGTGTGCATAGGCGCATTACCGAACATTACTTAGCATTGTTATTGCGTTTTGAGCTTTGTAAGAGAAAGGAAAATGTAACGATGTATGTATTGATTGATTGAATTACAAGAGAGGAAAACAATCCTTTTATAGAGTTATACAAGGTGACTTACCATACAAGAAACTTAAACAAGAAGCTAAACTAACTCTTAACTAAACTCTTTAACAAACTTTTACAACATGTGAGAAATAATAAACACATGGGAAATGGGGAAAACATGTTTTAAAATAGAGAAATCTGCTGCAACATCATTCATGATCCAATGGCTGCAAAACAAGCATTATGTCTCGTGCCTGACTTAGCTAGACTGGGCAGATGGCTGAGGCTGACTTTGGTCTAGCTTAGAATCTAATCGTGCCTGACTTAGCTTTGGCTAGGCATCTGACCGAGACTGACTTAGCATCTGACCGAGACTGACTTGGCTTTGGCTAGGCACCTGACTGAGACTGACTAGGCATCTGACCGAGAATGACTTGGCTTTGGCTAGACATCTGACCGAGGCTGACTTGGCTTTGGCTCATCCTAAGGCAAGTCAGCAATCCTAGGCTTAGGCAAACAGTGGCACATCAGTGCATATCCTTGCATGTTTGATGAGTGAGTTTGGTGAAGGCAAGCTTGAACAATCTGCATAAAACAAACAAGTCTATCAACATCATATGTTCAAGACAATTGTATAGCAATGGCAAGTGATAATAGTAGATTTAATAATTGAAGGTAATGTTTTATTACTTGTTATATAAGCTTCTAATTCTTTCTATGATTTGCTTTCGTCATTGTTAGTTGCTTCTTTTGCAAAATCTAGATAGGGTCTTTAGGTTTTCTATATATGTTATTTCAATCCTTTTAAATCAATCAATGAAATAGATCTTTCATTTTCATTTTTTCTTCTTCCTTCTCATTTTTAGTTTTGAAACTAAAATGGTATCAAAGCTATTGTAGCTCTCATTCATCTTTTGTTCTCCATAGAAAACTTTTATTTTCACACTCATTCCCTGGAAACTTTCTATCATTTTCTTAAAACCAGATTCTATGTTTTATTACTTGTGGTAAAATTCAAACTGTTAAGGTGTATAGGGAGCAGAACTATGTTATTTGATTCCCTAAAGGCTTAAATGAGCAATATACTCAAGTTAGTTCCCAAATCATGCTAGTTGACCTATTACCTACTATCACAAAGGTCTTCTCTATGCTTCTTTGGCAAGAAAGACAAATTAATAATCCAATAACATTTGTCTTGGATCTTGATTCCAAAGCTTAGGATATAAACTCTCAACAATTTAGAGGCAATGGAACAAATAGTAACTTTAAGAACCTTATTGGATGAGGAACCCAACCTTATGACATAAATATTTATAAATTACAATAATGTATCAAGTTAATAATTATATTATTTTTCCTATTTTGCTTAATATCAATACCAATAGTTTGTTCATATAATAAATCGACTTCCAACTCCTTTTGTCTTTACAGAAGTCCTTACCAACTTCTATACAATTAATCTCCTCATCTTGGTCACCTTAAAGTCTACGGATGCCTTAGCTATGCCAGTACCATTCAATCACATAGAATCAAATTTCATCATAGAGCCAGAAAGTGTGCCTTCCTTGGCTATAAAAAAGGCCCAAAAGGCTATACTCTACAATCTTAAATCTAATGTCTTTATTGTCTCTATAAACGTGACCTTCTATGTAGATTGTCATTAAAATTGGCTTAATATCTTTCTCATTGCATTTCATACTATATATAATAGTGTCGGTAATTATAGGTAATTACAACTCATAATGATTAATTTCATATTCTATGAATGTAAATTATTTACAATAAATGCAAAGATTATTTCCTAATTAACATATATATTTTCCCTTTTCAACAAAGTTTCACTCACATAACTCAAACAACCTCAACTTGCAAACATATCTTCATTGTACAACAAGAATTGGAAACTACTATCCCATATACTTATCCTCAAATCAATGATAACCTCACTTGATCCTTTGTCCACTTTTCCTCCTCCTTCTTCCACCATACCTCAACCAAACAATCAAATAGACTTAGAGGACCTCATTCCCACCTTCACAATTACCACTGCAACCTTGCCAAAAACAACAAACTATCTCATCCTCAATCAATAAACATTCTCTACACATTCACCTTTGTCCTTTCCTATAATCACTACTCTTCATCCTATAAGCATTTTTTCCTTAATGTTACAGCCATTTGAAACCAACTACCTATAAATAAGCCTCCTTAAATCCTCAGTGATAAGAAGTAATGTAACATGAGCTTTTAGTCTTATAATAAAACGAAATTAGATACTTGGACACTTAACTTTCATCTTCCCAAGTATTTATCATTCCCTTCTTCTTGAAGGGTTGCTTCTTGAAATTATATACTCAATGCGCACATAAGACATGTTTGTTTTAAGCACTTCCACTCCTCTATCATCCAATTATCTTTTCTTTCCAGTAACTATAATCCTCTCCATTGAAGTATGAAGCTCATTGACTATTCTTCCTTCTTGTGACCTCTGCTTGTGCTAGTTACCCTATCATGTCTACACATCTTTTCCTCTACATCAACCATAAGCATAACAACTAAAATAATCAAATATAATATAATAAGGGAAGTTGAATTGTGTTTTCCAACTTTTATTGGTCTTAAAAACTTTGTACAATTTTAAAATGATTTAAACATCAGTTTAAAGCTTGGGTGGTTGACTCGTCTGTTTTTTCTGTAGATTAGATTTTCAAATGATTAGCTCATATGATAAGAATTTACATGAAATAATGTTCAAGCAAAATACTTGGTATCACATTGCAAAATTCCCAAGATTAAATATATATATATATATATATAAGCTTAAGTAAATGAGTTAAGAGATAAAAAGTTTCACAAAGTTTTTATCCTTGAATTTAATATTCGTTGATACTTGTCTTCTTTTTTACTTGGTTTTTATCCTTAATCTATTTGCAATCATCAAAACATAAAAAATTAATACTTAGAATATGTTCCACATTTGAGGTCTTAAGACAAAACATTCATATACTAAACACCACTAAAGTATTAATGATTAATTTGGAAGTTTTAACAACCAACAAGGTTTTTTGTTTTGTAGAGGTATAAAGTACTCTAGGATGATTTTATATTATTAAGTAAAACATTAAAATAAATAATATCCTCAAAATTATTAGCTTGTAGGGTTTTCTTTCCTCTTTCTTTCGACTGATTCCTTCGTGTGAATAGACTATAGTGCCCATCTATTTGTATATAAGAAAAGAAATTCCTTCTAGTCACATGTCATCTCCTCATCACTTTCTCCCCTTCAAAAGTGTTTTATGCTACTAATATGTACTTTATCACACTACATTCTCACTTTTTATACATTTTATATTTTAATAATTTCAATGCTAATTAAAAATACAATCTACTCCTATTGATGATTCAATTCATTATTCCTATCATTTTCCACCTATTTTTTCATGGACACAAAAGTTCTTACATAATTTTTGTAGAAGAAAAAAAGTTGGAAAAACTTTTTATCATTAGAATTGAAAATGGGAAACAACAAATGTATTTGATATT
Source organism: Lupinus albus (assembly GCA_009771035.1). Taxonomy (NCBI): domain Eukaryota; kingdom Viridiplantae; phylum Streptophyta; class Magnoliopsida; order Fabales; family Fabaceae; genus Lupinus; species Lupinus albus. The sequence goes on along the minus strand of CM020019.1, from coordinate 10,990,167 downwards.
CATGTTTTCCATTTTTTCTCACTTCAATGTGTAATATGGTCCCCTGGATCTCTCCAATTTAACATATACTACATTAACCAATATACCATCTAATTTAAGTAGTTGGTTCGTCAATAACTTAATAAGACTAAACAAATTTGTTTTTGCAACCTTCCCACATTTACTAATTATATTCAAGTATATACACTTAACCAATTCTAAATCACTGATAATATTTCATCATCCAACTAATTATTCGACCAATTAATAATTTTATTATTCAATATTATGATCTCACTTTTTGTAACAAAACCTTAATATAATTCATTCACCTTCCCTTGTGTAGTTGTTTAATTTAAATTGAAAAAAACTATACAGTTTTACCTCATTTAATATTTGCATTAATCTATCTATTTTATTTAACGTTTATCATTACTATAAGAATTAATGTATTTTTTTACCTCATCAAAGCTTTGTGATACTTTACCAACTGAATTTTAATATCAGATTCCTTGGATTTTAATTATTTCCTATCATAATTAAAAAATCAAATTCGAAATTGATGTTTTTTATAACTTTTAAAATATTTTTTCACTAAAAAGACTCATATAGTATCAGGATTTGATTTCCCTATTTTCATTAGAAAAATCATATTTGAAATTGAAAAAATTGTTTCATTTTCTACAACTTTTACAGTATCATGTTTAAGGATGACAATGGGTACCCGGACCTGTGGGTACCCGCAGAAAATAACCGCAATGCGTAGAGTCTGAGTCTTTATTTTGGACCCGTGGGTATTTGGGGCTGGGTATTTTTTAGACTTGCTGTTGAATGGGGTAGGTCTGGGTAATGTGGTACCCAGACCCGCTAGTACCCATACTCGTTCTTATATATATATAACTCAATTTCCTTATTTTCTAATTTCTAACCCTAACACATACTCTTCCTCCCTAAATCCTAATTTCCTTATTTTCCTTATTCTCCTCATCTCATGTTTCCACCAAAGTCTCACTCCTTCTTCACCACTCATTCCCTCTCTAGCGTCATAAGTAATTGGAGGTCAATATTCTTCAACTTTATATATCAATAATTTGTTTAAGGGTTTAAATTATACTAATATTTTTATTCTTTATAATGAAACACTGAGAATTTGAGACAATGAGACAATGTATATGTGTGTGGATATGATTCTCTCAATAATCAATATGATATTGTTTAGTAATATTTAGTAGTATGATACCAATTTTCTCACTGTCCAAAAGCAAAATTTAGTAATAAAACTCTGTTGTGACTGCATATGAATTGCTTGAACTTTATCTGCATATGATTTGCTTAAACTTTATTCTCATTCTTTTTCAATCTTTGTTGACAATATTTATTAATATGACTTTATTACTTTAGATATGACTTTTTTATCTTTTATAATCAACAAATGTTATCAATAATCAATGTTTATTTCCATTATGTTACTAAACTTTGTTATTGTTATATGTAGAATGGTTAACCCACAAGACTCTAATCTTACGCAAGAAGACTCTATTATGCAAACTCCATCAAATGAGGGAGTCAAATTCAGCCCATATGAATGTGGAAACAAGTGCAAATTAATCTGATACTCAACACTCAACTAGAAAGGAAATTGAGGTGAAAAATCGAAAATTTGTTTCACCTATTTGGAAACACTTTGAGTTGGTTGTAATAGGTGGTGAAGAGAAAGCTGTTTGCAATTATTGTCATGTGAATCAAAGCAAGGAACATCACACTTATGCAAACACTTTAATAGTTGTCCTCAAAGAACAACTCGAGATATAAGACAATGCTTGCTCAAAACTGAGAAACAAGGTAAACATAAATTACTTGATGGTTCTTATAGTTTTAACCAACATGCTTCAAGGATGAAACTTGCCAAGATGATCATTCTTCATGAGTACTCACTCTCGATGGTTGATCACTATGTTTAATTATCCATGTTTAATTATTCATAAGTTATAAAACTATATTTTAATACACCTATTCTTAATTTCTTATGTTTTCAGGATCTTTCAAATCAAAAGCGGACTTTAATTTTATTACAAATATTATACTAGATGATATCGATGATGATGATACTAGTAAATTTTTTGATGTTCTTATCTATAAAGTTAATTGTTATATATTTAAATTGTATGTTTTTATTTTGCAGGAACCAATTGATCCATGTGTTGTTGATGGATGAATCCTAGACATTTGATATGTTATTGTCTTATTTTAAATTATGCTCTTAGTAAAAAAGATTTGGTTTAAGTACAATTTAAAGTTGTGACTTATGTTTTATAATTTTTTTATCATTTGCTTCTTTCTTTTATTCCCACACGTTGGATTATAATTTTTTTCATGATTTATAACTTTTTTTTGCAATTTTTAAAATATTATGTGAATTTTTGGGTACTCGTAGATCCGCTGGGTACCCATGGACCCGTGGGTAGCAGACCCAACGGGTATCTGCCTGGGTCTGGGGCAGGTCTGGTCCCAAAATGAAAGAACGGGACGGGTCCGGGTAGTGTACTACCCGGACCCATCCAGACCCATTGCCATCCTTAATCATGTTTTGATTTCTTATTTTCGTTAGAATATTCAAATTTGAAATTATCATTTATTTTCATTATGTGATTGAATATGCAAATACACGGATAACACTTGTGTTATTAACAATGTGAATGTACGGGTAACATGTGTGTTTTAACTAAGCGAATGCATATGTAACATGTGTGTTTATAACAATGAGAATGTACGGGTAAAATGTGTGTTTTTAACCATGCAAATGCATGATTCACATATGTTCTTAAAACTACAAATGCATGGGGAACATGTATTTTATTAACCATGCGAATGTACGAGTAACATATGTATTCTTAACTATATGAATGTGTTAGGAATAGATGACCAACTAAGATGGGGTGAATTAGGTGTAGAGACTTAAATTGAATATTTCTACTTTTATTTTAAAACTTTGCAAGTTTAAAAATAGTTTTTCTATGAGCGGAAGTATTAAACAAAATAGTTGAGTAAAAGTAGATGATAATGCAAAATGTAAAAAGTTAAGGGAAGAGAAGATCACACCAAAATGTATACTGGTTCACCTTCAATCTGAAGGCTACGTCTAGTCCTTCTTGTTACCAAGAAGATTTTTCCACTATTGCAAGAACCAATGATACACCTTCTTCGTCTTATTCCAAGATTACTCACCTATTCCACTAGGCACTAGGCTAACACTGTTTTTCACAATATACTGCCCTTCACCACACTTGGTGAAATGTTTACAAGACACTAACTTGTATTCTTAAGATAGTTTTTACAAGGCTTTTGAATAAGTGATGGTTTTTACAAGACACCGTTTTTCACAATATACTGCACTTCACCACACTCACTAAATGATCACTTAATTTAGAATCAAATAACTTGGATAAAGGTTTTTGTTTGTACTTAAGACTTTGAATAATTTCCAGAATTGGAAAGATATGAAAATTGATATCAAAGTCTTAACACTTATGAATGAATGAGAGAAATTATGAGAACTTTGTGACTTTGTGAGTATGAAAGTTGTATTCAGAATTGTGTTGAAAAACAAGTCATAGAACACCTATTTATAGTGTTTAATTAGTGCACATGAACCAGTATGAGTTTGTGAAAAGTTAAGAGCTACAACAGTTCATTCAAAACAGAACCAATATACTGTTCTGGTATGTGTAATCGATTATCATATGGTGTAATCGATTACACAAGTTAAAAATTTCAAAAACAAACTCAACGGATTGATGTAATCGATTACCAAACATTGTGTAATCGGTTACAATGTGAAAAAATGCACGTATTTGATGCTTTTATTATGTTGTAATCGATTACGAGTATAGTGTAATCGATTACATAATGTAAAAATTTAAAATACAAAACTCAACGGATTTATGTAATCGATTACCAAACATGGTGTAATCGATTACAATGTGAAAAACGTACATATCTGGTACTTTTAATATGTTGTAATCGATTACGAGTATGGTGTAATCGATTACATCATAGAAAATGCACAGGTCTGATGAGTTTATCAACCTGTAATCGATTACCAGAGTAGTGTAATCGATTACACTGTTTAAAAACAGAACACTTATGCTTTAGTGCAAATGATCTTGGTTTTATGCATGAGTTATTCAGAATTTAGCCTTTATCGTATAGTTAAGAGATTTTAAGATTAAGTATCGTTTTACCTAGAAGACTTAGACTACACATATGAGCTTCTTTGACTTTTGATTTGTTAGTCTTCTTTTTGCATTTGATGACATAATGAGCATCATCAAAACCTTAGCCATAGGTTGGGAAAGATCACCATCTTCACAATATGTACGGGTAATATGTGTGTTTTAACTAAGCGAATGCATATGTAACATGTGTGTTTATAACAATGAGAATGTACAGGTAAAATGTGTGTTTTTAACCATGCAAATACATGTGTTCTTAAAACTACAAATGCACGGGGAACATGTATTTTATTAACCATGCGAATGTACGAGTAACATATGTATCCTTAACTATATGAATGCTCATATAATATCTGTGTTCTTAATCATACGACAAAAAAATACTGCATCGTGCAAATGCACGGATAACTTACTAGTTTTATTTTAAATGAAAACCATGGTTGATATTATTAGTTTACAAGAAAACAATGTCTTTTTGAAAAATTCCAAAATTTCTTATGCTTGGGAGTTGAGGTAGCTTAAACTTAGAGTCCCTCCTTTCTTCTTCTGTATCAACCACCCACTCACTAGATCCTTACGAGATATTACCTCTAGTTCTTATTGTTGTGTTGATTTACATGATACTTATATTTATGGTGTTTTTTTTCCCGGATACCCTTTCTGTGATTGATTTTTCAAGAAAGTATTAAAAATATGGAGAATAAAAATTAACACACTCTTAAATTATTACTAGAGATAATAAGAAGAAAATTGTTGAAAATAGAGATATCAATAAGAATGAATTTAGAAGTTCCAAAATCATGAGTTTGTTTATTTTTTATTAATTTATTTTTTTCAATATTTTCATTTCCCATTTTTTCTGATCATAATTTTATATCTCTTTCTTTTTACTCTTCCACTAAACACCATAATTCTTCATACCATCATCACCAAACTACCTAACTTTCACTTTTATCTCTTTCCATCACAACCAAACCCCATAACTCCTCATAATACCTCCCTTTATGTATACACGTATATGAATGCAAAATCTATATACTATATAAGAAAAAAATGTTCTCTCATATCATTTCATGACAAGTGTCACAACCTCAACAAAAAATTTCCCTCCTAAAACACATCACTTTGTTAATATACAACCTCTTACATAAGATAAAATACACCATATCCATTCATTATCAATTATATTATTTAATAACATATAACAATAATAAAAATGACACACAATAAAGACACAATACTTTGTACAACTTCCCACATAGGATAAAATATATACATACACATTGTTTATTACCCAATATATTATTTAATAAGATATAATAATAATAGAGTTGAATAGTTTTATTGATGAAAATATAACCATTTTATAAAATTATTCTTGAATTGGTAATACGGGTAACATGAGTGTTCTTAACAATGCGAATGTATATGTAATATGTGTTTTCTTAGCAATGTGAATGTACGAGTAACATATATGTTCTTAACCATTAAAATGTACGGGTCACATATTTGTTCTAAAATGCATATGTAACATGTGTATTTTTAATCATTTGAATATATGGTTTAAAAGACACATGTTTGTACGAGTAATGCGAATGTACGAGTAATGCGAATGTACGAGTAACATATGTATATGTAACATATACTCTTCTTATCAATGTGGATATATGAGTAACATTTGTGTTTTTAACCATTAAAATGTATGAGTCACATGTTTGTTCTTAACAATACGAATGCACATGTAATATATGTATTTTTAAACATGTGAATATATGAATAACATGTATGTTCTTAATCATACACATGTAATATGTGCTATCAATCATGCGGCAAAAAATATTATCTCGTGCATGTGCACGGGTATCTTGCTAGTTATATACGAAACTATGTTATGTAATATTTTTTTTTTGTGAATTATGTGTAAACCCCATAAACCCCAAACCTTTTCTAAAAATTTCGACATTTGTGTATTATTTATTTTGTGAATTACGTAATTCAAGTTTATCAACTTCTATTTATTTGTGTGTTATATTGTTTTTTATTATTGATATTGATTTTTATATTGTATTTTATTTTAATATATTTCTTTAGCATTTGTTATGCAATATTAAAAATTTAAAATTATATAGTAAAAATATATATGATGGTAAATATTTAAAAAATATATATTTAAAAAATAGTGTAAAAAACAACCAAAATAATATTAACATAAACAAATAACCTCGTACATTTTTATGTAATATACTATGTAAAAAATAATTTTTTTAACTTACCTAAAAAAACAAATTAGTTTATATTCAATTTTCAGCTAAGTTACTCAAATATAATCATTTATAAACTCAAACAAAAAAAACATAATTCATAACTAATGTACAATTACAAAACCCTCTCCCAAGTGGTGATTTGAATTACAAAATTTTAAATTACTAAACATGAAAGATTTAATATTAACCATTGATTTCACTTTAAATGAAATATAGGGTTTAGATCAATTCTCTGTCCACTATTCTCCTGCTTTATTTTGTCGGTTCTCTGTTAACTACATCAACCATTGTTTTGTTCTAGGGTTTCCATTTATTCTCCATTCTACAACGCCACCACTTTTGATAAAGAAGAAAGAAAATGGTGGGATTCAATATGCAGCCATATGGAATACAATCAATGCTAAAGGAAGGTCACAAACATCTCTCTGGTCTCGATGAAGCTGTTCTCAAAAACATCGATGCTTGCAAGCAACTTTCTACTATCACTCGCACTTCTCTTGGTCCTAATGGTAACTATTTTCAACACTAAATACATCTTAGCTTTTAAGGTTTTTGGAGTCTCCGAAACTGTATCACAATCACAATTACAATTGTGACCATATCTACTGCCAATGTCCACCGTTACCTTGTATAGATCTCTCTCTTTTTGCACTCCATTTTCATTTCCGATAGATTTAAACTAATAATATGAGATATTTTAAGAATGTGAATGGTGGTTTAATGTGTTCTTTTTACTGTTTACTAATTCAGGTATGAATAAGATGGTTATAAATCATTTGGACAAGCTTTTTGTGACAAATGATGCTGCAACTATTGTAAATGAACTCGAGGTTCAGCATCCTGCTGCTAAGATTTTGGTTTTGGCTGGGAAGGCTCAACAAGAAGAAATTGGAGATGGAGCCAATTTGACTATTTCATTTGCTGGGGAGCTTCTGCAGGGTGCAGAGGAACTTATCCGTATGGGTCTTCACCCGAGCGAGATCATCAGTGGATATTCTAAAGCAATCAACAAGGTTCGTTAGTTCTTAATGGGGACATATTTTTTCGTATGTAGTTATTGCCCTGTGGTTATGGGGAACTGAGAGTTTGATAATCACTAATAAAATTTGTGTCTATTGACAAGAAAATTACAAGAGATTGAAGAGAGAATATATTCCAGTTTGAATTGTTAATTTTTTCGACTTAAAGCTACCGCTCGTAAAGATGTATGCTAATCTCAAATAAAGATATTCTTTACTTAAAAGGGCGGCCCAGTGCAGCCCCCACTTAGTGGTGTTTAGGGAGGGTAGATGTGTGCAACATTACCCTCGCAGGCGAAGAGGCTGTTTCCAGGATTTGAATCCACAATCTCCAGGTCACAAGACAAGCAACATTACCATTGTTGCGCCGAGACTCACCCTCAACGATATTCTTTACTTAATTTTTAAACTGTCTTCCTCTAATTCCTTGTCATATCTCAGACAATTGAAATATTGGCTGAACTGGTTGAGAATGGCTCAGAGAATATGGATGTCCGTGATAAGAAGCAAGTTATTTCTAGAATGAAAGCAGCTGTTGCTAGCAAGCAATTTGGTCTCGAAGATACCATAAGCTCACTTGTTGCTGATGTGAGCATATCCTGATTACTCCGTTTTCTATTATGAAATACTTTGTTAGCTCAACACTTGAACTGTCAAAAACTTTTTTGGGAAATGTAGGCATGCATCCAAGTGTGTCCAAAAAACCCTGCAAACTTCAATGTCGACAATGTTCGTGTTGCAAAGCTCTTGGGAGGGGGCTTGCATAATAGTACAGTTGTCCGAGGATTGGTTTTGAAAGGTGATGCTTCTGGGACTATAAAGCGCATGGAAAAGGCAAAGGTTAGCATTATTTAGACTTTGGGACTTCTGGAGTTCCTTGAAGTGTTCACTATATAATTTATGTGTTGAGATTCTACACAACATTATCAATTTTCCACCCCTTTGTGCTAGATAATTTCATTTTATATGATACTAGGATTGTTTGCGCTTTTCGTTGCTTCATTATTTTGATGAATATGAATGCAGGCTCTACTTCTATGTTTTTAACACACATTCTCCCTTCTAAAGAATAAAAATGCATCATTGTAAACAAATGGTAAATAAAGGACTGAACAATAAACAATGGTCATAATGAGCCAAGTTGAAAAGATGGAACAATTAATAGAACAGAGGTGCCAAGTTATAGAGTCGTTGCTTCATTCAATATCTGAATCAGGACTGTTGATATCCTATCATCTGCTAAAGTTGATGTTTGAATGTAATGTCTGAGTTAGCTATTGCTTGTGATTGTGTCCAACATTTTAGATGGCCTATTTAATCTGAATTTCTAGAAAAATTTGGAGTTTTGTCATGTTCTAGGACCTGAAGAAGCAATTGTTATCTCTATACAAGTATACATTATATTTTTTATTTTGGGTCTCTTTATTCGTTAGAAGCTTAAATAATTTTGAGATATTGTCATCTGGGTTCATTATTTCCCAGGAGTTCATATTATGTAACAAAAGCAAGTGTTCTGATATACGTAGCTCACTTTTGCCTTATGTTTCTATTTAATTTTTGTTGTGTCATGAATGTTGACATTCTTTAGTTCATATCTAATGCTCAAATAATTTCAAAGAAGAGTTATTTTTTTTCTTCATTTTTTGGAATTGTGTAACATTTATCATGAAGGATCAAATCTGTTGCTATATGTAGCTAACTTTTGCCTTCTGTTTCTATTTAATTAATGTTCTGCTATTAATGTTGACATTCTTTAGTTAATCTCTCTAGTTCAAATAATTTCGAAGAGTTATTTGTTTTCTCTCATTTTTTGTTGAATTTCGTATAACTTTTATCATGAAGGAATAAACCTGTTGCTATTTTGACTTAATTCGATAAGAAACCAATATATTCATCTTTTCCTTTCCTGGTTCTCCCTATCATAAGCTATTGATGGATAGTCATACTGTCTAGTACTGAGGTCTATGGTCAATGCTGTTTTAGGTTGCCGTGTTTGTTGGTGGTGTTGATACATCTGCAACCGAAACTAAAGGAACTGTCCTCATACATTCAGCGGAGCAGGTATTTCGTATTCACTATATAGCCTTGATTACTGTCTTTTCTTTTTCTTGTTTTATTCAGTTGTAACATTTATTGTTTGCTTAAGTGTGGATGCCTATTCAATTATGTCTGGCACTAGCTGGAGGTCCATCCCTCCTCCCCCTAAAAGAAAGGTGGGAAAAGGATTTATAGGTAGGGTACCATGGCTTCGTGCTAAAGTGGGTCCTTAGCTATTTGTCATTGTTTCTTTTCACAAAGTTGATTTCCAGCATAATTTTCTTCCATAGCTTTGAAAAAGTTTATTCCATAAACAAATAAACCATAAACAAACTTTCAGTAATCAGAATTAATATATTCATATTAGTCAAAATGTTATGAGTAACTTAGTAATAATAAATCTAAAAACCATACCATGTGCATATTAAAATAGTTTTACTTATTACTAAAGTAGGAAGTCATGTCCATTTTCAACAAGAATAATAATGCTTGTTTTTGAATAATGAAAAAATTATTTAAACACCTAAAGTCCAGATTAGATAATGATGAGAAAGGTGGAGGGCTTCTTCTATCCAAACAGTGGCAAACTAGGGACTTTATCCACACTTCAAATAGTGATCGCTCCACAAATATTGTTTTTTAAATCATGTGTTTGAAATCTTCTCTGCTTGATGCTTTTGCTAATTGGATTTATTTATGTTAATTTTCTATAGCTAGAAAGTTATTCAAAAACTGAAGAAGCTAAAGTAGAGGAGCTCATCAAGGCAGTAGCAGATTCTGGTGCAAAAGTGATTGTCAGTGGAGCAGCAGTTGGAGAAATGGCGTTGCATTTTTGTGAGCGTTACAAGTGCGTGAAGTCTTAATTCCTGTGATTTCTTTGAGACCACACTTTTTTGTGAAAAATCTTGTGATTTTAATTTCTCATGCTATTACACACCAAAGAATTAATATCAATAGTCTTTGTATCAATTTGAGACTGTGCTTTTAGTCGAGGTTGTTTTCTAACTTCAAAGTTCCTGCTTTTGTAGGCTTATGGTTCTGAAAATCAGTTCAAAGTTTGAGCTTCGTCGATTTTGCCGGACAACTGGTGCTGTTGCTATGGTGGTGTTTTGCTTCTTTGGTTACATAGCAAAGCTTTTCTACTTTCTTTCTAAGTTCTAACCCATTTTGTTTTCCTACCACAGCTTAAACTTAGCCAACCAAACCCAGATGATCTTGGATATGTTGATTCTGTTTCAGTAGAGGAAATTGGTGGTGCCAGAGTAGGTTAACGAGATTGTTTGGTTTCTATCATATTTTGGGTTTCCTTTTATAAAATATTATCATATTCCCTTCCTCTTTTGTTTTTTTAAAACACATTTAGACACGGCATATAATTTCGCTCTTTAAGGACTTTTACAATTTTTCTATAATGATATGCAGGTGACCATTGTGAAAAATGAAGAAGGTGGAAATTCTGTGTCCACTGTTGTTCTGCGAGGAAGTACTGATAGTATACTAGATGATCTTGAAAGAGCAGTAGATGACGGAGTGAACACTTACAAGGTAATTTTTGCTATGCGAACATAACAAGTAGAATGTAATTTTGTGCCTCGTTAATCTTGTAAAAAATATCTGCAAAATTTTGGATTGCTGTACACTTTTGAAGGCGTTTTTTAAATTTAAGAACATTTGCAGCTAATTGTGATTTTAAGAACTGATTATTAATTTGTCTGTGTAATTATATATCAGGCCATGTGCAAGGATAGCCGTATTGTACCTGGGGCTGCAGCAACTGAAATTGAGTTAGCTAAAAGGGTGAAAGAATTTTCCTTCAAGGAGACAGGGTACTTTTATTTCCCTTATGTTTCCAATATCAATTTATTTGTTTGTATTTTTAAGAACACATCAAAGTGATTAATTTTGCTTGCTACTTTTATTCATTTAATTATTTCGATGTAATTGTTTTTCTTAATAACATGCAGAATCCAGTTTGTTACTTATGCTTGCACTATTTTTTCTCCACTTACATATGAAGTGTGGAGTGTAATTATAACACAATCGCGTGGCCCAGCGACCGAGCCCTTATTTACCGGTCGCCTTGTTCGAGTTCGTTCTTGCTTGCGTAATAGTTTTATCGTTTTTTAATAGATATGATAGAGCAATATGACGTCGTTGATCCATGTAGTCGAGTCAACCTAGTGGAGAAATAATTGTTTTTTTCCTCAATAGCTCCTTCCATAAGCTTTTGATTCTAAACTATTTGGAACACAATAAGCTAATCCAAACATTCATTAGGTATTATGTCATAATGTGGTAGGACCGTAGGAGTTTAGGACTTTATTGGCTAATTGAGACATGAAGAGGAATTGCTGATGGTTTACAATGTTTCTGCAGATTGGATCAGTATGCTATAGCAAAATTTGCTGAAACTTTCGAGATTGTTCCTAGAACTTTAGCTGAGAATGCTGGGCTAAATGCAATGGAGATCATATCTTCTCTGTATGCAGAACATGCATCTGGAAATACCAAAGTTGGCATTCATTTGGACGAAGGTGTTTGTAAGGATGTCTCAACCATGAGCATTTGGGATCTGCATGTGACTAAGTAAGCTACTTTCTTCTTTAACAAATGTTTCATTTTCATGCTAGGAAGCCCTACTTTGAGCGAATAATGGTCTAGCTTGTCATTATTTGTAATGTAGATTTGCCTAAATAGCCTTGTTGCATAAAAATTGTAGACGGTTGTCAAGCACTCTTGTGATTGATGTAGCCTTCTCTCAACTGCCTAAATTTGAAATAATTGTATGTTGAATATCAATCTTCCACCATTTTCATTGTTTTTTCTGCTCAGGTCCTTTGCTCTTAAATATGCTGCTGATGCCGCATGTACTGTACTGCGGGTGGACCAGGTAATCATCTAGAAGTAAATAGTAGTCAATTGTACCTTGTTGCCTCCATATTTTGCTACTTTAATAAATACATCTGAACACACTTTTTTTGGGCAAACAAGCTTAAACAGAACATGGTTCATGAAGAAATATAGAAATCATAAACCATGGTTTAATTTTTTTTGAGGTCGGGTGGGGCGAGTTAGGAAATTCCAACTTTCAGAATAATTCTAATAATTGTCCGCTTGCGGTTTGTGAGAAACTAAGGTGAAGAACATCGTTATTCATGCTATATTGCCTCATGGAAACTAATAACAGATTTGGAGAAATTGTTTGTTTGGCATTGAGTGCATGAACAGGATCATGATTTCTTCAGAATGTTGTTACAATGGTCTAGAAACAGCAACAAGAGATTCGTGTGTACAAATAGCGTTCTTTCAATTTATGTGTTGCATTTTTGTGAGCTGTCTGTATGGTGGCACTTGAAGCTGAAAATATTAGATCAACTTTCAATTTCAAGTGTATAAACTGCATTTTACTTCATGAAAACATAACTTTTTCCTAGAAATATGGATTTTGGTATGTTATGACATTCATTTCGATAAAATAGAGACTACCAATTGCTTCACTATTCAATATTATGAGAAAGTCTTGTAAATTTGAAATGTTGAACCCTCCAGTTTCTTTTATTTCTGCAGTTAATAGAGACACTGAAAGTATGAATAATTTTACATCGAGGAGACAATGTTTCATCTTTTAAAGAAATATTTGATTTTTTATAATGCAAATGAAAAATTGTAGTCAATATAATGACATGACGGTTTCTTGTTACTAATTGCCATCATATTTTTGTGAAACTGGATGTATAAATTTATTGAGATTGTATTTTTTGATGTTTTCAGATTATTATGTCGAAACCTGCCGGTGGCCCAAGGAGACAAGAACCTGCTGGTGGCATGGATGAAGACTAAAATTGGAACATTTGACTCTTGTTTTGGTCATATGTTTGTTTCTCAACATGATGATGATGATGTCCTGAATTTGGTATGCATCTTGTTTTCTTTCCATATATCAGAAAATGGATCTCACATTTAGATATTTGATTTTCTATTTATTAATATGAGTGGTGATGTTCATTTGGTGTGAGCACTATTATCTTGGGGTTTGTTTGAGAATTTAGTTGGTAATTTTGTTTACCATAATAATTGCCTATTTTCTGTTTTCAGTGCAATACAGGGAAATTCCAGTATCAAGATTTTGTTTTCTATGTTTGGGTGTATGCAGGATTTCAAGCATATGTTGTAGGTTATTTTATTAAAATGCAAAACGTTGTCTTAATTTTTATTTTTAATTTTAAACTGGACTTGTCTATTTGCCAAAGGAAATTATTGCCTAATTCCTTTTTTATTATTTGTTAGAGCCTCTTTGCATTTGTGTTAACAAAAGCAAAGATTTTGGTTAGTTTAGTAAGTAGATTAAACATGGTAAAATATGTAATTCCTTGAACTTTAGTTTTTTACCTATGATCTTTCTTCAATATATGTCGTTCTTTTATGTTTTGGGTTTGTTTTAAGCATGAGAATTCATATGATGATTACTACTTTATGTAATGTATTGCAATGTAGTGATTTTCATTCTAAGTTAATAATATTTTCATTTTAGCTTTTTTTTTAATGTTTTGTTCAATAATAGTTAAATTTGAGAATAAAAAATATATTACTGATTGTCTAAAATGGAAAAATAATGAAAGGAAATGTTTTTCAAATGTGTCCAAAGCAATATATGAAAGATGCTTGTGCTTAATAGAAATAGCAACTGGTCGGGGTTGGGTTTGTTCTTATCCTACCCTGAACCTGAAATCTAAAATCCGAACCCGAATTAAGTGGGGTTGAAAACAATGATATTATCACTGTACTTTTCGGGTTTTAGGTAGCCCGAATCTAATGAAAACTTGTCTGAAATATATATTTTGTATATGTATTTATTTGTAATTTTATAATTTTACATATATTAATCGAGTTTGGGGAATGGTATAACTCTATCAAATCTGAACCTGAATGTTGAACTTGGGTAAAACCGAATCCAAACCCAATCACATTGGGGTTTCTCCGTTAAATTGGTGTTGGATTCGGGTGGTTATCCGTGAGTTCGGTTTTTATTGTCATCCCTGAATAGGGTAAGCGGACAAACTTTTAAAGCTGAAGTAATTATGAAAGATTTAATTCAGATGATGAAGATGTATGTGAATGTCAAACTCAAAAGAACTCTTTGCATTATGTTATTCCTAAGCGTATATAAATTTAAAGTCCGTTGGAAAATGACATTGAAAATTGTCTATGAAAGAAGATTGCTTTTGAAGAAAGGGACACAACTAAGCAGAGTCGCATATAGTTATAGAGCTACATAAGATTACATCAAGATATTGATAGAATAGAATCACAAGCTTAAGTATGTATTTTTATATATCTTGTATATAGAGGTAGCTAAGGACAAAGAAAGAGAAAGCACTTTGAGAGTTTACTTTGTAAATATTAGGATATTTGCATAACCGAGTTTATTGCTCAAATGGTCTCAAATCTTTATATAATCACCTAGTGATTTATAAAATATCAACCTAAAATTCTCTTTCCGAACAAACTGAAGAGGTTTGATATTTGAAAGAATATGTGGTTAAATTTAAAGTTTGGAGAGATTTGGTAGTAGCATTGAGAGTTTAGGCTGTCATGTTCGTGCCCACACAATGCTTGTCTAAATTAGGGTGAGCATATATATATATTCATTAATGAAAATACGACAAGCTTTGCCTGGCCTAAATATGGACAAGGCGGGTTAGCAAGCCACACATCATATTATTTTTTAAAATGAAAATAAGGAAAACCCAAAATATTAAAAAGTATATACAATCAAATAAAATTTAAACAAAAATCTTATATACACATATTTAAATTACACATACTAAAATCTGAAGTAAAATTAGAATAACTTACGAAAAAATTAATTTTTTTTGATAAAGTATTGAGGAGGGATGCATTTACTCATAGAGTAAGTTTTTTAAACTTACTCCACATCTTAGCCATCAATTCTAGGGAAATCCAATGATTTAGATATACTCACTAATTTAAACCATTGAATTTCCCTAGAATTGATGGTTAAGATGTGGAGTAAGTTTAAAAAACTTATTCTAGGAGTAAATGAATCATCTCCCTAAAGTATTAGTAGGAAAATATAAAAATTAGATATAGACATTGTTAGAATTCTTTATTAATTGGTGAAACTACCAATACTAGGATATTGAATGTCATGATTCTCACACAGAATATAAAATAGAGATTTCAATCAATGTCATACCTGAATCCATGTTCGCAGATTTGTTCCTTTGTATGCCTTCGTAAAGAGGTTTTGGTATGATGGTCTTCCTTAACCAAATCCTTGATTCCTCTTGGGACCTTCGTTTTCTATCTGATGGGGAGAGATGAAAACTATGTTTGATTTGGTGTATTGGGGACCATAACCTTCCTGATGTGTTAACTTAATAGAGTTCCCATTATTCCCTATGGGTTAACTACTCAAGGTATCTACTCATGAAGCCCATATCCATTTTCATTTTATTTTAGAAGTCACAATGGTTGTCAGTAATAAGATCACTTATTTTATAACCCAGAAAATAAATAGACGATATAATTGTATAAATATATGATGCACACCTTAATTAGAAATTATGAATTTCTAACAATCTCCCACTTGGACTTCATATTTTCTTGAACAATTATATCACATATTTTTTTAGGCGTGCTTCCATATGCTATTTGTATTTAAACTTCTCCTTAATACAATCCGGTCCATCTTATATATCAATTATGGAACCACCGCAATATTTGTAACACCCTAAATTTAAGTCTTTAAAATTATAGTATCAGTCCTGGGATTCTCGCTTGAGCGAGGGATTCTCGCCTGGGCGAGAAAGCTCAACTGGGAGGGTGAAATCCTGGGCTATACTGAAGGATTCTCGCCTGAGCGAGGGTTGGCTCGCTTGAGCGAGAGTGGTCTCGCCTGAGCGAGAGTTGGCTCGCTTGGGCGAGAAAGGCTCAACTGGAAGGGTGAAATCCTGGGCTATACGGAAGGATTCTCGCCTGAGCGAGAGTTGACTCGCCTAGGCGAGAAAAGTGACGTTTTGGACCTGTCGAGGTTGTAAGATCCTCGCTTGAGCGAGAGGATCCTCGCTTGAGCGAGAGATGCCTCGCCTGGGCGAGAGTTCCCTCGCCTGGGCGAGAGTTCCCTCACGTGGGCGAGAGGGTCATATCTGAGTTTTTAAAATTGGCGGGATTTTCTCGCTTGAGCGAGAAAGGGCTCGCTTAAGCGAGAACCCGACGAGACAACATTTAATGAGAAACCCCAAACACATTTTAGGGTTAAGAATTGAAGAGAGGTGAGAGAAGAGAGCTTTTCCAAGGGCAATGAGCTTTGATACTCATCCAAGAGCTTGAGAAGAGGTAAAACTCTTGATTCTAACTCTCTTCTTCTCTTTAAAACTCATTTTGGGTATGTTGGATCTCTTCTCAAAATGTGAGAAACCATGGAAACTCATCCTTTTGAGTTATGGTTCGTTTTATGTCGTTTTTACCTTGTAAACTCTTGGTTTAAAGTTAGTATTTCAAGAATGGAAAGGGTTGTGGGTTGATTCATGAAAACCCCAAAACCCGAAAGAGAAAATATGGTTAAAATGGAAAATGGGTAAAATGCTAGAGGTAGAAGATGAGTTTACTTTCTAATGTTGAAATATGAGATGATTATGTATGTTTTGGATGGTTGTAAACTTATGATGAAAGTAGTTTAGCAACAATGAAAATATGATGAATATCTTGTATGGTTAAATAATGCAATATAAGTTGTTTATGTGATATTTGGAATAAATAACTAATATTGTGTTATATGGTGGGAATGAGGAAAGATCCTAAAGTTGGCGGCGGTGTCGGCGGAACTTGTGAAGTTGCCAAGAACCAAACCCTTTTGGATATTTCCGATTAATCCTAATCGTATCCCCGAAACCGAATGATTACGACATTGTTCCGAAACCAAATGTTTATGCCCATACATAAACCCTAATGGAACAATCCTAATCCAGACCGAAGAAAACCCCAATTGGTTTCATAGTGAAGAAGAAAACGCATACCTTGGTTAGCCATTCCAAATGCTCCGAGGTATGTGGGTTGTAGGATGTTCCGGTTGCTAGAGCCTGATGGTTTTCCGTTCGTTCCGCTAGAGGGGAATTCAGAGAGAACGACAGTGCTTCTGATGTTCTTTTTGCAAAAGTGAGAATGAGAGGGCTTGATACCTTATGCCTTTCTCTTTTTTCTATATATATATTTGTTTTGTGACTTAAGTCACATATCCTCATAAACCAATCCTTATAACATCAGTTACTCAATAAACCCGTTGCTCTGCAATTGGGGACCATAACCCATAAAGGTAACATTAACGGTTACCACTTAAGTTGCAATATTCTAATTCAGTCCCTTCATCAAACTAGAAATTGCCCGAAGGTATCTACACTCATAATATTTCATGACACATATGCCCTTAGCCACCAAATTAATCCATAAGACCATTTTATATATATTGGCTAAATAAATAATGGCTATAACACAATTATAGAATTATATTTGTGACCCATAAATTGTCAGAAATTCCAACAAACCCAACACTCACCGAGGTAAGGATAAGTCATTAATTGTGCATTTGGAATGGAAAATGTGTATATTTTCTGGTTATGCAATGATTGAGTTGTGAATTACGCATTTAGTATAAACATATATGGGTGTGTTTATACTAAAGTGGGCGTAAATTTACGGAAATGAGAAATGGTGAAATCAAAGAAAGGAAAATATATTTTTAGCCGTCCATGAATGGTTAGCGACTCTGACTTGAGTATATAAGCGAAACTCTGACTTGAGTATATTATAAGCGAAACTCTGGCTTGAGTATATAAGCGAAACTCTGGCTTGAGTATATAAGAAAAACTCTGGCTTGAGTATATAAGCGAAACTCTGGCTTGAATATATAAGCAAAACTCCGGCTCGAGTATATGTAACACGTTTTCTTTTAAAAGAAATGAGAATCTGCTTTTAGCTAACCTTAAGGGGTGTAATGACTTTGGCTCAAGTTATGCAGCAAAGAGAATGAATTTCAAAATGGTTTACTAACCCTTTTCTAATGTGGATTATCTTATAATGACGTTTATTGAATTAATGACTTACTCCTTTGTGTGTTTTGTGCTTTTGTCATTGATAATCCCATTGCAGATAAACAGGTGATATGAAGTGGACTCATTTTTGGGAGCTTTATATTTTGGATTCATTTATTTGCACTATTTTGTACATGAGTGCATATTTGGTAGTTTAAAGCATTATGTAACTATGGATATATTAACTTACATGATGTTGTAACTCTGGATATTTGTAGCTCTGAGTATTTTGGAAACCCATAGCTAGTTGTATGCGGTGGTTACTGAGTTATATTTATATGAATTATGATTTTCTGCTAATTAGAATGTACACGAATATGAGGATATGAAATGAGTAAGAATAGGTAAATAGAATTAAAATAAAAAAAAGTATGTGAAGGAAATAAATAAGGGAAAATTTTTTAAGGATAGAATTTCGGTCCTTACAATGTTCATCACATATAAGCGTGACTCGACCATGATGATCACTACATTAATATACTTAATGACATAGATCAAATATGGATGAGTGACATGGAAAATTTCATGCAATGTGATCTCAAACATGTCTATTTCCAACTGATCCTTCTTTAATATTTAGTGAGATCAATCCAAAAGTTTTTAATTGCAACACAACAATTACAATAAACATTCAAAATGGAACAACAAACCATCAACTTTATTATGCATAAAAAATGTATATAACAACCAAAGTAAATCATAAAACATATAGACTCCCACTGAACTAATGTATCTTAAGGAACAACACCCATATGAGCAACATGCTCGTGAAAGACTTTAGGTTCCAGACCCTTAGTTAGTGGATCAGCTAGCATAAAATTTGTCCCTATATGTTCTATGGAAATTTGTCCATTTTGAATACTTTCTTTAACAACTAGAAACTTGATGTCAATAAATTTTGACTTTGTAGAACTCCTATTATTATTGGAGTAAAGAACTGCGGACTTATTGTCACAATAAATCCTCAGTGATCTTTCAATACCATCGAACACACATATGCCAGTGACAAAATTCCGCAACCATATGTCATAGTCTAATGTCTCAAAACAAGCCATAAACTCCACATCCTTGGTTGAAGGAGCTATGAGTGTCTGTTTAGCAGACTTCCAAGAGATAGCACCTCCAACCAACACATATCCAGAGGTGGAGCGTCTGCTATCTTGACATCCTGCAAAATCGGAGTCCGAATACCCAGTGATCTCTAAATTCTCAGACCTCCATTAAGTGAGCATGTATTCATTTGTTCTCTTCAAGTAACGCATAACACGTTTGACTGCCTTACAGTGATGCATTACAAGATTGCTCATATATCTTCCCAAAACTCCCACGACAAATGCTATGTCGGGGCGTGTGAAAACTTAAGCATACATTAAACTTCCTAATGCCGATGCATAAGGAGTCTTTTGCATCTCGTATCTTTCCAGGTCGTTCTTTGGGCACTGTTCGAGACTAAACTTGTCTCCCTTAGCTATAGGGGTATCTCCTGGTTTACTGTCTTTCATGCCAAATCTATCTAGGACTTTATCAATATAGCTATCTTGTGACAACCTTAGGATACCTTGAGAACGATCTCTTAGTATCTGAATTCCTAATACAAAAGAAGCTTCCCCAAGATCTTTCATTTCGAAATTCTTCGTTAGAAATCTCTTGGTCTCATACAATAGTCCTAAATCACTGCTCGCAAGCAGTATATCATCGACATATAATACCTGGAATATAAATTTACTCCCACTGAACTTGTGGTACACACAATCTTCAACTTTATTTGCCTCAAAACCATACGAGGTTATAACTTGATGAAACTTGTGATTCCACTGACGAGAGGCTTGTTTAAGGTCATAGATGGATTTCTTTAATTTGCACACCATATATTTTGAGCCAATTGATTCAAAGTTTTCTGGTTGCATCATATATATTGTTTCTTTAATGTCACCATTTAGAAACGCAGTCTTAACATCCATCTGATATAGCTCTAAATTAAAATGAGCTACTAGTGCCAATATTATTCTAAAAGAATCCTTCAAAGATACTGGAGAGAAGGTTTCTTTATAATCAATGCCTTCTTTCTGAGTGTAGCCTTTAGCAACTAGACGGGCTTTATATCTAACAATATTACCTTTTGAATCCCTTTTGGTTTTAAATATCCATTTGCAACCAATAGGTTTCGCACCTTCAGGTAAATCGACAAGATCCCAAACGTCATTATCATGCATAGAATTTATCTCATCCTTCATGACATCAATCCACTTTTGAGAGTTAGAACCTTTCATGGCTTGACAGAGGTTTAAAGGATCATCCTCTTTTAACCCGATGCCATCCTCATATTCTTGAAGAAATACAATATAATCATCTAAAATTGCATTTCTCCTCTCTCTAGTGGATCTCCTTAATGACACTTTTACTTCTTGAGGTTGTTGAATTTGCTCCGAAGGTACTTCAGCGAGAACCTCATTGTTGTCTTGCTCTAGAATATTGTTAGGAACAATATTCTGAACATTTTTGTTCTACTACCGAAGTTGTTCCTTGAATGGTAATAAGCACAAGAACTTGTTCACCATTAGTGACAGGTTCTTCCTTAAAGACAACATTCCTTATGTTCTCTTCCTCCCAAAATCAACTTCCTCAAGAAATCTCACATTTCCCATCTCAAAGAAATGTCTTGTTGTAGGATCATAAAATTTATAGCCCCGTGAACATTCAACATAGCCAACAAAGTAACAGTTAACTGTTCTTGAGTCCAATTTTCTTTCATGTGGCCTATAAGGCCGCGCCTCAGCTGGACAACCACAAATGTGCAAGTGTTTTAAGCTTGGTATTTTACAATTTCGTTTTCTTAGTTGTTCGAGTGGTTTGAGATTGGGATCTTAGTAATTGGACCTTGAGGAGATTGTCCATGAATTGGCCTTGTGATATCATGGTTTAATGGTGTATTCCCTTGGTGGTCATTTAAGTAATCTTAATGGATTAGATGATTGAGTATGAATTTGGTTGAGTATCTCTTATGCCTAAAGTCTAGGCGATGATCCTATTTTGCGAGAGTGGGCTAATAAAATTTTCGGGGATGAAAAATTCCTATAAGAGGGGGAGGATTGTAACACCATAAATTTAGAGTCATTAAATTATAGTATCAGTCTTGGGAGTCTCGCTTGAGCGAGAGAATTCTCGCCTGGGCGAGAGAGGCACACCTGAGAGGGTGAAATCCTGGGCTATACTGACGAATTCTCGCTTGAGCGAGAGTGGTCTCGCCTGAGCGAGAGTTGTCTCGCCTGGGCGAGAAGAGTGACATTCAGTACCTGTCGAGACTGTAAGATCATCGCTTGAGCGAGAGCGTCAGATCTGGAATTTAAAAAAGGCGAGATTTTCTCGCCTGAGCGAGAATGGGCTCGCTTGAGCGAGAACCCGACGATTTCACTTTAAAATAGAAACCCCAAACACATTTTAGGGTTAGAAATTGAGAGAGAATAGAGGAAAAGGTGATTTTGAGAGCAAGAACTCGTGGAAATCATCTAGAAGCTTGAGAAGAGGTAAATCTCTTGATTCTAACTCTCTTTCCTCCTTTCAAACTCATTTTTGGGCATATGGATCTCTTCTCAAAGTATGAGAAACCATGGAAACTCTTCCTTTAGAGTTATGGTTCGTTTTATGTTGTTTTTCTCTTGTAAACTCTTGATTTAGAGTTGCTATTGGACGAATGGAAAGGTTTTGTGGGTTTATTCATGAAAACCCCAAAACCCCCAAAATGAGAATATGAGTAAAAAGGGAAATGAGTGAAATGTTAAATGTAGAAGATGAGTTGTGCTTTAATGTTGATATATGAGATGAATATGTATGTTTTAGATGTTTAGAAACTCGTAATGAAGTGGTTTTGGAAACTTTGAAAATATGTGAATCTCTTGTATGTTTGACGATGAAATATGAGTTGTTTATGTGTTGTTTTGAATACATGACTGACATTTTTGTTATTGGTGGGAATGAGGAAAGATCCTAAGGTTGGAGGAAGTCGCGGAGGAAACTTGTAAAGTTACTCGAAACCGACTCCAATGCTCACTAAGGTAAGGATAAGTCTTTAATTGTACATCGTAATGGAAAATGCGTGGAATTTCTGGTTGAGAAAGTGATTAAGATGCAAGTCGCTTATTTATTATAAACATATATGGATATGTTTGTAATAAAGGATGCGTGGAATTGATGGTGATAAATTGATGGTGTATCAATGGGAAGAAAACATATTTTTATCCGACCATGAATGGTTAGCGACTTTGGTTCAAGTTATGTAGCGGTAATGAATTTACAATGGTTTAATAACTCCCTTAAATGTGGATTTTGTCGAAAATTACCTACCCGAAGTCGTAGTGGATCATTGGAGAAATTACCTACCCGAAGTGGTAGTGGATCATTGGAGGAATTACCTACCCGATGTGGTAGTGGATTATCTGTGCAGTGAAAACGACCGGATGTGGTAGAGTGTAAGCTTGATGTCGATGGTAATCGATGGAACAAAAATTATGTTCAAATGAAGGTAATATGCATGCTATATAATATATATTATGGGATATATATACTGTATGGTGAATATGAATTCCAGGGAAACAAGTATGTTCGGATGAAGGTAATATGCATGCTATAGAATATATATTACGGGATATATATACTATAGGGTGAATATGAATAACATGGAAACAAGTATGTTCAAATGAAGGTAATATGCATGCTATAGAATATATATTATGAGATATATATACTATAGGGTGAATATGAATAACATGAAAATGAGTATGTTCAGATGAAGGTAATATGCATGCTATAGAATATATATTATGGGATATATATTCTATGGGGTGAATACGACTAACATGGAAATGGAAGAGAGAAGATATGAATGTTTATGTTTACGTGCTTGTGATTATAATTTATCTCCATGCGTAATAGTATTTAAACTGTGGATTATTATGTAATGTTAGTCTTGAATTAATGACTTACTCTTTTGTGTGTTTTGTGTATTTGTCATTGATAATCCCATTGCAGGTAAATAAATGAATGGAGGATGCTAGGTTGGGAGCTTTAGGAGCTTTAGACTTTGGATTCACTATTTATGTTTTTGTACTCTAAATGACTACGTGCATATTTAAATGATTGTAATCATGGTTAACATTTAGTTGGATATTCGTAGCCATGTGTTATACTGTTTTTTGGAGGATCGTAATTGTAACACCCTAAATTTTAAGTCTTTAAATTTATAGTATCAGTCTTGGGATCCTCGCTTGAGCGAGAGATTCTCGCTTGGGCGAGAGAGGTTCACCTGGGAGGATGAAATCCTGGGCTATACTGGAGGATTCTCGCCTGAGCGAGAGTTGTCTCGCCTGGGCGAGAAATGACATTTTGGGACTGTTGAGACTGTGAGATTCTCGCTTGAGCGAGAATCCCTCGCTTGAGCTAGAGGGTCAGATCTGAGTTTTTAAAAAGGGCGGGATTTTCTCGCTTGAGCGAGAATAAGCTCGCTTAAGCGAGAATAAGCTCGCTTAAGCGAGAACCCGACGAGAGCATTAAATGAGAGAAACCCTAAATACATTTTTAGGTTAAGAATTGAAGAGAGGTGAGAGAAGAGAGCATTCCCAAGGTCTAGGAGCTTTGATTCTCCTTCAAGAGCCTGAGAAGAGGTAAAACTCTCTATTCTAACTCTATTCTTCTCTTGACACCCATAGCTACATACATCCCGAGTTACTAGTTCCCATGAATAATGCCATGTGCGACAATCAGATTTATGATTACAAAATAATTAGTTCAAGTACAACCAATAAGGTTACAAAAGAATGGATAAGAGACATCAAAATAAAAGTCTCTAAGCTCCTAATCAAAAACACCCATACTCCTTCCACCTACCTGCAATGGGATTAACATTGACAATACACCAAGAAAAACACAAAGGAATAAGTCATTAACTCATTAAATATCAATGTAAGTTAATCCACATATAATAAGGTTAAATAAACGGTTTAAAATCAAGTTTACTTAAAAGCCAATTTCAACGTTCATACTTTTGAAAACCATGCTACATAACTTGAGCCAAAGTTTGCTACATTGCTTGAGCCAAAGCTTGCTACATTACTCGAGCCAAAGTTTGCTACATTGCTTGAGCCAAAGCTTGCTATATTACTTGAGCCAAAGTATCGCTACATTGCTTGAGCTAAAGCTTGCTACATTACTTGAGCCAAAGTCTCTAACCAATCATGGTCGGCTAAAAACGAGTTTTATTTCCATTGGCACTCCACCAATACATTTTTCCGAGTTTTATTTTTATTGACACTCCACCAATACAAAAACAGTAAATTCACCCGACATCATTACAAACATATTCATATATGCTTATAACTACAAAGTGATTTACGAATCATTTTATTACTCCGAGTTTTATTTCCATTGGCACTCCACCAATACATAAACGGTAAATCCACTCCTCGTTGTTACAAACATACCCATATATATTTATAACAACTAAGTGATTTACGCTTCATTGCATTATTCCGAGTATTATTTCCATTGGTACTCCACCAATACATATACGGTAAATCCACTCCTCGTTGTTACAAACATACCCATATATGTTTATAACAACTAAGTGATTTACGCTTCATTTCGTCATCCATATCAGAAAACCCACACATTTTTTATTAGAGTGCATAAGTTAAAGACTTATCCTTACCTCGGTGAGTGTTGGGTTTGAGTTCTTGGCAACTCCTCAAGTTCCACCGACACCACCTCCAACTTTAGGATCTTTCCTCATCCCACCATACAACACAAGGTTAGTCATTTATACCAAATATCACATAAACAACTTATATTGCATTATTTAACCATACAAGATATTCATCATATTTTTCAACACTAGAAAGTAAACTCATCTTTTACATCTAGCATTTTAACCATTTTCCATTTTAACCACATTTTCTCTTTAGGGTTTTGGGGTTTTCATGACTAACCCCACACACCCTCTCATTTCTTGAAATACTAACTTTATACCAAGAGTTTACAAGATCAAATCACATAAAATGAACCATAACTCAAAAGGGTGAGTTTCCATGGTTTCTCTCACTTTGAGAAGAGATCCATAATACCAAAAATGGGTTCTCAAGAGAAGAAAAGAGTTAGAATAGAGAGTTTTACCTCTTCTCAAGCTCTTGAACGAGAATCAAAGCTCCTAGACCTTGTGAATGCTCTCTTCTCTCACCTCTCTTCAATTCTTAACCTAAAAATGTATTTGGGGTTTCTCTCATTTATTGCTCTCGTCGGGTTCTCGCTTAAGCGAGCTTATTCTCGCTCAAGCGAGAAAATCCCGCCCATTTTAAAAACTCAGATCTGACTCTCCTGCTCAAGCGAGGGATTCTCACTCAAGCGAGAATCTCACAGTCTCAACAGTCCCAAAATGCCATTTCTCGTCCAGGCGAGACAACTCTCGCTCAGGTGAGAATCTTCCAGTATAGCCCAGGATTTCACCCTCCCAGGTGAACCTCTCTCGCCCAAGCCAGAATCTCTCGCTCAAGCGAGGATCCCAGGACTGATACTATAATTTTTAAGACTTAAAATTTAGGGTGTTACACCTTTGGGCCGATTAATACTCGCATGAATATATATACGCACTTGCATTTGACATTTATTATGAAAAATTTACACAAAAGATGTCACTTTGGTGACGTCTTATTTCTATAGGTTCACTTAAAAAAAAAGATCAAACAATCTTATAATCCAAAAAAAAAACAGTCATGTAATATATATAAAACAAGACATGTTCACATAATAGACCCATCACAAGATACCTAGCACAACATCAATTTCTAGTCTTTGGACAGAGAAAATCAATTTGCAAATGGTACTTTCAGTGTAATGATCAAATATTAACAATTAGTTTTGTCAAACAATAGCTTTTCTTTGGACCGACTATTATTCACATGAAAAATCTTTATAATTGTTACACATTTATCATCACAAGTATGTTATTATTTGGCCAAATTGTGTCTTCCTTTGGGCCGGACACAATTCGCATAAATAATCTCATACTCATATGTATAATTTTAATCAAATTCTACAACAGAGGTTATGTAAGGACCAAAATTCTACCCTTTAAAATTCTTCTCATTTTAATATAGATATTTCCTATCGTCTCTATTTCTCTTCAATTAAACAACATTCAATACTCTAAAGTCAGTTATCACAATAAACTAGAACCCTTCTTTCCATGGAGCAGAAAAACATAATTCATATATTCCCTTCTTGGTAAATACCGCATATGACTCGCTATGAGATTCCAAAATACCCATAGCTATTAATATCCAGATTTACAAAAATGTAGTACTAATCAAGTTAGGATTTACAATTATCCAATTAACAGTTTACATCAATCAAACAAAAAGAATAAGACTTCGAGTTATAAGCTCCTCATGCCTCGAACCGGGTATCCTCAATTTCCTAGTTTACCTGCAATGGGATTATCATAACAGATATACACAACAACAACAAAGGAGTAAGTTATCAATTCAATAAATATCAGTAAACGATAATCCAAATTTTAAGTTTTATAATACAAGAAGTCATAAACTGATAAAATCTACATCTCCTGTTTATCCCTCTCATTCATCTCTGCCATACCTTGTCACCCCCTTCATCAATACCATTTCCAATCATTATTTTCCAATTGCACGTTTACCTTTTCATCACCACTTGGGTCAGGTCATATACAATACCACATAGGGCAAGTCATACACAATACCATATAGGGCAAGTCATACACAATACCACATAGGGCAAGTCATACACTATACCACATAGGGCAAGTCATACACAATACCACATAGGGCAAGTCATACACAATACCACATAGGGCAAGTCATACACCGATCATATACATAATCAGAAGATTCACACCTTTTCTATTATCATATACCATTAATAACTTCTCCTTACCTTGGTGAGTGTTGGGTTGGGTTCTTGGTAACTGCACTAGTTCTACCGACACCGCCGCCAACTCTAGGATCTTTCCTCATTCCCACCATACAACACAATGTTAGTCATTTATCCCAAATATTTCTTAAACAACTTAGATTGCATTATTTAACCATACAAAATATTCCTCATATTTTCAATGTTGCTAAACTACTTTCATCATAAATTTACAACATTTAAAACATACATATTCACCTCATATTTCATTATTAGAAAGTAAACTCATCTTCTACCTCTAGCATTTTACCCATTTTTATTTCTAGGGTTTTGGGGTTTTCATGTATGAACCCACAAACCCTCTCCTTTCTTGGAATACTAACTCTATATCAAGAGTTTACAAGATAAAATCATCTAAAACGAACCATAACTCAAAATGGTGAGTTTCCATGGTTTCTCTAATGTTAAGAAGAGATCCAACATACCTCAAAACAAGTTTCAAAGGGAAAAAGAGAGTTAGAATCAAGAGATCTACCTCTTCTCAAGCTTCTAATGACTCAAAAGCCTCCTTGCTCTTGAAAATACTCTCTCCTCTCACTTCTCTTTAGGTTAACCCTAATAAATGTGTTTGGGCCCCCCTATTTAATGTAACAGCGTCGGGTTCTCGCTTAAGCGAGGGATTCTCGCTCAGGCGAGAAAATCCCGCCTATTTTAAAAACTCATATCTGACCCTCTCGCTCAAGCGAGGGATTCTCGCTCAAGAGAGAATCTCACAGTCCCAACAGGCTTCCTCTCGCTCAAGCGAGGGATTCTCGCTCAGGCGAGAATCTCACAGTGTCAACAGCCCCAATTTTCCATTTCTCGCCCAGGCGAGGCAACTCTCGCTCAGGCAAGAATCTTCCAGTATAGCCCAGGATTTCACCCTCCCAGGTGATCCTTTCTCGCTCAAGCGAGAATCTCTCGCTCAAGCGAGGATCCGAGGACTGATACTATAATTTTAAAGACTTAAAATTTGGGGTGTTACAGGTTACTTTGGCAACATATTGCATCAATTGATTCCAAATAATTACCAGACAAAACAAAACACTATGAGTCTATTATAAAAAAAATATAATCTTGAAATTAAAACTTTCAGATTTGATATCTTTTATGATTAACAAATCTGAATCCATAATATAATTCCAAATCAAATATATATATTACATATATATCAATTCCTAAAAATAGATGCAGTCATAATCAAATACAAAGTATTATTGAAATTTCAAAATTAAAAATGCTCATGCATATTTTAAGACATATACTATATAACTTGAGTATATATTTGATGAAATTATGATTATACAAAATATAATCACATATTAAGAGTGCAAAAGACACCAACGTGAATCAAATAAACTTTGGCACCCCACTGTCACACACTTCTTTAATAAAAAACAAACAAAAATTGTGCATTTGCACATATGTCATTTGCATTTCGCAAATATGAAAAAAATGAGTGATAGACACAAATAATAAACATATGTATTCATGTTACTGCATATGCTTTCACACAAAAAGAGTGAGCAAATCTGAACATGAAAATTCTATTCATAAATGATAAAACCATAATAGACATATGCATTCAGATTACAACATTTAAAAGAAAACTACCAAAATATTATGATATATATACTTATATATATATATCAACAAAATGCATAACATATTATTCCTATGCATCAAGAAAATCTTATAACAATCAAGATTGCAGAAGTATAAAATAAAAGTAGTATTTCTTATATTGATTGAAAAAAAAAAACTCAAGTTCTCAATCTTTATGACATGATAGCGGAATCATGAAATCCCCAAATTAAAATTATGGTTAATACAAAATTGGGGAAAATTAAAATTAGGGTTCATAAAAATTGAGGAATTAATACCTTTAATGGAAAATCATAAAATTCAGAACCTAGTGCTCTGATACCACTTGTTAGAATTCTTTATTAATTGGTGAAACTACCAATACTAGGATCTTGAATGTCATGATTCTCTCACAGAATATAAAACAGAGATTTCAATCAATGTCATACCTGAATCCATGTTCGCAGATTTGTTCCTTAACGCATTCGTAGAGAGGTTTTGGTATGATGGTCTTCCTTAATCAAATCATTGTTTCCTCTTGGGACCTTCGTTTTCTCTCTGATGAGGAGAGATGAAAACTATGTTTGATTTGGTGTATTGGGGACCATAACCTTTCTGATGTGTTAACTTAATAGGGTTCCCATTATTCCCCATGGGTTAACTACTCTGAGTATCCACTTATGAACCCCATATCCATTTTCATTTTATTTTAGAAGTCACAATGGTTGTCAGTAATAAGATCACTTATTTTATAACCCATAAAATAAATAACCGATATAATTGTATAAATATATGATGCTCACCTTAATTAGAAATTATGAATTTCTAACAGACATGTGTAATGGGCAATCCAACCTTTCCATCACAAAGGCTCATGGGCACACTTGGCATGATAGGCAAGAGAAAACTAATAGACATAATTTTCATGCCCAATAATAGAGGGCAAATGACTAGACGTAAATGAAATCATATTTAGAATTTTAGAATTTTAATACGTGTATTATTTGTAAAAGGGAGAGATCTACTTACTCCAAAATTAAGTGGAAAAGACTTACTTCTCATCTTAGCTATCCAATCTTGGAAAATCTAATGATTTAGATGTAATCACCAATTCAAACAATTGGATTTCAAAAAAATGAATGATCATGATAATAAGTAAGTTTTTTCCACTTACTCTTGGAGTAAGTGGATCCACCCCCTTTGTAAAATAGTGGAAGATCCTTCTGGAGAATGGATTGGACATTATTCTTCATTGTGTCACTTTATATCTCTTATTTCTTTATTGCTTTCGACTATACTAACTATGGAGAATTAAACTTGTTGTGAGTTAAATTTTCCAAAAGAATTTAAATTTTTGTGTTTATTATATGATTGCTTTCAAAAATATTTTAATATGGAATTATCTTGTTAAAAGTTAAGAAACACAATTTAACTTCTTTATCTTTGCATATGATAAATTCGATTAATTCATAGAATACCATGATATTGTTGCTTTCCCTTTTAATCATAAAAATTCATATGAATAAGTGTATATCATAACGATTATTGCATTTTGTTTTAAATCATTATGATTATAGAATTTGTATATGCTTTATATTTTTTCGAATGTTTTTATTTATATGGTGATATGATTAATTTTTAGTCGAGATGAATTTAGTCATTACAATATTCTTTTTGTATGCTTATTTAAATTTCACGAACTAGAGGAAAATACCTTTAAGATTTCTTTATGATTCTACAAAGTATAAATCATATGTTAAAATTTTATTATTTGGTGGCCATAAGTATGCCACCACTTATTTATGTTTGTGATGCATGTTTATATGTTAAATCAATAACTTAATAGTACTCTTAATATATATGTTCATTTGTTGGTTTTCTAATGAATCAAAATATTGGTTTCATGAATTAAAATATTGGAGAATATTTAATTAAATTCCTAATTAAACTTACCCACATTTTTCTATTGATAGATAACTATGACAACAAACTCAATAAGTAACTTGTTGGTGTGATCTATCTTTGAAAAGGAAAATTTGTAAGGAACAAACTTCTTTGACTTGTATAGAAACTTAAGGATTTTCCTTAAGCAAGAGAATAGACAATATGTTCTAGATGAGTCACTTCTTGAACCCCTTGTTAAAGATAACCTAAGAGGTGGAAAAAAATGCTTATAAGAAGTGTGATATGATATTGTAGATGTTAGTTGTCTCATGTTAATTGGTTTCCATGAACTATGAGCTTCAAAAGAAACTTTAGAACATGGAGGCATACAATATGGTTGTGATTTAAAGAAGCTTACTAAAGGCAAGTTAGGTATGAGAAATTTGAGGTCTATAAGGAACTTTATCAACATACCCTAGTAGAGGAAAGTCTTGTGGGGCCTTATGTACTCAAGATGTTTACTTTGTTGTCATCAATCAAACATCTATTGTCCCATTTGGTGTCTCCAATGGTGTTCCGAGCCAACGAAAAAGTGATATTTAATTGGAATAAAAAAGTTTTAAAAATATAAAGTAATATTTTATATTATTTGATGCAATTTTATTGGATGACGACATATATACATGATCCATTTGGGACAGAGGATCCATGTTCAGCTAATCATATCCTGCTGCTAGATAGTTTTAGTGAATTTATGATGAAGTATAAAATGAATGAAAATGAGAAAACACTGCTTGAATTTCTCAACAATTGAGAACTGTTGAGCAAAACAAAGGAAATGATAAGGTCTTATTAATGAATGAGACTCTTATCCATTAATGAAGAGATAAGTTGTTAATTTTACTCTTAGTTTCAAGGATAAAAATGTTATATCATTATGTTGTAAGATGTACAAGTATCATATCATATTGTTTCTTTTTTTTACTTTTGATGTACTTTCCTCTCCATTAATCCTCATCCTTATCAATGGTGTAGCTCGTGGGACCATAGTTTGTGTTTTGAAGTGAAAATTATTTAAGTGGAACCAACTTATTAATCTTATATATTTTTTTTGATGAAATAATAAAGTATTAAATTTGGAAAGCTTAAATAAAGAAGTATTTGTTACATATGTTGTTAACCTCTCTCTATCTATCTATATATATATATATATATATATATATATATATATATATTTCACAGGTTAAATATATACAGAGGGTTTGTTAATATAGGGAATCATATTTTTTTTAATTAGGAGCATGTTAGCATTGTGTACCATAAAAAATGGTCAAAAATATCTTTTTTACTTTATAGAGACTAGCTCGGACCTGTCAACCCGCTTTCCTATCGTATGTAACGTGTAGTCTAAATGAAATAAATGTCTAACATAGTAAATTTTATTATATATTGTAAATTGCATATATATTCAATTGGAGCAATTGTTCAATATTAATGAATGGATGCATACACACCTATGTTCATTAGAAATATAGTCTTGGGGTTTATCTCATATGATTGGTGTAAGTGTTAATTTTTTGAAATTCAAAATTCAAACATAATTGTGTGGATCACAATTATTTTTGTAGGTGAAGTTTTTTTAACATAGATTTAAGGTCGTCATGAAATGTTTGTCAATTGCGTTTTTAATTTTATAATAATGATTGCACTATTTAGTAGGTATGATAAACCGATAAGTGAATTTTATTTGATAAGATGAAATTGAGAAATAATTACTTGATTTAGAGTGTTGTCATTGAATATTAAAGCCGCAATGTCTCATTAAAGTGAACACTAAAATTGTTCTAATTTTATGGGGAAAATATAAGAGGTAATTTGTTTTATAGGATGACAATTTTGTTAAAGTGAATATGAAATGACAACATGAATGGTAATTGAATTAGAAAAAAGAAGTATAATAAGATAAAGAAGAAAAAAAATAATATGATGTGAAAGTAACGATGATACTTTTCTTGATATTACAACTTATGAATAAACAACTATGTGATTGAAAAACAAATAGTGAATATCGGGAATGGGTACAAAATAGGAAAGGCGAAACCTATGTCTCCCAATAGACGTGTGACTATTGAGAACCGTTGGGTTGTTTCTTACAATCCTTGGTTGTTATTGAAGTATGAATGTCACATAAATGTAGAGATATGTAGTAGCATTAAGAGTATAAAGTCAAGAGAATAAAATATCTTTAAAAACAATGTTCTTTGTAAAATCACCCTCCTCCCCTGGAATTGTTCCTTCTTTAATAAGAATTTTGGTGGTAGCTTTTGAAATCCCTCTTGATAGAGTAACATATAGTTGTCCATGTCCAAAGACATGATTAGGAAGATAAATACCTACATTTGGAATGATATGTCCTTGTGCCTTATTTATTGTGAGTGAAAAACTTAATCGCACAGAAAATTGCATTCTGATAAGAACAAAGGGAGTCCCACATTGTCTGACGTTTTAAGTTTAATCCTAGGCAAAAAAAGCTCTATGTCCGGCATGTTGGCCACTTAGGACTTCCACATCGAACATATTCATGTATGTTCCACGACATAGTAACCTCGTCCCATTGCATAAGCCAACTTTCGGGTCTATGTTTCGCAACAACATCAACGGTGCACCATTTTTTACTTTTTCAACATGTGGTGGTAAACCACTAGGAGTAATGGAGTTTAAGTACTCTTGCTAGTATAAGTTGTTTGTGTCTCCCTCAACCTCATCAAAAGATAACAAATTATGATCTTCTCCCGGAAAATGATTGATAATTATATCATTTAGTTTCTGAACATTCTCGTGTGTGGGTGTTAGTGTAACACCCTAATTTTATTTTCTTAAGATGTAGTGAAAATTCTGGGAATCTGGGGTATACTGGGTGTTTCTCGCTTGAGCGAGAGGGCCTCGCCCAAGCGACAGACCTAGTATCTGCTCCCAGGATTTCCTAGGATTCTCGCCTGGGCGAGATTTGGCTCGCCTGAGCGAGGGAGAGGGTGTTGACACTAGAGGATCCTCGCTTGAGCGAGAATCCCTCGCTTGAGCGAGAGCGTCAGATCTTAATTTTTAAAATGGCGGGATTTTCTCGCTTGAGCGAGAGATGACTCGCTTGAGTGAGAACCCGACGATTTCACTTTAAAATTGAAACCCTCAAACACTTTTAGGGTTAGAACTTGAGAGAGAAGAGAGAAGGGGGTGATTTTGAGAGCAAGGACTCGTGGGAATCATCTAGAAGCTTGAGAAGAGGTAAATCTCTTGATTCTAACTCTCCTTCTCCCTTTCAAACTCGTTTTGGGTGTATGAGATCTCTTCTAAAAAATGTGAGAAACCATGAAAACTCTTCCTTTTGAGTTGTGGTTCGTCTTATTTCATTTCTCTCTTGTATACTCTTGGTTTAGAGTTGGTATTTGATGAATGGAAGGGTTGTGTGGGTTGATTCATGAAAACCCCAAAACCCCCAAAATGAAAATGTGGTTAAAGAGGAAAATGAGTGAAATGGTAGATGTAGAAGATGAGTATGTGTTCTAATGTAAAATAGAAGATGAATATGTATGTTTTAATGTTGAACACTTCTAATGAAAGTGTTTTGGAAACATTGAAATTACGTGAATCTTTTATGTGGTTAAAGATGAACTATGAGTTATTTATATGTTGTTGAGAATAAAATTACTGACTTTTATTGTTGTTTGGTGAGGGAGAGGAAAGATCCTAAGGTTGGAGGTGGTGTTGGAGGAACTAGTAAAGTTACCAAGGACCAAACCCAATACTCACCAAGGTAAGGATTAGTCCTTAATTAACATATCGTATTGTGAGAATGCGTGGAATTGTTGTTTATGAATTGATGGTGAATCAATGAAAAGAAAACACATTTTTAGCCGACCATGATTGGTTAGCGACTTTGGCTCAAGTTATGTAGCGATACTTTGGCTCAAGTTATGTAGCGATACTTTGGCTCAAGTTTTATGTAGCGATACTTTGGCTCAAGTTATGTAGCGATACTTTGGCTCAAGTTATGTAGCGATATTTTGGCTCAAGTTATGTAGCGATACTTTGGCTAAAGTTATGTAGCGATACTTTGGTTCTAGTTATGTAGCGATATTTTGGCTCTAGTTATGTAGCGAAAATGAATTTAAAAATGCTTTACTAACTCCTTTAAAAATGTGGATTATCTTATAATGATATTTATTGAATTAATGACTTACTCCTTTGTATGTTTTGTGTATTGTTATTGATAATCCCATTGCAGGTAAACAAGTAACTTGAGGATGCTTGGTTTGGAGCTTTAGGAGCTTTAAAATCCGGATTCTTTTGCTTACGCCTTTTTTGTACTATAACTGACTATTTATGGATTTGAATGTTTGTAACCATGAGTATTGCGGTTTTGAGAACCATAACTATTGATACTTTGCACTCATGGGGAGTTATTCACATGAATTATGTTTTTCTGCATTATGATTATGTGTAGTAATATTTCATGTTAAAGAAATTGAGAAATAATTAATGGGCGACCAAAGTTAAGCCACCGGGTCCTTAAAATTTATATAATATACGAAAGAATACATGTGGGAATGAATTAAAATAAGGAAAAAAATTCAAGTATAGAATTTGGGTCCTTACAGTTAGTATAGCTCTTTCTGACATATAAGAACCATCTCATCCATGATTTCTCAAATTGGGAAATATTTATTGTATAAGTTGTTGTATCGAATTATCACCTTCCCACCTTATTGTCATTTGTAAGGTCCCAAATTCTACCCTTGAAATTTTTTCTCATTTTAATTCACACAACATGTATTTTCCCTATATCTTATGATTAGTAACCCAAGGTACGTTACATTAATTACCTTGATTATTTTCTGATCATTTTATTATGCAATATTCATATAACGTCCATAAGACAAAAAAACATAATTCATACAACATGTTGCAGAAAAACATGTTGGTTAAAATTCTGCATTCTGATTCAGAGTCTGCAAGTTCTCGTTCACATGTTGCAGTGCAGCCACAATCTGAGCCAAAAGATCATTCGAAATATTCTAACTCGCTCCTCTTCCTCTTCCAGCCATGTGTACCTACACTCATTCACTTGTCAGCACATCAAAATTTTAACCAGACAAGTATCACATAATCACACGACAGATTGTACAAACCAAATAATTCGATCAAATAAAGGTCACAAAGAAGCACGTAAGGCCATACCCTAGGCCGCAGAATTAACATTGCTTTGATACCATATTGTAAGGTCCCAAATTCTACCCTTGAAATTTTTTCTCATTTTAACTCATACAACATGTATTTTCCCTATATCTTATGATTAGTAACCCAAGGTACGTTACATTAGTTACCTTGATTATTTACCGATCATTTTATTATGCAGTATTCATACACACATCCATAAGACAGAAAAACATAATTCATATTAATGTCCCCCATTTACTTAGGACATGCAAATAGTTATGGGTTCCCAAAATCATAATACCCACGGTTACAACATCCAAAATTATAATGGCCGTGATTACAAGTATTCAAATCCACATATAGTCAGTTATGATACAAAAAGTGTAAATAGAAGAATCCAGATTTAAAAGCTCCCAAAGCTCCAAATCAAGCATCCCTAATTCATCCATTTACCCGTAATGAGATTATCAAATGACAACACACAGAAACATACAAAGGAGTAAGTCATTTAATTCAATAAATACCATCTAGATATAATCCACATTATAAACAGAGTTAGATAAACAATTGAATCTTTCCAACATATAATCAATACATGTCACTTATATTTCTTACTACCTCATCTGATCAATTCTTACTTTCACATTCTTCAATGTTAAACTTTATTACCCTTATCTTCATTCCTGTTTTACATTGCCAATTCCCACTTGTACATACTTTCACAATACCACATAGGGCAAGACATTCAATTCACTAGAACTTGGGCAAGACATTCAATTCAATACCACTTGGGCAAGACATTCAATTTCAATACCACTTGGGCAAGACATTCAATTTCAATACCACTTGGGCAAGACATTCAATTCAATACCACTTGGGCAAGACATTCAATTCAATACCACTTGGGGAAGGCACTCAATTCAATACCACTTGGGCAAGACATTCAATTCAATACCACTTGGGCAAGACATTCAATTCAATACCACTTGGGAAAGACATTCAATTCAATACCACTTGGGAAAGACATTCAATTCAATACCACTTGGGCAAGACATTCAATTTATTAGGTACTTCCCACATCTTATTCATTTCGAGTCATCACATATAACCGTATATCTCATATTTCATATCTCGGAATAAAATGCTTATCCTTACCTTGGTGAGTGTTGGGTTTGGTCCTTGGTAACTTTGCAAGTTCCTTTGACACCGCCTCCAACCTTAGAATCTTTCCTCATCCCCACCAAACAACAACAAAAGTTAGTACTTTATTCTCAACAACATATAAACAACTCATACCTCATCTTTAACCATACAAAGATTCATACATTTTCAATGTTTTCAAAACCACTTTCATTAGGAATTTCCAAACATCAAAAACATACATATTCATCTTCTATTTTACATTAGAACACATACTCATCATCTACATCTATTATTTCACCGATTTCCCTCTTTAACCACACTTTCATTTTGGGGGTTTTGGGGTTTTCATGAATCAACCCACAAACTCTTTCCATTCTTCGAATACCAACTCTAAACCAAGAGTTTACAAGAGAGAAACTAAATAAAACGAACTGCAACTCAAAAGGAAGAGTTTCCAAGGTTTCTCACATTTTGAGAAGAGATCCCATACACCCAAAACAAGTTTGAAAGGGAGGAAGAGAGTTAGAATCAAGAGATTTACCTATTCTCTTCTAGATGATTCCCACGAATCCTTGCTCTCAAAATCACCTCCTTCTCTCTTCTCTCTCAAGTTCTAACCCTAAAAGTGTTTGAGGGTTTCTATTTTACAGTTCCACCGTCGGGTTCTCGCTTAAGCGAGCCTTTTCTCGCTCAAGCGAGAAAATCTCGCCCATTTTAAAAACTCAGATCTGGCGCTCTTGCTCAAGCGAGGATCTTCCATTCTCCACACCCCTCTCTCTCACCCAGGCGAGCCAAATCTCGCTCATGCGAGAATCCATCAGTAACTCTCTGTTTTCCACTCCCCGCCATCTCTCGCCCAGGCGAGACCCTCTCGCTCAAGCGAGAATCTAGCAGTGTGCCATATTCTTCAGGACTGTTACCACATTTTAAGAAATGTAAATTCAGGGTGTT
Organism: Lupinus albus; assembly: GCA_009771035.1. Classification (NCBI taxonomy): domain Eukaryota; kingdom Viridiplantae; phylum Streptophyta; class Magnoliopsida; order Fabales; family Fabaceae; genus Lupinus; species Lupinus albus. The sequence goes on along the minus strand of CM020019.1, from coordinate 10,951,780 downwards.
ACAATCCTCTCCCTCTAATAAGAATTTTCGTCCCCGAAAATTAAACATACATCGATTCAAACAAATGAAGGTAATCCTCCCTCATATATCGCTCCACTTCCTAAGTTGCGTCTCCTTCATCCACTTGACTCCATAACACCTTCACCAAGGAGATCTCTTTTCCTCTCAACTTCTTGATACTGGTATCCATGATCCTCACGGGAAAGGTCGCAAATGTTAAATTATCCTTTAGTTCAATTTGATCGGACTCAACCACATCAGATGGATCCCCCACATATTTCCGCAATTGAGACACATGAAAAACATTGTGGAGATTCGACAACAATGGAAGTAAAGCAATCCAATATGCTACCGGTCCAACCCTCTTCAATATCTAATATGGTCCAATAAATATCGGAGTAAGCTTACGGGATTTCAACACTCTAACAATCCCAGTAGTTGGAACTACTCTCATAAATACATGATCTCTTTCCTTAAACTCCATAGGTTTCCGTCTCTTATCGTAATAGCTTTTCTACCGACTCTGTGCTATTCTCATATTCTCTGGGATCTTCTTGATCTTTTCCGCCGTTTCTCAGACCAACTCGGGTCCCAATACTAAGTTCTCCCCAGTTTCAAACCAACTCACGGGAGTCCTACATTTTCTCCCATACAAGGCTTCGTAAGGGGCCATCCCGATGCTAGTATGGAAACTATGGTTGTAGGTGAACTCAATTAAAGGCAACATGCCATCCCAACTCCCATGCTGTTCCAAAACACAAGCCCTCAAAAGATCCTCCAATGATTGTATGGTCCTTTCTGATTGACCATCCGTTTGTGGATGATACGCTGAACTCAGTTTCAACTTAGTCCCCAAAGCGGACTGCAAACTAGTCCAAAAGTTTGAAGTGAAACAGGGATCCCTATCGGACACAATGCTCGACAGTATCCCAAGCACTCGTACTATCTCCTTGATATACAACTCAACTAATCGCTCTAAGGAATATTTCATGTTCATCGGCAAGAAATGAGCAGACTTTGTCAAACAGTCTACTATTACCCATATCGAGTCGTACCCTCTTTGAGACTTCGGAAAACCCGATACAAAATCCATGGAGATACTATCCCACTTCCAAACGGGAATCTCTTGTGATTGTAATTCTCCCGCTGGCCTCTGATGTTCAATCTTGGCTTTCTGACAGATAAGACAACTCGAGACGTCCAAAGCCACATCCTTTTTCAACCTAGACCACCAAAACAGCTTTTTCAGATCTTAGTACATTTTTGTGGTTCCCGGGTGGAAAATCATTTTACTTTTGTGTGATTCCTCCATAATACTCTTTCGCGATTCCATATTATGAGGCACACACACCCTTCCCTTGTATCGCAACATTCCACTAGAATTCGACTCAAAGACGGTTTCCTTTCCCTTAGCCATCAAATCTCGTTCGACCTTCAATTCCCGATCCTGAACTTGCATTATTCTAATCTGGTCAAACAACTCGTTGGTGACCTTAAGCATTCCCAAAATCATGCTATGGGGCCGTACTTGAACTGCTAAGTTCATATCCCTGAACTCCTCAATTAGTTTCTCTTCATGAACCATCAAAGCCGACATATGTAAGGACTTCCGACTCAAAGCATCGGCTACCACATTGGCTTTTCCCGGATGATATTGCAATCCAGAATCATAGTCTTTAAGGAACTCCATCCACCTTCTCTGTCTCATGTTCAGTTCCTTTTGATCAAACAAATACTTCAAACTCTTGTGCTCGCTGTGTAAGGACCCAAATTCTACCCTTGAAATTTTTTCCTTATTTTAATCAAGTTTCATACATTTTTCATATAAATTACCTTTGCCAATTACATAACCTTATGTTAATGTAGCAATCTCCTCTTCACACTCACACCATAATCTAATAACGACATACGCATTGGTTAAACAGAAAAACATAATTCATATTAATGCAGCTCAGTAACTATTGCATACAAATAGCTATGGGTTTCCAAAACACCCATAGCTTCAAATATCCAGTGTTACCATCATATACAAAAATCATACTCATAGTTACAAATATTCAGTTTCAAAATACAATCAATAGATTACAAAAAGAATAGGCAGGAAGACTTCAAAAAGAAAGCAAAAGCCTCTAAGCTCCTAACCAAACCATCTTTACATCTTCCGCCTACCTGCAATGGGATTAACATTGACCATACACAGAAAACACAAAGGAATAAGTCGTTAACTCAATAAAAGTCAATATCCGTTAATCCACATTTTAATAAAGTTAGGTAAACAATTTAAAATCAAATATACTTAAAACCATTTTCATCGTTTATACTTTTGAAAACCATGCTACATAACTTGAGCCAAAGTTTGCTACATCGCTTGAGCCAAAGCCGCTACACCACTTAGGGTTAGGTAAAACAGATTTCCCTTTTCCTTTGAAAACGTGCTACAAAACTTGAGCCAAAGTTTGCTACATCGCTTGAGCCAAAGCTTGCTACCTCGCTTGAGCCAAAGCTTGCTACATCGCTTGAGCCAAAGCTTGCTACATCGCTTGAGTCAAAGCTTGCTACATCGCTTGAGCCAAAGCTTGCTACATCGCTTGAGCCAAAGCTTGCTACATCGCTTGAGCCAAAGCTTGCTACATCGCTTGAGCCAAAGTCGCTAACCAATCATGGTCGGCTAAAAACGAGTTTTTTTTCATTGACACTTCATCAATTCATAAACAGTAAATCCACGCCATCATTATTACAACATACCCATATATGTTTAAAATAAATAATTGGTTCACAACTCACTTCATTATCATCAACCAGAAAATCCACGCATTTTCTAATACAATGCATAAGTTAAAGACTTATCCTTACCTCGATGAGTGTTGGGTTTGGTTCTTGGCAACTTCGCAAGTTCCACCGACACCGCCTCCAACTTTAGGATCTTTCCTCATTCCCACCATATAACACAATGTTAGTCATCCATTCCAAATATCACATAAACAATTTATATTGCATTATTTAACCATACAAGACATTCATCATATTTTCAATGTTTCTAAACTACTTTCATCATGAGTCTACAACCATTTAAAACATACATATTCATCTCATATTTCAACATTAGAATATCAACTCATCTTCTACCTCTAGCATTTTACCCATTTTCCACTTTAACCACATTTTCACTTTAGGTTTTTGGGGTTTTCATGAATCAACCCACAAACTCTTTCCATTCTCGAAATACTAACTCTAAACCAATAGTTTATGATAGAAAAACAACATAAAACGGACCATAACTCAAAAGGGTGAGTTTCCATGGTTACTCATATTTTTGAGAAGAGATCCAACATACCAAAATGAGTTCCAAAGGGGAGAAGAAAGTTGGAATCAAGAGTTTTTCCTCTTCTCAAGCTCTTGGATGAGAATCAAAGCTCCTTGACCTTGGAAATGCTCTCTTCTCTTACCTTTCTTCAAATCTAAACCTGAAAATGTGTTTGGGGTTTTCCTCATTTAATGCACTTGTCGGCCTCTCGCATAAGCGAGCTCATTCTCGCTCAAGCGAGAAAATCCCGCCTATTTTAAAAACTCAGATCTGACCCTCTCGCCCAAGCGGGGGAACTCTCGCCCAGGCAAGGCATCTCTCGCTCAAGCGAGGATCCTCTCGCTCAAGCGAGGATCTTACATCCTCGATAGGTCTAAAACATCATTTTTCTCGCCCAGGCGAGCCAACTCTCGCTCAGGCGAAACTACTCACGCTCAAGCGAGCCAACTCTCGCTCAGGCAAGAATCCTTCAGTATACCAATGATTTCACTCTCCCAGGTGAGCCTTTCTCGCCCAGGCGAGAATCCCTCGCTCAAGCGAGAATCCCAGGATTGATACTATAATTTTAAAGACTGAAATTTAGGGTGTTACACGCTGTATGTAACACCCTAAATTTGAGTCTTTAAAATTATAGTATTAGTCATGGGATTCTCGCTTGAGCGAGGGAGTCTCACCTGGGCGAGAAAGGCTCACCTGGGAGGGTGAAATCCTCGAGTATACTGGAGGATTCTCGCCTGAGCGAGAATTTTCTCGCTTGGGCGAGAAATGACATTTTGGGACTGTTGAGACTGTGACATTCTCGCTTGAGCGAGAATCCCTCGCTTGAGCGAGAGGGTCAGATATGAGTTTTTAAAAATTGGCGGTATTTTCTCGTTTGAGCGAGAAAGGGCTCGCTTAAGCGAGAACCCGACGAGACAACATTTAATGAGAAACCCCAAACACATTTTAGGCTTAAGAAAAGAAGAGAGGTGAGAGAAGAGAGCTTTTCCAAGGGCAAGAAGCTTCAATACTCATCCAAGAGCTTGAGAAGAGGTAAAAACTCTTGATTCTAACTCTCTTCTTCTCTTTGGAACTCTTTTTGGGTATGTTGGATCTCTTCTCAAAATGTGAGAAACCATGGAAACTCATCCTTTTGAGTTATGGTTCGTTTTATGTGGTTTTTCTCTTGTAAACTCTTAGTTTAGAGTTAGTATTTCGAAAATGGAAAGATTTTGTGGGTTGGTTCATGAAAACCCCAAAACCCTAAAGTGAAAATGGAGTTAAGATGGAAAACGGGTAAAATGTTAGAGGTAGAATATGAGTTTACTTTCTAACGTTGAAATATGAGATGATTATGTATGTTTTGGATAGTTGTTAACTTATGATGAAAGTAGTTTAGCAACATTGAAAATATGATGAATATCTTGTATGGTTAAATAATGCAATATAAGTTGTTTATGTGATATTTGGAATAAATGACTAACGTTGTGTTATATGGTGGGATGAGGAAAGATCCTAAAGTTGGCGGCGGTGTCGGTGGAACTTGTGAAGTTACCAGGAACAAAACCCAAGACTCACCAAGGTAAGGATAAGTCTTTATATGTGCATTTGGAATAGAAAATGTGTGTATTTTCTGGTTATGCGATGATTGAGTTGTGAATTACGCATTTAGTATAAACATATATGGGTGTGTTTATACTAAAAGTAGGCGTAGATTTACGGAAAATGGAAAATGTGTATATTTTTGTAGCCGACCATGAATGGTTAGCAACTCTGGCTTGAGTATATAAGGGAAACTCTGGATTGAGTATATAAGCGAAACTCTGGCTTGAGTATATAAGCAAAACTCTAGCTTGAGTATATAAGCGAAACTCTGGCTTGAGTATATAAGCAAAACTCTGGCTTGAGTATATAAGCGAAACTCTGGCTTGAGTATATAAGCGAAACTCTGGCTTGAGTATAGAAGCAAAACTCTGGCTTGAGTATATAAGTGAAACTCTGGATTGAGTATATAAGCAAAACTCTGGCTTGAGTATATAAGCAAAACTCCGGCTCGAGTATATGTAGCACGTTTTCTTTTTAAGAGAAATGAGAATATGCTTTTAGCTAACCCTAAGGGGTGTAGCGACTTTGGCTCAAGTTAAGTAGCAAAGCAAAATGAATTTCAAAAATGTTTTACTAACCCTTTTCTAATGTGGATTATCTTATAATGATGCTTATTGAATTATCTTACTCCGTTGTGTGTTTGTGCACTTGTCATTGATAATCCCATTGCAGATAAACAGGTGACATGAGGGGGACTCATTTTTGGGGAGCTTAGGGAGCTTTATATTTTGGATTTATTTAGTTGCACTATTTTTGTACATGAGTGCATATTTGATAGTTCAAAGTATTGTGTAACTACAGATATATGTTAACTAACATGAAGTTGTAACTCTGGATATGTGTAGCTATGAGTATTTTGGAAACCCATAGCTAGTTGTATGCGGTAGTTACTATTCTACATTAATACGAATTAATGTTTTTCTATCAAATGATTATGTATGTTATTATGGATTCATGGACTGAGTGTGAGGAGGGAAGTGAGATTTTGAAGTAAGGTTATTAAATTGGTAATGTGATTCATGAGCTAAATGCATGAAATTGGATTAAAATAGGAAAAAATTTCAAGGGTAGAATTTTGGGTCTTTACACTGTACACCTCAAATATTATTCCATAAAGATGGTGTCTCCAGATTTTTAATGCAAAGACCAATGCGGCTAGTTCCAAATCATGCATAGGGTAGGTTTTCTCATGCGTTTTTAACTGCCGGGAAGCATAGGCGATAACCTTCCCATCCTGCATCAACACACAACCCAAACCTTGCTTGGAAGCATCACAATATACAATGAAATATCGGTCAGTACAAGGAAGAACCAACACTGGTGCTGTAGTCAACCTCCGCTTCAACTATTGAAAACTTTCTTCACAACGGATTGTCCACACTTACGGTTCCCCTTTCCTAGTAAGTTTGGTTAAGGGTAATGCCAACTTGGAAAACCTCTCTATGAACTTCCTGTAATAACCAGCCAAACCTAGAAAACTCCTGATCTCAGTAACTGACTTGAGCACCACGCATCCCATCACTGACTCGATCTTAGAAGGGTCTACTGCCACCCTTTCACGGGATATCACGTCCATGGAAGTTCACTGATTCTAACCAGAAATCACATTTAGACAATTTCGCATACAATTGATTACTCCTTAGAAGATCCAGAACCACTCTCAGATGCTTCGCATGTTCTTCTCGGCTTTGGAGTAAACCAGAATGTCATAAATAAATACCACTACAAATGAATCCAAATACGGATGAAAAATCCGATCCATGTAGTCGGTAAATATTGCTGGAGCATTTGTCACACCAAAAGGTATCACCAAATACTCAAAATGGCCATACCTCGTCCTGAAAGCAATTTTAGGGATATCCTCCGACTAAACTCGAAGTTGGTGATAACCCGACTGAAGGTCAATCTTTGAAAACACAACTGCTCCCCTCAACTGATCCATCAAGTCATCAATTCTAGGCAACATATATTTGTTCTTGATAGTGACCTTGTTCAACTACCTGTAATCGGTGCACAACCTCATACTCCCAAATTTCTTCTTAACCAACAAAATCGGTGCACCCCACGGTGAGACACTAGGAGGAATGAATTTCTTTGCCAACAAATCCTCAACCTGCCTTTTCAACTCAGCCAGTTCTAATGATGCCATCCTATAAGGAGCTATAGAGATGGGTCCCGTTCCAGGTACCAAGTCAATGGAGAATTCAACTTCTCTGACTGGGGGCAATTCTGGATTATTACCAGGAAATACCTCAGGGAACTCACGGACTAGCGGAATATTATCAATGCTAGGTTTCTTAATACCCTTCAGTGATGCCAACAACACAAACACTGATCCCCCTTCTTTAAGGGAAGTCCTGACTCCCTTAGCCGACATTGGTTCCATACAACTAGCCTGATCGGAAATCTCACACAGATCTCCAAACACCACAGTCTTATCAGCACAGTTAAGCATAACATGATTTGCTGACAACCAATCCATCCCTAGAATTAAATCTAACTGAGACAGCGGTAAGCAGATTAAATCTACGGTAAAAGTTCTACTATTTACTACTACCAGACACTGAGACACCAACGTCGATACCACCAACGGAACCCTAGTTGGGGTGGATATGACCAAGTCGAAAGGCAACGACTCTATGTGCAATTTCAGTCGGTTCACACATTCAATAGATACAAAGGAGTGTGTCGCTCCCAAATCAAACAACACTAAAAGAGGAATACCTGCCACCATACAATTACCTTTGATCAGACCATCCAAATCTGATGCCTCTGCACCACTCATGGTAAACACTCTGCCTGTAGTTCGAGGTCGTTCAGCCCTCACAACATTCACATTATGTCGGAACTTAGGACAACACCTCTTCACATGCCCTTGTCCTCCACAATGGAAGCATCAATTTCCCAGTCCGGGGCAAATATTGCCATAGTGTCCTCGACCACATTTGCTGCACAACCATGGTTGGAGATGACCTTCCAGTAGCAGTAGTGGTGGTTGGCATGTGAGAACCATGGTTGCGATGGTTGCTGGGCGGACCATAAGGTCGTCGATTGTCAGCCATCTTCTCCTTACCCCTTCCTTGCACAATGTTGCACTGAGACCCATAGTTTCGGGTAAGGTTGACTTTGCCAGCTACAGTTGTAAGGACCCAAATTCTACCCTTGAAATTTTTTCATTATTTAATCCAATTTCATGCATTTAACGATAAATTATAATTACCGAGTGAATGAACTTATTTAAAAGATCTCACTTCCTTCCTCACACGCAATCTATAAACCAAAAGTAACATACCAAATCAGATAGCAGAAAAACATAATTCGTATTTAATGTAACTTAGTAACGACCGCATACAATTAACCCATAGCTACATATATCCGGTGTTACTACTTTCCATGATTAATACCATGTACAACAATCATGTTCATAGTTACAAAATAGTTAGTTCAAGTACAACCAATGAGGTTACAAATGAATGGATAAGAGACATCAAAATAAAAGTCTCTAAGCTCCTAATCAAAAACACCCATACTCCTTCCACCTACCTGCAATGGGATTAACATTGACAATACACCAAGAAACACAAAGGAGTAAGTCGTTAACTCAACAAATATCAATGTAAGTTAATCCACATTTAATAAGGTTAAATAAACGGTTTAAAATCAAGTTTACTTAAAAGCCAATTTCAATGTTCATACTTTTGAAAACCATGCTACATAAATTGAGCCAAAGTTTGCTACATTGCTTGAGCCAAAGCTTGCTACATTACTTGAGCCAAAGTTTGCTACATTGCTTGAGCTAAAGCTTGCTACATTACTTGAGCCAAAGTCGCTAACCAATCATGGTCGGCTAAAAACGAGTTTTATTTCCATTGGCCCTCCACCAATACATTTTCCGAGTTTTATTTTCATTGGCACTCCACCAATACAAAAAAAAAACAGTAAATGCACCCGACATCATTACAAACATATACATATATGCTTATAACTACAAAGTGATTTACGATTTATTTCATTTCTCCGAGTTTTATTTCCATTGGCACTCCACCAATACATAAATGGTAAATCCACTCCTCGTTGTTACAAACATACCCATATATGCTTATAACAACTAAGTGATTTACGCTTCATTGCATTATTCCGAGTATTATTTCTATTGGCACTCCACCAATACATAAACGGTAAATCCACTTCTCGTTGTTACAAACATACCCATATATGCTTATAACAACTAAGTGATTTACTATACAGTTCATTATCCACATCAGAAAATCCACACATTTTCTATCACAGTGCATAAGTTAAAGACTTATCCTTACCTCGGTGAGTGTTGGGTTCGGGTTCTGGGCAACTCCTCAAGTTCCACCGACACTGCCTCCAACTTTAGGATCTTTCCTCATCCCACCATATAACGCAATGTTAGTCATTTATTCCAAATATCATATAAACAACTTATATTGCATTTTTAACCATACGAGATATCTATCATATTTTCGATATTAGAAAGTAAACTCATCTTCTAACTCTAGCATTTTACCCATTTTCCATTTTAACCACATTTTCTCTTTAGGGTTTTGGGTTTTCATGACTCAACCCACAAACCCTCTCCTTTCTTGAAATACTAACTCTATACCAAGAGTTTACAAGATAAAATAACATAAAAATGAACCATAACTCAAAAGGGTGAGTTTCCATGGTTTCTCTCATTTTTGAGAAGAGATCCAACATACCCAAAAAGAGTACCAAAGAGAAGAAGAGAGTTAGAATCAAGAGTTTTACCTCTTCTCAAGCTCTTGGATGAGTATCAAAGCTTCTTTCCCTTGGAAAAGCTCTCTTCTCTCACCTCTCTTCTTTTCTTAACCCTAAAATGTGTTTGGGGGTTTGTCATTTAATGAAATTCGTCGGGTTCTCGCTTAAGCGAGCTCATTCTCGCTCAAGTGAGAAAATCCCGCCCATTTTAAAAACTCAGATCTGATCCTCTCGCTCAAGCGAGGGATTCTCGCTCAAGCGAGAATCTCACAGTCTCAACAGCCCCAAAATGCCATTTCTCGCCCAGGCGAGCCTACTCTCGCTCAGGCGAGCCAACTCTTGCTCAGGCGAGCCAACTCTCGCTCAGGCGAGAATCCTCTAGTATAGCCCAGGATTTCACCCTCCTAGGTGAGTCTTTCTCGCCCAGGCGAGAATCTCTCGCTCAAGCGAGGATCCCAGGACTGATACTCTAATTTTAAAGACTCAAATTTAGGGTGTTACAACAGTGTCCCTCACCCTCACATCATCCTCATACATTCTACACTTGTTCACTAGTGTAGGGAAGTCAAAAATCTCTTGGTGGCCAAACATCACCTTCAGCTCAGGTTTCAGACCCATCTCGAACTTGACACATTTGGACCTCCCGTCCACTTCAAGTTCGGCATATGGACAATACTGGGCCAATTCCTCGAATTTGGCCGCGTATTCTCATACGGTCAAACCCCCTTGCTCTAACTGCAAGAATTCCATCTCATTTTTCCTTTTTAAGTCTGCAGGAAAGTATTTCTGGTGGAATTTGCTCTTGAAGGACTCCTAGGTAATGATCTATCCCTCGGTCTCCATCTGTCTTTGTACCATCTCCCACCAGTTCTCAGCCTCCTAAACTAGCATATAGGCGGCATACACCACTTTCTGAGCATCAGAACAGCTCATGGCCTTGAAGATTCTCTCCAATCCTTGGACCTACTCAATGGCAGCAACAGGAGCGAACCCGCCTTGGAACTGACTAGGATTCCTTCTGCATAATTCATCCAGACCTCGCTACTCAGTCGGTCCAGGTGGGACTGGGGGTTGTGAACTTAGACTCGGTGCTGCGTTCTGATTCAGAATCTGCATGTTCTCGTTCACATGTTGCAGTGCAGCCACCATCTGAGCCAAAAGATCATTTGAAACATTCTAACTCGCTCCTCTTCCTCTTCCAGCCATGTGTACCTACACTCATTCACTTGTCAGCACATCAAAATTTTAACCAGACAAATATCACATAATCACACGACAGATTGTACAAACCAAATAATTCGATCACATAAAGGTCACAAAGAAGCACGTAAGGCTATACCCTAGGCCGCAGAATTAACATTGCTCTGATACCATACTGTAAGGTCCGAAATTCTACCCTTGAATTTTTTTCTCATTTTAACTCATACAACATGTATTTTCCCTATATCTTATGATTAGTAACCCAAGGTACGTTACATTAGTTATCTTGATTATTTTCCGATCATTTTATTATGTAGTATTCATACACATATCCATAAGACAGAAAAACATAATTCATATTAATGTCCCCCATTTACTTAGGACATGCAAATAGTTATGGGTTCCCAAAATCATAATACCCACGATTACAACATCCAAAATTATAATGGTCGTGATTACAAGTATTCAAATCCACATATAGTCAGTTATGATATAAAAAGTGTAAATAGAAGAATCCAGATTTAAAAGCTCCCAAAGCTCCAAATCAAGCATCCCTAATTCATCCATTTACCTGCAATGAGATTATCAAATGACAACACACAGAAACATACAAAGGAGTAAGTCATTTAATACAATAAATATCATTTAAATATAATCCACATTATAAACAGAGTTAGATAAACAATTGAAGCTTTCCAACATAAAATCAATACATGTCACTTATATTTCTTACTACCTCATCCGATCAATTATTACTTTCACATTCTTCAATGTTAAACTTTGTTACCCTTCTCTTCATTCCTGTTTTACATAGCCAATTCCCACTTGTACATAATTTCACAATACCACATAGGGCAAGACATTCAATTCACTAGCACTTGGGCAAGACATTCAATTCAATACCACTTGGGCAATACATTCAATTTCAATACCACTTGGGCAAGACATTCAATTTCAATACCACTTGGGCAAGACATTCAATTCAATACCACTTGGGGAAGGCATTCAATTCAATACCACTTGGGCAAGACATTTAATTCAATACCACTTGGGCAAGACATTCAATTCAATACCAATTGGGTAAGACATTCAATTCAATACCTCTTGGGCAAAACATTCAATTCAATACCACTTGGGCAAGACATTCAATTTATTAGGTACTTCCCACATCTTATTCATTTCGAGTCATCACATATAACCGTATATCTCATATTTCAAATCTCGGAATAAAATGTTCATCCTTACCTTGGTGAGTGTTGGGTTTGGTCCTTGGTAACTTTGCAAGTTCCTCCGACACCCCTCCAACCTTAGGATCTTTCCTCATCCCCACCAAACAACAACAAAAGTCAGTACTTTATTCTCAACAACATATAAACAACTCATACCTTATCTTTAACCATGCAAAGATTTATGCATTTTCAATGTTTTCAAAACCACTTTCATTAGGAATTTCGAAACATAAAAAACATACATATTCATCTTCTATTTTACATTAGAACACATACTCATCTTCTACATCTACTATTTCACCCATTTCCCTCTTTAACCACACTTTCATTTGGGGTTTTTTGGGGTTTTCATGAATCAACCCACAAACCATTTCCATTCTTCGAATACCAACTCTAAACCAAGAGTTTACAAGAGAGAAACTAAATAAACTCAGATCTGGCGCTCTTGCTTAAGCGAGGGATTTCTCGCTCAAGCGAGGATCTTCTAGTCTCCACACCCCCCTCCCTCGCCCAGGCGAGCCAAATCCCGCTCAGTCGAGAATCCTTCACTAACTCCCAGTTTTCCACTCCTCGAGTGAGCCATCTCTCGCCTAGGCGAGACCCTCTCGCTCAAGCGAGAATTTGGCAGTATGCCCTATTCTTCAGGACTGTTACCAAATTTTAAGAAATGTAAATTAAGGGTGTTACATCATTTGTTGGGGTATTTTGACCAAATCATCACAAATTGTTGGTTCAACACCATCTCCAATCCTCATAAGATATACAGCAAAATTATGGTCTTGTAGTGAACGTATATTTTGACGCAAATGTAAGACGTTCTTATATGCCCACAAAGGAAACTTAACAATACATGCACCTATAATTTGTGCGTTATTATCCTTTGGCATCACTAGAAGTACCTGTCTAAAATCTCCTCCCAGTATTACAACTTTCCCCCCAAATGGAGCATCACAACTTATAATATCTCTCAAATTCGATCTACTGCTTCCAAAGCATATCTATTTACCATTGGTGCTTCATCCCAATCTATTGTTGATGCTTGTGTAATTAGTTTCGCAAGATCAGATTGTTTGCTAATTGAGCATACTGATGACGAATATGGGTTTAGAGGTATCTTAAAGCGTGAATGTGTGGTTTGACCACCGGGTAATAATGTTGCAGCTATTCCAGAAGTGGTCGTTGCTAGGACAATTTGTCCAATACTTCTTAATTTTGAAATTAAAGCACGGTAAAGGAATGTCTTACCTATTCCTCCCGGGCCATTCACAAAAAAAAGTTTACCCTCATTATTCTCAATGACATTCACGATGGTGTTGAAAGCAAATGATTGATCAAAATTTAGTTTTCCCACATCATCCAAATCTTGATGAGAAATTTGGAACGACAGTTGTTCTTGAATAATTCTTGGTGTTACATTATCTTCAGGATCATGTAATGGTAAAGCTGGCAAGTCAAAATCTGAGATTTGTTTTTCATGAAGAAGCAAAATGTCATTCAAACCTCGGAGAAGCTTATTTGTAAAGTTAGTTCCGGTGGTAGAGCTTGTTGAAGGGTATTCTTTTACCATATAGCATTCAAACTCTTCCCACAGACTTCTAACATCAGTAGGTTCACATAACACTAATATTGTAACAAATAATCTCCTTAATGCAATTGGTGTTCATAAATTTGAAGCTTCAACTAAGCATTGATGAATATTGTCGTCTCCCTCTAGAAAACCTCTCTCTCGAGCTGATTGCTTGAAAGTATGGAATAAAGTATCATTTACTGTAAGTAAGTCTTTCCAAGAGGTTGGACCTCTAACATGATTCAACAAAACACGTAGGTAGAATTTATCTCCTTCTGAAGGAGATACTATGTACATTCGACCTAAAACCTTCCTTTGATTCCTTCTTCGGTGCCATTCTTTATTGCCTCTGTCCCAAGTATAATGTTTTGTAATTTCTGTGTATAAATAATGTATTGCTTCTACATCCAAATCGTTTAACGCAAAGAATTGTGTAAGCATGGTTTTTGAGTTATAATCGTCATTTAGAATGTTGTTAATATGATGATGATCATAAAACCGTACTTGTTGGCGATTTGCAAGTGAATTTGTAATCTTATAACTGAAGGATACAATTGGTAAAGATTAAATCCAAATATCTTTCTTAAGGCCTCTGGTGCACATTTCCATCTTGCATCAACATATTGTTGTATTTCATCAGTATTTATCCCTCTATGAACTTCCATTGCTACTCGGTCTGGTCCTTTGTAAACAAATTTATATAGATATTTTATGCTCTTAATGCTACAACATACCTCGACATTTATGTGGCAATCATACTTCAGCAACAACCAAGGGTTGTAAGGAACAACCCAACGATTATCAATAGTGACACGTCTGTTGAGAGTCACAGGTTCGTAACTTCGTCTTTTGTACTATGGATAAGAGTCACAACCTTGGCGTGTTTGAGGTGTAAATTTTTTAGGGAATTTTTTTTGCAGCGTCCATCCTTCATACACGGGCCATTTGGATTGAAAATGCCGCAAGGTCCATGAATCATATGTTTTAAGATTGCATGATGTAATTGTGGCTCCTATTCGTAGTTTGATATTTCTGCCTTGACAATTGCATCATATTCTTCTGGGTTACGTAATTTATCATTGTTTTCCAAAATAAGATGCATATGCACATGTGGCAATCCTCTTTTCTGGAATTCTGTAACATACATGTAGCTCTTGACATTCTCCAAGACGCCTTTATCAATGACATTAGCCCTCAATTGCTCAAATTTGGATCAAAATATTCTTGTTGTTAAATCTGGGCGATCTTGTGTGTAAGGACCCAAATTCTACCATTGAAAATTTTTCTTTTATTTTAATCCTTCATGCTTAATTTCCCCATGTTACACCAGGCATACATTTCTTTTAACCTTTTAATCCATTCATTTCCTTAATTATATAATAACTCTAATCATACAATTTCGGTTTCATACCATATTACCTTTAATTGTAGAAAAACATAATTCTTATTTCTATCTCCCAGTAACCACTGCATACAACTAGCTATGGGTTTCCAAAAATACCCATAGCTACAAAAATTTAGAGTTACAATTATCCAAAATTATAATTGTCATGGTTAACAAATACATAATTCCGCAAATATTCAATCATGATGCAAAAAAGTGCAATAAAGGAATCCAGATTAAAAAGCTCCTAAAGCTAGCTCCAAGTCAAACATCCTTAATTATCCAATTACCTACAATGGAATTATCATAAACAATACATTGAAAGACGAAGGAGTAAGTCTTACACTCAACGTAATTCAAATGATAATCCACATTAAATAAGGTTAGATAAACAGTTACATAGTGACATATAAATAATACTTTGACATGTATATTCCACCTTGTTATCTTCATCATTCTGCATTTTACTCAAACTCATCGATATCCATTCCTCATATCCATTCATAATTTCATCCTTTCTTTTCATATTCATCTATCACATTTATGTTTATCTTAAACCATTTATCTTACCACATGGAGCAAGTCAGACATTGCTACGAATAGCCAATACCACGAGGGCAAGTCATACATTGCTACGAATAGCCAATACCACAAGGGCAAGTCATACATTGCTACGAATAGCCAATAACACAAGGGCAACTCATACATTGCTACGAATAGCCAATACCACAAGGGCAAGTCATACATTGCTACGAATAGCCAATACCACAAGGGCAAGTCATACATTGCTAGGAATAGCCAATACCACAAGGGCAAGTCATACATTGCTACGAATAGCCCTTACCACAAGGTAACTCATACATTGCTACGAATAGCCGTTACCACAAGGTAACTCATACATTGCTACAAATAGCCATTACCATAAGGTAACTCATACATTGTTACGAATAGCCGTTACCACAGGGTAACTCATACATTGCTACGAATAGTCGTTACCACAAGGTAACTCATACATTGCTACGAATAGTCGTTACCACAAGGTAACTCATACATTGCTACGAATAGTCATTACCACAAGGTAACTCATACATTGCTACGAATAGCCATTACCACAAGGTAACTCTTACATTGCTACGAATAGCCATTACCACAAGGTAACTCATACATTGCTACGAATAGCCATTACCACAAGGTAACTCATACATTGCTACGAATAGCCATTACCATAAGGTAACTCATACATTGCTATGAATAGCCATTATCACGAGGTAACTCATACATTGCTAAACCTCTTACAGGAGCTAAAAATAGGTTTCTCTTTCCATTACATCACAATCCATATAATCATAAAATCCAAGCATTCTCTATCATTATATACAATTTTAAACACTTCTCCTTACCTTGGTGAGTGTTGGGGTCGGTTTTGAGTAACTTTACAAGTTTCCTTCGCTACTTCCTCCAACCTTAGGATCTCTTCTCATGCTCCTAGATGATTTTGAAGACTCCTTGCTCTTGAAAATGTTCTCTTCTCTCAATTCTCTCCAAGTTCTAACCCTAAAATGTGTTTGGGGGTTTCTATTTTATAGTGAAATCGTCGGGTTCTCGCTCAAGCGAGAAAATCCCGCCATTTTAAAATTCAGATCTAATGTTCCCGCTCAAGCGAGGGATTCTCTCTCAAGCCAGGATCCTTCAGTACCAAATCCCTCTCCCTCGCCCAGACGAGCCAAATCTCGCCCAAACGAGAATCCCAGGAAATCCTAGGAGTAGATACTGGGCCTCTCGCTTGGGCGAGGCCCTCTCGCTCAAGCGAGAAACATCCAGTATACTCCAGGATTTCACTACACTTAGGCAATTAAACTTAGGGTGTCACAATCCTTCCCCCCTAAACGAAATTTCGTCCCAGAAATTTTATTAGGTTACTCTCCGGAAGACTCTATCATCACCTCGACACTAGGTATAAGATATACTCAACCAAACTCTAAACCGATCATCTAATCAATTAAGATTACTTAGACGACAACCAATGATACACACCACTAAACAGTGATGCCATAAGGTCAAACCATGGACTAACCATCAAAGTCCAATTACTAAGATCTCAATCTCGAACAACTCGAACAACTAAGAGGACCAAAATCATAATCGGAATAAAGACAATAGATCTCTCTGACCTATCAAGCTAACAATAGTTCAATATGATCATCACATACAGTGAACATCACAATAACACCTCCGAAATCAAGGGAAAGGGAAACTCCTTACCCATCATTTACCACGATGCATCATTTAACATCCAACATGCAATAGCTAGTTCGACATCCACTCAAAGGAAATAGCATCAATCATTCCACACATGAGACATAACCACAATTTGCTCAAAATTTACCTTAGCATTTAAAACATTGAATACACTACCACATAGAAACAAGGTAGTCATTTAACAAAAGCATCTAAACAAATAATACTTTTAGAGTCTTTTTCTTTATACGCAATCAAACTATCTAGTAATTATCCGATTACATCAAACGTCTCTATCTCCATACAATACATGTAACAGGGAATTACTAATTCCTAGCCTCAATTGGACACACGAAACCATTGATTCACCCAAAAATTAGAAATTTCGTTAACAATCGACAAGTGCAAATTTAGAAACATTCAGTCCAATAACATACGTTAGATATGGGTACCCCAATTATACTTGCAAATATACATTTAGTATTCCACTTGCAGCACGTCTAGAATCACGTGGTCATAATTGTATCACCAAGTTTTTAACAACATCATATTTATCAAAATACGGTTGCTAAAGTTTTTTATTCTCCAACATGATACTAAATCAATGTTTAGCCACATGCTACGTTTCACCCAAGAATGATTTCCAAAAATGGATTGAACATACGATTCATGGCAATCATGTCGTGAAAACAAGGTTTACATAATCATTTCAACATAACTCAAAAACCCTTTTTCTCATGCGATTACATTACAATCATGCATAGCAATTACTGACGCACATGAAACAGAAACAAGTTTTGTTAGTACAACATTCAAAGCAGATAATTGGTGTACATCACCACTATATCATGCATTGCCAATGTTCTACTACAAAAGGATCGATCATCATAGACCAAAAGTTTCACGTACAAAGATAATCCACTACCACTTCGGGTAGGCCCACAACACACGGTAATCCACTACCACTTCGGGTAGGACCACAACACATTTCTCACAGGCATTTTAATTCATACATATACCATGCTCACATCATCTCATATATAATGGAGACACTTATCCCTCACCTCATTTAACTTTCTAGACCTTCATGTATTGGAAGCAAACTCATATGCAGGAATATTTCAAGATATGCATATTCAATCCCCGAATTAAATATAATCGGGACTATGGCAAGCAGATTAAATTCATGGTGAATGTTCTACCGTTCACCACCACCTGACATTGGGGCACAACATCGACACCACTACTAGCACATTAATTGGGGTGGATACGACCTAGTCGAAAGACAACGACTCTGTTTGTACTCAAGTCAGTCTACACATTAAACAAATATCAAGGAATGTGTCGCTCCAGAATCAACAACACTAAACGAGGGATATCTGTCACCATGCAATTACCTTGGATCATACCGTCAACGTCAGACGACTCCGCACCATTCATGGTGAACACTCTACCTGTTATCCTAGGCCTCTCAGCCTTCACAACATTCACACCCCGATTCAACTTCAGACAAAACTTCTTTATATGCCTCAGTTCCTTGCAGTGAAAGCAACCATTTCCAGTGCCAGGACAGATGGTCCCCATGTGTCTCCGCCCACACTTACCAAACAAAGGATAGGAGTCAGGTTGGAATCCTCCAACCATAGCCTTCGACCCTTGGTAGCCACGGTTACGATGGTCGTTAGATGGAGCATAAGGTCGTCGGTCATCCTCCACTTTCTCTTTACCTCTCCCCTGCATATGGTTGCGTTGAGGTCCATAGTTTCCAGGAGGAATTGATTTGGGTGTCGCCACCTCATCTGCCTTTAGGTCATCCTCGTACATCCTGCACTTGTTAACCAAAGTAGCAAAATCAGCAATCTCTTTATGCCCGAACATCCTTTTCAGCTTGGGCCTTAGGACCGATTCAAATTTAGAGCACTTGGACCGTCCGTCCACTTCCATCTCAGAGTAGGGACAAAACCCGGCCAATTCCTCGAACTTAGTCGCATATTCCCCCACCGACATGTCGCCCTGTTCCAACATCAGAAATTCCATCTCTTTCTTCCTTTTTAGATCAGCGGGAAAATATTTCTGAAGGAACTTCTCTTTGAAGGTATCCCAGACAATCACTTGGCCCTTCGTTTCCATTTGGCGCTGAGTCATCTCCCACCAGTTTTCAGCTTCATTTGCAAGCATATAGGAAGCATAGGTTACATTTTGAACATTGTCGCAACCCATGGCTCATAATATCCTCTCCAAGCTTTGAACTCATTCATTCGCAGCATCTAGAGCGAATCCCCCTTGGAACTGTTTAGGCTTCTGCTTACAGAACTCATCCAATCTTCGATACTCGACCGGTCCATGTAACACCCTAAATTTGAGTCTTTAAAATTATAGTATCAGTCCTGGAATCCTCGCTTGAGAGAGAGATTATCGCCTGGGCGATAAAAGCTCACCTGGGAGGGTGAAATCCTGGGCTATACTGGAGGATTCTCGCATGAGCGAGAGTTGTCTCGCCTGGGCGAGAAATGGCATTTTGGGACTGTTGAGACTGTGAGATTCTTGCTTTAGCGAGAGGATCAGATCTGAATTTTTAAAATGGGCGGGATTTTCTCGCTTGAGCGATAATGAACTCGCTTAAGCGAGAACCCGACGAGTTGCATTAAATGACAAACCCCCAAACACATTTTAGGGTTAAGAAAAGAAGAGAGGTGAGAGAAGAGAGCTTTTCCAAGGACAAGAAGCTTTGATACTCATCCAAGAGCTTGAGAAGAGGTAAAACTTTTGATTCTAACTCTCTTCTTCTCTTTGGAACTCTTTTTGTGTATGTTGGATCTCTTCTCAAGAATGAGAGAAACCATGGAAACTCACCCTTTTAAGTTGTGGTTCATTTTATGTTATTTTATCCTGTAAACTCTTGGTATGGAGTTAGTATTTCAAGAAAGGAGAGGGTTTGTGGGTTGAGTCATGAAAACCCAAAATCCCTAAAGAGGAAATGTGGTTAAAATGGAAAATGGGTAAAATGCTAGAGGTAGAAGATGAGTTTACTTTCTAATGATGAAATATGAGATGATTATGTATATTTTGAACGGTTGTAAACTTATGGTGAAAGTAGTTTAGCGACATTGAAAATATGACGGAATATCTTGTATGGTTAAATAATGCAATATAACATGTTTATGTGATATTTGGAAAAAATGACTAACATTGTGTTATATGGTGGGAATGAGGAAAGATCCTAGAGTTGGCGGCGGTGTCGGAGGAACTTGTGAAGTTGCCAAGAACCAAACCCAACACTCACCAAGGTAAGGATAAGTCATTAATTGTGCATTTGGAATAGAAAATGTGTATATTTTCTAGTTATGCAATAATTGAGTTGTGAATTACGCATTTAGTATAAACATATATGGGTGTGTTTATACTAAAGTAGGCGTAGATTTACGGAAGATGAAAAATGTGTGTATTTTCTGGTCATGTAATAATCACATTGTGAATCGCGTATTTAGTATAAACATATATGGGTGTGTTTATACTAAAGATGACTTGGATTTACGGGAAAAGATTGATGGTGAATTCGAGGAAAGGAAAATATATTTTTAGCCCACCATGAAGGGTTAGCGACTCTGGCTTGAGTATATAAGCAAAACTCTGGCTTGAGTATATAAGCAAAACTCTGGCTTGAGTATATAAGCGAAACTCTGGCTTGAGTATATAAGCGAAACTCTGGCTTGAGTATATAAGCGAAACTCTGGCTTGAGTATATAAGCGAAACTCTTGCTTGAGTATATAAGCGAAACTCTGGCTTGAGTATATATGCGAAACTCTGGCTTGAGTATATAAGCGAAACTCTGGCTTGAGTATATAAGCGAAACTCTGGCTTGAGTATATAAGCGAAACTCTGGCTTGAGTATATAAGCGAAACTCTGGCTTGAGTATATAAGCAAAAACTCTGGCTTGAATATATAAGCAAAAACTCTGGCTTGAGTATATAAGCAAAACTCCGGCTCGAGTATATGTAGCATGTTTTCGTCTAAAAGAAATGAGAATCTGCTTTTAGCTAACCCCGAGGGGTGTAGCGACTTTGGCTCAAGTTATGAAGCAAAGTAAAAATGAATTTCAAAAATGGTTTACTAACCTTTTCTAATGTGGATTATCTTATAATGATGTTTATTGAATTAACGACTTACTCCTTTGTGTGTTTGTGTACTTGTCATTGATAATCCCATTGCAGATAAACAGGTGACATGAGGGGGACTCATTTTTGGGAGCTTAGGGAACTTTATATTTTGGATTTATTCATTAGCACTATTTTGTATATGAGTGCATAGTTGATGGTTTAAAATATTATGTAATTGTGGATATATATATATTTACTAACATGAAGTTGTAACTCTGGATATGTGTAGCTATGGGTATTTTGGAAACCCATAGCTAGTTATATTCGGTGATTACTAATTTGCATTAATACGAATTATGTTTTTCTGTCAAATGATTATGTACGTCATTATTGAGTTATGCGTTGAGTGTGAAGAGGGAAATAAGGTTTTGAAGTAAGGATATTAAACTGGTAATGTGAGTTATGAGTGATTGCATGGA
This sequence comes from Lupinus albus, assembly GCA_009771035.1. Taxonomy (NCBI): domain Eukaryota; kingdom Viridiplantae; phylum Streptophyta; class Magnoliopsida; order Fabales; family Fabaceae; genus Lupinus; species Lupinus albus. Next base: position 10,929,950 of record CM020019.1, on the reverse strand, counting down.
ATTGAATTAAAATAAGAAGAAAAAAATTCAAGGGTAGAATTTGGGTTCTTACAATATGTTATCAAAGCATAGTTAATCTTGCGGCCTAGGATATGGCCTTGCATGCTTCTTTGAAATCTTAATGTGCTGAAATTGTTTGATTTGTACTAATTGTTAAGTGGTTATGTGAACTTTCTTTAGACAAAATTCAATTACTGACAAGTGAGTGAGTACAGGTACCCGTTACTGAAATGTCTGGAAGAGGACGGGGAAGAGGACGAGGGAGAGGATCGGGTCAGAACGAATTATTGGCCCAGATTGTGGCAGTGCTGACAAACGTGAACGAGAACTTGTAGCACCTGAATCAGAATGCGACACCAAGTCCGAGTTCACACCCTTTGGTTCCACCCGGTCCGGTTGAGTACAGAGGTCTAGATGAATTCTGCCGGAGGAATCCCAGCCAGTTCTAAGGAGGATTCGCCCCTGATGCGGCCCTTGAATGGGTCCAAGGATTAGAGAGGATCTTTAGAGCCATGAATTGTTCTGATGCTCAGAAGGTGGCTTACGCCACCTACATGCTAGTGAAGGAGGCCGAGAACTGGTGGGAGATGAACCGAAGGCAGATGGAGACCGAAGGGCAGATCATCACGTGGGGAACCTTCAAGGGAAAATTTCTCCTGAAATATTTTCCCGTAGACCTGAAAAGGAAGAATGAGATGGAATTCTTGCAATTAGAGCAAGGAAACATGACGGTGGGGGAGTATTCGGCCAAATTTGAAGAGTTGATCCGATGTTGCCCTTATGCTGAACTAGAGTTGGACGGGATGTCCAAATGTGTGAAGTTTGAGATGGGATTGAGGCCCGAGCTCAGGGTGACATTTGGTCACGAAGAAATTTCCGACTTCCCTACACTAGTGAACAAGTGTAGGATGTATGAGGATAATGTGCGGATGAGGGACGCTGCTGCTAGGAAAGAGAACCCTCCACGACACTATGGCCCTTAACGGAACTTCTCACACGGAAAGGGAAAGAGCAAAATGTTTCAAGAAAAGCGGAAGCCTTACTCTCCTCTGACGGGTAGTCGGAGTCATACTTCGCGTGGGCTGAAGACTCATGTTAATACCGGAGTGTCACAGTTGAGCTCTCCATCTTTGTGCGGCAGATGTGGCCGAACTCATGCCCCGGAACGATGCTTACTTGTTTTCACTGCAAGGAGGTTGGGCATACCAGAAGATATTGTCATAAGCTACCGCAAAGTGTGAATGCGGTGAGGGCTGAACGTCCTCGATCCACTGGTAGAGTGTTCACCATGAGTGGTGCAGAGGTATCGGCTGCAGATGGCCTGATAAAAGGTAATTGCATGGTGGCAGGTATTCCTCTTTTAGTGTTGTTTGATTCGGGAGCGACACACTCCTTTGTATCTATTGAATGCGTGGATAGACTGAAATTGCAAACTGAGTCATTGCCTTTCGACTTGGTCGTATCCACCCCAAATGATGTACTTGTGGTGGTGTCGACAGTTGTGTCTCGATGTCCAGTGGTAGTGAATGGTAAGACTTTTAACGTGGATTTAATCTGCTTACCACTATCCCAATTAGATATAATTCTGGGGATGGACTGGTTGTCGGAAAATCGTGTGGTGCTTAATTGTGTTGATAAGACCGTGGTATTCGGGAATCTAGATGAGATTTCTGATGAGGTTATTAACATGAAGCCGTTATCGGCAAAGGAAGTCAGGACTTCCTGTAAGGAGGGAGGGGTCGTGTTTATGTTGTTGGCATCCCTGAAGGGTATTGAGAAATCCAAGATTGAGGACATTCCGATAGTTCGTGAGTTTCCTGAGGTATTTCCTGGTGATATTCCGGAGTTGCCTCCAGTGAGAGAAGTTGAATTCTCTATCAATTTGGTACCTGGAACGGGACCCATCTCTATAGCTCCTTATAGGATGGCATCGTTAGAATTGGCTGAGTTGAAAAAGCAGGTTGAGAACTTATTGGCAAAGAAGTTTATTCGTCCTAGTGTCTCGCCGTGGGGTGCGCCTGTTTTGTTGGTTAAGAAGAAGGATGGTAGTATGCGGTTGTGTACTGACTACAGACAATTGAACAAGGTTACTATCAAGAATAAGTATTTGTTGCCTAGAATTGATGACTTGATGGATCAGTTGAGAGGAGCGGTGTTGTTTTCAAAGAATGACCTTCGGTCGGGTTACCACCAACTTCGGGTGAAGTCAGAAGATATTCCTAAAACTTCTTTTAGCACAAGGTATGGGCATTTTGAATATTTGGTCATGCCTTTTGGTGTAACTAACGCCCCAACAATATTTACCGACTACATGAATCGGATTTTTAATCCATATTTAGATCCATTCATAGTGGTATTTATTGATGACATCTTAGTTTACTCCAAAAGCCGAGAGGAACATGCTGAACACCTGCGGGTTGTTCTAGAACTCTTGAGTAAGAACCAGTTGTATGCCAAATTATCTAAATGTGATTTCTGGTTGGAATCGTTTAACTTTCTCGGACATGTAATATCCGAGGAAGGGATAGCTGTCGACCCTTCAAAGGTTGAAGCAGTCATGGAATGGGCAGTGCCCAAGTCAGTTACTGAAATCCGGAGTTTTCTGGGTTTAGCTTGGTATTTTCATAAATTCATTGTGGGATTTTCGAAGTTGGCTATACCATTGACAAAACTCACTAGGAAAGGGGAACCGTATGTGTGGACACTTCGATGTGAAGGAAGTTTTCAAGAGTTGAAACGAAGGTTGACTCCAGCGCCAGTTTTGGTTCTTCCTTGTACTGATCGGGACTTTAGTGTTTATTGTGATGCATCCAAACAAGGTTTGGGTTGTGTGTTGATGCAAGAAGGGAAGGTTGTTGCATATGCTTCTCGACAGTTGAGGACGCACGAGCAAAACTATCCTACCCATGACTTGGAATTAGCTGCAGTGGTCTTTGCCTTGAAAATCTGGAGACACCACCTTTATGGCGTGAGATTTGAGGTATACAGTGACCACAAGAGTTTGAAGTACTTATATGATCAAAAGGAATTGAATATGTGACAGAGACGGTGGATGGAATTCCTTAAGGATTATGATTTTGGACTGCAGTACCATCCGAGAAAGGCCAATGTGGTGGCCGATGCTTTAAGTCGGAAATCTTTACATATGTCGTCGTTGATGGTTCGAGAAGGGAAACTGATTGAAGAGTTCCGGGATATGAACTTGGAAGTTCAGATGAAGCCTCAAAGTATGATTCTAGGGATGCTCAAGGTCACAAATGAACTGTTCGATCAAATCCGGGTAATGCAAGTGGAGGATACTGAACTAATGGCTAAACGGGATTTGATGTTAAGTGGTAAGGAAACTGATTTCGCATCGGACCTTAGTGGACTATTGCGTTACAAGGGGAGAGTGTGTGTACCTCGTGACGAGGAATTACGGAGAAGTATTTTGGAGGAATCCCATAAGAGTAAGAAGAGTTTTCACGCGGGGACAACGAAAATGTACCAAGACTTGAATAAGTTATTTTGGTGGTCTGGGTTGAAGAGAGATGTGGCTTCGTATATCTCGAGTTGTTTGGTATGTCAGAAAGCCAAGGTTGAGCATCAGCGACCAGCGGGAGAGTTACAATCCCTAGAAATTCCCGTTTGGAAGTGGGACATTATCTCCATGGATTTTGTGTCTGGTTTTCCGAAGACTCAAAAGGGGTACGACTCGATTTGGGTAATAGTGGATTGGTTGACTAAATCGGCTCATTTCTTGCCGATGAATATGAAGTACTCCCTAGAACGATTGGCGGAACTGTATATCCGGGAAATTGTTCGATTGCATAGGATACCGTCGAGTATTGTGTCAGATAGGGATCCCCGTTTCACTTCAAACTTTTGGACTAGTTTGCAATTCGCTTTGGGAACTATGTTGAAGCTGAGTTCAGCTTATCATCCACTAACGGACGGTCAATCGGAAATGACAATACAATCATTGGAGGATCTTTTGAGGGCTTGTGTCTTGGAACAACCAGGGAGTTGGAATGGCATGTTGCCGTTGATCGAATTTACTTACAACAATTGCTTCCATTCGAGTATTGGGATGGCACCTTATGAGGCGTTGTATGGTAGGAAGTGCCGAACTCCAGTGAGTTGGTTTGAAACTGGGGAGAACTTGATATTGGGGTCGATGCTTTAAGTCGGAAATATTTACATATGTCGCCGTTGATGGTTCGAGAAGGGAAACTGATTGAAGAGTTCCGGGATATGAACTTGGAAGTTCAGATGAAGCCTCAAAGTATGATTCTAGGGATGCTCAAGGTCACAAATGAACTGTTCGATCAAATCCGGGTAATGCAAGTGGAGGATACTGAACTAATGGCTAAACGGGATTTGATGTTAAGTGGAAAGGAAACTGATTTCGCATCGGACCTTAGTGGACTATTGCGTTACAAGGGGAGAGTGTGTGTACCTCGTGATGAGGAATTACGGAGAAGTATTTTGGAGGAATCCCATAAGAGTAAGAAGAGTTTTCACGCGGGGACAACGAAAATGTACCAAGACTTGAATAAGTTATTTTGGTGGTCTGGGTTGAAGAGAGATGTGGCTTCGTATATCTCGAGTTGTTTGGTATGTCAGAAAGCCAAGGTTGAGCATCAGCGACCAGCGGGAGAGTTACAATCCCTAGAAATTCCCGTTTGGAAGTGGGACAGTATCTCCATGGATTTTGTGTCTGGTTTTCCGAAGACTCAAAAAGGGTACGACTCGATTTGGGTAATAGCGGATCGGTTGACTAAATCGGCTCATTTCTTGCCGATGAATATGAAGTACTCCCTAGAACGATTGGCGGAACTGTATATCCAGGAAATTGTTCGATTGCATGGGATACCGTCGAGTATTGTGTCGGATAGGGATCCCCGTTTCACTTCAAATTTTTGGACTAGTTTGCAATTCGCTTTGGGAACTAAGTTGAAGCTGAGTTCAGCTTATCATCCACAAACGGACAGTCAATCGGAAATGACAATACAATCATTGGAGGATCTTTTGAGGGCTTGTGTCTTGGAACAACCAGGGAGTTGGAATGGCATGTTGCCGTTGATCGAATTTACTTACAACAATTGCTTCCATTCGAGTATTGGGATGGCACCTTATGAGGCGTTGTATGGTAGGAAGTGCCAAACTCCAGTGAATTGGTTTGAAACTGGGGAGAACTTGATATTGGGGCCGATGCTTTAAGTCGGAAATCTTTACATATGTCGCCGTTGATGGTTCGAGAAGGGAAACTGATTGAAGAGTTCCGGGATATGAACTTGCAAGTTCAGATGAAGCCTCAAAGTATGATTCTAGGGATGCTCAAGGTCACAAATGAACTGTTCGATCAAATCCGGGTAATGCAAGTGGAGGATACTGAACTAATGGCTAAACGGGATTTGATGATAAGTGGTAAGGAAACTGATTTCGCATCAGACCTTAGTGGACTATTGCATTACAAGGGGAGAGTGTGTGTACCTCGTGACGAGGAATTACGGAGAATTATTTTGGAGGAATCCCATAAGAGTAAGATGAGTTTTCACGCGGGGACAACGAAAATGTACCAAGACTTGAAGAAGTTACTTTGGTGGTCTGGGTTGAAGAGAGATGTGGCTTCGTATGTCTCGAGTTGTTTGGTATGTTAGAAAGCCAAGGTTGAGCATCAGCGACCAGCGGGAGAGTTACAATCCCTAGAAATTCCCGTTTGGAAGTGGGACAGTATCTCCATGGATTTTGTGTCTAGTTTTCCGAAGACTCAAAAGGGGTACGACTCGATTTGGGTAATAGTGGATCGGTTGACTAAATCGGCTCATTTCTTGCCGATGAATATGAAGTACTCCCTAGAACGATTGGCGGAACTGTATATCCGGGAAATTGTTCGATTGCATGGGATACCGTCGAGTATTGTGTCAGATAGGGATCTTCGTTTCACTTCAAATTTTTGGACTAGTTTGCAATTCGCTTTGGGAACTAAGTTGAAGCTGAGTTCAGCTTATCATCCACAAACGAACGGTCAATCGGAAATGACAATACAATCATTGGAGGATCTTTTGAGGGCTTGTGTCTTGGAACAACCAGGGAGTTGGAATGGCATGTTGCCGTTGATCGAATTTACTTACAACAATTGCTTCCATTCGAGTATTGGGATGGCACCTTATGAGGCGTTGTATGGTAGGAAGTGCCGAACTCCAGTGAATTGGTTTGAAACTGGGGAGAACTTGATATTGGGGTCGATGCTTTAAGTCGGAAATCTTTACATATGTCGCCGTTGATGGTTCGAGAAGGGAAACTGATTGAAGAGTTCTGGGATATGAACTTGCAAGTTCAGATGAAGCCTCAAAGTATGATTCTAGGGATGCTCAAGATCACAAATGAACTGTTCGATCAAATCCGGGTAATGCAAGTGGAGGATACTGAACTAATGGCTAAACGGGATTTGATGATAAGTGGTAAGGAAACTGATTTCGCATCAGACCTTAGTGGACTATTGCATTACAAGGGGAGAGTGTGTGTACCTCGTGACGAGGAATTACGGAGAATTATTTTGGAGGAATCCCATAAGAATAAGAAGAGTTTTCACGCGGGGACAACGAAAATGTACCAAGACTTGAAGAAGTTACTTTGGTGGTCTGGGTTGAAGAGAGATGTGGCTTCGTATGTCTCGAGTTGTTTGGTATGTCAGAAAGCCAAGGTTGAGCATCAGCGACCAGCGGGAGAGTTACAATCCCTAGAAATTCTCGTTTGGAAGTGGGACAGTATCTCCATGGATTTTGTGTCTGGTTTTCTGAAGACATAGAAGGGGTACGACTCGATTTGGGTAATAGTGGATCGGTTGACTAAGTCGGCTCATTTCTTGCCGATGAATATGAAGTACTCCCTAGAACGATTGGCGGAACTGTTTATGCGGGAAATTGTTCGATTGCATGGGATACCGTCGAGTATTGTGTCGGATAGGGATCCCCGTTTCACTTCAAACTTTTGGACTAGTTTGCAATCCGCTTTGGGAACTAAGTTGATGCTGAATTCAGCTTATCATCCACAAATGGACGGTCAATCGGAAAGGACAATACAGTCATTGGAGGATCTTTTGAGGGCTTGTGTCTTGGAACAACCAGGGAGTTGGGATGGCATGTTGTCGTTGATCGAATTTACTTACAACAATTGCTTCCATTCGAGTATTGGGATGGCACCTTATGAGGCGTTGTATGGTAGGAAGTGTCGAACTCCAGTGAGTTGATTTGAAACTGGGGAGAACTTGATATTGGGGCCGGAATTGGTTCAAGAGACGACGAATAAGATCAAGAAAATCCGGGAGAATATGAGAATCGCCAAGAGTCGGTAGAAAAGCTATTACGATAAGAGGCGGAAACCTCTTGAATTTAATGAGGGAGATCATGTTTTCATGAGAGTAGTCCCGACTACCGAAATTGGTAGAGTGTTGAAATCTCGCAAGCTGACTCCGAGATTTATTGGGTCGTGTCAAGTATTGAAAAGGATTGGGCCGGTAGCATATCGGATTGCTTTGCCTCCGTTGTTGTCAAAGCTTCATAATGTGTTCCATGTGTCTCAGTTAAGGAAGTATGTGGGAGATCCAGCTCATGTGGTAGAATCTGATCAGATAGAGTTGAAAGATAACTTGACCTTTTCGACATTGCCCGAGAGGATCATGGATACCAGTATCAATAGATTAAGAGGCAAAGAGATTCCTTTAGTGAAAGTACTGTGGAGCCAAGTAGACGAAGGGGATGCTACTTGGGAGATGGAACGTGACATGAGGGAGGATTACCCTAATTTGTTCGAATCGAGGTATGTTTAATTTTCGGGGACAAAAATTCTTATAAGAGGGGGAGGATTGTAACACCCTAAATTTGAGTCTTTAAAATTATAGTATCAGTCCTAGAAACCTCGCTTGAGCGAGAGATTATCGCCTAGGCGAGAAAAGCTCACATGGGAGGGTGAAATCCTGGGCTATACTGGAGGATTCTCGCCTGAGCGAGAGTTGTCTCGCCTGGGCGAGAAATGGTATTTTGGGACTGTTGAGACTGTGAGATTCTCGCTTGAGCGAGAATCCCTCGCTTGAGCGAGATGATCAGATCTGAGTTTTTAAAATGGGCGAGGTTTTCTCGCTTGAGCGAGAATGAACTCGCTTAAGCGAGAACCCGACGAGTTGCATTAAATGAGAAACCCCCAAACACATTTTAGGGTTAAGAATAGAAGAGAGGTGAGAGAAGAGAGCTTTTCCAAGGGCAAGAAGCTTTAATACTCATCCAAGAGCTTGAGAAGAGGTAAAACTTTTGATTCTAACTCTCTTCTTCTCTTTGGAAATCTCTTTGGGTATGTTGGATCTCTTATCAAGAATGAGAGAAACCATGGAAACTCACCCTTTTGAGTTATGGTTCATTTTATGTTATTTTATCTTGTAAACTCTTGGTATGGAGTTAGTATTTCAAGAAAGGAGAGGGTTTGTGGGTTGAGTCATGAAAACCCCAAAACCCTAAAGAGGAAATGTGGTTAAAATGGAAAATGGGTAAAATGCTAGAGGTAGAAGATGAGTTTACTTTCTAATGATGAAATATGAGATGATTATGTATATTTTGAACAGTTGTAAACTTATGGTGAAAGTAGTTTAGCGACATTGAAAATATGACGGAATATCTTATATGGTTAAATAATGCAATATAACTTGTTTATGTGATATTTGGAATAAATGACTAACATTGTGTTATATGGTGGGAATGAGGAATGATCCTAGAGTTAGCGGCGGTGTCGGTGGAACTTGGGAAGTTGCCAAGAACCAAACCCAACACTCACCAAGGTAAGGATAAGTCTTTAATTGTGCATTTGGAATAGAAAATGTGTGTATTTTCTGGTTATGCAATGATTGAGTTGTGAATTACATATTTAGTATAAACATATATGGGTGTGTTTATACTAAAGTAGGCGTAGATTTACGGAAGATGGAAAATGTGTGTATTTTCTGGTCATGTAATAATCATATTGTGAATCATGTATTTAGTATAAACATATATGGGTGTGTTTATACTAAAGATGACTTGGATTTATGGGAAATGATTGATGGTGAATTCGAGGAAAGGAAAATATATTTTTAGCCGACCATGAAGGATTAGCGACTCTAGCTTGAGTTTATAAGCAAAACTCTGACTTGAGTATATAAGCAAAACTCTGGCTTGAGTATATAAGCAAAACTCTGGCTTGAGTATATAAGCGAAACTCTGGCTTGAGTATATAAGCGAAACTCTAGCTTGAGTATATAAGCGAAACTCAGGCTTGAGTATATAAGCAAAACTCTGGCTTGAGTATTAAGTGAAACTCTGGCTTGAGTATATAAGCGAAACTCTGGCTTGAGTATATAAGCGAAACTCTGGCTTGAGTATATAAGCAAAAACTCTGGCTTGAGTATATAAGCAAAAACTCTGGCTTGAGTATTTAAGCAAAAAATCTGGCTTGAGTATATAAGCAAAACTCCAGCTCAAGTATATGTAGCATGTTTTCGTCTAAAAGAAATGAGAATCTGCTTTTAGCTAACCCCGAGGGGTGTAGCGACTTTGGCTCAAGTTATGCAGCAAAGTAAAAATGAATTTCAAAAATGGTTTACTAACCTTTTCTAATGTGGATTATCTTATAATGATGTTTATTGAATTAACGACTTACTCATTTGTATGTTTGTGTACTTGTCATTAACAATCCCATTGTAGATAAACAGGTGACATGAGGGGGACTCATTTTTGGGAGCTTAGGGAACTTTATATTTTGGATTTATTCATTAGCACTATTTTGTATATTAGTGCATAGTTGATGGTTTAAAATATTATGTAATTATGGATATATATATATATATATATATATTTACTAACATGAGTGTGTAACTCTGGATATGTATAGCTATGGGTATTTTGGAAACCCATAGCTAGTTATATGCGGTGATTACTAATCTGCATTAATACGAATTATGTTTTTCTATCAAATGATTATGTACGTCATTATTGAGTTATGCGTTGAGTGTGAGGAGGAAAATAAGGTTTTGAAGTAAGGATATTAAACTGGTAATGTGAGTTATGAGTGATTGCATGGAATTGAATTAAAATAAGAAGAAAAAAAATTCAAGGGTAGAATTTGGGTCCTTACAATATGGTATCAGAGCATAGTTAATCCTGCGGCCTAGGATATGGCCTTGCATGCTTCTTTGAAATCTTTATGTGCTAAAATTGTTTTATTTGTACTATTTGTTAAGTGGTTATGTGAACTTTGTTTAGACAAAATTCAATTACTGACAAGTGAGTGAGTACAGGTACCCGTTACTGAAATGTCTGGAAGAGGACAAAGGAGAGGACTGGGTCAGAACGAATTATTGGCCCAAATTGTGGCAGTGCTGACAAACGTGAACGAGAACTTGCAGCACCTGAATCAGAATGCGACACCAAGTCCGAGTTCACACCCTTTGGTTTCATCCGGTCCGGTTGAGTACAGAGGTCTAGATGAATTCTGCCGGAGGAATCCCAGCCAGTTCCAAGGAGGATTCGCCCCTGATGCGGCCCTTGAATGGGTCCAAGGATTAGAGAGGATCATTAGAGCCATGAATTGTTCTGATGCTCAGAAGGTGGCTTACGCCACCTACATGCTGAGGCCGAGAACTGGTGGGAGATGACCCGAAGGCAGATGGAGACCGAAGGGCAGATCATCACGTGGGGAACCTTCAAGGGAAAATTCCTCCAGAAATATTTTCCTGCAGACCTGAAAACGTAGAAGGAGATGGGATTCTTGCAATTAGAGTAAGGAAACATGACGGTGGGGAGTATTCGGCCAAATTTGAAGAGTTGATCCGATATTGCCCTTATGTTGAACTAGAGTTGGACGGGAGGTCCAAATGTGTGAAGTTTGAGATGGGATTGAGGCCCGAGCTCAGGGTGACATTTGGTCACGAAGAAATTTCCGACTTCCCTACACTAGTGAACAAGTGTAGGATGTATGAGGATAATGTGCGGATGAGGGACGCTGCTGCTAGGAAAGAGAACCCTCCACGACACTATGGCCCTTAACGGAACTTCTCACACGGAAAGGGAAAGAGCAAAATGTTTCAAGAAAAGCGGAAGCCTTACTCTCCTCTGACGGGTAGTCGGAGTCATACTTCGCATGGGCTGAAGACACATGTTAATGCCGGAGGGTCACGGTTGAGCTCTCCATCTTTGTGCGGCAGATGTGGCCGAACTCATGTCGGTGACTCATGCCCTGGAACGATGCTTACTTGTTTTCACTACAAGGAGGTTGGGCATACCAGAAGATATTGTCCTAAGCTACCACATAGTGTGAATGCGGTGAGGGTTGAACTTCCTCGATCCACTAGCAGAGTGTTCACCATGAATGGTGCAGAGGTATCGGGTGCAGATGGCCTGATAAAAGGTAATTGCATGGTGGCAGGTATTCCTCTTTTAGTGTTGTTTGATTCGAGAGCGACACACTCCTTTGTATCTATTGAATGTGTAGATAGACTGAAATTGCAAACTGAGTCGTTGCCTTTCGACTTGGTCGTATCCACCCCAACTGATGTACCTATGGTGGTGTCGACAGTTGTGTCTCGATGTCCAGTGGTGGTGAATGGTAGGACTTTTAATGTGGATTTAATCTGCTTACCACTATCCCAGTTAGATATAATTCTGGGGATGGACTGGTTGTCGGCAAATCGTGTGGTGCTTAATTGTGCTGATAAGACCGTGGTATTCGGGAATCTATATGAGATTTCTGATGAGGTTATTAACATGAAACCGTTATCGGCAAAGGAAGTTAGGACTTCCTAAGGAGGGAGGGGCCGTGTTTATGTTGTTGGCATCCCTGGAGGGTATTGAGAAACCCAAGATTGAGGACATTCCGATAGTTCGTGAGTTTCCTGAGGTATTTCCTGGTGATATTTCGGAGTTGCCTCCAGTGAGAGAAGTTGAATTCTCTATCGATTTGGTACCTGGAATGGGACCCATCTCTATAGCTCCTTATAGGATAGCATCGTTAGAATTGACTGAGTTGAAAAAGCAGGTTGAGGACTTATTGGCAAAGAAGTTTATTCGTCCTAGTGTATCGCCGTGGGGTGCGCCTGTTTTGTTGGTTAAGAAGAAGGATGGTAGTATGCGGTTGTGTACTGACTACAGACAATTGAACAATGTTACTATCAAGAATAAGTATCTGTTGCCTAGAATTGATGACTTGATGGATCAGTTGAGAAGAGCGGTGTTGTTTTCAAAGATTGACCTTCGGTCGGGTTACCACCAACTTCGGGTGAAGTTAGAAGATATTCCTAAAACTTCTTTTAGGACAAGGTATGGGCATTTTGAATATTTGGTCATGCCTTTTGGTGTAACTAACGCCCCGACAATATTTACCGACTACATGAATCGGATTTTTCATCCATATTTAGATTCATTCGTAGTGGTATTTATTGATGACATCTTAGTTTACTCCAAAAGCCGAGAGGAACATGCTGAACACCTGCGGTTGTTCTAGAACTCTTGAGTAAGAACCAGTTGTATGCCAAATTATCTAAATGTGATTTCTGGTTGGAATCGTTTAACTTTCTCGGACATGTAATATTCGAGGAAGGGATAGTTGTCGACCCTTCAAAGGTTGAAGCAGTCATGGAATGGGCAGTGCCCAAGTCAGTTACTGAAATCCGGAGTTTTCTGGGTTTAGCTGGGTATTATCGGAAATTCATTGAGGGATTTTTGAAGTTGGCTATACCATTGACAAAACTCACTAGGAAAGGGGAACCGTATGTGTGGACACTTCGATGTGAAGAAAGTTTTCAAGAGTTGAAACGAAGGTTGACTCCGGCGCCAGTTTTGGTTCTTCCTTGTACTGATCGGGACTTTAGTGTTTATTGTGATGCATCCAAACAAGGTTTGGGTTGTGTGTTGATGCAAGAAGGGAAGGTTGTTGCATATGCTTCTCGACAGTTGAGGACGCACGAGCAAAACTATCCTACCCATGACTTGGAATTAGCTGCAGTGGTCTTTGCCTTGAAAATCTGGAGACACCACCTTTATGGCGTGAGATTTGAGGTATACAGCGACCACAAGAGTTTGAAGTACCTATTTGATCAAACGGAATTTAATGAGACAGAGACGGTGGATGGAATTCCTTAAGGATTATGAATTTGGACTGCAGTACCATTCGGGAAAGGCCAATGTGGTGGCCGATGCTTTAAGTCGGAAATCTTTACATATGTTGGCGTTGATGGTTCGAGAAGGGAAACTGATTGAAGAGTTCCGGGATATGAACTTGAAAGTTCAGATGAAGCCTCAAAGTATGATTCTAGGGATGCTCAAGGTCACAAATGAACTGTTCGATCAAATCCGGGTAATGCAAGTGGAGGATACTGAACTAATGGCTAAACGGGATTTGATGCTAAGTGGTAAGGAAACTGATTTCGCATCGGACCTTAGTGGACTATTGCGTTACAAGGGGAGAGTGTGTGTACCTCGTGACGAGGAATTACGGAGAAGTATTTTGGAGGAATCCCATAAGAGTAAGAAGAGTTTTCACGCGGGGACAATGAAAATGTACCAAGACTTGAATAAGTTATTTTGGTGGTCTGGGTTGAAGAGAGATGTGGCTTCGTATGTCACGAGGGCAAGTCATACATTGCTACGAATAGCCAATACCACAAGGGCAACTCATACATTGCTACGAATAGCCAATACCACATGGAGCAAGTCATACATTGCTACAAATAGCCAATACCACAAGGGCAAGTCATACATTGCTACGAATAGCCAATACCACAAGGGCAAGTCATACATTGCTACGAATAGCCATTACCACAAGGGCAAGTCATACATTGCTACGAATAGCCATTACCACAAGGTAACTCATACATTGCTACGAATAGCCGTTACCACAAGGTAACTCATACATTGCTACGAATAGCCATTACCACAAGGTAACTCATACATTGCTACGAATAGCCATTACCACAAGGTAACTCATATATTACTACGAATAGCCGTTACCACAACTTTCAAATGGTTACATGCATTATATTTTCCTACATGCAAAGCATCTTGTAAGCCTTAATACACTTCAGCGTGAAAATTATTTTGATTTTGACGGATTCGCCTTAACCTTCCCGCCTCAACTTTGACGTAGTTGTCAACAACATATTGTTGTAGAAGTCGCCCTAATCGTAACAATAATGATTGATCATTTAGACGAATCTACAAATAGACATTGTTAAATTATTATATGTGTGAAAGAAGTAATAAAAAAATATAGGATTGAAATATAGTATACATATTATTCATGAAGAGTACCTGAAACATGTAATTGTAATACTCTAGACATGTAATACATCTATCGTTATGGCTTGTTGTGTTTGTATCCCAACCATACGTTCCATATGGGATGAGAATTGGATATTGCATGGGATCATAATACCCTAAAGTTTCTTGGATCCTCGTTAGATTTCCTGCATGAGTTGTTACTTTGATATCTCTTCCATTTATCATTGCATCAACGTCTCCAACAACAACAGTTGCAGCAACTTGGGAAGTAGTTGGAAGATTATATTGTGGTTGGTTAGCAGGATGCTCTTTGATGATGAGGCTACATTGGTGAACATTTGTTCGTAGTTCAAGTTGTCTAAAGACATGTACAAATGGATATGAAGATGAAGTATATGTTGTAACTTTGAAACTACGTTTTCATGCAATTGAGGATTTTCCAACATCCGATTTTGTAACTCATTATCTGTGTCATATTTATATAATTGCATAAAACGTGGTCTATCTCCTTTATTGGGATGTAGTCCCCTAATATTGTGATAAATTGAACCCTGAGCACGAAATGTGTAGATACCACGTCCAATTGTGGCTAAGCTATTATCGAGATGAACACCTAATGATGTAAATGCAAAGATATGATTGTAACCTTGAATATGTTGCCTACAATGTCTTCATTCATCTGAGTAGTCAACAATTAAGTCAAGTAGTTGTTGGGGTGCATTTATTTGTTGTAACCAAACTTTACCATGTAAGCAACAAATATTTTGTGTCTCATGGTGAAAACAACCTTGCATTGCACCATGTACATAAGGTTGGAGTGGGTAATTGGGATGCAATCATTCTCCTGTCAGCTCGAAAGTTTCTAGCACTATTATGTCTTGCATGAAATGTGTATGTCATACTTGTTCCCTGTTCTGGGAGAACGTGAAACACTGTTGATGAAAGTTGACCACCTATATTTGTAGATGATGACCCAAACATTAATACATTTGTCACAGACAATGGTTTAAAGAATTTATCTTCCATAGATTGTAAGGTATAATATTAACTAATTAAAAAATATTTTTATACAAACATTGTAAAGACCCAAATTCTACCCTTGAAATTTTTTCTTATTTTAACTCATGCAAACATTCATTTTGTTCATATTTTATGATTAGTAACCGAAAATACGTTACATTATTTACCTTTATTATTTCCTGACTGTTTATCATGCGGTATTCATACATACATTCCCAATGCAGAAAACATAATTCATATTAATGTAATTCGGTAACTACCGCAAACAATTGGCTATGGGTCTCCATGATACCCATAGCTACACATATCCTGAGTTACAATTATCCGAAGGTTATTATGTCCATAGTTACAAAATACCTTAAACTATCAGATATGCACTCATGATACAAAAATGGTGCAAATAAAGACATCCATAATATAAAGCTCCTAAAGCTCCCAAAAATAAGCCTCCTCATTCTACCTGTTTTTCTACAATGGGATTATCAATAGCAAATACACACACAAAACATACAAAGGAGTAAGTCATTAGTTCAATAAACATCATTATAAGATAATCCACATTAAAAAGGGTTAGTAAACCATTTTTAAATTCATTTTCTTTGTTGCATTACTTGAGCCGAAGTCGCTACACCCTTTAAGGTTAGCTAAAAGCATATTCCCTTTTCTTTTAAGACGAAAACGTGCTACATATACTCGAGCCGGAGTTTTGCTTCATATACTCGAGCCAGAGTTTTGCTTCATATACTCGAGCCAGAGTTTTGCATCATATACTCGAACCGGAGTTTTGCTTCATATACTCGAGTCGGAGTCGCTAACCATTCATGGTTGGCTAAAAATTTCCTTTTCTTTTTAAAACGAAAATGTGCTATATATACTCGAGCCTGAGTTTTGCTTCATATACTGGAGCCGGAGTTTTGCTTCATATACTCGAGTCGGAGTCGCTAACCATTCATGGTCGGCTAAAAACATATTTTCTTTTCATCGATTTCACCATCAATCATTTCCCATAAATCCATGCCATCATTAGTATAAACACACCCATATATGTTTATACTAGATACGTGATTCACAATATAATTATGGTACAACCAGAAAATACACACATTTTCTATTTCAAATGCACACAGTAAAGACTTATTCTTACCTCGGTGAGTGTTGGGGGTCGGTTTTTGAGTAACTTTACCAGTTTCCGTCATGATCTCCTCCAACCGTAGGATCTTTCCTCATTCCCACCAATAACAACCATGTCAATCATTTATTCAAAATAACACATAAACAACTCATATTTCATCGTCAAACATACATTAGATTCAAATATGTTCAAGGTTTCCAAAACCACTTCATTACAAGTTTCCAAACATCTAAAACATACATATTCATCTCATATATCAACATTAAAGCACAATTCATCTTCTACATTTAACATTTCACCCATTTCCCTCATATTCTCATTTTGGGGGTTTTGGGGTTTTCATGAATAAACCCACAAAACCTTTCCATTCGTCAAATACCAACCCTAAACCAAGAGTTTACAAGAGAAAAACAACATAAAACGAACCATAACTCTAAAGGAAGAGTTTCCATGGTTTCTCATACTTTGAGAAGAGTTCCATACACCTAAAAACGAGTTTGAAAGGGAGAAAGAGAGTTAGAATCAAGAGATTTACCTATTCTCAAGCTCTTAGATGATTCCCACGAGTTCTTGCTCTCAAAATCACCTTCTCCTCTCTTTTCTCTCAATTTTTAACCCTAAAAGGTGTTTGGGGTTTCTATTTTAAAGTGAAATCGTCGGGTTTTCGGTCAAGCGAGTCAATTCTCGCTCAGGCGAGAAAATCCCGCCTTTTTAAAATTTCAGATCTGACGCTCTCGCTCAAGCGAGGATCGTCTCGCTTAAGCGTGGATCTTACAGCCTCGACAGGTCCTGGATGTCACTTTTCTCGCCCAGGCGAGACAACTCTCGCTCAGGCGAGATCACTCTCGCTCAAGCGAGGAAATTCTCGCTCAAGCGAGAATCCTTTAGTATAGCCCAGTATTTCACCCTCCCAGGTGAGCCTCTCTCGCCCAGGCAACGATTCTCTCGCTCAAGCGAGACTCCCAGGACTGATACTATAATTTAATGACTTTAAAATCTAGGGTGTTACAATCTTTCCCCCCTAAAATAAATTTCGTCCCCGAAATTTGATTTGCTTACTCTCAGGAAGACACCATCATCGCCTAATCGTTAGGCATAAAATACACTCAACCAAGCTTAGACTCAACCGTCTAAACCATTAAGATTCCTTATACGACATACAATGGCGCATACCACGCAACTGTGATACCACATAGCCAATTCATGGCTAACCTCAGAAGTCCATATACCAAGGTCAACCATCAGGACAACTAAGGGAAAATTATCACAACCGGAATAAAGATTCCTAAACATCCCCTCAGTCACAATAGATCTCCCTGATCTATTACCACGATCATCGTTCAAAACGATCAACATAAACAGTAAGATTCATAGTATTACCTTCAAATTCGGAAGAAAGTGGGACTCCATACCCATCAAATATCAAGACGTACTAGTTCACATCCCATATGCAAAATCTAGATCGACATCCACTCCATAGAAATAACATCATTTCATTCCACACATGATCAATAATCTCAATTTACTCAAAAATTCTCAATAGTATTTCAATTTGTACATGCTACACACAAAAACATGGTAGTCATCCAACAAGTAGCATTTAGGCAAAAAAGAATTTTTTTTTTTTTTGAGTCATTCAGAGTACCAATTAAAATTTCTAAGTAATTATCCAACTCAACCAAACATTCTTACTACAACGATTACGGTTCAAGAAGATTTGCTAGTTCATAGTCTCAACTAGGCATACAAGGTCACAGACTCAATCGAATCACATGCTTGGCCATCAATGCTCATTGCAATTTTACAAACACTCAACCCAATAATTTACGTTATGTATGGATATTTCATTTACAATTGCAAATATACACTTAGTACTCATATCTACAGCATGTCTAGAAACACCTAGTCAGAAGTACTCCACAAGGTTTTTAGCAACATTACATTCGCACAGGATGCAATTGTTAAACTTTTGGACATTCAATGTGGAACTAAGTTAATGCTTAGCCACATTCTACAATTCACCCCAAATGATGTTCAAAATAGTTCAGATATAAGTTCTGTGGCAATTATCTCGCGAAACAAGGTTTTCATAATCATTTCAAAATAGATTCAAAAATCCATTTTTCTCATGTGACACCGAAATTTTCAAAGGCTAGCTATTTCTGGAGTTACATTCCATTCGGGGCATTAGAATTCTCACAGTCTATTTAACAAAACTTACCTATGCCATAATACTTCAATCATGCATAGTAATCAATAACACACATGAAACAAAAATAAGTTTTGTAAGCATAATATCAAGCAGATAATTGGGGGTACAATACCACTATATCGCGAATTGCAATTATCCCACTACAAAAGGTCAATCACAATATACCAAAAGTTTCATATATGACACTCAAGATGACTTCGCTATTCCCAATACTACTTTCAACAAAAGCATAGAACAAAATTTTGTTTATCCATTAACCCGCTAAAACTTAAGCAACACAACATCCATGTTCATCATCAAGGTTCCGATTTATGCACATATAAGAAATCACTGGCAAAAAGAAAATTTGTTACCTCAACTTTATTATGCCCCTTTTGTTTTTCATACTGATTCGCTTTTAATCTCCACAGGTTTAGAGAGTCATTTCAAGTTTAAACATATAAGGAATTTCCACTTTTATGCAAACACACTCTTCATAATGACATTTAGGTACTTCACCTACTTCATTCATTACTTTGAACCATGAGCTCTACCTTAGTATAATCATGCAAACTAATGCAAACAAGAAAGTCTAACTTTTAGCAACTCATAAAAACAAAGATACCGGACTTAGTCGTTTCAAAACACACTAGGCATCTTTCATTTAATTTCCTCTTTAACACAGAATTTTTAAAACCAACATTTCATGTTCAGCACCTTCCATACAACATATCCATCTACATGCTCATGTGAATCATTATCTTACGCTCTCGCTCAAGCGAGGGATTTCTCGCTCAGGCGAGACATCTCTCGCTCAAGCGAGGATCCTCTCGCTTAAGCGAGGATCTTACAACCTCGACAGGGCATGAATGTCACTTTTCTCGCCTAGGCGAGACAACTCTCGCTCAGGCGAGACCACTCTCACTCAAGCGAGGAAATTCTCGCTCAAGCGAGAATCCTTCAGTATAGCCCAGGATTTTCACCCTCCCGGGTGAGCCTCTCTCGCCCAGGTGACGATTCTCTCGCTCAAGCGAGACTCCCATGACTGATACTATAATTTAATGCCTTTAAAATCTAGGGCGTTACAAACCTCCAATAGGTTCTTGGATATGAGACTGAGATGATCTTGGTTCATTGTAATGTGTTTCATTATGGTGTCTTGCACCAAAGTTATAACCTAAAGGAATAATTTAAAATATATATAAGATTTAAAACTTTATATTTGTTAAATGATTTTATAAATAATGCAGAGCAAAAACATAAATGAGATATCCAATAATGTATTGTTATTGTGCGAAGCAATAAAATTTTATTGGTTATGATGATGACCTGAACTTGCTTCATTATCATGAACTCTATCATAATTTGATGCAACAGAATGTATATCTGATGACAAAACAATTGTATAATTAGAAGATTTTAGAGTAATGAAAAATTTGATACAGCTTTGCATAGGGTGAAAATGTAAGTTAATTTAAAATTTGGAATGACATGATAATTATAGCAAGTTTGTACACATAAATCTTAAAATACTAACAGGTGGTAGTTTCATGGGCTTGTACATGAGTTGGTCCTGCTTCATTGATGTGAGGTCCATGATATA
Organism: Lupinus albus; assembly: GCA_009771035.1. Classification (NCBI taxonomy): domain Eukaryota; kingdom Viridiplantae; phylum Streptophyta; class Magnoliopsida; order Fabales; family Fabaceae; genus Lupinus; species Lupinus albus. The sequence goes on along the minus strand of CM020019.1, from coordinate 10,909,722 downwards.
TTGTTGGACCAAAGTTATGACCTACATAAAAAAATAAGAACAACTTTATGCTCACATTAAAGCATGTAAAAAGTTAGACATATATTCATATGATATATATGTAATGATTTAGCATTATATTGACCATTGTTATTCTTAGGGCTACGATGATGACTTGGGTTTGCTTCATTGTCATGAGTTCCTTGACACCTTCTAATATTAATGACATCAGCGGTAAAAGAAACATTACATAAATTATACTACTTGGTCATAAATCATTTTGACATGTTTCATCATAACATCAAATTCTTTAAGCTAACTAATATTTAATAAATTGTCTTCATCATAACAACAACAAAAATTGTATTGGTGAAAATATGATACCATTTAAATGTTTGTATATATGTACATAAATAATTTCAGGTTTAAATATATATGCAACAGTTCTGAGTCTATGTAAGAATTAGTTGGTGTTTTTTCGTTGTTATTGATTAATTGACAGAGTGGGGTATAATAGATTTAATGTATTGATAATTAATATCTATCTATACATAATGTATATTTTGAACTATTAAAACAATCACTTGTGCATAATTGTTGAAATAAGACTGATCTAAACAATTTGACGTGTAGACGTTAATCTCATTGTACGTGAAATATTTGTTGGTATATCTTCACCATGAACATGAATAGAACCTATAATAAGAATAACATCATATAAATCTATTTTAATATTAGCACTATGACATTTGAATTATAAGGATATATGATATGTGACCGTAGTAATAGAATTAAATTATAACAAAATGAATAGTTTGCATAGTGTATATATTTCAACTATTAAAAAATTACTTGTGTGAAATTGTTGTCGGAAGGATGATCTAGCAAGATGACGTACAGACGTCAATCTCATTATAGTCGAAGTAGTTATTGACATTTCTTCAACAATGTTATCAGTAGAACCTAAATATATCACAAATTAAAGTAAATGAAACATATTTTAATATTAATATTTTGGCTCTTAAGAAAATGGTATATAACAAATATAGTTGTATTTGTCTTGGAGTGGTTGTTATATATTGTTTGAGGAAAATATTGTGCACATGTCATGGGTGTAATACTTTTTTCGGTGTTTGTGTTAGCATGAATATTATTTTGATTTGGTTGTGGTTCATTGCCATTGTTTTGTTCGTAGCATGTTAAAAGTGTTCTCGCTAATTCTTTTTGTCTTTGCTCTATGTTCATGTTGTTCCTTCTTTATCTAATATATTGTCTTAGTCTGATTCACGTCTGTCTGAATTTTCCATTCTTTGTAAAATTAGCAAAAAATATAATATAGATCTTTAAAATGAAAACAATTAATAATAGTAAAAACAACCACTATTTAATCCACTATGTGACGTTGATTACATGGGTTTAATAATTCCATGATTTTTCTATGAAATTAAAAGAGTACGTAATTTGATTAAAGAATCAAATTCATTCCGACAACATTTTGAAGTATAGACAAAATGTAGTAATCACAAAACCTTTTAAAAATATATTGTTTCCAAATGTGATTAATAATTATCATTAACTGTTCTGTAATTGTGGCATATTTAAGTCCCTAACAATTATGATTCCCTAATTACGCTCACTTTAAATGCTTATTACTAATTCTTTAACCAAATCAATCAACAAAACTATGTTCTTTCATCCCATCATTTTACCATAGAAAAACTTAATAATAGAGAACAACAAAACGCAACTATAGTATTTCAATTTAATGTATCTTCTTTACATAATTCAAATTCACATAAATTTGAAGATATGTTAAATTGCAACCTAAATACCCAAATTAAAATATTGTTTTCATAAATTGCAATATAAAATTTATAATATTCTTAACAACATAAATTGTAATATTAAGCATATTGTGTTAAATAATAAGGAGAAGAATAAAGAATATTTTTTGATAGATATCAATAAAGTTTAATTTAACACTATACTCTTATATTTTCTGCTTACTATGGATTAAAGATAATTTGGGCATATCAGGGATTGTAAAATTAAATGAAGGGTAATTTGGGAACCTATAAATTGCTTCTTCTACATAAAATCCTCCAAACTCTAAATATCGAGTACAAATTTTATTTGTTTCAGGCAGATAAAAAAGTTTACAACTTAAACTCAAAAGTAGAGGATGTGAGTTATGTATTTGCAAATTATAATACATGGCTTGTAAGGACCCAAATTCTACCATTGAAAATTTTGCAAACATACATTTCTCTTATATCTTATGATTGTTAACCCAAGGTATGTTACATTAGTTGCCTGGATTATTTTCGGGTCATTTAACATGCAGTATTCATATACACATCCATAAGACAGAAAAACATAATTATATTAATATCCCCATATAATTAAAACATGGGAATAGTTATGGGTCTCCAAAATCATAATACACAATGTTACAAACATCAAAAAAAAATTATAATGATCATGGTTACAAATATTCAAATCCGCAAATATTCTGTCATGAGACAAAATGGGTGCAAATAAAGGAATTCCATATCTAACATCTCTTAAAGCTCCAAATCAAGAATCCTTAACTAATTCAATTACCTACAATGGGATTATCAAATGGCAACAAACAAAACATACAAAGGAGTAAATCATTAAATTCAATAAATATCATTTGATAAAATCCACATTATAAACAGAGTTAAGTAACAATTTAAGCATTCTAACATAAAATCATTATATTTCATTTTATCTCTTACTACCTCATACGACCATTCTTACTTTCACATTCTTCTATGTCAACTTTGTTAACATCTTCTTCACTCCTGTTTTATATAGCCATTTCCCACTTACACATTCTTCAACAGTACCACATAGGGCAAGACATTCAATTCACTACCATTTGGGCAAGACATTCAATTCAATACCACTTGGGCAAAACAGTCAATTCAATATCACTAGGGCAAGACATTCAATTCAATACCACTTGGGCAAGACATTCAATTCAATACCACTTGGGCAAGACATTCAATTCAATACCACTTAGTCAAGACATTCAATTCAATATCACATAGGGCAAGACATTCAATTCAATACCACTTAGGCAAGACATTCAATTCAATACCACATAGGGCAAGACATTCAATTCAATACCACTTAGGCAAGACATTCAATTCAATACCACGTAGGGAAAGACATTCAATTCCTTTGATACATTCCACATCATATTCCTTGCGAGTCAACCACATATAACCGCATATCTCATCTTTCATATCTCAGAATAAAATGCTTATTCTTACCTTAGTGAGTGTTGGGTTTTGTCCTTGGTAACTTTGTAAGTTCCTCCGACACCGCCTCCAACCTTAGGATCTTTCCTCATTCCCACCACATAACAACAATGTTAGTCATTTATTCAAAATAACACATAAACAACTCATATTTTATCTTTAACCATACAAGAGATTCATACATTTTCAATGTTTCCAAAACTACCTTCATTAAGAGTTTCCAAACATCTAAAACATACATATTCATCTCATATTCAACATTATAAAATATACTCATCTTCTATATCTAACATTTCACTCATTTTCCTCTTTTGACACATTTTCATTTTAGGGGTTTCGGGGTTTTCATGAATCAACCCACAACCATCCCCATCTTTGAATACCAACTCTAAAGCAAGAGTTTACAAGAGGAAAACAACATAAAACGAACCACAACTCTAAATAGAGAGTTTCCATGATTTTTCATGTTAAGAGAAGAGATCCAAAATACCCAAAACGAGTTTGAAAGGGAGAAGGAGAGTTAGAACCAAGAGGTTTACCTCTTCTCAAGCTTCTAGATTAGCCTCAAGACTCCTTGCTCTTGAAAATGTTCTCTTCTCTCACTTCTCTTCAAGTTCTAACCCTAAAATGTGTTTGGGGTTCCTTATTTAATGTAACAGTGTCGGGTTCTCTCTCAAGCGAGCTCATTCTCGCTCAAGCGAGAAAATCCCGCCCATTTTAAAAACTCAGATCTGATCCTCTCGCTCAAGCGAGAATTTTACAGCTTCTCAGGCTTCAGAGTACCACTTCTCGCCTAGGCGAGACAATTCTCGCTCAGGCGAGCCAACTCTCGCTCAAGCGAGCCAAATCTCGCTCAGGCGAGAATCCTTCAGTATAGCCCAGTATACCACTCACCCAGGTGAGCCACTCTTGCCCAGGAGAGTCCTTTCTCGCTCAAGCGAGATTTCCAGAACTGATACTATAATTTAAGAGCTTTAAATTCAGGGTGTCACAATCCTCCCCCTCTTATAAGAATTTTCGTCCCCGAAAATTAAACATACATTGATTCAATCAAATGAGGGTAATCATTCCTCATATCATGCTCCACTTCCCATGTAGCGTCTCTTTCATCTACTTGACTCCAAAGTACCTTCACCAAGGCAATCTCTTTGCCCCTCAATCTTTTGATACTAGTGTAAGGACCCGATTTTCATAACCCGAAAATTCTTTTTTTTAAAACCTTATTCATGAAAGTGAAGTGATTACTTTTGAAAGATATTACCTGAACATTTTGGAAACTTGAGTGAATACATTTATAAATTACAAGGCGGAAACATTCCAAATACATTTCTTTTCAAAAGCATGTTATTGCACTTGCTTTCAAATACATAATCTAAACAATTACTCTGTAACAAGGTACATTTTTAATTACAATTATTAAATCAACTTCATTATACACTTTAGGAGAAGTTCCATTTTACAAAGGAGTGAAACCAACAAGGTTCTCATATTACAAACGTTTTTCACATAACATACCAATCACATAAAACACTACTCTATCATGTACTCTTCTCCGCAAGTGTCCAATGCGCTACCTCCACAACCTGAACTCAAATATACAACACATGCAAGAAAAAACAGAGGGAGTAAGAACCAACTACGGCGACGGTAGCGTGGATTTACATGGAGTAATAACATTAAAGTATTAAAACCACACACATCTAACATCAATCATGACAAACATATATCAATCAACACATATCATCCATATTCACCCTATAGTACACATATATCTCATATTATATATGTTCTATAGTGTGCATATTTATTCATCACATATTATCCATATTCACCCTATAGTACACATACATCTCATACTATATGTGTTCTATTGTGTGCATATTTTATTCGTCCAAATATATTCATTTCTCATCATTCATATTCACCTTATAAGATATATATCCCATAATATATATCCTATGGAATGCATATGATTTTCATTCCGAGTATACACTTTTCACATCATTCACATTCCGTAGTAATTTACCCTTGATCTATTTCAACAATTCTGCACCGTACAAATAATTCTCACACCACATCGGGCAGGTCGAGTAATTCCCCATACCACATCGGGTAGGTCGAGTTTCCACATTACACTCACATCCATGTCATACACAATCAACACAAGGCATCTCATTATTTTATCACCATAAATAACACACATCACTTTCATTGTCACAAACATACCCTTATCCATTTTAACACCTTAATAACTCATCACACATTCATTTTCATACACATCAAATTCACGCAACCATTATTACAAACACACCCATATATATTTATAATAACTAAGCGTCTTGTGACTTCATCATTTTCATAAACATCACATTCACGCCACCATTATTACAAACACACCCATATATGTTTATAATAACTAAGCGTCTTGTGACTTCATCATTTTCATAAACATCCCATTCACACATTTTCCATTACAATGCGCAAATTAAAGACTCATCCTTACTTCACATCTCACCTTAATATCCACAACCACAACCATGTCACAATATTCATATTCATCCAATTTTTTACTACATATTACCAACTCACAACGCAATCAATGTTACAAACACACTCATATATGTTTATAACAAATCAACCATCCATAACACACCATTATCATAAACAAAACCACACATAACATATTCTTCATCATATATCACATTAACGTTAGAACCATCTTTTATGACGGTGTATTACCATAAATGAGCATATTGTATTTTACTTAAATTTCCCCGCACATATACATCCACTTTTATGGCTAATACATCCTCATATGAAATAAAGACGCTCTCATGGACCACAAACACTCAAGAGAGTTTCTATCTGTTAACGTGCTCCGATTCTTGAGGGAAATCGGAGAAGATGACTCTAATGAAATACTCTAAGACCACAATGGTCTTCTCCCTCACCTTAGGTTGCGTAAGCTCCATGGATTCGTAAAGAGCTTCATCTTCCTCCATCTCCTTCAACCTCCATTATTGTTTTTTCATCTCCAAAGTTCTCCAATGTTCCATTAAGAAGCAAGAGGAAGAGGTTTTGATGTGTTTTTGAGGTTTGGTGGAGGAAAGAGTCGAAATCCATGAGGAGCCGCCGTTGGGAAACCATTTCTTTTCTTTTATAGCTGGGCACTCTCGCTCGGGCGAGAAACCCACAATATTTTAATCTTCCAGACACGAGCTCTCTCGCCTGGGCGAGATTCTCTCCCTCAAGCGAGAATCTCACAGCCTGCCCAAGCTTTCTCTCGCTCAAGCGACCCATTCCTCACTTGGGCGAGACTCCCAGAATTTCTAAATTCAAAACACTGATCCTCTCGCTTGGGCGAGATCCTCTCACTCAAGCGAGAATCTGGCAGTATGCCCCATTCTTCAGGACTGTTACCTAATTTGAAGGAGGATAAATTTGGGGTGTTACAACTGGTATCCAAAATCCTCACTAGCAAGGTAGCAAAAGTCAAGTTATCTTTCAATTCTATTTGGTCCAACTCAACCACATGAGAAGGGTCCCCCACATATTTCCGCAATTGAGACATGTGAAACACATTGTGAAGATTCGACAACAATGGAGGTAAAGCAATCTGGTATGCTACCGACCCAATCCTCTTCAATATGTGATATGGCCTAATAAATCTCAGAGTAAGCTTACGGGACTTCAACACTCTACCAATCCCTGTAGTCGGAACTACTCTCATGAATACATGATTTCCCTCCTTAAACTCAAGAGGTTTCCTCCTCTTATCGTAATAGCTTTTCTGTCGACTATGCTCTATTCTCATATTCTCCCGGATCTTCTTGATCTTTTCCGTCGTTTCTCGAACCAACTCGTGTCCCAACACTAAGTTCTCCCCATTTTCAAAGCAACTCACTGGAGTTCTACATTTCCTCCCATACAAAGCTTCGTAAGGGGCCATCCCGATACTAGTATGGTAACTGTTGTTGCAAGTGAACTCAATCAACGACAACATACTATCCCAACTCTCAGGCTGTTGCAAAACACAAGCCCTCAAAAGATCCTCCAATGACTGTATGGTCCTTTCTGATTGACCATTCGTTTGTGGGTGATAAGCCGAACTCAGTTTCAACTTAGTTCCCAAAGCGGATTGCAAACTAGTCCAAAAGTTTGAAGTGAAACGAGGATCTCTATCAGACAGAATGCTCGATGGTATCCCATGCAATCGAACGATCTCCTTGACAAATAATTCAGCCAATCGTTCCAAGGAATATTTCATGTTCATCGGCAAGAAATGAGCATACTTAGTCAAGCGGTCCACTATTATCCATATCGAGTCGTACCCTCTTTGAGTCTTTGGAAAACCCGATACAAAATTCATGGAGATACTATCTCACTTCCAAATGGGAATCTCTAGTGATTGTAACTCTCCCGATGGCCTCTGATGTTCAATCTTGGCTTTCTGACAGATGAGACAACTCGAGACATACAAAGCCACATCCTTTTTCAACCCAGACCACCAAAACAGCTTTTTCAGATTTTGGTACATTTTCGTTGTCCCCGGGTGAAAACTCATTTTACTTTTGTGTGACTCTTCTAGAATACTCTTTCGCAATTCAGCATCAAGAGGCACACACACCCTTCCCAGTAGCCATCAATTCGCGTTTGACCTTTAACTCTCGATCCTCATCTTGCATCATTCTGATCTGGTCAAACAATTTATTGGTGACCTTAAGCATTCCCAAGATCTTGATATGGGGTCCTACTTGAACTGTCAAGTTCATATCCCTGAACTCCTCAATTAGTTTCTCTCCACGAACCATCAAAGCCGACATATGTAACGACTTCCGACTTAAAGCATCGGCTACCACATTGGCCTTTCCCGGATGATACTGCAATCCAAAATCATAGTCCTTAAGGAATTCCATCCACCTCCTATGTCTCATGTTCAGTTCCTTTTGATCAAATAGATATTTCAAACTCTTGTGATCGCTTTACACCACAAATCTTACACCATAAAGATGGTGTCTTCAGATTTTCAATGCAAAGACCACCGCGGCTAGTTCCAAGTCAAGTGTAGGGTAGTTTTGCTCGTGTGTTCTCAACTACCAGGAAGCATATGCAATAACCTTCCCTTCCTGCATCAAAACACAACCCAAACCTTGCTTTGAAGCATCACAATAAACACTGAAATTTGGATCGGTACAAGAAAGAACCAATATTGGTGTTGTAGTTAACCTCCGCTTCAACTCTTCAAAACTTTCTTCACAACAGATCGTCTACACATACGGTTCCCCTTTTCTGGTATGTTTGGTTAGGGGTAATGACAACTTGGAAAATCCCTCTATGAACTTCCGGTAATAACCCGCCAAACCCAGAAAACTCTTGATCTCAGTAACTGACTTGGGCACCACCCATTCCATCACTGCCTCGACCTTAGAGGGGTCTACTGCCACTCCTTCCCAGGATATCACATGTCCAAGGAAGTTCACTGATTCCAACCAAAAATCACATTTTGACAACTTCGCGTACAATTGATTTCTTCTCAACAGATCTAGAACAATTCTCAAATGTCTCGCATGTTCCTCTCGGCTCTTAGAGTAAATCAGAATGTCATCAATAAATACCACTACGAATGAATCCAAGTACGGATGAAAAATCCGATTCATGTAGTCAGTAAATATTGTTGGGCCATTCGTCACACTAAAGGGCATCACCAAATACTCAAAATGCACGTACCTCGTCCTAAAATCAGTTTTAGGAATATCATCCGACTTAACTCGAAGTTGATGATATCCTGACCGAAGGTCGATCTTTGAGAATACAACCGCTCCTCTCAATTGATTCATCAAGTCATCAATTCTAGGCAACAGATACTTGTTTTTAATAGTGACCTTGTTCAACTGCCTGTAATCAGTGCATAACCTCATACTCCCATCTTTCTTCTTAACCAACAAAACTGGTGCACCCCACGGTGAGACACTAGGACGAATGAATTTCTTTACCAACAAATCCTCAACCTGCTTTTTCAACTTAGTCAGTTCCATCGGTGCCATCCTATAAGGAGCTATAGAGATGGGTCCCGTTCCAAGTATTAAGTCAATAGAGAATTCAACTTCTCTGTCTGGGGGCAATTCCGGAATATCACCAGGAAATACCTCAGGGAAATCACGGACTATCTGAATACTATCAATGTTGGGTTTCTCAATACCCTCCAATGATGCCAATAGTACAAACACTGATTCCCCTTCCTTAAGGGAAGTCCTGACTCCCTTAGCCGACATTGGCTCTAAACAACTAACTTGGTCAGAAATCTCACATAGATCTCCAAATACCACAGTCTTATTAGCACAATTAAGCATAACATGATTTGAAGACAACCAGTCCATTCCCAGAATTAAATCTAACTGGGACAGCAGTAAGTAAATCAAGTCCACAGTAAATGTTCTACCATATACCACTATCAGACACTGTGACACAAACGTCGATACCACCACCGGCACACTAGTTGGGGTGGACACGACCAAGTTGAAGGGCAACGACTCTGTTTGCAAATTCAGTCGGTCTACACATTCAACAGATATAAAGGAGTGTGTCGCTCCTGAATCAAACGACACTAAAAGAGGAATACCTGCCACCATACATTTACCTTGGATCAAACCATCAACATCTGATGTCTCTGCACTACTAATGGTAAATACTCTGCCGTTGGATCGAGGTCGTTCAGCCCTCACAGCATTCACACTCTGCCGTAACTTGGGACAATACCTATGGATATGCCCTTATCCTCCACAATGGAAGCAACCATTTCCCGATCCGGGGCAAATATTGCCATAGTGTCCCCGACTACATTTGTTGCACATAGGATAGGAGTTTGATCCTCCAGCAGCAGTAGTGGTGGTTGGCCTTTAAGAACCACGAGTACGATGGTTGCTAGGTGGTCCATAAGGTCGTCGGTCTTCGGCTACCTTCTCCTTACCCCTCCCTTGCATAAAGTTGCGCTGAGGCCCATAATTTCGGGGAGGGTTCACTTTACCAATTGCAGCGTCCCTCACTCGCACATCATCCTCAAACATTCTATACTTGTTCACCAGTGTAGGGAAGTCAGAAATCTCTTGGTGGCAAAACATCACCTTCAACTCAGGTTTCAGACTCATCTCGAACTTTACACATTTGGACCTTTCGTCCACTTCAAGTTCGACATATGGATACTACCGGGCTAATTCCTCGAACTTGGCCGCGTACTCTGTAACACCCCGAATTTTAGTCTTTAAAATTATAGTAACAGTCCTGGAAGCCTCGCTTGAGCGAGAGTTGTCTCGCCTGGGCGAGAAATGGCAAATGTTGGGCTGTTGACACAGTGTAATCGATTACACACTCCTGGTAATCGATTACATGCTGATAAACTAATCAGACCTGTGCATCTGACACAATGTAATCGATTACACAATCCTTGTAATCGATTACACAATCCTTGTAATCGATTACATCGTATTAAAAGCATCAGATAGGTGCATCTGAGACAGTGTAATCAATTACACACTGCTGGTAATCGATTACAGACTGCTGGTAATCGATTACACACTGCTGGTAATCAATTACACACTGCTGGTAATCGATTACAGAGTATTAAAAGCATCAGATATGTGCATCTGATAGAGTGTAATCGATTACACACTCCTGGTAATCGATTACATCGTATTAAAAGCATCAGATATGCGCATTTTTCACGTTGTAATCAATTACACCATGTTGGTAATAGATTACAGCCCGACGACACCTCTTTAAAACAGAAACCCAAACACATTTTGGGTTAAAAAAAACTTTGAAGGGGGTGAGAGAAGAGAGCTTTTCCAAGGGCAAGGAGTTTTGATACTCACCCAAGAGCTTGAGAAGAGATCCTAGAGTTGGTGGCGGTGACGGTGGAACTAGCGCAGTTACCAAGAACCCAACCCAACACGCACCAAGGTAAGGAGGAGTCTTTAAATGGTATATGGTAATGGATAATGTGTGTATTTTCTGAGTGTGAGTACGATAAAGTGATGAATCGCTTAGTTATGGTAAACATATATGGGTGTGTCTATGATAATGGTATGAGTGGATTTACTGTTTACAGATTTATGTTGTATCAATGAAAAGAAAATATGATTTTAGCCGACCATTATTGGTTAGCAACTTTGGCTCAAGTTATGTAGCAAAACTTTGGCTCAAGTTATGAAGCAATACTTTGGCTCAAGTTATGAAGCAAACTTTGGCTCAAGTTATGTAGCAATGCTTTGGCTCAAGCTATGTAGCAAAACTTTGGCTCAAGTTATGTAGCAATACTTTGGCTGAAGTTATGTAGCAATGCTTTGGCTCAAGCTATGTAGCAAAACTTTGGCTCAAGTTATGAAGCAATACTTTGGCTCAAGTTATGAAGCAAAACTTTGGCTCAAGTTATGTAGCAATGCTTTGGCTCAAGCTATGTAGCAAAACTTTGGCTCAAGTTATATAGCAAAACTTTGGCTCAAGTTATGTAGCAATACTTTTGCTCAAGTTATGAAGCAATACTTTGGCTCAAGTTATGAAGCAAAACTTTGGCTCAAGTTATGTAGCAATACTTTGGCTCAAGTTATGTAGCAATACTTTGGCTCAAGTTATGTAGCAATACTTTGGCTCAAGTTATGTAGCAATACTTTGGCTCAAGTTATGTAGCAACGCTTTGGCTCAAGCTATGTAGCAAAACTTTGTCTCAAGTAATGTAGCACAAAAAAAAATTACAAAACAATTGGTTTACTAACCCCTTTAAAATGTGGATTATCTTATAATGGTATTTATCGTTTTGATGACTTACTCCTTTGTGTGTTGTGTGTATTTGCCATTGATAATCCCATTGCAGATAAACAGGGTAGTTGATGATGCTTGGTTCGGGCTTTAGGAGCTTAAGACTTGGATATTCTATTGTTTTTGCTTTTTGGTGTTGAGAAATTGTTATATGGATGATTTGTAATTGTAACCATTTAACTTATCAACCTTTTTTGAGTAATTCTGGATATTAGTAACTATGGGTAATTTTGGAAATCCATAGTTAAACATATGCGGTAATTACCGATGAAAGTTATACATGAATTATGTTTTTCCGCATATATGAGATGTATGTTAACTTCAGGTACTGTACGGGTGGTTTCACGAACTGAGTATGAGAAAGTTAGAGTAAGATGTGGAATGTATGTACAACAGAATTAAAATAAATGAAAAATTTTCGAGTTATGAAAATCGGGTCCTTACATACTCCCCCACGGTCAAACTCCCTTGCTCTAGATGCAAGAATTTCACCTCTTTCTTCCTCTTCAAGTATGCAGGAAAGTATTTCTAAAGGAACGTGCCCTTGAAGGCCTCCCAGTTAATGATTTGCCCCTCCGTCTCCATCTGTCTCCGGACCATCTCCCACCAGTTTTCAGCCTCCTTTACTAGCATATAGGTGGTATATGCCACTTTCTGAGCATCAGAACAGCTCATGGCCCTGAAGATTCTTTCCAATCCTTGGACCCATTCAATGGCAGCATTAGGAGCAAACCCACCTTGGAACTGACTAGGGTTCCTCCTGCAGATATCATCAAGACCTTAGAATTCGGCCGGTCCAGTGGGACTAAGGGTTGAGAACTCGGACTTGGTGCTAGGTTCTGGTTCAGGTTATGAAAGTTCTCATTAACTTGTTGCAATACAACCACCATTTGAGCCAACAGATCATTCGGAATATTCTGACTCGTTCCTCTTCCTCTTCCAGCCATGTGTACTTGTACTCATTCGTTTGTCAGTACATCAAAATTTTAACCAGACAAGAATCACAAAATCACACAACAGTTTGTACACACCATGTAATTCAATAACATAAAAGTCACAAAGAAGCCCAAATTCTATCCTTGAAATTTTTTCTTATTTTAACTCATACAAACATACAGTTCTCTTATATCTTATGATTGTTAACCTAAGGTACGTTGCATTAATTACCTGGATTATTTTCGGATCATTTAACATGCAGTATTCATATACACATCCGTAAGACAAAAAAATTATAATTCATATTAATATCCCCCATATAATTAAAACATGGGAATAGTTATGGGTCTCCAAAATCATAATACCCAAGGTTACAAATATCCAAAAAAAATTATAATGATCATGGTTACAAATATTCAAATTCACAAATATTCTGTCATGATACAAAATGGGTGCAAATAAAGGAATTCCAGATTTAATAGCTCCTAAAGCTCCAAATCAAGCATCCTTAACTAATCCAATTACCTGCAATGGGATTATCAAATGGCAACACACAAAACATACAAATGAGTAAGTCATTAAATTCAATAAATATCATTTGATATAATCCACATTATAAACAGAGTTAAGTAAACAATTTAAGCATTCTAACATAAAATCATTACATTTCATTTTATCACTCCATAGCATCAATTTAATGATACCCCATTTTTATTGTGTAATAACTTTTGTAACATTAATAATGTAACGTTAAAAAGTATGACTTACGTTGATATTATGGAGTGATCTCCTTTTGTTCCCAAAAACAAAAACTACAATATACCATGTTCTGGAAAACAAAAACTGCAATATGTGATATAGCAGTTTAAATATTGCACGTTTTCATAATCCAATAAATATTGTATGATATGCTATAATTCATTAAACATTGCATGTTTTCTGTTGAACATATAAAAACTACATCAGATATGGCAGTTTATAGAAATATTAAATAGGTAAAAACTGCATCAGTCACTAATATGGCAGTTTACAAAAATATAGACATTTACAGAAATATTAAATTATAAATTATGAGGGTATAATAGGTAATTTAAAATTATAGCATGGAAAGTTAATTCAAGTTTTCCCTTTATTAAGTAGTATAGATATAGAAGTATAGATAAAAATCTAGATAAAGACATTTTAGTAATATCAATTTTAAAATTAAACACAATAATTTATTTCTGCTCTCACCCCATCCAAACTTCATCCCTATTCTTCCCTCATTCTGAAAAACGAAACCCACAAGGCCACAACCCTCCACATTCTCCTCCATATTCTTCCATGTATCCCTGTTCTGACAAATAAAACTCATAACCCAAAACTCCGATTTTCTTTTTAATTTTTAGAACAAGGGAAAGTAATTGATTTGTAAAGAAAATTGTGTAGCCTTATTATTTCTTTTGACTGTATTATGGGATAAAATGAAACAACTAGGAGAAAAATGTTGATACTTGTTACATGGAAGAATATGGAGAAAAATGTGGAGGGTTGTGGCCTTTTGAGTTTCGTTTTTCAAAATGGGCGGGGGGGGGGGGGGGGGGGGGGGGGGGGGGGGGGGGGGGAATAAGGATGAAGTTTGGGTGGGGTGAGAGGAGAGAAAAATTATTGTTTTCAATATTAAGATTGATATTACTAAAATGTCATTATTTAAGATTGTTATCTCTACAAAGTAAAAATGATATTTTTGTCCAGTTATTTATGGTACACAATGTTAACATGCTCCTGACTAAAAAATGTGGTTCTATTGCTGATAAGTAAAGTCATCTAGTGACATTGCATCCATTGACATACGGGAATACAATTAAGTCACATGCGTTTAAGACAAAGTGTATCCAAATGACAACTGTATCCAATATCCATCGCATCCATTGACTTCAATAATATTACCTTATGTTTTGATTAACATATTTACCCATCCATTCATTTGATCTTCCATGTTGGGGGGGGGGGGGGGGGGGGGGGGGGGAATAAGGATGAAGTTTGGGTGGGGTGAGAGGAGAGAAAAATTATTGTTTTCAATTTTAAGATTGATATTACTAAAATGTCATTATTTAAGATTGTTATCTCCACAAAGTAAAAATGATATTTTTGTCCAGTTATTTATGGTACACAATGTTAACATGCTCCTGACTAAAAAATGTGGTTCTATTGCTGATAAGTAAAGTCATCTAGTGACATTGCATCCATTGACATACGGGAATACAATTAAGTCACATGCGTTTAAGACAAAGTGTATCCAAATGACAACTGTATCCAATATCCATCGCATCCATTGACTTCAATAATATTACCTTATGTTTTGATTAACATATTTACCCATCCATTCATTTGATCTTCCATGTTTATTATGCACAACTTTATGATTCAATTATTAAATATTGTATTTGTTGGTACTTGGTAAGTACCCTCTAATAAGCTTGCAGACGAGAAATATGAATTGGTGCGCACAAATGAATAATGAAAATCATCTGGACACTTTGCATGAAGTCTGTAAGGACCCAAATTCTACCCTTGAAAATTTTTCCTTATTTTAATCCAATTATTTTTACATTCTCCACTACACCTTAACTAATCAATAATTACTTAAAACTCAGTTATCATACCATACTACGACACTTCTTTATAAGACAGAAAAACATAATTCATATATTTCCTTCCCGGTAATTACCGCATATGACTAGCTATGGGATTCCAAAATACCCATAGCTATTAATATCCAGTATTACAAAAATGTAGAAAATAAATCAGTTAGGATTACAATCATCCAAGTAGCAATTTACATCAAACAAAAAGCAAAATAAGGATTCCAAGTTCTAAGCTCCTAATGCCCCGAACCGAGCATCCTCAACTATCTCGTTTACCTGCAATGGGATTATCAATGGCAAATACACACAACAAACAAAGGAGTAAGTCATTAATTCAATAAATATCATTAAGCAATAATTCACTCTTTAAAATGTTTAAATAAACGACTTGGCGTTCAAAGATAAAAATCAACATATCATATTTCCGTCTCATACCACCTCATCCATCATCTTTGGTCTATACGTTCATCCCTACCATACCTTGTCACATCACTCATCAATACCACCTCATATCGCTACCTTCCACATATACATTTACCTTTTCATTACCACCTGGGGCAAGACATACAATCCAATACCACGTAGGGCAAGTCATACACAATACCACATAGGGCAAGTCATTCACAATACCACATAAGGCAAGTCATTCACAATACCACATAGGGAAAGTCATTCATAATACCACATAGGGCAAGTCATTAACAATACCACATAGGGCAAGTCATTCATAATACCACACAATTTCTATCGTCATATATAACTAACAACTTCTCCTTACCTTGGTGGGTGTCGGGGTGGGTTTTGGGTAACTTTGCAAGTTCCTGCGCCAACTCCTTCAACCTTAGGATCTTTTCATGAATCAAACCACAAAATCTTTCCATTCACTAAATACCAACTCTACACTAAGAGTTTTCAAGAGAAAAACAACATAAAATGAACCATAACTCTAAAGAGTTTTACCTCTTCTCAAGCTCTTAGATGAGTATCAAAGCTCATTGCCCTTGGAAAATCTCTCTTCTCTCACATGTCTTCAATTCTAAAACCCTAAAATGTGTTTGGGGGTTTCTCATTTAATGCAACTCGTCGGGTTCTCGCTTAAGCGAGCCCATTCTCGCTCAAGCGAGAAAATCCCGTCCATTTTAAAAAGCTCAGATCTGACCCTCTCGCCCAAGCGAGGGAACTCTCGCTCAGGCGAGGCAGCTCTCGCTCAAGCGAGGATCCTCTCGCTCAAGCGAGGATCTTACAGCCTCGACAGGTCCAAAATGTCACTTTTCTCGCTCAGGCGAGACAACTCTCGCTCAGACGAGACAACTCTCGCTCAGGCGAGACCACTCTCGCTCAAGCGAGGCAACTCCCGCTCAAGCGAGAATCCTTCAGTATAGCCCAGGATTTCACCCTCCCATGTGAGCTTTTCTCGCCCAGGCGACAATCCCTCGCTCAAGCGAGAATCCTAGGACTGATACTATAATTTTAAAGACTTAGGCCTCATTTGGTTGAGTTGAGTATGAGAGGAGAGAAAGTGATGGTAGTTTACCAATTTCCCTTGTTTGGTTGTGGAATGAAAGATAGTAGAGAGAAAGAAAAGTGGTGGGTCCCATGCCAATTTTTCTTCTCTTCAAAGATGAGGAGAAAGTGAGTTGAGAGAATAAAAAAACATAAATGACTAAATTGCCCCTAGATATTAAATATTCATGTAACCCTTATGTGATATTTTTGTTTGATATTTTTTAAACTATTTTAAAAGTATAATTAATATTCACTTTCAAAAAGTTGAAATAAATACTAATTTATTAACACATTTTAAAACCAAATACATTTTTATAATTAAAACTTAGAAAATAAAGTTAGTATAAAATTATTTAAAAGGGTAAATTGTATATGCATAAGAAAATCTCATATTTTATCATCATTTTTCTTTAACTCCTTTTATTTCACTATCATCTAGCTATTATTATATTCATCATTTACCTTCAAACACTTATCCTTACACAAATATGTGAGTCACACTTGAACCTAAAAATATTATTATTTATATGTTATCATCACTATTAAAGTTCACGTTTAAATATTAATCAATATATTTAATTAAATAATTCAATTATAATTCAATAGACACTTTAATTAAATCTATATATTTAATCATCTATATGAAATTATATATTTAGTAATAACATTATATTTTTAAATTTTTTTAACTAGTATTTAATTTTAATTTAGAAATAAAGTATTATTAATTTGAATGAGGGTATAATTGTCTATTCCATATGTGGAGAGATAAAATCATATTCTTTCTATCTTCTCTTTCTTTTCTTTTTCTCTTCTACCAAACACCCCACAATTCTACTCTTTTTCTCACCTTTTTCTTTCTACTCATCTTCTTTCTCACCTTTTTCTTTCTTCTTAAATTCTTCTCACTAACCAAAGGAAACCTTAAATTAAGGGTGTCACAAAGTCTCATTAAAGTCTAAAGTTAATGAACAAAAAGATAAGACATAGATCGATAAAGGGCAAAGAAATATGATAAACTAAATCCAATATATTTAATCTGAAACATCCTCTTTGATAGTTACTTTAGACTTTGAAGGGTGTCTGCTTGCATTTTCAGAGTCATTTCTTATCATTTTGTTGTGTGTAAAATTTCATCTTTGTCTGCAAAAGAGGTTAGATAACAAACATGATGTTTAATATAGGAGTACAAATAATTGAAATAACCAACATTCACATTAAATATGTATAGAAAGTGTTTGAAATAAATTCAAATGATTGGATGAGTAAGAATAATATGTATTTGATAGAGTAAAAGTTTATAAAATCATTGGACGCGATAATCTTCGGACATATTTATCACATGGACACATTTCTCTTAGATATACATGACTTCGGATGTCATAGATGCCACTACCCCGGAATTCACATTTAATAACGGTCATTCAACAGTACTTCCTAACACAACGCTGTTAAATACAAGGCAAAAGATAATCAACAACGTCATTTTAAGCAAGTGTTGTTAAAGGTAATAGGCGAATATAGCTTCAACAACACTCTTTGAAGCAAGTATTGTTGTATGTTTGCTTAAGATATTCAATAACGCTTGCTTAAATGAGTGTTGTTAAATGTCTCATATCAACAACGTTCACTATAAGTTCATTACAATGAGCGACTAAAAGTCACACATTTAACGGCGCTTAAATGAGTGTTGTTAAATGTGACATTCAACAACGTTTTTTTAAGCAAATGCTCTTGATTTGAATATATTCAATAGCGTTTACTTAAATGAGTGTTGTTAAATGTGACATATCAACAACACTCATTATAATGAGCGCTGTTAAAAGTCACATATTTAACAACAGTTAAATGAATGTTGTTAAATGTGACATATCAACAACGTTCATTATAATTAGCGCGGTTAAAAGTCACATATTTAACATTGTTTAAATGAGTGTTGTTGAAGTTGACATTCAACAGCAGTCTTCTAATGAAGCACGGTTGATTTGAATATATTCAACAACATTTGCTTAAATGAGCGTTGTTAAAGATGACATATCAACAACGCTTAATCCTCTGAGTGGAATTTTTGCATGAAATTTTATTTCCACACTTCTTTCCTCACATATTGAATGCTGGAAAAACTAGAATCACTTTCTATGTTGTTGGTTGTGAGATATTATTCATAGGCAGTGAGTAGTGTTTTGATGAAATATTATTTTTTTACATAACTTTTGAACTACTAATCATAATTGAACATATTATATATGCATTTGGGGTAGAAAAGTCATTCTATAAAAAAACAATTTTTACTATTTCTTTTTTATTTTTCAAGTTTTACAATGAATTTGTTTTGTATTTTTAAATTAGTTAGACTTTAAATTTTTCCTTGAAACGTTTTGTACTTATTGTCTATGATTTTAGGATGTTATTGATGCAGAGTATTGGTTGTTTACTCACTTTTAACATGCATTTTCATTACTGTCTTGTTTAGTTGCTATTGTGTCAAGTAGTACATCCAATAAATTCAATATCTTTGCATCTAATAAATCTAGAAATTGATATAACATATAATATGTTAGTTAGACAAAATATGAATTTACCTTTACATAGTGAGTCTTTTGATAGAGTTAATGTAGCTGAAAAGTCACACATTTAACAGTTCTTTAGACAACACACTTAAAAGTCATACACTTGTTTTAATTGGCGCAAATCTTTGCATATTTAAAAACAAAACCTAACACAATAATATTTATAATTGTTTCATATTTATCATCACATGTATATTATTATTTGACCAAATTATGTATTCTTTTGGGTCGAATACAATTCACATATATATTTCACATAAAGATAATACAATTTAGAATTAAAACTTTAACATTTCATCCCTATAAAACATATTTCAATTATACTGCAATGCAATTCATATATTTATATATATCAAGCAACCATAATATATATGAAGAAAGCTAAATATATGTATATATTGTAAACGTGAATATCAAATCAAATCAAACAGATATGTATATATAAATATACATTTATATTGATGATCTGTATCATTACCATCAGTGCCCAAATTAAATTCACATACATCATAAATTTTTATCAGTCATACATACATCATAATTTGAATAAGAAAAACCACATCAATAAATTTAAAGACAAGTTATATATTTTAGAGTAAATTACACTCACACACCCTGAGTTTTAATGAAATTACACAAATCACTCATCCCTTCTTTTTCCTTACACCAACCACCCCTCCTTCCTACACAAACTACCCCTAGATTTTTACATACATTACACTGACTACCCCTGCATGTTATAAAAGTGTAATATTTTAAAGAAAAACATGTGATGAATATAATTAAGTTAAATAAAATATTGTATATTGTGTAACACTTCAAATAGTACAAAAGCGAGTGTTTCTTTATTATTTTTGTGTCATTAAAAAATATATTATAAATTTCAAAGAAATGTTTAAATAATTCTTATACTATTTTATAACGAGTCAAATAATGAAGACGCAATGACTCTTATATTATTTGAATTTGTCTACACAATATACAATATTTTGTTTAATTAATTACACACATCACACGTTTTTTGTTTAAAATATTACACTTTTATATCATGCAGGGGTAGTCAGTGTAACATATGTACAAAATTAGGGGTAGTTCGTGTAATGACAAAAAAGTGAGGGGTGGTTTGTGTAATTTCACTAAAACTCAGGGGGTGTGAGTGTAATTTACTCTTTTATGAGAATAATGTATCTCCTCATACCAAGAGATAACTTATTTCCTCCCGTCAGTAAAAGAATGACATGTGTTTTGTTTAGTTCTAGAAATATTTTTGTAGAAAATGATTAAATGGTGCACATATCACGATTTCAGTTGTTGGGGGAGATAACTTATCTCCTTATACCAGGAGATACATTATTCTCTTACTTTGTATATATAGTTAATATCAAAATGTGTGTACACTTTCTCCATATGTTACAAATAAATGAATATAAACAATACCAGCATGGAACAAATCTCTACTTATCATGAATTTCTCAACAAGATAATATAAATATAAAATCCTCAAATTAAAATTAGGGTTCATACAAAATTTAGAAAAATTCTCTTTATGGAGAACCGTAAAATTCACTTGTTAGAATTTTTTTTTAATTGGTGAAATATCAATCATAGGATCTTGAATCTCCTAATTCTCACAGATAATATATACATGAATCCATATTTCTCACATCTATTCCTTTTGTATGTCTTTGGAGAGAGTTTTGGTATGATGGTTTTCTCAACCAAATCCTAAATTCATTTTCTCATTTTCTCTCTAATGGGGAGAGGTAAAAACTGTTTCTAATTTGGTGTCTTGGAATTATAATTGTTCTTTATGCGTTGACTTATAGGATCTTCATTATCTCATATAGGACAGCTATTTGGATATTCACTCATTAAGTTCATATCCGTTATCAATTTTAAAAGTTTATTGATTGTCAAAAATTAGATCACTTGTCTTATAACCCGAAATAAATAGTCAAAATAATTATACTAGATATATAATGCTCATCTTATTATAAGACTAACTAAACATTAGTCACCAACTTGGAGAAATAAGGTCTCGCAAGATTAATCACACATATTGGTAATCACTAATGAATAGGTAATTATATTATGATTAACTCAAAACTAAATATATTCAACATACTAATAACAAAGTAAAAGTGCAAGACATTTTCCTCCAATGCGAATTGCTTTCAAATCGTGGTTTTGCAAAAAGTTCAAATTACATTGTCTATGTAGAAAATTTGTTACAAAAGAAATTTTAAAATATTATTTATATTGAATGTAATAACATTCCACTTCCAAATACGCGATAAGAGGATAAAACTTTTTAAATAAAGGTGCATACACCCACTCTTCCCAAATCACATTATGTATGAGTTTAATGCATTGACCACATATTTATCCACACATGCAATGAAAGTTTCATTCAGATACTAGAAAAAAATGACATCCATCATTGTATCAAATAAAGATGAGTGATTCACTTATTCTAAGAGTAATTTTTTTTAACTTACTCCACATCTTAGCCATCAATTCTAGAAAATCTAATGATTTAGATCTACTCACTAATTCAAACCATTGGATTTACCAAGAATTGATGGCTATGATGTGGAATAAGTATTTTAAACTTATTCTTGGAGTAAGTGAATATTCTCTCTCAAATAAAAGGGTAACATTCAAAAATTTGAAGGAATTAATCCCATAAGACCAAAATATGTCATCAATGTAATCTAATAACATAATCCCTAGTTTAATTTAGGTTGTGATACTTACCATAAGCCATTGTTGGGAGATTAATACCATAATGTGTAGTCTCTGCATTAATTTTAAAGAGCTTAAATAAGATTTCAATCCCAGCGAACTTTTTCTAATCCCTATAAAAAATTGACATGCCCTAATCCTTAAAAAAGTCAAACATTTAAATTTTCAATTTTTTTAAAATTTTGATCCAACTTTAGGACATTTCTTAGAGTAGGGTAAGTTCTATGATTAAATATCATATAAATTAGCATAGTACAAACTTAATAAACAATAGCACCTACCCTTTGGTCTCCCACCAAATCTGTTTACATCCACACCACTAAATCTAGTCAGAAATTTTAAGGTTGTCTACAGAATGTTTATATACAGTTCAAACATGAGAATGAATTAGCCATGGGACAATAATCTAATCCCAAGCACTGGTCACACCTTGACCATAACCACCTCCACCATAATTTCCAGGAACCCCATATCCACCTGTTCCACCATAGTAATCTCCTCCTTTATTAAAGGAACCTTCCTTCCGAAAATCATGGCCACCGAAACGGGCTCCCCCTGACCGCCTGTTTCGGTTGCCGCCACCGTAAGAAGCCCTCGCTGCATAACGTGTGAGCCAAGCAGGTACTTCTTGATTTGCCTCTTGCATCAGATCAGACAATGGTTTAGCCATGGACAAATTACTCTCATTGAAGAAGGCTGTTGCTAATCCCATTTTCCCAGCTCGCCCTGTTCTTCCTATCCGATGCACATAATCATCAATGTCATTGGGAAGATCGAAGTTTACCACATGTGCTACCCGTGGAATGTCAAGGCCACGTGCAGCAACGTCTGTGGCTACTAAAATTGGTGTGTTTCCACTCTTAAATGACCTCAATGCTAGTTCTCTTTCCTGCATACAGAGCCATTACTTGTACACGTTAATTTTCAGGAGTACACAGACCTAAAGAAACATATCCAAGGACAGCTTTTAGTTCAGAAGTTCTAACACAATATCTTGGAAAGCTTTTTCTAAACTGTAAATGATTTCAAATAGATGCTTCAGAGATACTTCGGACATAATAATATACAACAACCAAACCATACTCCACTAGGTAGGGTTGACAACATAGATCAAACAAATCATAATGTCTTGTCTAACATTATCACTTGGTTTGTCCATGTCAGTGAGATTCGACGTAGTTTTATAAAGTTTGTTCATTGTCTAACACGACTCTAATCTTTTATCCAAGCTTAGGACACGATATTTATAGATTTGCAACATATGCTTTATAGCAATTCATAAGAAGGATTTCTATTTTCAACTAGCAACTGCCAAGAAGACAAATTCAAGGCTCACAAAAGGATTCAAGCAAAATAATATCAGGGTTAAGTACAATAAATATTAAATATTGAAAATCATCCAACCAAAAAAAAGAAAGAAAGCAACCACAACGTTCAAAGTGTGGATTCTATTGGTTCTAATTGAAAGAGCACATTATATGTACTGGTAGAGTGACCTGCTCTGAAGTTATGCCAAGAAAACTATTATTTAATTAAATAATGGCATCAGTATTTTTTCCCTTTTTAAATTCAAATATTGGTTAAAAGATTTACTTTGAAATTGCAACATGTTAAAAGAAAGTTAGAAAGTTCCTTCAAAGTAGTTGAGCAAAAGAGCTGGGCCTTCATGGTTAATTTCAAACTTCTCATTTCAATTATAGTAAAAGCTACAGACTGGGTTTATTGGAAGGGTAAAGAGTAGACATCAGATGTTGATCCTCTTTATATAATAGTAGAGAAGTAGAGATTAACACGGGGACAAAAATTGAGCTTCTAAAATTTTAAATCCAATTAGATCTGTTTGCGAGTTGTGAGCTATAAAATACACTTATGAGATGACTCTCAAATATTCCCCTCCCCTCGAAAAACCAACTCGCAAACCAAGTCGTAGAGTTTCATGGACAATTAGAACCTCAATGTTCAAAAACAAGTCAAACTCTGATTAACTAATTTTTTTATTTGGACCAAACCAATTCTTCAAGGCCCTGACCACCACAAGAGACAGCAAAGAAACAAAGAAAAGAGAAGTGATTTTCATGGAACCATATAACTGAAATGTTTTACATTTAAACATAAAGTTCAATTAGCTACACACACTTACTTGTTGTGTTCTGTCACCATGAATGCTAGTTGCAGGAAATCCATTAACACACAAGCAGTGTTCCAATGCATCAGCTCCTTTCTTTGTTTCCACGAAAACTAATGTCAGACTTTGCTGCAAAAACCACCAAAAAACTCTTAACAGGGAGCTGAGAATATGATAAATCGACAAATCAAGGTTACCAACTTCTAAACAAATTACCTTTCCATGAGTTCCATTTTCCCTCTGAGCATGGAGAAGGTCCATGAGGTGGCTTCTCTTGTCTGACTCAAGCACATATTCTACTCTTTGAACAATTAGATCAGTACTTGAACCGACCCTTCCAACGGCAAGAAACACGTAGTTTGAAAGAAAATCTGATGCAAGTCCCTGTATTAAAGCAAAAAATGTAAAGGGGGTTCATGTCTTATACCAAACCCACTTTTTTCAGACGTGTTATAATCATTATTGCATTTTGTAGATTAAAAAAACATCTAGCTCCCCTTTGCAACATAACTAATGAGTATTTTTTGGAGTTTTGTATCTTAGAAATCATTGTCCTCATAACGAAGTGCCAATAACTCATTTGAAAGTCAAACTATGGTATTTTAGCAACAAATACAAATCATCACTATCAAATTGTCAACCTTTCCAAAACAAAACTACCTCATCATTCCATCCTAAATAATATTGATACAGTAACCACTAAACTACAAACAACAACCAAGCCTCAGTCCCATGAGGTGGGGTTGTCTACAAGGATTGAATGACTCATAACGTTCTACCAAAATTCATGTCCATTAATAAAGCATTGATCTCTAAATCTTTCTGAATCGTTTCGCCTATAGTTTTTCTTCGCCACCCTTTGTCTCTAAAAATTGGGCTAACCTCCATTTGATTTATTTTCCTTACTATGGCTTTTGACAATCTCTTCCGCACATGTCCAAACCACTTAAGGCGGGAGTCTACCATCTTTCTACAATAGGAGTTACCAGAACATTCTCTATAATACATCATTCTTAAACGTATCTTGTCTAGTATGTTAACTCAACATTCTCATCCTACTAAATAATTTTATTCTCTTGTTGACATTTTATCACTGAACATTCAGTCTCATATAACATTGTGGATCTTATCATTGTGCAGAAAAAATTTCCCCTTAAGCTTGAGTGGTACCTTTCAATTAGATAGTGCACATGATGAACTTTGTCATCTCATCCACCCTGGTTGAATCCTATGGCTTACATTTCCATTAATTTCTCTACCGTATTATATAATTGATCCCATATACTTAAATCTAGTGACTTGTGTTGGTATGGCATGTTCTCCAATCTTTACCACTACTACATGGTTTGTCCGCCTTTTGATAAATTTACAATACATATATATTGTCATACTTTGACTTATACGAAAAGTCATGTACTTCTAAAGCTTATTTCCACATTTCTAACTTCTCACTTAATTCTTCTCTCAATTCACCAACTAGTACAATATCATCCACAAAATTATGCATTGTTACAGCAGTTCTTAAATATGCTCATTAAGCACACCAACATAAATGTAAACATATAGGGCTTGACTTCGTTATACATATCATTGATTGCTTGAATGTAGGCAACTTTAACTGCTTTTTTCTCCAGAGAATTCCATGATACCTCTGTAGGCATCTTACCATATGCATTCTCCAAATCAATGAAAATCATGTGTAAGTCCCTTTGATTTTCTTGGTATCTCTGTATCAATGGTCGTAGAAATTATATAGCCTCTACAGTTGACTTCCCTAACATAAAACCAAATTAGTTTTCAATAATGTGTGTCTCTTGTGTCAACCTTTGTCCAAGTATCCTCTCTCACAGCTTCATAGTACGATTCATGAGCATAATCCCCTATAGCTTGCACAATTTTGTATATCTCTTATGTCCTTATAAATAGGGATTGGAGTGTTTCTCCTTCACTCACCTGATATCCTCCTAGACCTCATAATCTCATTAAACAACTTTGAGTCAATTAATGTCATGTTCTCCTAGAACCTTCCATATCTCAATAGGACATCATACGATCCAACCGCTTTGTTATTCTTCATCTTTTTCAAAGCCCTTTTTGCCTCCAAATTACCAATTCTCCTAAATAACCATCATATTAGCTCTATCAAAATTATTTTCGGTCAACAAGGACCAAACCAACTATTGTCCTTATTTGCATCTCCGTGCCAACATGGCTACTGCCAGAGACATCAACACTTCAACCTTCCCAAATCAAGTGCTAGTTGCAATGATAAGAATTTTAAAACAGCTTGGTTATAGAAACTCATGTTAAGCTTTAAAAAAGCACGGCCTACATAAAAGACAGAATAGGCATTGCATTGACATTTCACCTTAGGGAAAAAATTGGACTTGGAATTTTCTCCAAGAACTGTTGAATCAAAAAGTTAGTTTAAAAAAACATTCTAGTGCACGAGGCTCCCACCTAGTGGGGTCTATGGATGGTAGATGTACACAAGCGAAGAGATTGTCTCCGAGATTTGAACTCATGACCCTGCAGCTCACATGGGAAGCAACCTTACCTTCGCAAGTCCAAAAGTTAGTTTAAAATTTTAATAAAGCTTAACATGAGTTAGTTTAAAAGTTGAAAGCAACTTTTCCATGCATATCCATGCCAATGCAAGACTTTCAAAATCTTATCAATATTATAATTGTGTGAAAGAGACAAAGTGATAAACAAAATTTGTTCTCAATCAAATGTTATCTGTCTTCTTTTTCCACATTCATGCCAGTTATTATTGGGGTACTTTGCCATAATTATTAAGGTTTAAAGCAGTTCCCCAACCACCTCAGTTAAGGCAGTTGCAATTTACGTAAGTGCAAAAGCAGAGTGAAAACAAGACTTCCTCTACCCATTTCAATTTATAGAAATATCCAGTAGGTTTAAAAAAGTATGGTTTACATTGGACGTAAAAGTTAGCTTTAAAAAACACAGAAAATTGGTGTTTTCAGCTTGAGAAAAACTGAAAATTTTAACTCATTCCCCAAACTAATTTCTTTTGTAGAAAAACACTTTTGAGCTATTGGGAAGGAAAAAACCTCATGCACATAAGATTTGAGAACCTGAGTATGAGAACAAGATACCTGTATCTCTTTGGGAAATGTGGCACTGAACAGCAAAGTCTGTCTCATGCCAGGAGGGGGCATGTCCATCTGTTCAACTATCTTTCTTATTTGAGGCTCAAAACCCATATCCAGCATCCGATCTGCCTCATCAAGTGCCAAATATCTTATTATCTGCAATGACACCCTAGCCCTCTCAAGCAAATCCACCAATCGTCCAGGAGTTGCCACTAGAATATCAACTCCCCTCTCAAGCTCCCGCAACTAAACAATGCAACACAATGTTATTAACGAATTAGAAAAGTGCATACCCCAACTACACAGCAAAGGGTACAAAAGCCAAAAGTGACCTATGTGCATAGTGAAGGAATGCAGTTACAAATATATCATATTACAACCAACCAACAACAGCAGATGTGGTCTCACTATGCAAACAAACTATTACCTCTGGTCCTTTTATAAGACCCTTTTCAGTAGTTTTATGTGGACTAAGGAAGGAGGAAACATCATTAAATTAGTCAATAAATAAATCACATTACTAAAGCTAACCATTACTAATGAAACTAAATCATTTTCTCTTTCGCTTAGAGAAAAAAAATCATTTTCTCTTTCCACTCAAATTGTTTGACTAAATATGGGTATTTTAGAAACAATTTCATTTATTGTACATAAAATTTTGGAAAGCTTTCTATAATAGGAACAAAACAGAAACCTGAAAAAGGTCTTATAAAAAGGAATGGAGGTAGTACAGTTTCAATAGCAGCATGGCAATACCGCAATACTATCACTCTGCTAGAATTAAATGAAGTTACTTGGAATGGATTATCAGTTCAATCAATGTGATGATTAGGAAGTTGGAAACCAACACCCATCAATTAATCCTTTCACTAGAGCATATAACTAGAAGGGGGAAAGACAGTATAGTGAGTTTCTTCCTGATTTCCAAGTTCAGAATCTCATGATATACTCTGTACAGTTCACTTCAACAAAATCTCATCCTTTATGGAAATTGAAAATGGTATGAAGTTCATTTAATAACTTTTTTGCTCTTAAAACTCAAGAAGAAAAGTAACTAATTTCTACACACACAAAAACATAGCATGCATCACCATAAACTCCAAATTGAAGGAGGTGATGGTAAGTAAAACAATCAAAACATAATATATAGTTTCAAGCAACATATGTCAAAATCAATTAGTGTCTTCAACATCAGTGGGGCTACCTGTTGGTTGATTGGTGCTCCTCCATAAGTAACTACCACCTTGACACCAGTTTGATAAGAAAACTTTTTGGCCTCATCATGTATCTGTAAGATTTGGAAAACAAAAACCAGAATAAAAGTTTTGCAGTTTTTGAGGATCATGATAGTAAGATACACATCATGAAGACGGTGGAAAGTCAAAACTAAAATCAGAGTTGCACCTGGCAAGAAAGCTCCCGAGTAGGGGCGAGGATAAGGGCCATAGGGAAAGCAGTTCGTGCTACACGTGGTCTTTGAACATACTGCTCCCTCATTATTCCACTTATAATAGGAAAGCAAAAGGCAGCTGTCTTTCCAGACCCTGTCTGAGCACAGGCTACCAAATCTCTCCCCGCGAGAGAAATCGGTATGGCATACCTCTGAACTGGAGTTGGTTTGACATACTTGCACCTCTGTAAGTTTTGGTTCAACGCCTCACCCAAATCTATTTCTGCGAACGTATTTACAGGTGGAGGCACATTATCCCCACTAGTCTCCACAGGGATATCATCATAAGCATCAAAGTTAATGCCAGTGTTCTCTTGCTCATCAACAGATTGATCCACAGGTTCATTGTTCTCGAAAGGGTTCACCTCACGTCTCCCACGGTCCCTCCCTATCCCTCTACCATTCCAGCCACCACCACCACCAATCTGAACATTGGAACCATATCCCTGGCGCCCGATATCAGGCTTAGAGGATATACTCCCATGAGAACCAGCACCCTGACCACCATAACTCACATGATCACTAGCCGCCACCGAAGACGAGTAAGATGCTGCCGCAGCTGGGGGCTCCGAAGACAACGTCTGGTTGCGAAGATGTGGAGGAACATACGCCGATCGGGTAGGGCGTGCCGAGGCATTGGCTGAATTGTCAACAGAATCCGCCCATGAAGTTGTCATTTTTGCAGAAATTTTGACTTGGCTGATAATAACAAACAAATGCTGAAACAAAACTGCGTCCCAATCCACAATCCTCTTATGGCGTAAAAAGCTATAAACACAAAACAAAGTTCAAAAAAATCAAATATAAATAAAATAATAAAATATATAAAACATTCATAGTAGAATACTATAATAAATCAAATCATGATCCACTATATGCTAAGCAAGATCGTACCATAGAAAATTCAAAATTTGAACTTGAAATCCAAAAATTCCAGCAAAGTGAAACAATAAATTGTCAAATACCAGAAACAGATGAAAAAAGATGCATAGAAATTTAGAATCTGCAAAGTAAGAATGAGATAAAGGAAGAGAAAGGAACCTATATGAATGAGGGATGAGAGAAAAATTGAAAAGATTGAGATTTATCGAAGAAAACGGTAAATTATAATCAAATGGAGAATTTAACGGAGTTTTCAAAGTTGAATCAAATGAGTTTCAGTGGTTAAATGTATTTTACTTGTTACCAAACACAAATTTGATTGATTAAAAATATCTAAAATGAATCTACCGGCGAAAAACGAGGTAGCGTGTGAATTTTCCCTTTTTGTTTCTCTTTCCAAAATAGCATTTTCTTTTTTTTTCTTCTGCTTTTCCTCCCTCTTACATCCGTTGATATGCTCGGGACACCATCCACATGAACACATCAGTACTTAATATTCTTTTTACATTTCTCAGAATAATGTATCTTCTCGAGAAATAGGTTATCTTATTCTGTCAATAAATTATGACATGTATCATATTTAATCATTTCTACGAAAATATTATTGAAAATTAGAAAATTATAACACATGTCATAATTTTACTGACAGGAAGAGATAACTTCTCTTATGATATGAGAAGATTTTTTATTCTATTCTTATAAATACTAGTACAATAGGAAAATATCACTTCTTTGGTTTTGGTAAGGTATGTTTCTTTCATTATTGCAATTTATTTTCTGAATCTGAACTTGGTCTCCGATCCCACACAAACTTAGATGTTGACCTGGACAACTTTTAAACTCGGACTTAACCTTATAACCGGTTAAATATAATATATATCTTTATCAATATTACATATTATTATGGATATACAATTTGACATATGAAAATATATATATAAAGGTATTTTGTTAATTATTTACATATATGTTTATATGATGGAAAATTAGACAATCAATGATGTTTTGGGTCAAAAATATGTCATTGTTATACGTACAATTGAGTATGCACATGCAAATATGGCGAATTAGTGTATCTTGGACGACGAGTCGGGTCCTAAATATCGATCGAATCTAACTTTGAAACATGAACAAAGACTCAATGAAACCTGACCATATTCAATTTAGATCATTATCAAACCAAACTGATGGGTAGGATCGGTCCTACTCACCAATTAGATATTAATATTATTGGTCCATGACATAACAAATGTAATCCTGAAAATGTATTTATTATTATAGTATTAAAAAATAGTTCTTACAAATATTGGTATTCTTGGTTTCCACCTTCTTCTTTTATTTTCTTGTCTTACTTTAATTAATCAATCTTTATGGAAAATATGTTGATATCACAATTAGTCATCTCACTAATTAATATGACATATGATCTTAGATTCTTAGTCATATTATTAGAGGTTAAAATCAAAATTTTGCAATTTCTGAGTACTAATTAAAAATAACAAAGACTAAAATCAAAATTTGGGAGGGATAAAAAATATATATATATATATATATATATATATAATATTGAGACTATATTTAACTTTTGGATTTTCATGAGAAAATAAGGACTCAAAATGATTTATTCTCTTGAAAATACTACACTAATAAAAATTACAAGATTTATGTTTTAGATTTCAAGAAAACATATTATTTAATTTCTTGTAGGTTAAAAACCATTAATTTTTTCAAAAAAATAATTTTTGACGGTGTAACTAAATATGAATAGGAAATGAAAAAAATAAGGATGCATTTATTGGAATAAAATATACATTTATAAGTATCTATAGAAAAAAACAAATAGTGTAATCATGATAGAATAAATCATAAAATTGTAATGGTTGGTTTTTAATGAATGATCATTAACTTCATCTAGTCCTATTTACGAGCCATATTTTATAAGAGTAACGTTACATCCTTTTACCCATAAAAAAGTGACATATGTCACAAAATGATACTTTGTTTATTAATGATTGGTTTACAAGTGACATATGTCACTTTCTTGTGGGTATGATAATTAGTATGAGTATTTAGTAGGAAGATATATCATTTTCTATTTTATAATGCTTTTCATCCCCAATATCATAAAGTATATGTATGTCCAAACTTGATTCTTAAGCATATGGTGGCTTAACACTTAAAATACAATTTTAATCTTCAACATTTTGTCTTCATATCATGCATCATTGATCATTACTAAATTAATCTTGACATATAAGAATCCCAACCTCTCACTAGACTTATAAGTGAGAGTATATGATAATGTATGAAATGCAATAGTGATATAACATATTATAATTCATGATATGATAATATATGGAATGCATTTTTTGAATGATTACTTTTTTTCCTCACTAAACATATGAGTGAATTCATGTTTGAAATGATATATTTTTCTTTTCTTTTTTTTAGGTGAATGGAGGAATAGATAAATTTATGAATGATATTTTTTTAGATGAATGCAAGTGTAGATAGACATGGTGTGTAATGATGCTAATCTACTTGTTTTATGTCCCTTAGGGTACGAAATCCTATTTCGGGTTAATACAGCCTTAGTTATGATACAGTATTATTATAGTAGATTTGATATCTATTATATTAAAAGGTATAACTTTGAGTTTACCATGACGATACAAAATTTTACCTCTAGGGCGTTGGACCTCATTGACCAATTTGCTATGACTCAAAATTAACTACAACGTGGAATTAAACTGTATAACCTCAAACTTAATGTTATGATATAAAAGTTATCATTCCGGCATTCAACCCATTGGCGGGTATGGTATAAATGGAAGCTAGTAACAACTTGAATTAAAACGTCATAACTAAGTTGGTTTTGATGGTGTAAAATTTATTCTTAGGGCGTTGAGCCAATTGACAAGTATTATAGGGATATTGAGTGTCCTTGTGTTATAAAGATGTCAATGTGCAATGATATCCAATATCATTAAGGCTTAGATCACCATTAAAGGTGAAAAGATATCAGGACAGACTTTGATTTAAATAGGTTGGGCCTATATAGCATATAAGAGTTATGGTCTAGCTTGTTACTTGTTTAAAAAAAAATTAAAATCTATGCATAATCTCTTTAAAACTTTAACCCACTAGTTCATCTAAAAGTTTGTTATACTAAAAGTCTTGAAATAGGTCAGCATGTATACATTTAAATAGGCTAATAGATATATTTCTAACTAGCTAGACTCATCTAACCATAACAATTAAGTCATATTTTTACTATACATTTTTATATTAAAACTTCATATGTAATAATATTACTTATATTAAAATAATATAATATAGATATTATATAATATAATATGAATATTATATAATATAATAAAATAGGTCGGTTTATTGGGCTTAATAAGTCTTTTAGATGGCCTAAAACCTCATTTGTTAAGTTAGATAGACTTTTCAAAAAAGTCTAACCCTAGTATGTTTATGAAAAAGCGTAGTCTAACCTACCATACTATATACTACATAATATGCATCTGGTAGGCGATCTGACATTTTTCCGTCGTTAGTAACGATAGGGTCATTTAATATAATGAATGAACAAAAAGTCCCAATTTACAATGAAGAAAATTTAAGGTAGTCATATTCTAAATAAGGTACACAAACATAGTTCTTGAGAGTCTAAAGGTGACAACCATATGGTGTTGTAATAGATATATATGAAGTGGACTTCATGGAGGCTCTAGACTTGTAAAGGCCATCAAATTGCACCCAATCTTAAAAGAAAGGAAATCAAATATCATGGGATAAAAATGAGAAGAGACTATCTCCTTAGCTCACAATAATGAAAGCAATCTCGGAGGTTCATCACACTATTACCATATGTGCCACAAACCGAGTGTACAAAGTGTTAGTGTATCTCGAAGCATACAAAACCTTTTAAAAAAGAGAATTGCCACCCAAAAAGGATTATATTAGCAACATGTTTCCCCATAATCAAATGATATCCCCATTAATTGCATAGATTAATTATAACCATAATTTATATTATTAAAGCAAAATAATATATTTTTCTTTTTGTTTCATATTCCTATGTATCTTTAACAATAATAGAAAAATCAAGACAGTGTAGTTCCAATTTAAAGATTGATTTAAATTTATTTGATTTTTGTTAAATAAATTATTAATATATTTATTATATAACTACAGTCAATAGCAAAGAGACGACATTAATTGTAGATTGACTACCTCCTTTAAGCAAAAAGGAACAGACATCACTAGTCATGACTAGACTATTAAAATTCCATAAATTTATAAGTTGGTTAAAAATATTTAATTATTTTTAAATGAAATTAATACAAAAGAGACTATGTTAGTCATAGACCGATTTTCCGCTTTATATATAAAGGAAGAAACAACACGAGTAATGGAATTAAAATATTTAATGTTAGTCATAGACCGACTTTTTTGAAATAAAATATTTAATGTTTTTAAGATGGAGTGAATAATAAAGATGTAGAATCGGTGGTAGAGTGACTTTTGAGACAAAAGTAAAAGAATGATAAAAATCAGGATCATCTATTAAATTTCCAAATTTATTAGATGGTTAAAATATTTAATTATTTCTAAATGGAATTAATAGCAAAAAGATACTAGTTGTAACTAGGCAATTAAAATTTCATAAATTTATTACTTAAAAATTTATTTATATTTAATTTAAATAAATTATTTATATTTATTATTAATTAATTTTGTATAATTATAATTTAATATTATTCATTATAATTTAATAAATAAAGCAATCAATTATTTAATAAATAAAAAATTAAATAAATATAAGAAATGAAACACGAGAGAGTTGAGAGAGTATGTTAGACCGTAAAGGAACATATATGGAACAAGTCAATAATTGGTCATTTGGTTGTCACTAATTAATGTAACATCTGAGTTTAGTCACATCTTTTAACAACTAAAATCAAGATTTTCGAATACCTAAGGACTAAAATAAAAAGTAGAAACTAAAATCAAAATTTGATATATTTCAGATATAAAAATATATAAGTATTTATTATATTGAGAGCTAAAATATTTACCTTTTGGATTTTCATAACTTGAATGGGTAGGACTTAGGATAAGGACTAAAAACGATATGTTCTCTTGAGAATATTATACTAAAAAAAACTATAAGATTTGTATATTTAGATTCTTAAGAAAACTTATTATTTTGGTTTCTTGTAGGTTAAGAAAACCATTAATTTTTTCGTACTTTTAAGGGGTAGATATGAATATGGAATGAACTCTTCCAAAAATATGGTTGCACTTAATGGAATAAAATATACAATTATAAATATTTATAGAAAAATATCAAATATTATAGCCACATCACCATCTTGTCCTATTTATAAGCCACATTTAGTAATGTTTTTTAGCCCCAAATATAAGAGACTTTATAATATTTGAGTTTTAAAAAGTATTAAATAACTTATATTGATTATACCCATAATTTTTACCCTATATTACTTGAACATGTCCAACAATTCCTTTTACATTTCTCATAACAATGGTTGCATCATTCTAAGGATAATTTTAGAATGTTGACATATTTAGTGGTAAAATTTAAAATAATAGTTAAAAATGATTTATAAGTAAGGGCAAGGGTATCTTAGACCTTGCATTTTTAGATAAACTAAATTTGAGTGAAAAACTAACTATTAATAACCTGTATTTAAAAATGTCATTTTATTTACTTTATTTGGCTTTTGAAATATAAAAAAGGTTAGATTGTAATTTTTAATGTTTTATTATAATTCAATTCAAATGCTTCTCCACATGTGTTGTCAAGTTAGAGTTACTACACCATTTATTCCATATTTTTTTCCTCTTGTGTTATTAATACAAATAGATTAATAAATTATTAAGACATGTTATATTTTAACTAAATATGACTATTTATTTTTTAAGATAGAGAATAAAAAGTAGAATTGTCATAATTAATAAAAAAAAAAGTTGATAGATGTATCAAAAGGGATAGAATTGGAGGAAAAAATTGGACAAACCTCAAAATTGTAAAACAATAAGAGTTTTGAAAGGAAAAAAACCAGTTTTCATACACACTAAACCAACTCTTAGTGACACTAGTGTTTTATGAAAATTTATCCCAAACTCTCCAAATTACTATATACTCTTCTACATTTCATAGAAAAAGTTGCAAAATCCTAACCTCAAGGTTAACCTTCACCAAGGACACAAAATCATCACCTTGTTTTCCATCTCAACCTTCGTGGAAAGCACCACATTTTTTCCCTATGCATGTAATAGGGAATGCAAATATGTTGGCGCAACGGAAACGAACGTTGCGCAGCGTTGATTACAAACAATCAAATAAAGTGCATATAATAAATAGAAGAGAAGAAATAAAGAATTTGGTAACAGAATTCGATCAATTGTGTCTACGTCCCCGGGAGCGCTGAGCGACTACTAAGATATAACTAGAGAATAAAGATTACAAACTCTACCATACTCATGAGCCCAAGTATCCATGTGGTGTTTCTATTTGTTGGTGACTATGATTTGTTTGGTTTTGTGCCATAAACGTTGTGCATTTTCTCACATGGTGGGATATTATACAATTGTGCCTTTTCTTTGTGTGACCAAGGGTGAGGATTGAATGAGTCCATGTTGACACCAATTGTAACTGTAGTCCATGTTGACATTTATATGATAACTAGGGTGGAAACATGTCAGACTTTGGCTTAAACAAGCTGAACCTATATAGCACATAGGAGCCTAGACCTGACTTATTAGCTTGTTTAAAAAAAACAAAGCTTAGGTCTAACATGTTTAAAAACATGGTCTGGTTTGTTAGTCTGTTTAAATGTCTGTTACGGTAAAAAAAATTTGTACAAATTATACAAATTTATTATAATTATAGCAATTAGTGTCAATTTTTTTACATTGTTATCACAATTATTTTCATCATCTTCCAATGTTGCGTAATGTATTCGAAGGTTTTGTGGTGTCTTTGAGGTTAAAATATACAAAACAATGTCTTTTAATATCATAGTAAAATATGATGTTGTTCTAATATTTAATATGAATTGGGTTATGTACTTAAGCTCAAGTCTCAACAATTAAATATCAAATTATTAAATAGCTTAATCTGTAAGTCCTAGTGGATTTACATAATTATTTTTTTTATTTAGTTTTTTGAACATGTTATAAAAATAATTTATAAATATATAATAACATTACATAGGTCGGTCTTTAGACTTAATAGACTTTTTAAAAGGTCTGGGCCTGACCTATTTCGGTTAAATAAGCTTTTGGAGAAGCCTAAGTCTGACATATTTACTAAAAAGGCTTGACCTATTATAGGCCAAGTAATAGGCACTGATAGACGGCCTGACATGTTTCCACCCTTAATGACAACTATAACTAAACTAATGTTGTTAATTCAGATCAACTACTGAATGATGCAACCGACTATGGTCCCTGAGAATCATTTGCATCTGTACTTCAAAAAAGGGCAAGTTGATGATGATGCAAATGTTAGATAATTTCTAACTAAGGTGAACATCAAATATTTATACAATTATATTGACTATTTATTTTCGGGGTTATAAAATAAGTGATTATATTACTGACAACCATTTTGACTTCTAATATAAAGTGATAATGGATATGGGCTTAATGAGTGGATACAAAGAGTAGTTAACTCATAGGGAATAATGGGAACCCTATTAAGTTAACACATCATGAAGGTTATGGTCTATAATACACCAAATCAAACATAGTTTTCATCTTTCCCCATCGGAGAGAAAAAGAAGGTCCCAAGAGGAATTAAGGATTTGGTTGAGGAAGACCATCATACCAAAACCTCTCTACAAATGCATACAAAGGAACAAATCTGAGAACATGGGTTCAAGTATGACATTGATTGAAATCTATGTTTTATATTCTGTGTGAGAATCATGACATTCAAGATCCTAGACTTGGTAGTTTCACCAATTAATTAAAAGAATTCTAACACCAAATGTAGTGAAAACGTCATGCGACAATGATTCTGATTGCTGCATTTTCAGATGGACAAAAGAATGTAATGCAATGGTTTATCTATAATAGCTAGCATCACTTGATTCATGCATCTAAGTTTGTTCTTGGTGTTGTTTTTATTATCAAAATGATTTAAGATAAATCTATGCTTGTGTTTTTAACATTCTCTCTTTGTTGATGGCACCGGACTTTGTTAAATGCTTTGTGGAAGTTGAGAAATTGGTTATCAAAATCCTGATCAGCATTTTCTTGGTTGATTACAAAAAACTCACCCAGAGAGAGAAAAAGTGGATGGAGGTGAGAGACAAGATGGTAAGTTTATCACAATTTTTGTCTTCAGTACCTGCTTTTTTTAAGTTAACTTAGGATCCTTGTTTGGTTTCCTTGGCAGCAAGAAGCAAAAAAAACATAATCAGATTGACATAGCTGTTCAAAAGAAGAGGATGGAAGGTTTATATGATTAGGCTCCTTGACATTGTTCTGCATAGGTAATGAAGTTCCTCCTTATCTATTGACATTCATTACATTGAAAGTTTAATTATTATAATGTGATTTATTGGTTGATATATTTCTTTAATTTTGTGAAACAACATTTGTTTTGCTTCACTCTCTTTATATACTTTGAGATAGATGAAGGTCAACTGAATTCTTTTGCTGAGAAGACAAGAGAAGAAGACAACTCTTGTGATTAAGAAGCATCATGTAGTGTTTGTTATCGTGGCTTTGAGCATATTCCCAAAGTGTCAAAGATTAAAAAAAGATTGAAGCTAATAAGGATGTTGTAGTTTAGGTTACATTTT
Source organism: Lupinus albus (assembly GCA_009771035.1). Classification (NCBI taxonomy): domain Eukaryota; kingdom Viridiplantae; phylum Streptophyta; class Magnoliopsida; order Fabales; family Fabaceae; genus Lupinus; species Lupinus albus. The sequence continues at coordinate 10,870,839 of CM020019.1, read as the reverse complement.
GGTAAGGTGCGTTCTAACCTGCGAACTGCAGGTTAGTTCGCTTCCAAGCAAACTATTTTTATAGCCGTTGGATTTTATCCTAATCATTTGATCCGTTGGATGTGGTACCGGGTACCGGTTAATTTTTTGCTAAAGTCGGTTTGGGCCTTGGTAACATAGGTGAGAAGTCGGTCTGGCTCAAACCGACTTCTGTTGTAATCGATTACATTATATGTTGTAATCGATTACACTATTTTAGTAATCGATTACAACATATTAAAGGCATCAGATCTGTGCATTTTGTATTATGTAATCGATTACAATATAACAGTAATCGATTACACTATTCTAGTAATCGATTACACAATTCTAGTAATCGATTACCACATATTAAAGGCATCAGATCTGTCAATTTTTTAGTATGTAATCGATTACACTATAAATGTAATCGATTACAACAAATTAAAAGCATCAAATATGTACATTTTTTCACATTTTGCACAATTTAATTATAAAAAAAATAAAATTTTAACATTTAAAATTAAGTAATTAAAAAAAATTGAAATATTTAATGATAAATTCTAATTACAAAATCTTAAAAAATCTAATGATTTCCTAAATGACCTCCCGTTCCACACCTACGTGGTTGCCTATTACGTATTGTCCTTCGAATTTCAGTCGGTGTTTGGTCTGGAACTGTATCTGTTTGTCCCGTTGGAAAAATATTAGTGTCAACCATAAAAGAACTTGGACCAGCACCATCTTGATTGAGGTTGTAGCCTATATCACTAAAAAGTTGATTCGCCGAGTCAGGTGTACCGAGTAAGTTATTCATAAAGTCATTATGATCGGTAGAAAATGAGTGGCGGCTAGGCATCATGTCGTCACTGCGATGGTGTTGTGACGGTTCATGAAAAGACATTCTTCCTGGTTGAATGTTAAACGAGGCAGACATTGTTGGTTGATACCAAAGATTTTGTGACATAATAGGCGGGTTCATAGTAGGTTGGAACATTGATGTTGGAGGTATGGGAGGTAGATTTGTATAGTATGGTTGTTGTTGATTTCTATTGTATATGGGTGGTTGACTTTGTTGGTATATGGGCTGTTGGTATGTTGGTTGTTGGTATGTGGGTTGTTGGTATGTGGGAGGTTGATTTTGTTGATAATTTATTTGTCGGGGGTCTCTTAATTGTGCTTCTGAAGATAAGAATAATCTAGTATTTCTTCTATACCACATTATATATTGTTGTGTGTGAATTGGATATTGGATTTGAGGACCTTGTTGGACTTGATCCCTCCGATTACTCCAATAGTCAATCCACTCCGCATGTCTAGTTGCCCAGTTTGTATCTAGATTACCCCGTTTGTCAACTCTGTGTAGGGCATCTAGATTTTGCGGTGGTTGTGGCAAATCTTGCAGTAATTTAAACTGTAGTCTTACTCGATCTGTCTGATGCCATTCGACAATGGAGAAACAGATCAATGCTGTGCAAGCACTCCAAATATTCTTATCTTCTAGAACTTTACGTGGTAGATTGTCGACATAATTCTCATATGGAAGCCATTGAAACTAATAAGTGAAAAATAAATATCGTTAGGAAATTTACACATTGTGTTAATTTAATTAAGCAAGATTTGAATAATAAAATTATTACATCGTTGACATCCATACGATCCAAGCGTGACCTATATGCAGTCAAGTCTCCACGTGGAATTCCTCGGTAGCTTAGATTTCTTTGACCCCACCTAAAAAATAATAATTAATTTATTAATATTAGAAGTAAAAAATAGATCAATAATATGTAATGTATAGTAAATAATTTATATTACCTTGAAGCAAATGGATACGTGGGTAGACGATTAACTATCGGTGCCAAAAAGGGTAGGCGATACCATGCCCAGGACTGTAGAAGTGTTAAACACCCACCCATGGCTTTTGCATTAGGCTTTGTTGCCCGACACATTTCCCTATACAAGTTTGCTAAACAAGCCGAACCCCAACTATATCGGTGAACTCTTGTTAGATCTCTTAGTAAAGGTAAGTACATTAAATGTACCCTATTATTTGATTTGTCGGGTAACAACTCACCGCCTATCATGTATAAGATTCGTGCCCTACAAAATTGCTCTTTTTGCAATTGTGTAGGGCGAGGGGGTAATGTTTCAAAGTTATCAAACAACCAAGTTAGTTTTAACTCGCATCCCCTCATGTCTTGTTCGTCACTCGGAACTTTTCCCAATAGTTCCTCACATATTTCATTCCAATCGAAATATGTAGGCCCAGCTAATGGTAGGCCATTCACATTCACTCCTATTTGGAGTGACACATCTTCTAATGTTATGGTGCATTCACCATGTGGTAGATGGAAAGTGTGTGTCTCTGGTCTCCATCTTTCAACAAGAGCAGTAATTAAACATGGGTCAATGTTGAAAGATCGAAGACTAGATAATTTTGAAAAACCAGTGAGTTGTAATATATAATTTAGTAATGGTTCCTCATCAAAATTATTCACATGTCTCATTCTTATAACATCTTTAGATGGTTCCTGTAAAATTATAAAATAAAATAAATAATTAGTAGTGAATTAGTAAATAAGATAAAATAACTAAGTTGATAGAATAACGATATATTTAAATGTTTGATAAACTATAAATTAACAGTTAAATATACTAAGATAAACAAAAATTATAACCAAATAATTGCCAAACCGACTTCTGAAAATTGATGATAAGTAAGTTGATAGAATAACGACAAATTTAAATGTTGGATATACTATAAATTAACAGTTAAATATACTGAAATAAACAAAAATTATAACCAAATAATTTCCAAACCGACTTCTGAAAATTGATGATAAGTAAGTTGATAGAATAACGACATATTTAAATGTTGGATATACTATAAATTAACAGTTAAATATACTAAAATAAACAAAAATTATAACCAAATAATTGCCAAACCGACTTCTGAAAATTGATGATAAGTAAGTTGATAGAATAACGACATATTTAAATGTTGGATATACTATAAATTAACAGTTAAATATACTAAAATAAACAAAAATTATAACCAAATAATTGATGACAGATGATCTGTGTTGGTCTTGTAGTCTAAGTAGTGATTCAGCCATCGTTAAAATGGTGGGAAATTGATGGATAGAAAATTATAATAGAGAGAAGTGATAGTTGTAGTGTAAGTAAGTGTTTATGTAACTTTTGGTTCAACATGTTAGTATAAATAGATAAATTGAAGGGTAGGGATAATTTTTTTTTTGCATACACGTCCAATCAAATTACATGTAAAGCATTGGAACTATAAAAAATTGCCTGTGCCAAGTGTAGCAAAAGCCTGCCACGCATTGAAGTTTGGGTGGGCCAAACCGACTTCCCATTGGAAGTCTGGTTGGCCCAAACCGACATGCTGCCATCTGTCTTCAAAGTGTCTTCGGCCCAAACCGACATTGCCATGTGTCTTCAAAGTGTCTTCGGGTTGCCCAAAACCGACCTCAGCTCCTCTGCCAAACCGACCTGCCATGTGTACTGTTCCTCTGCCATTTGTCATGATGTTTGGTTGGCCCAAACCGACTTCTATATGAAGTTTGGTTGGGCCGAACCGACTTCTACATAGCTTTTCGTAGGTTTTTGCGTTTCAAAATTGATAATGCATTTATTGCTGGGTAATAAACCGTAGTAACAATTCTATTTAATGAACAAACATTCAATTTCATTGAGCTACTTGCATTTACAATTTTGGATTGCATTGAATATGGCTGGTGAAGAAGATATTAATAGTGTAAGTTTTTATTTGTAGTGTTATTTTTCATTATAAATTTTTGAAATTTACATACTGAATTATTGAAATTTTCAGGAACATGACAAATTACCTAGTGATTCTTTCTTCTCCAACAACATTATAGCCGAAATTAATCAACCATCATTAATAGAGGTATTTTTATTTGTTAAATTAATTTATGTTTAATTTATTGTGATTAATTAATTTTTGTGATGAAAAAAGTATAAATTAATTTACTGTGATTTTCTAGTATATTAATTAAGTAAAAAAATATAGTAAAAAAGTATAGTAAAAAAGTAAAGTAATACATTTTAAAAATAGTATATTTTATAGTAACTGTGATTTACCAACTGTGCTGGGTATTTTTTTGGTTTATTACTGATTACTTTAATAATAATTTGAGTCTGTGTGAAAATGTAAATGTGAGCTGGCCCAAACCAACTTGTCATTGGAAGCATGGTTGGGCCAAACCGACTTCATTGAAGTTGTGGTGGCCCAAACCGACTTCTCATAGGAAGTGTGGTTGGGCCAACCCGACTTCATGTATTAATTTAAAAAATTGCAGGGTCGAATCCCACTCCAGTGTGGTTAGGGATTTACCAACTGTGCTGGGTATTTTTTTGGTTTATTTCTGATTAGTTTAATAATAATATGGTTCTGACTTACGGTTTTAGTGTAAGAAAAAGTAAGTTCTAGTTACTTGTTGATATGGTTTCTAAGGTCATGTATTTTACCAGATAACAATTTCAACTGACTTCTCACCCATCCACAATTAATTAATTGATCTCCAAATCATACAATCTTGAATAGGAAATCAAAGTGTATTTAGGAGAAATTATTACTTCATCAATGACAATATATAACCCCAAACACATTCACATTCATGATATATTATTAATTTAAAATCAAAATGAGCTTATTCAGCATTAATGGTATAAAAAAAATATCTTATACAAGCTGTGGTATACATAAGAACTGGGTCACCGGTAATATGAACCAGAAAATGGACTACTTTAATTTAGATCTAAGCCACAAACAAAAAATAAAATAATAACAATAAGTCCTCAAAACAAATGGTACATATATAAATTGACTTATTTTAATACTTGTTTGTAAGCTACATATAGCAATACTTGTGATTAGTTTAATAATAATTGTAAAAAATTACATATTAATTTGCTCATTACAGTTGCTGATCGAACGTGTAGAAATCTTGGAGAAAAATGTTGTAAATCTGAAGAAAGAAGTGGCCGATCTTAAAACTGAAAAATTACAAGTGAAGAAATTTAGTTTAACACCGGCAGATAAAATTGTCACTATATCTGATGATGATGATGATATGGATAAAAGAATTACCACTTCATCAAGAAGTCAATATCAAAGGAGTGACAAGGTAATATTTATTTTAAAAAATTATAACAACTTACAAGTTCATAATTATTTAATATAATCATTAATTATTTGTTCTTGTAGGGTAAATCTGTCATGATCGAGGGTAATGAATTACCGAAACCAGGCAAAAGATTATTTGGTACACCGCCGTCAACCCAAAAACCAATTAAAAAGGGAAGGGGCTCAACTTCTATTTCCCCTACCGTGAAAAGATATTGTAAGAAAATTATGAACCAAGCATCCAAACCCAAAGGTCATACTATCCCAAAGGTATTAATTGAATTTTTTTTAAAATTAATGAAAGTTTTTAAAAATTTATAATTTTATTACTTTTTGTGTAGGAGGTGAAATCATGTTTTAAACCTTCTCCTATTATGGATCTGACTTGGGAAGAATCCCGCATATCTGCCTATATTTTCAATGAACAACTTGATCTAGAGTAAGCAATTATATATATTTTTTTATTTTACGCTTATTTGTTATTAACTTACGTTTTATTTTACTTGAGTAGTGAGGATTTATTCATGATTGGTGATGAAACTGGGTCTCGGCGTGAATTCCTTTCCCTTGCTACCGGGAGAGACATCAATGATAAAGTAAATTTCAAACCATTTAAAAATAATTGTTGTACACATATAGTTGTAGACTTACAAAATTTATATTGTAATAGATTTTCATACTCCTCGCCAAATTACGAACACATATACAAAGACATGATGATTCTGCAATAACAACTTGGTACCTACCACCAACATTTTCAGTAAGTAATTTTGAGCAAACAAAATATTAATTAAATTAACTATATTCATTTAAATAATTATATTGATAAAAACATTTGTTTAGGTTGAAGTCCTTCTTGGAAAAAGTGAAGAACATATCATTACATCTTAGAGTAATTTTTGGATGCCTCCCTCTCAGGAGTTAAAATATGTAATAATTTTATATTCTCATTTCACTATCATTACATCTTATTGTAAAAAATATATAATGTTTACATTTTCTAATTTATTGTAAAAGATCTATGTGCCGATGGTTGAAGACAATGTACATTGGTATTTAATGGTCGTGGACATTGATGACTATGCCATTTACAAACTCGACACATGGGATATGAAAACATTCAGACAGAGGCGTCATTCAGATATGCTAAAAATGGTTTGCAAATTTTTTATTTGTGTTGTCATTTAATTTGTATATTTATTTAGTTGTACGTAATTATTTATTACATATTTACAAATTTTTAGGCTAGCATCTTCGATAGAGTTCTAAATCAACCACATTACGAGATGAAAATGAAATATTTTCCTAAGAATTTGTCTTCTTGGGAAATAAAAAATGGAGAAGGAATTCCTAACTTATGGAATAGGTAATGACTTTTACAATTAAATAATTTTGATCCATAATTGTAATAAAATATAACATTTTCTAATTTAATGTAGTCGGAATTCTGCCACTTGGGTTATTCAATGGCTCGAGATGGAGGATTCGTTCATTTCCACAGTTATTGGGGAGGTATAAATAAATGAATAGTTATAATTTATTTGTATTAGTTACAACCATAAACTAATGATTTATTTAATTGAAGTTACACGATGAAACGGTAAGGATGAAAACAGCTATGAAATTGGTTATGCACGACATGAACAAGATGAAGAAAGAAGTAAAGACCCAATCTACGTTGATGTGGTCAAAACTACCCTTCATATGAAGACTACTATCATCCATTATTTTTGGTTTTTTGGAAAGTCATGTTATCATCCATGTTATGTTATATTTTTTTGAAAATCATGGTTTGTTTTGTAAGTTTGTTAACTTGGAAGTCATGTTATTGTCCATGTAATATGATTTATAATGTTTACATGGTTTATTATATATAAAATATGTTTTGTTTATTATTCATCAAATGATTGTTAACTTAATTGTCTATTATTCATCAAATGATTGTTAACTTAATTGTCTATTATTCATCAAATGATTGTTAACTAAAATAGATAAATAATATTACATAAAATTACATAAATAGATAAATAATATTACATAAAATTATAAGTTACAAAGTACTACAATCATTCTTCATTGAAATCATTATCAAAAGTACGACTACAACTACCAACAATATTTGGACAACTTGCCCTATTGTGCCCAATTTCTCGACATATACCACATTGATTACCTCGCTTGGACCTTGAGGTAATCCCCGGTACTCTCCCTTTAGCACGCACTCGAACTGGGTCTCTTACTTGATCTCCATTGGCATTGTCAACATTTTCCATCGAACTAGAGTGTTGTTTTGATCGGAGTCTACCACATTCGTTATAAACTTTTTCCAGCATATCTGAAAAGTCTTCCTCCGTTTCACAAGCAAGGTTACATAACACCCTACAAGCATCACTCAAAGCTCCGTATCTACTGCTTTTAACCGATTCTATGCTTAACTCGCATTGTTGAAAATTAACACCTTCAACATTTTTTGCTTTCTTTGTCCACCTTTCCAGAACCAAACAAGATGACAATTGTGATATGTCCAAAATTAGTAACAAAAAAACACTATGACTGCATGGCATCCCAAAAGATTCCATTCGTTTACACGAGCATTTGATGTCCACATTACTACCATTATCATAATGTGATACATGCCATTTCTTGTTCGGATTATAATGCTTCCCAATCTTGTATATGACATGACTTGAGGTTTGTTGGGAAGAAATTATCCTTAATTTTGCAGCTTCCAATAAAATTTCACGGAATTCTTTGAAAACAACTCTAGTATATATGGAAGCAGCATGACCCTCTAAACTATGATAAGGAGTTTGTAACAATTCATCACCATACGAAGATTTAAAATCTTCCATCACCTCATTGTTCCTCATGTAACTTAGACATCGTTGAAAGTGATGTAAAAATTCAGTAACATTATACCCAGATTCTACATATCTCCCCATTTGTGAATGTAATCCCTCGCAACGTGATGTCGTATGCAAACCAGCATAGAACTTTCCTCGAATGTATGACCTAGCCCACATACTTCTGCAATCAAATATCTGAGATGCCCAAGCATTATTATGAAGTGCATGCTTAGCAATAAGTTCCTCCCACATCATATTAAATTCATCAATCTCAACATCAGCATACATAACTTTCTGGAAGTCCTTATGAAAGTTATTCTTCTTTATATTTTTCCCAGCATTGTTACATATATGCCAAGCACATAGTCTATGATGAGTTGCAGGGAAAATTCTTTTGATTGCATTTTTCATCGACAAGTCACCATCAGTGATAACACACTTTGGATGTTTCCCATTCATTGCCTCCAAGAAATTTCCCAAAAGCCAAACATACGTTTCCTCTGTCTCGTTGGACACAATACCAGCAGCAAATACAGTTGTTTGCTTGTGATGGTTCACACCAGAAAAAATGACCACCGGAAACTTGTACTTGTTTCGACCATAGGTTGCATCAAAAGCTAGAACATCTCCAAAAATTGAGTAGTCAAAAATGCTGCATCCATCCGCCCAAAATAATTGTTGCAACTTACCTTCTTCATCTACACTATGTCTCCAGTACATTGCAGAATCTGATTTTGATTGTTCCTTCAGGTATTGTAATGTTGATTCTGCGTCACCATTTCCTATTATTCTTTGTCTCTGAATTTGATTATACATATCTTTCTTAGAGAATCCAATATACCGATATCCACCAGATTGACCGGCGAATGAACCAAAAATTTTGCCTGTTCCAATTCCGACTTCTCTCATTGTGTTCATCAAAGCGATGTCTGTTTCTGTCATACTTCGGTTTGACGCTATCATCCCACCGTAATGTTCGCCAACCAATTCATGATTATGATCATCAACAAAAAAACTAACATACCAATCACCTTTCTCCTTGTCAATGTGAATTTTCATTCTTGCTAAACAACCACATCTCGTTTCTTTTCTTGGAGCCTTTTTTCGAACTAATTCATTTTTCTTATCTCTAAATCCCTCTCTATCACAAAAAAATGATTGCCATAAAATTTCACCATCCTTGTCCCGACGGGTATGATATTTTCTAATGCCAAATCCTTTCTTCATACCATACATCTTATAAAAATTATATGCAATATCATTGTTTGCAAACCTATATTTTTTTACTTCATCTTCGTTTGATGATCCAAAGTCAATTTCTTCAAAATCAAACTCCTCTACTTCATTAATATTTTCATCTTCACTAACATCAATTTCATCTACAGCCTAAAATTAATATAAAAAAACATACATTCAATATTAAAAACATCATTACCAAAAACTAAATAATATATCAAATTACATACCTCTGGTATTTCATGATTCAAGTTCATTTCTTCTTCCATCCAAAGTCTCTGCAGTGTTGTTTTCTATATGTATATAAAGTCTCTGCAATATTATTTTGTAAATGTATGTAAACTGTGTGTGAAGTATGTTGAAGTATATTGTATATATATCTACGGAGTCTGTGATTGTAGTTAGGAAACCGGTTATGCATCAACCGACTTCAGTATAATGTTACACATCGCCAAACCGACTTCTCAAGAGAAGTCACACACTGCCAAACCGACTTCTCAAGTGAAGTAAACCCTCCACAAACCGACTTCTCATAGGAAGTCGGTTTTCCCCTAATATGTGGTAATCGATTACTACAATAGTGTAATCGATTACTGTTATATTGTAATCGATTACTGTTATACTGTAATCGATTACATAATACAAAATGCACAGATCTGATGCCTTTAATATGTTGTAATCGATTACTAGAATAGTGTAATCGATTACTGTTATATTGTAATCGATTACATAATACAAAATGCACAGATCTGATGCCTTTAATATGTTGTAATCGATTACTAAAATAGTGTAATCGATTACAACATATAATGTAATCGATTACAACATAAGTCGGTTTGGGCCAGACCGACTTCTCACCTATGTTACCAAGGCCCAAACCGACTTTAGCAAACAATTAACCGGTACCCAGTACCACATCCAACGGCTCAAATGATTAGGATAAAATCCAACGGCTATAAAAATAGTTCGCTTGGAAGCGAACTAACCTGCAGTTCGCAGGTTAGAACTCACCTTTTGGTAAATATTAATTGATAGATTGACTATTGTATCATTTTTGACACATCTTTTAGTGAGATGGGTGATTAATGACATTATATATATTGAGTACTTTATAACATTTTCTATATATATATCAAAACTCTATAGTGTCATTTCATTATTATTTTTTTATTAGTGGAAATTTATTAATTGATATTTTTTATAAAACCAATTGTGTAATTGGTAAAAAAAAATGGTACTTTCCAGAAAAATAAGGTAAATTATTGACTATTTATAATGAAAATAAATGGCCTTAACAAAGACCAAAGGCAACCGTTTTTAACCGTCAGTATTATTGGTTGAGGAAAACCGTGGTCTATTTTGAATGACCAACGGTAACGGTTTTCATCTTCTCTTATAGACAACGATTTTTAACTGTTGGCGTTAACTATGAAAAAAATCGTTGCCTATTTAAAATATTAGACAACAGTTTTTAAAGAGTGTTGCCAAAAGTCAAAAAATTGTGGCCTAAACAAAAGGCAACGCCTCAGACTACCACAATTACAAAACCGTTGCCTATACCAAAGAGAACGGTTTTTTTAATTTGACAACGGTTTTTGACCGTTGCCGTAGGTCAAAAATGTTGTAGTGTAGTCCAATATATAACATTGGTTACTCTATTCCAATACTAAGTGATGTGAGACTAATATAATAACATATTTCAAGCATACTCAATTATCACACTAAGATTTATACCTTTATATATATATAGGTTACTCTATCCTAATATATTCATTTGGGTGTCTGTATTGATTCATGCAGCTTTGAGTGATAAAATGAATTAAGAAAGGGAAATGTTGAACATTCTTAAAAAATCATTAAGATATTGTCTCAAGTAATATTAATATGTCTAAAAGTATGAGAATTACAATATAATGAAATAATTACTTTAATGCAATCACATCAATTACGGGCTTAGAGTGTCAGTTCTTCAAAAGTTCATTACCTTCATCAAGATGGATGACATCGTCCTTGAACAACTAATCCTCCTCTAAGACATTGATAATGAGGTGGATATAATAAAGACCGATGAGATCGTTTGACATAATCACTTTGGCATGGTCCGTGAATGTCTTCTTATGTGATAAGCTTCATTACTTCTTCATCATCTTTCCTCCCTAAGTCGGGTTCAAAATTCTCTCATCAACTATAGCTTCGTATCCAAACTTGATTTTGGGGGACCAAGAGAAGGGATAGAGTGCCTTGCAACTTTGTACCCAAACCTTTTATCCTTAAGATAACCATTGGTAGCTAGCCATGATTTGTGCTACCACTTTATTCACATCTTGCATTGATGTCTTTATTTTATGAGAAAGCTATGCAAAAAATCCTCCTCACCTTTGCTAATGCTTTCTACGTAACTGATTAACATATGTATGGAAACCTAATCCCTTTCTGAGATCATCTGTCTTAATATTTGGTATCTCATTATGTCTCAATCTAACATGAATTTTTTTTGGACATAAGATCCTTGCTCCCCTTTCTCATCATGCATAGTAATGAGTAATCCATCTTTGACAAATATTAATGCTTGGTGTAGAGTGGAAATAATTCTATGTAACATTGTGTGTAGTGTCAATGTCCATAACTAGAAACAATTTATAGAAGTATTGAGTCCAATTTCCGATGGCAACATTTTCGATTGACATCAAAGACATTGATAATCATTTATTTCCATACTACTATTTCTCATCAATCAAAATCTTATCCAAAATTTGCATCCCACATTTGTTTGTGATAAGTAAAGCATAAGCAACCTTTTATGATTGTTTCCTTATTTCCTCCATGAAAATGGTTATCATATTAACATGCCTCATCACAGAGTCAACCATGTCAATCGGTCTTTCACGTATGCATCTCATTGTAATTTAGATGATAAAACTAGTGCTCTTCATTTAAATAGTCTTTTTTAGTTTTTCAAATGACCTCAAATATACTAAAAGTTTATGTCTTACTCAAATTAGTAGCTTATGCAATAAAACTCTATGTCTAATAACTTTACACACAAGATGAAGTACTATGACTCACAAAGTCATACCTCTATGTCTAGTAGTCTATGCATGTGATATTGAGTAAAATGTAACACATCAACTATATTAAACACTAATGTCTTGGTCTATGTTAATAGCTTATTGAAATAATTCTATGTGTAGCAATTAAACTAACGTAGAGGTGTCAAAACGGGCTAGCCCGTATCGGGTTCGGGTTAAACCGGGTCAGGCTAAAAAGTCTGGATACAATTTATGTATATCAAAATGTAGCCCAAGCCCGCCCTATGCTGGTTGCGGGTTGTGGCGGGGCGGCCCGCATAATATTAACAAAAATATTTAAATTTTAACATATTTAATATATATATATATATCATTTGATATTAATGTATAAATTTTTTAATACAATTGTTATACTTAATGCAACCAAACTTATAGATATAATGCTATGTGTTTGAGCTAAGACATGATGTTAAGTCTACGGATATGATTCATAACATAAGTCATTCATTAAATATTTTATTTATATTAGACTCTCAATCTCTAACATAATATAATTTGTAACTTCACTTCAATATAATAAATGGATACAGTAAAAAATAATATCACTTTGGTTTATAGTAAGGTCAGTTCTAACCTGCTACCTGCAGGTTAGTTCGCTTCTAAGCGAACTATAATAATAGCCATACGATTTTTTTTTAAATCATTTCAGCCGTTGGATATGTTACTGGGTACCGGTAGATTTTTGGCTAAAGTCGGTTTGGGCCTTGGTAACATAGGTGAGAAGTCGGTTTGGGCCAGACCGACTTCTGTTGATAAGTTACTATGGCCCAAACCGACTTTTGTAGATTATTGTAATCGATTACATTATACTAGTAATCGATTACACTATTCTAGTAATCGATTACAACATATTAAAGGCATCAGATCTGTGCATTTTGTATTATGTAATCGATTACACTATAACAGTAATCGATTACAACAAATTAAAAGCATCAGATATGTGCATTTTTCACATTTTGCACAATTTAATTATAAAAGAAATAAAATATAAAAATTTAAAATTAAGTAATTAAAAAAAATTGAAATATTTCATGATAAATTCTAATTACAAAATCTTAAAAAATCTAATGATTTCCTAAATGACCTCCCGTTCCACACCTACGTGGTTGCCTATTACGTCTTGTCCTTCGAACTTCAGCCGGTGTTAGGTCTGGAACTGTATATGTCTGCCCCGTTGGAAAAATATTAGTGTCAACCATAAAAGAACTTGGACCAGCACCATCTTGATTGAGGTTGTAGCCTATATCACTAAAAAGTTGATTCGCCGAGTCAGGTGTACCGAGTAAGTTATTCATAAAGTCATTATGATCAGTAGAAAATGAGTGGCGGCTAGGCATCATGTTGTCACTGCGATGGTGTTGTGACGGTTCGTGAAAAGACATTCTTCTTGGTTGAATGTTAAACGAGGCAGACATCGTTGGTTGATACAAAGGATTTTGTGACATAGTAGGCGGGTTCATAGTAGGTTGGAACATTGATGTTTGAGGTATGGGAGGTAGATTTGTATAGTATGGTTGTTGTTGATTTCTATTGTATATGGGTGGTTGATTTTGTTGGTATATGGGCTGTTGGTATGTTGGTTGTTGGTATGTGGGTTGTTGGTATGTGGGAGGTTGATTTTGTTGATAATTTATTTGTCGGGGGTCTCTTAATTGTGCTTCTGAAGATAAGAATAATCTACTATTTCTTCTATACCACATTATATATTGTTGTGTGTGAATTGGATATTGGATTTGAGGACCTTGTTGGACTTGATCCCTCCGATGACTCCAATAGTCAATCCACTCTGCATGTCTACTTGCCCAGTTTGTATCTAGATTACCCCGTTTGTCAACTCTGTGTAGGGCATCTAGATTTTGCGGTGGTTGTGGCAAATCTTGCAGTAATTTAAACTGTAGTCTTACTCGATCTGTCTGATGCCATTCGACAATGGAGAAACAGATCAATGTTGTGCAAGCACTCCAAATATTCTTATCTTCTAGAACTTCACGTGGTAGATTGTCGACATAATTCTCATATGGAAGCCATTGAAACTAATAAGTGAAAAATAAATATAGTTAGGAAATTTACACATTGTGTTAATTTAATTAAGCAAGATTTGAATAATAAAATTATTACATCGTTGACATCCATACGATCCAAGCGTGACCTATATGCAGTCAAGTCTCCACGTGGAATTCCTCGGTAGCTTAGATTTCTTTGACCCCACCTAAAAAATAATAATTAATTTATTAATATTAGAAGTAAAAAATAGATCAATAATATGTAATGTATAGTAAATAATTTATATTACCTTGAAGCAAATGGATATGTGGGTAGACGATCAACTATCGGTGCCAAAAAGGGTAGGCGATACCATGCCCAGGACTGTAGAAGTGTTAAACACCCACCCATGGCTTTTGCATTAGGCTTTGTTGCCCGACACATTTCCCTATACAAGTTTGCTAAACAAGCCGAACCCCAACTATATCGGTGAACTCTTGTTAGATCTCTTAGTAAAGGTAAGTACATTAAATGTAACCTATTATTTGATTTGTCGGGTAACAACTCACTGCCTATCATGTAAAAGATTCGTACCCTACAAAATTGCTCTTTTTGCAATTGTGTAGGGCGAGGGGGTAGTGTTTCAAAGTTATCAAACAACCAAGTTAGTTTTAACTCGCATCCCCTCATGTCTTGTTCGTCACTCGGAACTTTTCCCAATAGTTCTTCACATATTTCATTCCAATCGAAATATGTAGGCTCAGCTAATGGTAGGCCATTCACATTCACTCCTATTTGGAGTGACACATCTTCTAATGTTATGGTGCATTCACCATGTGGTAGATGGAAAGTGTGTGTCTCTGGTCTCCATCTTTCAACAAGAGCAGTAATTAAACATGGGTCAATGTTGAAAGATCGAAGACTAGATAATTTTGAAAAACCAGTGAGTTGTAATATATCATTTAGTAATGGTTCCTCATCAAACATATTCACATGTCTCATTCTTATAACATCTTTAGATGGTTCCTGTAAAATTATAAAATAAAATAAATAATTAGTAGTGAATTAGTAAATAAGATAAAATAACTATGTTGTTACTTTATTGAACTAATGCATCCATAATACATAATCATACATAATGAGATAAAATAAATATCTGGATAGGACATATATCACAAAAGAATTACCCCAGATGATCATATTGATGAAAGAATAATTGATGATAAGTAAGTTGATAGAATAACGATATATTTAAAGGTTGTATATACTATAAATTAATAGTTAAATATACTAAAATAAACAATTATAACCAAATAATTCCCAAACCGACTTCATGAAAAGTGATGATAAGTAAGTTGATAGAATAACGACATATTTAAATGTTGGATATACTATAAATTAACAGTTAAATATACTAAAATAAACAAAAATTATAACCAAATAATTCCCAAACCGACTGCATAAAAAGTGATGATAAGTAAGTTGATAGAATAACGACATATTTAAATGTTGGATATACTATAAATTAACATTTAAATATACTAAAATAAACAAAAATTATAACCAAATAATTGATGATAGATGATCTGTGTTGGTCTTGTAGTCTAAGTAGTGATTCAGTCATCGTTGAAATGAATAAATTGATGGATAGAAAATTATAATAGAGAGAAGTGATAGTTGTAGTGTAAGTGATTGTTTGTGTAAGTTTTGGTTGAACATGTTAGTATAAATAGATAGTTTGAATGGGTAGGGATAATATTTTTTGCACAAACATCCAATCATAATACATGCAAAACATTGGAACCCTGCGTGTGCCAAGTGTCCCTGTACTGTCTGCCACTGCCATGTGTCATGAAGTTTCGGTGGGCCAAACCGACTTCCCTTTGGAAGTTTGGTTGGCCCAAACCGACTTCCCTTTGGAAGTCGGGTTGGCCCAAACCGATAGTCTGCCATGTTCTGCCATGTGTACTGCCATTTGTCATGATGTTTGGTTGGCCCAAATCGACTTCTCTTTGAAGTTTGGTTGGGCCGAACCGACTTCTACACCTTACCCAACCCGACTTCTTAGCTATTTTTCGTAGGTATTGCGTTTCAAAATTGATAATGCATTTATTGCTGGGTAATAAAGTGTAGTAACAATTCTATTTAATGAACAAACATTCAATTTCATTGAGCTACTTGCATTTACAATTTTGGATTGCATTGAATATGGCCGGTGAAGAAGATATTAATAGTGTAAGTTTTTATTTCTAGTGTTATTTTTCATTATAAATTTTTGAAATATACATATTGAATTATTGAAATTTTCAGGAACATGACAAATTACGTAGTGATTCTTTCTTCTCCAACAACATTATAGCCGAAATTAATCAACCATCATTAATAGAGGTATTTTTATTTGTTAAAACTTTTGTATGTGATGAAAATAGTATAAATTAATTTACTGTGATATACTAATAGATTTTATATTTTATATGTATGTAATAAATATTTTATAGTAATAAATTTGAAAATGTGGGCTGAAGTTGTGGTGGCCCAAACCGACTTCTCATAGGAAGTGTGGTTGGGCCAACCCGACTCCATATATATTAATTTAAAAAATGAAGGAGTGGGATTCAAACCCACTCTAGTGTGCTTAGGGAGTGATAAGTGTTACCAACTGTGTTGGGCATTTCTCATGGTTTAGTTGTGATTACTTTAATAATAATTTGGTTGTGTGTGAAAATGTGGGCTGAAATTGTGGTGGGCTAAACCGACTTCTCATTGGAAGTTTGGTTGGGCCAACCCGACTTCATATGACGTGTTGAGGCTGCCTGGGCTGAAGTTGTGGTGGCCCAAACCGACTTCTCATAGGAAGTGTGGTTGGGCCAACCCGACTTCATATATATTAATTAAAAAAATAAAGGAGTGGGATTCGAACCCACTCCAGTGTGCTTAGGGAATGATAAGTGTTACCAACTGTGCTGGACATTTTTTTTGGTTTACTTGTGATTAGTTTAATATTAATTGTAAAAAATGACATATTAATTTACTCATTGCAGTTGCTGATCGAACGTGTAGAAATCTTAGAGGAAGATGTTGTAAAACTGAAGAAAGAAGTAAATGATCTTAAAACTGAAAAATTACATATGAAGAAATTTAATTTAACACTGGCAGATAAAATTGTCACTATATCTGATGATGATGATGATATGGATAAAAGAATTACCACTTCATCAAGAAGTCCATATCAAAGGAGTGACAAGGTAATATTTATTTAAAAAAATTATAACAACTTACAAGTTCATAATTATTTAATATAATCATTAATTATTTGTTCTTGTAGGGTAAATCTGTCATGAACGAGGGTAATGAATTACCGAAACCAGGCAAAAGATTATTTAGTGCACCGCCGTCAACCCAAAAACCAATTAAAAAGGGTAGGGGCTCAACTTCTATTTCCCCTACCGTGAAAAGATATTGTAAGAAAATTATGAACCAAGCATCCAAACCCAAAGGTCATACTATCCGAAAGGTATTAATTGAATGTTTTTTAAAATTAATGAAAGTTTTTAAAAATTTATAATTTTATTACTTTTCGTGTAGGAGGTGAAATCATGTTTTAAACCTTCTCCTATTATGGATTTGACTTGGGAAGAATCCCGCATATCTGCCTATATTTTCAATGAACAACTTGATCTAGAGTAAGCAATTATATATTTTTATTTATTTTACGCTTATTTGTTATTAACTTACGTTTTATTTTACTTGAGTAGTGAGGATTTATTCATGATTTGTGATGAAACTGGGTCTCGGCGTGAATTCCTTTCCCTTGCTACTGGGAGAGACATCAATGATAAAGTAAATTTCAAACCATTTAAAAATAACTGTTGTACACATATACTTATAGACTTACAAAATTTATATTGTAATAGATTTTCATACTCCTCGCCAAATTACGAACACATATACAAAGACATCATGATTCTGCAATAACAACTTGGTACCTACCACCAACATTTTCAGTAAGTAATTTTGGCAAACAAAATATTAATTAAATTAACTATATTGATTTAAATAATTATATTGATAAAAACATTTGTTTAGGTTGAAGTCCTTCTTGGAAAATATGAAGAACATATCATTACATCTTACAGTAATTTCTGGATGCCTCCCTCTCATGAGTTAAAATATGTAATAATTTATATTCTCATTTCACTAACTTAAATGTCATTTGTTAATGAATTTTTAATTTATTGTAAAAAATCTATAATGTTTACATTTTCTAATTTATTGTAAAAGATCTATGTGCCGATGGTTGAAGACAATGTACACTGGTATTTAATGGTAGTGGACATTGATGACTATGCCATTTACAAACTCGATACATGGGATATGAAAACATTCAGACAAAGACGTCATTCAGATATGCTAAAAATGGTTTGCAAATTTTTTATTTGTGTTGTCATTTAATTTGCATATTTATTTAGTTGTACGTAATTATTTATTAAATATTTACCATTTTTAGGCTAGCATCTTCGATAGAGTTCTAAATCAACCACATTACGAGATGAAAATGAAATATTTCCCTAAGAATTTGTCTTCTTGGGAAATAAAAAATGGAGAAGGAATTCCTAACTTATGGAATAGGTAATGACTTTTACAATTGAATAATTTTTATCCATAATTGTAATAAAATATAACATTTTCTAATTTAATGTAGTCGGAATTCTGCCACATGAGTTATTCAATGGCTCGAGATGGAGGATTCGTTCATGTCCACAGTTATTGAGGAGGTATAAATAAATGAATAGTTATAATTTAATTGTATTAGTTACAACCTTAAACTAATGATTTATTTAATTGAAGTTACACGATGAAACGGTAAGGATGAAGACAGCTATGAAATTGGTTATGCACGACATGAACAAGATGAAGAAAGAAGTAAAGACCCAATCTACGTTGATGTGGTCAAAACTACCCTTCATATGAAGACGACTATCATCCATTTTTTTTGGTTTTTTGGAAAGTCATGTTATCATCCATGTTATGTTATCTTTTTTGAAAATCATGGTTTGTTTTGTAAGTTTGTTAACTTGGAAGTCATGTTATTATCCATGTAATATGATTTATAATGTTTATATGGTTTATTATATATAAAATATGTTTTGTTTATTATTCATCAAATGATTGTTAACTTAATTGTCTATTATTCATCAAATGATTGTTACCTAAAATAGATAAATAATATTACATAAAATTACATAAATAGATAAATAATATTACATAAAATTATACGTTACAAAGTACTACAATCATTCTTCATTGAAATCATTATCAAAAGTACGACTACAACTACCAACAATATTTGGACAACTTCCCCTATTGTGCCCAATTTCTCGACATATACCACATTGATTACCTCGCTTGGACCTTGAGGTAATCCCCGGTACTCTCACTTTAGCACGCACTCGAACTGGGTCTCTTACTTGATCTACATTGGCATTGTCAACATTTTCCATCGAACTAGAGTGTTGTTTTGAACGGAGTCTACCACATTCGTTATAAACTTTTTCCAGCATCTCTGAAAAGTCTTCCTCCATTTCGCAAGCAAGGTTACATAACACCCTACAAGCATCACTCAAAGCTCCATATCTATTGGTTTTAACCGATTCTCTGCTTAACTCGCATTGTTGAAAATTAACACCTTCAACATTTTTTGCTTTCTTTGTCCACCTTTCCAGAACCAAACAAGATGGCAATTGTGATATGTCCAAAATTAGTAACACAAAAACACTATGACTGCATGGCATCCCAAAAGATTCCATTCGTTTACACGAGCATTTGATGTCCACATTACTACCATTATCATAATGTGATACATGCCATCTCTTGTTCGGATTATAATGCTTCCCAATCTTGTATATGACATGACTTGAGGTTTGTTGGGAAGAAATTATCCTTAATTTTGCAGCTTCCAATAAAATTTCACGGAATTCTTTGAAAATAACTCTAGTATATATGGAAGCAGCATGACCCTCTAAACTATGATAAGGAGTTTGTAACAATTCATCACCATACGAAGATTTAAAATCTTCCATCACCTCATTGTTCCTCATGTAACTTAGACATCGTTGAAAGTGATGTAAAAATTCAGTAACATTATACCCAGATTCTACATATCTCCCCATTTGTGAATGTAATCCCTCGCAACGTGATGTCGTATGCAAACCAGCATAGAACTTTCCTCGAATGTATGACCTAGCCCACATACTTCTGCAATCAAATATCTGAGATGCCCAAGCATTATTATGAAGTGCATGCTTAGCAATAAGTTCCTCCCACATCATATTAAAATCATCAATCTCAACATCAGCATACATAACTTTCTGGAAGTCCTTATGAAAGTTATTCTTCTTTATATTTTTCTCAGCATTGTTACATATATGCCAAGCACATAGTCTATGATGAGTTGCAGGGAAAATTCTTTTGATTGCATTTTTTATCGACAAGTCACCATCAGTGATAACACACTTTGGATGTTTCCCATTCATTGCCTCCAAGAAATTTCCCAAAAGCCAAACGTACGTTTCCTCTGTCTCGTTGGACACAATACCAGCAGCAAATACAGTTGTTTGCTTGTGATGGTTCACACCAGAAAAAATGACCACCGGAAACTTGTACTTGTTTCGACCATAGGTTGCATCAAAAGCTAGAACATCTCCAAAAATTGAGTAGTCAAAAATGCTGCATCCATCCGCCCAAAATAATTGTTGCAACTTACCTTCTTCATCTACACTATGTCTCCAGTACATTGCAGAATCTGATTTTGATTGTTCCTTCAGGTATTGTAATGTTGATTCTGCGTCACCATTTCCTATTATTCTTTGTCTCTGAATTTGATTATACATATCTTTCTTAGAGAATCCAATATACCGATATCCACCAGATTGACCGGCGAATGAACCAAAAATTTTGCCTGTTCCAATTCCGACTTCTCTCATTGTGTTCATCAAAGCGATGTCTGTTTCTGTCATACTTCGGTTTGACGCTATCATCCCACCGTAATGTTCGCCAACCAATTCATGATTATGATCATCAACAAAAAAACTAACATACCAATCACCTTTCTCCTTGTCAATGTGAATTTTCATTCTTGCTAAACAACCACATCTCGTTTCTTTTCTTGGAGCCTTTTTTCGAACTAATTCATTTTTCTTATCTCTAAATCCCTCTCTATCACAAAAAAATGATTGCCATAAAATTTCACCATCCTTGTCCCGACGGGTATGATATTTTCTAATGCCAAATCCTTTCTTCATACCATACATCTTATAAAAATTATATGCAATATCATTGTTTGCAAACCTATATTTCTTTACTTCATCTTCGTTTAATGATCCAAACTCAATTTCTTCAAAATCAAACTCCTCTACTTCATTAATATTTTCATCTTCACTAACATCAATTTCATCTACAGCCTAAAATTAATATAAAAAAACATACATTCAATATTAAAAACATCATTACCAAAAACTAAATAATATATCAAATTTCATACCTCTGGTATTTCATGATTCAAGTTCATTTCTTCTTCCATCCAAAGTCTCTGCAGTGTTGTTTTGTATATGTATCTAAAGTCTCTGCAATATTATTTTGTAAATGTATGTAAAGTGTGTCTGCAGTGTGTTGTATATGTATCTACGGAGTCTCTGATTGTAGTTAGGAAATCGGTTATGCCTGAACCGACTTCAGTATAATGTTACTACACCACAAACCGACTTCTCTATGAAGTAGCCCCACCCAAAACCGACTTTTCAAGAGAAGTCACACACCGCCAAACCGACTTCTCAAGAGAAGTCACACACTGCCAAACTGACTTCTCTTGGTAGTCGCCCCTCCCCAAACCGACTTCTCTATAGAAGTCGCCCCTCCCCAAACCGACTTCTCTATAGAAGTCGCCCCTCCCCAAACCGACTTCTCTATAGAAGTCACACTCTCCGAAACCGACTTCTGTACAGAAGTCATCCCCCACCAAACCGACTTCTAAAAGGTCACTGGCAAGTAACAGGTCATCCAATAATTTCATCCAACGACACATAATCAGTTCGTTTCAATGCGAACTAATATATAGTTCGCATATTAGAACTGGCCTTATAGTAATGATAGTATAGACTCAAATTTAGAATGAATTCTATGTGTCGAAGTATAACTATCATCATAATATTTCTTTACTTGTGTATGAATATCTTTTGTATGCTATTTATCAACACTTTCATTGTGAACTGTTATGTTAAATTTGGTTGTGTTGAGTTCTCTACGGTAAACATATGTTTAACCGTTAAACATACTTCTATGTTCAGTAGTCTATGTTAACAAGTTTGAGATTTATAAACTTATGGGATTAGCTCTATGTATAGTAACTAATACAACAACATGCATGACATGGAAATTTTGTATAAGTCTATGTCCAGCTAATATACGAAATGATGAGTTATACAAACTCAGAATAATGCAAGGATTTTTTCAGAGTTATATATCAAGCTCGTATTACATTCAATCTCAACTAATAAAAAACTGAGCTACTCATGTTCACAATATATAAGTAAGATGGAGATAAAATATAGCTAATCGAGTTATAGAAACACACACAATTGAACATAGATTAATTCGTCTAATACTTACAGTTAGTTCCCACGACTTAAGTGAGCTAAACCCTATGAAAAATTCAGAAATAATGTATTATAGTATAATGCTTGAAGTGTGTCCTCAATAGCTCCAATTAGACGCCTTTAAATAGTGTTTGAATTATGGCTTCTATGCTCGGTGTATCGTCAGTGTGTTGAGCGCAATCTTCATCTAGTTAGGCTTGACCTTTCAATGTATCAGCTAGCACTGAGCGCATCTCCCACTTGTGTTAAGCGCATGCCTTGGCTTAGCGTGCACAAAACAATAACTAATTGATTTTATTCTTCGTCATATATGTCCAACACATGATTTGCGTTTGGCGCAAGTCTGCTACAGTTGAGTGCAAGTCTCATCTGATGTCAAATTTGCTCAGTCTAATTCATGCGCCGAGCTTGGTTGATCTTTGCCCATAAACTTAGCTTTTTTTTTTTTAATCAGTTTTCCTTTTAAGTCTACACAAAGACTTCAAAAATTATATTTGGTAATTTAAGAAGCTTTTATCATGTAAGAGAATAAAGGAGACACGAAATCCAGTCATATCATTTTATCTGCCGACTCGCATTCATATTTTATTGTATTAAGTATTCAATTTTTATATATTTTATTTTATACAATTATAATGTTTTTGTATTAAGAATACTGTATATTAAAAAATGTATTTATTATAATTCAATTTAAGGTGAGATATGTGGTTAATGCGCTAATGATAGTTACTTAAGATTATATGATTTTTTTTGTAGAAATTAAAAATGTAAGGGCAAAATAGGAAAATAGAAATTACACCATGGTAATAGTTATTTAATGATTTGACTTTATATATATAATATAGTATAAATATAGATATAGATTATAGATATAGATATTTTTACTTTTAAATTTATGTTTTTTAACATTTATGACTGATACGTAATACAAAGGTGAACATTTGCGATTACTAAAAATTGTATCACTCCATGTGTTATTACTTGCGATTGCTGAGAAAAGTACTTAACGATTAAATTTTTAACTTAAATATTTTTTTCAACCAATTACAAGCACTAACACATGGAGCGACACATTTATGAGACAATAGATATGCTATCGTAAGGATAACAATTACCTATTGGATATAATTGCACCCAAAAAAATGTCTTGTTATGTCATCTCATGATAAGTGTTACAACCTCAACAAAAAATTTATCTCCTAAATCACCTCACTTTTCTTAATGTATATCCTCTTACCCAAGATAAAAGTATACCCTACCGGTTGGTCATTACATATTATATTATTTAATAACATATAAAAATAATAAAACTCACACACCACAATAAAGACATCTTACTTTGTATAATCTCCCACACGGGATAAAAATATACTCATACTCATTATTCATTACCCAATATATTATTTAATAAGATATAATAATAATAATAACATTTAATATACAAAAAAACGTTTCACCACTATTTATTTTCACATGTGTCACAACCACATTCATTTTTCCCGTCCAAACTTCATAGGCTAGCATAATAACAGAGAAGAAATAATAATTACTAAGAGGGGATACCCTATGTTTGACACTTGGATTTTTCAAGGACAACTTTGTCATTACATAATGATTTTTTTAATATCATTTTAATGTAAATTGTATGATATATTTCTTTATGTATGCATTTAATATTGTTGGATACTTTAGTCATTTCTTCTCTACTCATCTTATTTACGAGTAACATATGTGTTTTTAACTATTAAAATACACATGTCACATTTTTTTTCTTAACAATACGAATGCACATGTAACATGTATATTTTTAACTATATGAATGTATGAGTAACATGTATATTTTTAACCATGTGAATATATGAATAACAAATGTGTTATTGATCATGTGACAAAAAATAACGTCCACGAATAACAATATTTGAATAATCTTGAATGTTTGTTATGTTTACACAATTTAAATAGACATATACACTTCTCCTTATGGGTGTAACAATTTGGTTTACATTGGTTTTTAAGAACCGAGCTAAACATAATAAGATGATTTAGTACTGTTTGGTTTCTGTTTATCTAAGGGTAAAAAATTGAACCAAACCCAACTGAACTTAAATGGATTGGTTTGATCTGATAGATCAATTTAGTTACTTTCATTAGAAATTTTAAAATATAGAAAATCATAATTGTATTCATAAAGTTTTAGTATTTTTTATAAAAAATAAAATTTTAAAATAAGTATTCAACTCAATTGACACACAATAACAAGTTAAAGTCTATACTAAAATTTTCATAGCTGAGTACATAATAGATTTGACACATTTACAAAATAAATATTGAAACATAATTAAAGCTCCAACCAACAACAAGTCACCACTGACAATTATTGTATGCTGTATGATTGAGTTCAATTTTTATGGTTTCAGAAAATGCAAAACCGTAAATCAAACCATTCTTCATGGTTAAAAAAAATCTAAAATTGAACTAATGTTAAACAGAACCAAAGTTTTTTTAGCTTAGTTCAACTTCATCGATTTTAATGTTTGATTGTAAATATAATAAATGTTCATTCTTTGAAAGTAAACAAAAATATTCATATAACATTCTCTAATAGATCATCTTTATTACTAACACCTATGAATTTTTACCTAAGTTTTGTCCTTTACTAAATTCATGGAAGTAATGTGTTCGAATAATTTCAGATTTATTAAACTCATGAACAAACATTGAACATCATTGGTATCCATGATCTCAAAAGAAAATTGTAATAATATGAATATATGTGACAATGATAACATGTAACATAATTATGTAACCATTGCATTTCAATAATTCTTACTTCACAAGTTACATGTAAAAGTTCAAAAATAATTTGTTGTTAAATTTTGAGTTGGCGAGTTACAAGCAAAAAGTTGAATAAGCATGTAGCTCATCAAATTCACCCATAATTAGGGATGGCAATGGGCATGGGCGGGACCCATGCCCGTACCCACACTATTTGTGGGTATTCGCGGGTATCCAATGAGTTTTTAATTTTAATTATATTTTTATATATTTTATAATAATTAATTTATAAAAATAATTTTTACTTTAATAATATGACATGTATATGATAATTTTATGATTATAGTGTCATTACTAAATTTTATTATGAAGTAATAATAAAATAAATAAATATAATGTTAAATTAAAATAACTAAATAAAAAATATTTAATTAAAAAATATACGCGGGTACCTGCGGGACGGGTATCCTGATACCCGTTCCCACTCATGAGCAATTTTTGCGGGTACCCTTTGCGAGTATTTTAACGAGTATCCACAGGTTCGGATATTTTTGTCAGCCCTACTCAAAATGATAATGCTTAATGACTCACATGTAGAAGTTGAAAATTTTCAACTTTGAAAATAAAATAAAATTTTGCAGACCAAATGATAATGAATAAATGTATTACATCTTCTATCACACAATATATATCACTTCATGTATCATGAACTATAATTTGTTAGTAAAATAGTTAACAATTAAATTAAATATCTCTTTTTTCAACTAATCACAGCTCATGACACACAGAATGACATATAAGACAAGAGAATATGTGCTCCCAATAGAAGTAAAATAATGATGTTTGCCATTTTTGTCTTCATTCAGTTGGGTAGAGAAAAAGAGGGAATAAGTTGAAAAGAGAGAAGTCATAGAAAAATTTGGTTTTTCTCTCATTTGATTAAGATGAGAGAAAAAGTACGAGACTTACCAAAATTCTTTCTCTCCTTTCTTACCTATGTGAGGAGAAAATGTTAGGGAAAGTGAAATGACAACATCTTTCATATTATTTTTATTTTAAGGATATTTTTGTTATTAAAAAATTTACATATATATTTTCTCTTGTATCAAACAAATAAAAAATCTAGAGATTTATGAGGTTTTGGTTTATTGAGGGAAAAGAAGTTTGAATAGAGAAAAATGTAAAAAAGTCCTTTTGAGATTTAAAATCTATTTTCTGCTTCAATGTTTTTAACCTCTGGGCCTAGTGATGAGAAATATGGGCCTTGTGGTTTCTCTATTACCCAAAGGTTATTACTTCATATACTTCTTCCTAACAACCTAACCCTTCTTCTAAACCCTTCTTTCTAAACCCTCTCTCTCTGTGTTCGGCTTCAAGGAACACAGGAACAGTGACATGGTGGCACCACATTCTAAAACCTCACACGATAAGAACTCAGAAAACAAGACAAAAATCGATAAATCGTCGAAGAAAATTGCCAAACCTAAACGGGATAAAAATGATGCGGCTATCGTCTCAACTGCTAAGTCTTCAGCACTCGCTTTGCAGCTTCAAGACGAAGTCCCAGATTTTCCTCGAGGTTACAATGGAATGCTATTTCTTTATATGTACATGTTTTGAAAATGGTTATGGTAACGTTGATGTGTAATTAACTTAAACCTTAAGGTGTTGGAGGTTAATTTGATTTTTTCTAATTTTAAATTTACATTTCTCATTTGTTTTGTGTTTAATGAGAATTTTTTGTTTAGGTGGACCTGTTTCTGGGAAGAGAAGGAATGTGAGAGAAGATTATGATGATTTTGACGGCGATGATTACTCGAGAAAGAAGCAGAATAAAAAGAAAGGGAGTAATTTGTCGAAGAAGAATGATGAACCTGAAGATGATTGGGGCTCGCTTTCCAGTGATGCTATCACTGGAAAACTACCTAGACGCGTGAACAAAATTACTCTCAAGGTAGTGTTTTCACCAATTTGTAGAATGAAGGATATCTAATCATTATACATTTTTGTCATTTTGGATGAACAGTGTTTTAATTTGCGGTTGCGATTGCGGCTAACAGTTGCAGCTACTGCGATTGCGGTCATTGTGTGGATTGCAGCCGTTGCATTGTGAATTATTGTTATTAAAACAATATTTTTCAATCCAATGCGGCGTTGCGGCCAAATGCGGCCCATCATTGTGATTTGGAATCACACAGTGATGCGGTTGCGGCTGTCACTGCAACCACTACATTGCGGCCGCATCAGGTGATGCAATCCACAATTTAAATCACTATGGCTGAATTTCGAATATTAAGGGCTGTTTTAACATTTTTTATGTTAAGTACTGTGAATGAATAGTTTTTCATGGTAGAGTGTAAATTTACAATGTAGTTCTTATTTCTCACAAAGGAGTAGATATTTTATAGGGAAAATTTGAGTTCTTATACTTTTGTGATTAGGAATTAAACTATCTTGAACCATTAAAAGAATTTCGTTTTTATTTTATTTTGTTATTATTCAAGTACATTGGATTTTACGATGATTTATTCCGAGATTCTTTTATTTTTATGTAGTAACCTTGGTGCTCTTATTGTCTGTGTGTGTGTTGTGTTTAAACTATCTTCACTTTCATGTATTGCAGAATATAACTACTGGAATGAAGCTTTGGGGAGTTGTTGTTGAAGTAAATGCGAAAGACCTTGTAGTTAGTTTACCTGGGGGCTTACGTGGTTTAGTTCATGCTTCGGATGCAGTGGATCCTATTTTCGATGACAAAATTGAGGTTATGCAATAAGTTTTTTTTATGAAATCCCATTGTCTTACCTCACTCTCTTACCATTCTTTACTAGTGAATCAATGCTATTATCCAATCGTTCTTCACTATTGTTATTTTCCCATAAGTTTTAGCTCACTCCTCTCTTTCTCACACTAGGTTGGGGAAAGTTTTCTGTCTACTGTATTTTCTGTTGGACAGCTGGTTTCTTGTGTTGTTCTGAAATTGGATGATGACAAGAGAGAGAAAGGGACCAGAAAAATTTGGCTTTCATTGCGTCTTTCATTGTTGCACAAAAACTTCAACCTAGATGTTGTTCAGGCAGGCATGGTATGTCATTTTATCCATGGAAATATTTATCGCTGACTGCTTTTTTAATCGTCTCTCATGACTAGGATTTAGTTTCCTTCTGTGATGTTTAAGAGGTTTCATTGTCAATTATGACTTATTTGGACCCAAATATATCCACGTCTAAGCATAGAAAAAGGTTAGAAAATCTTTGTTATCAAAATAATTTCGAATATATTATAATCCCATGTAGAGGACGAACTTGGCACAACGATACGGTTGTTGCTTAGTGACCATGAGTCATGACTTCAAATCTTGGAAACAACCACTCCTCTCGCAGGGGCAATACTGCTTACATCTACCCTCCCCAGATTCCACTAAGTGGAAGCCTTGTGCATCGGGCCACTCTTTTTTATACTTTAATCCCATGTGACACCTAAAATTAGTTTTTTTGGGTGTATGAGTCAATTTATTTGATATTTGATAGTCTCCTATTGTGAGTCATATCACATAGCTACTTCACTGGACCGTCAGTGTTTGAACTTACATGGATCTAGGAATTAATTCATTGTACATGTGTCTGTAGTTCATTTTTGTGTTTTCTTTGCAGAGTTTCTGTTTGTGAGAACTTCCTACTTTTCCTAAAATATATAGCAGTGGAACAAGAAATTCAATTTCCTAAAACAGGATGCTGAAAATTATCATAATCGACTGTTTCTACTTGGAAACAATTATCTCAAATCAAGTTATTTTGTGGGAGTGTTACTTGTAGTTAAGATGTTTGCAACTTATGTGTAGACATCCTAGCACATTTGTACACTGACATCAGTCATAATGTCTTATGATTTGGCGATCATTAGTTTTTTGCACTCTAAGAGCAAAGGAGAAAGCTTTTTAGAACAAGTCATATTCTATGAAATATGATGCAGTTTTATTTTTATTTATAAAAATGATGCATTTTTATACATCATGATGTTATAGCAATGCATTACATATGAAGACCCGTTTTTCATCTTGGTCTATGATCTATTTTTAGAGTCCTTTGAGTGTTTTCGGGCTTTTGTGTTTGCAGGTCCTTGCTGCATATGTGAAAAGTATTGAAGATCATGGTTACATTCTTCATTTTGGTCTGCCTTCTTTCACGGGATTCTTGCCAAAAAATAGCTCGACTGGTATCAGTATAATGTTTTCAATTCATGTTCCTTCATCCTGTCTGTCACGGTTAAACCAAGGGTGGCTTATGGTTGTCTGGCTTTTTTATATGCATGCAGAAGGCCTAGGTGGTGAATTAAAAGTTGGGCAACTTCTGCAGGGGCTGGTCAAAAAAATTGACAAAGTTCGTAAAGTGGTTTACTTGAGTTCTGACCCTGATACAATGTCCAAAAGTGTGGTATGCTTCCTCTATCCATTAACCTTTTATTCCTTTGAATTTTATTTTATGGTTCTCACTTTCCCTTTTGGCCGTTTGGCTGTCTTTGTGCATTTGATACAGACCAAGGATCTGAAAGGTCTGTCAATTGATCTTCTAGTTCCAGGAATGATGGTCAATGCCCGAGTGAAGTCAATCCTTGAGAATGGTGTTATGTTGTCATTTCTCACATATTTCACTGGAACTGTAAGTGTTTCCTCAATGATTGATATAGTAGGAATGCATACATGATAGTTTGAGTTAGTTAAGTTCCATTGTTAATGTTTAACAATAATTTTTTGGAATCTATTAATTGCAGGTTGATATTTTTCATTTGCAAAATATTTATTCTGCTGCAAACTGGAAAGATAAGTACAGTGAATCTCTGAAGGTATTTTTGAATTTAACCTTTGTATGCTACCTTTTCAATTTCCAATACACCCTTTTTCCAAATCGTAATCCAGTTATTTGCTTGATGCACTGAAATACTTTTTCCTCAAATTTCTTCAGTATAAATAGGTAGTTATTCCATGCAGTGAAGAATTTTTTCATGCATGTCAACATCCTTTGAAATTCATATAAAAAAACCTTTCTGATGCCTTTTGCTTGTAATCTGTTGTGTGGGTCTCCCTCTGGGGCCCACTATGCTAAAAGTGAGAGAACACCCATCCATGTCTTTCCTTTTTAACGTTGCTCTCGTGTGGGGACATGGGCATAAAAAGTTACCATCTAGTTTATTACTTAATTAATAGTTTGCTTTGCTTCTTTGGTATATCTGTGTTGTTTCAGAGAGAGAAAGACACCAATCAAGGTGAAAATTATGGGACTGCTCTGTAGTAGAATATAAGTAATCCACCAGAAACTATTTGCAGTTTTAAATGCTTAATTATTTATTTATAAATAATAAATAATGGAAAATGTTAAACTCAGCCCTTAGGGCTGAGGATAAGAAGTCTAAAAGCGCAACTGTGTATTGGGAAATGGCGAATCTTTTACTTATAGAACTAGTAAGACTTGGTTTCTCAATGAACTTTACCTTAGTTCAACACCTTATCCTCAGCCCTAGGGCTCAGGGTAACATAAATAATATAGATAGATTTACATTTTTTTTGTAGATCTATCTATATTATTTACATGTAGATTGAAAAATCATGTTGGTTGAATTTTTTCCTTTGTTCAAAAGAGAAATTAATGTAAATAGAGAGAAAGCAGAAAGAGAGAGAAAGTTGGGAGAGAATGAGGCTAGCTTTCACAACTTGGGTGTTGGTAGGAAGCAATAGGGTAGCAAATTCACCTCTGGAGGGTAGGATGGAGGGGCTCTCGTCTTCTAAATAGAGAGACAAATGTAAAACTGAGTATTCTGTTATTTATTTGTGGCTTAGCTAGCCAGCTATTCACTTTAAGCTTTATGTGTAGTTATTACACAGCAGTTAGGCTCTTTAACCGTAGTGCCACATATCTAGTTCTTTTAGGAGACAAAATCCAGATTAGCTCATTAGCTCTGACTGCCAAGCTCCTGTATTCTGCTCCTGTGCTGGACACTGCAACCCATGATTTGTGGTCTTTAAGGGTTACCAATATAGATAGTTATTGCCATATTTGGACGAGAGCAAAGAAATCATTTCAGAGTCAAATTTGGTAATCCAAAATTTCCCCCTTCGCATTTTCAGACTCTTGGGAACCTTTTACCATGCACCACATAAACTACACCCTTGACATACTTATCTATTACCCCTCCTAGAAAAACCTTAGTTGTGTACTCGGCTCATTGGTATCACCAGGGCTTTCGTTTGATGCAGTCATAATGCATCATCACATTAATTGTGTTGTTTGTAGCTTCATATTTACTTCTTTATCTTGAGAGACGTGCACACACATTGTTAGTTGAAGGTATTGCTTATGTGTTTTTTGGTTTTTTGCATTTTTATGCTATTATAAAATGCTTTATATTTGCCTTTTATGTTTCTAGGTTATTGCTCGTATATTGTTCATTGATCCATCAAGTAGAGCTGTTGGTTTGACACTGAATCCACATCTTGTTCAGAACAAGGCCCCTCCTTCTGTATGTATCTTATATGCTGTTTGAGCTCTTTGAATGTGATGTTTCCTGTCCTTGTCGCTGCATTAATCATTCAATGCAGTTATATGCTGTGTTTCTTGTGTTTTGCTTCCGAATTCAATTTTTTGTCCATCAGAATATGATCTGCAATGAAGGAAAAATATAAAGGATTGTTGAAATTATAGGGTTTAGATATGGAAGGAGAAAAATGAATGATTTAAATAGTAAATTATATTGATAATATTGTGAATGATGATGTGATGATATTGTGATATAAAAGACATAATACTGGCCCCTATTTTATACTAATATGAGACTCTTAATTAAATAAAGAAATAAAATTTGAAAGATAAAACAAAGTAATCTCAATCTCAAGAGATCTTCTAAGATGTTCTCTCAATCCCAAGGGCTAAGATGCTCTCTCAATCACAAGAGATCTTCTAAGATACTCTCTCAATCCTAAGAGATCTTCTAAGATACTCTAAGCAAATCTAATATATAATCATCATAATATGATATATTCTGTTTATATCCAAGTAAAACCTAGATACTCTCTACAATATAATTGAAGATAGTCTAAGATACTTTTATATATTCTAGTAAGGATAATGTTCTAAAAATTACATTTAATATAGTTTCATGGCTAGAAGACAAAACATAGCAAGTGCAATGGTGAAGTTGCGTAAGGAGGAGCCACACTTGTTGGTCTAACACCATATCTTGACCCAAAATGTTAAGGCATTAGTTCCCTGGGTTATTCCACTTTGTATGATCTTTACTTAGTCCATACTTTTTAATGTTGGATTTCTTCACTTACATTTGAATTCTCAAAGATCTTCCTTAAAGTGCCACAATTTACTTTTGTTGCCCGCCAACGCGGAAAAAGAATTGTTTCCCTATTAATCGTCTCTAAATATTACTGATGCAGTGATTGCAATAATCATATTTGTGTAGGTCTCCTGATAAGTTAATTGTTTTACATTCTATTATTCTAACTAAATAATGCCTTTGTGAACTGATGCCGTGATAAATATCTTGTAATTTTATGTTGACTTGAAGTCTATATAAATCTTTATTCACTGATGTGTCCGTTAAGTGCTTTATCAGTTCTGATGTAAGCTGTAATTTAGTTTTCACATTACTAGGTTTTTAACCATGTAATTGACTAGTGAAATGACTTTTTTGGGCAGCATGTTAAAATTGGAGATATATATGATGACTCAAAAGTTGTCAGGGTGGATAAAGGATCAGGACTATTGCTTGAGGTTCCATCAATTCCAGAGTCAACTCCTGCTTTTGTCAGCGTATGTAGTTCCCGGATAAGTTTTTAATGTAGATCTCTTACATGTGAATGGTCAACAACCAGAAGTATCAAGTCCTACCTCCCTAGACAAGAAGTGAGTAATAATTGACAATTATTTTTGACAGATATCTGATATTGCTGAAAAGGAGATTAAAAAGCTTGAGAAGATGTACAAAGAAGGGAATCATATTCGAGTTCGAATTCTTGGGCTAAGGCATTTGGAAGGACTTGCTACAGGAGTTTTGAAGGTTTCACTCTACTTCTGTTCAGTTTCTTAAAAGTCATAATAATCTGTATTTGAATGATTGATGTGTTTTTATATTATTATTACACTTGCACTATGTATATGGTATTATCTTACTTAGGGTGTCCACATCCCTAGTTTTATGAGTCAGTCTTAAGTGGAGTTTTAAGCTTGAGTCATTAATTATCAAGACGCTCAAGACTCTGGCAAGTCTTGCCATAACTGCTTTTCACTCCTCTTGTGACACTTTACATGTTTATATTCCATATATTTTATTTAAAAGTTTATATGATATTATGTTAATTATATAAGAGTCTTAGCAACATGGGCTAAAGTCTTGAAGGTCTTTAGTTGAGTCTTAGTGGTCAATTTTGCTGAAGTGGCAAAATCACAAGTCATAGGAATGATGATGCCCTTAGGAATTTTTGTTTGGAAAATGGGTTGGAAGTTAAATCAAGCACAAATTGGGCTTTCAACATCGTAAAGCAGTCAAATTGAACAATTCTAGATGGCTTTATTGTAATTTTTTGTCTTGTGTGCTTGGTAACTAATGGTAATAATCAAGGTAATCGAAATGGTGCGATTCACGATTTGACTTGTAGGAGACAACATGTGTCAGCAGAAAAAACGAGACGATTATATGTCCTGAATAGTGACAGTGATCGGAATCGCCCCCGAATTGCAAGTATCTGTCGGTTCGATCTTGACTCATGAATCAGTGGCTCGAGATAATTTCAAGCTTCTATGTTCTAAAATGGTTTTGTTCTGAAATGGGTTTTCCATGACCCAGAATGAATATGCCCTTTGAGTTTTTTTTATATATTTATTTAGTCAAAATGTTAAAATAGTGCATTTTGTCTTAAGGAAAACCCATTTCATTTGATTGATTTCTTCACATGCAGACTAGTGCTCTGGAAGAAGCAGTATTTACTCATTCTGATGTCAAGCCAGGAATGGTGGTGAAGGCTAAGATTCTTTCAGTTGATAGCTTTGGTTCTATTGTGCAAATTCCTGGTGGTGTGAAGGCACTTTGCCCACTTGCTCATATGTCTGAATTGGATCTTGCAAAGCCTGGAAAAACATTCAAGGTGTAAATATATAACTTTTTATTGTGTGTGTATATATAAGTTTTTGGCATTGGCATTTTTTGCTACAATAGACCTTATAATGTTTGTCATTTTGTCACAAGTCTGTGATGGGACAGATGAGATATTTCATGACTAAAGCCTTTGCATGGATTCTGGTATAGGTGGGAGCTGAATTGGTTTTCCGTGTGCTTGGTTGCAAATCAAAAAGAGTGACAGTGACACACAAGAAAACTCTTGTATGTTTCTTTGTATTAACTCTTCCTATCTTCTCCAACTTATTCAATCTTGTATCACTTTATTTCTTTTTACTCATCCAGTACTACTTGCCTTTTTGTTTTTTTTATTTGGATAAAAAAAATCATTATACATAGAAGTTGAAAGTGAAGTCCAAGGTTGTTGATAAGATGTTTTTTGTAAAGGAAATAAAAAAGAAAGAATGTGTCAATTCAAGAACTTCTAAAACCCTTTCCAATGTTTATCATTTTATCTTCTAAATTGTCTGAAGTAACCACACATAGAAATCTACTCATCAACACTACTTTATGTCATAAAAAAGATCACCCATATCTAGATTTCTCGAATTTTTCCATGCTTTGGTCTCTCTGCATTCTCCATAATCGATGGTGATTAAGTTTTGGGTGTATAATCATTAGGCTTTGCCACTCTCCATGAATTAGTTGCATATTCAATTCTAAATTAGATATATAACACTTTTACAGGTGAAATCAAAGCTTGCGATTATTAGTTCATATGGTGATGCAACTGATGGTTTGATAAGTCATGGATGGATAGCAAATATCGAAATGCATGGGTGCTTTGTACGATTTTACAATGGGGTCCAAGGATTTGCTCCTAGGCAAGTTTCTTGTCAATTTCACAAAGTCATATTCTCTGATATGAACTAATACTATGTTTAGTTGTTTACTGAAGTCATATATGATGTTTTTTTGAGTAATGATTTTTCTATTTTGTTCATTAACTTTTTTTAAATGACTAACTGTCTTTAAGATGTAACATTCACATGCCATTTCTCCACATTGCCTTTTTGAAATCATTGTTCATGACAAAACGCAATGGTATTATCTTATTTATCCAGCTGACTCGACCCAGTGAGAAATCATTTGTTGTTGTTTTACATAATGCTATATTTTATCCTAAGTAGCATGGATACACCCTACAGGTTTAGGTATTGGTATTGGGTACAGAAAATTTCTAAAAGTTAGGGTACAGGTATGGCATATTACATTATATGAAGATATAAACAATAATGTAATTAATCATAATCTAAAAATACATGTTTTATAATGCTTTAACAAGTTTTGAAAATAAATTATAAAGTATTCTAGTAAGTGAACCTAATTTGCAGTAGTTTGATTTACTTCATAGGAGAACAAATAAGTTAGCAACAGAGCTTGGTGTTTTGCATGGGTATCAAATTGATATTTGAGTAATATCATGTACCTACTTTTCATGTGTATTTGGTAAGTTTCCAGGAGTACCTAACAAGTACCTGTATCAGCTGCATACCCAATGCCAGTACGTCAACCATTTTGGAATAATCATGCATCATATGTAAACAAAAACTTAGCAATAAAGCTTTGCTTTTCACTGATATGGAAGTATTTGAGTGATATTATGTACCTGCTTTTCATGTGTATTGGGTAAGTACCCATGAGTACCTAACAAGTACCGGTATTGGCTATGTACCCAACACTGGTGTGCCAACCAATTTGGAGCACCCATGCACCATTGATTTTAATTGCTTTTCAAGGATGTTCTTTGAGAAATATTTACTTCTGTATTTATTATTTTTTAGAACAGAATATTTTTATAATGCGTATCCCTTTTCTTGTAAACTTGGTTTGTTATTAGAATATCATTTGAAGTAGTGTCTTAATATGGTCTCTATTGGTGCCTTGGAAAGTTCTGATATACTATCTGACATAGTAGTGGTGAAATTTATATTACCGCTGTTCCCTCTTTCTTTCCATGATTTGACGTTCAGTATTAGAACTTTCTTATTTATTGTTTTGGTTCAAGAGCAGACCTGAGCTTGGATTAGAGCCAGGAGTCGATCCTGCTACAGTATATAATGTTGGACAAGTAGTCAAATGCCGCGTAATTAGCTCCATTCCTGCTTCACGGAGGATCAACCTTAGTTTCATAATAAAGCCAACAAGGTTTGCTTCCTTTTTCATTCTGCCTTGCATAGATCTTCTGTCATGAAATTTTTACTAATTGAGATTTCACCTATTGATTAATAAGACTGTACATTTTACTAGATGTGTTGTCCTTCTCACCTAAAATAATATACTCTAGTCCTGTCAAGTTTTACTATCAGAAGCTTTCTTCTGATTTATGTTGAGGGCTATGATTAAAATGTGCATGAAGGCAATGCCTTCGGTAAATTGGTTATGGGCTAATTCAAATTTCAATCTGACAATTCAAATGGCAGGGTTACTGAAGATGATATGGTTAAGTTGGGCAGTCTTGTTTCAGGGGTTGTTGACAGAGTAACAGCCAATGCAGTAGTTGTTCATGTTAATGCAAGTGGTATCTCGTGGGGTACAATATCTACTGAACACTTGGCAGATCATCATGGTATAATTTCCTTATGCTTGATAAAGGCTTCCAATTGCTTCTGCTTCTTTGTAATGGAATTGCTGATTGTACCCACTTATTATGCAGGGCAAGCTAATTCAATGAAGTCAAAATTGAAACCTAAATACAATTTTGATCAACTTCTGGTTCTAGGTATGTTGAAGATATCCAGCATGTTCTAAGTGTGCATGCGTCTTAGAAGTTAGAACGCTCGGCCCCAAATTTCGAAATTGCTTGTTCCTTGTCATAATCTTATGTGTATTAGCAATTGGTGTTCTCGCGTGCACATAGTAAACAATTATGTAAACATGTTTACCTACTTGATTTGCTCTGCATTTGATCTGATATTACCCAAACTGCAACAAACTTGATGCAAACAGTCTGAGACTTCAATTATAATGATTCTCTGTCACACAGTCTCTCTCTCCCCTTTTCTTTCTAGCGCAACAATTTCCTTTTTATTGTGGTTTGAAAGTTCCTTTTTCTAAGCATGGCTATAAAAGATAACTCCTGCTCTTCTTTAGCATCTATTATTTGATATTCATATCTTGACATTTTCCGGCAGCCTTATTTTTGCATTTCTGTTCTACTTGTCTGGTCTAGTCACTGGAAGCTTCCTACACCTCCACTTTTCACTTCCTTCTTATTTCCCTCCCTTGGTCACTCACATCTCCTGGTGCATGGTGTGCATCCTTAGCCTCCCATTTTACATCACCTTGTCGTATTTGCTGACCATAGCAGTGGTTGCAGCCAGGTCTAGGTCGTTTGTTGGTCTGGTTTGAAGGAGTGTCTCTACTCTGATTGCCATTATTTAGCTTCTGCTTGTAGTGTTTCCGTTGGATTAAACTTCATTGTGAGTTTTTGTGTTTCACTCCTGATTGGCTGTTCTCTTCCATCTTTTCTATTGTTTGGTTATGACTTCCATTATTGAACATGTTTGTCCCTCTTCCTCAATTATTCATGGTGCTCTTGGCACTATTTAACTTTTGAAATTTCAAACTCTGTTTCCCATGAATTTTGAGATGTTTGATCTTTGCTATGGTGATTACATGCCAAGATATTTCTTGCCTACGATGTACTCCCTTTGGTCCTTATTTTTAATTGTCCTTTTTTATAAGTCGCTTTACATTTTCTATGCAGCATTTAATATTTCCCCATTTGACCATATTAAAAGCTTTGACTATCTCTACTTTCTTGTTCTTTTCAATAAGACTATTATTCAAGGAGCAATATTAAATGAGGATAAGATTTTAATCTTGTAATATTGTTTATAAAAGCAAGAAAAGTAAGCACTTTTATTGGTATGTACAGTTTAATTAAGAGTCTTATAAATAGGACCAGATGGAGTATATTTCTACTGGCTTCTTTAATCTCCCATTGTCCATCTTTCCACAGGTCACTTCGTGAATCAAAGGGTATTGAAGCCTTTTTTATGATTTCGTCATGAACACAACTCAGTCTATTCCAATGGATGGAACTCTTAATCAGTTCCGACTATTCGTTTTCTCTTTTCCGTTTAATCCCTCTAATTTATACTCTTTTCACTTGAAAACTTCCTTCATGTGTCAAGCAGAAACTTCAACTATATTTTGGATATATATTGGAGTCATTCCCAAGTCCCAACATAACGAATTAGCATTAATCTTATGATCATATTATTCTTTCATGGTGTTTTGCTCTTTCACCATCGTATATTTAGTGGATAAAGTATATCATAAACTTATAATTTGATGCTTCATGTTAATCAATGCAGATATTAAGGGGAACAATTTGATTCTGTCTGCTAAAGCTTCCCTTATTAAATATGCTGAACATATTCCTGCTGATATCAGTCAGATGCAACCCAACTCAGTTGTGCATGTAAGTGATCAATTTAAACATATCTGAACTGCTTCCCATACTTCTTTGATGGACATATTATTTAGTTTTTTTAAAGTCAAAGAAGTTTTAGTCCCTATACCTTTTGCTGGTTTTTAATTCGATCTTTACTCGTTTTCTTTTCCATTTATTCCCTAGAGTCATAAATGTTTTTAAATAAGTCCCTCTCCATAACTCCTAGTCCAAGCGCTGTTCTCTGATGAAGAGAGATTTTGGAAAACGACTTTGGTTCAAGAATGGGGTCTCATATTTAATATATAAGGATAAGGATTGATTGACGTGTCATATTTTTACTCCATGTGAAATGCATAATAGGCATGCTAGTAGATATCAACTTCGTTTTCCTCTTTGAATCTTCTGCCTGTCATGTTCTCAGACTTAGATGATGAAGCCAAGTCACATTGTCATATAAGAATTGAAAGCTTAGATGCACTTAAATTTCCTAGAACAATCACTCCAATTTTATAGCCTTACTTCAAATACCGAATTATGAAGTGGAGGTGTAGGAGTAGAATGTTATAAGACATTAAAGAATACAATTAGTAATTAGCTTGTAATCTAAGTCAACTATGTTAGTTGAGCTTAGTTTGTGTGTATTGGAAGCCTACTGAGTTAGTTGTACGTGAGCTCTATAAATAGAGCTGCCCTCTCATTGTAACAAAATAGTTTAGCTAATAATATAAAGTTCAGCTTTAAATTCTGTCTCTCTCTATAGACAGTTACCTCTCTTTTGGATATTTATCTTTGCATAGGATTTGAATGTAATGGCTGAGAAGCCATTTTGGAAATTGAAGTGGCTATGGTTTTGGTGATGTAAAGGAACAAGGTGTTTGTCCTTGGTTACTGCAAGGCTAATGTACTGAGTGCACACGATGCTGGATTTCAGTTTCCTAATGGAGCACTTTCTTGCATCTACTTCAATGCCAACGTCCCTTGGGCTCCACTGTGGTATACATGCTTGATGATGGCTCCTTCTATGGCTGACAGTGAAACAAGTCTTAAATGTCTCAAACATGATTACTTGATTAGTATATTTGCTCGTCATTTGACAGGGTGTAATATGCTGCATCTTTATTATCCTATCATATGGTACCGAGTTATAAATTGAAGTAACATAAAGTGACCCGTTTGAATATGAATGTGTAAGAGAGAGAAACTGAAAAGGGAGAATGAGAGAGAACTGAATTGTTCTTCTTCCTCTTTTATTCAATTCACATTGTTATTACAAAATGATGTCTGGGCTACTGTTTATGGAAGTAGTACCAATACATGTGACAGCTACATATTTTAGAGTAAAGGCACATGGCCTGCTCATTTGGAGGTAGAGTAACGATAGACCATGTGCCTAACTTTATTAGAGCACTATACTCCTTTTGGATAGCTTGGAACCAAAGAGGAGCAGTACGGTCTGCTTTAAGAGAGGTTGATTCAGTTTGAAGTAGAAAAGTTCTGGAAATTCTAGGAACACGACTTGTCAATGCTTGCTTTTCAGCGAGTCTGCATTGGGTGAGTAGACTGAGGAACAAGATTCGGTGAAGGATTATTAGCAGACTCAGAGGCTAGATGAGGAAAATTGATTAGTGACTAAACCAGTAGGAGATGATATCAAAATACTCAATTTAAGTTATTTTATAAGTTTCTTTATTGTCAGTGATAATGATGTTGACCTCTCTTTTGCTTTGTGAATTGTGTGGAACAGGGCTATATTTGTAACCTAATTGAGACAGGCTGCTTTGTCCGTTTCCTTGGTCAATTAACTGGTTTCGCTTCAAGGAAAATGGTATTTCATTTGTTACACAATTCCCCTCTCTTCTTTTCCCTTTCCCTTGTAGCTTTGCTTCCGCAGTATGATAGTATG
Source organism: Lupinus albus (assembly GCA_009771035.1). NCBI lineage: Eukaryota > Viridiplantae > Streptophyta > Magnoliopsida > Fabales > Fabaceae > Lupinus > Lupinus albus. The sequence continues at coordinate 10,829,610 of CM020019.1, read as the reverse complement.
GTAATATCATTCTCTACTATAGGCTGTAGATGATCAGAAATCCAATATTTTGGATGCTTATTATGTTGGGCAATCAGTTCGCAGTAATGTATCCAATGTAAGTATATCTCATATGTTAAATTTAAAATTTATGAATGTTAGTGCAGGCCGTGGTCTAATTTTTATTTGTTTCTCCAGATAAGTAGTGAAACTGGTAGAGTGACACTCTCTCTAAAGCAGACATCATGTTCTTCTACAGATGCATCATTTATTCAAGACTACTTTCTTATGGATGAAAAGGTAACCATCATCAAATTCTGAAATGTTGTTGACAACTAGTCATATGCTTGTTATCATTCTAAGTTTTATATAAAATATATATTATTCGTGTATGCGGCACAGATACATCACTATCATTGTACTGTTTGCTAGGCAGGCCACAAGTATGAGGGTTATATGCCAAGCAGACATGTTAGAACATTGTTGGTTTACTGGATTCCTTTTCAGCTTGTATATATTTAAATTTTGATTTTGTTGTGTGGGGTATTGCTGATCTAAGTGTTCATTTGATTTGTTTATTTGACAATCATGTATTCCCAATGTCTTATGCAACTAGATCTGGGAGAAGTTTTAATGTGGTAATACCCTTTGCTTACTTATCTATTTCTGAGCTGATGTATCCAACATCCTTTTTATTTTTAATTCTTTTAACTAGATCTTCAACTTTAAATTGTAGTCTTGTACTCTATCCTTTACATTCAATTTATCCTACGTAGTCAATTTGTTGTGTTATAATTTAATGTCAAGTGGCATCTTATATTATAACTATACTTATATTCTGTGATTTTACTAGTCCATTGTGATAATATTTTATTCCATCTCTGTCTTGTTCTCTGAAATTCCTGTCACATAAACTATCTTTTAATAGACCTATTTTTGTCTGCCTCTAAATTTAGATTGCTAAGTTGGAATACTTGGGCTCTGGTGCGTCTGATTTGAAGTGGGATGAGGGATTTAACATTGGTACAGTTGTTAAAGGTAAAGTTGCAGATGTTAAAGATGTGGGAGTTGTTATAAGCTTTGAGAAGTACAATGATGTTATTGGTTTTATCACCAATTACCAGTGTAAGTTCTCTCCTTTCCACATGGTATTTGATTCTCAAGTTTGGATAATTCTTGTTCAAGAACAAATACTAATTCCCTCTGTCATATAATCTGTCAGTGGCTGGCACCACAGTGGAGAAAGGCTCTGTAGTGGAAGCATTGGTTCTTGATATTGTGAAGGCAGAACCACTTGTTGATTTAACTCTAAAACCAGATTTCCTTAATAGATGTAAAGAACGAAGTTCCAAGAGTCAAAGCAAAAAGAAGGTTGAGCATTTTATCCTGCTCCCTTCTTCTCCGTGTTTTGCATTTTTGTCCCACATGGAAAAGAAAGCTGAGGAATTTTTTCTATACAAATTACATACAGTGGCACCATTATTTTGAAATTACTTTTTAATTTTTTTTGAAACATACTTTTTATTGCATTCAGTCCAAATAGTGATTTATTCTGTTAAGATATATTTTTATTTTGACAAATTAAATGCTCTATCTTTCTATACAAATTACATGCAGTGGAACCATTATTTTGAAATTACTTTTTTATTAAATTTGGAAACATACTTTTTATTGCATTCAGTCCAAATAAAAAAGGGAAGATATATTTTTATCTAGTGGTTTTATGATTTCCATTCTTCTTGCCCAAAAAGGAGGTCCTATTGCGTGAGGTTCCCTCCATGATTCATTATTGACCTATTTTGACCAATTAAATGCTATACCTTTCCAGAAACGTCGAAGAGATGCATTGAAGGACTTGGTTTTGCATCAGACAGTGAATGCAGTGGTGGAAATTGTTAAAGAAAATTACTTGGCAAGTGTTGATATTCTTAGTCATTCTAGTTATCTACTTGTAAAACTTATTCATGACTATCAACATATTTTACTCAATTTATGTCTATGAAACAGGTTCTATCAATTCCGGAAAATAATTACACTATTGGATATGCATCCATATCTGACTATAATACTCAAGTGCTTCATAGGAAACAATTTCAAAATGGACAAAGGTGAGAACAAAAATAATAGATTAGAAGTGTTGGCTCAGCCTTTTACCTTTATTTCATCCCATGTTACAATGCTATTCACTGTTATTTTATGATTTTTATTAGCTTGGGATAAGACCGCATTTTCTTATGGGTTACCTTGTTTTACCATCTGCATCTGCAAGCCTTGGTTGACAAACATGCTTTTGGTTTTCACTTACTGTGTCTTTCTTCTGTTATTTTCTCGTGTTTATTTGTGAAGTTGTAGTGATAGATGTGGGAACAGATGAACTTGAGTATTTATGGATGGTTGCATCTTTTGTTTATTTCTAAATTGGGTTTTACACAGACAAAAACACAGCAAGCATTGCTGTCACTTCAAACTGTGCTAACTAACTCGCACATTACAGATGTAGTGCAACCGCACAGCTATCAAATGCTATCACTGCTAACTACTCACTGTAGAGAAGCCCAGATTAGTCTAGATCTCTAATAATTCTAACATAACTAGATTCCCAACACTATTAAGGGAAAAAGACTGATATGGTGAAATATGTGTGTCTGATGTACAGATGCTTAAATATAGAGTTAATGTAATAAATACAAAGATTAAAATTTAGCATGATGACCACAATTACATGATACACAATGCAGCTCTAATATAACTAATGAGTTTCTTTCGCGTAATCTCCCGAAATGAAGCTCTTCTAAGTAGTTGGAAGAAACCATTCGGTTCACATCTACCTCCAATTGTTCACCCCAGATTTAGGTCATGTAAAATGATATAACATTTTGTGAAAGAAATCATACAATCAAGAGAATGACCTAACCAACTAATTGAAAGTAAATCAAACAGAGAACCCGAAATATAATGCACATAATCAACTCAAATGGAGGGGAGTGGTTGGGTAGTTTTACCCCTTGGGTACCATTAGCTAAGTTTTCTTTCAGTAAATAACTTATGTAGAAAGTTTGGACAAAATCGATTTATCACGTGTGACATGATCACTGTAATCATGGACCCAAGGTGTGTAACTGAAGGACACAGCAAAGATTTACTAGTGAATGGATCATAGGCTATGGAATTTTAGAGAATCTGTGTAGGCAGCTGTGGGTGCTGCTAGTTGGTTTGATGAGAGTTAGAAGTCTACGACACAGCAAATTGTGCAAAAATGGCAGTGCAAAATGGGATATGTAAAGTCTGTCAAATGTTATAATGGTATTGCCCAAATGGATTCATTGGTCATACTTCAGGTTTATTGGAGTTACCACATCGTGGACAATTACGATTGTTTCCCTTGAAATACAAGTGTAAAGGTATCAACTGTAGTAGTTGCCACAACCTATTTAGAAGATTGGTTGCTTGGGATTTTGAGCCAGGTCAACCAAATCATGGCCGGAGTAGGTCTAGTGCATGAGCCTAAAATTTTACCATGATTGGTAGAGTATTCCGTAGGCATTGGGAAGGAGCATGAAGAGGGTACTATTGTTGCTGATGTTCCTGTGTGGTGTTTCTGCTGGTGTCTTCCCGATGTAGGCAAGCAAAGGACTATAGATCTCTCAAGGGGAATTGTTTCTCATGAGGTTATGATAAAGCCCATAAGCATTTGGTATCATTTGGAAAACAGAAGATAAGACAAAGTTGCTCAGGGAAAAGTCACTGCAGGACAACAGGTCCAGCTATTGTCCACAATTCCAAGGTTGCCATTTTTATGCTCTAGATACCATGTTGAGAGAGAAAATAAAATCACATTGATGCTAAAACCGTGTGTCAGAGCTACAACACTTGGACATTTTTCAATTTATTTGCTATTGTTTTATGAAATCTAAGGCCTCTTTATAAAGTTATTGTATTTGATTGGCAATGGTTGATTGGATTATAGTGCCAAGCGGTTGTTGTATGTTTGGAGTTCAAATATCTCGTGCTGAATGTGTCAGATATTAGAAGTCCATGATTGCTTGTTTTTTCATTTTTAACAGATATTTAATGTTTCTGATTAGTATGTTAATTATTTTTCCTGGGATAAACATCATTATTTTATAAAGCAGAACTGTTTTCATGTGTAAATATTTCATTTCATGTATATCTAGTTTCTTCACATCGGGCTTACACTTAATGGTTTACTTGGTCAGTGTTATAGCGACTGTTATGGCTCTTCCAAGCCCGGAATCATCAGAAAGGTTACTTTTACTTCTTAATGAGGTCAACGAGACATCTAGCTCTAAACGATCCAAGAAGAAGTCTACCCATCAAGTGGGAGCTTTGGTTGAGGCAGAGGTATGTGGGTTTATTTAGTTCATTTAGAATGCCTATATATATGTGTTTACGGATCTCTTTAAGTGATTATTGGTACATGTAAGTATATATTTTGTAGACTTTTCATGCTGTATTGATATACAAGATTATATGGAACCATCCTAAGCTTCAATTAAGTTTGTTTTGACATTCAATATTTATGGAGTCATTCATGAGTTTCAATTATGTTGTTAATGCTTGTTTTGTTGATTTGTAAACGTGATCGACATGCTATTATTTTGCTTTTAGCTAGTAAAAGAGTATCATGATACTAGAAGCAGTACTGGTGAACTATTACCTTCTTTAAGAGAACCTCTATCCCTTTTTCCTTTGGTCTTTCTACTTGTACATTGTCATATTCCTCTAATAATATTTCTAGCATCAAATAAACAATTTGTTTGATGAATTTTTTGTGCATGAATTTATTGACCAGGTTATTGAAATCAAATCTCTTGAACTCAAATTGAAGTTTGGCTTTGGTCTGCATGGTCGGGTTCACATAACAGAGGTAACTTTAATGTGTTTCTTTTGTCAATATATGTTAGCATTTAAGTTGTAGATTTTCTGTCTTAGGAGGGCAGCCCTTATGTGCGTCAGAACGTACACAGCCTTACTCCAGTGACAAAGGCACCGACCTTACCACCATGACAATGTATTAGAGAATAATAGTTCTTTGTAAGCCAACCCTGTTAGTTAAGCTAAGCTAGACTTGAGCTCTATAAATATAGCCACCTCTCATTGTATAAGTTATGTTTTCAGAAATAGAGAAGACTAATTTGGTTTTCTATATTATCTTGAGGTAGTTACAATTGCATGGTATCACACTAGACCTGTCAAAACATGTCAGGTATACCGGCCAACCTGCCAAAGCCTGAAAAGGTATAGGGCATGGGTATTAAATTTTGAACATTTTGCTTAAATCAGGCTTTTTAGCTCAGTATGAATGGGCATTGTAAATTCGGACTTGGGACGGGCTTACTCTTACGAGTTCGGGCCATCATAAAAAATTGGTCTGATATGGATAAGGGGATAATAATTTGGACATCCTATTCTTATTGGTTAGCCATATCTTTTCCTATCAAGTATCTAGTACAAAATAACTCGGACTGAACCAAACCGAAAAATCGAATTGTTTTATCCCTGTTTGATTTTGAAGTTAATTTCATTATTGGACAATAACCTCCTCTTGGAGGGCACAAAAGCCATACTATATGTCTCACACTAAATTTTCACGCCGCCACGCTGTATCTCTTGATTGTGTTTTAGCCTTCTCCAACTAGCCATTCACCCTCAAAAGCATTGAATCACATACTTCAACGCTTTGATGCACTCTTTTAACAACCATGGGTCTATGTTGCTGATATAATAGTTATTAGTCACATGATCTTCACTTGTTAAGGTTAAGGAAGTGATTACTTAACTTAGTTCTGCTTTTGCTCTTAAACAACTAGGTCAACTTGAATATTTTCTTTTTTATGGAAGTCAAGTTCTTAGCTAATGGTTCCTTATTTCTCTCCCAGTCCAAATGTCAGAAACCTATTAGAAAGGGCAAATATGAGTGAAACCAAACCAATTATTCTCCTATTTATTCACACTATTAAGTTGACCAAAGATGGTTTTAACTATGTAGATCTATAGTAGGTTCTCATCAGTATGGTTGTCAGTTCCTATCTGCTCTACTTGAGGAACACTGTCTGCTGTCAAACAAATCCTTAGATATTAGAATAGCACTCAGTCCTATGGCATTTTTCTTCAACCGGTCTCCCCTACTTCACTTCTTCTTTATCTCGAAGTGGTTTTTGTTTTCAATACTGTCTCTCTTACTCTCTCTAGAGATAGTTACCTGTATACAATACTATCACTAATTTCTGTTTTCAATACAATCTCTCTTACTCTTTCTAGAGCTTACTTTTATACAAGGCTTACTGTCATTTTAGTTGCAATCTATTATGTTATATTTCTCACTTTTTAGATTCCTACCTATGAGCAGGTACATGATGCAAATGGTTTAGAAAATCCATTCTCTGGCTACAGAATTGGGCAAACAGTGACCGCAAGGATTGTTGCAAAGCCTAATGAAAAAGATGGCAAACGAATGGGCTCACTGTGGGAGCTATCAGTCAAACCTAAATTGATTGCAGGTAAATTATGTCTTATTGCCAAATGAATAGGTAAATTATGTCTTATTTGATTCGCTGGCATGTAGCTACATATTTTACACATTTGTTGTACTGCTTTGGAGTTCATTTAAAATTGACATTCTCAATTGTAGTTTTATTTTTAGTTATAGTCACATCTTATGATTCCTTTTGTTTCCCGTATCCAGATTGAATTCATTTATGATATAGATACTCTTGGCTACTTCACTAATGCATATCCATGGATTATCCATGTTAAGTTTGTAAAAAATTATTAATAAATTTTCCGAATACTCTCCGATACTCTTAAAATACCTTTTCGATATGTTTCTGTGATGACTATCTGTATGTTTTTCCATTTCACATGATAAAATTCTGTTTTTCACACAATATTTTTTGATAAGTAGAACTCAGACATCACAACCCATCTATATTGTGTAGAAGCACACAATCAGACAAGGGGAAGTGTAGAGAGAGAGAGGGATATCACTCCATCTGCGAAGTAGAGACATAGTGAGAAGTGTAGGCAATAAGCAAAGATTTATCATGATAATGGTTTTTAACTTTTATTTCTATTAAATAATTTCTTAGAAGTGTGTTCTTAATTTGAATTTTGGACCTGTGTTGCAAGTTGTAAACGGGTTGGCACCTCTTGTGCTTTTTTGATATTTTTGCTTATCAATTTTTTTTTTTGAATTTTGGAACACAAATTATATATTCGTCATTTTTTGAGTTTCTATGCATATTTTATGTGCATATCCTAAACATGTTGTATCTTATATTTTGAAGAAATAGATGTGTAGTTTTATTTGATACATGTATCTTATCCAAACTTCTATGGGATATTTTACATGCATGTAGTTATATCTGTTCTTGCCATTATTTATTATATTGATTGTTTGATCATTTAAAATTAGGGGTGTTAGTATTTTCACTGCATCACTGTCGTCAAAATTTTAAAAAAGTGATAAAAGAGACCTGTGTCTTAACTGGTTTGGTTTTCTTTTATGCTACTCTGGTCCTTTTATGAAAAGTATCATATACTTTTGATTCTGTCTGGATTGTATCTACTTGTTGATTCGAAGTTGCTCTTCCTGTAATTTAATATGTCATCTGAATTTCAATCCAGGGTCTGGTGATATAGTTGACATTGTATCTGGAAGTCTTGACTTCAAAATTGGGCAATGTGTGGCTGGTTATGTGTACAAGGTAGAAAGTGAATGGGTCTGGTTGACATTATCACGGAATGTGAGGGCTCAACTATACATTCTTGATAGTGCTAGTGAACCGAGTGAGCTTGAGGATTTCCAAAATCGATTTCATGTTGGGAAACCTGTTTCTGGCCGTGTTCTGAATATCAACTCAGAGAAAAAGCTACTGCGATTGGTTCTACGTCGTTTTTCTGTTATCCCATTTGGAATTAGTGAGGAGCTGCAAGTGGATGGTATGAATAAGGAATTAACAACATATATTCACAAAGGAGATGTTTTAGGTGGAAGGATTTCCAAAATACTTCCAGGTGTTGGTGGATTGCTTGTTCAAGTTGGTCCTCATACGTATGGAAAAGTACATTTTACAGAACTTACAGATACATTGGTACCCGACCCTTTGTCTGGATATCATGAAGGGAAGTTTGTAAAATGTGTAGTTCTTGAAATCAGTCACACTGTTAAGGGTACTGTTCACATTGATTTGTCATTACGTCCTTCAAATGGGACGCTGTCTCAGGATTCCGAAGATGCTCACAGCATTGTGTAAGTTCCAATACTTGGTGATGAAATTTACTTAGTCCAGGCCTTAGAATTATTATATATTGTCCTTATAAGCAGAGTTGCCTTAAGACTCGTATTTTGATGCAACAGTCACATCGAACTGAGACTTTTCTGCAAAATATATTTACCAGGTTACTTAGTTTCTATCAATGTATTTACTGTCAGACTCGAGTTTCTATGTTTCTTGATTCATATTCTACCAATCAATCTGTTTCAACTTTCAAAACCTTTAGCTCAACATTGTTAATAACATTGTTGCTTTAAATTTTTTCAATAAAAGGTCTCTTTTTTGAATTTCTTTGCTTCAGATGTTGCATTTTACTAATTGATCCTAAACATAGAAATTCAATATATTTGCTTTGAGGTTTTTCAGGGACGTTAATAGCAAGTTTGTGGAGAATATTGAGGATCTTCATCCTGATTTAGTTGTGAAGGTATTGACTTTCTTGCTCTTTTACGTTGTCTTATCATTATTCTTTTTTACTAGGTTTTACATGAGCTTCTTTAATGTAGATGTTTTCTCTAATGTTGTTTGATGCTGTTTTGAGATCCTAATAAGTTAGCTTTCAAATTTTAGATAGAAGATCCAGGAATTCCTCCTTTTTTAGAGGGATGGTGGTATTTATTATTTTATTTTGATCAGGCCATATGAAACTTACACAGGATTTTCATAATTGTTAAACTAGTATTTGGAGCATTCTCTTCCCCACTTGGGGAGTTTTTCTTCTGTGCTTCTTTGGTATTACCTTTACTATAATGAACATCAATCTGATTTAAAGTATATATTATGTATGTGTACATGGTCTTCCCCCACATAGGGTACTGTTTACCAAATTCTCAAATATTTGAATACAAGTCTGGAAAATCTGGTATCCGGTGGAGGTTTGTGTAGGTTTTCTAAAGAGTGAGATATGTTAAAAGCAAAGAGAAGTTCTTAAATTCTTCTTGGTGTTTTTGTACAGGGCATCTGTTCCTCTTCTTGACTATCACTTTATTTCTCTGTACATTTGCTACAAATTGTTTGTTCTAGATGCTACCACTTTTCAGTCTTTTCATTTGGAAAGGAAAATCTTTGTTGAGGAATCTGTCATATAATGTACTGGATTTACATTAAGTAGACATTATCACCATAAATTCAAATTTTAACATATATCTATTGTCCATTTGATTTTATTTTCTTGTCAATTTTTAAGGATGTGTTTTTATAAACACTGTACATTGAACTTTTTAAGGATGTGATTTTATGTGAATTGTTTATATAACATGATTACATGCTGCATTTTATTCAAAACTATTTATTGGTAAGGTTCTTACACCAAAACCAAATATATTATTACTTTTTTAATTTTGAATTTTTCACTGGCCATGACAAATCTATCATGAGATGGTTTGTTATGGTGTAGTTTTATACTTTAGTATCATCCCTTTCTGTAGTGATCTTGTGTTTAGATTTAGGTAAATCTAGTCCTGGGTGTCATCCCCTTCTGAGATGGTTTGTTAAGGTCTAGTTTTATATTGATTTCAGATATGCTATTTTGATCGTTTGGATTTATTTGTGTTTGCCATTTTTCTAATAGGGTTATGTTAAGAATGTCACACCAAAAGGATGCTTCATTATACTCTCACGAAAAATTGATGCCAAAATTCTTCTATCCAATCTGTCTGATGAATATATTAATGATCTTGAGAAAGAATTTCCTGTTGGAAAGCTTGTAACCGGAAGGTAAGTAATCAACCTGTTATTTCTCTGGATTATCTAATTTGAGATGATTGAAGAGATGCGCTAAGACTGTAAATACTAAATAGCAGGGTTATATCTGTGGAGCCTCTGTCTGGCCGTGTTGAAGTTACATTAAAGACGTCAAGTGGTTCCAGTAAATCCAAGTCCGTGAATATTGATTTCAGTAAATTTCATATTGGAGATGTCATATCTGGCAGGATTAAGCGGGTCGAGTCATTTGGTTTATTTGTTGCAATTGACAACACTGACATGGTACGTCTACCTCCTTTGTAGCTATTTTGGATCATGTATTTGTAATTTTGTCAAGATGAAATAAGAGTCTATATTCTCTACCTGTCTAATTTTATGTATGTATATCATATCATATTTATATTTAAATTTCTCGCTTTTATACATTACTTAATTTGTTTGGCTCAAATGTTCAGAGCCCATCCAGAAAAATCTAATTTGTTTTTATTTTTGTCGTATTATGGCCTAACCTGGTTATCATTATTCAATTACCTAGGTTGGATTGTGCCATATCTCAGAGGTTTCTGATGACCGTATTGATGACATTGAAACCAAGTATAAAGCTGGAGAGAGAGTAAATGCAAAAATATTGAAGGTAATTCATCTACAAAAGCTTCTTTCTTCCCTTGATACTTATTTCCAAAACAACTTCTTCTTTGTATGGAACATGTTTATTGTGTTTGTAACATGAAGATATATCCGGTCAGATAACATGATAATGATTCATAGGGGTGCATGATGATAATGTAAAAAGAGAAAGATAGAGAAGGAAAGAAGAAGAAACTGTTTTGTATTATTGCAAAAGATAATTCTGAATTACAAAGCAGTGCAGTATTTACAAGTGCAGAAACTATCTAACTGCAACAGAAAAATAACTGCGACAAACTAACTAATTTCTAGACAGAAAAATAAGAAACTGAAAACTGAACAAACTAGAATACAAGATGAGTTTTATTACTGTATTTAAAAACATAAATACAAACTTAATACAGTATTCTAATACTTCCCCCTGAAAAGGAGGGTGGTTCAGAAATCTAGATATCTGAATTGATATCAAGAATATGCAGCTGATTCCTCAAGGCCAAAAACTGATTATTTGGTAGAGGTTTAGTTAAAACATCTGCTATTTGAAACTCAGCAGGGATATGTTTAACTATAAGGGTCTTATTTTGAATCTTGTCCCTAACAAAATAAAGATCAAGTTCAATATGTTTTGTTCTGCTATGGAGAACATGACTATGTGACATAGCAACAGTACTTAAGTTGTCACTGTAGATAACAAGAGTTGTATAGGAAATATGTAATTCTTTAAGAAGTGATTCAACCCACATAAGCTCTTGAGAAGCCAAGGCCAAACTCCTATACTCAGCTTCAGTGTTGGATCTTGATATAGTGTGCTGCTTCTTGGAACACCATGTAATAAGATTTGATCCTAAATAAAGACATGCTACAGATGTAGATTTTTTATCATCTATATCTGATGCCCAGTCAGCATCACAGACAGACAATGAGAGACCAGAGTCAACTTTAGTAGAAGTGATAGATAACCTAATTGATGAGTTCCCTGGAGATATCTAAGAATTCTTTTTACAGCTGTCTAATGAGAGTTTAAAGGCTTAGCTAAAAACTGACATACTGTAAAATGAAAGTGATGGTTGCATATTGAAGAGCACCAACAATAAATCTGTAAAAAGATGGGTTGTCAAACTCATCTGACCCATGCTTTGTAAGTTTAAAGTTACTAGCCATAGGAGTAACACTGGCCTTTGCAGATGATAGATTGGCTTTTTCAAGGTCTCTAACATATTTTGTCTGAGACAGAAACAAAGACCCATCTGATTTGTGTTTAACTTCAACCCCTAAAAAATAATCCAATGATCCCAGTTGTTTTAAAGCAAAGGACTGATGCTTGGAAGAAATGTGAAAGAATAGAGAAGCATCACATTTACTGGTTTTGAATCCAAGTTTGAGTAGAGAGCCTTTCAACCTCTCAAACCACTGTCTGGGTGCTTGTTTCAGGCCGTAGATGGCTTTGTTTAATTTTCAAACAAGACCCTTATCTCCTTGTTGAAACCCTGTAGGTTGAGTCATGTAAACCTCTTCTTCTAAGATGCCATTAAGGAAGGCATTATTGATGTCTAGCTGCTCAACAATCCAATGATGAGACACTGCTAAGGACAACAATATTCTGATTGTGATAGGTTTAATGACAGGGGAGAATGTTTCATTGTAATCAACCCCATATTTTTGATGAAACCCCTTAGCAACCAATCTTGCTTTATACTTGTTGACAGAACCATCTGGGTTTTCCTTAACCCTAAATACCCATTTGCAGCCAATGGCTTGCTTATGGGATGGCAGAGGAACTAGAGACCATGTTCCCAAGGCAATAAGAGCATCATATTTTTCATTCATTGCTTGATGCCAAATAGGATTAGAGAGTGCTGCCTTGGTAGTAACAGACTCATTTTGAGTGAGCTGGGCACTAGGAAAAATCAAACCAGACTTTGATCTGGTTTGCATAGGATGAAATGAACATATGGGAGGAGAAACAGGAGACAAAGAAGAATTTGAAGAAGGAACATAGTAAGGAGAAGAAGGAGGACTGTCAGTAGAAGAGGATAAGGGGATGACTTTATCAAGAGGAAGACTGACTAACTGATCTGTAGAAAGAGGAGAGACAATAGTAAAATGAAGTAAAGGAGAAGGGTGAGAAGAAGGACTAGGGAGATGAGAAGAGGACATAGGAGGCTGAGTGAGATGATAAAAGTTTGTAGGAGTGGATTGAGTAGGTAATAAGGGAGATTCACTCAAAAAGGTGGAAGTGAAAGGAAATTTGTATTCATTAAAAATCACATCTTTTGAGATGTAAACCTTGCCTTCCGGAGAAAAAAATTTGTAACCTTTGTGGTTTAGAGAGTAACCTAGAAAAACACATTCGATGCTTTTGGAGTTGAGTTTATGTTTAGTATAGGGTCTAAGCAAAGGAAAGCATGAACACCCAAAAACTTTTAACTGTGTATAATCCGGGTTTTACCAAAAAGTAGATGATGAGAGGTCTTAAACTTGAGAGATTGAGAGGGAAGTCTATTGATAAGATAGATTGCAGTTAAAAAGGCCTGTTCCCAATACTTAATAGGGAGGTGAGCATGATTTAGAAGGGTAAGCCCTGTTTCTACAATAATTCTATGTTTTCTCTCTACAATCCCTTGTTGGTGATGAGTGTGAGGGCTGGATAACCTATGAACTATCCCAAGAGACTTTAGAAAGATAGTGAAAGGCCTACACTCACCACCATAATCACTCTGAATAGCTTTAATAGAGAGATTAAACTGTGTTTGGACTAATTTGAGGAAGAACTGAAACACAGTTAATGTTTCAGACTTATGTTTTAACAAGAAAATCCATGTGTGCTTGCTATAAGCATCAACAATGGAGAAATAATACCTAAAACCTGTGACAAAATGCACAGGAGCAGGACCCCACAAATCAACATAAAGCAATTCAAAACAGACAGAGTACACAATAGTAGAATTAGGGGAATGAACTCTATGAGCCTTTCCCATGCAACAAGATGAATAGAAATCAAAAACAATTTTATTGGTATGGGGAATATGACATGTTTGCAAAACATTCTTTACAACTACTTCATGGGGGCGACCAAGTCTAGAATGCCAAAGGGAAAAGGCAAAAATAGAACTAGAGTTATTACAATTGCTTGAATTAAAGTTATTACAAGCTCCTAAAGTGGACTTATTACAACTAGAAGTAAAAGGAATAGACAAACTAGAACCAGTAGAAACAAAATTAACAGCAGAAGTGACAACACGAGGCGACGAAGCTGGAAGGAGACCACGAAACGCATATAGTCCTTCTTTGGTGATGGTACCATGAAGAAGAACATCTTTAGTATCCTGAGATTTTACAAAGCAATCATGAGAGTGAAATTCAAAGAAACAAGAGTTATCTTGACAAAATTGAGAGACACTTATTAAATTTTTGGTGATAGTTGGTACAAAAAGAAGATTCTTTAGGGTTAGTGTGACATTGGGATGAAAAGACGAAGAAAAGAAAGAGTTTCCAGCAGATTTAATTGGAATACCTATACCATTACCCATATAAATGTGCTCGTGGCCAAACTTTTCGACAGGTTCATGCACCAAGTGACATTCCTTGCATCTTTGGTGGAACTGAGTGGATCATGAAGGTGAGAAAGAGTAGTCATGTTGTATGATTGATGAAGTTGATAGTGATTTGCAGAAGGAATAGGTGGAGCTGGTCCCAGAAGAGAAGATTCTTGAAACTGAGAAGTGTAAGGGAGTTGTTGAGGTGGGTATGAATCTGAAGGAAAATCTGGATTGTATTGGGCCGGGTATTTTGAAAATCCATACCCACCTGAAAGTCCACCCGAAAGATTATTAGAATTAGGGTAGGCGGGGAAATTAGGTTGACGTGGCATCTAATGAGCCAACTGTGGCATGTATGAGCCACGTGTCCCAACACGTGGACCGACGTATGATAGAAAGTCTCCACAGGTGGGTGGCGCTTGGTAGCACATAACAGCTTCGTGTCTATATCTATGGCAGAAAGTGCAAAACAAAGATGAACGACCTTGAGCTCTACTTCCACGAAACCTACCCCCAAAATTACTTCTTCGACCTCGATACCCATATTGACCTCCACGAGGATGATTATTGTTCCCAAAATAAGGTTGTTGAGCGAAGTGTGGTTGCGAAGGAGAGAAAGACAACAGGTGAGAAGAAGGTGACCTCATAGCCGAAGAAAAGGAAGGATCTGAAACAAGATTTACTGAAAGAGCATCACTGAGTGCTTTGTGTTTACCTTTTTCCAAGCGAGCTTCAAAGGTAAGTAGAAACAATTCAAGATTATGAATCGATGGAAGATCTTGTTGGCTCTCGATGGAGGTGATTACGGGTTGGTATTCTTCATTTAAGCCTTCAAGAATGTAGTCGATGTGTTTTGAGTTAGTGATGGGTGTGCCTATGAAGATTATAGCATCGACAAGGCTCTTTATCTTGGTGAAATACTCGGAAATGGAATTGGATCTCTGAGAAATAGAGCGAAGCTGAGAGCGTAATTGTTGGCTTCTTGCTTTGGTTTGTGAATTGCAAAAGGAATTCAATTCTTCCCATAATTGCCAAGAATGCACACACCCAACCACTCTTGGTTGTAGACTTTCTGAAAGTGAGTTTAAAACCCAAGAAAAGACCGATTGGTCTACCTCTTTCCAGCGTAGAAAAGCAGGGTTGATGCGATTGATTAGGCGAAAGAGGAGGAGGAGATGTAGGTAAGGTGCCAGAGTTTGTGGTTGTGGCAGCCATGGCTGCGTGATACCATGTAAAAAGAGAAAGATAGAGAAGGAAAGAAGAAGAAACTGTTCTGTATTATTGCAAAAGATAATTCTGAATTACGAAGCAATGCAATATTTATAATTGCAGAAACTATCTAACTGCAACAGAAAAATAACTGCAACAAACAAACTAATTTCTAAACAGAAAAAGAAGAAACTGAAAACTGAACAAACTAGAATACAAGATGAGTTTTAATACTGTATTTAAAAACAGAAATACAAACTTAGTATAGTATTCTAATAGATAAGATAGATATCCAATAGAACTGGACCAAAGAATTGTGAAAAGAATAATCAGAACAATAGAAATTTTATTCGGAAATGGTTCTTGTTGTTATGCTTCCATCTCAAAACCAAATTTCAATTAGAGGAGTAGCCTTAGAAGTATTTAAACCATTCCCTTACTTCCCAGCACGCCTCCTCTACATAAGCCTGTCGAATCAAGCGGTGAGTTAGCTTTGACCCAATACGAACATAACTCAATTACGAGATGATTCGAAGATACCCTGTGGGTCATTCTTAAGATTGCACTCTCCAATTTCTCCTAACCCCCCCCCCCCCCCCCCCCCCCCCAACATGTCCCAATGCCACCCTGTTACTGCAACCCACAGGTGTTCATTCCTGCAAACTGCCCCCTCCAGCCCTAGGTGTTAATTATCAATGTCCCATGTCAGTAGTGCATACTAGTCTAGAACCATTTATAAGAACCTGGGCAATACTTCCTCATTTCCAACCTTGCTGAGTGCCCCACCCCATTTTTATATTCTGTTTAATTTACTCATTACAGTTAGCATTCTGTTTGTTGACTTCCTGATGGGTCGGGTTTTAATCAATACTCTTCTATAA
This sequence comes from Lupinus albus, assembly GCA_009771035.1. Lineage (NCBI taxonomy): Eukaryota > Viridiplantae > Streptophyta > Magnoliopsida > Fabales > Fabaceae > Lupinus > Lupinus albus. The sequence continues at coordinate 10,813,374 of CM020019.1, read as the reverse complement.
AAAATTTCTTTAAATTCACTTCAGGAAAACTGGAAACTGCCGGAAAGAAGGAATTTTCTAGAATACTCATAAACGGCAACATTTTTAGACTCTGATTTCATCATAACCCAAATTGCATAAAAATAACTAGGGTCCTTATAAAATTACTGACCAGACTTAGATAGAAATCACAATGAAAACATCATTATGACAGACTTCTTTTGTGATTGGTGAGGATTATATAGTACTATTTGCTTGCATTTTACTAACATATTCTATCAGGTTGATGAAGAAAGACAAAGAATTTCTCTGGGAATGAAGAGTTCATATATGGGAGATGATTCTGATCTTGAAATGACTTCTGAGCAAGGTTCAGAAGAACCAGTTCCAGATAGTTCTTTGCTGGAAACTGGTAATGAAGATATTGAAGGTGAAGCTGGTCAATTCCCAATTCTTTCACAAGCAAAAGAAAGGGCATCCATCCTTCCACTTGAAGTTGTGCTTGATGACCTTGATGAATTTGATGTCAGTAACAATAATACTCAAAGTGAAGTACAAGCAAATGAAAAAAGCACTATAGATGAAAAACAGAAGAGGCGTGAAAAAGTTAAGGCAAAGAAGGAGAGGTTGATACAATGTTTATATATGACGTTTTCTTTGCAATGCTAATTTAAGTTTTCTAATTTTGAATTTTAAGTATATTGCAACTATAATGTACAGGGAGGAACAAATAAGGGTTGCTGAGGAAAGACTACTGGAGGAGGATATACCAAGAACAGCTGATGAGTTCGAAAAGGTGGTTAGAAGCTCTCCTAACAGCAGTTTCATCTGGATAAAGTACATGGATTTCATGATTTCTTTGGCTGATGTTGAGAAAGCCCGCTCAATTGCTGAAAGGTACAACCTAAGGAACCATGATTTGAAGCTAACATATATAAATCCTTGTGAAACTCGAATTCGACCTTGTTAACTGATATTTGAATCCGTCCAATGCTAAAATTTGTTTTTCTTTTGCATTTATTGAACTGGCAATATGATCAAAACATGTAACAGATAGCACAATCCCGAACCCAATACTCCTATTCAGGTTCTACCGTAGTAGTACTGCTAGCACAAGCTTAAGCCCGATCCCATTAACAAGATCAATAACCTTGTATGTAATAACTTTACTATCTTACCCATGAGGATTTGGGTGCACTAGTAAGCGAACTATGCTTCTTGGTTAGGAGAAAGGTTCGAGCTGTAGAGCTGAACTTGTTTGTAGGGCCTAGTCATATCACTGTGCCCTAAAGAATTATTCTCACTAGTGTGTGCATATGTTAGATTCTTTGTATTTCACTTCAAGCTGAAACATAGTATATAGTTAAAGCTTGTTATCTGTTGCAAACCCATAAGCATATGACAAATTATACACACTGTTTTAACTTGAAGCCACCACCAAAAAGAGGAGAAACTCAAACTTAGCAGCAGCCATCCAAAGCTTAAAGCACCCACTATTCCAAGCAACACAGAAATTTAGAAACACCAACAGTGAGAAGAGAAACATTTTCCTTGATTCACTCTTAGAAATTTCTACAGAACGCAAAATGACACCAAAACAGCAAACGCAAAATACTGAACTCAACTGATGCTGGGCTGTTAGAAAATAATCCAAACAGCACACCAAAATGTTTTTGGTTTATTATTGGTTAATTGACATTGTTTTTGGTTCTCTTCCCCTTCAACTTCTCACTACAATATGTTATATAACCTAAGTCATCTGACTTCATTTCTCTTCCTGCTCCCCTGAATCTAAATCTTGAAGGGCTTTGAGGACAATAAATATCCGAGAAGAGAATGAGAAGCTCAACATCTGGAAGGCCTACTTCAATTTGGAAAATAAATTTGGAAGCCCTAAAGAGGTAATAGAGAAACAGCAATTTAACTTATATTTTTTGTCACCCCAAATATCCTGACTTTAAATTTCTCTTTGTAGGAGGCCATAATGAAAGTATTCCAAAGGGCTTTACAGTACAATGATCCCAAAAAAGTCCATCTAGCACTCTTGGGAATGTATGAAAGGACTGAGCAGCATGATTTAGCTGATGAACTCTGCAATAAAATGACAAGGAAGTTCAAGCATTCATGCAAAGTATTACTTGAATTTTAAAATATAAATCCTATTTTTGTGTTCTTCATAGTAAATGTATATGTAACTTACTCTCTACTGGATTTTAGGTTTGGTTGAGGTGTGTACAAGGTCTTCTGAAGCTAAAGCGGGATGGAATTCAAGCTATTATCAATCGTGCATTGTTAAGCCTTCCCCGACATAAGCATATTAAATTCATTTCCCAGGCAGCTATTCTTGAATTCAAGGTCGGGGTTCCTGATCGGGGGCGATCTCTGTTTGAAGGAATTTTACGGGAATACCCAAAGAGAACAGACTTGTGGAGTGTTTATCTTGATCAAGTATGTCATTCTCCCTGTCATGTTCTGTTATATTACTACTATTACGAGCCTAACATTATTCTGCACTTGATAGGAAATTCAACTCAAAGATCCAGATGTAATTCGCGCACTGTTTGAAAGGGCAATTAGTCTGAGTCTTGCACCTAAAAAGATGAAGGTACATACTTATCGATGATCCTGATTTTGCCGATGTTTGTATTTTTTTCTCACTTTCAGCCTTACCTAGAACTTCGTTGTCTTGATTGGCAGTTCTTATTTAAAAAGTATCTCGAATATGAGAAGTCCCAAGGCGATGAAGAACGAATTGAATCGGTGAAAGGGAAAGCAATGGAATATGTTGAACGTACTGTGTCTTAAGGAAAGGTTCAGCATTGCTCTAGTTTTGAATTTGCTAAGGGCATGGTAATGAAGCATTAGATATCTCTTTCTAAGTCATTCACTAACATGATTTAAGCTTTATTGGATGCATCTAAATTTAGTGATTCTAACACTACTAAATGGTGCTAATTGGGATATCTACTGCATAAAAAGTTTATGGAATAGAGAGCTTATAAGCTAAAATTGTGCGCTTATTAGTTTGAATTGAAATCTAGACCATTTTAATCTGTCATTGGCCCAATTTTTGTTTTTCAGTTTGGGCTGTATTCACTTGGTTTAACACTGTGGTTCTTTGTATTCAAATGATATATTGTTTGTGTCAAATGTTGTAATGTTTTGGTTACTATTAATTTCGAGAACGCCACAATTATTTTATATATTCACTTGGCTGTTTTCACTGACTTTCTGTTTGAAAACTTGTTGAGTAATAGTTACTACTATCATCATCAGGAACTTATTTAGATTTGATTTTTTTTTTCTGTTAACAAGGTTTTCTTGAAATTGATGTTACAAAAATGCTTAATCATATAAATGTAAAATTTAATTGTGACCGCTCTTGTTACGATGTGGATCTCAAGCTTCCCTCACAAAGTCACAAGCATTTTTTTTAGACTTCCTTCACAAGTTTTTTCAAAGACTTCGTCTACACCATTTATCAATCTTGCTTACCAATAATGAAGTGAGGATCGTCATCATATATTCATCAGAAATTTACCACCATTTTTTTTTGCATACAAGAGTTGCTTGTTCTTATTATTTTGAGTGTATAATTCTAATAATTCTTATTACAGTTGAGAGTGAATGTGTGTGAGAAAAATATTGAGAGAACATATTACTTTTATCATCATTATTATAAGATGATTTGTTGTAATATCTTTTTTACATAATGTAATTTCGTTTGTGATTGCTAGTAAATGTCGTGTTAAGTTATCTTGCTACTTTACTTGTTTATCCTTAATTATCGATTGATTTAATTATGTGCTTCTTCATACCTAAGGGTGGAAATATGTCAAGCCGTCTATCAGAGACTTAGTACCTAGCCTATAACTCGTCAAAGGTGAAAGATTGTTTATCCTTAATTATCGATTGATTTATTATTATTTATCTTATTTCTAAGTTTCAATTTAATCCTCTTAACCAAAACACCACCACTGTATAAGGCGCTGGATCCTTACCAGTGATATTGGCCAAAGGTGAAAGATTAAATTATATAGAAGCGACATTGTTTGGAAAAAACAGTAGCGAACTTCCCAAAAGAAGAGTATAAAACTACCTTAAGTTGTATGAAAGGAAAATTAGTTGGTCAATTGTACCTTTGGATTTGACCTTCATTATATGAAAGTATCATCAAAGATGATGATAAAGGTAAAAGACTAGAAAAATAGAACATGGTAGAAAATATTTAATTGTGGACATATAACGCAGTTTCTAATGTCTGAAAAACAACCACAGACTGATTAAGTTAAAATTAAACATTGTTATGACAAAAAGGTAAAATTGAAAACAGAAAAAAAATAGGGGGCCAAATTATTTTTCTCTCTCTAGCGAATCGTATTGAAACATAAAATAAGTGAATGACAAAGATAATTTTAGCCTAAATTAACTATCAAAATAGCACATTAAAATATTTCTACATGGTAACAAATTTTACAAGCATGAGCAATTATTTCATATGTGTTTAATTCCTAATATATCTATTGAAATAAAAAATGTTTTTAAAATGTTTTAACTTCTAATCATATGTCATAAAGAGATAGTATGCATTGTCAAAATAGTATTTTAGAAAATGACATTCACTAGGTTTAATTAGAACTTATAAAAATATTGTTTTAAAAAGTTACCTCCACTTTCCCTTAGATTTAATTATCATTATACTTACCTCCTCAACAAATATGACAATTATTAAACAAACCTCTTCTAGAGAGGTGAGGATACTTTTTGGGATTCTAGAAGCACGTATCCATTTAAGTCTCACCACACCCGCCTTTTTCTTTTAGTTTTTAAGGGTAAAACTATAATATAAATGTAACTAACAATATATAAGTGTCATTTTATTTAATATTTTCTTTATTTATTATCACAATTTCTCTCTCCATTAATGGAGATATCTCTCACACTTTACAATTTGGGCTACAACTTCCTAAAGAATCCTATGTGAATTTTATTTTTATTCTTTATTATTCTCACTCTAGGATCTTTTGAATTTTTTTCATAATTTTGAATACACGTTCATAAAATGAAGACGAATGGGTCATGTGTCAAATAACAATTACGCAATAAAATGTTGTATGGTGTTAATAGGAAAATGCATGATCTTGATTTAATCATATTTTTAATGAATCTCTATTCATTTTTATTGAATGTAAGACACTAATCAGGCCCTTACAGAATTCAGAAGGGAATGGAACTAATATTGTGCAACCAATATATTACGTAACGGAATTATGACATCATGCAATCCATATAGTTGGGTAGCCTTAATCATGCAAATATAACCATCACTACAAAGGATCATGCAGCTACCAAACCCTTTTGTGAATTAATCACTACCCATAAAGTCCCTCAACCAAAGTTATAAAAACAAGCCCCCTATAAGTTTATCCACAACCTTTCAGCCTCAAACTCCTTGCTTAGACTCCATTGTTAGCTCTCACATAAAAACAATGCACCCTATCAAGAGATACCACAATGCAAATCTCCCAAAAAAAAATATATCCAATATCATAGAATAAGATTGATTTCATGGTAATGCAAGATTCCACTATAGAATAAGATAGTTCGTTACGTTAGTTTTTCTAGTTTTCATTTTTATCCTTTATTCTTTCATGTGTATAAATCATATTCACATTTCTAATTCAATCAATGAGAAATATTATTCAGTGTATAAAGCTTTGATTCTCATTCTTTATATTTTCTCATTCTTCTTTCTTTAAGTTTTCTTTCCTATCTTTCTTGTTCATCAATAAGGTTTTATGCCTGGCTCATACCAATTTTAACATGATATCATACCATAATCATTTCTTTTCATCGCTTCCGCTTATGGCTCCAGCAAGATTCAACAAAGCATCATCATCACTCTTTCTTTCTCCACCACCTTGACTACCATTCACAACAAATTCAATAGAAGGAGCCTTCATCAAATTCAAAGCCCAATTTACATACTATGTTGAACAATTCATTTTTTTCAGCAAACAAGAAACTGCAGATGCAATTTAGAATGGCACTTTGTGATGCTTGGTCTTGATCCTGCTGGTAAAACTACTATACTTTACAAGCTCTACGTTAGAGAGGTTTTATCTATTGTTCCTACTATTGGTATAGAGTATCAACTAAGTATCAACATTATATATTGGACACAGGTCCCTTGTTGTAATGTGCACAAAATATAAATATCAAATAGAAACATCTCATGGGCACTTGGGCTCATGGGTGTGCGTAATTCTTATTCTCTAATAATATTTTGGTAGCCGCTCAGCGCTCCCGGGAATGTAGGCACAATCGGCCGAACCTCGTTACCAAATTCTTTGTTTCTTCTCTTCTATTTATTCTATGCACTTTATTTGATTGCTTGTGACCAACGCTGCACAACGATTGCTTTCGCTGCATCAACAATTGGTATCAGAGCCGATGGTTTGACTGGGAAATGGTGGACTTAAGGGGGAGCGTACCGTAAAGTGTGTGATATCCACACTTGAGGGGGAGATTGTTGGGTTTATTCAAGTGTGAAGTCCCACATTGGATATGCGGGGATGAGTAAAAAAATTTATAAGTAGAAAATGCCCATAAAACTAATGACTTAAGGTTTTGGTATATCTCCAAACATGTCTCGGGAATAGTTTAAATATTTGTTGGGCTACTTCTCTCATTGCCAATTGGTTTTGAGATGAAACCTTAACATGATATCAGAGTCATAACCCAACTTCTTTTCGGTTGTCATGGCCAAAAGATACCTATTGCATTAGCATGGTTCTTCCCCAATTTCTCAACTCAATGCAAACATTATCCAACTTAGAGATAATTTTCTCCATTTTCTCTTTCGAACGAGATCCTACGATGATATATTTACCCGATAACAAGTAAATCCAAACTTTGCGAAACTTTCAACTACGTTTCTAATTCACTTACTTTTCATTCAAAGGTCATGATATAACTCTAATATATGTTAACAAATAAATCATGAATTTTCCTAATGAAATTCCATGATTCACAAATTATTGTCTAACTGCTCTGACTATTAATCTATAACTCATGTAAGTTGACTTCTTACTCAAGTAATCCTTTGTACACGACAAAAGGATTCACACAACTCACTATTATTTAAGGAAATAATAAATACTTGTATATATGTATATACTTATATATAAGTATATACATATATTTAATGGAAAACATTGCAATAAATGTCATTCCTAAACTGATACTTAGTTGAAGATTGTTGGAAATTTGGTGAAGAACTAAAGGTCAACTATTAAAAAGATTTCTTCTGAAGATTGAAGAAGTGATCAAGAAATGACACACGGGAAAAGAAAGCCAAGGCTTGAGTATATATTTCATATATATGTGGGTAAGAATCTATTAATCAAAAGAAAAAGAAAATACTTGAGAGGTTATGCTCTAAATGTTAGGATATTTTATGCAATTAAGTTTTAGACTTATCTGGTCTTAAATATTTATCCTCACCCATAATGAGTTATTAAAAAACAACCTAAATCCTAGCATATTTTAACTTCAATAAGCATATCCTCATAAGAGAATCACAATATCTTTAGTTCAGATCCAATTCTCTCTGTGATGCATGTAAGAATGGAAAACAAGTCAAATGATCTTTTGATTCCAATAATATTATTGCTACACTAGATGGACATGGGTTATGTTCTTATGAGAATCTCATAAGGATAAGTCCTTCATTGTTTTTCATATATTATGTAAAAGTGTACATAATAAAAATGGATTGTGTATCACTTTAATCAAGAGTGACCATGATGAATGGTTTCAAAAATAAATTACTCATGAGGTTTTGTGGGGACAATGGAATCTTCCATGACTTCTCAATCCCTAGAACACTACATCAAAATGACATGGTTGAGATGAAGAAAAAGCCACTTAAAGATATAGCTAGAACATTACTCAATGATAACTTTGTTCCTAATTACTTTTGGGACTAAGGTATTAATACAACATGCTAAATTCATATCATAATATACATTAGACTATTCTGAATAAAATTACTTATGAATTGTTGAAAAGTGGCAAACCCATTTTATACTTTCACCCCTTTGTTATAGGAAAGTTTGATGCAAAAGATAATAGTAGAATTATTTTAGGATACTCTGAAACTTCTAAAGGATTTGGAGTTTATAAGTCTAGAACCTTTATGGTTCTAAGAGATGGTGAATTGGTGTGTGGCTGCTTCGATGCTTCAATCACAAAATTCAGTTCTAAGCCTTTTAATCGATTATACAAAATGTTTTAGCTTCTAAAACTCGAGATAATCGATTATCATGCAAATAAGTTCCAATTATGCAATATTAATTTCAACTTAATCAATTATTAACCAATTATAATAGAAACTAGAAAACTCAAATTACTTCAAGATTGACTAACTGATTTCAATATCGATGTAAAAACATATTCTTAACAATTCATATGCAACTTAATTGATTATCGAATGTAAACGCGAAAATGAAAAAGTATAGAGAAAGAAAAGATGACCTATGCCCTCATAATCCAAATCCCTACAATTGAAAATTTGTATTTGTTAGTCTTTAGTAAATTTTTGTATATTTAATTAGATGAATGTATATAATTTTTCTCTTACAATGGTGCTATTTTTTTTTTACCTTTTTATCCTTTAAGACAAAAAGGAGAAAAGTGAGAGAAATTAAACGACATACATATTTGTTCATACACGTTTGCCTTAAATGTCAATTAAATGAATATATACATTATTGTGTCAAATGTTTGTCTTATATTTGATAAGCTTTATTTGCCTTATATAAATGTAATATGAAAGTTGTTCTGATTTTATTATAAATGAAAACTCATTTTGCACATCTTTTAACTTTGTAACTGATCATTACTCATATCTATCTAACATAGAAGGGGTATTTTCAACTATTAAGAGTATAACAAACGATGAATTTGAGTCTCTAAAAAAACGCACATAATCAAATTAAAAGAATGAATAATTAGTAATAAAATTAATTCAATGATCCTTGTTTTGTGTATTTTATCTATTTCATATATCATGTATGTCAGAGCATGCAATTATGCATAAGTTTGTTGTATATAATTTCTTAAAAAAATATTTATTTCACTATTGGTTGAATGGTTTGAATTTGACGATAAAAAGAAATATTTTTTGAGAACATAGTTTAGTCCCAAAAAATTTTAGCAATTGAATTTTCTCTATAAAGTTATGAAAGACAATAAGACAAATTGAAGATAAGGTGTTTTCAAATTTTGGATAACATTGTTTGATTTATTTTTACTAGCGTGTTGACATATACTTCTACGGCTCTCAATCTGCTTTCTTATTGTTTATAATTTGTAATTTATATACTATAAATGTCACATATGTTAGATTATTTCAGCAATCAAGTGATCCATGTGTTTAGAAGTTACTAGTTTGAATTAAAGTGCCTAATGTGATGATGGTTGGCAATTAATGAGTCAAACTAGTGGGAGTTATTACTAACTCCCTCCCCTCTCACTTCATAGGAAGTTTTCCATGATAGAGAAGGAGTTACAACTCCTCCTACTCCCCTTCTATAAGAGAGACACTCACATATCAGAAATGCAATGCTATTTGCTATCTCATAACCAGAAACACAAAGAGAGAACTCAAAGCATTAGTGGCTCCATTAAGGAAAGTGTAGTGTCATATAGAGAAGGAAGGAAACTGAGTTCCTAATCATCAAGGAACACATAAAGGGAAGGCGGAGAGGTGAGAACGAAGTCAACCAGAAAGTGCACTAGAAGATATATCGCTATGGAACCAGATATTTCTCGATATCTTTATTTATCACATGTGAATGTCATAATGTCAAGATCCTAATTAAAGGGTTCTTATGAACCATCAAAGGCTCATGAAAAGTATTTTATAAAAGTCTAACAATTGGTATCAGAGCATTAGGTTAGGGACATTATGACATTCCTTGTATTCATGAAATTGAGTGATGTATATTTCTGGAAGTGTATTCATGAAAGTATAATAGTAGAAGCATATGTTGATGGCCAATACGTGTTGAATTTGCATTTATTCAATGGCTTTACAAAGGCATTTTGCTATATTTATTCAATGATATTGGATATATTACATGTTTGATTTTGGTCCACAAAACACTACATTTTTTTTGTTTGGTGGAACCATGATTTTAAAGGAAACAGAAACTATAAACCTTGACAAACAAAGATGATTTGGGTTCGTAATGGAACCAGGATGGTTCTGTATGTATGTTGCAATTTGCAACTCCTTTTGCTTCCGTTCATGAAATTGAAAATTGTGTCAATATTAATTTTGTTTATTGTTCATTATATGATGCATATTTTGATCACCCAAAGGTGGATCATTTCATGTAACTAAGATTATGATGTCATGAGGATAATTATTTGGGTTTGTTCATTAAATCATAACGCATATCTTGATCACCCAAAGGTGGATTATTGCATATATTTAATGACATTAAAGTTTTAATCATATTTGTTTGTGCTTGTTTATCCAAAGATAACATGCATGTTTAGAAAATATGATTAATTACCCATTAAAGAATAATATGAGACATTATTATTAAGGTTTAATGCATTTAAATTTTATCCAAAGATAAATTAAGTGCATTGATAAAAGTTTAGTTTGAATCCATAAAGGTTTATTCAAAGCACTAAAGTGTGAGCATGTCTTATTCCAGCTTCATTCAATGCATTCGCCTTAGGCAATGGATGTGTCAAGTTCGACGGACTGAATTACGCTGATTGGTCCGAACAGATCTAGTTCTCACTGGGTATAATGGAGTTGGACTTAGCCATCATTATGGATGATGTGCCAACCATAACTGAGAACAGCTCGGAGGCAGACAAGACTCTATATGAGGCTTGGGAGCGGTCAAACAGGTTGAGCCTTAGTTTGATGAAAATGTCAATCTCTGACAATGTCAAGCCGTCTATGCCTAAGACGGATAATGCAAGGGAATTTATGAGAATGATCAAGGAGTACTCCCAATCAGACATTACTGATAAGTCTGTGGTGGGAAATCTCATGACAGAGCTGACGACCAAGAAGTTTGATTGGTCGCAGCCTATTCATGATCATGTAACTAGTATGGCAAATCTGGCTACAAAAATGAAAGGCATGGGAATGGAGGTGACAGAAGCATTCTTAGTACAGTTCATCATTAACTCTCTTCCTGTTGAGTTTGGCCAATTCCAGGTGAATTATAACACCATAAAGGAAAAATGGAATTTTCAGGAAGTTAAGGCCATGCTTGTTCAGGAGGAAGGAATGTTAAAGAAAATTAAGAATGACTTCATTCATTTAACCATTAAGGAGCCAGGTAGCACTAGCAGATTCAGGCCAAGTAATAGGAACAAAGGAAAGGGGAAGGAAAAGATTCCCATTAAAGATGGGAAAATCCATAAAGAGATGAAGTGTTTCTTCTGTAAGAAGAATGGACACTACAAGAAAGATTGTCCTAAAAGGAAGAAATGGTTCGAAAAGAAAGGTAAACTTTTTGTTTCCGTTATAGATGAACTATTTCTTACTGAAGTTCCTAATAATACTTGGTGGTTAGACTCTGGTGCAACAACTCATGTGTCACATATTGTGCAGGGATTCCTTTCAATCCAAACCCAGGAAAGTGAGAAGTTTCTCTACATGGGGAATAGAATGAAGGTACGAGTTCATGGAATTGGAACATATAGATTGATCCTAGATAGTGGAAACTATTTAGATCTAGAAAAGTGTCTTTATGTTCTTGAATGTGCCAGGAACTTGGTTTCTGTTGCTAGATTGGATTGTATAGGATTTAATTTTAAGATTGAACATTCTGGTTTTAAATTGTATAAACATTTGTACTATTTTGGTTCTGGTACTTTAATGAATGGTTTATATTGTTTCAATCTTGATTTTAAATTTAAGGAATCTTTATTTAATGTTGAACATGAAGTAAGTAGCAAGCTTAAAAATTTTAATAATAAGAATTCTGCTTACTTGTGGCATAAAAGATTAGGCCATATATCCAAAGAAAGGATAATGAGGTTAACTAAAAGTGATATATTACCTTTTTTGGATTTTGGCGATTGGGATGTTTGTTTAGATTGCATTAAAGGAAAGCAAACTAAACACATATCAAAGAACTCAGCCACAAGAAATAGCAAACTTCTTGAATTGATACACACAGATATTTGTGGTCCTTTTGATATTCCATCTTGGGGTGGTGAAAAGTATTTCATCACTTTTATAGACGACTACTCACGTTATTGTTACCTATATTTGTTGCGTGAAAAGTCTCAATCATTGGATGTCCTAAAGGTATTCATTGATGAGGTTGAAAGGCAACTTGAAAAGAAGGTTAAGGTTGTGAGATCTGATAGAGGTGGTGAATATTATGGAAAATATAATGAGAATGGACAATGTCCAGGACCATTTGCAAAGTTTCTCGAAAGTCGAGGCATATGTGCTCAGTACACTATGCCCTATACACCGCAACAAAATGGTGTGGCTGAAAGGCGGAATCGTACTTTAATGGAAATGGTTAGATCAATGTTGAATCATTGTGATATACCTTTATCGTTGTGGATGTACGCATTAAGGACCGCTGCGTATCTGCTGAATAGGGTTCCTAGTAAGGCAGTTCCTAAAACTCCCTATGAGTTATGGACTGGAAGGAAACCCAGTTTGAGACATCTCCATGTTTGGGGTTGTCCAGCAGAAGTGAGGGTGTACAACCCACATGAAAAGAAGCTTGATGCAAGAACCATTAGTGGTTTCTTTATCGGCTATCCGGAAAAGTTAAAAGGGTACAGATTTTATTGTCCTAACCATAGTACGAGAATAGTTGAGTTTGGTAATGCTAGGTTCATTGAGAATGGTCAAATCAGTGGGAGTGATAAATCACGAAAGGTGGATATTATAGAGACTTCAAATAAATCTTCTTCACCGAAGATGTCTCCTCAGGTTGTTGTTCCTCTAGTTATATTACCGTCTAATAACTCTCAGAGACAACAAGGTAATATCCAAAACCCACATGATGAACAAATAGTTAATGAACCGATTAATGAAGTCATTAATGATCAAGTGATGGATGAACCGCAAGAAATAGCATTAAGAAGGTCTGAAAGGCAAAGAAGACCAGCTATTTCTAACGATTATATTGTATATTCACTTGAACATGAATGTGACTTAAGCATTGATAAAGATCCAGTCTCGTTCATACAAGCCATGGAAAGTGACAATTTTGAAAAGTGGCTCAATGCAATGATCGAAGAGTTGAAATCAATGGACGATAATAAAGTTTGGGATCTAGTTGAGTTGCCTGAGGGTTCAAAATGAGTTGGCTGTAAATGAGTCTTTAAGACCAAGCGTGACTCGAAAGGCAACATTGAAAGATATAAAGCTAGACTTGTCGCCAAAGGTTTCACTCAAAAGGAGGGCATTGATTATAAAGAAACTTTCTCTCCAGTTTCTAAGAAAGATTCTTTAAGAATTGTTATGGCTTTGGTGGCTCATTATGACTTAGAGCTTCACCAAATGGACGTAAAGACCGCTTTTCTGAATGGTGACTTAAACGAGAAAGTTTATATGAACCAACTCGAAGGGTTTGTGACCACAGGAAAGGAAAATCTAGTGTGTAGATTAAATAAGTCAATATATGGACTAAAACAAGCTTCTAGACAATGGTATATAAAGTTCAATGATACCATTACGTCATATGGGTTTGTAGAAAACACTATTGACCGGTGTATCTACATGAAAGTTAGTGGAAGCAAGTTTATAATATTAGTCTTATATGTTGATGACATTCTGCTTGCTACAAATGATAAAGGATTGTTACATGATGTAAAGAAGTTTCTGTCTAATAATTTTGAAATGAAAGATATGGGTGAGGCATCCTATGTGATAGGAATAGAAATATTCCGTAATAGATCACAAGGATTGTTGGGATTGTCTCAGAAAGGATATATCAATAAAGTATTAGAGAGATTCAGAATGGAAAAGTGCTCCGCAGAGATAGTTCCAATCCAGAAAGGGGACAAGTTCAGTGAAAAGCAATGTCCAAGGAATGATTTGGAACGTAAGGAAATGGAATCTATTCCCTATGCATCAGTGGTTGGGAGTTTAATGTATGCTCAAACATGCACTCGGCCGGATATCAGCTTTGCTGTTGGAATGTTAGGCCGATATCAAAGTAACCCCGGAATGGACCATTGGAAGGCTGCAAAGAAGGTTCTAAGATATTTGCAAGGCACTAAGGATCACATGCTCACGTATAAAAGGTCAGATCATCTTGAGGTGATCGGTTATTCGGATTTAGACTATGCAGGATGTGTGGACTCAAGGAAATCTACATTTGGGTATGTCTTCTTAATGGCTGGAGGAGCCATATCATGGAGAAGCGGTAGACAATCCGTAATTGCTACGTCCACCATGGAAGCTGAGTTTGTGGCATGCTTTGAGGCCACAAACCATGCATTATGGCTGCGGAACTTTACTTCAGGGCTTGGCATTATAGACAGTGTAGCTAGGCCGCTGAAGTTTTATTGTGATAATTCTGCAGCTGTCTTCTTCTCTAAGAATGACAGATATTCCAGAGGTACCAAACATATGGATTTAAAGTTTCTGTCAGTTAAAGAAGAAGTACGGAAAGAGAATGTGTCTATAGAGCATATTGGTACCGAACTAATGGTAGCGGATCCGTTAACTAAGGGTTTGTCGCCCAAAATTTACATTGGCCATGTAGAAAGGATGGGCGTTATAGACAAGTCCTTGTTAATGTGATAATACCTGATGTATATATACATGTTTAGATGTTTGCTTATTATTGTTTGACACATTTGAATTCAATGAAAGTTTCATTTCCGTAATTAAAGTTCAAGTTATCCATATTAAAGATTGTACTTGTATGGTTTTAATGAGATAACTTAGTGAGTTTTCGAAAGGTAAATGAAAACTCAAATTAAAGTTAATTGAGTTGAGTTGGTTGTGATACATGGAAGGGATCAGGTTGCCTCACATAATTTGTGACCGCCATGATTCAACCATTTCAATTCAATCAAGGATGGTGATTTGTAAGGTTCAATTAAAGTGCGCAATTAAAGTTATGAATCTTCAAGTCATCACATGGACCAAGTGGGAGATTGTTAGATTATTTCAGCAATCAAGTGATCCATGTGTTTAGAAGTTACTAGTTTGAATTAAAGTGCCTAATGTGATGATGGTTGGCAATTAATGAGTCAAACTAGTGGGAGTTATTACTAACTCCCTCCCCTCTCACTTCATAGGAAGTTTTCCATGATAGAGAAGGAGTTACAACTCCTCCTACTCCCCTTCTATAAGAGAGACACTCACATATCAGAAATGCAATGCTATTTGCTATCTCATAACCAGAAACACAAAGAGAGAACTCAAAGCATTAGTGGCTGCATTAAGGAAAGTGTAGTGTCATATAGAGAAGGAAGGAAACTGAGTTCCTAATCATCAAGGAACGCATAAAGGGAAGGCAAAGAGGTGAGAACGAAGTCAACCAGAAAGTGCACTAGAAGATATATCGCTATGGAACCAGGTATTTCTCGATCTCTTTATTTATCACATGTGAATGTCATAATGTCAAGATCCTAATCAAATGGTTCTTATGAACCATCAAAGGCTCATGAAAAGTATTTTATAAAAGTCTAACAACATATAGTAAGTTGTGTTAGAATGTCCACAAAACTAGTGTCAAATATATCTCGTTTGAGGAAAATATTGTGCACGTATCATGGACATGATACTTTCTTGGGCGTTTATGTGACCATGAATTTGTTTTCAGTTGGTTGTACTTCATTACCATTGTTTCGTTCGTTGTGTGTTAAACGCATCTTTGCTAATTCTTCTTATCTTTGCTATATGTTCATGTTGTTCCTTCTTTGTTTAGCATATTGCATCATTTTGTATCATCGTTGTTGTGATTCAAGTCTATCTGAATTTTCCATTTTGTATAATGAAACCTGACATAATGAAAGACTACTAAAAATAAACTAGCCAAATCCTGTTATTGATGAGTATGCAATGAACAAATAACAATACCACTTTGGTGCAGACAAAAGAAAAACTATATTTTTTCTAAGCACTGCGACTTGATAAGAGAGAAGCCTACAACTATAACAAAAATTATGCATGAAAAACCATAGAACCATGTTCCATGCTTGACCCATGAAATGATATGATGCCCTATACTATGTATTTTAAAGCAAGTGAAAAAAATGCATGGATAAAAGTAATGTGAGAATGTAATAACTGTTTTTGACAAAATCAATAACCACAATAAAAAATATAAAAAATGCACCATGACCATCAAATTATATGTTGTCAATTAGTAAAAATGGGAAATATAGAAAAAAAAGGATAAAAGATAGAAAAGAGAAATACATTAAATTTGGAAAAAAAATGAGGATGAAGAATAAAATGGGAAGGATACTTCGTACTTTATAGGAATATGTTTTGTAACTGCTCAAGAATATTGGCATGATGTATAGTTAAATTAATTTAAACTAGAAGATAATTTGCTGAAAAACTTCCTGAATTGATAATTTAAAAAGTAATGAAGTTTTTTTTAAAACAAAGCAAAGGTTTAAAAACTAGTTTTTTTAACCATAAAACAGTAATTGACTATCACAATCCTTTGCTTTTTTTTAAAACCTCTAACCTCTGCTTTGTTATTCTTTGACAATTTGACATTTGGTTAAGGCTACAATTTATGTGAATGAAGGGAACATGACAATTTTATATACAAAGAGAGGAATATAAATGATTGTTATTCAATAGTAAGGAGTCCTCCAACTAATTCTTCAATGATGACACATTAAGCGTTATTTATTTATTGTGAATGATCATGATTTTGACGAAGATAAAAGACTACAACTAGAAGACAATGTACACATCAACAACAACATCACAAACAAGGATCATGAATATTAAGAGTAATTATTTTCTTTTTAGGTCCTATAAGATGCTATGAATGGACAGAGTCTAGGTTGGGTGAACCTTGATAAATCTCACATAATATGAGCATATTGCATAAAAGAGATTTTTCATGATTAAAACATATTTTAGCATGCATACATGACTTTGGACACTTATAATTATATCATTTTTCAAAGTCATGCATCATGCATATATCATGTTAGAGGTTCATGCATAATCAACTAAGTCTTTTTTGAAAATCAATAATCAATTAAGACTTTATCTAATCGATTAAGTATTTCTAAATGAGAAACTAATTAATCGATTAAGGACATTGTTAATTAATTAAGTTAGTCTATGTTTTAGAATCTTGGACGTTTTAAAGAAACGTTAATTGATTAAGTAAACATTTAATCGAATATCCCCAACAGAAAAGTTTCAAAACAAAACATATTTTACCATCTTTCCCATAAGCAAAGGTAATCAATTTTTAGAACGAAAAAAATAGAACTCAGAAAGTAAACTTTCATACTTGATTCAAGAATGATTGGTTGAGAAGAAGAGAAAAAATTTACACGTGAAAAGAGAAGTTTTTTTCTATCTCTAAAAAAGTGAGCATTTTCATATCTTCAGAGTTTCAAAGATTTACTTATGTGAATCTTATACATTCATCTTCATCCCTCTATAATCAATTTTTAGAACGACAAATTAAGAGAAATCATTGGTTGCGGTCTAGGTCCAAGGTAGGTCTTGTAGGGATATTTAGTTAGAAGTGACGGGGAGTCATTACAAACTAAGTCCAAGAGAAGTCTTTGTGAAGAAGTGTTTGTATCAAACAATTGATTTCTTCTAGTGAAGCAAATCTCCCGAGATCAGACTCGAGACCTAGATGTAGTTCACACGTGGACAAGGAAATGAACCAGGATAAAACCGACTGCATTTTATTCTCTTTACCCTACTCTTCAGTTACTCGCAATACTTAAGAGGATATTAGGATTGATATAATCTTTGTTATCTTGTTGTATTGAAAGAATCAAGAAGCAAAAGATTTTTGAGAAAACAACTTGATTAATCAATTAAGTCTGCTTATAATCGATTAATTTTTATACGTGTTAATTGATTAACTTTTCCTTTAATCGATTCAAATCAGTATTGTTTGAGAATATCTTTTTTATTTCGAATCGAGTTCATTTGTATTTTGTACAACCTATTCACCCCCCTCTAGTTGAAGATAGAGCTAGTTTGAACAAGTGACATCAGAGCTAGTTTGAACAATACTTGCTTCATCGCTAATTATTGAGATCATAGGGATATATACAATGAGTTCTACAAATACTTTTGGTGGTGAAGGATCCTCCATTAATCACCCTCCCGTCTTTCGTGGAGAGAGCTATGCCTACTGGAAAGTTAGAATGAGGATCTTCATCGAGGCCATAGATACGAATATTCGGGAAGCCGTACAAAATGGACCTCACATTCCACTACACTTGGTGGAAGGTGAAACTAAAGAAAAGCCAAAGAGTCTTTGGACTGATGAAGAAAAGAGAAAAGTGCAACTTAACTTGAATGCTAAGAACATTATTACTTCTGCAGTTTCCTATATATGTTGAGTTTTTTAGAGTTTCATAATGTAAAAGTGACAGAAATGTGAGATACTTTACAAGTAACCCATGAAAGCACTAGTGAAGTTAAGTGCGCTAGATTGAATGCTTTAACTTAACTTGAATATGAATTGTTTCACATGTTTCCTAATGAATCAATAAATGACATTCAAAAACGATTTACACATATTGTTAATCATCTTGTTGCATTAGATAAAGTGTTTTCTAATGGTGAATTTACAAACAAAGTTTTAAGATGTCACTCACAACACTTTTCGGAAAACTTCAAGAACATGAGATGGACTTATGCCGCTTGACACAACATGAAGAATCAGACAAGAAAAAGAAAGGCACCTCCTTCAAGGCTACAACATCACATGGAAAAAAATTCAAGAATAGACACCTTATGATGAAGACACTGATTCCTTTGATATTGACGATGAAACCATGGCTCTCAATGTGAATAAATTTAGCAAGTTCTTGAAGAAGAAATGAACATTCAAAAGGTTTCGATGAAAAGAACCTAAAGACTCAACCAAGAAGGGCATGAATACAAAGGAGAATAACACTTGCAATGAGTGTGGAAAGGTAGGACACATGAAGTTCTCATGTTCTACCTACCTCAAAAAGGTTGAGAACGACAAGAAAGAATCAAAGGAGATTAAGGCTAGGAAAGCCTACATCATTTGGAATGTATCCAAAGAAGAAGCCACATCATGCACCTTGGAGATTGAGTGAGTTTAGTATTTCCAATTCCGATTATGACTCTGATATTTTCCCCACTTGTGTTGTTTTATTTGGTGCTTACATTGAATTACATGAAGAAATTAAAAAGTTAGCTAAAATTAAGGTCGATAATAAAAGAGTAAATTTGGTGCATGAAAAGAAAATTTTAGAAATGCAGAAATTTATTGATGAACTTCAGCTCCAAAATGAAACTTTAGATCTAATTTATGCTAACTCTACATGTGATTGTGCTTCTAAATTGACTATAACACCCTTTTGTGAAAAATGTTCACTTTTAGAAAAAGAGAATGAATGTTTAAAAGAAAAAGTGACAAACTTCTCTAAGGGTAGTCATAAATTAGATAACTTGTTTGCGCAACAAAGAAATGTTGGTAATAGATCTGGTTTGAGATTTACTCATGCTAAAAAAAGCGATCACAAAAAAAACCTGTTGATTTTTCAAACAATTTATATCATAAGTCTCCTACATGTTTGTATTCTTGTCAAATTAGATTGTTTAGTGTACCCAAAGAACAATATATTTGGATTGAAAGTGGACAAGATCCCAAGTTTACTAACACTAAGTGACCCAAGACTATTTGGGTACCTAAAACAAGAAACTTAACATTGTTTTCTAGGCACATGACGAGTGATAAGTCCAAGTTTATTGAGCTTTCACCTAAGAAAAAGGGTCATGTTACTTATGGTGGGGTGGACATCTTCTGTCCCAAAAGTGTGTAACATTCCGTGTATCACTGTTTGTGATTGGTCATATAAATATGTTATTATTAAATGTTTGACAAATAATTTTTCAACCAATCACAAGAAGTGGTACATGAAGTGACACACTTTATGGGACACCAAATGTGCTCTCCTTATGGTGATAACAATCAAGACAAGATACTTGGAGTAGGTAAGATTGGTAATGCTTCACAAACAATCATTGAAAATGTGCTTTATGTGGAAGGCTTGGAGCATAATCTTCTAAGCATTAGTCAACTATGTGAAAAAGGTAATAAGGTAATCTTCGACTCCAAATGTTGCATTATTAATAGTAACATTGACGATAATGTTAAATTTGTTGGTCATAGGATAATTAACATATATATGATTGATTTAGATGATATCACCTTCTTATTTTCAAAATGTCTAATTTCAAAAGAGGATGATATTTGGATTTGGCATAGGAGGACTGCTCATATCCATTTGAATCATTTGAACAAGTTAGCTACAAAGGACTTAGTAATTGGTCTACCTAACCTCAAGTTTAAAACAGAAGAAATTTGTGACTATTGCCGAAAGTGCAAACAAGTAAAAAATTATTTCTCTTCTAAAAATATGGTATCCACAACAAGGCCATTAGAGTTAATTCAAATGGACTTGTTTGGACCATCTCAAATAATAAGTTTTGGTGGAAGTTACTATGCACTTGATATTGTAGATGACTATTATAGATTCGCTTGGACTATATTTCTTGCTCTAAAAAATGACACTTTAAAAACCTTTAAGAGGCACACCAAACTAATCCAACACCAAATGAATCATAAAATTGTGACCATAAGAAGTGATCATGGTGGTGAGTTCGAAAACCACAAGTTCAATAAGTTTTGCTCAAAACATGGTATTGAAC
This sequence comes from Lupinus albus, assembly GCA_009771035.1. Lineage (NCBI taxonomy): Eukaryota > Viridiplantae > Streptophyta > Magnoliopsida > Fabales > Fabaceae > Lupinus > Lupinus albus. The sequence goes on along the minus strand of CM020019.1, from coordinate 10,792,457 downwards.
ACCAATACTCCGCTCCTATAACTCCTGAAAAAATGAAGTTATTAAAATAAGAAAAGTAGAGTTCTAGAGGAGTTTGATAGAACCATGTTAAATAAAATCAAATATAATAGAGTCTTTAACAAAAGAACAATGACAATTGAAGAGTCTATACATGAGGTATTTGATGAGATTTCTCCAAATGAGTTGAAAGTTATTTGTGATGATCTTGTAGGTACTCTTAAATATGCATACTTGAAAAAATATGAAAGGACAATCTATTGAGGTAACTAAATATCGTGGTATGATAGGATCTTTACTTTACTTAATGTCTACTAGATCTGATATTATGTTTAGTGTGTGCATATATGCTAGATATCAAGCTAATCCTAAAGAATCACATCTCATGGCTACTAAAAGAATTATGAAATAATTGAAAGAAACTGTATGTATGAGATTATGTTATCCTAAGGATGCATCTTTGACCTTAATAGGTTATTCCCATTCTGATTTTGTTGGATGTATGATGGATAGGAAAAGTACTAGTGGTACTTGTCACTTATTAGGTAGCTCACCAGTTTCTTGGCATAGTAAAAAGTAAGCATATATTTCTCTTTCAACTGCCAAAGTGGAATACATTGTCGCCAGTGTGTGTTGTGCTCAAATTTTATGGATGAAGCAACAATTATTAGACTTTGGTCTTGTGCTTGATAAAATTCCTATCAAATCTTATAATACTAGTGCCATAAATATGTCCAAGAATCCCATTTTGCATTCTCACACCAAACATATAAAAATAAGGCATCATTTTCGTTGAGATCATGTTCAAAAAGATGATTGTGTGATTAAATTTTTTGAAACTTCAAATCAACTAGATAGCATTTTCACTAAACCTCTTCCTAGGGATACATTCTTTATATTAAGAAGAGAACTAGGAATTCTTGATGAATCTTATATTAATTAGTTGTATCAAAGTTGTGTTAAATTTCATGACTTTTTTTAATCTTTATTCAAATATCTATCTTGTTTGCTTGAATGCATGCCATAATTGCTTATGAATGTTCTTATTTGATTAAGTATTCTTGCCTGCGATTGATCAAAATATAGGATAGGTTTTGTCTTGTTAGATGTTAACATTCCTTAAGCATATGTTGAAATATATTCAATGTTGTGAAAGAACTGTGATTAATGGATTATTACATAAGTTAATCGATTACCTGGGCATATTTTTCAGTATCTCAAACGATTAAACAACCCTTAATCGATTACCTAGGAACAATATTTAATTCCGTTAATCGATTAAAATGGCACTCAATCGATTATCTGGGAAAAAAAATTGAATTTTTAATCAACTACATTTAATCGGTTAATTACAATTCCAATAACAGTGGTTACATACTAATTTCAAAATGCTAGAACTTCAATCTTTCTCTAGAAATAATCTCTAACCTCAAATTTTATGTAATTTGTGCCAAATTTAGAACCCTATTACCTACTTTCATCCACTTTCTACCTATTTCTCTCGTATTCCATCAATTTTCCCTCAAAATCATTAAACTTATAATTTTATCTCTCTTGAAACCCTACCCCAAATATGTTCAATCGATTAAGATAATCGATTATCTATCAATTAAGTTGCAATATGAGTGAAGGAAGACCAAAGAGAGTGAAGACCGCTGCTGGGATTAACACTTCTCTTCACCATCCCGGGCAAAGGCAAAGAAATGTGGACTGTAGTGGTTCCTTCTCCACTCAAGGTGGTAGAAATCATGTTTGGAGTGATCCCTACTATGCTCCAGCTCTACAAGCTGAAAGATTAGCTAAATTCATGGCATGGATGGTAGAGCAAGGTTTTTAATTCCCGTTGGAATTAGAGGCTCATGGGCTAATACATTTATGGAGTTACATGGTAATATCTTCCTCTCTCTAGTTCGAGAATTCTATAGCAACTTTCAATACAAGGATGGAAATTATGTTAGTGTCATTAAGGGAAAATTGATAACTTTGCATGAGGATTCATGAAAGTTGGAGGCCTAGCTAGTGATGCCTCTCCTATAGGTGACTACAACAATGAGTTGTGGAAATTGTATGATGCAACTGAGATGTATAAGTCATGCCTAAGAAGTCCACACTACTATGTCCAATGTGAGCTGACCAAGGTTGGACCCATGATTATTGAGAAAAGGCTTATCCATTACCTTATTGCTTATGTGCTGGTTCAGCGAAATACCAACCATGCTCAAACAATGGGTAATGACTTGAAGCTCATGTATGTTGTGAAAGAAGGAATCATGGTGAATTAGCCTGCTGAGATTCTGTAGGTGATATCTGACATCGCTTCCTCTTCGTCTAGATTGTTGGCATATGAGATTTTTATATCACGTGTCATTGAGCATGTTGGCATTGATCATTGACTATTGAGAAAAGGCTTCTCCATTACCTTATTTCTTATGTGTTGGTTCAGCGAAATACTAATCATGCTCAACCAATGGGTAATGATTTGAATCTCATGTATGCTGTGAAAGAAGGAATCAGGGTGAATTTGCCTGCTGAGATTCTATAGGTGATTTCTGACATCACTTCCTCTTCATATAGATTGTTGGCATATGATATTTTTATATCACGTGTCATTGAGCCTGTTGGCATTGACATAAGTAATGAGGAATTAACTGCTCTGAATCCTATGGAGCATCTCATAGATGATAGTCTGATCCACAAGATGGACATCTACAAATATGGTGGATTGTGGATGTAGCAGGAGGACTATAAGACTATTGTTGACATTTCAAATGAGGATTAGGATATTATTCCAAGAGAGCAAACCCAAACATCATAACCAGATGAGGCTCCTAATATGCCTCAGGAGCCACCTTTTGGTTTGGATCATTTGGATGCTATGGAATGTAAGCCATAGAAAATAAGATGAAATTCATGGAAGAAAGGTTCACGACTGAGTTTCGAAGACAAGAAGTGGGAATAAAATCTAATCTTGAATCCCTTCGCTTCATGCTCTCCACTTTAACTCGTTTTCTCAACCACCTCCTAGTGACTAGTCTACTAGCATTATTGGCTGCCTTTGTCTAGGGTGTGTGTTTGTTTCATGTCATTGTTGTTTAACTTGTACTCTTATGACTCTATGTTTGGTTAAGTTTGTATTTCTTTTGGTTTTGGAATATGTATATCATGAACTATGTTGACTATTTCTGTGTTTGAAATAGATGTGCGTTATGGTTTATATGTGTTATGTTTCTTACTATCTTGTCAATGCTACTGCTATATTTGTTGCACAAATGTTGCCTATAATATGAATCACCAAAGAAAGTCAAGAAACTTCTTTAAATTTGTTGAAATGCTTCTATTTAATCGATTAATAATATATATAATCGATTAACTGCTGATTATATTGCATTTTTTCACTGAATTACGATTTTGCTTAATCAATTAATACCATGCCTAATCGATTAAACATGTTTTTTTGATCATGTCAAGAGGGGGAGAAATGTTGTTGTCTTATGTTTTGCAGATTTGTTACATTACAAGCTTCCACAATTTTCAAGAATTAATGCACAAAGTTTAAAGCTTAACTCGAATCTTAAAACAAAAGTTGACTGTCTTTCAAGATTACAAGATTGTAAGATTGGTTTATCATCATCAAAAAGGTAGAGATTGTTAATGAACACATGCAAGACCATGATTTTCATGAAGATAAAAGACTAAAGTTAGAAGACAATGGACACATTAACAACAACATCAAAAGATTCATATTCAAGTAAGGATCATGAAGACTAAGGGTAATTATTTTCTTTTTAGGTCCTATATAAGATACTTTGAATGGGTAGAGTCTACGTTGAGTGAACCCTTAATAAATCTCACATAATATTAGTATATTGCATAAAAAGGATTTTTCATACATAACATAATTAAAACATATTTTAGCATGCATGCATGATTTCTGACACTTATAATCGTATCCTTTTCAAAGTCATGCATCATTTATACATCATTTGTAAGGACCCAAATTCTACCCTTGAAAATTTGCTCTTATTTTTAATACATTCATGCATGTATCCTTTTCCTTTCCTTTTATTTATCCTTGAAATATAAAGTCTCAAGCCTTTCCATTAACCAATCTATTTATTTCGTGATCATGCTAACATGCATCGTTCATACACATAATAAAAAATGTATAAGAAAATAATTCATTTTAATTTCTCTCAGCACTTATGGCGTAACAAGAGTCACAGTTTTCCAACATACAAATATCCATGGTTACAAATATTCAGCTCAACACATAGTCAGTTAGGTTACAAAAATGAAGATAAAGAATTCGGAACTAAAAGCCTCTAAGCTCCTAACCAATACATCCTTAAATCTTCTGCCTACCTGCAATGAGATTAACATTGACAATACACAAAGAAAACCCAAAGGAGTAAGTCGTTAACTCAATAAATGCCAATATACATTAATCCACATTTTAATAATGTTAAGTAAGCAATTTAGCATAATAGTACTTAAAACAATTTCATCAGTTATATATATATATCTTTGAAAATCATGCTACATAACTTGAGCCAAAGTTTGCTACATCGCTTGAGCCAAAACTTGCTACATTGCTTAAGTCAAAGCTTGCTACATAGCTTAAGCCAAAGTTTACTACATTACTTGAGCCAAAGTTTGCTACATTACTTGAGTCAAAGTTTGTTACATTACTTGAGCCAAAGTTTGCTACATTACTTGAGCCAAAGTTTGCTACATTACTTGAGCCAAAGTTTGCTACATTACTTGAGCCAAAGTTTGCTACATTACTTGAGCCAAAGTTTGATACATTACTTGAGCCAAAGTTTCGCTACATAACTTGAGCCAAAGTCGCTAACCAATCATGGTCGGCTAATAATATGTTTTATTTTCAATTGATTCACCATCAATTCATAAATAGAAATTCCACGCATTCTCTCAATATGATATGCTAGTTAAAGACTTATCCTTACCTTGGTGAGTGTTGGGTTTGGTCCTTGGTACCTTTGCAAGTTCCTCCGACACCGCCTCCAACTTTAGGATCTTTCCTCATTCCCACCACATAATAACAATGTTAGTCATTTATTCAAAATAACACAAAAACAACTCATATTTCATCTTTAACCATACAAGAGATTCACACAATTTCAATTTTTCCAAAACTACTTTCATTAAGAGTTTCCAAACATCTAAAACATGCATATTCATCTTATATTCAACATTAGAACATATACTCATCTTCTACATCTAACATTTCACCCATTTCCCTCTTTACTCATATTCTCATTTTGGAGGTTTTGGGGTTTTCATGAATCAACCCACAAACCCTTTCCATTCTTTAAAACACCAACTCTAAACCAAGAGTTCACAAAAGAGATATCAAATATAACGAACCACAACTCAAAATGAAGAGTTTCCATGGTTTCTCACATTTTGAGAAGAGATCCCATACACCCAAAACGAGTTTGAAATGAAGAAAGAGAGTTAGAATCAAGAGATTTACCTCTTCTTAAGCTTCTAGTTGATTCCCACGAACCATTACTCCCAAAATCACCTGTTTCTCTCTTTTATCTCAAGTTCTAACCCTAAAAGTGTTTGCGTATTTCTATTTTAAAGTGAAATCGTCTGGTTCTTGCTCAAGCGAGCCATTTCTCGCTCAAGCGAGAAAATCCCGCCATTTTAAAAATTTAGATCTGACGCTCTCGCTTAAGCGAGGATCCTCCAATGTCAACACCCTCTCCCTCGCCCAGGCAAGCCAAATCTCGCCCAGGCGAGAATCCCAGGAAATCCTAGGAGCAGATATTGGGACTCTCGCTTGGGCGAGGTCTTCTCGCTCAAGCGAGAAACACCTAGTGTACCCTGATTCCCAGATTTTTCACTACACTTAGAAAAATAAAATTTGGGTGTTACATCATTCATGTTAGAGGTTCATGCATAATCAACTAAGTCTTTTTGAAAATCATTAATCGATTATGTCCTTACCTAATCGATTAAGTCTTTGTAAATGAGAAACTTGTTAATCGATTAAGGACATGATTAATTGAGTAAGTTAATTTATGTTTTGGAATCTTGGACATTTTAAAGAAATTTTAATCGATTAAGTAAGCATTTAACCGATTATCCCCAACAGAACAGTTTTAAAACAAAATAGTATACCATCTTTCTCATATGCAAAGGTAATAAGTGTTTAGAACGAAAAAAATAGAACTCAAAAAGCAATAATTTTCGTACTTGATTCAATAGTGATTGATTGAGAAGAAGAGAAAAACTTTACATGTAACAAAGAGAGGTTTTTACTATCTTTGAAAAAAAGGGCATTTTCATATCTTGAGAGATTCAAAGATTTCCTCTTGTGAATCTTATATATATGTTTTCATCTTTGTATGTGAGATTCATCAAAGGGTTGTGTTCAGAATTGTTAGTGTATTGTTTATCACATTGAAGGTGCATAGAAAAGTTGTACACATAATTTATGGTCATTTTTGTGGATTTATCTCTTTGTGGGTGTGAGGTATCACCCAGGAGAAAAGAGATAAATTGGGAGAAATTATCGGCTGCGGTCTAGGTCCAAGAGAGGTCTCGTTGGGATGCTTAGTTAGAAGTGACTAAGAGTCATTAGAAGCTAGGTCCAGGAGAAGTATCAGGTTAATAAGTGTTTGTATCAAACAATTGATTTCTTTTTGTGAAGAAAATCTCCCGAGATCAGATGAAGAGGTCTGAATATAGTTTGCATGTAGACAAGCAAATGAAGCTGGATAAAATCGGCCGTGTTTTCTTCTCTTTACCCTACTATTTACTTACTCACAACTATCGTTTTCTTGCATCTACTAATATCATTCTTCAATGATCACTGCATAAGTAATAGCGCTTTGTTAATTGCACCTTGTATTCATCTTTAACAGTATATTAGGACTGGTATAATCTTTGTTATCCTTTTGTATCGAAAGAATCAAGAACCAAAAGATTTTCGAGAAAACAATTTGATTAACCGATTAAGCATAACATAATAGATTAAGTTTCCTATGTGTTAATTGATTAACTTTTCATTTATTGGATTAAAATGAGTAGTGAGAATATCTTTTGCATTTCATATCAAGTTCATTTGTAATCTATACTATCTTTTCACCCCCTCTAGGTGAAAATAAAGCCATTATTAACCAATGGTAACACCATTTAAGTATATAAATGAAATTTGTGTGGTGCACTTTTTTTAGCTAGACATATAAATGGAATTGAATAAATTATATATGTTCAATTAAATCAATAAATAGAAAATTTATTGATTCAATATCATTACATTTTTTGAAAGAATACTTTTGGATCACTTATTATCATTCTTTAAACCATATCCATTCAATTATTATTATTTCATATTTGAATGGAAGCCCAAGTGAAGAGAATCACCTACCTCTAATTATTTCATTCGTGGAACTTATAACAGCGCCACCGTCTCGAGTGAAAGATTGGGTTTTGCAGCAATGGGAACACGTGAAGTGTACGAAGAGAAACTAAGAAACGGAAATCTCCACCATGATCCTACCATCAACCCTGGCCTTGGTTCACCTCGATGTCCTCGCTGTCTTTCCCTTCTCAACCCTAACTCCGTCTGTCTCTTCTTCTTCTTTGTATTTGCGTTTTGCAGATAAGGTGTTTGATTATTTGTCTCACTGTATTTTTTGTTTTGCTATGTATTCAGGAAATACGTGAATGGACCATCACTCCCGTTTTGCACGATGCTACTGCCGTTGTGAGTTTTTCTCTTCTTAGTGTTTTCGATTTTCATTTATCTTCCTTATACAATAATCATCAATCGTTATCTATTCTGATGCAAATAAAATTAAAGGAATTATACAGTTTTAGGTTTTAATATAACAATCGTAAACCTGAATTTATTGATTTTGAGATTTTTAAACTCTAATTGTAACCACTAGCCAGTGTGTAATGAGTTAGATTGGTTCAGTTTCAGTTTTAGGAGGATATAAGGAAAGGAACCTAACAAAATAGTTCAGTTTGGTGCTATTCCATGGTAAACCGAACTGAACCAAACCAGTTCGTTTCAGTTTACTTGCTTAATTTCTTGGAAAGTCATAATAATAGTTTTTAAAAAATAATCCAGAAAAGTAACCTATTTACAAATGAGAAAGGTATGTTATATATGGGAAATCATAATGTATCAGTTTTTCAACCCATTAGGTGAAACATTGCTTGGAGTCAGAGAAGGGCCACTTATTGTGTGCTCTTCATGTAATCTTTTCTTTATATTTTATTTTTTCATGCTAATAGCCTAAAAGTAGTATATGCTGGTTGTTTCAGTTTCAACAGTTTCAGAAATTGTGAAACCCGTACCATATAGAAAGAAAATGGTCTAACAAAATCAAACCGAAACGAATTGAACCAGTTTTTTTAGTTTGGTTTCACAGGTTTCATGGTTCGGAACTTCAGTTTGGAACCACTTATGCCCCCAATTTTAACTGCATTTATACTGTATGGGTATGGGTATTCTTCTTGCTCATTTTTTCTAATGTTTCTCATTAATTAGGCTGGCTCGGGTCTTGGCGGTATGCTTAGCGCAGTTCATTTTTTGAATAAAGGTTATTTTAGCTTCTTCCCTTTCTATGTTTATGTTATTTCCCTTATCTTTAAATGATTTTATTTCTAATGGCAGTATAAGATATTTTCTAATTCCAGTATAAGATATTTTATAATATCGATAGACAAGGAATTATGTGTCATGCCCATGTCATTGTCTTTATAATAACTCCAGCCACTTAGTTATAGTAAAAGCTTCTAGCTTTTTTTGTTTACGAACTTGGCATTATATGATTGATGGATAGAACTGTTAACGCCATGTAGTTAAAATCCATATACCTCTTTATTGAAAATATTGCTCATCACTCTTTTGGTTGTGTAGGGTTACCGTACATTCAAAATCGTCTGAAGGGACCAAAGTGGCTGCCTTTTGTTGTCGGGGTATGCAGACCTTAATTGACTTTGTAGTTTACTTCACAAGTTACCATTACTCTGCTTTATGCTTTGTTGATGCCTAGAATAGGCCTATTATAAAACTGTGTTTCTTCTTTATGCTTGGTCATAAACTGTGGCTAACTGATTTCTTTCCTTTGTTCACAGCTTCCTCCGTTGCTGATAGTTTCAGGAGCAGGTGCTGTATTTGGAGGTAACTTTTGGACATGCTATTTATTTTTGAGGTTTACTTTAGAATTTTTGAATTTTAATATCCAGTACATTCATTTTGTTTAAAACTTTGTAATGATTAAATTGTAGTGCCTATAACAGTGTGGCTGAATATTTGATACCATCTAAGTTATATTGTGTGGTCTTATAAAAGTAATTATGACTTGTTAAGTTGTGGTAATTTTTGTTTTGCTTCTTTTTCATACTGGGATCACCACCTGGTGAGATAAAGACTTGATTGTTGTTGTGGTTCTTTTCATACTGGGATGCTTCAATTTTTATTTGTAATGCCAGTAACATCATTTCCTGTTATTGTATTCTATGTTTTGGAGATCTTTATACAGTCTGCAATGACGAAAAAATTTAGTTTCTGGATTTGATTCTAAGATACATAAAAGTTTGACATTTAAAGCATATAATAGAGTTAATGTGTGTTTTGATAATTTTTTTGTTTAGAAAAGCTTGTAATAAAATTCCTTACATAAGGTTTTAGCTAAAAAACTCTATCAATTATCATATAATTTTAAGCTATAAATTAACCATTATGTACATACAAAAAAGGTGTATGTTCCACAGCAGGAGATTTTTTTGTAGGTTACTTCCCCCTGCCCCCAAATTTGAACTTTTTATCAAAGAAGCAGACTTGGTATACTCCTTGCTATACTGATATCTGACATGTTTCTGACCCTGGAGTGCTGGTAACACTGCTGGATGCATGTCTGTGCAGTGTCCAGTTCCAATTTTTCCACTGTTGCTCTGCTTTCCATCAGACACAGCTTTTACACACTCAGGACACGGTCCTGACACAGTCCACCAAGCCGACCCACTTCAGCCCTCAAAAGAGAACTGGCTCATTTTTATACCTGTTATGTTCCCTTGTCTTCCTCTTCCATCCAACCTTCTTCAATTGCCATAAAAAACCACAGACGGTCTGAGATGAACCGCCTGGTTCCACTAAAACCTTTCTAATTCTTTACTTTTGAACCTCAATTTTTTGATGATTTGAATGTACTTGCTTTACCTTTTCAAAATATTGACTGCTTTTGTTTTCATTTTTATTTGTTTCTTTGATCTGGTAAATGTATATTATATTCAGTTATAACATTACTGTACGCAGTCTGTATACTTTACATCTTTTGCTCTTTTGCTTTTTTGTATTTTATCTTTTGATTAATCAATCCTTTTGTGTTTTACATAGTTTGGTCTTGACAATTTTTATGTTCCATGGGAGAAATAATTTTTTTTACTCCATGTTAAGGATTTGAGTTTTTATGTTAAGGATAATAAGTCTTCATTTTAATTATAATATATTTAATTTTAAGTGTTTTTATATAATGTGTCCTATAAGTGTTATATATTAATGTTTTTTTACATGTGATGTTGCATATTGTATTCATGCCCCTTTTTTGTATGTGCTTCCTAGCTTTTTATGCATGAGCCTCCATCTTCTTAATGTTGATTGTCTTAAGATAACTTTTCAACTCATTAGAGATATTGAGTTTTTAACCATTCGTTTCTTTAGTTCTACCTAATACCCTAAATTTTTTAGGTTGATATGACAGTTATATAGCGATTCAATTAAAACGATTTAATTGTTATCATATGACTATTGAAGCTAAAAATTGTGCTGAAGTGAAATTGAAGAAGAAGCAGCTATCTTAGAGAACTGTGTTATCTGCCTAAAAAGATAACATTCTAATAATCTCCTTTCCATTTAAGTTATCATATTCTTAAGACACATGGCTGCCCTTTAAAATTTCGATTTGATTAGAATTCGTCAATTAATTTACTTCCCGGCCTTTTCCAAGTTTTCATTTTTAGTAGCATAAATGAGCAAATTTAATATGTTTGGGTTCTTGCATTGCACAAGTTCTTAGTCTGATTGCATTTGACTGTGATTGTTTCCCCAACTAGGTTTGATGAGAATATATGGATATGAAATCTTGGACTCGGCTATTATTATGACTTTGGGTTAAATTGGTATTTGACTGTTTGCATCAGAATGTTACTTTGGCATGTTTGAAAATATGATATGCTTTTAAATACATATGAATAATGCAGATATATATGTGAAATTTATAGGTTATGTTCTTCCAAGGTTCACTCAACTCAGTGTAACATCCTATTATGCTGCCTCGAGTGCCTCACATTATGGAATCTCACTTCTCACCCGACATATTGAAGAAAACTATGGTTCCCAAAATCAGCATTTCAAGAGGATTTGATTAATTCCTTGCAGACTTAGTTTTAAGGAAGATGCATTATGCCTGTCAATTTTGTTTACCAGCTTTTGGATGATTAGGATTTTGTTAAAATTCAATGTAATTTATAACCTAATTTTCACTCCATGTGGAAAAGCTTATAATAATGTGAATAACAATTGTTCATATTTTACTTTTAAGTTGCAGTATTCCCACCTTGAGAAGCTCAAATCGTGACCACCACCAAACAACCATTTCTTTGGGCTCCTCCATTCTTCCTCTTTCCGGTGATGGTTGCTGCGAGATTCCGAAGGTTATAACGAGCATCATTTGCATATGTTCCCCACATAAGTTAAAATAAATTAGTAATATATTAATGTTCTATTACTTAATTAAGGTTTTAGAAATGTTAAGGGGCAATAATTTTCATCCTATCATTGAACTATTTCAGCAATACCCTTAAGAGAAATAAATAAATTATATTATGAAAATGTGTGTGATTGGAATGGAGGAGAAATTATTGATTGAATTTGGTGTTTCATTAATTGGGGGAGAGACAATGACGAAACAAGTGAAAACTGAACTTAAAAAAATGGAGAAACAAGTGAAAAGTGGAGTAATTAATAAGGATAATTGGAAAGTAAAATATAAGAGAAACAATGTATGTATTGAAAGTGTAACCATGGATTAACAAAGTGTTAAAAGATTCAAAAAATTTCTTTATTTCATTATTGAAAATGTTGGAAATAACATTTTCTCATTTTCATAAACATTTCCATTCTCAAAGATAATCTAGTTATTATATGAGAAGAATGTCGTTAAAAACTGAAAATATCATTATTTTTGCTGCTTTTTTTCAAGTCTTTTTAGAACTTTTTTCTGCCGAACCTTTGGGGCATTCCATTTAACAGTTTTGTAACCCCATAATGATGCATGGAATTAATAGGTACTGGCCGGATTAGAAAAGTAATTAAAGAACAAGTAAAAAATAGGACTTTTCTTGAATATCACTCTCTCTTAATCTAAATGGACTGTTGTAGAATCACTATCGAAGATGGAGAGCAATAATTATATATATGTCATATGTGGGAAAATGTGGCCTTGTTATGACTAACAAAACCACAATTGTGATTTGCAATTTAAAACATTGGTTATACTCATAGTTATTAAAACCGTTTCGTGCCGGCTGGTTGAACCGGTAAACCGGTGAACCGGTCTCAATAACGGTACGATACAATAATTATATCGGTCACATAATTATACCGGTCATACTGACCGGTTTTCAATTGAACCGTATCGGTCATACCAGTCGATTTTTATTTAAAATTAATTTTTTAATGAAAATAAAAATAATTATTGTTTTTTTATTGATTTTTTAACATTAATGTTAATATATTATACATGTTATCAAACTTTAACGGTATGCAGTTTAATTAGTGAATCACCGGTTAAACCGCTATACCAATACCCCTACCGGTTTGATGACTGGTACGGTATTAATAACATTGGTTATACTCTTTTAAATGAGGTCTACTAGCAATACTCCTTCAAACAACTAAACAAAAAAAAAAAAGTTTTACCTTTCCCTTAAATACGAAATAGTAGTAGTAAGTGAATCTCATGAATTCTCAAAATTCGGAAGATCTGGCCAATGACCTATAACTTAAATTTGCATATAACATAAAGTTTGTTGAAGCTGGTAGCAACTAGCAACCTATAATGTATTGTTGTTAAACCGCGTACAGGCGAAGCTATATATATATATATATTATACTAACATTAATGTTCGAAAAATAATTAAGAATGTGATAAATATTTTTATCTACCATTTGTTAAAATAAAATATGTGACCTAGTGGTAGACAATGTTTTAGAAATATAAACAAAATAATGCTTGTGTGTTTGATCCTCCATAACCACATTTTAGTAAAATTTAAGCCATTTTCATAAAATATAATTTTAAATGAAAACTGGTCGGTATGATCAGGTTTGACCAATTTTGACTGATATGATTGTATGAGCAATATATATGGTATATCTTACTGGTATAGGGGCTAGTTCACCAGTTTATCGATTGAACCAGCCGATACGATATTGTTTTGATAACACTATGTAGGACTTATTATATTGAAGAAGCTATATCATCCACATAGAGACTAAACTAGGGAATTTGATTAATAAACTAGAATTAGAGTATAATGATAGGCAGCTAGACCCAATTTGTACTATGGATGAATCAATTCAGCTCAACTCAAGGAGGTCCAACATTGCTCCAAGATGGGTTACTGATTATGTTACTTACTGAATTTTAATTTTGTTTTAATTTCCTACTTTTTATTTTAAAAAACATATCAATTAAGATATTGTCAAGTGTATGGCTAATATTCTAAGTATGGCTGTTATTGTATTTAAGACTCTTTGGCTATTGATGATAGGGTAGGAAAAATATCTAAAACATTGCTCAACCTTTTCTTACTTTGTTTTACATTGATATACCCTTTTAATCATCATTGGTAGAAATACCCTACCAATTTGGTGTTTTCATCATCATTCTCATGCATCCTAAAAACATATCTCAACCTAAAGAGGATCCCTTGAGCAAATTTTGGAGAAACTCTCCTCCATGGAACTCCATTTTGTTGCAAGACAAGAACTTATGCAACAAACCATGAATACTAAGCATGACGAACTACAATAAGTGATTTCAAATCTAAAATCATAAATCCAGCCAAAACTACCCCCTCTTAACCACTAAACGTCTTCCCCACCAGGTTTCTTTATCCCATCAAACCCTAATCACCACACTTCCACTCAATCTTCTTCTTCCCCCCAACTTGAAACCCTCAAAGCTCAACCTACAACCTGTTGATGGCTTTGAACTATTGGACTGGATTTTCTAGGTGAAACAAATTTTTCAGCTTTATCAGATTGCCCTACCCAATGTATGGACTTCATGTCCTTTTCCATGCAAGGAGAAGCACTCAAATGGATGTTCCAAAATCATCAGTTAACAACGTGGGAAGTGTTTATTAGGGATTTACAATAGTGCTTTGTCCCATTATCCTATGCTGACCACCAAGTTGAGTTGTTCAAGTTTAAGCAACTGACCACAGTTATGGATTATCAAGAGCGTTTTAAGAAGTTGTGTAACAAGTTGGTAGGTTTCTCCTCTGAGATAATTTTAAATTGATTTATATATGGTCTTAACCCTGAAATTAGTAAATAATTGGCCATTTTGAAACCTCATTCTGTTAGTCATGCTCTAGGGCTCACCAAATTGATTGAGAGAAAATTGAATGATAATAAACCTTATTCCCGCTTCCTACAAACCAACATTCCCTCCACCATCCCACTTCCTAATGGCCCTCCTCCTCACCCAACCAATAAACTCCCTATTAAGCGTCTATCTGCCACCCAAATGCTAGAATGTAGAGGCCTGAGTCTACACTATAACTATGATGAGAAATATGTCTTTGGACAAAAGCATCAAGCTAAGAAATTTTTAAAACCGTTAATGGATGACGAGTCAGATGAGTTGTGTAGTTTGCAGAGCCTTGTAGAAAGTTTAAATCCATAGGACAATACTCCAGCCCACAAGAATGTTTGGAGGAATTCGTCCATTTCAACTTTCTACTCAAGCCCTCTAGGGAAATCCTTCACCCATAACACTGAAATTTCAAGGGCTTATTCTTGGCCACTTGGTTCATGTGTTGATAGACAAAGGCGTGTCACACAATGTTATGTGTAACACCCTAAATTTTAAGTCTTTAAAATTATAGTATCAGTCTTGAGATCCTCGCTTGAGCGAGAGATTCTTGCTTGAGCGAGAGATTCTCGCTTGAGTGAGAGAGAGACTCACATAGGAGGGTGAAATACTGGACTATATTGGAGGATCCTCGCTTGAGCGAGAGATTCTTGCCTGGGCGAGAGAGGCTCACCTGGGAGGGTGAAATCCTGGATTATACTAGAAGATTCTCGCCTGAGCGAGAGTTGTCTCGCCTGGGCGAGAAATAGCATTTTGGGGCTGTGGACACTATGAGATTCTCGCTTGAGCGAAATGGTCAAATCTGAGTTTTTAAAATGGGCGGGATTTTCTCGCATGAGCGAGAATAAGCTCGCTTAAGCGAGAACCCGACGAGAGCATTAAATGAGGGAAACCCCAAATACTTTTTTAGGTTAAGAATTAAAGAGAGGTGAGAGAAGAGAGCATTCCCAAGGTCTACGAGCTTCGATTCTTGTTCAAGAGCTTGAGAAGAGGTAAAACTCTCTATTCTAACTCTCTTCTTCTCTTGAAAACCCATTTTTGGTATTATGGATCTTTTCTCAAAGTGAGAGAAACCATAGAAACTTATCATTTTGAGTTATGGTTCATTTTATGTGGATTGATCTTGTAAACTCTTGGTATAAAGTTAGTATTTCAACAAATGAGAGGGTGTGTGGGGTTAGTCATGAAAACCCCAAAACCCTAAAGAAAAAATGTGGTTAAAATGGAAAATGGTTAAAATGCTAGAGGTAGAAGATGAGTTTACTTTCTAATGTTGAAAATATGATGAATATCTTGTATGGTTAAATAATGCAATATAAGTTGTTTATGTGATATTTGGTATAAGTGACTAACCTTGTGTTATATGGTGGGATGAGGAAAGATCCTAAGGTTGGAGGCGGTGTCGGTGGAACTTGAGGAGTTGCCAAGAACCCAAACCCAACACTCACCGAGGTAAGGATAAGTCTTTAACTTATGCACTGTGATAGAAAATGTGTGGATTTTATGATGTGGATGACGAAATGAAGCGTAAATTACTTAGTTGTTATAAACATATATGGGTATGTTTGTAACAACGAGGAGTGGATTTACCGTATATGTATTGGTGGAGTACCAATGGAAATAATACTCAAAATAACGCAATGAAGCGTAAATCACTTAGTTGTTATAAACATATATGAGTATGTTTGTAACAACGAGGAGTGGATTTACCGTATATATATTGGTGGAGTGCCAATGGAAATAAAATTCGGAATAAGAAAATGATTCGTAAATCACTTTGTAGTTATAAGCATATGTGTATATGTTTGTAATGATGTCGAGTGCATTTACTGTTTTTTTTTGTATTGGTGGAGTGCCAATGAAAATAAAACTCGTGAAAATGTATTGGTGGAGTGCCAATGGAAATAAAACTCGTTTTTAGCCGACTATGATTGGTTAGCGACTTTGGCTCAAGTAATGTAGCAAGCTTTGGCTCAAGCAATGTAGCAAGCTTTGGCTCAAGCAATGTAGCAAACTTTGGCTCAAGTAATGTAGCAAGCTTTGGCTCAAGCAATGTAGCAAACTTTGGCTCAAGTAATGTAGCAAGCTTTGGCTCAAGCAATGTAACAAACTTTGGCTCAAGTTATGAAGCGTGGTTTTCAAAAGTATGAATGATGAAATTGGCTTTTAAGCAAACTTGATTTTAAACCGTTTATTTAACCTTATTAAATGTGGATTATCTTATATTGATATTTAATGAGTTAACAAGTTATTCCTTTGTGTTTTCCTGATGTATTGTCAATATTAATCCCATTGCAGGTAGGTGGAAGGAGTATGAGTGTTTTTGATTAGGAGCTTATAGACATTTATTTTGATGTCTCTTATCCATTCTTTTGTAACCTTATTGGTTGTACTTGAACTAATTATTTTGTAATTATAAACCTGATTGTCGTACATGACATTAAACATGGAAACTAGTAACTCGGGATATATGTAGCTATGGGTGTTTTGAAAACCTATAGCTAATTGTATGCGGCCGTTACTAGGTTATATTAATATGAATTATGTTTTTCTGCTATCGGATTTTGTATGTTACTTTTGGTTCATAGATCGGGTGTGAGGGAGAAGTGAGATCCTTTAAATAAATTTATTCACTCGGTAATTATGATTTATTGTTAAATGCATGGAATTAGATTAATTAAGGAAAAAATTTCAAAGGTAGAATTTGGGTCCTTACATTATGCAACCAAGAGTAGCCCAATTTATGAGACTAGAAATGTCTCCCACCCTGCACTTCCTAGTTATGGCTGATACTGGTGAGCATATATACTGCACTTGAGTATGTAAGGAGACTCCTTTCCAACTACAACATCAATTATTTCTAGTTCCACTTTATTTGTTACCCATTCAAAGTACAGACCTTGTTCTGGGCATCAAATGGTTACAAAGAGTGGGTCCTATCACTTCAGATTTCTCTGTGCCATCTACAACGTTCCACTATGACAACCAACCAATTACTCTTATTGGCAAATCTTCAACTCCCCCAAATTATTGTCGCATGTCTCACACATAAATCATCGTTGAAATGTTTTGCATTTCATTCTGTGATACCAACCCTACCCAAACTGATTCCACGTGTCTCAATAACTCACCATCACACTTCCACCCTACTCGAAATACAACACCTCTTTGATAGATTTTCCCATATATTTAATCCACCAAAAGGCCTACCCCCTAGTTGACCACGTGGCCACCATGCCACCTTTCTATCTGAAATGTCAAACCCTACCGCTATCCACATGCTTAAAAGGATGTTATGACCAAACTCCTATATGAAATCCTTCAAGAACGAATTGTTATTCCTAGTACTAGCCCATTTTCATCCCTTGGTCTATTGGTTCGCAAGAAATATGACACTTGGCTATAGACGAACTTTTAGAAAAATTCGGTACCGCAACAATCTTTTCGAAAATTGATTTCCAGTTTGGCTATCACCAGATAGAAGCGCGACCAAAAAACACACACAAAACAACTTTTTGTACTTTCTCAGAGTTCAAGCATGCATCATAACATTGGGGAGATCGAGAATGAAACAAGCATCATTATATTATTTTGATGAAGACAAAGATAAGACATTTTTAAAGCAAGGTCGATAGGATAGCATGAAGACACGTGCAAATTCAACAAACAACAAGGTCAATGCTCAAGATCAGTCAAGTAGACTTAGGCTAAGTGTTTATATTTCTAGAGTCTTAAGATGATTGATTGAGAAGAGTCTAGGCTAGGTGTACTTATAATGGAAGTCTGACAAAGTCTAAAATTGAATTTAACTAAAATGAGACTTGCATACTTCATACATGATTGACATGCTCATGCATTTACATATGATAACATGATTTTAGTGCATCAAACTGTATTTATCACATATATCTTCAAAATCATGTATCATTCATATACACATCTTGTAGAAGGTTCATCACGCATCAAATAAAATACTTTTCAACACAGTTAATCGATAACAACACGTGTTAATCGATTAAAAGAACATGTGAACCCATTAATCGATTAAGTATGAGATTAACCAATTAAATAAAGTTACGGTAGCTGAAATCTTGGATTTCTTGGAATTGTTAATCGATTAAGATACAGGTTAATCAATTAAGTCCAATAGAAAACAATTTTTTATAAAAGGTAATTTTTTCCCATGTGTTCAATAAGTGAAGATAGAATTTTAAAATATATCTCTGAACTTAACTTTCATATCATTGAGAGAGTTTCTTGTTGTGAGAAAAGTTATCTAGTCTTCTTTGGTTCATAGAGACAGATAGGATAGTTGAAAATTATCCATTGTGGTTAACTTTCACATTCATTGTCACAATGAATGCCTATGTTCATATGTTTGCTAGACATAGATTTATATTTGCGTTGAAAACTCTCAAACTTGATGGTATGTGTTGCTAGACATAGAGACATGCTTGATGGTTCATAAATTGTAATTTTATTAAGCTAGTTGCTAGACATAGAGCTAGGTTGGTAAAGTGTTAGCATAGACCAAGACATTGGCGGCTAACATGATTGAGGGCATGCATTAATGTCAAGTCATATGCATAGTTGCTAGAAATAGTAGTGTGCATGCGTGCCTTAATCATTGATCTTGTGTTTAAGGTTTTGGCTATATTTCATGAGTTGCTAAGTGATGCGTCATATATTTCACACTATTCATAACCTTATTTTTATCATTGTTAATGATTCTTTGTGTCTAATTGACTTTATTTGGCATGGTTTAGTGTTTTAGACTTTATTGGACTATTATTCCTAAAAAGAGTTAATATGGGATTATTTAGCCTGATTTAATCGATTAAATCAATTAACAATCAATTAAATACAACAAATACAATCGATTAAGCACATAGATAATCAATTATGTCAATTAGAAAAATTCAGAACACAATTATTCTCAAGTTTCTTTATCAACAGGCAATCACAAGTTCAAGAAGAAGTGTATCAAGAATTGCTATAATATGTAACAAGCAGATTCAATAGACAGTAGGTAAACAACTATCAATTAATTAAGTTCTTGAATCAAATCGATATAACAAAAATATGCTTGAAATGTAAAAGTTAAGGGATGGGAGAAATTGAGATAGACGATTTTATCCTGGTTCGTTTGCTTGTCTACGTGCAAACTATATTCAGGTCTCCCTTTCTGATATTGGGTTATTTGCTTCACTAGAATGAAAAAAATGTTTTTATACAAGTACATTCCCAATACAAGATCATTTTCTACTTGATCCACGACCTAACTAGCCAAACTTTTGACAATTTGCCCCCGCTCCTATGGTCTATCTACCAATTCCAACTGCTGCCAATCTTGCTACTCGACTCGCTCTCAAGATACTCACGTGAAGTCTATATCCGACTAACCGCAACTAGTTGATATTGTGCACCTATCTCTAAACTTAGAGAACTCAACAATGTAACAAAAAGATACAAAATCTTGAAAATAAGAGTCTTCTAACACAAAAGCCTACTTCTCATAAGAGCCACCTACAAACCTAAAGATTGAATATCTAACAGAAACTAGAAAGATATGTATGAGTATGCAAAGGTTTGTGGAAAATATTTTGATGCACTTTAATTGAACAAATATAATTTTTTCTCTCAAAAGTATGCAAGAAACTTTCACATATGCTTTTCTAACTAAATGCAAATTTCGCTGAGAGAATCTTTGAGAATCTAAAATTTTGGAATCAAAGTTATGACCTGAAATGCAGAAAAATAGATTTTATAGTTAACTGTTTTCAACAGCACATAATCGATTAAATGAAAGCTTAATCGATTAACGGGTTTAAAATTAACGGTCCACTATTTAACTTAATCGATTAATAAGATCCATAATCGATTAAAGGCATCAAGAAACTCAAGCTGATAGCTACTAGAACTTTCATTAATCGATTAACAAATTTCACAACTACTTAATCAATTATTTTACTACTTAATCAATTAACAGTTAAACTAAAGGTTTCTTGGTTAACTAGTAACCCTTCCAAAAGAATTAAGTTGATGCAATGAATGAATTTTCATGAAAACTATCATTTTAATGCAACCTACTCAAATATGGATGAATGATGATTCCCAAAAATGATTTTTAGACAATTCTAAGATTATGTGAGATATTATTCATCATTGAGTTAAACTACATAGACTCAACCCAAGCAATCATCTTAGGACTTCTAGAAAAGTAAAATTGACTTCCCTAAAGTCTTCAAAAGTCTTGAGTCTTGGTTCATTGTGTGTTGTCAAGTCAAGTCTTCATGCTTTTCCTTAGCGACTTTGTCTTCATCGAAACAATAATGGAAGATAGATGTTGCAACCTTGCTTGTTGACTCCTCTTGCAATCTCAATATTTGACATCAATGTCATTTTGGGCATTACAAGTGGAAGATATGTGCAAAAATGATGATTGTATTTCCGGGTTATTAACTTTATGGAGTTTGGGTCCATTGTTTAGGGCCCATTTACATTTTAGTTTCCTTTACCTTAGGATTTCGGTTCCACATTAGAGAAAATGACACATTCTTTGTGTCTAATTGACTTTGGGGTTTTGCCAGGTTTCGTTTTCTTTTCTTCTTCATTATCCTTTTTGGTTTTGCTTCTTCCTCCATGGAAGGCTAAACCTGGACTAAATTCCTTTGGCAATGTATCACAATTCTTGAGGTTTAGTACTTAATGCATTTTCGGTTTTTGTTTAGTTCTTAATGAAATTTCGGTTTTTTTATTGTTGATTCTTCTACCCTATTTCAGATTATGGTTTTCTTAATTCCATGGTTTTGATTTAGGTTTGTGAAACTGATTTTAGCTTAGTCCATTAGTTCTCTTGCGCATGATCGCTTAGTTCATGTGAATTTGTTAACTATTCTGTATTTATGCTGATTTCACTTAGTTTGAAGCTTACACATTTGAGTTGTGAATTGATTACCGCTTCGTTAATTGATTCTCAACAGATTATGAATTCAATTTTTAGAAGTTGAAATTGATTCCTTTGATTCGTGTGAATTTGTTAATTATTTGTTGCTTATGTCGATTTCACTTAGTAGAGGCTTAGCAAATAAACTGTGAGTTGATTATCACTTAGTTAATCGAATCTCAACAAATGATCACTTAGAATCTGAATTTGATCTTTTAAAACCAAGGATTGAGTTGTTTACAAAGAAACCAATGAGATTTAGCCGCTTTACTATTCTGCTTAGCTAATTATTGTTTCTGTTCTGTTTTAGTTTTGTGTTCATACCATAACAACAATAAACTCCCTGTGTGTGTAAGGTGTTCGAACCTATGTCTAAAAGATAATCCTTGAGAAATGACCTAGGAGTCACTTCGAAATACTATATTTTATTTGTTTTATTATTTGTATCGAGTACGACCTCGATCACTAAGTAGACTAAAGAATTAGTTCTTAGTATAAATTGAGGTCCAGCATTGTGTAAAATTATACTTGTTTTATTTTTTTAATTGGTATATAATTTACTGATATCAATAGTGAGTCAATCCCACATCTAAATTCCAACATTTTTACTATCAAAACTTTTCAACCAAACTAAAAACCCTTTTAAAAACAAATCTTAAAATAATAAATTCCTAATGTAGAAATCTTAAAATAATAAATAATAAATTCCTAACCTTAACACAAATATTAAAATTGAAAACCCTTTTTACTTGTTTGCGACATTGGAGTGTAATTTTACCCTTATTTCAGCAAGTTTCCAAAAAATTATTCAAATTATAATTAATTCGTAATGTGAATCTTTCAAGGGACTATTTCAAATAACTTTCCCCGTTTCTAAATGTTTGCATTTTTTACGAGGAATACTGACAGCTTCCATAAATGAACAATTACATGCAGAAATAAATAACTAATGAGTTCTAAGGTTTTATTTTGAAGATTGAGTTAATTTTTTTTTTCATTTTGAAACTCAATTATCTTTTTCATGCATCAAAATTAACATTTTTCTATAATACAAGTTTTAGAAAATTTCTTAGATTCTTTATGTAATTCTACATCTGCATCATAAAGTTGATAATAAGTGAGGGAGTTATCAGATTCATTGTGATGTACATTCGTCATTGTCCACTCCACTTGAAGTATATCATTCTTCGTCACTCCATACTATATAGGCTCTCTTATCTCGTTTTCATAGTCCTTCTTAGTCTTCTTATCTTTTTAATTCCTATTGATTTTCCTTGCTTTCGATGTTCATAATGTGTGACTATCTTGATAAGTACTTTTGTTCAATTTTCTTGAATCCTTTCTTGTTTGACTTTGGAATTTTCATAATCCTGCATGAATAGTCCTATGTTACTTTTATCTATTTCAGATGAATCATAACTACTTTTTCTTCTTTCTATTATATATCCTTTTAGTTTGAAGAAGTTGCTTTGAGAGCATTTCATTTTGTGTTCTTTCAACTTCGCAAATAATGTTTAAATCAACATAGTTCATAAATCCCTTGCTTCCATGATAGTTATCACTTTAGGTTGTCAAGTTCTATCATGTTATCTTATCACTTTATTAGTAAATTCATCATTAGTAGATAATTTTCGTAACCTAGTAATATGATAAATATTTTGAGACAAAAATTTCTGATAATATCACTAATGTTGATTCATGCATTAATGTGTTTATTGTAGAACATTTTACTTCACTAATTCCCTCATAGATAAAGTGTCAAAGTATCCTGCATATACTTAGCACTAATACATTGAGGAAATATAAAGAAACCAACATAAGATAATGCATAGATGATGATATTAAAAGCTTTAAGATTATTTTAAACTTTTTTTTTCCTCATCACGGTCCATAAAGAATTCGTTTTATTGATAGGAATGCCACCAACTATGTATTATGGCACACTAGGTCCATTTGCTACAAACTCCAAAATATCTATAACTTCAATAAATAGTTTCATTCTTATATTCCAATAAGCATAACCTTCAATGTTGAAGATGACCTAATAATTGAAGAACCTTCATCATTGGAACATATCCCTTTAAAACTTTTGTTATCAAATTTAGCTCTCATTCTACTTGTTAAGTAAATTAGTGCTCTATACACACGTTGAGAGGGTTGAATAAGCGTGAGGTTACTTTGCTACTTTAATTTTTCCCTAATGATCGAATTATAATAAACTATTCCATGATTATTTTCAGTCTTCTAGATTTATATTCTATTATACAAATTGCGGTATCAATTATTCTTTTATAGATGAAACTTAGTTGAATGGAATGGGATCAAGAATAAAACAATATCTTAACAAAGATGAATCTTTAACTCAAAAATAGTTATGAGTGACCACTTTCTGATTTGAGGATTTTCCAATATGAAGAATTAAATTTCTATTATACCTCACTTCTCACATTTTGGCACTTTTTCAATAAAAAATCTAAAATCATGTTGTACACTAATTACACCTTAATTTGTAGAAACTACAACAACTTTTGCATAACATAAACTCTCCAAACAAACTTTGATCTCTTTGACTCTTAACATGCAAAGATGATGTTGACTAGATATAAATGAGTTAATCTCAAAATGAAGTGTCACTTTCTTGAACATGTTTGAGTTTCTCTCTAAAGGGTTCTTGTGACCTTTCTCTCTTTTCTGAAAATGCAAAAAACAAAAATGAATTGATCTGAATTTATCAATGAGTGTTGTGAAACTTCAAGCCTTTAAAAACAATTTTTTTTCCAGTTTATGTTACTAGTTAATTGATTAAGACTAAGTCATAATCGATTATTTGATTTCAACAGCTCATAATAGACTATGAATAATCAACAATTAATTATCTATTACAAATATCAGTTTCATGGCAATACTGATTGAAGTAATGGAATTGTAATCAATTATTCTTTCATTATTGATGCATAATCAACTATCCAGATAGAATAACTCACTTCTAAGTAAAACATCTTAATCTAAATCATTTTTATTACGCCAGATATCGCAATTAACGACAGTCATTCAACCGCGCTTGCTTGAACAACACTGTTAAAAATGAGACAAAAGATAATCAACAACACTCATTAACTTCAACAGCACATGTGTGAATGAGCGCTTTTGAATTAGTTGATTTGAATGAGTGTTGTTTAACAGCGCACCTTTACGCAAACATTGTTAATTTATGTATTCAATAACACAAGATTGAGAGAGCGTTGTTGAATATGATATAGTAACAACACTTTCTTAAATTAGCATTGTTAATAGAATATGACATTTAAGCATAAAAAGTTGCTTAAAGGGGCGCTGTTGAATATGTCATATCAACATCACTCTCTTGAGTAAGTGGTATTGAATATGATATATCAACAATGCTTTTTTAAATATTCGCTATTGATTGGATACTTATTCATATTTTATGAATCATATAGCGAATGTGTTAGTTCGTCTTCTTCATGTTCTCAGGCAAAATATCTATTCATATGTTTTACTCTTCTTCATGTTCTCAGGCAAAATATCTATTCATATGTTTTACTCTTCTTCATGTTCTCTACACACATTAAAAGAAGATTATATTAATTGCTACATTTTTTTGTAGGGCATTAAACCAATTGAGAAAGGGAAGTCATTAGGTGATATTCCTAAAATAGAATGTGTATGTCACTTTTGTCATACTACGTGCAATTTTCAATCTCTATGTTTAATTTCTTACTGGTTTTGAATGTTTAATCTTTATATCTTCAATCTTCAATCTACAATCTTCTCTCTAATTTTTTTTATTTTAATTTTTGCAGCAATTCTTAATGGCTACATGGGACGATGACCCGTACTAGGTGGAATATCTTAATTCTATTATGCACTTAGATGATTTCTTTGATTGAGGGGCATTTTGAAGAATTAAGAATTGTTGATGTTAATTTCTTTTTTGTTGTTTGTCTTTTGAATGGTTGTGCAAATTTCATGAATATGGTTAATTTTTAGTTCTATTTTGAGACCTGAAGATTGTATTTTGGCAACATATATAACTATTTAATTTGTGGTAATCTTTAAATTTTTGCTTTTTTCTACAATATAGCTTATCAAATATTCCTCGTGTTATATTAATGTGCGTTTGTGATATTTAGAATATTAGTGTGTTGTTGATAATTGTATAAGCATGCAATCAACAACGCATGCTCTATGGTAAACATTGTTGTATTAATGTATATAACTCATTTAAACATGCTGATCTGAAGAACAAATATAGGGAATTCAATGTACAAATTGTAGCACAAGTATATATTATAGCTTAGGAATACATTGTATGCAAAATTAATTTTCAATGTAATGTTTTGGTGTATGTAAGTAATATTCAATTAATGTTCAATATATATATATCTGGTTTGAAATTCACACTACGCCAGATGTGTAAATCAACAGCGCACAATTTCGGGGATAAAATAGTGCTTTTGGGCGCTGTCTATGTGAATGCAGTAGTATATGATATGTTTTAACGGCACTTATGCGAGCGCTGTTGTATGTCATATATACAATAACGTCACCTCCAACAAACGCTGTTATATATGTATATGACTTTTAACTGCGTTTGTAAAGACCCAAATTCTACCCTTGAAATTTTTTTCATTCACATACATTTTCCATTTTAATTCCACTTTCCTATTCATACTCATTCCATATCCTCATATTCACGTACGTTCTATTTAGCAGAAAATCATAATTCATATTAATGTAATTCGGTAACTACCACATACAACTAGCTATGGGTCTCCATGATACCCATAGCTACACATATTCTGAGTTACAATTATCCGAAAGTTATTATGTCCATAGTTACAAAATACTTTAAACTATCAAATATGCACTCATGAAACTAAAATGGTAAAAATAAAGAAATCCAAAATGTAAAGCTCCTAAAGCTCCCAAAAATAGGACTCCTCATTATACCTGTTTATCTGCAATGAGATTATCATTGACAAAAGCACAAAACACACAAAGGAGTAAGTCATTAATTCAATAAACATCATTATAAGATAATCCATATTAGAAAGGGGTTAGTAAACCATTTTGAAATTCATTTTTCTTTGCTGCATAACTTGAGCCAAAGTCGCTACACTCCTTAAGGTTAGCTAAAAGCAGATTCTCATTTCTTTTAAAAAGAAAATGTGCTACATATACTCGAGCCGAAGTGTTGCTTCATATACTCGAACCGGAGTTTTGCTACATAAACTCGAGCCGAAGTTTTTCTACATAAACTCGAGCCGAAGTGTTGCTACATAAAATCGAGCCGAAGTGTTGCTACATAAACTCGAGCCAAAGTGTTGCTATATAAACTCGAGCCGAAGTCGCTAACCATTCATGGTTGGCTAAAAATATATTTTCTTTTCATTGATTTAACCATCAATCATTTCAAGTAAATTAACGCAATCATTATTACAAACATACTAATATATGTTTATAATAAATACGCAACTCACAACTTCATCATTTGCACAAACAGAAAATACACCCACTTTCTATTACAAATGCACAAATTAAAGACTTATCCTTACCTTGATGAGTGTTGGGTTAGGTTCTTGGCAACTTTCCAAGTTCCACTGACACTGCCGCCAACTTTAGGATCTTTCCTCATTCCCACCATATAACACAATGTTAGTCATTTATTCCAAATCACACATCAATAACTCATTATGCATCTTTAACCATAGAAGAGATTTAATACATTTTCAATGTTTCTAAACTAATTTCATTATAAGTTTACAAACATCCAAAACATACATATTCATATCATTTTTCAACATTATAATGCATACTCATCTTCTACCTCTAGCATTTTACCCCTTTTCCTCTTTAACCACATTTTCTCTTTAGGGTTTTGGGGTTTTCATGAACCAACCCACAAATCCTTTCCATTCTTGAAATACCAACTCTAAACCAAGAGTTTACAAGAGAAAAAACAACATAAAACAATCATAACTCGAAAGGGTGAGTTTCCATGGTTTCTCACATTTTGAGAAGAGATCCACCATACTCAAAATGAGTTTCAAAGGGAAGAAGAGAGTTAGAATCAAGAGTTTTACCTCTTCTCAAGCTCTTGCATGAGTATCAAAGCTCATTGCCCTTGGAAAAGCTCTCTTCTCTCACCTCTCTTCAATTCTTAACCCTAAAATGTGTTTGGGGTTTTCTCATTTAATGCAACTCGTCGGGTTCTCGTTTAAGCGAGAAAATCCCGCCCATTTTAAAAACTCAGATCTGACCCTCTCGCCCAGGCGAGGCATCTCTTGCTCAAGAGAGGATCCTCTCGCTCAAGCGAGAATCTTACAGGCTCGACAGGTCCAAAATGTCACTTTTCTCGCCCAGGCGAGCCAACTCTCGCTCAGGCGAGACCATTCTAGCTCAAGCGAGACAACTCTCGCTCAAGCGAGAATCCTTCAGTATAGCCCAGGATTTCACCCTCCCAAGTGAGCCTTCCTCGTCTAGACGAGAATCTCTCGCTCAAGCGAGAATCCCATGACTGATACTATAATTTAATGACTTTAAAATCTAGGGTGTTACAGCGCTCATCACGAGTGCTGCTGATATGACACCTTTAACAACATTCATTTAACCGCACTCATATTAAATAAGGGAAAATCTCTTTAAGACATTTTATCAAACACATAAGAAACTTCAATATAATAAGAATGAAATCAAACTATTGCATGAACATGTCTCTGTTAACCATATGTAGTAATGAAAAGGATGAATGTGATGAAGATTTAGAGGACAAATCCATGATTTTATTCTCTCCCTTAACCGAAGAAATAAGAGGACATAAAGATACAGTCAAATTCAATATAATAAGAATAAAATAAAAAATTACATAGAAAATATGGATCAAAAAATAATAACCAAATACAAGAAATACATACCGGGATTGCAAGTTTGGTAAATCAACAACAACTTCACGTAGATTCAACATTGACATTTCCTATAATATAAAATAATCAGTTAACGTAAATGTAAATGCAAGGAGAAAAAGTGAATCAAAGAGAATGATTCACCTTATGTTCGAATAAAGAAAATGTGAGCTAATAATTTGATTGAAGAGAGAAACTAAGAGAAAAATAGTAAGGGCTGAATGAAATGTGTATTATTGTGTGTGAGGTATTATTTTTAAATCTGCAAATTCGTGCCTACTAAAACAAAAAAATGTATGACTTTTAACAGCGCTATCTAAAAATACGCTGTTAAATGTGTGACTTTTCAACTACTCTAACATTATCAAAACACATTAATTATAAAACTTGTAAAATAAAAAAGAAATAGTAAAAATGTTTTTTTTTAATTTCAGGGTGCACCTTTCTAATGTAGTGAAAAAATTTGGATAGAATGAATTTTTCAACCCCAAATACATATATAATATGTCCAATTCTAATTAGTGATTCAAAAGTTGTCAAAAATAGTGATATAACATCTTTAACAACGTTGGTTCAAATCAACGCTGTTAAATGTGTCATATCAACAACACTTGCGTAAATAAGCGCTGTTAAAAGTGTCATATCAACACCGTTTGTATAAATAAACGCTGTTAAAGATGTCATATCAACCGCACTTGCGTAAATAAGCGCGGTTAAATGTGTTGTATCACTATTTTTTACATAACTTTTGAACCACTAATTAGAACTAGACATATTATATATGAATTTGGGGTAGAAAAAATCATCCTATCCAAAATTTATCACTACATTAGAAAGGTGCACCCTGAAATTAAAAAAAAAACATTTTTTCCTATTTCTTTTTTATTTTACAAGTTTTATAGTGAATGTGTTTTGATAATTTTAGAGTAGCAATAACGCATATTGTAGCAAGCTCAGTATAAGATAACAAATCAACAGCGAATATTGAAGAATGTATTGTAGAAGATATCTCATCAACAGCGTAAACAAAAACAGACGCAGTTAAATATATTCCTATTAACAGCACAACAAAAAGGAGTGCTGTTAAAGAGCGCACATCGCGATTGCACTGTTGATGTTATATCCGCCTATCAATATAAACAGCGATTTCTTAAAGATGCGCTGTCTATTTTCCCCCGCCTCGAATTTAACAGGATTATTCTAGGATGCGTTGTTGAAGAACCGCTTTTAAAGACGTTTTATGGCGTAGCGTATGTTTTGAATACCATTTAGTTGTTTTGTTCAATGTATTTTGGTGCTTGTGTGTGTCTTTTGTTGTTGTTCTATTCTAACTATTCAATGCATTTTCTGTGTTTTGGTGTTGTGTTATATGCATGTGTTGTATGTGCTTAACTATGTAGAATTAGGAATTATGACATTCAACAGCGTCCATTTAAACAAACATTGTTACAAATATGAACATCAAATATATAACAACCCACATTTACACAAGCGTTGTTGAATTGAGCATATACAACAACACACAATTTAAAAAACGCTATTGAAGTGCAAGAATTCTAAACAATTAAGCATATGCACATATAACACAACCAAGTTTTAATTAATTTTGTCATTATTTACTTTATTATTAATTCTTACATTGTATGTTTTGTAATATTTGAATGACTAAATGTTTTATATATTTAATTAATTTTCATTATTTGAATGTCATAATGTCATTATTAATTTGAATGTCATAATGTCATTATTAATTTGAATGTCATTAGAAACACAATTAATTAATAGCAAAAAATAAAGAGCTTTTACATTGTATCTTTATTATATTTGAATGTGATATCTTCAACATCGCTTGTTGTAGGAAGCGTTATTGAATTGGATATCTTCAACAGTGCACTCTTTAATGAGTGTTGTTGAATGCTTATTAGACCCTAGAAAACTTAAAATTTTCCTGCATTCACACATTCAACAATACTAAAACTCATTTAATTAGCGGCGAAACTCATTTTCTCTGAAAATCACAAAATCATTTACTCTCTAAATCATTCAACACAAAAATCTCTTTCAACCTCAAAATCATTCACTCATTCAATACCGAAAATCATTCAACCACAAAATTATTTACTCATTCAACATCGAATTGAAAGTGAGTTTTCTTTATAAATATTTTCTTGTATTGAGTTAGATTTCACCTTATTACTTGAGTTTTACTTAATGCCCGAATTGAAAGTTCAACCATTCACTCATTTAGCTTGTATTGAGTTAGAGTTCCCCTTTCACCTCATTATATGATTATATTTTTAGGAATTTATGTTCAATAATGTTTTTTTTTGTCAATTGTTTTCTATAAAATGGATGAAAGTATTGATCGAAAAAGGATGAGTGTCAACCGATTGATAAATGAGTATGAGGATGGAGTGAAATCATTTGTTAGGTTTACAACTGAAAATGCTGAAAACCCTAATAGAATTGTATGTCCTTGTTCAAAATGTTGTTACTCCAATCGAGTTACTTGAAATGAGTTAAAAGTTCAAGTCATATCCTAATATTCATGTCTTATCCTACAGTGGTTACCTGATTAATGGATTCACATTTTATATGCCAAAAAAGATGATCAAAGTAAAATACAAAATAATGGTGTGACTGTTGTTGCTCGAACTTTACATATATCAAGTGCCAAAGATAGAAACCCAATATATGCGAATATGTCATACTTTGGTGTCATTGAGCGAATATGAGAATTGGATTATACAATGTTTCGGTTGCAGGTTTATTGTTGCATGTGCATTGATAACAACAATGACTTTCGAGTTGATGAGTTAGGGTTCATGCAGGTGGATCTTAATAAGACAAGATATAGAGTTGAGGCATTTATTCTAGCAGCAGTGGCTCAATAAGTATTCTATGTTAGTGATCCAACTAATATGAAATGATTCATTGTTCTTTTGACTAACAAAATAATCGTCAATAATATTGATGACTAAGAATATGAAGATATTAATGCTGAAGATGATCCTTTTTTGAGACATCACAGTCGTGTGTGAGCAAACCAACTACAAATGATGATTTATGTACAAGAGATGATCATGATGAGGGGCTTTGGGTGAATCAATATGTTTTTCTAAAAATGATATTACAAGCCAAAAACGATCAAAGAAAGGGAAAAGTAGATGCATGTCTTTGTATAGTTATAGCATAATTTTGTTTAATTTATAACTTGTATATATTGTACTTATATTATTTGTTTGTAATTTTATGCACTCTAAAAAACATAATTGACATGATATTCTTTGTTTGTAATTTTTATTGTATTGATGTTAATAATACAAACTTAATTGGCATAGAAACATAATTTGTATTGTATTAATGTGTAACTGTGATGTTGAAAATAAATGTGTGCGCTATTGAGAATATATAGAAATATATACATGATAAATGTTTATGTAGCTATTAATGTGTACAAATCAACAACGCATACTAAGAGGAGCTCTGACAAGCATTGTTGTATATATTAATACAACACTCATTTTATTCGACACTATTGTATGTGATTAATACAACAATATTCCTTACAACGAGCACTGTTGTATACGATTCATTTAACAACACTCATTTTAACGAGCGTGGTTATATATGAATAATACAATAGCACTCCATTAACATGTGTTGTTATATGTGTCAAATATATAATAGCGCTTGTTGGAGGTGGCGTTGCTTTATGTATGATATACAATAGCGTTCACATAAGCGCTGTTAAAGCATATCATATTTTATTATGCTCACATAGACAACACCCAAAAGTGTTGTTATATCCCTGAAATGCGCTCTCTTTAAGTGCAACTCTGACATAGTGTTTAAATCATGTTAGATCAATGATATTTGTGTTTTATGATAGTTATAACTCTACCACATTCATCTTGTACGCATAAAATTTAAAATGCAATTTAAAACTTAATCTTAGAGAATATCGAGTAAACTCTAGCTTCTTTTTTATCATGAAGTCCTACTTTGCCTTTATACTTGATTTTGTCTCCAACAAAACAAGAGATGTACAATTTCTTCAATGTTACTTTCAATATGTCTTCAATCTTATGCTTTCACCACCGAGTATGTTATCCTGAAAAAAATATGAATAACTCTTTAATGAGCCGTTTTTCAGTTTGGGATTAAGAGATTTATTTGAATAATGTTGTGATTACTTGAAAAACCACAAAAAAATAAAATTCATTTTTTGTCCAAAAAATTATGATGAGAGCTTAATATGAGAACACAACGAATTTTCAAGATCAAACAGAGAGTTTTATAAAAAGTGAGCAAAATACTTTTAACATATGATAAGATAATTTTCATCAATCTTTGAATAGAGAAATTCAAGCATTCATCATATCAAAGTTTTTCAAAACATTTGCATCTCATAATCATTCATCTTCATATTATGAGATTGTGAGATTTATCAAGAGGTTTTATATTCTGAATTGAGTGTATGTTGGCATAACAAAAGGTTCAACATTTATGTACACAAAAGCACGATAATTTGTAATTCGTCTATTAAGGTGTGAGGTATCACCGTAGAAGAAGAGAAGAATGCAGAGAAATTCTAAGCTAGAAGTGGTGTGGTATCCATTAGAAACTTTGTCCAAGAGGTTCTTGGTGGAAGATTGTTTGTAAAGATATTCAATTTCTTCATAGTGAAAGCTAATCTCCCAAATCAGAAGGGGATGACTCAATGTAAATTGTAGTGGTTGACAATCGAACTAGGATAAATCGATCGTGCCAAATTTCTCTTATCCATACTCTTTTACATTTACGCAATTTCAATTTCAGTTATCTTGAATTGAATTCATATTAAGATTGTTGCATAATTGTTATTTCATGATTAATCATATTAATTAAACTGTTAAAGTGCATGTAAGTGCAAATTGATCATTACATTTTGTTGTGTCAAGAACAAAAGAATTTTCAAGAAACTAATCAAGTTAATCGATTAAGTACATTGTTAATCAATTAATTAGAGTTTTTTGGTAATTGATTAAATGATCCTTTAATCCATTAAAACAGGGTAAAATCAACGAATACTTTCATAATTGAATAGTTTTAATTGTAAACCAAACCACCTATTTATCCCCTCTAGATGTGTCAGAGCCCTTTTTACCCAACACAAAGTTCATAGAAAAAGTTGACTCCTCTTGTATTTATGAGATTGCCAACAAGTAGCCATTGTAAAAGATGAGGATTTCAATCATAGAAATGGAAATATCTAGTCACTGTATAAGCTTGTGCTTAAAGATAAGATTGTACATTGATTATGTGAATGCAAAACTGATTTTGGCCAATCCTCTAACAAGCCTTTAAAAAAGGTTAATAATATAAACATCATAGCTCAATAGGACTCAAGCCAATTTAATAATTAGTAATGATGATAACAAGTCATTTGATAACTTCTTTTTACATTATTTATTTATTTATTTATCCATTCCTATGGTGTAGAGGTGTTAGACTGCATTTATTTAGGGTTAAGTTTTAAGGTTTTAGTGATCCATTTTCATATATAGCACTTATGGGTAAGGTATTTCTAAAGTTTCAAAGTAAAACTTGGTTCAATAAAGTATTTTTCACATGCCTTATTTCCACTCTTCAACATTGTTTTTATCACCATCTTCATTAGTGATACCAGCTTCCAAAGCCCTACTCTAATCACCAATCATGAGTGATATCACATTCCAAAGCCCTACTCAAAGCACCATTCTTTAGTGACAACACTTTCGAAAGCACCATTCTCATCACTATCATAGATGTGAATTGTGTCATCACTTTCCAAAGCATCATCACTATCATAGTTATGAATTATGTCATCCCCTCATTAGTGAAACCATTCACTAAAGTCTCTTCATGTAATACACATTTTAGCCTCCATTTACCGGATAATTATCTACTGTCCCAAATCATATCTTAAACTAATGAAAACATATCATGTCAATTAAAAATTTAAATATTCATTATTTTTTCTATTTTTACTTCAATGTCATTAATATAAGACATAGTTTGGAATACAGTTTAGGACAACAAATCATTGTCCGAATTTACCCTACATGTTTTATTCTCCCAAGATTTTGCTCCTAGCTTGATGCTAGATGGGTATGTTGAATCATCTACATTATTGCATCTTGGTGAATAGATCTTTAATTAGTAATGCATCTCTAATGGGCCTTAGGTCAAATTATTTCTTTGCAGGGTCGAGTTCTATAACAACATGTTGTGAGGAATTAAATGTTTGAAGTTGAAATGTGGGCACCAAATTGATAATTGAAATAACTTTTGAGGATGAACACATAATTAATTACTTGAAATTTTTTACTACACATTAGTGCATATACAATAACTATGCACAAGTAGCAATATACTTTGAGGCAAATAATTTCAAATTCCATGCTCAGTTACTATAATAATGAAATGAAGACTCTCTCCCACTTGATGATAGGAGGTTGTAAATGAAGTGCTTCAGGTTCAATTTGCATTGCTGGCTTAAACTACCTTATGACACAAGTGCACAGAAATTGAATAAAAAAATTGATTTCTCTAGGTGTGTATCACATGTAGTTCAGGATCAAACTAGACCAAATTATGCATGATAGTGTTGTGTGTGGTTGTGGCTACTCCTATGTGAAGATGAACTGAAACATGGCATTGATTTGCTTGTGGTCCAATATATGTACACATTAGGGACCATTAATGGGTAAGCTAGGAGTCAGAATTAGGAAGATATTTTCTCTACCATAAGCTAAGAGGCAGTTTTAGGAACATATGTATTTTTTAAAATGTGAATTATATATATAATATTTTTTTTTATAAAAGCCATGTTACAAGAAATATTTGTTATATAAAAATATAATATTTATTCATTTCATCCTCTTGGAAGTTTATTTTATGTTTTCAAAATCCAGCTTTGAGTAGGGAAAAATAGGATGTATTTGTTGTTACTAGCTTGTTATATGTTAATCATTTTATGTAATTATTGAAAGAGTGAAAATCTCTCATGTTTTCTTGATCTTACCAATTTTTTCATCAAAAATTTAAAAACATCTAAAATAGACCTAAAAAAATTCAAATGTGGATCAAATTAGTCATTTTTAATGTTTTATAATACTTGATATGAACTAATTTAATTATAAAAGTGACTAATTTGATAGTACATTTAAAGATTTTTATAACCCATTTTATT
Source organism: Lupinus albus (assembly GCA_009771035.1). Classification (NCBI taxonomy): domain Eukaryota; kingdom Viridiplantae; phylum Streptophyta; class Magnoliopsida; order Fabales; family Fabaceae; genus Lupinus; species Lupinus albus. The sequence continues at coordinate 10,756,724 of CM020019.1, read as the reverse complement.
TTTTCAATTTTTAAGAGATCAAACTAACAAGGTCAAAAATTATGAGGACTAAAAAGAGTATTTACTCTAATTGAAACTCTTGAACACTGAAGAAGCAAACAAATATGTTTATAAAAGACTTTAAGAGGGTTCCCATCTAACAAAAAATAACCATATACCAGAAGACAAATATTTTGATGTCTCAAATTTTATCTCAAACGTTATTTTACATCAATGAAAACATAACATATCAATTAAAAAGTTGTAAACCTTCACTATTTTTGGTGTATTATTATTAGATTGTCATGAAATATTTCATAGGATGAGAGACAACACATGTATGTTCCATATGCTAAACTTTGGCGTTTATTGGAAGATTGTTAAGCAAGTTCTGTGAGGAATTAGAATGAATACAAAAGAGGTGGATATTTTTGGTGTTCAAACTGAGGTTGTGAACAGGTTGGAATAATAAGGTAAAGATACTTACTATAGAAACTCACAACCTCGTTTGTAAACTTTATTGAGGTGTGGGCCTATGTATCTTAAACTCCACTGTTCTTTCCTTTCCTCTCTGCATCTGAAAGTAATAACAAAGTGGTCCTAATCATAATAATGTTATGTACTCTCTCTCTCTCTCTCTCTCTCTCTTTCTTCATTGTCCCTTTATCATCTTTGCTCCCTCACATGCTCTTTATATGTTGCATTTACTTGTGGGGTTATGCATAGTTGGATTGATGTTAACACTACAGTGGTATTGTGGGATTGTCTTTATTTATATGTCACTTTTATTATGCCCTATATTTGTTTCTGTGGGGCTTCTTCATGAGTTGAAACACAGTTTTATCTCTTATTGAATGAAAAGGCAAAAACTACTGATGTAACCTCGACAAAAAATATATGATATATTTAGTATATAAAATCTAGAGTGAATGGACACTTTAGTCTCTTTAAAGAAGATTTTAGTGTATACCAATTTGATTCCTCAAGAAATAAAAGTCCAAATTAGTATTAAATTATCACGAATGTAAGTTAAAATAGTATCCAACACATATCATAAAACATACTAAAATTTGACTTTGATATTTTTGGAGACTATTTTAGGTTTTTTAATTTTTAAGGTCCAAACTGTTACATGTTAAAATTTGAGAGACCATAATGTATTTACTCTAAAATTTACTTCTAATTTTACATAAATGTGTTAATTTGATACATAAATTTATGAATTAATATGAAATAGATGTCCTCGGAAAAATATGTAACCAAATTTAATACTTGAGAAATGTATAATCTCAATTTGTTTCTTAAGAATTACCAGTTAAAATAATCCAAATAAGGATCAATGAGTTCTTAAAAACCGTCTTAAAAATAAATAATATAATTTACATTTAATGGGAGAGACAAATTTTCACAGGAAACTGGGGTATTCATTCTATATTTAAAGGTAATAACTTACTATAGTGTAAGTTTGATGAGTGTTATTAATTGTTATGATGTCTGGCATTGATTTCCCATCACCTTGAAGGACAAACGAGAGAGGAACTACCAATAATTACTTGATGAATATGAAATGGTGTGTGAAATTTGTGCTCATATGGTGGAATGAACTTAATTTATTTAAGGGGGAAACTTAAGTAAAATACTATAGGTGCTAATGGTATACGTGACCTATTAGAGGATGATATATGAATTTTTTTATTTACTTTCAAGGTCAAAAATTGCTTGATTGTAAATCTAATAAATGTTTCTTCATTCTTGAAAATAAACAAAAATATCCATGTGTCATCCTCTAATAAGTCACCTGTACCACTAACACCTATGGTAATTTACCTAAGTCTTGTACTAAGGTAATGATGGATGGTGGGATTACAAATTCTTATAGATGCCACACATAATATAAAATGTGATTATAGATTAAACACTTAATTGCTAGTTTCATCACTCTCTTGATATAAATAATGATTGATGTATGTAAATACGAACAAAAGAGCCAGAAACATGGTGTGCAGCATATATTAAAAATTAAACTAGTAAATATTATTATATATAAGAAGATGAAAATATTAATTTTTAAATTACAAATTTAAATATATGTAATTAAATAAATTGCATACTTTATAATTGATCTTTATGTGACTTCATATTTTGAAATCATTGAATGATAAACTTGTTATCAATGTTGTTAAACACTTCAGGCTTAATATAATTCACTAGATAATCATTCATTCATGCATCGCATATTCGATCATGTAACCTATTTTCACAATCTTTATAGTTGAAAATGATGCTTCAAGTAAAATCAAAGCTAACTTCAAAAGAAGATAAATTAATAGATAAATAATGTGTCTTCCACTTTCAATTAACTTATCTAAAAGATTATTGATTCATTTCAAAGAAGCAAATTCAACATTGTTACCCATACTAGTGATACAAGTCTCAAGTTGATTATCATGTATTACCAAACCAATTGAACAAAAATCATGTGAATAAAATTTTATAAATTCAATTACTCTTACAAGTTCTTTAAATTGTATATTATAAAATAATTCAAAACATACCATGTTGTTTGCACAAAAAAAATGTTGGGATTGAAAAATTGTAGATGATATATATATATATATATATATATATATATATCTTAAAAATATAATTTTGAACTCCGCTTGATCTACAAAGAACACCATGGTTCTCCAATCACCAAAACTTGGTAGATTGTGAATTTGTTTTCATGGTAGCAGATTAAACAAATTAAAAGCTGAATCCAGATCAAATAAAAGTAAGACTTTCAATTTAATGAATATTTATGATGGTAGACAAGACCTATCATAGCTTTTGCAACAGTGCTTATAGAAGAGTCCTTAATAATGCCATAACTCACTATAAGATGAAGTACATATAATGTCTTTTTCCTTGAATGAAAGCCTATAGTATTAGTAGTATTACAAGGATGGGTGAAGATAGTGACAAAAGGGGCAAACGAAATTATAATATAAAAATTCTTACACTCAAAATTCATATTATATAACTTAATGAATTGAAGTTGATTGTGAAAGCACTTCATATGGATATTTTGTAGTCAATATCATATATGTCTATTTGTATTTTATAATTTTATTATGTTTTTAATTTTTTGATCACTATAAATAAAATGTCATAATAATTTATTAAATAAATATAAGTATTGAATATATACCATAAAATAAAAATTTGTCATCAAATATTTTCTTTTTAATCATTGATTTTGTTTTAATTTACTCCTTCAAAAATTTAAATGGACAAAATGGTAATTGTACCGTGTTTCCACAACTCATCATACAATATTATCTCTAATAGTTGATATTTTCAACTTATATCACATTATCATACTAAAAATAAATTTATCATTATTACTCATAATAAATTTTAGCTTTTTAAAAAAAATAAAAATAGCTTTAACATGCTATAATACATATTTTGTGTCTTGATATAATAATAATATAGAAATAATCAATTTTTGAAAATATCACCAAATTCAACGCTGAAGCTAATTTTTAATAACAAAATGACAGACATTTTAATTTTTTTTATCTTTTATGTCTTGTAAGAAAAAAATGTGGCTTGACAAGAACAAAGCATGTCAACATTACACTGTAGTTATAATAACTGATATAACTAACTTTTAAAACACCATTTCTTTATTTTAAATTAAGATCTCTATTTTATAAAAAAAAAACTATATCATGTATCATGTACGTTCTTTAAGTGTAGTGGATAGATGACATGGTAATGATATTGCTAGACTGAACCAAGTTGGAATCAACCTGGACTTGACTGAATCGTCATTCAATCAGGCTGAGGATGACCTTGGAGTACCAGAGCAGTGTTGAGTTGGGTTGTGGACCTACCTTGGATATCATTGGGTGGGTATCTGAAAAGGGACTCTGATACTCAAGTTAATATTTATAAAGGGTAAATGTATGTTAGAGAGTAAGGTAGATAGAAGTCGTAGAGATGAAAATTTTTCTCGTTTTACACTAAAGGGGATGGGTTTAGGTTGTACTAGAGGAAGGTCTAATGATGTCATATTTCTGCCTTGCAATTAGTTAGTCTTGCAGACCTATATTTGACCATACCACATCTTTTAGATATTATCTAGGATTGTTTTCTCATATAAATTACCTTGTTAACTGGATCCTCGATCTTATTTGTCGCCGATGAGATTATTCTGACCTTCGATCTATCTTAGGTATCTCGGGTACTAGCATTCGCATATTTGTCGACCCATTAACCTTTTGTGTCTATCGTTCTATTCGCTGCATTTGTACTCGTGTGTGTGCAGGAATAGTTATCCCAATCTGGTGTATCGTTGCGATCAGGCATGTCATCAAACACATCAGATTTGGATGTTGCTTTTTGGTCAATAAAGCCTTTTATTGATGGGTTTTGTTTTTTCAATCAATGTTATTCTTGTGTGTAAAATTTTTGAACTTGCCCCGTATACGTCACTCAAAGAAGAAACATTTTGAACATTCACTACGCCAGATATTGTAACACCCTAAATTTAAGTCTTTAAAATTATAGTATCAGTCTTGGGATTCTCGCTTGAGCGAGGGATTCTCGCCTGGGCGAGAAAGGCTCACCTGGGAGGGTGAAATCCTGGGCTATACTGAAGGATTCTCGCCTGAGCGAGGGTTGGCTCGCTTGAGCGAGAGTGGTCTCGCCTGAGTGAGAGTTGGCTCGCCTGGGCGAGGAAGGCTCAATTGGGAAGGTGAAATCCTGGGCTATACGGAAGAATTCTCGCCTGAGCAAGAGTTATCTCGCTTGAGCGAGAGTGGTCTCGCCTGAGCGAGAGATTGGCTCGCCTGGGCGAGGAAATGTGATAATTTGGAGATGTCGAGGCTGTAGGATCCTCGCTTGAGCGAGAGGATCCTCGCTTGAGCAAGAGATGCCTCGCTTGGGCGAGAGTTCCCTCGCCTGGGCGAGAGGGTCAAATCTGAGTTTTTAAAATGGGCGGGATTTTCTCGCTTGAGCGAGAATGAGTTCGCTTAAGCGAGGACTCGACGCTGTTACATTAAATAGGGAACCCCAAACACATTTATGAGGGTTAACCTAGAGAGAAGTGAGAGAAAATGGCTTTTTCAAGAGCAAAAAGGCTTGTGAGTCATTTAGAAGCTTGAGAAGAGGTAAAACTCTTGATTCTAACTTTCTTCTTTCCTTTGAAACTTATTTTGTGTATGTTGGATCTCTTCTCAAAATGAGAGAAACCATGGAAACTCATCCTTTCGAGTTATGGTTCGTTTCATGTTGTTTTTATCTTGTAAACTCTTGGTTTAGAGTTAGTATTTCAAGAATGAAAAAGGTTTGGGTTGATTCATAAAAACCCCAAAACCCTAAAGTGAAAATGTGGTTAAAGGGGAAAATGAGTAAAATGCTAGAGGTAGAAGATAAATTTACTTTCTAAGGTTGAAATATGAGATGATTATGCATGTTTTAGATGGTGTATACTTATGATGAAAGTAGTTTAGAAACATCGAAAATGTGATGAATATCTTGTATGGTTAAATAATGCAATATAAGTTGTTTATGTGATATTGGAAACAAATGACTAACATTTTGTTATATGGTGGAAATGTGGAAAGATCCTAAAGTTGGCGGCGGTGTCGGTGGAACTTGCAAAGTTACCAGGAACCAAACCCAACACTCACCGAGGTAAGGATAAGTCTTTAATTTATGCATTGTGATGGAAAATGTGTGAATGTTTCTGATTATGGATAATGAAATGAATTGTAAATCACTTAATTATTATAAGCATATATGAGTATGTTTGTAATGATGATGGCGTGGATTTATTGTTTATGTATTGGTGGAGTGCCAATGGAAATAAAACTCGGAATAATGAAATGAACTGTAAATCACTTAATTGTTATAAGTATATATGGGTATGTTTGTAATGATGATGGTGTGGATTTACTGTTTATGTATTGGTGGAGTTCCAATGGAAATAAAACTCGTTTTTAGCCGACCATGATTGGTTAGCGACTTTGGCTCAAGCGATGTAGCAAACTTTGGCTCAAGTAATGTAGCAAACTTTGGCTCAAGTAATGTAGCAAGCTTTGACTCAAGCAATGTAGCAAACTTTGGCTCAAGCAATGTAGCAAACTTTAGCTCAAGTTATGGAGCATGTTTTCAAAAGTATAAACAAAGGAAATGGTTTTAAGTATATTTAATTCTAAGTTTTTACTTAACTTTATTAAAATGTGGATTAACGGATATTGACATTATTTTACGTTAACGACTTACTCCTTTGTGTTTTTGTATATGGTCAATGTTAATCAAATTGCAGGTAGGTGGAAGATGTAAGGACGTTTTGATTAGGAGCTTAGAGTCTTCTAATTTTTGGAAGCCCTTATATTCATTCTTTTGTAATATGACTAATTATATTTTGAACATGAATATTTGTAACTCTGGATATTCATAGCTATGGGTATTTTGGAATCCCATAGCTAATTGTATGCGGTAGTTACCAGGATGTATGAATGAATTATTATTTTCTGCTATGCGAACATGTATGTTATTTTGAGATTATGAAAAGGACATGAGTAGGGAAATGAGACTTAATTTGAGTTGTTGGTATGTTTATGTTAAAAGTCGTAGGAAAATGTATGAAGGATGAATAAAATAAGGAAAAAATTTCAAGGGTAGAATTTGGGTCCTTACAGATATCACATTTAACAATAGTCATTCAACAACGCTTCCTAGAACTACGTTGTTAAATACGAGGCGAAGGAAAATAAACATTGCTTGATTAAGCTAGCACTGTTAATATTGATAAGCGAAATTAACATCAATAACACATCTGTGAATGAGCACTGTTGAATAAGCGCTAGCTTGAGCTAGTTCTATTTAACATCGCTCTTTTCTTCTATTCAACAACGCCTTTTGTTGTGTACGTTGATGAGATATCTTCTAAAACGAATTCTTAAATAAACGTTGTTGATTTGATATCAAATACAATGATTTCTTAAATGTGCGCTATTGATTTGATAGAATGTTAAAAATTTACAATTTCTAAACAACATTCTCTCATGTATTAAAGTATGTTCGTTCCCCAGAATTCTTTTGCTTCGTAATGTGAGTTTCACAAACCTGCAAATGATTTCATTAAAGATATCACTTCCCCAGAATTCTTTGAATCTATATATTTAGTTATGAAAGGATTGAAATTCATCGTAGCTACTTTTATACATCATATTAAAAGAATGAATTTCATTAAAAATATTAGTCTATTTTCTAAGAGTACCTGAAAGCTTAAAGTAAAAAAATTAACTCTTTTGTGGGTTGAAATATGTGGAGATCCTTTCTTTTTGATGATTTTCATTGATCCGAAGGTGCTTTAGTTCTTTATTTAATTTTTTTCATAATATGATTTTCATTGATCGATCATATTATATGTTTATGTACCAGGGGATAAAATTGAGTTTGTTGTGAAGGAGATTTATATTTCACAATTGGAAAATAAACTTAAAGAGAGTTTTAACTATATTGCTAAAAACTTTGATGTTGTTCTCAATGATGAGGAATATCAATTTTGTAACCATCCTTACAAGCTAATATTTCAAGATGGAACAATATTGCAGTAGTGATTCATTTTTTCTGTTTCATTATTCATATTATATTATAAATCCATAGTCAATATTCATTTTTTATAACCAAATTAAATCTTATGAATATTCTTACAGAGAATTATTAGCGGCTACAAGGGACGATGACCAAGACGTATGTGGAATATCTTAATTATGTTTTGGCAAAAATTATTTCTCTTATTGAACAATTGTTTTTGTTAATTTCTTTTTTTGCTGTTAATTTCTGTAAGGACCCAAAATTCTACCCTTGAAATTTTTTCATTATTTTAATCAAATTTCATGCATTTTCCTGTAACTTACATTTACCAATTGAATAACCTTATTTTAAAATCTCACTTTCCTCTTCACACTCAATCTATGAACCAATAACGACATACACATTCGTTTGACAGAAAAACTTAATTCCTATTAATGCAGCTTAGTAACTACCGCATACAATTAGCTATGAGTTTCCAAAATACCCATAGCTACAAATATCCAGAGTTACCATTACTCATGGTCCCTAACATGTACAAAAATCAGGCCCATGATTACAAATAGTCAGTTCAGAATACAATCAGTTAGATTACAAAAGAATGGAAATAAGGACTTGAAAAACAAAAGCCTCTAAGCTCCAAAATGAAAACATCCTTACATCTTCCACCTACCTGCAATGGGATTAACATTGACCATACACAAAAAACTGAAAGGATTAAGTTGTTAACTCAATAAATGTCAATGTACGTTAATCCACATTTTAATAAGGTTAAATAAACAATTTAAAGCCAAATATACTTAAAACCATTTTCATCGTTTACACTTTTGAAAACCATGCTACATAACTTGAGCCAAAGTTTGCTACATCGCTTGAGCCAAAGCTTGCTACATCGCTTGAGCCAAAGCTTGCTACATCGCTTGAGCCAAAGCTTGCTACATCGCTTGAGCCAAAGCTTGCTATATCGCTTGAGGCAAAACTTGCTACATCGCTTGAGCCAAAACTTGCTACATCGCTTGAGCCAAAGCTTGCTACATCGCTTGAGCCAAAACTTGCTACATTACTTGAGCCAAAGTCGCTAACCAATCATGGTCGGCTAAAAACGAGTTTTCTTTTCATTGACACTCCATCAATTCATAAACAGTAAATCCACGCCATCATTATTACAAACATACCCATATATGTTTATAATAAATAAGTGGTTCACAACTTGATTCATTATCTACAACCATAAAATCCACGCATTTTCTAACACAATGCATAAGTTAAAGACTTATCCTTACCTCGGTGAGTGTTGGGTTTGGTTCTTAGTAACTTCGCAAGTTCCACCGACACCGCCTCCAACTTTAGGATCTTTCCTCATTCCCACCATATAACACAATGTTAGTCATTTATTCCAAATAACACATAAATAACTCATTTTGCATCTTTAACCACATAAGAGATTTAACATATTTTCAATGTTTCTAAACTACTTTCATTATAAGTTTACAAACATATAAAACATACATATTCATCTCATATTTCAACATTAGAATGCATAATCATCTTCTACCTCTAGAATTTTATCCATTTTCCTCTTTAACCACATTTTCTCTTTAGGGTTTTGGGGTTTCCGTGAACCAACCCACAAACCCTTTCCATTCTTGAAATACCAACTCTAAACCAAGAGTTTACAAGAGAAAAACAACATAAAACGAACCATAACTCAAAAGGGTGAGTTTCCATGGTTTCTCACATTTTGAAAAGAGATCCAACATAACCAAAACAAGTTTCAAAGGGAAGAAGAGAGTTAGAATCAAGAGTTTTACCTCTTCTCAAGCTTCCAGATGAGTATCAAAGCTCCTTGCCCTTGGAAAAGCTCTCTTCTCTCACCTCTCTTCAATTTCTAACCCTAAAATGTGTTTGGAGTTTCTCATTTAATGCAAACTCGTCGGGTTCTCGCTCAAGCGAGAAAATCCCGCCCATTTTTAAAACTCAGATCTGACCCTCTCGCCCAGGAGAGGGAACTCTCCCTCAGGCGAGGCAACTCTCGCTCAAGCGAGGATCCTCTCGCTCAAGCGAAGATCTTACAGCCTCGACAAGTCCAAAATGTCACTTTTCTCGCCTAGGTGAGACACCTCTCGCTCAAGCGAGGCAACTCTCACTCAAGCGAGAATCCTTCAGTATAGCCCAAGATTTCACCCTCCCAGGTGAGCCTTTCTCGCCCAGGCGACAATCCCTTGCTCAAGCAAGAATCCCAGGACTGATACTATAATTTTTAAAGACTTACATTAAGGGTGTCACAATCCTCCCCGTCTTATAAGATTTTTCATCCCCGAATATTAAACATTCCTTGATTCGAACAACTGAGGGTAATCCTCCCTCATATCACGCTCCACTTCCCAAGTAGCGTCTCCTTCGTCCACTTGGCTCCACAATACCTTCACCAAGGCAATATCTTTGCCCCTTAGTCTTTTGACACTAGTATCCATGATTCTCACAGGCAACGTCGTAAACGTCAAGTTATCCTTCAACTCTATCTGATCAGACTCACCCACATGATATGGATCCCCGACATATTTCCTCAACTGAGACACATGAAACACATTGTGGAGATTCGACAATAACGGAGGTAAAGCAATCCGATATGCTACCGGCCCAATCCTCTTCAATATTTGATATGGTCCAATAAATCTCGGAGTAAGCTTACGGGACTTCAACACTCTACCAATTCCAGTACTCGTAACTACTCTCATGAATACATGACCCCCCTCCTTAAACTCAAGAGGTTTCCGACTCTTGGCTATTCTCATATTCTCCCGGATCTTCTTGATCTTTTCCGTCGTCTCTTGGACCAGCTCGGGTCCCAATATCAAGTTCTCCCCAGTTTCAAACCAACTTACTGGAGTTCGGCACTTCCTACCATACAATACCTCATAGGGTGCCATTCCAATACTCGAATGGAAGCTATTGTTGTAGGTAAATTCAATCAAAGGCAACATGCCATCCCAACTTCCCGGTTGTTCCAAGATACAAGCTCTCAAAAGATCCTCCAATGAGTGTATAGTCCTTTCAGATTGACCATCCGTCTGAGGATGATAAGCTGAACTCAATTTCAACTTAGCCCCCAAAGCAGATTGTAGACTAGTCCAAAAGTTTGAAGTAAATCGGGGGTCTCTATCCGAAACAATGCTCGACGGTATCCCATGCAAACGAACTATTTCCCGGATATACAGTTCCGCCAATCGCTCCAAAGAATACCTCATGTTCATAGGCAGAAAGTGTACAGATTTAGTTAACCGATCCACTATCACCCATATCGAATCATACCCTTTCTGAGTTCTTGGAAAGCCCGATACAAAATCCATGGAAATACTATCCCACTTCCAAATGGGAATTTCTAGGGATTGTAGTTCTCCCGCTGGCCGCTGATTCTCAATCTTGGCTTTCTGACAGACAAGACAACTCAAGACATACAAAGCCACGTCTTTTTTCAACCCAGACCACCAAAACAGCTTTTTCAAATCTTAGTACATCTTTGTAGTTCCCGGGTGAAAACTCATTTTACTCTTGTGTGCCTCCTCTAAAATACTCTTTCACAATTCTCCATCACGAGGCACACACACTCTCCCTTTGTATCGCAACATTCCACTAGGGTCCGATGCGAAATTAGTTTCCTTACCACTTAGCATTAAATCTCGGATAGTACTGCAGTCCAAAATCGCAGTCCTTAAGAAACTCCATCCACCTTCTCTGTCTCATATTCAGTTCCTTTTGATCAAACAAATATTTCAAGCTCTTGTGGTCGCTGTACACCTCAAACCTTACACCATACAAATGGTGTCTCCAGATTTTCAAGGCAAAACCACTACAGCTAATTCTAAATCATGCGTAGGGTAGTTTTGCTCGTGCGTTCTTAACTGTCGAGAAGCATAAGCAACAACTTTCCCCTCTTGCATCAGAACACAACCCAAACCTTGCTTAGAAGCATCACAATACACACTGAAATCACGGTCAGTATAAGGAAGAACCAACACGGGCGCCGTAGTCCATCTCCGTTTCAACTCTTGAAAACTCTCTTCATAACAAATTGTCCACACATAAGGTTCCCCCCTTCTGGTGAGCTTAGTCAAAGGTAATGCCAACTTCGAAAATCTCTCTATGAATTTTCGATAATAACCAACCAAACCCAGAGAACTCCAGATCTCAGTAACTGACTTGGGTACTGCCCATTCCATAACCGCTTCAACCTTTGAAGGATCTACCGCTACCCCTTCCTTGGATATTACATGTCCAAGAAAATTTACCGATTCCAATCAGAAATCGCATTTAGACAATTTAGCATACAACCGATTCTTACTCAGAAGATCTAGAACAATTCTCAGGTGCTCTGCATGTTCCTCTCGGCTTTTGGAGTAAACCGTAATGTCATCGATAAATACCACTACGAATGAATCCAAATACGGATGAAAAATCCGATTCATGTAGTTAGTAAATATTGCTGGGGCATTCGTTACACCAAAAGGCATGACCAAATACTCAAAATGTCCATACATCGTCCTAAAAGCTGTTTTAGGAATATCCTCCGACTTCACACGAAGTTTGTGGTAATCCGACTGAAGGTCAATTTTTGAGAACACCACCGCTCCCTTAAACTGATCCATCAAGTCATCAATCCGACGCAAGAGATACTTGTTCTTGATGGTGACTTTGTTCAACTGTCTATAATCCGTGCACAACCTCATACTCCCATCTTTCTTCTTAACCAACAAAACAGGCGCACCCCACGGTGAGACACTAGGACGAATAAACTTCTTTGCCAACAAGTCCTCAACCTGCTTTTTCAACTCAACCAACTCTAGCGATGCCATCCTATAAGGAGTTATAGATATGAGTCCCATTCCAGATACCAAATCAATAGAGAATTCGACTTCTCTCACTGGAGGCAACTCCGTAATGTCACTAGGAAATATCTTAGGAAATTCACAAACTATCGAAATATCCTCAACTTTGGGTTTCTCAATACCCTCCAGGGATGCCAACAACATAAACACGACTCCACCCTCCTTACAGGAAGTCATGACTTCCTTAGCCGACAACGGCTTCATATAACTAGCCTCATCAGAAATCTCATCCAGATTTCCGAACATCACGAATCAGCACAATTAAGCACCACATGATTCGCCGACAACCAGTCCATTCCCAGAATTAGATCTAACTCGGATAGTGGTAAGCAGATTAAATCCACGGTAAATGTCCTACCGTTTACCACTACCGGACATCGAGACACAACCGTCGACACCACCACAGGCACATTAGTTGGGGTGGATACGACCAAGTCGAAAGGCAACTACTCGGTTTGCAATTTAAGTCTATCCACACATTCAATAGATACGAAGGAGTGTGTCGCTCCCGAATCAAATAACACTAAAAGATGAATACCTGCCACCATGCAATTACCTTTTATCAGGCCATCTACACCCGATGCCTCTGCACCACTCATGGTGAACACTCTGCCAGTGGATCGAGGTCGTTCATCCCTCACAGCATTCACACTTTGCTGTAACTTAGGAAAATATCTTCTGACATGCCCAACCTCCTTGCAGTGAAAGCAGCTAAGTGTCGTTCCGGGGCATGAGTCACCGACATGAGTTCGACCACATTTGCCGCACAAGGATGAAGAGTTCAACCGTGACCCTCCGGCATTGACATGAGTCCTCGGCCCATGCGAAGTATAACTCCGACTACCCGTTGGAGGAGAGTAAGGCTTCCGTTCCTCTTGAAACACCTTGTCCTTCCCTTTTACGTGCGAGAAGTTCCGTCGAGGCCCAAAGTTCTTGGGAGGAATCATCTTAGGTGCCGCCGCTACATCGGCTACCAAGTCATACTCATACACCCTACACTTGTTCACTAGGGTAGGGAAGTCAGCAATCTCTTGGTGCCCAAACATGCTTTTCAACTTGAGCTTCAAACCTGATTCGAACTTGAAGTACTTGGACCTTTCGTCCACCTCCAATTCGGAGTAAGGACAAAATCGGGCCAATTTTTCAAACTTGGTCGCATAATCTCTCACCGACATGTTTCCCTGTTCCAACTTCAAGAACTCCATTTCCTTCGTCCTCTTCAGATTAGCAGAGAAGTATTTATGAATGAATTTCGCCTTGAATGTACCCCAGAAAATCAATTGTCCCTCCGCCTCCATTTGGCGTAAACTCCCACTAGTTCTCGGCCTCCTTCACTAGCATATAAGAGGCATAGGCCAACTTCTGAGCCTCCGAAATGTTCATGGCCTTGAAGATCCGCTCCATTCCCTGAATCCACTCAATGGCAGCATCAAGAGCAAATTCCCCGTGGAACTGACTGGGGTTCCTCCTGCAAAAATCTTCCATACCTCGGTACTCTACCGGTCCGGGTGGGACTAGGGGTTGCAAACTCAGACTTGGTGCAGGGTTCTGATTCAGATTATGTAAGTTTTCGTTCATCTGTTGTAGTGCAGCTACCATCTGAGCCAACAAATCATTTGGAACGTTCTGACTCGTTCCTCTCCCTCTTCCTCTTCCAGCCATGTCTTAACCTACGCTCATTGAAAGTCAGTACACAAATCTAACTCACATATGTCAGGTTATCACATAGTCTCATAGCACATTACATGTCACTACACCAAGGCTACATGCTTTAAACATTTAATTCACACAATCTCAACTAGTCAAATCATAAACATGTTACAAAGAAGAAAGTAAGGCCATACCCTAGGCCGCAGAATTAACTATGCTCTGATACCATATTGGAAGGACCCAAAATTCTACCCTTGAAATTTTTTCATTATTTTAATCCAATTGCATGCATTTTCCTGTAACTTACATTTACCAATTGAATAACCTTAATTTAAAATATCACTTTCTTCTTCACACTCAATCTATGAACCAATAACGACATACATATTTGTTTGACAGAAAAACATAATTCCTATTAATGCAACTCAATAACTACCGCATACAACTAGCTATGGGTTTCCAAAATAACCATAGCTACAAATATCCAGAGTTACCATTATCCATGGTCCCTAACATGTACAAAAATTAGGCCCATGATTACAAATAGTCAGTTCAGAATACAATCAGTTAGATTACTAAAGAATGGAAATAAGGACTTCAAAAACAAAAGCCTCTAAGCTCCAAAATCAAAACATCCTTACATCTTCCACCTACCTGCAACGAGATTAACTTTGACCATACACAGAAAACACAAAGGAGTAAGTCGTTAACTCAATAAATGTCAATGTACGTTAATCCACATTTTAATAAGGTTAAGTAAACAATTTAAAGCCAATTATACTTAAAACCATTTTCATCGTTTACACTTTTGAAAACCATGCTACATAACTTGAGCCAAAGTTTGCTACATCGCTTGAGCCAAAGCTTGCTACACCGCTTGAGCCAAAGCTTGCTATATCGCTTGAGGCAAAGCTTGCTACATCGCTTGAGCCAAACCAAAACTTGCTACATCGCTTGAGCCAAAGCTTGCTACATCGCTTGAGCCAAAGCTTGCTACATCGCTTGAGCCAAAGTTTGCTACATTACTTGAGCCAAAGTCGCTAACCAATTATGGTCGGCTAAAAACGAGTTTTCTTTTCATTGACACTCCATCAATTCATAAACAGTAAATCCACACCATCATTATTACAAACATACCCATATATGTTTATAATAAATAAGTGGTTCACAACTTGATTCATTATCTACAACTAGAAAATCCACGCATTTTCTAACACAATGTATAAGTTAAAGACTTATCCTTACCTTGGTGAGTGTTGGGTTTGGTTCTTGGTAACTTCGCATTCAACTTTAGGATCTTTCCTCATTCCCACCATATAACACATTGTTAGTCATTTATTCCAAATAACACATTAATAACTCATTTTAAATCTTTAAGCACAAAAGAGAATTAACATATTTTCAATGTTTCTAAACTACTTTCATTATAAGTTTACAAACATCTAAAACATACATATTCATCTCATATTTCAACATTAGAATGCATACTCATCTTCTACCTCAAGCATTTTATCCATTTTCCTCTTTAGCCACATTTTCTCTTTAGGGTTTTGGGGTTTCCATGAACCAACCCACAAACCCTTTCCATTCTTGAAATACCAACACTAAACCAAGAGTTTACAAGAGAAAAACAACATAAAATGAACCATAACTCAAAAGAGTGAGTTTCCATGGTTTCTCACATTTTGAAAAGAGATCCAACATACCCAAAACAAGTTTCAAAGGGAAGAAGAGAGTTAGAATCAAGAGTTTTACCTCTTTTCAAGCTTCTAGATGAGTATCAAAGATCCTTGCCCTTGGAAAAGCTCTCTTCTCTCACATCTCTTCAATTTCTAACCCTAAAATGTGTTTGGGGTTTCTCATTTAATGCAAACTCGTCGGGTTCTCGCTTAAGCGAGCTCATTCTCGCTCAAGCGAGAAAATCCCGCCCATTTTAAAAACTCAAATCTGACCCTCTCGCCTAGGCGAGGGAACTCTTGCTCAGGCGAGGCAACTCTCGCTCAAGCGAGGATCTTACAGCCTCGACAGGTCAAAAATGTCACTTTTCTCGCCCAGGCGAGACAACTCTCGTTTAGGCGAGACCACTCTCGCTCAAGCGAGGCAACTCTTGCTCAAGCGAGAATCCTTCAGTATAGCCCATGATTTCACCCTCCCAGGTGAGCCTTTCTCGCCAAGGCGACAATCCCTCGCTGAAGCGAGAATCCCAGGACTAACACTATAATTTTTAAAGACTTACATTAAGGGTGTCACAATTTCTATTTTGGATGATTTTTATTGTGCAATGAACATTCTATTTGGAAATGAGCATTATCTATTTGGATAATTAATTCTATTTGACAATGAACATTATCTATTTAGCAAATTTTGTTGTATATGTGCAGGTAATTGTTCAACATTGTCCAACTCCAGTCAAGTTTGAGGTTAAAGAGTTGTTTAAGGATTTAAATGTATAGATTGTAGCAATGAATAGATTGTAGCAATTTATAGATTTTAATTAGCTATTTTGTTCAATGTAATTTAAATGTTCAATATAACATATATAAAATGTAATGTTCAATTCATTTTCAATATATACAATGGTACAATTTTCAATTAACATTTAGCTATTTTGTTTAATGTGTTTTTGGTGTTTGTACAGTTAACATTTAGCTCTTTTGTTCAATGTTGAATATATACATATTCTTATGTTTAAGTGATTGGATGTGTTGTGAGTCTAAGAGTAACCATAAATGTCTTTGGCATGTATTACAGTGCGTGTTTCAAAACGCTTTGTATTTGTTCAACATCGCTTCTTTTACTGTGCGCTGTTGAATATGGAAAAACATGTATATGCAACAACACACAAACAAAGGAGCGCTGTTGAAGATGGAAACAAATGAAAATGCAACAACGCATTGTTAAAGTGATGTTGCTCTTATCTTATTTTAATATAATAAAGTGAAAAGTAATTTTATATCTAAGTTATTATGTTTAAGTAATTTTATATCTAAGTGATTATGTTTAAGTAATTTTATATCTAAGTGATTATGTTTATGTAATTTTAATACATCTATGTTTTAATATAACTTTATTGATATGTTTAAGTGATTGGATGTGCCTTAAGTCTAAGAGTAATCATGATGATAATTGGCAGGTGTAACAGCTCACGTTTTTAACTTATATCTATTCAACAACGCTTGTTTGAAGTTGCGCTGTTAACTCATACATATTTAACAACGCTTCTGTGATGGTGCGCTGTTGAATTGGACATTTGAACAACGCATTTTTTGAAGGAGCGTTGTTGAATATGGAAACACGTATCTATTCAACAGGGAACCCTTAAAAGAGCTCTATTGATTTTTTACAACGTTTTAATTTTTAAAATATCAAAAGTTGATTCACAAACGTTTTGTTATGTACTTTCTCAAAACCTCATACACTCTCAAACCTCCAACAATGGCTTTCAAAAATGAAGAAAACAAAATTGGTTCTCAACCCACAGTCTCTCAGAAACGTACTCCACATGGAGTCACTTCAATGAAGAAGGTTATTCGTGCAAGGAGTAAGATTGTCAAGTTACCTGTTGAATGGAACACGAAGGTCCAACCCTTAAACAATAAAGGTGGAAACACCTTAGTAAGAGACATTGTAGTATTGGTAAGATAGAATGTGTCGATAACATTTTGTTCTTGGACTGTTGTTAGGCTAAACCCAGTGAAGGAACGTATTTGGGCTGATATAACAATATGTTTCCATGCATTGTAACAATATCTTTGTGTTTATGTGTTTTCGTTAAATATATATGTGTTTTTGTGCAATGTATATGTATTTGTGTGTTTTCATGCAATGTATATGCTTTTTGTATTTTCATGCAATTTATGTGTTTTCATGCAACTTATATGTGTTTTCATGCAATGTGAATGTATTTTTTATTTTCTTTTTCATGAAATTTAATTTATTTATATGTTTTAGGAAACTTTTGATGTTGGTGAGGAGCACAAGCATTACATCCTCAATTTTTCCGACAAGGCTCTCCGACAATTTAGAACCGATGCCGACAAATGTCTTAGAGATCTTAATGGCAATGTCAACCTCAAGCCTCTAACCAAATATGAAAATCTCATTGATGAGACGTATTGGAAGGAATTTGTCACTGCTCGCGCACAAGACGACACTTTCTTGGTAACATAATATTCTTTGTATTGACTTTACTCTTATGCTTTTCTATATGTATATATATATATATATATCATTGTTGATGTTGTTTGTTTTTGCAGAAAGTAAGTGATGAAAACCGCAAGAGAACATCTAAACCATTATATCCAAATAGAGATTCTCGAGCGGGATATAGAGGAGTCGAGGAAAGAATTGTATGTATTATTAATTTGTATGTACTTAAGTACATTATTAATTGGTTAGGTTTTGTATCCATATCTAACAATTACATTGTTATTGGTTATGTAGCTCGAACAAAGCGATACAACTTCGAGTGCAGTAGACCTTGATGTTCTGTGGGTGGATGCTCGTAAGAACAAGGGAGGTGTTATCGATAAAGAACAAGTTCAAGAAGTAGCAAACTGTGTTGTAAGTGCTTATCATTTAACTAAACTTGATTTCCACACTTTCTTTATCAATGTGATTAATTAATAATATGTTTTTCCTTGATGTGTCAAGTTACCCTAAAAGAAAGGGCAGGTTTGCTGCAAACCCCGAATAGTCAAGTGGTACTTGATAAGGCGTTAGGACTGCCTCAGTACTCTTGCAGTATTCGGGGTGCTGGATTTGGGGTTAGCAAACGTACATTAAAACCCCGTGAAAAATGTGCAACCAAAGCTGTTGTAGCTAATTTGGAGAGCCGATTGGATAACCTCACACAGCGATTCATTGAATTAGAACGTTCAATGAAAATTAAGAGCCTGATGGGCATCAACAAGCTAGCGATGTACCTTCTATCGTTAGTGAAAGTTGCACGCATCCTAGACAAAACATTCACATTCAAGTGGTAATTTAATTAACTAAGTTTAATATATTTGCTCTTTAGTTTGAGAATGCAAAGCGTGAATCATCACATTGGAGAGATGGAAATACATGCATCACTATGTTGTTTTAATGAAGACAAAGAGAAGATAAAGAGAAGACAAAGAGAGGACAAGTATAAGACAAAGCAAGCTTGAAGACATGTGCAACTCAACAAATAACAAGGTCAAGACTCAACATTATTCAAGTAGACTTAGGCTAAGAGTTTTATATTTCTAGAGTCTATGTTGATTGGGTAGAGTCTAGGCTAGGTGAACCTAAAATGGAAGTCTCACAAAGTCTGAAATTGAATATAACTAATATAACTAAAATGAGACTTGTATACATTCATACATGATTCACATGCTCATGCATTTACATATGATAACATGATTTTAAGTGCATCAAAATTGAATATAACCCATATATCTTCAAAATAATGTATCATGCATATACACGTCATATAGAAGGTTCATCATGCATCAAGAAAACACTTTTTAACAAAGTAAATCGATTACAACTTGTGTTAATCGATTAAATGAAATTGGGAACTACTTAATCGATTAAGTATGAGATTAATCAATTAAATAGAGTTATAGTAGCCGAAATCTTGAATTTCTTAATGTCGTAAATCGATTAACCTATTGTTTAATCGATTAAGACCAACTAAAAATAGTTTTCCATAAAAGCTGAATTTTTCCCAAATGTTCATAAGTTAATGATATTGAAAATTCATAAATGTGTAGATTTCTCTGAGCTTAACTTTCATATCTTTAGAGAGAGTTTCTTGCTGTGAGAAAAAGTTCTTTAAGTTTTCTTGCATTTCATGAGAGAGATATGATAGTTGAGAATTATCCTTTTGAGCTTAATCTTTCTTATTCTTTTTGGAAAACCAAGCATTATTCACACATAGTTTCTTTGACTCTTTGTAAGATATCTTGCCTGAGTTTTTAGTGCTTTTAAAGTTTAATATCTGCACACTTTAGGTGCATTTGTAACTTGAACAATTAGACGATTTTTGTTCGAAAATTCTAGCTGCAGTTAGGTTTTGGTCTTCACCTTTACATAGGTCTTGGTAGGGAGTGATCACCGACTGGGGCTATACCAAGAAGGGAGCATTTGTAAAGTTTATTTGAATGATAGTTTTGTAAAACATATTCAAATAGTGAAGAAAATCTCCCAAGATCAGAAGGGGAGGCCTGGATGTAGTTTGTAGGTGAACCTGCAAACGAACAAGGATAAAATTGTCGTCTCAAGTTTTCTTGATCCCTTATCTCTTTACTTTTCAAACGTTTTGTGCATTATATGTTAAATTGATTTACTTACTGAATTTAGTGCATGTTCTTGATTCTGTTGAATACATTGGCATAAATTCTTTGAGTTGATTATATCTGTTCTTGATTGAAAAGGTGGTAACTTTTCTTGCAAGAAAACTGGTTTTCAAAGAACGCAAGAATCAAATTAATCGATTAAACCTGTATTTAATCAATTAATAACATATCGATTTAGTTGATTAAGTGAAGCTTTAATCAATTAAACTGGGAATATTTCAGAACTTCTCATTTACTGCAAAAAAAATGTTAATTGCTTCCGCGCACACCTATTCACCCCCTCTAGGTGTTATTTGTTCTGTGGTATACCCAACATAGTTTAGTTATATTTATAAACTAGTTATATGTTTTAACTAACATTTACAGAACTAGTAGTTGCAAAATCTTCTTGGATATCCCATCTACACGAGTAGTGGGTGTTGGTATGGTGCACAATACACCGGATGTCATGCTGTATATGGACGTATCCCACCCAATCATGTGAAGGTCGCAATTGATATTACTACCTATTGAAGATGATACATTACTGCCAATTCCTCTTGATAAGGATATCATCACATTGGGAGGGGCTATAGGCACTTATATGGCTTGGCCAATACATCTTGCAGATGTAGTTCCCACTACGATATGATTTTCACCTTATGCTCATTCATATGATATATTTATTTTGATCTGTAATTGATATGTTTTGTATTGAATATTTCAGGGAAAGAGGATTGCTGAACGTAGTGCATCATCCCCTCCTAGAGTAGAACATGTATCCAAAAAGGCCAAAGTGGTGAAGTCCAAGCTTAAATAAAATAAGCCACAGTCTAAGTCATCATATAAAGAATCGTCAAGAGAGGTGGTCTCCAAGAAGAACAACTACTGTGCGTAGCTGGTGAAGCATGTTCAGAAATTACCTGACGATTCTATTATTATAATATCAGTTCCCCTTCACGTCTTCGAGTTATGCGTCAACGAATTCATTGGTAGAATGGAGTGAAGGATGTATATAAATCATAAAGAATATGCTGATTTATTCATTGCACCTTTTAACGCCAGTTGAGCATCATTTTTTGATTGCACCTTAAAATATGTTGTATGCATATTTTTCTTAGGCAACATTGAGTTTTGGTTGTCATTAATCGGATCAGTCAACAGTTGTATCATCTTGATTCATTGAAACACGGTGATCTGAACAAGTACCCCACTATGAAAGAAACTTTTTCTAGGTAAGTGGAGTACTCATTTAAACTTTCAGATTTTTTGGTACACTTTCACTTTCCTAGTTGTTTTGTAATCGCATACATTTTCTACTTTTTAGAGCACTTCAGATATATAAAGCCCATAATATTCGTACTTAATCTACATAAAACATCACATGAACTCATGTAAAGGTATTGACACAACTCATCTCATCAACAATTATATGCATTCATAATTCAATTAAGGTTATACTTATACGTTCACCTGATTTTAGTTGTAGACCCCCTATCAATCCAATGACAAATGTGACACCCTAAGTTTAATTTTCCTAAAACTTTGTAAGGAAAATCTGAGGAATACTGCAGGATTCTCGCTTGAGCGAGAGGAGCCTCGCCCAAACAAGAGTGTCAGCGTTTCTCCCAGGATTTTATATGGGAGCCTCGCATGAGCGAGATGTGGCTCGCCTGAGCGAGAGAAGCCTCACTTGAGCGAGAGTTGGCTCGCCTGGGTGAGGGAGAGTGTGTTGACACTGAAGGATCCTCGCTTGAGCGAGAATCCCTCACTTGAACGAGAGCGTCAAATCTGAAATTATAAAAAGGCTGGATTTTCTCGCTTGAGCGAGAACCCGTTGATTTCACTTTAAAATAGAAACCCCTAAACACTTTTAGGGTTAGAATTTGAGAGATAAGAGAGAAGGAGGTGATTTTGAGAGCAAGAACTCGTGGGAATCATCTAGAAGCTTGAGAAGAGGTAAATCTCTTGATTCTAACTCTTCTTCTCCCTTTCAAACTTGTTTTGGGGTATATGGGATCTCTTCTCAAAATGTGAGAAACCATGGAAACTCTTCCTTTTGAGTTGTGGTTTGTTTTATTTAGTTTCTCTCTTGTAAACTCTTGGTTTAGAGTTGGTATTCAAAGAATGGAGGGGGTTTGTGGGTTGATTCATGAAAACCCCAAAACCCTAAGATGAAAATGTGGTTAAAGAGGAAAAATGGGTGAAATGTTGGATTAAAATAAGGAAAAAATTTCAAGGGTTGAATTTGGGTCCTTATAATATGGTATAAGAGCATAGTTAATCCTACGACCTACGGTGTGGCCTTACATGCTTCTTTGACCTTTATGTGCTTGAAGTATTTGGTTTGTACGAATTGCTATGTGATTATGTGATCCTTGTCTAGTTAAAATTGGTTTACTGAAAGTGAATGAGTACAAGTACACATGGCTGGTAGAGGAAGAGGAACTAGTCAGAATATCCCAAATGATCTTTTAGCTCCGACGGTAGCTGCATTGCAACAAGTTAATGAGAATTTGCAGAGTCTGAATCAGAATGCAACTCCTAGTCCAAGTTCACACCCCTTAGTCCCACCGGACCGGCTGAGTACCGGGGATTGGATGAGTTTTGTATATAGAAGCCTAAACAGTTCCAAGGGGGATTCGCTCCGGATGCTGTGAATGAATGAGTTCAAAGCTTGGAGAGGATATTCCGAGCCATGGGTTGCGGCGATGTTCAAAAGGTAACCTATGCTTCCTATATGTGGCAAATGAAACTGAAAACTGGTGGGAGATGACCCGTCGCCAAATGGAAACGGAGGGCCAAGTGATTGTCTGGGGTACCTTCAAAGAGACGTTCCTTCAGAAATATTTTCCCGCTGATCTATAAAGGAAGAAAGAAATGGAATTTCTGAGGTTGGAACAGGGAGACATGTTGGTGGGGGAATATGCGGCTAAGTTCGAGGAATTGGTCTGGTTTTGTCCCTACTCTGAGTTGGAAGTGGACGAATGGTCCAAGTGCTCTAAATTTGAATCGGGCTTAAGGCCTAAGCTGAAAAAGATGTTCGGGCATCAAGAGATTGCTGATTTTGCTACTTTGGTCAACAAGTGCAGGATGTACTAGGATGACCTGAAGAAGGATGAGGTGGCGACACCCAAATCAATTCCTCCCCGGAACTATGGACCTCAACGCAACCATATGCAGGGAGAGGTAAATAGAGAGTGGAGGATGACCGACGACCTTATGCACCACCTAACGATTGTCGTAACCGTGGTTACCAAGGGTCGAAGCCTATTGTTGGAGGATTCCTGTAACACCCTGAATTTTAGTCTTTAAAATTATAGTATCAGTCCTGGAAGTCTTGCTTGAGCGAGAGATTCTCGCCTGAGCGAGAAAGGATCACCTGGGAGGGTGAAATCCTGGGCTATACTGGAAGATTCTCGCCTGAGCGAGAGTTGCCTCGCCTAGGCGAGAAATGGCAAACTGGGGCTGTTGACACTGTGAGATTCTCGCTTGAGCGAGAGGGTCAGATCTGAGTTTTTAAAATAGGCGGGATTTTCTCGCCTGAGCGAGAATGGGCTCGCTTGAGCGAGAACCCGACGATTGCTCTTTAAAATAGAAACCCCCAAACACATTTTAGGGTTAGAACTTTGAAGAGAAGAGAGAGAAGAGAGCTTTTCAAGAGGAAAGTACCTTAGGACTCATCTTAGAGCTTGATAAGAGGTAAACCTCTTGTTTCTAACTCTTCTTCTTCCTTTCTAACTTGTTTTGGGTATGTTGGATCTATTTTCCAAACATGAGAAACCATGGAAACTCATTCTTTAGAGTTATGGTTCGTTTTATGTTGTTTTTCTCTTGTAAACTCTTGGTTTAGAGTTGATATTTGATAAATGGCAAGGTTATGTGGGTTATTCATGAAAACCCCAAAACCCCCCAAAAATGAGAATATGGGTATAAAGAGAAAGAGATGAAATGTTAGATGTCGATGATGAAATATGAGTTATTTATGTGTTATTTTGAATAAATGACTGACATTGTTGTTATTGGTGGAAATGAGGAAAGATCCTAAGGTTGTAGGAAATCGCGAAGGAGACTTTTGAGAT
Organism: Lupinus albus; assembly: GCA_009771035.1. Taxonomy (NCBI): domain Eukaryota; kingdom Viridiplantae; phylum Streptophyta; class Magnoliopsida; order Fabales; family Fabaceae; genus Lupinus; species Lupinus albus. The sequence continues at coordinate 10,732,229 of CM020019.1, read as the reverse complement.
TACTTGGAACCGATCCCTAACGCTCACTAAGGTAAGGGATAAGTGTCTCTAAATCATACTTGCTGATATGAATGAGGTATGTGAAAGAGGTAAAGTGTTTGTAAGGATAAGTCTTTAATTTATGCATTGTGTTGGAAAATGCATGGATTTTCTGTTATGGATGATGGATAAAGTGTGAATCACTAAATCATTATGAACATATATGGGTATGTTGATAATGATTAGAAGTGAGTTTATTGACTATTTATTGGGGGAGTACCAATGGAAATAAGACTCATAATGCAATCAATAAATTGTAAGTCACTTTGTAGTTACAGGCATATACACTATGTTGTAATGATGTCGGGTGCATTTATGGACTATTTATTGGGGGAGTACCAATAGAAATAAGACTCATAATGCAATCAATAAATTGCAAGTCACTTTGTAGTTACAAGCATATACACTATGCTGTAATGATGTCGGGTGCATTTATTGACTATTTATTGGGGGAGTACCAATGGAAATAAGACTCATAATGCAATCAAAATATTGTAAGTCACTTTGTAGTTACAGGCATATACACTATCCTGTAATGATGTCGGGTGCATTTATTGACTATTTATTGGGGGGGTACCAATGGAAATAAGACTCATAATGCAATCAATAAATTGTAAGTCACTTTGTAGTTACAAGCATATACACTACGCTGTAATGATGTCGGGTGCATTTATTGACTATTTATTGGGGGAGTACCAATGGAAATAAGACTCATAATGCAATCAATAATTTGTAAGTCACTTTGAAGTTACAGGCATATACACTATGTTGTAATGATGTCGGGTGCATTTATTGACTATTTATTGGAGGAATACCAATGGAAATAAGACTCAAAATGAAATCAATAAATTGTAAGTCACTTTGTAGTTACAGACATACACAATATGTTGTAATGATGTCGGGTGCATTTATTGACTATTTATTGGTGGAGTGCCAATGAAAATAAAACTCGGAGTAATGAATATCGTACGCATGCTATAGGATATATAGTATGGGATATATATTCTATAGGGTGAATATGAATGATGAGAAATGTGAATGTCACAATGAATGTCGTATGCACGCTATAGGATATATAGTATGAGATATATATTCTATAGGGTGAATATGAATGATGAGAAATGTGAATGTCACAATGAATGTCGTATGCATGCTATAGGATATATAGTTTGAGATATATATTCTATAGGGGAATATGAATGATGAAAAATGTGAATGTCATAATGAATGTCGTATGCATGCTATAGGATATATAGTATGGGATATATATTCTATAGGGTGAATATGAGTGATAAAAAGGAAGATGTTGAGAATGAAAGTAATATACATAGTATAGAATATATATTATGGGATATATATACTATAGGATGAATATGAGTAAAGTGGAAATTAAAGTAAAATGATATGAATGTTTGCACTTACGTATGTGTGTTTACAAATTATATTAAAGATTAATTGTATTTGAAATGTGGATTATCATGTGATGTTAGTTTTGAACTAATGACTTACTCCCCTTTGTTTTGTGTGTTGTTTATGATAATCCCATTGTAGGTAAATGAAGGATTTTGAGAAGGAAGCTCACTTAGGAAGCTTTTGTGTTTATTAACCTATATGTCTTTATTTGCTACTTGACGTTGTAGTTAATTTGATAACATTATGGGATGACTATAAATTCGTTTAGATTAATACAGATATGTGTAGTTATGGACTTATAACTCTGGGAGACCCATAACTGGTTGTGTGTGGTACATGCTATTTGAATGAATTATGTTTTTCCGCAACATAAATTTGTATGAGAATATAATAGGGTAAAGAATATTTTCAAAGAGTGATACTTGAGAGTTTTTAATTAAGGTGACGACTGTATGCAAGAAATGATTAAAATAAATGAAAATTTTCAAGGGGTGAATTTTGGGTCGTTACAATTCCAGCCCGACTCCTATCCTTTGTGTAGTAAGTTTGGGAGGAGACACATGGGGACCATCTGTCCCAACACTAGAAATGGTTGCTTTCACTGCAAGGAGTTGGGGCATATAAAGAGGTTTTGTCTGAAGTTAATTCGGAGTGTGAATGCTGCGAAGGCTGAGAGGTCTAGGACCACAGGCAGAGTGTTCACCATGAGTGGTGCGGAGACGTCCGATGTTGACGGTGTGATCCAAGGTAATTAGATGGTGACAGATATTCCTCGTTTAGTGTTGTTGATTCGGGAGCGACACACTCCTTGGTATCAATTTAATGTGTAGACCGACTTGAGTACAAACAGAGTCGTTGTCTTTCGACTAGGTCGTATCCACCCCAATGAATGTGCCGTTAGTGGTGTCGACGTTGTTCCCCAATGTCGAGTGGTGGTAAACGGTAGAACATTCATCGGGAATTTAATCCGCTTGCCATAGTCCCGATTAGATTTAATTCGGGGAATGAATATGCGTATCTTGAAATATTCCTGCATATGAATTTACTTGCAATGCATGAAGGTCTAGAAAGTTAAATGAAGTGAGAGATAAGTGTCTCCATTATATATATCAGATGATGTGAACATGGTATATGTATGAATTAACATGTTTGTGAGAAATGTGTTGTGGTCCTACCCAAAGTGGTAGTAGATTATCGTGTGTTGTGGGCCTACCCGAAGTGGTAGTGGATTATCTTTGCGATGTAAACTAGTCGGATGTGGTCAAGAGTAAATTTAAGGTTGATTGTCCTTGGGGAAATAAAAATGCTTTGGAATGAATGAATATGTATGCTATAGAATATATATTATGGGGTATATATACTATAGGGTGAAATATCTCTTTGAGATTAGTTGTTAATATCCCGTGATTTGTTTCGTGACATATGAATTATAGAAGCAAATGTTAACTGCCTTGGTGATGACTTGAATAATAATGTGAATGATTTCTTATAAGTGCATAGATCTGGGCTTTGATGATGCACGAGGAGGTTGTGTGGTTTAAGTTTTAGCAGGATAATTGGTAAACACAAATTTTGTTCTATGCGTTCGTGGAAAGTGGTATCGGGAATAACAAAGTTATTTTGATTTTTTTGTACGTGAAAATTTTGGTCTATGATGATCGATCCTTGTGTAGTAGAACATTGGCAATGCACGATATAGTTGTGATGTATACCAATTATCTTCTTTAAATGTTGTACTGACAAAACTTGTTTCTGTTTCATGTGCGTCAGTAATTGCTATGCATGATTGTAGTGTAATCGCATGAGAAAAAGGGTTTTTGAGTTATGTTGAAATGATTATGTAAACCTTGTTTTCACGACATGATTGCCATGAATCGTATGTTCAAACCATTTTTGAAAACCATTCTTGGGTGAAACGTAGCTTGTGGCTAAACATTGATTTAGTATCATGTTGGAGAATCCAAAATTTTAGCAATCGTATCTTGATAAACATGAGGTTGTTAAAAACTTGGTGATATGATTACGATCATGTGTTTCTAGACGTGCTGCAAGTGGAGTACTAAATATATATTTGCAAGTGTAATTGGGGTATCCATATCTAACGTATGTTATGGAACTGAGTGTTTGTAAACTCGCACTTGTCGATTGGTAACGAATTACCTAGTTTTGGGTGAATCAATGGTTTCGTGTGTCAAATTGAGGATAGGGATTTGTAATTCCCTTCTACTGTATTGTATGGTGGTGGAAATGTTTGATGTAATTGGATAATTACTGGATAGTTTGATTGTGTACAAGGGGAGAGACTCTAAAAGTCTTAGTAGTTTAGATGCTTTTGTTGAGTGACTACCTTGGTTCTATGTGATAGTGCATGCAATGTTGGGAATGCTAAGGTAAATTTTGAGCAAATAGTGGTTTTCTTTCATAAGTGAAATGAATTGATGCTATTTCCTTGAGTGAGAGTTGAATTAGCTATTGCATGTTGGATGTTAAATGAGGCATTGTGGTAGATGAGGGGTAAGGAGTTCCCCATTCCCTTGGTTTCGGAGGTGTTATTGTGATTCTCATTGTATGTGATGATCGTCTTGAACGATGGTTAGCTTGATAGGTCAGAGAGAGCTATGGTTCTTGATGAATACTGGGGAATCTTTATTTCGGTTACGAATTCGTTCTCTTAGTTGTTCGAGTTGTTCGAGATTGGGATCTTAATATTTGGACCTTGATGAGTTAGTCCATGAAGTGGCTTTGTGATAATACGATTTAGTGGTTTATGTCTTGAGTGGTCATTTAAGTAATCTTAATGGATTAGATGATCGAGTATGAATTTGGTTGAGTTTATCTTATACCTAGTGTCGAGGCAATGATAGAATCTTCCTGAGAGTAACCTAATAAATTTCGGGGACGAAATTTCTTGTATGGGGGAAGGATTGTGACACCCTAAGTTTAATTTTCCTAAAACTTTGTAACTAAGGAAAATCTGGGGAATATTGCAGGATTCTCGCTTGAGTGAGAGGAGCCTCGCCCAAGTGAGAGTGTCAACGTTTCTCCCAGGATTTTATCTGGGAGCCTCACCTGAGCGAGATGTGGCTCGCCTGAGCGAGAGAAGCCTCGCTTGAGATTTGGCTCGCCTAGGCGAGGGAGAGTGTGTTGACACTGAAGGATCCTCTCTTGAACGAGAGCGTCAGATCTGAAATTATAAAAATACTGGATTTTCTCGCTTGAGCGAGAATGGGCTCGCTTAAGCGAGAATGGGCTCGCTTAAGCGAGAACCCGACGATTTCACTTTAGAATAGAAACCCCTAAACACTTTTAGGGTTAGAATTTGAGAGAGAAGAGAGAAGGAGGTGATTTTGAGAGCAAGGACTCGTGGGAATCATCTAGAAGCTTGAGAATAGGTATATCTCTTGATTCTAACTCTCCTTCTCTCTTTCAAACTTGTTTTGGGGTGTATGAGATCTCTTCTCAAAATGTGAGAAACCATGGAAACTCTTCATTTTGAGTTGTGGTTCGTTTTATTTAGTTTCTCTCTTGTAAACTCTTGGTTTAGAGTTGGTATTCAAAGAATGGAGGGGGTTTGTGGGTTGATTCATGAAAACCCCAAAACCCTAAGATGAAAATGCGGTTAAAGAGGAAAAATTGGTGAAATGTTAGATGTAGAAGATGAGTTGTGCTCTAATGTTGATATATGAGATGAATATGTATGTTTTAGATGTTTGGAAATTCTTAATGAAAGTAGTTTAGAAACATTGGAAATGTGTGAATCTCTTGTATGGTTAAAGATGAAATATGAGTTATTCATTTGTATTTTGAATAAATGACTAACATTGTTGTTATATGGTGGGAATGAGGAAAGATCCTAAGGTTGGAGGAGGTAGCGAAGGAAACTTGTAAAGTTACTCAAGAACCGACCCCAACACTCACCAAGGTAAGGATAAGTCTTTAACTTGCGCATTGAAATGAAAAATGTGTGGATTTTCTGGTTGTGGAAAATAATCAAGTTGAGAATCGCTTATTTATTATAAACATATATGAGTATGTTTGTAATAATGATTGCGTGGATTTACTGTTTATGAATTGAGGGTGTATCAATAAAAAGAAAACTCGTTTTTAGCCGACCATGATTGGTTAGCGACTTTGGCTCAAGTGATGAAGCAATATATGAGTTGCCTTGTGGTAACGTCTATTCGTAGCAATGTATGAGTTGCCTTGTGGTAACGGCTATTCGTAGCAATGTATGAGTTGCCTTGTGGTAACGGCTACGCGTAGCAATGTATGAGTTGTCTTGTGGTAATGGCTATTCATAGCAATGTATGAGTTGCCTTTTGGTAACAGCTATTCATAGCAATGTATGAGTTGCCTTGTGGTAACGGCTAATCATAGCAATGTATGAGTTGCCTTGTGGTAACGGCTATTCGTAGCAATGTATGAGTTGCCTTGTGGTAACGGCTATTCGTAGCAATATATGAGTTACCTTGTGGTAACGGCTATTCGTAGCAATGTATGACTTGCCCTTGTGGTATTAGCTATTCATAGCAATGTATGACTTGCCCTTGTGGTATTGGCTATTCGTAGCAATGTCTGACGTGCCCATGTGGTATGATAAATGGTTTAAGCTAAACATAAATGAGATAGTTGAATATGAAAAGAATGGATGAAATTATGTATGGAGATGAGGAAGTATTATTAATTACGTGGAAGTATTATTTATGTGTTATGATATAATTGTTAGGATAACCAAGTGAATATATGTGGAAGTATTATTTATGTGTTATAATATAACTGTTTATTTAACCTTATTGAACGTGGATTATCATATGATTATGTTGAGCTTATGACTTTGTCCTTTGTGTGTCTTGTGTATTTGTTATTGATAATCCGATTGCAGGTAAATCAATGAATTGAGGAGGCTCAGTTTGGAGCCTTAGGAGCTTTAGACTCTGGATTCATTTATTTGCGTCTTTTTGTACTCTAAATGACTATGTGTGTAATCTAATTATTGTGACCGTGGTTATTAATTATTTGGATACTTGTAACCATGTGTAATGCTATTTTGGGGAACTATACTTTTGGGTTCTTAGTACCCATGGGGAATTATTAATATGAATTATGTTTTTCTGTTACATGAATGTGTGTATGGATAATACGTCATATAATGATCATAAACCGGAAAGCGGGATTGACATAAAGTTGTTGGATTAGTAATTCTAAGTTATAGGAAAAATGTAGGTGAATGGATTAAAATAAGGAAAAAATTTCAAGGGTAGAATTTGGGTCCTTACAACAAAGATTGCAGATATTATGTGATGAACTTCATGAAGGAGATCATTAAGTAATGGCCAACTCAAGTCCACCTTAATGTAGATTCATATACAGATGACCAAATCAACCAGGGAAGATTGGTCAAAATATTTACTTTCTTTTAAATATTAGGGAATTCAATGTATAGATTATAGATGTTAAACAGTTCCTTTTGTTTTTGATAGATTAGGGAAAATTATGTACTTAATACGCTTTTATATGTATATATAGCTGTTTTGGAATGTGCCAATGTGCTTACTTTGTTCAATGTGCCTATTTTGTTCAATGTGTTATGGTGTTGTTGATGTCTTTTTGTTGTTGTTGTTCAATGCATTTGTTGTATTTTTTTCAACAACGCTCATTCAAGCATGCACTATGAAATTGAACATATACAATAGCGCACATTTCCACATGCGCCGTTGAAGGTAAAATGAGATATGTTCAATAGCACTCCTTTCCACTCTCGATGTTGTATATGTTAAACTCAATAGAGCATGTGGAAATGTGCACTGTTGAATTAAACGTATACAACAACAAACTTTTTAACATGCGCTGTGGAATAAAAGAGCTTTTCCACTATATGTTTATGGGATATGTTCAATAGCGCACCTTTCCACATGCGTTGTTGCATTGAACATATACAACAACGCTTGTGGAAAGGAGCGTTGTTGAATTGAACCTATACAATTATTAGAACATAATCAATTGGAAATATACAACTATTATCTATTATATATGAACATATACAATTATTAGAACACATACAATTATTATCTATGAACATATACAATTATTAGATGTCACACATGATGAATTGATTTATTATCTATGTCACTTTACAGGTTAATCGATTAAGTATGGGATTAATCGATTAAATGTAGTTATAGTAGCTGAAATCTTGGATTTATTGGAATCATTAATCGATTACGTCCAACAAATAATAGTTTTTAATGAGATATATTCAACAACGCTCTTTGATGTATACGCTATTGAATTGAGTTTCTTGGATATATTCAACAACGCAAAATGTATAGTGCAATGTTGCATTAGATATCTTCCACAACACCTTCTTTAATATGCGTCGTTTAATAGGATATCATCAAAATCGCTCTTTGAATGCTTATCATAGAAAACTTAAAATCTCCCCCGCATTTGGTATTTCCCCCAAAACTCTTTTACTCAGCAGCAGCGAAAATCGTTCACTCTAAAACTTCAAAATCCTTTACAAATTCAACGTCAAAATCATTTACACATTCAACATCAAAATCATTCATGCATTCAACCTCGAAAATCATTCGACCTCAGAATCATTCACGCATTCGACCTCAGAATCATTCACACATTCGACCTCAAATTCTTTCTCTCATTCAACACCGAAAGTTCACTCATTCTGCACCGAATTGAAAATGAGTTTTCCTTACAAATATTTACTTGTATTGAGTTAGATTTCATCTTATTACATTATTTTTCCTTAATGCTCGAATTTAAAGTTCAATGATACACTCATTTATCTTGTATTTAGTTAGGGTTCCTAATTTAGCTTGTATTATGTGAGTTAGGATTTTTCCTTATACTATATTTGCTTGCTTTGTGAACTTAACACAATCTTTTAGGGATTTATATTCCCGAATTGAAAGTTCAATCATACACCCATTTAGCTTGTATTACATGAGTTAGGATTTTCCATAATAATGTATTTGCTTGCAAGGTGAGTGTTGACTCAATCTTTTAGGGATTTATGATCCCAAATTGAAGGTTCAATCATTAACTCAATCTTTTTTATCAATTTATTTGTAGAAAATGGATGAAAGTATTGATCGAAAATGGATGAGTGCCAATCGATTGATGAAGGAGTATGAGGACGGAGATAAATTATTTGTTAGGTTTCCATCTGAGAATGCTGAAAACCCTGATCGAATTGTATGTCCTTGTTTAAAATGTTGTTACTCCAACCAAATTACTTTAGTTGAGTTAAAAGTTCATTTAGTATGTCACGGTATCGTCTAGAGTTACACATGTTGGACAAGGCATGGTGAGAAAAGCGGGGTTATGGATTGTCCTGCGATGCATAAGAAAGAAAACAACACAAATGTATATGAAGGAGATCATTTCGATGAAATGACAAACGTTGTCAAATAGGATCTTCAGGATTGTGCTGAGATGTTTAAGCGGTTGAGAAGTGATGTTGAGAAACCATTATATGATGGTTATACTAAATTCCCAAAATTGGCAGCAGTGCCAAGGTTGTATAAGTTGAAATTTGTTAATGGATGAAGTGATAAGAGTTTCACAGACCTACTTGCACTTCTGAAGGATATATTGCCCGGAGAAAATGTGCTTCCTTCTCGAACTTATGATGCTAAACAAATATTATGCTCCATTGACATGGATTACAACAGGATACATGCTTGTGAAAATGACTGCATCTTATTTCTTAATGAGTATGCTTTGTTGATGTATTATCCTAAATGTAATGCATCGCGTTATAAGAAGTAAGACTCAATTGCCAATAAGGTTGTATGGTATTTTCCCATCAAATCAAGATTTAAGCGTATCTTCAACAATGCTAAAGATGCAAAGAATTTGACTTGGCATGCTGATGAAAAGATTAAAGATGACAAGCTTCGGCATCCTGCAGATTCTCCTCAATGGAAACAAATTGATCATGACTACCCTAGTTTTGGTCAAGAATTAATAAATCTACGCCTTTCTTTGTCAACTGATGGAATTAACCCACATAGTGTTCATCGTAGCTCCAACAGTACATGGGCACTAATGTGGGTGATATACAACCTACCTCATTTTCTATGCATGAAGCGCAAATATGTGATGTTAGTTATGTCAATTTTTGGACCTAAACAACCAGGAAATGACATAGACATATATTTGGCTCCATTAATTGAGGACTTTAAGAAAATGTGGGAGACGAGTATCGATGTATATGATGCGTATAGGGAAGAAAGATTCAATTTGGGGGCATTTTTGTTCGGCACAATCAATGATTTCCAAGCATATAGTAATCTTTCAGGATATAGTACAAAAGGGAATCTTGCATGTCTTGTATGTGAAGACAATACTCATTCAATGAGGTTACCACACTATAAGAAGAATGTCTACCTTGGCCATCGTAGATTTTTGCATCCAGATCATCAATATCGTCGATGGAGAAAAGCATTCGATGTGAACAATGAAGAATCTCGTGCTCCTTTGTCATTGATAGGTGACCAATTATTTCAAAAGCTAAAGGGTTAAAATAATAACTTTGGTAAACCTTTTGCTAGACAAATGGTCACAAATGGTGGGTGGAATAAAAGATCAATCTTTGAATTTCCATATTGGAGCTCATTATATGTAACACATTTTCTCGATGTTATACATATTGAAAAAAAAATGTTTCTGAAAGTATCCTTAGTACTTTACTCAATATTCCTAGTATGTCCAAAGATGGCTTGAATGCAAGATTGTACTTGGTTAGTATGGGAGTAAGAAAGGAATTGGGGCCAATAATGAAGGAAAAACATACATTTCTACCTCCAGCATCTTCTACTTTGTCGAGGAAGGAGAAATTATAATTTTGTAAATTTATCAATGGTGTTAAAGTTCCAGAGGGGTACTCTTCGAACATTTGAAACATCGTATCAATGAAAGACCTCAAGTCAATAGGTCTTAAGTCTCATGATTGACATGTACTCATGGAGCATTTCTTGCCTATTGGCATACGTTCTATTCTACCTTAAAAATTGCGACGAACCATAACTAAGTTATGCTTCTTCTTCAAGGCAATTTGTAGCAAAGTGATTGACCCTAAGAAATTACCTGCATTGCAAAGACAAATTACTTTGACTTTGTGTAAGGTTGAGATGTATTTCACACCTTCTTTTTTGACATAATGGTTCATCTAAGCATTCATCATGTCCGAGAGATATAACTATGTAGTCCTTCCTACATGATATGGATGTACCCTTTTGAGTGTTATACGAAGACATTAAAAGGGTATGTGAAGAATCGATCAAGACCAGAGGGTTGTATTGTTGAGCGATATATTGTTGAAGAAGCTCTTGAATTTTGTATCGGATACCTTGAAGATAGTAATTTCATCGGTATTCCAAAGCCTCGTTATGCAAAAAGAACATTTGGTGAAGATATTACTGGGAATGAGATATTGACTATATCAAGAACCGAATTAGAGCAAACTCACTTGTATGTTTTACATAATGTCGACGAGGTTGAGCCATATGTTGAAAGATACGGGGAGATGCTTAGGAAGTCTAACCCAAGTAAGAATGAAAATTGGATTTCCAAATAACATAATCAGTGTTTCATAAAGTGACTAAAAATCACATTGATGAGGGGTTGAATATAAATGCGGATTTGGTTTCCGAAAGATTGAAATGGTTATCCAATGGTTCAAGTATTCATGTCTTATCCTACAGTAGTTACATAATTAATGGGTTCACATCTTATACGAAAAAACAAAATGATCAAAGTAAAATACAAAATAGTGGTGTGAATATTTTTGCTCGAACTCTACATATGTTAAGTGCCAAAGATAGAAACCCAATATATGCAAATATGACATACTTTGGGGTCATTAAACAAATACGGAAATTAGATTCTACAATGTTTGAGGTGCTAGTTTTTTGTTGTATGTGGATTGATAACAATAATGGCTTTCGAGTGGAGTAGGGTTCATGTAGGTGGATCTTAATAGGTCAAGATATAAAGATGAGCCATTTATTCTAGCATTACAAGCTCAATAGTTATTCTATGTTAGTGACCCAACAAATAAGAAATGATCTATTGTTCTTTGACTAACAAAATAATCCTCAATAATATTGATGACAAAAAATATGAAGATATTGATGCTGAAGATGATCATTTTTGGGACATCACTGTCGTGTGAGAGAGGATCAACTAGAGATGATGATTTATATACAATAAATGATCATGATGAGGGGCTTTGGGTGAATCAAATTCTTCCTGAAGACGGTAATATTACAAGCCAAAAACCATCAAATAAAAGGAAAAAGTGGATGCATATCTTTGTATAAATATAACATAATTTTGTTTGTTTATAATTTGTATATACACTGTACTTATATTATTTGTTTGTAATTTTATGAACTCACCCAAACATAATTGGCATGATATTCCTGGTTTGCAATTTGTATTGATGTTTTAATATTACAAACATAATTTAGCATGATATTGTGTTAATGTGTCTCAGTGTCTATTCTAACTTGAATATAGTTACTGCTATGAATATTGTGTTTGAAACATATTACAACACAAGCTAAATAGGGTGCTGTTAAATTGAGCGCTGCATAAACTGTGACTGCTTAAATTGAGCGTTGTTATATGTAAGCCATATCACATCGCTCATTGTAACAAGCATTGTGGTACATATCCAATACAACAACGCTTCTTTTAATACGCACTGTGGTATAGATCACATATAACAGCGCTCCTTTACTTACAATGTGTGTTGTGGTACATATTACATAAAACATCGTACATGATAATGTGCGATGTTGTATGTGATCAATTCAACAATGTTCCTTACACCGTCCTTTGTTGTATGTTATTTATTTAAAAACGCTCCTTTTAAGTGCCGCTGTTATATATGAATTATAAGACAACTCTCTGTATAGTTCGCACTGTTATATTTGTCAATAATATAACAGCGATGTTTGAGGTAGCGCTGTTGTGGTATACAACAACGCCCACAAAAGCGTTGTTAAAGTATACCATATACTACTGCGATCAAATAGACAGTGCACGGAAGCACTGTTATATGCCCGAAATGAACGTTATTGTTTTACGTATCTAGCATAGTGATTACAGTGTTCTTTCACTGCTACTTTCGTCTGTCCAATATTATTTGATCAATGGGTGTACATTTTGAATCATCTTAAGTATGCTTATATGGCCACTCGTCATTTTTTGGCATGGTACCTCCCAAGCACCTAAACACAATTTGTTGAATCTCGTTAACAAATATCTAAGTGTTGCCTCTCTTACTTTTTTCCCTCTACTTCTTTAATTAGATCGCTTCATCCCAACACCTTTACTTAATTGTTACAATCAAACATACGGTTGAGTTACTAATTTTGGGTTGCAATTGATCTTTTGGTTCAATGCAGGTGTCTTGTGAAAATGTGATAGGCTTGACGTACATTTAAAATAATTAATGAAATTCAAGCTATAATTGCCATGGACGTGCGTGAGTTTGTTAGTTCTTTTAAATATCTTATTGATTTTGTTTTATTTTAAGTATTAGATGTTTGTATGTACAAAATTAATAGAAAATGTCATTATTTCATAAAAACTTATATAATTTATGAGGTTTCTGTTTGTTTAGGTTGGGAGTGTCGTATGAATTGGTATTTGAATCATGAGATTATAATTGATATTCCAAACTTTACGTTTAGTGTTGTTGGTTCGAATTTTGTTCCCTCAGATTTAAACAAGTTATTCCTTAGTTTTAGAATTCATGATCCCACGTACTTCATCTCCATCATTGCGCATATGGGAATATAGAAAGTAAAGAGGGAAAGGCATGGCCATAAAAATGGTGTGAAATTAGGTGAATTTTTCCTTTTAATTGTTTGACAACAAATAATTCATACTTGTATCTGAAAATGGAATAGTTTTTTACTTTCAATCAATAACCTTTCATATACATAAAAAGAACTTTTCAAAATATAAAGATGGTAAAAGAAGCTAAACACTTAGATTTTTTAAGAGTAAACATTTTATTGGAATATAAAATAAAACAAATTTGTGAATATATTATTTTATTAATTTGGAGAAGTTATACATGATAAGGTGCCTAGAGAGGTTTTGTGGCATATTCTAGAGAATAAATGTGTTTACGTTCCCTATATTTGAGCAACCAAAGATGAAAGGACCCAAATTCTACCCTTGAAATTTTTTCCTTATTTAATCCAATTTCATGTATTTAACGATAATTATAATTATCGAGTGAATGAACTTATTTAACAAATCTCACTTCCCTCCTCAAACCCAATCTATAAACCTAAAGTAACATACCAAATCAGATAGCAGAAAAACATAATTCGTATTAATGTAACTTAGTAACGGTCGCATACAATTAGCTATGGGTTTCCAAAACACGCATAACTACATATATCCCGAGTTACTAGTTTTCATGATTAATGTCATGTACAACAATCACGTTTATAATTACAAAATAATTAGTTCAAGTACAACCAATAAGGTTACAAAAGAATGGATAAGAGACATCAAAATAAAAGTCTCTAAGCTCCTAATCAAAAACACCCATACTCCTTCCACCTACCTGCAATGAGATTAACATTGACAATACACCAACAAACACAAAGGAGTAAGTCGTTAACTCAACAAATATAAATGTAAGTTAATCCACATTTAATAAGGTTAAATAAACGGTTTAAAATCAAGTTTACTTAAAATCAAATTTCAACGTTCATACTTTTGAAAACCATGCTACATAACTTGAGCCAAAGTTTGCTACATTGCTTGAGCCAAAGTCGCTAACCAGTCATGGTCGGCTAAAAACGAGTTTTATTTCCATTGACACTCCACCAATACATTTTTTCGAGTTTTATTTTCATTGGCACTCCACCAATACAAAAACAGTAAATGCACCCGACATCATTACAAACATTTACATATATGCTTATAACTACAAAGTGATTTACGAATCATTTCATTACTCCGAGTTTTATTTCTATTGGCACTCCACCAATACATAAACGGTAAATCCACTCCTCGTTGTTACAAACATACCCATATATGTTTATAACAACTAAGTGATTTACGCTTCATTGCATTATCCCGAGTATTATTTCCATTGGTACTCCACCAATACATAAACGGTAAGTCCACTCCTCGTTGTTACAAACATACCCATATATGTTTATAACAACTAAGTGATTTACGCTTCATTTCGTCCTCCATATCAGAAAATCCATACATTTTCTATCACAGTGCATAAGTTAAAGGCTTATACTTACCTCGGTGAGTGTTGGGTTTGGGTTCTTGGCAACTCCTCAAGTTCCATCGACACCGCCTCCAACTTTAGGATCTTTCCTCATCCCACCATATAACACAAGGTTAGTCATTTATACCAAATATCACATAAACAACTTATATTGCATTATATAACCATACAAGATATTCATCATATTTTCAACATTAGAAAGTAAACTCATCTTCTACCTCTAGCATTTTAACCATTTTCCATTTTAACCACATTTTCTCTTTAGGGTTTTGGGGTTTTCATGACTAGCCCCACACACCCTCTCCTTTCTTGAAATACTAACTTTATACCAAGAGTTTACAAGATAAAATCACATAAAATGAACCATAACTCAAAAGGGTGAGTTTCCATGGTTTCTTTCACTTTGAGAAGAGATCCATAATACCAAAAATGGGTTTTCAAGAGAAGAAGAGAGTTAGAATAGAGAGTTTTACCTCTTCTCAAGCTCTTGAACGAGAATCAAAGCTCTTAGACCTTGGGAATGCTCTCTTCTCTCACCTCTCTTCAATTCTTAACCTAAAAATGTATTTGGGGTTTCTCTCATTTAATGCTCTCGTCGGGTTCTCGCTTAAGCGAGCTTATTCTCTCTCAAGCGAGAAAATCCCGCCCATTTTAAAAACTCAGATCTGACCCTCTCGCTCAAGCGAGGGATTCTCGCTCAAGCAAGAACCTCACAGTCTCAACAGTCCCAAAATGTCATTTCTCGCCCAAGCGAGACAACTCTCGCTCAGGCGAGAATCCTCGAGTATAGTCCAGGATTTCACCCTCCCAGGTGGACCAATCTCGCTCAAGCGAGGATCCCAGGACTGATACTATAATTTTAAAGACTTAAAATTTAGGGTGTTACAAAAGATATTTATGATGGGGTCCAAACTAGTGTGGAAACACAAGACGAGATCTCACAAGATTTTCCTTTTGCCATAGGACTATATCTTTTTTTTTATCGGCATCATGGGACTATATCATGGGTCTTCTTTGAACCCCTAGTTGTTTACAATGGTCTTGGATGTTCTCACTGAGCATACCCAAGAACTAGTTCCATGATGATGCTCTTCATATATGTTATTATCTTAGTGGGAGACTCGAAAGACAACACTACAGAAAATTTGACATTTAGTTGCAGTAGAAAGTCGTTGATAAAAGATAAATAATCTAAGATATAATACACAAAAATTTACTTATGGATGTTTGCGTCTGTCATATTTAATTCACTATACCTACGATTTTTCTCTTTCACTATAGGTTTTAATGATGATTGTCGAGAGTATTGGTTTAAGAATTTAAACTATACATTCGAATTTTGTCCATCACTATAGGTGTTATCAATGAATCATGTGTTTCTTATACCTATAGATTTTCCCTGTCACTATAGGTTTTAGTAATGATAGCCGGGACCGTTGGTATAAGACTTCAACCTATACTTTTGAATTTTGTCCATCACTATAGATTTTATTGATGGTAGTCGGGACCACTAGCATAAGACTTCTACTATACCTTCAGATTTCATCCATCACTATAGATTTTAGTGATAGTGGTCAAGATCATTGGTATAAGACTTCAACCTATACCTTCAAGTTTCATCCATAATTAAGGCATCTATACCCACACAAGGTATTATGTCACTAATACATATGGTTACC
This sequence comes from Lupinus albus, assembly GCA_009771035.1. Classification (NCBI taxonomy): domain Eukaryota; kingdom Viridiplantae; phylum Streptophyta; class Magnoliopsida; order Fabales; family Fabaceae; genus Lupinus; species Lupinus albus. The sequence goes on along the minus strand of CM020019.1, from coordinate 10,715,798 downwards.
AAGCTAGACATCTGTACCTATATTACACCTATACCTACAGTTTATTTTACATCCATAGGTCTATTCTACCTGTACTAACGGTTTTATTCGCTGTCACTATAAGTGTTTGTTGGTATATGACAAATTTCTTGGAGTAGGAATTAAGTGGGAGTTGTAATTGTGGAGATAAGTTTTAGAAGCACATGGATTCTGTCTAAGTCAAAGTAAGACAAAGTATACGAAGTGTAACTTTAGCAAATGGCGAACAAACTATACATTAGAGGTAAATATTGGAGACAATATCATATCATAAGTCAATAGATTTAGGTATCTTAGGTCAATCATACACTGAAATGGGGAAATTGATAAAAAAAAATGTTATTCAAACTTAGGGGAAAATTTTATTGCACGACTATAAGACTTGCAATCTTATATGGGACTGGAATTTTGGCGATAAAATGCCAACAACAGAATAGCCTCAATGTAGTAGAGATGAAAATGTTACGTTGGATGACTTAGCACACTAGACAATATATGCTTAGAAACAAATACATCAGGGAGAAAATTGGAGTAGCTTCTCCTCTAGAAAGATGGTAGAGTTGCTCCATACGTGGTTTGGATATGTCTGGATGAGACTGATAGAAGCCCTCTAAGGAGAGTGAATCAAATGAAAAGTAGTTGAATTCTTAGAGAAAGAGGGAGACCAAGAAAAAACCTAGGGAAAATGATAAAGAAATACTTAAAACTCAATGTTTTGTCAATGAACATGATTTATGATAGAGTATTATGACATTACTTGATGCATATAATCGACCTCACTTAGTGGGGATAAATGCTTGATTGTTCTTATATTCTTTTATTAATTAAGTATGAGTCTTTCTAGTGTCTGTGTCGTATGGTATAGTAGAGAAGTCGTCAAGTAGAATTAATGTTTAGTTGTTGTGTATGGGTATTCTTATATAAGACATTAGTTTATAATATAATAGACATTAGTCTTATTGTTTTATCTTTCAGTTAAATAATAGATATGTGATAATCAACATTATAAGTTGGAGAGGTTAGCTTCGTCAAATGACACATGCATGAATTCTTCTATGGTTAAAGTTCTCTTATTAAAGATTTTATATGCTTTACTTGTAAGAGAATAACCAAGAAAAATTTCTTCATCATCTTCAGCATCAAATTTAAGAAGGTTGTATTTACCATTATTTAGAATAAAACACTTACAATAATAATAGATATGTGATAATCAACTCACACGCATAACGAATTGGTTGTGGATTATCCACAAGTTTAACATTATTCATATTTAACTATTCCAGTCTAAATATATAAGGGATACGTATAGTGTCACACGCATAAATTAACCACCTATGTATTGCCATTTTAACCACGTATAGTGTCCGATAATTAATAATGCGAATTAGTGTTAACCACCTTTAGAGTGCTCCCCTTATATGCGTATAAATAGAGCATGTGTATTCAAACCCTACGCAATAATTGCTTTTTGTTTTAAATGCATGATAATTATAGAATTTATATTTGTTACTTTCAGAAATGTTTTATCCATCTGATTAATTTCACATCACATTGTGTTTGTTTCTACGAGCTGTGTTAAATGATCAAGTTATCGTTACACAGAATATTAATTATTCATGTTTTTGGGTATCAAAATTGAATTCAAGAGTTGAATCATGACTATCATTCGTTGTGCGTGAATAGTTCATGTAATTAAAGACACAATCGAATATTGTCCAATCTAAAAATGGTAATTAAGGATAAAATTGGATGTGACCCATTCCAAAATTTGAAATTTGGATAAATATATCATAACTATAATGAGAGTAATTTAATCAATGAGAGATTTAGATTACAAATTTGATTCATAAATATTATAATTATAAATGTTGCGATTTGATTGAAATTACAACTAGCGATGAGTTTCCAAAATACTCATAGGTACAAATATCCAGAGTTACAATTATCTACAAAATACAATCAGTTAGATTACAAAACGATGAAGATAAAGATTTCGAAACTAAAAACCTCTAAGCTCCTAATCCAGACATCCTTAAATCTTCCGCCTACTTGTAATGGGATTAACATTGACATTACACAAGGAAAACACAAAGGAGTAAGTTGTTAAATCAATACATGTCAATTTACAATAATCCACATTTTAATAAGGCTAAGTAAACAATTTAGAATCATATATACTTAAAATCATTTCCATCATTTATACTTTTGAAACTCATGCTACATAACTTGAGCCAAAGTTTGTTACATCGCTTGAGTCAAAGCTTGCTACATAGCTTGAGTCAAAGCTTGCTACATCGCTTGAGCCAAAGCTTGCTACATCGCTTGAACCAAAGCTTGCTACATCGCTTGAGTCAAAATTTGCTACATCGCTTGGGCCAAAGCTTGCTACATCGCTTGGGCCAAGGCTTGCTACATCGCTTGGGCCAAGGCTTGCTACATCGCTTGGGCCAAGGCTTGCTACATCGCTTGGGCCAAGGCTTGCTACATCGCTTGAGCCAAAGCTTGCTACATCGCTTGAGCCAAAGCTTGCTACATCACTTGAGCCAAAGTCGTTAACCAGTCATTGTCGGCTAAAACATATTTTCTTTTCATTAATACACCATCAATTCATAACAGCAATTTCACGCATTTTCTCAATACGATATGCTAGTTAAAGACTTATCCTTACCTTGGTGAGTGTTGGGTTTGGTGCTTGGTAACTTTGCAAGTTCCACCGACACCGCCTCCAACCTTAGGATCTTTCCTCATTCCCACCATATAACAACAATGTTAGTCATTTATTCCAAATAGCACATAAACAACTCATATTGCATCTTTAACCATACAAGAGATTTAACATATTTTCAATGTTTCCAAACTACTTTTTCCAAACATCTAAAACATACATATTCATCTCATATTTCAACATTAGAGTACATACTCATCTTCTACATCTAACATTTTACCCATTTCCTTCTTTAACCACATTTTCATTTTAGGGTTTTGGGGTTTTCATGAATCAACCCACAAACCCTCTCCATTCTTTGAATACCAACTCTAAACCAAGATATTTCAAGAGAAAAACAACATAAAACGCACCATAACTCAAAAGGATGAGTTTCCATGGTTTCTCACATTTTGAGAAGAGATCCATCATACCCAAAACAAGTTTCAAAGGGAAGAAGAAAGTTAGAATCAAGAGTTTTACCTCTTCTCAAGCTCCTTGATGATTCACAAGACTCCTTGCTCTTGAAAATGCCCCCTTCTCTCAATTCTCTCTAGGTTATCCCCAAAAAATGTGTTTGCAGGTCCCTATTTAATGCAACAGCGTCGGGTTCTCGCTCAAGTGAGCCCTTAATCGCTCAAGCGAGAAAATCCCGCCCATTTTAAAAACACATATCTGATCCTCTTTCTCAAGCGAGGGATTCTCGCTTAAGCGAGAATCTCACAGCCTCTACAGCTTCAGAGTTGCCATTTCTTGCCCAGGCGAGACAACTCTCGCTCAGGCGAGACCACTCTCGCTCAGGCGAGACCTTTCTCGCTCAAGCGAAAATCCTTTAATATAGCCCATGATTCCACTCACCCAGGTGAGCCTCTCTCGCCCAGACGACACCTTTCTCGCTCAAGCGAGAATTCCAGGACTGATACTATAATTTAATGAATTTAAAATTTTGGGTGTCACATTCGATTATAAAATGTTGTGGAAAACGATGATTTAAGAATGATTAAATGGTAATAAGTATGTTTTGGGTTGTGTATTTTTTTTTATGAAATGGGATATAATGTAAATGTAAATGTAAATGTGACATTGAATTAGTGTTTTTTGAATGAAATTGATGATTGTGTTATGTGATGAGATACTATTGCAAAGTCATGATTTTGGAATAACTCAATGGTAATGATTATATGGTGGGTTGTTGTATTGTTGTATGGAAAGAGATGTAATGTGATTGGAGTATGGATTTTATGGATACACAAAATGGGCATTGTGTTGATGAGAAATTATATAAATGAATTGTTGTATTGATATGGAAACTATTTAGATTGATTGTGAAAGTGATATGAGGAATGTACAAGTTGTATGTGATTATGGCAATGACTGACTTGCCCTATGTGATATTGTATAGCCTTATGTGGCAATGAATGTTGCTCTATGTGGTATTGGTTCGCCCTAAGTGGTATTGATTGTCTTTCCCTAAGTGGTATTGTATCGCCCTATGAGGAGTTGAATGTCTTGCCCTAAGTGGTATTGTATCACCCTATGATGTGCTGAATGTCTTGCCCTAAGTGGTATTGTATCGCCCTATGAGGTGTTGAATGTCTTGCCCTAAGTGGTATTGTATCGCCCTATGAGTTGTTGAATGCCTTGCCCTATGTGGTATTGGATCGCTCTATGTGGTGTTGAATGACTTGTCCTATGTGGTATAGCAATTTTGACCCTATGTGGTGTAGAATAATCTTGGCTACCCTATGTGGTATAGTAATCTTGTCCCTATGTGGTGTAGAATAATTTTGACTTGCCCTATGTGGTATGGTATTGCTTTGGAAGTATTGTATTGCTTTGGAAGTGTTGTATTGCATTGAAAGTATTGTATTGCCTTCGGGTATGGAGTTGCCGTTGTGTATTGTGAGCGACTATGGTATTGTAATTTTGATGAAGATTGGATTGGGTGAATTGCATAAGTAAGATATGATAGATATTGTAACGACCCAAATTATACCCTAAAATTTTTAAAACTTTATTCATGAAAGTGAAGTGATTACTTTTAAAAGGTGTTATTTAGCCGATTTGGAAAACCTGAGTGGGTACAATATTAGTTAAGTTCATAATTCAAAACGCGGAAATAATCAATAGTACTCTTTCAATGAACGTATCATTACATCTCATCTTAAATCCATACTCTATACATTTATCCTTTCTCGAATAATACTCTTATTAAAATCATTAAACCAACTTCATTACACATTTAGGAGGAGTTCCATTTCACAAAAGAATTGCTTCAACATAGTTCTCATATTAAAAACATTAATCAAATATCATTTCGAATACATAAAGTAACTACTTTAATATGTACTCTTCTCAGCAAGCATCTGATACGCTACTACCTCAACCTGAACCCAAATGCACAACACATACAAAGAAGAGACAAAAGGGAGTAAGAACCAACTACGGCGACCGCATCGTGGAATTACATGGAGAAATAACATTAAAGTATTACAACCTATACAACATCTAACATCAATCATATTAAACATATACCAATCAATACATTATACCACATAATGTTCATATATCCAATTAGCATAATCATCATATCTCACTTAGACAATTCAATCAAATCAGTACAACATACCATATGAGGTTCATTCTTCGATCAACTCCTATAACAACATACTCATACCATTTATCCAACTCAATCTTCATCAAGATCACCATACAATAGTCTCTTTCAATAAAGAACAACAATGATATACTAAAAGCTATACCATACTTACATAGCATTAAAATACTTTCCCAAGCAACACAATACTCCCAAAACAATACTACACACAAGAAATAATCATACATTGCTCCCAGATCCAATACCACATAGGGCAAGTATACACCACAAAGGCGATTCAATAGCACGTAGGGCAAATCTACACCACAAATGCGATACAATACCACATAGGGCAAGTCTACACCACAAAGGCGATTCAATACCACCTAGGGCAAGTCTACACCACAAGGCAATACAATACCACGTAGGGCAAGTCTACACCACAAAGGCGATACAATACCACATAGGGCAAGTCTACACCACAAAGGCGATACAATACCACGTAGGGCAAGTCTACACCACAAAGGCGATTCAATACCACGTAGGGGGAGTCTACACCACAAGGAAATAAATTACCACGTAGGAAAGTATACACCACAAAGGCGAAACAATACCATATAGGGCAAGTCTACACCACAAAGGCGATATAATACCACATAGGGCAAGTCTACACCACAAAGGCGATTCAATACAATTATAATCCACAATACATATCTCATTATCCTCATGATAAATCATAGACTTAGTTATTCCATATCATCTTATATTTAATGGAAATACTTATCCCTCACATCTCATTTCATACAACAACACAAAACTCACAATATAATCATTTCCCTTGTGTTAATCACACATCATGACTTCACCATAACACAAAATATAACATCAATGTCATAAACACAATGTATATCTCATTTTATCACGATGTTATCATTCATAACACAATCATTATCATAATCATACGCATGTCCTTTTATCACAAATAAACAACTCACAACATATTCATTATCATATAACATATTAACGATAGAATCATCTTCCATGACGATGTACTACCATAAGTGAACATATTGCATTTCATCTAATAAAATGGTTTTCCTGCACATATATCTCCACATTTATGGCTAATACATCTTCATGGAAAATAAAGACTCTCACATGGACCACAAACTTCCAAGAAAGTTTCTATCTGTTAACATTCTCCGATTCGTGAGGGAAATCGGAGAAGATGATTCTAATGAAATACTCTAAGACTACAATGGACTTCTCCCTCACCTTAGTTTGCATAAGATATGTTGATCCGCAAAAGAGCAACATCTCCCTCCATCTCCTTCAACCTCCAATGTTCCTTTTCCACCGTCAAAGCCCTCCAATGTGCCACTAAGAAGCAAGAGGAAGAGGTTTTGATGAGTTTTGAGGTTTAGTGGAGGGGATAATGGTTCATTTGGGTGGAGCCGCCATTGGGAGAGAAAGAAGGGGAAAGAAAATGAAGATTAGGGTTTCTGAAACCCCTCTTTCGCATTTATAGTTGAGCAGCCTCGCCCGAGCGAGAATGGCTCGCTTGAGCGAGAATTTCGCAGCTTTTCAACTCTGACGCTCTCACCCAGGCAAGAATTCTCCCGCTCGAGCGAGAATCGGGCAGCCTACTCAGACTTCTCTGGCTTGGGCGAGAATTCTAGCTCAAGCTAGAATTTGGCAGCTTTACCAGATTTCACTCTCACTCAAGCGACCACTTCCTCGCTTAAGTGTGGTTCCTAGAAAACTCATACTAGAACACCTAGCCTCTCACTTAAGCCAGGTCCTCTCGCTTAAACGATAATTGTCCAATATACACTCCAACACTCTTCGTTTTCTAATTATTCCGAAAACGAACATTGAGGTGTTACAGATATACTATTTGAAGATGTGAATATCCTATGGTATAAGTTATTGATTGCGTGCATCAATTGTATATGTTTGATATTGTTGATTTTAGTTTCTGTATAGGTTGTAGCACTTTAATGTTATTACTCCATGTAATTCCACGTTGCGGTCGCTGTAATTGGTCTTACTTCCTTCAGTCTTTTCTTTGTATATGTTATGTATATGAGTTCAGCTTGTTGCTATTGTGCCTTGGATATCCAATGACGGAAGTACAAATTAGAGCAGTTGATTTATGTGTTAAGAATTGTATTTATTTCAGGCATGTAATATGAGAAAGATGTTAGAGTAATTCATGTTGTATAAATGACCTCCTTCTAAATATACGATGAGACTAGCTCAATGACTTTAATAAGTGATTTATTTGTAAAATGGATAATTGTATAGATTATGGAATTGAGGTTGAGTGAAATAACATGTTTTGTTTTAAAGATTCATTTGAATATTTCTGCATTTTGAATTATGAAACTTAACTAAATTTTTAATCCACACATTTGGACGTTATACTTTCGATGCTCAGAACCGACAAGTTCAAGATGAAGTTAAACGTTTATCTAATCGAATGGATTGTATGGAGATTGATGAAGTTGATGACGTGGAGAATCCTTAGTTTTAGGGTTGTGTGTCTACGTTATTAGGTTGTAAAACTTTGTTGTTGTTATGTTCGTTAACTTCCTAAATATATGGTTGGATTTTGTTTTGACAAATTCTAGTTATGTATGAACATATTTATGGTTTCAATGTTAATGTTATTTTTATTTTATGGTTTCTATCATCTGGGTAGTGTGAAGAAGATCTTGCTGCTAATCTTGGCACGGTTTTGATGAAGACACCAATATCACAAAAAGAAGAAAGGAAGAAGACCAACAAAGACTATCAAAGATAAAGCTTCAAAGATTTAGAGTCTAAGTCTTTAGGTACTTCTATCCGTACAACTCATATATTTACTTAGTTAATAATGCTCAAAATTGTTTTCAAGCAAATCAAGAAAAACTAAGTATGAATAAAAATAATTTTCAAAAACAACATGTAACGGGTTACCATACTTGAGTAACAAGTTACATGAGTGAGAAAAGAGTTTTCAAACCTCTAAAAGCTATGAGTAATCCATTACAGACTTTGGAGTAACAGATTACCATTTATAGAAAACAGGGTAATCGATTACTCAAAGTAGTGTAATCGATTACACTAAGGCAAATTCGCAAAGCTTTCAAACAGTGTTGTTGAGTAATCGATTACTCAAATCCAGTAATCGATTACACTATGTGAATTTTCAAAAAGTTGTTAACAGGATTGTTGGATAATCGATTACCCATTTGCAGTAATCGATTACTGAGAGTTGTTGCATCAGTTTTCAGATTTCAAGTGAAGCGTTTCACTCCAAACTGATTGCTTTTCATTCCAAATGAAACCTACTCATGCCTAAGGGTATTGTGGTTGATTGGAAGCCTATATAATGACATTGAAACACTCTCACAACACACAACAATATATACAACTCAGATTACAAAACATTTACTTGAAACTCTCAAAAGCTCTCACACTTTCTGATTTTTCTTACACTTCAAGCAACCTACTTTTAAACTTTAAAAGTTATTTTGAAGTTGCTTCTAGTGTATTTCATACTTTCAAAAAGAGCATTATTATCTCAAGTATAATGAGTTGTTATTGGATTGCAAGTTCTAGAAATTGTCATATACACTTGTAAGGCAATCCAAGCCAAATTGTACATTCTTCAATTTTGCAAAGTTTACTTTCTTTCACAAGGGTGTGAAGAGAAAGGGTGAATGACTTGGTATAGTGTTTAGCAAGGGTGTAACTTGGTATAGTGTTTACAAAGGTTGTTACTTGGAATAGAGTTTTCCTAGGGGATTACATATAAATGAGTGTGTAAGGTACAAGGAGATCTCGGAGTGAGATAATTGTAATTGCAACTCATTATATTTAATAAAGGAATCTCTTGCGCTTCAAGAGTATTGGACGTAGCCTTCGGTGGACAAGAAGGTGAACAAGTATAAAACACCTGTGTACTCTCTTTCCCTTCTCTTTGTTAATTATTTATCCTTCATAAGTCAATATTTTTCTGCATAATATTTCCGCTGCACAATAACTTTGATATTGCAGAAAAATTGGCCATACTTATTGCAACAACTAATTCACCCCCCCCCCCCCCCCCCCCCCCTCTTAGTTGCAATCTTAGTCTTACAGGTAGCACTTATATATATATATATATTGTTCATAAGATCTAAACCTTGGCATAAAAATAAATATATCTTGTATCCTTGTTATGTCTATATATATTTTGCATATGGAAAACTTGACTTTTCCTTCTATTTGATGAAGTCCAAATGAGGAGAAAAGTAGTTGTTATGTTTTCTGGATTTAAAAGCTTATACATGAGTTAATCGGTATGAATATATCAAGAAAACTCAATATCAATATGGTGTTAGTTTGTCATCATCAAAAATGGGGAAATTGTGAAGAAGATCTTGCTCCTAACGTTGGCTCAATTTTCATGAAGACACCAACATCACAAAAAGAAGTATCAGGGTTGAAGATCTTGAAGACTTAGAAGCATGCTCATCTCAAGATCAAGTCTTTTTAGCTTTTTTAAGATAGGTACTTCTATCCTAAAGTCATTCACTTTAAGTATTACCAAATGCTCATAGGAAATAAGTTTTAAAAATATTAAACTTGATTTAAAAGCTGAACTTAAACTTTCAAAAAACTGATTAACAGGTTACTCAAACTAAGAAATGGGTTAATCTAACAGAGTAATCGATTACCCAAATTAAGTAACAGGTAACCAAGTAAATTAAAAGTAACTGAGAGTAACCAATTAATCAGTCCAGTAATTGATTACTCAACGGGACATAAGCTTTTGCTAATCGATTACCAATCTCGAGTAATTGATTACTCATAATTGTTACAATAGTTTACATATTTAAACTGAAATAGCTTCTCCCAAAATGAATATAATGGATGTCATTCTAATCAATTCCTACCTAGTATGGGTATGAGGGATGGTTGGAAGCCTATGTAAAGGTCATTCAAATTCAAATTCAAAACACAACTTTCATTAATCAACCACACTATATTTTATACACTTTTGCAAACAACTTATTCTAACTTTCTGAATTTTCTGAAAAGTTGTTTTCAAGTGTTTTTTCCCAGTTTTCTAAACTTAAACACTTGAGAAATTGTGTTGTAATTCTGGTGATTGACATACAAGGATTGAGTATTAAAATTTATACATACTTAGCAATCCTAGCCCTAAAAGTAAAGTTCTTCATATATACCAATTTTCTATATATTTCACCATAGGGTGTAGTGAAAGGAAAAGAGTGATTTTTAGAAGTGGTAATCAGAGACAAAGTCTTAGGGTGAGATTTTTAATGATTTAAATTTCATCATAGTAAAAATATCTTGTGATTGCAATAGGATTGGACGTAATTTTTGATGGACTAGGATAAAGTTCAGTATCTCTCTTCTCCTTATACTCTTTTATATTTTTGCATTTTATTTTTGCATGATTACCTATTCGGCTGCATCTCTATTCTTATAATTTTCTAAGATGCAAAAATATGCATTAAGTGCAGAAAACCAAAAAACTAATTCACTCCCTTTTAGTTTGCCATCTTATCTTACAAATTTTATATTGTGCAAAGCTATACTCCTTTATGATGGAAGTTAATATGAAAGATAATATCCTAGAACATCAAGAATAAGATATCAGATTCAATGGATCTCGTGCAATAAATGTTATTTCTTAACTAGTTTAAAAACAACTAATTCTTTTGCATTACATGTCATATCGAAAATAGACTCAATAAAACTCTTACATTAAAGGTTACTTCTAAACAAATATTAGTTTGAAGACTATTGAATGTTTTAAGAAGACTTTGGAGAAGTTCTATTTAAGAAGATTGCTTCTAAAGATTCAACTAGCTATCATGAGTAATCACACGATCTTGTGTTATCTTAGGATCCAATGCTTAAGTGAATATTTGATTATTATTGTATAGAAGCAAACTAATAAGAGAAATAGAAAAACACGGAGAGAATATTTTATAAATCTTAAGATGATTATGCATAATGAGTTGTAGACTTATCTGATCTTAAATTTTCATATCTTCACATATAGTGAGTCAATATATAGCTTTAATGAGTTGTTGAGAATTAGAGCTTTAAGAGGTTTGGTAGTGAAATATGCTTACTTGGAGAGTTATTAAATATTTAGTGAGGTATCGCATACTTCTAAACTATTTAAAACTATCTAGTCATTTGTTGGATAATCTTTCAAACTTGATGTGCATTAATCTTTGAAAACCATTTTTCAAAGTGTATTAAATTAAATATTGCTTGTGAACAAGATTCTTAAAAGGTTATTTTTTAAAGTCTAAACAAAAACAAGTCAATCTCCTTCTTATCTTTGTAGGTGTTAACTTCAAGTTTTGTCATTTAAATTGAGGGATACCCCATTCGCATACAACAAGGGAACTAGATTCCTTTATTTCAAGACTTTATGACTTAGGGAATCGGATAAATGTAAAACACAATTCATCAAACATGAACTCAATTGTCGCATTTTGATAAGACAATACTGTTCATTAATCTTATGGAAATTTGATCAAATAGTAAAGTAAACTAAGTCAGAGTCAACTATTTGTGTTCAAGATTGACTAAATGTGTTCCAAATTAATCTGATGACTACGCAAAAATCAAAAAATTGTTAAGTCAATAAATCCAAATCCTGATTGAAGACTCCTTTGTTCTACTAAACTTTTGAGATGGATGATTAACATCAACAATGAGTTCATTGGCCTCTAACTGATTTTTTGTGTGCCACATGCTCCTTTTATAGAGTATGACTCCTCTCCATTAATGTAGAGACAAGTGAATTTTTTATGTGTATTATAAGGGTAAATGTGTAATCATCTTTTAAATAAAAAGGGCAAAAGTAACATTGCATCTTCCACTTTCTTTGATTTTTTTTATATATTTGTCTCTCCATATTAATGGAGATGAGTCTTACTCCCTTTTATAGAATGGCATATAGTGTGTTTTATGGGAGTATGGATCCTCTCCATTAATGGAGAGGCAAATAGTATTTTTACACTTAACTTAAGGATGAAAACGTTATTACATGTGTAAATAGAATGACATAATTGTCTTTTTATTTTACTTTTTATCTTGTTTTAAACATCACTTTACTCTCTATTCTTTTTATGGTAATATAATATTTTCAACCTTAAGGAGTCTCCGGTCTCATATTAAAGGTGAGAATTTGAATTATTTTGGTATTAATAAGGTATTCCTTCACTCTATGGGTAAGCAATTTAATCTCTTTCGAAATGCGTGACTGTCCCCCAATAAGTGTTATTCTAAAAAAATAGAACATTTGATCTTTTAACATTTCTTGAGATCGAATGGAGAGTGAGATATACATTCCCAAAGAATAGAACTTTTGCATGTCAACATATAAATAAGTGAAAGTTAGAGGATCAATTTTATTAAAAACTAAATAAATTAGAGGACATCTAGAAGGATCCTTTCGATTAACGGAGAAGAAGGAAGTATTACCAAACATAAAGTAAGAATGACATGTTATAATATTTTTATCATTTTATTTAGAATGAGATGATATATTTTCCATACAAGTAAATCAAAAATAAGAATTCCCTAGTCCCCTAGTTTCCAATTCACTAGGGAGAAAATTTATTGCCATGAAAAATTATGTGTAAAGAAGTGAAAGAATGAAGGTGGTACTTTGAGAAGCCAAAGCCACTCACACTTTGTGGCCTTGTTATGCTTCACTCTCTCACATGGACCAGACCCAATTATCCATAGTTACTCCTTACCCTCCCTCTGTTTATAGGACCCACCATACCCTCCATTCACATTCATTCTCTCATTCACCACAACATTCACAATATACATCCTCTTCCTCTATTATCCTCCAAAACTAGCATCTATAGCTCCTTCAACAACACAAAAAAACCATTATTTATCTCCATTTATCTCTCTTTCTCTATACAAACCCTAATGGACAAGACTGAGAGAGAGACCCATGACTTCATGAATGTTGAGTCTTTCTCTCAGCTTCCCTTTATCCGTCCTGCACCCACCATCAAAGAGAAGGGAATTCGCCTTTTCGGCATCGAATTCGGAAGTGGTGGAGGTAGCTATAACAACACAATCGCCGATGAATCTGACTCTGCAGAAACAACCACCAACAATGCATCTGAACAAGATAACAATAAGGACAACAACAACAGCAACAACAACAACAGCAACAGCAACACCGAGAATGGAGAGAGTAGTAGCCGCAGATTTGAATGCCATTACTGTTGTAGAAACTTCCCAACTTCTCAAGCCTTAGGTGGCCACCAAAACGCGCATAAACGAGAGCGTCAACACGCAAAACGAGCACATCTTCAGTCAGCTATGGTGCACGGAAGCTTCTCCGACCCTCAAGTTTATGGCCTCATGAACTACAGGTTCAACTCAGCTCCAACATCACCAATGGCTTATCCTACATGGAATACCAACTCTTTGAATGCTATCACCGCCACCGCCAATTTTGGCAGCGGTGGCGGCGGTGGAAGGTTTTATAATGGAACCTCATCTTATTCTCATCATCATCAACAACAACAACCCATCAATGGTAGCCCCTTAGGCTTGTGGCGAATCCCTTCAGGGACCACCGTACAGAGTAGTAACCCTAGTTTCAACCATGAAAGGTCGTTGTTGCAGCATCCATTGCCCTTGTTTTCTGGCGAGGAAATCAATATAAGGGCCTCACAGGTTGGTGTTTCTGGTTCACAAAATCGCTACGTTTATGACTCTTCCAAAAGTGACCATGTGAGTTTGGATCTTCATTTGTAATGACATCTAATTATTTATAATATCATCACCCAATAACTTATGTTCTATTGAGCTACTTTGTGGCTAGGAGCGGTATATGAGAAATTTCTTTCCACTACTATCGGAACAATTTGTTTCTAATTTTTTTCTTCACAATAACAGTTGATTTTTCGAACATAGATGCTGTATATGGTTTAATTTTAAGTTATGTAAACTTAACATAAATATATCTACCCAATTATATCTTATTTTTCTTCCTTTTGATTCTATTTTTCTAAGCAATCCATTGTTTTCTCGCAACTAAAAAATGGTTTTACTCTTAATTCTTGATTTCAAAAGAAGACACCACAACAAAAAACAAGCAATGCTATAGAAATCTACTATATACTCCTTTCTTTATACTTGAACTCCATAAGATTTTGCCAGTGGTGTAATATGGTTTCATAGCAAAGCATATAGTCACTTCCTCGTTGAATGAACATTTAATTTTTTAATTGAAATCACATATTTTCATTGATCCGAGACATAGTTTAGGAGACTATTTAGGACAACAGAGTGGAAGATGTAAAGGGTATGAGACATTTGGGTTCGCATGAACATTTTGTCCAAACACACGTGTGCTTATATCCATCATATTGTCCAGGCAGGTGGGGTGATGAGAGAGGTTTTGGTTCTGATTCAATGCAATGTATCGTGTAAGGTCATGATAAGGTTTTATGATCTGCCCAAATTTTTCAGAAAAGAAAGTGATATTTCAATGCAAATTGCAGGCACCATAGCTCTCCAAATAAATATCAATATATACATATATGTATAGATTCTCTTTTTGTTTTCAGTACATATTTCCATAGCTATATGTAGAGAGAGAATGACAGGTTTATGAATTTGAAGATAGATTCATATCCTTCTATAGATATACAAGTATGGCTATTTGATTGGCTTAATATTGTGTCTTATTTGTCTACCTAGGATGCAAGGTGGAACCTTCTATGATAGATCTAGGGTATAGGAGACAGTTCAAAAAACATATATGAATCATCTCCATTAATATAGAGATAAGTGATGTTTTTATATTTAGCTTAAGGATGAAAATGTCATTACATGTATAAATAGAATGACATAATTGTCTTTTCACTTTCTTTTTTACCTTATTTTACACATCAGTTAATGGAGATGATTCATACTCAATGTTCTCCCTTTTTCTTACCCCCTCTCTCTCCTATCAATCAATAAATTGGTTGAGAAGTTATTACATGTCCAATTATTCCAACCAAAATCTCATTATTTGTCATGTATTACTTAATTGTTCAAAGTTAAATGAGTGTATTTCAAATCAATTGTTGAGATATAATCGAGAATTTTGATCATGAATCATGTAATAATTTTCAGAAATATATTCTTATTGCTTAAGAATATGAGGATCCTGCTTCTATTGGTGTTGGTTGTAGTTTTGGTTGACGGGAATTGACTTTATAGGAACCATTGCAGATTGAACAAAGTGGTCCTAAATTTAGAAGAAAATTTGAAAGTGTTGGGGAGGATCTAAAGGAGCTTGTGGAATTAGAATTTATGTAAATGAGCATTCCATAATCATTCAAAATTGAATTTTCAAGAGTCAATAATTACTATTTTGATGGGTACTCTTGTCCCACAAGTAGGAAGGCATGGGTCAAGTCTTTAATGAAGAGAAAGAGAGAGATAGGTTAGTCCGAGATTCTGTCTCATACACTGTCTCGTGCAAAAGAAATTTGTTATGTCAATTTTTTTTATAAAAAAAAATTGTATTAAAACGAGTACAAGGGTTGTCCACCCAGTACAACGGAGATTAAGAAGTAACTTTGTAAAACATAGAGTTAGACAAAGTTTAGAATCCAAACACCAACTAGCAAAAGATAAAAGAATTTTCAGATACAAAAGAAGATAACCAAATTCAAAATCTAGTTTGAATTAGATCAAGAATGTGCACATAACTCCGGAATCTTCTCCAAAAAAATCACTTCATTTTCATGTCAATTAAAAAACATAAACATTCATTATTGTTGTTGTTTTTACTTCATTATCATTAGTTCGGAACAACAAATAAGACATGATAACAAATTTTGTTACAAATCTCATTATTCAAAGAAGTGGTAACAAGGGCTTTCTTGGCTTTAATATAGCAAAACCAACCATCAGAAAAGGATGTGTCTTCCTTTTCCCTAAAAGACTTTATGGGACATTTGAACATGGTAGTTAGACTATCATCTTTATTTTCCCATCTTCTATATGTACCATTGCTTTTATGTCACAGAAAGAGAGAGAAGATGATGTTAGGTGAGTATTTTTCGTGGTGAGTAGAAATATGTAGGACTTGGAGATTCCTTCTCTAGGGAAAGAGGGAGGACATGTTATCCTTAACAATAATGAACTCATAGTTAGTACCACTGATTTTTCTGCCTACTTTAATCATTTATTTATTTTTTGGCAGCACAAAGAGTCATAGGTTTATTTGCAACAATGGACACTACCCAATGCATTACCTTACCTATACAATTCAGAAAGATAAAAGAAAAAAGGGAACCAACCACACACAAATGTTAAGTCTATTTCTCCTCAACTTGAAGACAAGAGTCTTTACTATATTTTCAACCATTAATTGCACACAAACATGTTTATGAGGAGTAAGACTCCTCTCCATTAATGGAGAGGCAAGTACCCAAAAAATCATAGAAAGTGGAAGATGCAATGTCACTTTTGTCCTTTTTATTTAAAAGATTATTACATCTTTACCCTTATAATACACATAAAAAACTCACTTGTCTCTCCATTAATGGAGAGGAGTCTTACTCGTTTATGAGTTGTGGAAACTATGGGAAAGAATTGTTAAACAACACTTCACTAATAGAAATCATTTGTCCTATTATATCTAAATCCAATCAAGAAGTTCCAACAAATTAAGAAAAAATTATAAAAATAGAAAATTATTTTTTTATATTACTTGATGAAATGTAATTGATTTGAGACATGAAAACATTAATTTTTCGGAATCAGACTTCTCTCCATTAATGGAGAGAAAAATTATTGATTTTGTTCTTAGTTTCAAAAAGAGAAATGTTATATCATTATATTTTAAGGGGTAGATGTGTCTAATTACATTGTTTCTTTCCTTTACTTTTGATGTATTTTCCTCTCTATTACTCTCTATTAATGGAGATGATTCTAACTCAATTTTGTAGGACATGTGATCTTTGACCTTATATGTTCATATGAATAGGACACATATACATGTATTTGACGTGGACGCGTCTATATGAAGCATTAGATTTCAATGTGCACTGTTTTAATAGAAAAGTGTAACTCTATTTTAATATTATCTTGATTCGTGTTTTCTCTGAAATCTCCAATTGTTTATGAACGTTATTCCCGACCACTTTAGTGCCATTAGTAATCATGTCATATAAGAAGTAGTGACAAAGAGAATGATGTATGAGAATAATGTATCTTTTAGTATAAGGAGATGAGTTATTCTCATAATATATACATGAGAATCTCCTCCAACCACTAAAATCGTGACATGTGTACCATTTAATCATTTTCTACAAAAATATTTCTAGAACTAAACAAAACAATACACATGTCATTTTACTGGCGGAAGGAGGTACGTTATCTTCTGGTATGAGGAGATACATTATTCTCATAATGTATACATGATTAATATCATTTCCTAATGAGAATAATGTATCTTCTGGTATAAGGAGATAAATTATCTCCTCCGACCACTAAAATCGTGACATGTGTACTATTTAATCATTTCCTACAAAAATATTTTTAAAACTAAACAAAATAATACACATGTCATTCTTTTAGGAGGTAAGTTATCTCATGGTATGAGGGGATACTTTATTCTCTTTCCAAATATACAACAAATACTTGGAAAGTGATAGCATTATAGTGAGGGTGTAGTTTGAAGTTTTCCATTATGTTATGGAATATGGTGTTAGTAAGAACTAGGTTGTTTTTAGGTGTTAAAGACATCAACTTAGTATGAGACTAAACCTAACAAAAACATCATCTCTATTTACATAAACAATAATTTTAAGATTGAGTATGAATCCATCATCTCTGTTTATTGTAACACCCTAAATTTTGAGTCTTCAAAATTATAGTATCAGTCCTGGAAGTCTCGCTTGAGCGAGAGATTCTCGCCTGAGCGAGAAAGGATTCCCTGGGAGGGTGAAATTCTGGGCTATACTGGAGGATTCTCGCCTGAGCGAGAGTTGCCTCGCCTGGGCGAGAAATGGCAAACTGGGGCTATTGACACTGTGAGATTCTCGCTTGAGCGAGAGCGTCAGATCTGAAATTTTAAAAAGGCGAGATTTTCTCGCCTGAGCGAGAATGGGCTCGCTTGAGCGAGAACCCGACGAATGCTCTTTAAAATAGAAACCCCAAACACATTTTAGGATTAGAACTTTGAAGAGAAGAGAGAGAAGAGAGATTTTCAAGAGCAAAGAGCCTTAGGACTCATCTTAGAGCTTGAGAAGAGGTAAACCTCTTGTTTCCAACTCTTCTTCTTCCTCTCTAACTTGTTTTGGGTATGTTGGATCTATTTTCAAAACATGAGAAACCATGGAAACTCATTCTTTAGAGTTATGGTTCGTTTTATGTTGTTTTTCTCTTGTAAACTCTTGGTTTAGAGTTGATATTTGATGAATGGAAAGGTTTTGTGGGTTATTCATGAAAACCCCAAAAAACCCCAAAATGAGAATATGAGTATAAAGAGAAAGAGATGAAATGTTAGATGTGGATGATGAGTTTGTGCTTTGATGTTGATATATGAGATAAACATGTATGTTTAGATGTTTGGAAACTTGTATTGAAGTAGTTTTGGAAATCTTGAATATATATGAATCCCTTGTGTATTTGATGATGAAATACGATTTATTTATGTGTTATTTTGAATAAATGACTGACATTGTTGTTATTGGTGAAAATGAGGAAAGATCCTAAGGTTGGAGGAAATCGCGGAGGAGACTTTTAAAGTTACTCGGAACCGATCCCCAACGCTCACCACGGTAAGGGATAAGTGTTTCTAAACCATACTCATCGATGTGAATGAGGTATGTGAACGAGGTAACATGTTGGTAGGTTTATTGTTGTTACCCTACCCGGAGAGGTAGTGGTTTATTGTTGTTACCCTACCCGAAGAGGTAGTGGTTTATTGTTATTGTGTCCTACCCGGAGTGGTAGTGAACTGTTTATTGTGTCCTACCCGGAGTGGTAGTGAACTGTTTATTGTGTCCTACTCGAAGTGGTAGTGGACATTTGATTGTGTCCTACCCGGAGTGGTAGTAGACTGTTATTGTGTCCTACCCGGAGTGGTAGTGGACTGTTTATTGTGTCCTACCCGGAGTGGTAGCGGACTGTTATTGTGCCCTACTCGGAGCGGACTGTTATTGGGTCCTACCCGGAGTGGTAGCGGACTGTTATTGTGTCCTACCGGGAATGGTAGTGATTATTGTGAACTCGACCTGCCCGATGTGGTATGGGGTAATAAGTAATAACTCGACCTGCCCGATGTGGCATGGGGTAATAACTCGACCTGCCCGATGTGGTATGGGGTAATAACTCGACCTGCCCGATGTGGTATGGGGTAATAACTCGGCCTGCCCGATGTGATATGGGAAATGAAATTGATGAAATACGATTAAGGGCGAACATGAATGACGAGACGTGTGGATGTCACAATGAATTTCATATGCATGCTATAGAATATATAGTATGGGATGTATATTCTATAGGGTGAATATGAATGACGAGAAATGAGAATGTCATAAAGAGAGTCATATGCATGCTATAGGATATATAGTATGGGATATATATCCGATAGGGTGAATATGAGAGATAAAAAGGAAGATGTTGAGAATGAAAGTAATATACATGTTATAGGATATATATTATGGGATATATATACTATAGGGTGGATATGAATAATGAGAAGGATGAGGTTTCGAACAAACGTAATATGCATACTATATAATATATATTATGGGATATATATAGTATAGGATGAATATGAGTAAAGTGAAAATTAAAGGAAAATGGCTTGAATGTTTACAATTACGCATGTGTGTTTACGAATTATATTAAAGATTAATCGTATTTGAAATGTGGATTATCATGTGATATTAGTTTTTGAACTAATGACTTACTCCCTTTTGTGTTGTGTGTTGTTTATGATAATCCCATTGTAGGTAAATGAAGGATTTTGAGAAGGAAGCTCACTTAGGAAGCTTTTGTGTTTATTAACCTATTTGTCTTTATTTGCTACTTGACGTTGTAGTTAATTTGACAACATTATGGGATGACTGTAAATCCGTTTAGATTAATACGGATATGTGTAGTTATGGACTTTATAACTCTGGGAGACCCATAACTGGTTGTATGTGGTAAATGCTATTTGAATGAATTATGTTTTTCCGCAACATAAATTTGTATGATAATATAATAGGGTAAAGAGTATTTTCAAAGAGTGATACTTGAGAATTTTTAATGAAAGTGACGACTGTATGTTAGAAAGGATTAAAATAAATAAAAAAATTTCAAGGGTAGAATTTTGGGTCGTTACATTTATTATTATAAATAACATGGAATCATATTTTCACCTCATTTATGAGAAATGAACGGTAAAGCTAAAAAGAAAAGTAGAACCTCTGCCAAATCTTTTGCTTCTATCTCCCTGAATTATGACGCTACATCTCCCAGTTTTGGTGAGATTTTATTCACTATATGTTGTGTACTCAATAGAGTTTGAAAGTATAGAAGTAAAATATCTCCATATCATATTTTAAAAAATATGCATCCGAACTTTTCTTATTTTAGAACTAGATGTTTGGTATATATTAGGAATTCTAATTATTAATTATTGGTGTATACTTTGATTATTATTTCATATTTTAGTCACATATTTGTTCATGCATAGTTTGCATTTTCCTTGATCCATGTATATAGATATCTGACTGAGGGAGCTAAGCTTAGATGATTCGTGACCGAAGCAGTTCTGCATCAAGACCTAGATCGTGACCGAGGGAGCTTGGCCAAGGCGTGACCGAAGATGCTTGGCCAACGCAGGAGGCGTGACCGAGGATGCTTAGCCACTGATCAATTCAGCTGCACATCAGCCTTGGCATGATTTGGCATCGTGACCGAGCAGACCGAGTCAAGCACGCATCAGCCTTAGCAAGATAGCACATCAGGCTTACAGGCGATGCATCAAGTCAGGGCGCATGACCTGTGAATCAACATCAGGCCAAGGCGCATGCCCATGCATCAGGCTGACCGAGGCTCTTCTGCTTATGTGACATTGGGCTTTTTATCAAGGCTTTCTTCATAAATCTAAGAGCAATTAACAGAGCATTTATCACATGTGCTTATCATAAGTTGTTATTAGTTTGTTATTTTAGTTGAATCAGTTTTAGTTGCCTTACAAGATAGGTTATAAATAAGCCCTTTGTAAATTTTCTAATTCACAACCTTTTGTACAATCTTCTATACTCAATAAAGTTCTTTTGTTTCTTATTCAAAGACATGGATTCCATTATGGTATTAGAGCACTAGAGTGCTCTGTTGATTTCTCTTCCCTACCAAAACCACATCTTCTTATTCTATCTCATTCCATCATTCATCAAACCTGCAACAATGATTAACAAATCAGAAACAACACAACAACAACAAGCTCAAATGACTGACATCACACACAATCCTTACTATCTAAATCATGGGGAGAAACCAGGCATGATATTGGTCTCACCTCCTTTGAATGCAAGGAATTGCCAATCATGGAGCAGATCCATGAGGAGGGCTTTATTATCCAAAAACAAGTTCAAATTTGTTAATGGAATAACAAAAAACACCCCAAGAAACAAATCCTACTTTTGAAGCATGGGAAAGATGTAATACTGTAGTGATTTTTTGGATCACAAGGTCCTTAACTCAATCAATAGCTCAAAGCACTATCTACATTGACAATGCACAAGACTTATGGCAAGATCTCAAGGACAAATTCTCAAAAGGAGACCACTTTAGGACCTCAGATCTACTCGAAGAAGTGCATTCCATGAAGCAAGGAGATAGGAACATCTCCACTTTCTACATTGATTTGAAAACTCAATGGGATGACCTTGAATCGCTTAGACCAATTCCTTGTAGCTGCCCTCTTATAATGAAGGGCTATTGGGAAAATGAGTATGTTATGTGCTTCCTTAAAGCATTGAATCATCAATTCAATACTTTTAAGGCACACATCTTACTTATGGAACCTTTACCACCCATTAACAAGGTCTTTTCCCTTGTGATTAACAAGAAAGACAAGAGGAAGACATTAATTGCACTGAGATGAAAGGTTCTATTAATTCAATAAACTCAAGTCAGAATTGGAGAAACTAATCCAACAGAACCTTTACAAGAAGCAATGTTGATCACAACAATGGAGGATTACGAAGATTTCCAACCAATTCCTCATCCATCAGAACTTTCACACCAACCACAAACAACAAGATTTGCACCTTTTGTGGTAAGAATGAGCACACAATAGAAACTTGCTACTTCAAGCATGGGTTTCCACCTAAATTCAAGTTCAAATCCAAGGCAACAATGAATGGTTCTATCAACAACATTCATACCATTCAAAGGGAGAATAACGAAAAGTCTACACCAACCCAAGAACAAGAACAAGAACAAGCAAGCAATGAATCAGAAAGGGATGTTCCACATCTCAACATCAACTACCAACATGCCATAAATCAAGATAGCCAAGAACTTGAGCAGAATGGCATCCCCAATGTATTAGGTACACCCTTTGACCATCAATCTTGGATCTTAGATAGTGGAGCCACTGATCACATCACTAATAGCATGGGAAATTACACTACCTATAATTCTATTAAACCCATCACCATCAAACTCCCTAATGATTTATCTATCTTGGCCATACACTCTTGAACTGTGCAATTGTCCAAAAATTTAGTTCTCTATGATGTCTTGCACATTCCTAGTTTTATATATAACTTGATTTCCATACATAAGCTTGCTAGTGCTTCTCATTGCAAGCTTATTTTTTTTATAAATAATCTTGTTTTATCCGGGATATGACTACCTTTAGAAGGATTCGTGATGCTGAAGCACATAATCACCTATACATCCTCAACAATTATGAGAAGCCACCAAGGAACTTTGTCCATCTTGTTAATTTTTTGAGCAAATCTGGTGCCTATCATTTTGATCTTTGGCATTTTAGGATGGGACATCCGTCACACACTGTTTTGAACCATATGCATAAACAATTTCCATATGTTGTATCTAATTGTAATAAAGTGTGTGATTATTGTCACCTTGCCAAACAAGCTAGATTACCTTTTCCCACTAGTTCTTCTCATACTGCTAAATCCTTTGACTTGGTCCATATGGATATTTGGGGACCATTGGGCACACCTACTTTACTTGATAACAACCTCCTTGTGGGGTTTGTAAGCACCCAAATTCTACCCTTGAAAATTTTTCTCATTTTAATTCAATTTCATTCAATCACTCATAACTCACATTACCATTTTAATATCCTTACTTCAAAATCTTATTTCCCCTCCTCACACTCAATCCATGAATCAATAACCACATACATAATCATTTTACCTAGAACTTCTCATGAATCATTCCTGGAACTAATCTTATAACCTATTATATTATCATACAATTAATCTTGTAGAAAAACATAATTCATTCATATCATTCCCTATGAGTACTAAGACCTCAAAGGTTCTGATCCTCCAAAATAACATTACGCATGGTTACAAATATCCAAATAATGGTTAGTCATGATTACAATCATTTAAATCCGCAGGTAATCATTTAGAATACGAAAAACATAAATAGTGAATCCAAAGTCTAAAGCTCCTAAAGCTCCCGACCTGGCATACTTCATTCGTCTATTTACCTGCAATGGGATTATCAATGACAAAAGTACAAAACACACAAAGGAGTAAGTCATTAATTCAATAAACGTCATTATAAGATAATCCACATTAGAAAAAGGAGTTAATAAACCATTTGTTTTATAAATTCATTTTGTGCTACATTACTTGAGCCAAAGTTTTGCTACATAGCTTGAGCCAAAGCGTTGCTACATAACTTGAGCCAAAGTATTGCTACATAGCTTGAGCCAAAGCATTGCTACATAACTTGAGCCAAAGTATTGCTACATAGCTTGAGCCAAAGCATTGCTACATAACTTGAGCCAAAGTATTGCTTCATAACTTGAGCCAAAGTGTTGCTACATAGCTTGAGCCAAAGCATTGCTACATAACTTGAGCCAAAGTATTGCTTCATAACTTGAGCCAAAGTGTTGCTACATAACTTGAGCCAAAGTGTTGCTACATAGCTTGAGCCAAAGCATTGCTACATAACTTGAGCCAAAGTATTGCTTCATAACTTGAGCCAAAGTGTCGCTACATAGCTTGAGCCAAAACATTGCTACATAACTTGAGCCAAAGTATTGCTTCATAACTTGAGCCAAAGTGTTGCTACATAACTTGAGCCAAAGTATTGCTTCATAACTTGAGCCAAAGTATTGCTTCATAACTTGAGCCAAATTATTGCTTCATAACTTGAGCCAAAGTGTTGCTACATAACTTGAGCCAAAGTGTTGCTACATAGCTTGAGCCAAAGCATTGGTAGATAACTTGAGCCAAAGTGTTGCTACATAACTTGAGCCAAAGTCGCTAACCATTTATGGTCGGCTAAAAATACGTTTCCTTTTCATTGATTTCACTATCAACCATTTCTTGTAAATCCATGCCATCTTTAGTATAAACACACCCATATATGTTTATACTAAACACGTGATTCACAATATAATTATTGCATGATCAGAAATAAACACGTTTTCCATCTTCCGTAAATCTACGCCTACTTTAGTATAAACACACCCATATATGTTTATACTAAATGCGTAATTCACAACTCAATCATTGCATAACCAGAAAATACTTACATTTTCTATTCCAAATGCACAATTAAAGACTTATCCTTACCTTGGTGAGTATTGGGGTTCGGTTCTTGGCAACTTCTCGAATTCTACCGACACCACCTCCAACCTTAGGATCTCTCTTCTCATCCCACCACATAACACAATGTTAGTTATTTATTCCAAATATTACATAAACAACTTATTTTGCATCATTTAATCGTACAAAATATTCATCATCAATATTCAACCATCTAAAACATGCATAACATCTCATATTTCAATATTTGGGGGTAGACTCATCTTCTACCTCTAACATTTTACTTATTCTCTCATTTTTACCACATTTTCACTTTTAGGTTTTTTTGGGGTTTTCATGAATCAACCCACAACCCTTTCCATTCTTAAGATACTATCTCTAAACCAAGAGTTTACAAGATAAAAACAACATAAAACGAACCATAACTCTAAAGGATGAGTTTCCATGGTTTCTCATGTTTTGAAAATAAATCCAACATACCCAAAACAAGTTAGAGAGGAAGAAGAAGAGTTAGTAACAAGAGGTTTACCTCTTCTCAAGCTCCAAGATGAGTCCTAAGGCTCCTTGCTCTTGAAAAGCTCTCCTCTCTCTCTTCTCTTCGAAGTTCTAACCCTAAAATGTGTTTTGGATTTCTATTTTATAGACACTGCGATAAGTGTAATCGATTACAAGTATAGTGTAATCGATTACACTGTGTAAATTATAGAGGCATCGTCGCTATGTAATCGATTACCAACATGGTGTAATCGATTACATTAATACGATATAATCGATTACCAGAAGTGTGTAATCGATTACATTAACACTATGTAATCGATTACCAACATGGTGTAATCGATTACATTGTGTCAGATGTACATATCTGATGCTTTTAATCATCGTGTAATCGATTACCAGGAGTGTGTAATCGATTACCAGGAGTGTATAATCGATTACTAGGAGTGTGTAATCGATTACACTGTGTCAGATGCACAGGTCTGATTAGTTTATCAGCATGTAATCGATTACCAGCAGTGTGTAATCGATTACACTGTGTCAACAGCCCAAAATTGCCATTTCTCGCCCAGGCGAGAATCCTCCAGTATAGTCCAGGATTTCACCCACCCAGGTGATACTTTTTCGCTCAGGCGAGAATCTCTCGATCAAGTGAGGCTTCCAGGACTGATACTATATTTTTAAAGATTAAAATTTGGGGTGTTACAGGGTTGATATTTGTTTTCGATCGTTTTGTTTGAAGCGGGGACATAGAAAGTATTTGGGTTTTCTTTGTTGGTATTTTTGGTGATTTTTGAGTTTTTGGGTTATGGTTGATAGGAAATGTTTTTGGCTTAGTTTATGGCTATGGGGATGGATTTTTGGGCTGATGCTTGGCTAGGAAATTATGTCTGAGGCTTGTATATCCTGGGTGGTTTTTTTGGCCGAGAGTAGGTGAAGGAGATGCGTTTGGGTTTGTTTGGTCAAGTGGGTAATTGTTTGGGTCAGGTTGGCTTTGGTTGCAGATGTTTGGTGATGTTTGTGATGGATAAAAGAAAATGGACGAAAAGAATTAAGATGGTAAGGCACCACGATCAAGTTTGTTTGATAAGCCAAGGGAAGTTCGTCACAAAGAAAGATCTTTGATAAGAACAAAAGGACTTGGTTCAACCAAGAAGCTTAGGAGAGAAAACTTCACTAAGATAATTCTGCATAAAATTCAACTTGCTTATTCATGGTTTATGTGTTTACACTTATAGCATGGGCTGGCCGTGAGGCTCCCATTGTTTTGGCTGGGCATTCATTGCCTATTTCGAATTTAGCCTAAGAGTAATGGTTTACAATGAATTCTGAATTACACATGGGCTGAAAATAATGAGAATTAAAACTAAGCCTTAAAGTCAATTCAGCACATGTTCCCTTTGAAGTTAATACACGGCTGCTTTTTAGCACATGTGTATTTGAATTCGAATTTCCTCATCAATGTAGCCTTAAAGTTGGTTCCTATTCTTGTGCACTTGAGAAAATCTTCAGCCCTTGGAGTTAAGACACGGCTGGTGCATTTGAATTTCAATAACTCTCATCAATGTAGCATTAAAACGGATATCTACCCTTATGCAATTTCAAAACTTTGAAAATATCTTCAGCCTTCATTCTTTAACTCGTGGCATTCATGGCATTAAAGACATGCTGAGAAAAAGGTTGCCTGGGTAGATTTGTAGCCCCTGGCTATAAAGACCCAATTTCTACCCTTGAAAATTTTTCATTTATTTTAATCATCCCTTATATACATTCATCATCTTACTTAAAACCCTCATGAATCATTCCTTGAAAATACTCTTTACACCTATTATATTATTATACAATTTATATTGCGGAAAAACATAATTCATTCAATTAGTAATTACCACATACAACCGGTTATGGGTTCCTAGAGTTATAACGTCCATAACTACATAACTCCAGTAATATCCTAATCAGATTTACATTCATCCCAAAACATTATCTAATCAACTACAATGTCAAAGTAATGATAAAGACATTCAAGTTAATAAACACATAAGATTCCTAAGTGAGCTTCCTCCTCAAATCCTTCGTTTACCTACAATGGGATTATCATAAACAACACACAAAACAAGGGAGTAAGTCATTAGTTCAAAAACTAACATCACATGATAATCCACATCTCAAATACGATTAAGCTTTAATATAATTTATAACCACAAATACGTAATTGTAAACATTCATGTCTTCTTCCTTTAATTTCCACGTTACTCATATTCATCCTATAGTATATATATCCCATAATATATATTCTATAGCATGCATATTACGTTCTTTCGGAGCATCGTCCTTCTCATTATTCATATCCACCCTATAGAACATATATCCCATAATATATATCCTATAGCATGCATATTACTTTCATTTTTAACATCCTCCTTTTCATCATTCATATTCACCCTATAGTATATATATCCCATAATATATATCCTATAGCATGCATATTACTCTCATTCGGACATTCTCATTTCTCATCATTCATATTCACCCTATAGTATATATATATCCCATAATATATATCCTATAACATGCATATTACTTTTATTCTTCACATCCTCATTGCCATCTTTCATATTCACCCTATAGTATATATATCTCATAATATATATTCTATAGCATGAATATTACTCTTATCCTTCACATCCTCATTTTCATCCTTCATATTCACCCTTAATCGTATTCATCGATTTCATTTCCCATACCACATCGGGCAGGTCGAGTTCATTCCCATACCACATCGGGCAGATCGAATTATTCCCCATACCACATCGGGCATGTCGAGTTATCCCCATACCACATCGGGCAGGTTGAGTTATCCCTATACCACATCGGGCAGGTCGAGTTATTCCCCATACCACATCGGGCAGGTCGAGTTATTCCCCATACCACATCGGGCAGGTCGAGTTATCCCCATACCACATCGGGCAGGTCGAGTAATTCCCCATACCACATCGGGCAGGTCGAGTTATCCCTATACCACATCGGGCATGTCGAGTTATTCCCCATACCACATCGGGCAGGTCGAGTTATCCCCATAACACATCGGGCAGGTCGAGTTATTCCCCATACCACATCGGGCAGGTCGAGTTATCCCCATACCACATCGGGCAGGTCGAGTTATCCTCATACCACATCGGGCAGGTCGAGTTATTCCCCATACCACATCAGGCAGGTCGAGTTATTCCCACACCACATCGGGCAGGTCGAGTTATTATTCCTTCCATATAAGACCCAAACTCTCCGGTTAGGACATCAACAACAGGCCACTACCATTTCGGGTAGGGTAACAACAATAAACCACTCCTACCTTGGGTAAAATAACAATAATAATCCACTACCACTTCGGGTAGGATAATAACAGTATTCTTACAAATACAATGCCTCTTTCACATACCTCATTCACATCAGCGAGTATGATTTAGAGACACTTATCCCTTACCTTGGTGAGTGTTGGGGATCAATTCCGAGTAACTTTAAAAGTCTCCTCCGCGATTTCCTCCAACCTTAGAATCTTTCCTCATTTCCACCAATAACAACAATCTCAGTCATTTATTCAAAATAACACATAAACAACTCGTATTTCATCATCAAATATACAAGGGATTCACATATTTTCAAGATTTCCAAAACTACTTCAACACATGTTTCCACACATCTAAACATACATGTTCATATCATATATCAACATCAAAGCACAAACTCATCATCCACATCTAACATTTCATCCATTTCTCTTTTTACTCATATTCTCATTTTGGGGTTTTTTCGGGTTTTCATGAATAACCCACAAAACCTTTCCATTCATCAAATACCAACTCTAAACCAAGATTTTACAAGAGAGAAACAACATAAAACGAACCATAACTCTATAGGATGAGTTTCCATGGTTTCTCATATTTTGAAAAGAGATCCAACATACCCAAAACAACTTAGAAAGGAAGAAGAAGAGTTAGGAACAAGAGGTTTACCTCTTCTCAAGATCTAAGATGATTCCTAAGGCTCTTTGCTCTTGAAAAGCTCTTCTCTCTCTCTTCTTTTCAAAGTTCTAACCCTAAAATGTGTTTGGGGTTTCTATTTTAAAGAGGAGTCGTCGGGTTCTTGCTCAAGCGAGTCCATTCTCGCTCTGGCGAGAAAATCCCGCCTTTTTCAAATTTCAGATCTGACGCTCTCGCTCAAGCGAGGGATTCTCGCTCAAGCGAGGGATTCTCCAAGCGACCCATTCCTCGCTTGGGCGAGACTCCCAGAATTTTCCAATTTCAAAATACTGATCCTCTCGCTTGGGCGAGGTCCTCTCGCTCAAGCGAGAATCTGGCAATATGCCCCATTCCTCGGGACTGTTACCTAATTTCAAGGAGGATAAATTTGGGGTGTTACACTGGCCATGGCTTCAGCTGGGTGTATAACATTCACGTAGCAATTAATGAAGGCATTGATGCTTAGGCAAATAAAAAGGTAGGCGCCTTAATTGGTCTTCATGCTTGGTCTGATTTGGAATTGCTTTGAATAGTTAGCTGAAAACATGGGATGCTTGTCTGGCCTTGAAGTCAAGTTAAAGTTGGGGCTAGAAGCATGGGTAGGTGCCATAAATGGTCTTCACACTTGGTCCAGCCTTGTGGGAATTAAAACATAGCTAAAGATAGGAGGCTGACTGTTTAGCATAATAACTCAACATTGAAGCCATGGCAAATAAAGTGGAAGGCGTCTTAAAGTGCTCCTTGTGCTTGGCTTGGTTTTGAAAGATGGTGAAGGAATTTTGTATGCATAAATGCCACGCCTAGAAGTTAGCCTCTTGCCTGGACAGAATTTGAAATGTTGGCCACGTGAAATTATTTAGCTTGAAAGCTTACTCCAGGCATGTATTGGTCCTACACATAACTATAATTATTAGATAGCAAATAACATAAAAGCAAAATAATAGTATTATTAATAAAACATAATAAACGTGGGTAATCCACTTATTAATAACTTAAAGAAACATAAAGGGAAAAATCAACATTTATTCTCATCTTAGCTGTGGCCTTCAAAAGGTTCATCCTCCATAAGGAGGCAATTAGTGGGCCTCATATCCTCACTTGGCCCAATTGATGCTAGGGTACTTAGTATAAGTTGGCTAAGTGTGCCTTGGGCTTTCTTGGCCCTGGCCCAAGTTATGGGCCTTCCTAGGCCCATTAGATCATCCAAGTTGATGGCCATTGGTGGGTTGCTATCACATGGACACAAATATTTTCTTACTATAATAGATGATTTCCAAGGCACACCTGGATTTTTCTCATGAGCTCTAAGGGTGAAACTAGGAAACTCATCCATGACTTTGTTACTATGGTCGTTGTCCAATACAACCTTAGCATCAAGGCCATTCGTACTAATAATTTCTTAGAGTTCAATATGCCAAAGTTTTACTCTGAATATGGCATTTTCCACTTGACTTCTTGTGTGGAAACACCCCAACATAACTCCATAGTTGATAGAAGATATAGTCAAATCCTAAACATCACTAGGTCTCTTCTATTCCAATCCAATTTACCAAAAGGCTTTTGGGGCTATGCTGCTAAAAATGTTGTCCATTTAATGAATAGGCTGCCCACACTTATTATTGATTTGAAGTCCCCTTATGAACTTCTCATGAACAAAGAAGTTGACCTTCAACACTTAAGGGTCTTTAGTTGTTTGTGTTATGCTTCAACCCTTACTAATAATAGACACAAAATCGGCCCAACAGCTAGGAAATGTGTTTTCATAGGATACAAATTTGGAACCAAAGGATTTATCCTCTAAGACTTAAAAACTAGAGAACTTTTCCTCTCTAGGAATGTATGCTTCTATGAACACATTTTCCCATACCAATATACTCAATCTCTTGAGCCTCCCATAGATTACTTGGGCCACAATTCTTAAACTATCTTTCCTTTTCTTGAGATTGATCTTGGTGACATAACCCCCTCTTCGAATCACTCAAACACTTCAACTCAACCTATCACTCATCCCAGGCTCACCTCCACTCAAAGATCTATTCCTACTTCCACTACACTCACTGTTAGAAGATCTTAAAGAATCACTCGTTCTCCTAACTATTTGATTTTCATTGTAGTCTCTTACTCTCTTCCACACCTCCCATAGACAAACACATTCCCCATCCCTTGCAACATGTCCTTTCTTACAAATCCATTTCACCTACTCAACTTCATCACTGCATTTCTATCACAACAACCACCAAGCCTAAAACCTTCAAGCAAGCCATCCAATCCAAAGAATGGATCCAAGCCATGGACAATGAGTTGCAAGCTTTGCAACAGAACAACACATGGGACATTGTTCCCTTACCCACTGATAAGAAAGCTATTGGTTCTAAGTAGGTTTACAAGTTAAAATTCAACTCTAATGGCACAATTGAGAGGCATAAAGCCAAGCTTATAGCCAAAGGCTACACTCAAACAGAAGGCCTTGACTACCATGACACTTTTACCCTTGTTATGAAGCTCACAATCATTAGACTCCTTCTTCCCCTTGCTACCACACACAATTGGATCTTGCAGCAGCTTGATGTGAACAATGCTTTCCTCCATGGTGATCTTGAGGAGGAAGTCTACATGAATCTACCCCTTGGGGTCACCACTAAGATTCCTAACCAAGTGTGCAAGCTCAATAAGTCCCTCTATGGCTTAAAACTGGCCAATAGACAATGATTTGCTCAATTGTATCATGCTTTGGGTTCCTTAGGATACATTCAATCCCACTATGATCATTCTCTCTTTACCAAACATTCCTTTGATCACTTCATTGCTCTTCTTATCTATGTTGATGACCTTATCCTTCCTGTAAATGACGCAACAGAGATTACCAGGGTCAAACATCACTTAGACAACAAGTTCAAAATTAAGGATCTTGGCCCCTTAAAATATTTTATTGGAATTGAGGTTTCCAGAAGCAAAGTTGGGCTCACCTTATGCCAAATAAAGTATGCTTTGGATCTCTTATATGACACTGGTTTTTTACAATCAAAACTGGTCCCTACACCTATGATCAAAGGAGCCCATCTAAGCCAAAATGATAGTGCCCTCCACCATGACCCTCTCCTTTATAGACAACTTGTTAGGAGGCTTTTGTACCTTCACCAATATAAGACCTGACTTAAGTTTTGCCATTCCACAGCTAAGTCAATTCATGGCTTCACCCACCATTAACCACTTTAAAGCCATCACTAGAGTCTTGAGATACATGGCCAAGGATGTAAGGACCCAAATTCTACCCATTAAATTTTTTTCTTATTTTAACTCATACAAACATGTATTTTCCCTATATCTTATGATTAGTAACCCAAGGTACGTTACATTAGCCACCTTGATTATTTTCCGACCATTTTATCATGCAGTATTCACAAACACACATAAGGCAGAAAAACATAATTCATCATAATATCTCCCGGTACTTACAATGTAGCAACAGTTCTAGGTTTCCAAAATATTAGTACCCAAGATTACAAAATATCCAACTCGGCATATAGTCAGTTTGATACAAAAAAATGGAAATAAAAGAATCTCGATTTAAAAGCTCCTAAGACTTCAAATCAAGCATCCTCAAATCTTCCGCTTACCTACAGTGGAATTATCATAAACCAATACATAGAGAAACACAAAGGAATAAGTCATTAACCCAATAAATTCAATAATATGATAATCCACATTTTATTAGGTTTGGTAAATAAATAAATTAGTTACAAATAGAGTAAGTTCATACCACTTGTTTCCATTTATAATTCTAGCATTTAAAATTCATCCTCTGTACACATAAACCAATTTACCATTTATTACACCTTGCAACTGACCTACTCGGTCATAAATTCCCATTATCCGACATTTATCAACTTACATATATCTATATATATATATAACTAAGCTACATAACTTGAGCCAAAGTATCGCTACATAACTTGAGTCAAAGTATTCTCTACATAACTTGAGCCAAAGTATCGCTACATAACTTGAGCCAAAGTATCGCTACATAACTTGAGCCAAAGTATTCGCTACATAACTTGAGCCAAAGTATCGCTACATAACTTGAGCCAAAGTATCGCTACATAACTTGAGCCAAAGAATTCGCTACATAACTTGAGCCAAAGTATTCGCTACATAACTTGAGCAAAGTATTCGCTACATAACTTGAGCCAAAGTATCGCTACATAACTTGAGCCAAAGTATCGCTACATAACTTAAGCCAAAGTATTCGCTGCATAACTTGAGCCAAAATATCGCTACATAACTTGAGCCAAAGTATCGCTACACCATTGATGGTTAGCTAAAAATATGTTTTTCTTTTCATTGATTCACCATCAAATCATAAACAGCAAAACTACGCATTTTTTCAATATGATATGCTAGTTAAAGACTTATCCTTACCTTGGTGAGTGTTGGGTTTGGTCCTTGGTAACTTTGCAAGTTCCTCTGACACCGCCTCCAACTTTAGGATCATTCCTCATTCCCACCACACACTCAATCATTTATTCGTAATAACATATTTAAACAACTCATATTTCATCTTTACTAATACAAGATATTCACACCTTTTCAATGTTTCCAAAACTACTTTCATTAGAAGTTTCCAAACATTAAAACATACATATTCATCTTCTATTTTACATTAGAACACATAGTCATCTTCTACATCTATCATTTCACCCATTTTCCTCTTTAACCACATTTTCATTTTGGGATTTTGGGGTTTTCATGAATCAACCCACAAACACTTTCCATTTTACGAACACCAACTCTAAACCAAGAGTTTACAAGAGAAAAACTAAATAAAACGAACCACAACTTCAAATGAAGAGTTTCCATGGTTTCTCACATTTTGAGAAGAGATCCCATACACCCAAAACAAGTTTGAAATGGAAGAAGGGAGTTAGAATCAAGAGATTTACTTCTTCTCAAGCCTCTAGATGATTCTCACGAATCCTTGCTCTTGAAAATGCTACATTCTCTCTATTCTTTCCCAAGAGAGAAACTGGCAGTGTGTCCCCTTCTCCAAGACTGTTACCACATCTTAAGAAATATAAATTCATGGTGTTAAAAAGGTCTCTTTTACCCTACAACTTCCTTGAGTCAAATCAAAGGCCTTAGTGATTCATATTGGGTTACTTGCATTGATACTAGTAAATCTATCTCTGGATATTGCATGTTCTTTGATGAGTCATTGGTTTATTGGAAATCAAAGAAACAGAACAATGTTCCTAGATCATATTTAGAGGAAGAGTATAGGGCCCTTGCAACTTGTTGACCGAGGCTCTTCTGCTTATGTGGCATTGGGCTTTCTATCAAGGCTTTCTTCATAAATCTAAGAGCAATCATCATAGCATTTATCATATTTGCTTATTATAAGTTGTTATTAGTTTGTAAGTTTAGTTAAATCAGTTTTAGTTGACTTGCAAGATAGGTTATAAATAAGCCCTTGTAGTTTTTCTACTTCACAACCTTTTGTACAATCTTCTATACTCAATAAAGTTCTTTTGTTTCTTATTCAAATACATGGACTCCGTTACTAATCATGATAGGTTTATATTAGCCATCTATCAATGTGTATTCATTTTTTTATTTTCTTAACAATAAAGCTTATAGATTATATGACCATAATGCACAAATAAGTGTGGAATCAAATGATATTGAATTCCATGATCACAAGTTCCATATTAAATTATGGAATAGTGTGACACCCTCAATTTTAAGTCCTTAAAATTATAGTATCAGTCATGAGATTCTCGCTTGAGCGAGAGAAATGCCGCTCGGGCGAGAGAGGCTCAACTGGGAGGGTGAAATCCTGAGCTATACTGAAGGATTCTCGCTTGAGCGAGAGTTGTCTCGCCTGAGCGAGAGTGGCCTCGCTTGAGTGAGAGTGGTCTCGCCTGAGCGAGAGTGGTCTCGCCTGAGCGAGAGTGGTCTCGCCTGAGCGAGAGTGGTCTCGCCTGAGCGAGAGTGGTCTCGCCTGAGCAAGAGTTGTCTCGCCTAGGCGAGAAAAGTGGCATTCAGGACCTGTTGAGGCTGTAAGATCCTCGCTTGAGCGAGAGAATCCTCGCTTGAGAGAGAAATCCCTCGCTTGAGCGAGAGCGTCAGATCTGGAATTTTAAAAAGGCAGGATTTTCTCGCATGAGCGAGAATGGACTCGCTTGAGCGAGAACCCGACGAGTTTTCCTTATAATAGAAACCCCAAACACATTTTAGGGTTAGATATTGAGAGAGAAGAGAGGAGAAGGTGATTTTGAGAGCAAGAACTCATGGGAATCATCTAGAAGCTTGAGAAGGGGTAAATCTCTTGATTCTAACTCTCTTTCTCCCTTTCAAACTTGTTTTGGGATGTATGGGATCTCTTCTCAAAGTATGAGAAACCATGGGAACTCTTCCTTTAGAGTTATGGTTCGTTTTATGTTGTTTTTATCTTGGTAAATTTTGGTTTAGAGTTGTATTTGATGAATGAAAATGTTTTGTGGGTTTATTCATGAAAATCGCAAAAACCCCAAAATGAGAATGTGAGTAAAAAGGGAAATGGGTGAAATGTTAGATGTAGAAGATGAGTTTGTGCTCTAATGTTGATATATGAGATGAATATGTATGTTTTAGATGTTTGGAAACTCGTATTAAAGTAGTTTTGGAAACCTTAAAAATATGTGAATCTCTTGTATGTTTGACGATGAAATATGAGTCGTTTATGTGTTATTTTGAATAAATGACTGACATTGTTGTTATTGGTGGGAATGAGGAAAGATCCTAAGGTTGTAGGAAATCGCGAAGGAGACTTTTAAAGTTACTCGGAACCGAGCCCAACGCTCACCAAGGTAAGGGATAAGTGTTTCCATTTTATATGAAATGATGGGAATAGGTACGTGTAAGAGGTAATATGTTTGTAAGTGTGTTGTTATCCTACCCTGAGTGGTAGTAGATTATTACGGTTGTCCAACACTAAGTGGTAGTGGATTATTACTATTGTCCTACCCTGGGTGGTAGTGGATTATTGTTGTTGTCCTACCTTGACTGGTATTGGATTATTGTTGTATAGACCTGCCTGAAGTGGTATGGAGAATTAACTAGACCTGCCCGATGTGGTATACAGAATAAACTAGACCTGCCCGATGTGGTATGGAAAATTAACTTGACCTGCCCGATGTGGTATG
The DNA here is from genome assembly GCA_009771035.1 of Lupinus albus. NCBI lineage: Eukaryota > Viridiplantae > Streptophyta > Magnoliopsida > Fabales > Fabaceae > Lupinus > Lupinus albus. The sequence goes on along the minus strand of CM020019.1, from coordinate 10,678,968 downwards.
GAGAATAAACTAGACCTGCCCGATGTGGTATGGGGAATAAACTAGACCTGCCCGATGTGATATGGGGAATAAACTGGACCTGCCCGATGTGGTATGGGGAATAAACTAGACCTTACTGATGTGGTATGGGGAATAAACTAGACCTGCCCGATGTGGTATGGGGAATAAACTAGACCTGCCCGATGTAGTATGGGGAATAAACTAGACCTGCCTGATGTGGTATGGAGAATAAACTAGACCTGCCCGATGTGATATGGGGAATAAACTAGACCTGCCCGATGTGGTATGGGGAATAAACTAGACCTGCCCAATGTGGTATGGGGAATAAACTAGACCTGTCCGATTTGGTATGGGAATAAACTAGACCTGCCCGATGTGGTATGGGGAATAAACTAGACCTGCCCGATGTGGTATGGGGAATAAAACTAGACCTACCCTATGTGGTATGGAGCATTAACTAGACCTACCCGATGTGGTAGAGGATTATCTTTGCGGGGAGACTCGTTGAATGTGATCAAGGGTGAATACGATTAATGGGAAATGAGTATGTTTGGAATGAAAGTAATATGCATGCTATAGAATATATATTATGGGATATATATATTATAGGGTGAATATGAATGATGAATAATGAGTATGTTAATTCAAGGAATATGCATGCTATAGAATATATATTATGGGATATATATACTATACGGTGAATATGAATAACATGGTGATGGAAGGAAGGAAATACGAATGTTATACTTATGTGATTGTGATGATAATTTATTCCAATGCTTATTTATACTTAAAATGTGGATTATCATGTGATGTTAGTTTTGAACTAATGACTTACTCCCTTGTTTTTGTGTGTTGTTTATGATAATACCATTGTAGGTAAACGGGGGACTTTGAAGAGGTTCACTTACGCATCTCATGCGTTTCTTAACTTGCATGTCTCTATCTATCCCTTTTGTATTATAACGGACTAAAAGCTATTTTGGGATAAATGTAATTCTGAGTACTGTAACTCTGGATATGCGTAGTTATGGGCATTATGATTCTTGGAAATCCATAACTAGTTGTATGTGGTGGTTACTAAGGATTAATTGAATGAATTATGTTTTTTCTGTAATAGGAAATGTATTGTAATATAACATGTTAAATAGGAGTTTTACGGAATGACAAATGAGGGATTAAAGTAATATGATGATTGCATGCATGAAAGAATTAAAATGAAGGAAAAAATTTCAAGGGTAAAATTTGGGTCATTACAATATGGTATCAGAGCATATGTCAACTCTACGACCTAGGGTATGTCTTGCATGCTTCTTTGTATGACTTATGTGAATTGTTTGCTGGTTTTGTGGTTGAATTGTGTTGGTTAGTATAAACTGATGTGTGATTATGTGACCCTTGTCGGTTGAAGATTTGATTTATTGACAAGTTAATGAGCACAGGTACACATGGCTGGTAGAGGAAGAGGAAATAGTTAGAATGTCCCAAATGATCTTTAAGCTCAGATGGTAGCTGCATTGCAACAAGTTAATGAGAATTTGCAGAGTCTGAATCAGAACGCGGCGCCCAATCCAAGTTCACACCCTTTATTCCCACCCGGATCGGCCGAGTACCAGGGATTGGATGAGTTCTGTAGACAGAAGCCTAAACAGTTCCAAGGGGGATTCGCTCCCGATGCTGTGAATGAATGGATTCAAAGCCTGTAGAGGATATTCCGAGCCATGGGTTGCGGCGATGTTCAAAAGGTAACCTATGCATCCTATATGCTGGCAAATGAAGCTGAAAACTGGTGGGAGATGACCCGACGCCAAATGGAAATGGAGGGCCAAGTGATTGTCTGGGGTACCTTCAAAGAGAAGTTCCTTCAGAAATATTTTCCCGCTGATCTGAAAAGGAAGAAAGAGATGGAATTTCAGAGGTTGGAATAGGGAGACATGTCGGTGGGGGAATATGCGGCTAAGTTCGAGGAATTGGCCAGGTTTTGTCCCTACTCTGAGTTGGAGGTTGACGGACGGTCCAAGTGCTCTAAATTTGGATCGGGCTTAAGGCCCAAGCTGAAAAGGATGTTCGGACATCAAGAGATTTCTGATTTTGCTACTTTGGTTAACAAGTGTAGGATGTACGAGGATGATCTGAGGGCAGATGAGGTGGCAACACCCAAATCGATTCCTCCCCGAAACTATGGACCTCAATGCAACCATATGTAAGGGAGAGGTAAAGAGAGAGTGAAGGATGACCGAAAACCTTATGCGGCACCTACTGGACATCGTGACAGAAATTTCTAAGGGTCGAGACCACCTACCGTTCCTACCGGAGGGGTTTCTACTCCCATGTGCAACAAATATGGCAGACTCCATTTTGGGAGCACATGCCCGAGGTCGGTAAATGGATGTTTCCACTACAAGGAGTTGGGGCACATTAAAAGGTTTTGTTCCAAGCTAGATCAGAGACTTAATGTCATTCATGCTGAGAGGGCAAGGGACCATGGTCAAGTGGTTACCCCGAGAGGTGCAGGAATATCAGGTGTTGATGATCCGGTTAAAGGTAATTGCATGATGATAGAGATTCCTCTTTAGTGTAGTTTAATTCGAGAGCGACACACTCTTTATAGTTGTTGAATGTGTGAACCGACTGAGAATGTATCCAGAGTCATTGCTTTTGACTTGGTCGTATCCGCCCCACCCAGTGTACCAGTGGTGGGTGTCGACGTTGGTGTCTCAGTGTTTACGGTTGGGGGAAATAGTAGAACCCTTACCATAGCTTGGATACGCTTACCGTTGTCCCAGTTGGATTTCATCCTGGCGATGGACTGGTGTAACACCACAAATTTTAAGTCTTTAAAATTATAGTAACAGTCCTGGAAGCCTCGCTTGAGCGAGAGTTGTCTCGCCTGGGCGAGAAATGGCAATTTTGGGCTGTTGACACAGTGTAATCGATTACACACTCATGGTAATCGATTACATGCGGATAAACTAATCAGGCCTGTGCATTTGACACAGTGTAATCGATTACACACTCATGGTAATCGACTACACACTCCTGGTAATCGATTACACACTCCTAGTAATCGATTACACACTCCTAATAATCGATTACACACTCCTAGTAATCGATTACATCGTATTAAAAGCATCAGATATGTGCATCTGACACAGTGTAATCGATTACACACTCCTGGTAATCGAGAAGTTGCCAAGAACCGAACCCCAATACTCACCAAGGTAAGGATAAGTCTTTAATTGTGCATTTGGAATAGAAAATGTAAGTATTTTCTGGTTATGCAATGATTGAGTTGTGAATTACGCATTTAGTATAAACATATATGGGTGTGTTTATACTAAAGTAGGCATAGATTTACGGAAGATGGAAAACGTGTGTATTTCTGATCATGCAATAATTATATTGTGAATCACGTGTTTAGTATAAACATATATGGGTGTGTTTATACTAAAGATGGCGTGGATTTACAGGAAATGGTTGATAGTGAAATCAATGAAAAGGAAACGTATTTTTAGCCGACCATAAATGGTTAGCGACTTTGGCTCAAGTTATGTAGCAACACTTTGGCTCAAGTTATGTTGCAATACTTTGGCTCAAGCTATGTAGCAACACTTTGGCTCAAGTTATGTAGCAACACTTTGGCTCAAGTTATGAAGCAATACTTTGGCTCAAGTTATGAAGCAATACTTTGGCTCAAGTTATGAAGCAACACTTTGGCTCAAGTTATGTAGCAACACTTTGGCTCAAGCTATGTAGCAACACTTTGGCTCAAGCTATGTAGCAACACTTTGGCTCAAGTTATGTAGCAACACTTTGGCTCAAGTTATGAAGCAATACTTTGGCTCAAGTTATGAAGCAATACTTTGGCTCAAGTTATGAAGCAATACTTTGGCTCAAGTTATGAACCAATACTTTGGCTCAAGTTATGACGCAATACTTTGGCTCAAGTTATGTAGCAACACTTTGGCTCAAGTTATGAAGCAATACTTTGGCTCAGGTTATGTAGCAATGCTTTGGCTTAAGCTATGTAGCAACACTTTGGCTCAAGTTATGTAGCAATGCTTTGGCTCAAGCTATGTAGCAACACTTTGGCTCAAGCTATGTAGCAACACTTTGGCTCAAGTTATGTAGCAACACTTTGGCTCAAGTTATGAAGCAATGCTTTGGCTCAAGTTATGTAGCAATGCTTTGGCTCAAGCTATGTAGCAATGCTTTGGCTCAAGCTATGTAGCAATGCTTTGGCTCAAGTTATGTAGCAATGCTTTGGCTCAAGCTATGTAGCAATACTTTGGCTCAAGTTATGTAGCAATGCTTTGGCTCAAGCTATGTAGCAAAACTTTGGCTCAAGTTATGTAGCAATGCTTTGGCTCAAGCTATGTAGCAAATCTTTGGCTCAAGTTATGTAGCAATACTTTGGCTCAAGTTATGTAGCAACGCTTTGGCTCAAGCTATGTAGCAAAACTTTGGCTCAAGTAATGTAGCACAAAATGAATTTATAAAACAAATGGTTTATTAACTCCTTTTTCTAATGTGGATTATCTTATAATGACGTTTATTGAATTAATGACTTACTCCTTTGTGTGTTTTGTACTTTTGTCATTGATAATCCCATTGCAGGTAAATAGACGAATGAAGTATGCCAGGTCGGGAGCTTTAGGAGCTTTAGACTTTGGATTCACTATTTATGTTTTTCGTATTCTAAATGATTACCTGCGGATTTAAATGATTGTAATCATGACTAACCATTATTTGGATATTTGTAACCATGCGTAATGTTATTTTGGAGGATCAGAACCTTTGAGGTCTTAGTACTCATAGGGAATGATATGAATGAATTATGTTTTTCTACAAGATTAATTGTATGATAATATAATAGGTTATAAGATTAGTTCCAGGAATGATTCATGAGAAGTTCTAGGTAAAATGATTATGTATGTGGTTATTGATTCATGGATTGAGTGTGAGGAGGGGAAATAAGATTTTGAAGTAAGGATATTAAAATGGTAATGTGAGTTATGAGTGATTGAATGGAATTGAATTAAAATGAGAAAAAATTTCAAGGGTAGAATTTGGGTGCTTACAACTGGCGGTCGGCAAATCGTGTGATGCTTAACTATGTGATAATTGTTGATGTGAAAGATTCTTGTTGAGTATCTTAGTGAGAATTTAAGATCTTGTTTGCATTGATCTGTATATGTATGCTAAGGGGGTAAAACTTATATTGACAGGCAATGAATGAGGCTAGTTAAGTTACTTACCCCGTCAATGTGATGAATGCAATTGAATAAATGTGAACCTTTAGATATGTTGTGTTTTGAAGTGATTCATGGTAGTGATCAAAACGAGTTAATATGAAAAAGAATAAGCATACAACTGATTGTGTGATGAGATGTTTATCGATGATGAATGGACATGGATAGGTTGTGTTGTTTAAGTGTTTGCGGGTTAATTGATAAACAAAATTTCGGTTCTATGCTTTTGTGGAAAGTGGTATCGAGAATGACAAAGTTATTTTGACTCTTTGTACGTAAAACTTTTGATCTATGATGATCGGTCCTTTTTTAGTAGAACATTAGCAATGCACGATATAGTGGTGATGTGCACCAATTATCTGCTTTGAATGTTGTACCGACAAAAGTATTTTTGTTTCATGAGCGTCAGTAATTGCTATGCATGATTGTAATGTAACCGCATGAGAGAAAGGGTTTTGAGTTATGTTGAAATGATTACGTAAACCTTGTTTTCACGACATGATTGCCATGAATCGTGGGTTCAAACTATTTTTGAAAATCATTCTTGGGTAAAACGTAGCTTGTGGCTAAACATTGATTTAGTATCATGTTAGAGAATCCCAAAATTTTAGCAACCGTCACTTGATAAATATGAGGTTGTTAAAAATTTTGTGGTACGATTATGACCATGTGTTTCTAGACGTGCTGCAAGTGGAATATTAAATTTATATTTGCTAGGGTAATTGGGGTATCCACTTCTAACGTATGTTATGGGACTGAGTGTTTGTAAATTTGCCCTTGTCGATTGGTAACAGAGTACCTAGTTTGGGTGAATCAATGGTTTCATGTGTCCAATTGAGGCTAGGGATCGGTAATTTCCTTCTACTGTATGGTATGGTGGTGGAAATGTTTGATGTAATTGGATAATTATTGGATAGTTTGATTTTGTACGAGGGGAGAAGCTCTAAAAGTCTTAGTCGTTTAGATGTTTTGTTGAGTGACTACCTTGGTTCTATGTGGTAGTGCATGCAATGTTGGGAATGCTAAGGTAAATTGTGGGAAAATAGTGGTTTTGTGTAATGAGTGGAATGGATTTATGCTATTTCCTTGAGTGGAGGTGAAACTAGCTAGTGCATGTGTTATTGGGATTCTCAACGAATGTGAGGATTGTTAGTTGAATAGGTCAGAGAGACACATGGTTCTTGATGAATATTGGGGAATCTTTAGTCCGGATACAGTTTCGTCCTCTTAGTTGTTCGAGTTGTTTGAGATTGGGATATTAGTATTTGGACCTTGAGGAGATTGTCCATGAATTGGTCTTGTGATATCACGGTTTAGTGGTGTATGCCCTTGGTGGTCGTTTAAGTAATCTTAATGTATTAGATGATCGAGTATGAATTTGGTTGAGTATAACTTATGCCTAAAGTCTATGCGATGATATGATTTTCCGAGAATAGCCTAATAAAATTTTCGGGGACGAAAATTCTTATAAGATGGGGAGGATTGTGACACCCTCAATTGTCGCCTAGGAGAGAGAGGCTCACCTGGGAGGGTGAAATCCTGGGCTATACTGAAGGATTTTCGCTTGAGCGAGAGTTGTCTCGCCTGAGCGAGAGCGTTCTCGCCTGAGCGAGAGCGTTCTCGCCTGAGCGAGAGCGTTCTCGCCTGAGCGAGAGCGTTCTTGCCTAGGCGAGAAAAGTGGCATTCAGGACCTGTTGAGGCTGTAAGATCCTCGCTTGAGCGAGAGAATCCTCGTTTGAGCGAGAGCTACCTCGCTTGAGCGAGAGCGTCAGATCTGGAATTTTAAAAAGGCAGGATTTTCTCGCTTGAGCGAGAACCCGACGAGATTGCTTTATAATAGAAACCCCAAACACATTTTAGGGTTAGAAATTGAGGGAGAAGGTGATTTTGAGAGCAATAACTCGTGGGAATCATCTAGAAGCTTAAGAAGAGGTAAATCTCTTGATTCTAACTCTCTTTCTCCCTTTCAAACTTGTTTTGGGATGTATGGGATCTCTTCTCAAAGTATGAGAAAACATGGGAACTCTTCCTTTAGAGTTATGGTTCGTTTTATGTTGTTTTTATCTTGTAAACTCTTGGTTTAGAGTTGGTATTTGATGAATGGAAAAGTTTTGTGGGTTTATTCATGAAAATCCCAAAAACCCCAAAATGAGAATGTGAGTAAAAAGGGAAATGGGTGAAATGTTAGATGTAGAAGATGAGTTTATGCTCTAATGTTGATATATGAGATGAATATGTATGTTTTAGATGTTTGGAAACTCGTATTGAAGTAGTTTTGGAAACCTTGAAAATGTGTGAATCTCTTGTATGTTTGACGATGAAATATGAGTCGTTTATGTGTTATTTTGAATAAATGACTGACATTGTTGTTATTGGTGGGAATGAGGAAAGATCCTAAGGTTGGAGGAAATCGCGGAGGAGACTTTTAAAGTTACTCGGAACCGACCCCAACGCTCACCAATGTAAGGGATAAGTGTTTCCATTTTATATGAAATGATGGGAATAAGGTACGTGTAAGAGGTAATATGTTTGTAAGTGTGTTGTTATCCTACCCTGAGTGGTAGTAGATTATCACGGTTGTCCTACCTTGAGTGGTAGTGGATTATTACTGTTGTCCTACCCTGAGTGATAGTGGATTATTGTTATTGTCCTACCTTGTGTGGTAGTGAATTATTGTTGTATAGACCTGCCCGATGTGGTATGGAGAATTAACTAGACCTGCCCGATGTGGTATGGAGAATAAACTAGACCTGCCCGATGTGGTATGGAGAATTAACTAGACCTTCCCGATGTGGTATGGAGAATAAACTAGACCTGCCCGATGTGGAATGGAGAATAAACTAGACCTGCCCGATGTGGTATGGGGAATAAACTAGACATGCCCGATGTGGTATGGAGAATAAACTAGACCTGCCCGATGTGGTATGGGGAATAAACTAGATCTGCCAGATGTAGTATGGGGAATAAACTAGACCTGCCTGATGTGGTATGGAGAAAAACTAGACCTGCCCGATGTGATATGGGAAATAAACTAGACCTGCCCGATGTGGTATGGGGAATAAACTAGACCTGCCCGATGTGGTATGGGGAATAAACTAGACCTATCCGATGTGGTATGGGAATAAACTAGACCTGCCCGATGTGGTATGGGGAATAAACTAGACTTGCCCGATGTGGTATGGGGAATAAAACTAGACCTACCCGATGTGGTAGAGGATTATCTTTGCGGGGAGACTCGTTGAATGTGATCAAGGGTGAATACGATTGATGGGAAATGAGTATGTTTGGAATGAAAGTAATAGGCATGCTATAGAATATATATTATGGGATATATATACTATAGGGTGAATATGAATGATGAGTAATGAGTATGTTAATTCAAGGAATATGCATGCTATAGAATATATATTATGGGATATATATACTATAAGGTGAATATGAATAACATGGCGATGGAAGGAAGGAAATACGAATGTTATACTTATGTGCTTGTGATGATAATTTATTCCAATGCTTATTTATACTTAAAATATGGATTATCATGTGATGTTAGTTTTGAACTAATGACTTACTCCCTTGTTTTTGTGTGTTGTTTATGATAATGCCATTGTAGGTAAACGGAGGACTTTGAGGAGGTTCACTTAGGCATCTCATGCGTTTCTTAACTTGCATTTCTCTATCTATCCCTTTTGTATTGTAACGGATAAAAGCTATTTTGGGATAAATGTAATTCTGAGTACTGTAACTCTGGATATGCGTAGTTATGGGCATTATGATTCTTGGAAATCCATAACTAGTTGTATGTGGTGGTTACTAAGGATTAATTGAATGAATTATGGTTTTCTGTAATAGGAAATGTATTGTAATATAACATGTTAAATAGGAGTTTTATGGAATGACTAATGAGGGATTAAAGTAATATGATGAATGCATGCATGAAATAATTAAAATGAAGGAAAATTTTTGAAGAGTAAAATTTGGGTAATGTGGTGCACCATTAGTACATATTCCTCTGAGTCAAAGTAGTTAAAACATTGGGGTTATTGAAACTAAGCCTATAAAAAAAAAGAGTAAAAGTAACTAAAGTTTATGGGCTTGAATATTTTGGGTATGTATTAGAATACAATCTATTAAACCTCCAACAAGCTTTGTATATTTTATATGTTGACGTGTGGCAAAAAAACATAAACAATGAGATCGATTTTCTATTGTCTAACAAAACCCCGCACTTGGTTGAGTTATCTTATGGCTAAAAACCTCAGGGTCGTAAGTAGAGGTGTCAAAATAGGCGGGTCGATCGGGCCAGCCTGCCAAACTTCAAAAATTTATAGGACTTGAGTATTATATTAGGTACTTTTAATTGTATCCGAGCTTTTTAGACCGTACAGGCCAGATTAAGTTAAAATCGGGCTCGAGCCAGGCTTACTCGGGCGGGTTCGGACTACCCATTTTTCCTTATTTATTTTTATTTTTCGGGTCATTTGACTTGGTAATTAGCCTTCATTGAAAATAATTTTATAAAATAACTTATACTAAAAAATAGAGAATAGATATTGTGTTATAAATTACAATAATTTTATAAAGTTAAACATTATCATACTTTTCCTATTTTACATAATATCCTTTTAAGCATAATAACAAAATAGTGTATCAAATCAAATGAGAAGACATTAAATCATATAAATCTCACTTTTTTTTCTTAATTGTGTATTTAATTAGATTTAACTTATACATCAAAAACATAATAAAGAAAATAACTTTTACAACAAAAGTAAAAGATAACATAATTGTTTACAATAGAGAATTTCACAACCAAATTTAACATAATAGTTCATAATGAAAGTGCTGATAAAGAGCATACGAATGATCTTCAAATATAAAGTAAAACATAATGATCATATATTATTATGGTGGTTATACTTTGACATATAGACTTCATTCTGAACTTTTGTATATATTACAATTATTATAAACCAAGATGATGTTATTTTTTATAGTGTCCAAAGATTTATATAATAAAATGAAGTTACAAATTATATTGTGTTAGGGAGTGAGAGTTCAATAGAAATGAAATATTTAATAAATGGGTTGTGTTCAAATTCATATATGTGGACATGACATCACATTTTAACTCAAACACAAAGCATTAGATCTATAAGTTTGGTTGTATTGGGCATAACAAGTGTATTAAAAAGTTATTTATTAATATCATATGATGTATATATATATATATATATATATATATATTAAATAGATTAAATATGTTAAAATTTAAATATATAATTTTTATTATTATGCGGGCCGACCCGCCACAACTTACAACCCGCTTAGGGCGGGTTTCGGCTACAATTTAATATGCATAAATTGTATCCGGACTTTTTAGCTCAGTCTAGATTAGCCCGAACCGGATATGGGCTAGCTCGAACCCGTCCGAGTAGTCCATTTTGACACATATAGTCATAAGTGGTGTTAGAAAAACTTTCTAGAGCAATCACTATATTGGGATAAACATGTATAATCTTTAACACACGAATTTTAATGCCTACGCCTAGTGAAAAGGTTACGTGCCATCTGATGTTATTGATAGAAATCTAGATTGTGTGTCACCATAGTAAAATTTGTCTTACTATACAGAGGTACAAGTCTACAAAAACCTTTGTTTACTATTAGACTTATGAAAAAAATTATTGCTCGTGGAAAAAAATTATCAATAATTCAGTAATAATTTTTACAGTAAGTCACCAAAAACATTAGACTTGGACAATCTTTACACATGGAGAAGCTTTGGGTGGTGATGTGATTGGACAAATGTATCAAACATGGACACAAACGAGTATTAGATACAAACATCGACATGTATTGGATTTGGACGAGAATAAGATGCTTTTGTGAAAGCTTTCAAAAAATGTAGTGAAAAGATGCTAATGCATGGATTCGAACAAGGCACATAAGACAACACATTAGCCATCAGGCTTCACGGCCAAATCTTTCAATTATTAAACAACTATTTTATATGTAGTTATTTATGCGTATAAATTAAAAATGAAAGAGTGCATCAGATATTCGAACAGGAGTTCATATGCCTACCGTTTGGTCTATGTGACATTTCATTTAATTATTGAAACATTTTGATATATACCCATTCGGATCAGCTAGTGTAAAAACCAAATATGCTTTGTTCCACCAAATGGTATGAGTTTCTCTATAAATAGAGACCCTCCAAACCATAATGAACACTACGAAAATTCAAGCCTAGAAATATTCCTTCACTTCTCTAATGCATGAGAGAATTGTGGGAAACATAAATTTGTAAAATACTTTTGAGAGATACGCTTGTTGTGCTTATGCAAATCACATTAAGGTTTCCAAAGTATCCTGAAGGGGATTCGCGGTTCATCCCATTTGCATCCAATATACTTAGATTGGTGGGGGCGAATCGAAACTAAAGGTTAGTGTGGTAACACACGCTTTGGAGGTTTCGACGTGCATATTCATCAACATCTTCTTTGTCCAAGTGGTGTAGCATCTTCCCCAACAAGACAAGATTTCCAACAGCTTTTGTATATGACGTGCTCTTTTGGAGAAGACTCATCAATATGTATATTGACATTTATTAAAAAAAATGTGACTCTCGCCCTATGTTTCCTCCCTTGTCTCATCCCTATTTATGAACATTATTTGTTTCTATCATTTGAAATCACGGTTTATAATAAGAAGCATTGACGAAGAACATGATATTTACATTATTAAGATTGTTTCCTGATACATAACAAATACAGAGAGCATTAACATTATATTGAGGTGTAGTTTCACGATTTCCATCTTGTAGTGAAATATTTTATCTTGAGGACGACTCGACTAATAATAGTCTTCCGGCACAAATGAAGCCATCGCCACAAACATCTTAAACAATAAACAATATGAATTAGTTTAAAATCAAGTTCACTTGTGAGTTGTAATAAAAAAGTTCTAAAGGGGTACTCTTCCAATATTCAAAATCTCGTATCAATGAAAGACTTCAAGTTAATAGGTCTTAAATCTCATGATTGTCATGTACTCATTAAGCATTTCTTGCTTATTGGCATAAGGTCTATTATTTAACACCCTAACTTTTAAGTCTTTAAAATTATATTATCAGTCTTGGGATCCTCGCTTGAGCGAGAGATTCTCGCTTAGGCGAGAGAGGTTCACCTGGGAGGGTGAAATCCTGGGCTATAGTGGAGGATTCTCGCCTGAGCGAGAGTTGTCTCGCTTGGGCGAGAAATGGCATTTTGGGACTGTTGAGACTGTGAGATTCTCGCTTGAGCGATAATCCCTCGCTTGAGAGAGAGGGTCAGATCTGAGTTTTTAAAATGGGCGGGATTTTCTCGCTTGAGCGAGAATAAGCTCGCTTAAGCGAGAACTCGACGAGAGCATTAAATGAGAGAAACCCCAAATACATTTTTAGGTTAAGAATTGAAGAGAGGTGAGAGAAGAGAGCATTCCCAAGGTCTAGGAGCTTTGATTCTCGTTCAAGAGCTTAAGAAGAGGTAAAACTCTCTATTCTAACTCTCTTCTTCTCTTGAAACCCCATTTTTGGTATTATGGATCTCTTCTCAAAGTGAGAGAAACCATGGAAACTCACCCTTTTGAGTTATGGTTCATTTTATGTGATTTTATCTTGTAAACTCTTGTTATAAAGTTATTATTTCAAGAAATGAGAGGGTGTGTGGGGTTAGTCGTGAAAACCCCAAAACCCTAAAGAGAAAATGTGGTTAAAATGGAAAATGGTTAAAATGCTAGAGGTAGAAGATGAGTTTACTTTCTAATGTTGAAAATATGATGAATATCTTGTATGGTTAAATAATGCAATATAAGTTGTTTATGTGATATTTTGTATAAATGACTAACCTTGTGTTATATGGTGGGATGAGGAAAGATCCTAAAGTTGGAGGCGGTGTCGGTGGAACTTGAGGAGTTGCCAAGAACCCAAACCCAACACTCACCGAGGTAAGGATAAGTCTTTAACTTATGCACTGTGATAGAAAATGTGTAGATTTTCTGATATGGATGACGAAATGAAGCGTAAATCACTTAGTGGTTATAAACATATATGAGTATGTTTGTAACAACGAGGAGTGAATTTACTGTTTATGTATTGGTGGAGTACCAATGGAAATAATACTCAGAATAATGTAATGAAGCGTAAATCACTTAGTTGTTATAAACATATATGGGTATGTTTGTAACAACGAGGAGTGGATTTACCGTTTATGTATTGGTGGAGTGCCAATGGAAATAAAACTCGGAGTAATAAAATGATTCGTAAATCACTTTGTAGTTATAAGCATATATGTATATGTTTGTAATGATGTCGGGTGCATTTACTGTTTTTGTATTGGTGGAGTGCCAATGAAAATAAAACTCGGAAAAATGTATTGGTGGAGTGCCAATGGAAATAAAAATCGTTTTTAGCCGACCATGATTGGTTAGCGACTTTGGCTCAAGTAATGTAGCAAGTTTTGACTCAAGTAATGTAGCAAGCTTTGGCTCAAGCAATGTAGCAAACTTTGGCTCAAGTAATGTAGCAAGCTTTGGCTCAAGCAATGTAGCAAACTTTGGCTCAAGTAATGTAGCAAGCTTTGGCTCAAGCAATGTAGCAAACTTTGGCTCAAGTTATGTAGCATGGTTTTCAAAAGTATGAACGTTGAAATTGACTTTTAAGTAAACTTGATTTTAAAACCGTTTATTTAACCTTATTAAATGTGGATTAACTTACATTGATATTTGTTGAGTTAACGACTTATTCCTTTGTGTTTCTTGGTGTATTGTCAATGTTAATCCCATTGCAGGTAGGTAGAAGGAGTATGAGTGTTTTTGATTAGGAGCTTAGAGACTTTTATTTTGATATCTCTTATCCATTTTTTTGTAACATTGTTGGTTGTACTTGAACTAATTATTTTGTAATTATAAATCTGATTGTTGTACATGACATTAATCATGGAAACTAGTAACTCGGGATATATGTAGCTATGGGTGTTTTGGAAACCCATAGCTAATTGTATGCGACCGTTACTAAGTTACATTAATACGAATCATGTTTTTCCTGCTATCTGATTTGGCATGTTACTTTCGGTTTATAGATTGGGTGTGAGGAGGAAAGTGAGATCTTTTAAATAAGTTCATTCACTCGGTAATTATAATTATCGTTAAATGCATGAAATTGGATTAAATAAGGAAAAAATTTCAATGGTAGAATTTGGGTCCTTACATATTCTACCTAAAAGATTGCTAGCAACCATAACTAAGTTATGCTTTTTCTTCAAGGCAATTTGTAGCAAAGTGATTGACCTTGTGAAATTACCTGCATTGCAAAGACAAATTATTTTGACATTGTGTGAGCTTGAGATGTATTTCCCACCTTCTTTTTTTGACATAATGGTCCATCTTAGCATTCATCTTGTCCGAGAGATACAACTATGTTGTCCTTCCTACATGAGAAGGATGTACCCTTTTGAACGTTATATGAAGATATTAAAAGGGTTTGTGAAGAATCGATCAAGACCAGAGGGTTGTATTGATGAGCGATATATTGTTGAAGAAGCTCTTGATTTTTGTACCGGATACCTTGAAGATGGTGATTTCATAGGCATTCCAAAGCCTCGGTACGCAAAAGGAACATTTGGTGAAGGCATTAATGGGAAAGAAGTATTGAGTATATCAAGAAGCGAATTGGAGCAAGCGACTTGTATGTTTTACATAATGCCGACGAAGTTGAGCCATATGTTGAAAGACACATAGAGATGCTTAAGAAGTCTAACCCAAGTAAGAATGAAAATTGGATTTCCAAAGAGCATAATCAGTGTTTCATAAAGTGGCTAAAACATCACATTGATGAAGAGTTGAATATAAATGTGGATTTCGTTTCTGAAAGATTGAAATGGTTAGCCAATGGTTCAAGTATTCATGTCATATTCTACAGTGGTTACCTAATTAATGGGTTTACATTTTATATTGAAGAACAGGATAATCAAAACAAAATGCAAAATAGTGGTGTGACTCTTGTTGCTCTAACTCTACATATGTAAAAGTGCCAAAGATAGAAACCCAATATATGCAAACATGTCATACTTTGGGGTCATTATATGGGAGTTGGATTACACAATGTTTCGGGTGCTGGTTTTTTGTTGTATGTGGATTGATAACAATAATGGTTTTCGAGTTGATGAATTAGGGTTCATGCAGTCTTAATAGGCCATGATATAAAGATGAACTATTTATTCTAGCATCTCAGGCTCAACAAGTATTCTATGTTAGTGACCTAGCAAAAAAGAAATGGTCCATTGTTCTATTGACCAACAAAATCATCATCAATAATATAGATGATCAAAAAGATATTAATGCTGAAGATTATCCTTTTTTGGGATATCACTGTTGCATGAGATAACTACTAATGATGATTTATATACAAGAGGTGAACATGATGAAGGCCTTTGGGTGAATGAAATTCTTACTAGAGAAGACAATAATATTACAATACAGAAATCATCAAAGAAGAGGAAACATTAGATGCATAAATTTATTTTGTTTGTAATTTATTTGTTTGTAATTTAATGGAGAAGATTGTTTGCATTGTAATTTTGTTGACAGTCTGGAGTAAGTTTGTTGCTTATATAGCATTAGTGTGAATAATGTATTGCATTTTGTTTGCATTGTAATGAATAAAGATTGTTTGCATTGTAAGTTTGTTGACAGTGTGTTGTATGTTTGTTGCTTATATGGCATTAGTGTGAATAATGCATTGTATTTATTCTTTGTTGAGTTTGTGAATAATATTTCAGATGTGCGCTCAGTAAGATTCCAACAATGGACTAATGGACTAATAATGAACTCATGAATCTGTAAGGCTTTCTTCATTTCTTAGTGTTTCACTTTTTTTATTCCTTGTTAAGTTTGTATAGTTACTTTTTTCTCTCTTGTAATAGCATTATTTTCTCTATTTTTTGTTGCCCCGTTTCTATAGGAATAAATGGTCTTAATGTGGTGGAGTAGTGCTTTCTAATACAGAAAAACATCACAATGAAATTGACAAATAAACAGGTATTCTTTATTTACCATAATTTTATAATACCTTTATTATAAGTTCAGATATAGTAAGTTTGTTTCATTGTTGAGTCAGTGCTTTCCAATGCAGAAAAACATCACAATGAAATTGACAAATAAGCAGGTATTCTTTATTTACCATAATTTTATAATTAGTAAGTTTGTTTCATTGATGTTATAGTAAGTTTGTTTAGAGGCTGGTTGATTGTGTGGTTGTGTGCTGTGTAACACCCCAAAAATTACATTTTCCTAAGATTTGTGAAACTCAAGATATCTAGGAATTACTGGATGATTCTCGCTTGAGCGAGAGGGTCTCTCCCAAGCGAGGGACTCTGAGTTTTCTCCAGGATTTTTTTGGTATTCTCGCTTGAGTGAGGGGGGTACTCGCTTAAGCGAGGGAGGGTTGCAGAGGCTGAGAGATTCTCGCCTAGGCGAGGGATTTCTCGCTCAAGCGAGAGAGATATGTAGACGCTGGATGAATCTCACCTGGGAAAGACAACGTCGCCTGAGCGAGAGCATCAGTGCTTGAGTGATGCGAAGAGTCGTGGGTTCTCGCCCAAGCGAGCCTTCTATCACCCGGCGAGAGTACGAAAACCTGAAACCTAAATAGAAGTCCAAGGTGAGAATTTGGTCACTTTTTCGAAAACAAAAGAAAGGAGAAGCAGCTAGGCGATTTGTGAGTTCTTAGAGTCGTAGAGAAGGCCTGAGGTGGGTATCCTTATTATTCTGTGTCATGTGTATTAGAGGTGGGTCTCTTCTCTATGGTTTGGGATAAAACTCCATTAACCCTCTCTTGAAGCTTGGTTCGTTCTAGTCCTAGAAAACCTTATGAAATTCATTGTGTATGAGTTGTTTTCGAAAATGGTAAGTGGGTTATGCTGTTTCCAAAACCCTTGAGTCATTCGAAATATTGTGAAACCCTTTTTGAAAATAGTGGAGTGAAATGGATAATGTAAACTTGTTTCTTTGTGGGATTTCGAGTATTGTTTGACATTGTGGCTGTTTTGACATGAAAATGATGGGTTGTGATTGTTGTTGTTTTTGGGGTCGAAAGATCCTAAGGTTGGAGGAGACAGCGGAGAACGTAACGAAGCGGCTTAGTACTAAACATTAGCGGGAAACTAGGTGAGAGAGCAGAATTATACTTATGGTATTAAAAAATGGCATTGGAAACTCCAACGACCCTCACTAGTTGGAGGAAATTTCGTCGACTAAAATGATTAAACGGGAAACGGCAGAAGTTTCCTATTTAACCATATTAGTCCTATTTATGCTAATGATGTGTTAGTAATGCGTGGATTTGACCTACCTTCTTGGTATGGATTTGACCTGCCTTTCGGTATGGATTTAACATGTCTTCGTGGTATGGATTTGACCTGCCTTCGTGGTACGGATTTGACCTACCTTCGTGGTATGGATTTGACCTGCCTTTATGGTATGGATTTAACCTGTCTTCGTGGTATGGATTTAACCTGTCTTCGTGGTATGGATTTGACCTGCCTTCATGGTATGGATTTGAATTACCCTTTGTGGTATTGGTGGCCTTAAGCGGCGTTATAATTGTGAGAAATATGTTATTAATCTGGTGTGAAGTGAACAAATGGATTATGGTTGTAACTCTGTTGGAGTGGTTAAATACTTTACTTGTTTGTAATTTTTCTAATGTTTATTATTCTATTTAAATCCATCATGACACTTATTGCCTGAATTTAATGACTGACTCTCTTTATGTTTCTTATTTGCTCAATCCGTGGTAATCGGATTGTAGGTGAAGCAAGGGAATAGGGAAATTCAAGGTCATGGAATTCTTAGCTTGCTTGGATTGTTTTGTGTACCTGCTGTTGATTTGACATTTTATAGTTGATAATATTGGACCCGTGTGTGGGGATTTTCATTTAGTTTTCATATTAAGATAATTGACTGAATGTGTAAGGATTGGTATTGTAAGGGATAGTTCCCTTTTTCAGCTAAATTTTATATACAACATCCAAGTGGATTTTGTCGAATCAGATTTAGATGGTTAATTTTTAAGATAAATTGAGAAAGGAAAATATACTATTGAGGAGAATATGCCTCATAAAAAAATTGAAAATGTTTCGTGTTAATAAATTTCAGGCGTTACATGTTGTGGTTGAGATAAATCAACAGTGCATTCTAAGAGTAAATCTTTGAGCCGCTGTTGTAATAATGCGATGGTAAGTGGTAAGCCCTGCAAAAACAGTGGCGGTTGCATTTTAATAAACAGCGCATTCTAAGACGAAATCTATACAGCGTTGTTGTAACAAATAAATCTCTACGGTGATGAACAATGTTGTTGCATTTAATAATTCGTAGTATTTACGTTGTGCTGTCATACGTAACACATAAGACAACGCAATATTTACGTTGTGCTGTCATACGTAAACAATCAGACAGCGATACATAGACTGCTATCATACGTAAAACATAAGACAACACAATATTTTAGTGCTGCTGTGGTATATAAACTTTACGACATCGCAACTTATACTGTGTGTTGTCATACGTAAAATATAAGACAACGCGATATTTAACACTATGACAGCGCAATGACTTAGTGTTCTGGTATACAAAAATTACCACAGCACAACCTATATGGTTCGCTGTTGTACTAGATTGTGTTATACAGCGATACGTATGAGTTGCACTGTTATATCTATCTGTTCATTAACAGCGCATTACTTAGTATTCGCTGTTATAACATGTGGTATTCAACAGCGACTTTAGAAAGGGCGATTAATGACAACTGTCTACGACTTCGGTCAAACAGACAGCAGCGGAACATGTTGTCCTATAGCCAAAAAATGTGCTGTTGCTCAACGTATCTAGCGTAGTGGCCTCTCCAATTATAAAAAACTCTATCAGAATCAGCATCGTGGCATAATTCATCAATGCATGTGGTACTACAACCATAAATAGTAATTCATATATTTGAAATGACTTTTTGCCAATTCTAGTAAATTTATATTAATTTCAAAGGACTTGGCTAATATGTTGCATACTCATTGGTTTTGCCCTACCAATAATTGATATGAGAGTCCAATTGTAGATGGTTCTTAAATCATATGCTATATTTATGGTTGAAAAATGCGACAGAACTCGTAACTTTGAATTGTGGTAAGGAAGGGTGAATGACATATTGAGTAGAAAAGGTCTATCAAAATTATTGTGTGAAGATAAACCAGATAAATTGAAGGACTGTTAATAATCATTGGCTACAGAATTATATTAATAGTGAGACTTGTATTGCAAAATGTGCGGGATCATAGTTGCTAAATAAAAACCAAAGACCAAAATCCTAAAATAATATAGTTGAAGGATCAAAAGTACATCTAAGTATTTGAAAAATGAATAGTAAAATCAATTCCATCCCATTGATTTGTAAAACATTAATTGAAAAAAAAATTCAAACTTGATTAGATCTTAATTTTTTATTCAATTTAGTTTGAAGAGCAATTTAAATTCTTTATACAATAAGACCTACTAGTGGACTATGTACTTATAAACATTTCTTAATCTATCAACAAAACCATATATTAATCTTAATTACTAAGTTATTTGAGTTTGAATTTCTTTATTTTATTGAAAGTTCAGTTTTTTAGTACTACGAATGATATCTCTTCATTCTTTAGGTAATTAATAAATCCATTTTGGGTATATGTCTTTCTAATAAGTATCATTTTCAGGAATCGAATCATTGATTTATTAGTGATTCTGATAATCTAACGAGACCTTATACCACGAGACAAACACCAATTACCGAAAGAATAATTATTGAAAGATGAGTTTGAACTTATGCCAAACACACACACTACCCACATGAAAATAGAAAAAAAAAATAAAAAAAAAATGGTGGAGACATCAGAACTAGATAGGGTCCCACAAATCACCCGCTCTATTGCTTCAACTGATTCTTTTAACCGTCTCTGACGAAGAGCACGGAAAGAAAGTGGGAACAGCAAGAACAACGTTTCTTGGATCAAACAAAACTTACCTATTTCCCTTTCTTCTTCTTTTTTTCCATTTTCTCTGTAAACATATAGCGACGAAAAAAAGAGAGAGAAATATTCGTCGCTAACAATGGGAATACATCAAACCATGGATTCTCTCAGAGAGAGATCATCGTTCGTGAAGGAATCTCTGCACAAGAGCCAAACCATCACTGATAACATGGTTTCCATTCTCGGTTCCTTCGATCACCGTCTCTCTGCTCTTGAAACCGCAATGCGTCCCACTCAGGTACTCACATTTTCTACAAATGATTGAAAAAACGTGAATCGTTTGAATAACTCGGTTCTGATTCAGAATTGTTGGACAAAATTCATCGGTAAATTGACATTTCAATTTCAATTATTGATCAAGCATTTTTTTCAGTGTTATTGTTAATCTCTGTTTTTCATTGTTATTAGAAAGCTAATGTGATTTGGATTATGCGATATTTAGGGTTTCGTTTGATTTGATTTGTTTATATGTTAGATAAAAACACATTCAATTCGAAGCGCTCATGATAACATTGACAAGACTCTAAAAGCAGCAGAGGTGATTTTGACGCAATTTGACCAGACCCGCAAGGTAGGTTTCTAATTTGGTTCATTACCATTCTGATCTCAGAAGATTCTGAACTTGATGTTAGAATAGTAGCCACTGGAATGGTTTTGTAATATTATCCTGCAATGTGGTGTTAGAATTAATACAATTATCTTATTTTATTTACGTTTAATTATGAGGCGACTATGTTTTATTTGGATTGATTTGATTTGATGTTTTATTACTATTCTCTTATTGGTCCTTATTACTTATTACTTGATTATGAATTTGTATTCATAGTTACGTAAGGATAATTCTCTAATTTATCTTACCACATAGCACATATTGAATTTCTTGTAATGGTTTGTTTGTTAGTTAGTTTTTGGAAGGTAAGGGAGAGAAGAAAAAGAATTGGGAGTCATGAAATACACTTATAAAAATCAATTCGTAAACAATAATGAGAAAAATATGTAGTAGTTATGGTTGTATTATTGTGTATTTGTACTATACGTAAGATATGCATCTTTTGCGATATAGAGCACTCCACCCATATTACATTCTAGTTTACACTTCTCTAAAACTCAGATCTTCCTTTTATAGCATTTCCTTCTTCTCTATATTTCTATTGGTAAGTGAACATAATCCCGTGTCAAATTTGTGCTATTTTAATTATCTGAACCAAGTCATGGTTTCCTGCTTTGTTTATTTACTTGTCTAAATGCCCATGGATTCCCTTGATATTGATGACTCTATTCTGGCAAAAGAGATTTTCTAATAAGCTGAAAATATAGCTTCTCGAAAAAGCCAAATTTCAACCTTTTCTTGCTTCTGCTTTGTCCTGAAAGCCCAAGCAAACAAATGTGTTGTCTTAAGTATTTTTTAAATCAAAATAAGATTTTTTGTAAAAATATTTAAATAAAAGGGCCCTAAGCAATTTAGTAAAATCTTTATGTCTAGGATTAACGGTGACTTGTACAAGAAAAATCAAAGGCAAACAAATAATAAAAATTGACTCCTTGAGGAAGTTGATAGCTTCTATTTAATTGTAATACTTCTATTTGATGTTCTAGGATACAGTATGGAAATGGATACAGTATGAAGTTCAGTATTGAACTTCCGACTAATGTTTTACTGTGTTGATCTTCTTTGTATTGCATCTCTAACTTATATTCCTTCTGTAACTGAACCTGTGCACTTTTCTAACATTTTTTATGATATTTTTTGAATGATACTTAATTCAGTTAAACTAGTTTTAGATATTAATTACTTTTAATGATTTTCATTCAAACTTGATTATTAGGCTGAGGCTAAAATATTGCGAGGGCCACATGAGGATCTAGAAAGTTATTTAGAAGCAATTGATCAGCTGAGAGCCAATGTTCGATTCTTTAGCAGCAAAAAGAGTTTCAAAAGTAGTGATGGTATCATCAACCATGCGAACAGCTTGCTTGCCAAAGCTATCTCAAAGCTGGAAGACGAGTTCAGACATCTTTTAACAAATTACAGGTTGGTCTATTCTCAAAATTTTAATTTCTACTTTTCTTCTCATCATACTCGTGTTGGTAATTGTGTGTGAATTATATACTTTCACTCTTAATCTGTTTGGGCTTCAACCCTTCTTAGCTCTAAAATGCATGAACCAAATATTTGCAAATTAATATGATCGATTAGGTTCCATGACCATACTTCCTCAACAACTTGACCATTCAATGAAACCTCTCGTGATTTATTGATGACATAGTATTTCATATTAATGTTTCTGCCCAAAAATCTTTTGGAGGGTCTAACATTCTTTGTCAAACATCTAGACTTCTTTATAAGTCATATTTTCTCTATAATATCATTTTGTTGAGGATTATTCTTCAATGAAAAGTGTCTTTAACTGTCATGTTCGTGACATAATTCTGACTTCTGTTTCAGAAAATACACTAACATTGTGAGAAAAGTTATCAATTAAGGTTACAAAATATCAAACCTCCTAGATATGGTTTATGAGTGGATCCCCTTACATCAATGTGGACATAGTCTAGCTTGTATTTGTTGACTCCCTTACATCAATGACAAATACATTGATATGACTCAAACATATATGTCATGTAATACCCTAGTCCTGACATACTATTGTAGCTTAGTGGTTTCGACTGAATGGAATCAATGACTATAGTCCCTAAGGTCATTGGTTCGAGTCACTGTGGTTCCCTCTTAGGGAATAAAATACTATACGAGTATTTATTTTAGCTTGAAGGGTGACACTATAGATTCACGGGCCTAGGGGGTTGCATGTCAAGCTTAGGTTTTACATGTCATAACCTCGTAGCACCATGATCTGAATCTACTGAAATCTCTTTAGCCATTCCAGCGAATCCACCTATACTTGTGTTCCCTACTATCATGTAAGTCTTCTATGTAGTATCATAGTCAGAGCACCTTTGCATACTTGAAGAGTATCATTGTTCCCATAAGCTCCATAGTTGAATCCTTTGGCGTACAATGTCCCAAAGAAATCAAAAATTTCTTCATGTTTGGTATATACCTAACCTCGGATAATGTCCTCACAACACATGATCCATCACAATTATGATTTCTTCCATGCCAACAATTGCACATACTTTATTATTTCGTAGATACATGAACCAAATTTTTATATCTTGTATGTGGTGAACCATTTTCTATTTGGCGTCAAGTGAGAGCAACCAATGTCAAGTATCCGCACATCCACACTTTGATTTGATGATACATATAGCATATTACTTTCACAGTTGTAATTGGAGTCATCTTTTTTTTATCTGCAACGCTTGCAAATGTACATGCTTTATCTTTCCCCACCATCTTGAGAAGACTCCATTTATTGGGGAAATCCTTTATTTAATGCTCATTTTGTTTGCACTTAGAGCACTTTACTAGTGTTCTATCCCTAAAATTCCATACTTTTATTTTGGCAATACCTCATGTGCCTTGCTTTCTTCCCCACACCATATCCCTTATACATTTCCTTTCATTCAGTTTGATTGAGTCTTTCCCAATGTTGTCGTCAAGTGTTTGTAAGAGTTGGACAAATAACACAAAAAATTATTGTCTTATCCTCATTACAAATCTTCACATCATGTTTCTGTAAGTCATTGATTACTTGGTTGAAAGTGTTGATATGTTGTTCTAAATCAATACGCTCCAACATCTTCAGGTCATATAGTCTTTGTTTCAAGTACAACTTGTTTGTTAGAGATGGACTTAAACTGCTTCTCTAATCTCACTCATACCTCTATTGGTAACGTTAAAATCATGACATGGTACATCACCTAATCTCATAGAAGAGTTGTATGGTTCTTGCAGTTGTCTCCTTCAATTATTCCTAGTCCAATTGATCCATATCATCTGGTTTATTTTCATAAAGTGCATTCAATACATCTTATTGATCCAAACATATCCTTAACTCGTCTTTGCCACAATCCGAAATTATCAGTTCCATTGAACTTTCCCACCTTAAATTCGACACCTCGATAGAGCTATTTGATACAAACTGTAGAGAAGGAAAATAATAGAAGAAATTTGTTAATGAGGTTCGCCTAATTTATTCGTAAGTCCGGAGAGCATAGTGGCTATCATGTATTAGATAACAAAAATTTGTATTTACTTATTGTCATGCATCATTAGGTTTCCGTAACAAATATATAGAATCATCTATCTCAACCATTCAGTTCAAACTTGTAACTTTGCTTTCAAGAAAAAAGATGTTCTCTAATTATAAATAAAATATTAAAATGAAATAAAAAATAGAAAATATCACATCCAATTATAAATAGTATAAAATTTTAAGTTATAATTTTACTTTCAAGAAAAAAGATGTTCTCTAATTATAAATAAAATATTAAAATGAAATAAAAAATAAAAAAATATTACATATCCAATTATAAATAGTATAAAATAAAGAGTGGAAAATTTTAATTTTAAGTTATATATATATTTAGTTACTCCATTTATTCCTTATATGTCTTTTTAATGAGTTACAAAATTAATTTTTTTAAACGTTTAATAAGCTATGTTGTAGAAGTTTCAACTTTCAACTATTTTAGAGGCTACAAGTTAGAAGCTCCGAACTTGAGGGACCTTCATAGAATCATAGTAGACCCCATCTCTGTTATAGAAACAGTTGTGCCAGCCGTCGTAGAAGCAGTTGACCTTCATATCACATTCTTTGACGCATTATATTTTTAGCTGACCTTCATATCACTTATTTGTAACAAGCTCAAGCACAGATACATGGAAAGTATCTCACAATCTTTGTTTTGTCTTAAGAATATTTCATAGTACCTAGATGATCCCTTGGGATTTATTTCCGATCACACTCACTGATTTTTCCTTATTAATATGTCTAGAAGTTTACCATTAATATGTTGGTTTCTCTTTTGCATCACATTCCATTAAATTATCGTTTCTTTACATTTTCGTCATTTTTGTAATTAACATCTATCTAATTTTATTTTGAGTCTCTATTCTCTCTTTTGATTATTCCTTGTTACAACCCTCCAATTCCACGGAACTAAATAATAAATGAAGACTGTATCGAAGAAGAAAGACAAGGAATATGTTTGATTCTTGGTGACATTTGTGTATGGACTCAGTTAACTGATTTTGCTTCCACAATTCCTTTCATATGTTTGATTCTTGGTGATTTAATTCTGCCAAGAAGCTTTAAAGGTAAATGCATATTTTTCTCTCTAATAAAGGTGTATAATATGACCTTTTTCACATGTAACTCGATACAGACACAGCAGACTCCATTTTGCAGTTTTACATAAATTATGTAGCTATTACTTAGTGAGCTTTCACTAGAAAATGCAAAACCTCTTGCACTTTGTTTTGCATTAATAAAAGTTAGCAGCTTCATAAGAGTAATTGTTACTTATGCATATCTCATTTTAGATACTCGAAAGGTTTGATATTTATTATCAGGTTCTGAAATGTTTATCATGATAATTAGTTTAACATATTCATTTTGGATTTCAGCAAGCCTGTAGAACCTGACCGCCTTTTTGACTGCCTACCGAATTCACTAAGACCATCGACTTCGGGGAAGCAAAGTGATGTTGGTAGCAAAACCCATTCTGAAAACAGAAAACCAAGCCTTGAAACTGTCACTTTCACACTTCCAACCCTCATTCCACCAAGAGTTATACCTTTGCTACATGATTTAGCACAGCAAATGGTTCAAGCTGGCCATCAACAACAGCTCTTTCGAATCTACAGGTAGTGGCGACCATGTGCTTGCATGTTTTCTATTCTAAAGCTGGAAATTTATGTAGTCAACCTTAGAATAAGTTTGCCATCATTTCTTCCAAAGTTTGATTAAATCATGACAACTATAAGTTCCTAATTTGTAGAGACACCCGTGGTGCGGTCCTGGAACAAAGTCTTAGGAAGTTAGGTGTAGAGAGGTTGAGTAAAGATGATGTTCAAAAAATGCAATGGGAGGTTTTGGAGGCTAAGATTGGGAACTGGATTCATTACATGAGGATTGCTGTAAGGATGAAAATGACTTTCCTATTTTCTCTGTTCTGTTTTTGTCCTCAATCATCTTTCTAATTTTACTTCACAGGTCAAATTGTTATTTTCCGGGGAAAAGAAAATCTGTGATCAAATATTTGATGGTGTTGAGTCCCTGAAAACTCAATGTTTTGCTGAAGTAACTGCTAGCAGTGTGGCTATGCTTCTTAGTTTTGGAGAGGCTATAGCCAAAAGTAAGAGGTCACCTGAAAAATTATTTGTTCTTCTAGACATGTATGAGATAATGAGAGAACTTCAGCCAGAGGTATTGTTACGATTATATTTCAGGACTATGTTTTTCCTAACATTATTAAGTTTTGGATTAACCCCACCTAGTGAGATAAAGACTTGGTTGTTGTTGTTGTTGTTGAATTAAGTTTTGGATTAAAAGGATGGTTGCTCTTTGGGGCTTGATATAAAATCAATGCTCTCTAAGTCATCTTATTTTTGACACTCTAAAGTTACCAGTTTGGATTTTGATTGCCCAGTTTAATTTGAAAAAGGTTTATTTGAAGGTTACCATGGCAATCCAGTGAATCTAATTGTTAAGAAATCTTCCTTAACAAGTATTGAAGACAAGAAAAAATTATTGAAGAAGCAAGTGAAACCGCTGTACAGTATATGATAAGGAAATAAGATGTTGCTAAACAAATTTATTTATAATGTAAATTTATGCCAGCATGAGCTGATAATTAATGTAATTGATTTTCAAAATCTGCTATGAATTGTTAGTATCATTGTAATTTTGATCTCGATTTTGTTGTTGACATGTACATGAATTTAGTTATAACTTTGAATGTACTTGTTTTCTTTTTATGATATTTCTTTACTATTTTCTTCTTTTTATGTTTTCTAATTTACTCATTTATTTTGCCCGGGGTTGGGTTTATTATGCAGATCGAGACACTTTTTGAAAGTAAAGCTTGTACTGAAATGCGGGAAGCTGCAATGAGTTTGGCAAAGCGACTAGCTCAGACAGCCCAAGAAACTTTTGTTGACTTTGAAGAAGCAGTTGAAAAAGATGCAACTAAAACTGCTGTACTAGATGGAACTGTCCACCCTCTGACAAGCTATGTGATCAATTATGTGAAGTTTCTCTATGAGTGAGTGACTGTAATAATCAAGGGGTGGCTGATTTTTGCTCTAGTTTTTGTATGTGCTCAGACGTGAATGTAGCTCCTTTTCAAAATTGTTTATTTTTTGGAAGTTGGGGCACAAAAGAAATGGCAATAATTCCTCTTTCTGATGTCATTATAACTTCTGGAACTTGACCCAATTACCGTTCACATTCTGCTATTTCTGAGTTTTTAGGGATTTGAATTCAGTAACTTAGAAAAATGGTGACTTCATTGAATCTGAGCCGTTAGATGCAGATTTGATGGTTTAGATTCTGAATTGTGTTTTGCTTCTGATAAGCCGTTCGATCTTTAATGGCTGGGAATTGCTGAAGTTACTAAAGTTACTGAAAATCCAGATTTGGGTTCTTGCTAGATTGGACTTTATTGTCCTTGCAAATTCAATTTTTTAGCTGTTCTTGACTTGTATAAACTAACTATTTGCATATTTTACCATCTCATTGGGGGTGCTGAATGTGGGCAGTTACCAATCAACTCTGAAACAACTTTTTCAAGAGTTTGATCCCAACGATCCAGAATCTCAGTTAGCCTCTGTCACGACAAGGATTATGCAGGCTCTCCAGAATAACCTGGATGGAAAATCAAAACAGTATAAAGATCCAGCCTTAACCCAGTTGTTTCTTATGAACAATATCCATTACATAGTTAGATCTGTAAGAAGGTTGGTTGTAGTTTTTTTCCCATTTACCCGACTAAAATATTTGATGGTTGAGATTCTATCTGGATTCAATATCATTCTGCTTATTGTACTTACAGGTCTGAGGCAAAGGACATGTTAGGGGATGACTGGGTGCAAATACACAGAAGGATTGTGCAGCAGCATGCAAATCAGTATAAAAGGATCTCTTGGGCGAAGGTGAATTTCTAACTCTTTAGTTCATTGTGCCACAGAATCTCTGCTATTTTTGGTCGCCCTTGAGAATCTTTTCTGTGAACATAAACTATAGATACTGAAAAACTGATTCATACCTAGAAGTAGCCTTACTGAACCTATTCTCTGAAGAGGTTGAGTTCAAAGTTCAAACTCCTCCCCTGAAGGTTTGGAAGATACCTAGTGACATATTCAGTATTCCTCAGCTTGAAATGTTATTCAAAATTGTTAAAAATTTTGAGGTATTAGAGAAGAGCAATCAAAACCTACGGGAGTTGGTTCGAGTCTTCTGGGTGAAAAAAATTCCCTCTGGGGGAGCTAGACCACCATGCTGTGGCCCAACTCGAATAGGATTGCCTCTCATGAATGAAACATATGGTCTAGATAAAAATAAGAGACGGGTAATCAAAATGTCAGGTTTTTCTCCCACTCGTTTTCTCTCCTCTGTTGCAGGTGCCTCTGATCAAATTATTCTTACATTTCTAACACACCAAGACCTAGGCCATTGTTTTTTAGGCCTACAAATTTGTATGCTCCGCTTCATGTGAATGGCATATAGTTCTTAATATCTTAAATTAACAACAACCTCCTTGTTTTATGTACTATCACAGTAGATGGCTATTCATGATGCTACTCCAAATCACTGTTGTATTCAAGTATTAAGCTGCTTGTATGACCATGATTTTATTAATAAAAATAGTGCTACATGATCCTGCAGATTCTGCAGTGCCTTACTGTCCAAGGAACTAATTCATCTGGTGGTGGGGACAGCAACAGCGGAGTTTCAAGAGCAACGATTAAAGATAGATTCAAGACCTTTAACATTCAAATTGAGGAGCTTCATCAGAGACAATCTCAATGGACGATTCCGGATAGTGAATTGCGCGAATCTCTAAGACTGGCTGTTGCTGAAGTCCTATTGCCTGCATATAGATCATTTCTTAAACGCTTTGGGTAAGTTTCAGTTATGCTATTTTTCCCTCTTTGTAATCTAATTACATTGTATCCTCCTCATGTTGATGAGCAAGTAAATCTTTCAGGCCAATGATTGAGAATGGAAAAAATCCTACGAAGTATATCAGATACTCACCCGAGAATCTTGAGCAAATGTTGGGTGAATTTTTCGAGAGCAAGACCTGGAGTGAACAAAAGCGGTGAATAGTTGTATTGCATAGATCACATTATTACTTTATGTTTTGGAAACTTAGGCACTGATTAAATGGTTGATCAATAAATGTTCATGTATTTGTCCTCTTCCATTGTTATCTTCGAATTTCTTTCCCATTCCTTTCACCTTTTAATCTTTCTTACATAGCACTCAATTGGGAAATAAGCATTGAAGTTTGAAGGTTTCTTACACACGTAATATTGTGTGCATATGCTATTGAAGCTTAGCATTTTAGGACCACATAATTTCTCTAAAACTTACCCCAATTGCAAATTTGGATAAGTATGTTTGGAAATGAATAATTTTAATCAATACATATTGATTTTAAGTGGCAAGGTTTGTTTCTAATTAATCATAGTTTCATATTTGAGTTTTGTAAATGAAAAATATAGCATTGGGCGAGTTTTCCTCCTTAAATGGGAGTATAATGTGATTTATGCAAATGGGGCATTTCATAGAAAGAGAAAAAAAGCAATTCATCAAAAAATAGGGGTAGGCATGAGTTGGTGGTTTTCGTGTGTTGTTTTGCTTTCGAAAACAATAATTTGATAGAGCCAATGAGTTTCTACATACTAAAATATAAATAGAATTTTTAAGTACACATAAGATGTATCAAATGAAATAAACATAACCGGTCTCAAATTAATTATTGATGATTCTCTAATAAACTAAAAGTCTGAAGTGAAATTTTGAAATATAGTATGAAGGATAAAAGTTAGATACTCTTTAGAGGTGTGGCTATTTGTATATTTTTAGATGGGTCACGACTAGATGCAGATCTTTTGAGAAGCATGTGGGATCAGCCTTCCCCTTCACGTATTGTAATTTTTTACTAATATAGAAATTTTTTAAATACTTTGCATTTTTATGTGTTCGTGTATATTCTTTTCTGAGGTTTTGGTTCAAGAATAAGTATTTTACCTGTGACTCTTCATTCTTCCCATGTTCCAATAACAATATGAGTCCCTAATGGTAGGAGGCTCTCTGGTTATGGTCGAGTCTAATAAGTGGTATCAGAGTCAATGATTCGGTTGATAGATGATTAACTTAAGGGGGAGTGGACTATAAGTTTGTGGTACTCACTTGAGGGGGGATTGTTTGTTATATTCAAGTGTGAAGTGCTACATTAGATACAAGATGATAAATGAAAGACTTTATAAATAAAAAACGTTCATGGAAACATTGTCTTAAGGTTTTGGTTCAAGACATAACTAGTAAAATATTCATTGTCTTAAGAAAATAGGAACTACTTGTTAAAAAAACAAAGAAGGAAGAAATAAAGTTGGATAACACCAACTCTTCAATACTCGTAAATCATATGATGGAGATGATGAGATGAACTTTTGGATAATTACCTGTGAAATATAGGAAGGTTGGCAACGAGCACATGTATTAGCTACCTGCTACCGTTCTGAAACACGGGAATGATACTCGTACTCGCCCATACCCGCGTTGGTATTTGTGAGTGAGTATTTTGCGGGTTTTTCTGGGTACCCGTGATTTTTTTATATTTTGATTGAATTTTTCTACATATACACATTTTTAGTAATTCAAATCCAACAACTATTTTCAACATTGAAAAGTACTAATGAAAATTCAATTGTTCATACAAAACGAAAATTAATGAAAATATAGTCATGGATGCAGTTTCGTCATCTTTAATGAATGACATCATTCCCTTTCAATAGCAATACCTTGGCTAGTTGGATCATATAAAATAAAATTTTGAAAATTAAAATTCAACATAGAATTATTACTAATTTTAGGGGACTTAAAATCAAAATTAACGTTACTAACATCAAAATCATCCAATATTGTACCACACTCAATGATGTCTAGTTTTGAATTTGAAGAGCCTGCAAAAATATAATAACTTTGTTCAAGATTTATATAATGAATGTGTAAAAATATGAAATTAAAAATGTAAAAAATATTACCTTTCATGTCACTCCTTAGCCAATCTTGTAGACACATCAATGCCTCTACAGTATCTGGACGCAATCTACTACGACGAGAAGTAAGAATTCGGCCTCTAGTACTAAATGAAGATTCTGAAGCAATAGTTGAGATAGGAATTGCCAGTAAGTCTCTTGCAATTCTTTGCAAGGTTGGATATTTTATCTCATTTATCTTCCACCAAACTAAGATGTCAAACTCTCCCCCTTGATCGGACAACACTCCATCCTCTAAATATATGTCTAGTTCTGATCTACGGTGTGTTGTAGTAAAATTTTGTTCAGAAACAACACTTTGATACTTTGCCCTCCAATCAACATTCACTCCATCCGCTCCAACATCTATTAAATTTAGAGTTTGACTTTGACTTGAACATGAAAAAGCACTCTCCTTACCCTTCATTTTAATCTCATACTCTTTTACCAAATCATCACAAATACTTTTCACCTTGCTCATTTCAGAACCATGTTGTCCATAAATTATGGGATAAAAAAAGTCTAAAAAACATAGTTTGTATCTAGGATCTACAACATCACCAACAACCATCAAAACATCAATATCACCCCAATACTTTTCAAATTTGGCATACATTGCTTTAGCCATTTGATGCATAACAAGGTTAGTAGATTTAAGCTGTAAGGACCCAAATTCTACCCTTGAAATTTTTTCGTTATTTTAATCCAATTTCATGCATTTTCTTATAATTACATTTACCAATCGAATAACCTTACGTTCAAATCTCGCTTTCCCTTTTCTCACTCAAACCAAGAACTCATAATAACATACATATTTGTTCGACAGAAAAACATAATTCATATTAATGCATTCGGGTAACTACCGCATACAACTAGCTATGGGTTTCCAAAATACTCATAGCTACAAATATTCAGAGTTACAATTATCCAAAAAGAACGATAGCGATCATAGTTACAATTACAAGTCCACAAAATATTCAATCATGATGCAAAAAGGTGTAAACAGAAGAATTCAGGTTTAAGCTCCTAAGGCATCAGACCCAAGCCTCCTCAATTTACTTGCCTACCTGCAATGAGATTATTAATGACAAATACACAAGAAATACAAAGGAGTAAGTCATTAATTCAATAAATATCATTAAGCGATAATCCACATTTTAAAAGGTTTAAATAAACGACTTGGCGTTCGAATATAAAATCAACATATCATATTGCCCGTCTCATACTACCTCATTCATCATCTTTAGTCTATACGTCCATCCCTACCATACCTTGTCACCTTACTCATCAATACCACACCATATCGTTACCTTCCACATATATATTTACCTTTTCATTACCACATGGGGCAAGACATACAATTCAATATCACATAGGGCAAGTCATACACAATACCACATAGGGCAAGTCATTCTCATTACCACGTAGGGCAAGTCATTCACAATATCACGCAGGGCAAGTCATTCACAATACCACGTAGGGCAAGTTATTCACATTACCACGTATAGCAAGTCATTCACAATACCACATAGGGCAAGTCATTCACAATACCGCATAGGGCAAGTCATTCACAAATCATATACATATTCAGAAATTCCACACAATTTCTATCGTCATATATAATTAACAACTTCTCCTTACCTTGGTGGGTGTCGGGGTGAGTTTTGGGTAACTTTGCAAGTTCATCCGCTAACTCCTCCAACCTTAGGATCTTTCCTCATCCCACCAATCAACAACAAAAGTCAGTAATTTATTCTCAGCAACATATAAACACTCATATATCATTTTGTAAACATATAGGACATTCACACATTTCCAACATTTTCCAAAATTACTTTCATTAGAAGTTTCTAACATTAAAACATACATATTTACTTTCTATTTTTGCATTAGAACACCTACTCATCTTTTTCATCTACCATTTTACCCATTTTCCCTTTTTGACACATTTTCATTTTGGGTTTTGGGGTTTTCATGAATCAACCCACAAAACCTTTCCATTCACTAAATATCATCTCCAAACTAAGAGTTTTCAAGAGAAAAACAACATAAAACGAACCATAACTCTAAAGGATGAGTTTCCATGGTTTTTCACCTTTTGAGAAGAGATCCAACATACCCAAAACAAGTTTCAAAGGGAAGAAGAGAGTTGGAATCAAGAGTTTTACCTCTTCTCAAGCTTCTAGATGAGTATCAAAGTTCATTGCCCTTGGAAAAGCTCCATTCTCTCACACTCTTCAATTTCTAACCCTAAAATGTGTTTGGGGTTTCTCATTTAATGCAACTCGTCGGGTTCTCGCTTAAGAGAGTCCATTCTCGCTCAAGCGAGAAAATCCCGCCCATTTTAAAAACTCAAATCTGACCCTCTCGCCCAGGCGAGGGAACTCTCGCTCAGGCGAGGCAGCTCTCGCTCAAGCGAGGATCTTACAGCCTCGACAGGTCCAAAATGTCACTTTTCTCGCCCAGGCTAGACAACTCTCGCTCAGGCGAGACCACTCTCGCTCAAGCGAGGCAACTCTCGCTCAAGCGAGAATCCTTCAGTATAGCCCAGGATTTCACCCTCCTATGTGAGCCTTTCTCGCCCAGGCGACAATCCCTCGCTCAAGCGAGAATCTCAGGACTGATACTATAATTTTAAAGACTTAAATTAAGGGTGTCACATAAGCCAATCAACTAATGCCAATTTAATTTCACAAATTTTTGGGAAAAGGACATTCGTAGTTGGTTACAAAATACAAGAAAACACTAACGTCACATTATAAAATAACTTAAACTTTTGACAAATTTCATTGGCCATCTCCCAATCATCTTCACTCGGTAATGTTTTATACAGATTTTCCATCAGTGACAATCTTTGAAAGTCATCTCTATATATTAATGCAACATGGAGCATCAAGAATGTAGAGTTCCACCTAGTTTTGCAATCGAGTTCTAACTTTTTATCATATCGAATGTTTAATTGTTCACACGTCTCCTCAAATTTTTCCTCTCATTTTGGTGTTGCAGTCCAAAAGCTAACACTATCTCTATCTATGGCACTAGAGATAATGGACAACCTATCATTCACAACTAAATTAAATATATGAGCACAACAACGCATGTGAAACATTTGCCACCCAAAATAAATGATCTAGGAGAAATCTTACACAAAATGCACTCAATCATTCAGTCATTTGCAGTGCAGTTATCAATAGTCAGAGTAGACAATTTCCTATCTAGGTTCCAATCCAATAGGCATTCATACAAGCAATCACTAAGAACTTCACTAGTATGAGGAGCAGGCACATATATAAACCGAACATTTAACGAAATTAAAACAACAACGTTACCAAAACAATATAAAAATAATAAACATTGTGAAAATGTTCTTAAAGATTAGCATTAATACCTCACAAGTCGACTTTGTAGTACCCAAGAATCATCAATAAAGTGTGATGTGAAAGTCATATAGCCTTTATTTTGATTACTAGCGGTCCACATGTAAGTTGTAATTGCAAACCGACTTTGGGTACATGAAAAATTATCATCTTCGTAAGTGCGCGTCTTGCAACATCTTGGTTGAATGCATTAGAACCAACCAACACTACTTTAGCACTTTTTTTTTGTAGTTTTGAGAAGTGCTTGTTTTACATATGAATTTGATCAACGTATATAACTTTTAAAGTGATTGTGCAAGTGTTTTGTTCCTTGACTTGGATCTCCCAAGAGTTGCTTGCCACAATAATTGCAAGCTGCTTTCCACTTTCCATCTACTTGATGTCGCTCAAAATGATTCCAAATTGATGATATTTGTTTTGGTCGAGTTTCTTCAACATCAGTTGGACTTGAACAATGAGTTTCATCTTGAATTGGAGGAACATCTACATTCATTGGAACTGAGTTTGATTCACCAACATTAGAGGTATTAGGAACTTGATTTTGTCCAATAGAGTCTTGCTCAGTAGATATACTGCAAAGTTAGAACAATGAAAGTGAGGGAAGATGGTAAAGTATGATGTTAAATCTAAAGTTTAATTACCAACTACAATATTTAAGTACTTGCAATATTTAAGTAGTAGTATCGTGGGGGTATTTATCAACCAAAAACAGTTTCCTCATTACTCTCCCTAAGGTATTTTCTAGAACATATTGTCTCTTAGATTTAATGTCCCTTGCCAGCATAATAATCATGTTGACACCAAAACGTGATACTTCATATAATTCATGGGAAATTGTATTTAAGTATAGTTGTGGTTTGTCTTGATGATAAATAGTTCATTTAAATTAATCGAATTTCCCCACTCCTTTGCTCCTTCTCATAAAGTTCTGATGTGGTGTAACATGTATTTTACTCCACTCTTTTAAAACAGTATTTCAACTACCACTTTCCTGGACCGTAAGAATGCATGTGGTGTATGTAACATGTATTTTTCTATCAATGTAGTGGACTTTCTATTTCTTACAATCGGTGATTTTTTTGTACATGTTTGAAACCTTTGATCCTGTTTGTGACTTATATCTCAGTATCTAAAAATATTGACTAAACAACCTTTATCCACTTACCGATTAACACAAGCAAAAAAGATGTAACAACAGTTCATAAGATAACCAAATAGGAGGGAAGCAATAGCATTCAATAATGTTTTCAAAGCAAAAATCAGAGAAAGAGAGGACCACACAAAATCCTTTAAAATCAAGTGTTTACTGCAAAGAAATTAGACAAACATAACTAACACAAGGCTGCGGCAAGAAAAGTTACCTTTCACAAAAACAAAAAGTAAAGTTGAGGAGGATGAGAAGAAGGGTGTGAATGAGATGTTGTTGGGTGAGGGATTAGGGAAGGGAATGAGAAAGGAAAAGGGAAGGGAATGGGAAAGGGGAAGGGAATGGGAAAGGGGAAGGGATTAGGGATTTTAAGGAGAAGGGAAATGATTAGGGATTTTAAGAGGAAGAGAAATGATTAGGGATTTTAAGGGGAAGAGAAATAGGAATTAAAGAGTTTAGGGGGAAGGATAATTTTGTAATTACATATATAGCGAGTACCCATGGGCACGGGTACCACAATATCCGTGCACACCCGTTGGTACTACGGGTATTTTTAAAAAACCCCTTCGAAAAACCCACGGATACTCGTTTGTGACCCGTGCCCATGCGGATTTTACCTGTGAGTACGGATTTTTTGTCATCCCTAGTTATGGAAACCCCAACTAGAAATGATGAGATGTAATTTTTGAAACAAAATCTCACATGTTTAATGTTTTCGAAATAGAAGAGATGTTATGGGAAGAGGATAGATGTTATGGAATCCTATACTATGTGGAAATTTTTGGCTTTTTCATTTCAATTTTTTTTTACAAATTTCAATCCTCACTAAGCCTTCCTTTGGAATGCAAGAATTTGTAAAGAAATAAGTTGTGAAGAGAGAAAGAACAGAGAGTTAGTAACTTTATCTCCTTTAGTTTACATGAGAAATGTGGAAGAAAGAGTAAAATTGTATGGGACCTATGCCCAAAATCATTATCTCCTTGTATGCAAAGAAAGGAGAAAGGAGAAGAGATATGTTTAGAAATGACAAAAATACCCTCACTTATCTTATTTTCATACACAAACTATTACATAATGAATTAGTTGATTTAATGGAAAAATGTTATGATAATTGTGCATTTGTGCTACAATGAACAAGTTTTAATATTAAAACTTGTTCATTGTACTTATAATAATGACCATTTATAATAATGAAATAGATCACTTTAATTTGACTACTTATAATAATGACCCTAAACACATTTAAGTATTACATGTGTGACTCAAAATTTCTTACAATCTCCAATTGGTCACATGTGTAATTTTACAAATTGTGTTACACTTCATGAGCTCAAATATACGTCATTATAAACCTTAGATATATCCTTATCTCGTCCACCATTAATTATATAAATATATAGAACCAAAGCAACTTTCGTTTTATCAATCATAACTAAACCAATGAATGATCACTAATATAATTAATGGACGAAATAATGATATGTCTAAGGCTTATAATGACGTATATTTGATTTGTTATATCAATCATAACTAAACTACTCAATGATCACTAATATAATTAATGGACGAGATAAAGAAAACTCATTAATATATAATGACATATATTTGATTTGTTATTCATGCATTCGTGAACAAACACAATGTTTTTTCCTTAATTCTTAAAGTTAGTGCAATTTAGGAAAAACTGTAGAATACATATTTGCGGACATTATAAAAGTAGAGAAGTCAATAGAACAAAGAACAAAACAAATTTCAATAATTGTTACAATTAAACGCACAATCAACTTTAACCCTTAGATTCAAATAATGGTGGGGCACATCACGAGTTACCTAGCACAACATTAATATTCAGTTGGACAAAAATACTAACTTGTAACTGTTACACTCAATGTAGTAATTAAATATTGATAATCAGTCATCTCAAACAATAAGAATTTCTTTGTACCGGCTTATTATTCACATAGAAAACCATATGACTATCACATATTTATTACACAAGTATGTTTGTAATTTTGGCCAAATAATAATATTCCTTTGGGCAAATTATTATTCGCATAAAATACAAATATACAATTGGCTTGACATTCAATTTCAATTGCCAATTAATAGTAGTGTTGTTGTAATGGTCAAACATTGATAATAATGTATGTCAAATAACAAATCCTTCTTTGGACTAATTTATCATCCACATATATAACTTTATAATTATCACATCTTTATCATCACATATGTGCATATAGTCCGGCAAAATGTTAATCTCCCTTTGGGCCAATCAAAATTCGCATGGATAAATATACACACTAACATTCAACATTTATCATGAGCAATCTACATAAGAGAGGTCACTTTGGCAACTTCTTATTTTAATTGAATCACTTAAAATATTAAACAAAATTACAGTCCAAAAGATATCCAAAACACTTAAACCAAAATATTATTTAGTTCCAGATTATAGATATTTATTCCGGAAGCAAATAAAAAAAACATTGGAATTTCAACATTTTGGAAAGGCTTCTTTAGTCAAATGTCATACGCTTGCACCGAACAGGTTTTAGCAAAAAATAATGATTCCTAAACCATTGCAACCATTTATCCATTCCTAGTAACTTTTGACCACAAAATTATTAAATGTACCCTTTGCTTTTGTTTCCCTTTAGATCTGAGTTTGTTTTCCTCAATCCAAACTCTAAAGGCCAATGTGGTTGTGGGGAATCTTTCATGACCACAACACTTAATATATTCAGCATATAAATATATAGTACAGAGGATGAAGGCTTTCTTTAGTCAATCAAGATTCTCTACAGTTGGAACCATAGTGATGATTATTTTGTCAAAATTTCCAACATATAATAATGTCAAATTTTGGCAACTAAAACTTATTTGATAGTTTTAAAATTTAAATGCACGGAATGGGTTCAAAACTCACAACTTTATGTTGTTAAACATAATGTCCAAGCATTACAAGTTTACAGCCTCATACGAAATGATGGTTGCTTTTCGTAATTAAAATTTCTTTCGATTACAATATCAAAATTTCATATGAACATGTATTCTCATTATAAATTTGTATTATATAATCACCCAACAATAAGACTTCACAAATTTATTTGCTATTATCTTACTATAAATT
Source organism: Lupinus albus (assembly GCA_009771035.1). Lineage (NCBI taxonomy): Eukaryota > Viridiplantae > Streptophyta > Magnoliopsida > Fabales > Fabaceae > Lupinus > Lupinus albus. The sequence goes on along the minus strand of CM020019.1, from coordinate 10,639,788 downwards.
TATGTGGTTATAATTCTTAACTAAGAATTTAAAAGAAAATGAAGAACCTTCCTTGAAGTGATTTAACACTTCTTGAAAAAGGAAGAAAGCTTAAGAGAATGAAGATGAAGTGAAGAAGAAGATGAATTCTCTTTTATTGATTGAATTGTGTTAATTGTACAAAGAGTTAAGAGTGCCCATTTATAGTAATGGATGAGCTAACAAACTTAACTAAAAATACAATGGCAAAAATGTAAATAATAAATTGTTTGCTTGAGCCACAAGCAAACTAGGTTGACTCAGCATGCATAGCTGTTGACTTGGTCTGATGCAGGCTGGGCCTTGATTCTGACCTGCAAATGTCTAGGTCAGGGCTGGCCGTGACCAGGTCAATCTCGGTCACGATAGAGCATGTGACCTGGTGACTCTCAGTCATGGATGGGCAGGTTAAGGAGATCCAACTTGAGTTGAATAGAAGAAAAATCCTTGGGACCCAATGAGGATCCTTGGTGAGGACATCTGCAAGTTGAAGAGAAGTATGGATGGGCAGGAGTTTTACCAAGCCTCTGCCACGTTTTTCACGAATTGTATGGCAATCTAATTCAATATGCTTTGTTCTCTCATGGAAAACAGGGTTAGTGGCGATGTGAATAGCAGATTGGTTATCACAAAAGAGTGTAGCAGGTGAAATATGTAGATGTTGTAAATCATAAAGCATGTAGGTTAACCAAGTAATTTCACAACAAGTAAGAGCTAAAGCCCTATATTCAACCTCACAGGAGCTCCTAGAAACAGTCTTTTGTTTCTTGGATTTCCAGCTAATGAGGGAATTGCCTAAGTAAACACTAAAACCAGTTGTGGACCTCCTTGTATCAGGGAAGGAGGACCAATCACTATCACTATAGGCCTTAAGTTGTAAAGCAGAAGTGTTAGGATAAAACAGACCATGAGCAGGGGTGCCTTTGATGTACTTAAGCACTTTTATGGAAGCCAAATGATGAGCAGTGGAAGGCTTAGCCATGAACTGGGGCAATTGATTAACAAAAAAAGCTAAGTCAGGTCTAGTGTTGGTGAGGTAGATGAGTCTACCAACCAATCTTCTGTAAGCAGGGGGTCAGAGTGAGGAGAAGAATCATGAAAGAGGTGAATTCCATGAGTCATATGAGTGGAGGAGGGTTTGCAAGCAAGAAGGCCAGAGTCAGATAGGATTTCTAAAGCATACTTCCTCTGATTGATGGAAATATCAGTGTGGTTTCTAGCAATTTCAAAGCCTGGGAAGAATTTTAGGTCCCCTAAGTCTTTGATTTTAAAGGTGTGATCTGTAAGCACCCAAATTCTACCCTTGAAAATTTTTCTCATTTTAATTCAATTCCATTCAATCACTCATAACTCACATTACCATTTTAATATCCTTACTTCAAAATCTTATTTCTCCTCCTCACACTCAATCCATGAATCAATAACCACATACATAATCATTTTACCTAGAACTTCTCATGAATCATTCATGGAACTAATCTCATAACCTATTATATTATCATACAATTAATCTTGTAGAAAAACATAATTCATTCATATCATTCCCTATGAGTACTAAGACCTCAAAGGTTCTGATCCTCCAAAATAACATTACGCATGGTTACAAATATCCAAATAATGGTTAGTCATGATTACAATCATTTAAATCCGCAGGTAATCATTTAGAATACGAAAAACATAAATAGTGAATCCAAAGTCTAAAGCTCCTAAAGCTCCCGACCTGGCATACTTCATTCGTCTATTTACCTGCAATGGGATTATCAATGACAAAAGTACAAAACCACAAAGGAGTAAGTCATTAATTCAATAAACGTCATTATAAGATAATCCACATTAGAAAAAGGAGTTAATAAACCATTTGTTTTAAAAATTCATTTTGTGCTACATTACTTGAGTCAAAGTTTTGCTACATAGCTTGAGCCAAAGCGTTGCTACATAACTTGAGCCAAAGTATTGCTACATAACTTGAGCCAAAGTTTTGCTACATAGCTTGAGCCAAAGCATTACTACATAACTTGAGCCAAAGTTTTGCTACATAGCTTGAGCCAAAGCATTGCTACATAACTTGAGCCAAAGTATTGCTACATAGCTTGAGCCAAAGCATTGCTACATAACTTGAGTCAAAGTATTGCTACATAGCTTGAGCCAAAGCATTGCTACATAGCTTGAGCCAAAGTATTGTTTCATAACTTGAGCCAAAGTGTTGCTACATAGCTTAAGCCAAAACATTGCTACATAGCTTGAGCCAAAACATTGCTACATAACTTGAGCCAAAGTATTGCTACATAACTTGAGCCAAAGTGTTGCTACATAGCTTGAGCCAAAGCATTGCTACATAACTTGAGCCAAAGCATTGCTTCATAACTTGAGCCAAAGTGTTGCTTCATAACTTGAGCCAAAGTGTTGCTACATAACTTGAGCCAAAGTTTTGCTTCATAACTTGAGCCAAAGTGTTGCTACATAACTTGAGCCAAAGTATTGCTTCATAACTTGAGCCAAAGTATTGCTTCATAACTTGAGCCAAAGTATTGCTTCATAACTTGAGCCAAAGTATTGCTTCATAACTTGAGCCAAAGTATTGCTTCATAACTTGAGCCAAAGTGTTGCTACATAACTTGAGCCAAAGTGTTGCTACGTAGCTTGAGCCAAAACATTGCTACATAAGTTGAGCCAAAGTGTTGCTACATAACTTGAGCCAAAGTATTGCTACATAGCTTGAGCCAAAGCATTGCTACATAACTTGAGCCAAAGTGTTGCTACATAGCTTGAGCCAAAACATTGCTACATAGCTTGAGCCAAAACATTGCTACATAACTTGAGCCAAAGTATTGCTACATAACTTGAGCCAAAGTGTTGCTATATAGCTTGAGCCAAAACATTGCTACATAACTTGAGCCAAAGCATTGCTTCATAACTTGAGCCAAAGTGTTGCTTCATAACTTGAGCCAAAGTGTTGCTACATAACTTGAGCCAAAGTTTTGCTTCATAACTTGAGCCAAAGTGTTGCTACATAACTTGAGCCAAAGTATTGCTTCATAACTTGAGCCAAAGTATTGCTTCATAACTTGAGCCAAAGTATTGCTTCATAACTTGAGCCAAAGTATTGCTTCATAACTTGAGCCAAAGTGTTGCTACATAACTTGAGCCAAAGTGTTGCTACGTAGCTTGAGCCAAAACATTGCTACATAAGTTGAGCCAAAGTGTTGCTACATAACTTGAGCCAAAGTATTGCTTCATAACTTGAGCCAAAGTATTGCTTCATAACTTGAGCCAAAGTATTGCTTCATAACTTGAGCCAAAGTGTTGCTACATAACTTGAGCCAAAGTGTTGCTACATAGCTTGAGCCAAAGCATTGTTACATAACTTGAGCCAAAGTGTTGCTACATAACTTGAGCCAAAGTCGCTAACCATTTATGGTCGGCTAAAAATACGTTTCCTTTTCATTGATTTCACTATCAACCATTTCCTGTAAATCTACGCCATCTTTAGTATAAACACACCCATATATGTTTATACTAAACACGTGATTCACAATATAATTATTGCATGATCATAAATACACACGTTTTCCATCTTCCGTAAATCTACGCCTACTTTAGTATAAACACACCCATATATGTTTATACTAAATGCGTAATTCACAACTTAATCATTGCATAACCAGAAAATACTTACATTTTCTATTCCAAATGCACAATTAAAGACTTATCCTTACCTTGGTGAGTATTGGGGTTCGGTTCCTGGCAACTTCTCGAATTCTACCGACACCACCTCCAACCTTAGGATCTCTCTCTTCTCAAGCTCTAAGATGAGTCCTAAGGCTCCTTGCTCTTGAAAAGCTCTCCTCTCTCTCTTCTCTTCGAAGTTCTCCCCCTAAAATGTGTTTGGGTTTCTGTTTTAAAGAGGTGTCGTCGGGTTGTAATCGATTACCAACATGGTGTAATCGATTACAACGTGAAAAATGCGCATATCTGATGCTTTTAATACGATGTAATCGATTACCAGGAGTGTGTAATCGATTACACTGTGTCAGATGCACATATCTGATGCTTTTAATACGATGTAATCGATTGCCAGGAGTGTGTAATCGATTACACTGTGTCAGATGCACATATCTGATGCTTTTAATACGATGTAATCGATTACCAGGAGTGTGTAATCGATTACCAAGAGTGTGTAATCGATTACCAGGAGTGTGTAATCGATTACCAGGAGTGTGTAATCGATTACCAGGAGTGTGTAATCGATTACCAGAAGTGTGTAATCGATTACACTGTGTCAGATGCACAGGCCTGATTAGTTTATCTGCATGTAATCGATTACCATGAGTGTGTAATCGATTACACTGTGTCAACAGCCCAAAATTGCCATTTCTCGCCCAGGCGAGACAACTCTCGCTCAAGCGAGGCTTCCAGGACTGTTACTATAATTTTAAAGACTTAAAATTTGGGGTGTTACATGATCAAGCAGTGTAATGATGTGTGTGATCTCATGAAGATTATTTCCAGAAAGTATGATATCATCCACATAGACTAGAAGAATAGTAATAGAACTCTTAGAGGACCATTTTATGAATAATGAGTGATCACTATTGGCTTTGTAGAAGCCATGTTGTATGAGGAAAGTAGACAATTTGGAGAACCATTGTCTACTAGCTTACTTAAGTCCATAGAGGGACTTTTGCAGCTTGTAGACTTGATTAGGAATGGCATAGGTGAGGCATGGTGCAAGGACATATAGACTAATTCTTTTATATCCCCATGCAAGAAGGCATTGTTGACATCAAGCTGTTTGAGAGGCCATTTGTGGATGGAGGCCAAAGCAAAAGTAAGCCTAATAGTAGCCATTTTAGCGACTAGGGAGAAAGTGCTGAGATAGTCAATTCCCTTAGTTTGGGTGTACCCTTTGGCCACAAGCCTTGCCTTGAGCCTTTGGATGTTGCCATCAAGGTTATGCTTAAGTTTAAAGACCCATTTGCAGCCTATGGGTTTGTGAGTTGAGGGTAAGTCAGTAACAATCCAAGTGTCATTTTGTTGTAGAGCAGAAATCTCTTGTTGAATTGCTTCTTGCCAAGTAGGGACTTGAATGGCTTGTTTGTAGGTCTTGGGTTCATAATGAGATATAACAGATAAGATAGAGGTTTTATGAGCAGGAGATAAGTTGTGATAGGATATGTTAGAGGCAAAAGGATAAGGTGAAGTAGAAGTAGTATCACTGTTGTGCAGAAGAGCACAATGATAATCTTGAAGGTAGGAAGGCACCTTATGAGTTCTGGAACTCCTTCTGGTTTGTGGTGGGTCTTGGTTGATGGGGGAATTTGAAGGTTGGTCAGGTATGGATGGCTGATTATGATTGTAAGTGTGAGTGGAGGGTAAAATGTCTTCATAGAAGGCATATGTAGGAATATTGGTGATAAGATGAGAGGGGTCAGAAGGTTCAGAAGAAAAAGTAGTGGCATAAGGTAAAGTGTCCTCATTGAAGACAACATCCCTAGTAATCTGTATAGCTCTAGAAGTGAGGTTTAAGACAATATAACCTTTGATTCCTTCTTGAAAACCAATGAACACACATTTAGAAGATCTAGGATCAATTTTATCTCTAAGGTGTTTGTGAGTGCTAGCATAACATAAGCAACCAAAGACTTTCAATTGTTGATAGTTGAAAGGGCTTTTATGCAAGAGATAATGGGGAGGTTTATTGGTTAAATGGGTGTAGGCAAAATATTGATTATATGGACAACATGTTTTATGGTATAGCACCAATAAACTTTGGGAAAATGGCTTTGAAGAAGAAGAGCCCTTGCCACATTCAAGATGTGTTGGTGTTTTCTTTCCACAACACCATTTTGTTGTGGTGTGTAAACACAAGCGGTTTGGTGCAAAATGCCCATGTTAGAATAAAAGGCTTTCATAGAGAATTCAGGGTCTTTGTCACTTCTTATAATTTTATAATAGAAGAGTATTGAGTATGGATCACGGTGATGAAATTTTGGAGGGCTGCAGAGGCTTCTGCCTTAGATTTCATAAGTATAATCCATGTGTATCTACTATGATCATCCACTATAATTAAGAAATACTTATGACCATGGATGGATGCTATGGGAAAGGGACCCCAAATGTCAACATGAATGAGATGAAAGATGTTTTCAGAACAAGTGTTGCTTAAGGGGAATGAGAGCCTCCTTTGCTTTGCTTGATGGCATATGTCACAAATGTGCTTATTATTGAAATTTTCAAAAGGTAATCTAGTCTTAATGACATACATACAAGATCTAGAAGGATGAGTTAGTCTAAAATGCCAAAGAGTAGATTTTGGAACAACAACAGAGTTGGTAATTGAAAAATTTACATTGTGACTAAGCTTGGCTCCTTGCAACACATATAGTCCTTTTGAAAGCTTAGCTATACCAATCATCTTCAAGGAATCCTTCTCCTATTTTTTACAGCAAGATGCATCAAAGGCTAAAATACAGGAGGATTGAGATGTCAATTTAGGTATGGATAGCAAGTTATAAGAAAAAGAAGGAAGATATAGCACATCATGTATAGTTAAGGTTTCAGATATGGCTATAGTTCGTGAAATGTTGGCTAAGATTTCATGTCCATTGGGTAATTTGACTCTAGCAGGTCTTATTCTATAATGCATAGAGTAATAAGAAATGTCAAAGGCAATATGGCCAGTGGCACCACTGTCCAAGATCCATTGAGATACAAGGTTACCTTCTTCATGGTCCTCTTTAGGTGAGGATGTAGTGGAGAGGGTGTTGATGACATTTGGTATGTTGGAAGCATCATTCTTTTGATGTTTTGATGCAACATGCCCATGAGTCCTTGGTATTTATCCTTGGTGAAGCCAAACACAAAATAATCATCCTTCTGCTTATCTTGATCTTGTCCAGAAAAAACTGCATTCACTTGAGTATTCTTGGTGAATTGAAAGTTGGCGAGAAATCCATGTATTCTGTAGCAGGTTTCTATTGTATGGCTTGCTTTCTTGCAATGATTGCAAAACTTGTTTGAGTTGGTTGGCTTGTTCCAAGAACCCTTGCTGAACTATGATGAATTGCTTTTGACAAATGACTTGTTATTCTGATTTGAGTTTTGACCTGATCCTCCACTCTTTTTCCAACTGGTTCTTATGCTCATGGTCTTTGCTTCTAGTTCATGTTCATTCATCTGATCTTCTTGTTGGGTTATCAAATAAAGAACCTTATTCATGCTTGGTAGTGGCTCTATAAGCATGATTTGAGACCTTACACTTACATATGAGTCATTGAGTCCTTTCAAGAACCTAATGATTTTGTCCTCTATCCTGCACTTTTCATTGTCACAGGTGCATGCATCGATAGGTCTAAAGACCTTCAATTCATCCCAAAGGATCTTCATCTCAGTGTAGTATTTGTTCACACTGAGTTCCCTTTGCCTGCAATTAGTGATGGAATCTTGGAGATCTGAAATTCTGAAAAGATTCACTCTAGAGAATTTGTCTTTAAGTTCATCCCACATTACATGGGCTTTGTCAATCCAAAGTATGCTTGGTGAGATTAAAGGTGAAACAGACCTTACAATCCAAGATGTTACAATATTATTTGCTCTTTGCCAAGCCTTGAAGGTAGGATCCTCCCTATATGGCATTTGAATGCTTCCATCAACGAATTCGAGTTTCTGTTTGGAAATTAAGGACATCACCATGGATCTTTTCCATTGATGGTAATTGTCTCCATCAAGAAAAGGAGACACCAAAAGAAGTCATGAGTTTTCTGATGGATGGAAATAGTATGGATCTTGACTGATATCCATTGATGGATTTGAGGGATTTTTTGAAGAAATTGTAGAAGACATCTTGAATATGGCAGAGCTCTTTTAAAAAGAGCTCTCATACCATAAAATAAAATGAAGAACCTTACTTGAAGTGATTTAAAACTTCTTGAAAAAGGAAGAAAGCTTAAGAGAATGAAGATGAAGTGAAGAAGAAGAAGAATTCGCTTTTATTGATTGAATTGTGTTAATTGTACAAAGAGTTAAGAGTGCCCATTTATAGTAATGGATGAGCTAACAAACTTAACCAACTTAACTAAAAATACAATGGCAAAACTGTATAAATTGTTTGCTTGAGCCACAAGCAAACCAGGTTGACTCAGCATGCATAGCTCTTGACTTGGTCTGATGCAGGTTGGGCCTTTATTCTGACCTGCAAATGTCTAGGTCAGGGCTGGCCGTGACCTGGTCAATCTCGGTTACGATAGAGCATGTGACTTGGTGACTCTCGGTCATGGCCAGACATCTGGTCTTGGGTGTCTCGGTCACGCCTTGGCTGGCGCGGTCACGTCCATGCTGCTGACCTTGGCTGGCTCGGTCACGTCCATGCTGCTGACCTTGACTGGCTCGGTCACGACCATGCTGCTGACCTTGGTTAGCTCGGTCAGAGGCATGCATTTGGCTTTGGTCAAGTAAGGGCATCCTGGGTATGGGCTTTGACTTGTGGGGCATAATTCTCAGCTAATAGAATTCATCAATTTTGGAACCAAACAAATTAACTAACAATATTCTTAATGTTATTCAACTTGACCAAAATAGTAGAATTCTAATAAAATGCTCATAAGTAGAGTTTATTTTCATTGAATTTCTTTCGTGGCCATAATAATCTCATGTGTTGACTTAAATCAAAACTAAAAATCATGCTCTCATGAAAATGATATTAACCATATTCTTGAAATGATTATATGATAAGTGAAGACCTTATTTTCTCAATGAAATGACATGAAAGAGGCTTTGATACCACTTGTAGGAAAAATCTTTAAGATAGACTTTATAATTGTGAGAGACTTTATATACTTAAAGATACATAATACATAATAAATATGATGAACAATACTATCATCATATATAGCCAAGATCTTTCATGTCAAATCATCAAGAATAAATGTGTAAAACTAGAACTTTAGCGGAAGTGTACCTTAATATATTCATATAGAATATGGTGAATGAACCTTATACCATTCTTTGTCATGTATTCATCAACTTCATATTCGTGTATCCTAATGTCATCCTTTATCCTTGTATGCAAATGCATGTTCATAGTAGAACATGTAGGTTTGTTGGTCTTCCAATTGTAGACCACCCTTAACCTTAGTTTCTCCTCTAATGGGATGAAGAGAATAATCATGTTGTTGTCTTTTTGTGTTCATTTTATGATCTACAATTGTGGACCATAACTCATTATTTATAAGAAGTACATACATTTTGTGTTCAATGGTTGGACTTTTGTGTTCCATTCAACCATAACACCTCAAATTTTCATTTCAAAAATATTTAAGAAACTTAGAATTTTGGGTGATTTACTGGGTAATTCTCGCTTGAGCGAGAGGATCTCGCCCAAGCGAATGATACTTATGGATTGATTTACCTACAAAATTAAGAAATTCTATATTTGCAACCTATTTATATATGTGGAGGTTTGCAATTTCCCTAAGTAGACATTTATTATATATTCTTTTTTAGTATAAAATCTATCCATATCTCGCAGATAATATTTTCTTTTCGAAAGTTTTTTTTTATAAATAAAAAAGTAACTAAATAAAATTTATTTCATCTAATGAATATTAACGATTTATTTCTAACTAACGAAATTCAAGTAGATAAAGATATTAACAATGTTTATATCGTCAAAAATAATAAATATATGAGCGATTTATCTTATTTTTGAATTCTCACATCAAAATATTACCCTTTAAAAATTAATAAATATCATAAATTTCGTTTTCTCTAAAGAATAATAATATTCACACAAGTGGTAATGTATCACATAACCATTGGATAGCCACTTGTCTCATCCGGTTTTCGTGCCCAACAGACCAAACTGTTTGCTAATCATTGGTTCATCATCTGGCCGCTACTAGCCACATATTATGTGGTGTGATGCCTTTTGAAATTTCTATAGTCCACCATTCTTATCCGTTTTTATTTTTTAAAATTTCTATTTTTAAAAAGTGTCTAATAATTAAATGAAAAACATTTTACAAAATATTTTTTTATAATATATGGTAATTAAATCTATATAATAATTAAATGTTAAATAATATAAATAAGAAACAATCCTTTTAATTAATTACTTTGGAAAATAATATTGAGGTTATGGCTCCTAGTGTATCTTTCTTTCTGATTCGAACCGAAAATCTGATGCGTTCATTAGTAGTGCTTTTGTTATTTATTAAAGAGGTAAGTAGGTCAACGACAAATGCAATTTATTCACCTATATGTTCTCCTTTAAAAGAATTTTTTCGAAATATATCTTTTAGATTTATTTTGAGAACCTAATATCGAGGTTTCAGTAGGTATCATAATTACTATCTACTTCGTGTCGAGTAATGGTTGCTATTATTTGTATTGTCTCCCCTATTTATCGAAGTGGGAAGTCGGTTAACGACCAATGTAGGGTCTACATTTATTAATTGTCTTTTTATATAATTTTTAATAAAAATAAATAGATGTTTTAATAAATTATTTAGAGAATTTAACAGTGAGGTTATGGGTCGTAATTGGTTTCTGTTTCGAGCCTTGTAATACTTATGATTATTAGCACTGCATATACTATTCATAGAAGTGATCATGAGAGAGAATTTAAAAATGTCTTGTTTGAGGAGTTTTATGATGAGCATGGTATCTCACAAAACGTTTCAGCACCAAGACACCATAACAAAATGATGTTGTAGAAAGAAAAAATAGTTCATTAGAGGAACTAGCCAAAACAATGCTAAATAAAATCAATCTTCCTAAATATTTTTTGGTTGCTGCGGTTAGCACTGCTAGTTATTTATCTATTCTAGATTTAATAAGACTTATTTAAGAGAAAACCCCTATAAACTTTATAAGTGTAGAAAACTTAAGATTGCCCACATGCATATATTTGGTTGTAAATCTATTGTTCCTAATAATGGAAAAGATAACCTTGGTACATTTGATGCTAAAACTGATGAATGAATCTTCCTTGATTATTTTCTAACATGTTAAGTATATAGAATTTTCAAGAAGAGAACACATACCATAGAAGAATTCATGCATGTCTCCATTCATTAGACTAACCCCTCAATAGAGGAAAAGTTGTTATTATTGATGAAAAAGATGATAGATATTTACCAAGTACATTACAAAATGAAATTCCAATTGTTAAAGAACATGATGACTTAGAGCAAGTGAAGCCCAATTAGGATCTAACTCAACTAGAAGATCAAATACACACTGACTTACCAAAAAATGGAGAACTCAAAGAGATAATCCAATATAAAACATCATGAGGGAGTTTTTATTTGTCTTAATCTTAGTGATGCATGTCTAAATATGGTTGTTGTTTCCAAAATAGAACCATTTAGAATGATGATGCTATAAATGATAAGCGGATTATTTCCATGCAATAAGAGCTCAATCAATTTGAGAGAAACAATGTTTGGGAACTAATCCCAAGACCTAAGATTGGACAAGTCATAGATACTCGGTGGGTCTTTAGAAACAAATCTGATGAGAATGACATAATAGTTAGAAATAAGACTAGACTAGTAGTCCAAGGATATAATCAAGAGGAGGGAATAGATTTTGATGAAACTTTCGCTCTTGTGGAAAGACTTTAGTCAATAAGATAACTTTTAGCAAATACATGTTCATTAAATTTTCAGTTATATCAAATGGATGTTAAAAGTGAATACTTAAATGGTTATATATATAAAAGAAAGTATATATATAAAAGAAAGTATATGTTGAACAACCTCTAGGTTTTCGGGATTACTACTCTTAAGTATGATATTATTCTATCTTTTAAGCTTGTTAGGGAAACAACTTATTACTCCTAAGTACGATATTATTCCATATTTTGAGCGAGTTGATTTTCAGTTCCCACATTGACTGAAATACCAAAATTTTAATGATTTTTGTACTGATTATGAAGATTAATACCCATATCTAGTTTGGGTATTCTTATGCAACTTAGTTTTAAGGCACAATAAGTTATACTCTTCTCTTAAGTGAACATAGATTGCCTTAGATTTAGTTGCATTTGGAACTGTTGCTCAGGAATACCCTGTATTGGCGCAAATTTAGGTTTTAGGTTAACCTGTTCATGGGAAGAATTTGATAGGAAATCCTTCTATTACTCTATATGTAGAATCCATGAGGAGGAGATTATGAGTAAGAAACATAAGATTATAGAAAAATCATCTAATAAAAGGGATATTTTTTCTCTTGGAAATCTGAATTTTGATAAGCGTCTATTGCATTAATTTCTAAGCTACATTATCATTCCAATGTTCGCAAATCATTCTCGAATAAATGAATTAAAATTATAACTGATATATGCTGTAAAAATTATGAAATTTGTCAACTGGGCATATATTTTGATGCAACATAAGAATGATCATAGAGAAAAGAATTGCTTGTTGCCTTATGCATGTCTGATAAGACATATCCTGCATAATTTCCATATATATATACACTTTTGCCGAGGCTAAATTTGACTTAGACTCCTGTGATCACAAGATTGACTTTAATGTCATGCACAAAATATATTTTATTCAAGATCAATTTGATCGGATATACAAGCATAAGAATGAATGTACAGAGATTCCTACTCCTCCTACTCCTTTACATCCTCTCATCTCTCAATGAACCTACTAATTGCAAGGTCATGGATGAACTTCTAAGTCTTCGTGACTATATGACTACACGAGTGGATCACCTCAAGGCTATGAACCGAAACCCGAGGGATGATATAGCTGAAATTTCAAATCGATTAGATGATCTAGATGTGTATGGTGACGATGGCTGTAAAGACCCAAAATCTACCATTGAAATTTTTTCCTTATTCTATTCCTTTTACATGCATTTCCTTATTATCTCAAATTAATAAATCTAAGGACATTCTCTCAATCACTTGATTTTGGTCAGACTCTTACAGAAAATCATAATTCATATAAATAATTCCTGGTAACCCACGCATACAACTAACTATGGAATTCCAAAATATCCATAACTACTAATATCCAGAGTTATACCAATCAAGAGTTACAATTATCCAAATATCAAATAAATAGTTACAACCCAAAAAGCAAAATAGAGAAAGTCTAGATTCAAGCTCCTAGGCGTCGAACCGAGTATCCTCAATACATTTGTCACCTGCAATGTGATTATCGATAACAGATACACGAATCATACAAGGGAGTAAGTCGTTAATTTAAGAGTTATCGTCATAAGATAATCCACATTTTAACACACAATTAAATATTGAAGATAAGACATAATTCTTAATTACATAAACATATCCGGTCATAACCTTCATTTCTTATTTCCATATTATCCATATTCATCTTATAGTACATATATATCACATATTATACATGTTCTATAGTATGCATATCTATACTTTTCATCTTTATCCATATTCACCTTATAGTACATATATATCCCATAATATACATGTTCTATAATGTGCATATCTATACTTTTCATCTTGATCCATATTCACTTTATCGTACATATATATCCCATAATATACATGTTCTATAATGTGCATATCTATTCTCCTCACTTTTATCCATATTCCATCCGTGTACACCACACAGTTCTTTATCACAAAAGTAATCCTTTGCCATAACCGACAGTTCCACACCTCAAAGGTGATCCATTACCACTACGGGTAACACTTACACCACAAAGGTGATCCATTACCACTACGGGTAACACTTACACCACAAATGTGATCCATTACCACTACGGGTAACACTTACACCACAAAGGTGATCCATTACCACTACGGGTAACACTTACACCACAAAGGTGACCCATTACCACTACGGGTAACACTTACACCACAAAGGTGGTCCATTACCACTACGGGTAACACTTACACCACAAAGGTGATCCATTACCACTACGGGTAACACTTACACCACAAAGGTGATCCATTACCACTACGGGTAACACTTACACCACAAAGGTGATTCATTTCGCAGTATATCACAACCACATCATTTTATAAGCATAATATAGTTACATCATCTCAAATAAAATGAATGTACTTATCCCTTACCTTGGTGAATGTTGGGTGAGGTTCTTGTAAACTTTACTAGTTCCTTCCGAACCGTCTCCAACCTTAGGATCTTTCATCATCCCAACAATACAATAAAAGTCAGTAATCTATTCACAATAATATCCCTATGATTCATATAACATTCATAAATACACAGGATATTCACTTATTTTCAATGTTTCCCCAACACCATTTTCATTACAAGTTTCTAAACATTAAAACATACATACTCATCTTCTACCTCCAACATTTTACTCATTTTCTCCTTTTACCACATTTTCATTTTAGGGTTTTGGGGTTTTTAAGACTCAACCCACCAACTCTTTCCATTTTCAAAATACTAACTCTAACCCAAGAGTTTACGAAAGAAAAATCACATAAAACGAACCATAACTCAAAAGAATGAGTTTCCATGGTTTCCCACATTTTGAGAAGAGATCCAACATACCCAAAATGAGTTTTAAATAGAAGGAGAGAGTTATAGTCAAGAGTTTTACATCTTCTCAAGCTCTTGGATGAGTATCAAAGCTCCTTGCCCTTGGAAAAACTTTCTTCTCTCACATCTCTTCAATTCTTAACCCTAAAATGTGTTTGGGATTTCTCATTAAATGATTGTTGGAATTTCTGACAATTTATGGGTCACAAATATAATTCTATAATTGTGTTATAGCCATTATTTATTTAGCCAATATATATAAAATGGTCTTATGGATTAATTTGGTGGCTAAGGGCATATGTGTCATGAAATATTATGAGTGTAGATACCTTCGGGCAATTTCTAGTTTGATGAAGGGACTGAATTAGAATATTGCAACTTAAGTGGTAACCGTTAATGTTACCTTTATGGGTTATGGTCCCCAGTTGCAGAGCAACGGGTTTATTGAGTAACTAATGTTATAAGGATTAGTTTATGAGGATATGTGACTTAAGTCACAAAACCAACATATATAAAGAAAAAGAGAAAGGCATAAGGTATCAAGCCCTCTCATTCTCACTTTTGCAAAAGAACATCAAAAGCACTATCGTTCTCTCTGAATTCCCCTCTAGCGGAGCGAACGGAAAACCATCAGGCTCTAGCAACCGGAACATCCTACAACCCACATATCTCGGAGCATTCGGAATGGCTAACCAAGGTATGCGTTTTCTTCTTCACTATGAAACCAATTGGGGTTTTCTTCGGTCTGGAGTAGGATTGTTCCATTAGGGTTTATGATATGGGCATAAACATTTGGTTTCGGAACAATGTCCTAATCATTCGGTTTCGGGGATACGATTAGGATTAATCGGAAATATCCAACAAGTGGTATCAGAGCTACCCTAATTTGGTTCATATGTGAAATTTGGGTTTTGTATGATGTTGTTCAAAGTTTTCCCCAAATTGGGTTTTGTTTTGCAAAATTGATGATTGCTATAACATTATTTTGAAACAATAGCAATCATAATGTATTTTCTGGCTGTTTGGGGTGAATTTTGCGAAAAACCCGATGGAGAACCTCCATCTTCGTCAAAACCCTCGGGTAGACGAAGGGTTCTCGCTCAAGCGAGACACCTCTCGCCCAAGCAAGAATGTCAAGAGCTGCACGCGAAAGTTGGCGCTCGAGCGCGAGACCTCTCGCTCAAGCGACGTTGAGGCAGTAGCTACGACAAAAAGGTTGGGTTCTCGCTCAGGCGAGACCCCCTCGCTCAAGCGAGATTCAGGGACACTTTTGGGGTCTTTTTCGAGTAAATTTTGGGGCTTTGGTATCTTTATGCATTAAACATGGTTATGATATGGTTACCCGCTGAGTTGTCTGTTATTTCAAGTGAGCCAATTGAAGTTGAATGTCGCCCAAGTGACCTCTTTCATGGATATAACTCATAAGGAATATTAGATGTTAGTGTGTGTGGTTATTCATGCGGATATTAGATGGCCCTAAGGAAAGTTAATGTTTGGCTGAAGATCATGCACACTAGCGATGATAAACATGTGATAATTATTCAGTTTTATACATGTGACTGATGAATCAATCCAAAGAGGGGTTCGTCCGATGACATTTCTTATTTTCAATGTTGATCATTGCAACAAGAGTACCACTTGCAATTAATATTACTGTCAAAAGACTTGATATTAATGGTGCGCTAGGTATCTTGATTGGGACATACCATTGTTTATAGCATATTGATGATTTTGAGTTGTGAGCATGTTTTAATATATTGTCTTTTGTTCTATTCAGCACCAACTATTGCTTCTATATCTGCAAATCTGAATTCGGTTCCGGTCCTCAATGGAACCAATTTTGAGGACTGGAAAGAGAACATGGAAATTGTTCTTGGCTGCATGGATCTGGACTATGCATTAAGGGTAGAGCAACCACCTCCTCCTTTGGAATCCAGCACCTCTGAAGAGAGGAAGGATTATGAGAAGTGGGAGCGCTCCAATGGCATGTGTCTCATGATCATTAAGCGCGGCATTCCAGAAGTCTTTATGGGTACTGTCTCTGATAAGACGACAAGTGCCAAATTTTTCCTTGCTGAGATAGAAAAGCGCTTTGCAAAAAGCGATAAGGCAGAAACAACTACTCTATTACAAAACTTGATTTCCATGAGGTATCAAGGCAAGGGAAATATAAGGGAACATATTATGGGAATGTCCAACATTGTCTCAAAGCTAAAGGCTCTTAAGCTTGAGATGTCGGAAGACTTGCTCATCCATCTGGTTTTAATTTCTCTTCCTGCACAATTCAGTCAGTTTAAGATTTCTTATAACTGTCAAAAGGAGAAATGGTCTCTTAATGAGCTCATTTCATTTTGTGTGCAAGAAGAGGAAAGGATGAAGCAAGAGAGGACAAAAAGTGCCCATTTTGTTAGTACCTCTAAAGACAAGGGCAAAAGGAAAATAATTATGGAGCCCAAGAATGAAGCTGGAAAGGGTCCAGTGCAAAAGAAGCAGAAGCAGGTTACTGTTTGTTTCTTTTGTAAAGAATCTGGACATTTAAAGAAGAAATGTGAAAAGTATCACGCTTGGTGTGCTAAGAAAGGTACATTTCTTGCTTTGGTCTGTTCTGAGGTCAATTTAACTTCAGTACCTGGAAACACTTGGTGGTTAGACTCCGGTTCAACTTCTAACATCATTGTTTCACTGCAGGGTTGCTTGAACTACCGAAAGCCTAATTTTGTTGAAAGATACATATTCGTTGGCGATGGAAAATCGGTGGAAGTTGAAGCTATAGGACATTTTAGGTTATTATTAAGTACTGATTTTTATTTGGATTTGAAAGACACCTTTGTTGTACTGTCTTTTAGATGGAACTTAATTTCTGTTTCTTATTTTGACAAATTTGGTTATTATTGTTCATTTGGAAACAATTCGGTTAAATTGTCTTTAAATTCGAATATTGTTGGAACTGGTACTCTTATGATGGATGATAACCTTTATATGTTGAATACTGTAGTTGATTATAGCGAAACCTTGAATGTGGAATCACGTGGTACTAAACGTAAAATTGAAAATAACAATTCAGGTGCATTATGGCACAAGCGCCTAGGTCACATTTCTCAAAAGAGAATTGAGCGTCTTGTGTCAGATGGGATCTTGGATTCCATTGAATTCACAGACCATAAGGTTTGTGTTAAATGCATAAAAGGTAAACAGACCAAACAATCGAAAACTGGTGCATATAGAGCTTCGGACGTCTTAGAATTGATACATACGGACATATGTGAGCCATTCCCTACGGCTTCCTGGAATGGTCAACAATATTTCATATCATTCATAGACGATTATTCTCGTTATGCATACATTTTTCTTATTCATGAAAAGTCCCAATCAGTGGACGTGTTCAAAACTTTTAAGGCTGAAGTTGAAAATCAACTCAGCAAAAGGATAAAGTGCGTCATATCTGATCGTGGTGGTGAATACTATGGTAGATATGACGGTTCAGGTGAACAACGTCCAGGGCCTTTTGCCAAATACCTAGAGGAATGTGGTATAGTCCCACAGTACACTATGTCAGGATCGCCTAGCATGAATGGTGTGTCTGAAAGACGAAACCAGACTCTTAAGGATATGGTAAGGAGTATGATTTGTCATTCTACCTTACCAGAGTCACTCTGGGGAGAGACACTTAAGACTGCAGCTTATATTCTTAATAGGGTACCAACTAAAGCGGCTGCCAAAACACCTTATGAGCTTTGGACTAGGCGAAAGCCTAGTCTTAAGCATTTTCATGTGTGGGGATGTCTAGTTGAGGCAAGGCCTTATAGGCCTTATGAAAGGAAATTGGACTCCCGTACAGTGAGCAGCTACTTTATTGGTTACTCTGAAAAATCAAGGGGCTATAAATTTTATGATCCAAATTTAAGATCCATATTTGAGACGGGTACAACCACGTTCTTTGAGGATATTGAGTTTGAGGGGGAAGATAAGGTAAGAAACTTTATCTTAGAGGAAGAATCGATATCAATTCAAGATTCGATTCATATAGTTGCTTCTGATGAAGCAAATTTATAACCTCTTCAAGACACTCTCCCTACTCAAGATGAGTTAGTAATTCATGAAGGACAAACTCAAATTTCTCAAGAACATGGACAAGAGTTGCAAGAGCCTATAGCTTTGCGTAGATCCACTAGAGAAAGGAGGAATGCAATTCCAGATGATTACATCTACTTTCTCCTGGAACATGAGGGTGATGGCGTTATGGATAACGATCCTTCAAACGTTCGAGAAGCCATCCAAAGTTCCAATTCGGAAAAGTGGATTGAAGCAATGAAAGAGGAGTATAAATCCATGCAAGACAATAAAGTTTGGGAACTTGTCCCATTACCAGAAGGTAAGAAACCCATTGGTTGCAAATGAATTTTTAAGACCAAGCGGGATTCTAATGGTAATGTGGAAAGGTATAAGGCACGTCTTGTAGCTAAGGGTTTTACTCAAAAGGAATGGATTGACTATAAAGAGACTTTCTCTCCGGTATCATCGAAAGACTCTCTTAGGACAATCCTCGCTCTTGTAGCTCATTATGATTTGGAGCTTCATCAGATGGATGTCAAAACAGCTTTTCTCAATGGAAACATTGATGAAAAGATTTATATGGTTCAACCAGAAAACTTTGTGTCGGGAGACCCAAAGAATATGGTTTGCAGATTAACAAAATCTATCTATGGGCTAAAACAGGCGTCTCGTCAGTGGTACCACAAATTTCATAAGGTGATTCTCTCCTTTGGTTTTGAGATGAATTCAGTCGAGGATTGTGTGTATCACAAATTCAGTGGGAGCAAGCACATTTTCTTGCTCTTGTATGTGGATGACATACTGCTTGCCACTAATGATGTGGGTACCTTGTTGGAAACCAAGTAATTTCTCTCCAGTAATTTTGAAATGAAATATCTTGGTGAAGCTTCTTTTATATTAGGAATTCATATACACCGAGACAAATCTCGGGGTATTCTTAGATTATCACAGAAGAGCTATATAGAAAAGCTACTTAAAAGATTTGGCATGCAGAATTGTAAACCAATGGATACTCCAGTTACTAAGGGAGACAAATTTAGTCTCAATCAGTGCCCTAAAGGAAATCTGGAAATTCAGGAAATGCAAAAGATCCCTTATGCATCAGTTGTAGGGAGTCTAATGTATGCTCAAGTATGTACGTGTCCGAATATAGCTTTCATAGTTGGGGTTTTAGGCAGATATATGAGTAATCCAGGAATGGATCACTGGAAAGCAGCCAAAAGGGTCATGAGGTACTTAAGGGGAACAAAAGACTATATGCTCACATATAGGAGATCAGACCAATTAAAGATCATTGGGTATTCTGACTCCGATTTTGCGGGATGCCAAGACAGCAGACGATCCACTTCGGGCTATGTATATATTTTAGCAGGTGGTGCAGTTTCTTGGCGCAGTGCCAAGAAAACTCTTGTGGTTTCATCCACAATGGCAGCAGAATATATAACATGTTATGAGGCATCACATCAGGCAACATGACTGAGAAATTTTGTCACTGGGCTGCGGATTGTGGAAGGAATTGAAAGACCACTAAGGATATATTGTGACAATAAGTCAGCCGTGTTGTTCTCCAATAACAATAGGAGTACAACAAAGTCGAAACACATCGACATAAAGTTCCTAGTTGTTAAGGAGAAAGTACAAAGCAGACAGTTTTCCATAGAACACTTAGGCACTTACTCCATGATTGCGGATCCTCTTACAAAAGCTATCACACCCAAGGTCTTTCATGAGCATACTGCTCACATGGGTGTTCTACAGTGTGAGGATCATTTGGTTTAGTGGGAGTTAGAACGTGTATACACTTTTATGTTTTATGTAATTTCAGTATTATGTATGAATACTTTGTATTCAAACTTCAGTTGATTAATCATTCAGTTTGGTATTCTGTCATTATGCTTTGTACAATAGTTTTATGTTATAATTAAGGATCTCACTAAAGTAAAGTAGGACCAGTTGAAAATTGACATGTAAAGACCATATTCATGTGATTTTCATGCTACACATTTCATGATGTATCTATGTCATTTGGTTGTGTCAAAGTTGGTGATCATTGTTGAATTAGTCATGATTGGTATGACGAAGTTCACTGTGGTTCGATACGGAGACGAGACTAATGGATGAGATAATTTGGGTATGCCTGTGACATAATGGTATATTAAGCGCGCAATAAGGATAACACGTATGGTGAATCATATATGTGACCAGTGGGAGAATGTTGGAATTTCTGACAATTTATGGGTTACAAATATAATTCTATAATTGTGTTATAGCCATTATTTATTTAGCCAATATATATAAAATGGTCTTATGGATTAATTTGGTGGCTAAGAGCATATGTGTCATGAAATATTATGAGTGTAGATACCTTCGGGCAATTTCTAGTTTGATGAAGGGACTGAATTAGAATATTGCAACTTAAGTGGTAACCGTTAATGTTACCTTTATGGGTTATGGTCCCCAGTTGCAGAGCAACGGGTTTATTGAGTAACTAATGTTATAAGGATTGGTTTATGAGGATATGTGACTTAAGTCACAAAACCAACATATATAAAGAAAAAGAGAAAGGCATAAGGTACCAAGCCCTCTCATTCTCACTTTTGCAAAAGAACATCAGAAGCACTCTCGTTCTCTCTGAATTCCCCTCTAGCGGAGCGAACGGAAAACCATCAGGCTCTAGCAACCGGAACATCCTACAACCCACATATCTCGGAGCATTCGGAATGGCTAACCAAGGTATGCGTTTTCTTCTTCACTATGAAACCAATTGGGGTTTTCTTCGGTCTGGATTAGGATTGTTCCATTAGGGTTTATGATATGGGCATAAACATTTGGTTTCGGAACAATGTCCTAATCATTCGGTTTCGGGGATACGATTAGGATTAATTGGAAATATCCAACAATGATGTCTCGTCGGGTTCTCGCTTAAGCGAGCTTTTCCTCGCTCAAGCGAAAAAATCTCGCCCATTTTAAAAACTCAAATCTGACCCTCTCGCTCAAGCGAGAATCTCACAGTGTCAACAGCCCCAAAATGCTATTTCTCTCCCAAGCGAGACAACTCTCGCTCAGGCGAGAATCTTCCAGTATATTCCAGGATTTCACCCTCCCAAGTGAGCCTCTCTCGCCCAAGCGAGGATCCTCCAGTATAGCCTAGTATTTCACCCTCCCAAGTGAGTCTCTCTCTCGCCCAAGCAAGAATCTCTCGCTCAAGCGAGGATCTCAGGACTGATACTATAATTTTAAAGACTTAAAATTTAGGGTGTTACAATGGCGGGTCAGAGAATTTTAGATTTTTCAAAATTTCTATGTTTATTTTACGTTGTTGGGTTGTAATTGCATTTTGTTTTGTTTTGCCTTCAAAATTTCCTTGTGGATAATTAGTTATTGACAAATTGTGATTTGTGAATTTACAAAATTTCTTTGTGGACAAATGATGTTTAACTTATGAACTTGGCATTTAAGATGTATGTTTTTCCCATATATGTTTGCCTTGGATTTTATTGATTTTCATTCCTTTTATAGGGGGAGGAAATTGTTTTATTGTGTTTGATTTTTACTTCATGGCATTGGAATCTTAAATTATTAAAGAAAAGTAAAAATATACAAAATTGGGGGAGTAAATCCAAATTGTCATAATGTGGTTTGTCATCATAGATTTTGATGAAGGCGCTAACATTAAATATATGAAAAAGGTTGAAAGACTTGTAGACTCGAAAGCTAAAGTTATTAGATAAGATTTTGTTGTTTTCTAATTTAAGGTCATTCATTTTAATTTTGATATCATGTAAAACTCATGAAAATTATTTTTCAACGTTTTAAAGGGATGAGAAATATTAACAAGGTTTCTAAAAAGGAGTTTTTATAAAACCAAGTAACATGTTACTTGAAACGGATTAACGAGTTACTTGAGTTATAACAGCAACTTATGTGACTAGAGAGAACGGTCCAATAACCTATTGTTGAGGTGGGTAATCAATTAATCATTGGACAGAAAGGCCTAGTTGTCGATTACCACGTGCCAGTAATCGATCACTATGTGCTATAAGTGTATTTTCGAATTCGAAACTCAACCAACACATATCCAAACAAACCAGTATGTTCCCAAGAGTTTCATACCTCCAATAACGGACCTTGGAACCCCTTTAAACTCTATATATACCATCCTATGTTTCTGAAAACAACACAACACTTTCGTAACACTTTTGCAAAACTTTCAGTTGCATGTCTTTCTTAAGTTTTTCTAGAAAAGTCTTAAGTGAAATTATGCACTTTCATACTTTCTGAAAAACAAGATCTAAGTGTGATATTAACTTTAAAGTGTTCTTGAAAATGATTCCAACCTCAAGAGATTGGGTGTAGTAATCCTAAGCCATTCAGAAAGGTCTTCTTCAACTTTATAAAATCAAAGGTCGCCATAGGTTTTGGTGAATAGTTGTGTAATAAAAAAGTGACATGCTTTCTTGTGGGAAATTGAGTGTTCTAGAATAGAGTATTGGTGTGAGGCTTGTAAAGAATATGGATGGCAACGGGGCACTATTTGCGGGTAGCAGGTATCCGCGGGTACCCAACGGGTATTCAGTTTTAATTATATTTTTATATATTTTACAATAATTAATATATAAAAATAATTATTACTTACATAATATGATATATGATAATTTTATGATTATAGTCTCATCATTATCTTTTATTATGAAGTAATAATAAAATAGACAAATGTGATGTTAAATTAGTAATAATTAAGTATAAAATATTTAATTTAAATATATACGCGGGTATGTAAGGACCCAAATTCTACCCTTGAATTTTTTTCCTTATTTTAATCCAATTTCATACATTTAACTATAATTTATATTTATCGATTGAGTGTACTTATTTAAAAAGTCTCACTTCCCTCATCACCCTCAATCTATACTCCAAAAGTGACGTACAAGATCACATGACAGAAAAACATAATTCGTATTAATGAAACTTAGTAAATATTGCATACAATTAGCTATGGGTTTCCAAAATGCCCATAGCTACATATATCCCGAGTTACTACTTTCCATGGACAACACCATGTGCAAAATCATATTCATCATTACAAATAGTTAGTTCAAGTACAATCAATTATGTTACAAAAGAATGAGCAAAGAAACGTCAAAATAAAGGTCTCTAATCTCCTAATCAAAACGCCCACACTCCTTCCACCTAAATGCAATGGGATAAACATTGACCATACACGGAAACACAAAGGAGTAAGTCATTAGCTCAATAAACATCAATGTAAGTTAATCCACATTTAATAAGGTTAAATAACGATCTAAATCAAATACACTTAAAACCATTTTCATCGTCGATACTTTTGAAAAACCATGCTACATAACTTGAGCTAAAGTCGCTAACCCATTCTGGTCGGCTAAAACGAGTTTTATTTCCATTGGTACTCCACCAATACATAAACGGTAAATGCATCCGACATCATTACAAACATATCCATATAAGCTTATAACTAAAAGTGATTTGCAATTCATTGCTTTATTCCGAGTTTTATTTCCATTGGCACTCCACCAATACATAAACAGTAAATGCACCCGACATCATTACAAACATATCCATATATGCTTATAACTACAAAGTGATTTACGATTCATTTCATTATTCCGAGTTTTATTTTCATTGGCACTCCACCACTACATAAACAGTAAATGCACCCGACATCATTACAAACATACCCATATATGCTTGTAACGACTAAGTGATTTACATTACATTTCATTATCCACAACAGAAAATCCACGCATTTTCTATTACAGTGCATAAGTTAAAGACTTATCCTTACCTCGGTGAGTGTTGGGTTTGGTTTTTGGCGACTTCGTATGTTCCACCGACACCGCCTCCCACTTTAGGATCTTTCCTCATCCCACCATATAACACAATGTTAGTCATTTATTCCAAATATCATATAAACAACTTATATTGCATCATTTAACCATACAAGATATTTAACACATTTTCAATGTTTTTAAACTGCTTTCATCATAAGTTTACAACATCTAAAACATACATATTCATCTCATATTTCAACATTAGAAAGCTTATTCATCTTCTTCCACTAGCACTTTACCCATTTTCTTCTTTAACACATTCTCAGTTTAGGGTTTTGGGGTTTTCATGAATCAACCCAAAAACCCTCTCCTTTCTTGAAATACTAACTCTATACCAAGAGTTTACAAGATAAAATAACATAAAACGAACCATAACTCAAAAGGGTGAGTTTCCATGGTTTCTCTCATTTTGAGAAGAGATCCCACATACCCAAAAAGAGTTCCAAAGAGAATAAGAGAGTTAGAATCGAGTTTTTACCTCTTCTCAAGCTCTTGGATGAGTATTGAAGCTTCTTGCCCTTGGAAAAGCTCTCTTCTCTCACCTCTCTTCTTTTCTTAACCCTAAAATGTGTTTGGGGGTTTCTCATTTAATGCAACTCGTCGGGTTCTCGCTTAAGCGAGCTCATTCTCGCTCAAGCGAGAAAATCCTGCCCTTTTTAAAAACTCAGATTTGACCCTCTCGCCCAGGCGAGAATCTTACAGCATCGACAGGTCCAAATTGTCATTTTTCTCGCTCAAGCGAGAATCCATCAGTATGGCCCATGATTTCACCCTCCCAGGTGAACCTCTCTCGCCCAGGCGAGAATCCCTCGCTTAGGAGAGAATCCCAGGACTGATACTATAATTTTAAAGACTCAAATTTAGGGTGTTACAATCCTCCCCTCTTATAAGAATTTTCGTCCCCGAAAATTAAACATACCTCGATTCAAACAGATGAGGGTAATCGTCCCTCATCTCTCGTTCCACTTCCCAAGTAGCATCTCCTTCGTCTACTTGGCTCCATAGTACCTTCACCAAAGAAATTTCCTTGCCCCTTAACCTTTTGACACTGGTATCCATGATCCTCACGGACAACGTCTCAAATGTCAAGTTGTCCTTCAACTCTATCTGATCCGACTCAACCACATGAGACGGATCCCCAACATATTTCCTCAACTGAGACACATGAAACACATTGTGAAGATTCGACAACAACGGAGGTAAAGCAATCCGATATGCCACCGGCCCAATCCTCTTCAATATTTGATACGGCCCAATAAATTGTAGAGTCAGCTTACGAGACTTCAACACCCTACCAATGCTGGTAGTCGGAACAACTCTCATGAAAACATGATATCACTCGTTAAACTCAAGAGGTTTCCGCCTCTTATCATAATAGTTTTTCTGTCGACTTTGGGCGATTATCATATTCTCCCGAATTTTCTTGATCTTGTCCGTCGTCTCTTGAACCAGCTCGGGTCCCAGTATCAAGTTCTCCCCAGTTTCAAACCAATTCACTAGAGTTCGGCATTTCCTACCATACAAAGCCTCATAGGGTGCCATCCCAATACTCGAATGGAAGCTATTGTTGTAGGTAAATTCAATCAAAGGCAACATGCCATCCCAACTCCCTAGTTGTTCCAAGACACAAGCCCTCAAAAGGTCCTCCAATGACTGTAATGTCCTTTCCGATTGACCGTCCGTTTGTGGATGATATGTTGAACTCAACTTCAGCTTGGTTCCCAAAGCGGACTGCAAACTAGGCCAAAAGTTTGAAGTGAAATGGGGATCCCTATCCGACACAATGCTCGATGTAACACCCTAAATTTTTAAGTCTTTAAATTTATAGTATCAGTCCTGGGATCCTCGCTTGAGCGAGAGATTCTCGCTTGGGCGAGAGATGTTCACCTGATAGGGTGAAATTCTGGGCTATACTGGAGGATTCTCGCCTGAGCGAGAAATGACATTTTGGGACTGTTGAGACTGTGAGATTCTCGCTTGAGCGAGAGGGTCAGATATGAGTTTTTAAAATGGGCGGGATTTTCTCGCTTGAGCGAGAATAAGCTCGCTTAAGCGAGAACCCGACGAGAGCATTAAATGAGGGAAACCCCAAATACATTTTTAGGTTAAGAATTGAAGAGAGGTGAGAGAAGAGAGCATTCCCAAGGTCTAGGATCTTCGATTCTTGTTCAAGAGCTTGAGAAGAGGTAAAACTCTCTATTCTAACTTTCTTCTTCTCTTGAAAACCCATTTTTGGTATTATGGATCTCTTCTCAAAGTGAGAGAAACCATAGAAACTTATCCTTTTGAGTTATGGTTCATTTTATGTGGATTGATCTTGTAAACTCTTGGTATAAAGTTAGTATTTCAAGAAATGAGAGGGTGTGTGGGGTTAGTCATGAAAACCCCAAAACCCTAAAGAAAAAATGTGGTTAAAATGGAAAATGATTAAAATGCTAGAAGTAGAAGATGAGTTTACTTTCTAATGTTGAAAATATGATGAATATCTTGTATGGTTAAATAATGCAATATAAGTTGTTTATGTGATGTTTGGTATAAGTGACTAACCTTGTGTTATATGGTGGGATGAGGAAAGATCCTAAGGTTGGAGGCGGTGTCGGTGGAACGTGAGGAGTTGCCAAGAACCTAAACCCAACACTCACCGAGGTAAGGATAAGTCTTTAACTTATGCACTGTGATAGAAAATATGTGGATTTTTCTGATGTGGATGACGAAATGAAGCGTAAATCACTTAGTTGTTATAAACATATATGGGTATGTTTTTAACAACGAGGAGTGGATTTACCGTATATGTATTGGTGTAGTACCAATGGAAATAATACTCGGAATAATGCAACGAAGCGTAAATCACTTAGTTGTTATAAACATATATGGGTATGTTTGTAACAACGAGGAGGGGATTTACCGTATATATATTGGTGGAGTGCCAATGGAAATAAAACTCGGAGTAATAAAATGATTCGTATATCACTTTGTAGTTATAAGCATATATGTATATGTTTGTAATGATGTCGGGTGCATTTACTATTTTTGTATTGGTGGAGTGCCAATGAAAATAAAACTCGTAAAAATGTATTGGTGGAGTGCCAATGAAAATAAAACTCATTTTTAGTCGACCATGATTGTCGCGACCCGATTTTCGGTTGGACGACCGGCCCTGCGACTTAGGGAGAGGCAGACTCGATTTCTACCTCTTCCAATTGATTTGGAGTCGCCACTACGTTTTTTGCGGTTAAAACGTAGAAAACTCTAAACATGCCCAATTAGGATAACTTGGTCTTTAATCAGAGATTCTGAGCTCGGGAGTCGATTACGGATCGGGGAAGGTATTAGCACCCCGTCCGCCCGTATTAAAACGGTACCATCGCTAATAACATGGACTTTTATACCCTTAAAATTATTTATTAAAATTCAGTAAATAAAAACAAAATGTTTTATTTTTTATTGTTGTGCCTGACAAGAATTCAACTTGCTCCTACGTATCCCTAGCTGCAATAGGGAAATCAAGGCTACGTAGTTCTGGTTCGAAAATTAATTGGTTGGTTTCGTTGATTTGAAGGTATCGATTTGATTGGGTAATGAAATAAGTTTTTACTAAAACATTTTTGATGTGGAATTAATAGTTTAGAGACGGCACTAGTCGTAGACCTCCTTCCCATTTTCAGAGAATTTAGAGACAACACGGGCCATAACCTTACTATAAAGAATTCCATTTTAAACCATTTGATTAAATTTATTTAAAATATTGGATATGGAATTAATAGTTTAGAGACGACACTGGTCGTAGACCTCCTTCCCATTTTCAGAGAATTTAGAGACAACACGAGTCATAACCTTGCTATAAACTCCATTTAAAATTACTTGGATAAACGATGATTATTTTTGAAATATTTGATATGGAATTAATAGTTTAGAGACGACACTGGTCGTAGACCTCATTCTCATTTTTAGAGAATTCAGAGACAACACGGGTCATAACCTTACTATAAAACTCCATTTAAAATTACTTGAATAAATGATGATTATTTTTTGAAATATTTTTCTAAAAAAATAATAATATTCGAATGACTCTTATTCCAACCTTATATCATTATTACTATAATAAGTTAAGTGACATAAAAACAACAAAAACAAAAATGACTCTTAAGACAAAAAAACAAAAAAAACAAAGCAATAGTAAATATAAAAATAAAAAGAATAAATGTGGGCCGAAGGCCCATATTGGGGAAAACGAAATTGAGAGGGGGAGGGGTCAGATTTGGCTTCATTTGTGCTTTAGGGATTTTGAGGAGAGAAGTGAGAAGACGAAGGAAGAGAGAAGACGAAGGAGAAGTGAGAAGACGAAGGAGAAGTGAGTCGTGAGTTCTCTCGGGTTTCTTTCCGACAGTGGCGGAGGCGGTAGTCAAGCGTGGAGGTTGGTGAACTCGTAGGCGATTCACCGCGGTGAGAAAGTGAGAATCGAAGGTGAGAAGACAAGGGGAAACGACGAACCCTACGCCTCATCTTCTCCCTTTCTATTTCGTGACGAGTTCTCCTCTTCCAGTGGCGGCCATGAACAGCTCTAGGTGGCGACAACTTCAATTCCTTATAGCTCCTCGGCGGAACCGTTCCTTTTCCACTCCGGCAGCAGCGACGGAATCATGTAATCGATCCAACCCCCTTTCCTTGTACGTATTTGCTTTATTCTGGACTGCCTGCTGGTTGTGATTATTATGCTTCGTTGATGAAGATGTGCTTGATGATGGTCTCTTATGTTGGCTGATGTTGATTCGTATAGATGATTACTTGCCTTAGGTATGTGTTTGACTATCTGAATAGCAAAGACTGCAAAAAAAACCTCTGTGGCTATGTGTGTGTAGTTGAAAGAGTGATGAGTGATCTCTATTTCTCAAAAAAATGTCCCCCCGCCTTTATCTTTTGTTTAGCTATCCTTTTATAGCCCATTATCTGTCTTTTGGCTGCCCATCAGGAGCATATAACTCTCCTTATTAATCCTTTTCCTAATCAATTAATAAAAGGAAAAAAAAAACCACCCATTGATGATTGTGATTACAGCTGCTGAAACTGAAACCATTACTCTTGGTCTGATTGTCTTTTTGTGTGCCTTTGACATTGCCCTTTATTGTCATTTATGCCTTTTGATTGGGAGGATTGTAACTGAGATGCTGCCATATATTTGTTACTGCCCCATTCTTGCAATTATGATGACTTATGGTTGTCCATATTCCTCTTAATCTATTTCATGACTGCTCTAATTATACTTCCTGGGTTTGTAGGTTTTGAAGCTGGTTGAGGCTGTGGAGCCTCTTGCTGCTTGGGCATTTAGGCAACAATTTAGCACCAAGGTTCTTTGTGAGAAAAATATGGGAGCATAATAATTTATCAATTCGATGCACTGCTTCTTGAAAGAAAGCATTTGGTAGCACATATCACGAAAGGTTCCAATGATGTCATTTTGGTTATTCTTATCCTCCAGATAATCAAGTGCCTCAATTGTATATTGCTCACAGAGTGCACCCCCATCTGTTTTTCTGTTTAGCATCAAGATTGTTGTGTCATCGCTACTCTTTTCAGTGTTTGCAATCGCAAGTTGCCTTGCGTCACAAGATCAAGTAGCACAGAATTAGAAACAATAGCCCCACTAATCTTTCTGCCATGGTGCCTTATGCATGCAGTAGAAGAAGAAGAAGATAGGGCAATGTGTATAGGGTGCTACTATGAGAAGGTGTCAAAGAAAGATGGTCATATTCTTTTGAATATTGTACTGGAACACATAATGCTTGTTTTATTAGGTGGTAGTGGTTGTTGTTGAAACTTTTCTATTGCAGACATTTCAGATGAAATATTTGGCATGCTCAATTGATGAACCAGAGGATTATGTCCTTTTTTATGTCAATAATATTCTTGCCACAAATTATACCTCAAATTAAACCAATGCCACATAGAAAACAAGTCTTTAATAAGTAATACCTACTAGACAACCCATAATACATGACACTGTGACACATTACGTGAAAATTGGTGATATAAGACCAATTACATCACTAATTATCACACTTTTTAGCTAATACAATTTTAACTCTCTTAGTACATTCAACTTCCTGCTTTGGATTTATACATGAGATTCAGGAACTAGAAAAAATGTTTTTGAATCAAACTCTATGTGTTTATCTATGTTCATCATAATAATTCTAGAGTAAGATTTATCCGAAATAACTTCGTTGATACAAAGGTTTTGCGACTGATAGTTTACGGTTGAATAATCAAAAGAGACACAAATGGTTCAAAGGTCTCCAAAAAATAAAAATATTCTCTTTTCTTCACAAAAGAACTGTTGACACCTTCTTTGAAAGTATTGTAAATAGGCCGGACAAAATCGGGTGTTCACAATGATTGGTTAGCGACTTTGGCTCAAGTAATGTAGCAAGCTTTGGCTCAAGCAATGTAGCAAGCTTTGGCTCAAGCAATGTAGCAAACTTTGGCTCAAGTAATGTAGCAAGCTTTGGCTCAAGCAATGTAGCAAACTTTGGCTCAAGTAATGTAGCAAGCTTTGGCTCAAGCAATGTAGCAAACTTTGGCTCAAGTTATGTAGCATGGTTTTCAAAAGTATGAACGTTGAAATTGGCTTTGAAGTAAACTTGATTTTAAACCGTTTATTTAACCTTATTAAATGTGGATTAACTTACATTGATATTTAATGAGTTAACGACTTATTCCTTTGTGTTTTCTTGGTGTATTGTCAATGTTAATCCCATTGCAGGTAGGTGGAAGGAGTATGGGTGTTTTTGATTAGGAGCTTAGAGACTTTTATTTTGATGTCTCTTATCCATTCTTTTGTAACCTTATTGGTTGTACTTGGACTGATTATTTTGTAATTATAAACCAGATTGATGTACATGACATTAATCATGGGAACTAGTAACTCGGGATATATGTAGCTATGGGTGTTTTGGAAACCCATAGCTAATTGTATGCGGCCGTTACTAAATTATATTAATATGAATTATGTTTTTCTGCTATCGGATTTTTATGTTACTATTGTTTCATAGATCGGGTGTGAGTAAGAAGTGAGATCTTTTAAATAAGTTTATTCACTCGGTAATTATGATTTATCGTTAAATGCATGGAATTGGATTAAATAAGGAAAAAATTTCAAGGGTAGAATTTGGGTCCTTTCACTCGACGGTATCCCATGCAAACGAATAATTTCTCGGATATACAGCTCCGCTAATCGTTCTAGGGAGTACCTCATGTTCATCGGCAAGAAATGAGCAGACTTAGTCAACCAATCCACTATTACCCAGATCGAGTCGTATCCCTTCTGAGTTTTCGGAAAACCCGATACAAAATCCATGGAGATACTATACCACTTCCAAACGGGAATTTCTATGGTTTGTAACTCTTCTGATGGTCGCTGATGCTCAATCTTGGCTTTCTGGCATATCAGACAACTCGAGACATACGAAGCCACATCTCTCTTCAATCCAGACCACCAAAACAACTTCTTCAAGTCTTGGTACATTTTCGTTGTCCCCGGGTGAAAACTCATCTTACTCTTATGGGAATCCTCCAAAATACTCTTCCGTAATTCCTCATCACGAGGTACACACACCACACATCATCCCACTAGAGTCTGATACGATGTCGGTTTCCTTCCCGCTCATCATCAAATCTCGTTTGACCATTAGCTCACTATCCTCAACTTGCATTACTCGGATTCGATCAAATAGTTCATTTGTAACCTTAAGCATATCATTATCGTACAATGAGGTCTTATTTGGACGTCCAGTTTCATATTCTTGAACTCCTCTATTAGTTTCCCTTCTCTAACCATCAAAGCCGACATGTGCAAGGACTTCCGACTGAGTGCATCGGCCACTACATTAGCCTTCCCTGGGTGGTACTGCAATCCAAAATCGTAGTCCTTTAGAAACTCCATCCATCTCCTCTGCCTCATATTCAGCTCCTTTTGATCAAACAGATATTTCAAACTCTTGTGGTCACTGTACACCACAAACCTTATGCCATAGAGATGGTGTCTCCAGATTTTTAAAGCAAAGACCACTACAGCCAATTCTAAATCATGAGTAGGGTAGTTTTGCTCGTGCGTTCTTAATTGGCGAGAAGCATATGAAACAACTTTCTCTTCCTGCATCAGAACACAACCCAAACCTTGCTTGGAAGCATCACAATAAACACTGAAATCCTTATCGGTACAAGGAAGAACCAACACTAGTGCCATAGTCAACCTTCGTTTCAACTCTTGAAAGCTTTCTTCACAACAAAGTGTCCACACATACGGTTCTCCTTTGCTAGTGAGCTTAGTCAATGGTAGTGCATACTTCAAAAATCCCTCAATGAATTTCCGATAATAGCCAGTCAAACCCAGAAAACTCCGGATTTCAGTAACCGACATGTGCACTGCCCATTCCATAACCGCTTCAACCTTTGAAGGATCGACAACTACCCCTTCCTTGGATATTACATGTCCGAGAAAGTTCACTGATTCCAACCAGAAATCACATTTAGACAATTTAGCATACAAATGGTTCTTACTCAAGAGTTCTAGAACAATCTTTAGGTGCTCTACATGTTCCTCCCAGCCTTTGGAGTAAACCAGAATGTCATCAATAAATACCACTACAAATGAATCCAAATACGGATGAAAAATCTAGTTCATGTAGTCGGTAAATATTGTTGGGGCATTCATTATGCCAAAAGGCATGACCAAATACTCGAAATGTCCATACCTTGTTCTAAAAGCAGTTTTAGGAATGTCATCTGATTTTACCCAAAGTTGATGGTAACCCGATCGAAGATCAATCTTAGAAAATACTACTGCCCCTCTCAACTGATCCATCAAGTCATCAATCCGAGGCAACGGATATTTGTTCTTAATTGTAACCTTGTTCAACTGCCTATAATCGGTACACAAACGCATACTACCATCTTTCTTCTTAACTAGCAAAACAGGCGCGCCCCACGGCGAGACATTAGGACGAATAAACTTCTTATCCAACAAGTCCTCAACCTGCTTTTTCAACTCAGCTAGCTCTAACGGTGTTATTCTATAAGGAGCTATAGAGATGGGTCCCGTTCCCAGTACCAAATCAATGGAGAATTAAACTTCCCTCACTGGAGGCAATTCCGGAATATCACCAGGAAAAACCTCAAGAAACTCACGAACTATCGGAATGTCCTCAACCTTGGGTTTCTCAATACACTCCAGGGATGCCAACAACATAAACACGACCCCTCCCTCCTTACAGGAAGTTCTGACTTCCTTTGCCGATATCGGCTTCATAAGACTAACCTCATCAGAAATCTCATATGTATTCCCAAATACCATGTTCTTATCAACGCAATTAAATACCACATGATTTGCATACAACCAGTCCATTCCCAGAATTAGATCTAACTGTGATAGTGGTAAGCAGAATAAATCCACGGTAAAAGCCCTACCATTTACTACTACTGGACATCGAGACACAACTGTCGACACCACCACAGGCACATCAGTTGGGGTGGATACGACCAAGTCGAAAGGCAACGACTCAGTTTGAAAATTCAGTCTATCCACACAGTCAATAGATATAAAGGAGTGTGTCGCTCCCGAATCAAACAACACTAAAAGAGGAATACCTGCCACCATGCAATTACCTTTAATCAAGCCATCTACACCCGATGCCTCTGCACCACTCATGATGAACACTCTGCCGGTGGATTGAGGTCGTTCAACCCTCACATCATTTACAATATGCGGTAACTTAGGACAATTTCTTCGGATGTGTCCAACCTCCTTGCAATGAAAACAAGTAAGTGCCATTCCGGGGCACGAGTCACACTTGGACCTTCCGTCCACTTCCAGTTCGGCATAGGGGCAAAACCAGGCCAATTCTTCAAACTTGGCCGCGTAGTCCCCTACCGACATGTTTCCTGCTCCAGCTTCGAAATTCCATCTCTTTCTTCCTTTTTAAGTCAGCAGGAAAGTACTTGTGAAGGAATTTCTCCTTGAATGCACCCTAGGAGACCAGTCGTCCTTCGGCTTCCATTTGGCGCCAAGTATATTCCCACCAGTTCTCGGCTTTTGTAACTAACATGTAAGTGGCATAGGTCAGCTTCTGAGCCTCCATATAGTTCATGGCTCTGAAGATCCGCTCCACCCCTTGGATCCACTCAATGGCAACATCAGGAGCAAATCCCCCGTGGAATTGAGTGGGGTTCCTCCTACAGAACTCATCTAAACCCCGATATTCTGCCGATCCAGGTGGAACTAGTGGATGTGGGTTCGGGCTTGGTGCCGAATTCTGATTCAGATTATGCAATTCCTCGTTGACCTGCTGCAGTGCCGCCACCATTTGAGCCAATAAATCATTTGGGACGTTCTGACTTGCCCATCTTCCTCTTCCTCTTCCTCTTCCTGCCATGAGTACTTGTACTCACTCACTTGTCAGTAATCGAATTTGTCTAAACACAGTGCACATTAACCACTTAACAATTAGCACAATACACATAACTTCAACAAATAAAGGTTACAAAGAAGCATGCAAGGCCATATCCTAGGTCGCATGATTAACTATGTTTTGATACCATATTGTAAGGACCCAAATTCTACCCTTGAAATTTTTTCCTTATTTTAATCCAATTTCATACATTTAACTATAATTTATATTTGCCAATTGAATGTACTTATTTAAAAAGTCTCACTTCCCTCATCACCCTCAATCTATACTCCAAAATTGACGTACAAGATCATATGACAGAAAAACATAATTCGTATTAATGAAACTTAGTAAATACTGCATACAATTAGCTATGGGTTTTCAAAATGCCCATAGCTACATATATCCCGAGGTACTACTTTCCATGGACAACACCATGTGCAAAATCATATTCATCGTTACAAATAGTTAGTTCAGGTACAATCAATTAGGTTACAAAAGAATGAGCAAAGAGACGTCAAAATAAAGGTCTCTAATCTCCTAATCAAAACGCCCACACTACTTCCACCTACCTGCAATGGGATAAACATTGACCATACACAGAAACACAAAGGAGTAAGTCATTAGCTCAATAAACATCAATGTAAGTTAATCCACATTTAATAAGGTTAAATAACGATCTAAATCAAATACACTTTAAAACCATTTTCATCGTCGATACTTTTGAAAAACCATGCTACATAACTTAAGCTAAAGTCGCTAACTCATTCTGGTCGGCTAAAACGAGTTTTATTTCCATTTGTACTCCACCAATACATAAACGGTAAATGCACCTGACATCATTACAAACTTATCCATATATGCTTATAACTACAAAGTGATTTACAATTCATTGCTTTATTCTGAGTTTTATTTCCATTGACACTCCACCAATACATAAACAGTAAATGCACCTGACATCATTACAAACATATCCATATATGCTTATAACTACGAAGTGATTTACGATTCATTTCATTATTCCGAGTTTTATTTCCATTGGCACTCCACCAATACATAAACAGTAAATGCACCCGACATCATTACAAACATATCCATATATGCTTATAACTACAAAGTAATTTACGATTCATTTCATTATTCCGAGTTTTATTTCCATTTGCACTCCAC
The DNA here is from genome assembly GCA_009771035.1 of Lupinus albus. Taxonomy (NCBI): domain Eukaryota; kingdom Viridiplantae; phylum Streptophyta; class Magnoliopsida; order Fabales; family Fabaceae; genus Lupinus; species Lupinus albus. Next base: position 10,603,728 of record CM020019.1, on the reverse strand, counting down.
CAATACATAAACAATAAATTCACCCGATATCATTACAAACATATCCATATACGCTTATAACTACAAAGTGATTTACGATTCATTTCATTATTCCGAGTTTTATTTCCATTGGCACTCCACCAATACATAAACAGTAAATGCACCCGACATCATTACAAACATATCCATATATGCTTGTAACGACTAAGTGATTTACATTACATTTCATTATCCACAACAGAAAATCCACGCATTTTCTATTACAGTGCATAAGTTAAAGACTTATCCTTACCTCGGTGAGTGTTGGGTTTGGTTTTTGGCAACTTCGTAAGTTCCACCGACACCGCCTCCAACTTTAGGATCTTTCCTCATCCCACCATATAACACAATGTTAGTCATTTATTCCAAATATCATATAAACAACTTATATTGCATTATTTAACCATACAAGATATTTAACACATTTTCAATGTTTTGAAACTACTTTATCATAAGTTTACAACATCTAAAACATACATATTCATCTCATATTTCAACATTAGAAAGCTTATTCATCTTCTTCCACTAGCACTTTACCCATTTTCTTCTTTAACCACATTCTCACTTTAGGGTTTTGGGGTTTTCATGAATCAACCCACAAACCCTCTCCTTTCTTGAAATACTAACTCTATACCAAGAGTTTACAAGATAAAATAACATAAAACGAACCATAACTCAAAAGGGTGAGTTTCCATGGTTTCTCTCATTTTGAGAAGAGATCCCACATACCCAAAAAGAGTTCCAAAGAGAAGAAGAGAGTTAGAATCAAGAGTTTTTACCTCTTCTCAAGCTTTTGGATGAGTATTGAAGCTTCTTGCTCTTGGAAAAGCTCTCTTCTCTCACCTCTTTTTTTTTCTTAACCCAAAAATGTGTTTGGGGGTTTCTTATTTAATGCAACTCGTCGGTTTCTAGCTTAAGCGAGCTCATTCTCGCTCAAGCAAGAAAATCCCGCCCATTTTAAAAACTCAGATCTGACCCTCTCGCCCAGGTGAGAATCTTACAACCTCGACAGGTCCAAATTGTCATTTCTCTCGCTCAAGCGAGCTAACTCTCGCTCAGGCGAGAATCCATCAGTATAGCCCGGATTTCACCCTCTCAGGTGAACCTCTCTCGCCTAGGCGAGAATCCCTCGCTCAAGCGAGAATCCTAGGACTGATACTATAATTTTAAAGACTCAAATTTAGGGTGTTACAGGGTACCCGCGGGGCGGGTATCATGATAGTCATTCACACCCATGAGCTATTTTTGTCGGTCCCCATTGCGGGTATTTTGACGAGTGCCTATGGGTCCGGATATTTTTGTCATCCCTAGTAAAGAAACTCAATTGCAGAGTAAAAAATCTCTTGAATTAGAAAAGGGGACTAGATGTTGCATTCAATTGAAGAAGGTGGAGCATTATATATCTTGGTTTGAATCTCTCTATCCTTATCTCTTTAAATTTATGCAACCATTGTCTATAAGTTTTTTCTTCCGTTAAAATTCGGAGTTATCGTTTAAAAAGGACAATATCTTTGCAAACCTAATTCACCTCCTCTTATGTTGCTATCCATTGTTCACACCAAATCTATTGCTCATCTTCAATGGTCACTTAATATGACACACTTTGATTAGAAAGTTCCTCTTAGAAATTGTTTTCCTCTTAGAAATGAAAAAGAGTGATCCATCAGAGTTATTAAACTTACACATGTCTTTATCAAGGAAAATATAAGGTCCATAAGAATGATCCAATTTAAAAGTAAAGGACAATCACCGGCCGACCATCAGTATCACCCAATGTTGGAGTTGAAGACTAAGAAATAGTTCCGCGAATGAGATCAAAAACAGAGGGCGCACCTACCATAGACAATATTATCAATGCAAAATCTCACCAATCATGGCACAAAACCAATACCAAGAATCTCTTTTCGATGCACTCCAACGGGTGATAGAATAAATGAATTGGATCAAGAAGTAGTCCCGGGATCAGCACTTTAGTGTCCGGATCTGGACATCAGAACAACGGGTTTAGAGTTTACGACTTGGCCAATAAAAGAGGCTTCGTCTTAGTCAACGAGCACAGGTATATCCTTCTACGGTTTATGTTGCCAAAAAGGCGGAAGAGGCAGATGGAATAGGTCTTTCTCTTTCTTTTAAGACTTTACACCCTTACTCTAACAAGTAAGCAAGTAAACTACCTTCATTGATTCCATAAAGAAAGGTTATCTTTTCCTTGCTAGGAAAGCGGGAGTTTGGCATGTACCCCCTAACGGTTTATTCCAAAAATGGTAAATAATATATCATATCATACATGTAAATCAATCAGTCCACGCATATTCTTTCTAATAATGTCATTAAGGGCTAAGGGGCGGTCTTGTCTACATTCATTAAGGAGAACTAGTGTTGCTTTAGAGATGACTAACTTATGGTCATGCATCATACTATTGATACTCATTACTTCTTTATCAAGTTGTGCTTATAACAGGTTATAATTATGTTATATGTACTACTTGTCAATTTGTCATTTATATACATGTAAGCGCTTATTATCTTGTCAACATTTTCAAGTACCAATGGACAGACAGTTTCTGACTCCCCATGCACTATAGAGATGATTCATCTCCCATATTGAGATGTTGAGATTGTGTTTGGTATACTAGGGTGAAGTGGATATCTTAAGAATGGATTTCATGCATATCCCCATTGATTTGAATGTAGGCCAAGAGCTCCTACACTACCATAATTTAGAGTTACTCCTATTAAATTTGATATGTTCTCATACTTTTGTTAATCCTAACCTATGCAGGATGTTATTGCATCAAAAGACTAAGACTGGTAGGCAAGGAATGATGCATCAAAAGCTGCATCAGGATGCAAAATCCAATACAATGTTGCATTAGAAAGCCAAAGCCAGACACACACATCAGGGAAGTCAGGTTGTGCATCATATGCGCCAAGTGTAACACCCTGAATTTTAGTCTTTGAAATTATAGTATCAGTCCTAGAAGTCTCGCCTGAGCGAGAGATTATCGCATGAGCGAGAAAGGATCACCTGGGAGTGTGAAATCCTGGGATATACTGGAGGATTCTCGTCTGAGCGAGAGTTGCCTCGCCTGGGCGAGAAATGGCAAAATGGGGCTGTTGACACTGTTAGATTCTCGCCTGAGCGAGAATCCCTCGCTTGAGCGAGAGGGTCAGATCTGAAATTTTAAAAAGGCGGGATTTTCTCGCCTGAGCGAGAATGGGCTCGCTTGAGCGAGAACCCGACGACTTCTCTTTAAAATAGAAACCCCAAACACATTTTAGGGTTAGAACTTTGAAGAAAAGAGAGAGAGAAGAGCTTTTCAAGAGCAAAGAGCCTTAGGACTCATCTTAGAGCTTGAGAAGAGGTAAACCTCTTGTTCCTAACTCTTCTTCTTCCTCTCTAACTTCTTTTGGGTATGTTAGATCTATTTTCAAAACATGAGAAACCATGGAAACTCACCCTTTAGAGTTATGGTTCGTTTTATGTCGTTTTACTCTTGTAAACTCCTGGTTTAGAGTTGATATGTGATGAATGGAAAGGTTTTGTGGGTTATTCATGAAAACCCCCAAAACCCCCTAAAATGAGAATATGGGTATAAATAGAAAGAGATGAAATGTTAGATGTGGATGATGAGTTTGTGCTTGAATGTTGATGTATGAGATAAGCATGTATGTTTAGATGGCTGGAAACTTATATTGAAGTAGTTTTAGAAATCTTGAATATATATGAATCCCTTGTGTATTTGATGATGAAATACGAGTTATTTATGTGTTATTTTGAATAAATGACTGACATTGTTGTTATTGGTGAAAATGAGGAAAGATCCTAAGGTTGGAGGAAATCACGGAGGAGACTTTTAAAGTTACTCGGAACCGATCCCCAACGCTCACCAAGGTAAGGGATAAGTGTCTATAAATCATACTTGCTGATATGAATGAGGTATGTGCAAGAGGTAATGGTTTAAAATGATACGTCTGTAATTTATGCATTATGTTGGAAAATGCATGACTTTTCTGTTATCAAAATGGAATTAATATTATTGGGGGAGTACCAATGGAAATATGACTCAAACGAATTAATATTATTGGGGGAGTACCAATGGAAATATGACTCAAACGAAGTAATATTATTGGGGGAGTACCAATGGAAATATGACTCAAATGAATTAATATTATTGGGGGAGTACCAATGGAAATATGACTCAAACGAATTAATATTATTGGGGAAGTACCAATGGAAATATGACTCAAACGAATTAATATTATTGGGGGAGTACCAATGGAAATATGACTCAAACGAATTAATATTATTGGGGGAGTACCAATGGAAATATGACTCAAACGAATTAATATTATTGAGGGAGTACCAATGGAAATATGACTCAAACGAAGTAATATTATTGGGGGAGTACCAATGGAAAGATGACTCAATGAAAGTAATATTATTGGGGGAGTACCAATGGAAAGATGACTCAAATGAAAGTAATACTATTGGGGGAGTACCAATGGAAATATGACTCGGATGAAATTAATACTATTGGGGGAGTACCAATGGAAAGATGACTCAAATGAAATTAATATTGTTGGGGGAGTACCAATGGAAATATGACTCAAAATGAAATCAATATTATTGGGGGAGTACCAATGGAAATAAGACTCGGAGAAATGAAAGTCATATGCATGCTATAGGATATATAGTATGAGATATATATTCTATAGGGTGAATATGAAAGATGAGAAATGTGAATGTCACATGAATGTCGTATGCATGCTATAGAATATATAGTATGGGATATATATTCTATAGGTGAATATGAATAATGAGAAATGTGAATGTCATCTGAATGTCGTATGCATGCTATAGGGTATATAGTATGGGATATATATTCTATAGGGTGAATATGAGCGATAAAAAGGAAGATGTTGAGAAAGAAAGTAATATACACGCTATAGGATATATATTATGGGATATATATGTTATAGGGTGGATATGAATAACGAGAAAGATGATGTTTCGAACGAATGTAATATGCATACTATAGAATATATATCATGGGATATATATACTATAGGATGAATATGAGTAAAGTGGAAATTAAAGGAGGATGATTGGAATGTTTTCAATTCTATATGTGTGTTTACGAATTATATTAAAGCTTAAATGTATTTGAATGTGGGTTATCATGTGATGTTAGTTCTGAACTAATGACTTACTCCCTTTTGTTTCGTGTGTTGTTTATGATAATCTCATTGTAGGTAAATGAAGGATTTTGAGGATGAAGCTCAATTAGGAAGCTTTTGTGTTTATTTACTCGCTGGTCTTTATTGCTAATTGACGTTGTAGTTGATTTAATAGTATTATGGGATGACTGTAAATCCGTTTAGATTAATACTGATATGTGTAGTTATGGGCTTTATAACTTTGGGAGACCCATAACTGGTTGTATGTGGTAAATGCTATTTGAATGAATTATGTTTTTCCGTAACATGAATTTGTATGATAATATAATAGGGTAAAGAGTATTTTCAAAGAGTGATATTGGAGAGTTTTCCATGAAGGTAACGACTGTATGTAAGAAAGGATTAAAATAAATGAAAAATTTTCAAGGGTTGAAAATCGGGTCGTTACACAAAGGCATGCACCAGATGCACCAAGACACGCATCAACCTCAGATGTGCCAAGGCGTGCACCAGATGTGCCAAGGCGTGCACCAGATGCGCCAAGGCATGCATCAGACTTCAAGTTCCTCGGTCAGGATGTTGGCCATCCATCAACACACTCAGTCAAAGCTTAATGCATCAGGCCTTGAGTCATTCGGTCAGAAACATAAAAGGAAAGGCAACATGGGTAGTTGTGATCCGCATGTGATATAATTGAGTCACACGTGTAATGGTCAAAGGCAAATCCATAGTTTAATCTTATGGTTACTTATGGGAATAGGTTTTTGTATTAGTTTTTGAGTAGTTGTTAGGAACTTTCTATTTTTGGCAATTCACTTAGAAAGTTAGTTGTTTTAGTTTGTTTAGTTTGTTTTGCCTTTGAGCCATGTGTGTATATATTCTTGTGCTATGCTTCTGTGAACACAAGAAGAAAAATATTGATTCATTGTTATACTTCAAGAATTAGAAATAAAAGTTCAAAGAGGTTTTATTCATCATCTTCTCTTATTTCATTCTCATCAATATTGTGAAGAAACAATCATGGAGTTTGCTTTTCTAAGATGATATCAAAGCACCTTTTGATGCTCTGTTGCGCCTGATTCCACCCATCTTTGCTATTCTTCTTCCTTATTCTTTCTTTATTTTTTTCATCTCTATTTCTTCGTTAACATGGCTAACATTGTGGCTGTTATCAATCTCATTAGTGATCCAACAAACATCTATTATATGAACCCCAATGAACATTTAGGAGCAGCTCTCATCACACCACCTCTAATAGGATCGAATTATCATGCTTGGTATAGAGAAATGTTGATGGCTTTGAATTCTAGGAATAAATTTCATTTCATAGATGGAACTCTCCCCAAGCCAAGCAAAGATGATCCTTGTTTCAATCTATGGGACAAATGCAATACTCTTGTTCTTTCATGGTTAAATCACTCCATAAGCAAATCAATTCTACAAAGTGTTCTATGGATGGATACACCCTATGAAGTGTGGCAAGATCTAAAAGAAATGTATTATCAGGGTGATATATTTAGAATCTGTGATCTACAAGAAGAAATCTATGGTGCAAAGCAAGAAAACAAAGACATCAGCTCCTACCACGCACATAAAAAAGGACTATGGCAAGAGCTGGAGAATTTCAGGCCCATAACAAGTTGTCATTCGCAATGTGATTCTAGTTTGGCCAACCTTATTAGATCCTATATAGAAAGTGACAATGTAATTAGATTTCTAAGGGGCCTCAATGAACCTTACTCAACAATAAGATCCCAAATCAAGCTTATGTTCCCTTACCATGCATGAATAAAGCTTTTTCCCTATTAATTCAGCAAGAAAGACAGCTAAATCCAAACATATTAGTTGAAGAACCCAAGATTCTCTTCAGCAACTCCACTGAGTCCAGTGATAGAACAAGATTCAAAGGGAGAGGCTTTGGATATAGTAACAATAATGCAATAGGAAGAAGTACCACATTCAGCAATGGAAGGGGGTCTGGTTACAAAATTTGCACAGTTTGTAACAAAATAAGTCACACTATAGATACATGTTACAAGAAACATGGTTTCCCTCCTAACTTCAACAAGTGGAATAGCAACATCAATGTCATGAATAGTGAGAAGGATGCAAGTCAACACAACCTTGAAGGATTCACCCCTGACCAACACAAAGGTATTTTAGCCATGCTCAATGATCCCGTGAACCATCAAGTGAGCAATCAAATTACCAATGTGGATTCTGCTGATCCATGTAATCCTACATTTTTGAATTGCTTTGTTAACCAAAATAATTGGATCATAGACAAAGGAGCAACTGATCATGTTTGCTTCTCTTTGTCACAATTTCAATCCTTTAGAAGGATTAACCCCATTCTTATCAGATTACCTAATGGTAATGAAGTGATGAGTGATATTGATGGAACTGTTATGTTTTCAGAAAGCTTATGCCTTAACAATGTTTTGTTCAAAGATAAGTTTAGCTTTAATCTCATCTCTGTCTCAAGATTGACCAATGCCCTTAACGACAAGTTGACTTTAACCAACACCAAATGTGTGATGTAGGAGGAGTCCACATTGAGGATGATTGGTGCAGCTAAAGCTATAAAAGGCCTTTACATCCTTTGTCCTAAAATTCTGAATTTCAGTTTTAACAGTAGCATTAACAATGTTAGGGGCAATGGTCAAGAACAATATATTTGGAATAAAAGGATGAGTCACCCATCAAACACTAAACTTGTCATATTGAATAAGATTTTTCCTTCATCCAACCAAGATTATCTGATGAACCATGTGAAATTTGTCACTTTTCTAAGCAAAAGAGACTTCCTTTTCAAAATAGTAATACTGAATTTTCACATGCTTTTGATATTGTCCATGTAGATATTTCGGGTCCCATATCCATTCAACATACATACTTCCTAACCTTGGTTGATGATAAATCAAGACACACATAGATATTTTTCATGAAAGCTAAATAAAAAGCATCAAATCTTTTAAAATCTTTCATTAACATGGTTGAAACTCAATTTGAATCTAAGGTCAAATGCATTAGATCTGATAATGGATCTGAATTCAAATTAGATGAATTTTATAATTCAAATGGAATAACCTATCAAACTAGTTGTGTTGAAACCCCTCAACAAAATGAAGTTGTTGAGAGGAAGCACCAACACATCATTGGAATCACTACAGCTATTATGTATCAATCCTCTTTGCCAAAGTGTTTCTGGAACTATGGCATTGCTCATGCTATTTACCTAATAAACAAACAACCTTCCGAACACCTTAATGATAAATCTCCATACATGAAACTTTATAACCATGAACCCAATATTCTAAATCTCAAGATCTTTGGATGTCTTGTGTTTGCTTCTACTATCACCAATCACAGAAAGAAGTTGGATCCTAGAGCAAGAAAATGTGTGTTTTTAGGATTTAAAACAGGGGTAGAAGGTTATATATTATTTGATTGTATGAACAAAGAAATATTCATATCTAGAATTGTGAATTTTTATGAAAATGTCTTCCATTTTGCTAGCAATAATGTTACTGTTGAGCATGATAGTGATATCTCTTTGCCCACTGCTTCATTCAATATTAAGGATCATTTCAAACAATGCCTGATCAAACTTATAATTTCCCTACTGCTCATGAGAATAATCAAAATGTTGAGTCTATTCCTCCTACTGAGAACCTTGGGAATTATAATCAGTCCCATGATGTTGAAAAATCTTCAACTACATAGATCAGAAGATCTACTAGGGACAGAAATGCTCCTACTTATTTGAATGACTATCATTGTTTTTTAGGAGAACATGATGTCCATAATGACAAGAAGAATCCTAAATATCCCTTGTCAGAAGTCTTATCTTATGATAGACTTTCAACTCAATAAAGATCTTTCATCCTAGCCTTAAGCACTAATTCAGAACCTGAATCTTATGAAGAAGCTATCATGCATCAGAATTGGATACAAGCTATTGACAATGAGTTAAAAACTCTTAAGCAAAATAACGCTTGGACAATAACCAGTCTCACTAAAGACAAAAGAGCCATATGGTGTAAATGGAATTTCAAAGTGAAACATCATGCTAAAAGTAAGCCCGGCCCGAGCCCGGATTTAATATAGCTTGGTTGGTCCTGACTAAAAAGTCCGGATTCACTAAAAAGTGTCAAATATAATATTCAAACCCTACAAAATTATGGAATGTGGCGGGCCGGTCCGCACGAGCCTGCCCAATTTGACACCTCTATGGTTATGAGTTAGGAATGGATTTGGGACAATCCACTTTTATTAAGGGTAAGTAATTTGGGCATGCATTTGAAATTTCATAAATTAATTATATTTATTCACAAAACTTTTATTATATTTCTTTCTACATATTATTATTTCTAAACGTACATAAAAGCAAAAGTTAGACCCATGTCATGGAAAGGCTTGAAAAAAAGGTTAGACTATTTATTAAAGATTTATTATTTAACATATAATAGGTCATATCAAATTTTTGATAAGTATATCTGACTCAGTTTTATTTAAAAGTCTATTTAGTATAACGAGTCATAATTTAGGTCGTCTAAAAGACCTATTAAACCTAATAGATTACCCTATTTAACTATATTATTATATAAAAATTAATGTTACTTAACATGATTAATATTATTCTATCTTGAGTAATATTATATAAAGTTTTAATATAAAAATATAATTTAATGTTTAATGTTAGATTGACTTATTTAAAAGCCAGATCTATTAGCTTATATAAAGACTTTCTCATTAGTCTATTTAAAGACATACTAATTGACCCATTTAAAAGCCTTATAATATAACATACATTTAAATAACTTAGTTGAAACTTTTAAAGAAACCAAACCCAAATTTTAATTTTTTTTAAACAACAAAACATGGGGTTCTATAAAATATATAAATAAGTGATTTACACAGTGTTGTGATAGCCAGACCGGACTGGACAGTTTGACTGGTTCGATCGTTGACCAGACTTAAAAACAATTTCGTTTTGTAGTCTCAACTGAATGAGTAGTTGATCTGCTTTAAACCGGAGAAATTTCGGTTCAACTATGCTAAACCTTGTTAAACCGAAATAACCCGAGAAAAAACTGGATGATTCACCTAAAATTTAGAAAATGTAACATTACTCTACCATTTTTCGGTCCAAAAAATATAGAGAGGTATTACTTCAATATAGTTATATAAAATTATTAATTATATAAAATTTTACATTTATATATAATTATATATTTATAGATAAAAATGATTAATTATATTTAAAATCATCTGATCCGACCAAACAATTAACCTACTAGTAATTGTTTAAACCGGTTAAACGTCCGACTCGGGTTTCACATGAGCTCACCAGGGACTTTTACACATGGGCTGCAACTCGCAACAAAAAGCCTCACCCACCTTATTCAATGACTTATATAAAGGGGCGCCCCTAGTTGCATCTTCATTTCCCGCAAAACAAACAAAACATTGTTTCTTTTCTTCGCTCCTATTTTTCCTTAATCGACTCAACTACTACGTGTACGAGGTACACTCTTTTGGTTCCTCTGTTCCCACTTCTCTATGTTCTAACCTCTCTCCTCATTTCCCAATTCTTAATTAAAACCTATTTTCTTTCCTTTCTTCTCATAAACCTTTGACCTCGTTAATCCGCATCGCTGTTCGAGGAATTTCTTCGCTCTCATCTCAACCATTGTCGTGTAATTCTTAGAGTTTTTCACTGTAGCGGTAAGCGTTGTTTTCTGTTTCTCGTTGTTCATGGTAATGACATTTTAGGGTTTTTTTTTGTTGTTATGAACGGTTGATTATGTTGTAAAAAAAACTTTTTTTTTGTTATGCGATTTTGAAATTGTTGGACGAGTTGTCTTTACTCTAGGCTCAAATTTCTTTATCTTAATATTGAAATTTGAGAATGGTTATTTTATTTTAAGAACTTCTATTGATGGTTGATAATGGGATAAAACTTGAATTAAGTGTGCATTCATATGAATGTTCAACTAATGTCTTCAGCACTTAAGGGTGAATAACTGAAATTGAAATTCATGAGAAACATGAGTGATCATTAAAATCAACATGTCTGGGATCGCTAAATGTTTGAGAGACAAAGTGTCCAAGCAAGTTGATAAGGAGACAAAGCTAATGCTTTAGGAATTGGGAAGGAACTAAATCTAACAAGAAATATATAGTATGCAAATTTTCCATTAAGCACCGTGTCCAATATTTTTTAATTGAGCTAATGCAGAGTGAGAGAAGGTGATCTGGTGATTATTGCGACCCTGATGCTTGAAACTTAAAAATAAGTTTACCTTGTACTTTGACCATGTTATAGGGTGTGAACTCCGATTTGTCAAATTAGTTTTTGTTGTAAAGTAGGTGTAGTGTGTGACCGATGAAAGTATATAAAGCACCTCATTGCATTTTATAGTAGTGCTTTTTCATATACTTGTGAAATGAATTATTATATGTTTAGATGCTTTGCTAAAATTTGGAAATACAACAAAACCAATCATGTTTTCGAGGAACTCAAATTGTTGAATAACCTTGAAAACGAATGAAATTAAAAGTAGTGTAGTTAGAATTGTATGTATTGTGTGATTTAGATTGTTTGATTCGTCATGATTGAGACCCCTGGCAATATAGAACAGGAGGTGAATTGAAATTGACCTTGTTTCATTATTGGGTCATGTGAATCGAGAGACTCACAATTCCATTGCGTATATGCTATTCTGGTTCGACTGGGTCATGTGGACAAACAGATTGTGGTGCATGTACCCTGGTTCTGGAAAAGTGTCATTTTCTTTGTTTTTCTTTGCGATTTTTTATGGGTATGGGGAAGATACAAAATACCCCCTTTATATATGTCTAATCATTGGAAAAGAGATTATAGGGGAAGGGAGGGAAAGATAACATATTGTCCATGATCAAATGTAAAATTGGAAACGATCATTTGCTTCTAGAAACAAGAAACATCTTTTGTTATCAGCATTGAATTTTTCAATCCTTTCTATTTGGAATTTATGAATCAATTATCAAAGTAAATTAAACTTGGAAAATTTCGTTCTTGTCTTTTTATGTTTCTTATATGTAAATTCTTTTTTTCCTAAGCAACTTCAGGTACTGGTGATGATCTTCCTCCGTCAAATTTAAATAGATTTGTTAGGGGTTAGAGTGCTGCAGGCAGTGGAAAATCTTCTGTAGCTTCATTCCGACTCTAGATTGCATAGTGATATGGAGGCCCAAATTCATCAACTTGAGCAGGAAGCATACTCTGCTGTCTTGCGTGCTTTTAAAGCTCAGTCTGATGCTCTTTCTTGGGTATATATCTTTTGTTCTTTCCATGCCTTTTATATTATCTTTGTATTTTCTTGCTTTTATTTTATTTTTTAATTTTTTATAGGCTTCTTGCTTTTATTTTATTTTTTAATTTTTTATAGGCTTCTTGCTTTTATTTATCTCCCGTATTTTATGTATTAATCAGGATAAGGAAGAATTGATAACTGAACTAAGGAAAGAATTGAGGGTTTCAGATGATGAACACAGGGAGCTTCTTAGCAGGGTTAACGCTGATGAAATTATCCACTGCATAAGGTATTTCATTATGTAAACAGTTGCAAAGATGCAGCTGATTATATATATATATATATTGAAAGGGAGGGTATCCACTTATTCCAAGAGTAAGTGGAAAAAACCTACTCTACATCTTAGCCATCCAAATCCATTCTAGGAAAATCTAATGATTTAAATCTATTCACTAACTCAAACCATTGGATTTTCCTAGAATGGATGGTTAAGATGTGGAGTAAGTTTTTTCCACTTAGTCTTGGAGTAAGTGGATCTCTTCCCATATTGAAATGAGATTTGTTGTTTCTACCTTTTTTACAATGTTGTGCAATTGAAAATGAAACCAGGGAGTGGAGACAAACTGGCTGTTACCAACCTCCAAGGCGCAGCACATCTCAGCCTGTTCATGACATTTTACCTAGTCCAACTATTTCAGCTTCTCGTAAAAAGCAGAAGACATCTGATTCGGTACTACCTTTTTTTTATATTACGTAATGTGACCTAAAGTGGCACTATTAGTATCTTCATATTCACCGCTGCAGTGATATGAGATGCTTTAAGGCCATAGACCAAAAATAATGTACTGACATCCATTTTGGATTTTATTTTCCTCCAATTTTGTTACCAGGGACAGTCATTACCTGTTTTGTCTTCAATGCAATCTATGCAGTATACTTCTGCTGGACCTACTGTCGGTAGGCACTTCATAAATCATAATTCTTCTAGTGCCTTTGCCTCTGGTGCACCTGCTGAAGCAGCGGCTTTTGATCACTTGATCGGGAAGAAAGTTTTGACTAGATGGCCTGCAGACAACCGCTTTTATGAGGCTGTCATAACTGATTACAATCCTACTGAGGCATGTTTAAGTCTTTAATAGCTGTTGAAATTCTTACCTTTCATATCTATATTTTAAAAGGCAAATGCTCCATTCTTTCATATCTAACTTATATATATTTATTTCATGTTTTATACAGCGTGTCTTCTATCTTTTTATATATATGAAACTACCCTTACTGATCCAGATAAAAATAAAGCTTAAACATGATTAGGACCTAAACCTGGAAGTGCAAACCATCATTTAAATTATTTTTCGGGAAACTTTTATCTGATCTTGAATATTTTTTCTTTCCAGGGCCGGCATGCTTTGGTTTATGACATTAATACAGCAGATGAGACTTGGGAATGGGTTGATCTCAAAGAGGTATTTATTTCCCATGTTTTGTTGCAATAATAGACAGTCACGAGTTAGGTTTTGACAGTTATATTTAGTGAGGCAACTGTGAAAAATGTTCTGAAGGAATAACATGATGAAACTAGGATATGAGTCACATTACTTTAAAAAAAGTTACCTTAAAGATGACAACAGTAGCGACTGAAGGCTAATAAGTTTTTAGATACTAGCACCACCTTCCATTAAAGTGAATTTAAAATCCAAGTTTTATGCATTTGTGTATCAAAATCATCTGAAGAAAGGTGTTCATAATAGTAGAATGACAATTTTGAATTTACCTCTTGAAAAGCAACCTGAATCCTCCAATGAATTTCCTTTTATGTAGCCTACTACTAAAGCTATTTCCTTTACTATCCCGCTATTAACCTTTGTATTGAGGAATTTTTTCTTTATTATTTATTTCAAATATTATGATATTTCTTTCAAATATTATGATATTTCTTTCAAATATTATTATATTTCATAATCTTAATGTAGGATTCAGAATTTTTTGTTTTATTATAAGAATAGACTCCATGTAACATAGATGAGAACATTGCGTTGGATTAGTGAACACATACATAGATAAGATAGGATTAGAAATGAATGTATCAGGGAGAATGTTGGAGTATCTCCTATTGTAGAAAAGATGCTAGAATCGCGCCTTAAGTAATTTGGACATGCATGGAGGAGACTGGTTGAAGCCTCCTTAAGGAGGGTAGATCAAATGGAGGCTAGTCCAATTCATAGAGGAAGAGGGACACCCAGACAAAACATAAGCGAAATGATTAAGGAAGACTTAGAGATTAATGTTTTGTCGATGCACATGTTTTATGATAGAGCATTAAGGTGTGGTTGAATCCTAATTTATGTTAGTTTTCAGTCTAACAATATTTATTACATTTTTGGAGTCTCAGGAATTATCACATACACAATTTTGTATTGATCATAATCAAGTAGAAACTGTATATATCCAAATATCTTTTGAAGTTTTTAATATTTTCTGTTGATTTGAGAGCATGTGCTGTATGACTTTTTGCATTATCAGCCATGTGTGAGCAGTTCCATTCATACATACAACATTTGGGGACTTGTGTGGTTTTTCACCCACTTACCTCTTCAAGTCACTGCAATTCTTACAACTGTGTGTTCTGTACATATCTTGGACAATTATTGACTGATTCTTGACCTCAGGATACAAGGGGTTTAATGGTGAAAAGAAGTTTAAATATGTCTCTAAGTAATAACTTTATGCTTATACCACCCATTCTAAATATAATAGCAGTTTGTGCAAAGTAAATCACATTTCTTGTTGTTTCAAGTTGCTGGTTTAAATTAGATAAAAATGATCCAAATAAGTTAACTGTTGATCCCAAAAGATATATTAAGACCAAGTAAATATGTGAATTTGTCAGAAATAATCTTTGATATTTTAAGGATATCTATACCCTATTGAGTGCAGATCTCACCAGAGGATATACGATGGGAAGGTGAAGAACTAGGCATACTACACAGGGGTGGGCATAGTATGCTAGGTCGTGGACCTAAGAAAGTTGTTAGCCGCGGCGGTGATATTCTAGGTTCTGGGAGACGGAGAGGTCATCCGAGGTTTCAACCCAGAAGAGATTTTCTCCCACCCCAAAATGGTGTCGGAAGGAGAGTTTTGGATGACATTGAGTTGCTGAACACAGATTCACTAGTTAAGGAGGTAGATATGACATGACTAAAGAAATCTTATTGCGACAGAAAACGAAGAAAATTATTTAAGTTTTTTAACAATGATTTTTTAATAGGTAGAAAGGATTTTTGCTGCAAGTCCTCCAGATTCTATAGAGCTTGAGAAGGCAAAGCAAGTGCTGAAAGTACTAGTCTTAACTCTCCATATTGCAGTTCCTTACTAATTTTCATGCTCCCGGATTATTGTCCAAACTCTAATTTTTGCTTGTACTGTACAGGAGCATGAGCAGGCACTTGTTGATGCAATAGCAAGGATAGCAGATGCATCTGATGGTGAAAGTGGTAATGATCATACTTCTATATAATCTGTCTGTGCTCTGTCGTATATCCAAGCCCGAAATTGATGAATTATTTATTTTATCATCCACAGCCGAACTTTCTAACAATTCTCTAAGCCAAAACCAAAAAAACAAGCATTTTAAAATTTGGGTCAGAAAAGCGTGAGTAGTGTTTTAAATTGTGGTTGTGATTGCATTTGCGGTTACAACTTACAACAATAGCAGTTGTGATGTGGATTGCAGCCTCTACGATGTGAATTTGTTTGCCATTAAAAATTATTTTTGGATCCGTTGAGGTTCGATGCGGCCTAATGTGGCCCAAATGCTGTTCGAGCGGCCACATCATTGTGGTTCAGTGTTACACCACAATTGTGGTGGTCACCACAACCATAATATTGCAATCGCATCATGTGATGCGGTCCAAAATTTGAATCGCTGAGCTAAGAGTATGAAACATGGATAAAGGGAAGGGAAAGGTAACAAAAGTAAGGTTCATTTGTTTGTCTGATTTGTTCTGTATGTAAATAAGGCACATGTAAATGCGGATTTGATTATCAATTTTTCAGGGGAAGGCTTCATTGCACAATTGTTTATGGCCTTGTGGGCCCCAACTAATGTGTTGGGGATTGAAGCTCAATCAATCTGTCAGATTCTTAAAAAAAAAAACGAGAGGCCTAGTGCACGAGATTCCCACTGTAGGGTTTGGGAATGGTAGATATATATAACCTTACCCCACAACTGGAGACACTGTTTTCCAAGATTTGGACTTGTGACCTCATTGTCACTAAGCAACAACCTTACCGTTGCGCTAAGCTCACCCTCTTAATCCTGTCATATGCTTATTACAAATAAATTTGTAATTTCATTAATGTCTACTATGTGGCTTATTTACAGATGGAGAACAGCCATTCTTGCATGGGCAATTAATGGACAGGGGATGAGAGAACAGAAGCAAGGTGGAGGGAAGTGTCTATGAAGATTATATTTAAGCTCTAATGAAGTGTCATGGAAGTCAAATTGTGGATGAATGCATAGGCAATAATGCACTTAAAGGACCTAGCTGCATCAAATGGCCAAGAGATGATGGAGTCTTAATACTGATGCACTTTCTGCTAATTTATTTCCTCCATTTTCGGACTTTTGCCTCTATAAATGTCCACATTTGTCAGTTTGTGCTAAATGGTGATTATGAACATAGAAAATCACATTTATGAGGGACTATATATATTTTTTAATCAGCATGCAAGTGTAAAATCTTAGTTTCTCTGGCAAACATCAGAAACAGTAGGAAAAGAATTGTTTGATATGTTTGTCTTAGTTTGTTAGTCTTTAAAATACAAACTTTAACAAGTGTTGTTTATTGTCTTCAGTATCTTCACCTTCAAACCTTCCTCGTGCAATACAAAGTATTGGAACCATGGATCATATATATACACGAGTAGTATAATCTATTATGTAGGAATGACAATGTGGCGGATCAGGGTCGGGTGTACATTTTCCTAACCCGAACCCGAATTTCAAAACCCGTACCTAAAAATAAATGCAAATCTATGGCTGTATTAATATTAGATCATTGCTAAATTTACCTCAAGAATTTAGGGCCATTATGTGAAAAAATGGACACAAAATTTTGTAAACTAAAGACTTTGTAAACCTTAATATATAATAAGTTTTGCTATCACAAGTAGGGAGAGGATTCACTTACTTCAATAGTAAGTTTAAAACATTTACTCTACATCATAGCCATTAAATATATGGAAATCCAATGGTTTGAATTAGTGAGTAGATTTAAATTATTAGATTTCTTAGAATTGATGGCTAAGATGTGGAGTAAGTTTAAAAAACTTACTCTCAGAATAAGTGGATCTCTCATCTCCCAAGTAACTTCCAAACTATCTTCTTGCCCATATAAATGGTTCAACATCTTACACCATGGGACCACAAGATTTTACTTCCAAACACTCATTATGTAATCAAATAGACAAGATTTTACTATGCTTTAGCCAAGTATAAAATATCCAAGCATCCTGTAAAAGCAAATCCTAGTTTGCATCATTGGATTGTTAACGTCTTTTCTATTTCCTATAATTATTCACTACAAAATTTCAGTAATTTCGATCCAACAAGATACTTCCAATACCAAATGAATATTGTCTTGGAGATAAAGTTTCTTCTGAATTCAACTAGTCAGTTACTACATGCATAATTCGGCCCAATAACATTCTGGACAGGATCGGGCGAGTTTGGAGTATGGTATTGACTAAACCAAACTCGAATCTGAACCTAAAATTTGATATCGGGTAAAAATCGAACCCAATCACATTGGATTTTTCCTGTTAAATTCGGGTAGGTACCTACAGGTTCGGTTTTCATTGTCGTCCCTAGTATTCTACGTGTTGATGCTCCATACGGATCAAGTAGGAATTGAGGAATTTCTATTGAATTGAAAGAACATGTAATAGGGTTCCTAACTTCCTATGGAAGAAAGGGTCCTGCATTGTCTTATTGAGCAAGAAACAAATAGTGTACAAGAGTGTTTATAGAAGAAAGATAAAAAACGAATGAATAGCTAGCTTACTTCAATTAAAAGGCTCGTTTAATGTATTAGCCTCTCATCTGGTAGGGTCATGAATTGTTTACTTGTTTAAAAAATAAATAAGGCATATGCCTAATTTATTTAAAATTCTAACCTATAAGCATATTTAATTTTTACTACAATATCGTTAAATAGATTAACATCTTGTTATTAAATAGGCTAATATGTATGTTTTTAAATAGGAAAGTGACAATTAGAAGTGACTACAGTTATAGCAAGTTGTGGACTTATTAAGTAAAATGATTCCTATAGGATGAAAGATAAAATGATTCCTATCATTATTTTTTAGAGTAAAGAACCATTTGGTGTCAAAGTTCTAATTTGACACTTAAAACTTCAGAGAACTCAAAATGATTTTCAAAGATCTCAAATATAGGTTAAAGTAATTCTTTTTAATAATTTTATAACTAATTTTTGGGACACTTGAGAATCCATGTCAAAGACAATTTTGACCCATTTCTCAGATGGCTCAGAAGGACTAAATATGCTAAAAGTTTAGAGTTCAAAGACTCAGTTTGCTAAAACCCAGATCATAAAAGACTAAATTTGTGTAATAGTAAAACCAGTGGAGAAAAATTCATTAAAACTTATCAAGAATGATGGGGTAATTTGGACAATATTAAGATAGAAAAGCACCAATACAAACAAATTGAAGGACAATAGTGTATGTGATAGTTTTTTAACCATGTCTGAGAGAGAAGAGTTAACAATAACAACTATTACCATTACCAATTCTCCTCTCCATCTTTAAAAAAACATAACTCAAACAAAATACATATCACGAAAATAGAGGAACTGAAAACTAGGACTCGTTCAAACCATCATTGCATTGCCCATCTACGACCTAGTTCTATTCCCTTTTGTTTCCGACATGATCAACTAGCCAAACATGGCCATTTTCTACAAGATTAAAAGGTATGTCATCAACCCAGTACCTACTACACTACATGGAACTCTCCGATTCCAAAAGGATCACGATAAAATTAGTGAAAGGGTAAACTTGAGGAATGGGGATCTACTGCCCCTTTTGGTGTACCGACTAATCAAAATGCATGATTTAGTTTGAGAAAAAAATTATAAAAACATAATCTAATATTTTATATTATTTGGTGTAACTTATTGGATGGGAAGAGAGACAAAATTGTTTTGGGACAGATGATCCTTGTTCAAACTTGAGATGACGTGTTAAACTATTATGTCCAGTGTTTTAAATTGTAATTGTAGTGGCGATTGCGGTGACAATTGAGTTTATTTCGATGAAGTTCATTGCGGCCGTCGCGATGCGGATTACGGCGGTTACAGTGTGAATTATTTTATGATTAAAACAAAATTTTTGGATCCGATGCGGCCTGATACGATCTAAACGCATCCTGATGCGATCTAAACACGTCTTGATGCGGTTGCGTTGCATTCCGATACGGTTGCGTTGCATCATTCGAGTCACAAGCGCAATATTGAGGTATGATGTGGTCCGCAATTTAAATCATATAGGAAATATAATCAGATTCAAACGTCACTAGTTCACGATGGGATCTCGTTATCTATTAATAAGGTTCATCAATATAACTGTAAAGCCATAAGGCTCTGTGATTGGTCGACCCCTTTTGAAAAAGTCAACCTAGAGAACTTTGATGGGAAATGTTTATATGACCACCACCAAATTCATTACTTCCACCCAACATTAATTAGTGGATAGTTGAAATAGGGAATGAGTCTCTTAACCCCTAAACAACTTCAGGGATTTGCTTTTTTTTACAACAATGAAAGTGTTCTGAAGGAGACCCTGTGTTGACTAAAGAAAGTATTGCAAAAAAATCCACCTTTATGGGGAAGAACGAGTTAGGGGAACATTAGAATTTTTATACAAATTATGGAGAAAAGAGAGATTGAAGAACAAGACCACCCCAAAACCCGTGTTGCCAAAAGATAAAGGGTCCTTCACAAAAAGTTAATCTTGCAAATAATTAGAGACGGCAGGGAAAAAGACCACATAATAATTAGAGACGGCACGAGCTGTCTTGGTCAATCTGCGAGATGAAAGGAGCAAAAGTTTGTATGCTTCCTACATATACATTCCCTATTCCCAAGTATTAGAGATTATTAGTGGGTAGGATGGTCTTCTACTTTGTCGGTGTGGACAATGAATCTCACTTGTATTCACATGATGAGCCACCCAGCTTGTCACCAATATCATGAGTTAGGTACTTGAGAAAGTGATTCGTCGTTAGTAACATGATATTTGGGTTTCCATTCTTCAAGATAGGAAGGAGTATGGAGATCTTGTACAAGTCTAGAATCTACAAATAAGTTCACTATAGAGGTAGCCTTACTTTAGGACCGTGGCTTTTAGACTCCCTCAAACCTTGTAAGTGTACCTTTGACGTGAGCTCATTAGAGCCCGAGTTGGATCACGAAGGCATCAAGGGAATTGGCGGGTCTATGACAAGGGCAAAGACCAAAAAAGTGACATTGCAATAGGAGTCAAATGTTGCAAGTATGATCAACTCATATGGTTTTGATGAAGACAAGGGTTTTAGGAAAGCTTGAAGATAAAGACTACTCTACAGTAGCTAACAACTTGAATTTCTTGGTACCATTAATCGATTATGAATGATATTAATCGATTAATGAAGTTACAATAGTTAATTACTTTAAATTCTTGGTATCGTTAATCGATTACACATTAGATTAATCGATTAAGTTCGACAGAAAATCAGATATTTTTCAAACTCGTTAATCCATTAAAGTAAGGGTTAATCTATTAATGTTTGTCGGAACTAGTTTGTTATAAAAGTTGTTTTTCTACCCATGTGCTCATAGTCTGGCCTTCCAAAATTTCATATCATATTCATACAATTCTCTAAGCGAAATCTTGTGTTGAAAAGTGTTACGAGTTTCTTTGATTTTTAAGAGTGAAAAGGGATTATTTTAACAATCTTTTCAAAGACAGCATATTGTTTTCATATGCGCAAACCTTGCATCAATCATAAGAGACCTAAAGTTGATGTTCGCTATTAAGGAATTGATTTTAGTCAACCGACCTGCTAAGATACCGAAGGTCATGTCCGAGATTGCTTCATCTTGCTCAAGGTTGCTTGCATATGGGATTTTTATATCACGTGTTATCAGTCACCTTCAGATCGACGCGTCTAATTTAGAGGTAATGGTTACAAACTCTCTCGAGCATCTTGTCGGTGACTACTTAATTCACAAAATGGGTATATATAAATATGGTGCCATTTGGATGTATAAGAAGATCACAATATCACTATGGATTTAGAGTTGACTAATGAGGAAGGAGATGCGAACCAGACTGAACAAAACCCTTATCCACCACAAGCTGAGGCTTCAAATATGCCTCTAGAACCACCGTTTGGGTTAGCTCACTTGGACGCCATGGAACAAAGTCTGAATGAGCGTATTGATTCTATATTCCAATCCTTGAATTATAGGATTGACTCTGGATTCGCATCATTGTATGATATAATTTCAGTTGAGGTTCAAAGGCAGGGCGAGTCAACTTGACCGCAAATCGAGATGATTACCTCCATTATGCGATCTGTTGGAGGTAGGGGTGAGCGTGGGCCGAGTTGGGACGAGTTAAGGCTTGTCCTTACCCGGCCCTAAATGTTGTTCAAGCCATTTTTCTGAACCCGGACCTGACCCTAGACTCAAAGTTAACCCGACCCTCAATATTCACAAGGTCAGCCTTTAAACCCGGACCCGACCCTAGACCCGATTAAATATAACATATACTCATTTTACATGAAGTATTTTAAATATTATTTATTATTGTGAATATGTAATTTGACATATAAAATAATATATGTGTATATATATTATTAAACATGTATATATGATGAAAAATTAGATAATCAATGATATTTCCGACCAAAAAAGTATCATTACTCTGTATATATTTGAACAGAAATACATACAAATATCATGAGAAAGTGAAAATGGGACGGGTCGGGACAGGTCTTGTTTGGTCCCTACCCGACCCTAAATATTGATTGGGTCTAATTTTTGAACCCGAACCCGGCCCTAGACCCGATGAGACCCGACCCTTTTCAGGCCCGATCACGATCGGGCCATACCGGGTGAGCGAGTAGGATCGGGTCCTACTCACCCCTAGTTGGAGGCATCACACCACCACCATCACCTTCTGAGTAGTCTAGCTTAGGGCTGTCTAACCTGTCCTAGTTAGGTTAGAGTTGACGTATGTGCGTATATGCTTTGAACTTGTATTGTGTTTTTAACTTGTACATGGTTATGGAAAATTTGTGTTTGTAATTCTTGGACTTCTCATTTTCTTGTTGTTAATGATATATTTGCCATGCACTTTATCATTTTGTACATTTATGAATGACTATTGTATGTTTCACAGATTATATAATATTTGCATTGGTTTTTCAGCTGATATTTGTCATATATGCAAAATGGATAGTTTATTCTTAAACTACTCATGTAAATTGTCAGTACTTTACTTAAAATTATATTTATTTAGCATATTAATCGATTACAACCAGTCATTAATCGATTAATTGCAGAAAACTACACTTGTTCAATTTTATTAACTACCTTAATCAATTATGTATTCCCTTAATTGATTAATACAATCATAAACATTTTTTAAATTTTTTCCAGTAATTATATACTATCATTGCTTTTTGATCATGCCAAAAGGGGAGAAAATGTTGTTTGAGTTTTGAAGGTTGTATATGCTTCCATACCCACCTAAATAAAGGGGGAGAAAATAATTGAGCCACCCTACACACTACCTCATGCATGGATTGAGGGGGAGAAAAAAGTGAGGGGGAGTATACGATTTCACAACCATTGCAAGCATAAAATTGATTGTCATCAAGCTTATCAAATGATTGTTTACTCAAAGTTTGTCATCATCAAAAAAGGGAGTTTAACATTGCAATATGAGTCAAAGGTTGCAAGTATGATCAACTCATATGATTTTTATGAAGACAATGATTTTAGGAAAGCTTGAAGATAAAGACAACTCTACAAACAACATGCCAAGACTCAAGGTCATCATAGTCTTAGGAACAACTTTTATGATTTATAGAAGTCCTAAGATGCGTACTTAAATTGAGTCTAGGTTAAGTAAACCTAGGATGAAAATCTCACAATGTTTAAATTTATTTAACTAAAATGAGATATGTCACCCATCCAATACATGATTATGTGCATCAAAATGGTAATTATATCAAAATCATGCTTTCTATTCACATATCATATAAGAGGTTTACAATGCATCAAATAAACATATTTACAACACTGTTAATCGATAACATTGTGCAATAATCAATTATATAGGCATGGAAACCCATTAATCAAATAGGAATGAGATTAACCGATTAATGAAGTTACAGTAACTAATAACTTGAATTTCTTGGTATCATTAATTAATTAAGAATGAGATTAATCGATTAATTAAGTTACATTAGCTAACCACATGAAATTCTTGCTATCGTTAATCAATTACGAATAAGGTTAATAAATTAAGTTAAACATAAAACAAATATTTTTTAAACCTTTCAATCCGTTAAACCTTTTAATTCTTGCTATTGTTATAAAAGTTGTTTTTCTATCCATGTGCTCATAGTGTGGCATTTCAAACTTTCATATCATATTCATACAATTCTTTGAGCGAAATCTTGTGTTGAAAAGTGTTAAGAGATTATTTGATTTTCAAGAGTGAAAAGGGATTATTTTTTCCATCTTTGCATAGAGTGCATATTGTTTTCATATACACAAACCTTGCATCAATCATTAGCGACCAAAAGTTGATGTTCACTATTAAGGAAGGGATTTTAGTCATTTCGCCTGCTGAGATACTCAAGGTCATTTGAGGTAATGGTTACAAACTCCCACAAGCATCTTGTCAGTGACAACTTATTCGCAAAATGGGTATATATAAATATGGTGCCATTTGGATGTATTAAGAATATAGAGTTGACTGATGAGGAAGGAGATGCAAACCATACCGAGTAGAACCCTGATCCACCACAAGCTAATGCATCAAATATGCCTCAAGAACTACCTTTGGGTTAGCTCACTTGAATGTTATGGAATAGAGGCTGAATGAGGCTATTGGTTCTAGATTCCAATCCTTGAATGAGAGGATTGACTCTAGATTCACATCATTGTACGATAGAATTTCAAATAAGGTTCAAAGGGAGGGCGAGTCGACTAGAGCACAAATCCAAATGTTTACCTTCATTATGCGAACTGTTGGAGGCATCACACCACCATTACCACCTTCTAAGTAATCTACCTTAGGTTGTCTAGTTTGTCCTAGTTAGGTTAGAGTCCAGGTGTGTGTATGTGTTTTGAACTTGTATTGTGTTTTTAACTTGGTTATGAAAAATTTGTGTTTGTAATTCTCGCACTTCTCATTTTCTCATTGTTAATGATGTATTTGTCATGCACTTTATCATTTTGTACATTTATGAATGACTAATGTATAATTTCACAGATTATCTAATATTTACATCGGTTATTCTGCATATATTTGTCATATATGCAAAATAGATATTGCCATTCTTTAACTGCTCATGTAAATTGCTAGTACATTACTTAAAATTATGTTTATTTTGCATATTAATCGATTACAACCAATCATTAATTGATTAATTGTAGAAAACGTTACACTTGTTAAATTTCTTTGTAAGTATAGATCGCAACTAAAGTGGGGGGGGGGGGGGGGGTGAATTAGTTGTTAGAGTAATATGGTCAATTTTTATGCTTTATGTTAAATATCAGAATATAGTGCAACAAATAACGTTGCAAAAATATTAACCAAGTAAAACTTAAAAGTAAATGAGTAGAGATAAGAGAGAAAGTACACCAATGTTTTACAATAGATCACCTTCTAGTCCAACGAAGGCTACATCCAATACTCTTGTAGCATAAGACATTTCTTCAACAAATATTTTGAGTTGTAATTAAAATTTATCTCCCCGAGACTCCTTGTACCTTACACACTCACAAATGCCAAATAACCTTTTCAAGTACCCTCTTTCCCCTTCTCACCACACCCTTGTGATGACAAGTTTTACAACAAAGTGAAGAATGAATATATGACAAGATTGCCTTTACAAGATATAACATTTCTATAACTTGTAATCCTTTTGCTCTTTAATACACTTAGTATACAATTCTCTAGGAAGTGTTTAAGTGTGAAAATTTTGGAACTTGTAGTTTAAAAGAAACTTCAGAAAATTATGAAAGATTAGAACCAAAGTTGCATGAAAAGTGCAGAGAATTGTATAAAAAGTTTGTGTATTATGTATGTACCCTTCCATGAAGTTGGATCACGATTGGAATGAAACACAATGATTTTGGATGAAAGTTGTTCAGTTAGAATCAAAAAACTGCTTTCAACAGCTCTGTGTAACCGGTTACACTATGATGAAATTGATTACCTCAGTTCTCTACAACAAGAATAATCGGTTACTGCTGTGGTGTAATCTATTACCTCAACCTTCTATTGAGCAATAATCGGTTACTTCTTTGCAGTAATCGGCTATACTCACTTATTTTTGTTGGTTAACTTTTTACTCAGTTAGGTAACATGTTATGCAGTCCTAGTAACCTGTTACCAACTTCAAAACAGTTCAAGTAACCTGTTACCTAGGTCTGGTAACCTGTTACTCAAGTCAAGTAACCCGTTACTTAGCTTTTCGAAAATTGTTTTACTTTGTCTAAGAGGTTTTCAAATTGATTTTATCTTCCATTTAAGCATTGCTACTAAACATACTTAGAGCGTAAGGAGAGAAGTACCTATTGAAGACTTAGTTTCTATTTCGTTGAAGCTTGAATCTTTTTGTCTTCAATGTCTTCTTCCTTTTTCTTATTTTTTGTGATCTTGGTGTCTTCATCAAAACCGTGCGAAGGTCAGGAGGAAGATCTTCTTCACAAATTTCCCCGTTTTTGATGATGAAAAACCAACACCTCTTGAAATTTTGGAGTTCTTAGATTTTCAGCATACTTTGACATGTGATTGACTTGAGTATGCTTCCCCTATCTTGTTTGCTCCCCTTTGTTTTTAAATATGTGCCTGAAATGATTTTGACAATATAAACTCCAACTTTTATTCCCCTTTTAACTTCATCAGAAAGAAGGAAAAGCTAGCCAACACAATTTACACATATATATACCAAAAGGGTAACAAGATAATAATTTTTGGCTTTTGGAAGTCAATGTTAGAATAGGCAGTATGAATCATATAACCTAAATGCTATAATAAGATAGATTCATGCAAGTAACATAGAATTATACACATATAAGCAACATTATGTTCATACAAACTAGAAATTTAAATTATGTAACCAGGACAACCAAATAATAAAGTCTTAAACAACAAACAACATCAAACTATTTTTAAATTTAAGCAAATCCTAAACAACTATTCTACAATTCTGGTTCAGCAGTCTCTTCGTCCAAGTCCATATAGTCCAATCTACTTGATAAACGTCAGACTTGTTGATTCGCAACATGAAGAGCGCCCATCCTTGTAGTGATGTAGCCTCGAAGTGAGAACTACTCATCCATGATCATTTGATTGTAAGGCATTGAACCAGATGATGAAGAATCAACATGGACATAAGAGTGTTGTTGTGTAAGAGGATCATTAGAGGGATTTTCTGAAAGAATAGTCTGATGTTCACTACGATGCTTGTATATCATATCGGTTGAATCTCGAAAGAAACCAATTTTCTGGATAACATCCACATATATTTTGTTATCATGTGCATCGAGAAAGATCTTATACTCCCAACAGTAGACACACCAAAATGTTCAAGTGTGGTAGTGATGATGTAAGAACCCAAAATTCTACCCTTAAATTTTTTTTCCATTATTTTAACCCAATTCATGCATTTTCCTGTAACTTACATTTACCAATTGAATAACCTTATTTTAAAATCTCACTTTCCTATTCACACTCAATCTATGAACCAATAACGACATACACATTCGTTTGACAGAAAAACATAATTCCTATTAATGCAGATCAGTAACTACCGCATACAACTAGCTATGAGTTTCCAAAATACCCATAGCTACAATTATCCAGAGTTACCATTATCCATGGTCCCTAACATATACAAAAATTAGGCCCATGATTACAAATCGTCAGTTCAGAATACAATCAGTTAGATTACAAAAGAACGGAAATAAGGACTTCAAAATACAAGTCTCTAAGCTCTAAAATCAAAATATCCTTACATCTTTCACCTACCTGCAATGGGATTAACATTGACCATACACAGAAAACACAAATGAGTAAGTCGTTAACTCAATAAATGTCAATGTACGTTAATCCACATTTTAATAAGATTAAGTAAACAATTTAAAGGCATATATGCTTAAAACCATTTTCATCATTCACACTTTTGAAAACCATGCTGTAAGACTGAGATTGCAACTAAGAGGGGGGGGGGGGGGGGGGGGGGGGTGAATTAGTTGTTGCAATAAGTATGGCCAATTTTTCTACAATATCAAAGTTAACGTGCAGCGGAAATATTGTGCAGAAAAATATTGACTTAGGAAGGATAAATAAATAACAAAGAGAAGGGAAAGAGAGTACGCATGTGTTTTATACTAGTTCACCTTCTTGTCCACCGAATGCTACATCCAATACTCTTGACGCGCAAGAGATTTCTTTATTAAATATAATGAGTTGCAATTACAAATATCTCACCCCGACACATGGAAAATACACAACCCTAAGCATTACACAATCAGAAACCTAGACAAAATAATCTAAGACTCGGGCTCGGAACTATCTTCATCAACATCCATGTTGCTTAGCCTCGAAGAAAGACGATGAAGTTCGTAATGGATTTGTTGGCTCTGAGTGTCGAAAGCATCCATCCTTGTGGTGATGTAGCCTAGAAGAGAAACCAATTCATCCACAATCATCTGATTAGTAGGCATGACAGCAGATACA
This sequence comes from Lupinus albus, assembly GCA_009771035.1. Lineage (NCBI taxonomy): Eukaryota > Viridiplantae > Streptophyta > Magnoliopsida > Fabales > Fabaceae > Lupinus > Lupinus albus. The sequence continues at coordinate 10,575,175 of CM020019.1, read as the reverse complement.
GAAGATTGAGCATGAGACTTAGGCTGGTTTGGTGCAGCAGTAGGTTCTGGTTCGTCGGTAGGAGCAGGTTGGCGGTCGGTACGATGCTTGTAGGCTCGACGAGTGACAGGATCTATCAAGAATCCCATCTTGTGGACAACCCCAATATCAACCTTGCTTTCGCGAAGATTGAGGGCCATTTTGGTCTCACCATCTAAGGATACGCCGAAATGCTCAAGGATTTTAGTAATGAAGATGGCGTAGGGCAACAGACTTTGGGAGCCGCGAACATGCCACATTTGATTCATTATCATCTTAGTCCAATTAATCTTGATGTTAAACTTGATAGCATACATCAATTGGAGCTCTATGTCTCTTATTTGCGAATGGTTTGAAAATTTCGGCAAAATGACATAGGAAAGAAAATAATGTATCAAACGATATTCTAGCGTGAGATATCCTGTAGAGAGGATATCCCTGTTCTTAATAGTCTCACCAAGGCTTTGTTGCTTTCGCCTTTCTATTTCCTCCTTAGAAATTCTACAAATAAAAAGATAGAATTTCTTGCGATCGTAATCATCCCATTCACATACCAGGCCGAACCTAGTAATGTTGCCTATCATCGGTATATCACAACAAATAGAACTAAAGGTTTTCATATCCAAAACAATGTCCTTTCCCTTAACATGGGAAGTCATAAGATTTTTCCTAAAGTTCATGTTGCAGTAAAATACGCGAATAAGCTCAGGGTAGATATCGTTCGCTTCGCAGCAAAAGTCAAAAAGTTTTTGTTGCCGCAAAAGATAAGGAAAAAGAAAATCTTCAAACTCAAAGTTCCCAATGTTACCATGTTTAGGAGTGAAGATGGCGCGTCCATGAAAATTTTCTTGGAAGACCTTCCTTTGAGCGTCATTTGCAAGAAGCCTCGTCAAGTTCAACGGGTTGGACTTGGAAGTTGATTCTCCTTGCTTAGACTTTGAAGAACGTGGTCTTTTTGAAGATGAAGCCATTGTTGGTGTTTGAAGGTTTAGGGTTTTTGGAAATTTAGGGTTTTTTGATTGAGGCCACAAATCACTAAATAGAAAGTGTAGAAGTGTTTAGAATCGAAAATGGGATGTGATTTGCAACAAAAATTAATCAAAACGGAGTAGAAATGAGGTTTTTAGAGATTGAGAGGGTTTGGAGAGGGAGAACTCGAGTTACAGGAGAGAGAAAAAATGGAGGATTTCTGAAAAACGCAGCAGTTCATATATATAACTGCATAGAGTAATCGATTACAGCAAGTGAGTAATCGATTACTCACATTCAAAAATTCAAAATTTTCAAACAGTGTCTCTCTGTAATCGATTACACCATTAAAGTAATCGATTACACCATTACAGTAATCGATTATAGTAACATATTGTTTTTCCACTGATGTTAAAATTGATTTTTGGCTCTAAAAACTTGAAAATTAAAGCATAAAACACACAATTTTAGATCAAGTATGGATTTGATATAAACAATGAAGCATACATATAAACATTTAAACATATTAGGACAAGTAAGCTTCATCGAGAATGCCTAATTCCCGTCTAATCTTATAAAAAGGTTCTTTTGTTAACAGTTTAGTAAATATGTCCGCTAGTTGGTTATGAGTATCAATGAACTCTACCAACACATCCTTCTTTTGGACATGGTCCCTAAGGAAATGATGCCTTATATCAATGTGTTTGGTTCTTGAGTGCATAATCAGATTTTTGGTGAGATTAATAGCACTAGTATTGTCACATTTCAAGGGTGTGCAGCCTAAGTTTAAGCCATATTCCCGTAATTGTTGTTTGAGCCACAACACTTGTGCACAACAAATACCGGCAGCAATATATTCCGCTTCAGCGGTGCTTAAGGCAACACAAGCTTGTTTCTTGCAAGACCAAGAAACTAAAGCATTTCCTAGAATGTGGCAAGTACCACTTGTACTTTTTCTCTCAGACTTGCATCCCGCAAAGTCTGAATCCGAGAAGCCAACCAATTCGCATACGCTTCCCTTGGGATACCACAGTCCAACATCGGTTGTGCCTTTGAGATACTTCATGATTCTCTTAACGACAACTAGATGTGACTCTTTGGGTTAAGATTGATATCGCGCACATAGACATACACTAAACATGATATCAGGTCTACTGGCAGTAAGATATAAAAGAGATCCAATCATACCTCGATACTTAGATATTTCAATACATTTTCCAGCGTCATCAGCATCGATGTATGTACTTGATCCCATAGTTGTAGCAATCGGCTTGCAGTCATCCATCTCAAATCTTTTCAACAAGTCTTTGCAATATTTGGAGTCCAAGAAAGTAATTTAACTTTCCCATCATAGACATCTCAAATTATCCTTGCATCATTTTGCCAAATTCACTACACAAACTTTCATTAGTAGAACCGAAAATAATATCATCAACATAAATTTGAACAAGTAAAGTATGATGATTTATCTTCTTAATAAATAGTGTAGTATCGACCATGCCTTTTGTGAAACCTCTTTATGTTAGAAAGTTGGTTAGACGGTCATACCAAGCACGTGGAGCTTGCTTTAAGCCATAGAGGGCTTTCTTTAACTTGTATACGTGAGAGGGATGTTTGTAGTCCTCAAAACCAGGAGGTTGTTCTACAAATACTTCCTCTTGTATATACCCATTAAGGAATGCACTCTTTACATCCATTTGGTAAAGCTCAAAGTCCAAGGAGCATGCATATGCAAGTAGAAGTCTAATTGCTTCAAGTCTAGCAACTGGAGCGAATGTTTCATCAAAGTCTATACCTTCCTCTTGGTTGTATCCTGGGGCTATTAGTCTAGCATTGTTTCTAATGATTATACCATTTTCATCTGATTTATTGCGAAATACCCAGCGAGTTCCTATTACATGCCTATTCTTAGGTCTTGGAACAAGTTCCCAAACTTCGTTTCTCTCAAACTGGTTAAGTTCTTCTTGCATAGCAAGAATCCAGTGTTCATCCTCGATTGCTTCATCAATCTTAGATGGTTCTATTTGAGAAACAAAGGCCATGTTTAGACAAGCATTTTCTAGCATTAAGCGAGTGGTAACACCTTTGTTAATATCGCTAATAATGTTGTCTATAGGATGATCTCGATGAGTTCTCCACTCTTTGGATAAATCAGAGTGAATATGCTCTTCTTGTATGGAAGGATTATCATCCACTTCCACATGCTCTATATTAGGTATAGTTTCAATAACAGCATTTTCATTAGAAGTAGAGTTAGGCAAATCCTCTTCATCAATAGTCAACCTTTCCTCGATTAGAGGATTGGTTTCATCAAAAGAGACATGGACAGATTCTTCCATGGCTAGATTTCTTTTGTTAAAGACTCTATAAGCTTTACTCGTGAGAGAATAGCCTAGGAAGATTCCTTCATCCGCCTTTGCATCAAATTTGCCTAAGTTTTCTTTGCCATTATTTAAGATGAAACATTTACAACCAAATACATGGAAGTGTGAAATGTTTGGTGTAACACCCTAACTTTAAGTATTTAAAATTATAGTATCAGTCCTGGGATTCTCGCTTGAGCGAGGTATTCTCGCCTGGGCGATGTAACGACCCAAAATTCTACCCTTGAAATTTTTCCGTTTATTTAAAATCTTTCCTTACATACATTCATTATTTTACTGAAAAACCTTCATGAATCATTCCTTGACACTAATCTTTTAACCTATTATATTATCATGCAATTCATGTTGCGGAAAAACATAATTCATGCATATAGTAATTACCACATACGACCAGTGTAGGTTTCCTAAGAGTATAATCTCCATAACTACATAACATCAGTATTGTCCTATTCAGATTTACATTCATCCCAAAATGTTATCAAATCAACTACAATGTCAAGCAGCGATAAAGACAATCAAGATAATAAACACATAAGCTTCCTAAGTGAGCTTCCTCCTCAAGTCCTTCATTTACCTACAATGGGATTATCATAAACAACACACAAAACAAGGGAGTAAGTCATTAGTTCAAAAACTAACATTACATGATAATCCACATTTCGAATACGATTAAGCACTAATATAAATTATAACCACAAATACGTAAATATAAACATTCATATCTTCTTTCGTCATTTTCACGTTATTCATATTCATCCTATAGCATATACATCCCATAATATATATTCTATAGCATGCATATTACGTTCATTCGAAGCCTCGTTCCTCTCATTATGCATATCCACCCTATAGAACATATATCCCATAATATATATCCTATAGCATGTATATTACTTTCATTCTTAACATACTCATTTTCAGCGTTCATATTCACCCTATAGTATATATATCCCATAATATATATCCTATAGCATGCATATAACTTACATTCTTAACATCCTCGTTTCTCATATGTCGTATTCACCCTTAATTGTATCCACCGAGTCCTTTCACAAAGATAATCCTCTACCACATCGGGTAGGTCCAGTTACATCTCCATACCACGTTGGGAAGGTCTAGTTTATCCTCCATACCACATCGAGAAGGTCTAGCTTATCATCCATACCACATCGGGCAGGTCTAGTTTATCATCCATACCACATCGCGCATGTCTAGTTTATCATCCATACCACATCGGGCAGGTCTTGTTTATCATCCATACCATATTGGGCAGGTCTAGTTTATCATCCATACCACATCGGGCAGGTCTAGTTTATCATCCATACCACATCGGGCAGCTCTAGTTTATCATCCATACCACATCGGGCAGGTCTAGTTTATCATCCATACCACATCGGGCAGGTCTAGTTTATCATCCATACCACATCGGGCAGGTCTAGTTTATCATCCATACCACATCGGGTAGGTCTACAACAATAGTCCACTACCTCTCCGGGTAGGACAACAATAATAATCCACTACCACTTCGGGTAGGGAAATCAACAATAAACCACTACCTCTTCGGGTAGGGTAATAATAGTATTCTTACAAACACATTACCTCTTTCACATACCTCATTCACATCAACGAGTATGATTTAGAGACACTTATCCCTTACCTTGGTGAGTATTGGAGATTGGTTCCGTGTAACTTTAAAAGTCTCCTCCGCGATTTCCTCCAACCTTAGGATCTTTCCTCATTTCCACCAATAACAACAATGTCAGTTATTTATTCAAAATAACACATAAACAACTCGTATTTCATCATCAAACATACAAGGGATTCACCTATTTTCAAGATTTCCAAAACTACTTCAATAAAAGTTTCCAAACATCTAAACATACATGTTTATCTCATATATCAACATCAAAGCACAAACTCATCATCCACATCTAACATTTCATCCATTTCTCTTTTTACTCATATTCTCATTCTGGGGGTTTTTGGGGATTTCATGAATAACCCACAAAACCTTTCCATTCATCAAATACCAACTCTAAACCAAGAGTTTACAAGAGAAAAAACAACATAAAAAAAACCATAACTCTAAAAGATGAGTTTCCATGGTTTCTCATGTTTTGAAAAGAGATCCAACATACCCAAAACAAGTTAGAGAGGAAGAAGAAGAGTTAGAAACAAGAGATTTACCTCTTCTCAAGCTCTAAGATGAGTCCTAAGGCTCTTTGCTCTTGAAAAACTCTCCTCTATCTCCTCTCTTCAAAGTTCTAACCCTAAAATGTGTTTGGGGTTTCTATTTTAAAGATGAGTCGTCGGGTTCTCGCTCAAGCGAGCCCAATATCGCTCAGGCGAGAAAATCCCGCCTTTTTAAAATTTCAGATCTGACGCTCTCGCTCAAGCGAGGGATTCTCGCTCAGTCGAGAATCTCACAGTCTCAACAGGCTTCCTCTCTCTCAAGCGATCCATTCCTCGCTTGGGCGAGACTCCCAGAATTTCCAATTCCAAAACACTGATCCTCTCGCTTGGGCGAGGTCCTCTCGCTTGGGCGAGGTCCTCTCGCTCAAGCGCGAATCTGGAAGTATGCCCCATTCCTTAGGACTATTACCTATTCTCAAGGAGGATAAATTTGGGGTGTTACAATCCTCCCCCTCTTATAGGAATTTTCGTTCCCGAAAATTTTATTAGGCCATTCTCGGAAGTAATGTTATCACCTAGACTTTAGGCATAAGAAATACTCCACCAAAATCATACTCGATCCTCTAATCCATTAAGATTACTTAATCGGCCACTAAGGGCATACACCACAAAATCGTGATAACATAAAACCAATTCATGAACCAACTCATCAATGTCCAAATATTAAGATTCCAGCCTCGAACAACTCGACACCATGAGAACTAAACCGTAATTCAGACTAAAGATTTTCCTTGTATTTTCAAGACCCATAGGTCTCTAGGACTTATCCATTTAACAATCCCCACATATGTTAAGAATCCCGATAACTCTCCCGAAATCCAGCGAATGGGGAACTCCTTATCCCTCATCCACCCCTAAAGCCTCGTTTAACATCCATTATACACTAGCTAGTTTCTCCTGCACTGGAGAATCCAGCATAATTTCATTTCACTCCTTCAGCAAAATATCATAACAATAAGACTCTTAGCGTCTCATCCATTGCACACAATCAAACTGTCCAGTAATTATCCAATTACATTAGGTATTTCTTTCATCAAATCTTACCATAGAAAGGAATTACTGATCCTTAGCCTCAATTGACCCATAAAACCATCAATTCACCTCAAAACTAGATACTCTATTAACAATCGACAAATGCAAGTCGACAAACACTCAATCCCTCCACAGGTGTTAGGTTTGGTTACTCCAATTTCGCTAGCAAATATAAATTGATCAACCACTTGCATCACGTCTAGAAATACATGGTCATCGTCATATCACCAAACCTTTTAACAACCTCATATTTATTCAGATATGGTTGCTAAAATTTTGGGATTCTCCAACATGATACTAAATCAATGTTTAGCCACAAGCTACGTTTCACCCAAAAATGGTTTGAACCCACGACTCATGGTAACAACGTCGTGAAACACAGTTTGCCTAATCATTTCAACGTAACCCAAAACTCTTTCTCTCATGCGGTTACACTACAATCATACACATCAATTACTGAAAGTGTGCATGTCAAGAGGAACACTTTGGAAAGCTCTCTTTATGTGTCATGGTTTTGATGAGGACAACTTGTGCTTATAAGAGCTTGAAGATCATCAACAAATCAACGTGCTTAAGTCTTCTGATTGGTACTAAGCTTAGACTAGAGATTAGTTTAGGTTGAGTCTAAGGCTTAAGTCACCTAATACATGTCTCATATGCATAAATCTTTTAAATCATTTTCATCTTGAGATATGTCATTCATAATATGTTCATGCATCACATAAATACATGTATATGTGCATTCTAGGCATAAACTAAGTGTTAAACATGTATGAATTAAAGTGCATAACATATTTGAGTTTTTACACAGGAAAATATGCTGTTAATCGATTAAGGCATAGGTTAATCGATTAATCAAACTGTTTGCACAGTTTAATCGATTAAGGCATTCGTTAATCGATTAACTGAGCTTCAGAATTAATTCTTTATAAACTGCGTTTTTCAGAATTGATCTCATAAGTTGCATGTTGCATTTTTAGAGAGTTAGAGCATTTTTTTCGTGTTAATTGTTGCATCTAATTGTAAATGCATTTGTGAGTTTAGAAAAGAGAGAATTCTATGCTTTAGGATTGAGTGCATTACATGATATACTTCTCATCTTTTCATATCACATATTCATGCATATTATTGATGTTTCTTGATTAGATGTTTACATTCTATGCATTCTGTTTTCAAACTAATACATTGGCATATTGCATGAGTTTGTATTAGGTGAATAGAGTAAAGTGTTGTCTTGTTAGATATAAGCTTTGTAATAGCTTAAGTTTACTCTATTTCGTTTTTTGATTGAGAAATTGTTGTAACATTGGGAATCTCGAGGTGTCGTATCGCCGAAGAGATTGAGTGTATCTTCACTGTGTTTAGACTTAGGGATAAGGAAAGAACAGAGGTTCTTGGCTGGGGCTACGCCGAAAGAAAGGTTTTCTTTGTCGGTAGGAAGGGAGTCAAACCATAGAATAGGAGTCTTTATTATCTTGTAATTGTCTAAGTGTTGTAATTGGATGATGTGTATGTAATAACATTGATTCGATTATAGTGAAGAAAAATCTCCCAAATCAGCCGGGAGGCCTGGATGTAGTTTGTGGTGGACAAGCAAACGAACCAGGATAAAATTCGTGTTGCAGGATTTTTCTATCTCTCTCTCTTTATTGCATTTAATCGATTAATTTGTATAGTAGATTTAATTGATAATATGTCTCTGTGCTATACTATTAATACTCTGATAAATCTGTAAGCTCTGTTAATTCGTTTTGTTATCGATTAATTGTCGTGCAAGTAATCATATCTGTCTTAGCTTACTGTTACTGTTTAATCGATTAAGTCAAGATTGTTAATCGATTACACTCATTCTGTTAATCGATTAAATCAGCTGTGTTGATTGTGTTAATCGATTACCCTGTTCTTTTAATCGATTAATTAGGTGTATTTTGTAACACCCCAAATTTTAATCTTTAAAATTATAGTATCAGTCCAGGAAGCCTCGCTTGATCGAGAGATTCTCGCCTAAGCGAGAAAGGATCACCTGGGAGGGTGAAATCCTGGACTATACTGGAGGATTCTCGCCTGAGCGAGAGTTGTCTCGCCTAGGCGAGAAATGGCAATTTTGGGCTGTTGACACAGTGTAATCGATTACACACTCCTGGTAATCGATTACATGCTGATAAACTAATCAGACAAGAATTTTAGTGTATACTATGATGCTTCAAAGCAAGGATTAGGTTGTGTGTTGATGCAAGAAGGGAAGGTTGTTGCTTATGCTTCGAGGCAGTTAAGGCCTCATGAACATAACTACCCTAGTCATGACTTGGAATTGGATGCAGTGGTTTTTGCCTTGAAAAGGCACTATATTTATGGCGTACGATTTGAAGTATTTAGTGACCACAAGAGTTTGAAGTACTTGTTTGATCAGAAGGAGTTAAATATGAAGCAGAGGAGATGGATGGAGTTTCTTAAGGATTATGATTTTGGTCTTCAATATCACCCTCGAAAAGCCAATGTGGTGGCGGATGTTTTGAACTAGAAGTCATTGCACATGTCTGCATTAATGGTTCATGAAATGATGATGATTGAGGACTTCAGAGATATGAACTTGGCAGTTCAAATGAAACCAAGTAGTTTGATTCTAGGAATGCTCAAGGTAACTAATGAGTTATTTGATTAGATAGGGGCTATGCAGTTGCTTGATAGTGAACTACAGGCTAAGAGGGCCTTAATGGTTGACGACAAGGATAATGACTTCCTTGTGGATGCTAATGGGTTGTTAAGGTGAAAAAGGAGAATATGTGTGCCATGTGACATAGAGTGGAGGAAGGATATCCTAGATGAGGCGCACAAGAGTAAGATGAGATTCACCCCGAAAATGTATCAAGATTTGAAAAATATGTTTTGGTGGTCAGGGATGAAAAGGGACGTGGCTTAGTATGTGTCTTGTTGTTTGATTTGTCAGAAAGCTAAGATTGAGCATCAGAGGCCTTCGGGTGAACTTCAGTCATTAGAGATTCTTGTTTGGAAATGGGATAGCATCGCGATGGATTTTGTTTCTGGTTTTCCAAAGACTTAGAAAGGTTTTGACTCGATTTGGGTAATAGTGGACCGGTACACCAAATCTGCACATTTTTTGTCTGTCAATGTGAGATATTCTCTCGAAAGGTTAGCAGAGCTGTATATAAGGGAGGTAGTGAGATTGCATGGAATCCTTGTGAGCATCATCTCAGATAGAGATACTCGCTTTACCTCGAATTTCTGGAATGATTTACAATCTGCATTGGGTACTAAGTTGAAGTTGAGTTATGCTTATCACCCACAAACGGACGGTCAGTCGGAAATGAGTATTCAATCGTTGGAAGATCTTTTGAGAGCTTGTTTATTGGAACAACTCGGAAGTTGGGATAATATGTTGCCTCTGATTGAGTTCACCTACAATAATAGTTTTTCACTCGAGTATCGGGATGGCACCATATGAAGCGTTGTATGGAGAAAGTGTAGGACTCCGATCATTTGGTTCGAAACAGGAGAAACCTTGTTGTTGGGACCAGATGTGGTCCGGGAAACAACAGAAAATATTAAGAGGATCATGGAGAATATGAGAACGGCTCGGACGGCTACAGGAATTGGTAGAATCTTGAAGACTCGCAAGCTTATTCCGAGGTATATTGGGCTATATCAGATCTTAAAGAGGATTGGTCCTATTGCTTATCAGATAACTCTACCTCCTTTGTTGCCGAATCTCCACAACGTATTCCATGTATCACAATTGAGGAAGTACATTGGAGATCAGTCGCATGTCATCGAGCTAGACTAGATACAGTTGAAGGAAAACTTGAGCTTTAGGACCCCACCGTGAGGATTATGGATAAAAGTGTCAAGAGATTATGAAGGATGTAGATCTCGTTGGAGAAAGTGTTATGAAGTCAAGTTGACGATGGAGATGCTACCTGGGAAGTGGAGCATGATATGATGGGAGATTATCCCCATTTGTTCTATCGAGGTATGTCTAATTTTCTGGGACGAAAATTCTTTTAGAGGTTGAGAATTGTAGCACATCAAATTTCATTTTCAGAATAATTAGAGAATTTAGAATTTTGGTAGTGTTATTGGGTGTTTCTCGCTTGAGCGAGAGGATCTTGCCCAAGCGAGAGACTCAGGGTTTTCTAGTGTAAATTATGTGAGAGCCTCGCCTGAGCGAGGAAGTGGTCGCTCAAGCGACAGGGACCCGAGCGTCCTGTGTGATTCTCATTTGAGCGAGGGGTTGTCGCTCAAGCGAGGGGCTGTCGCTCAAGCGAGAGCATCAATGTCTGGAAATGTGAAAAGTCTAGGGTTTCTAGCCCAAGCGAGCCCTTCTCCCCTGCGCGAGAACCCGAAAACTTGAATCCTAAAATAGAGTCCCTAGTGAGAAATGGGAACACTTTTTGGAGATAAGATAAGAGGAGAAACGACTAGAGAACTTGAGAGCTCTTTGAGGCACTAAAGAAGCTTGAAAAGAGGTAAATCGTTTAGTTTAGACTTTATTCTTGCTTGTATTTCTTGTTTATGCGAAATGGGTCTCTTATCTAAGGTTGGGTAATACTTCATAAACCTTCCTTTCGAGGTTGTGGTTCGTTTTTAGTCTTGAAAACCTTGTGAAATTCGTGGTTTTTGTGAGTTGTTTTCGAAAATGATGTTTGGGTAGTGTTATTTCCAAAACCTTTGATTTATTTGAAATGTTTTGAACCTCCTTTTGGGATGATGAAGTGAATGTGTAGTGTTAGACTTGTTTCATTGAGGAATGACAAGTATTGTTATGGCATTTCTGGTTTGTTTTAACATGAATGGTGATTTATTGTGATTGTCATTGTTTTGAATGATGAAAGATCCTAAGGTTGGGGGAGACAAAGGAGAACCTAACAAATCTACCTAACACAAACACTAGCGGATACTCAAGTGAGAGAGCAACATTAGACTCAGTGGTAATAGAAAGTAACATTGGAGACTCCAACGACACTCACTAGTTGGAGAGTCTTCACGGACTAAAATGATTAAAGAGGAAACACTTAGAGATTTCCTATTTAATCAAGTTAGTTCTATTTATGTTATGATCGTGTTATTGTTGTACTATTGAAATGCCCATCGTGGTATTGTATCGCCTTGAATGATGTTGACTTGCCCATCGTGGTATTGTGTCGCCTTGGATGGTGTTAACTTGCCCATCATGGTATTGTGTCGCCTTGAATGGTGTTGACTTGCCCATCGTGGTATTGTGTCACATTGAATGGTGTTGACATGCCCATCGTGGTATTATGTCACCTTGAATGATGTTGACTTGCCCATTGTGGTATTGTGTCGCCTTGAATGGTGTTGACTTGCCCATCGTGGTATTGTGTCACCTTGAATGGTGTTGACTTGCCCATTCTGGTATTGTGTCGCCTTGAATGGCGTTGACTTGCCCATCATGGTATTGTGTCGCCTTGAACGGTGTTGACTTGCCCATCGTGAAATTGAATCGCCTTAAGTGGTGTTGACTTGCCTTAGTGGTATTGGGTCGCCTTTTTGGTGATGACTTGCCCTTGTGGTATTGGCGGCCTTAAGCAGCATTGAATTGTGATAATTATGGTATTATTCTTGAGTATGGTAAATGAATGGATTACTATTGTAGTATCGTTTGGGAGTGACAAATGAAAGGTAGAGGTATTTAATAGTGATGTTTACATATATTATCCTTACTTGTAACTTTAATGCTTATTATTCTATTAAAATCCACCATGTCGGTTATTGCATGATTTAATGTCTGACTCTCTATGTTTTCTTGTTACTCAATCCATGATAATCGGATTGTAGGTGAGGCGAAGGATTAAAGGATTGGAGTTTATGAAGTCATCTAGCTTTACTTGGAAAACTTTATATGATGCCTGTTTTGAAACAATATGAGGATAATTATTGACAATGGTCTATGGGTTTAAATGACCACTTTGTATTTGATTGAAGTTATTCCGATTTGATGTATGTGGGTTGTATGTAGGGAAAACTCCCTTGTGTTATTTAATTCTATCAACATGGATAGGAAGATTTTGAGAACCATCAATCAATTGAGTAGTATTGAATGAAATTGTATGATTAACCGATAATCGACTTATGGGAAGCTAATATATATAATTACAAGGAATTATAATTATAATTGGGAAAACTTATGTTTTAAAAATTCAAAATTTTTTGGCTAAAAATCGGGTCATTACACATACCATGCACGTAATTTTTAAATATCATGATAAATGGATCTATACCGATGTTTTTACTTTTATTGTTCTCTTTGTAAGAATGAGATTGCAACTAAGAGGGGAGTGAATTAGTTGACTTAAAAGATAAAGGAGAAGAGAGTACACAAATGTTTTTATAGTGGTTCAACCGAAAATTAAGAGATAAAGGAGAAGAGAGTACACAGATGTTTTTATAGTGGTTCACCTTCTTATCCACCGAAGGCTACATCTAGTACTCTTGAATGATGTTGACTTTCTTCACTAAATATTATGAGTTGTAATTACAATATCTCACCCCGAGACCTCTATGTACCTTACACACTCACTAATACTTATTCACCCTTGGAAAACACCTTTTCAAGTAACTCTATCCCATTTCTATTCACACCCTTGTGAAAGAAAGAATTCTTTCAAATGAAGAATGTACAATAATGGCAGGAGTGCCTTTACAAGTTTGGTATAACAATATAACTTGCAATCCAACAATTCTTGTATACTAAGTAATAATGCTCTTTAGAAGTTTGGAAAACTTAGAAACACTCTTAATCAACTCATAAAAATTTACTTTGAAAGTTTGAGGGCAAGTTGCTAAAATTGCAGAAAAATATTCAGAATATGTGTGAGAGCTTTTGAAAATTTTCTATGAAAGGTGTTCTATGTAACGACCCGATTTTCATAATCCAAAAATTCTTTTTAAAACCTTGTTCATGAAAGTGAAGTGATTACTTTTGAAAGACATTACTTAAATGGTTTGGAAACTTGAGGGAATACAAATATTAGTTCCATTTATAAATTACAAGGCGAAAATATTCCAAATACATCTCATTTCAAAAGCATGTCATTGCACTTCCTTTCAAATACATAATCTAAACAATTACCCTTTAACCAAGAACACTTTTAATTACAAATATTAACTCAACTTCATTATATACTTTAGGAGGAGTTTCATTTTAAAAAAGAGTTAAACCAACAAGGTTCTCATATTACAATCGTTTTCATATAACATGTCAATTACAAAAAACACTACTCTACCATGCACTCTTCTCCGCAAACGTCCAATGCGCTACCGCCACAACCTGAACTCAAATACATAACACATACAAGAAGAGACAAAAGGGAGTAAGAACCAACTACGGTGACCGTAGCGTGGAATTACATGGAGTAATGACATTAAAGTATTCAACCTATACACGTCTATCATCAATCATATTAAACATATACAAATCAACACATATTATACATATTCTCCCTATAGTACACATATATCCCATAATATATATGTTCTATAGTGTGCATATTTATTCATCTCATATTATTCATATTCTCCCTATAGTACACATATATCCCATAATATATATGTTCTACATTGTGCATATTTCTTACATCCAAACATACTCATTTCTCCTCATTCACATTCATCCTATAGTATATATATCCCATAATATATATTCTATAGCATGCATATTTATTGCATTTCTAACATACTTATTTCTCATCATTCATATTCACCATTGACCACATCTGACATGTCTCCCCACAAAGATAATCCTCTAGCGCATCGGTAGCTCTAGTTAATTCCCCATACCACATCGGGTAGGTCGAGTTTGTTTTCCATACCACATCGGGTAGGTCGAGTTATTATTCTACCACATGGGATAGATCGAGTTGTTCCACTACCACATCAGATAGGTCTATATTTCACATATCCACATATCACATGTTCGTCATAACACAAAATATCAACTCAATGTCATACACCCAATAAACACAAGGCATCACATTGATCCATCACCATGAAATAACACACAACACCTTCATTGTCACAAACATACCCATATATGTTTATAACAATAAAACGACTCACAACATATTCATTTTGATAAACATACTCATCTCCATTTTAACACATTAATAACTCATCAAACAATTATTATTACAAACACACTCATATATGTTTATGAGAATAAACAACTCACACACAATCATTATCACATAACATAACCATTTCTACTTTTGTCATTAAACGACACATCCCACAATCCTTATTACAAACACACCCATATGTTTGTAATAAATCAACCATTCATAACACATCATTATCATAACCAAACTACACACAACATATCCTTTCATCATATAACACATTAACGTTAGACCCATCTTTCATGACGGTGTATTACCATAAATGAGCATATTGCGTTTTACTTAACTAAACGGTTTTCCCACACATATATCTCCACTTTTATGGCTAATACTTCCTCATGTAAAATAAAGACTCTCACATGGACCACAAACACCCAAGAGAGTTTCTATCCGTTAATATGCTCCGATTCTTGAGGGAAATCGGAGATGATGACTCTAATGAAATACTCTAAGACCACAATGGTCTTCTCCCTCACCTTAGGTTGCGTAAGCTCCATGGATCCGCAAAGAGCTCCATCTCCCTCCATCTCCTTCAACCTCCATTGTTGCTTTTTCATCTCCAAAGCTCTCCAATGTTCCATTAAGAAGCAAGAGGAAGAGGTTTTGATGTGTTTTTGAGGATTAGTGGAGGAAAGAGTCGAAATCCATGGGGAGCCGCCGTTGGGAGTGAAAGGGGAGAAAATAAAATGACGATTAGGGCTTGTGAAACCCTTTCTTTTCTTTTATTGGGCACTCTTGCCCGAGCGAGAATATCTCGTTTGAGCGAGAAGCCCACGATATTTTAAGTTTCAAAACAAGGACCCTCTCGCTCAAGCGAGAATCTCACAGTCTGCCCAGGCTTCTCTCGCTCAAGCGACCAATTCCTCGCTTGGGAGAGGCTCCCACAATTTCCAATTTTAAAACACTGAGTCTCTCGCTTGGGTGAGGCCCTCTTGCTCAAGTGAGAATCTGGCAGTATGTCCCATTCTTCAGGGCTGTTACCTAATTTCAAATAGGGTAAATTTGGGGTGTTACATTCTATGAGTTGTGTTTTTTGTGTTATGTGTTCTAAGGCCTTTACATAGGCTTTCCAACCAACCATAACACCTCTAGGGAAGTGTAGGATTCGTTTGGAATGAAACAATTTCGTTTGGGGTGAAAACCTTTCACTTTGAAATATGAAAACTGGTGTAACAGCTCTCAGTAATCGATTATAGCAAGTGGGTAATCGATTACCCAAACTCTCTGTCCAATTGGGTTTTCAAAAGTTATTCAGCGTAATCGATTACGCACTTTGAGTATTCCATTGCCCAACTTTACTAAAACTAGTAATCTGTTACTCAAACACAATAATGGATTACTCTGATCAGTTTTATTTTGGATAACTCATTTCTCACACATGTAACCTGTTACTTAGATACATTAACCCGTTACACACTAAATTTTGAAAATTGTTTTGACTGTATTGGAAGTGTTTCAATTTTCTTTAAAAATAGTTTGAGCATTACTACTATTGTATATTTGAGAGTATAGGATATAAGTACCTATTTAGACTTAGACTAATTTGTCTTGAAGCTTTTTCTTCTTTGTCTTCATAAGTGTTCTTCCTTTCTTCTTTTTGGTGATGTTGGTGTCTTGATCAAAACCGTGGCAAGCTCAGGAGCAAAGATCTTCTTCACAATCTCCTCCTTTTTTATGATGACAAACAAATATCTTCTTGATTGTGTGGTTTTCTGAGAGCAACATACTTTGTGATATTCTTTACTTGTCTTGAGTATGCCCCCCTATTTTGTATGCTCCCCCTTTCATTTGAAGTTATGTGCCTGAAAGAGTTTTGACAGAAAAGACACACTTCTCCCAACTTTTCTCCCCCTTTTTGTAACGACCGAAATTCTACCCTTGAAATTTTTTCCTTAGTTAATCCAATTCCATACATTTAACAATCAATTAAGGTTACAAAAGAATGTAATAAGAGACATTAAAAACAAAAGTCTCTAATCCCCTACTCAAAATCATCCTTCTCCGTCCACCTACCTGTAATGGGATTAACATTTACCATGCACAAACAACGCAAAGGAATAAGTCATTAATTCAATAAAACTCCATGTTAGTTAATCCACATTTAATAGTTTTCACAGTGATATAATTTAAATACTCTTAAAAACCTTTTTTGTCATCTATACTTTTGAAAAACCATGCTACATAACTTGAGCTAGAGTCGCTAACCCATTCTAGTCGCTAAAACGAGTTTTATTTTCATTGGCACTCCACCAATACATAAACCATAAATACACCTATCATCACTACAAACATACCCATATATATTTGTAGTGACTAAGTGATTTACCATTTATGTCATTATATTTCGAGTCTTATTTCCATTGGTACTCCCCCAATAAGTTTCGAGTCATATTTCCATTGGTACTCCCCCAATAAGTTTCGAGTCTTATTTCCATTGGTACTCCCCCAATAAGTTTCGAGTCTTATTTCCATTGGTACTCCCCCAATAAGTTTCGAGTCTTATTTCCATTGGTACTCCCCCAATAAGTTTCGAGTCTTATTTCCATTGGTACTCCCCCAATACAGAAATGATAAATACACCCGACATCATTATAAACATATCCATGTATTCTTATAACTACAAAGTGATTTACATTTCATGATTTCATTTCGAGTCTTATTTCCATTGTTACTCCCCCAATAAGTAAACCTTAAACTCACTTCTAACCATTATCAACATACCCATATATGTTCATAATGATTAAGTGATTCACATTTTATCCATCATCCATAACAGAAAGTTCATGCATTTTCCACATAATGCATAAATTAAAGACTTATCCTTACCTCATTGAGTTTTGGGTTTGGTTTTTGGTGACTTCGCAAGTTCCACTGGCACCACCTCCAAACTTAGGATCTTTCCTCATTCCCACCACATAACACAATGTTAGTCATTCATTCCAAATAACAAATAAATAACTTATATTGCATCATTTAAACGTACAAGATATTTATCATGTTCTCAATGGTTCTATACTACTTTCATTAAGAGTTTTCAACCATCTAAAACATACATATCATCTCATATTTTAACATTGTAAAGCAACTCATCTTCTACCTCTAGCATTTTACCCATCTTTCCTCTCTAACCTTATTTTCTCTCTCTAGGGTTTCGGGTTTCCATGAGTCAATCCATAAAACCCTTTCCATTCTTGGAATACTAACTCAAAACCAAGAGTTTACAAGGTACAAACGACATAACACGAACCACAACTCGAAAGAGAGAGTTTCCATGGTTTTACACATTTTGAGAAGAGATCCATAATACCAAAAAATGGGTTCTCAAGGGAAGAAGAGAGTTAGGATAGAGAGTTTTACCTATTCTCAAGCTCTTGAACAAGAATCAAAGCTCCTAGACCTTGGGAATGCTCTCTTCTCTCACCTCTCTTCAATTCTTAACCTAAAATGTGTTTGGGGTTTCCCTCATTTAATGTTCTCGTCGGGTTCTCGCTTAAGCGAGCTTTTTCTCGCTCAAGCGAGAAAATCCCGCCCATTTTAAAAACTTAACTCTGACCCTCTCGCTCAAGCGAGGGATTCTCGCTCAAGCGAGAATCTCACAGTGTCAACCAGCCCCAAATGCCATTTCTCGCCCAGGCGAGACATCTCTCGCTCAGGCGAGACATCTCTCGCTCAGGCGAGAATCCTCCAGTATAGCCCAGGATTTCACCTTCCTAGTTGAACCTCTCTCGCTCAAGCGAGGATCTCTCGCTCAAGCGAGGATCCGAGGACTGATACTATAATTTTAAAGACTTAAAATTTGGGGTGTTACAATCCTCCCCTTCTTAAAAGAATTTTCGTCCCCGAAAATCAAACATACCTCGATTCGAACAAATGAGGGTAATCCTCCCTCGTCTCTTGCTCAACTTCCCAAGTAGCGTCTCCTTCGTCCACTTGGCTCGACAGCACCTTTACCAGGGCAATCTCCTTGCCTCTCAATCTCTTTATACTGGTATCCATGATTCTCACGGGCAACGTCGCAAAAGTCAAATTATCCTTCAACTCTATCTGATCAGACTCAACCACATGAGATGGATCTCCAACATATTTCCTCAACTGAGACACATGAAATACATTATGGAGATTGGACAACAACGGAGGTAAAGCAATACGATACGCTACCGGCCCAATTCTCTTCAACATCTAATAAGGCCCAATAAATCGAGGAGTTAGCTTACGGGATTTCAAAACTCTACCGATACCGGTAGTCGGAACAACCCTCATGAAAACATGATCTCCCTCGTTAAATTCAAGAGGTTTCCGTCTCTTATAATAATAGCTCTTCTGTCGACTTTGGGCGATTCTCATATGCTCCCGGATTTTCTTGATCGCATCCGTCGTCTCCTGGACCACTTCGGGTCCTAATATCATGTTCTCCCTAGTTTCAAACCAACTCACTGGAGTTCGACACTTCCTACCATACAATGCCTCATAAGGTGCCATCCCGATACTCGAATGAAAGCTATTGTTGTAGGTAAATTTGATCAAAGGTAACATGCTATCCCAACTCCCTGGTTGTTCTAAGACACATGCTCTTAAAAGGTCTTCCAATGACTGTATCGTCCTTTCCGATTAACCGTCCGTTTGTGGATGATAAGCTGAACTCAGCTTCAACTTAGTCCCCAAAGCGGTTTGCAAACTAGTCCAAAAGTTCGAAGTGAAACGGGGGTCCCTATCCGAAACAATGCTTGACGGTATTCCATGCAAGCGAACAATTTCCCGGATATACAGTTCTGCTAACCTCTCCAAAGAGTACCTCATGTTCATAGGCAGAAAGTGAGCAGATTTAGTTAACCGATCCACGATCACCCATATTGAATCATATCCCTTCTGAGTCTTCGGAAAACCAGACACAAAATCCATGGATATACTATCCCACTTCCAAACGGGAATTTCTAGGGTTTGTAACTCCCCCGCTGGTCGTTGATGCTCAATTTTTGCTTTCTGGCATATTAGACAACACGAAACATATGACGCCACGTCTCTCTTCAATCCAGACCACCAAAACAATTTCTTCAATTCTTGGTACATTTTCGTTGTTCCTAGGTGAAAGCTCATCTTACTCTTATGGGACTCCTCCAAAATACTATTCCGTTGCCCTTCATCACGAGGCACACACACTCTCCTCTTGTAAGGCATCATCCCACTGGAGTCCGTTACAAAGTCGGTCTCCTTTCCACTCATCATCAAATCCCGTTTGTCCATCAACTCAATATCTCCAACTTGTAGTACTCGGATCTGATCAAAGAGTTCATTCGTGACCGTCAACATACCCAATATCATACTGTGGGGTCTCATCTAGACGTTTAGGTTCATATCCCTGAACTCTTCTATCAGCTTCCCTTCCTTAATCATCAAAGCTGACATGTGCAAAGATTTCTGACTGAGTGCATCGACTACAACATTAGCCTTCCCTGGGTGGTACTGCAATCCAAAATCATAGTCCTTTAAAAATTCCATCCATCTCCTCTGTCTCATATTCAGCTCTTTTTGATCGAACAAATATTTCAAACTCTTGTGGTTGCTGTACACCACAAACCTTATACCATAAAGATGGTGTCTCCAAATTTTCAAAGCGAAGACCACTGCTGCCAATTCTAAATCATGCGTAGGGTAGTTCTGCTCGTGTGTTCTCAACTGACGAGAAGCATAGGCAACCACCTTTCCCTCTTGCATCAGGACATAACCCAAACCTTGCTTGGAAGCATCACAATACACATTGAAATCCTTATCCGTACACGGAAGAACCAACACGGGCGCCGTAGTCAACCTTTGTTTCAACTCGTGAAAGCTTTCTTCGCAATGAAGTGTCCACACAAACGGTTCTCTTTTCCTAGTGAGCTTAGTCAATGGTAGTGCCAACTTTGAAAATCCCTCTATGAATTTCCGATAATAGCCTGCCAAACCCAGGAAGCTACGGATTTCAGTAACCGACTAGGGCACGGCCCATTCCGTAACTGCTTCCACCTTTGAAGGATCCACAGCTACAGCTTCCTTGGTTATCACGTGCCCAAGAAAATTCACCGACTCCAACCAGATATCACACTGAGACAATTTCGCATACAGCTGGTTCCTACTCAGGAGTTCTAGAACAATCCTCAGGTGCTCTGCATGTTCCTCTCGGCTTTTGGAGTAAACCAAAATGTCATCAATAAATACCACTACAAATGAATCCAAATACGGATGGAAAATTCGATTCATGTAGTCGGTAAATATTGCTGGAGCATTTGTTACGCCAAAAGGCATGACCAAATACTCGAAATGTCCATACCTTGTCCTAAAAGCAGTCTTTGGAATGTCATCGGTTTTCACCCGAAGTTGATGGTAGCCCGATCGAAGATCAATCTTAGAAAACACTACCGCCCCTCTCAACTGATCCATCAAGTCATCAATCCGAGGCAATGGGTATTTGTTCTTAATCGTAACCTTGTTCAACTGCTTGTAGTCGGTACACAATCGCATACTACCGTCCTTTTTCTTAACTAGCAAAACAGGTGCGCCCCACGACGAGACACTTGGGCGAATAAATATCTTAGCCAACAATTCCTCAACCTGCTTTTTCAGCTCAGTTAACTCTAACGGAACCATTCTATAAGGAGCTATAGAGATGGGTCCCGTTCCCAGCACTAAATCAATGGAGAATTCAACTTCTCTCAAGGGAGGTAATTCTGGAATATCACCAGGAAAGACTTCCGGAAACTCACGAACTATGGGAATGTCCTCAACCTTGGACTTCTCAATACCTTCCAGGGACGCCAACAACATGAATACGATCCCTTCCTCCTTACAGGAAGTCCTGACTTCTTTTGCCGACATCGGCCCCATTCAACTGACTCCCTCCGAAATCCCATCAGGATTTCCAAACGTCACGGTCTTATCAGCACAATTAAGCACCACATGATTTTCTGACAACCAGTCCATCCCCAAAATCAAATCTAACTAGGATAGTGGTAAGCAGATTAAATCCACGGTAAAATCCCTACCGTTTACCACCACCGGACACCGAGACACAACTGTCGACACCACCACAGGCACATCAGTTAGGGTGGATAGGACCAAGTCGTAAGGCAACGACTCAGTTTGTAAATTCAGTCGGTCCACGTAGTCAATGGATACAAAGGAGTGTGTCGCTCCCGAATCAAACAACACTAAAAGAGGAATACCTGACACCATGCAATTACCTTTAATCAGGCCATCAACGCCCGATGTCTCTGCCCCACTCATGGTGAACACTCTGCCTGTGGATCGAGGTCGTTCAAACCTCACAGTATTCACGCTCTGCGGTAGCTTAGGACAATTTCTTCGAACATGTCCCACTTCCTTGCAATGAAAACAAGTGAGCGCCATTCCAGGGCACGAGTCACCGACATGCACTCGGCCACATTTGTTGCACAGAGAGGGAGCGTTCAACCGAGACTCTCCAGCAGTGACATGAGTCCTCGACCCATGCGAATGATAACTCCGATTACTCGTCGGAGGAAAATAAGGCTTCCTCTCCTCATGAAACGCCTTCCCCTTCCCTTTTCCGTGAGGGAAGTTTCGTTGAGGTCCAAAGTGTTTGGGAGGAACCACCTTAGATGTCGCCGCTTCATCAACTGCCAAATCATCTTCGTACACCCTACACTTGTTCACTAGGGTAGGGAAATCAGCAATCTCTTGGTGCCCAAACATACTTTTCAACTTGGGCCTCAAACCCGATTCGAACTTGGCGCATTTGGACCTTCCGTCCATTTCCAACTCGGCGTAGGGGCAAAATCGGGCCAACTCTTCAAACTTGGTTGCATAGTCTCCTACTAACATGTTCCCCTGTTCTAGTTTCAGAAATTCCATCTCCTTTTTCCTTTACAAATCAGCGGGAAAGTACTTGTGTAGGAACTTCTCCTTGAAGGTACCCCAGGAGATCAGTCGACCTTCGGCTTCCATTTGTCGCCGAGTATACTCCCACCAATTCTCAGCCTCGGTCACCAGCATGTAAGTAGCATAGGTGATTTTCTGAGCCTCAGTGCAGTTCATGGCTCTGAAGATCCGCTCTAACCCTTGGATCCACTCGATGGCAGCTTCAGGAGCAAATCCCCCTTGGAACTGAGTGGGGTTCCTCCTGCAGAACTCATCTAAGCCCCGATATTCCGTCGGTCCTGGTGGAACTAGTGGATGTGAACTCGGACTTGGTGTCGGGTTCTGGTTTAGATTGTGCAAGTTCACATTGACTTGCTGTAGCGCCGCCACCATCTGAGCTAACAAATCATTCGGACGTTCTGACTCGCCCCTCTTCCTCTTCCTGCCATGATCACCTGTACTCACTCAATTGTTAGTAAGCGAATTGTATAAATATAGTGCACACAACACTTAACATTTAGCATCATTCAAACAACTGCAACACATAAGGATACAAAGAAGCATGCAAGGCTATACCCTAGGTCGAAGGATTAACTATGATCTGATACCATATAGTAACGACCCGAAATTCTACCCTTGAAATTTTTTCCTTATTTAATCCAATTCCATACATTTAACAATCAATTAAGGTTACAAAAGAATGTAATAAGAGACATTAAAAACAAAAGTCTCTAATCCCCTAGTCAAAATCATCCTTCTCCGTCCACCTACCTGCAATGGGATTAACATTTACCATGCACAAACAACGCAAAGGAATAAGTCATTAATTCAACAAAACTCCGTGTCAGTTAATCCACATTTAATAGTTTTCACAGTAATATAATTTAAATACTCTTAAAAACCTTTTTTGTCATCTATACTTTTGAAAAACCATGCTACATAACTCGAGCTAGAGTCGCTAACCCATTCTGGTCGGCTAAAACGAGTTTTATTTTCATTGTCACTCCACCAATACATAAACCATAAATACACCTATCATCACTACAAACATACCCACATATATTTGTAGTGACTAAGTTATTTACCATTTATGTCATTATATTTTGAATCTTATTTCCATTGGTACTCCCCCAATAAGTTCCGAGTCTTATTTCCATTGGTACTCCCCCAATAAGTTTCGATTCTTATTTCCATTGGTACTCCCCCAATAAGTTTTGAGTCTTATTTCCATTGGTACTCCCGCAATAAGTTTCGAGTCTTATTTCCATTGGTACTCCCCCAATAAGTTCCAAGTCTTATTTCCATTGGTACTCCCCCAATACAGAAATGATAAATACACCCGACATCATTATAAACATGTCCACGTATGCTTATAACTACAAAGTGATTTACATTTCATGATTTCATTTCGAGTCTTATTTCCATTAGTACTCCCCCAATAAGTAAACCTTAAACTCACTTCTAACCATTATCAACATACCCATATATGTTCATAATGATTAAGTGATTCACATTTTATCCATCATCCATAACAGAAAGTCCACGCATTTTCCACATAATGCATAAATTAAAGACTTATCCTTACCTCGGTGAGTGTTGGGTTTGGTTTTTGGTGACTTCGCAAGTTCCACCGACACCACCTCCAAACTTAGGATCTTTCCTCATTCCCACCACATAACACAATGTTAGTCATTCATTCCAAATAACAAATAAATAACTTATATTGCATCATTTAAACGTACAAGATATTTATCATGTTCTCAATGGTTCTATACTACTTTCATTAAGAGTTTTCAACCATCTAAAACATACATATCATCTCATATTTCAACATTGTAAAGCAACTCATCTTCTACCTCTAGCATTTTACCCATCTTTCCTCTCTAACCTCATTTTCTCTCTCTAGGGTGTTGGGTTTCCATGAGTCAATCCACAAACCCCTTTCCTTTCTTGGAATACTAACTCAAAACCAAGAGTTTACAAGGTACAAACGACATAACATGAACCACAACTCGAAAGAGAGAGTTTCCATGGTTTTACACATTTTGAGAAGAGATCCATAATACCAAAAAATGGGTTCTCAAGGGAAAAAGAGAGTTAGGATAGAGAGTTTTACCTCTTCTCAAGCTCTTGAACAAGAATCAAAGCTCCTAGACCTTGGGAATGCTCTCTTCTCTCACCTCTCTTCAATTCTTAACCTAAAATGTGTTTGGGGTTTCCCTCATTTAATGTTCTCGTCGGGTTCTCGCTTAAGCGAGCTTTCTCTCGCTCAAGCGAGAAAATCCCGCCCATTTTAAAAACTCAACTCTGACCCTCTCGCTCAAGCGAGAATCTCACAGTGTCAACCAGCCCCAAATGCC
Source organism: Lupinus albus (assembly GCA_009771035.1). NCBI lineage: Eukaryota > Viridiplantae > Streptophyta > Magnoliopsida > Fabales > Fabaceae > Lupinus > Lupinus albus. The sequence continues at coordinate 10,550,194 of CM020019.1, read as the reverse complement.
ATTTCTCGCCCAGGCGAGAATCCTCCAGTATAGCCCAGGATTTCACCCTCCCAGTTGAACCTCTCTGGCTCAAGCGAGGATCTCTCGCTCAAGCGAGGATCCGAGGACTGATACTATAATTTTAAAGACTTAAAATTTGGGGTGTTACACTTTTGACTTCATCAAAAAGAAGAGAAGCCAAGAGTCCAGCAGACATTATATATAACATACACTATGATATAGTAGTCTTGAAGGTAATCATAACATTGACATTGCATAATAAAGCAGTAAATGATGTTCGTACACAAATAGAAAATGTTAAACAAACATCAAATTGTTTAAAAACAAGCAACAATACAAACATAAACATTATAGACAATAGATAATCTTAGACTTAGGCTCAGAGCTGTCTTCATCCATGTCCTTGCCTCTCAGCTTAGAAGAGAGTCAATGAAGTTCATATTGGATTTGTTGATTTTGAGCATCAAGAGCATCCATCCGGTTAGTGATGTAGCCTCGAAGAGAAAACAACTCATCCATTATCATCTGATTAGAAGGCATGGAAGCAGATGAGGAAGATTGAGCTTGAAACTCAGAAGGGTTAGGATTGGTAGGTTCTAGTTGATCAATAGTAGTAGGAGCAGTCGGTCGATCGGTACGATGCTTATAGTTGCGGCGGTCAATATGATCTATAGAGAAACCCATTTTGTGTACAACTTCCAAATTAATTTTGCTTTCGCGAAGATTTAGAGCGACCTTGGTTTCACCATCAATAGAAGCACCAAAATGATCGATAATTTTGGTTATGAAGATTGTATAGGGCAAAGGACTTTGAGACCTTCTAACATTTCACATCTGTTGCATTATCATCAGAGTCCAATTGATTTTGATGTTCAACTTCATAGCATATATCAATTGGAGTTCTATATCACTAATTTGAGAATGGTTTGAAAATTTTGGTAAAATGACATAGCTCAGAAAATAATGGATCAAACGATCTTCGAGTTTGAGATATACAGCAGATAGGATATCTCTGTTTTTAACAGTCTCGCCAAAGCCCTGTTGCTTATGCATTTCTATTTCCTTTTTAGAAATTCTACACAGAGAATAGTAGAATTCCTTTCGATCATAATTATCCCATTCACAAACTGTAAGAGTGAGAATGCAACTAAGAGGGGAGGGGGTGAATTAGTTGTTGCAAAACTATGGCAAATTTTTCTGCAAAATCAGAAGTTTAAGTGCAACGGAAAAGTATGCAGAAAAATAACAACTTAAAGTATAAAGATTAAGGAGAAGAGAGTACACAGGTGTTTTATACTGGTTACCCTTCTTGACCACCGAATGCTACGTTCAGTACTCTTGCAGCACAAGAGATTCCTTTATTAAATATTATGAGTTGCAATTACAATATCTCACCCTGAGATCTCCTTGTAACTTACACACTCACTAATATTTAGAACCCCTTGGAAAACACTATTCCAAGTAACACCCTTGAAAAACACTATTCCAAGTCACTCAACCCCCTTTCTCTTCACACCCTTGTGAAAGAAAGTTATCTTAGCAAAATGAAGAACATACAATATGGCAAGAGTGCCTTTATAAGTAGATTTGACAATTTCTAACTTGCAATCCAAACAACTCTTAATACAGTAGATAATAATGCTCTTGTACTTTGAAAATTTAGAAAGTTTAAGAGTTTGTTGCTAAAAAGTGCAGAAAAAATATTCTGAAAAGTGTAAGAGATTTTTGTGATTTTGTTATGAAAATTGTTGTGAGTTGTTGTATTTGAGTTATGTGTTCCAATGCATTTAAATAGACTTTCCAATCAACCATAACAACTCTAGGAGAGTGTAGGTCTCGTTTGGAATGAAACAATTTCTTTTGGGGTAAGAGCTTTTCACTTTGAAATATGAAAACTGGTGTAACAACTCTCAGTAATCGATTACAGATAGTGAGTAATCGATTACCCAAACATCCAGTCCAACATCATTTTCGAAATTAACACAGTGTAGTCGATTACAATATTTGAGTAATCGATTACTCAAGTATCCTGTCCAACAGGTTTGTGAAAATGCTTTAGTGTAATCGATTACACCTCTTTGAGTAATTGATTACCCTCTTTACTTAAAAAGGTAATCTGTTACTTCAAAGACAGTAATAGAATACTTTTAGCTGTTGGAGGTTGGATAACTCTTTTCTCACTCATGTAACTTGTTACTCAAGTACAGTAACCTGTTACATATAATTTTTGAAAATTATTTTTATTTACACTTAGAATATTTCAATTTCCTTTAAAATATTTTTGAGCATTATTAACTAAGGTATTTAAAGAGTATTAGGATTGAAGTATCTATAAGACTTATACTCTATTTCTTGAAGATTTATCTTCTTTAGCCCTGATAAGTCTTCTTCCTTTCTTCTTTTTGGTGATGTTGGTGTCTTCATCAAAATTGCGTCAAGGTCAGGAGAAAGATCTTCTTCACAATCTCCCCCTTTTGATGATGACAAACCAATATCTTCTTGAAGGTGTAGTTTTCTAAGAGCAGCATACTTTGTGATATTTCTTGACTTGTCTTGAGTATGCTCCCCTTATCTTGTATGATCCCCCTTTCTTTTGGAGTTATGTGCCTGAAAATATTTTACAGAAATTACACTTCTCCCAACTTTTCTCCCCCTTTTGACTTCATCAAAAAGAAGAAAAGCCAAGAGTCCAACACAATATACAATATATAGGCATACAATAGTTTGATATCATATAAAATTTGCATAATACTTAAGCATCATTATAACATGCATGAATCAAAATATAACATTGCATAAACCGCAAGAAAAAAGATGTTCATACATAGTAACAAAAACAACAAAAAAAGAAAGTAACCAAACAAAATTTGTTCAAAACCAAGACGCATTACAATAAAAAACCTAGATACAAATATTCTAAGACTCAGGCTCAGAACTATCTTCATCATCATCCATGCTATTCAGCCTTGAAGAGAGACGATGAAGTTCATATTGGATTTGTTGATTTTGAGTATCAAGAGCATCCATTCGAGTAGTGATGTAGCCTCAAAGTGAAACCAACTCATCCATTATCATCTGGTTTAAAGGCATGGCAGCAGATGAGGAAGATGGAGCATGAAACTCAGGCGGGTTAGGAATGGTAGGTTCTGGTTGTGCTGTAGGAGCAGTCGGTCGACCGATTCGATGCCTATAGGTGCGACATCAATAGGATCTATAGATAATCCCATCTTGTGGCAAACTTCCACATTAATCTTGCTTTCGCGAAGATTGAGAGCCATCTTAGTCTCACCATCAAGAGATACACCGAAATGCTCGAGAATTTTGGTTATGAAGATAGCGTATGGCAAAGGACTTTACGAACCGCGTACATTCCACATTTGCCTCATTATCATCAGAGCCCAATTTATCTTGATGTTATACTTCATAGCATACATCAATCAGAGCTTTATGTCACCAATTTGCGAATGGTTTGAAAATTTGGGCAAAATGACATAGCTCAGAAAATAATGGAGCAAACGTTCTTCCAACTTGAGATATCCAGCAGAGAGGATATCTATGTTCTTAACATTTTTGCCATATCCTTGTTGTTTACGCTGTTCTATTTCCTCCTTAGAGATTCTACATAAGGAAAGATAGAATCTCTTTCGATCGTAATTATCCCATTCACACACTAGGTCGAAACCCATTGTGCTACCTTGCATCGGTATGTCACAACACAATGAACTAAAGGTTTTGATATCCGAAATGATATCTTTTCCCTAAACATGGGAAGTAAGAAGATTTTTCCTAAAGTTCATGTTGCAATAGAACACTCGAACAAGTTCGAGATAAATGTCGTTTAATTCACAACAAAAGTCAAAAAGGTTTTGTTTCCGTAATAAGTAAGGAAATAAAAAGTCTTCATACTCAATTACAAACATTACCGTATTTGGAGTGAAGATTGTGCGTCCATTAAAGTGTTCTTCGAAAACCTTTGGTTCCTCATCATTGGAAAGAAGTCTCGTCAAGTTCAACGAATTAGACTTTGAAGAAGATCCCCCTTGCTTCGATTGAGACCCACTTGTTCTTGGTTTCTCGGTTCTTGAAGAAGAAGCCATTGTTGGTGTTTGAAGGTTTAGGGTTTAGGTTTTTTGAAATTTTTGGGTTTTGGATTGAAGCCACAAATCACAAAAATAAAGGTGTAGAAGTGTTTAGAATAAAGAATGTGATATAAATGGCAACAAAAATCTACCAAAACGATGCAAAAATGAAGTTTTTAGAGTTTAGAGTGATGTTGGGGGAGAAGAACATGATTTACAGGAGAAAGAAGATGAAGAGAATTTGAAACAGTGCAGCAGTTTATATAAAAACGGCACAGAGTAATCAATTACATGCAGAGAGTAATCGATTACTCAGTTTCAAAAACTGAAGATTTAAAAACTGTATCTTGGAGTAATCGATTACCCAAAGTCAGTAATCGATTATTTAAACTCTCTGTCTCCCTACTGATGCAGAAAATGGTTTTTGACTCTAAAACTTGAAAATTTTAAGCATAATAAATACATTTTAAGATCAAGTAAGCATTTGATAAACACAATGAAGCATACATATAAACATGTTAGGAAAGGTAAGCTTCATCGAGAATGCCTAATTCTCGTCAAATTTTGTAGAAAGGTTCCTTTGTTAAAGGTTTAGTAAATATGTCTGTTAGTTGGTTATGAGTATCAATGAATTCTACCAACACATCTCTCGTTTGGACATGGTCCCTTAGGAAGTGATGCCTTATATTTATGTGTTTGGTTCTAGAGTGCATAATAGTATTTACTGAGGTAGCACAAGTATTGTCACATTTTAAAGGTGTGAAACCCAAGTCTAAGCTATAATCCCGTAATTGTTGTTTAAGCCACAACACTTGGGCACAACAACTACTTGATGCTATGTATTCTGCTTCAGCAGTGCTTAGGGCAACACATGCTTGTTTCTTGCAAGACCAAGAAACTAAAGCATTCCATAGGATGTGACAAGTACCACTTGTAATTTTCCTCTCATATTTGCATCCAGCAAAATCTAAATCCGAGAAGCCAACCAAATCACATACGCTTCCTTTTGGATACCAAAATCCAACGTCATTGTGCCTTTGAGATATTTCATGATTCTCTTAACGACAACTAGGTGTGATTCTTTAGGTTTAGATTGATATCGCGCACACAAACATACACTAAACATAATGTCATGTCTATTGGCAGTTAGATAAATAAGAAATCCGATCATACCTCGATACTTAGAGATTTCAATGCATTTTTCTGCTTCATCTGCATCGATGTAGGTACTAGATCCCATTGGAGTAGCTATAGGCTTGAAGTCATCCATTTCAAATCTTTTTAACAAGTCTTTGACTCACAAAGATGACATCACTAAGTTGTTTAATTTGAAGTCCAAGGAAGTAGTTCAACTTCCCCATCATGGACATCTCAAATTCTCCTTGCATCATATTGCCAAACTCACTACACAAACTTTCATCAGTAGAACCGAAAATAATATCATCTACATAGATTTGAACTAGGAGAGTGTGATGATTTATTTTCTTTATAAAAAGTGTAGTGTCGACCTTTCCTTTAGAAAAACCTTTTTCAATTAAAAAGTTTGTTAGACGTTCATACCAGGCACAAGGAGCTTGCTTTAAGCCATAGAGAGCTTTCTTCAATTTGTATACATGAGAAGGATGTTTGTAGTCCTCAAAACTAGGAGGTTGTTCTACAAATACTTCTCTTTGAATGTATTCGTTGAGAAACACACTCTTTACGTCCATTTGATAAAGATGAAAGTTCAAAGAACATGCATATGCAAGCAATAACCTAATAGCTTCAAGTCTAGCAACCGGAGCGAGGTTTCATCAAAGTCTATACCTTCCTATTGGTGATACCCTTACTTATGTCGCCAATGATGTTGTCGATAGGATGGTCTCGATGAGTTCTCCACTCTTTAGGTAAATCATAATGAATATGTTCGTCTTGTAAGGAGAGATTATCATCCATTTCTACATGCCCAATATTAGTTGTAGAATCAATAATGACATTTTCATTTAAAGTGGAACTTGACAAGTCCTCTTCATCAAGAGTTAACCTTTCCTTGATTAAGGGATTGGTTTCATCAAAAGATACATGAACAAATTCTTCCATGGCTAGAGGTCTTTTTTTAAAGACTCTATAAGCTTTATTCGTCAAAGAATAGCCTAGAAAGATTCCTTCATCGGCTTTTGCATCAAATTTTCCCAAGTTATCTTTGTCATTATTTAAAACAAAACATTTACAACCAAATATATGCAAATGAGAAATGTTAGGTTTTCTATCTTTGAAGAGTTCATAAGGGTTTTTCTTTAGAATAGGTCTTATAAGAACTCGATTTGAAACGTGACATGTAGTACTTATTGCATCAACCCAAAAGTACTTTGAGAGGTTAGTTTCATTTAACATCGTTCGAGCAAGTTCTTCAAAATAATGATTCTTTCTTTCTACAACACCATTTTGTTGTGTTGTTCTAGGAGCAGAAAAGTTGTGATTAATCCCAAGATCATCACAAAATTCCTCAAAATAAGCATTTTGAAATTCTCTCCCATAATCACTTCTTATAGTAACGATTTTTAATGATTTTTCATTTTGGACTTTTTTAGCATAAGTGCTAAAAGCTTTGAATGCCTCATTATTATGAACTAAAAATAGAGTCCAAGTATATCGTGAAAAATCGTCTACTATAACAAGAGCATAGTAGTTACCACCATAACCTTTTGACCTTGAAGGGTCAAACATGTCCATGTGTAGTAACTACAATGGTCTATTAGAAGAAACCATATGCTTTGGTTTAAAAGAAGTTTTTGTTTGTTTACCCATTTGACAAGCACTACATAGTTTGTCTTTAACAAACTTCATTTTGGGTAAACCAACAACTAAATCTTTCTTAATTAGCTTATTCAAATGATCCATATGAATGTAAGCAATCCTCCTATGCCAAAGCCATGCATCATGATTATCATTTACAACTAAACAAGTTATTGGAAGAGATGAATCTATGTCTATCATGTATATATTATTAACTCTCTTACCAATGAGTTTAGAGTTTTGAGATTCCTTACTTTCAATGATGCATTTATCCGGGTAGAATGATACATGGAAACCCTTGTCACATAGTTGACTTATACTTAGAAGATTGTGCTTGAGTCCTTCCACATATAGCACACCTTCTATGGTTGTTGAGGGTGGCTTGCCAATTCTACCAACTCCAAGTATTCTTCCCTCGTTGTTGTCACCATATGTGACATAGCCTTTGTCCCTTGGAGTAAGGACATAGAACTTACTTTGATCGTCCGTCATGTGCTTTGAGCAGCCGCTATCCAAATACCCTAAGTTGCAGGCGGCTCTCAAATTTTCCTACAAAACAGGTTAAGTTATATTAAGTACCCAACTTGTCTTGGGTCCTACATGGTTAGATCCTTTCTCAACCCATATAAAATGTCCTAGGGGAACACCATATTTTCTAAATGAACAAGTATTTGGTGTGTGCCCATGGTTTTTACAATAAGAACATATGAGTTAATGCCCATGTATCCTAGTTTTAACTTTACTATGAATGGATGCATGGATACATGATTTTTGAAAGTCTATCATAGTAGACTTACTTTGCTTTTTAAGAGCAGGGCCTTTTGAATAGCCAAGACTTCTTCGGTCTGTAGAGTGTCTTTGATCGTTAATGATCTTACTCAAACTCTTGCTACTCTTGTTCATCTTATTAAGTTCAAGAGTAAAACAATTTTGACATGAGGATAATGAGGGTTTGTTTATAAGAACATCTAATTCAGCCTTTTGTTTTATAAACAATTTAGTTAATTTCATATACTCATCTTGCAGATCATTAAAAGCATATTGTAATTCAGAAAAAGAAAAATAGTTAGATTCGTTTACCTCTTCATCATCTGAGTGATGAGACACCATCAAAGAGAGATGTGCTTGCTCTCCGCTTTCTGGTTCAGAGGCTGAACTTGTGTCATTATCTTCCCAAGCGATGTAGGCTCTTCATCCATTCTTCATTTCGTTCTTTCATTTGAAATAACCCTTTTAGATATTTGGATAGTCCATCTTCATGTGGCCAGGCTTGCCACACTCAAAGCATGTGAAGTTTTGGTTTGAAGTTGAGGCCTCATTTTTCTTGGTGAACCTTTTCATTTGACTGGTTCTAGCGCCTTTGTTCCTTCTAAGGAACTTGCTGAATTTTTTCACGAAGAGGCTCATGTCTTCAGTCTCTTCCCTTTCGTCTTCATCCTCCGATGATTCATATTTCTCTATTTTGCCTTCAGAGAAATATTATTCTTTTTCATCTCTTGCTCTTCATGTTGATCAAGTTGGCTAAGTTCAAGTTCATGTTCATACAATTTACCAAACAAAGCAGCCAAAGACATTTTGGATAAACTTTTCTTTTCAGAAATGGTTGTTACCTTTGGTTGCCATGTTCTTGTAAGTGATCTTAGAACTTTTATGTTCAAGTCACTGTTTGACAAAACTTTGCCAAGTTCAATAAGATGGTTAGTGAGATGAGTGAATCTATTTTGGAGATCCAGAATTTTCTCTCCAAGCTTTATACGAAACATTTCGTATTCCTGGGAAAGAGTATTCAATCTCGACCTCTTTACCTCCTCGGTTCCATCATGTGTGGTCTCTAGAGTATCCCACATTTCTTTTGCAGATTTTCAGTTAGATACTCTAAAGAATTCATCGATGCAAAGTGTCGATGTGAGGATGTTCTGCCTTGAGATCGTATTACACTTTCTTTTTATCGTCATCGTTCCATGAAGATTTAGTCTTTGTTTCCCTCGTGCCGTTGACTACCGTGAATGACACATATTGTAACACCCTGAATTTACATTTCTTAAGATGTGGTAACAGTCCTAAAGAATAGGGCACACTGCCAAATTCTCGCTTCAGCGAGAGGGTCTCACCCGGGTGAGAGATGGCTCACTTGAAGAGTGGAAAACTGAGAAATACTGAAGGATTTTCGCCTGAGCGAGATTTGGCTCGCCTAGGCGAGGGAGAGAGGTGTGGAGACAGGAGGATCCTCGCTTGAGCGAGAGTGCCAGATCTGAGCTTTTTAAAATGGGCGGGATTTTCTCGCTTGAGCGAGAGAAGGCTCGCTTGACCGAGAACCCGACGTTGGAACTTTAAAATAGAAATCCTCAAACACTTTTAGGGTTAGAACTTGATAGAAAAGAGAAAAGGAGGTGATTTTGAGAGCAAGGATTCGTGGGAATCTTCTAGAAGCTTGAGAAGAGGTAAATCTCTTGATTCTAACTCTCTTCCTCCCTTTCAAACTTGTTTTGGGTCTGTGGGATCTCTTCTCAAAATGTGAGAAACCATGGAAACTCTTCCTTTGGAGTTATGGTTCGTTTTATTTAGTTTATCTCTTGTAAACTCTTGGTTTAGAGTTGGTATTCAACAAAATGGAAAGGGTTTGTGGGTTGATTCATGAAAACCCCAAAACCCCAAAATGAAAGTGTGGTTAAAGAGGAAAATGGGTGAAATAGTAGATTTAGAAGATGAGTATGTGTTCTAATGAAAAATAGAAGATGAATATGTATGTTTTTGATGTTTGGAAATTCCTAATGATGAACTATGAGTTGTTTATTTGTTGTTGAGAATAAATTACTGACTTTTGTTGTTTGGTGGGGATGAGGAAAGATCCTAAGGTTGGAGGCGGTGTTGGAGGAACTTGCAAAGTTACCAAGGACCAAACCCAACACTCACCAAGGTAAGGATAAGCATTTTATTCCGAGATATGAAATATGGGATATACGGTTTTATGTCGTTGATTTGAGAGGAATAAGATGTGGGAAATATCAAAGAAATTGAATGTCTTGCCCAAGTGGTATTGAATCGAATGTCATGCCCAAGTGGTATTGAATTGAATGTCTTGCCCAAGTGGTATTGAAATTGAATGTCTTACCCAAGTGGTATTGAAATTGAATGTCTTGCCCAAGTGGTATAGAAATCAAATGTCTTGCTCAAGTGGTATTGAATTGAATGTCTTGCCCAAGTGGTATTGAAATTGAATGTCTTGCCCATGTGGTATTGAAATTGAATGTCTTTCCCAAGTGGTATAGAAATTGAATGTCTTGCCCAAGTGGTATTGAAATCGAATGTCTTGCCCAAGTGGTGTTGAATCGAATGTCTTGCCCAAGTGGTATTAAAATTGAATGTCTTGCCCAAGTGGTATTGAAATTGAATGTCTTGCCCAAGTGGTATTGAAATTGAATGTCTTCCCAAGTGGTATTTAATTGAATATCTTGCCCAAGTGGTATTGAATTGAATGTCCTGCCCAAGTGGTATTGAATTGAATGTCTTTCCCAAGCGGTATTGAATTGAATGTCTTGCCCAAGTGGTAGTGAATTGAATGTCTTGCCCTATGTAGTATTGTGGAAGTGTGTGTAAGTGGGAAATGCCTATGTAAAACAGGAATGAAGAAGAGGGTAACAAGGTTTGACATGGAAGAATGTGAAAGTAAGAATGGTCGTATGAGGTAGTAAGAAATAAAATGACATGTACTGACTTTATGTTGGAATGCTTAAATTGTTTATCTAACTCTGTTTAAAATGTGGATTATATCAAATGATATTTATTGAATTAAATGACTTACTCCTTTGTATGTTTCCATGTGTTTCCATTTGATAATCCCATTGTAGGTAAGCGGCCGTCTAAGGGACGACTTGATTTGGAGCCTTAGGAGCTTAGCGATTAAGATTTTATATTCGCAATCTTTCATGTACTCTTTGGTGATATGTTGTCTGTTATTTGTATTTATGGGTATATTTGATATTGTAATCCATAACCCCGTACATGTTGATACTCATTAAATAATGAATGTGCATTATGTTTTTCTGCATAAGAAGGTGGTTGAAGTATGAAACTAAAAATGTATGTTCAGAATCGTAGATGATAAAAGAAACATGGAAATTTAAGTATAAAAGAAATTGATGCATGATGTAAAATGAGAAACTATGTGTAAATGAAGTAAAATAAATGAAAAATTTTCAAGTGTAGAATTTGGGTCCTTTCACATATGGTCCTTCCTCGATTGCATTCCATATGTCCAAGTCTTGTGACTCTATGAAAATCCTCATTATGATTTTCCAGAAGTCATAGCATTCTCCAACAAAACTTGGAGATTTGTTTATGTTGGAGTATTCTCCTAGGAATGATCTTGAGGCCATATTGTTGTAGGATCAGATTTTGAGAATATCTTACTCAAAAATTGCTCTGGTGCTAATTGTAAGAATGAGAATGCAACTAAGAGGGGGGGGGGGGGGGGGGGGGGGGTGAATTAGTTGTTGCAAAATTATGGGCAATTTTTCTGCAAAATCAGAAGTTTAAGTGCAACAGAAATATATGCAGAAAAATAACAAGTTAAAGTTGAGAGATTAAGAAGAAGAGAGTACACATGTGTTTTAAACTGGTTGACCTTCTTGTCCACCGAAGGCTACGTCTAGTACTCTTGCAGCACAAGAGATTCCCTTATTAAATATTATGAGTTGCAATTACAATATCTCACCCTGAGATCTCCTTGTACCTTACACACTCACTAATAGTTAAAACCCCTTGGAAAACACTATTCCAAGTAACACCCTTGGAAAACACTATTCAAAGTCACTCGATCCCCTTTCTCTTCACACCCTTGTGAAAGAAAGTAATCATAGTAAAATAAAGAATATACAATATGGCAGGATTGCCTTTACAAGTAGATATGACAATTTCTAACTTGCAATCCAAACAACTCTGAATACAGTAGATAATAACTTAGAAAAAACTTTAAAGCAACACTGAAAATAACTTAGAAAGTTTAAGAGTGTGTTGCTAAAAAGTGTAGAAAAATTATTCTCAAAAGTGTAAGAGCTTTGTGTGATTTTGTTATGAAAATTGTTGTGAGTTGTTGTATTTGAGTTATGTGTTCCAATGCCTTTATATAGACTTTCCAATCAACCATAACAACTCTAGCAAAGTGTAGGTTTAGTTTGGAATGAAACAATTTCATTTGGGGTGAGAGCTTTCCACTTTGAAATTTGAAAATTGGTGTAACAGCTCTCATTAATCGATTACAGACAATGAGTAATCGATTACCCAAATATCCTATCAAACAAAATTTTCAAAATTAACACAGTATAAACGATTACAATATTTGAGTAATCGATTACTCAAGTATCGTGTCCAACAGGTTTGTGAAAATGCTTCAGTGTAATCGATTACACCTCTTTGAGTAATCGATTACCCTCTTTACTTAAAATGGTAATCTGTTATTTCAAAGACAATAATGGATTACTTTTAGCCGTTGGAGGTTGAATAACTCTTTTCTCACTCATGTAACTTGTTACTCAAGTACAGTAACCCATTACATATCATTTTTGAAAATTATTTTTATTTACACTTACAATATTTCAATTTTCTTTAAAATATTTTTGAGCATTATTAACTAAGGTATTTAAAGAGTATTAGGATAGAAGTACCTATAGGACTTAGACTCTATTTCTTGAAGCTTTATCTTCTTTATCCTTGATAAGTCTTCTTCCTTTCTTCTTTTTGGTGATGTCAGGAGCAAGATCTTCTTCACACAAATAAGGCCGAAACCAGTTGTGCTACCTCGATTGGGTAACACAATGAACTAAAAGTTTTAGCATCCAAAATAATATATTTTCCTTTCACATAGGAAGTAAGATGATTTTTCCAGAAGTTCATGTTGCAGTAAAATACTCGAACAATTTCAGGATAAATATCATTCGATTCACAGCAAAAATCAAAAAGGATTTGTTGTCGTAAAAGATAAGGAAAAAGAAAATCTTCAAACTCAAAATTTTCTACATTACCGAATTTTTGAGTAAAGATTGTGCGTCCATGGAAGTGCTCCTTGAAAATTTTCCTTTTTTCATTGGTAGAAAGAAGTCTTGTCAAATTCAGAGGGTTAGACTCCAAAGTTGAATTTCCTTGCTTCGATTGAGTCACATTAGAACGTTGTTTCTTTGTTCTAGAAGAGGAAGACATGGATTGAGTTTTTTTTTTAGGTTTTTGGGTTTGGAAGATTTGGGGGTTTTTGGTTGAGGTCACTAAACACGAAAATGATATAGTATAAGTGTTTAGAATTGAAAATGTGCTAAGAATAGACACAAAAGTCACCCAAAACGGATCAAAAATGAAGATTTTAGAGAGTGGGAGGGGAGAGAACACGAGTTACTCAAGAAGGAGGAAGAAGATGAGTCTGAAAAAGTGCAGAAATCCTTAAATACCTGCACAGAGTAATCGATTACACTCTTTTGAGTAATGGGTTACTCAGTTTAAAAATTTAATTTTTTTTCAAATAACAGTGTTGAGTAATCGATTACACATAGTCAATAATCAATTACTGAGTCTCACTGTCCCCTATTGACTCTGAAAAAGAGTTTTTGACCCAAAAATTGAAAATTTTATACATAAATAAACACATTTAAGTACAAGTAGGCATTTATATAATCATAATGAAGCACTCATATAATTATATAAACATGTTAAGATAGGTAAGCTTCACCAAGAATGCATAATTCACGTTTAATTTTATAAAAAGGTTCTTTAGCCAAAGGTTTAGTGAAGATATTTGCTAGTTGGTTATGAGTATCAATGAATTCTACTGTCACATCTTTCTTTTGGACATGGTCCCTAAGGATGTGATGCCTTATATCGATGTGTTTGGTTCTAGAATGCATAATATGCTTCTTTGTGAGGTTTATAGCACTAGTATTGTCACATTTCAAAGGAGTGCAACCTAAGTCTAAGCCATAATCTCATAATTGTTGTTTAAGCCACAACACTTGTGCACAACAACTACCTGTTGCTATATATTCAGCTTCAGTAGTGCTTAGGGCAACACATACTTGTTTCTTGCAAGACCAAGAGACTAAAGCATTTCCTAATATATGACAAGTACCACTTGTACTTTTCCTCTCAGGTTTGCATCCATCAAAATATGAATCTGAAAAACCAACCAAATGACATATACTTCCTTGTGGATACCACAATCCAACGTCAATTGTGCCTTTAAGATACTTCATGATTCTCTTAACAACAACTAAGTGTGATTCCTTAGGTTTAGATTGTTAGCCTGCACACAGACATGCACTAAACATGATATCAGGTCTACTGGAAGTTAAATATAAAAGAGATCCGATCATACCTCGATACTTTGATATTTTAATGCATTTTCTAGCTTCATCGTATCGATGTAAGTAACAGATCCCATAGGAGTAGCTATTATCAAGTTACAAAAATCTCTGCAATACTTGGATTGACTTACAAAAATGTCATTATCAAGTTGTTTGATTTGTAGTCCAAGGAAGTAATTTCACTTCCCCATCATGGACATTTCAAACTTTCCATGCATCATTTTGCCAAACTCACTACACAAATTCTCATTAGTAGAACCAAAAATAATATCATCGACATATATTTTAACTAAAAGAGTATGATGATTTATTTTCTTTATAAAAAGTGTAGTGTCGACCTTTCCTTTGGTAAAACCCATTTCTATTAGAAAATTTGTTAGATGGTCATACCAAGCACGTGGAGCTTACTTTAAGCCATAAAGAGCTTTCTTCAATTTGTAAACATGAGAAGGATGTTTGTAATCTTCAAAACCAGGAGGTTGTTCTACAAACACTTCTTCTTGAATATATCCATTGAGAAAAGCGCTCTTTACGTCCATTTGATATAGTTGAAAATTCATAGAACATGCATATCCAAGTAATAGTCTAATAGCTTCAAGTCTAGCAACCGGAGCGAAGGTTTCATCAAAGTCTATACCTTCTTCCTGGTTGTATCCTTGGACTACTAGTCTAGACTTATTTCTATCAATAATACCATTTTCATCAGATTTATTGCGAAATACCCAACGAGTTCCTATAACATGCCTATTTTTAGGTCTAGGAACAAGTTCTCAAACTTCATTTCTCTCAAACTGGTTTAATTATTCTTGCATTGCAAGAATCCAGTGTTCATCCTCAATTGCATCACGAATCTTGGAGGGTTATAATTGAGAAACGAAGGCCTTGTTTAGAAAAG
This sequence comes from Lupinus albus, assembly GCA_009771035.1. NCBI lineage: Eukaryota > Viridiplantae > Streptophyta > Magnoliopsida > Fabales > Fabaceae > Lupinus > Lupinus albus. The sequence goes on along the minus strand of CM020019.1, from coordinate 10,535,099 downwards.
CATCTTCTAGCATTAAGTGGGTAGTAATACCCTTATTTATATCGTCAATAATGTTGTCAATAGAATGGTCTCGATGAATTCTCCACTCTTTTGGTAAATCATAGTGAATATGCTCTTCATATGAGGATAAATATCATCCATTTCTACATGCTCAGTATTAGTTGTAGAATCAATAATATATTTTTCATTTGAAAGAGAACTTGGCAAGTCCTCTTCATCAAGAGTTAACCCATCCTTTATCAAAGGATTGGTTTCATCAAAAGATACATGAACAAATTCTTCCATGGCAAGAGTTCTTTTATTAAAAACTCTATAGGCTTTACTCGTAAGAGAGTAGCCTAGGAAGATACCTTCATCGACTTTTGCAACAAACTTGCCTAAGTTATCTTTACCGTTGTTTAAAACAAAGAATTTACAACCAAAAACATGCAAATGAGAAATGTTTGGTTTTCTACCTTTAAAGAGTTCATAGGGGGTTTTCATAAGAATTGGTCTTATAAGAACTTGATTTGAAACATAACATGCAGTACTTACCGCATCATCCCAAAAATACTTTGGAGGTTAGTTTCATTTAACATTGTACGAGCAAGTTCTTCTATGGACTGATTCTTTCCCTCTACAACACCATTTTGTTGTGGTGTTCTAGAACCAGAAAAATTGTGATTAATCCCAAGATCATCACAGGATTCTTCAAAAGAAGTGTTTTGAAATTCTCCCCCATGATCACTTCTTATAGCAACGATTTTTAATGATTTTTCATTTTGAACTCTTTTAGCATAAGTGCTAAAGGCTTTGAATGCATCATTCTTATGAACTAAGAATAGAGTCCAAGTATACTTTGAAAAATCGTCTACTATAACAGGAGCATGTAACACCCTAAATTTGAGTCTTTAAAATTATAGTATCAGTCCTAGAAGTCTCGCTTGAGCGAGAGTTTCTCGCCTGAGCGAGAAAGGATCCACTGGGAGGGTGAAATCCTGGGCTATACTGGAGGATTCTCGCCTGAGCGAGAATGGGCTCGCTTGAGCGAGAACCCGACGACACCTCTTTAAAATAGAAACCCCTAACATATTTTAGGGTTAGAACTTTGAAGAGAGGAGAGAGAAGAGAGTTTTTCAAGAGCAAAGAGCCTTAGGACTCATCTTAGAGCTTGAGAAGAGGTAAACCTCTTGTTCCTAACTCTTCTTCTTCCTCTCTAACTTGTTTTGGGTATGTTGGATCTACTTTCAAAATATGAGAAACCATGGAAACTCATCCTTTCGATTTATGGTTCGTTTTATGTTGTTTTTCTCTTGTAAACTCTTGGTTTAGAGTTGGTATTTGATAAATGGAAAGGTTTTGTGGGTTATTCATGAAAACCCCAAAAACCCCCAAAATGAGAATATGAGTAAAAAGAGAAATGGATGAAATGTTAGATGTGGATGATGAGTTTGTGCTTCGATGTTGATATATGAGATAAACATGCATGTTTAGATGTTTGGAAACTTGTATTGAAGTAGTTTTGGAAATCTTGAAAATATGTGAATCCCTTGTATGTTTGATGATGAAATACGAGTTGTTTATGTGTTATTTTGAATAAATGACTGACATTGTTGTTATTGGTGGAAATGAGGAAAGATCCTAAGGTTGGAGGAAATCGCGGAGGAGACTTTTAAAGTTACTCGGAACCAATCCCCAACAATCAACAAGGTAAGGGATAAGTGACTCAAAATCATACTCATTGATGTGAATGAGGTATGTGAAAGAGGTAAGGTGTTTACATGAATACTGTTGATACCCTACCCGAAGAGGTAGTGGTTTATTGTGGATACCCTACCCGAAGAGGTAGTGGGTTATTGTGGTTATCCTACCCGGAGTGGTAGTGGATTATTGTGGTTATCCTACCCAGAATGGTAGTGAATTATTGTGGCTGTCATACCCGGAGTGGTAGTGGATTGATGATAACTCGACCTACCCGATGTGGTATGGGGTAATAACTCGACCTACCCGATGTGGTATGGGGTAATAACTCGACCTGCCAGATGTGGTATGGGGTAATAACTCGACCTGCCCGATGTGGTATGGGGTAATAACTCGACCTGCCCGATGTGGTATGGGGTAATAACTCCACCTGCTCGATGTGGTATGGGGTAATAACTCGACCTGCCCGATGTGGTATGGGGTAATAACTCGACTTGCCCGATGTGGTATGGGGTAATTACTCGACCTGCCCGATGTGGTATGGATGATAACTCGACCTGCCCGATGTGGTATGGAAAATGAAATCGATGAATACGATTAAGTGTGAATATGAATGATGAGAAATGAGGATGTCATAGTGAAAGTAATATGCATGCTATAGAATATATATTATGGGATGTATATTCTATAGGGTAAATATGAATGATGAGAAATGAGGATGTCACAATGAAAGTCATATGCATGTTATAGGATATATATTATGGGATATATATACTATAGGGTGAATATGAATGATGAAAAGGAAGATGTTAAGAATGAAAGTAATATACATGTTATAGGGTATATATTATGGGATATATGTTCTATAGGGTGAATATGAATAATGAGAAGTACGATGTTTCGAAAGAATGTAATATGCGTACTATAGAATATATATTATGCGATATATATACTATAGGATGTATATGAATAACATGGAAGTGAAAGGAGTAAGATGTGAATACTTACATTTACGTATTTGTGGTTATAAATTATATTAAAGCTTAATCGTATTTGAATGTGGATTATCATGTAATGTTAGTTTTTGAACTAATGACTTACTCCCTTGTTTTGTGTGTTGTATGTGATAATCCCATTGTAGGTAAATGAAGGATTTGAGGAGGAAGCTCACTTAGGGGGCTTATGTGTTTATTATCTTGATTGTCTTTATCGCTGTTTGACATTGTAGTTGATTTGATAACATTTTGGGATGAATGTAAATCTGATTAGGATAATATGGAGAGTTGTAGTTATGGACGTTATAACTCTGGGAAACTCATAATGGGTTGTATGTTGTAATTTGCTGATTGAATGAATTATGTTTTTCCGCAACATAAATTTGTATGACAATATAATAGGTGTAAAGAGTATTTTTAAAGAATGATCCATGAGGGTTTTAAGTAAGATGATGGATGTATGTAAGGGAGAATTAAAATAAATGAAAAATTTTCAAGGGTAGAATTTGGGTCCTTACAATATGGTATCAGACCATAGTTAATCCTGCGGCCTAGGATATGGCCTTGCATGCTTCTTTGTAATCTTGATGTGCTGAAATTGTTTGATATGTACTAATTGTTAAGTGGTTATGTGAATTTTGTTTAGACAAAATTTAATTACTGACAAGTGAGTGAGTACAGGTACCTATGGCAGGAAGAGGAAGATGCGAAAGTCAGAATGTTCCGAGCGACCTGTTGGCACAGATGGTGGCGAAACTAAAACAGATGAACGAGAACTTGCGTAGTCTGAATCAGAACCCTGCACCAAATCCGAGTTCGCAAAACCTAGTCCCACCCGGACCAGCAGAGTACCAAGTTCTGGATGAGTTTTGCAAAAGGAAACCCAGTCAGTTCCAAGGGGGATTTGCTCCTCATGCTGCCCTGGAGTGGATTCAGGGAATAGAGCGGATCTTCTGGGCCATGAACTGTTCGGAGACTCAGAAGTTGGCCTATGCCACTTATATGCTAGTGACGGAGGCCGAGAACTGGTGGGAGTTTACTAGACGCCAAATGGAGGTGGAAGGGCAATTGATTTCCTGGAATACTTTCAAGGCGAAATTCCTTCACAAATACTTCCCTGCTGATCTGAAAAGGAAGAAGGAAATGGAGTTCTTGAGGTTGGAACAGGGAGATATGTCGGTAGGGGAATATGCGGCTAAATTCAAGGAATTGGCCCGGTTTTGTCCCTACTCTGAGTTGGAAGTGGACGGACGATCCAAATGCTCTAAATTTGAATCGGGCTTAAGGCCCAAGTTGAAAATAATGTTCGGTCATCAGGAGATTGCTGATTTCGCTACCTTGGTCAACAAGTGTAGAATGTACGAGGATAATCTGAAGGCAGATAAGTTGGAGATGCCCGAAACAGATGTTCCCCGGGACTATGGACCCTAACACAACCATAGGAAAGGAAGGGGTAAGGAGAGAGTGGAAGAAGACCAGAAACCTTATGCGACAACCACTAGACCTCGTGACCGAAGTTTCCAAAGGTCTAGCCCACCTACCGTTCCTACCGAAGAGGTTTCTACTCCCATGTGCATCAAGTGCGGCAGACTTCATTATGGAAGTACGTGCCCGGGAAAAGGGAATGGATGTTTCCACTGCAAGGAGCTTGGGCATATTAAAAGGTTTTGTCCCAAGCTGGATCGGAGACTTAATGTCATTCATGCCGAGGAGGCAAGGGACCACGGTCGAAAGGTTACCCCGAGTGGTGCAGGGACATCAGGAGTTGATGATCCGGCGAGAGGTAAATCGCATGGTGACAGGTATCCCTTTTAGTGTTGTCTAATTCGGGAGCGACGCACTCCCTATATTTGCTTAATGTGTAAACCGACTGAGATTGTACACCAAGTTGTTGTTTTCGACTTAGTTGTACCCACCCACCCAGTGAACTGGTGGTGGATGTCGATGTGGATGTCTCGGTGTACGGTTGGGGTAAATGGTAGAACCTTTACCATAGTGTTGATATGCACAATGAGGTCCGAGCTGGAAATTAATCCTAGAAATGGACTAGTGGTCAACAAATCGTGTTATGTTTAACTGTGTGTAATTGTTGAGGTGAAGATTTAAAATTTAGTATACATTGATATGTATGTGTATGCTAAGGGGGTAAGACTTATGCTGATAGTCGAGGAAATAGGCTAGTCAAGTTACTTACCCCGTCAATGTGATGAATGCAATGGAATAGACGTGAAACTTTTGGTCTCAAATGATCGGTTCTTTTGCGGTAGGACATTGGCAATGGACAATATAGGGGTGGTGTACCTCAAATATCTGCCTTGAATGTTGTGTCGGCAAAAGTTGTTTCTGTTTCATGAACGTCAGTAATTGCGGTGTATGGGTGTGGTGTAACCATATGAGAGAAGGAGTTTTGGTTTGTGTTGAAATGATTATGCAAACTTTGTTTCACGACGTGGTTGTCATGAATCGCGGATTCAAACCGCTTTCGGAAATCATTTTTTGGGGGTGAAACATAGCTTGTGGCTAAATAATGATTTAGTATAATGTTGGAGAATTCCGAAATTTTAGCAACCATATCTGAATAAGTATGAGGTTGTTAAAAATTTGGTGATACAAGACACCCGTGTATTTCTGGACATAATGCGAGTGGGTTAATAAGTTTATATTTGCTAACGGAATTGGGGTGACCAAACCGAACGCTAGTTGTAGGTTTGAGTGTTTGTCGACTTGCACTTGCCGATTGGTAACAGGGTACCTAATTTTGGTGTGAATCAATGGTTTTATGGTTTCAGTTGAGGCTAGGAATCGGTAATTCCTTTCGACGATAAGATTTGATGACAGAAATATTTGATGTAATTGGACAATTACTAGATAGTTTGATTGTGTACAATGGATGAGACACTAAGAGTCTTATTGTGTAATTATTTTGTTGATTGAGTAAAATGAAATTGTGCTAGATTCTTGAGTGGAGATGAAACTAGCTAGTGTATGATGGATGTTAAATGAGGCATTAGAGTGGATGAGGGATAAGGAGTTCCCCATTCGCAGAATTTCGGGAGTGTTATAGGGATTCTTAACATAGATGAGGATTGTTAGCTGGATCAGTCCTAGAGACCTACAGTTCTTGACGAATATAGGAAAAATCTTTAGTCTGAATTACGGTTTAGTTCCCATGGCATTCGAGTTATTCAAGGCTGAGATCTTAATATTTGGAAATTGATGAGTTAGTTCCTGAATTGGTGTAGTGATATCACGGTTTAGTGGTGTATACCCTTAGTGACCGTTTAAGTAATCTTAATGGATTAGAGGATCGATTATGATTTTGGTTTAGTATTCTTGTGCCTAAGGTCTAGGTGATGATATTATTTTTCGAGGTATGTTTAATTTTCGGGGACGAAAATTCTTATAAGAGGGGGAGGATTGTAACAACCTAAATTTGAGTCTTTAAAATTATAGTATTAGTCCTGGAAGTCTCGCTTGAGCGAGAGATTCTCGCCTGAGCGAGAAAGGATCCCCTGGGAGGGTGAAATCCTGGGCTAAATTGGAAGATTCTCGCCTGAGCGAGAGTTGTCTCGCTTGGGCGAGAAATGGCAATTTGGGGCTGTTGACACTATGACATTCTCGCTTGAGCGAGAATCCCTCGCTTGAGCGAGAGGGTAAAATCTGAAATTTAAAAAAAAAACGGGATTTTCTCACCTGAGCGAGAACCCGACGACACCTCTTTAAAATAGAAACCCCTAACACATTTTAGGGTTAAAACTTTGAAGAGAAGAGAGAGAGGAGAGCTTTTCAAGAACAAAGAGCCTTAGGACTCATCTTAGAGCTTGAGAAGAGGTAAACCTCTTGTTCCTAACTCTTCTTCTTCCTCTCTAACTTGTTTTGGGTATGTTGGATCTACTTTCAAAATATGAGAAACCATGGAAACTCATCCTTTCGAGTTATGGTTCGTTTTATGTTGTTTTTCTCTTGTAAACTCTTGGTTTAGAGTTGGTATTTGATAAATGGAAAGGTTTTGTGGGTTATTCATGAAAACCCCAAAAACCCCCAAAATGAGAATATGAGTAAAAAGAGAAATGGATGAAATGTTAGATGTGGATGATGAGTTTGTGCTTGGATGTTGATATATGAGATAAACATGCATGTTTAGATGTTTGGAAACTTGTATTGAAGTAGTTTTGGAAATCTTGAAAATATGTGAATTCCTTGTATGTTTGATGATGAAATACGAGTTGTTTATGTGTTATTTTGAATAAATGACTGACATTGTTGTTATTTGTGGAAATGAGGAAAGATCCTAAGGTTGGAGAAAATCGCGGAGGAGACTTTTAAAGTTACTCGGAACCGATCCCCAACACTCACCAAGGTAAGGGATAAGTGACTCTAAATCATACTCGTTGATGTGAATGAGGTATGTGAAAGGGATAAAGTGTTTACATGAATACTATTGATACCCTACCCGAAGAGGTAGTGATTTATTGTGGATACCCTACCCGAAGAGGTAGTGGTTTATTGTGGATACCATACCCGAAAAGGTAGTGGTTATTGTTGTTATCCAACCTGGAGTGGTAGTGGATTATTGTGGTTATCCTACCCTGAGTGGTAGTGGATTATTGTGGTTGTCATACCCGGAGTGATAGTGGATTGATGATAACTCGACCTGCCCGATGTGGTATGGGGTAATAACTCCACCTGCCCGATGTGGTATGGGGTAATAACTCGACCTGCCCGATGTGGTATGGGGTAATAACTCGACCTGCCCGATGTGGTATGGGGTAATAACTCGACCTGCCCGATGTGGTATGGGGTAATTACTCGACCTGCCCGATGTGGTATGGATGATAACTCGATCTGCCCGATGTGGTATGGAAAATGAAATCGATGAATACGATTAAGTGTGAATATGAATGATGAGAAATGAGGATGTCACAGTGAAAGTAATATGCATGCTATAGAATATATATTATGGGATATATATTCTATAGGGTGAATATGAATGATGAGAAATGAGGATGTCACAATGAAAGTCATATGCATGCTATAGGATATATATTATGGGATATATATACTATAGGGTGAATATGAATGATGAAAAGGAAGATGTTAAGAATGAAAGTAATATACATGCTATAGGGTATATATTATGGGATATATGTTCTATAGGGTGGATATGAATAATGAGAAGTACGATGTTTCGAAAGAATGTAATATGCATACTATAGAATATATATTATGCGATATATATACTATAGGATGTATATGAATAACATGGAAGTGAAAGGAGTAAGATGTGAATACTTACATTTACGTATTTGTGGTTATAAATTATATTAAAGCTTAATCGTATTTAAATGTGGATTATCATGTAATGTTAGTTTTTGAACTAATGACTTACTCCCTTGTTTTTTTGTGTTGTTTGTGATAATCCCATTGTAGGTAAATGAAGGATTTGAGGAGGAAGCTCACTTAGGGGGCTTATGTGTTTATTATCTTGATTGTCTTTATCGCTGTTTGACATTGTAGTTTATTTGATAATATTTTGGGATGAATGTAAATCTGATTAGGATAATATGGAGAGTTGTAGTTATGGACGTTATAACTCTGGGAAACTCATAATGGGTTGTATGTGGTAATTTGCTGATTGAATGAATTATGTTTTTCCGCAACATAAATTTGTATGACAATATAATAGGTGTAAGGAGTATTTTTAAAGAATGATTCATGAGGGTTTTAAGTAAGATGATGGATGTATGAAAGGGAGAATTAAAATAAATGTAAAATTTTCAAGGGTAGAATTTGGGTCCTTACAGAGCATAGTAGTTACCACCATAACTTTTTGTCCTTGAGGGGCCAAACAAGTCCATGTGTAGTAACTGCAATGGTCTATTGGAAGAAACTATATGCTTAGGTTTAAAAGAAGTCTTTTTTGTTTACCCATTTGACAAGCATTACATTGTTTGTCTTTAACAAACTTCATTTTGGGTAAACCAACAACTAAATCTTTCTTTATGAGTTTATTCAAGTGGTCCATATGAATATGAGCAATTCTCCTATGCCAAAGCCATGCATCATGATTATCATTAGCAACTAAACATGCTAGTGGTAAAGATGAATCTATGTCAATCATATATATGTTATTTATCCTCTTACCAGTAAGTTTGGAGTTTTGAGAATCCTTACTTTCGTTGATGCATTTGTTTGGGTAGAACGCCACATGGAAGCCTTTGTCACATAATTGACTTATGCTTAGTAGGTTGTGCTTGAGTCTTTCAACAAATAGTACACCTTCTATAGTTGTTGAGGGTGACTAGCCAATTCTACCAACTCCAAATATTTTTCCCTTGTTGTTGTCACCATATGTGACATAGCCTTTGTCCCTTGGAGTAAGGACATAAAACTTATTTTTATCGCTAGTCATGTGTTTTGAGCAGCCGCTATCCAAATACCATAAGTTGTAGGCGGCTCTCTGGTTTTCCTACAAAACAGGTTAAGTAATATTAGGTACCCAATTTTTCTTGGGTCCTACATGGTTAGTACCTTTCTCAACCCATCTATAATGACTTATGGGTACACCATATTTTCTAATCAAGCAAGTATTTGGTGTATGGCCATGCATTTAAAATATGTACATGTAGGTTGATGCTTATGTATCTTAGTTTCATGATTATTATGTTCAAATGCATGGATACTTTGTTTTTGAAAGTTTATTTTATTTGAGACACTTTGTTTCTTAAGAACATGGCTTTTTGAATAGCCAAGACCTCTTCGGTCTATTGAGTGTCTTTGATCATCAATGATCTTACTCAAACTTTTGCTACTCTTGTTCATCTTATTTAGTTCAAGACTTAACGTTGAAATATTATTTTCAAGAGTAATGCAATTTTGACATGAAGAGGATGATGATGAATTATTTCTAAATATGTCTAATTCTGTTTTTTGTTATAGAAATAATTTTGTGAGTTTGACATACTCATCATGGAATTCATTAAATGCTATTTGTAATTCAGAAGAAGAAAAAGGTTTAGTTTCACTTATCTCTTCATCATCAGAATGATGAGATACCAATAGCAAGATATGGACTTGTTCTTCATTTTCTGGTTCAGATGTAGAACAAGTATAGTTGAGCATTGACCTTTTATCTTCTTCCTTTCCTTCATGCATCATCTCTAGAGTATCCCACATTTCTTTGGCCAATTTGCAATTTGATACACTGAAAAGGTCATCATTGCCAAGTGCTGAAGTGATAATGTTTTTTGCTTTGATGTTTTTATCTTCATCATTCCATGAAGATTTGGGCTTTACTTCCCTTGTGTTGTTGACTACGGTGAAGGGTTCATATGGTCATTCTTCAATTGCATTCCATATGTCCAAGTCTTGAGATTCTATAAAGATTCTCATTCTGATTTTCCAAAAGTCATAACACTCTCCAACAGAGCTTGGAGGTAGGTTTATGTTTGAACCTTGTCATAGGAATGATCTTGAGGCCATCTTCGATATAGGATCATATTTGAGAATAACTTACTCAAAGATAGCTCTGGTGCCAATTGTAAGAATGAGATTGCAACTAAGAGGCGGCGGCGGGGGGGGGGGGGGGGGGGGGGGGGGGGGGGGGGGGGGGGGGGGGGGTGAATTAGTTGACTTAAAAGAATGGCCAATTTTTTATGAAAAATTGAGAGTTTAAGTGCAGCGGAAAAATAACGCATAAAAATATCAACCGGAAACTAAGAGATAAAGGAGAAGAGAGTACACAAATGTTTTTATACTGGTTCACCTTCTTGTCCACCGAAGGCTACATTCAGTACTCTTGCAACACAAGAGATTTCTTCACTAAATATTATGAGTCAATATCACACCCCGAGACCTCTATGTACCTTACACACTCACTAATACTTATTCACCGTTGGAAAACACCTTTCCAAGTAACTCTATCCCCTTTTATTCACACCTTTGTGAAAGAAAGAATTTTTGCAAATGAAGAATGTACAATAATGGCATGATTGCCTTTACAAGTTTGGGATAACAATATAACTTGAAATCCAACAACTCTTGTATACTATGTAATAATGCTCTTTATAAGTTTGAAAAACTTAGAAACATTCTTAAGCAACTCAGAAAAATTTACTTTGAAAGTTTGAGTGCAAGTTGCTAAAAGTGCAGAAAAATATTCAGAATATGTGTGAGAGCTTTTGAAAAATTTGTATGAAAATTGTTCTATGAGTTGTGTTTTTTGAGTTATCTGTTCTAATGCCTTTAAATCAGCTTTCCAATAAACCATAACACCTCTAAGGAAGTGTGGGATTCGTTTGGAATGAAACAATTTCGTTTGGGGTGAAAACCTTTCACTTTGAAATCTGAAAACTGGTGTAACAACTCTCAGTAATCGATTACAGCAAGTGGGTAATCTAATACCCAAAATATCTGTCCAACTGGGTTTTCAAAAGTTATTCAGCGTAATCGATTACACAATTTGAGTAATCGATTATGTAACACCCTGAATTTATATATCTTAAGATGTAGTAACACTCCTGAAGAGTGGAAAATGCTGCCAGATTCTCACTTGAGCGAAAGGGTCTCGCCCAAGCGAGAGGGTCAGAGCTTCTCCCAGGATTTTATCTAGAAATCTCGCTTGAGCGAGAAAAGGCTCGTCTGGGCGAGAGATGGCTCACCTGGGTGAGTGGGAAACTGGGATATGCTGAAGGATACTCGCATGAGCGAGATTTGGCTCGCTTGGGCGAGGGAGAGGGGTGTGGACACTAGAGGATCCTCGCTTGAGCGAGAATCTATTACTTGAGCGAGAGCGTCAGTTATGAGTTTTTAAAATGGCGGGATTTTCTCGCTTGAGCGAGAATAGGCTCTCTTCAGCGAGAATTCGACGATTTCACTTAAAAATAGAAACCCCAAATACTTTTAGGGTTAGAACTTTCGAGAGAATAGAGAGAAGGGAGCATTTTCAAGAAGAAGGGTTCGGGAGAATCATCTAGAAGCTTGAGAAGAGGTAAATCTCTTGATTCTAACTCTTCTTCTCCCTTTGAAACTTGTCTTGGGTATTTGGGATCTCTTCTCAAAGACATGAGAAACCATGGAAACTCTTTCTTTGGAGTTGTGGTTCGTTTTATCTAATTTCTCTCATGAAAACTTTTGGTTTTGAGTTAATATTGAAAGATAAGAGTGATTAGGAGTTGATTCATGAAAATCCCTAAACCCTGAAACGAAAATGTGGTTAAATGGGAAAAGGGTGAAATGTTAGAGGTAGAATGTGGTTTATGAATGTTGAAGGTTGATTATAAGGTGAATGTGAATGGTTAAAGATGAAATATGAGTTTTTATATGTTGTTATGGATGAAATCACTGACTTTTGTTGTTGTTTGGTGGGGATAAGGAAAGATCCTAAGGTTGGAGGAGGTAGCAAATGAACTCGCAAAGTTACCCAAAACCAACCCCAACACTCACCAAGGTATGGATAAGCATTTGATTCCAAGATATGAAATATAATGTGTACAATTATATGTGGATGACTTGGAAAGAATAAGATGTGGAAATTACCAAATGTTGAATGTGTTGCCCAAGTGGTATTGTGAATGTGTTGCCCAAGTGGTATTGTGAATGTCTTGCTCAAGTGGTATTGTGAATGTCTTGCCCAAGTGGTATTGTGAATGTCTTGCCCAAGTGGTATAGAATTGAATGTCTTGTCCAAGTGGTATTGTGAATGTCTTGCCCAAGTGGTATTGTGAATGTCTTGCCCAAGTGGTATAGAATTGAATATCTTGCCCACGTGGTATTGTGAATGGATGTATATATGAGAACTAACTACGTAAAACGGGAATAAAGAGGAAGGTAACAAGGTTTAATATTGAAGAATGTGAAAGAAAGAATGGTCGGATGAGGTAGTATGAAATGGAGATAATATGTGCTAACTTTAGGTTGAAATATTTAAACTGTTTATCTAACTCTGTTTATAATGTGGATTATCTCATAATGATATTTATTGAATCAATGACTTACTCCTTTGTATGTTTTCGTTTGTTGTCATTGATAACCCCATTGTAGGTAAACTGACGATTTGAGGCTGCTTGATTTGGAGCATTGGGAGCTTTTAAATAAAGAATTTATGTTACCTGGTTTTGTAATCATAACTGACTAAATGTTGATTTAGATGCTGGTAAGTATGGGTAGTATTATTTTGTTTAATGTCTTGCCCAAGTGGTATTGTGAATGTCTTGCCCAAGTAGTATTGTGAATGTCTTGCCCAAGTAGTATTGTGAATGTCTTGCCCAAGTGGTATTGTGAATGTCTTGCCCAAGTGGTATTGTGAATGTCTTGCCCAAGTGGTATTGTGAATATCTTGCCCAAGTGGTTTAGAATTGAATGTCTTGCCCAAGTGGTCTTGCCCAAGTGGTATTGTGAATGTCTTGCCCAAGTCGTATTGTGAATGTCCTGCCCAATGGTATTGTGAATGTCTTGCCAAAGTGGTATAGAATTGAATGTCTTGCCCACGTGGTATTGTGAAGGGATGTGTATATGAGAACTAACTACGTAAAACGGAAATAAAGAGGAAGGTAACAAGGTTTGATATTGAAGAATATGAATGAAAGAATGGTTGGATGGGGTAGTATGAAATGGAGATAATATGTGCTGATTTTGTGTTGAAATATTTAAGCTGTTTATCTAACTCTGTTTATAATATGGATTATCTCATTATGATATTTTATTTATTGAATTAATGACTTACTCCTTTCTATGTTTTCATATGTTATCATTAATAATCCCATTGTAGGTAAACTGACGATTTGAGGCTGCTTGATTTGGGGCATTAGGAGCTTTTAAATCAAGAATTTATTTTACTTGCTTTTGTAATCATAACTAACTAGCTGTTGATTTGGATGCTTGTAACTATGGGTAGTATTATTTTGTAAACCCATGACTTATAGTATGTAGTAATCATGTGGAGATATTAATATGAATTATGTTTTTTCTGCATGATGAATGTTTGTACGAATAGTGTATGTGATAATAATTACGAATTTGAAAGAATGACTAAGATGAAATTATTTAGGCTTTCAATTTTAAGTTATAGAAGAAAATACATGTGGAAATAAATCAAATTAAGGAAAAAATTTCAAGGGTAGAATTTGGGTCCTTATAATATTGTATCAGAGCATAGTTAATTCTGCGGCCTAGGGTATGGCCTTACGTGCTTCCTTGTAACCTTTATGTGATTCAATTATTTGGTTGTGTAAACTGTTGTGTGATTGTGTGATTCTTGTCTAGATATAATTTTGATGTACTGACAAGTGAATGAGTAAAGGTGCACATGGCTGGAAGAGGAAGAGGAGCGAGTCAAAATGTTTCGAATGATCTTTTGGCTCAGATGGTGGCTGCACTGCAACATGTAAACTAGAACTTGCAGGCTCTGAATCATAACACATCACCAAGTCCGAGTTCACTACCATTGGTTCCACTAGGACCGGCTGAATAGTCAGGTATGGATGAGTTCTGCAAGAGGAACCCTAGTCAGTTCCAAGGGGGATTCACTCCTGATGCTGCCATTGAGTGGGTCTAAGGATTGGAGAGGATCTTCAGGGCCATGAACTGTTCTGATGCTCAGAAGGTAGCGTATGCCACCTATATGTTAGTGAAAGAGGCTGAGAACTGGTGGGAGATGGTCTAGAGGCAGATAGAGACCGAGGGACAAACCATCACTTGGGAAGCCTTCAAGAGTAAATTCCTTCAGAAGTATTTTCCTGCAGACTTGAAGAGGAAGAAGGAGGTGTAATTCTTGCAGCTAGAGTAAGGGAGTTTGATTGTGGGGGAGTATGCGGCCAAGTTCGAGGAATTGGCCAGTATTGTCCATATGCCGAACTTGAAGTGGACAGAAGGTCCAAATGTGTCAAGTTCGAGTTGGGTCTGAAACCTGAGCTGAAGGTGATATTTGGTCACCAAGAGATTTCTGACTGCCCTACACTGGTGAACAAGTGAAAAATGTATGAGGATGATGTGGGAGTAAGGGACGATGCAACCAGTAAAGTGAACCCTCCCCGAAATTATGGGCCTCAACGCAACTTTGTGCAAGGGATGGGTAAAGAGAAGATAGCTGAAAACCGACGACCTTATGCTCCACCCAGCAATCATCGCAACCATGGTTCTCAAAGGCAAACCACCACTGCTGCTACTGCAGGATCATCCCCAAACTCCTATCCTTTCTGTAACAAATGTGGTCGAGGACACTATGGCAATATTTGCCCCAGACCGGGAAATGGATGCTTCCACTGTGGGGAACAAGGACATGAGAAGAGGTTTTGTCCGAAGCTTAATCCAGGAGCGAACGTGATAAGGGCTAAAAGGCAGAGAACTACAGGCCGAGTGTTTACCATGAGTGGTGCAAAGGCATAAAATGTGGACGGTCTGATCCAAGGTAATTGCACGGTGGCAGGTATTTTTCTTTTAGTGTTGTTTGATTCGGGAGCGACACACTCCTTTGTATCTGTTGAATGTATAGACCGTCTGAAATTGCAAACAGAGTCGTTGACTTCGACTTGGTCGTATCCACCCCAACTAGTGTGCTGGTGGTGGTGTCGACGTTTGTGTCTCAGTGTCCAGTAGTGGTAAATGGTAGAACATTTACCGTTGACTTAATATGGTTACCGTTGTCCCAGTTAGATTTAATTTTGGGAATGGACTGGTTGTCAGCAAATCATGTTATGCTTAATTGTGCTGATAAGACCATGGTGTTTGGATATCTGTGTGAGATTTCTGACCAGGCTATTTGTATGGAGGCAGCGTCAGCTAAGGAAGTCAGGACCACCCTCAAGGAAGGGAGATCAATGTTTGTTTTGTTGGCATCCCTGTAGGGTATTGAGAAACCCCGAGTTGAGGATATTCCGATTGACCTTCGATCGGGTTATCACCAACTTAGTGTTAAGTTAGAGGATATCCCTAAAACTGCTTTTAGGACGAGGTATGGGCATTTTGAGTATTTGGTGATGTCCTTTGGTGTGACGAATACCCCAATGATATTTACCGATTACATGAATCGGGTTTTTCATCCGTACTTGGATTCATTCGTAGTGGTATTTATTGATGACATTCTAGTATACTCTAAAAGCCGAGAGGAACATGCGGAACACCTGAGAGTTGTTCTAGATCTTCTGAGGAAGAATAAGTTGTATGCGAAGTTGTCTAAATGTGATTTATGGTTGGAATCGTTGAACTTCCTTGGACATGTGATATCCCAGGAAGGGGTGGTAGTAGACCCTTCTAAAGTTGAGGCAGTGATGGAATGGGCAGTACCCAAGTCAGTTACCGAGATCAGGAATTTTCTCGGTTTGGCCGGTTATTATCGGAAGTTTACAGAGGGATTTTCAAAGTTGGACCTACCTTTGACTAAGCTTACCAGAAAAGGGGAACCGTATGTGTGGACAATCCGTTGTGAAGAAAGTTTTCAAGAGTTGAAGCGGAGGTTCACTACGGCCCAATGTTGGTTCTTCCTAATACTAATCGTTATTTCAGTGTGTACTGTGATGCTTATAAACAAGGTTTGGTTTGTGTTTTGATGCAAGACGGGAAGGTTGTTGCCTATGCTTCACGACAGTTAAGAACACATGAGCAAAACTACCCTACGCATGATTTGGAACTAACCGCAGTGGTACTTGCATTAAAAATCTGGAGACACCATCTTTATGGTGTAAGATTTGAGGTGTACAGCGACCACAAGAGTTTGAAGTATTTGTTTGATCAAAAGGAACTGAACATAAGACAGAGGAGGTGGATGAAATTCCTTAAAGACTATGATTTTGGATTACAATATCATCCCAGAAAAGCTAATGTGGTTGTCGATGCTCTAAGTCGGAAGTCCCTACATATGTCGGCTTTGATGGTTCATGAAGGAAAACTAATTGAGGAGTTTAAAGATATGAACTTGGCAGTTCAAGTGAGACCCCGTAGCATGATTTTGGAAATGCTTAAGGTCGCCAATGAACTGTGTGACCAGATCAGAATAATGCAAGTTGAGGATCATGAGTTGAAGGTCAAACGCGATTTGATGGCTAAAGGAAAGGAAACCGATTTTGAATCGGATTCTAGTGGGATGTTGCGATACAAGGGAAGGGTGTGTGTGCCTCTTGCTGCAGACCTGAGAAGGAGTATTATTGAGGAATCTCAGAAGAGTAAAATGAGTTTCCACCCGCGCACTACAAAAATGTACCAAGATCTGAAAAAGCTATTTTGGTAGGCTGGGTTGAAAAAGGATGTGGCTTTGTATGTCTCGAGTTGTCTCATCTATCAGAAAGCCAAGATTGAACATCAGAGGCCAGCTTAAGAGTTACAATCACTACAGATTCTCGTTTGGAAGTGGGATAGTATATCCATGGATTTTGTATCGGGTTTCCCGAAGACTCAAAGAGGGTACGACTCGATATGGGTAATAGTGGACCACTTGACTAAGTCTGCTCATTTCTTACCAATGAACATGAAATATTCCATGGAACGATTAGCTGAGTTGTATATCAAGGAAATCATTCGGTTACATGGGATACCGTTGAGCATTGTGTCGGATCGGGATCCCCGTTTCACTTCAAACTTTTGGAATAGTTTGCAGTCCGCTTTGGGAACTAAGTTGAAACTGAGTTCGGCTTATCATCCATAAACGAATGGTCAATCAGAAAGGACCATACAATCATTGGAGGATCTTTTGAGGGCTTGTGTTTTGGAACAGCCTGGGAGTTGGGATAGCATGTTGCCTTTGATTGAGTTCACCTACAACAACAATTTGCATACTAGTATCGGGATGGCCCCTTATGAAGCCTTGTATTGGAGAAAATGTAGGACTCTAGTGAGTTGTTTTGAAACTAGGGAGAACTTAGTATTGGACCTGAGATGGTCCGTGAAATGACAAAAAAGATCAAGAGGATCCGGGAGAATATGAGAAAAGCACAGAGTCGGTAGAAAAGCTATTACGATAAGAGGTGGAAACCTCTGGAGTTTAAGGAGGGAGATCATGTATTCATGAGAGTGGTTCCGACTACTGGGATAGGTAGAGTGTTGAAGTCCTGTAAGCTTACTCCGAGATTTATTGGACCATATCAAATATTGAAGAGGGTTGGGCCGATAGCATATCGGATTGCTTTACCTCCATTGTTGTCAAATCTTCACAATGTGTTTCATGTGTCTCAGTTGAGGAAATACGTTGGGGGTACATCTCATGTGGTCGAGTCCGATCAGATATAATTAAAGGATAACTTAACCTTTACTACGTTGCCAGTGAGGATTATGGATACCAATATCATGAGGTAGAGAGGCAAAGAGATTACATTGGTGAAGGTATTGTGGAGCCAAGTAGATAAAGGTGACACTACTTGGGAAGTAGAGCGTGATATGAGGGAGGATTACCCTCATTTGTTCGAGTCGAGGTATGTTAAATTTTTGGGGACGAAAATTCCTATAAGAGGGAGAGGATTGTAACACCCTTATATTTCTTAAGATGTGGTAACAGTCCTGAAGAGTGGGACATGCTTCCAGATTCTCGCTTGAGCGAGACGACCTTGCCCAAGCAAGAGGTTCAGAGCTTCTCCCAGGATTTTATCTGGAAATCTTGCTTGAGCGAGAAGGGGCTAGCTTGGGCGAGAGATAGCTCACTTGGGTGAGCGGGACACCGGGATATGCTGAAGGATTCACACCTGAGCGAGATTTGGCTCGCCTGGGTGAGGGAGAGGGGTGTGGACACTAGAGGATCCTCACTTGAGAGAGAATCTCTCGCTTAAGCGAGAGCGTCAGTTCTGAGTTTTTAAAATGGGTGGGATTTTCTCGCTTGAGCGAGAATCCGACGATTTCACTTAAAAATAGAAACCCCAAATACTTTTAGGGTTACAACTTTTGAGCGAATAGAGAGAAAGGAGCATTTTCAAGAACAACGGTTCGTGAGAATCATCTAGAACCTTGAGATGAGGTAAATCTTTTCATTCTAACTCTTCTTCTCCCTTTGAAACTTGTCTTGGGAATTTGGGATCTCTTCTCTAAGACATGAGAAACCATGGAAACTCTTCCTTTGGAGTTGTGGTTCGTTTCATCTAATTTCTCTCTTGAGAACTCTTGGTTTAGAGTTAATATTGAAAGATAAGAGTGATTAGGGGTTGATTCATGAGAACCCCTAAACCCTAAAACGAAAAATGTGATTAAATGGGAAAAGGGTGAAATGTTAGATGTAGAATGTGGTTTATGAATGTTGAAGGTTGATTATAAGGTGATTGTGTATGTTTTAGATGTTTGGAAACTCCTAATGAAAATAGTTTTGAAAACATTGAAAATGTATAAATCTCTTGTATGGTTAAAGATGAAATATGAGTTGTTTATATGTTGTTATGGAAGAAATCACTGACTTTTGTTGTTGTTTGGTGGGGATGAGGAAAGATCCTAAGGGTGGAGGAGGTAGCGAAGGAACTCGCAAAGTTACCCAAAACCAACAGCAACACTCACCAAGGTAAGGATAAGCATTTGATTCCAAGATATGAAATATAATGTGTACAATTATATGTGGATGACTTGGAAAGAATAAGATGTGGAAATTACCAAATGTTGAATGTGTTGCCCAAGTGGTATTGTGAATGTGTTGCCCAAGTGGTATTGTGAATGTCTTGCTCAAGTGGTATTGTGAATGTCTTGCCCAAGTGGTATTGTGAATGTCTTGCCCAAGTGGTATAGAATTGAATGTCTTGTCCAAGTGGTATTGTGAATGTCTTGCCCAAGTGGTATTGTGAATGTCTTGCCCAAGTGGTATAGAATTGAATATCTTGCCCACGTGGTATTGTGAATGGATGTATATATGAGAACTAACTACGTAAAACGGGAATAAAGAGGAAGGTAACAAGGTTTAATATTGAAGAATGTGAAAGAAAGAATGGTCGGATGAGGTAGTATGAAATGGAGATAATATGTGCTAACTTTAGGTTGAAATATTTAAACTGTTTATCTAACTCTGTTTATAATGTGGATTATCTCATAATGATATTTATTGAATCAATGACTTACTCCTTTGTATGTTTTCGTTTGTTGTCATTGATAACCCCATTGTAGGTAAACTGACGATTTGAGGCTGCTTGATTTGGAGCATTGGGAGCTTTTAAATAAAGAATTTATGTTACCTGGTTTTGTAATCATAACTGACTAAATGTTGATTTAGATGCTGGTAAGTATGGGTAGTATTATTTTGGAAACCCATGACTTATGTATTTAGTAATCATGGGAAGATATTAATATGAATTATGTTTTTTCAGCATGATGATTGTTTGTACGAATAGTGTATGTGATAATAATTACGAATTTGAAAGAATGACTTAGATGAAATCATTTAGGCTTACAATTTTAAGTTATTGAAGAAAATACATGTGGAAATAAATCAAATTAAGGAAAAAAATTCAAGGGTAGAATTTGGGTCCTTACAAATTACCCAACTTTAATGAAATTGATAATCTGTTACTCAAAGACACTAATGGATTACTCTGATCAGTTTTATGTTGGATAACTCATTTATCACACATGTAACCTGTTACTTAGATACAGTAACCCGTTACATACTATTTTTGAAAATTGTTTTGACTATACTTGAAGTGTTTCAATTTTCCTTAAAAATAGTTTGAGCATTACTACTATTGTATATTTGAAAGTATAAGATATAAGTACCTATTTAGACTTAGACTAATTTGTCTTGAAATTTTTTCTTCTTTGTCTTCATAAGTATTGTTCATTTCCACTTTTTGGTGATGTTGGTGTCTTCATCAAAACCATGCCAAGGTCAGGAGCAAAGATCTTCTTCACACTCTCCATAGGTAACAAATGCCTTTATTTCTTGAAAGATGAAATTTTGAATCTCCACGTAATATGTGCTTTAAACAACCATTTTCATGACAACACATTTTTTATGGATTTCAAGAACTCATATAAAACAAATTTAAAAATATTTTATCGGTACCTAATGTTATTTAGGTCATGCGGGGTGATGAGTCAAATATTACACACTATTAATAACCTTATTTTACCATTGTTAATGATTCTTGGTGTCTAATTGACTTTATTTGGCATTGTTTAGTGTTTTAGGCTTTATTGGACTATTATTCCTAAAATGAGTTAATTTGGGATTATTTAGCCTAATTAAATCTAATTCCATTTTCAGGACATATTTGGCACCAAGGACATTTTGGGCATTACAAATGGAAGATGTGTGCTAAAGTGAAGATTGTATTTAGTTATAGGATTTTTAATTCCGTTTTAGGTTTAGGGCCCATGGTTTAGGGCCCATTTCGGTTTTACCCTTTAATACCTTAGGATTTCGTTTTTCACTAATAATTTTACATTACATTTCATTTTCAGCTTGAGGGAGAGAGCAATTTTCGTTTTCCCCCTTTTGGGGTTCTTTTAGGTTTTCGTTTTTCATCTTCTTCCTCCTCCAAATTCGGTTTTGCTTCTTCCTCCATGGAAGGCTAGAGGTTTAGTGCTAAATTCCTTTGGTAATGTATCACACTCTTGAGGTTTAGTGCTTAATGCATTTCAGTTTCTTTTTATTCGTTTAATGCAATTTCGGTTTCTTTATGTTTGAATCTTCTATCCTATTTCAGATTGTAGTTTGCTTAATTCTATGGTTTTGTTGTAGGTTTGTGAACTGATTTTCGCTTAGTCAATTAGTTCTCTAGCACATAATCGCTTAGTTTATGTGAATCTGTAAATGCTCTATGTTCATGTTGATTTCGCTTAGTTTGAAGCTTAAACATTAGAGTTATGAACATATTAGGAATTCAATGTTTAGAATATGAAATTGATGCTTTGATTCATGTGACTTTGTTAACCGTTTGTTGCTTATGCCAATTTCGCTTAGTTAGATGTTTAGCAATTTAACTGTGAGTTGATCGTCGCTTAGTTAATAGACTCTCAACAAAGGAACACTGAGAATCTAATTTTGATATACTGAAACCGAGGATTGAGTTGTGTACAAGGAAACCAAAGGGATTTAGCCTCCTTACTATTCTGTTTTCTGTTTGTGTTCTGTGTTAGCTTAATTTCATAGCATAACAACTACTAAAACCCCCCATTGTGTGTGTGTAAGGTGTTTGAACCATTGCGTGAAAGATAATCTTTGGGAACGACCTAGGAGTCACTTCCTAGTACTATACTTAATTGTTATATTATTTGTATCGGGTACGGCCTCGATCACGGGGTTAGCACCTTTCTAAACCCAAACATATTGGTCAGTTGGAATACCAACTGTTCTAATATGACATGAATTTGGAGTATGGCTTCTATTTTTACAATAAAAGCATGAGTTGATGTTGATGCATCTTTTTTTTCGGACTTGAAGAAAGAATGTTGATCAAGATTTTCTTTAGAAAGATTATGCATGCAATCATTGTAAGGACCCAAATTCTACCCTTAAATTTTTTTTGAAACTTTATTCATGAAAGTGAAGTGATTAGTTTAAAAGACATTACTCAAACGATTTAGAAAAACCTGATTGAATATATATAAGTTCAATTCATCTTTTAGGTGCGGAAATAATCAATCGTTCACTTCATTAAAAACATGTCATTACACTTCCTTTCAATTACATAATTTATAAAAATATCATTTCTCAAATAATACTTTGATTACAAGCATTAATCAATCTCATATTACATATATTAATCATATACCACCTTGAATACATAAAGTAACTACTCAATTTTGTACCCTTCTCAGCGATCATCCAATGCGCTACAGACATGACCTGAACTCAAATACATAATACATACAAGCTGAAACAAAAGGGAGTAAGAACCAACTACGACGACCGTAGTGTGGAACTACATGGAGCAATAACATTAAAGTATTACAACCTATACAACATCTAACATCAATCATATTGAACATATACCAATCTATACATTAAACCACATAATGTTCATATATTCAATTAGCATAATCCTCATATCTCACTTAGGCAATTCAATCCATCAATACAACATACTATAAGATATTCACTTTTCAAATCGCATCTATTACGCATACTTACACGATTTATCTCATTCAATCTTCATTATAAATTACCACACAATAATCTCTTCCAATAACCACAACAACATTATACTCAAGACATTAACATACTTACCCAACATTACAATACTTTCCAAAGTAAAACCACTTTCAATACAATACTATACCACATAGCGTTAATCATACGTTGCTTCATAGAATCAATACCACGAAGGGCAAGTTAGTCATTACTCAAAGAGCCAAAACCACGAAGGGCAAGTCATACATTGCTACGAATAGCCATTACCACAAAGGCACTCATACATTGCTACGAATTGCCATTACCATGAAGCCAACTCATACATTGCTACGAATAGCTATTACCACGAAGGCAACTCATACATTGCTACAAATAGCCATTACCACGAAGACAACTCATACATTGCTACGAATAGCCATTACCATGAGGGAAAGTCATACATTGCTACGAATAGCCATTACCACGAGGGCAAGTCATACATTGCTACGTATAGCCATTACCAGGAGGGCAAGTCATACAATGCTACGAATAGCCAATACCACGAGGGCAAGTCATACAATGCTACGAATAGCCAATACCACGAGGGAAAGTCATACATTGCTACGAATAGCCAATACCACGAGGGCAAGTCATACATTGCTACGAATAGTCAATACCACGAGGGCAAGTCATACATTGCTACGAATATCCAATACCACGAGGGCAAGTCATACATTGCTACGAATAGCTAATATCACGAGGGCAAGTCATACATTGCTACGAATAACCAATACCACGAGGGCAAGTCAAACATTGCTACGAATAGCCAATACCACGAGAGCAGGTCATACATTGCTACGAATTGCCGATACCACGAGGGCAAGTCATACATTGCTACGAACTGCCAATACCACGAGGGCAAGTCATACATTGCTACGAATAGCCAATACCATGAGGGAAAGTAATACATAGCTCAACCTCTTAAGGGAGCAAAAAGTAGGTTTTCTTCCCATTACTTCACAATCCATATACAATTAGAAAATCCACGCATTCTCTATCATTATATACAATTTAACACTTCACTTTACATCACATCTCACCATAATACCCACAACTACAACCATGCCATAATATTCATATTCATCCCATTATTTACTACATATAAACAACTCATAACACAATAATTATCATACAACATAATTGTGTCGATTTATTTCCATTAAACAGCTCATCACACACTCATTATTACAAACATACCCATATATGTTTATAACAAATAAGTGACTCTCAACTTAGTCATTATCATAAATATACTCTTATCTTTTTATCACAATAAACAACTCATAACATATATATCAGTACATAATATATTCATGTTCATTTATCACCAATAAACATCTCATCACACAATCATTATCACAAACATACTCATGTCAACTTATCACAAATAAACAACCATTAACATAAACATCATCATATAACATATTAACGATAGAGTCATCTTTCATGACGGTGTATTACCATAAGTGAACATATAGCATTTCATCTAATAAAATGGTTTTCCTACACATATATCTCCTCATTTATGGCTAATACATTTTCATGGAAAATAAAGACTCTCACATGGACCACAAACTTCCAAGAGAGTCTATCCGTTAACATTCTCCGATTATTGAGGGAAATCGGAGAAGATGACTGTAATGAAATACTCTAAGACCATAATTGTCTTCTCCCTCACCTTAGGTTGCATAAGCTCCGTTATTCCGCGAAAGAGCTCCATCTCCCTCCATCTCCTTCAACCTGCATTGTTACTTTTTCACCTCCAAGATTTCCCAAATGTACCACCAGGAAGTAAGAGGAAGAGGTTTTGATGAGTTTTGATGTTTAGTGGAAGGTAGAATGGTCCATTTGGGTGGAGCCGCCGTTGGGAGAGAAAGGAGGGGAAAGAAAATGAAGATTATGGTTTTTGAAACCCCTCTTTTACTTTTATAGCTGCACAACCTCGCTCGGGCGAGAATGGCTCGCTTGGGCGAGAATTTCGCAGCTTTTCAGCTTTTCAACTCTGACAATCTCGCCCGGCTCCTTTCTGATTGCAGTGGTCCTGGATGCAGGGAAGAATTTACCCAAGAATGACCTCTTCAAGTAACCCCAACTTGTGATGGAACCAGGAGCCAGATAGTACAACCAGTCCTTTGCAGGGCCTTCAAGTAAATGAGGAAAGGCCTTTAGAAAAATGTGATCCTCTATAACATCATGTGGTTTCATGGTTGAGCAAACAATGTGGAACTCCTTAAGATGTTTATGAGGATCCTGACCTGCAAGTCCATTAAACTTAGGCAACAAATGGATTAGTCCAGTTTTAAGCACATACGGTACATCCTCATATTGGATAAACAAACTGTCATAAGTAAAATCAGGGGCAGCCAGCTCCCTTAATATCCTCTCACGGGGACCAGGAGGTGTAGGTGGCTGAGCCATATTTTCAGAATGAACTGAATGGTCAAAATTAGGAAATGCAACATAATGCACAGTTCAGAATGCACAGAAACAAAATGCTCAGAAGTAATATTTTCAGCAACAGAATGTTCAGAAATAGAAACAAAATTAGTATCTAAAGTCCAATTTTGTCTAACTAACCTATGATATGTTCTATCAATTTCGGGATTTATTGAATGTAAAATGCATGTATTCCTCCTAGTCATGCATTACAGTCAACAGTAGGAAAAAAATAATGCAGCAGTAATGGGAATGCATGTTATAATTGTAGAATCAACCAAGTATTTGCATCAATAACATCCTCAAATCATATAGAACATGTACAAAAAGTTTCAAGAAAAAAATTCAAAGCCTAACTATGTTAAAAATGCAAATCAGTTTCACTATAAACCTTGAAAAATAAAAAAATAAACCTTAAAAAATAAAAAAGAAGTAGTAAAAAGGGTTTTTTTGGATACAACAATCGTTCAACATATCCGGTCAGAATCGCAATAACACTTTCGAAAACAATTCGAAGTGGGAGTCTATACTCATCATTTCCTAAGATGTACTAGATCGCACCCAAAATGAAATAGCTAGATTGACATCCACTAGATGGTAGCAGCGTCTTTTCATTTCATACATGAACATAGCTACAATTAACCCAAAAATTCTCACTAACATTTTCAAACTTGTACTTGCTATCACACAAAAACAAAGTAGTCATCCAACAAGTATCATTTAGTCCAACACAATTTTGAAGTTCTTTCAAATACGAAATAGAATTATCAATGATCATTTGCAAATTTACAAACATTCAATCCAGTAACATAAGTTAGGTATGGATATCCCAATTATACTTGCAATTATATATTTAGTACTTAAATTTGCATCACGTCTAGAAACACATGGTCATAATTGCATCACCAAGTTTTTAACATCATCAAATACCGTTGTTAAAAATTTGAATCTTCGGCAAGGGATTAGATGTAAGATTCATGGCAATCACTTCGTGAAAACAAGGTTTTCATAACCATTTCAAAATAACTTTAAAAAAAACTTTTCTCATTCGACCCTGAACATCCAAATCAAAATTTTCAAAAGGCTAGTTAGTTCTGGAGTTACATTTCATTCAGGATATGAGAGTCCCCACAGTCCATTTACCGAAACATACTTATGCAATAACATTGCAATTATGCATAACAATTACTGATGCACATGAAACAAAAATAAGTTTTGTAAGTACTATATCAAAGCAGATAATTTTTGTTTATTACCACTATATCGTGCATCGCAAATATTCAATTACCAAAAGGTCAATCATCATAGACCAAAAGTTTCATGTACAAAAATCACAACAACTGTGATATTCTCGGTACTGCTCTCTTCAAGAGTGTAGAAACCAAATTTTGTTGATCGGTTATTCCTCTAAAACTTAAACAACACAACATCTATGTTCATCATCAAAGCTCAAATTTATGCACATATAAGAAATCACTGCCACAATGAAAAGTTATCACTATAACATTTGCATGCTTATTCTCTTTTCATACTTACTCGTTTTGATTACCCACCACGAGTTACTTCAAAATAACAACATATCTAAATGTTCACGTATATTCAAATACATTCATCACAATGACATGGTAAGTAACTTAACTAACCTCATACATTACCTTGAAACATAAGTTTTACCCCTTAGCATAAATATACAAATAAATGCAAAACAAGGGTGGATAACCTTTTGCAACTCATAGAAACAAAACTACCAGACTTTGTCTTTTCAAAACACACTAGGTATCTTGCATTTACATTTCCTCTTTAACCAATATTTTTAAAACCATTACTTCATGTTCATCGCCTTCCACACAACATATTCATCTACATGTTCATGTGAAACATTTACATTACTATTCAAGTCATTACGGAATCAATTAACATATTGCTTCTAGAATTTACACATCACGGAACAATTTATCGGATATTAACAATTAATCTCAAAGGAATATTTCACCCTATAGGGTATATATCCCATAATATATATTCTATAACATGCATATTTATTCATCCCAAAGCATTTTTATTTCCTCAATGACAATAAACATTAATGTTATTCTTGACCACATCCAGCCAGTTTATGTAAGGACCCAAATTCTACCCTTGAAATTTTTTCCTTATTTTATTCATCATTTATACATTTTCCTACGACTTTTAAATAAAAATAACAACAACTCAAATCAAGTCTCATTTCCATACTCATGTCCATTTCATAATCTCAAAATAACATACATGTTCGCATAGTAGAAAACCATAATTCATTCATGCATCCCGGTAACTACCGCATACAATTAGCTGTGGGATTCCAAAATACCCATAGCTACGAATATCCAGAGTTACAAATATTCATGTTCAAAATACAATTAGTCATATTAGAAAAGAATGAACATAAGGACTTCCAAAAATTTAAAAGCCTCTAAGCTCCTAATCAAAACGCCCTTACATCTTCCACCTACCTGCAATGGGATTAACATTGACCATACACAGAAACACAAAGGAGTAAGTCGTTAACGTAAAATAATGTCAATATACGTTAATCCACATTTTAATAAAGTTAAGTAGAAACTTAGAATTAAATATACTTAAAACCATTTCCTTTGTTTATACTTTTGAAAACATGCTACATAACTTGAGTTAAAGTTTGCTACATTGCTTGAGCCAAAGCTTGCTACATTGCTTGAGCCAAAGCATGCTACATTGCTTGAGCCAAAGCTTGCTACATTGCTTGAGACAAAGCTTGCTACATAGCTTGAGCCAAAGCTTGCTACATTGCTTGAGCCAAAGCTTGCTACATTACTTGAGCCAAAGTCACTAACCAATCATGGTCAGGTAAAAACGAATTTTATTTTCATTGGCACCCCACCAATACATAAACAGTGAATCCACACCATCACCATTACAAACATACCCATATATGCTCATAACAATTAAGTGATTCACAATTCATTTCATTATTCCGAGTTTTATTTCCATTGGCACTCCACCAATACATAAATAGTAAATCCACACCATCATAATTACAAACATACCCATATATGCTTATAATAATTAAGTGATTCACAATTCATTTCATTATTCCGAGTTTTATTTCCCTTGGCACTCCACCAATACATAAACAGTAAATCCAAACCATCATCATTACAAGCATACCCATATATGCTTAAAATAATTAAGTGATTCACAATTCATTTCATTATCCATAACCAGAAAATCCACGCATTTTCCCTCACAATTCATAAGTTAAAGACTTATCCTTACCTCGGTGAGTGTTGGGTTTGGTACTTGGCAACTTCGTAAGTTCCACCGACACCGCCTCCAACTTTAGGATCTTTCCTCATTCCCACCATATAACACAATGTTAGTTATTTATTCCAAATATCACATAAACAACTTATATTGCATTATTTAGGCATACAAGATATTCATCATATTTTCAATGTTGTTAAACAACTTTCATCATATGTTTACAACCATCCAAAACATACATATTCATCTCATTTTCAACATTAGAAAGTAAACTCATCTTCTACCTCTAGCATTTTACCCATTTTCCACTTTAACCACATTTTCTCTTTAGGGTTTTGGGGTTTTCATGAATCAACCCACAAACCCTTTCCATTCTTGAAATACTTACTCTAAACCAAGAGTTTACAAGGTAAAAACAACATAAAACGAACCATAACTCGAAAGGGCGAGTATCCATGGTTTTACACATTTTGAGAAGAGATCCAACATACCCAAAATGAGTTTCAAAGGGAAGAAGAGAGTTAGAATCAAGAGTTTTACCTCTTCTCAAGATCTTAGATGAGTATCCATGCTCCTTGCCCTTGGGAAAGCTCCCTTCTCTCACCTCTCTTCAATTTCTAACCCTAAAATGTGTTTGGGGTTTTCTCATTTAATGTTGTCTCGTCAGGTTCTCGCTTAAGCGAGCCCATTCTCTCTCAAGCGAAAAAATCTCGCCTATTTTGAAAACTCAGATCTGACCCTCTCGCCCAGGAGAGGCATCTCTCGCTCAAGCGAGAATCTTACAGCCTCGACAGGTCCAAAACATCACTTTTCTCGCTCAAGAGAGCCGACTCTCGCTCAGGCGATAATCCTTCAGTATTGCCCAGGATTTCACCCTCGCAGGTGAGCCTTTCTCGCCCAGGCGAGAATCTCTCGCTCAAGCGAGAATCCTAGGACTGATACTATAATTTTAAAGACTTAAATTTATGGTGTTACAATCCTCCCCCTCTTGTAAGAATTTTCATCCCTGAAAATTAAACATACCTTGATTCGAACAAATGAGGGTAATCCTTCCTCAAATCACGTTCCACCTCCCAAGTAGCATCCCCTTCGTCTACTTGGCTCTACAATACTTTCACCAATGGAATCTCTTTGCCTCTTAGCCTCTTAACACTAGTATCCATGATCCTCACGGGCAACGTCGAAAATGTCAAGTTATCCTTCAACTCTATCTGATCAGACTCAACCTCATGAGATGGATCTCCAACATATTTCCTTAACTGGGACACATGAAACACATTGTGGAGATTTGATAACAAGGAGGCAAGGCAATCCGATATGCTACCGGCCCAATCCTCTTCAAAACTTGATACGACCCAATAAATCGCGGAGTCAGCTTGCGAGATTTCAATACTCTACCAATCCCGGTAGTCGGTACTAGTCTCATAAAAACATGATCACCCTCATTAAACTCAAGAGGTTTCTGCCTCTTATCGTAATAGATTTTCTGTCGACTCTGGGCGATCCTCATATTCTCCCGGATTTTCTTGATCTTTTCCGTCGTCTCTTGGACCAGCTCGGGCCCCAATATCAAGTTCTCCCCAGTTTCAAACCAACTCACTGGAGTTCGGCATTTCCTACCATACAACGCCTCATAAGGTGCCATTCCAATACTCGAATGGAAACTATTATTGTAGGTAAATTCAATCAAAGGCAACATGCCATCCCAATTCCCCGGTTGTTCCAAAACACAAGCCCTCAAACGATCCTCCAATGACCGATTGACCGTCCGTTTGTGGATGATAAGCTGAACTCAACTTCAACTTAGTTCCCAATGCGGTCTGCAAACTAGTCCAAAAGTTGGAAGTACAACGGGGATCCCTATCCGATACAATGCTCGACGGTATCCCATGCAAACGCACTATTTCCCGGATATACAGTTCTGCCAATCGCTCCAAAGAATATCCCATGTTCATAGGCAGGAAGTGTGCAGATTTAGTTAACCGATCAACTATCACCCATATTGAATCATACCCTTTCTGAGTCCTTGGAAAGCCCGATACAAAATCCCTGGAAATACTATCCCACTTCCAAACGGGAATTTCTAGGGATTGTAGTTCTCCTACTAGCTGCTGATGCTCAATCTTGGCTTTCTGACAGACAAGACAACTCGAGACATACAAAGCTACATCCCTTTTCAACCCAGACCACCAAAACATCTTTTTCAAATCTTGGTACATCTTTGTAGTCCTCGGGTGAAAACTCATTTTACTTTTGTGTGACTCCTCTAAAATACTCTTTTGCAATTCCACATCACGCTACACATACACTCTCCCTTTGTAACGCAACAGTCCACTAGGGTCCGATGCGAAATCAGTTTCCTTTCCACTTAGCATCAAATCTCGTTTAGCCATTAGCTCACTATCCTCAACATGATTTACCCGGATTTGATCGAATAGTTCATTTGTGACTTTAAGCATTCCTAAAATCATACTATGAGGCTTTATCTTAACTTCCAAGTTCATATCTCTGAACTCCTCAATCAGCTTTCCCTCCCTAACCATCAAAGCCGACATGTGTAAAGACTTCCGACTTAGGGCATCGGCCACCACATTGGCCTTTCCCGGATGATACTACAACCAAAAATCGTAATCCTTAAGGAATTCCATCCACCTTCTCTACCTCATGTTCAACTCCTTTTGATCAAACAGGTACTTCAAACTCTTGTGGTCACTATATACCTCAAATCTCACTCCATAAAGATGGTGCCTCCAGATTTTTAAGCCAAAGACCACTAAATAGGACACAACCTTCCCTTCTTGCATCAACACACAACCCAAACCTTGCTTAGAAGCATCACAATATACACTGAAGTCCCGATCAGTACAAGGAAGTACCAACTTTGGCGCTGTAGTCAACCTTCGTTTCAACACTTGAAAGCTTTCTTCACAACGAAGTGCCCACACATACGGTTCTCCTTTCCTAGTGAGCTTTGTCAATGGTAGTGCCAACTTCGAAAACCCCTCAATCAATTTCCTATAATAACCAGCCAAACTTAGAAAACTCTGGATCTCAGTGACTGACTTGGGCACCGCCCATTCCATAACCGCTTCAACTTTAGAAGGATCAACTGTCACTCCTTCCTTGGATATTACATGTCCAAGGAAGTTTACCGACTCCAACCAGAAATCACATTTTGACAGCTTCGCATACAACCGGTTCTTACTAAGAAGTTCTAGAACAATTCTCAGTTGTTCAGCATGTTCCTCTCGGTTTTTGGAGTAAACCAAAATGTCATCAATAAATATCACTACGAATGAATCCAAATACGGATGAAAAATCTGATTCATGTAGTCGGTAAAAATTGTTGGGGCATTCGTTACACCAAAAGGCTTGACCAAATACTCAAAATGTCCATACATCGTCCTAAAAGCGGTTTTAGGGATGTCTTCCGACTTCACACGAAGTTGGTGGTATCCTGACCGAAGATCAATCTTTGAAAACACTACCGCTCCTCTCAACTGATCCATTAAGTCATCAATCTGAGGCAACAGATACTTGTTCTTAATAGTAACCTTGTTTAGCTGTCGGTAGTCGGTACACAATCGCATACTACCATCTTTCCTCTTAACCAAAAAAACAGGCGCGCCCCACGGCGAGACACTAGGACGAAGAAACTTCTATGCCAGTAAGTCATCAACCTGCTTTTTCAACTCAGCCAATTCTAACGGTTCCATCCTATAAGGAGCTATAGAGATGGGTCTCGTTCTAGGTACCAAATCAATAGAGAATTCAACTTGTCTCACTGGAGGCAATTCCGGAATATCACCAGGAAATACCTCAGGAAACTCACGAACTATCGGAATGTCCTCAACTTTGGGTTTCTCCATACCCTCTAGGGATGTCAACAACATAAACACGGCTCTTCCCTCTTTACTGGAAGTTCTGACTTCTTTAGCCGACAACGTCTTCATATAACTAGCCTCATCAGAAATCTCATCTAGATTTCCGAATACCACGGTCTTATCAGCACAATTAAGCATCACATGATTTTCCGACAACCAGTCCATCCCCTGAATTAGATCTAACTGGGATAGTGGTAAGCAGATTAAATCCACGGTAAAAGCCCTGCCGTTTACCACTACCGGACATCGAGACACAATTGTCGACACCACCAGAGGCACATCAGTTGGGGTGGATACGACCAAGTCGAAAGGCAACGACTCAGTTTGAAATTTCAGTCTATCCATGCATTCAATAGATAAAAAGGAGTGTGTCGCTCCCGAATCAAAAAACACTAAAAGAGAAATACCTGCCACCATGCAATTACCTTTTATCAGGCCATCTACACCTGATGCCTCTACACCACTCATGGTGAACACTCTTATAGTGGATCGAGCTCGTTCAACCCTCACCGCATTCACACTCTACGGTAGCTTAGGACAATGTCTTCGGATTTGCCCAACCTCCTTGCAGTGAAAACAGGTAAGTGCCATTTCGGGGCACGAGTCACCGACATGAGTTCGACCACATTTTCCGCACAAAGATGGAGAGTTCAACCGTGACCCTACGACATTACCATGAGTCCTCGGCCCATGCGAAGTATAACCCTGGCTACCCGTCGGACGAGAGTAAGGTTTCCATTCCTCTTGAAACACCTTGCTCTTCCCTTTCTCGTGCGAGAAGTTCCTTTGAGGTCCAGAGTGTTTGGGAGGAAGTGGTTTTGGCGCCATCACTTCATCTGCCTTCATATCGTCCTCAATCATTCTACACTTATTGACCAATGTAGCAAAGTCAGAGATCTCTTGATGCCTAAGCATCGTCTTCAGCTTGGGCTTCAGACCCGATTCGAACTTCGAACACTTGGACCTTCCGTCCACCTCTACTTCAGAGTAAGGGCAAAATCAGACCAATTCTTCAAACTTGGCCGCATATTCTCCCACCGACAGGTCACCCTGCTCCAATCTCAGAAACTCCATCTCTTTCTACCTCCTCAGATCAGCAGGAAAATATTTATGGAAGAATTTCACCTTGAAAGTATCCCAAGAAATCAATTGTCCCTCCGCCTCCATTTGCCGTCGAGTAAACTCCCACCAATTCTCGGCCTCCGTCACTAGCATGTAAGTGGCATAAGCCATCTTCTGAGCCTCCGAGCCATTCATGGCTCTGAAGATCCGCTCCACCCCTTGGATCCACTCGATGGCAGCATCAGGAGCAAATCCCCCATGGAACTGATTGGGGTTCCTCCTGCAGAACTCATCTAAACCTCGGTATTCTACTGGTCCAAGTGGAACTAGTGGGTGTGAACTCGGACTTGGCGCCAAATTCTAGTTCAGGTTATGCAAGTTTTCATTGACTTGCTGCAATGCCGCCACCATCTGCGCCAACAAATCGTTCGGGACATTCTGACTTGCCCCTCTTCCTCTTCCCCTTCCTCCTCCTGCCATGGGTGCCTATACTCACTCACTTGTCATTAATCGAATTTTGTCTAAACAAGGGTCACATAATCCTTAGCAATTAGCACACTCGGACAATTTAACACACAAAGATCACAAAGAAGCATGCAAGGCCATATCCTAGGCCGCAGGATTAACTATGTTCTGATACCATATTGTAAGGACCCAAATTCTACCCTTGAAAATTTTTCCTTATTTTATTCATCCTTCATACATTTTCCTACGACTTTTAAATAAAAATACCAACAACTCAAATCAAGTCTCATTTCCCTACTCATGTCCATTTCATAATCTCAAAATAACATACATGTTCGCATAGCAGAAAATCATAATTCATTCATGCATACCGGTAACTACAGCATACAATTAGCTATGGGATTCCAAAATACCCATAGCTACGAATATCTAGAGTTACAAATATTCATGTTTAAAATACAATTAGTCATATTACAAGAGAATGAATATAAGGACTTCCAAAAATTTAAAAGCCTCTAAGCTCCTAATCAAAACGCCCTTACATCTTCCACCTACCTGCAATGGGATTATCATTGACCATACACAGAAACACAAATGAGTAAGTCGTTATCGTAAAATAATGTCAACATATGTTAATCCACATTTTAATAAAGTTAAGTAGAAACTTAGAATTAAATATACTTAAAACCATTTCCTTTGTTTATACTTTTGAAAACATGCTACATAACTTGAGCTAAAGTTTGCTACATTGCTTGAGCCAAAGCTTGCTACATTGCTTGAGCCAAAGCTTGCTACATTGTTTGAGCCAAAGCTTGCTACATTTCTTGAGCCAAAGCTTACTACATTACTTGAGCCAAAGCTTGCTACATTACTTGAGCCAAAGTCGCTAACCAATCATGGTCGTCTAAAAACAAGTTTTATTTTCATTGGCACCCCACCAATACATAAACAGTGAATCCACACCATCACCATTACAAACATACCCATATATGCTCCTAACAATTAAGTGATTTACAATTCATTTTATTATTCCGAGTTATATTTCCACTGGCACTCCACCAATACATAAACAGTAACACCATCATCATTACAAACATACCCATATATGCTTATAATAATTAAGTGATTCACAATTCATTGCATTATTCCGAGTTTTATTTCCCTTGGCACTCCACCAATACATAAACAGTAAATTCACACCATCATCATTACAAGCATACCCATATATGCTTAAAATAATTAAGTGATTCACAATTCATTTCATTATCCATAACCAGAAAATCCACGCATTTTCCATCACAGTGCATAAGTTAAAGACTTAACCTTACCTCGGTGAGTGTTGGGTTTGGTTCTTGGCAACTTCGTAAGTTCCATCGACACCGCCACCAACTTTAGGATCTTTCCTCATTCCCACCATATAACACAATGTTAGTCATTTATTCCAAATATCAAATAAAAAACTTATATTGCATTATTTAGCCACACAAGATATTCATCATATTTTCAATGTTGCTAAACTACATTCATCATAAGTTTACAACCATCCAAAACATACATATTCATCGCATATTTCAACATTAGAAAGTAAACTCATCTTCTACCTCTAGCATTTTACCCATTTTCCACTTTAACCACATTTTCTCATTAGGGTTTTGGGGTTTTCATGAATCAACCCACAAACCCTTTCCATTCTTGAAATACTAACTCTAAACCTAGAGTTTACAAGGTAAAAACAACATAAAACGAACCATAACTCGAAAGGGCGAGTTTCCATGGTTTTACACATTTTGAGAAGAGATCCAACATACCCAAAATGAGTTTCAAAGGGAAGAAGAGAGTTAGAATCAAGAGTTTTACCTCTTCTCAAGCTCTTAGATGAGTATCCAAGCTTCTAACCCTAAAATGTGTTTGGGGTTTCACATTTAATGTTGTCTCGTCGGGTTCTCGCTTAAGCGAGCCCATTCTCGCTCAAGCGAGAAAATCCCTCCTATTTTAAAAACTCATATCTGACCCTCTCGCCCAGGCGAGGGAAACTCTCGCCTAGGCGAGGCATCTCTCGCACAAGCGAGGATCTTACAGCCTCGACAGGTCCAAAACATTACTTTTCTCGCCCAGGCGAGCCAACTCTCGCTCAAGCGAGCCGACTCTCGCTTAGGCGAGAATTATTTAGTATAGCCCATGATTTCACCCTCCCAGGTGAGCCTTTCTCGCCCAGGCCAGAATCCCTCACTCAAGCGAGAATCCCAGGACTGATACTATAATTTTAAAGACTTAAATTTAGGGTGTTACAATTTACATCGCAAAGATAATCCACTACCACTTCAGGTAGGCCCACCACACACGATAATCCACTACTGCTTCGGGTAGGACTACAACACATTTCTCACAAAAATGTTAATTCATATATATACCATATTCACATCATTTCATATATAATGGAGACACTTATCCCTTACTTCATTCAACTTTCTAGACCTCCATGCATTGTAAGCAAACTCATATGCAGAAATACTTCAAGATATGCATGTTCATTCCCAGAATTAAATCTAATCAGGACTATGGCAAGCAGATTAAATTCACAGTAGATGTCCTACTGTTACCACCACCGGACATTTGGGGCACAAACGTCGACACCACTGCCGGCACATTAGTTGGGGTGGATACGACCTAGTCGAAAGACAACGACTCTATTTGCCACTCAAGTTAGTCTACACATTAAACAGATACCAAGGAGTGTGTCGCTCTTGAATCAACAACACTAAATGAGGAATACCTGTCACCATGAAATTACCTCGGATCGAACCGTAAACATCAGACGTCTCCGTGACAATCAAAGTGGACACTCGGCCGGTAGTCCTAGGCCAACCAGCCTTGACAGCATTTTTAGCATTTTCAGCATTCACAGCATTCATAGCATTATCCATCCGTTTCCACTTCACAATACCTCTTTATATGTCCCCTTTCCTTACAATGGAAACAATCATTCCCCGAACCAGGACAAATGGTTCCCACATGCTTCCGCTCACATTTGCTGCACATAGGAAAAGAGTTCATCGGTGACCCTCCTGTATTGACATAAGTACTCGGTCCATGCAAAGTATAACTCCGACTACCAGTGGGAGAGGAGTATGGCTTCCGTCCCTCTTGACACATCTTACCCTTCCCCTTTCCATGCGCCAAGTTCCTTTGAGGCCCACAGTTCTTGGGAGGGATTGATTTAGGTGCCACTACCTCATCCATCTGCATGTCAGTCCTCTCCAGTCCTAGGACCCACTCAATGGCAGCATCAGGGGCGAACCCACCGTGGAACTGACCGGGGTTTCTCCTGCAGCATCCATCCACCTCCCAGGACTCTACCGGTCTGGATAGAACTAGGGGCTGCGAACTCGGACTTTGCATCATGTTCTGATTCAGATTCCACAAATTCTCGTTCACTTGTTGCAGTGCAGCTACCATATGAATTAAAATATCATATGTAACATTCTGACTTGTTCCTCTTCCTCCCCCAGCCATGTGTACCTGTACTCATGCACTTGTCAGTAACCGAATGTTAACTAGACAAGAAACACATAACCACATAGCAATTCATACAAACCCAACAATTAAAGCACATAAAGGTCACAAAGAAGCATGTAAGGCCATACCCTAGGCCGCAGGATTAACTATGCTCTAATACCATATTGTAAGGACCCAAATTCTACCCATAAAACTTTTTCACTTATTTTAATCCTTTCTACATTGATTTTCCCACATTTCTTCATACATACAAATCTTTAGTCTTTAAAACACCCATTGCATTAATCGTCTCATAAAACTTAACATGCAATTTTAGTTCATACAGTGATTACTCCCATTTGCAGAAAAACATAATTCACATGTATACCATAATGGAGTCATCATATGTCAAGTCGAGTGTTTACAAAATTTAATGCATCATTAGTTACAATCAAAGTCATCAAATATTCAGGTAATGCATAAGCAAGTAGAATCATAGAGTTTAATCATCAAAGTCTCTAAAACTCCAAATCAAGCATCTCTAATCATCCTTGTACCTGCCATGGGATTAACATTGACAATACACAAAGAAAACACGAAAGAGTAAGTCGTTAACTCAACAAATGTCAAAATAAATTAATCCACATTTCAATAAGGTTAAGTAAGCAGTTTAAAAGTCATAAATACTTAAAACCGATATAACCATTTATATCTTTGAAAAACATGTTGCATAACTTGAGCCAAAGTTTGCAACATCGCTTGAGCCAAAGCCGCTACACCACTTAAAGGTAGCTAAAAACAGATTTCCCTTTTCTCTTTGAAAACAAGATACATAACTTGAGCCAAAGCATGCTTCATCGCTTGAGCCAAAGCTTGCTACATCGCTTGAGCCAAAGCTTGCTACAATTCTTGAGCCAAATCTTGCTACATCGCTAGAGCCAAAGCTAGCTACATTGCTTGAGCCAAAGTTTGCTATATCGCTTGAGCGAAAGCTTGCTACATCGCTTGAGCCAGAGCTTGCTACATCCCTTGAGCCAAAGCTTGCTACATCGCTTGAGCCAAAGCTTGCTACATCGCTTGAGCCAAAGCTTGCTACATCGCTTGAGCCAAAGCTTGCTAAATCGCTTGAGCCAAAGCTTACTACATTACTTCAGCCAAAGTCGCTTGTAACACCCCAAATTTTAAGTCTTTAAAATTATAGTACCAGCCTTGAGATCCTCGCTTGAGCGAGAGAGAGACTCACCTAGGAGGGTGAAATACTGGGTTATACTGGAGGATCCTCGCTTGAGCGAGAGATTCTCGCCTGGGCGAGAGAGGCCCACTTGGGAGGGTGAAATCCTAGAGTATACTGGAAGATTCTCGCCTGAGCGAGAGTTGTCTCGCATGGGCGAGAAATATCATTTTGGGGCTGTTGGCTCTATGAGATTCTCGCTTGAGCGAGAGTCCCTCGCTTGAGCGAGAGGGTCAGATCTGAGTTTTTAAAATAGGCGGGATTTTCTCGCTTAAGCGAGAACCCGACGCTGTTACATTAAATAGGGGACCCCAAACACATTTATGAGGGTTAACCTAAAGAAAAGTGAGAGAAGAGAGCATTTTCAAGAGCAAGGAGGCTTTTGAGTCATTTAGAAGCTTGAGAAGAGGTACTTGATTCTAACTCTCTTCTTCCCTTTGAAACTTTTTTTGAGGTATGTTGGATCTCTTCTCAACATGAGAGAAACCATGGAAACTCGCCCTTTTGAGTTGTGGTTCGTTTTAGGTGATTTTATCTTGTAAACTCTTGGTATAAAGTTAGTATTTCAAGAAAGGAAGGGGATTTGTGGGTTCATACATAAAAACCCCAAAACCCTAAAAATGAAAATGGGTAAAATGCTAAAGGTAGAAGATGAGTTTATTTTTCTAATGATGAAATATGAGATGAATATGTATGTTTAGATGTTGTAAACTTATGATGAAAGTAGTTTAGCAGCATTGAAAATATAATGAATATCTTGTATGGTTAAATGATACAATATAAGTTGCTTATGAAATGCTTGGAATAAATGACTAACATTGTGTTGTATGGTGGGAATGAGGAAAGATCCTAGAGTTGGCGGCGGTGTTAGTGGAACTAGTGCATTTACCAAGAACCCCACCTAACACTCACCAAGGTAAGGATAAGTCTTTAATTTGCGCATTTGAAATGGAAGATGTGTGTACTTTCTGGTTGTGCAAGGATTAATTGGTGAATCACGTATTTATTATAAACATATATGGGTATGTTTGTAATAAGGATTGCGTGGATTTACTGGGTATGATTGATAGTGAAATCAATGAAAAGGAAACATATTTTTAGCCGACCATAAATGGTTAGCGACTTCGGCCCGAGTTTATGTGGCAATACTTCGGCCCGAGTTTATGTGGCAACACTTCGGCTCGAGTTTATGTAGCAACACTTCGGCCCGAGTTTATGTGGCAACACTTCGGCTCGAGTTTATCTAGCAACACTTCGGCCCGATTTTATGTGGCATGTTTTATTGGTAAAAAGGATGAGAAATCGCTTTTAGCTAACCCTAAGGGGTGTAGTGACTTTGGCTCAAGTAATGTAGCACGAAAAATGAATTTCAACGTGATTTACTAACTTTTCTGAATGTGGATTATCTTATAATGACGTTTATTTAATTAATGACTTACTCCTTTATGTGTTTGTGTTTCGTCATTGATAATCCCATTGCAGTTGAACAGGTAGCCTGAGGAGGTCTTATTTTAGGAAGCTTAGGAGCTTTATATTTTTGGATTTCAATTATTAGCACTATTTTGTACATGAGTGCTTATTGAATTACTTGGAACATTTTGTAACTATGGATATATGTCTCATACGATTGATTGTAATACCGCATATACGTAGCTACGGGTATTTTGGAAACCCATAGTTAGTTGTATGCGGTAGACACTAGGGTTTAAATGAATGAATTATGTTTTCCGCAATATAAATTGTATGGTAATATCTTATGTTAGAAAGTGTCTTAAGGAGTGATAATTGAAAAATCAAAGTAGTGTGATGATTGTATGCATGAAAGGATTAAAATAAAAAGAAAAATTTTCAAGGGTAGAATTTGGGTCCTTACATCACTAACCAATCATGGTCGGCTAAAAATGTGTTTTCTTTTCATTGATACACCATCAATCCATAGACCGTAAATCCACACATTCATTATTACAAACATACCCATATATGTTTATAATAAATAAGCGATTCACAACGGGATTATTATCAACAACCAGAAAAATCCACACATTTCTATTTCAATGCATAAGTTAAAGACTTATCCTTACCTTGGTGAGTGTTGGGGTCAATTTTCGTGTAACTTTACAAGTTTCCTCCGCGATTTCCTCCAACCTTAGGATCTATCCTCATCCTCACCAACAGCAGTAGAAGTCAATACTTTATTCACAACAATATACATGCAACTCATGTTACATTCATAAAGATACATAATATTCACATGTTTCCAAAACCACTTTCTTTACAAGTTTCCAACATCAAAACATACATATTCACATTCTAATCAACATTCAACATTCATAAACCACATTCTAAATCTAAAATTTCACCCATATCCTCTTTTACCACATTCTCATTTGGGGTTTTTGGGGTTTTCTTGAATCAACCTAAAAACCTTTTCCATTCTTTGAATACTAACTCTAAACCAAGAGTTTACAAGAGAGAAACTAAATAAAACGAACCACCACTCAAAATGAAGAGTTTCCATGGTTTCTCACATTTTGAGAAGAGATCCCATACACCCAAAAACGAGTTTGAAAGGGAGAAAGAGAGTTAGAATCAAGAGATTTACCTCTTCTTGCTTTCAAAATCACCTTCTTCTCTCTTCTCTCTCAAATTCTCACCCTAAAAGTTTTGAGGGTTTCTATTTTAAAGTGAAATCGTCGGGTTCTCGCTCAAGCGAGAAAATCCCGCCTTTTTAAAATTTCAGATCTGACCCTCGCTCAAGCGAGAATCTCACAGCCTCGACAGGTTCCAAAATGCCATTTCTCGTCCAAGCGAGACAACTCTCGCTCAGGCGAGACCACTCTCGCTCAAGCGAGACATTTCTCGCTCAAGCGAGAATCCTTCAGTATAGCCCAATATTTCACTCACCCAAGTGAGCCACTCTCGCCCAGGCGACACCTTTCTCGCTCAAGCGAGGTTCCCAGAATTGATACTATAATTTAATGACTTTATATTTAGGGTGTCACATCAATCATTACACCATGCATATTTGTTTTAATCCTGAAGAATGACAAGATAACTAACAAATATCTCAAATAGGAACATGTAGGAAACCACATAACATAACATACGACTTTTCATGTTATATATTATCCTACCTTTAGCAAAAGCTAACATTCTTCTCATCATTAAAAATCAACCATCAAATAAAAATCCAATTTTCAAAATACAGGATATAGTTCTTTCAAAGTCTTACACTCTCATGATGCAAACAATATCTTCAATTCTCATTCAGATGTCACATTGAACGACCATTGCTTTAACCTTGTTCAATTATATAACCATAGAGGCATTGTAAGGACCCAGATTTTACCCTTGAAATTTTTTCCTTATTTTAATCTAGTTTCATGCATTTAACTATAAATTATAATTACTGATTGAATGAACTTATTTAAAAGATCTCACTTCCCTCATCAGACCCAATCTATAAACCAAAAGTGACATACCAAATCAGATGACAGAAAAACAAAATTCGAATTAATGTAACTTAGTAACTATCGCATATAATTTGCTATGGGTTTCCAAAACACCCACAACTACATATATCCCGAGTTACTAGCTTCCATGATTAATGCCATGTACAACAATCATGTTTATAGTTACAAATAGTTAGTTCAAGTACAACAAATGAGGTTACAAAAGAATGGATAAGAGACATCAAAATAAAAGTCTCTAAGCTCCTAATCAAAAAGACCCATACTCCTTCCACCTACCTGCAATAGGATTAACATTGACAATACACCAAAGAAACACAAGGAGTAAGTCGGTAACTCAACAAATATCAATGTAAGTTAATCCACATTTAAAAAGATTAAATAAACGGTTTAAAATCAAATTTACTTAAAACCATTTTCATCCTTCATACTTTCGAAAACCATGCTACATAACTAGAGCCAAAGTTTGCTACATTGCTTGAGCCAAAGCTTGCTACATTACTTGAGCCAAAGTTTGCTACATTGCTTGAGCCAAAGCTTGAACCATTGCTTGAGCCAAAGCTAGCTACATTACTTGAGCCAAAGTCGCTAACCCATCATGGTCGTCTAAATACGATTTTTATTTCCATTGGCACTCCACCAATACATAAACGGTAAATCCACTCCTCATCGTTACAAATATACCCATATATGCTTATAACAACTAAGTGATTTACCATTCATTTTATTATTCCGAGTTTTATTTCCATTGGCACTCCACCAATACATAAATGGTAAATCCACTCCTCATCGTTACAAACATACCCATATATGCTTATAACCACTAAGTGATTTACAATACATTTCATTATCCACATCAGAAAATCCACACATTTTCTATCACAGTGCATAAGTTAAAGACTTATCCTTACCTCGGTGAGTGTTGGGTTTGGTTCTTGGCAACTTCTCAAGTTCCACCGACACCGCCTCCAACTTTAGGATCTTTCCTCATCCCACCATATAACACAATGTTAGTCATTTATTCCAAATATCACATAAACAACTTATATTGCATTATTCAACCATACCAGATATTCATCATATTTTCAATGTTGCTAAACTACTTTCATCATAAGTTTAAAACTACCCAAAACATACATAATCATATCATATTTCAACATTAGAAAGTAAACTCATCTTCTACTTCTAACATTTTACCCATTATCCATCTTAACCCCATTTTCACTTTAGGGTTTTGGGGTTTTCATGAACCAACCTACAAACTCTTTCCATTTTCGAAATACTAACTCTAAACCAAGAGTTTACAGGAGAAAAACAACATAAAACAAACCATAACTCAAAAGGGTGAGTTTCCATGGTTTCTCATACTTTAAGAAGAGATCCAACATACCAAAAATGGGTTTCAAAGAGAAGAAGAGAGTTGGAATAGAGGATTTTACCTCTTCTCAAGCTTTTGGACGAGAATCAAAGCCCTAAGACCTTGGGAATGCTCTCTTCTCTCACCTATCTTCAATTCTTAACCTAAAAATGTGTTTGGGGTTTCTCTCATTTAATGCCTTCGTCAGGCTCTTGCTTAAGCGAGCTTATTCTCGCTCAAGCGAGAAAATCCCGCCCATTTTAAAAACTCATATCTGACCCTCTCGCCCAGGTGAGGGGAACTCTCGCCCAGGCGAGGCATCTATCGCTCAAGCGAGGATCCTCTAGCCCAAGCGAGGATCTTACAGTCACGACAGGTCCAAACCATCAATTTTCTCGCCCAAGCGAGCAGCTCTCGCTCAGGCGAGACCACTCTCGTTCAAGCGAGCCAAATCTCGCTCAAGCGAGGATCTTCCAGTATAGCCCAGGATTTCACCCTACCAGGTGAGCCTTTCTCGCCCTGGCGAGAATCCCTCGCTCAAGCGAGAATCCTAGGACTGCTACTATAATTTTAAAGACTCAAAATTAGGGTGTTACAATCCTCCCCCTCTTATAAGAATTTTCGTCCCCGAAAATTAAACATACCTCGATTCAAACAAATGAGGGTAATCCTCCCTCATCTCCCGCTCCACTTCCCAAGTAGCGTCTCCTTCGTCCACTTGGC
Source organism: Lupinus albus (assembly GCA_009771035.1). Classification (NCBI taxonomy): domain Eukaryota; kingdom Viridiplantae; phylum Streptophyta; class Magnoliopsida; order Fabales; family Fabaceae; genus Lupinus; species Lupinus albus. The sequence goes on along the minus strand of CM020019.1, from coordinate 10,490,957 downwards.
TCCACAACACCTTCACCAAGGCAATCTCCTTGCCTCTCAATTGTTTGATACTAGTATCCATGATTCTCACGGGCGACGTCGCAAAAGTCAAATTATCGTTCAACTCTATCTGATTAGACTCAACCACATGAGATGGATCCCCAACATATTTCCTCAATTGAGACACATGAAACACATTGTGGAGATTCGACAATAGTGGAGGTAACGCAATCCGATATGCTACCGTCCCAACCCTCTTCAATACTTGATACGGCCCAATAAATCTCGGAGTCAGCTTGCGAGACTTCAACACTCTACCAATTCCGGTAGTCAGTGCCACTCTCATGAAAACATGATCTCCCTCATTAAACTCAAGAGGTTTCCGCCTCTTATCGTAATAGCTTTTTTGCCGACTCTGGGTGATCCTCATATTCTCCCAGATTTTCTTGATCTTCTCCGTCGTCTCTTGGACCAGCTCGGGTCCCAATATCAAGTTCTCCCCAATTTCAAACCAACTCACTGAAGTTCGGCACTTCCTACCATACAACGCCTCATAAGGTGCCATCCCAATACTCGGATGGAAGCTATTTTTGTAGGTAAATTCAATCAAGGGCAACATGCTGTCCCAACTCCCCGGTTGTTCTAAGATACAAGCCCTCAAAAGATCCTTCAACGACTGTATAGTTCTTTCCGACTGACCGTCCGTTTGTGGATGATAAGCTGAACTCAATTTCAACTTAGTTCCCAAAGCAGACTGCAAACTAGTCCAAAAGTTTGAAGTGAAACGGGGGTCCCTATCCGATATAATGCTTGACGGTATCTCATGCAAACATACTATTTCTCGGATATACAATTCCGCCAATCGCTTCAAAGAATATCTCATGTAAATAGGCAGAAAGTGCGCAAATTTAGTTAATCGGTCTACTATCACCCATATCGAATCATACCCTTTATGAGTCTTCGAAAAACCCGATACAAAATCCATGGAGATGATATCCCACTTCCAAACAGGAATTTCTAGGGAATGAAGTTCTCCCGCTGGCCGCTGATGCTCAATCTTGGCTTTCTGACAGACCAGACAACTCGAGAGATACAAAGCCACATCATTTTTCAACCCAGACCACCAAAACATCTTTTTCAATTCTTGGTACATCTTTGTAGTCCCCGGGTGAAAACTCATTTTACTTTTGTGTTACTCCTCTAAAATACTCTTGCGCAATTCCACATCACGAGGAACACACACTCTCCCTTTGTAATGCAACAGTCCACTAGGGTCCGATGCGAAATCAGTTTCCCTACCACTTAGCATCAAATCCCGTTTAGCCATTAGCTCACTATCCTCCGCTTGCATTACCCGAATTTGATCGAACAGTTCATTTGTGACTTTAAGCATTCCTAGTATCATACTTTGAGGCTTTATCTGAACTTCCAAGTTCATATCCTGAACTCTTCAATCAGTTTCCCTTCTCTAACTATCAAAGCCGACATGTGCAAAGACTTCCGACTTAGGGCATCGGTCACCACATTGGCCTTCCCCAGATGATACTGCAACCCAAAATCGTAATCCTTAAGGAATTCCATCCACCTCCTCTGTCTCACGTTCAATTCCTTTTGATCAAACAAATACTTCAAACTCTTGTGGCCGCTGTACACCTCAAATCTTACGCCATATAAATGGTGTCTCCAGATTTTCAAAGCAAACACCACTGCAGGCAATTCTAAATCATGCGTAAGGTAGTTTTGCTCATGCGTTCTTAACTGACGAGAAGCATATGCAACAAATTTCCCTTCTTGCATCAGAACACAACCCAAACCTTGCTTGGAAGCATCACAATAAACACTGAAATCCCTATCAGGACAAGGAAGAACCAATACCGGTGCGGTAGTCAATTTCCGTTTCAACTCTTGGAAACTCTCATCACAACGGTTTGTCCACACATAAGGTTCCCCCTTCCTCGTGATTTTAGTCAATGGTGGTGTCAACTTCGAGAATCCCTCATTGAATTTCCGATAATAACAAGCCAAACCCAGAAAGCTTCTGATCTCAGTGACTGACTTAGGCACCGCCCATTCCGTAATCGCTTCAAACTTAGAAGGATCTACTGCCACTCCTTCCTTGGATATTACATGTCCAAGAAAGTTTACCGATTCCAACCAGAAGTCACATTTTGACAGCTTCACATACAACCGATTCATACTAAGAGTTGCTAAAACAATCCTCAGGTGCTCTACATGATCCTCTCGGCTCTTGGAGTAAACTAAAATGTCATCAATAAATACCACTACGAATGAATCCAAATACGGATGGAAAATCCGATTCATGTAGTCGGTAAATATTGCTGGGGCATTAGTTACACCAAAAGGCATGACCAAATACTCAAAATTCCCATACCTTGTCCTAAAAGCAGTTTTAGGAATATCCTCTGACTTCACCCGAAGTTGGTGGTAACCCGACCGAAGATCAATCTTTGAGAACACCACCGCTCCTCTCAATTGATCCATCAAGTCATCAATCCGAGGCAACGTATACCTGTTCTTTATAGTAACTTTGTTCAACTGTCTGTAGTCGGTACACAACCGCATGCTACCATCTTTCTTCTTAACCAAAAAAACAGGCGCACCCCACAATGAGACACTAGGACGAATAAACTTCTTTGCCAACAAGTCCTCAACCTGCTTTTTCAACTCAGACAACTTTAACAGTGCCATTCTATAAGGAGCTATAGAGATGGGTCCCGTTCCAGGCACCAAATCAATAGAGAATTCAACTTCTCTCACTAGAGGCAATTTCAGAATATCACCAGAAAATACCTCAGGAAACTCACGAACTATCGGAATGTCCTCAATATTGGGTTTCTCAATACCCTCCAGGGATGCCAGCAACATAAACACGGCTCCTCCCTCCTTACAGGAAGTCCTGACTTCATTTGCCGATAACGGCTTCATGTTATTAACCTCATCAGAAACCTCATCTAGATTCCCGAATACCACGGTCTTATCGGCACAATTAAGCATTACGTGATTCGCCGACAACCAGTTCATCCCCAAAATTAGATCCAACTGGGATAGTGGTAAGCAGATTAAGTCCACGGTAAAAGTCCTACCGTTTACCACTAACGAACATCGAGACACCACTGTCGATACCACCACAGGCATATCAGTTGGGGTGGATACGACCAAGTCGAAGGGCAACGATTCAGTTTGCAATTTCAGTCTATCCATGCATTCAATAGATACAAAGGAGTGTGTCGCTCCCGAATCAAACAACACTAAAAGGGGAATATCTGCCACCATGCAATTACCTTTTATCAGGCCATCTGCATCCGATGCCTCTCCACCACTCATGGTGAACACTCTGCCGGTGGTTCGAGGACGTTCAAACCTCACCGCATTCACACTCTGCGGTAGCTTAGGACAATGTCTTCGGATATGCCCAACCTCCTTGCAATGAAAACAGGTCACTGCCATTCCGGGGCACGAGTCACCAACATGAGTTCGGCCACATTTGCTGCACATCGAAGGAGAGTTCAACCGTGATCCTCCAGCATTGGCATGAGTCCTCGGCCCATGCGAAGTGTAACATCGACTACCCGTCGGACGAGAGTAAGGTTTTCGTTCCTCTTGAAACACCTTGCTCTTCCCTTTCTCATGCGAGAAATTCCTTTGAGGTCCAGAGTGTTTGGGAGGAAGTGGATTTGGCGCCATCACTTCATCCGCCTTCATATCATCCTCAACCATTCTACACTTGTTGACCAAGGTAGCAAAGTCACAGATCTCTTGATGCCTAAGCATCGTCTTCAGTTTGGGCTTCAAACCCGATTCAAATTTCGAGCACTTGGACCTTCCATCCACCTCTAACTCAGAGTAAGGGAAAAATTGGGCCAATTCCTCAAACTTGGCCGCATATTCTCCCACCGACAGGTCACCCTGCTCCAATCTCAGAAAATCCATCTCTTTCTGCCTCCTCAAATCAGCAGGAAAATATTTATGGAGGAATTTCACCTTAAATGTATCCCAGGAAATCAGTTGTCCCTCCGCCTCCATTTGGCGTCGAGTGAATTCCACCAATTCTCGGCCTCTGTAACTAACATGTAAGTGGCATAAGACAATTTCTGAGCCTCCGAACAGTTCATGGCTCTGAAGATCCGCTCCACTCCTTGTATCCACTTAATGGTAGCATCATGAGCAAATCCCCACTGGAACTGATTGGGGTTCTTTCTGCAGAACTCATCTAACCCTCGGTATTCTGTTGGCCCAAGTGGAACTAGTGGGTGTGAACTCGGACTTGGCGCCGGATTCTGGTTCAGGTTGTGCAAGTTCTCATTCACTTGCTGCAATGCCGCCACCATTTGCGCCAATAAATCGTTCGGACATTCTGACTTGCCCCTCTTCCTCTTTCTCTTCCTGCCATGGGTACCTATACTCACTCATTTGTCAGTAATCAAATTTGTCAAAAAACAGTGCACATAACCACTTAACAATTAGCAAAATTCAAACAATTTCAACATATAAAGATTTCAAAGAAGCATGTAAGGCCATATCCTAGGTCTCAAGATTAACTATGCTCTAATACCATATTGTAAGGACCCAAATTCTACCCTTGAAAAGTTTTCCTTATTTTAATCCAATTTCATGCATTTAACTATAAATTATAATTACCGATTGAATGAACTTATTTAAAAGATCTCACTTCCCTCATCACACCCAATCTATAAACCAAAAGTGACATACCAAATCAGATGACAGAAAAACATAATTCGTATTAATGTAACTTAGTAACTACCGCATAAAATTAGCTATGGGTTTCCAAAACACCCATAGCTACATATATCCCGAGTTACTAGCTTCCATGATTAATGCCATGTACAACAATCATGTTCATAGTAACAAATAGTTAGTTCAAGTACAACAAATAAGGTTACAAAAGAATGGATAAGAGACATCAAAATAAAAGTCTCTAAGCTCCTAATCAAAAACACCCATACTCCTTCCACCTACCTGCAATGGGATTAACATTAACAATACACCAAAGAAACACAAGGAGTAAGTCGCTAACTCAACAAATATCAATGTAAGTTAATCCACATTTAATAAGATTAAATAAACGGTTTAAATTCAAATTTACTTAAAACCATTTTCATCGTTCATACTTTTGAAAACAATGCTACATAACTTGAGCCAAAGTTTGCTACATTGCTTGAGCCAAAGCTTGCTACATTACTTGAGCCAAAGTTTGCTACATTGCTTGAGCCAAAGCTTGCTACATTGCTTGAGCCAAAGCTTGCTACATTACTTGAGCCAAAGTCGCTAACCCATCATGGTCGGCTAAATACGAGTTTTATTTCCATTGGCACTCCACCAATACATAAACGGTAAATCCACTCCTCATCGTTAAAAACATACCCATATATGCTTATAACAACTAAGTGATTTACGATTCATTTCTTTATTCCGATTTTTATTTCCATTGGCACTCCACCACTACATAAACTTTAAATCCACTCCTCATCGTTACAAACATACCCTTATATGCTTATAACCACTAAGTGATTTACAATACATTTCATTATCCACATCATAAAATCCACACATTTTCTATCACAATGCATAAGTTAAAGACTTATCCTTACCTCGGTGAGTGTTGAGTTTGGTTCTTGGCAACTTCTCAAGTTCCACCGACACCGCCTCCAACTTTAGGATCTTTCCTCATCCCACCATATAACACAATGTTAGTCATTTATTCCAAATATCACATAAACAACTTATATTGCATTATTCGACCATAAAAGATATTCATCATATTTTCAATGTTGCTAAACTACTTTCATCATAAGTTTACAACTACCCAAAACATACATAATCATCTCATATTTCAACATTAGAAAGTAAACTCATCTTATACTTCCAACATTTTACCCATTTTTCATCTTAACCCCATTTTCACTTTTGGGTTTTGGGGTTTTCATGAACCAACCCACAAACTCTTTCCATTTTCGAAATATTAACTCTAAACCAAGAGTTTACAAGGGAAAAACCACAAAAAATGAACCATACCTCAAAAGGGTGAGTTTCCATGGTTTCTCATACTTTGAGAAGAGATCCAACATACCGAAAATGGGTTTCAAAGAGAAGAAGAGTGTTGGAATAGAGAGTTTTACCTCTTCTCAAGCTCTTGGACGAGAATCAAAGCTCCAAGACCTTGATAATGCTCTCTTCTCTCACCTCTCTTCAATTCTTAACCTAAAAATGTATTTGGGGTTTCTCTCATTTTAATGCCTTCGTTGGGCTCTCGCTCAAGCGAGAAAATCCCGCCCATTTTAAAAACTCAGATCTGACCCTCTCGCCCAGGTGAGGGGACCTCTCGCCCAGGCGAGGCATCTCTCGCTTAAGCAAGGATCCTCTCGCCCAAGCGAGGATCTTACAGCCTCGACAGGTCCAAAACATCATTTTTCTCGCCCAGGCGAGTGAGCTATCGCTCAGGCGATACCACTCTCGCTCAAGCGAGCCAACTCTCGCTCAGGCGAGGATCTTCCAGTATAGCCCAGGATTTCACCTTACCAGGTGATCCTTTCTCTCCCAGGCGAGAATCCCTCGCTCAAGCGAGAATCCTAGGACTGCTACTATAATTTTAAAGACTCAAAATTAGGGTGTTACAGGCATATGAGCAAATATCCAAAGACAGCTAGTTCAATTGTTTCTCTTCAATTGTTTTAATGTTAGTGATCAAAGAAAGTTCATATCAAGAAATCGACAAGAAATTCAAAACAAGAGATACACCACGATGAACTCCTAACAAGAAAATTTCACATCAACGAATTCAACAGGAAATCATAACCAAAAACTCATCACAAGCAATTTCCACAAGAGGTTCACAACCATAAATTTTCAACAAGAGCTTCGATAAAGAATTCCCAACAAGGGATTCACAACAAGAAATTCAACAAATTTTCAACAAGCACTTCATCCATAATTCTCACCAAGATATTCAATAAGAATTTTTTTACATCAACAATTATCACATAGTTAACAAACCATTAACATAAATCAAGTAGTTAACTCACACAAATTTCACAAAGAAGCACGTAAGGCCATACCCTAGGTCGCAGAGATGACTTATGCTCTGATACCATATTGTAAGGACCCAAATCCTTGAAATTTTTTTGAAACTTTATTCATAAAAGTTAAGTGATTAATTTTAAAAGACATTACTCAAAGGATTTAGAAAAACCTAATTGAATATATATAAGTTCAATTCATCTTTCAGGTGCGGAAATAATCAATTGCTCACTTCATTAAAAATTACCACACATCGCATCTATTACGCATACTTACACGATTTATCCCATTCAATCTACATTATAAATTACCACACAATAATCTCTTCTAATAACCACAACAACATTATACTCAAGACATTAACATACTTACCCAACATTACAATACTTTCCAAAGTAAAACCACTTTCAATACAATACTATACCACATAGGGTTAATCATACGTTGCTTCATAGAACCAATACCCCGAAGGGAAAATCAGTCATTACACAAAGAGCCAATACCATGAAGGGCAAGTCATACATTGCTACGAATAGTGTGACACCGTGAATTTATATTTCTTAAGTTGTAGTAACAGTCCTGAAGAGTGGGGCATACTAACAGATTCTCGCTTGAGCGAGAGGGTCAGAGTTTCTCCTAGGATTTTATCTGGAAATCTCGCTTGAGCGAGAAAGGGCTCGCCTGGGCGAGAGATGGCTCACTTGGGTGAGTAGAATACTGGGGTATACTGAAGGACACAAGCGAGAATTGGCTCACCTAGGCGAGGGAGAGAGGTGTTGATACTGGAGGATTCTCGCTTGAGCGAGAATCCCTCACTTGAGCGAGAGCACCAGATCTGAAATTTTAAAATGGGCGGGATTTTCTCGCTTGAGCGAGCACCCGACGCTGAAACTTTAAAATAGAAACCGTCAAACACATTTAGGGTTAGAACTTGAGAGAGAAGAGAGAAGGAGGTGATTTTTGGAGCAAGGAGTCGTGGGAATCCACTAGAAGCTTGAGAAGAGGTAAATCTCTTGATTCTAACTCTCTTTCTCCCTTTCAAACTCGTTTTGGGTGTATGGGATCTCTTCTCAAAATGTGAGAAAACCATGGAAACTCTTCCTTTTGAGTTGTGGTTCGTTGTATTTAGTTTCTCTGTTGTAAACTCTTGGTTTAGAGTTGGTATTCAAATAATGGAGAGGGTTTGTGAGTTGATTCATGAAAACCCCAAAACCCCAAAACCCCAAAATGGAAATGTGATTAAAGAGGAAAATGGGTGAAATGGTAGATGTAGAGATGAGTATGTGTTCTAATGTAAAATAGAAGATGAATATGCATGTTTTAATGTTGAAAACTTCTAATGAAAGTGATTTTGGAAACATTGAAAATGTATGAATCTTTTGTATGGTTAAAGGTGAACTATGAGTTGTTTATATGTTGTTGATGATAAATTACTCACTTTTGTTGCTGTTTGGTGGGATGAGGAAAGATCCTAAGGTTGGAGGCGGTGTTGGAGGAACTTGCAAAGTTACCAAGGATCAAACCCAACACTCACCAAGGTAAGGATAAGCATTTATTCCGAGTTATGAAATAAGAGTTGTACGGTTATATGTGGATGACTCGAAGGAATAAGATGTCAGAAGTATTAAAGAAATTGGAATTGAATGTCTTGCCGAAGTGGTATTGAAATTGAATGTCTTGCCCAAGTGGTATTGAATTGAATGTCTTGCCCAAGTGGTATTGAATTGAATGTCTTGCCCAAGTGGTATTGAAATTGAATGTCTTGCCCAAGTGGTATAGAAATTGAATGTCTTGCCCAAGTCGTAGAGAATTGAATGTCTTGCCCAAGTGGTATTGAAATTGAATGTCTTGCCCAAGTGGTATTGAATTGAATGTTTTTCCCAAGTGGTATTTGTGACACCCTAAAATTATATTTCCCAAGTTGGAGTATCAGTCCTAGAGAGTGAGGCATACTGCCATATTCTCGCATGAGCGATAGGGCCTCGCCCAAGCGAGAGGGTCAGAGTTTCTCCAAGGATTTTATCCTGAAGTCTCGCCTGAGCGAGAGAATGCTCGCCTGGGCAAGAGTGGCTCACCTGGGGGAGTGGAATACTGGGCTATACTAAAGGATTCTCGCCCGAGCGAGATTTGGCTCGCTTGGGCGAGGAAGAGTTGTAGACACTAAAGGATCCTCGCTTGAGCGAGAATCCGTCGCTTGAGCGAGAGTTTCAAACCTGAGTTTTTAAAAAGGGAGGAATTTTCTCGCTTGAGCGAGAACCCGACGACTAAACATTGAAATAGAAACCTCAAACACTTTTAGGGTTAGAATTTTAGAGAGAAGAGAGAGGAGGGAACATTTTCAAGAGCTAGGATTTGTGAGAATCATCTAGATGCTTGAGAAGAGGTAAATCCCTTGTTTCTAACTCTCTTTTTCCCTTTCAAACTAATTTTGGGTGTATGGGTTCTCTTCTCAAAATGTGAAAACCATGAAAACTCTTCCTTTGGAGTTGTGGTTCGTTTTGTGTAGTTTTTCTCTTGTAAACTCTTGGTGTAGAGTTGTTATTCGCAAAATGGAAAGGCTTTGTGGCTTTATTCACGAAAACCCCAAAACCCCAAAATGAAAATGTGGTAAAAGAGGAAAATGGGTGAAATGGTAAATGAAGAAGATGAGTTTGTGTTATAATGTAAAATAGATGATTAATATGCATGTTTTAATGTTAGGAAACTTCTAAGGAAAATAGTTTTGGGAAAACATTGGAAATATGTGAATATCATATATGTTTGTTGTAAATGTAATATGAGTTATGTGTATATTATTGTGAATGAAATACTGAATTTTGTTGTTGTTTGGTGGGGATGAGAAAAGATCCTGAGGTTGGAGGAGGTAGCGAAGGAAACCTGTAAAGTTACCCAAAACCGACCCCAACACTCACCAAGGTAAGGATAAGTCTTTAACTTGCGCATTGCAATGGAAAATGTGTGGATTTTCTGGTTGTAAATTGATTACGAATCAATGAAAAAGGAAAACCTGTTATTAGCTACCCTTAAGTGGTGTAGCGACTTTGGCTCAAGTAATGTAGCAAGCTTTGGCTTAAGCAATGTAGCAAGCTTTGGCTCAAGCAACGTAGCAAGCTTTGGCTCAAGAAATGTAGCAAGCTTTGGCTCAAGCAATGTAGCAAGCTTTGGCTAAAGCGATGTAGCAAGCTTTGGCTCAAGCGATGTAGCAAGCTTTGGCTCAAGCGATGTAGCAAGCTTTGGCTCAAGCGATGTAGCAAGCTTTGGCTCAAGCGATTTAGCAAGCTTTGGCTCAAGCGATGTAGCAAGCTTTGGCTCAAGCGATGTAGCAAAACTTTGGCTTAAGTTATGTAACACACTTTGGCTCAAGTTATGTAGCAAACTTTGGCTCAAGTGATGTAGCAAAACTTTTGCTCAAGTTATGTAGCATGATTTCAAAAATATAACGATTGAAATGGTTTTAAGTATTATGATTCTAAATTGCTTACTTAACCTTATTAAAATGTGGATTAATGTATATTGGCATTTATTGAGTTAACGACTTACTCCTTTGTGTTTTCTCTGTGTATTGTCAATGTTAATCTCATTGCAGGTAGGCGGAAGATTTAAGGGTGTCTTGATTAGGAGCTTATAGGCTTTTAGTTCTGAATTCTTTATCTTCATTTTTGTAACTTAACTGACTATGTGTTGAGCTGAATATTTTTAACCATGAGCATGATATTTGGACATGTTTGTAACCAAGGACAATTGTATGTTGGAAAACCATGACTCTTGGTACGCCAAAAGTGCTGGGAGAAATTAAAATGAATTATGTTTTTATGCATTTCTGATTTTGTGTAAGAACGATGCATATTAGCATGATCATGAAATAAATAGATTGGTTAATGGAAAGCCTTGAGGCTTTAGATTACAAGGATAAATAAAAGGAAAGGAAAAAGATCAGGCGTGAATGTGTTAAAATAAGAGAAAATTTTCATGGGTAGAAATTTGGGTCCTTACAGTATTGAAATTGAATGTCTTGCCGAAGTGGTTGTGAATTGAATGTCTTGCCCTATGTGGTATTGTGGAAGTACGTGTAAGTGGGAAATGGCTATGTAAAACAGGAATGAAGAAGAGGGTAACAAGGTTTGACATGGAAGAATGTGAAAGTAAGAATGGTCGTATGAGGTTGTAAGAGATAAAATGAAATGTAATGATTTTATGTTGATCAAATCCGAATGATGCAAGTGGAGGATAAGGAACTGAAGATCAAACGAGATTTGATGACGAGTGGAAAAGAGACTGATTTTGCGTCGGATTCTAGTGGGATGTTGCGATACAAGGGAAGGGTATGTGTACCTCATGATGTGGAATTACGAAAGAGTATCCTGGAGGAGTCACACAAAAGTAGAATGATTTTCCACCCGGGCACTACAAAAATGTACCAAGACCTGAAAAAGTTGTTTTGGTGGTCTTGGGTGAAAAAGGGTGTGGCTTTGTATGTCTCGAGCTGTCTCATTTGTCAGAAAGCCAAGATTGAACATCAGAGATCAGCGGGAGAGTTACAATCATTAGACATTCCCGTTTGGAAGTGGGATAGTATCTCCATGAACTTTGTATCGGGTTTCCCGAAGACTCAAAAAGGATACGACTCGATATGGGTAATAGTGGACCACTTGACTAAGTCTGCTCATTTCTTGCCAATGAACATGAAATATTCCTTAGAGCGATTGGCTGAACTGTATATCAAGGAGATAGTTCGATTGTATACCGTCGAGCATTGTGTCGGATAGGGATCCCCATTTCACTTCGAACTTTTGGACTAGTTTGCAATTCGCATTGGGGACTAAGTTGATAATGTGTTCAGCTTATCACCCACAAATGGATGGTCAATCGGAAAGGACCATACAGTCATTGGAGGATCTTTTGAGGGCTTATGTTTTGGAACAACCTGGGAGTTGGGATAGCATGTTGCCTTTAATTGAATTCACCTACAACAATATTTTCCATGCTAGCATCGGGATGGCCCCTTAAGAAGCCTTGTATGGGATAAAATGTAGGACTCCTTTGAGTTGGTTTGAAAATGGGGAGAACTTAGTATTGGGACCTAAGTTGGTCCGAGAAACGACGGAAAAGATCAAGAAGATCCGAGAAAATATGAGAATAGCACAGAGTGGGCAGAAAAGCAATTACAGTAAGAGACGGAAACCTCTTGAGTTTAAGGAGGGAGATCATGTATTCACGAGAGTAGTTCCGACTACTAGAATTGGTAGAGTGTTGAAGTCCCGTAAGCTAACTCCGAGATTTATTGGGGAATATCAGTTATTGAAGAGGATGGGACCGGTAGCATATCGGATTGCTTTACCTCCATTGTTGTCGAATTTCCACAATATGTTTCATGTGTCTTAGTTGCGGAAATATGTGGGGGACCCTTCTCATGTGATTGAGTCGGATAAGATAGAATTGAGAGACAACTTGACTTTTACTACTTTGCCAGTGAGGATTTTGGATACCAGTATCAAAAAGTTAAGAGGCAAAGATATTGCCTTGGTGAAGGTACTATGGAGTCAAGTAGATGAAGGAGATGCTACATGGGAAGTGGAGTAGGATATGAGGAAGGATTACCCTCATTTGTTTGAATCGAATTATGTTTAAATTTTCGGGGACGAAAATTCTTATAAGATGGGGAGGATTGTGACACCCTAAAATTATATTTCCTAAGTTGTTGTATCAGTCCTAGAGAGTGAGACATACAACCAGATTCTCGCTTGAAAGAGAGAGCCTAGCCCAAGCGAGAGGGTTAGAGTTTCTCCCAGCATTTTATCCTGAAGTCTCGCCTGAGCGAGAGAAGGCTCGCCTGGGTGAGAGTGGCTCACCTAGGGGAGTGGAATACTGGGCTATACTAAAGGATTCTCGCCTGAGCGAGATTTGGCTCGCCGGGGCGAGGAAGAGTTGTAGACACTGAAGGATCCTCGCTTAAGTGAGAATCCCTCGCTTGAGCGAGAGTGTCAAATCTGAGTTTTTAAAATGGGCGAGATTTCCTCTCTTGAGAGAGAAAAGGCTTGCTTGAGCGAGAACCCGACGACTGAACATTAAAATAGAAACCTCAAACACTTTTAGGGTTAGAATTTTAGAGAGAAGAGAGAGAAGGGAGCATTTTCAAGAGCTAGGATTTGTGGGAATCATCTAGAAGCTTGAGAAGAGATAAATCCCTTGATTCTAACTCTCTTTCTCCCTTTCAAACTCATTTTGGGTGTTAGGGATCTCTTCTCAAAATGAGAGAAACCATGGAAACTCTTCCTTTGGAGTTGTGGTCTGTTTTATGTAGTTTTTCTCTTGTAAACTCTTGGTGTAGAGTTGTTATTCGTAAAATGGAAAGGGATTGTGGGTTTATTCATGAAAACCCCAAAACCCCAAAATGAAAATGTGGTTATAGAGGGAAATGGGTGAAATGGTAAATGAAGAAGATGAGTATGTGTTATAATGTAAAATAGAATATGAATATGCATGTTTTAATGTTTGGAAACTTCTAAGGAAAATAGTTTTGGGAAAACATTGGAAATATGTGAATATTATATATGTTTGTTGTAAATGTAATGAGTTATGTGTATATTATTGGGAATGAAATACTGACTTTTGTTGTTTTTGTTAGGGATGAGGAAAGATCCTAAGGTTGGAGGAGGTAGCGAAGGAAACTTGTAAAGTTACCCAAAACCGACCCCAACACTCACCAAGGTAAGGATAAGTGTTTAACTTGCCATTGAAATGGAAAATGTGTGGATTTTCTGGTTGTAAATTGATTATTAATCATTGGAAAAGGAAACCTGATTTTAGCTACCCTTAGGTGGTGTAGCGACTTTGGCTCAAGTAATGTAGCAAGCTTTGGCTCAAGCAATGTAGCAAGCTTTGGCTAAAGCAATGTAGCAAGCTTTAGCTCAAGCAATGTAGCAAGCTTTGGCTCAAGCAATGTAGCAAGCTTTGGCACAAGCAATGTAACAACTTTTGGCTCAAGCAATGTAGAAAGCTTTGGCTCAAGTGATGTAGCAAGCTTTGGCTCAAGCAATGTAGCAGGTTTGGCTCAAGCAATGTTGCAAGCTTTGGCTCCAGCAATGTTGCAAGCTTTGGTTCAAGAAATGTAGCAAGCTTTGGCTCAAGTTATGTAGCACATTTTGGCTCAAGTTATGTAGCAAACTTTGGCTCAAGTTATGTAGCAAGATTTCAAAAGTATAACGATTGAAATGGTTTTAAGTATTATGATTCTAAATTGCTTACTAAACCTTATTAAAATGTGGACTAATGTATATTGGCATTTTTTGAGTTAACGACTTACTCCTTTGTGTTTTCACTATGTATTGTCAATGTTCATGCCATTGCAGGTAGGCGGAATATTTAAGGATGTCTTGATTAAGAGCTTAAAGGCCTTTGGTTGCGAATTCTTTATCTTCATTTTTGTAACCTAACTGACTATGTGTTGAGCAGAATATTTGTAACCGTGGGCATGAAATTTGGACAGGTTAGTAACCATGGATAATTGTATGTTGGAAAACCATGACTCTTGGTATGCCATAAGTGCTATGAGAAATAAAAATGAATTATGTTTTAATGCATTTCTGATTTTGTGTAAGAACGATGCATGTTAGCATGATCATGAATTAAATAGATTGGTTAATGGAAAGCCTTGAGGCTTTCGATTACAAGGATAAATAAAAGGAAAGGAAAAAGATACAGGCATGAATGTGTTAAAATAAGAGAAAATTTTCAATGGTAGAAATTTGGGTCCTTACAGTATTGAAATTGAATGTCTTGCCGAAGTGGTAGTGAATTGAATGTCTTACCCTATGTGGTATTGTGGAAGTACGTGTAAGTGGGAAATGGCTATGTAAAACATGAATGAAGAAGAGGGTAACAAGGTTTGACATGGAAGAATGTGAAAGTAAGAATGGTCGTATGAGGTTGTAAGAGATAAAATGAAATGTAATGATTTTATGTTGATCAAATCCGAATGATGCAAGTGGAGGATAAGGAACTAAAGATCAAACGAGATTTGATGACGAGTGGGAAAGAGACTGATTTTGAGTCGGACTCTAGTGGGATACAAGGGAAGGGTATGTGTACCTCATGATGTGGAATTACGAAAGAGTATCCTGGAGGAGTCACACAAAAGTGGAATGATTTTCCACCCGGGCACTACAAAAATGTACCAAGACCTGAAAAAGTTGTTTTGGTGGTCTGGGGTGAAAAAGGGTGTGGCTTTGTTTTCTCGAGCTGTATCGGGTTTCCTGAAGACTCAAAAAGGATACGACTCGATATGGGTAATAGTGGACCGCTTGACTAAGTCTGCTCATTTCTTGCCAATGAACATGAAATATTCCTTAGAGCGATTGGCTGAACTGTATATCAAGGAGATAGTTCGATTGTATACTGTCGAGCATTATGTCGGATAGGGATCCCCATTTCACTTCGAACTTTTGGACTAGTTTGCAATTCGCATTGGGGACTAAGTTGATACTGTGTTCAGCTTATCACCCACAAACGGATGGTCAATCGGAAAGGACCATACAGTCATTGGAGGATCTTTTGAGGGCTTGTGTTTTGGAACAACCTGGGAGTTGGGATAGCATGTTGCCTTTAATTGAATTCACCTACAACAATAGTTTCCATGCTAGCATCGGGATGGCCCCTTAAGAAGCCTTGTATGGGATAAAATGTAGGACTCCTTTGAGTTGGTTTGAAAATTGGGAGAACTTAGTATTGGGACCCGAGTTGGTGTAAGACCCTAAATTTTAAGTCTTTAAAATTTTAGTATCAGTCCTGAGACTCTCGCTTGAGCGAGAGAGAGACTCACCTAGGAGGGTGAAATATTGAGCTATACTGGAGGATCCTCGCTTGAGCGAGAGATTCTCGCCTGGGCGAGAGAGGTTCACTTGAAAGGGTGAAATCCTGGAGTATACTGTAAGATTCTCGCCTGAGCGAGAGTTGTCTTGCTTGGGCGAGAAATATCATTTTGGGCTGTTGGCACTGTGAGATTCTCACTTGAGCGAGAATCCCTCACTTGAGCGAGAGGGTCAGATTTGAGTTTTTAAAATGGGCGGGATTTTCTCGCATGAGCGAGAATACCTCGCTTAAGTGAGAACCCGACGAGACAACATTTAATGAGAAACCCCTAAACACAATCTAGGATTTAGAAAAGAAGCAGGGTGAGAGAAGAGAGCTTTTTCAAGGACAAAAATCTTGGATACTCATCTAAGAGCTTGAGAAGAGGTAAAACTCTAGATTCTAACTCTCTTTTTCTCTTAACCTATTTTGGGTATGTTGGATCTCTTCTCAAAAATGAAGGAAACCATAGAAACTCATCCTTTTGAGTGATGGTTAATTTTATGTCATTCTTACCTTGTGAACTCTTGGTTTAGAGTTAGTATCTCAAGAATGGAAAGGCTTGAGGGTTGATTCATGAAAACCCCAAAACCATAAAAATGAAAATGTGGTAAAAAGGGAGAATGAGTAAAATGCTAGAGGTAGAAGATGAGTTTACCTCCCAATATTGGAATATGGGTTTATAATGCATGTTTTAGATGGTTGAATACTTATGATGAATATTTTGTATGATTAAATGATGCAAAATAAGTTGCTTATGAGATATTTGGAATAAATGACTAACATTGTGTTATATGGTGGGATGAGGAAAGATCCTAAGGTTGGAGGCGGTGTCGGTGGAACTTGAGAAGTTGCCAAGAACCAAACCCAACACTCACCGAGGTAAGGATAAGTCTTTAATTGTGCATTTGGAATCAAAAATGTGTATTTTCTGATCATGCGATGATCGAGATGTAAAGTACGCATTTAGTATAAACATATATGGGTGTGGTTATATTAAAGTATGCAGAGATTTACGGAAAGGAAAGTATGTTGTACTTTTGGATATGTGATGATTTGAGTGGTGAATCACGTATGTAGTATAAACATATATGGGTGTGTTTATACTAATGTGGGCGTGGATTAAACGGAAATGTTTTATGGTGAAATTGATGAAAAGGAAATACATTTTTAGCCGACCATGAATGGTTAGCGACTCTGGCTTGAGTATATAAGCAAAACTCTGGCTTGAATATATAAGCAAAACTCTGGCTTGAGTATCTAAGCAAAACTTTGGCTTGAGTATATAAGCAAAACTCTGGCTTGAGTATATAAGCTAAACTCTGGCTTGACTATATAAGCAAAACTCTGGCTTGACTATATAAGCAAAACTCTGGCTTGAGTATATAAGCAAAACTCTGGCTTGAGTATATAAGCAAAACTCTGGCTTGAGTATATAAGCATATTTTATTTAAAAGGTAAATGAGAATCTGCTTTTAGCTAACCCCGAGGGGTGTAGCGACTTTGGCTCAAGTTATGTAGCAAAGTAAAATGAATTTCAAAAATGGTTTACTAACCCAATTTCTAATGTGGATTATCTTATAATGATGTTTATTTGAATTAACGACTTACTCCTTTGTATGTTTTGTACTTGTCATCGATAATCCTATTGCAGATAAACAGGTGACATGAGGGGGACTCATTTTTGGGGAGTCTTAGGGAGCTTTACATTTTGGATTCATTCACATGCACTATTTTATAGATGAGTGCATAGTTGATATTTTTGAAATATGATGTAACTAACGATATAGATATTATTGTAAACTTGAGACTGTAACTCTGGATATGTGTAGCTGTGGGTATTTTGGAAACCCATAGCTAATTATATGTGGTGGTTACAAGGTTTAATTAATGCGAATTATGTTTTTCTGTTGAACGATCTTGTATGTTAATAATGAGATAGATCGCGAAGAGGGGAAATAAAATTTGAAGTAAAGACATTAATTTGGTAGTGTGGGTTAGGAGAGATTGCATGTAATTGAACTAATTTGAGAAAAAAAATTCAAGGGTAGAATTTCGGTCCTTACAGTTGGTCCGAGAAACGACGGAAAAGATCAAGAAGATCCGAGAAAATATGAGAATAGCACAGAGTCGGCAGAAAAGCTATTACAGTAAGAGACGAAAACCTCTTGAGTTTAAGGAGGGACATCATGTATTCACGAGAGTAGTTCCAGCTACTGGAATTGGTAGAGTGTTGAAGTCCCGTAAGCTAACTCTGAGATTTATTGGGCCATATCAGATATTGAAGAGGATGGGACCGGTAGCATATCGGATTGCTTTACCACCATTGTTGTCGAATTTCCACAATATGTTTCATGAGTCTCAGTTACGGAAATATGTGGGGGACCCTTCTCATGTGATTGAGTCGGATAAGATAGAATTGAGAGACAACTTGACATTTACTACCTTGCTAGTGAGGATTTTGGATACCAGTATCAAAAAGTTGATAGGCAAAGAGATTGCCTTGGTGAAGGTACTATGGAGTCAAGTAGATGAAGGAGATGATGCTACATGGGAAGTGGAGTAGGATATGAGGAAGGATTACCCTCATTTGTTTGAATCGAGGTATGTTTAAATTTTCGGGGACGAAATTCTTATAAGAGGGGGAGGATTGTGACACCGTAAAATTATATTTCCTAAGTTGTTATATCAGTCCTAGAGAGTGAGACATACTACCAGATTCTCGCTTGAAAGAGAGGGCCTAGCCCAAGCGAGAGGGTTAGAGTTTCTCCCAGGATTTTATCCTGAAGTCTCGCCTGAGGGAGAGAAGGCTCGCCTGGGCGAGGAAGAGTTGTAGACACTGAAGGATCCTCGCTTAAGCGAGAATCCCTTGCTAGAGCGAGAGTGTCAAATCTGAGTTTTTAAAATGGGCGGGATTTCCTCTCTTGAGAGAGAAAAGGCTTGCTTGAGTGAGAACCCAATGACTGAACATTAAAATAGAAACCTTAAACACTTTTAGGTGAAATGGTAAATGGTAAATGGTAAATGTGGTAAAAGAGGAAAATGGGTGAAATGGTAAATGAAGAAGATGAGTATGTGTTATAATGTAAAAAAGAATATGAATATGCATGTTTTAATGTTTGGAAACTTCTAAGGAAAATAGTTTTGGGAAAACATTGGAAATATGTGAATATCATATATGTTTGTTGTAAATGTAATGAGTTATGTGTATATTATTGCGAATGAAATACTGACTTTTGTTGTTTTTGTTAGGGATGAGGAAAGATCCTAAGGTTGGAGGAGGTAGCGAAGGAAACTTGTAAAGTTACCCAAAACTGACCCCAACACTCACCAAGGTAAGGATAAGTCTTTAACTTGCACATTGAAATGGAAAATGTGTGGATTTTCTAGTTGTAAATTGATTATTAATCATTGAAAAAGGAAAACCTGTTTTTAGCTACCCTTAAGTAGTGTAGCGACTTTGGCTTAAGTAATGTAGCAAGCTTTGGCTCAAGCAATGTAGCAAGCTTTGGCTCAAGCAATGTAGCAAGCTTTGGCTCAAGCAATGTAGCAAGCTTTGGCTCAAGAAATATAGCAAGCTTTGGCTCAAGCAATGTAGCAAGATTTGGCTCAAGCAATGTAGCAAGCTTTGGCTCAAGCAATGTAGCAACTTTTGGCTCAAGCAACGTAGCAACTTTTGGCTCAAGCAATGTAGAAAGCTTTGGCTCAAGCAATGTAGCAAGCTTTGGCTCAAGCAATGTAGCAAGCTTTGGCTCAAGCAATGTTGCAAGCTTTGGCTCAACCAATGTTGCAATCTTTGGCTCAAGCAATGTGGCAAGCTTTGGCTCAAGTTATGTAGCACACTTTGGCTCAAGTTATGTAGTAAACTTTGGCTCAAGTGATGTAGCAAAACTTTGGCTCAAGTTATGTAGCATGATTTCAAAAATATAACGATTGAAATGGTTTGAAGTATTATGATTCTAAATTGCTTACTAAACCTTATTAAAATGTGAATTAATGTATATTGGCATTTTTTGAGTTAACGACTTACTCCTTTGTGTTTTCACTTTGTATTGTCAATGTTAATGCCATTGCAGGTAGGTGGAATATTTAAGGATGTCTTGATTAAGAGCTTAGAGGCCTTTGGTTGCGAATTCTTTATCTTCATTTTTGTAACCTAACTGACTATGTGTTTAGCAGAATATTTGTAACCGTGGGCATGAAATTTGGACAGGTTAGTAACCATGGATAATTGTATGTTGGAAAACCATGACTCTTGGTACGCCATAAGTGCTATGAAAAATAAAAATCAATTATGCTTTAATGCATTTCTGATTTTGTGTAAGAACGATGCATGTTAGCATGATCATGAAATAAATAGATTGGTTAATGGAAAGCCTTGAGGCTTTCGATTACAAGGATAAATAAAAGGAAAGGAAAAAGATACAGGCATGAATGTGTTAAAATAAGAGAAAATTTTCAAGGATAGAAATTTGGGTCCTTACAGTATTGAAATTGAATGTCTTGCCGAAGTGGTAGTGAATTGAATGTCTTTCCCTATGTGGTATTGTGGAAGTACGTGTAAGTGGGAAACGGCTATGTAAAACAGGAATGAAGAAGAGGGTAACAAGGTTTGACATGGAAGAATGTGAAAGTAAGAATGGTCGTATGAGGTTGTATGAGATAAAATGAAATGTAATGATTTTATGTTGGAAAGTTTAAATTGTTTAACTAACTCTATTTATAATGTGGATTATATTTAAATGGTATTTATTGAATTAAATGACTTACTCCTTTGTATGTTTCTGTGTGTTGCAATTTGATAATCCCATTGCAGATAATTGGAAAAATTAAGGACGCTTGACTTGAATCTCTAGGAGCTTTTAAATCTGGATTCTTTTATTTGCACTTTTTGCATCATAACTGACTATTTGCGGATTTGATTATTTGTAGTCATGGTCATTATATTTTTGGATGTTTGTAACCTTGGGTAATATGATTTTGGAAACCCCTAACTATTCCCATGTCCTAATTAAATGGGGGACATTAATATGAATTATGTTTTTTTGCCTTTTGGATGTGTGTATGAATACTGCATGGTAAAATGATCAGAAATAATCGAAGTAACTAATGTAATGTGCCTTGGGTTACCAATCATAAGATATAATGGAAATATATGTTTGCATGAGTTAAAATGAAAAAAACATTTCAAGGGTAGAATTTAAGTCCTTACAAATAGTCATTACCACAAAGGCAACTCATACATTGCTACGAATAGCCATTACCACGAAGGCAACTCATACATTGCTACGAATAGCCATTACCACGAAGGCAACTCATATGTTGCTACGAATAGCCATTACCACGAAGGAAACTCATACGTTGCTACGAATAGCCATTACCACGAAGGCAACTCAAACATTGCTACGAATAGCCAATACCACGAGGGAAACTCATACCTTGCTACGAATAGCCAATACCACGAGGGCAAGACATACATTGCTACGTATAGCCAATACCACGAGAGCAAGTCATACATTGCTACGAATAGCCAATACCACGAGAGCAAGTCATACATTGCTACGAATAGCCAATACCACGAGGGCAAGTCATACATTGCTACGAATAGCCAATACCACGAGGGCAAGTCATACATTGCTACGAATAGCCAATACCACGAGGGCAAGTCATACATTGCTACGAATAGCGAATACCACGAGGGCAAGTCATACATTGCTACGAATAGCCAATACCACGAGGGCAAGTCATACATTGCTACGAATAGCCAATACCACGAGGGCAGGTCATACATTGCTACAAATAGCCAATACCACGAGGGCAATTCATACATGGCTCAACCTTTTAAGGGAGCTAAAAATAGGTTTTCTTCACATTACTTCACAATCCATATACAATCAGAAAATCCACGCATTCTCTATCATTACATACAAATTAACACTTCTCTTTACATCACATCTCACCATAATACCCACAACTACAACCATGTCATAATATTCATATTCATCCCATTATTTACTACATATAAACAACTCACAACACAATAATTATCATACAACATAATCATGTCCATTATTTCCATTAAACAACTCATCACACACTCATTATTACAAACATACTCATAAATGTTTATAACAAATAAGCGACTCACAACTTAGTCATTATCATAAATATACTCATATCTTTATATCACAATGAACAACCCATAACATATTTATCATCACATAATATATTCATATCCATTTATCACCAATAAACATCTCATCACACAATCATTATCACAAACATACTCATGTCAACTTATAACAAATAAACAACTCATAGCATATACATCATCATAAAACATATTAACGATAGAACCATCTTTCATGACGGTGTATTACCATAAGTGAGCATATTGCATTTCATCTAATAAAACGGTTTTCCTACACATATATCTCCTCATTTATGGCTAATACATTTCATGGAAAATAAAGACCCTCACATTGACCACAAACTTCCAAGAGAGTTTCTATCCGTTTACATTCTCCGATTCTTGAGGGAAATCGGAGAAGATGACTCTAATGAAATACTCTAAGACCAAAATGGTCTTCTCCCTCACCTTAGGTTGTGTAAGCTCCGTTATTCTGCAAAAGAGCTCCATCTCCCTCCATCTCCTTCAACCTGCATTATTACTTTTTCACCTCCAAGATTTCCCAAATGTACCACCAGGAAGTAAGAGGAATAGGTTTTGATGAGTTTTGATGTTTAGTGGAGGGGAGAATGGTCCATTTGGGTGGAGCCGCCATTGGGAGAGAAAGGAGGAGAAATAAAATGAAGATTAGGGTTTTTGAAACCCCTCTTTTACTTTTATAGCTGCGCAGCCTCGCCCAGGCGAGAATGGCTCGCTTGGGCGAGAATTTGGTAGCTTTTCAGCTTTTCAACTCTGACGCTCTCGCCCGGGCGCGGATTTCTCGCTCGAGCGAGAATCGGGCAGCAAGCTAAGTCTCCTCTCTAGCCTGGGCGAAAATTCTAGCTCGTGCTAGAATTTCACAACTTTGCCCATATTTCTCCTTCGCTCAAACAACCACTCCTTCGCTTGGGCAAGGTTCCCATACTTCTCAAACTTAAAATGTTGAGTCTCTCGCTTAGGCGTGACCCTCTCGTCCAAGCGAGAATTGTCAAGTTTACACCTCAACACTCTAAGTTTTCCAATCATTCCGAAAACGAAATTTGAGGTGTTACAATCATTCTTAGTCTTTTTCAAAAGTAGTCTTTATCATAACATTGGTTTTTGGCTATTTGTGGAGCCTAGACCTCTCCATTCATTGGTATATCTTTTTGTATTTAAAATATTGTCCAATTTATGAGTACTCTTCTTGAACACATTCAGTTCTTTATTTCACAAAAAAAATTTAGTTTCAAGAGTATCACATTTTGGACATTTTATGCACTCATCATTTGATTTGGATTTTAAGGCAATAATTTTGTAAAAAATTATTTTAACTCTCAAGAATATCTAAAGTGTTTAATGCATACTTTAGAGAGTCTAATAAATTTTTCTTGCAATTCACAAAAAGCGCTATTAACTCATTTTTAAAAATGTATCATTTGGTTTAGAGTTTCTAATCTCATAATCGTCATTTGAATTGTGTAAAGCCATCAAGGAAATATGTGTTTTCTTCTTAATGTTGAGCTATGTATTTGGACCATCATCTTTATCTTCTGATATGACATTTGTTCTTCTATGCTTCTTGTCCTTCTTTATTTTGAAAGTATGTTGCTTTCGTAAGGCTAGACAATCACCTTTAAGAGGATCTGGTTTTCTGCATACAAAGCATGTGGATTCTTGCTTTGATGTTTATGCTTCACTATTTGTTGCGGACCTTTGTACCTCTTTGGTTCCATGTATCATTTCCAGAGTGTCCCATATTTCTTTAGAAGATTTTCAGGTTGACACTCTAAATAATTGTTTTTCTCCTAGAGCCGATGCAAGAATGTTTTTGGCTCTAAGGTCGTATTGGACTATATTTTTCCCTTCATTGGTCCATGAAAATTTTGGTTTTGGTTGTTTAACCCCATTATCAACAATGAAACTTGAATAACTAAGTCTAGAGATTCTATGAATATTCTCATTCTATGAATATTAATATCGGAGCTTTCTCCTAAAAAAGACATAGATGACATCAAATGGTTTCGGATCTTTGGGAGTAACTTACCCAAACTAAGCTCTGGTGCCAATTGTAAGTATAGATGGCAACAAAGAGGGGGAGGGAGGGTGAATTAGTTGTTAGTGCAATATGGTCAATTTTTCTACTTTACTTTAAAGATCAGAATATAGTGTAGCGGATAATGTTGCAGAAAATATTAACCAAGTAAAACTTAAAATTAAATGAGTAGAGAGAAGAGAGAAAGTACACACATGTTTTATATTGGTTCACCTTATAGTCCACCAAAGGCTACGTCCAGTACTCTTGCAGCACAAGAGATTTATTTACTAGATATTTTGAGTTGTAAATACAATTTCTCTCCTTGAGACTCCTTATACCTTACACACTCTCAAATACCTCATACCCTTGGAAAATAACCTTCATGTACTCTCTTTCCCCTTCTCACTACACCCTTGTGATAACAAGTTTTACAGCAAAGTGAAAAATGAATATATGGTAGGATTGTAAGGACCCAAATTCTACCATTGAAAACTTTTCATTTATTTTAATCTTTTATGCATTAATTTCCCCATATATAATTTCATATATACTTTTCTTTTAATCCTTAATTCATCCATTCTTTTCATTATCTAAAAACCCTAAACATACAAATTCAGTTTCATATCTTAACTACTCTTAATTGCAGAAAAATATAATTCGCATATATATGTCATAATAAGGGTCATTACATTTGTCAAGTCGCAAAGTTACAAAATTAATGTGCCCCTAGTTACAATCAAGGTCAATGAATATTCATTCAATACACAACAGTCCACAAAACAAGATATCTTGACTATTAAAAACTCCTAAAGCCTTTAAATCAAGCATTCCTACCGCATTCGTTTACCTGCAATGGGATTATCATAAACCATACACAAAATACAAGGGAGTAAGTCATTAGCTCAATAACAGCATTATATGATAATCCACATTTTAAATAAGATTAAGCATTGGAAATAAATCATAGCTCATAAGATACATAAGTATACATATTCTTATCATTCCCTTTATCATTATACGTTATTCCATTTCCTAAATCCCATTTAACTTCATCAACTAAATTGACATCCATTTACTCATTACCACATAGGGCAATTCTACATCGCTAAGATGATTCCATACCACATCGGGTAAGTCAACATCACACAGATGATTCCATACCACATTGGGTAAGTCTATATCACAAAGATAATCCCATACCACATCGGGTAAGTCTACATCACAAAGATGATCCCCTACCACATCGGGTAAGTCTACATCACAAGGATGATCCCATACCACATCGGGTAAGTCTACATCACAAACATGATCCCATACCACATTGAGTAAGTCTATGTAAGTCTACATCACAAAGATGATCCATACCACATCGGGTAAGTCTACATCACAAAGATGATTTAATATAGTTATAGTCTATAACACTACATCTCCTATCATCAAAATAATTCATATACATATCCCTTGCACATCATCTCATTAGTGAATGGAAACACGTATCCCTTACCTTGGTCAGTGTTGGGTTGGATTCTTGGTAACTTGGTAAGTTCCTCCGATACCACCTCCAACCTTAGGATCTTTCCTCATCCCCACCAAACAACAACAATAGTTAGTAATTTATTTTCAACAACATATAAACAACTTATATTTCATCTTTAACCATACAAGAGATTTACTCATTTTCAATGTTTCCAAAACTACCTTCGTTAGGAGTTTCCAAACATCTAAAACATACACATTCACCTTCTAAACAACATTCAACATTCACAAATCACATTCTACAACTAACATTTCACTTTTTTCCAATTTACCCACATTTTCGTTTTGGGGTTTAAGGGTTTCATGAATCAACCCCTAATCACTCTTATCTTTCAATAGTAACTCTAAACCAAGAGTTTTCAAGAGAGAAATTAGATAAAACGAACCACAACTCCCAAGGAAGAGTTTCCATGGTTTCTCACACTTTTGAGAAGAGATCCCATACACCCAAAACAAGTTTGAAAGGGAGAAGGAGAGTTAGAATCATGAGATTTACCTCTTCTCAAGCTTCTAGAATCATGGTACCTCTTATCAATGACAAGTACACAAACACACAAAGGAGTAAGTCGTTAATTCAATAAACGTCATTATAAGATAATCCACATTAGAAAAGGGTTAGTAAACCATTTTTGAAATTCATTTTGCTTTGCTGCATAACTTGAGCCAAAGTCGCTACACCCCTTAGGGTTAGCTAAAAGCAGATTCTCATTTCTCTTAAAAGAAAACTTGCTACATATACTCGAGCCAGAGTTTTGCTTATATACTCAAGCTAGAGTTTCACTTATATACTCAAGCCAGAGTTTTTCTTATATACTCAAGCCAGAGTTTTGCTTATATACTCAAGCCAGAGTTTTGCTTATATACTCAAGCCAGAGTTTCGCTTATATACTCAAGCCAGAGTTTTGCTTATATACTCAAGCCAGAGTCGCTAACCATTCATGGTCGGCTAAAAATATATTTCCTTTTCATTGATTTTACCATAAATCATTTCCCGTAAATCCACGCCCACATTAGTATAAACACACCCATATATGTTTATACTAAATACGTGAATCACAACTCAACCATTCCATAACTAGAAAATACACACATTTTCCATTTCAAATGCACAAACAAAGACTTATTCTTACCTCGGTGAGTGTGGGGTTTGGTTCATGGGAACTCCACAAGTTCCACCGACACCGCCGCCAACTTTAGGATCTTTCCTCGTTCTCACCATATAACACAATGTTAGTCATTTACTCCAATAACATATAAATAACTTATATAACATCATTTAACCACATAAGATATTCATCATATTTTCAAGGTTTCATAACTACTTCCATCATAAGTTTACAACCCTCTAACACATACATATTCATCTAATATTTCATCATTAGAAAGTAAACTCATCTTTTATCTCTAGCATTTTACTCATTTTCCCCTTTTACCACATTTTCACTTTAGGGTTTGGGGTTTTTATGAATCAACCCAAAAACTCTTTCCATTTTCGACATACTAACTCTAAACCAAGAGTTTACAAGAGAAAAACCACATAAGACGAACCATAACTCAAAAGGATGAGTTTCCATGGTTTCCTTCATTTTAAGAAGAGATCTAACATACCCAAAATAGGTTTTAAAGAGAAGAAGAAAGTTAGAATCAAGAGTTTTACCTCTTCTCAAGCTCTTAGATGAGTATCCAAGCTTCTTGTCCTTGAAAAAGTTGTCTTCTCTCCCCCTTCTTCTTTTCTAAATCTAGGTTGTGTTTGGGGGTTTCTCATTTAATACAACTCGTCGGGTTCTCGCTTAAGCGAGCCCTTTCTCGCTCAAGCGAGAAAATCTCGCCTATATTTAAAAACTCAAATCTGACCCTCTCGCTCAAGCGAGGGATTCTCGCTCAAGTGAAAATCTCACAGTCTCAACAGTCCCAAAATGCCATTTCTCGCCCAGGCGAGACAATTCTTGCTCAGGCGAGAATCATCCAGTATAGTCTAGGATTTCACCCTCCTAGGTGAGCCTTTCTCGCCCATGCGAGACTCTCTCGCTCAAGCGAGAATTCTAGGACTGATACTATAATTTTAAAGACTCAAATTTAGGGTGTTACAATCCTCCCCCTCTTATAAAAATTTTCGTCCCCAAAAATTAAACATACCTCTATTCGAACAAATGAGGGTAATTCTCCCTCATATCACATTCCACCTCCCAAGTAGCATTCCATTCGTCTACTTGGATCCACAACACTTTCACCAAAGGAATCTCTTTGCCTCTCAATCTTTTGACACTAGTATCCATGATTCTCACAGGCAACGTCGCAAAAGTCAAGTTATCCTTCAACTCTATCTGGTCCGACTCAACCACATGAGATGGATCCCCAACATATTTCCTCGACTGAGAAACATGAAACACATTGTGGAGATTCGACAACAACGGAGGTAAAGCAATACGATACGCTACCGGCCCAATCCTCTTCAGTATTTGATACGGCCCAATAAATCACGGAGTCAGCTTATGAGACTTCAACACACTACCTATTCTGGTAGTCGGGACTACTCTCATGAAAACATGATCTCCCTCGTTAAACTCAAGAAGTTTCCGCCTCTTATCGTAATAGCTTTTCTGCCGACTCTGGGCAATCCTCATATTCTCCCGGATTTTCTTGATCTTCTCCGTCGTCTCTTAGACCAGTTCGGGTCCCAAAATCAAGTTCTCCCCAATTTCAAACCAACTCACTGGAGTTCAACACTTCCTACCATACAACGCCTCATAAGGTGCCATTCCAATACTCAAATGGAAGCTATTGTTGTAGGTAAATTCAATCAGAGGCAACATGCCATCCCAACTTCCCAGTTGTTCCAAGACACAAGCCCTTAAAGATCCTCCAATGACTGTATTGTCCTTTCCGATTGACCGTCGGTTTGTGGATGATAAGCTGAAATCAACTTCAACTTAGTTCCCAATGCGGACTACAAACTAGTCCAAAAGTTGGAAGTGAAACGAGGATCCCTATCAGATATAATGCTCGACGGTATCCCATGCAAACGAACTATTTCCCAGATATACAATTCTGCCAATCGCTCCAAAGAGTACTTCATGTTCATAGGCAGAAAGTGTGCAAATTTAGTTAACTGATCCACTATCACCCATATCGAATCATAGCCTTTCTGAGTCCTTGGAAAGCCTGATACAAAATCCATGGAGATATTATCCCACCTCCAAACAGGAATTTCTAGGGATTGCAGTTCTCCCGCTGGGTGTTGATGCTCAATCTTGGCTTTTTGACAGACAAGACAACTCGAGACATACAAAGACACATCCCTTTTCAACCCAGACCATCAAAACAGCTTCTTCAAATCTTGGTACATCTTTGTAACCCCCGGGTGAAAACTCATTTCACTCTTTTGCGACTCCTCTAAAATACTCTTTCACAATTCCACATTACGAGGCACACAAACTCTCCCTTTGCAACGCAACAGTCCACTAGGGTCTGACGCGAAATCAGTTTCCTTACCACTTAGCATCAAATCCTGTTTAGCCATTAGCTCAATATCCTCCACTTGCATTACCCGGATTTGATCGAACAGTTCATTAGTGACTTTAAGCATCCCTAAAATCATACTTTGAGGCTTTATCTGAACTTCCAAGTTCATATCCCTAAACTCTTCAATCAGTTTCCCTTCTCGAACCATCAACGCCGACATATGTAAAGATTTCCGACTTAGAGCATCGGCCACCACATTGGCCTTTCCCGGATGGTACTGCAGCCCAAAATCATAATCCTTAAGGAATTCCATCCACCGTCTCTGTCTCATATTCAATTTATTTTGATCAAATAAGTACTTCAAAATCTTGTGCTCGTTGTATACCTCAAATCTCACGCCATAAAGGTGGTGTCTCCAGATTTTTAAGGCAAAGACCACTACAGCTAATTCCAAGTCAAGGGTAGGGTAGTTTTGCTCGTGCGTCCTCAACTGTCGAGAAGCATAGGCAACAACCTTCCCTTCTTGCATCAACACACAACCCAAACCTTGCTTGGATGCATCACAATAAACACAGAAATCCCGATCAGTACAAGGAAGAACCAAAACTGGAGTTGTAGTCAACCTTCGTTTCAACTCTTGAAAACTTTCTTCAAATCGAAGCGTCCACACATACGGTTCCCCTTTCCTAGTGAGTTTTGTCAATGGTAGAGCCAACTTCGAAAATCCCTCAATAAATTTCCGATATTACCCAGCCAAACCTAGAGAGCTCCTGATCTCAGTGATTGACTTGGGCACCGCCCATTCCATAACCGCTTCAACCTTTGAAGGATATACTGCCACCCTTTCCTTGGATATCACATGTCCAAGAAAGTTTATCGATTCCAAACAGAAATCACATTTTGACAGCTTCGCATACAACCGATTCTTACTAAGAAGTTCTAGCACAACCCTCAAGTGCTCAGCATGCTCCTCTCGGGTTTTGGAGTAAACCAAAATGTCGTCAATAAATACCACTACGAATGAATCTAAATACGGATGAAAAATTTGATTCATGTAGTCGGTAAATATTGTTGGGGCATTCGTTACACCAAAAGGCATTACCAGGTATTCAAAATGTCCATACCTTGTCCTAAAAGCAGTTTTAGGAATGTCTTCCGACTTCACACGAAGTTGGTGGTATCCTGACCGAAGATCAATCTTTGAAAACACTACCGCCCCTCTCAGCTGATCCATCAAGTCATCAATCCGAGGCAATGAATACTTGTTCTTAATAGTAACCTTGTTCAACTGCCGGTATTCAGTACACAACCGCATACTACCATCCTTCTTCTTAACCAACAAAACAGGCGCACCCCACGGCGATACACTTGGACGAATAAAATTCTTGGCCAATAAGTCCTCAACCTGCTTTTTTAACTCAGTCAATTCTAACGGTGCCATCCTATAAGGAGCTATAGAGATGGGTCTCGTTCCAGGTACCAAATCAATAGAGAATTTCACTTCTCTTACTGGAGGTAACTCCGGAATATCACCAGGAAATACCTCAGGAAACTCACGAACTATCGGAATATCCTCAACCTTAGGTTTCTCAATACCCTCCAAGGATGCCAACAACATAAACACGGCTCCTCCCTCCTTACAGGAAGTCCTGACTTCCTTTGCCGATAACGGTTTCATGTCATTAACCTCATCAGAAATCTCATCTAGATTCCCGAATACCACAGTCTTATCGGCACAATTAAGCATTACATGATTCGCCGACAACCAGTCCATCCCCAGAATTAGATCCAACTGGGATAGTGGTAAGCATATTAAATCCACGGTAAAAGTCCTACCGTTTACCACTACCGGACATCGAGACACCACTGTATGCACATCAGTTGGGGTGGATACGACCAAGTCGAAAGGCAACGACTCAGTTTGCAATTTCAGTCTATCCACGCATTCAATAGATACAAAGGAGTGTGTCGCTCCCGAATCAAACAAAACTAAGAGGGGAATACCTGTCACCATGCAATTACCTTTAATCAGGCCATCTACACCCGACGCCTCTGCCCCACTCATGGTGAATACTCTGCCAGTAGTTCGAGGTCGTTCCGCACTCACAACATTCACACTCTGTTGTAGCTTTGGACAATACCTTCTGACATGCCCAACCTCCTTGCAGTTAAAACAGGTAACCGTCGTCCCAGGGCATAAGTCACCGATATGAGTTCGGCCACATTTGCCGCACAAAGATGGAGAGTTCAACCGTGACCCTCCAGCATTAGTATGAGTCTTCGGCCCATGCGAAGTATGACCCCGACTACTCGTTGGAGGAGAGTAAGGCTTCCGTTCCTCTTGAAACACCTTGCCCTTCCGTTTTCCGTGTGAGAAGTTTCGTTGAGGGCCATAGTGTCGTGGAGGGTTCTCTTTTCTAGCAGCAGCGTCTCTCATCCGCACATTATCCTCATACATCCTACACTTGTTCACTAGTGTAGGAAAATCATAAATTTCTTTGTGATCAAATGTCACTCTGAGCTCGGGCCTCAACCCCATCTCAAACTTCACACATTTGGACCTCCCGTCCTACTCTAGTTCAGCATAAGGGCAATATCAGATCAATTCTTCAAATTTGGTCGAGTACTCCCCCACCGACAGGTTTCCTTGCTCTAATTGCAAGATTTTCATCTCCTTCTTTCTTTTCAGGTCTGCAGGAAAATATTTATGGAGGAATTTACTCTTGAAAGCTCCCCACGTGATGATTTGCCCTTCGATCTCCATCTGCCTCCGGGTCAATTCCCACCAGTTCTCAGCCTCTTTCACCAGCATGTAGGTGGCGTATGCCACTCTCTGAGCATCAGAACAACTCATGGCCCTGAAGATTCTTTCCACTCCTTGGACCCATTCAATGGTTGCATCAGGAGCGAATCCACCTTGGAACTGACTGTGGTTCCTCCTGTAGAATTCATCCAGACCTCGGTACTCAGCCAGCCCAGGTGGAACCAAGGGTTGCGAACTCCGACTTGGTGTCGCGTTCTGGTTCAGGTGCTGTAAGTTCTCGTTCAGGTTCGTCAGCATGGCATCAATCTGAGCCAACAAGTCATTCTGACCCGATCCTCTTCCTCTTCCTCTTCCAGACATCTCCGTAACGGGTACCTGTTTATCTCTTACATTTGTCACTCAACCATGTTTAACCAGAAAAATTAGCACATAACCACACAAAAGTTCACTTAAACCACATAGTCAAATCAATTAGAAGTTACAAAGAAGCAAGTAAGGCCATACCCTAGGCCGCAGGACTTACTATGCTCTGATACAATATTGTAAGGACCCAAATTCTACCCTTGAAATTTTTTTCTTATTTTAATTCAATTCCAGGAATTTACTCATAAATCACATTACCAATTTAATAACCTTACTTCAAACTCTCACTTCCCTCCTCACACTCAATCCATGAATCCATAATGACATACATAATCATTTGACAGAAAAACATAATTCGTATTAATGTAGATTAGTAACTACCGCATACAACTAGCTATGGGTTTCCAAAATACCCATAGCTACACATATCCAGAGTTACAATCTCATGTTAACTAATATATATCCGTAGTTACACACTGTTTTGAACTATCAAATATGCACTCATGTACAAAAATAGTGCAACTAAATAAATCCAAAATATAAAGCTCCCTAAGCTCCCCAAAAATGAGTCCCCCTCATGTCACCGGTTTATCTGCAATGGGATTATCAATGACAAGTGCACAAACACACAAAGGAGTAAGTCGTTAATTCAATAAACGTCATTATAAGATAATCCACATTAGAAAAGGGTTAGTAAACCATTTTTGAAATTCATTTTGCTTTGCTGCATAACTTGAGCCAAAGTCGCTACACCCCTTAGGGTTAGCTAAAAGCAGATTCCTATTTCTCTTAAAAGAAAACTTGCTACATATACTCGAGCCAGAGTTTTGCTTATATTCTCAAGCTAGAGTTTCACTTATATACTCAAGCCAGAGTTTTGCTTATATACTCAAGCCAGAGTTTTGCTTATATACTCAAGCCAGAGTTTTGCTTATATACTCAAGCCAGAGTTTCGCTTATATACTCAAGCCAGAGTTTTGCTTATATACTCATGCCAGAGTCGCTAACCATTCATGGTCGGCTAAAAATATATTTCCTTTTCATTGATTTTACCATAAATCATTTCCCGTAAATCCACGCCCACATTAGTATAAACACACCCATATATGTTTATACTAAATACGTGAATCACAACTCAACCATTGCATAACCAGAAAATACACACATTTTCCATTTCAAATGCACAAACAAAGACTTATCCTTACCTCGGTGAGTGTTGGGTTTGGTTCCTGGCAACTCCACAAGTTCCACCGACACCGCCGCCAACTTTAGGATCTTTCCTCATTCCCACCATATAACACAATGTTAGTCATTTACTCCAATAACATATAAATAACTTATATAACATTATTTAACCACATAAGATATTCATCATATTTTCAAGGTTTCATAAACTACCTTCATCATAAGTTTACAACCCTCTAACACATACATATTCATCTAATATTTCATCATTAGAAAGTAAACTCATCTTTTACCTCTAGCATTTCACTCATTTTCCCCTTTTACCACATTTTCACTTTAGGGTTTTGGGGTTTTTATGAATCAACCCACAAACTCTTTCCATTTTCGACATACTAACTCTAAACCAAGAGTTTACAAGAGAAAAACCACATAAGACGAACCATAACTCAAAAGGATGAGTTTCCATGGTTTCCTTCATTTTGAGAAGAGATCCAACATACCCAAAATAGGTTTGAAAGAGAAGAATAGAGTTAGAATCAAGAGTTTTACCTCTTCTCAAGCTCTTAGATGAGTATCCAAGCTTCTTGTCCTTGAAAAAGCTCTCTTCTCTCCCCCTTATTTTTTACTAAACCCTAGGTTGTGTTTGGGGGTTTCTCATTTAATACAACTCGTCGTGTTCTCGCTTAAGCAAGCCCTTTCTCGCTCAAGCGAGAAAATCCGTCCTATATTTAAAAACTCATATCTGACCCTCTCGCTCAAGCGAGGGATTCTCGCTCAAGCGAGAATCTCACAGTCTCAACAGTCCCAAAATACCATTTCTCGCCCAGGCGAGATAATTCTCGCTCAGGCGAGAATCCTCCAGTATAGTCCAGGATTTCACCCTCCCAAGTGAGCCTTTCTCGCCCATGCGAGACTCCCTCGCTCAAGTGAGAATCCCAAGACTAATACTATAATTTTGAAGACTCAAATTTAGGGTGTTACAGAGGCCCTCTCGCTCAAGCGAGAAACACCCAGTATACCCCAGATTCCCTAAATTTTCACTACACTTAGGAAAATAAAATTAGGGTGTTACAAGGATTGCCTTTACAAGATAAAACAGTTCTATAACTTGCAATCCTTTTT
Organism: Lupinus albus; assembly: GCA_009771035.1. Classification (NCBI taxonomy): domain Eukaryota; kingdom Viridiplantae; phylum Streptophyta; class Magnoliopsida; order Fabales; family Fabaceae; genus Lupinus; species Lupinus albus. The sequence continues at coordinate 10,456,457 of CM020019.1, read as the reverse complement.
CTCTTTAATACACTTAGTATACAATTCTCTTGGAAGTTTTTAAGTGTGAAGGATTTAGAACATGCACTTTAAAAGCAACTTCAGAAAATTCTGAAAGTTTAGAACCAAAGTTGAATGAAAAGTGCAGAGAATTGTATATAAATGTTTGTGTATTTTGTATATTGAGTTCTTGTTCCAAAATTATGTTTCAAGGCCTTTAAATAGGCTTCCAATCAATCAAGATACTCTTCCATGAAGTTAGGTCATGATTGGAATGAAACAAAATGAGTTTGGATGAAAGTTGTTCAGTTTGAATTGAAAAACTGCTTTCAACATCTTTGTGTAATCGGTTAAATTGTGATATAATCACCTCAATTCTATGTGAAAGCAATAATCGGTTACTACTGTGTTGTAATCAATTACCTCAACCTTCTATTGAGCAATAATCGGTTATTGCTTTGCAGTAATCAGTTACACTAACTTATTTTTTCTAGGTAATTTTTTACTTAGTAAGGTAACCTGTTACGCAGTCCTGGTAACCTATTACCAATTGACGCAATTCAAGTAACATGTTACATAGGTCTGGTAACCTGTTACTCAGTTCAAGTAACCCGTTACTTAGATTTTGGAAAATTGTTTAATTTGTCTAAGAGGTTTTCAAATTTATTTTATCTTCCATTTTAGCATTACTACTAAACATACTTAGAGCGTAAGGAGAGAATTACCTATTGAAGACTTAGTTTATATTTCTTTGAAGCTTGAATCTTTTTTTCTTCAATGTTTTCTTCCTTTTTCTTCTTTTTGTGATCTTGGCATCTTATCAAAACCATGCCAAAGTCAGGAGCAATGTTTTCTTCACATTCTTAACTACCTCAGTCGATTATCAACTCCCTTTATCGATTAAGACAATCATAAAATGTTTTAATATTTTCGTGTTTTGGCAATTTCTTTCATACGATACATTGCTTTCTGATCATACCAAAAGGAGGAGAAAGTGTTGTTTGAGTTTTGCAGGTTGTATATGCTTTCACATCCACCTAAATAAAGGGGGAGAAAATAATTGAGCTACCCGACACCTAAATGAAGGGGAGAACAAAGTGAGGGGAGCAGCGCATACGATTTCACAACCATTGTAAGCATAAAATTGATTGTCATCAAGCTTATCAAATGGTTGATTACTCAATGTTTATCATCATCGGAGATTGACATTGCAATAGTTGTCAAAGTTTGTACATATAATCAACTCATATGTTTTTTATGAAGAAACAGATTTTATGAAAGCTTGAAGATAAAGACAACTCTACAAACAACATGCCAAGACTTAAGGTTATCATAGTCTTAGGAACAACATTTATGATTTATAGAAGTCCTGAGATGCTTACTTAGATTGAGTCTACGTTAGGTAAACCTAGGATGAAAATCTCACAAGGCTTAAAATTTATTTAACTAAAATGAGACATGTAATTTGTCCAATGAATAATTATGTAAATCAAAATGGTACTTATATCAATATCATGCATTACATTCACATATATCATATAGGAGGTTTACAATGCATCAAAGAAACATATTTTCGACACTGTTAATTAATTACATTGTGCAATAATCTATTGTATAGGCATGGAAATCCATTAATCGATTAAGAATATGATTACTGGATTAATGAAGTTACAATAGCTAACAACTTGAAATTCTTTGTACCATTAATCGATTAAGAATGGGATCAATTTATTAATGTAGTTACAGTAGATAACGACATGAAATTTTTGGTATCGTTAATCGATTAGGCATCAAGTTAATCAATTAAGTTCAACAGAAAACATATATATTTTCAAACCCGTTAATCGATTAAACTAAGGGTTAGTCGATTAATGTCTGTTGGAACCAGTTTGTTATAAAAGTTGTTGTTCTACTGATGTGCTCATAGTCTAGCATTTCAAAATTCCATATCATATTCATACGATTCTCATAGCAAAATCTTGTGTTGAAAAATGTTAAGAGTTTCTTTGATTTTCAATTGTGAAAATGAATTATTTTTAAAATCTTTGCCTAGATATTGCTTTCATATACACAAACATTGCATCAATCATCATTTAGACTTTAGGTTTTTGTGAGATTTTTGTCTTTGGGTTTGTAGTTGAGTTTAGTGTTCTATTAGCACTTACTGTTGGGTAACCACAAAAGTGAAGACACTTTGAGGGGGTGAATAGGTGTAGCAGTTTAATCAATTATTAAAGTATTTAATCTATTAAAAACATAACAAATTAATCGATTAATAACAGGTTTAATCGATTAACCTGAAACATAAATCTTGAAAAATAACAGTTTCATGTTAACCAAGTTATCCCAAAATAGTCCTCTACATATTCAATTTGATTAATGAAAATATTTCAGATTGTAAACAAATAACAACAATCAATAAGCAATTAAAGAAGTACTATTGTAACACCCTAAATTTTAAGTCTTTAAAATTATAGTATCAGTCCTAGGATCCTCGCTTGAGCGAGAGATTCTCGCTTGGGCAAGAGAGAGAGACTCACTTGGGAGGGTGAAATATTGGGCTATACTGGAGGATCCTCGCCTGGGCGAGAGATTCTCGCCTGGGCGAGAGAGGCTCACCTGGGAGGGTGAAATCCTGGGGTATACTGGAAGATTCTCGCCTGAGCGAGAGTTGTCTCGCCTGGGCAAGAAATAGCATTTTGGGGCTGTTAACACTGTGAGATTCTCGCATGAGCGAGAGGGTCAGATCTGAGTTTTTAAAATGGGCGGGATTTTCTCGCTTGAGCGAGAATAAGCTCTCTTAAGCGAGAACCCGACGAGACAACATTTAATGAGAAACCCCTAAACACAATCTAGGGTTTAGAAAAGAAGAAGGGTGAGAAAAGAGAGCTTTTTCAAGGACAAAAATCTTGGACACTCATCTATGAGCTTGAGAAGAGGTAAAACTCTAGATTCTAACTCTCTTCTTCTCTTTAAAACCTATTTTGGGTATGTTGGATCTCTTCTCAAAATGTGAGACACCATGGAAACTCATCCTTTTGAGTTATGGTTCGTTTTATGTCATTCTTACCTTGTAAACTCTTGGTTTAGAGTTAGTATCTCAAGAATGGAAAGGGTTGTGGGTTGATTCATGAAAACCCCAAAACCCTAAAGTGAAAATGTGGTAAAAGGAGAGAATGAGTAAAATGCTAGAGGTAGAAGATGAGTTTACCTCCAAATATTGAAATATGAGATGATTATGCATGTTTTAGATGGTTGAATACTTATGATGAAAGTAGTTTAGAAACATCGAACATGTGATGAATATCTTGTATGATTAAATGATGCAATATAAGTTGTTTATGTGATATTTGGAATGAAAGACTAACATTGTGTTATATGGTGGGATGAGGAAAGATCCTAAAGTTGGAGGCCGTGTCGTTGGAACTTGAGATGTTGCCAAGAACCAAACCCAACACTCACCGAGGTAAGGATAAGTCTTTAATTGTGCATTTGGAATAGAAAATGTGTGTTTTCTGGTTATGCAATGATTGAAGTTGTAAATTACGCATTTAGTATAAACATATATGGGTGTGTTTATATTAAAGTAGGCGTAGATTTACGGAAAAGGAGAATATGTGTATATTCTGGTTATGCAATGATTGAGGTTGTAAATTACGCATTTAGTACAAACATATATGGGTGTGTTTATATTAAAGTAGGCGTAAGTTTACGGAAATGGAAAACGCGTGTATTTTCTGGTCATGCCATAATTATATTGTAAATTACGGATTTAGTATAAACATATATGAAGTGTTTATGCTAAAGATGGCGTAGATTTACGGAAAATGATTTATGCGGAAATCAATGAAAAGAAAATATGTTTTAGCCGACCATGGATGGTTAGCGACTCTGGCTTGAGTATAGAAGCATACACTCTGACTTGAGTATAGAAGCATACACTCTGGCTTGAGTATAGAAGCATACACTCTGGCTTGAGTATAGAAGCATACACTCTGGCTTGAGTATAGAAGCATACACTCTGGCTTGAGTATAGAAGCATACACTCTGGCTTGAGTATAGAAGCGTACACTCTGGCTTGAGTATTGAAGCAAAAACTATGGCTTGATTATAGAAGCATACACTCTGGCTTGAGTATATAAGCATACACTCAGGCTTGAGTATATAAGCGTACACTCTGGCTTGAGTATAGAAGCAAAAACTCTGGCTTGAGTATAGAAGCATACACTCTGGCTTGAGTATATAAGCGTGATTTGTTTTAAGAAAAATGGGATTCTGCTTTTAGCTAACTCTAAGGGGTGTAACGAATTTGGCTCAAGTTATGCAGCAAGACAAAAACGAATTTCGAAAATGGTTTACTGACCCCTTTTTCCTAATGTGGATTATCTTATAATGACGTTTATTGAATTAACGACTTACTCCTTTGTGTGTTTGTGTTCTTGTCATTGATAATCCCATTGCAGATAAACAGGTGACATGAGGGGGACTCATTTTTGGGGAGCTTAGGGAGCTTATATTTGGAATTCATTTATTTGCACTATTTGTATTTGAGTGCAATTTTGATAGTTTCAAAACAATGTGTAATTATGACTATATGATAACGAATATTAAGTGTAACTCTGGATATGCGTAACTTTTAAATGACTGGACTATGTGGTTAAGTGAACTGTTGTGTGGATTATTTTGTTGATTTGTTTGGTTAAACCTGGTTTACTTACAAGTGAGAATTAAGATAAACAGGTACCCATTGCGAAGATGTTTGGAAGAGGAAGAGGAAGAGGATCGGGTCAGAATGAATTGTTCGCTCAGATTGTTGCCGTACTATCGAATATGAACGAGAACTTACAGCACCTGAACCAGAACGTGACACCAAGAACGAGTTTGCAACCATTGGTTCCACCTGGGCCGGCCGAATATCGAGGTCTGGATGAATTATGTAGGAGAAAACCCAGTCAGTTCCAAGGTGGGTTCGCTTCGGATGCGGCTATTGAATGGATCCAAGGAATGGAAAGAATCTTTAGAGCCATGAGTTGTTCTGATGTTAAGAGAGTGGCCTACGCCACCTACATGCTGGTGAAAGAGGCATAGAACTAGTGGGAAATGACCCGGAGACAAATGGAGGTCGAAGGGCAGATCGTCACGTTGGGAGCTTTCAAGAGTAAATTCCTCCAGAAATATTTTCCTGCAGACCTAAAAAGGGAGAAGGAGAGGGAATTCCTGCAAATAGAGCAGGGGAACATGTCGGTGGGGGAATATTCGGCCAAATTTGAAGAATTGATCTAGTATTGCCCTTATGTTGAACTAGAGTTGGACGGGAGGTCCAAATGTGTGAAGTTTGAGATGGGGTTGAGGCCCGAGCTCCGGGTGACATTTGGTCACGAAGAAATTTCTGATTTCCCTACACTAGTGAACAAGTGTAGGATGTATGAAGATAATGTGCGGAGGAGGGACGCTGCTGCTAGAAAAGATAACACTCCGAAACACTATGGCCCTCAACGAAACTTCTCACACGGCAAGGGAAAGGGCAAAATGTTTCAAGAGGAACGGAAGCCTTACTCTCCACCAACGGGTAGTCGGGGAAATACGCCACATGGGCTGAGAACTCACGGTAATGCCGGAGGGTCACGGTTGAACTCTCCATCATTGTGCGGCAAATGCGGCCGAATTCATGGGGGTGACTCATGCCCTATTACGACACTTACCTGCTTTAGCTGCAAGGAAGTGGGACATGTCAGGAGATATTGTCCTAAATTTCCACAGAGTATGAATAATGTGAGGGCTGAGCGACCTCGATCTACTGGCAGAGTGTTCACCATGAGTGCTGCAGAGGCATCAGATGTTGATGGCCTGATCAAAGGTAATTGCATGGTGGCAGGTATTCCTCTTTTAGTGTTGTTTGATTCGGGAGCGACACACTCCTTTGTATCTAATGACTGCGTGGATAGATTGAAATTGCAAACTGAGTCGTTGCCTTTCGTCTTGGCCGTATCCACCCCAACTGATGTGTCTGTGGTGGTATCGACAGTTGTGTCTCGATGTCCGGTAGTGGTAAACGGTAGAAATTTTACCGTGGATTTGATCTGCTTACCACTAACCCAATTGGATCTAATATTGGGGATGGACTGGTTATCGGCGAATCATGTGATGCTAAATTGTGCTGATAAGACCGTGTTATTCGGGAATCTTGATGAGGTTTCTGATGAGGTCAATGACATGAAGCCGTTGTCGGCAAAGGAAGTCATGACTTCTTGTAAAGAGGGAGGAGTCGTGTTTATGTTGATGGCATCCCTAGAGGGTAGTGAAAAACCCAAAGTTGAGGATATTCCGATAGTTCGTGAGTTTCCTGAGGTATTTCCTGGTGAAATTCCGGAATTACCTCCCGTAAGAGAAGATGAAATCTCTATTGATTTGGTACCTGGAACGGGACCCATCTCTATAGCTCCTTATAGGATGGCACCGTTAGAATTGGCTGAGTTGAAAAAGTAGGTTGAGGACTTGTTGGCAAAGAAATTCATTCGTCCAAGCGTCTCGCCATGGGGTGCCCCTGTTTTGTTGGTTAAGAAAAATGATGGTAGTATGCGGTTGTGTACCAACTAACGGCAGTTGAACAAGGTCACTATTAAGAAAAAGTATTTGTTGTCTCAGATCGATGACTTGATGGTTCAGTTGAGGGGAGCAGTAGTGTTTTCAAAGATTGATCTTCGGTCTGGTTACCACCAACTTCGTGTGAAGTCGGAGGATATTCCTAAGACGGCGTTTAGAACAAGGTATGGACACTTTGAGTATTTAGTCATGCCTTTTGGTGTAACGAATGCCCCAGCAATATTTACCAACTACATGAATCGGAATTTTGATCCGTATTTGGATTCATTCGTAGTGGTATTTATTGATGACATTTTGATTTACTCCAAAAGCCGAAAGGGACATGCTGAGCACCTACGGATTGTGCTAGAACTTCTTAGCAAGAATCGGTTGTATGCAAAGCAGTCAAAATGAGACTTCTGGATGGAGTCAGTAAGTTTTCTTGGACATGTGATATCCAAGGAAGGAGTGGCTGTAGATCCTTCAAAGGTTGAAGCGGTTACGGAATGGGCAGTGCCCAAGTCAGTCACTAAGATCAGGAGCTTTATGGGTTTGGTTGGGTATTGTCGGAAATTCATAGAGGGATTTTCGAAGTTGGCTTTACCTTTTACAAAACTCACTAGGAAAGGGGAACCGTATGTGTGGACACTTCGATGTGAAGAAAGTTTCCAAGAGTTAAAACGAAGGTTGACTACGGCGCCAGTTTTGGTTCTTCCTTGTACTAATCGGGACTTCAGTGTTTATTGTGATGCATCCAAGCAAGGTTTGGGTTGTGTGTTGATGCAAGAAGGGAAGGTTGTTGCCTATGCTTCTCGACAATTGAGGACGCACGAGCAAAACTACCCTACTCATGATTTGGAATTAGCTGCAGTGGTCTTTGCCTTAAAAATCTGGAGACACCACCTTTACGGTGTGAGATTTGAGGTATACAGCGACCACAAGAGTTTGAAGTACCTATTTGATAAAAAAGAATTGAATATGAGACAGAGACGGTGGATGGAATTCCTAAAAGATTATTATTTTGGGTTGTAGTACCATCCGGGAAAGGCAAATGTGGTGGCCGATGCTCTGAGTCGGAAATCTTTACATATGTCGGCATTGATGGTTCGAGAGGAGAAACTGAATGAAGAGTTTAGAGATATGAACTTGAAGGTTCAGATAAGGCCTCATAGTATGATTTTAGGAATGCTTAAAGTCACCAATGAATTGTTTGATCAAATCAGAACGATGCAAGTGGAGGATGAAGAACTTATGGCTAAACGGGATTTAATGCTAAGCGGTAAGGAGACCGATTTCGCATCGGACTCTAGTGGAAAGTTGCGTTACAAGGGGAGAGTGTGTGTACCTCGTGATGAGGAATTACGGAAGAGTATTTTAGAGGAGTCCCATAAGAGCAAGATGAGTTTTCACCCAAGGACTACCAAGATGTACCAAGATTTGAAGGAGTTGTTTTGGTGGTCGGGATTAAAAAGGGATGTGGCTTTGTATGTCTCGAGTTGTTTAGTATGCCAGAAAGCCAAGATTGAGCACCAATGACCCGCAGGAGATTTACAATCCCTAGAAATTCCCGTTTGGAAGTGGGATAGTATCTCCATGGACTTTGTATCGGTTTTTCCGAAGAGTCAAAAAGGGTATGATTCGATATGGGTGATTGTGGATCGGTTAACTAAATCTGCACACTTTCTGCCTATGAACATGAGGTACTCTCTGGAGAGATTGGCAGAACTATATATCTGGGAAATTGTTCGCTTGCATGGGATACCGTCAAGCATTGTGTCGGATAGAGACCCCATTTCACTACAAACTTTTGGACTAGTTTGCAATCCGCTTTGGGAACAAAGTTGAAGCTGAGTTCAGCTTATCATCCACAAACGGGCGGTCAATCGGAAAGGACAATACAGTCATTGGAGGATCTTTTGAGGGCCTGTGTTTTAGAACAACTAGGGAGTTGGGATGGCATGTTGTCGTTGATCGAATTTACCTACAACAATAGCTTCCATTCGAGTATTGGGATGGCACCTTATGAGGCATTGTAAGGTAGGAAGTGCCGAACTCCAGTGAGTTGGTTTAAAATTGGGGAGAACTTGATATTGGGGCCCGAACTGGTTCAAGAGACAACAGATAAGATCAAGAAAATCTGGGAGAATATGAGAATCGCCCAGAGTCGACAGAAAAGCTATTACAATAAGAGGCGGAAACCTCTTGAATTTAATGAGGGAGATCATGTTTTCATGAGAGTAGTAGTCCCGACTACCGGAATTGGTAGAGTGTTGAAATCTCGTAAGCTGACTCTGGCGATTTATTGGACCTTATCAAATACTAAAGAGGATTGGGCCGGTAGCGTATCGTATTGCTTTACCACCTTTGTTGTCGAATCTCCACAATGTGTTTCATGTGTCTTAGTTGAGGAAATATGTTGGGGATCCATCTCATGTGGTTAAGTCGGACCAGATAGAGTTGAAGGATAACCTGACTTTTGCGACGTTGCCTGTGAGAATCATGGATACCAGTATCGAAAGGTTGAGGGGCAAGGAGATTCCTTTGGTGAAAGTGTTGTGGAGTCAAGTGGACGAAGGAGACGCTACTTGGGAAGTTGAGCAAGAAATGAGGGAGGATTACCCTCATTTGTTTGAATCAAGGTATGTTTAATTTTCGGGGACGAAAATTTTTATAAGAGGGGGAGGATTGTAACACCCTAAATTTTAAGTCTTTAAAATTATAGTATCAGTCCTTGGATCCTCGCTTGAGCGAGAGATTCTCGCTTGGGCGAGAGAGAGAGAGACTCACCTGGGAGGGTGAAATACTGGGCTATACTGGAGGATCCTCGCCTGAGCGAGAGATTCTCGCCTGGGCGAGAGAGGCTCACCTGGGAGGGTGAAATTCTGGGGTATACTGGAAGATTCTCGCCTGAGCGAGAGTTGTCTCGCCTGGGCGAGAAATAGCATTTTGGGGCTGTTAACACTGTGAAATTCTCGCTTGAGCGAGAATCCCTCGCTTGAGCGAGAATCCCTCGCTTGAGCGAGAATCCCTCGCTTGAGCGAGAATCCCTCGCTTGAGTAAGAGGGTCAGATCTGAGTTTTTAAAATGGGCGGGATTTTCTCGCTTGAGCGAGAATAACCTCGTTTAAGCGAGAACCCGACGAGACAGCATTTAATGAGAAACCCCTAAACACAATCTAGGTTTAGAAAAGAAGAAGGGTGAGAGAAGAGAGCTTTTTCAAGGACAAAAAGCTTGGATACTCATCTAAGAGCTTGAGAAGAGGTAAAACTCTAGATTCTAACTCTCTTCTTCTCTTTAAAACCTATTTTGGGTATGTTGGATCTCTTCTCAAAATGTGAGAAACCATGGAAACTCATCATTTTGAGTTATGGTTCGTTTTATGTCATTCTTACCTTGTAAACTCTTGGTTTAGAGTTAGTATCTCAAGAATGGAAAGGGTTGTGGGTTGATTCATGAAAACCCCAAAACCCTAAAGTGAAAATGTGGTAAAAGAAGAGAATGAGTAAAATGCTAGAGGTAGAAGATGAGTTTACCTCCAAATACTCGAATATGAGATGATTATGCATGTTTTAGATGGTTGAATACTTATGATGAAAGTAGTTTAGAAACATCGAACATGTGATGAATATCTTGTATGATTAAATGATGCAATATAAGTCGTTTATGTGATATTTGGAATGAAAGACTAACATTGTGTTATATGGTGGGATGAGGAAAGATCCTAAAGTTGGAGGCGGTATCGGTGGAACTTGATAAGTTGCCAAGAACCAAACCCAACACTCACCGAGGTAAGGATAAGTCTTTAATTGTGCATTTGGAATAGAAAATGTGTGTTTTCTGGTTATGCAATGATTGAAGTTGTAAATTATGCATTTAGTATAAACATATATGGGTGTGTTTATATTAAAGTAGGCGTAGATTTACGGAAAAGGAGAATATGTGTATATTCTGGTTATGCAATGATTGAGGTTGTAAATTACGCATTTAGTATAAACATATATGGGTGTGTTTATATTAAAGTAGGCGTAAGTTTACGGAAATGGAAAACGCGTGTATTTTCTGGTCATGCCATAATTATATTGTAAATTACGGATTTAGTATAAACATATATGAAGTGTTTATGCTAAAGATGGCGTAGATTTACGGAAAATGATTTATGCGGAAATCAATGAAAAGAAAATATGTTTTAGCCGACCATGGATGGTTAGCGACTCTGGCTTGAGTATAGAAGCATACACTCTGACTTGAGTATAGAAGCATACACTCTGGCTTGAGTATAGAAGCATACACTCTGGCTTGAGTATAGAAGCATACACTCTGGCTTGAGTATAGAAGCATACACTCTGGCTTGAGTATAGAAGCATACACTCTGGCTTGAGTATAGAAGCATACACTCTGGCTTGAGTATAGAAGCGTACACTCTGGCTTGAGTATTGAAGCAAAAACTATGGCTTGATTATAGAAGCATATACTCTGGCTTGAGTATATAAGCGTGATTTTTTTTAAGAAAAATGGGAATCTGCTTTTAGCTAACCCTAAGGGGTGTAACGACTTTGGCTCAAGTTATGCAGCAAGACAAAAATGAATTTCGAAAATGGTTTATTGACCCCTTTTTCCTAATGTGGATTATCTTATAATGACGTTTATTGAATTAACGACTTACTCCTTTGTGTGTTTGTGTTCTTGTCATTGATAATCCCATTGCAGATAAACAGATGACATGAGGGGGACTCATTTTTGGGGAGCTTAGGGAGCTTATATTTTGAATTCATTTATTTGCACTATTTGTATATGAGTGCATTTTTTATAGTTTCAAAACAATGTGTAATTATGACTATATGATAACGGATATTAAGTGTAACTCTGGATATGCGTAGCTATGGGTGATTTGAAACTGATACCTAGTTATATGCGGTGGTTATTAAATTACGTGGAATGAATTATGATTTTTTGTTAAATGGAGTTCATAAAAGTATGAAGAGGTGGAATGAATATGACTTGATAAATAAGATTAAAATGAAAGGAATGTATGCAGGAAGAGTAAATAAGGGGAAAAAATTCAAGGGTAGAATTTTGGTCCTTACAACTATAAAGTATACAAAGACTGAATTTAAAGGAGATAAAGGGATAGAAGAGTGCGCCAAAGAATTTTATCTTGGTTCTTTTGTGGGTCCACTTGCAAACTATATCCAGACCTCTCCTTATGATCTTGAGAGATTTTTCTTCATTGTGGAGTCAATGTATGTTTACAAACATAATTCCAATTACATTTTAAAAACACTCCTTTTTTGACCCTATAGACTCTCAAAATGGTTTGAACTCCAACCCGTCATTTCAAATAGACAACACCTACTCACAATATAGCCCCAACTGCTGATTTCTCTCAACCAAGACCTTTGTAAAGGTGAATAACTACAACACAACTACCTAACCTCGGCCAGGATTTCTCTGAAATTCTCTACACTTAGAGAATTACAACTTCAATGGATAATTAAAATATTGAGTTTAATGTACCTCGTATGTGCTAATATACCACTGAAATCAACTACAAACCTAAGAACAAGATCTCACAAGAACCTAAAGTCGAAGTGAAGATTTATGCAAAGTTTGTGTAAAATGAAATCTATATGCACTATTATGCAAAGATAGTGAAAACTAATCCCTTTTCACTCTTAATGAATTAAAGAAACTCTAAACACTTTTCAACACAAGATTTCGCTCATAGAACTTTATGAATGATATGAAAATTTTGAATGACACTCTATGTGCTTATGGATAGAAAAACAACTTTTATAACAAAATGATTCTAACAGACATTAATCGATTAATCCTTAGTTTAATCGATTAACGCGTTTCAAAAATAATTGTTAGCTACTGTAACTTCATTAATCGATTAATGATGTTAATCGATTATCCTGAAACTTAATCGATTAATGATACCATATACAACCTGCAAAACTCAAACAACACTTTCTCCCCCTTTTGGGATATAAAAAAGCAATGATATCATATGAAAGAAATAGGCAAAAGACGAAAAGATATAACAGTTTATAACTCTCTTAATCAATTAAGGGAGTAGATAATCAAGTCAGGTAGTTGAGAAAATTGAACAAATGCACAATTTCTGCAATTAATCGATTATTGACTGAGTTTAATCGATTAATGTGTTAAATAATCAGAATCTGGAGTAAAGTACTTGCAATTTACACTATTCATTTTGCATATAGGATAAGTTAGCAGCCGAATAACCAATGTGGATAGTCAGTTATCATAAATAGCAGACATTAGTCATTTATAAAATTACAAAATGATATAAATTCATAGTGCATTACAAATACAAAATAACTAGCGAGAAAATGAGAAAAACAAGAATTACAAAGACAAAGTTGTAATATCCAAATACAACATACACAAATCTAGACCCTAACCTAACTAGGACATCTAGACATCCCTAATAAAGAAGACTAAGAAGTGGTAGTGGTGTGATGTTGCCAATGGTTCGCATGATGAAAATGATCATCTCAATTTGCTCCCTGGTAGTCTCGCCTTGCCATTGAACTTCAGCTGAAACTCGATCATATAATGATGCTAGTCCAGAATCAATCCTATCATTCAAGGATTGGAATCTAGAATCAATACACTCATTCAACCTTTGTTCCATGGCGTCCAAGTGAGCTAACCCAAATGGTGGTTCTTGAGACACATTAGAAGCCTCAACTTGTGGTTGGTTGGGGTTCTACTCAGGTGGGTTTGCAGCTCCTTCATCATCAGACAATTCTAGATGCTCGGTGGCATTGTGATCTTCTTGATACATCCAAGTATCACCATATTTATAAATACCCGTTTTGTGAATGAAATGGTCACTGATAAGATGCTCACAAGAGTTTGTGACAATAACTTCCAAATCAGACGTGTCAATCTCAAGATGATTGATAACACGAGATATAAAGATTCCATATACAATCAATCTCGATGAAGATGAAGCAATTCCTCCCATGACCTCGATAATCTCAGCAGGCCAGATAACCATAATTTCTTCTTTAATTGCGAACATCAACTTCAGGTCTTGCAGTAATCGATTACACTATGTTAAAATTGTGGGATAATGCTTTACTCAGTTAGGTAACCTGTTACACAGTCCTGGTAACATGTTACTCACTGTTACACAGTTCAAGTAACTTGTTACCTAGGTCTAATAACCTGTTACTCAGGTCAACTAACTAAATACACTAGAGTGTAAAGGGTAGAAGTACCTATTGAAGACTTAGACTCTATTTTTAGCATGAGCCTTCTTTTGTCTTCAACATATTCTTCCTTTTTCTTTCTTTTTATGATCTTGATGTATTTATCAAAACAATGTCAATGTCAGAAGTAAGATTTTCTTCAAAATTCAAGCTATTACCCCTTGCATATAATATAAGACAACAATTTGATGGACCACCACTACATTATCCTCAGGGATGAGATCCTTGTCTTATTTGGATCAAAACTCTAACCCATTATTGGTGCATCAATTGACTTTAATTGCACTTATTTGGATTATATCTCCATCTCATTATTTGACTAGAGTTCTTATTTTGTTGTATGCCCAAAGGAAGGAAACGCATGATGAATTTTGAATGACATAAACCAGAAACTAGTAGTTTCTTGTTCACCAGATTCCTTTGCATTTCCAAATAATTTATGTCTTGTTAATTGGTTAGGATAGTATAATGAACAAGTTAAGTTCTTATCCTTTCTAGTGTTTGATGCTCACAAATAATGATGTTATTGATGTGGTAATCGCTGTGTGATGTGGACATGAACAATGATATCTAGAGTTCAAGGCCTAGTAGAGGCAATGGCAAGGACACATGCAAAGAAAACAAAAGAAGCACCGTGTCAAGTTATTGCAACAAACCTGGAAGCGAGCCCAAAGGTGGAGTTGGAGTCAAAGGTGTTGCATTGTATTTAAGAAAAGGGAACTTCCGATAATTTTTGTTATCTTATCTCGAGACAAACAACCTTGTATCCACACATAACAGGTGATCCCCATCCATCTAAACATATGTTAGTCAATTTTTACTATAATTTTTGTAATTCCATATTTTCATTTTTACTTAAAATAAGTGGGTTGGTTGCGCATGACAATAGGAAACTGAAAATGATCAGCTAATATCATTATATGAGTCTTTTGGCGTTTTGATGTGCCAATGAATTAGTCTTTTTAATCAGTATAATAATGATGCATGAATAGGCTTTATTCTCAACATCAATAGCCTTTACTTTAAGAATAATTTCTGGCTGGCCCTTTAACGCTCATTGCCAATAATAGTATAAAATATGAGTGTAATATTTTTGCCATAAATATTTATAAATAGTTAGTGTGTCATTCTTATTTATTTTTATTTAAGAGATATTGATGATTGAAAAATAAATCATTAATAATACAATAATAATATAAAAATTCTTATATTGTTAGTACATATATTTTTTCCTGCATTTTTCAATCAAATAAAAAACATAAGTTGAGATTATTTTTCCAAGACAAATTATGAGATTGTTCTGATAGGTTCTTTATTGAAAGAGACTTATCAAGGACTAATTATCACTGTTGTGTAGCATATATATTTGCTTATCATCAATCCCTGGGTGTTTTGCGATTTCACCACATTCATCATTCCATGCCTCTTGCCTTCCATCAGAACACAACGTTCCAATTCCCCATATTCCGGGCTTCGAAATTCGATCCCGCCAAGTTCTAAGTTTGTGACTTCTGTTTAGAGGAATTGAATTACACTAATTACATAAATTACTATTTTATTTTTAAACATTTACAAATCATTCCTAATCATATATATATTATAATAATTATTCTTGTAGGAGAAATAAGTATAATTTATTAAATAAAAAAATGATGATAAACATAATTAAGTTAAACAAAATATGATATATTTTGAAGACAAATCTAAATAGTATAAGAGCAAATGTCTATTGATTATTGTGATTAGTTACAATATAGTATAAAAGTGATTTAAACATCTTCTTAGCATTATTGATGCAATTTGTAACGAACCAAAATATTGAATATACATTGACTTTTAAACTATTTGGATTTGTCTTCACAATATACCATATTTTATTTGATTTAATTATATTTGTCATCATTTTTTGTTTAATAAATTACATTTATCTATCTTATAGGGTTAAACAGTGTAATGTATATATATAATTAGGCATAGTTTTGAAAACCGTGCCGTACCGGCCGGTTCAACCGGAAAACCGGTGAACCGGACCCCTAACCGGTACGGTACGTATGTTATACCGCATATGCAATAGAACCGGTCAAAACCGGTGAAAACCGGTTGGTTTGTACATTATTATTATTTTTTTTTTAAATTTCAAATTTTCAATTCTTCACCAATTCTTCAACTTCAATGATTGATACTTGGGTCATTTATTTGTATTTTGCGTTTCTTAAGTGATAATTTTGGATAAATATATGTTTTGTATTTTAGACTTTGATTTTATTAAAGACTTAATGTTGTTTGTTTGTGTGAATTTTAAGTAAATTATGAATATGGATTATAAATATGAATATCTACTTATTTGAAATTTTTTGTTATAGGTTTATATATATATATATATAAGCAAGTATGTCCGGTTTAACCGGCATGCGGTTTAATTACTGAACCACTGGTTGAACCACTATACCACTATACCAGTACCCTAACCGGTTTGATAACCGGTACGGTTTTAATAACATTGTAATTAGGTGTGATTTGTATAGATTTAAAAAATTGGTAATATGTATAATTGCACTAAAATTTGGAGTAAATCAATTTAATTTACTTTATTATTTATCATATCGTATCATAATCCAATGTTTTATATCCTATATCATTATTTATAACGAAAAATGAAAATCCTTTACTATTTATCGAAAAAATCAACAAATTTTAAAACTAATATTTAAAATCCTTTACTTTTTCTTTAACGTAGTAGATTCAATCTTGACAACATATTTTTATAAATTTCTCGGGAATAAAAATTATCACTAGTTTTTTTACAAAATATTCCAACACTCAATGTGAAGATTCAACGAGTTAAAGATCAATTCCTTGAGGACTATTGTTGCTATTTTTTTATACTAAGTGGCATTATTCTTTTTTTTTTAAAAGTGAGTCTCGAAGACCAACCAAAACTGATCTGCCGTAATTCGACTATGTTGATCCAATATTGGAACGAGATCATTTGTCTCTCAAATTTTTCATTACTTTATCTTAGATCAATATAAATTAACAATAACATTTCATTTTAATTTTATTTTACAAAAGTAGTACATTAAATCTACATGTTTGGCATAAGTAAGCGATACAAAATTATGCGCACCAAGTTAGGACAAGTGATATTCATCTGCATATATCTTCCTATGTCTATCTTTACTATTTGTCTTATTAGAAGGACATCCATTTCATTTAGGAATTATTGGCCATATCTCTAGGGACTTTAAAGTTTGACACTTTTAAACCCAAAATACTAAATAAGATTTTTTATGACTATTAATTTTGTGGCTCACAACTTCACAAGTTGAGATCTATTCTTAAAAAAAAGATGGAAAAATAACGAGGAATAAAAAAGTATGTAACACCCCAAATTTTAAGTCTTTAAAATTATAGTATCAGTCCTGGGATCCTCGCTTGAGCGAGAGATTCTCGCTTGGGCGAGAGAGGTTCACTTGGGAGGGTGAAATCCTGGGCTATACTGGAGAATTCTCGCCTGAGCGAGAATTGTCTCGCCTGGGCGAGAAATGACATTTTGGGGCTGTTGACACTGTGAGATTCTCGCTTGAGCGAGAATCCCTCGCTTGAGCGAGAGGGTCAGAGTTGAGTTTTTAAAATGGGCGGGATTTTCTCGCTTCAGCGAGAGAAAGCTCGCTTAAGCGAGAACCCGACCAGAACATTAAATGAGGGAAACCCCAAATACATTTTTAGGTCAAGAATTGAAGAGAGGTGAGGGAAGAGAGCATTCCCAAGGTCTAGGAGCTTTGATTCATGTTCAAGAGCTTGAGAAGAGGTAAAACTCTCTATCCTAACTCTCTTTGTAACACCCTAATTTTGAGTCTTTAAAATTATAGTATCAGTCCTGGAAGTCTCGCTTGAGCGAGAAAGGATCCCCTAGGAGGGTGAAATCGTGGGCTATACTAGAGGATTCTCGCCTGAGCGAGAGTTGTCTCGCCTGGGCGAGAAATGGTATTTTGGGGTTGTGGACACTGTGAGATTCTCGCTTGAGCGAGAGCGTCAGATCTGAAATTTTAAAATAGGCGGGATTTTCTCGCCTGAGCGAGAATGGGCTCGCTTGAGCGAGAACCCGACGATTGCTCTTTAAAATAGAAACCCCAAACACATTTTAGGGTTAGAACTTTGAAGAGAAGAGAGAGAAGAGAGCTTTTCAAGAGAAAAAAGCCTTATGACTCATCTTAGAGCTTGATAAGAGGTAAACCTCTTGTTTCTAACTCTTCTTCTTCCTCTCTAACTTGTTTTGGGTATGTTGGATCTATTTTCAAAACATGAGAAACCATGGAAACTCACCCTTTAGAGTTATGGTTCGTTTTATGTTGTTTTTCTCTTGTAAACTCTTGATTTAGAGTTGATATTTTATGAATGGAAAGGTTTTGTGGGTTATTCATGAAAACCCCAAAAACCCCTAAAATGAGAATATGGGTATAAAGAGAAAGAAATGAACATGTATGTTTAGATGTTTGGAAATCTTGAATATATGTGAATCCCTTGTATGTTTGATGATGAAATACGAGTTATTTATGTGTTATTTTGAATAAATGACTGACATTGTTGTTATTGGTGGAAATGAGGAAAGATCCTAAGGTTGGAGGGAATCGCGGAGGAGACTTTTAAAGTTATTTGGAACCGATCCCCAAAGCTCACCAAGGTAAGGGATAAGTGTCTCTAATTCATACTCACTGAGGTGAATGAAGTATGTGAAAGAGGTAATGTATTGGTAAGTTTTATTGTTGTTACCCTACCCGAAGAGGTAGTGGTTTATTATTGCTACCCTACCCGAAGAGGTAGTGGTTTATTGTTGGTGCCCTACCCAGAGTGGTAGTAGACTGTTATTGTGTCCTACCCGGAGTGGTAGCGGACTGTTATTGTGTCCTACCCGGAGTGGTAGTGGACTATTATTGTGCCCTACCCGGAGTGGTAGCGGACTATTATTGTGCCCTACCCGGAGTGGTAGCGGACTATTATTGTGCCCTACCCGGAGTGGTAGCGGACTGTTATTGTGCCCTACCCGGAGTGGTAGCGGACTGTTATTGTGCCCTACCCCGAGTGGTAGTGGACTGTTATTGTGCCCTACCCGGAGTGGTAATGGACTGTTATTGTGCCCTACCCGGAGTGGTAGGGGACTGTTATTGTGCCCTACCCGGAGTGGTAGTGGACTGTTATTGTGTCCTACCCGGAGTGGTAGCAGACTCTTATTGTGCCCTACCCGGAGTGGTAGCGGACTGTTATTGTGCCCTACCCGGAGTGGTAGTGGACTGTTATTGTGTCCTACCCGGAGTGGTAGCGGACTGTTATTGTGTCCTACCGGGAATGGTAGTGATTATTGTGAACTCGACCTGCCCGATGTGGTATGGGGTAATAATAACTCGACCTGCCCGATGTGGTATGGGGTAATAATAACTCGACCTGCCCGATGTGGTATGAGGTAATAATAACTTAACCTGCCCGATGTGGTATGGGGTAATAATAACTCGACCTGCCCGATGTGGTACGGGGTAATAATAACTCGACCTGCCCGATGTGGTATGGGGTAATAATAACTCGACCTGCCCGATGTGGTATGGGGTAATAATAACTCGACCTGCCCGATGTGGTATGGGGTAATTATAACTCGACATGCCCGATGTGGTATGGGGTAATAATAACTCGACCTGCCCGATGTGGTATGGGGTAATAATAACTCGGCTTGCCCGATGTGGTATGAGAAATGAAATTGGTGAATATGAATGATGAGAAATACGAATGTTACAATGAATGTCGTATGCATGCTATAGGATATATAGTATGGGATATATATTTTATAGGGTGAATATGAATGATGAGAAAAGGGAATGTCACAAAGAGAGTCATATGTGTAACACCCCAAATTTCAAGCCTTGAAAATCATAGTATCAGCCCTCGGACTCTCGCTTGAGCGAGAGAGGTTCATCTGGGTGGGTGAAATCCTGGGATATACTGGAGGATTCTCGCATGAGCGAGAGTTGTCTCGCCAGGGCGAGAAATGTCATTTTGGAGCTGTTGCCACTGTGAGATTCTCGCTTGAGCGAGAGGGTCAGATTTGAGTTTTTAAAATGGGCGGGATTTTATCGCTTGAGCGAGAATCCCTCGCTTAACGAGAACCCGATGAGACAGCATTTAATGAAAAACCCCTAAACACAATCTAGGGTTTAGAAAAGAAGAAGAGTGAGAGAAGAGAGCTTTTCAAGGGCAAAAAGCTTGGATACTCCTCTAAGAGCTTGAGAAGAGGTAAAACTCTAGATTCTAACTCTCTTTTTCTCTCTTAAACTCACTTTGGGTATGTTGGATCTCTTCTCAAAAATGAAGAAAACCATGGAAACTCATCCTTTTGGGTGGGGTTCATTTTATGTCATTATTACCTTGTAAACTCTTGGTTTAGAGATAGTATCTAAAGAATGGAAAGGGTTGTGGGTCGATTCATGAAAACCCCAAAAACCCTAAACGTGAAAACGTGGTAAATGGAGAGAATAAGTAAAATGCTAGAGGTAGAAGATGAGTTTACCTCCAAATATTGGAATATGAGATGTTATGCATGTTTTAGATGATTGAATATTTATGATGAATATTTTGTATGACTAAATGGTGCAATATAAGTTGTTTATGTGATATTTGGAATAAATGACTAACATTGTGTTATGTGGTCGGATGAGGAAAGATCCTAAGGTTGGAGGCGGTATCGGTGGAACTTGAGAAGTTGCCAAGAACCAAACCCAACACTCACCGAGGTAAGGATAGGTCTTTAATTGTACATTTGAACTCGAAAATGTGTATTCTCTGATTATGCAAAGATTGAGTTGTAAAGTACGCATTTAGTATGAACATATATGGGTGTGTTTACATTAAAGTAGGCGTAGGTTTACGGAAAAGCAAGTATGTGTACTTCTGGTTATGTGATTGATTGAATTGTGAATCACGTAATTAGTATAAACATATATGGGTGTGTTTATACTAATGTGAGCGTGGATTTACCGGAAATGTTTTATGGTGAAATTATGAAAGGGAAATGTATTTTTAGCCGACCAAGAATGGTTAGCGACTCTGGCTTGAGTATATAAGCAAAACTCTGGCTTGAGTATATAAGCGAAACTCTGGCTTGAGTATATAAGCGAAACTGGGCTTGAGTATATAAGCGAAACTCGGGCTTGAGTATATAAGCAAAACTCTGGCTTGAGTATATAAGCGAAACTCTGGCTTGAGTATATAAGCGAAACTCTGGCTTAGTATATAAGCGAAACTCTGGCTTAGTATATAAGCGAAACTCTGGCTTGAGTATATAAGCGAAACTCTGGCTTGAGTATATAAGCAAAAGTCTGGCTTGAGTATATAAGCACGTTTTGTTTTAAGAAAAAAATGAGAATTTGCTTTTAGCTAACCCTAAGGGGTATAGTGACTTTGGCTCAAGTTATGCAGCAAAACAAAAATGAATTTCAAAGATGGTTACTAACCCTTTTATTTATGTGGATTATCTTAAAATGATGTTTATTGAATTAATGACTTACTCCTTTGCGTGTTCTGTGTTTTGTCATTGATAATCCCATTGCAGATAAACAAGTGATATGAGGGAGACTCATTTTTGGGAGATTTAGGAGCGCTATATTTTGGATTCATTTATTTGCACTATTTTTGTACATGAGTGCATATTTGATAGTTCATACCTTATGTAATTACGAACATATACTAACTTACATGGCGTGTAACTTTGGATATGTATAGATGGGTATTTTGGAAACCCATAGCTAATTATATTCGATCGTTACAAAGTTTAATTAATGCGAATTATGTTTTTCTGTCGAATGATTTTGTATGTTATATTGAGATAGATTGCGAAGAGGGAAATAAGATTTGAAGTAAAGATATTAAATTGGTAATGTGAGATAGGAGAAAAGGCATGTAATTGAACTAAATGGAGAAAAAAATTTCAAGGGCATAATTTCGGTCCTTACAATATGCATGCTATAAGATATATAGTATGGATATATATTCTATAGGGTGAATATGTGTGATAAAAAGGAAGATGTTGAGAATGAAAGTAATATACATGCTATAGGATATATATTATGGGATATATATACTATAGGGTGGCTATGAATAATGAGATGGAGGATGTTTCGAACGAACGTAATATACATACTATAGAATACATATTATGGGATATATATACTATAGGATGAATATGAGTAAAGTGGAAATCAAAGTAAGATGATATGAATGTTTGCAATTACGTATATGTGTTTACAAATTATATTAAAGAATAATTGTATTTGAAATGTGGATTATCATGTGATGTTAGTTTTTGAACTAATGACTTAACTCCCTTTTGTTTTGTGTGTTGTCTATGATAATCCCATTGTAGGTAAATGAAGGATTTTGAGAAGGAAGCTCACTTAGGAAGCTTTTGTGTTTATTAACATATTTGCCTTTATTTGCTACTTAACATTGTAGTTAATTTGATAACAATATGGGATGACTGTAAATCCGTTTAGATTAATACGGATATGTGTAGTTATGGACTTTATAACCTTGGGAACCCATAACCGGTTGTATGTGGTAAAGGCTATTTGAATGAATTATGTTTTTCCGCAACATAAATTTGTATGATAATATAATAGGGTAAAGAGTATTTTCAAAGAGTGATACTTGAGAGTTTTTAATGAAGGTGACGACTGTATGTAAAAAAAGATTAAAATAAATGAAAAAATTTCAAGGGTAGAATTTTGGGTCGTTACACTCTTCTTCTCTTGAGAACCCATTTTTGGTATTATGGATCTCTTCTCAAAGTGTGTAAAACCATGGAAACTCTCTCTTTCGAGTTATGGTTCGTTTTATGTCGCTTGTACCTTGTAAACTCTTGGTTTTGAGTTAGTATTCCAAGGATGGAAAGGGTTTGTGGGTTGACTCATGGAAACCCCAAAACCCTAGAGAGAGAAAATGTGGTTAGAGAGGAAAAAAGGGTAAAACGCTAAAGGTAGAAGACGGGTTGCTTTATAATGTTAAAATATGAGATGATATGTATGTTTTAGATGGTTGAAAACTCATAATGAAAATAGTATAGAACCATTGAAAATATGATAAATGTCTTGTATGGTTGAATAATGGAATATAAGTTATTTATTTGCTAATTGGAATGAATGACTAACATTGTGTTATGTGGTGGGAATGAGGAAAGATCCTAAGTTTGGAGGTGGTGCCGATGGAACTTACGAAGCCGCCAAAAACCAAACTCAACACTCACCGAGGTAAGGATAAGTCTTTAATTTATGCATTGTGTTAGAAAATGCGTGGATTTTCTGTTATGGATAATGGATAAAATGTGAATCACTTAATCATTATGAACATATATGGGTATGTTGATAATGGTTAGAAGTGAATTTACGGTTTACTTATTGGGGGAGTACCAATGGAAATAAGACTCGAAATTAAATCATGAAATATAAATCACTTTGTAGTTATAAGCATACGTGGATATGTTTGTAATGATGTCGGGTGTATTTATCATTTTGTATTGGTGGAGTGCCAATGGAAATAAAACTCGGAATAAAGCAATAAATTGTAAGTCACTTTGTAGTTACAAGCATATACGTTATGTTGTAATGATGTCGGGTGCATTTATTGACTAATTATTGGTGGAGTGCCAATGGAAATAAAACTCGGATAAAACAATAAACTATAAGTCACTTTGTAGTTACAGGCATATACATTATGTTGTAATGATGTCAGGTGCATGTATTGTCCATTTATTGGTGGAGTGCCAATGGAAATAAAACTCGGATAACACAATAAATTGTAAGTCACTTTGTAGTTACAGGCATATACGCTATGTTGTAATGATGTCGGGTGCGTTTATTGTCTATTTATTGGTGGAGTGCCAATGGAAATAAAACTCGGAAACAAAGTAATAAATGGTAAATCACTTAGTCACTACAAATATATATGGGTATGTTTGTAGTGATGACGGGTGGATTTATGGTTTATGTATTGGTGGAGTGCCAATGGAAATAAAACTCGTTTTAACCTACCTGGATGGGTTAGCGACTCTAGCTCGAGTTATGTAGCATGGTTTTTCAAAAGTACAGATGACGAAAATGGTTTTAAGTGGATTTAACTTATATCGTTGTTTTAACTCTATTAAATGTGGATTAACTTACATTGAAATTTTATTGTGTTGATGACTTATTCCTTTGTGTTGTCTGTGTATGGTAAATGTTAATCCCATTGCAGGTAGGTGGACGGAGAAAGGATGATTTTTGAGTAGGAGATTAGAGACCTTTATTTTGATGTCTCTTTATCCATTATTTTGTAACTTCAATTGATTGTAATTGAATCAACTAATTGTACTATGAATACTATTTTGTACATGATTTTGATCATGGAGACTAGTAACTCGGGATATATGTAGCTATGGGTGTTTTGGAAACTCATAGCTAATTGTATGCGGTAGTTACTAGGTTATACTAATATGAATTATGTTTTTCTGCTATCAGATTGTGTATGTACTTTTGGTTCATAGATCGGGTGTGAGGATGAAGAGAAAGATCTTTTAAATAAATTTTTCACTTGGTAATTATGACTTATCATTAAATGCATGGAATTGGATTGAATAAGAAAAAAATTTCAAGGGTAGAAAATCGGGTCGTTACAAAGTACATGGCTGACCTAAAAAAATAAAGAAATTAGATGTAACCAAATTATTGTATAATTAAGAAAGTTGTAAAAATCACTTACTTTTCAAGAGTTCTAATTTTTTCACCCATACGTTATGCCACTAAATTTCTACCTTAATCGTTTAACCACTTTTTACCCTTTAAGGATAGACATGAACTCAACCATTTTGCAACTTTCTAACTACTTAACAAGGTCCAACTCCATTTTCCTTTATAAATTTTAACTCATTTTTCATTACATTTAACCATTTATCGACATTACTATCCATGACTTCTGAAAACTTAACCAAATCATTGTCAACTCCTATGCTAGCTTTTGGCTCGTGTAACTACATAATCGTCAGGAATAGTAGATTGTCTTTCTCTTTAAGATCTCCTTAATGTTATATGGTGTGCTTCTTTATAGGTAAATAAATTCATTGAGAGTATGTGTAAAAAATCCTACTTTAGTATTTGTTTGTAAAAGATGATTATAACGATTGAACAAAGATGCTTATATACAAATCTGCTTGTCACACAAGAAATGGTTAAAAGAATAATAAACATAACCACCTAGTAACTAACTCTCAATAGAACACGTGTGGATAAAATGGCTCTATTGCATAATCCATGATCCACAGAACGTGGTTGATATGAAAGGAATGATGCAAAATAAAGCTGAGAATCATGGACTAGATTGGCCCGTTCTGATGCTGCGCTAACTAGGCTCATGCGTCAAAGATGGCCCACTCTGTCGGTCATGGTAATGCGCCAAGGTCCCATACGGTCATCATGGTACCAAAAGTCTTGGTCATAGGCCACAAGTCCTCGGTCATTCCATCATGATCCTCGGTCACGAACACTCAATCACTTCAGCCATGAATCCTCAAGCAGACTAGCATGGCCCTCGGTTACAAACTCTCGGTCACTCAGCCATGAATCCTTGATCACAAATCTTAGTCACGAATCGTCCTCGGCCAAAGGCACCTGGACATAAACAAAGAAGCAAAACTTATATATTTTATTACCTTTGCCCCTTAAGCTAGAGAGTATACATTGACCACTCCAAGTTTGGATAAGAGATAAATGAAGGGGGAAGGCTCCAAGGCCTTAGTAATCATATATGCAACCTGGTCAGATGTAGGAAAAAGTAAAAGATTAAAATGTTTGTTTTGTAATCGTTCCCTAGCCATATGACAATCAATTTCTATATGTTTGTGGAATACAGAGTTTGCAGCTATGTATCTAGCAAAATCGTTATCACAATATAAGAGTGCAGGGACTTTGTATATAACCTAAAAACCATCTAAAAGATAATTCAACCATTGTACTTCACACGAGGAAATGGCAAGAGCCCAATATTCAGTCTCTGAAGAGGAACGAGAAACAATGTTTTGTTTCTTTGATTTCCAAGAAATTAATGAATTCTATAAAAACACACAATACCCTGAAATAGAATGTCTTGTTTCTAGAAAAGTGGCCCAGACAGAGTGAGTGTAATATGAATAATGGAATTGGAAGGGTAAAAGAAATTGTGACCAGATGTGCCTTTGATATATCGAAGTACTTTGTTAATGGCTTTGTAGTGATTCATGGTAGGATTAGCCATGAATTGGATGAGTTGTTGAAAGGAAAAGCTTATATTATGATGGGTATTTGTTAAGTAAAGAAGTCTTCCCACCAATTGTCTATAAAGAATGAGACTTGGATAAGGGGTGCTATCATTTTGGTGAATACATGTTAATTTTACCATAGGGGTGGGTACAAGTTTAGAGGTCAGAAAATTAGAATCGGTGAGGAAGTCAAGAGCATATTTTCTTTGTCATAAGGTGATCCCTTGTTTGGAACGATCCACCTCTAAGCCAAGAAAATATTTCAGTTTCCCAAGTCCCTTATGTTGAAGGTTCTTTTAAGATAGGCTTTATCAGTGAATTTGGAGTCATGGGATTGCTTGTATCCTAAGGAAAGCAAGAATTTGGACACTTTTACAAACCATTATCTCTTGGCTTGCTTTAAATCGTACATAAATTTGTTGATTTTGAAAACAAGGTGAGGATTAGAGCATTTCACACCGCGTGGGAGTTTCATGTAGACCTTCTCATCAAGGTGTCCATGTAAAAGGGAATTGTTAACATCAAGTTGTTGTAATGCCCAACCTTGAGTGGCTGCAAGAGCTACGAGGAACCTCACTACAATGAGCTTTATGACTGGGGGAAATGTCTCGTAATAATTTAGCTTCTCATTTTGGGTGTATCCCTTAGCCACAAGCCTAGCTTTGTGTCTTTCAATGCTACCATAAGAGTGAACTTTCAGTATATAGACCCACTTGGACCCTATGGCTTGTTTATCAAGTGGTAAGGGGACAAGGGTCTGTAAGGACCCAAATTCTACCTTTTAAATTTTTTCCTTAATTTATTCTTTTCACATACATTTTCCTATAACTTAAAATCACAAATTTAACAACATTATTTTAAATCCCACTTTCCTGTTCATACTCGTTCCATAACGCAATATTCACATACTCGTTCATTAAGCATAAAATCATATTTCATATTAATGTAATCCAATAACCACCGCATACAACTAACTATGGGTGTTCAAAATACCCATAGCTATAAATATCTGAAGTTACAATTATCCAAAAATTATAAGGATCATAGTTACAAATACTTAAGTCCGCAAATATTCGATCATGATACAAAAAGATGCAAATAAAGGAATCCATATTTAAAAGCTCCTACATCTCCAAATCAAGCGTCCTTAACTCATCCAATTACCTGCAATGAGATTATCAAATGGTCGCACACAAAACGTACAAAGGAGTAAGTCATTTTATTCAATAAATATCATTTACTATAATCCACATTTAAACAGGGTTAGATAAACATTTTAAGCATTCCAACATAAAGTCATTACATTTCGTTTTACATCTTACTACATTATACGACCATTTTTACTTCTACTTTCTTCCATATCAAAGCTTGTTACCCTCTTCTTCATTCTGGTGTTACGTAGCCACTTCCCACTTACACGTACTTCCACAATACCACATATGGCAAGACATTCGATTCACTACCACTTGGGCAAGATATTAAATTCAATACCACTTTGGGCAAGACATTCGATTCAATACCACTTGGGCAAGACAATCAATTCAATACCACTTGGGCAAGTCATTCAAATCAATACCACTAAGGTAAGACATTCAATTCAATACCACTTGGGCAAATCATACAATTCATTACCACTAAGGCAAGACATTCAATTCAATACCATTAAGGCAAGACATACAACTCAATACCACTTGGGGCAAGGCATACAATTCAATACCACTTGGGGCAAGACATACAACTCAATACTACTTGGGGCAAGACATACACTTTCTTGTTACAACCCACATCTTATTCCTTTCGAGTCAACCACATATAACCGCATATCTCATAATGCATATCTCGAAATAAAATGCTTATCCTTACCTTGGTGAGTGTTGGGTTTTGTCCTTGGTAACTTTGCAAGTTCCTCCGACACCACCTCCAACCTAGGATCTTTCCTCATTCCCACCACATAACAACAATGTTAGTCATTTATTCAAAATAACACATAACAACTCATATTTCATCTTTAACCATCCAAGAGATTCATACATTTTCCATATTTCCAAAACTACTTTATCTAATAGTTTCCAAAAATCTAAAACATACATATTCATCTCATATTTCAACATTAGAACATATACTTTTTCAACTGTCTATAATCAGTGCACAACCTCATACTCCCATCTTTCTTCTTGACCAACAAGACTGGTGCACCCCACGGTGAGACACTAGGACGAATGAACTTTTTCGCCAACAAGTCTTCCACCTGTTTTTTCAACTCATCCAGTTCTAACGGTGCCATCCTATAAGGAGCTATAGAGATTGGTCCTGTTCTAGGTACCAAATCAATAGAGAATTCAACTTCTCTGACTGGAGGCAATTCTGGAATATCACTAGGAAATACCTCAGGGAACTCACGAACTATCGGAATATCCTAAACTATGGGTTTCTCAATATCCTCCAAGGATGCCAAAAAGACAAACATGACTCCTCCCTCCTTAAAGGAAGTTATGACTCCCTTAGCCGACAATGGCTTCACATCCCAAGTCTCCTCATAAATCTCACCCAGATCTCCAAAAACAACAGTTTTATTAGCACAATTAAGCATCACATGGTTTGCTGATAATCAGTCCATTCCCAAAATTAGATTTAACTAGGACAGTGGTAAGCAGATTAAATCAACGGTAAATGTTCTACCGTTTACCACTACCGGACATCGAGATACAAACGTCGACACCACCACAGGCACACTAGTTGGGGTGGATACGACCAAGTCGAAAGGCAACGACTTAGTTTGCAATTTCAGTCTATCCACACATTCAACAAATACAAAGCAGTGTGTCGCTCCCGAATCAAATAACACTAAAAGAGGAATATCTGCCACCATGCAATTACCTTGGATCAGACCATCAACATCTGATGCCTCCGCACCACTCATGGTAAATACTCTACTGGTGGATTGAGGTCGTTTAGCCCTCACAGAATTCACACTATGCCGTAACTTGGGACAATATCTCTTGATATGTCCTCCACAATGGAAGCATTCATTTCCCGATTCGGGGCAAATATTGCCATAGTGTCCCCGACCACATTTGTTGCATGTAGGATAGGAGTTTGATCCTCCAGCAGCAGTAGTGGTGGTTGGCCTTTGAGAATTACGAGGGCGATGGTTGGTAGGTGGTCCTTAAGGTCGTCGGTCTTCGGCCACCTTCTCCTTACCCCTCCCTTGCACAAAGTTGCGTTGAGGCCCATAATTTCGGGGAGGGTTCACTTTACTGGTTGCATCGTCCCTTACTCGCACATAATCCTCATACATTTTACACTTGTTCACTAGTGTAGGGAAGTGAGAAATCTCTTGATGGCTAAACATCACCTTCAACTCAGGTTTCAGACCCATCTCGAACTTGACACATTTGGACCTTCTGTCCACTTCAAGTTCGACATATGGACAATATCGGGTCAATTCCTCGAACTTTGCCGCGTACCTCCCCACAATTAAACTCCATTGCTCTAGCTGCAAGAATTACACCTCCTTCTTCCTCTTCAAGTCTGCAGGAAAGTATTTCTGAAGGAACTTGCCCTTGAAGGCCTCCCAGTTAATGATTTGCCCTTCCGTCTCCATCTGTCTCCAGGCCATCTCCCACCAGTTTTCAGCTTCCTTTACTAACATATAGGTGGCATATGCCACTTTCTGAGCATCAGAACAGCTCATGGCCCTGAAGATCCTCTCCAATCCTTGGACCCATTCAATGGCAGCATCAGGAGCAAACTCACCTTGGAACTGACTAGGGTTCCTCCTGCAGAACTCATCCAGACCTTTGTATTCTGCAGGTCCAGGTGGGACTAAGGGTTGCGAACTCGGGTTTGGTGCTGGATTCTGGTTCAAGTTATGCAAGTTCTCATTAACTTGTTGCAATGCAGCCACTATCTAAGCCAACAAATCATTCGGCACATTCTGACTCGTTCCTCTTCCTCTCCCAGCCATGTGTACTTTACTCATTCACTTGTCAGTACATCAAAATTGTAATCAGACAAGAATCACAAAGTCACACAACAATTTGTACACGTCATGTAATTCAATCACATAAAAGTCACGAAGAAGCACGTAAGGCCATACCCTAAGCCGCATGATTAACTATGCTCTGATACCATATTGTAAGGATCCAAATTCTACCCTTGAAATTTTTTCCTTAATTTATTTTTTTCACATACATTTTCCTATAACTTAAAATCACAAATTTAACAACATTATTTTAAATCCCACTTTCCTGTTCATACCCGTTCCATAACGCAATATTCACATACTCGTTCATTTAGCAGAAAATCATAGTTCATATTATTGTAATCCAATAACCACCGCATACAACTAACTATGAGTTTTCAAAATACCCATAGCTATAAATATCCAGAGTTACACTTATCCAAAAATTATAAGGATCATAGTTACAAATACTTAAGTCCGCAAATATTCGATCATGATACAAAAAGATGCAAATAAAGGAATCCAGATTTAAAAGCTCCTACATCTCCAAATCAAACGTCCTTAACTCATCCAATTACCTGCAATGGGATTATCAAATGGCCACACACAAAACGTAGAAAGGAATAAGTCATTTTATTCAATAAATATCATTTACTATAATCCATATTTAAACAAGGTTAGATAAATATTTTAAGCATTCCAACATAAAGTTATTACATTTCGTTTTACATCTTACTACATTATACGACCATTTTTACTTCCACTTTCTTCCATATCAAACCTTGTTACCCTCTTCTTCATTCCGGTGTTACGTAGCCACTTCCCACTTACACGTACTTCCACAATACCACATAGGGCAAGACATTCGATTCACTACCACTTGGGCAAGACATTAAATTCAATACCACTTTGGGAAAGACATTCGATTCAATACCACTTGGGCAAGACATTCAATTCAATATCACTTGGGAAAGTCATTCAAATCAATACCACTAAGGTAAGACATTCAATTCAATACCACTTGGGCAAGTCATACAATTCATTACCACTAAGGCAAGACATTCAATTCAATACCACTAAGGCAAGACATACAACTCAATACCACTTGGGGCAAGACATACAATTCAATACCACTTGGGGCAAGACATACAACTCAATACCACTTGGGGCAAGACATACACTTTCTTGTTACAACCCACATCCTATTCCTTTCGAGTCAACCACATAGAACCGCATATCTCATAAAGCATATCTCGAAATAAAATGCTTATCCTTACCTTGGTGAGTGTTGGGTTTTGTCCTTGGTAACTTTGCAAGTTCATCCGACACCGCCTCCAACCTTAGGATCTTTCCTCATTCCCACCACATAACAACAATGTTAGTCATTTATTCAAAATAACACATAACAACTCATATTTCATCTTTAACCATCCAAGAGATACATACATTTTCGATGTTTCCAAAACTACCTTATCTAATAGTTTCCAAATATCTAAAACATACATATTCATCTCATATTTCAACATTAGAACATATACTCATCTTCTACATCTAATATTTAACCAATTTCTCTCTTTTACCACATTTTCATTTCGGGGTTTTGGGGTTTTCACGAATCAACCCACAAATCCTTTCCATTCTTCGAATACCAACTCTAAACCAAGAGTTTTCAAGAGAGAAACTAAATAAAACGAACCACAACTCAAAATAGAGAGTTTCCATGTTTTTTCATGCTAAGAGAAGAGATCCAAAATACTCAAAACAAGTTTGAAAGGGAGAAAGAGAGTTAGAACCAAGAAGTTTACCTTTTCTCAAGCTTCTAGATTAGCCTCAAGACTCCTTGCTCAAGCGAGAAAATCTCGCCCATTTTAAAAACTCAGATCTGACCCTCTCGCTCAAGCGAGAATCTCACAACCTCTACAGCTTCAGGGTGCCATTTCTTGCCCAGGTGAGACAACTCTCGCTTAGGCGAGCCAACTCTCGCTCAAGCGAGCCAACTCTCGCTCAAGCGAGACAACTCTCGCTCAGGCGAGCCAACTCTCGCTCAAGCGAGGCAATTCTCGCTCTGGAGAGAATCCTTCAGTATAGCCCAAGATTCCACTTACCCAGGTGAGCCTCTCTCGCCCAGACGACACCTTTCTCGCTCAGGCAAGACTCCCAAGACTGACACTATAATTTATAACTTCAAATTCAGGGTGTCACAGGGTCCATGTGTTGTTGGCTTCTAATGCTTGTAGTTCATTTTCTATGGCCTGTATCCAATCCCTAGACTTAATGGCTTGCTGAAATATTTTTGGCTCAATATGGATGCATAAGACACGACATTACTAAGGGGGTTCTTAATGTATGGGTCATGATTTGTGCTAATAGTGGAAAAATTGTAGTGGAAGTCCCTTAAATAAGTGGGTGGATTGGAATGTCTTTGGGATTTTCTAAGGTTTGGTTCAATGTGATGGCTGTTGTTTAAGGTTGCAGGTGGAAATATGGTTTTAGATGGTATATGGAAATTTTGGTTATAAGATATATGATTAGGAGTGTGCAAGGTGTGAGGCTCATTTTGTGTAACAAGGTTATTGTGGTTTGAGGATTGGGTGGAGTCATAATCCAAGAACAAGGGTTGGTCATGAATAGGTATGTCTATGTTGGATGAGTTGTTTGTAGTAGGGGAATGGTAGGGAAAGATGGTTTCTTGGAAAATGTCATGTCTAGATATGAAAACAAAATATGCTTATTCCTTAAGTCACATAGTAAGTGACCTTTGGTTCCATGCTTGTAGCCAAGAAATAGACATTTCCTAGCTCTATGATCCAATTTGGTTCTATGATTAGTGAGAGTGGATGCCTAGATAAGACAACCAAAGACCCTCAAATCATTGAGAACAACCAACTTGCCGAAGAGCATCTCATGAGGAGATTTGAAGTCTAATGTGGGAGTGGACAATCTATTAATGAGATAAATATAATGCTTAACAACATAACCCCATAAGACTTTAAGCAAGTTGGCTTGGAAAAGGATATACCTAGTGGTGTTAAGGATGTGCCCATGCTTCCTCTCTATAATAACATTTTGTTGCGGTGTCTTTACACAAGATGTTTGATGCATTCTACCAAGTTTAGAATAAAAGCTAGGCATGCTAAATTCTAAGCCATTGTAATTTTTTAATAATTTTGACCTTTTGTTCATGTTGAACTAAGACATTTTGACAAAATCTTGCACAAGGGTCCTTGTCTCAAAACTTGACTGTGATGATAAAAACCTAGTTGTGCCTAGTAAAATCATCAACAACAGAGAGGAAATATTTAAGTCCATTGGTGATGGGATACTAAGGTGTCCCCAAATATCCATTTGCACAAGCTCAAAAGTATGCATGGTATAAGTAGTTCTAGTAGGAAAGGGTAATTTGGTTTCTTTTGTAAGATGACAAAATTCACATATTTTATTTGAATCAAACCTTACATAGGGAAAAGTTTTATTGACATTCTAAATTACATTGGAAGAGGGGTGCCCCAATCTAAAATGCCAAAGATCAAAGCATGTGGTAGTATATTTTTCTAAGTAACCAAGAATTTGAAGACAAATATTAATGTGTTTGTTATGTCCTTTGAGGATGTAGCTGTTGTAAGCTTCAACATGACCAATCATCCTCGAGATAATTATATCCTAGATAAGACAAAAGTGCTTGTTAAAAATAAGCTTGCATTGTAGATTATTAGAAATCTTATGATTGGATACTATATTGTATTTGAATCCAAGTATGTACAACACTTTGTAAAGAGTAATTTTCTATGTGAGCTTAATGGCTCCTGAATGTTTGGTTGTTATGGTGAAGTTATTTGGCATTTCGACAAGTATAGGTTTGATTGAATTGTGGTATGTGACGTTTGATGGGTCATTAGTTACATGATATGTGGAACCACTATCAGGAATCTAAGTTTGAGTTTTAATGCCATTACCTGAAGTTACAGGGATCTCGACCTCAACAAAATCATGATTGAGTTGATCGCTGTTGTGCTCAGGGTGACACTCAATCTAGGAGATTGTTTTTGGATATTACTTTGCTTGGTGTTGTGTTCAGAACTTGTGTTTTTTTCTTCATGAG
Organism: Lupinus albus; assembly: GCA_009771035.1. NCBI lineage: Eukaryota > Viridiplantae > Streptophyta > Magnoliopsida > Fabales > Fabaceae > Lupinus > Lupinus albus. The sequence goes on along the minus strand of CM020019.1, from coordinate 10,422,282 downwards.
TCAAGGTTTCCATGTCTTCATTGGCACTGATCAAGGCAATGATGGAGCCTCCATTGCTGCTTTTGACTTGAATTTGAAGTTTAGAGGGAAGTCATGTTTGAAGTAACATGTTTCAGCAGTATGCTTATCCTTTCTACATAAGGTGCATATCTTTTTGTTGGTAGATGATGTATAATTCCTTCAAGCAGCTCCAAAACTTCCAAATATTCTTGTATTTTTGTTATTGTAATCCAAGTTCCCTCTCCCGTTGTTTCTATTGGTTGATTTCTTCATGTCTTGGTTTGAATTCACTGCATTGATTGAAACATTTTCTTCGGATGCTCCCTTCTTGCTGCCTTTCTTGTTGAAGTAGTAAAGAAAATACCTTGTTAATTGGTGGTAAAGGTTCCATAAGTAAGATCTGAGCTTTTGATGTGTTTTATTGGTCATTTACTCCTTTCAAGAAGCATATGACATACTCTGAATATCTATGTCTTTTGATGATCTTCAGGAGATCACAAGTGCATCTGATTGTTGAAATTGCAAGAGGAGTCGATGTTTAAGGTTGCAAAGGAGATCTTATGATTTGGTTTTGATGAAGACAAAGATGCTACGGAAAAGCTTGAAGTCAATGACAAGACAACAAACAACATATCAAGACTCAAATCGTCTTAGACTTAGGAATATTATTTACTATTTTTAGAAGTCCTAAGATGATTGATTAGTTGAAGTCTAGGTTAGGTAAACCTTAGGATGAGATTATCACATAAGCCTTAAAATGTTTTTATCTAAAATGAGTCATCATCCATTCATATTTTGATTATGTTGCATCGAAATGATAGTAGTTTTCAAAATCATTCATTGCATCAACATACATCATATAGGATGTTTGCTTTAACTAAATGAAATAATTTATGCTTAAATGTTAATTGATTATGTCTTGCATTAATCGATTAAGTAGTTATGGAAACCTGGTAATCGATTAAGCTATGGGGTAATCGATTAATAGGAGTTCCAGTAGCTACCATCTTGAAATTTTTGATGTCGTTAATTGATTAAATATGGGTTTAATCAATTAATTGAAGTTCCACTAGCTAAACATCTTTAATTTCTTGGTGTCACTAATCGATTAAGATCGATAGGAATCTGTTATTTTTAAAATCTGCTAATCGATTACTTAATTGGTTATCCAATTAACATCCATTGAAACCTGTTAGTTATAAAATATGTTTTTCTACATTTTTGCGCATAAGTCACAATCCAAAATTTTCATATATGGTTAAGATTCTGTGAGCGAATTTTGTCATAGAAAAACTTTAGAAAAGTTTCTTGTTTTGAAAGAGGAAAGAAAGGTTTTTGAAGTGTTTTTATATCTTGCATTATAGTGCATGTAATAAAACTTGTTTTTACAAACCGATTAGATTGTCTGACTTACTTATAGGTTGTGTGAGGGTCTTATTCTTGTGTTTGTAGGGATTAGTTCTGTTCTAAGTAGCACATTTGTTAAGGTGCTATTATTACAAGTTTGTATCATTCTTATTGAGTAAATGAAATATGATTATCCAATTTGGAATTAAATAATAAACACATAAATATTTGACCACTTTGGTGATTAACAAATCTATCATACAATAACTTTCAACATCTAACAAGTCATACTATTACACATACATATTACCCAACTTTGCACAAAATTTGTATATATATATTCATGCATAATCTAGTTTCCTCAACTAACATACTATATATGCATATTTCATTTATCTCTCATGTTATATTTCATTTAGAAATAAGTATATTTAGAGTATAATGAATTTAATATAATTCACACAAACATATTAATTGTTTTCATTTTTCATAATAGCTACTACTCTCACTTGATATTTGTGTATAACGTGTGTATATATAAATATATAAGAAACAATAACAAAACATATATATCTTTAAGAATCGAAGGTGCCCGCTTCTTGCTTTGTTCTGTTTCTGCACTCTATTATCACTGTGATGCAATGTAAAGAGTTATACATGAATTCTCTAAACATTCAACAAAATAAATTTTAAAACATTATTTAGGGTGAAATTACTATTAACTGAAAACTATAAGTTCTTAAATATAATGTTGTTATATAACATGTAAGTTTATCATGGAAATTATGTATACATGAATCTTGAGAATTTATAGTTTGTATAGAATAAGAATGGTTGTAGATTAATGACTTATGTCCATGATGATTGACCCTCCTCGAGATGTTATGGGTTATTCTTCATCAATAGAGAAATTATGCTATTTCCTTCCCGTTCTTTTATATGTTATTCCTTGCTTGATGGTAGTAGATAGACACAATCTTTCTAGACATGGTGATAATATTTTAAGTTCTTTTCTAATAATTATAGTTCTTCCCTCAAACATTATATATAAACTCTTTTTCAAAAGAGCATTCATATCATTTCATTCGCAACTCTTTATTCATGACTTATATCCTCTAAACATCAAAACAATACATCATTTCATGTCACATTAGATATTTCTTCAACAATAGAGAAATTCTTCTATCTCTTTCTTATTCTTTTCTATTTTCTTTCTTACTTGACCGTAAATAGAGACAATCTTTCTCGGCATAGATAATGACAATGTTTTAATCATTTTCTGATAGTTATAGTGTTTCCATCAAACACTACATATAAACTCTTTTGTACAAGAGTCATAAGATTTCATTTATATCCTCTAAATATCAAAACTATATATCTCTTCATGTCCCATAAAACATTTCTTAGATCAAAACTTGATGTAGCTTCTATTATCTATAAACTTGATGAGACATTCAGAAGAGTCTAAGATGGTGACATTGATAATATAAATAACCAACTATTATAAATAGGCAACTATTTATTTATTTATAATCCATCTCCTCATATATTCAATATTCTACTGTATTATTTTTATCATCCTCTAAAACCACATGTTGCTTCCAGTGTTCTAAAATGTGTTCCACAATATATAATGCGGATGCGGCTGGCAACGCACCGCAATTGTGTTGTGATTGAATTTCACACCAGAAACTGTAACAAAACATTGTTGCGGCCGCATCGGGCTGCAACGCAACCGCATTTGGACCGCATCAAACCACATCGGATACAAAAATATTGTTTTAATCACAAAATATTCACACCGCAACTGCCGCAATCCGCATCGCAACGGTCGTAATAACCGCAATCACAGTAATCACAACCACTACCGCAATCACGACCGCAACCGCAATTTAAAACACTGGTGGCTTCCAATTTGAACTTTATGAACACATTTGTCTACTCACTACTCTCTCAAGGCTCTTTTGACCCATTCTGCTGTCTTCTAGAAAGATCTTCCACCACCTTAATATTTTAATTATTTTTTCCTTCTAAAAACATAACATGAATGTGATATAATATATATTTGTGTGAATCCACTATTTGTTCAAGAATTATCCAACTTGTATAGTACGACCAATAAAATTACAAGCATATATTCACGAGCTACAAATAGCTTCAATTGAACCAGGTCCTCCTACCCACTTCGACACTTTCAATGTTACTACTATTCAAAGAAAAAACCAAGCTTTTCATTCAAAACTATCATTATATATAATCTTCACAAGCTTCCTGAACCTGGAACTATAGTTTTCCTCAATACATATATATCCTTATATATATCTTATAATCTGATTCAACTTCCCATAAACCCTATGTTATTATTTCTTCATAACTAAAACTCTCAACCCAAAAAAAATAAACAACAAAAAATGAACGATTTATTTTCAGGCTCCTTTTCACGCTTCCGAAACGAGCAAGTCTCACCGGACCACGTCATTCAAATGACGGCGGTTACACCGTCGTCACCGCCAACCACCGACCGCGTCAACCTGGACATGTTCTTTGACGAAGTTGAGTCAGTGAAAGAGCAGCTGAAGGAGCTGGAACATCTACACGAGAACCTGCGAGGGTCCCACGAGAAGAGCAAGACCGTTCACAGCGCCAAGGCTGTGAAAGACCTTCGGTCTAAAATGAACGATGATGTGTCTTTGGCTTTGAATAGAGCCAAACTAGTGATGGTCCGGCTTGAGGCACTGGACCGGTCCAACGAGGCAAGTCGGAGCTTGCCTGTTAGTGGACCGGGTTCGTCCTCAGACCGGACCAGGACATCCGTGGTAAGCGGATTGAGGAAGAAGCTGAAGGATTCTATGGAGAGCTTCAACAACCTGAGAGATCTGATATCGTCTGAGTACAGGGAGACGGTGCAGCGGAGATACTACACTGTCACGGGAGAAAATCCTGATGATAAAACCATTGATCTCCTCATCACTACAGGTATGTTTGAGTTAAGAAAAGTTTATGTTATAATAAATCACGTTTGAGCAAATGTTGGTGCTACTCTTTCGTTGCTTAAAGTAAATAAGATGTTTAGGGATACCATATTAGGCTCGGGTACAGACATGTGTTATTTTAAAAAATTCAATAGTTCTGATTTAATTTTATTTTTAAATTAAATAAAAAATAGAAATATGTTAATCCCATCAAATTCCAACACTAGAGAGTCCACTATTTGGAGATGAGTTATGTTGTATGTTTAGAGATAACATGTCAAATATAATATATGATCAAGGGAGAATATGAGTGAAGAACAATTTATAATGAATTGGGCAATACTTCATCTATGATTTAGTTTATATGGTGGAGTTACGTCTAACTATTTTAGAGTTTGTTGAATATTGATTATTGAATCTTCATATATGGGGGATAAATATTGAAGTATGTTTCGTACACAAATGTGTTAGTATGTATATTGAATATACAAATAATTTAACTCATATTAATAAGACTGCTTATAAGACGATAAGAATTCAGTTTTGTTTAAGATTTTCATTATTAAATTTAAACATTAGAGTCCGATATCTTAAATAACCGCTCATAAGATCATATGAATTCAGTTTTGTTTAAGTTTTTTGATTTCTTAAATATGTATAGTATATAATAAAATGTGAAGGTATATATAATTGATGGTACAAAATGATTGTGGTGGAGCAGGTGAAAGTGAAACTTTCTTGCAAAAAGCAATACAACAACAAGGAAGAGCTACAATCATTGACACAATCCAAGAGATTCAAGAGAGGCATGACTCGATGAAGGAGATAGAGAGAAATCTCAATGAACTGCACCAGGTGTTCATGGACATGGCAGTCTTGGTCCAATCACAGGGTGAACAATTGGACGACATCGAAAGCCACGTGGCGCGAGCCAATTCGTATGTTAGGGGTGGGGTCCAGCAGTTGCATGTTGCTAGGAATCATCAGAAGAATACCCGAAAGTGGACCTTCATAGCCATCATAATAGTGTTGATTATCATATTGATTATAGTACTATCTATTGTTTTGAAAAATTGACACTTTCTAATGGGATTGGTTGCTATATTGTGAAGGTGGACTAGTTCAATTTCAAAGCTTATTATTCTAAGTCAAATGTTGCTGCCTAAACCGTTGAATTAGACAATTCCTTGTGTTTTAAGATTTAGATATTTTTGGTTTGAGTTCCAGAATCTTATTTTGCTTTTGTCAAATCTCAAAAGTACGTGTAAGTGTATGAGTTGCATCGAAATATAGTTGGACAAGTATAAGGTCCACTGATAGAGACTTAGGGTAAGAAATTTAGAGATAATCCTAAATTTAGTTTATCTAATTACAACAAGTGAAGATTTGAACCAAAAGATAAATAACAAAATAAATGAAAATAAGTAAGTAAGTTTTGATTAAACTGATTGAAGGATGACTAAAGTTTAGAATCCACTAGGAATAATTTAACATTAATTATGTTAACTATTTTACCCAATTAAATTATTAATGAACATCTACGACGCCAAAATTGCAAAACAATGACACTTAATATTGTCATTTAATAGCATTTTCGAGCATTGTTTGTATGAGCATGGTAGAAGGTAGGGTTTAGATTCAACAGCGCCGTAGAAAGTAGACATTCAATAGCGCTCACTTGAGTAAATACGATTGAATCTCCACTTTTTACAATGCTCACTCAACCAAGCCCTATAGAAAATGTGGTGAGCACCGTATACAATGGACATTGAACATCGTTCCCTCATGCTAGCGCTGTTGAATCTAACACTTTTTGTAACGTTTGCTCTAGAAAGCACTATAGAAGCTAACAATTGTACTATTTGATATAAGAATATTGTTCATGCTCCAATTATTATATCAAATGGTACCTTCATACATTTAAATCAAAGCATCCAACAACACACATATATACCCACAACAAATATATATTCAAAATTATTATATTAATTATATATCAATACAATAATACTAAATACATTGTCTACTTACAATCCAAAAGTGACATGCATGCCAAAGTTTTGGGAGGGGAGCTACAATTAAAAACAAATAAAATTAAAATAAAATTATACAGACATCTAACAATGCATGTTTAAGCTATTTTTTTTTTCATTTTCTTTGATCAATTGAGACTTGTTGAGCCTGATCATCAACATAGAATACTTGTTGAACATGTGATGCTAGAATAAAAGACTTATCTTTATTTCATAGCCTATTAAGATCCATCCCATGAACTCTACCTCATCAGCCTGAAAGTCATTGTTGTTATCAACCAACATACAATCAAAAACTTAAACCTGGAACATTGGGTAATCCAATTCTCATATACATTCGATGACCACAAAGTATGACATATTCACATATTTGGGGTTTCTATCTTTGATACTTGACATATATATAGTTTGACTAACAATAGCCATACTACTATTTTTCATTGCACTTTGATCATCTTGTTTTTCGTATAAAATGTGGACCTATTAATTAGGTAACAAGTGTAACATTAGACATGAATATTTTGACCATTGACTAACTATCTCAATCTTCGAGAAATGAAATGTATGTTTATATTAAACTTCTCAATAATGTAATTTTTTAGCCATTTAAAAAATATCAATTATGCTATTTGAAAATCCATTTTTCATTCTTATTTGGGTTAGAACTCCTAGGATCTCCATATGGCTTTCAACATATAGTTCAACCTCATCAGTATTGTGTAAAATATATAAGTGTGTTTGCTCCAATTCCTCCTTGACATAGACAAAGTTTGTTTTCTTGTAATCCTTTCACCAAGTGTTCTTCCAATATAACGAGACTTTGGAATGCCTATGACATCAACATCGACAAGGTATCTGATGCAAAATTCATTAGCTTCTTCAATAATAAATCACTCAAAATACAACCTTTGGTCTTCATGGTTTTTCACATACCATTTTCATATTTTCATGTAACGCTCAAACGGGTACATCCATCTCATATATGAAGGCCCACATGATTATCTCTCTTGAACAAAGTGAATAGTTAGACGAATCATTATGTCAAAGAAAGAAAGTGTGAAATATATCTCAAGCTCACACAAAGTCACAGTAATTTCTCTTGCAATGCAGGTAATTTCCTAGCGTCAATCACTTTGTTACAAATTGTCTTGATGAAGAAGCTTAATTAATTTATGATGCCTCAGAAGTTTTAGCTAAAATGGATTGTGTGCCAATAGGAAAGAAATGCTCCATGAGTACATGACAATCATGAGATTTAAGACCTTTTAACTTGAGGTATTTCATTGCTACGATATTCCGAATGATTGAATTGTACCCCTCTGGAACTTTAACACCATGAAGAAACTTACAAAATTATATTTTTCTCTTTCCTAGACAAAGTAGAAACTGCTAGAAGTAGAAATGTACATTTCCCTTCTTTATATGCCACAATTATGTTCTTATTCCTATACTGAGCAAGTCCAATCTTGCATTCAAGTCATCTTTAGTCTTACTCGGAACTTTGAGTAAGGAACAAAGAAGACTTTCAAATATATTTTTCAATATGCATAACATTGAGAAAATGTCTTACATATAATAATCTCCAATATGGAAATTTAAAGAAGATAAACCTTGTCTTCCACCTATTTGTGACCATTTCTCCTACAAAAGATTTGCCAACATTATTATTCAAACCCTTTAGCTTTTGAAATAACTGGCCATGTAACGACCCAAAATTCTACCCTGGAAAATTTATCCTTATTTAATCCAATTCCCTGCATTTAACGATAAATCATAATTACCAAGTAAATAAATTTATTTAAAAGATATTTCTCTCCATCCTCACACTCGATCTATGAACCAAAAGTACATACACATTCCGATAGCAGAAAAACATAATTCATATTAGTATAACCTAGTAACTACCGCATACAATTAGCTATGGGTTTCCAAAACACCCATAACTACATATATCCCGAGTTACTAGTCTCCATGATCAATATCATGTACAAAAATAGTATTCATAGTACAATTAGTTACTTCAATTACAATCAATTAAAGTTACAAAAGAATGGATAAAGAGACATCAAAACAAAGGTCCCTAATCTCCTACTCAAAAATCATCATTTCTCCTTTCACCTACCTGCAATGGGATTAACATTTACCATGCACAAACAACACAAAGGAATAAGTCATTAACTCAATAAAACTTCAATGTAAGTTAATCCACATTTAATAAGTTTAAACAACGATATAAATTAATTCCATTTAAAACCATTTTTGTCATCTGTACTTTTGAAAAACCATGCTACATAACTCGAGCTAGAGTAGCTAACCCATTCTGGTCGACTAAAACGAGTTTTATTTTCATTGGTACTCCACCAGTACATAAACCATAAATCCACTCGTCATCACTACAAACATACCCATATATATTTGTAATGACTAAGTGATTTACCATTTATTACTTTGTTTCAGAGTTTTATTTTCATTGGCACTCCACCAATAAATAGACAATAAATGCACCCGACATCATTACAGCATAGCGTATATGCCTGTAACTACAAAGTGACTTACAATTTATTGTTTTATCCGAGTTTTATTTCCATTGGCACTCCACCAATAAATGGACAAAACATGCACCCGACATCATTACAGCATAGCTTATATGTCTATAACTACAAAGTGACTTACAGTTTATTGTTTTATCCGAGTTTTATTTCCATTGGCACTCCACCAATACATAGTCAATAAATGCACCCGACATCATTACAACATAACATATATGCTTGTAACTACAAAGTGACTTACAATTTATTGCTTTATTCCGAGTTTTATTTCCATTGGCACTCCACCAATACAAAAATGATAAATACACCCGACATCATTACAAACATATCCACATATGCTTATAACTACAAAGTGATTTACATTTCATGATTTCATTTCGAGTCTTATTTCCATTGGTACTCCCCAATACATAAACCGTAAATTCACTTCTCACCATTATCAACATACCCATATATGTTCATAATGACTAAGTGATTCACATTTTATTCATTATCCATAACAGAAAATCCACGCATTTTCAACCACCATGCATAAATTAAAGACTTATCCTTACCTCGGTGAGCGTTGGGTTTGGTTTTTGGCGACTTCGTAAGTTCCACCGGCACCACCTCCAAACTTAGGATCTTTCCTCATTCCCACCACATAACACAATGTTAGTCATTCATTCCAAATAGCAAATAAATAACTTATATTGCATTATTCAACCATACAAGATATTTATCATATTTTCAATGGTTCTATACTATTTTCATTATGAGTTTTCAACCATCTAAAACTTACATATCATCTCATATTTTAACATTATAAAGCAACTCGTCTTCTACCTTTAGTGTTTTACCCATTCTTCCTCTCTAACCATATTTTCTCTCTCTAGGGTTTTAGGTTTTCCATGAGTCCACCCACAACCCTTTTCATTCTTGGAATACTAACTCAAAACCAAGAGTTTACAAGGTACGAGTGACATAAAACGAACCATAACTCAAAAGAGAGAGTTTCCATGGTTTTACCCACTTTGAGAAGAGATCCATAATACCAAAGATGAGTTCTCAAGAGAAGAAGAGAGTTAGGATAGAGAGTTTTACCTCTTCTCAAGCTTTTGAACAAGAATCAAAGTACTAGACATTGGGAATGCTCTCTTCTCTCACCTCTCTTCAATTCTTAACCTAAAAATGTATTTGGGGTTTCCCTCATTTAATGTTCTCATCGGGTTCTCGCTTAAGCGAGCTTTCTCTCGCTCAAACGAGAAAATCCCGCCCATTTTAAAATCTCAACTCTGACCCTCGCGCTCAAGCGAGGGATTCTCGCTCAAGCGAGAATCTCACAGTGTCAACAGCCCCAACATGCCATTTCTCGCCCAGGCGAAACAACTCTCGCTCAGGCGAGAATCCTCCAGTATAGCCCAGGATTTCACCCTCCCAGGTGAACCTCTCTCGCCCAAGCGAGAATCTCTCGCTCAAGCAAGGATCCCAAGACTGATACTATAATTTTAAAGACTTAAAATTTGGGGTGTTACAGGCCACACATCAACGCAAAGGAGTTTGACCTTCTTCATGGTTCTTGTTGAATGATTTTCTCCATCGCCAATAATGTCGACCTGGATGCAAAAATGTACGATGCCCAAGGAATACATTCTTCTTATTATATTCCATCCTCGTCGAATGTGTATTATTTTCACATACAGGGCATACAAAATGACCTATTATACTGTGTACTAACATATTACCATATGTCAGAAAATCATTGATTGTGCCAAACAACAAATCCCTCAAGTTGAACTTTTCTTCCCTATACCCATCATATACATCTATACCTGACTTCCACATTTGCTTCAAGTCTTTAATTATTGGAGTCATTATATATCTATGTCATTTCCTATTTATCTAAGACAAAAAGTTAACATAGATAACATCATAAAATTGTGATTCATATATAGTCAAGGAGGTAGGTTGTATAACACCAACATCACCGGCCATGAGTTGTGGGAGCTACTTTGAACATTATGTGGATTAATTCCATCACTGAACAATGTAAGGCATAGATTTCTTGATTCTTGAGCAAAACTAAGATAAGCATGATCACTTATCTCCATTGAGGATAATTTGCATGATGTCCAAGCTTGTCATATTTAATCCTTTCATCACCATGCCTTGTCAATTGCTTTGCATATTTTGAATTGTTGAAAATGCGTTTAAATCTTGATTTGATGAGAAAATACCATAAAACCTTTGTTGGAGTTGAATCTTCATTCTTATATCGCGAGACATTACGTTTACGATACAACTTTAACGAAGCTTTCTCATTCAAAAATAAAATGCAATAATTCTCACATGCATGTATTCTCTTATATTCCATGCCAATAGAGTACAATAATTGTTTAGCTTTATAGGTTCGAGAAGGAAAAACATTATCCTCCGATAGCTTATCATTCAAAAGTGTAGGTAACTCTATAAAGCTCTTATGAGTTCATTCATTAATAAATTTCAACTTATACAACCTTGACACTATTGCTAATATTATGAATTTAACACAACCATCATATAAAAGTTTCTCAATGTCATTTATCAACCGCTTAAACATCTCAGGACAACCTGAAGATCCTCTTCGACCACATTTGCCATTTTTCGAAACTATCACTCTCATATGCATTTGTGTTGATATCATTTGTAAAAATCTTATCAGTGTAACCATATTTTGTCACCACATTTCTTGTCTCGCCATGCCTTGTCCAAGATGTGTAACTTTGATTGATTTTGTGGCATAGTAAATGAAATTTTAATTCAGTTGGAGTAACTCACCTTGTATAACATATTCTAAACAATGACACACAATTCTATTAAGGTTTTCGGGATGCTTAGTGGAAAGCCTAATAAATGATTTCACTTCATCCACATATTTCTTCGTCAATCGATTAACATTCATCCATTTTTTTATCAACAAAGAAAGCCTCGTCTTGATCCATAAGAATAAGAACAATAGTAGTTATCTTATAAGAAAATTAGGACTATATGAGATAAACTACCTAAAAACGAATTTACAAAAAATTATAGTGAGCATAAATCATAACCTAACTCATCTATATAGTGAGCATCAATGAGAGATAAAAAAGGAAAAAATCGGGATGCTACAAAAATGGAAAAACTAATAAAAAGGAAAATACTCTTAATATATTCAACATAATGTGAGTGTTGTGGAAAGATGAGTTGATTGAGTGAATGTCGTGACAAGGTTGTTAGGGTACCGCAAATCAGAGTATAACACCTAGAGGGGGGTGAATAGGTGAACGCAACTCAATATACCCGATTTTCCAAAATCACACGTGAGAAATAACACAGAGCATAATTAATCGATTAAACACAAATATAATCGATTAACAATATCAAAAACAATCGATTAACAATAGAAATAATCGATTATATCAATCAGAAAAACTTATAACATAATTATTCACAAGGTTTCTTGGTTCACAAGCAATTCAAGATTCAAGCAATTACTTATGAAGAAATGTCACATCAGTTAAAGAACAGCTAACTTATCAGTTTTAACAGATTCTTGATGCAAATTACTAAAATAGAAATGTGCTTGAAATATAAAAAGATTAGGGAAGAGAGAAAAGAGATAAGCGATTTTATCCTGGTTCGGTTGTGGGTCCACTTGAAAACTACATTCAGCCCTCCCCTTCTGATCTTGGGAGATTTGCTTCACTATAATCGAAAGAATTGTTCTTTACAATCACACTTCCAATACAGAGTTTTTCCTTCTTGGTCCACAGTCCTATTTCGCAAAGCCTTGGAAATTTCCCCCGTTCACAATGGCTGCCAATCTCGCTACTCAACACGCTCACAAGATGCACTGGTGAAGACTATACCCAACTAACCGCAGTTAGCCAATATTACGCCTTTCTATCTCTAAACCTTAGAGATCTTCTCAAAAGTAACAAAGATACAACTTCTTGAAAAAGAAACTTCTAAAACAGAAGCCCACAAGCTATCTACAAACCTAGATGATGAATATCTCAAACACACTCAAAAAAGGATGTATGAGAATGCAATAGGTTTGGTTAAAAATGTGTATGCACTCAATTGCACAAATTGAAACTTTTTCTCTCAATAAAACCAAGAGCCTTTCACATAGGTTTTTTTTATCAAGTATGCAATTTTCGCTGAAGGAGAATCTTAGAAAATATGAAAATTTGGAATCAGAATTATGAGCTCAAATGCATAAAAACGAGTATTTATAGTTTGTTGATTTCAACAGAATACAATCGATTAAATAGACATTTAATCGATTAACGAGGTTTAAAAATAACAGTCCCATGTTGAACTTAATCGATTAGTAAGATTCATAATCGATTAACACTATCAAGAAGTTCAAGACAGTGGCTACTGGAACTCTCATTAATCGATTAAAATTATGTTTAATCGATTAACGATTGTATACATTTACTTAATCGATTATTTCACTATTTAATCAATTATCAATCAAACTACTTGTTTCTTGGTGAAGAGGTAACCCTTCTAAATATGTAGGTTAATGCAATGAATGATTTTGTATAAAAACTACCATTTGATGCAACCTACTTAAAATGTATGGATGAATGATGATACTCATCATTTGGGTTAACCTATCTAGACTCAAACTAAGCACACATCTTAGGACTTCTAGAAAAGTAAAAATAACCTTCCCTAAAGCCTGAGTCTCGGTACTGTTTTTTGTTGTCGAGTCACGTCTTCAAGCTTTTTAGATCGACCTTGTCTTCATCGAAACCATACCGGAAGATAGATGTTACAATCTCGCTTGTTGACTTCACTTGCAATCTCCAAGGTGAGTCTTGTGGTAAGATGAGTTCAACGAATGTCGTGGGAAAGTGAGCATCATGAGAAGATGAGTGTCGTGAGAATGTGAGTCTTGTGGGAAAGTGATGTTAAATTTGATAACAAAAAACTATATTGTGACAACAACCAAAAACTATATTTTTTCGTCAGAGTGAACTATACCCAACACACTACTCGTGGATATATCAATGGACATCACTGATAATTTATTGCATCCAACTTTTACTTTCGTGCCACCCACAGATCTCAGTTGGAGAATTCTCTACAACAACGTCACATACTATTTTCCAAATATTATTAACGCAAAGGCCACAATATTGATGTTTGATACCGTAAGCATGATCTTCCACCTCGTTATGATAAACGACAAGACAATTTTGTCCACTATAACAATGAAAAAAATGCATACACCTCTTGGATCCTTGACTCTAGTGCTTCTCATCATGTCACTCATGATTTTGATAAACTATCATTGTCTTTTGATTATAATGTAAAGATAAAATCATGATTGCTAATGGTAAGGCTGTTCTCATTAAGCATTATGGTTCCACCCTTATTCCAACAGAATTCAAGCCACTTAAATTATCACAAATTTTACATGTTCCTAATGTTACTCAAAATCTTATTTCGGTATCTCAACTTTGTAAAACTAATTCAGTTTCTGTTAATTCTTTCCTTGACATAAGGTAAAGATCTTGAGCATGGGGGCGGTTTTTTTTGTGTGAAAGGAATAAAGATCAGGTGTATAAGTTACAATATGGTCATGCCTAGATCAACTATATCCACCATCACCATCATCAAACTCTCAAACACATCCTGAATTAAAATACTTTTTCTACTTCATTTAAATATTTAGATTGTCTAGAAAATAAGGCACACAAGCTATCATTTTCTCATTCCACCTTGTCTAATGTATGGGTTCCTACTTCAATTACTTCAATAAATGGTTTTTCCTATAATGTCATTTTTTTAAGCATTTCTCAAAATATATGTTTAGCTTTATCCTATAAATTAAAATGTGAAGTTTCCGCCATTTTCCTCATTTTAAGCCACTTGTTGAGATTCAATTTGACTCCAAAATAAGGACTCTCTATAGTGATAATGGTAATAAATTTATAAAAATCGGCTCCTTTCTTCATACTCATGAAATCTATTATCTTTTCACACCACCAAAAACCCTTGAACGTACGTGTAACACCCCAAATTTTAAGTCTTTAAAATTATAGTGTCAGTCCTCGGATCCTCGCTTGAGCGAGAGATTCTCGCTTGAGCGAGAGAGGTTCACCTGGGAGAGTGAAATCCTGGGCTATACTGGAGGATTCTCGCCTAAGCGAGAGATGTCTCGCTTGAGCGAGAAATGGCATTTGGGGCTGGTTGACACTGTGAGATTCTCGCTTGAGCGAGAATCCCTCGCTTGAGCGAGAGGGTCAGATCTGAGTTTTTAAAATAGGCGGGATTTTCTCGCTTGAGCGAGAAAGGGCTCGCTTAAGCGAGAACCCGACGCTGTTACATTAAATAGGGGACCCCAAACACATTTATGAGGGTTAACCTAAAGAGAAGTGAGAGAAGAGATCATTTTCATGAGCAAGAAGGCTTTTGAGTCATTTAGAAGCTTGAGAAGAGGTAGATCTCTTGATTCTAACTTTCTTCTTCTCTTTAAAACTTATTTTGAGGTATGTTGGATCTCTTCTCAACATGAGAGAAACCATGGAAACTCACCCTTTTGAGTTATGGTTCATTTTATGTGATTTTATCTTGTAAACTCTTAGTATAGAGTTAGTATTTCGATAAAGGAGATGGTTTGTGGGTTGATGCATGAAAACCCCAAAACCCTAAAAATGAAAATGGGTAAAATGCTAGAAGTAGAAGATGAGTTTACTTTCTAATGATGCAATATGAGATGAATATGTATGTTTTATATGTTGTGAACTTATGATGAAAATAGTTTAGCAACATTGAAAACATGATGAATACCTTGTATGGTTAAATATTGCAATGTAAGTTGTTTATGTGATATTTGGATTAAATGACTAACATTGTGTTGTATGGTGGGAATGGAAAAAGATCCTAGAGTTGGCGGCGGTGTCGGTGGAACAAGTGCAGTTACCTAGAACCAAACCCTACACTCACCAAGGTAAGGAGGAGTCTTTAAATGACATATGGGAATGGATAATATGTGTATTTTTCTGAGTGTGAATACGATAAAGTGATGATTCGCTTAGTTATGGTAAACATATATGGGTGTGTTTATGATAATAGTATGCGTGGATTTACTGTTTACGGATTTTATGAGGTATCAATGAAAAGAAAATATGATTTTAGCCGACCATGATTGGTTAGCGACTTTGGCTCAAGTTATGAAGCAAAACTTTGGCTCAAGTTATGTAGCAACACTTTGGCTCAAGTTATGTAGCAACACTTTGGCTCAAGTTATGTAGCAACACTTTAGCTCAAGTTATGTAGCAACACTTTGGCTCAAGTTATGTAGCAACGCTTTGGCTCAAGCTATGTAGCAATGCTTTGGCTCAAGCTATGTAGCAATGCTTTGGCTCAAGCTATGTAGCAATGCTTTGGCTCAAGCTATGTAGCAATGCTTTGGCTCAAGTTATGTAGCAATACTTTGGCTCAAGTTATGTAGCAACGCTTTGGCTCAAGCTATGTAGCAACGCTTTGGCTCAAGCTATGTAGCAACGCTTTGGCTCAAGTAATGTAGCACAAAACGAATTTATAAAACAAATGGTTTACTAACCCCTTTAAAATGTGGATTATCTTATAATAGTATTTATTGTTTCGATGACTTACTCCCTTGTGTGTTGTGTGTATTTGCCATTGATAATCTCATTGCAGGTAAACAAGGTAGTTGAGGATGCTTGGTTCGGGCTTTAGGAGCTTAAGACTTGGATCTTCTATTTTTGCTTTTCGTGTTGAGAAAGTGCTATATGGATGATTTGTATTTGTAACCATTTAACTTATCAACATTTTTTAGTAATGCTGGATATTAGTAACTATGGATAATTTTGGAAACCCATAGTTAAACATATGCGGTAATTACCGATGAAAGTTATACATGAATTATGTTTTTCGGCAATATGAGATATATGTTAACTTCATGTACTGTAAGGATGGTTTTACGAATTGAGTATGAGAAAATTGGAGTAAGATGTGGAATGTATGTATAAAAATGATAATATAAAAAAAAAATTCAAGGGTAGAAAATCGGGTCATTACATACGGACAAAGATCTACTGTTCCCAAGCACATCCTCAAGTCTGTCCCGCACCAATCAAAATATGACATGTGTATTAAAAAATTAAATATTAATGACTTTTTCTATTTTTACTTCATTTTGATTGGTGTGATACATACTTAGGGACGTGGTTGGGGACAGCAAATCTTTGTCCTGAAGATACTGGTATCTCTAAATGCAAACATAGACATCTAGTAGAAACTATTCCGTGTCAACTTCATCATGCCTCTCTTCCCCACAAATTTTGGTCTTATGATATTCAAACTACAACCTATCTCATTAATTGAATGCCCACCGCTGGACTAAAAATGACCACCCCCTTCAAACATTTTCATGGTGTCCCAAACTACAGTGAACTCTGTGTATTTGGGTGTCTATGCTACCCTACCCTTGGCTTTGTCTTTACACTAAAAATAAATTATAAGCCAAATCCAAATCATGTATTTTCTTAGAATATAGCCCTACCCGAAGTGTCTATCTTTGCTACCATTTAAAGTCCAACTCTCTCTTTACTTCTAGGCATGCCACATTTGTTGAGGATACATTCTCTTATCTCATTCAACAATCATTATCTCAACTACAACCAACCCCATAAATTTATACCCCTCTACCATGTTAACTCCACTTCATACTCTTACTTAACCTTATCCCATTATCACTACTCCAAATAATCCTACTAACCAACTTCAAGTTATCTCCAATTCTTCTCAATGTTCTCCCACCATAACAACCCCACAAAATCAGCCCCAATCTCCTCATATTCCAACAAATCCACTTCAATGTTTTCTCATTACATAACCTCCACCACCGGCCATTATCCAACAAGACCGTAACAATTGCACCTAATCAGCTTCAACCTCATCACATTACCCTCACTAAATCTCAATTTTATCCCATTGTACAACCTCTACCAAACTTATACAACTACAACTCATCCTTATCCATATCCCTTCCTCAACCTTCTCCAACTTTAATTTCAACACCTCCAACCCTATCAAAATTCAAACGTACCACTAGACAATGCAATCAAATTTTCTTCTACCTCACCTTCCCCATCTTATCCCAGTGATCCATTATCCCCTACTTACACCTCAACAACACCAACTGACCAAATTCCTAGTAAATTATGCCACTCTACACAACAACAATATTTGTGTGAAGGACCCCCTCATGCCCAATCCACACACCTTATGTTCACACAACCGAAGCATGGTATTTTCAAATCCAAGCAAGTTTATTTGGCAACCAAGTTTCCGTTACGTGATCTAATGGAACCCTTTTGCCTCACGCAAGCACTCGAACATCCTAAGAGGAAAAACAAATGAGTTTATAGAATAAAATGTAACATTGATGGCTCCATAGCACATTATAATGCAAGACTAGTTACCAAAGGCTTTCATCAACGCCCTAACATTGATGACAATGACACATTCAGTCTTGCTATCAACCCACAAAAGATCAAGCTTACTTTACGTGTTGCACTTTCTAGAGGATGGTCTCTAACTCATGGATGTAAACAATATCTTTATCCGTGTAACTATTACAAAGAAAATTAATGTGTCTCGGCCTTTTAGACTTCAATCATACTCAATTTTCTCATCATGTGTGCATCTTCATAAAACATCTTTATATCCTAAAACAAGAACCTCATACTTGATATCATGCTCTAGAGGCCTTCTTGATACAATATGGATTCACCAACTCCAAGTCACACTACAACTGATTTTGTATTTAGTGAAGGTTTTTTAAGCGATTAGCGGAGGTTTTTAACCTCCACAATATAACTAGAGGAGGTTTCAAAAACCGCTATGGTTATGACTGCTAGAGTCGTTTAGAGGAGGTTTTAGAAAACTTTTGGTACTGATAAATTTGTAACGGTTTATTAGTGGTAGTACATATAGTAGAAGCAAACATAAAGAGAGTCAGACATTAAATCATGCAATAATCGACAAGATGGATTTAAATAGAATGATAAACATAGAGAAGAATAAACATTTATATCTACTATATGTACTACCTCATTCATCAACACAATATATCTATAATAAAAATCAATGTCAAATACCATTCGTATAGCAATTCCCTCATTTTCCTCAATCCAATGATCATCCAAAGCTCACCATGCAAAAGAATAATATCATGCTCCCGGTCATCTAACATCACTTAAGGCAATACAATACCACAAAGGCAAATCAACACCATTGAAGGCGATCCAAATACCACAAAGGCAAGTCGACACCATTGAAGGCGATCCAATACCACAAAGGGCAAGTCAACACCACTTAAGGCGAATCAATACCATGAAGGCAAGTCAACACCACTTAAGGCGATCCAATACCACGAAGGCAAGTTAATACCACTAAAGGCGACTCAATACCATGAAGGCAAGTCAACACCACTTAATGCGATCCAATACCACAAAGGCAAGTCAACACCACTTAAGGCGAATCAATACCATGAAGGCAAGTCAACACCACTTAAGGCGATCCAATACCACGAAGGCAAGTCAATACCACTAAAGGCGACTCAATACCATGAAGGCAAGTCAACACCACTTAATGCGATCCAATACCACAAAGGCAAGTCAACACCACTTAAGGCGAATCAATACCACGAAGACAAGTCAACACCACTTAAGGCGATCCAATACCATGAAGGCAAGTCAACACCACTTAAGGCGATCCAATACCACGAAGGCAAGTTAACACCACTTAAGGCTATTCAATAGCACGAAGGTAAGTCAACACCACTTAAGGCCACTCAATACCATGAAGGCAAGTCAACACCACTTAAGGCAACTCAATACCACAAAGGCAAGTCAACACCACTTAAGGCGAGTCAATAGTCCAACAACAATTCATTCCACATATACTATTAACCAAAATCAACAATAACTATATCAAGTCAATACAAGGTGTAAGGACCTAAATTATACCCTAAATTTTATTGTTCATTTAAAAACCATTTATACGGGTTTCTCAATTATACCATACATAAATTTCCTTAAACTTTAACTAACCCATTTCCTTTGTTATTTAAAAACCCTAAACATACATTTTTCGTTTCATATATTAAATACATTCAATTGCAGAAAAACATAATTCACATTCATAAATAAGTTAAAGGTCATCACAGGTTAAGTCATGGGGTTACAAAATTAATGTACCCATAGTAAGTTAATAGATACAAAATATGTGCATATTGCAAAACAACACATCAATATCTCTAGTACATCAAAACAAAAAGCTACACTAAGAAGCCGCCTAGATTCACTTGTCCTTTGCTTTACCTATACACCTGTCGCGCCCGAATTTTTGGCCACGCGGCCTCTTGAGGAGTCGTCACCACGTCTTTTGCTGTTAAAACGTGGAAAACTCGAATTGAGCCCAAATTAGGATAAAATGGTCTTTCGATTTAGAGTTGTGATTTCGGAAGTCGATTACGGATCAGGAAAGGTATTAGCACCCCGTCCGCCCGTAATTAAACGGTACCCTAACTAATTGCATGAATTAAATACCCTTAATTTATTAAAACTAAATTTGCTTAAAACAAAATATTTATTTTTTATTTTTGTGTCTGACAAGAGTTCATCTTGCTCCTACGTATCCCTAGGTGCAGTAGGGAAATCAAGACTACGTAGTTCTGGTTTTAAAGTTGTTTGTTGATTTGATTAGAAGTTGAAAATTCGTTTAATTAAGGGTTATAGAAATTTTGGTTTAAATTTCATCAAAGTGAGACTAATAGACGACGAGTCAACATTGATTGTTTATCCTCTTCTCACTTCGATAAATAGCAGAAGCAGTACAAGTGACCGCGACCGGTTCTCGGCTCGAAGCGAGGAGAAAGATACAATATGAGTTGTAACCTCGCTATAAAGTCCAATAATTATAAAAACGTTTTGTTAACTTAACTATGTTATAAAGAGAGAATTAATTAGTGAAGGGTCAACATTGATCGTTATATCTTCACACTTCAATAAATAGCAGAAGTAGTACAAATGACCACGACCGGTTCTCGGCTGAAAGTAAGGAAGTATGATACAATACGAGTTGTAATCCCACGTTTAAATCCTTGTTATATTTTGTATCGCTAATGTTACTACATTATCATTTTAAACAGCTTAAAATAATGACACTTCACTACATTATTTAATCTATTATAAACCCAAAGTTAATGTATCACCTACTACCTGATAAGAAGGCAAATTTAAGGAATTAAAAATTATGGGCCTTCTGGGCCACCATTTGGCTTAAGCCAATAACAAAACAAAAAAGTGAAGAAGGATTAAAAAAATAAAACCTAAAGTGGGTAAACCTTTCCTCCTACGTACAGAGGCATGAAATGGAACCAAAAGGGATTTGGTGAAATCCCTAATCCCCACGCAACGACAACAAAAAGGGGTGGTGTTAAGGAATTACTATCAATTAACAGCAAGACATAAAAAAATTAACACTAGGGAAAGAAAAATACTGAATAACAATTTATTTCTAGGTTCTTCAGCAGCTGCAGAAGACCTATATATTCTCTTACAAGAGTTCTTTAGGTTTCTTCTATTGGCTTGGGCTTAACATAAATGACCCAATACCTTAATTGAAAGTAAATAACTGCAATTATAATTAATAAAAGTCTGCAAGCCACTTGGGCTGTTGTTTGATTCGTGTGGGCCTGCTTGGACCATTATCATTGCCCATCTCTTCAACATAAACCTTGCCCACAAGGTTTGAAGTGCCAGCTGTTGCATTATGTGAATTGCAGTGAGTGGGTAGAAGAAAATCATGAGAATCCTGCAAAACAGATTTGGGACTGCGTGTAGCCTTAATGGACGGTGAGATGGACTTTTCTTTTGAATTTTTAATTTGAATGGAGGGTGTGGAAACGTTTGCAGCTGCCACACGGCTTGCTTCTTTTCCCAAGGCATTTAATGGGACAGTCTGTGGAGTTGAAAAAATCATAGGGGGAGTTAGAGATTCATCCCACAGTCCAAATGGGACCAACAAATCTGATGAAGGAAATTTGTCCAGAGGGGACGGTCCAAGTACATCTCTTGGAAGTGCAAGTGGGAATTTATCATTCCCATTAGAGTGGGTACTTCCCAAATCCAATTTCCCATTCACTTTGCTTAACCGTGAATTACTCTCCCTTGTGCTCTCTTCCACTATTTTTTTCTCCATCTTTTTTCTCTTGAGTCTTCAAGAAGACCATCATCTTCTCCCAAACCCGTATGAACCTCCTCCACTTGGGAAGACCTTTGCATGTCATCTCCTTCCTAAAAGCTTTTTCTAAAAGCTCTTGTCTTTGGTGATATATCACCACACTCCTCTTCCCCCACCGAAGACACAAGAAGTGGTTCTGAATCTCTTCCTTGCTGTTCCGAATCCGGTTCGTTGGAGATGAGCTCCTTAGGTAACTCGAGAATAGGACCTTGTGGTTCACCATGGAAACGTCGTAGGGCCGAGACGTGGAACACCGGGTGGATCCGGGAGGATTCGGACAAGGCTAGTTCATACGCAACTTCTCCGATCCGACGTGTAACTTTGAAGGGCCCAAAATAACGGTGACAAAGTTTTTGTGATGACCGCCGAAAAACTGAATGTTGGTGGTACGGTTGGAGGCGAAGCAAAACCCATTCCCCTACTACAAAGGTAACATCACTCCTTTTTGTATCAGCATGTGCCTTCATCCTTTGTTGAGCATGTTGTAAATGTTGTTTAAGGGTAGATAATAGTTGGATTCTTGTTTGCAGTGTCTCCCGGATCTGTGATGAAGAGGTTGTGCCTAGAAGGTAGTCTTTTAGGCTAGGCGGTGTCCGACCGTACAAATCTTCAAAAGGGGACATTTGGATGGACGAGTGAAAACTTGTGTTATACCAATATTCGGCTAACGGCAAGCAAGAAACCCACTTTTTGGGATGTGAGCCGGTGAGACAACGAAGGTACGTTTGGAGGCTACGGTTCACAACTTCGGTTTGGCCATCACACTATGGATGATAAGTTGTGCTGTAACAGAGCTTTGTACCAAGCTGCTTGAAAAGTTCTCTCCAAAAGGAGCTGAGAAATATCCGATCTCGGTCAGAAACAATGGAACTTGGAACTCCATGGAGACGGCATATCTCATTGAGAAAACGATGAGCCAATGTCTCCGCAGAAAACTTGGTTGGAAGGGCGATAAAGTGAGCATACTTTGTAAGCCGATCCACAATGACCCTAATAACAGTATGACCATGAGAAACCAGTAAGTGTGTTACAAAGTCCATGGAAATATCATTCCATACTTTTTCTGGAATTTTTAGTGGTTGTAATAATCCTTGATATTTTTGTGGCAGATATTTGCTAGTTTGGCAGATAACACACTGACGAACAAAATCCTTAGTATGCTTAGCAATGCCCGGCCAATAGCAAGAGGCCGAAAGTCTGGCCAAGGTAGCCTTCTATGTAAAGTGTTGTAATCTTAGTAAATCCGTGAGAGGAGTAGCGAGTGAGGCAAATTGTTGAACAAACTTCCGGTAAAAGCTGGTGAGACCGAGAAAACCCCTTAGAGCTGTGAATGAGCGGGGTGGAGGCCAATCGATCATGGCTTGAATCTTTTCAGGGTCAGGTTGCACCCCACTGTCGTAGATAATGTGACCGAGATAAGTAACTGAAGGAACCCCAAACGTACACTTGGTAAGCTTTGCATAAAATTGATTAGTAACTAATAGGTCCAATATAACACCCAAATGCACTAAATGGTCAGTTAAACAAGAACTATAAACTAGTATATCATCAAAGAAAACCAATACAAACCGCAGTAGATGTGGCTGTAGAAGGTCATTCATTTTTGCCTGGAATGTAGATGACGCATTTGTTAGCCCAAACGACATAACAAGAAATTCATAATGGCCATCAAATGTTCTAAATGCTGTTTTGTGTGTATCCCCCGGATTCACACGGATCTGATGGTAACCAGACCGAAGATCAATCTTGGAGAATATTGTGGCTCCACCGAGTTCATAAAGCAACTCATCTATGGTTGGAATTGGAAATCGATCACGTACCGTTACGATATTCAATGCACGATAATCCACACAAAATCCCCAACTTCCATCTTTCTTTTTAACCAGTAAAATCGGGGAAGAGAATGGGCTTGTACTAGGTGCAATGATGCCTTCTTGTAATATTTCTTAAATCATCTTAGTCATTGTCTCTTTTTGATAATGTGGATATCTGTATGGTTTGAGTCATATTGGTGTAGAGTTTGGAAGAAGGGTTATTTTGTGGTCATGTGGTCGAGTTGGGGTAGGCCTTTAGGTTGCTTGTTGTTCTTGGTGTTCCTTCAACTTATCTATAAATATTTGCAGTAGTGAATCATCCACATCCTTGTTTGCAGCTTTAGGAGGCATGGTACAAGAATGAAAGCACCAATTTGTTAAGGAATCACTATCAATTAACAGCAAGACAAAAAAAAAATTAACACTAGGGAAAGAAAAATACTGAATAACAATTCATTTCTAGGTTCTTCAGCAGCTACAGAAGACCTATATATTCTCTTACAAGAGTTCTTTAGGTTTCTTCTACTGGCTTGGGCTTAACATAAATGACCCAATACCTTAATTGAAAGTAAATAACTGCAATAATAATTAATAAAAGCCTGCAAGCCACTTGGGCTGTTGTTTGATTCGTGTGGGCCTGCTTGGACCACTATCAGGTGGCGGCAACCGTGATCAAGGGCCATCAATGGTGGATTCCGAGCTGGCTGAGGAGTATTGGTGGCTGTGAAACCTCAAATTTGTTACCCCTTTTAGTCGTGGGTGAGAACCTCCAAGCACCGCCACATGCTAGGTGTCGCGGCGCTGCCGAGCGGAAGAAGGTGGCTATGGAGTAGCTTCTTCTTCTCCGGCCATTACTCCAGTGAGATTGACTAAAGCTTCTCCACCATTCAACACGGCTACTAAGTTCTGTTCTTTTCTCCTCTCTTCTTTGATAGTGGTGTTCTCCGAATGTTAGGGGGTTGATTATCCCTTTTTTGTTGCGATGTCGGCCCAGCCAAGGAAGCTCAACAATGGCGTAGTTTGATAGTCTCAAACCCATTCCTTGCTATGGAACATCCTGTAAGGACCCGATTTTCATAACTCAAAAACTTCTCTTAATTTTACTCATGAAAGTGAAATGATTACTTTTTAAAGACATTACCCAAACGATTTAGAAAACCTGATTGAATATATATAGAAGTTCAAAACATCTTTCAGGTGCGGAAATAATCAATCGTTCACTTCATTAAAAACATGTCATTACACTTCCATTTAATTACATAATTTATACGATTATCATTTCTCAAAAATACTTCGATTACAATCCTTAATCGATCTCATATTACATACATAAACCATATACCATATTGAATACATAAAGTAAACACTCTACTTGTACTCTTCTCCATGAGCGTCCATTGCGTTACAGCCACAACCTGAACTCAAATATAGAACACATACAAGAAGAGATAGAGGGAGTAAGAACCAACTACGGTGACCGTAGCGTGGAATTACATGGAGTAATAACATTAAAGTATTAAACCTATCCAATGTCTAACATCAATCATATTAAACATATACCAATCAACACTTTATACCACCTAAGGTTCATATATCCAATTAGTATACTCATCATACCTCACTTGGGAAACTCATTCAAATCCATACAACATACCATTCATTCATACTCAATCGTTATCAAAATCACCACATAATAATTAAACATTGAAGTGGAACGCATTTCATAAGTACATGAATATAATCATTCATACCCTCTTTCCATCTTATCCATATTCACCCTATAGTATATATATCTCATAATATATATTCTATAGCATGCATATTCATCCATTCCAAATCACTTTCCTTTTCAAAATATTCATATTCACCAAATAGTATATATATCCCATAATATATATTCTATAGCATGCATATTCATCCATTCCAAATCACTTTCCTTTTCAAAATATCCATATTCATCCTATAGTATATATATCTCATAATATATATTCTATAGCATGCTTATCCATAGTAAGGTAGTCACATTTTTTTTTTTAATTAACCGTGCTACATAACTTGAGCTAAAGTCGCTAACCCATCCTGGTCGGCTAAAACGAGTTTTATTTTCATTGGCACTCCACCAATACATAAACGGTAAATGCACCCGACATCATTACAAACATATACAAGTATGCTTGTAACTACTAAGTGATTTACAATTCATTTCTTTATTCCGAGTTTTATTTCCATTGGCACTCCACCAATACATAAACAGTAAATGCACCCGACATCATTACAAACATATCCATATATGCTTATAACTACAAAGTGATCTACAATTCATTGCTTTATTCTGAGTTTTATTTCCATTGACACTCCATCAATACATAAACAGTAAATGCACCCGACATCATTACAAACATATCCATATATGCTTATAACTACAAAGTGATCTACAATTCATTGCTTTATTCCGAGTTTTATTTCCATTGGCATTCCACCAATACATAAACAGTAAATGCACCCGACATCATTACAAACATATCCATATATGCTTATAACTACAAAGTTATCTACAATTCATTGCATTATTCCGAATTTTATTTACATTGACACTCCACCAATACATAAACAGTAAATGCACCCGACATCATTACAAACATATCCATATATGCTTATAACTACAAAGTGTTCTACAATTCATTGCTTTATTCCGAGTTTTATTTCCATTGGCATTCCACCAATACATAAACAGTAAATGCACCCGACATCATTACAAACATATCTATATATGCTTATAAACTACAAAGTTATCTACAATTCATTGCATTATTCCGAGTTTTATTTCCATTGGCACTCCACCAATACATAAACAGTAAATGCACCCGACATCATTACAAACATATCCATATATGCTTATAACTACAAAGTGATCTACAATTCATTGCTTTATTCCGAGTTTTATTACCATTGGCACTCCACCAATTCATAAACAATAAATGCATCCGATATCATTACAAACATATCCATATATGCTTATAACTACAAAGTTATCTACAATTCATTGCTTTATTCCGAGTTTTATTTTCATTGACACTCCACCAATACATAAACAGTAAATGCACCTGACATCATTACAAACATATTCATATATGCTTATAACTACAAAGTGATCTACAATTCATTTCTTTATTCCGAGTTTTATTTTCATTGGCACTCCACCAATACATAAACAGTAAATATACCCAACATCATTACAAACATATCCATATATGCTTATAACTACAAAGTGATCTACAATTTATTGCTTTATTCCGAGTTTTATTTCCATTGGCACTCCACCAATACATAAACAGTAAATGCACCCGACATCATTACAAACATATCCATATATGCTTATAACTACAAAGTGATCTACAATTTATTGCTTTATTCCGAGTTTTATTTCCATTGGCACTCTACCAATACATAAACAGTAAATGCACTCCTCGTCATTATAAACATACCCATATATGCTTATAACAACTAAGCGATTCACAATACATTTCATTATCCACATCAGAAAATCCACACATTTTCTATCACAGTGCATGAGTTAAAGACTTATCCTTACATCTCATTTCATACAACAACACAAAATATCACATCAATGTCATACACACGATAAACATAACGTATCTCATTGTTTCCTCATCGTAAAATAATCCACAACACCTTCATTGTCACAAACACACTGATATATGTTCATAACAATAAAGCAACTCTCAACTTAGTCATTTTCATAAACATACTCATCTCCACTCTTAACAAATCAATACATCATCACACAATCATTGTTACAAACACACTCATATATGTTTATAACAATAAACAACTCATACATAATCATTATCACACAACATAACCATTTCTATTTTTTTGCCATTAAACAACACATCTCACAATCCTTGTTACAAACATACCCAGATATATTCATAACAAATCAAACATCTATAACATACCATTATCATAAACAAACTACACACAACATATTCTTCATCATATAACACATTAACGTTAGAACCATCTTTCATGACGGTGTATTACCATAAATGAGCATATGACGTTTTAATTAAATAAATGGTTTTCCCACACATATATCTCTACTTTTATGGCTAATACAACCTCATGTAAAATAAAGACCCTCACATGGACTACAAACACTCAAATGAGTTTCTATCCGTTAATGTGCTCCGATTCTTGAGGGAAATCGGAGAAGATGACTCTAATGAAATACTCTAAGACCACAATGGTCTTCTCTCTCACCTTAGGTTGCGTAAGCTCCGTTGCTCCGCAAAAGAGCCACATCTCCCTTCATCTCCTCCAACCTCCATTGTTGCTTTTTCACCTCCAAGCTTTTCCAAATGTGTCACCATGAAGCAAGAGGAAGGTTTTGAAGAGTTTTGAGGCTTAGTGGAGGGGAAAATGGTCCATTTGGGTGGAGCCACCGTTGAGAGAGAAAGGGGGAGAAAGAAAATGAAGATTAAGGTTTCTAGATTCTTTTTTCACTTTTATAGTTCTGACGCTCTCGCCCAGGCAAGAACGGCTTGCTTGGACGAGAATTTCGCGACTTTTTCAAGTTTCACACTGGAATGCTCTCGCCCGGGCGTAGATTTATCGCTCGGGCGAGAATCGGGCAGTGTGCTAAGGCCCCTCTCTAGCTGGGCGAAAATTCTAGCTCGAGCTAGAATTTGACAGCTTTTCCAGATTTCACTTTCGCTCAAACAACCACTTCTTCGCTTGGGCAATGATCCCATACTTCTCAAACTTAAAACATTGAGTCCCTCGCCTAGGCGAGACCCTCTCATCCAAGAGAGAATGGTCAAACATACACCTCAACACCCTAAGTTTTCCAATCACCCCAAAAACAAAATTTGAGCTGTTACACAACCTATGTCCCAAGAGCACCACAGCTCCAGGCTTATGATTTGGAATTGGTGTAGGCCAATGAATTTGTTAAGGAACTATATCCCTCGTGCATTAATCTTGCTATTTATATTCATGTATTTTCCTTGCCCGTGACCAATCCTTTTCTCTCTAATAAGCTTTGGCTTATTTCGCTGTGCTTTTTTGCTCCATGATTTGCAGATTCTTTTTGACTTTGGAGCGGGTGAGTAGTGAGTACTATTTCTGAGTTGCTTCTCTTTTCTTGTTGTGTATGTAGGTATATATGCTTTTCCTTTTCTCACTTTTTCTGTGTGTATGGTAGGTAGGAAGGTTGGGAGGATTAGGAGAGTGGTTAAAGTATTTCTGACTTTGGTTGTGGGTTTGAAATGGATTTGGTAGCTATAGGAGAAGTTCTCCTGAAAGCATTTTTGTTAATAAAGAAGAGATGGAGAAGATGAGTGTGTGTGTTAGATAGGTTGTGTATAGAATCTGGTTATTGCATGAGGAATAGCTTGTGTGTATTAGTTTCCTCCTTGGTATTTGTGTGATAGCTCTTTTATATATGGCTGTCGGTCTGTTGGGTTGCTAATCAAGGTTTAATGCCTTTGGTTATTCTGACTGTTAGAAACTGCTCATCATTGTTGCCATTTATAGTGATTGCAACTGAAGTATTCTGGCTTTGGCTGTCTGTTTTCTTTTTGGATGACCTGCACATGTGACTTTTGGATAGTTCCCCTTTTTATGTATGCATTTATCTCATCTTTGCTCTGGTTGTAACTGTCATCACAATTCTGATTATTATTGTGTATGTGTAACTGGCAAAAACAATTACTTGCAACTGTTTAATTGCCTCTTTGTGACTCTTGGATGATCCCATTGTTTCTATCATGTGATTGATTAGAGTGTAGATCTATTGCTGCTTGCCATCCTCTAGTGATTCTGGTTTCTGTTAGTTATTACTTTTAATTTGCCATGATTATCATTACATCACTTCACTTGCTAAGCTATAATCATAACCTTCTGGCTTCTTATTTTGACTTTCTTATTTGATGATGGTGGTGGGGAGCTTGTTCTCCTTTGATGAGTGAATTACTTCTCTTCTTTGCTAATGGAGATATTCTGATATACTGGGATACTCAAGCATGCAAGGTATTGATGAGTATTGCTCCTTGTGATGTTGCTGATAGTATGCAACCAGAACCTTGCAACTTAGAGCTGCTTTGCTTAGAGTCCTTAGGTAAGTCATTGCAATGAATATGTCTATCTTCCAATCCCTCATGTCATTCTTGGTCTTTCCTTCTTCAAAATGGTGAAGGTAACCAAATGATTGATGGTCGCAAAATTGATGCAAAAGGGTATACAATCATGTGAAGAGAACTCCAATGAGTTGCAGCGTGCTCCTGCAGCTTTGGTCACCCTTCTAAGTGGTGCCACTAATGTTGAGAAGATGCAAACGGTGAAGAATGGAAGCTTTGAAGAATAGCATAGAAAGTCTTGAAAATGGTCTGGAGAGTGTATTTAGGCATTTGATTAAAACAACAGCCTCTCTTTTGAACATAATTCCTTCAAGTCATCCACTTTTTTTGTGTTCGGCAGAGGATCGAAAGTTTTGACCTCATAACTTGTACAAGTATACAATTCAATAGTTTTACAGGGAAATACAAAGAATAGTTTATACTCCGTATTTGATATTTTTGCATTGACACATATTTTCCTTTTCTTAATACCATGCTCCTATGAATCAGCCATGCTTTTTTTGTCTCAAACACTAAATACTATTGGTGTATAATGTGGTAAGCAAGTGGAGTAGTTAATGTTAGCTTTTTAGACCTTCGAGAAGAAACTAGTGTCAATGTAATAACTAATGAGCAAAGGGATTGATCCACTAAATTGATTCAAGTTTTATGCCCGAAAGAATACAGTAACGCAACTGTTAGAAGAAGAAAAAGAATGAATAACTTAAAAAGTATCATGAACCAAACAATTTAAAGATAAAATTGATCACAAGACATCTAAACATGTTCTATTCAAAGAAACAATCTTTTTACGTTCTCGTAGATATAGGCCGGACAAAATTGAGTGTTCACATACACCGATTATCACAAATACAACCAACAAGAAATACATGGGAGTAAGACATCAAATTCAAGGTAATCAGTGTTTATAAATCAGCATAGAATAGAAATATTACAAACATATATAAATCTAGTTTAATATAATTCAACATTCAAACCATCATACTATAATTTATCATCCACATTTAATAACAGTTAATCCAATACCACATAGGGCAAGTCTATGCCACAAAGGCGCATCAATATCACGTAGGGTAAGTCTATGCCACAAATGCAAATTACAAACACGTAGGGCAAGTCTAGGCCACAAAGGCGAATCAATACCACATAGGGCAAGTTTATGCCACAAAGGCGAATCAATACCACATAGGGCAAGTCTATGCCACAAAGGCGAATCACTACCACATAGGGCAAGTCTATGCCATAAAGGCGTAACGATACAACTTTCGTTCAATGATATTAATGACGCTATTCTCAAAATAACATACTCAATAAGCTTACCTTCCACATTATTTCACTATTAATGGAAATGCTTCTCCCTTACCTTGGTGTGTGTTGGTGTTGGTGTTTGGTAACTTATTAGCCTCTACTCCGCCTCCTCCACCTTAGGGTCTTTCCCCATTCACACCACACACAACAACCATAATCAATAACATATTCATATTATAACATAAGCAACTTAATACCACATATTTATCCATAAAATAGTTCATATTTCGATGTTTTCCAAAATCATCTCCATTACGAGTTTCAAGCATGTAAAACATATTTATTCACTTCTATTTAACATTAAAAACCATCAACCACATTTCTAACCTAACATTTCCCCCTTTCAACATCATTTTCGTTTTGGGTTTTGGGGTTTTCATGAATCAACTACCAATCATCTCCATTTTCAAATACAAACTCTAAACCTCGAATTTTTCAAAGGAAAAGTTAGATAACAACAAGTTATAACTCAAAATAGAAAGTTATAAGATTTTCTATACCAAGGGAAGAGACCCAAATGCCCAAAATGAGTTTCTACAAGAGAATGAGTGTTAAAATCAAGAGATTTTCCTCTTGTCTAGCTTTTCTTAGCCTCTACACGAGCTCTTGACAATAAAATCGCCTCCTCTTCTCTTTTCTTCCAAAAACCTACCTCTTTTCGTGTTTGGGGCTCTATTTTAGGGTTCAGGCTTTTAGATTCTCGCCCAAGCGAGAATACGTCGCCCTGGGGAGAAATCCCTTCCTTTTAAAGTTTCAAACTCTGACGCTCTCGCTCAAGCGAGAATTCAACAGCTTCAAGAGTAGCTCTCTCGCCCAGGCGAGCCAACTCTCGCTCAAGCGAGACTTATAGGGAAAATCCTGGGAGAAATCTTGGACTTCTCGCTCAAGCATGACTCTCTCGCCCAAGCGAGAATCATCTAGTAACTCCCAGACTTACTGGTTGCTACTATGCTTAAAAGAAGAGAAATTTAGAGTGTTACATAAGGAAATAATCCTTCTTGTCCCTACATTAACCTTTCAAGAGGATATTCATAAACATACATTGGGCTAACATGATTAAATGAAGAAATCCTTATTTGATACCTCTTTAATCCTTATTTGATACCTCTTTAATCGTTGGAGTCTCTAATGTTATGTTCTACTACCACTAGGTCTAATGTTGCTCCCTCACATGGGTATACGTTAGTGTTTGTGTCCTGTAGCTTCGTTAGGTTCTCCTTTGTCTCCTCCAACCTTAGGATATTTCCTTATTCATAACAAAGCAAAAACAATCAATCACTATTTATATCATATCAAACCAATCATTTCATGCTAGTACTTTTCATTCATCTATGAACAAGTCTAACACTACCACATTCAAAATTACTATCTATTGATAGTTTTAAAACATTCAAAACTATGATTTTGTTTCTTATTCTATGAAAATCATCAATATCTTACCAAACCACCCTTAATCTCATATATCATAACCATTCCAAATAAATCAAGAGTTTTCAAGAACAAGATGTACAACAAGAAATGGAGGTTAAACTAAACGATTTAGCTCTTCTCTGACTTTTTTTTCGTCTCTGAGAGCTCTAAAGCAAATGAGTCGTTTCTTCTCTTCTTTTCTCCTTTTATTATTCCCTAAAACTCACTTGGGGTTTCTATTTAGGTTTCAGTTTTTTCGGGCTCTAGCTCAGGTGACAGGGGCTCGCTTGGGCGAGAAGCCTTCGACGATTCATATTTTCAAACTCTAATATTGTCGCTTGAGCGACAGGCCCTCGCTCAAGTGAGAATCTCACAAGAAACTCATGTATACGTCGCTTGAGCGACCACTTCCTCGCTCAGGCGAGAACCACAGAGGAATTATGACAGAAACCTCTAAACCCCTCGTTTGGGCGAGATCCCCTCCCTCAAGTGAGAAATCCAAAAAAATCAACAATAATTCTATGTTTCTAGATATTTTGAAAAAGGAAAATTCGAGATGTTACAATCCTCCCCCTCTAATAAGAATTTTCGTCCCCGAAAATTAAGCATACCTTGATCAAACAAAGGGGGCTAATCTTCCATCATGTCATGTTCCACCTCCCAAGTAGTATCTCCATCATCAAGTTGACTCCAAAGCACTTTTACTAGAGGAATCTCCTTCCATCGCAATCTCTTGACACTTCTATCCATAATATTCACTGCAAAGTTCTAAAAGTCAAGTTTTCCTTCAACTATATCTAGTCAGGCTCGATAACGTGTGATGGATCTCAAATGTATTTTCTCAATTGTAACACGTGGAATATGTTGTGGGGTTTGACAACAACGGAGGTAGAGCTATCTGATAAGCAACAGGACCAATTCTCTTTAAAATCTGATATGGTCCAATAAACCTCAGAGTAAGCTTACGAGTTTTCAAGATTCTACCAATCCGGGTAGTCGAACTACTCTCATGAAGACATGATCTCCTTCCTTAAACTCAATAGGCTTTCTCCTATTATCATAGTAACTCTTATGTCTGCTTTGAGTTGTCCTCATGTTCTCTCTTATTTTATTAATCTTATTTGTCGTCTCTTGAACCACATCAGGACCCAACACCAAGTTTTCTCCTATCTCAAACCAACTTATTGGGGTCCTACATTTTCTACCATATAACGCTTTGTATGGTGCCATACCAATACTTGAATGAGAACTGTTGTTATAAGTGAATTCAATCAAGACAACATATTATCCTAACTCTCGGGTTGTTCCAATACACATGCTCTCAAAATATCCTCCAACGATTCAATGTTCCTTTCCGAATGGCCGTCCATTTGTGGATGGTAGGCGAAGCTCAACTTCAACTTAGTTCCCAATGCAGATTGCAAACCATTCCAGAAATTCGAAGTAAAACGAGGATCTCTATCCGAGATGATGCACGTAGGGATTCCATGCAATCTAACTATCTCCTTTATATACAATTCTGCTAACCTCTCCAGGGAATATATCATGTTTATAGGCATAAAATGAGCGGAATTGGTTAGTTGATCCACTACTACCCAAATCGAGTCAAAACCTTTTTGAGTCTTTGTAAAACCAGAAACAAAGTCCATAACGATGCTATCCCATTTCCAAACAGGAATTTCTAATGATTGAAGTTCACCCGCAGGCCTCTGATGTTCAATCTTAGCTTTCTAACAAATCAAACAACATGATACTTACTGAGCTACGTCTCTTATCATTCTCGACCACCAAAATATTTTTTTCAAATCCTGATACATTTTCGTTGTTCCGGGATGGATGCTCATTTTACTCTAGTGAGCCTCATCTAAAATGTCTTTCCTCAACTCTACATCATATGGCACACATATTCTCCCCTTGCACCTCAACAGTCCATTAGCATATGCAAGGAAGTCCTTCCCATTTCCATCACTCATTAAGGCTTTCTTAGTGTGTAGCTCGCTATCAACGATCTGCATAGCTCTTATTCGGTCAAATAGCTCACTAGTTACCTTAAGCCCTCCTAAAACCACACTACTTGGCTTCACTTGAACCGCTAAATTCATATCTCTGAAGTCCTCTATCAATTTCATTTCTCGAACCATTAAAGCAGACACAAGAAATGACTTTCGGCTCAATACATTTGCTACCACATTGGCCTTTCCAGGGTGATATTGAAGACCAAAAATCATAATCCTTGAGGAATTCCATCCACCTTCTTTGTCTCCTATTCCACTCCTTCTAATCAAACAGATACTTCAAACTCTTATGATCACTGAAGACTTCAAACCGTACACCATAAAGATAGTGCCTCCATATCTTCAAAGCAAGAACTACTACGGCTAACTCCAAGTCGTGAGAGGGATAGTTCTGCTCATGAGTCCTTAACTGTCTCGAAGCATAAGCAACAACCTTCCCATCTTCAATACACAACCCATTCCTTTCTATGAAGCATCATAGTATACATTAAAGTTCTTGTTTGCACAAGGAAGAATTAACACTAGTGCCGAAGTTAATTTCCGTTTTAACTCTTGGAAATTCTCTTCACATCTGATTGTCCAAACGAATGGTTGTCCCTTCCGGGTAAGCTTAGTCAATGGCAAAACTAACTTCGAGAATCCTTCAATAAATTTTTGATAGTAGCCTGCTAGCCCAAGGAAACTCGTAATCTCAGTCGTCGACTTTGGTACAGCCCAATCCATCACAACCTCAACTTCAGAGGGATCCACTACTACTCCTTATTTTGATATCATATGTCCAAGGAAGTTAACGGACTCAAGCCAGAAGTTGCACTTCGATAACTTAGCATAGAGATGGTTGTCCTTTAGAACCCTCAATACAATCCTCAGATGCTCAACATGCTCTTCTCGACTCTTAAAGTACACTAAGATATCATCAATAAACACCACCAGAAAGGAGTCTAGATACGGATTAAAAATCCTATTCATGTATTCCATGAATAATGCAGGGCCATTAGTCACACCAAATGGCATCACCAGATATTCATAATGTCCATACATCGTCTATCCTTACTCTGAGCTGATGGTAGCCTGACCGAAGATCAATCTTAGAGAATACTATAACTCCCTTAAACTAATCCATCTAATCACCAATCCTAGGCAATGGGTATCGGTTCTTAATTGTAACCTTGTTTAATTTTTCTGTAGTTGGTGTACAGCCTCATAATACCATCCTTCTTCTTTACTAACATAACTGGTGCACCCCAAGGCGAAACACTCGGACGAATAAACTTCTTAGCCAACAAATCTTATATTTGATTTTTCAATCCCGTTAACTCTAATGGTGTCATCCTATAAGGAACTATCGAGATAGGTCCGGTTCCTGACACTAGATCAATAGAGAACTCTACTTCTCTCATCGGTGGCAAATTCGGGATATCCATAGGAAACACATCTGGGAATTCACATACTACAGGCAGATCCTCGATCTCTGGTCTCTTCTCCCCTTCTAAGGAAGCTAACAACTTATAAATGAGTTCTCCTTCCTTAAGTGAAGTCTTGACTTCACTAGCCGACAATGACTTCTGACAGTTAGGAGTGTTAGAGGTCTCACTAGGGGCTCCAAATACTACAGTTTTATCAAAACATTTCAACAACACGTGATTTTCGGATAACTAGTCCATCCCGAGAATTACATCTATTTGGGATAGTGGTAAGCATATCAAATCTACCAAAAAGTTTCTATCTTACACGACAACGAGACACTTAGGACAAAATGTCGACAACACTACAGGTGCATTAATAGGGGTGGACACGACCAAGTTAAAGGGTAGTGAATCAATTCGCAAACTCAGTTGCTTCACATAATCAAAAGATATAAAGGAGTGTGTCGCACCCGAATCAAATAATACAAAAAGTGGAATAACCTCTACCATACATTTACCTTGAATTTAACATTCCGCATCAGCAGCCTCAGAACCATTCATTGTAAACACCTTTTCGGTTGTTCTAGGCCTCTCAGCTATCACAGAGTTCACACTCTGTTTCAACTTCGGACAAAATCTCTTCACATGTACGGGTTCATTATAGAAAAAGCAACAATTTCCTGCTCCAGGACAGATATTACCAAAATGGTTCCGACCACATTTGGTGCTCACAGGGGGAGAGTTCAGTTGTTATCCTCTAGTAGAAGTAGGGGGTTTCGACCCTTGTGAACAAAGCCCTCGGTAACCAGTAGGCGGGGTGTAAGGCTTCCTATTATCATAGAACGCCTTCTCTTTACCCTTGCCTTGCATAAAGTTCTGTTGCGGTCCAAAATTTATCGGCAGGTTTACCTTGTGCATAGCATTGTCCCTGGCTTTTCTATCATCCTCATACATCCTACACTTTTTGACCAAGGTAGGGAACTTAGTGATCTCTTGGTGACCAAACATCATATTCGGCTCTGTTTTTAAACCAACCTCAAACTTAGCACACTTTACCTCCCGTCCGCATCCATCTCATAGTAAGGGCAATACTTTGCCAATTCTTCAAACTTAGCGGCGTACTCCGAGTATACTCCCACCAGTTCTCTTCTTCCTTCGTCAGCATGTATGAAGCGTAGGTCACCTTTTGATTATCGTCGCAACCCATGGCTTGGAAAATTTTCTCCAAGTCTTGGATCCATTCATTAGCTGCATCAAGAGCAAATCCTCCTTGCAATTGACTTGGGTTACGCCTAAAAAACTCATCCACTCCACGATACTCCAATGGTCCCTCTGGTGCCAGTGGATGCAGGTTTGGATTCGGATTAGCATTCTAATTCAGATTCTGCAGATTCTCGTTCATGTTATATAAGACGGCTATCATCTGAGCCAACAATTCATTCTGATCGTGTTCTCTACCGCGTTCATCAATTTCTCAACCTGCACTCATTATACATTAGGTCCAATATTCATAGTTCCCAAACCATGTTATCAAATATTCACAAACAACAAATCACACACAAGTCATACAAGAAGCTTTTAAGGACATGCCCTAGGCCGTAGGATGAACCTCCGCTCTGATACCATAATTGTAACGACCCAATTTATAATCCAATAAGAATTTCTCTATTTTTATACAAATAAATTTTTCGAGTTATAATAACTCATTATATAAATTATTTCTTCCAAAATCCATTAGCAAATAACCATATGATTCCTCAATAAATACCCAATTAGTCTACAACTTTCCAAAATCATCAAATCCATGTCTCTATGGTTAAATAATACAAAGGGAAATTGTCCCGATATTCAGTTAACATACATCATAATCCTTAATAACATAGCCAATTACAAAGTAGTTATCCCACAATACATTGGAATACTCATCATTAAATTTTCACAACAAAATTTCAGAACAACATCTTTGCATCCCCGGAATAAATCTAAGTTACCTCATAAACTTCGATCCGTTAATCCATTCGCCTCACCTACAATCCAATTATCGCAAACAGACCAAACAAGCAAACATAGAGAGAGTCAGACATTAAATCATGCAATACTCGACATGGAGGATTTAAATAAAATCATAAGCATTAGATTCACAAGAATAGAGAAGAATAAACATTTATATCTACTATATGTACTACCTCATTCATCGGCACAATAAATCTATAATAAAAATCAATGTCAAATATCATTAGTATAGCAATCCCCTCATTTTCCTCAATCCAATGATCATCCAAAGTTCACCGTGCAAAAGAATAATATCATGCTCCTGGTCATCTAACATCACTTAAGGCAATACAATGCCACAAAGGAAAATCAACACCATTGAAGGCGATCCAATACTACAAGGGCAAGTCAACACCATTGAAGGAGATCCAATACCACAAAGGGAAAGTCAACACCACTTAAGGCGAATCAATACCACGAAGGCAATTCAAAACCGCTAAAGGTGATCCAATACCACGAAGGCAGGTCAACACCAGTTAAGGCGACTCAATACCACGAAGGCAAGTCAACACCACTTAAGGCGATCCAATACCACAACGGCAAGTCAACACCACTTAAGGCCAATCAATACCACGAAGGCAAGTCAACACCACTTAAGGCGATCAAATACCACGAAAGCAAGTCAACACCACTTAAGGTGATCCAATACCACGAAGGCAAGTCAACACCACTTAAGGTGACTCAATACCACAAAGGAAAGTCAACATCACTTAAGGTGTAACACCCCAAATTTTTAAGTCTTTAAAATTATAGTATCAGTCCTCGGATCCTCGCTTGAGCGAGAGATTCTCGCCTGAGTGAGAAAGGATCACCTGGGAGGGTGAAATCTTGGACTATACTGGAAGATTCTCGCCTGAGCGAGAATTTCCTCGCCTGGGCGAGAAATGGCAAACTGGGGTTGTTGACACTGTGAGATTCTCGCTTGAGCGAGAATACCTCGCTTGAGCGAGAGGGAACCTATTGACACTGTGAGATTCTCGCTTGAGCGAGAATCCCTCGCTTGAGCGAGAGGGTCAGAGTTGAGTTTTTAAAATGGGCGGGATTTTCTCGCTCGAGCGAGAGAAAACTCGCTTAAGCGAGAACCCGACGAGAACATTAAATGGGGGAAAACCCCAAACACATTTGAGGTTAAGAATTGAAGAGAGGTGAGAGAAGAGAGCATTCCCAAGGTCTAGGAGCTTT
This sequence comes from Lupinus albus, assembly GCA_009771035.1. Lineage (NCBI taxonomy): Eukaryota > Viridiplantae > Streptophyta > Magnoliopsida > Fabales > Fabaceae > Lupinus > Lupinus albus. The sequence continues at coordinate 10,382,740 of CM020019.1, read as the reverse complement.
GATTCTTGCTCAAGAGCTTGAGAAGAAGTAAAACTCTCTATCCTAACTCTCCTCTTCCCTTGATAACCCATTTTTGGTATTATGGATCTCTTCTCAAAATGTGTAAAACCATGAAGACTCTCTCTTTCGAGTTATGGTTCATTTTATGTCGTTTGTACCTCGTAAACTCTTGGTTTTGAGTTAGTATTCTAAGAATGGAAAGAGGTTTGTGGGTTGGCTCATGGAAACCCAAAACCCTAAAGAGAGAAAATGAGGTTAGAGAGGAAAGATGGGTGAAATGCTAGAGGTAGAAGATGAGTTGCTTTACAATGTTAAAATATGAGATGATATGTATGTGTTAGATGGTTGAAAACTCTTAATGAAAGTAGTATAGGACCATTGTGAACATGATAAATATCTTGTACGTTTAAATGATGCAATATAAGTTATTTATTTGTTATTTGGAATGAATGACTAACATTGTGTTATGTGGTGGGAATGAGGAAAGATCCTAAGTTTGGAGGTGGTGCCGGTGGAACTTGCGAAGTCACCAAAAACCAAACCCAACACTCACCGAGGTAAGGATAAGTCTTTAATTTATGCATTATGTGGAAAATGCGTGGACTTTCTGTATGAATAATGAATTAAATGTTATTGGGGGAGTACCAATGGAAAGATGACTCAAATGAATTAAATGTTATTGGGGGAGTACCAATGGAAAGATGACTCAAATGAATTAAGTATTATTGGGGGAGTACCAATGGAAAGATGACTCAATTGAAATAAACATTATTGGGGGAGTACCAATGGAAAGATGACTCAAATGAATTAAATATTATTGGGGGGGTACCAATGGAAATATGACTCAAAAGAATTAAATATTATTGGGGGAGTACCAATGGAAATATGACTCAAATGAAATAAATATTATTGGGGGAGTACCAATGGAAATAAGACTCGAAACATATTGGGGGAGTACCAATGGAAATAAGACTCGAATTATAATGACATAAATGATAAATCACTTAGTCACTATAAAGATATATGGGTATGTTTGTAGTGATGATGGGTGTATATATGGTTTATTTATTGGTGGAGTGCCAATGAAAATAAAACTCGTTTAGCCGACCTGAATAGGTTAGCGACTCTAGCTCGAGTTATGTAGCAATGGTTTTTCAAAAGTATAGATGATGAAAAGGGGTTTTTAGAGTTTTTAAATCATATTACTGTTGAAACCTATTTAAATGTGGATTAACTGACATTGAGTTTTATTGAATTAATGACTTATTCCTTTGTGTTGTTGTACATTGTAAATGTTAATCCCATTTCAGGTAGGTGGACGAAGAAGGATGATTTTGAGTAGGGGATTGGGGACTTTTGTTTTGATGTCTCTTTATCCATTCTTTTGTAATTTTAATTTAATGTAAGTGAAGTAACTTATGATACTATGATTATTATTTTTGTACATGATATTGATCATGGGTACTAGTAACTCGGGATATATGTAGCTATGGGTGTTTTGGAAACTCATAGCTAATTGTATGCGGGGATTACTAGGTTACATAAATGAATTATGTTTTTCTACTATTGAATGTTGTATGTTACTTATGGTTTAAGGATATGGTGTGAGTGAGAAGCGAGACTTTTAAAGTAAATTTAATCACTCGGTAATTTATAATTGACTGTTAAATGTATGAAATTGAAATAAATAAGGAAAAAATTTCAAGGGTAGAATTTCGGGTCGTTACATAAGGCGACTCAATACCACGAAGGCAAGTCAACACACATTTAAAAGTCCAACATACATTCATTCCACACATACTATTAACCAAAATCAACCATAACTATATCAAGTCAATACAAGGAAATAATCATTCTTTTCCCTACATTAACCTTTCAAGAAGATATTCATAAACATACAATGGGATAACGTGATTAAATGAATAAATCCTTATTGATTCCTCTTTAATCATTTTAGTCCACGAAGAGCCTCCGACTAGTGAAAATCGTTGGAGTCTCTAATGTTATGTTTTACTACCACTAGGTCTAATGTGTAACACCTCAATTTTCGTTTTCGGGGTGATTAGAAAACTTAAGAGTGTTGGAGTGTATATTGGACAATTCTTGTTTAAGTGAGAAGATCTTGCCCAAGTGAGAGGATAGGTGTTCTAGTATGAGTTTTCTAGGAACCTCGCTTAAACAAGGAAGTGGTCGCTTGAGTGAGAGTGAAATCTGGAAAAGCTGTCAAATTCTAGCTTGAGCTAGAATTTCTCACCCAAGCCAAAGGAACCTTAGCATACTGCCCGATTCTCGCCAGAGCGAGAAATCCGCGCCCGGACGAGAATGTCAGAGTTGAAATGTTGAAAAAGCGGCAAAATTCTCGCCCAAGCTAGCCATTCTTGCTTAAGCGAGGCTGCGCAGATATAAAAGTGAAAAAAGGGATCTAAAAACCCTAATCTTCATTTTCTCTCTTCCCCTTTCTCTCCCAACGGCGGCTCCACCCAAATGGACCATTCTCCCCTCCACTAAACATCAAAACTCATCAAAATCTCTTCATATTACTTCTTGGTGGCACATTTGGGAAATCTTAAACGTGAAAAAGCAACAATGGAAGTTGGAGGAGATGGATGGAGATGTGGCTCTTCTGCGGAGCAACGGAGCTTATGCAACCTAAGGTGAGGGAGAAGACCATTGTGGTCATAGAGTATTTCATTAGAGTCATCTTCTCTGATTTCCCTCAAGAATCGGAGAATTTTAATGGCTAGAAACTCTCTTGGAAGTTTCTGGTCCATGTTAGAGTCTTTATTTTCCTTGAAAAGGTATTAGCCATAAATGTAGAGATATATGAGTGGAAAAAAACCGTTTTATTAGATTAAAATGCAATATGCTCATTTATGGTAATACATCGTCATGAGAAACGGTTCTATCGTTAATATGTTGTATGATGATAAATATGTTATGAGTTGTTTATTGTGATAAAAAGATGTGAGTATATTTATAATAATGACTAAGTTGTGAGTCGCTTATTTGTTATAAACATATATGGGTATGTTTGTAATAATGATTGTGTTATGAGCTGTTTAATGACAATAAATGGACATGATTATGTTGTATGATAATGATTGTGTTGCGAGTTGTTTGTATGTAGTAAAGAATGGGATGAATATGAATATTATGACATGGTTTTAGTTATGGGTATTATGGTGAAATGTGATGTAAGGAAAGTATTTAAATGATATATGACATTATAAAATGTGTGGATTTTCTGATTGTATATGATTGTGAAACAATGGGAAGAAAATCTATTTTAGCCCCCTTAAGAGGTTGATCACTGTATGACTTGCCCTTCGTGGTATTGGCTCTGTGAGCAATGACTGACTTGCCCTTCATGGTATTGGCTCTGTGAGCAATGATTGAGCTGCCCTTCGTGGTATTGCCTATTCGTAGCAATGACTGACTTGCCCTTCGTGGTATTGGCTCTATGAGCAAATGACTAACTTGCCCTTCGTGGTATTGGCTATTCGTAGCAATGACTGACTTGCCCTTCGTGGTATTGGCTCTATGAGCAAATGACTGACTTGCCCTTTATGGTATTGGCTGTTTGAGCAATGAATGACTTGCCCTTCGTGGTATTGGCTCGTTGAGAAATGACTGACTTGCCCTTTGTGGTATTGGTTCTATATAGCAACATATGATTAACCCTATATGATATAGTATTGTAATGAAAGTATGGTTTTGATTTGGAAAGTATTTTAATGTTGTGTAAGTATGGAAATGCCTTGGGTATAATGTTTGTTGTTGTTTATTGGATGAGATTAATGTGTGTTGATTTATGATGACGATTGAATTGGATAAATCATATAAGTATGTTGTAATATATGCTAAATGAAGACATGATTATCCTATGGGGTATGTTGTAATGATTTGGATTAAATGGTCTAAGTGAGGGATGATGATTATGCTAATTGATGATATGAGTATGATGTGGTTTAATGTATGGAGGGATGTATCCTTGATATATGTTTACTATGAATGATTTTAGATGCTGTATAGGTTGTAATACTTTAATGTTATTACTCCATGTAAATCCACGCTGTGGTCACCGTAGTTGGTTCTTACTCCCTTTTGTCTTTGTTTGTATGTGTTACGCATTGGAATTCAGGTGGTGGCTATAGTGCATTGGATTCTCGTGGAGAAAGTACCGATTAGTGTAGTTACTTTATGTACACGACGTTGTAATTGAATAAGCATGTAATATGAAGAACATGTTAAAGTGAATTTATGTATAAGCGACTTTCTCCTACATGTATAATGACGTTATTTTGATGAGTTTAAATGGAAGTATTATTTGAGAAAGGGTAATTGTATATAATATGTATGATAAAGGAAGTGTAATGGTATGATTTAATGAATGGATACTTTTGATTATTTCCGCATTTGAATCATGAACATAAGTGATATTTGTATGCTCACAGGTTTTCCAAATTGTTTAACTAATATATTTCAAAAGTAATCACTTGAATTCATGAATAAAGTTTTAAAAATTTTGGGTTACAAAATCGGGTCCTTACATAATGCTGCCCCCTCACCTGGGTATACGTTAACGTTTGTGTCATATAGCTTCGTTAGGTTCTCCTTTGTATCCTCCAACCTTAGGATCTTTCCTCATTCGTAACAAAACAACAACAATCAATCACTATTTATATCATATCAAACCAATCATTTCATGCTAGTACTTGTCATTGATCTATGAACAAGTCTAACACTACCACATTCAAAATTACTATCTATTGATAGTTTTAAAACATTCAAAACTATGATTTTGTTTGTCATTCTATGAACATCATCACAATCTTACCAAACCACCCTTAATCTCATATATCATAACCATTCCAAATAAATCAAGAGTTTTCAAGAAGGTTACTACATGAAAATGAACTACAACCCCGAAAGAAGGGTTATGAGGTTTCATAAAACCTTAGATAACAGACCCCGTTTTCACAAGAACCAGATGTACAACAAGAAATGGAGGTTAAACTAAACGATTTACCTCTTCTCAAACTTATTTTTCGTCTCTAAGAGCTCTAAAGAAAATGAGCCATTTCATCTCTTCTTTTCTCTTTTTCTTATCCCCTAAAACTCACTTGGGGTTTCTATTTAGGTTTCAGGTTTTTCGAGCTCTCGCTTAGGCGACAGGGGCTCGCTTGGGCGAGAAGCTCTCGACGATTCATATTTTCAAACTCTGATACTATCGCTTGAGCGACAGGCCCTCGCTCAAGCGAGAATCTCAAAGGAAACTCAAGTATACGTCGCTTGAGCGACCACTTCCTCGCTAAGGCGAGAACCACAGAGGAATTCTGATAGAAACCTCTGAACCCCTCGCTTGGGCGAGATCCCCTCGCTCAAGCAAGAAACACCCAGAAAATCAGCAATAATTCTAAGTCTCTAGATATTTTGAAAAAGGAAAACTCGGGGTGTTACAGAATGTATTTTAGTTTACCTTCAACCAACTGAAGGCTATGTTCAGTCCTCTTGATTGACTCAAGGGATTTCCACTATAATTTGAGTTTAAGTTTACAAATCTCACACCAAGAACTAAACCACTTGCTTTATTTTACATTTTTCCTTCACCAAACTCTATGGTGATACCTCTTAATACAAAGAATAAATAATTCTAAGAATGACTAAGGGTTACTAATACTCAATCATGTTTGGTTGAGTTCTTGTAAGACAATTACATTCAATATCACAATTTTCTCTTGGTTCTCAGACTTGTAAAAGTTCATAAAATGTTTTCTGAAATTGTGATTCAAGTTGTAAGAAATTGTATATGTGATTGTTTATATTGTTTCTAAGATTTAGGATAGTTTATATAGAGTTTCAAGAATCCCAAAACCATTTTATAGAAGGTAGAAATCAATAGGGATTCCATTGGTTCGTTTTGGAAGATGTTGGTTCAATTTGAATTTCGAAACTGTTACAAAAACAGTGGGTAATCGGTTAGTGAATCATGTTAAAATATTACTTAGCCTTAGTGTCCAGTAAGGTAATTGGTTACCCGATTTAAGTAAACGATCACTTTCCCTTGTTTTTTGTCTAGTAACTTGTTACTCTATTTCTAGTAACCTGTTACTCTGTTTCAAGTAACTTGTTACTCTATTTCGGGTAACATATTACTCAGTTTTTAAAATTTCATTTTTAAATATTTGCAACTAATTTTCATCATATGTTAAGTTTATGAAAACATTTTTAAAATTATTCCTAAGTGTAATGTGATATAGAGTAGTAATCTACTTAGTAAGGAATGACTTAATCGAGAAAGCAATAAAAAGTCTTATCTAGTTTCGTGCTTGCTTTCCATACATCAAGTCTTCATTACTTTTTCCTTTTTCTATGTTGGTGTCTTCATCAAAACCTAGTCAATGAGAAGGCTCTTCCTCAAATAACTACATTGAAAATATTTTCTGAAAATTATATTTCTTGCTAAATTTATTACTTAACTCATAATTTTAGACCAATAATCATCTATATCATCATTTATAATTATATTAGTTAAAATAAATGATATAAGATGCTGAAATTGCAATAAGAGTCAAAAGTTGCAAGTATGATAAACTCATATGGTTTTGATGAAGACAAGGTTTTTAGGAAAGCTTGAATATGAACATAATTCTACAAACAACGTGTCAAGACTCAAGGTCATCATAGTCTTAGGGAAACAAATTATGCTTTATAGAAGTCCTAAGATGCTTTCTTAGATTAAGTCTAGGTTAGGAAAACCTGAGATGAAAATCTCACAAGGCTTAAAATTGATTTAACTAAAATGAGAAATCTCATCCATCCAATATGATTATGTGCATCAATATGGCACTTATTTCAAAATCATACATTGCATTCGCATATATCATATAGGAGGTTTACATTGCATCAAATAAATATATTTTCAACACTATTAATCGATTACATTGTTAATTAATCAATTATTTAGTCATGGAAACCCATTAATCGATTAAGAATGTGATTAATCGATTAAGAGAGTTATAGAAGCTAATAGTTTCAAATTCTTGGTCCCGTTAATCGATTAAGCTTCGGGTTAATCGATTAATGCATGTTGGAATCAGTTTGTTATAAAAGATGCTTTTCTACACATGAGCTCATAGAGTGTGATTTAAAATTTTCATATTCTCATAATTCTCTGAGTGAAATCTTGTGTTGAAAAGTGTTAAGAGTTTCTTTGATTCTTTAAGAGTGAAAATATATTAGTTTTAATATCTTTGCGTATAGTGCATATAGTTTTCATTTTACACAAACCTTGCATAAATGATCACTTAGACTTTAGGTTCTTGTGAGAATTTTGCCTTTAGGTTTGTAGTTGAGTTCTCTATTCTATTATCACAATTAGGTGCATTCAACTCAATTTGTAATTAGCCATTGGAATTGTGATTCTCTAAATGTAGATAATTTGAGAGAAATCCTAGTCGAGGTTAGGTATTAGATCTTCACCTTTACAAAGGTCTTGGTTGTGAGGAATCAGCGGCTGCGGCTATAATGTGAGTATGTGTTTAGTATCCGAAACGGCGGGTTGGAGGTCAAACCTACTTGAGTGACTCTAGGGCCAAGAAAGGAGCGTTTGCAAAGTGTATTGGAAGTGTGTTTGTAGACATACGTTATATTCCATAGTAAAGAAAAATCTCCTAGGATCAGAATGGGAGGCTTGAATGTAGTTTTCAAGTTGACCCACAAATGAACCAGGATAAAATTATTTGGTGCACTCTTCTATCCCTTTATCTCCTTTAAATTTAGTGTTTACATGTTTTATTGTGTTTCTTAAATTTATTATTGATTATTGTGATATGTTGTTATTTGTTCACAATCTGGAATATTTTTATTAAGCAAATTGAATCTATAAGAACTGTTTATGAGATAACTTTTTTTCAACAAACCAATTTTTCCAAGTTTCTGATTCAGGTTAATCAATTAAACCTGTGATTAATTGATTAAGTCTTTCTATCTTTAATCGATTAATTACTCTGACGATCGATTAAACTGCTTATATTTTCAAGACTTGCGTAAATCTAAAATGGGGTAATTGAGGACCACTACACCTATTCACCCCCTCTAGGTGTCTTCACTTCTGTAGTTACCCAACAAGTAGTACCAGAGCTAGTACGACAATACTAGCTTGACTGCTTAGATTGTTCATCCTAGGAAAATATCACTATGAGTTCTACCAATCCTTTCGGCGACGATGGTCAGTGGCCCTTACATTCCACTATACTTAGTGGAAGGTTAGACTAAATAATGGCATAAGAGCATGTGGATGGATGATGAAAAACGAGCAGCCCAACACATTTTAAAAGCAAAAAAGTATCATGACAGTGCACTAGTGCTAAAGAAATGTGGGATGATTTACAAGTAAATCATGAAGGCACAAGTGAAGTCAAGCGTATGAATTTTTTAGAATGTTTCCTAATGAATCAATTAGTTATATGCATAAAAGATTTACTAATATTGTTAATCATTTAGTTGCATTGGATAAATATTTTGCCAAAGGTGAACTAACTAATAATGTATTGACATGTCTTGACATGAATTGGCATCCCAAGGTGACTGTTATCATGGAGTCAAAGGACTTGGACTCAATGCCATTAGCAACACTCTTTTGCAAGATCCAAGAATATGAGATGGAGTTGAGCCGCTTGACATTGTACGAAGAATCTAACAAAAGAAAGAAGGGCATCTCTCTAAAAGTCTAAACATCACAAAGCCAAGAAGATATATTTGATATTGATTATGATTCTAAATTCGATGATGAAACCATGACGCTCCTAGTCCGTAAATTCATGAAGTTCCTCAAGAGGAAAGGTGGACTGAAACAGTTTCAACAAAAAGAGGCTAAAGACTCAACCGGAAAAGGCAATGCTCCTAAAGAACGCCTCATTTGCCATGAATGTGGGAAATCATGACATATGTGGTATCAATGCCCGAATTATCTAAAAAATGTTGAGAATGACAAGAACACCTATAGGGACTTCAAATCGAGGGAGGCGTACATTGTATGGTATGTTCCCGAATAGGAGTCAACATCGAGCACCTCGGAGGAGGACGAGATGACAAAGTTGTGCCTCATGGTGAACACTCAAGATTCTTGCAACTCAAATGAACATGGAGAATGTTGAGATACAATCCTTTCAATCTAACTCATATTCTGAAAATTCTCTAAATTCACATACATATGAGGAACACTATGGTGCCTTTGTTGATTTACATAAAGAATTAAAGAAGCTTGCTATAATAAGTGTAGATATAAAAAGAGTCTTACTTTTGCATGAAAAGAAACTAGTTGAAATGCAAAAGGAATTAGATGAATTAAAATTGGAAAATGAGACTCTTGATCTAATCTATGCTTGTTCTTCCAATTTAATTGAGACATCTATATGTGAAAGATGCAAAGTTTTAGAATCTGAAAATTTTGTTTGGAAAGATAAAATTGCAAAATTCACATATAGTAGTCAAAACCTAGACAATTTACTTGCTACTTCAAGGAACGTTGGTAACCGGGCTGGATTAGGCTATAAAAACACCCAAAAAATTACAAACAAAAAATATCATACAAATTATGTTTTGGCAGAGACACTAAGATAAAATTACAAAAACATCGATCAGTATAAATTACAAACAAATAATATCACTACAATGCAAATTACAAACATACAAAATTAATATATAATTATACAAAGACATCCATTAGACCATTTTTATCTACCTTTTCCTTTTCTTTGATTGTTTGAAGCTTGTATTATCCTTGTTTTGAAGAACATATGGATTCACTTAAAGCCTCTCATCGTGATTATCTGTAGTTGGTCCGCTCTCATTCGACTGGGATGTTCCAAGAAAAGGATCATTTCTACATCAATGTCTTCATGTTATTGGTCATCAATATTATTGACGAATCTTTTATTAGTCAAAAGAACAATTGATCATTTCATATCACCTGGGTCAATAACATTGAATATTTGTTGAGCTTGTAATACTAGAATAAATGATTCATCTTTATATCATGCCCTATTAATATTTACCTGCATGAACCCAAACTCATCAACTCGAAATTCGTTGTTGTTTTCAACACACATACAATAAAAAACAGGCAACCAAAACATTGTTTAATCCAATTTCCACATTCGTTCAATGACCGCAAAGTTTGACATATTCGCTTATATTGGGTTTCTTTCTTCGGCACTTGACATATGTATAGTTTGAGCAACAATAGTCACACCACTGCTTTGCATTTTACTTTGATCATCTTGTTTTTTAATAAAATGTGAACCCATTAATTATATAACTAGTGTAAGATAAGACATGAATACTTGGACCATTTTCTAACCATTTCAATCTTTTGGAAACTGATGTGCATTTTATTCAACTCCTCAATAATGTGATTTATTAGCCATTTCACAAAACATCGATTATGCTCTCTAGAAATCCAAATTTCATTCTTACTTGGGTTACAAATCCTAAGCATCTCCTAGTGTCATTTAACATATGGCTCAACCTCGTCACCATATGTAAAACATATAAGTGTGTTTACTCCAATTTTGTTCTTGATATAGTCAATATTTGTTACATAGTAATCCCTTCACCAAATGTTTTTTCTACATAACGAGGGCTTGCCATGCATATGAAATAACATCGGAAATGTATCTAGTACAAAAATTAAGAGCATCATGAACAATTTATCGCTCCACCGAATAATACGTCTAGTATTTTTCCAACAAAAAATTCTTTACTAGATATTATGAGTAGCAATTACAAATTCTATCCCCGAGACTCCTTGTACATCACTCACTCACGAATACTTCAAACCCTTAGAAAAAAAAACTTTAGAAGTACTCTCTTCCCCTTCTCACCACACCCTTATGATGAAAGGTTTTAAAACAATGATTGAAGAAAAACGTTTCTAAGGCAATGATTGTCTTACAAGATATCAAATTGCTATAACTTGTAATCTTCTGGATCTCAATACACTTAGTATACAATGCTCTTAAATATGTTTAAGTTTGGAAAAACTTTAGAACATGCATTTAATGCAACTTCATAAAATTTTGAAAGTTTGGAACAAAAGTTGCATTACAATGTGTAGAAAATTGTATAACAAAGTTGTGAAAGTTTTGGACTGATTATGTGACACCCTGAAGTTATATTTTTTAAGTTGTAGTAACAGTCCTGAAGAGTGGAACATACTGTTAGATTCTCGCTTGAGCGAGAGGGTCAGAGTTCTCCCAGGATTTTATCTGGAAATCTCGCTTGAGCGAGAGAAGGCTCGCTTGGGCGAGAGATGGCTCACTAGGGGAGTGGAAAACTGGGAGATACTAAAGGATTCTCGCCTGAGCGAGATTTGGCTCGCCTGGGCGAGGGAGAGGGGTGTTGGCACTAGAGGATCCTCGCTTAAGCGAGAATCCCTCGCTTGAGCGAGAACGCCAGATCTGAGTTTTTAAAATGGGTGGGATTTTCCCGCTTGAGCGAGAAAAGGCTCACTTGAGCAAGAACCCGACGCTGAAACTTTAAAATAGAAACCCTCAAACACATTTAGGGTTAGAACTTGAGAGAGAAGAGATAAGGAGGTGATTTTGAGAGCAAGGAATCGTGAGAATCATCTATAGGCTTTAGAAGAGGTAAATCTCTTGATTCTAACTCTCTTCTTCCCTTTCAAACTTGTTTTGGGTGTATGGGATCTCTTCTCAAAAATGTGAGAAACCATGGAAACTCTTCCTTTGGAGTTGTGGTCCATTTTATTTAGTTTTTCTCTTATAAACTCTTGGTTTAGAGTTGGTATTCATAAAATGGAAAGGGTTTGTGGGTTGATTCATGAAAACCCCGAAACCCCAAAATGAAAATGTGGTTGAAGATGAAAATGGGTGAAATGGTAGATGTAGAAGATGAGTAGGTGTCCTAATGTAAAATAGAAGATGAATATGTATGTTTTAATGTTTGGAAACTTCTAATGAAAGTAGTTTTGGAAACATTGGAAATATGTGAATATCATATATGTTTGCGAATGTAATATGGATTGTGTGTATATTATTGTGAATGAATTATTGACTTTTATTGTTGTTTGGTGGGAATGAGGGAAGATCCTAAGGTTGGAGGAGGTAGCGAATGAAACTTCTAAAGTTATCCAAAACCGACCCCAACACTCACCAAGGTAAGGATAAGTCTTTAATTTGTACATTGTATAAGAAAATGCGTGGATTTTCTGGTTATAAATTGATTGTGAATCAATGAAAATATATTTTTAGCTACCCTTAAGTGGTGTAGCGACTTTGGCTCAAGTTATGAAGCTAACTTTGGCTCAAGTTATGTAGCATACTTTGGCTCAAGTTATGTATTAAACTTTTGCTCAAGTTATGTAGCACGATTTCAAATATATAAACTGCTAAAATAGTTTTATGTATTATTATTCTAAAATGCTTACTTAACACTATTAAAATGTGGATTAACATATATTGACATTTATTGAGTTAACGACTTACTCCTTTGTGTTTTCTTTGTGTATTTGTCAATGTTAATCCCATTGCAGGCAAGCGGATGATTAGAGATGCTTGATTAGGAGTTTTAGAGACTTTGATGATCAAACTCTATGTTTTTAATTATACTTGCACTCACTGAATATTTGTGGGTTTTTATTGTAATTATGGGTACATTAACTTTGTAACCCTTTGACCTGACATGTGATGACCCTTATTATGATATATATGCAAATTATGTTTTCTGCAATTAAGGGTAGTTAAGTTATGAAACTGAAATTGTATGTTTAGAGTTATTAGATAACTAAAGAAATGGATGATTTAAAGATTAAAGGGAATGTATGTATAATATAACATGAGGAAATTAAGCATAAAGGATTAAAATAAATGAAAAAATTTCAAGGTAGAATTTGGGTCCTTACAGATTAAGTGTTGTGAAATGGGTGGTCCAAGATCTTTAAATAGACCTCCAATCAGCCAATATACCTTTACATGAAGGTGGGACACGATTGGAAGGAAACCCATTCAGTTTGGACTAAAAGCTGCTGAGTTGAAATTGAAAACTGATTTTAACAGTTCTCTATAATCGGATACTATTTGATGTAATCGATTACCCAAACTTTTTGTCGAGTAAATAATTGGTTACTACTTTACAATAATTGGTTACAGTGTGTTAATTTTGATGGATAACTTGTTACTTAATCAGGTAACTTGTTACAAAGTCCTAGTAACCTATTATTCATTGTTACACAGCCCAAGTAACATGTTACGTAGGTCTAGTAACTTGTTATTCGGGTCAAGTAACCTGTTACTCAGGTCAAGTAACCTGTTACTTGGAATTTTGGAAATTATTTTAATCTATATAAGAGTTTTCCAATAATTTTCAAATTTGTCCACATTTTGAGCATTGCTACTAAACATACTTAGAGCTTTAGGATAGAAGTACCTATTGAAGACTTAGACTCTATTTTGACTTAAAGCTTGATCTTCTTTGTCTTCAAAGTTTTCTTACTTTTTCTTCTTTCTGTGTGATCTTGGTGTCTTCATCAAAATCATGCTAAGGTCAGGAGCAATATCTTCTTCACAGGTGAACTTGGTCGGTATCTCATCGAATGATGAGATCCGAGTAATTTATGACCGCCAAAAAAAGGGGAGTCATGGTTCACATATTTGGGGGGTGATTGTCGACCGCCGCCAAAGGGAGTCATGATTCACATACTTGGGGGTGATTTATGACCACCGCCAAAGGGGGACATGGTCCATGCATTGGGGGGTGATGTTGACCGCCTCCAAAGAGGAACATAGAAATTGTAAGAGGAGTCAAAGTGCATGGTTGCAAAGGATATATTCTTAATAGGTTTTGATGAAGACAAAAGCGCTAAGGAAAAGCTTGAAGGCAAAGGCAAGTCTACAAACAACATACCAAGGCTCAAGGTTGTCTTAGACTTAGGAAATATTATTTTCTATTCTTTTAGAAATGTTAAGAAGATTTCTTAGTTGAGTCATGGTAACGTAAACTTTAGGATGAAATTCTCACAAAAGCCTAAAATGATCGATTTTATCTAAAATGAGTCATATCATTCATTCATATTTGATTATGTTGCATTAAAATGAAATTGATTTTCAAGATCATTCATTGCATAAACATACATCATATATGAGGTTTACATTGCATCAAAGAAACTATTTTTCTTAATTGTTAATTGATTATGTTATGCATTAATCCATTAAGTAATTGTGGAACTCTGGTAATCGATTAATGGGAGTTCCAATAGCTACCATCCCAAAATTCTTGATGTCGTTAATCGATTAGATATGGGTTTAATCGATTAATTGAAGTTCTAGAAACATCATGAAATTCTTGGTGTCACTAATCGATTAAGAAGCATGTTAATCTATTAAGTTCAACATAAGTCTGTTATTCGTAAAACCCGTTAATTGATTAAGTAATGGGTTAAACGATTAAAATCTGTTGAAATCAGTTGGTTATAAAATCTGTTTTTCTACTCATTTACTCACAAGTTGAGATTCAAAATTTTCATATATTTTTAAAATTCTCTGAGCTAAGATTTTCATGGAAAAAAAATTTATTTCTTGATTTTGTTTGAGGAAAGAAAAAATCTTAAGTGTTTGATTTTTGCGTTACAGTGCATTTTCAAAAACTTGTTTTACAAACCTTGTTAGAGTTGCTCACTTAGACTACAGTCTGTGTGAGAATCTTGTTCTTGGATTTGTCGTGGTTAATTATGTATTAATCTGCACATTTGTTAAGGTGCTTTTTACAACAAGTTTTGTATTTTTCAACAAGGGTTTTGTCTTTAAGTATAGGGAATTGGTAGAAATCCTAACTGTGGTGAGGTGATTGGTTTTTCATAAGAAAGTGACTTGGTTGAGAGTAAGAAGAGGTTATGATTGTACCGTTAGAAGTGGTGAGGATTATCCATTAGAAGCGGGTGTGTGAGGTCAAGCTTTCTTAGAGGCTCTAGATCCAAGGGAAGGAATCTTGTGTCTATTTGGAAGAGTGTATGTAAAACTTTTAGAAAAAATATCCCAAGATCAGATAGGGAGGTCTGGATGTAGTTTGCAAGTGGACCCGCAAACGAACCAAGATAAAACTTCCTTCTTACATTCTCCTTTCCCTTAACTCTTTAATTTCAGTAGTTTTCTTATTAACTTTACATATTGTTAAATTGTTTGGTGATTATTGTGCTTAAGTGTTTTCTTGTCATATTCTTGAGTAGTCTCTGTAATAAATTTGAATATGTAAATAATTGAGTTTTTCATAACTAGCATTTCAAGAAACTGAATTTGTCAGAAGTTTTCTGATTTGTTAATAATCGATTAATAGCTTCTAGTGTTAATCGATTAGGTACTCTGATAATCGATTACATCAGTGCATTTTCTATCTTTGCATAATTTCGGAAAAAACGGTAATAGTGGACCACTACACCTATTCATCCGCCTCTAGGTGAGATGTATTATGTGGTTACCCCAACAAATGGTATTAGAGCTAGTACAAAAGTGCTAGCTTAACCACTTAGATCGTTGATCCTAGAAATATATTACCATGGGCTCCACTAACCCTTTCGGCGACGATGTTGCATCCATCAACCGCTCTCCGATTTTTAGTGGCAAAGGGTACGCCTACTAGAAAGTGCGTATGAGAATCTTTATAGAAGAAATTGACACGGATATTTGGGAGGCCGTTGTCAATGTTCCTTACAATCCACTATACCTAGTGGAAGGTGAGTCTAAAGAAAAAACCTAAGAATATGTGGACCAATGATAAGAAAAGAAAAGTGCAACACAATTTAAAAGCGAAAAACATCATCATGTTTGTAACTCACGAAGGCACAAGTGAGGTTAAACGTGCTAGATTAAATACTTTAACTCATGAGTATGAATTGTTTAGAATATTTCCAAATGAGTCTATTAGTGACATGCAGAAAAATATTCACTCATATTGTTAATCATTTAGTTGCTTTAGATAAATCTTTTGGCAAATGAGAACTCGATAATAAAGTTTTGAGATGTCTTGATAAGAATTGGAAGCCCAAGGTGACTACAATCATGGAGTTAAAGGACTTGGACTCAATGGCATTGGCAACACTCTTTGGCAAGCTCCAAGAACATGAAATAGAGCTAGGTCATTTAACTTTGCGTAAGGAATAGGATAAGAGAAAGAAAGACATATCTCTCAAGGCATCAACTTCATAAACACAAGAAGAAAGATTTAATGAGGATTTCAATTCTGATTTGGATAATGAAACCATGACGTTCGTGGTAAGAAAATTCAACAAGTCCCGAAAATGAAAAGGTGGGCTGAAAAGGTTTCAAAGAAAGGAAACTAAGAAATCAACCTTTAAAGGCAAGACTCCCAAAGAATGCTTCACTTGCCATGAATATGGCAAATAGGGTCATATGAAGTTTAAATGCCTCATATATCTCAAGAAGGATGAAAATGAAAAGAACACCTCAAGGGACTTCAAATCCAAGAAACCATACATCGTTTGGGATGTTCCTGAGGAGGAATCAACATCAACCACTTCCGAAGAGAAAGAAACAACAAAACTATGTCTTATGTTGAATACGCAAGATCCTAACACCTCCGATGATCATGGTGAATCTAATGAGGTACATTCTTATGAATCTAGTTCTTGTTCTGAAAATTCTGAAAATTCACCAACTTATGATGAACTCTATAGTGCTTTTGTTGAATTACAAAAGCTAAAGAAACTTGCAAGAATTAATGTTATAGGAAAAGAGTTCTACTTTTGCATGAGAAGAAAATAATTTCTATGCAAAAGGAATTAGATGAACTAAAGTTAGAAAATGAAACTCTTGATCCTATCTATGCATGTGCTTCATGTGATTGTTCTTCTGAATTAATTGAGACTTCTACATGTGAAGATTGCAAAGTTCTAGATGCTGAAAATTTTGTTTTAAAGGATAAAATGGTAAACTTCACATATAGTAGTCAAAAATTTTGCAATTTGCTTGCATCATCTAGAAACGTTGGTAATCGGGATGGTTTAGGCTAGAATACCAAGAAATTAAAATCATATAGAAAGCATGTAGTGCATACTCATAATACTCATAATAAAAAAAATTGCCTACTTGTTTCCATTGTGGTATTCATGGTCACACATCCGTTTCGTGACTCTTAGCCGTAAGGAATTTAAAACAAAATAGAAGTCGTGTCTTACAGCCGCGACTTTCTCAAGATACAGCAAAAATAAAATAAATGTTTTTAAATGCAATTTTCCAATAAATGCTCCTGCAAAGTTAGGAATGAAAGTTGGGTGGAGTTGGGGTTAAAAGTTAAAACAAGAAAATGTAAATCTTGCTAAACAGTAAACATAACAAACTACATTGAAGCAATTACCATGTTTTGGTAAATCTATAAAGGGTACATTTTCTATAGTTTCCTACCTAATTTAACTCCAATTAAATTGGGAAATTTAAAGTAACAAAATGGTGCAAGAATTGGCATTATCAAACTAAAAACAAAGTATGAATGAAGTCCATTAAAATATATCTTAACCAAGATACGGGGATTCGGTCCTAAGTTCATATAATAAAACTTTTGTTTATAAAATAAAAATTCACTCTTATGGATGAAAGTGTAGAGTTTTTGCTTAATTTTTGAAAAATAAGCATAAAATTACAATTATGTATCTTTGATAATCAAATGAAATTATAAACTCAGATTTTTATATAAAAAAAATCAAAAGTAGAAGCTCCAAAATCTTGATTGTGTTATTTTGGGTTAGCTTATTTTATTCTTCAATTTAATTTTTCACTTCTCATTTTACCCCCATTACTTTATGTCCCTCCTCCTTTTTACTCTTCCACCAAACTTCATATTTTGTTATTTTTTGGGTTACTAACTTGTTTTATTTATGTGTCATGATGTTTTTTAATATTGATATTGATTTTTATATTATATTTTATTTTAATATATTTTTTATCCTTTGTTATGCAATATTAAAAATTTAAAAACTTATACTAAAAATGTATATGATGGTTAATATTAAAAAATGTATATTTAAAAAATAGTGTAAAAAATAATTAAAATAATAATAACATAAACAAATAACTTCATAACATTTTTTGTAATTTACTAAGTAAAAACAATCTTTTTACCTTACCCAAACAAAATATATTAGTTTATATTCGGTCTTCAATTAAAATACCAAAACATAACCGGATTTTAATCTCAAGGTTTATAAACTAAAACTAAAAATATAATTCATATCAAATCGGAATTGATCTCCAACTTCCATTCAAGAGATTTATTTTATATCATCCCGTGGAGACAATAAAGCCACGTTCTCATAATTATAATTCCTTTCTATATAAATATTATTGATTCAACAAATTTTATGGGCTATCTCTATGGATTAAGGATCTAATATATCAAAGTATATCCAAAACCAATGACAATGAACAAAAAATAGAAAAAGTAATAAATATTTAATTTTTTTAATTGATGTGATATGTTTTCATTGGTTTGAGACATACTTTAGGGCAATATATCCTTATCCATTTCTACAGGTCTCGCCTACCCGTAGTTATTGAGCGAACAAGGTATGGAAAATTTGTCAATTATCCTTAAAGACCGCCCAAAATGTCTACTTTGCCCGTGGACATTTCTAACGGGTAAGGCGGACTGCTCGCACACATTTTGATTTTAATTATTATGTATTATATTTTGATTTACCGTTAGAGTTGAAGGATGTGTAATATTAATTTTCTTGAAGTAGTAAATTATTATGTGTAATATAAATAATATGATAGTGGTATAAGATTATTTTTTATTTTGTTTCATTTATGTGCTTTTCATTTTTCATTTTATTTTTTAATTGTATAGTGTATTACCTAAGACTACTGTAACTTATGTTTAGGACAAGTAGAATATTTTCATACCTTTTTCACAAATGGATATGCAACTTAAGTAGGTATTACACACACATGGACTAGGACCCAAATTGTCATTGCTAATCAATGCGGTTAATATTAGGTTGCATTCTAATTCAAAAATAAAATACAAGACGTGATCTATTTGCATTTTGCAGTTTCACTTAAACTTTCAGATTTTCATTTTAAATCTGGCTGGTGATGGCTTTAACCAAAACAGGTGAACAAGGACAATAATTTTTTAATTACAAATCTATCTGGCTGCATGTGCATGTGAGAAAGCTGAGAGAGTCCATAATTCATAGCAATACTAATCTGGCCAACCAAAACCCTATACAAACAATCACTTTGCTTGTAATGCATGGAACGTGGGCATTCACAATGATTGACCGTGACAGATAAGATTAATTAATGCTACTTTTATGAAAGATGTTAACTCAAATCAACAAATGTAACATGATATAATATCATGTGATTGGTAATAAAAGTGTGTCTCAAACTACATCTTTCCAATAAAATTGTATCACTTAGTAAAAATAACACATTACTTTAATTCTATTTCACCTGCTCAACTTTTTTTTATCGGCAAATGTTAGTTGTTAGTATATTAGTATTTGTTGTAAACGAGACTTGAATCATCAACCTCCTTTACTTTACATTTTCTCTTTAATCATCAAACCATCTTATAACTTCTTTTATTTTAAATTTGTTATGGGTGGGTGAGACTCAAACTCACACTTCTTTCACTCTATTCCTTAAGCCATTCACCTTAGTCACAAAAAATAACACATTATTTTAATTTTATTTCCCCTACACAATTTTTTTTAATAGGTGTTATAATTTTATTGGACTGAGACAATTTGTGACACACTTTTAGAACAGCTAATCTAAATTAAATAAAAAGAATGGAAAAAACACTGATATTACAATGTAAACAAGGATGGTTGACATTCACAAACTTGTGAACATGTAAACATAATCCAACGTTCAGAAAGTGGAATGTATTCACATGCATTGTATCATTGGCTTGTCTTTACTTATTTCGAAATACATGTTGTCTTGATTCAAAAGCAAACCTTGTCATAGCCCTCTCTCTCATTTCTTATATCTCTCATATAGGCATTGACTTTAATATGTTCTTGTGTGGAGTCAAATAATGCCACAACCATCACCATGGGTAACAAAATCATTTGTTTTATCTTGATCCCAAAATCAGCTTTACCCGTTTCTCTAACAAGATGAGCAACACAACTGATACTTCTGGATTCCTTGGCAACAACAACATCAGCGGCGTTGGCTATGGCATAGGAATTTCAATTGGAGTTCTCCTCCTCATCACAACCATCATACTCACTTCCTACTTCTGCACCCGAGTACAGGTGTAGTTTTATCTAAATGATTTAAATATTTGTTAGGTTTCTTCTTTCATTGTCAATTGATTTTGAGATGAAATTTTAATATGATATTAGAGTTGTAACGCAATTTATTTCCAGTTATCATATGTCAAAAGATGTCATTTAATTTAATCTAGGTCAAATGTAACACATCGCCTAGTCCAATAGGTTCTATGGAGGGGACGTGTTCAGAAGTAAGTCACACATTCTCTTCCTTATGTCATGTTTGGTGTGGTTTAAAAATGGTAGTTTATGTTTATTTTTTGAAAAATAAGCTGAAAATATAAACTATGTATGTTTGGCAACCAAATGAAGTTTATAAACTCAGTTTTTTTTTAGCTTATTTTTTTCTTAATTTTTCTATTTCCCATTTTACCCCATCATAACTTTATCTCTTTCCTCCTTTTTACTCTTCCACCAAACACCATTGAAGATGTTATTTTCATCATCCTTGTGATTCAAACCGTCGTATGTCTAATGATACAACTCTACCAACCGAATATGAATGAAAAGAAGAAGAGGAGAGGAGAAAAGAGTTTGTGTGGTTTACACCTCAATTGCGAGATAATGTAGTCAAACTAACTATTCAAATAAATATTTAAATTGAGTATATAGAAGTAAATAGTATTGGCAAATCTATATACTTCCTGCAATTCAAACAAATACTTTTTGTTTCTATACACCCAATTTAAATAAACGTACTCTTTAAAAAATATTTTGAATTGTTTTTTTCTTCTCAAAATATAAATGAACTCGTTTATTTAATTTTCACTAATCAAAATACACCAAGTAAAAATAATTAAATTATTAAATCATATTAGGTTATAAATGATCCAAATTAAATATGGAATTAAATAAAAGAAATTTAAAATAAAATATTTTAAATATATTATTAATTAATAGTAACTCATGATAATATAAATATAAAGAGCATATCAAATATATTAACTAAATATACACAGGTAAGATATCGCGTACTAGAGAACCGAATGAATATCTCTTGTCCCCAAGTGTGTCCTCAACAATGTCCCAAGCCAATTAGAAATTGTCATATAAATAAAAAGAAAATAAAAAATAACATATTTATCTTACTTGCTAAAATATGATTAGTTTAGGATAGGGTTTGGGATAGGGTTTAGGATAGGGTTTAGGATAGGTGATCCTTGTTATTTAAATATTGTCCTGAGAACAATGGTTAGCAAAATCTACTAAACATTTAGTTATATATCTGATCCCTTTTAATGTTTTCCGGGTCCATTGACAGGTGTTGTCCGCTGCTTCTACTCGATGGAGAAACACCCCTGATCTCATTGAACCACAACACTCAGTAATCGACGTGGGGCTAGATGAATCCACAATTCTGAGTTATCCAAAGATTCGATACTCTGATGCCAAACTTAGAAAGTCGGATTGGACATCAACATGTTGCTCCATATGTCTTGCAGATTACAAGGCTAATGATATGCTTAGGGTATTGCCTGATTGTGAGCATCTTTTCCATCCAAAGTGCATAGACCCTTGGTTGAGGTTGCACCCTACATGTCCAGTTTGCAGAACATCTCCAATCCCAACACCTCTCTCTACACCTCTGGTTGAAGTTGTTCCATTAGCAAGAAGGCTAGGTTGATAGGTAGATTCAAATGCTTTTGCATCAGTAGTACACTATTGTCAACACAGTTCCATAGAGTAGATAAGATTTGGCATATAAAGAAGCATTTAATTATGTCTGTAGAGAAGTTTTATTTTTGTAGTTTAAGTGTTTAATGATTGATTCTATATTGTAAATTGGAGTTATGATCATATCCGTCATTAATGGAGAGACAAATGCTTCAAAAATAAAGAGAAATATAATTTTCAATGATATATTTATCATTTGGATTATAACGAAATTACACTTATGCTATTAAAAACAAATTAGAAATATATAGTTGTCTCTCCATTAATATGAAGAATATCTTTGTTCTGAAAATTGATGTGTATTCTCATTTGTCATCAGTGAGAAACTCTTGGAATGCCTCGTTTTCACCCTTTTATTGTAGTAAGTGATTAAGGATCCCCGAGAGTAAGACAAATGCTGCATAATAACAAACTAAAGATGAGATATAATAAAACTTTTATTTTTATTTATCTCAAAATTACATTTTGTCATTAAAAATATTAGAATAAATAAATAATTGTCTCTCCAATTAAGGGAGAAGATAATTGTTCCTTTACAGAAAATGGTATACTTGTTGCCTATAAAATGGGAAATATCATGAATATAAAATTTGCTGAATTTTGAATTAATTTTATTATGTGTATAGCAAATATTATACTTTGGGAGAGTGACACAAAATGTGATGTATAGAAGTTTGAGAAAGTAGAAAGAAATAGAAATCTTAAATATTTTTAAATACTAGTCTAGTGAGAATATACAAAAAAAATCAACTTTCCAAAAATTCTTCTGAATTTCTTGGAATGGCTTGATTATGCTTTTATGCAATTGTAATGCCAACTCCAAAAAGACAAATTGTTACTCAAAGAAACAACAAAGTTTCATGTCTCTAGGATTAAAAGTTTGTTCAATTATTTACATATTTCACCTAACGCCAAATAGAATAAAAAATAAAAATAAAAAAGAATAAAAAACAGTCATTATTTATATTCCAATTTTCAATTTACATTTCTTTGTCCTAATGTAAGTATATATGTAACTTAAAAAAAAATCCACTTATTCCAAGAGTAAGTGGAAAAAAATCTACTCTACATTATGATCATGTATTCTTGGGAAATCTAATGGTTTGAATTAGTGAGTATATCTAAATCATTGGATTTTCCAATATTAGATGGCTAAGATGTGAAGTAGGTTTTTTCCACTTACTCTAAGTGGATCTCTCCCCTTAAAAAAATGTTGGTATTACAGTATATATGTAATGCCTCTAGTTCTGTTTTAGGAATATTTGATAACAATAAACTTAAAATGATAACGGAGATAGTAAATCACAAGCCTAGCGGTACTAAGAACATGAAATTCCTTAAAAAAAAAATGAAAGGAAAACTAACATGTAATGGTATATTTATTCTTTTAAGTATAACAAAATAATATATTTATTATTAAAAATATAAAAAATTTGAATTATTTGTTTATCCATTAGTGGAGATGATCACTGTTCCAATTAAAAATCCATATATTGAACTTGTAAAAGAACAACTCAAAATAAACCAATTATTTCTTGAAAAAAAAATAACAAAATAGTCCTTCAAGATTAAACAACTTATCGATTGTCATGACCAATGCAATTTCATTAGCGGTGACAATGACGTGTGGTAGGGCTTGATTTTTAATCATCCCTTTCAATTTTTAATCATAAGAATTTAAAATGCTTTTTAGCCTCCATGTAACAAAATACATCACTGAAAGTCTTCTTTGAAGATATCTAACCAACAATCTCAAGTAAGAGCCATTTGTATATGTTGGTCTTATATGTATTGTCCATGATAAGCATACTACCAAATACATTTAACAGTGTAATGGAACTTGGATTTGCTCAAATATTGTCCATCACAACATCTGAAACCATGTCCTCTCTGTATGATGTCTCATATCCACCATCCTTAGGAAGCTTTAACAAATGTTGAATTCATGCTAGGGATGACAATGAAAATCGAACTCGCGGGTATCCGTCCAAACTCAACCTGAATTTAACGGGGAAAACCCGATGTGATTGAGTTCATATTCGGGTTTTATCCGAATTCAAATATAATTATAAAATTACACATAAATACATATATAAAAACTATATATATAAATTTCACGCGCACATATATATATATATATATATATATATATATATATATATATATAATTTATATATATAAATTTCAAATATGAAGATGGATCCATTGATTCCAA
Source organism: Lupinus albus (assembly GCA_009771035.1). Taxonomy (NCBI): domain Eukaryota; kingdom Viridiplantae; phylum Streptophyta; class Magnoliopsida; order Fabales; family Fabaceae; genus Lupinus; species Lupinus albus. Next base: position 10,358,531 of record CM020019.1, on the reverse strand, counting down.
GACTAAGTTCTTAGCCATCAATTTTAAGGAATATGTTTCGATTAATATATATAAATTTCACACACATATAAAAATATATGTTTCGTTCGAGTTTTTTCGGGTTCGGGGATGATATCATTATTTCCAAGTCCGCTTAATTCGGGTTTGAGTTCGAGTTTTGGATTTCGGGTTCAGTGTTAGATAAGTACAAACCCGACCCGCCTCGTTCTCATTCCTAATTAATGCTCTTAGGTGTCTTTTTACTACATTTTGAAGTGTGCACAAATTGGTATATTTGTGCTCTTAGGTGTCTTTTTACTACATTTTGAAGTGTGCACAAATTGGTATATTTGTCCTCTAGCTAGTTGTTTAATTATAAGTGTTGTCTTCTTTTAATGAACTCGGAATATATCTAGGCTTCACTATGTTCTCCTTCAAGAGTTTGACCTTAGAAATCTCCTTAGGTGTTGTTAACCTTCTAGAAAATAGATGGTCTATACAATTTTATGTTTTCCACCATTGTGAGTCTCACACTTGACACTAACTACCCTTCCATTTTAACCCTTTCTCACCTGGTTTGATTTTATTATTAAGTTTAATATTTTAGTGTATGAGTAACGATAAATCTCTTACTAAATTTTTATATCAACAAGAAAGTGACATATATCACTTATAAACAAATTATTAATAAACAAACTATCACGTTGTAACATGTTATTTTTTTATGGCGCAAAAAAATTTGTATGAGAATATACTATTTTCCATTAATGTATATCATATCATGAAGTAGCGTGTTGAGTGGGGATGATTTGTGATGAATATAAAATGGTGATGAGAAATAAGGAAATGAATGTTAAAAGTATGCAAAATATTATTTTTAACATTCTTCAATAATGTGCTATGAATGTTAAACATGTCTGGAATAGAATATCAAAATGTGAAATGTTCATGTTGAGACACATATCGAAAGAGATTACGAGAGCATGAGGGATACAGAAAAATACAAACTGAGTGTAAAATTAGAAAAACTGGGCGGAAAGACCTATATGGGCCCTTTGGTCCAGAGCCATTCATTTGACATTGTGAAAATCTTCACTCATTCATCACTTCTCCAAATCCCCCTCTCCCAATTTTCCTTTATTCCCAATACTCGCATTCCATCATCACCCATGACTCTTGGCTCAGGAGGATCCAGTGTCGTGGGTCAGTTCCCATCTCCTTTATTCCCAATAACATTCCATTCTAATTCTTTTTCTAATCTAATTATTTTATCTACTTTTTAATTCTCTCTTTGTATACCATTTTGTCCCGTTCAGATTTCGGATCGATTTCTTCAGTTTCCTATCTTGGATTTTAGGGTTGATGAATTTTGGATAATGATTGTTTTTATTTTATTTTTTCATTATATCGTTACGTTAATTGACATATTAATGATTTGCCTTTTGTATGTTATTTTTTAAATCACCGCTGTAAGGTTTTTGAAATTTTGTATGCTTAATTTTTGTGTTTTGTGTGTTATTTTACTTTCTGTTTCTTGTGTGTTTCTCTTAAATTTTGTTCTGGTCCTTGATTTTTAGGACTCTGAAATGTGCATGTTGGAAATTTGGATATTGACATGCGTGGACCATATAATTGCATGTTACATAGTGTTCTTTATTTTGAACTTATTTTTGAATTGTCAATTGTGTTTTGTAAAATGTATTTGTATACTTCATTGCAGTTCCAAGGAACTTCAGATTGCTCGAGGAACTTGAACGGGGAGAGAAAGGGATTGGAGATGGTACTGTTAGCTATGGAATGGATGATGGTGATGACATATACATGCGCTCTTGGACTGGAACCATTATTGGCCCCCATAACGTAAAAATTTCTCTTTCACTGCGCTACATTTATTTTATGCACGTCTTTGTAAATTCGCATGCTGCAATTGGCTTACTTTATCAGAATCCGCTCATGTATGGAAGTTAGGAATTCTAAAACTGAAGTCCTTTCTTTCGGCTAATAGCAAAAGAGCATATATTACTTCATGTTTCCTGAAGCATGTTTTTTTGTCATGGTTTTCAAGTTGTCCGTACTTAAGAATTCAGTTAGATGCCCATGAGCATAAACTTCTATTCATATTTACATCATTACATGTACACTGGCTCTCATTCTACAACATCATAGTGCATCATATTGTCCGGTATTAAATTATAGTTTGTATTATTACAATCCTGCAATTTATCTCGTGCTGCTAACGTATAGTTTTTTGGCTTTCTATTAAAGAATTGACTAGGTCCTATTCCATTTATGCCTTTCAAAATTCCAATAGTCTGTTTGACAGTAGGCATGACTTGATTATTGTGTGGCATATTTATACCAGTTGTAAATAAAGCTGGTATCTGAATTATTGACCTATCCTTAAATGTAGAAGAGTATATTTTCTGTTTAATGTATTTGCCTTCTTTTTCTGCATAATTACTAGGCTGCTTTTGGTTCAATAGCTGTATCCTTTCTAATTTATATATTTCTCTGTTAGACTGTACATGAAGGAAGAATTTATCAATTGAAGCTGTTTTGTGATAAAGACTACCCAGAAAAGTCACCAAGTGTTCGGTTTCATTCACGGATCAATATGACTTGTGTTAATCACGAAACTGGAGTGGTATCATATATAATTATTCCCATGCTTTCAGCTTTTAAATATTTTGTGAAGTGCATGCTGTTGTGGAATATATAAACTATGCTAATGACCTTTTTCCTCTTGATTTTTCAACTTGTGATATCTCTGGGACATATGTTAGCAGAGATGTTTACGAGATTAATATTGTTTTTTGAGATGGGAACAACGGAATATATTTATATATTTCGTCCTTGCATTATGAAAAAGTTAACAGTTTTTGTCATCCATCCCATCCCACTTCTCATAATTATGATGTTATGGACTTCAGTCCATCGTGCAAACTTCATAACATATTATCTTTGTAGCAAGGTTTACAGACTTGTAAATGAAACAGGTTGAACCTAAGAAATTTGGTCTTCTTTCAAATTGGGATAGAGAATACACCATGGAAGATATACTGACTCAGCTGAAAAAGGAAATGGCATCTCCTCATAACCGGAAGCTTGTTCAGCCTCCAGAAGGTACCTACTTTTAGCATCCAGGATCATATAGTCGTTCGATCATATCGCATTTGCAGTATGTAGTGTGTAATGCTTTGTGGATCCTTCTGAATTAAGACTTTAATGAGACTTCATGCCCATTGCTCAAATGATTCTAATTATTCCTTTGTGTGTGTAGAATCATATTTTCTTTTAATGAGACTTCATGTCATTGCTTAGATGACTCTAATTGTTCATTTGTGTGCATATAATCATATTTTTTGTCTACAATTTGGTCACAGGATACTACATATAGTCTTTCTCTTACTAAAAAGTAAGGTATCTAATAATTGAATCATTGGTAAACACCATAAATGTGTATAACGAACGAAAAAATTCAAATGATTGGACGAATAGATATGTTAACGATAGAAGTTGATATTGTTGTAGTCATTGGACACGATGGTCATTGGACGCAATTGTCATTTGGATTTACTAATACACGTGATTTGATTTTATTGGCACATATCACAGGACACACTTGTTAGTGGACACAATAACACAATAAAATGAGCATAGTCACTCTACAAGTTTGACTTAACATCAAAACATTTGGATGTGTTAAAAACACACATTTCCTGTAACTTATATTATATGTAAAAGAAAATTTTATGTATAAGTCAAAACAAGATATTGTATTTTCCAAATATTATCAGATAAGAACAGTTTAACACAAGAGAAAATAGTTGAACATTCATTTCAGTATGTATTATTCATATAACATAATGATACAAGTTCAACAAAAAATGTATTTACAAGTATATATCTTATTTAATTTCTCCACTTTCTCCCCCAATTTTGTCATCAGAAAGAAGGTACGAAGAGATTTCATAATTGTTAGCTATTGATATCTGCACTGAGTGAAGTCAAGCTTACCTCTCCTTATTGGAATGTCTTCCTTAGCCACTATTTATAGTCCCAAAGATGTTTCCCTTGAGCATTTTCTTACATGCAATTCCCATACAACAATAGCTTCATCTTTATGAAGTTTTTCTACAGGTTGTTGCATCAGCAAAGTTTTGCCTCAACATCCAATGATTATCAACTCTGAAGCACGGATACGTGAAACTCCTTCATGTGTCAGTATCGGACACGTATCCGACACGGATACACATATACATAGAGTATCTAAAAATAAAAAATATTAAGATATGTATTTGAAACATTTTGAACAAAAAATTATGATAGATATGATACATTTTAATCAAAGCATCATACTAATCAAGGAAAATACCAACTTATTTAAAGATAAACATTAATGAAGGCAATCCCTAATGGAGGACAATGATTTTCAATTTCCGTTATACTTTCTACTTTAGATATTTTGATTTACACTTACAATTTTATCATATTTTATATTTTTTATACTTTTTTATACACGTATCCATGAACGTATCATATCCTATATTTTAGAAAAATATGTATCGGCATATTGGATACATATCGTATCTGACACACGTATCCGTATATGTGCTTTATAGATAACTCTTTGAAGTACTTTGGTTCTTCTTCAGGTCCTTATCCTTTTCCAATTCTATCATTGGAAGTCTTGGACAAATCTGTTGAGGAACCACTCCTAACTTTGCTTCTTTATTATGGTATAACCACGAGGTTGTAACATTATTGGTAGTTCTAAATCCTTTAGGTAGTGCAAGTTCTGCTTGAAGATGAGAAAATGGAAAGAAGTCCATGATCATTGAGCTTCTCCATATGCATTGAGGTGCACAAATTGTGTAAGTTAGAGGTATTGTACCTCGAGTCAACTTAATACAAATTTGACTTGTTGAGAACATGACGAAGTACCCAAACTTCATCCTTCATTTCTAGTGCCTTCCAAGATGGCTTCCCAACAACATCTTGTTTTAGCAACAAATGGCTACCTACTAAAGAGTCATCATATCCATAAGCACTTAAAAGATATTAAGTCGTTCAACAATGATTATGGTCTTAAACCAAGAGATTTATCAAAATACAATAGGGGCTCTCATCTATTTTTCTTTTCTGCTCGTTTGCCCATATTAATTCTCACTATTATTTACATCCTCTATCTTATTTGTTTCCACTCCTCTCTCCATTTCTTCAGTTTCTTGCACACTCTCCGCGAAAAAAACTCTATTTCAACCAAATCCTTACGAATACCCTTTATCAATCAGCTTATAAGGGGTGAGCGTGAGCCGGATTGGGATGAATTAAAACTTGTCCTTATCCGGTCCTAAATGTTTGTCATGTCATTTTTTTGAACTCGGACCCGACCATAGACCCGATTAAATATAATGTATACTCATTTTAAATAAAGTCTTCTAAATATTATATTTTACTGTGAATATGTAATTTGATATATAAAATAAGGGAGAGAATCCACTTACTTCAAGAATAAGTTTTTTAAACTTATTTCACATATTAGCTACCAATTCTAGAGAAATCCAATGGTTTGAATTAGTGAGTAGATCTAAATCATTGGATTTCCCTAGGATTGACGACTAAGATGTGGAGTAAGTTTAAAAAATTTACTCTTGGTGTAAATAGATCCCTCCTCATAAAATAAAATGTGTATATATATTATTAAACATATATATATGATGAAAAAATTAGAGAATTAATTATATTTTCGACTAAAAAGATATCATTACTCTGTACAAATTTGAATAGAGACACATAAAAACATCCTGAGTGACTGACCATGGGACGGGTCGAGACGAGTCATGCATAGTCCCTACCTGATCCTAAATATTGACTGCAGTGTTATTAATATCGTACCAGTCATCAAACCAGTAGGGGTATTGATATAGTGATATAGTGGTTCAACCAGTGGTTCACTAATTAAACCGCATATTGGTGAAGTTAGATATACATATATAATATATTAACATTAACGTTGAAAAATTAATAAAAAACAATAATTATTTTTATTTTCATTAAAAAAATAATATTAAATAAAAATTGACCTGTTTTACTGGTACGGTTCAATTGAAAACCGGTCGGTATAACCGGTTTTGACTAATTTTGACCTACATGACCGATATAATTATTGTACAGTACCAGTATTAGTACCGGTTCACCGGTTGAACCGGCCAATATGAACCGATTTTTACAACTATGATTGATTGTGTCTAATGTTTGAAACCGAACTCGGCCATAGACCAAATGAGACCCGACCCTATTCAGGCTCAATCATGATCGGGTCATACCGGATGAACAGGTAGGGTCGGATCCTGCTCACCCTTACAGCTCACCACCTACTTTTGTGATGGTTGCATTATTTTCAAAATCAGGTTTAATGTTGGTTTTGAATGCCCTTTGATTTTTTTGCTAGTTGTTCTGCTAACTTACCAACCTGAATCTCCATGTTCTTTATGGAAACCTCAATATTCTTCTGATTTGACAGTGATGCTTGCACAAATTGAATTAATGTATCATTCAATCTCAATGTTCTGGCTTGATATGGTAATTGAAATTACTGATATGATGAAGACATGGTGGAGGACACGTACCTAATTCGCAACCTTGACAATAGTTAGGATTATTTTCCTTGAAATAATTTTCACTTTTGGACTCATATTGCCCAAGCTTGTTATTCAAGTAGCTCACTGCATATTAATCGGTAAAGGACGACTAGTAGTGTGGTGACTTTCATGATGCATTCCACAACTTATGGCTTAATGGTGCCTATTTGGTGTCTCTAGCATTTGTATATCTAATTTATAAATGTAAAATCTCTAAATTATAGGAAATAATAATAACCAAATATCTCAACACTCCCCTCAAGTTGGTGCATAGATGTCACACATGCTCAACTTGTCTAAAAACTTTAAGAACACTTGACTTGAAACAGTTTTAGTAAGGATATTTGCCAACTGATCTTCTGATCGAATTTTAGGAAGCTCCACAATTTTCTCATCCAGCTTCTCCTTAATGAAAAATCTGCCTACCTCTACATGCTTTGTACGATCATGTTGAACCGAATTACGAGCTATGTCACACGATGCTTTATTGTCACAATATAGTCGAATTGGTTACTTAGGTGGGTAGCCCAAATCCATCATGAGAAGTCTTAGCCATAATGTTTCATATATTCCAAGTGTCATACCTCTAAATTCAGCCTCTGCACTTGAATGTGCAACAACATTATACTTTTTACTTTTCCATGTAACGAGGTTACCACCTATAAAGGTGAAATAACCTGAAGTAGATCGTCTATCATCTATCGTTCTAGCCCAATCAGCATCTGTGTATGCATCCACGTTGTGATGATCTACATTTTTAGTGAATAATATTCATTTTCCTGGAGCAGATTTCAAATACCCCAAAATGCGCATAACTGCATTCATATGTTGCTCTCCAGGATTATGCATAAATTGGCTAACAATATTCAATGCATAGGCAAGGTCCAGCCTAGTGTGGGCTAAATACATCAATCTCCCTACTAGTATTTGGTATCTCCCTTTATTAACAGGTACTTGATTAGACTCGACACATAACTTCAATCCTTATTCTATTGGTGTATCGGCTGGTTGACATGCTGACATGCCAGTTTATTGTGATAAGTCTAAGGTATATTTTCTTTGAGAGAGAAAAATTCCTTTATTAGATCGAGACACTTCAATTCCAAGGAAAAATTTCAAAGAAACAAGGTCTTTCATTTCAAATTCCCTGGACAAGTAACTTTGTAAAGCCACCCTTTCCACATGATCATTTCCTCTAACCACCATGTCATCCACATATACAATAAATGTGGTAATCTTACCACGTTGTTTCTTTAAGAATAATGTGTGGTACGCATTGCTCTGACGGTACCCAAAGACTTTCATAGATTTTGTAAATCTTTTAAACCATGCTCTCGGAGATTGTTTCAATCCATACAATGATTTCTTTAATTTGCACACCTTTTTTACTATGAGTTTCTAGTAACATGCATCCTGGAGGGAGATCCATGTAGACTTCTTCAGATAACTCCCCACGTAGAATGGCATTCTTCACGTCAAACTGTTGTAGTGGCCAATCCAAGTTGGCCACTAGAGACAACAAGACTCGGACAATGTTGATTTTAGGTACAGGTGCAAATGTCTCTGTATAAACAATCCCATAGGTTTGAGTGTATCCTTTTGCCACCAATCTTGCTTTAAAGCATTCAATTGTACCATTTGCTTGATACTTCATAGTATAAACCCACCGACATCCAACTGGTTTCTTTCCTGGTGGACAATCAACAAGTTCCCAAGTCTTATTTTTCAGTAAGGAATTCATCTCCTCATTCATAGCAACTTTCCACCTTGGGTCATCTAAGGCTTCCTGCACACTATTAGGACTAGATGCAATAGATAATTGATTTACAGAAGATTGATTTGATTCTGACAAGTGATGGTTAGACACATAACAACTCATAGGATATTTAACTTTATTAGAAAGTTCAGGTTCATATGTGGGTTTAGGGATACCTCTAGTGCAATGTGGTGGTAGTTGTTTTCTAGATGGTTCAGACTCCATATCAGGAACATCCTCAATAGGTGATTGGTTTACTTGTGGTACTAGTAATTCAGACGAAGATGGAGCCAAGATTGTTGCAGATTCTGAATGTTCATCACCACTTTCATCCATAGTTGCACCACTCATATTTGATTCACTCAGATTACCATATTCAATACTAGATTCAGAGAGCTCCCCTCTAGATTCAAAGAGTTCTCATTATTTAGTGACTTCCCTTTCTACGGATACATGAAAATTGTAGTCTAGAGTCATAACTTCTTCCTGATTCTCCCCCTGAAGTTCAGGCTCAGAGGAAAAATACATCGAATCTTCGTGAAAAACCACATCTAATGTAACAAACATTTTTTGAGTTGGAGGATGATAACATCGATATCCCTTTTGATAAGTTGCGTACCCTACGAAAATATATCGCAATGCTCGAGGAGATAACTTGTTACTTTGATGCTTATGGAGATGTACAAAAGCTACACAACCAAAGACACGAGGAGATAAGTTTGGAACAACAAGAGCAACAATGGCTTGAGATGGTGTTTGAAATTCAATAGTGCTAGAGGGTACCCAGTTAATCAAGTATGTTGTTGTTGTAAGTGCTTCTCCCCAATAGGATAATGACATATGTGCTTCTATCAATAAAGCACAGACAACCTCTAATAAATGACGATTTTTTCCTCTCAGCCACCCCATTTTGTTGATGTGTGTTGGGACAAGTAGTTTGATGAACAATCTCATGTGCTTCCAAATATTTTTGAAATTCAGAACTCAAATATTCACCTCCATTGTCACTTCGAATAACCTGAACTTGTGCATTGTACTGAGTGCATACCATTTTATGAAATCTTTTAAATAAAAAATACACTTCACTTTTGGATTTCATCAAGTACACCCAAGTCATCCTAGTACAATTATCGATAAAAGTAAACCAACATGATCCACCAAGGGTTGTCACCTTAGATGAGCCCCAAACATCAGAATGTATAACCATAAAGGGAAGAGGACTTTTATTCAAAAGTAATGGAAACAACGTACGATGGCTTTTTGCAAGTTCACAAACATCACAACGGAAGCTAGAAACATCAAAGTTTACAAATAAACTAGGAAATAATTTCTTAAGTTACCAAAAGAGACATGTCCAAGACGTCGATGCCACAACCAAATGTCAGATTTCTTCTCCCCCCTCGTTATTATTCACTATCAATGCTTGACGCAACTTGTCTGAGCCCTTTGACTCTAAGTCCAAGTAATAGAGCTTTCCACGCCTAGTACCACAACCAATCGTCTGCCTTGTTTGAATGTCCTTAAAACATAAAATTCAGGCCAAAAAATTACAACACAAAATAAGGTAGTGGTAATTTGGGAAACTGATAAAAGAATATAGTCCAAGGATAGAACAACTAAAATGGAATCTAAATTCAAAGTATCAACGAGGGACAAATATCCTTCTTTAATAACAAGGGTTGAGACACCATTGGCAGTGGAAACAAATTTTTGTGAAGATGGGTTAAGGGATAAGAACTACCTAGAATCAAATCTCATATGACCGGTAATACCAGAATCAATTATCCATGCACTATTAGAAATATGTGTAGAAATATTAAAAATCTTACCACTATTATCTGCAGTTGCTACCAATGCTGAAGTTTGTCCAGTAGAATCATCCCATGTGTTTGTTTCAACAAGTGCAGCATTAGGGGTCTTTTTGGAATTCCTCTTCCATGAGTCTCGGTTGTGATCCCACCAGTATGGAAACCCAACAATTTCAAAACAACAATTTTTGGTATGGCGAGATTGATTGCATTGAGTACATTTGTAGGTAGATTTATCGGCACCATCAGTAGGCTTAGGATAGTTGGTCCTTGTTTGGTCTTGTCGTTTTTTAGAAGACCAGTTTTGATTGGATCGTCGAGTCACCATGGTGGAAGCTTCAGAATTTTCAGGATCTCCTTTCATCGTTGTGTGTCGAACAAATTCTCTACGGACCAGTGCATAACATTCTTCTAACTCAAGGGTAGGATCTTTTCTAAAAAATTCACCACGAATTTGTTCGAATTCACCATCTAATCCCGCTGGAAAAATATGTACCCTTTGTCGCTGAATTGATTTTCGGTAAGATTCAATATCTTTAGCGCACTTCATGATCACCTTATCATGTTGATCTAATTCACCAAAAATTTCAGTTAATTCTCCATAATATATAGAGAGTGTTCTTTCATTCTGTTTGGCAGAGAAAGCTCTCTAGTTCAAGGAAAAAAATTTGTAATTCATCGGCTCCATCGTAAAAATCTTTAGAAGGAGCTTTCCAAATATCTTGAGCATTAGTTAGGCGAATATATCGCTTCATAATTTATGGGGGCATAGACATCAATAGTCATCTCTTCACTTTCTGATTGTCTGCATACCACTTCTCATACCCATCATCTTTTTCAGTCGGTGGTGGTAACTTTCTACAGATTAGTGAAAGTTTTTCCTTCTCAGCAATATGCATCTCCATGATTTGAGACCAAATATCATAATTTGTCTCATTGAGTACTGTTACTGCATTGAACGATGAACCTTCAGATTGAATAATAATAGGAGCAGACTTAGTCCCCAATGCATCATTAATTTCAGAGTTCATGTTGGTACAAGTTTTGGCTCTTGATACCAAGTTTGAATGTGATAGCAACCCGCCAAGGCCATATTTACTTATGGGCTCAAATGACATTTTCTTTATTTTGTTGTATTAAATAAGTGGGGTCTTATGTCCCACCTTTAATTTTAAAGTCATGTCTTTACTTTACTTAGGAAATTAAGTTGTTTTAGTCTTTAAGCTTAAACATGAAGTCCACAAGATATGCATGGCCAAACCATGTAATTCGGCCAAGCCATGCACAAGACAAGCCAAGGCCAAGTCAGCCACGTAAACATCAAGCATGCAAGCCATGCAAGTCCAGCCAAGGCCTAAGCCACATGAGCAACTTGCATACAAGCCATGCACGTAGCCAAGCCCAAAGCCTATGTTCACGTGGGAATTCTCCATGCAAGCCATGCACTTGGAATAATTCAAATTTAAATATGTTGTGCCCATTTAAGAAGCCACCGTCCACATTAATGGGACCATGGAGAAAACAAGGCATGTTAAATGATGGATTAAAACCATGGTCCCCCCTTGCAATTAAACATGTTGGCTACATTAAAGGGAGTGTGGAACTTTGCATGTGCCTTAAAGCAAGCCACGGATTCAAGAAGTATTTGGTGGCTGAGTTAATTATTTTGTGGGACCACTTGAGGCATTCCAAAACCAAGCTCCCAAGCCGCCCAAATGAGGAGAAATGCACGTAGCCAATGGCTACATACTTAAGCTTAGATATTTTTATGTGTTTTATTTGCATGATAATTTAATATTTTTGCACTAGCCTAGGATTCCAAAACCGTGGCTCACTATATATATGGAGGCCACGATCATTTTGTAAGGAAGAACTTGAATTTGAATTGAGAAAACCTTTGTGTTTTGAAATTGAGCATAACTCCTTACCCTTTTAACTTATCAAGCTTTTCTTGTGGTGTTATTTTGGCTTATCATCCTAAGTGGTGTGGCGCTTACCCATCCTCATCAACATCCTTGTTGTGGCGGAACACACTTGGCTTATCAAGCTTTGCTTGTGGCGCCTACCATCTCAAGTCTACTTCATCATTCTCTTATCCAACACCAAGCCTAACCCCTAAACACAATTCACGGCCATAAGCCAACCCAAACAGCCCCCTACACAACCCAAGCCGAGACCAAGCACCCTAAGCCAAGAATTTGCCCTCTCGGCCAAATTATCCATACACATACTTCCCTCGGCCAAAACAAAGGCCCATCACTCCAAACACTCTCAAACCCCTAAGCCAGCCCCTACAACCCATAAACAACCAAAAATAACTAAAAAAGAACCGAAAGTCACTCAAGCACCAATTTTTGGGCTAGTTTCAAGCAAAACGATCTTCAAGGAAATACCAACCATAAGGAGGTTGCTATCAGAATGTATATCTTATTCACTTACTGGTAAAAAAATACAAATACATATATATAAGGATGACAATGGGTACCCGGATCTGCGGGTACTCGCAAAAAATGCCCGCAAAGGGTGGGGTCTGGGTCTATGTTTTGGACCCGTAGGTAATTGAGAGCCGCAATTTTAAGACCCGCTGTTAGGTAGGTCTGGGTAATAAGGTTCCCAGACCCGTGGGTACTCGGACCCACTATTTATTCCTATATATATATAACAACCTAATTGTAATATCATGTTAATCTATATTGTAATTGTAAGGACCCAAATTCTACCCTTGAAAATTTTTCATTTATTTTAATCCTCTCTTATATACATCTATCACCTTACTTAAGAACCCTCATGAAACACTCTTTGAAAATACTCTTTACCCCATTGTATTATCATACAAAGTTATGTTGTGGAAAAACACAATTCATTCAATTAGCAATTACCACATACAACCCGTTATGGATTTCCCTGAGTTATAAAGTCCATAACTACAAATCTCCGTATTATCCTAATCAGATTACATTTATCCCAAAATATCATTAATTCAACTACAATGTCAAGTAGAAACAAAGACAATCAAATTGATAAACACATAATCTCCCTAAGTGAGCTTCCTCCTCAAAATCCTTCATTTACCTACAATGGGATTATCATAAACAACACACAAAACACAGGGAGTAAGTCATTAGTTCAAAAACTAACATCACATGATAATCCACATTCAAATACAATTAAGCATTGATATAAATCATAATCACAAATAAGTAAAAGTAAATGTTCATATATTCTTTCTTTCGTTTCCACGTTATTCATATTCGTCCTATAGTATATATATCTCATGATATATATTCTATAACACGCCTACTACGTTCTTTCGAAACCTCATACTTCTCACCATTCATATTCACCCTATAGAATATATATCTCATACTATATATTCTATAGCACGCATACGACTTTCATGGTGACATTCTCAGTTCTCATCCTTCATATTCACCTTATAGAATATATATTCCATACTATATATCCTATAACATGCATATGACTTTCATTGTTCACATCTTCCACTTTACCATCCATATTCACCCTATAGAATATATATCTCATACTATATATCCTTTAGCATGCATATTCGTTTATCTCAAATACTTTTGTCCCATTACTTATTCTCGCCATCAAGCTTACTCTTTACCACTTCCGGTCGTTTACACTACTCTGATAATTCACTACCACATCGGGTAGGTAATTTCTCAATGATCCACTACCACATCGGGTAGGTAATTTCTCAATGATCCACTGCCACTTCGGGTAGGTAATTTCCCTTAATGATCCACTACCACTGCGGGTAGGTAATTTCCCTTAATGATCCACTACCACTCCGGGTAGGTAATTTCCTTTAATGATCAACTACCACTTCGGGTAGGCAATTTCCCTTAATGATCCACTACCACTTCGGGTAGGTAATTTCCCTTAATGATCCACTACCACTTCGGGTAGACAATTTCCCTTAATGATCCACTACCACTTCGGGTAGGCAATTTCCCTTAATTATCCACTACCACTTCGGGTAGGAAATTTCCCTTAATGATCCACTACCACTTCGGGTAGGCAATTTTTCTTATAAATCCTTTGTCGCAATTTCATTTTACTTTGCTGCATAACTTGAGCCAAAGTCGCTAACCATTCACGGTTGGCTAAAAATATGTTTTATTTCCATTGGCACCCCCACCAATACATAAACGGTAATTCCACTTCCCGTTGTTACAAACATACCCATATATGTTTACAACAACTAAGTGACTTACGATTCATTTCATTATTCCAGGTATTATTCCCATTGGTATTCTACCAATACATAAAAGGTAAATCTACTCCTCGTTGTTAAAAACATACCCATATATGTTTATAACAACTAAGTGACTTACGATTCATTCCATTATTCACATCAGAAAATCCACATTTTCTATCACAGGGCATAAGTTAAAGACTTATCCTTACAAACCTTTTACCTCTTTCACATACCTCATTCATAACAGTGAGTGTGATTTTAGAGACGCTTATCCCTTACCTTGGTAAGCGTTGGGGATCGGTTCCGAGTAACTTTAAAAGTCTCCTCCGCGATTTCCTCCAACCTTAGGATCTTTCCTCATTTCCACCAATAACAACAATGTCAGTCATTTATTCAAAATAACACATAAATAACTCGTATTTCATCATCAAACATACAAGGGATTCACATATATTCTAGATTTCCAAAACTACTTCAATAGAAGTTTCCGAACATCTAAACATACATGTTTATCTCATATATCAACATCAAAGCACAAACTCATCATCCATATCTAACATTTCATCTCTTTCTCTTTATACTCATATTCTCATTTTGGGGGTTTTTAGGGTTTTCGTGAATAACCCACAAAACCCTTCCATTCATCAAATATCAACTCTAAACCAAGAGTTTACAAGAGAAAAACATCATAAAACGAACCATAATTCTAAAGGGTGAGTTTCCATGGTTTCTCATGTTTTGAAAATAGATCCAACATACCCAAAACAAGTTAGAGAGGAAGAAGAGTTAGAAGCAAGAGGTTTACCTCTTCTCAAGCTCTAAGATGAGTCCTAAGGTGTAACACCCCAAATTTTAAGTCTTTAAAATTATAGTATCAGTCCTCGGATTCTCGCTTGAGCGAGAGTTGTATCGCCTGGGCGAGAAATGGCAATTGTGGACAGTGTAATCGATTACACAATCCATGTAATCGATTACATGCTGATAAAAGCATCAGATATGTGCATTTTACATGATGTAATCGATTACACAATCCATGTAATCGATTACATGCTGATAAAAGCATCAGATGTGCATGATGTAATCGATTACACAATCCATGTAATCGATTACATCTATGCGTTGAGCGAAAATTGCTACTGTGAGATTCTCGCTTGAGCGAGAATGGGCTCGCTTGAGCGATAATGGGCTCGCTTAAGCGAGAACCCGGCGCTGTTACATTAAATAGGGGACCCCAAACACATTTATTAGGGTTAACCAAAAGAGAAGTGAGAGGAAAGATTATTTTCAAGAGCAAAGAGGCTTTTGAGTCATTAGAAGCTTGAGAAGAGGTAGATCTCTTGATTTTTAACTCTCTTTTTCCCTTTGAAACTTGTTTTGAGGTATGTTGGATCTCTTCTCAAAATGAGGGAAACCATGAAAACTCATCTTTTCGAGTTATGGTTCGTTTTATGTTGTTTCTATCTTGTAAACTCTTGGTTTAGAGTTAGTATTTCAAGAATGGAAAGGTTTTGGGGTTGATTCATGAAAAACCCAAAACCCTAAAGTGAAAATGAGGTTAAAGAGGAAAATGAGTAAAATGCTAGAGGTAGAAGATGAATAAGCTTTCTAATGTTGAAATATGAGATGAATATGTATGTTTTAAATATTGTAAACTTATGATGAAAGTAGTTTAGCAACATTGAAAATATGATGAATATCTTGTATGGTTAAATAATGCAATATAAGTTGTTTATGTGATATTTGGAATAAATGACTAACATTGTGATTGTATGGTGGGAATGGGAAAGATCCTAGAGTTGGCGGCGGTGACGGTGGAACTAGCGTAGTTACCAAGAACCCAACCCAACACGCACCAAGGTAAGGAGGAGTCTTTAAATGGTATATGGTAATGAATAATGTGTGTATTTTCTGAGTGTGAGTACGATAAAGTGATGAATCGCTTAGTTATGGTAAACATATATGGGTGTGTCTATGATAATGATATGCGTGGATTTACTGTTTACGGATTTATGTTGTATCAATGAAAAGAAAATATGATTTTAGCCGACCATTATTGGTTAGCAACTTTGGCTCAAGTTATGTAGCAATGCTTTGGCTCAAGCTATGTAGCAAAACTTTGGCTCAAGTTATGTAGCAATGCTTTGGCTCAAGCTATGTAGCAAAACTTTGGCTCAAGTTATGTAGCAAAACTTTGGCTCAAGTTATGTAGCAATACTTTGGCTCAAGTTATGAAGCAATACTTTGGCTCAAGTTATGAAGCAAAACTTTGGCTCAAGTTATGTAGCAATACTTTGGCTCAAGTTATGTAGCAATACTTTGGCTCAAGTTATGTAGCAACGCTTTGGCTCAAGCTATGTAGCAAAACTTTGGCTCAAGTTATGTAGCAATACTTTGGCTCAAGTTATGTAGCAATACTTTGGCTCAAGTTATGTAGCAACGCTTTGGCTCAAGCTATGTAGCAAAACTTTGTCTCAAGTAATGTAGCACAAAAAAAAAAAAAGAAATTTACAAAACAATTGGTTTACTAACCCCTTTAAAATGTGGATTATCTTATAATGGTATTTATTGTTTTGATGACTTACTCCTTTGTGTGTTGTGTGTATTTGCCATTGATAATCCCATTGCAGATAAACAGGGTAGTTGATGATGCTTGGTTCGGGCTTTAGGAGCTTAAGACTTGGATATTCTATTGTTTTTGCTTTTTGGTGTTGAGAAATTGTTATATGGATGATTTGTAATTGTAACCATTTAACTTATCAACCTTTTTTGAGTAATGCTGGATATTAGTAACTATGGGTAATTTTGGAAATCCATAGTTAAACATATGCGGTAATTACCGATGAAAGTTATACATGAATTATGTTTTTCCGCAGATATGAGATGTATGTTAACTTCAGGTACTGTACGGGTGGTTTCACGAACTGAGTATGAGAAAGTTAGAGTAAGATGTGGAATGTATGTACAACAAAATTAAAATAAATGAAAAATTTTCGAGTTATGAAAATCGGGTCCTTACATAAGGCTCCTTGCTCTTGAAAAGCTCTCTTCTCTCTCTTCTCTTCGAAGTTCTAACCCTAAAATGTGTTTGGTGTTTCTATTTTAAAGAGCAGTCATCGGGTTCTCGCTCAAGCGAGCCCATTCTCGCTCAGGCGAGAAAATCCCGCCTATTTTAAAAACTCATATCTGACCCTCTCGCTCAAGTGAGGGATTCTCGCTCAGGCGAGAATCTCACAGTCTCAATAGCCCCAGTTTGCCATTTCTCGCCCAAGCGAGGCAACTCTCGCTCAGGCGAGAATCTTCCAGTATAGTCCAGGATTTCACCATTTCAGGTGATCCTTTCTCGCTCAGGCGAGAATATCACGCTCAAGCAAGACTTCCAGGACTGATACTATAATTTCAAAGACCAAAAATTCGGGGTATTACAGTAATATCATATTAATCCATAATTATAATATCAAATTAATTCATAAATGTGATTGTTATGTTGTTAAACAATGATGTTTTGTGGTTAAGCAATGATATTATGTTGTTAATTCATATGTATGATGTAATGTTATGTTAATTGGAGAGTTCATACTAAATGGATTTTTCATCTTAATGTTGAAGTTGTTTTTAATGTTTGTTAGAATAAAATGAGTTTTGTTTAATAGTCAAATTACGTTGTTTTTAAAACTTTAAATTAAGTTTTATAATTTTTTTCTTGTTAATTGTATAAATAACATATAAGATCGTATGCAACAAGTACACAAATGCATAAATTACTTGCAATTATTTTTATTATTTTTGAATTTATGAGTACCCATGAATCCGTTGGGTACCAAGGACCCGCGGGTAGTATACCCAACGGGTATTAGCATGGGTTTGGGGTGGGTCTGGGTCCAAAAACAAAGCAGTGGGGCAGGTCTGGGTAATGCACTACCCGAACCCAATCATACCCATTGTCATCCCTACATAATGAAGACCCTATAATCAAACTATGTGACAAATCAATCTAATTGATTTGTCTATCTAATTTACAGATGTAAAATCCCTAAATTATAGGAAATAATAATGACCAAATATCTCAACATCTAGTGCACCCAAATCTAGAACTCCTCTTTCAATTCAATTTTCTCTATAATGATGGCCTTGTCGATTGTTAGTAGCCATGGTTTCTACGATTTCAATTGCTTCCTCGATATTTTTTTATCAAGGAACTGTTAGTAGTTGAATCCAACATTAACTTAGAATCTCGCTGAATTTAGTTGCAAAAGATATGAATCATTGCCAGTTCATCAAATTCATGGTTGGGGTATCTTCTCTATAAGGATTTGAATCTCTCTCATGTCTCATATAGAGCTTCATTTGTTCATTAAGAGAAAATAGCGATTGTTGATTTAACCTCTATGAATTTGGAATGTGAGAAAACATGTTTCATAAATTTCTCCTCCACCCAATTCCAATCGTACTAGTAATGGTTGGTCCAATAACCACTCTGTAGCTTTCCCTATAAAAGAGAATGAAAACATTAGAAACAACGACTCTTATTCTTCATATTCTTCTTATGTGACTCCAACTGTTCCACACAGCTCATAAAACTTAACTATATGACAATATGGATTCTCATGGTCTAGTCCACTAAATGGGTTGGCATTCAGAAGTTGAATAAGTCATTTATCGATTTCGACATGCTTTGCCTTCCTTAGAGGTCTATTGAGTATTGTTAGATGTCTTGGACTATTGCACCCCATTATTCATGGAGTCATTGGTTGTTGTTGTTTCATTAAGGCATAGATTTTTCTTGTAGGAGATATGGAGGAAATTCGAAAGGAGACACTCTCTTGTTGCCCCTTCTATTGCGTTAGTTGATTCATTCTTCCTGCTAAAACAAGAGTAAAAGCACTACTTGAATAGATTAGTCAGTCAAGAGAAAAGATAAAAATAAAAGTAAAATGAATTGAACTTAGATACAAGTCAAAAGCATTTACATTAGCATAAGACAAAAAATTGTGACAATGTTCAATATCTAGATGCAAGTTGATGTGAACCTCCATTGGAGATCCTTGTTGAACGGTCTTTCTAATGTAAACCTATGTATTTTTGTGTTTATGAGTGTAGGATAGTAACAAAATTGACGTGCAGTAACATAAAGAATAAGGTTGAAGATGGATTTTTGAAAAGTAAGAAATGGAAACGAAGAATTGGAGTGGTACCTCGACCAAGGATGATTGATAAAACAGTTGTTGGGTGCCATGAAGCATGGTTAGTCTGTCGATAAGTCCTTGAATTGGTTTAACTAAGAACCAAGTAGAACACTCCTCACCAGTGTAATGAAAACCGTGCCGTAGCGGCCGGTTTTACCGGAAAACCGGCGAACCGGACCCCTAACCGGTATGGCACGGCTGTTGTACTGGACACGCAAGAGAACCGGCCAAAACCGGTTGAAAATCGGTGAAAACCGGTGAACGGGTTAAAACCGGCCGGTTTGTATATATATATTTTTTTAAATTTCACCCCTAAAAAGTGAAAATACACTGCCTCACATTTCAAATTTTCAATTCTTCACAAATTATTCAACTTTAAGGATTGATACTTGTGTCATTTATTTATATTTTGCGTTTGTTAAGTGATAATTTTGGATTGATATATGTTTTGCACTTTAGACTTTGATTTTGTTAAATACTTAATGTTGTTTGTTTGTGTGAATTTGAAGTAGATTATGAATATGAATTATAAATCTGAATACCTACTTATTTTAATTTTGTTTGTTATAGGTTTACATATATATAAGGAGGTGTGTCCAGTTTAACCGGCATGCGGTTTAATTACTGAACCACTGTAAGGACCCGATTTTCGTAATCCAATTTTTTTTAAAACCTTATTCATTAAAGTGAAGTGATTACTTTTAAAAGACATTACTCGAACGATTTGGAAAACCTGATTGAATATACATATAAGTTCAATTCATCTTTCAGGTGCGGAAACAATCAATCGTTCACTTCATTAAAAACATGTCATTGCACTTCCTTTTAATTACACAATTTAAATACAATTATCCATTCTCAACATTCCTTCCATTTTTACATCATCTAATATCCTAACTATACATTTAGGAGAAAGTCACTCATACATAAATCTCATTTAACATATTCTTCATATTACATGCATTATTCAATTACAACATTGAGAACATAGAGCAACTACTCAAACATGTACTCTCCTCCGCAAGCATCCGATGTGCTACCGCCACGACATGAACTCAAATACATAACACATACAAGGAAAGACAGAGGGAGTAAGAACCAACTACGGTGACCGTAGCGGAGATTTACATGGAGTAATAACATTAAAGTATTAAAACCACACACATCTAACATCAATCATGATAAACATATATCAATCAACACGTATTATCTATATTCACCATATAGTACACATATATCCCATACTATATGTGTTCTATAGTGTGCATATTTATTCATCACATATTATCCATATTCACCCTATAGTACACTGTAACACCTCAACTTTTGTTTTCGGATTGATTGGAAAACTTAGGGTGTTGAGGTGTATGCTTGACCATTCTCTCTTGGACGAGAGGGTCTCGCCTAAGTGAGGGACTCAACGTTTTAAGTTTGAGAAGTATAGGAACCTCGCCCAAGCGAAGAAGTGGTCGTTTGAGCGAAAGTGAAATTTGGAAAAGCTGTCAAATTCTAGCTCGAGCTAGGATTTTCGCCCAGGCTAGAGGGGGGCCTTAGCATACTGCCTGATTCTCGCCCGAGCGAGAAATCCGCGCCCGGGCGAGAGCCCTCCAGTCTGAAATGTGAAAAAGTCGCGAAATTCTCGCCCAAGCGAGCCGTTCTCGCCCGGGCGAGAACGTTAGAGCTATAAAAGTAAAAAAGGGGATCTAGAAACCCTAATCTTCATTTTCTTTCTCCCCCTTTCTCTCCCAACGGTGGCTCCACCCAAGTGGACCATTTTTCCCTCCACTAAGCCTCAAAACTCATCAAAACCTTCCTCTTTCTTCATGGTGACACCTTTGGAAAAGCTTGGAGGTGAAAAAGCAACAATGGAGGTTGGAGGAGATGAAGGGAGATGTGGCTCTTTTGTGGAGCAACAGAGCTTACGCAACCTAAGGTGAGGGAGAAGACCATTGTGGTCTTAGAGTATTTCATTAGAGTCATCATCTCCGATTTCCCTCAAGAATCAGAGCATATTAACGGATAGAAACTCTCTTGGGAGTTTGTGGTCCATATGAGAGTCTTTATTTTACATGAGGATGTATTAGCCATAAAAGTGGAGATATATGTGTGGGGGAAAACCGTCTATTTAATTAAATATCTATATGCTCATTTATGGTAATACACCGTCATTAAAGATGATTCTAATGTTAATGTGTTTATGATGAAGAATATGTTATGTGTGGCTTGTTTATGATAATGGTTATGTTGTGTGATGAGTTGTGAATGTGTTAAAATGGATATGAGTATGTTTATCAAAATGAGTATGTTGTGAGTGGTTGATTGTTATAAACATGTATGGGTGTGTTGTAACAATGAATGAGTGATGAGTTGTGAATGCGTTAAAATGGGTATGAGTATGTTTATCAAAATGAGTATGTTGTGAGTGGTTGATTGTTATAAACATGTATAAGTGTGTGTAACAATGAATGAGTGATGAGTGATGAGTTGTGAATGCGTTAAAATGGGTATGAGTATGTTTATCAAAATGAGTATGTTGTGAGTGGTTGATTGTTATAAACATGTATAAGTGTGTTGTAACAATGAATGTGTGATGAGCTGTGAATGTGTTAAAATGGATAAAGGTATGTTTGTAACAATGAAGGTGTTGTATGTTTTTTTTATGGTGATAAAATAATGAGATGCCTTGTGTTGATTGTGTATGACATGAATGTGAGTGTAATGTGGAAACTCGACCTACCCGATGTGGTATGGGTATTACTCGACCTGCCCGATGTGGTATGGGTATTATTTGTACGATACAGAATTGTTGAATGAGATCAAGGGTAAATTATTACGGAATGTGAAGGATGTGAAAAGTGTATACTCGGAATGAAAATAAATATGCACACTATAGAACACATATAGTATGAGATGTATGTGTACTATAGGGTGAATATGGATAATGTGTGATGAATAAGTATGCACACTATAGAACACATATAGTATGGGATATATGTGTACTATAGAGTGAATATGGATAATACTTGATAAATAAATATGCACACTATAGAACACATATAGTATGGGATGTATGTGTACTATAGGGTGAATATGGATAAAATGTGATGAATAAGTATGCACACTATAGAACACATATAGTATGGGATATATGTGTACTATAGGGTGAATATGGATAATATGTGTTGATTGATATATGCATATCATGATTGATGTTAGATGTGTGTGGTTTTAATACTTTAATGTCATTACTCCATGTAAATCCACGCTACGGTCTCCGTAGTTGGTTCTTACTCCCTCTGTCTTTCCTTGTATGTGTTGTATATTTGGGTTCAGGTTGTGGAGGTAGCGCATTGGACACTTGCGGAGAAGAGTACATGATAGAGTAGTGGATAATATGTAATTGATATGTTATATGATAAGTATTTGTAATATGAGGAACATGTTAAAGTGGATTCATGTATAAACAACTTTCTCGTAAGTGTATAATGAGGTGGATCTAATATTTGTATTTAAGGGACTTTTGAGAAAGGGTAATTGTATAAAGGATGTATTTGAACGGAAGTGTAATGACATGCTTTTGAAATGAATGGTGTTTGGAATATTTTCGCCTTGTGAATTTATAAACATATTCACTCTAGTTTCCAAACTGTTCGAGTAATGTCTTTCAAGAGTAATCTCTACACTTTCATGAATAAGGATTTTAAAAGAGAATTTTTGAGTTATGAAAATCGGGTCGTTACATACACATACATCCCATAATATATATGTTCTATAGTGTGCATATTTTATTCATCTCATATTATACATATTCACCCTATAGTACACATACATCCCATAATATATATGTGCTATAGTGTGCATATTTTATTCATCCAAACATACGCATTTCTCATCATTCATATTCACCCTATAAGATATATATCCCATAATATATATCTTATGGCATGCATATGATTTTCATTCCGAATATACATTTTTCACATCATTCACATTCAGTAGTAATTTACCCTTGATTCTCTTTCAACAATTCTGTACCGTACAAATAATCCTCTACCACATCGGGCAGGTCGAGTAATTTCCCATACCACATCGGGTAGGTCTAGTAATTCACATTATTCTCACATCACATGTTCGTCATGACACAAAATATCAACTCAATGTCATACACCAATAAATACTAGGCATCACATCGTTCCACATTGTGAAATAACACACAACACCTTCATTGTCACAAATATACCCATACCTATTTATAACAATAAAGCGATTCACAACATATTCACTTCGATAAACATATTCATCTCCACCTTTACAAATCAACAACTCATTCAAACAATTCTTATTACCAACATACCCATCTCATTTTAATACCTTAATAACTCATCACACATTCATTGTTACAAACACACCCATATATGTTTATAACAATCAACAACCCACAACATACTCATTTTGTATTTACGTCCATACATAACTCATACTCAATCATTATCACACAACATAACAATTTCTACTTTTGTCATTAAATACACATCTCACAATCCTTATTACAAACACACCATATGTGTTTATAATAAATCAACCATCCATAACATACCATTATTCATAAACAAGCCACACATAAAATATCACTCATCATATACACATTAACGTTAGAACCATCTTTAATAACGGTGTATTACCATAAAGGGGCATATGGCGTTGTACTTTCATAAACGGTTTTCTCCGCAATATGTCTCCACTTTTACGGCTAATACATCATTATGTAAAATAAAGACTCTCACATGGACCACAAACTCCCAAGAGAGTTTCTATCCGTTAATGTGCTCCGATTCTTGAGGGAAATCGGAGATGATGACTGATCGATGCCGTACTCGATACAAATAATATAACAATTAAGTATAGTACTAGGAAGTGACTCCTAGGTCGTTTCCCAAAGATTATCTTTCACACAATGGTTCAAACACCTTACACGCACACACACAATGGGGGGTTTTAGTGGTTGTTATGCTATGAAATTAAGCTAAAACAGAACACAAACAGAAAACAGAATAGTAAAGAGGCTAAATCCCTTTGGTTTCCTTGTTCACAACTCAATCGGTTTCAGTATATCAAAATCAGATTCTCAGTGTTCCTTTGTTGAGAGTCGATTAACTAAGCGATGATCAACTCACAATTAAATTTCTAAACCTCTAACTAAGCGAAATTGGCATAAGCAACAAACGGTTAACAAAGTCACACGAATCAAAGCATAAATTTCAGATTCTAAACATTGAATTCCTAATCTGTTCATAACTCTAATGTTTAAGCTTCAAACTAAGCGAATTCAACATAAACATAGAGCATTTACAGATTCACATAAACTAAGCGATTATGTGCTAGAGAACTAATTAACTAAGCGAAAATCAGTTCACAAACCTAAAACAACACCATGGAATTAAGCAAACCATAACATGAAATAGGATAAAAGCTTCAACAACATAAAACCGAAATTGCATTAACAACAACATAGAAACCGAAAATGCATTAAGCACTAAACCTCAAGAGTGTGATACATTACCAAAGGAATTTAGCACTAAATTTCTAGCCTTCCATGGAGGAAGAAGCAAAACCGAATTTGGAGGAGGAAGAAGATGGAAAACGAAAACCTAAAAGAACCCCAAAAGGGGGAAAACGAAAATTGCTCTCTCCAAAGCTGAAAAGTAAAGTGTGTAATGTAAAGTTGTATGTGAAAACGAAATTCTAAGCTTATTAAAGGGTAAAACCGAAATGGGCCCTAAACAATGGGCCCAAAACCTAAAACGGAATTAAAAATCCTATAACTAAATACAATATTCACTTTAGCACACATCTTCCACTTGTAATGCCCAAAATGTCCTTGGTGTCAAATATGTCCTGAAAATGGAATTAGATTTAATTAGGCTAAATAATCCCAAATTAACTCATTTTAGGAATAATAGTCCAATAAAGCCTAAAACACTAAACAATGCCAAATAAAGTCAATTAGACACCAAGAATCATTAACAATGGTAAAATAAGGTTATTAATAGTGTGTAATATTTGACTCATCAATGACTCTAACGAAATACTCTAAGACCACAATGGTCTTCTCCCTCACCTTAGGTTGCGTAAGCTCCATGGATCCGCAAATAGCTCCATCTTCCTCCATCTCCTTCAGCCTCCATTGCTGCTTTCATCTGCAAAGTTCTCCAATGTTCCATTAAGAAGCAAAAGGAAGAGGTTTTGATGTGTTTTTGAAGTTTAGGGGAGGAAAAAGTCGGAATCTATAGGGAGTCGCCGTTGGGAATGAAAGGGGAGAAAAGAAAATGAAGATTAGGGTTTGTGAAACCCCTTCTTTTCTTTTATAGCTGGGCACTCTCGCCCGAGCGAGAATATCTCGCTTGGGCGAGAAACCCACGATATTTTAATTTTCCAGATACGGGCTCTCTCGCCTGGGCGAGAATCTCACAGCCTGCCCAGGCTTTCTCTCGCTCAAGCGACCCATTCCTCGCGTGGGCGAGACTCCCAGAATTTCCAAATTCAAAACACTGATCCTCTCGCTCAAACGAGAATCTGACAATATGCCCCATTCTTCAGGATTGTTACCTAATTTCAAGGAGGGTAAATTTGAGGTATTACAATCATCGGATGAACCACTGTACCACTATACCAGTACCCTGACCGGTTTGATAACCGGTACGGTTTTAATAACATTGCTCCTCACAATATGCACTAATATATTTTAAGCTAGAATTAAATATGTGTTCATTGAGTAAAATGGAAGTACATTTATTGGCAATTGAATTAAACAAGAAGACAATCCCCTATAATTAAAGTACAAGTTCTAAGAAAGCAATAAATATCTTGTCCCCACTAAGTTCTTTGGAGCAATGAATATGCAAACCTTTGAAAGGTCAAATATAACATAATAAAAGTGTGGGTTTGAGTCTAGAAGGGTCTAGAACCACTTATTCAAAAAGGAAAATTATAATTATTTAGAAAATTTCAAGAAAATCTATAAGTTGTCTGACCAAATAGTCGGGTTGTGGATGGTGTAAGAACCGAAATTCTACCCTTGAAATTTTTTTATCCTCAAATTAGTCCAATTACATGCAATCTCTCCTAACTCACATTACCAATTAAATGTCTTTATTTAAAATCTTATTTCTCTCTTCGCAATCTATCTCAATATCAACATACAAAATCATTCGACATAAAAACATAATTCGCATTAATTAAACCTTGTAAGCCCCGCAGATAACTAGCTATGGGTTTCCAAAATACCCATAGCTACACATATCCAGAGTTATACTCTCAAGTTTGCAATTATATATACATCGTTAGTTACATCATATTTCAAAATATCAACTATGCACTCATGTATAAAATAGTGCAAATGAATAAATCCAAAATGTAAAGCTCCCTAAGACTCCCCAAAAATGAATCCCCCTCATGTCACCTGTTTATCTACAATGGGATTATCAAAGACAAGTACACAAACATACAAAGGAGTAAGTCGTTAATTCAAATAAACATCATCATAAGATAATCCACATTAGAAATTGGGTTTGTAAACCATTTTTGAAATTCATTTTACTTTGCTACATAACTTGAGCTAAAGTCACTACACCCCTCGGGGTTAGCTAAAAGCAGATTCTCATTTTCCTTTTTAAATAAAACATGCTTATATACTCAAGCCAAAGTTTTGCTTATATACTCAAGCCAGAGTTTTGCTTATATACTCAAGCCAGAGTTTTGCTTATATACTCAAGCCAGAGTTTTGCTTATTTACTCAAGCCAGAGTTTTGCTTATATACTCAAGCCAGAGTCGCTAACCATTCATGGTCGGCTAAAAATACATTTTCTTTTCATTAAGTTCACCATAAATCATTTCATGTAAATCCACGCCCACATTAGTATAAACACACCCATATATGTTTATACTAAATACGTGATTCACAACTCAATCATTTAATAACCAGAACGTACAACACACTTTCCTTTCCGTAAACCTACGCCTACTTTAATATAAACACACCCATATATGTTTATACTAAATGCATACTTTACAACTCAATCCTTGCATAATCAGAAAATACATATTTTCGATTCCAAATGTACAATTAAAGACTTATCCTTACCTCGGTGAGTGTTGGGTTTGGTTCTTGGAAACTTCTCAAGTTCCACCGACACCGCCTCCAACCTTAGGATCTTTCCTCATCCCACCATATAACACAATGTTAGTCATTTATTCCAAATATCTCATAAACAACTTATATTGCATTATTTAATCATACAAGATATTCATCATAAGTATTCAACGATCTAAAACATGCATAATCATCCCATATTCCAATATTGGGAGGTAAACTCATCTTCTACCTCTAGCATTTTACTCATTCCCCCTTTTACCACATTTTCATTTTTAGGGTTTTGGGGTTTTCATGAATCAACCCACAACCCTTTCCATTCTTGAGATACTAACTCTAAACCAAGAGTTTACAAGGTAAGAATGACATAAAATTAACCATCACTCAAAAGGATGAGTTTCCATGGCTTCCTTCATTTTTGAGAAGAGATCCAACATACCCAAAATAGGTTTTAAAGAGAAGAAGAGAGTTAGAATCTAGAGTTTTACCTCTTCTCAAGTTCTTAGATGAGTATCCAAGCTTTTTGTCCTTGAAAAGCTTTCTTCTCTCACTCTTCTTCTTTTCTAAACCCTAGATTGTGTTTAGGGATTTCTCATTAAATGTTGTCTCGTCGGGTTCTCGCTTAAGCGAGCTTATTCTCGCTCAAGCGAGAAAATCCCGCCCATTTTAAAAACTCAAATCTGACCCTCTCTCTCAAGCGAGGGATTCTCGCTCAAGCGAGAATCTCACAGTGCCAACAACCCCAAAATGATATTTCTCGCCCAGGCGAGACAACTCTCGCTCAGGCGAGAATCTTCCAGTATACTCCAGGATTTCACCCTCCCAGGTGAGCCTCTCTCGCCCAGGCGAGAATCTCTCGCTCAAGTGAGGATCCTCCAGTATAGCCCAGTATTTTACCCTCCTAGGTGAGTTTCTCTCTCGCTCAAGCGAGGGTTTCAGGACTGATACTATAATTTTAAAGGCTTAAAATTTAGGGTGTTACAGATGGACCCATGACCGTGTCAGCCTAGGTCAACCTAGATAGTTCAACTCTTCAATGCAAAGAAATACTCTTGGATCCAAGTCTTCTTCCTTCGTTTGGGCATCGATTAAGGTCACCACAACTTGTCGTAATTTTTTTTGTCCCTTCTTGTTCTTTCCTTAGTCATAGGCCCTAATAAGTCTTGGATTTATTGGTGTTGCTTGTCCTTGTCTATTTCCACATCGCAAGTCTTAAAAAATGGCGCAATTTTGCTAACCGGAAAATTATTCAAAGAAATGTTGAATTAATTTGCCACAAACAAGTATGAAAAATTACTATATCCACATTGGTTTGAGTGATATTAAGTCATTCAATAATAACAATGGTCTTAAACTAAGAGGTTTAACAAAATTGATTTTGATTTTGAAATTAAATAACCAAAGATTAAATTAAAACTAATTGTGATAAGGACATTGGGATTAGATTTCACCACTCAACCTTTCTATATTTTAACGATTTAACTAAAAAACTATCTATATTTTGATATCTTCAACATCATTTCTATCTAACATCATTAATGTCATACTGAGAAGATAAACAACTCATTTCCCTAACCACCAATTTCTTGAGTGATTAACATAGTCAACTGAATTAAGTCTGGAAGTTATCTTGACTAATTAATCTAAATCTATTGCCATAAGTTATACCCAGTAGATGATATTTTGTAGTTCAAGCTCAAACATATGATTTTCACCAGCACATTCAAAAACTAAAATCATGCTTTAGATTATCAGCTAAATAAGTAATAAGACCAAGAAAGAACCATACAAATTATTGCATAAACATGAATATATTTAAATGAATCAAAATAGATTCATCAAAGTAAATAGCTAAATCTAATATCCCAACAAGAGAGAAGTTAGTTACTATTTTCCGTGGCTAGCAACACATGGAGAAGAGAAAATGAAGAACCTTATTGGAAGAGAACCAAGTTGAGCTCCACAAGATTGCAATGCCTTCAAACTTTAACTTTCCCTCACCTATGGGTAACAAAATTACTAAAACTAAATCCTAAGCCAAAGGGACAAAAAATGAAGAAGAAGTGAAAGTTCCCTCGAAATTAAATGTATTATTGCCTTTAAAGAGCCGCATGATAGAGCACTATCGTTGAGCAATATCCACTAGAAAAGGTCATCTCTCCGACTAGACGAAGCTCGATGAGTGAGGTATCCAATTCTTGTTGAGAGGCCTGTTCAACGAGTCCTAGTGCTCTCTATAATGGAAAACTTCCTTCCTCATTCTCGCTAAGGAATGGTGTGCTAGCTTAGTGGGACCATCTTTCTCGCTGAGCTACGAGAGGTACATTGAGCGAATCCTGGAGCTCCATAATGCAAAACTCCCTACTTTATTCTCGTTGAGCGATGGTGTGCATGTTAAACAAGACCTTCTTTGTCATTGAGCGAGGGTATGGTCAATGGCCGAGTTCTTCATTCTCATTGAGTGGGATACTTTATCTAATTTTTAAGCCTTTCACACCCTCCTTTCCAACTAATTACATGCAATTGATACATTCATGAATGAAAATTCGCTACTTGTACACTAAGATAATTTAAATACATTTACACATTAAAATTGTATAAGTATGAGGAAATTGAGCTAAAAAGTGCATCAAAATGTCATTATTGAATATGTAAAATAAACACTTATCACCCATACCTCTCCAACTACCCTTGTTGCATAGACGTGGGGGTTTCTTACGAACACTAATTCTTGTTCTTAGAAGAGTCCATCCCAACCATCATTGCAAAGTCAAAGTGATCTTCCACGAGAACAATCATATTAGTAACATCATATATGTTTGAGCTTAACATTTCCAAGAAGAAAAGTAGAGGTTATTTCACTATTGAGAATTCGAGGGGTTTCAAAACTTAGGAGAGTTTAGGTAAGATTTAAGATATAAAAATTGAAACCTAGATGGACTAGTTTTTCCAAGGTGAAAAATTAAATTTAAAAACAATTAAACTAAGATTGGGAAATTTTTGAAGGGATTAGTAATGCCGACTCATTAAAGTATAAATTAAACTCAATATTAAATTCACCAATGCAGTTTTAACCACAAGATTGTGAAACATGGAAGTAAAATTATATAGATGTAAATACATATGCTCGAATTTAGACGAGTTCATAAGATGAGCTTAGTCGTTAGACATGTTTAACTTAAAAAACATTTATATATATAGTATTTGTCAAATATTATTTCTTTATTTTAGCGTTCCAAATTTTAATACTTTATTATTCATCAAAATATGAGGAAAACCATGAGATTAATAAGTGGGATTGGAATACTATTTTGTTGAAAACACAAGAACTATAATGGTTCCAACAATTTATCGAGCGAAACAACAAGTCGAGTTTCAAGAGAATATCAATTTGGTACAATTAATTGTTGTCCCTACTTACATTCCATCTCCTTCTCTCTCTAGAGGAGGTATTATTTCTTTTGCTACTTCTCATATTTTGTCTATTGGACACTCTTGGATCATGGACTTAGTTCTTCTTCCCACTTTAGTGATACTGGATATGGAGAGACTTTTGACTTCTTGGAGAATTTGGCTCTTTAAATCTTTTCAAATAAATTTGAACATGAAACATTGTGACTTCTACAGTCCATGGATTCTTGAACTTTCTCTTTTAAGTGAGTGACCATTTTTTCCCTTACACCCCTAAAACCCAAAAGTTAAAGCAAATACATAGAAAACTATGGTTAGTTAAATATTTTATAGATTGTTGCTTTAGAACATAAGCATAAGATGAAGTGCATATTTATATGGATTACGCTAAAGATTATGATGTGGAGTATGTTTTTTCCACTTAGTAATTAAATCCCTTCCCTATTATTATATAACTTGTTTTTATATGGAGCCTAATATATGGTAAGTTGTAAGGACCAAAATTCTACCTTTGAAATTTTTTCCTTATTTAATCCAATTTCATGCATTTAACGATAAATTATAATTACCGAGTGAATGAACTTATTTAAAAGATCTCACTTCCTTCCTCACACTCAATCTATAAACCAAAAGTAACATACCAAATCAGATAGCAGAAAAACATAATTCGTATTAATGTAACTTAGTAACGACAGCATACAATTAGCTATGAGTTTCCAAAACACCCATAGCTACATATATCCCGAGTTACTAGTTTCCAAGATTAATACCATATACAACAATCATGTTCATAGTTACAAAATAGTTAGTTCTAGTACAACCAATGAGGTTACAAAAGAATGGATAAGAGACATCAAAATAAAAGTCTCTAAGCTCCTAATCAAAAAAACACCCATACTCCTTCCACCTACCTGCAATAGGATTAACATTGACAATACACCAAGAAACACAAAGGAGTAAGTCGTTAACTCAACAAATATCAATGTAAGTTAATCCACATTTAATAAGGTTAAATAAACGGTTTAAAATCAAGTTTACTTAAAACCAATTTCAACGTTCATACTTTTGAAAACCATGCTACATAACTTGAGCCAAAGTTTGCTACATTGCTTGAGCCAAAGCTTGCTACATTACTTGAGCCAAAGTTTGCTACATTGCTTGAGCCAACGCTTGCTACATTACTTGAGCCAAAGTTTGCTACATTGCTTGAGCCAAAACTTACTACATTACTTGAGCCAAAGTCGCTAACCAATCATGGTCAGCTAAAAACGAGTTTTATTTCCATTGGCACTCCACCAATACATTTCCCGAGTTTTATTTTCATTGGCACTCCACCAATACAAAAAAAAACTGTAAATGCACCCGACATCATTACAAACATATACATATATGCTTATAACTACAAAGTGATTTACAATTTATTTCATTTCTCCGATTTTTATTTCCATTGGCACTCCACCAATACATAAACGGTAAATCCACTCCTCATTGTTACAAACATACCCATATATGCTTATAACAACTAAGTGATTTACGCTTCATTGCATTATTCCGAGTATTATTTCCATTGGCACTCCACCAATACATAAACGGTAAATCCACTCCTCGTTGTTACAAACATACCCATATATGCTTATAACAACTAAGTGATTTACTATACAGTTCATTATCCACATCAGAAAATCCACACATTTTCTATCACAGTGCATAAGTTAAAGAATTATCCTTACCTCGGTGAGTGTTGGGTTTGGGTTCTGGGCAAATCCTCAAGTTCCACCGACACCGCCTCCAACTTTAGGATCTTTCCTCATCCCACCATATAACACAATGTTAGTCATTTATTCCAAATATCATATAAACAACTTATATTGCATTATTTAACCGTACGAGATATCTAACATATTTTCGATATTAGAAAGTAAACTCATCTTCTACCTCTAGCATTTTACCCATTTTCCATTTTAACCACATTTTCTCTTTAGGGTTTTGGGGTTTTCATGACTCAACCCACAAACCCTCTCCTTTCTTGAAATACTAACTCTATACCAAGAGTTTACAAGATAAAATAACATAAAAATGAACCACAACTCAAAAGGGTGAGTTTCCATGGTTTCTCTCATTTTTGAGAAGAGATCCAACATACCCAAAAAGAGTTCCAAAGAGAAGAAGAGAGTTAGAATGAAGAGTTTTACCTCTTCTCAAGCTCTTGGATGAGTATCAAAGCTTCTTGCCCTTGGAAAAGCTCTCTTATCTCACCTCTCTTCTTTTCTTAACCCTAAAATGTGTTTGAGGGTTTCTCATTTAATGCAACTCGTCGGGTTCTCGCTTAAGCGAGCTCATTCTCGCTCAAGCGAGAAAATCCCGCCCATTTTAAAAACTCAGATCTGATCCTCTCGCTCAAGCGAGGGATTTTCACTCAAACGAGAATCTCACAGTCTCAACAGCCCCAAAATGCCATTTCTCGCCCAGGCGAGCCAACTCTCGCTCAGGCGAGAATCCTCCAGTATAGCCCAGGATTTCACCCTCCCAGGTGAGTCTTTCTCGCCCAGGCGAGAATCTCTCACTCAAACGAGGATCCCAGGACTGATACTATAATTTTAAAGACTCAAATTTAGGGTGGGAAAAATATGTTGAACCTGATAAGCTATATGCTGAACCTGATAAGTTACATAAGCTATATGCTGAACCTGATACATGATATTTAGTATAAATGAGGGAAGCGTTCAAGTATTGGCTGATCATTGTAAAATTGTTTATGTAAGGACATCTAAAGAGCTTAAGATGGGCTCTTATGGGAATAGAATCCCAAGGTTTCAAACTATGTCTTATTTGAGGATACTCTAAATATCTTATAAGTATTCCAAACAAATTTATTTATTTATAAACAGATTTATATATATATATATATGGCAATGGGTGGGAAAAATTATGTGGATAGAGTAGTGTGCCTACACTATTCCATTATTGGTGTATGTTTAAAAATATTTACAGGATTAGTGTAATTTTATAGGATCTCGTGGCTGACATTCACGAGATTTAAATCTCGTGCACCAGGAATACTATTTCCTACTGCTATCCCGTGTACCATAGACACGAGATTCGTCCTCATCAAATTTGTTGTGAACCTCACGCACGAGTCAGGTTTCTCGTGTACTTAAAAAACGAGTCCCTATTGGTCATGGTAATTTTTTAACGTTTTATGGTTAATGTTTTATACTGTTTAGGGTTTTATGATTTTAGTGTTTAGGTTTTAGGGTAATTTTATTTAAGTTAAGGTTTTAGTGTTTAGGTTTTATTAATTATTTTTAATTAAGTAATTATTTTGAAAGGAAAATAAATCAAATTAATAATTATTAAACATAAATTTGAAAATTAAAACATTAGGTTAGATAATCGTGATAAAAATTAAACATTAAATTAGAAAATAGAAACATTAAACATTAATGCATATCCTAATGACGTCTATGAGATGATGTGCCACATGAAGGTAGCTTTCTCCTTCGAGGTGGTTGAACTGTTAGTTGTTGTTGTTGACACTGCCTCGGTTGTCCGCTACCACCTCTAACTAATTGTGGCACCTCCTCATCTTCCTCCTCCTTATCTTCATCGTCATCATCTTCGTCATTTTCATCACCCAAAAAGTTACTCTGTGAAGGCATTGTAGGTTGATAGTATTGTTGAGACTGAAATGCCGACAAGGGTGTTGTTGAAGTAGTTCCAAATGCATCGTAGGCTGGTAATGCTCCTTGATATTGTGATGAAGATCCGAATTGATGATGTATAGAATAATCACTCATTCCTCCAAAACCTTCATAATGAAATGGTTGTTGTTGTTGTTGAGGAGCGGGTGTTTGAGTATATGCCTGTGGATGAGTTTTTGTTTGTGTTTGACTTTCATATTGTTGTTGAAACTCATCTGCAACAGGCATGTCAAATGTGTGGGTTGGAGGAGCTTCCTAATTGTTGGTGGAGAATGCCGTTGGAAGTAGTTGAGCAAATGCATTCATCATCTCATTGCATTTTACGTATACATCATTCAGTGTTTGCATGGGGTTGTGAACACTGTTTGACGGAGCACATTGATCTCTAATGGATTTAATAAAATTATACCGAAAAAAACATTTAGGCAAAAATTAGATTTTTTTTTATAAACAAGTATGTTGAAAATTAGAAAAATTATAAACATTTAAGTATAAAAAAAAAGTTATAGTGTTAGCGATCCAGATGAGTATGCTCCATTAGGAGAGATGTATTTTCTCGTCCTCTGTAAGTACCACTGCATGTATTGTGAGTACTGATATAAATGCTGCACATCGAGAGAACCATTAACCACATAGTTCTTTAGGTTATTCCATACTTGAATCCACTGGTCATGCTTCTGTGGCCAGTTGTAGTCGTTTTTACCACGAAGATTCATCTTATGTTGTTTCTCCAAGTTGATTGGATTTTTTGTTATTGGTTGTTGTAGACCAAACTGCCTCATAACCCGATCACTTGGATGCCACTCAACTACTGCAAAAGAGATTAGTGGCACACGTGCTCGAGCAATATCTGGAATTTGGCCCATAAAATTCATGTTCTTATATGGGTCCAGACAAACTGTTATATGAATTTAAGTTAGTAAGAATAATAACTTGTAATAAATAAAATAGTTCAAAAAAATTTGATAACAAAAAATTACCTGATCAATTCTCAAGCGATCCAACATTGATCGTATAATGTTAGTGGCACGACTTCCTGGCGTTTGGAATATTGCACATGTTTTGGTAATTGAACCGGTGCTATAAGTATATATAATTATTATATATAATTAATGCATATAATAAATATATATAATTAATACGTATAATAATTAATATATAATTATTATATATAATTAATGCTATAATTAATACGTATAATAATTAATGTTACGCTGATAATTATTCCCCTGTGCCCTAGCCTGGTCCAATCTTAGGGACTGGGACCACGACTTCCTGCTGCGGACTTGTGGAAAATTGCACCGATTTTGGTTATTGAATCGTGCTATAAATATATATAATTATTATATATAATTAATATATATGTAATTAATGCTATATAATTATATATATTTATTATATATAATTAATATTATGTAATTAATGCTATATAATTATTATATATAATTAATGGTATAATTATTACGTATAATAATTAATACATATAATTATTATATAATCTTAATAAAATACAACTCTTAGTAAAATATAACTCAATGAAATACAACTTAATATATTACAACTAACTATATTACAACATTAATATATTACTTCTAATTATATTACAAGTTTAATAAAATACAACATTAATACATTACATTATAACCAACAATATTCTAACTTTAATAAAATACAACCTTAATAAATTACAACTAACTATATTACAAATTTAATGCTTTGAACTTTGACCAATTTCTGTATTTCTGAATGGACATGTCTTCTTGTTATGACCTTCAGTCCTACACCACCCACATTTTTTATTTTGTTCTGATGGAGAGTCATCCATCTCATTGTGTATGCGTGTAGTTTTTGGTCTCCCAGTTCAATTCCTCCGCATAACGGGATTAGGAATGAATGTTGGACCTGAATAATGAGGCCAATATTCTTCACTACCAATTGGTTGAAATTCATGTCCATAATCCTTTAATAAGTTATCCAACCGATAAATTGGTGAAATGAATTGTCCATAATCTAAGTTTAACGATGCACATGTGGCAATGGTATGGGAGCACGGGAGTCTAAGTGATTGAAATTCACCACAATCACACCAATTTTGCATTAGTCTAACTCTGTATACCTTAGAATGTCGACTACCATCTCTTGCAACAACCTCAACCTCGGAGACTCCTGACTCTCGTGAAAAATTACGAACAAATTGACATGTTGCTTTACGGTTATTTTCGTTGATCACCTTAGTCAATTCTTCACAATATATATGGCTTGCTCTAACCATACTGCTTGCCTCATCTCTATGGTGAACAAACCATGAATTCAGCCTATGGTATGTTGCTCTAACTAGGCAGTGATAGGAAAAGCTCTTGAACCTTTCAAAATACCATTAATGCATTCTGCTAGGTTGGTCGTCATATGATCGTATCGTCTCCCTTCATCATATGATTGCGTCAATTTTTCTTTTGGTATGTTGTCTAACCGAGCAGCTGCTCTAGGATTTTTTTGACGCAAAACACTAAACATTCGCTCAAAACGTGGTCGCACCAACTCATAACCTACAACATTTATATGAATATGAACATATTTGTCATCAAATAAATAGTTTAACATATAAATTTATTAAGCAATAAATAATTTAATACTTACCCATTTCAACGAATATTTCTTTAAGATCTGTATCTTTGTACTCCTTGTTGAAATTGCTAGCTACGTGACGAATACAATATACTGATTGTGCATTAAACCACTACGGCAGCTTAGTACGTAGTGCACCCAATAAAAACATTCCTCTATCTGATATTATACATATATTTGGTTGGGGAGTAACATATGTCCGAAGATTGTAGAAAAACCACTCTCAGGCTTCTTTAGTCTCTCATTCGACAATGGCAAAAGCAACTGGAAATACACGTCTATTACCATCTTGTGAACTAGCAATTAGCAATGTTCCGCAATATTTTACAGTAAGGAATGTTGATAGCAACCCACCTAGGCCCAAGTCTAAGAAACCGCACATGATCACCAAGCAAGCCAAACTCCTAGATGACCCACCCGATGGAGGCTTGAAGGCTTAAGTTTATTTTGCATTTTGTTGTTTTGAATAAGTGGGGGTCCTATGTCCCACCTTTATTATTTTAAGTCTTGTTTTTCTTATTTTACTTAGGAAATAAGTTTATTTCGGTTTTAAACTTTATAAGTCATGAAAGGGTTGTTAAAGCTTGCCAAACTCGGCCAAAGAGGAGCTAAGGCAAGAAACCATGACAACTTTGCATGCAAGGCTAGGCCATGCACGTGGATGATTATGTCCAAGTCAAACTTGGTATTAATGATTGTCCACACTTAAAGCCACCGTCCACATTTATTGGAGTTAAGTCATGGATATTTTCAAGGCTTCTAATTAAACCATGGACCAACTCAGGTGGCTGCTTTTAATGGATACATTGGGACCACTTTGTACCCATAATGATGCCGTGTAGATTACAAGAAGCTTAATGGTATGATTTCAACAAGCCACATTAAAGCCACGACCTCCTTTGGTGCCACCAACATTCAAGATCAATTTTGGAGGCTGCACTTAAATGGGCATGTGGAGACCACTTGAAGATCATAAAGGAGGAGTGTAGAATACAAGGCTTGGTGTGCTACCTTAATGCCATGCTTAAGCCTTGCTGCCAACAAAGAATACAATGCATAAGACCTCATTCACGGCCACATACTTAGACTTAGGATATTTTTATGTATTTCCATTTGAATTTCAAATTATTGTAAGCATTGCACTTAGGAGCCAAAACCGTGGCCTTAGCTCTATATATGTAGGCCAAGACCAATTGTACTTGTTAACTTTGATTGAATTAAGATAAACACTTGTTGTTTTTAGTTGAGCTTAGCTCCTACCCCCTTTAACTTATCAAGCTTTGCTTGTGGCGTTTTTGGCTTATCATCCTAGTGGTGTGGCGCCTACACTTCCTCATCGACATCCTTTTTGTGGTGGATAACACTTGGCTTATCAAGCTTGTCTTGTGGCGCCTTTCATCTCAAGTCTTATTTCACATTCTTTTATCCAAACACTTACCCAAACCAAGCCTATTCCATACACTAACACACTTGACCAGAAAACCAAACCAGCCAGCCCCGTACACAACAGAACCGAGACCTAGCCAATTAAGGCAAGACCTTGCCCTCTCGGCCAAATTCCCATACACTATATTTCCCTCGGCCAAAACAAAGGCCCATCACTCCAAACACTTTCAAATCCCTAAGTCAGCCCCTACAACCCATAAATAACCAAAAATAACCAAAACAATATTCAAAAGTTACAAAACTCACTTTTTTGGGCTAGTTTCAAGCAAAACGATCTTCAAGCAAATACCAACCATAAGGAGGTTGCTATCAGGTGGTATCAGATCTAGCTTTGCTTGAAAACCACAAGCCATGTCTAGCCGAGACCGTAGCCCCACGGTTTCCCCAAGGTCAGCCACTTTTACCGTGGCCATGCAACAAATGACGGCTCAAATTGCTACACTACAAAGGCAAATGGCCGAGATGATTAATGGAAGGAGAGACCAAGATGACTCAAGTGATTATGAGTCCCAAAGGAGGAGGAGGCATAAAAACCGAAGGCACCACAATAGGCACCATGGTGACTCAAGTTCCAATGATGATGAAAGAAGGAGGAGGACTCGTGGAAATGAAAATGGTGGCCAAAAATTTGAGGACCGAAATGAAGGAGTCAAGGTCCAAGTGCCAAGCTTTGTGGGCTTAAACAACCCCGAAGCCTACTTGGAGTGGGAGCTCAAAATGGAGCAAGTTTTTGACTACCACAACTACTCTCAAGAGAGGAAAGTGAAGGTGGCAGCCTTGGAGTTCAAGGAGTATGCCATGGTATGGTGGGACCAATACCAAAAAGATAGGCTAAGGTGTGGTGCCGAGCCAATAAACACTTGGGAGGAAATGAAGCTTATAATGAGGAGGAGATTTGTGCCTAGTTCCTATCAAAGGGACATCCACAACAAACTCCAAGGGTTGACCCAAGGCAACTAAACCGTGGATGAGTACCACAAAGAGATGGAATTGGCCTTGCTTAGGTCCAATCTACATGAGGACCGTGAGGCAACAATGGCTCGTTTTCTTCATGGCCTAAACCAAGACATACAAGATGTAGTGGAACTACAATCTTATGTGGAGCTTGAGGATTTAGTGCAAAAGGCAGTGAAGGTTGAGCAACAACTCAAGAGGAGGAGAGGAAAGTCCTATTCTAAAGCCACGGCTTGGAAGGATGAGCCAAAGAAGGAGGGTATGTCTAAGCCCTTAGAAACCGTGGGCACGTCCAAAAAACAAGGCAAACAGCCCATGGAAGAGAAGAGCCGAAATGTCAAGTGCTTCAAATGCCTTGGCCATGGGCATATTGCATCACAATGCCCAACTAGGAGGACCATGGTGATAACCAATGGTGTGGTGGAGTCTCAATCCGATGCTTCAAGTGAGGAGGAAAGTGATCCCGAGGCTATGATTCCATAAGGTGACCTTCTCATGGTGAGAAGACTCTTGGGCAGCCAAGTTAAGCTCAATGAAGAAGGCCAAAGGGAAAATTTATTTCGCACAAGGTGCTTAATTGGGGGACATGCTTGTTCCATGATTATTGATGGTGGAAGTTGTGCTAATGTGGTGAGCACAAGGCTAGTTTCCAAGCTAAACCTTGTGACTAGGACCCACCCATCCCCATACAAGCTACAATGGCTAAGTGATGTTGGGGAGATGATAGTGGACCAACAAGCCGAGGTGCCTATCTCAATTGGCAAATA
Source organism: Lupinus albus (assembly GCA_009771035.1). Classification (NCBI taxonomy): domain Eukaryota; kingdom Viridiplantae; phylum Streptophyta; class Magnoliopsida; order Fabales; family Fabaceae; genus Lupinus; species Lupinus albus. The sequence goes on along the minus strand of CM020019.1, from coordinate 10,317,882 downwards.
TGTGGATGTTGTGCTATGTGATGTGGTTACAATGGAGGCTGGCCACCTACTTTTGGGTAGGCCGTGGCAATTTGATAAGAGAACTCTCTATGATGGGTTCTCCAACAAAATCACATTTAAGCACAAGGGCAAAGAGGTGGTTTTGGCTCCTTTGACTCCAAAACAAGTGAGTGAGGACCAAAGAGGCTTAAGGAAGAAAATTGAGAAAGAAAGAGGAGAAGAAAAGAATGAAAGGAAAAATGGGAAGGGAAAGCAAATTTTGGTTGCAATGAAGCGTGGGCCTACCAAGCCCACAAAATCTTACAAAATTTTTTGTCCTTCTAAGTTTTATTTTTCATTTCAGGAAGCTAAGGATCATGTGAAATCAAATTCGAGGTCGAATTCTTTCGAAGAAGGGGGGGATGATAGCAACCCACCTAGGCCCAAGTCTAAAAAGCCCACATGATCACCAAGCAAGCCAAACTCCTAGATGACCCACCCGATGGAGGCTTGAAGGCTTAAATTTATTTTGCATTTTGTTGTTTTGAATAAGTGGGGGTCCTATATCCCACCTTTATTATTTTAAGTCTTGTTTTTCTTATTTTACTTAGGAAATAAGTTTATTTCGGTTTTAAACTTTATAAGTCATGAAAGGGTTGTTAAAGCTTGCCAAACTCGGCCAAAGAGGAGCTAAGGCAAGAAACCATGACAACTTTGCATGCAAGGCTAGGCCATGCACGTGGATGATTATGTCCAAGTCAAACTTGGTATTAATGACTGTCCACACTTAAAGCCACCGTCCACATTTATTGGAGTTAAGTCATGGATATTTTCAAGGCTTCTAATTAAACCATGGACCAACTCAGGTGGCTGCTTTTAATGGATACATTGGGACCATTTGTACCCATAATGATGCCGTGTAGATTACAAGAAGCTTAATGGTATGATTTCAACAAGCCACATTAAAGCCACGACCTCCTTTGGTGCCACCAACATTCAAGATCAATTTTGGAGGTTGCACTTAAATGGGCATGTGGGGACCACTTGAAGATCATAAAGGAGGAGTGTAGAATACAAGGCTTGGTGTGCTACCTTAATGCCATGCTTAAGCCTTGCTGCCAACAAAGAATACAATGCATAAGACCTCATTCACGGCCACATACTTAGACTTAGGATATTTTTATGTATTTCCATTTGAATTTCAAATTATTGTAAGCATTACACTTAGGAACCAAAATTGTGGCCTTAGCTCTATATATGTAGGCCAAGACCAATTGTATTTGTTAACTTTGATTGAATTAAGATAAACACTTGTTGTTTTTAGTTGAGCTTAGCTCCTACCCCCTTTAACTTATCAAGCTTTGCTTGTGGCGTTTTTGGCTTATCATCCTAGTGGTGTGGCGCCTACACTTCCTCATCGACATCCTTGTTGTGGCGGATTACACTTGGCTTATCAAGCTTGTCTTGTGGCGCTTTTCATCTCAAGTCTTATTTCACATTCTTTTATCCAAACACTTACCCAAACCGAGCCTATTCCATACACTAACACACTTGACCAGAAAACCAAACCAGCCAGCCCCATACACAACAGAACCGAGACCTAGCCAATTAAGCCAAGACCTTGCCCTCTCGGCCAAATTCCCATACACTACATTTCCCTCGGCCAAAACAAAGGCCCATCACTCCAAACACTTTCAAATCCCTAAGTCAGCCCCTACAACCCATAAATAACCAAAAATAACCAAAACAATATTCAAAAGTTACAAAACTCACTTTTTTGGGCTAGTTTCAAGCAAAACGATCTTCAAGCAAATACCAACCACTAGAAGGATTGGTTTGCAAAACTGAAAGCCTTCAATGCAAGGCTTGAATGCCCAAAATACTCTATCAAGAATTAAAGTACTATCATCTTCATGGCGAGATGTTGTGTATCTTACAATTGTACGAGGTAAATTACATTCAACAACATTCAACCAACGAGGTAACTCCTTGTAGGATCCCTCCCAATCCCCATAAATTTGGGACATTGCTATTTGTTTAGCAGTCCAAGCCTTCCTATATGTCACCGTATAACCAAATCGAGTTACTACTTCTTTTACTAGTGCTTTGATCGGTATAACAGGATCTTCAGAAACTAACTAGATAATACAACTTGCAATGAATGATGAACTCAATTTCGTGTGTTCTTGGGAAATACAAGTGGATACACAAGTGTGTCTTCTACTAATTTTTCTAATCTCCCACAAATTACGCTTCACATTAATAGATGCCCGAATTCGGAAATTACATCCAACACCAAAATATTTACATTGTCCAACATATCTATCAGGCCTAGACTCCACGACAATGTAATCAACAAAATTCTTAATATGAAATTCCTTTATAGCATTTACTGTTGCTTCTTTTGATTCAAAATGCATACCAATAAATCATTAAAATTATTGTTTAAATTATTACTAATATTTGGAAAATCTTGTCCTCCTTGAGAATCAATGGTAACGAAAAAAGATGAAGGAGTAGCATATGTTATGCTAATCGGTTCAGTAGAAACAATCTCAACATCGTCATCATCGCAACATAGCTCAATCTCCTCCTCATCACTAAAATCGCTCACAATATCTCTAATAATAACCATCTACATGTAATATATATCAAAAATTAGTAACAACACAATAATAATTAATAAACTACATCAATAATAAATAAATTAACTACATTAAGAACATAATATCTTACCTTAAAATCGGATAACTTTATTTGCCTAAACTTGTTTATTTTGTGTGTCTGTGTTAAAATAGTGCAAATGAGGGAAGTATATATATTGAATGGGATCTCGTGTTTCCCATGCACAACACATAAATGTAAGTCGTGATCATGGTGCACGACAATTAAGCATGCATGACACAACAGTATCTTGTAACACCCCGGATTTTAGTCTTTAAAATTATAGTATCAGTCTTGGAAGTCTCGCTTGAGCGAGAGATTCTCGCCTGAGCGAGAAAGGATTCCCTGGGATGGTGAAATCCTGGGTTATACTGGAGGATTCTCGCCTGAGCGAGAGTTGCCTCGCCTGGGAGAGAAATGGTAAACTAGGGATGTTGACACTGTGAGATTCTCGCTTGAGCGAGAGCGTCAGATCTGAAATTTTAAAAAGGCGGGATTTTCTCGCCTGAGCGAGAACCCGACGACTGCTCTTTAAAATAGAAACCCCAAACACATTTTAGGGTTAGAACTTTGAAGAGAAGAGAGAAAAGAGAACTTTTCAAGAGCAAAGAGCCTTACGACTCATCTTAGAGCTTGAGAAGAGGTAAACCTCTTGTTTCTAACTCTTCTTCTTCCTCTCTAACTTCTTTTGGGTATGTTGGATCTATTTTTAAAACATGAGAAACCATGGAAACTCATTCTTTAGAGTTATGGTTCGTTTTATGTTGTTTTCCTCTTGTAAACTCTTGGTTTAGAGTTGATATTTGATGAATGGAAAGGTTTTGTGGGTTATTCATGAAAACCCCAAAAACCCCCAAAATGAGAATATGAGTATAAAGAGAAAGAGATGAAATGTTAGATGTGGATGATGAGTTTGTGCTTTGATGTTGATATATGAGATAAACATGTATGTTTAGATGTTTGGAAACTTGTATTGAAGTAGTTTTGGAAATCTTGAATATATATGAATCCCTTGTGTATTTGATGATGAAATACGAGTTATTTATGTGTTATTTTGAATAAATGACTGACATTGTTGTTATTGGTGAAAATGAGGAAAGATCCTAAGGTTGGAGGAAATCGCGGAGGAGACTTTTAAAGCTACTCGGAACCGATCCCCAACGCTCACCAAGGTAAGGGATAAGTGTCTCTAATTCATACTCACTGATGTGAATGAGGTATGTGAAAGAGGTAATGTGTTAGTAAGTTTTATTGTTGTTACCCTACCCGAAGAGGTAGTGGTTTATTATTGTTACCCTACCCGAAGAGGTAGTGGTTTATTGTTGGTACCCTACCTGGAGTGGTAGCGGACTGTTATTGTGTCCTACCCGGAGTGGTAGCGGACTGTTATTGTGTCCTACCCGGAGTGGTAGCAGACTGTTATCATGTCCTACCGGGAATGGTAGTGATTATTGTGAACTCGACCTGCCCGATGTGGTATGGGGTAATAATAACTCGACCTGCCCGATGTGGTATGGGGTAATAATAACTCGAACTGTCGGATGTGGTATGGGGTAATAATAACTCGACCTGCCCGATGTGTTATGGGGTAATAATAACTCGACTTGCCCGATGTGGTATGGGGTAATAACTCGGCCTGCCCGATGTGGTATGGGGAATGAAATTGGTGAATATGAATGATGAGAAATGTGAATGTCACAATGAATGTCGTATGCATGCTATAGGATATATAGTATGGGATATATTCTATAGGGTGAATATGAATGATGAGGAATGTGAATGTCACAATGAATGTCGTATGCATGCTATAGGATATATAGTATGGGATATATATTCTATAGGGTGAATATGAATGATGAGAAATGTGAATGTTACAAGGAATGTCGTATGCATGCTATATGATATATAGTATGGGATATATATTCTATATGGTGAATATGAATGATGAGAAAAGGGAATGTCACAAAGAGAGTCATATGCATGCTATAGGATATATAGTATGGGATATATATTCTATAGGGTGAATATGAGTGATAAAAAGGAAGATGTTGAGATTGAAAGTAATATACATACTATAGGATATATATTATGGGATATATATACTATAGGGTGGATATGAATGTTTGCAATTACGTATGTGTGTTTACAAATTATATTAAAGATCAATGGTATTTAAAATGTGGATTATCATGTGATGTTATATTTGAACTAATGACTTACTCCCTTTTGTTTTGTGTGTTATTGATGATAATCCCATTGTAGGTAAATGAAGGATTTTGAGAATGAAGCTCACTTAGGAAACTTTTGTGTTTATTAACTTATTTGTCTTTATTTGCTACTTGACGTTGTAGTTAATTTGATAACAGTATGGGATGACTGTAAATCCATTTAGATTAATACGGATATGTGTAGTTATGGACTTTATAACTCTGGGAGACCCATAATTGGTTGTATGTGGTAAATGCTATTTGAATGAATTATGTTTTTCCGCAACATAAATTTGTATGATAAAATAACAAGGTAAAGAGTATTTTCAAAGAGTAATACTTGAGAGTTTTTAATGAAGGCGACGACCGTATGTAAGAAATGATTAAAATAAATGAAAAAATTTCAAGGGTAGAATTTTGGATCGTTACATATCTCGTGTCTATGGTACACGAGATTGCAGCAGGAAATAACATTCCTAATGCACGAGATTCAAATCTCGTGAATGTCAGCCACGAGATCCTATAAAGTTACACTAATCCTGTAAATATTTTTAAACATACACCAATAGTGGAATAGTATAGTCAAACTACACTATCCACGTAATTTTTCCCAATGGGTGTCCTTGGAGTTCTATTGCCAAACACAAACACACCAAATACATCATAAACACACCAAACACATTATGCATCATACAAAATGCCCAAACATAAATGCTCAACCACAAACCTCATTTATATCCTTTTTCCCATTCACAGAGATTTCATTCTATTACCTTCATCCCATCACCATCCTAAATTCCATTCATAACCTTACTCATCATTAAAAGTTGCACGAATTGGGCAGAGTAGTAGAGTACATGGTTGGATTCAAACTAAACCTCATTATTCACTTAGATTTTTTATTTCTTCACTCAGTTGTCTTAGTTACCATATGTTTATTATATTGGGTTATATTTCTCACTTTATTCTTTCTCTTTGTGACAGTTGGTTGGGCGGGTAAGTTATTTAATTAACTAACTATCTTGGGTGCAAGCTTTTCAAGCAACCTTTTCCACTTGCGTAAATGGCCACTTTTGGCTTACAATTTCAATGAGAAATGTGATAATTTCACTCAAGTTTTATAATATGGTATGAGAGCTCTGCTGCATAAATTCCTTTCATCTATTCCTGCAAAATCGTGTTTCAAAAGCAACTTGTCTTCTTCTCCTTCATCTACTTGCGGGATTCATTCCGTGCCAAAATCCTTCATTGTCTGGTTGAGAATTCTAATCAAGTCTTTCATTATTTGACTTTCCTTGGTTGAACACATATGCCTCAACTTTCGAGAATCTTTGTAAATTTTCCTAGACATTTTCCATTCTCATTATACTTTCCATAATTTTTTTTGTCGCCATTATACTTTCAATAATATTAACCACCTCTATCAGACCTCACAACCTTAACATTCTTTTCAAGTTGCCTTTCAACCTCGTCAATGAATACTTTTAGGACATCCAATGATTGAGATTTTTCATGCAACAAATATATGTAACAATAACACGAGTAATCGTCTATAAAAGTGAGGAAATACTTTTCACCACCCCAAGATGGAACATCAAAATGACCACAAATATCCATGCGTATCAATTCAAGAAGTTTGCTACTTCCTATGGCTGGTTTCTTTGATATTGGTTTAGTTTGCTTTCCTTTAACGCAATCTAAAAAAATATCTCAATCGCCAAAATCCAAAAGAGGTAAAATCTCACTTTTCGTTAACCTCATTATCATTTCTTTGGATATATGGCCTAATCGTTTATGCCACAAGTTAACAAAATTCTTTCCAAAATCTTTAAGCTTTCTACCAACAACATGTTCAACATTAAATAAAAATTCCTTAAATTTAAAATCAAGATTGAAGCAATATAAACTATTCATTAATGTGCCAGAACCGAAATAGTACAAATGTTTATAAAAACTAAAACTAGAATGTTTAATCTTAAAATTAAATCCTATACAATTCAGCCTAGCAACAGAAACCAAGTTCGTGGGATCAATTTGTATGTTCCAATTCCATGAACTCGTACCTTCATTTTGTTCCCCAAGTAAAGAAACTTCTCAGTTTCCTGGATTCAGATTGAAAGGAATCCATGTACAATATGTGACACATGAGTTGTTGCACCAAATTCTAATCACCAAGTATTATTAGGAACCTCAGTACGAAATGATTCATCTATAATGAAAACAAAATGTTTACCTTTCTTTTCAAACCATTTCCTCATTTTAAGGACAATCCTTCTTATAGTGCATATTCTTCTTACAGAAGAAGCACTTTACCTCTTTATGGATTTTCCCTTTTAATGGGGATCTTTTCCTTCCCCTTCCCTTTGTTCCTATTGCTTGCCTTGAATATGAGATTTCAAGATGAGTCAATGTAAAAGGTTGCAACGAAGATCTTCTGATTTGGTTTTGATGAAGACAAAGATGCTATTGAAAATCTTGAAGTCAATGACAACTCAACAAACAACATATCGAGACTCAAGATTGTCTTAGACTTAGGAATGTCATCTTTCTATTTTTAGAAGTCCTAACATGATTTCTTAGTTGAGTCTAGGTAGGTAAACCCAAGGATGATAATCTCACATAAGTCTTAAAATGTTTTTAACTAAAATGAGTCATCATCCTTCCATATTTTGATTAAGTTGCATTAAAATGATAGGATTTTCAAAATCATTCATTGCATCAACTTACATCATATAGGAGGTTTGCTTTAAAACAAATAAACTATTTTATGCTTTACTGCTAATTGATTACATGTTGCATTAAATGATTAAGTAGTTACGGAAACCAGGTAATCTATTAAGCTCTTGGTTAATCGATTAATAGAAGTTCTAGTAGCTACCATCTTGAAATTTATGATGTCGTTAATCGATTAAGTATGAGTTTAATCGATTAATTGAAGTTTCGGTAGCTAAACATCCTGAATTTCTTGGTGACACTAATCGATTAAGTTGCTTGTTAATTGATTAAAGTCAACAGAAGTCTGTTATTTTTAAAACATGTTAATGGATTATTCATTGGGTTAATCGATTAACCTTTGTTGAAATCAGTTAGCTATAAGATCTGTTTTTCCACATTTTTGCTCATAAGTCACAATCCAAAATTTTCATACCTGGTTAAGATTCTTTGAGCGAATTTTTGTCATAGAAAAACTTGTGAAAAGTTTATTGGTTTGATATAGGGAAAAAGTTCTTAAGTGTTTCAAACTATTGCATTAGAGTGCATACCAAAATCTTGCTTTTACAAACCTTGTCATATTCACTAACTTAGAATATAGGTTGTGTGAGGGATTCAATCTTGGGTTTGTATGAATCAGTTCTGTTTTAATAAGCATACTTGTTAAGGTGCTTTTGTTACAAGATTTTGTATAGTTTTTCAAGAAGAGTTTGTATCTCTAGAAATAGAGAAGTTGTGAGGATCCCTAACTGAGTTTAGGTGATTAGTTCTTCGTAAGAAAGTATCTTGGTAGAGAGTGAGAAGATAGTTGATTGTACCATTAGAAGTGGTGAGGATAGCCATTAGAAGCGGGCGTGTTGAAATCAAGCTTGTCTTAAAGACTCTAGGTCCAAGAGGGAAAAACTTGTGTCTATTTGGAAGCGTGGTTGTAAAACAATATTCCTTATAGTGATGAATATCTCCCGAGATCAGAAGGGGAGACTTGAATGTATTTTGCACGTGGACAAGCAAACGAACCATGATAAAATCTCGACTCACATTCTTCTTTTCCCTTACTCTTTTAAATTCTGTCATTTCATATTCATATTGTGCTTTGATAAATTGCTTGGCATATAGTGTGATTAAGTGCTTTTCTGTGCATATTCTGTCATAATCTCAGTTAGCAATTTGTGTCTATTAATCACTGAATTTTGCGTTGCTTGTTAATCAAGAAACTATTTTTGGTTGTGAGTTTTTCAGTATAGAATAATCGATTAACCAATATATTTTCCACTTTCGTTGTATATTGGAAAAAGCGGTAAAAGTAGTATGCTACACCTATTTACCCCCTCTAGGTGTAATTGTATCATGTGGCATCCCAACAGAATCTGTTGGTGCTAGCTGGCTCCTGAATGGACAAGTGAATGTAGTCATTCTTAATTTTCTTTAACATCTCTCTTCTTAAGTGAGCATGACCTTTACTTCTTGAAAATTCCACTTTTCCTTTATGTTGTTGTAGTTAACCTGGAATTGGCCAAACTCTACAAGAAAGGAGTTAATGATGAACTGTAGTAAGAATGTTTATGTCACCTCCATTCCCATGCCATTCATTGTCGCAACCAGATTTTCCATGCTAGCTACATGATCATGAATGGGATGCGACCAATCAAACTTCTTGGTCGTGAGCTCTGTCATGAGATTTCTCACCACAGACTTATCAGTAATGTTTGATTGGGAGTAATCCTTGATCATTCTCATAAGTTCCCTTGCATTATTAGTCTTGGGCATAGACAACTTGACATTGTTAGAGATTGGCATTCTGGTCAAGCTAAGACTCAACCTATTTGATCGCTTTCAAGCCTCATATAGAGTCTTGCCTGCCTCCGAGATGAAGTCAATTATGGTTGGTACATTATCCATAATGATGGTCAAGTCCAAATCCATCACACCCAGTGAGAACTAAATTTGTTCGGATCAATCAGCATAATTCAGTCTGTTAAACTTGACACATCCATTGCCTAAGGCGAATGCATTGAATAAAGATGAAATAAGATATGCTCACACTTTAATGCTTTGAATAAACCTTTATGGATTCAAACTAACTTTTAGTTATGCACTTAACTTATTTCTCAATAAAACTTAAATGCATTAAACGTTATTGATTATGCCAAATATTATTCTTTAAATGCATTAAACGTTATTGATTATGCCAAATATTATTTATTCTTTGGGTAAAATTTAAATGCATTAAAATTTAAAATTTTAATGTCATTAAATACATGCAATAATCCACATTTGGGTGATAAAGATATACGTTATAATTAATGAACAAACTGGATTAATTATCCTTATGGCATCATAATCTTAATTATATGTAATGATCCACCTTTGGGTAATCATGATAAGCATCATAATTAATTAGAGTATTATAGCAAAAGGCCAAGTTATATTGCAAATTGCTTTGAACAATAACTTTTCATACTGTTTTCTTCTATGATAACACGACAAATCAATTTATTACTGTAAATGCCTTTAAAAGAATGTCATTCATATATGTTAATGAATATATGCGTCAATTTCATAAACACAAAGAATGTCATGATATCTTTAACTTGAAGCTCTGATACCAATTGTTAATTTAAAATACTTTTATGAACCTTTAAAGGTTCATAAGAACCATTTAATTAGGATATTGACATTATGACATTCACATGTGATAAGAGAATAGATTAATGAATACATGGTTCCATTTTGATTTCCCTTCCCGGTGAACTTTACCGTTGCCTTTGTTTTCACCTCTTTGCCTTACCTTTATGCATTCCTTGATGATTAGGAACTCAGTTTCATTCCTTCTCTATATAGCACTACACTTTCCTTCTTCAGCCACTAATGCTTCTCTAATTCTCACTTTGTGTGTCTACTCATGTGATAGCGAAGAATGACATGAATTCTCCAATGCATAAGCGCTCTACTTATAGAAGGATTTAGGAGGAGTTATTGAAGAAAATAACTCATTCACTTTCATGGAAACTACCCATGAAGTGAGAGGGGAGGGAGTTAATAACACCCCCACTAGTTTGATCCATCAATTGTCAACCACCATCACATTAGGTACTTTCATTCAAACTAGTAACTTCCAAGAACATTGTGAACACCCAATTTTTTCCGGCCATTTACTTTTTCCACACAAAAAAACCAAAACAAAAATTATGCATAATTTCATTGATTTAAGCGTTTGGTATATAAGTTAACTTAAGTTGATTACAAAGTTTTCCTACAACAACCGTGTTTCTTCTATCACTATATATATCTTTCATGATGCTATTATTAGCTACAAATAATCCCATAATCAATGCTTATATCGATGGTGATATTTGAAGAAAATAAACTATTTTATGAATAAATGAATAATCATGCCACATAATCAAGAAATCAAATTGGAATCACAATCAAAGTGCAAATAATTCAAGATCCTATTTCCCAAAGAAAATGGGGAAGGAACTAATGGGAAGATCCTACCAAATTATACACCTCCACACTCAATCCCTGAAAAGGAAAAGAAATCAAATCAACAACAAAATAATAAAAGCAATCAAATAGAATTCCAAAAAACAACACTAAATAAATACATTTAATGCAATGAATCATCACTCACCAATCAACATAATGACACCAAATATATACAGATTAAAGATCTTAAATAAATCAATCATAATTAGGCAGCAATAATGGCTATCATTAAAGTGATAATCAACAATTATAAGTAGAACATCAAATAGTAGTCTTAATAAGACAACTAGAGATTCAGAGTGACAACTAAGGCAATAAAGGGCATTAAAATCATGTTTGGCAATTCCAAAAAGGGTATAAGTACATATCAATATAAAAAAGGAATAATCAGAAGGGCAATGAATGAGGAGATACTGAATAGAAATACAAGAGTTTATCAGGAACCTCAACCATTATAAAAGGAGGTCAGTGGGTTTCAAGAAGAGAGGGGAGATACACATAAAATACCTACACAAATGCATATTGAGAGTGAACAGTTCAAAAAACCAAAAGGAAGGCAATAGGCTATTGTTTCTGTTTGTGAGAAAGTTCAAAGATATACACATTGAAAATATCATATACCCCAAACACGGACACCAACAATCCGGAAAGAAGAGTCAGAAAAGAGAGATCTACTCACACACAAGTAAGCCACCACATACACAACATCTTCCTATCACAATCATCATCCGGCTAAGATCAAACATGGAATCAAGAAAGCATTGACACTCAAGGCAAAGGATAAATGACACATTCAGGTAAGTCATTAATTTTTAGGCACATTGAACATCTGTACATGTTTAGTAAACATATATTTATTTATCTGGTTACTAATATGTATTATAAGCCTATATGAGTGGTTTGTAGATCTTTCAACTCTAATTATATAGAGTAAACTCATGCATTTGGTCCCAACAGAAAAGTACACACCCCTGTATGATTAAGAATGAAATATAAAATGCTTTGCGATAACATTCGAACCACTTCGACTTGCTATGAATGAATCAGCATCCCAAACACCTTTCCAAACACATATCACTAATTTATGTTACTAAGAGGAATAAAAATTCGAAGTGAGAGAATTGGTCATGTTACCGAAATATTTTATTTATTTATATACTTATAAGTATTAATCACTTAATATATCTTCCATTTTTTTACTATTTTACTTTTGTATAACATTAGACACAAAAAATTTATTACCACAATAATTATGTCACCTAATTTAAGTTAGTATCAATTCTATCTAAATCATTTTATGTATTTTTTGTTAAATATTAACTAGTGCTCTTCTCCTTTTAAACCATATTTTAATATATTAATAGAAATTAAATAACATGACCTATTTCTTATTACTAACTATTTAAATTATTTCAAAATTCCCTTTGAGATATGATGCGGTGTGGACATTAGCTTCTGCTACTTCATCTATCTTAAAGATTAACAAATTTCAACGATATTTCTAATTATTTTCAAAATCTCTTTAAGATTTAATGCGGTGCGGACATTAGTTTATGTTGCTTCATCTATCTTAAAGATGAATAAATTTCAACTTTATTTTAATTATCTTCAAAATATATTTAAGATTTGATGCGGTGCAGACATTAGTTTCTGCTGCTTCATCTATCTTAAAGATGAACAAATTTCAACGGTATTTCTAAATAGTTTCAAAATCTCTTTAAGATTTGATGTAGTGCGGACATTAGTTTATGTTGCTTCATCTGTCTTAAAGATGAATAAATTTTAATTATTTTAAAATCTAGTTGAGATATGATGCGGTGCGAACATTAGCTTCTGCTGTTTCATCTTTTCTCAAAGTTAATAAAATTCTATTGACATTTCAGATCAACTAAACCAACTCCTTTTCAAACTAGAACTACACAGTCTTGATTTCCCTATTGCACCTAGGGATACGTAGGAGCAAACTGAACTCTTGTCAGGCACAACAATAAAAAATAAAACATTTTGTTTTTATCACTGAATTTATTAAATAATTTTAAGGGTATAAAAGTACATGTTATTAGCGAGGGTACCGTTTTAATACGGGCGGACGGGATGCTAATATCTTCCCCGATCCGTAATCGACTCCCGAATCCATATCGCTGTTCAAAGACCAAATTATCCATTTTTGGCTCAAATTGAGTTTTCCATGTTTTAACCGCAAAAAAACATGGTGGCGACTCTGAAAGAGGTCGCGTAGCCAGAAATCGGGGCACTACAGCTGATATTATGCGGTGCGGACATTAGCTTTTGTTGCTTCATCTTTTCTCAAAGTTAATAAAATTCTATTGACATTTCAGATCAACTAAATCAACTCATTTTCAAACAAGAACTACGCAGCCTTGATTTCCCTATTGCACCTACGGATACGTAGGAGCAAACTGAACTCTTGTCAGGCACAACAATAAAAAATAAAACATTTTGTTTTTATCAATGAATTTATTAAATAATTTTAAGGGTATAAAAGTCCATGTTATTAGCGAGGGTACCGTTTTAATACGGGCGGACAGGGTGCTAATACCTTCCCCGATCCATAATCGACTCCCGAATCCATATCTCTGTTCAAAGACCAAATTATCCATTTTTGGGCTCAAATTGAGTTTTCCATGTTTTAACCGCAAAAAAACATGGTGGCAACTCCGAAAGAGGTCGCGTAGCCAGAAATCGGAACAAGACAAACATGAACAACTAATTGTTAATTAATCTTACATGTTCTATTTAAAACATATAATTTCTTCTCCTAAGGTCAGAATTGGAAGACTCTGATTTTGATGAATCATAAGCCAAACCAGTTCATATTATCTTTATCCAAAAAAAAAAACTTAGGGGCATTTCTTGCTTCACTACCATTGGATGGTAGAAACTATAATTTATGGAGCAAATTCATGAAAAGCGCAGTTAAGGAGGAACAAATACAATTTTGTTGATGGATGAATTTCAATGCCCAACAATAATGATCCTCATCATGATGTATGGGAGAGATGCAACATAATAGTTGTTTCATAGATTACAACACAAAGTACAATATACACAAATAGTGCACAATAATTATGGTAAGAATTAAAGTATACAATTTTCAAAATGAGATTATTTCACAATCTCTGTTTTTTTGTTGTTGAAAGAAATCCACTCAATTAAGCAAGGAGATAGAAACATATCCAGTTACTTCACTAATTTGAACAGAATTCAGGAATGCATCCGGAAGAAACAAGAACAATCTTCAGGAATGCATATGGAAGAAAAAATCCTGCCTTTATAAGGGGGATAGGTAGAATAGGTGGAGGATATAGCAATTCAAGAACAAATTCTTTCAAAGTGTACACACATTGTAGCAGAGAAAGACATACAATAGAGACTTACTATTTTAAACATGGGTTTCCACCAAATTACAACAAGAAAATGACCAGCATAGGTGAAGCGAATAACATCACAAATCCTTAACAAATGGATGAAACCACAAACAAAGCTAAGAAAACTAGCCTACCGTTAATCCATAAAAAATGCACAACTTACTTCATTACTCCAATATGCTGAGGTCAATCCTTCCAAGCACAACATCAATCAATTAAGTCACAATAATTATGTTTCAAATAAGACTTCGTATTGGATTTTGGACAGTGGAGTTATAGATCATATCAGTCATATTCTCTACAACTTTGACAATTATCAATAAATTAAACCAATTACTATAAAGCTCTCTAATGGATCTACTATAATTTCTAGACACTCTGGAACTTATTCTCTCTACTAATATTGATCTTTCATAGTTCTCATTCTTTATTTAGGATATAATTATGTCATAGGCGATTGAACATGTTGATTTGAAGCATTGAATGACTTATATGTGCTTAAAATGATCTCAAGATCAACTACACCTATCACACACATTGTAAATACCAACACTAATAAGAATCACATTGAATCCTCTTTTCATTTGTGGCATTATAGGGTTCAACATACCTCTACAACTATTTTAGATATAGTTTGTAAGAACTTTCCTTTTATACAGTTTGATTCCTCTAGAATTTGTTATTTTTGCCATATGTCCAAGTTGACAAAGTTATTTTTTTCTAATAGCATGCACAACAACAACCTTCCCTTTGATCTTGTACATAAAGATATATGGGCCCTATTTCTTTTCCTTCAATAAATGACCATATGTACTTTCTTAATATTGTTGATATACTTAGCTTTTCCTAATGAAATCGAAGGGCTAGGACTAGACACAATTTGACAAAATAATTAAGAATTTGAGAACTGATAATAGTGTTGAGTTTCTCATGCTTCCCTTTATCAAATCTTAGGCAGAATACATCAAACAAGTTGTGTGGAAACACCACAAAAAAACTCAATGGTTAAAAGAGAACATAAACATTTGTTGAATGTGTCTAGGTCTATTCTCTTTTAATCTCATTTCCCTAAAGCCTTTTGGTGCTATGTTATCAAGTATGTCACCTATTTAATTAACATATTACCACGTATTGTTTTAAAAAATATGTCTCCTTTTACCCTCTTAAACAATAAAGAACCATCTCTAATTGACTTGAAAGTTTTTGGGAGCCTTTGTTTTACATGTCCCATTAGTGATCACATGACAAAAAGTGACTCGAAGGCAAGGAAGTTTATCTTCTTAGGCTTCCTATTTGAGACTAAAGGTTACTTATTACTTGATTTAAGAACAAGAGAAATCTTCCTCTCTAGAAATGTTGTATTTCATGAATACATATTTCACTATGACCATGACAATAATTCTACATCTTCCCCCACTTAGAACTTGACTCTAATCTAGATTTACTACTCAATGATCATCATAATACTCTACCTTTTTCACTCAAAATTTTGAGATACTATGCCAAAACTTACAATTTCTTAGAAGATCTACTAGTATAGACATCCCCCTTCCTATATTCAAGACTTTCATTGCAACATTTGTAATCATTCATCTACACCTTCATCTCAAGGTATTGTCCACCCATTATATATTGTTTTACCCTATCATCCTTTATATCCTGGGAACCTTCATTATACCTTTTCTATAACCATTGACACTAAAAAAAAAAGCCCTATGACCAAGCTACTATATCAAAACATTGGATCAAAGCAATGTAAAATGAACTCAATGCTCTAGAATTGAACTAAACTCGGTCTATAGTTGATCTTCACCCTAATAAAGTTCCTATTGGAGAAAAATGGGTATACAAAATCAAGTACATTTCTAATAGAAGAATCGAAAGATATAAAGTTACGCTAGTTGCCAAAGGCTATACCGAAACAAGGATACTTTGTGGACTCCTCTTGGCCATTGCCTCTTACCAACAATGGTCCCTTCATCAACTTAATATTAATAATGTCTTTCTCCATGGATACCTTGATAGAGAAGTTTACATGACTACTCCTCCTTGTGTTCTAGGATTCAAACCAAATCAAGTCTGCAAACTTTATAAATCCATTTATGGATTGAAGCAAACTATCACTGTAATAAATTTTCTTAAACTCTTTTTACCCAAGGTTATAAGCAATCTCATCATTATTATTCTATTTTTATTAAAAGCATTGGTACCAAGTTTAATGTGTTATTCATCTATGTTGATGATTTCATAGTAGCTAGGAAAGATACCTCTTATATTTCTTTTGTAAAGCATCATTTTCATGAATTGTTTAAAATTAAAGATGTTGGTACATTGCAGTACTTTCTTGGCTTACAAGTTTTCACATCCAACAAAGGCATTACAAATTGATATATAAAGCATGCCTTGGACATCCTCTTAGATGTTGGTTTTCTCTTGTCGAAGCTTGCTTCAACTCGTATGATTAGGACATCTAATTTTCCATTCTTCAATTCAAACCTTTCTTAGATTCAGATTAGGGATATTACTTAGACACTAGAAAAAATTCATCTAAGGATAATGTGTATTCTTGGGAAATACAGTAACCTCAGATTCTCTTCATTCCTCCTAGCTACCATGTTACAAAATAAGTTATAGTCAGTGAATAAGAAACTCGTTCTTGATTGCATACATATACTTCAAATGGGGAATGCTTGGTTGGGCATTGTTGTGAGTTCTTGGAATTAAGATGTAGATAATGAAGTAGTGAATTAGTATGTTATCAACCTTTATATGACCAGACTTTAAGGTCGTACCTTTAGTGTGCATTGTTGTGAGTTCTTATTTAATTTAGTATTTAATTATTAAATAAAAAATATTTTTTATTAGGGTGTCTAGAAAAAGCTATTTTACTCTTACATTGGTCGTAAATCATCTTCTCACTTTGAGAGATGGTAATAATAATGACCATGTCTGGTTCTTAAATCAGAGCAGAAAATAAGATACAACACCTAACATGTTTTTCCTATTAAATTTTCAAATAAAATTTTAATTGATAATGTAATTAAAGGATAATTTTAAAAAAGTTATTCGATAAATATTTTTTAATGAGTAGGAGTAAATTTTATTTAGGGAAAAGTTAATTTTTATATTTTTAATTGGTTGTGAACTATCCTCTGGCAAAAACATTATTAATGATCGCGACCGTTTCCTAACCCGAGTTATGAGAAAATATACAACATGAGTCGCGGTATCCCTCTTAAACTCTTTAAAATAAAGAATAAATTACACTCACACCCCCTGAGTTTTAGTGAAATTACACAAATCACTCCTCCTTTTCTTGTCCTTAAACGAACCACCCCTAATTTTGTACATATGTTACACTGACTAAACTTGCATGATATAAAAGTGTAATATTTTAAAGTGTAATATTTTAAAAAAAAATGTGTGATGTGTGTAATTAATTAAACAACATATTGTATATTGTGTAGACAAATTCAAATAATATAAGAGTCAATGCGTCTTCATTATTCGGCTCGTTATTAAATAATATAAGAGTTATTTAAATATTTCTTTGAAATTATTAATGTATTTTTTAATAACACACAAATAATAAAGAAACACTGGTTTTTATATTATTTGAAGTTTTACACAATATACAATATTTTGTTTAACTTAATTAGATTCATCACACGTTTTTTCTTTAAAATATTACACATTTATAACATGCAGGGGTAGTTAGTGCACTATATGTATAAAACTATGGGTGGTTTATGTAGGTGTGAGAGGTGGTTGGTGTAAGGACAAAGAAGATAGGGGTGGTTTGTGTAATTTCATTAAAACTGAGGGGGTGTGAGTGTAATTTACTCTAAAATAAATTATTCAAAACATTTTTTAAAATGTTTAAGAGTAAATTTCACTCACACCCCCTAAGTTTTAGTGAAATTACACAAACCACCCCTCCATTTTTTGCATTTACAAAACCTCATTTGTATATATACATTACACTAACCAAGAAATAAGTGTGATTTTTTAAATAAAAATGATGATAAGTGTAATTAAGTTAAACAAAATATGATATATTATGAAGACAAATCCAAATAGTATATGAATCAATACATTTCATTATTTTTTGTCATTACGAAATGCATCAATAATTCTAATGATATATTATTTAAATAATTCTTATATTATCTTATATTATATTATAATGAACAAAAATAATGAAAATGTATTGACTCGTAAATTATTGGACTTGTTTCCAATATATATCATATTTTGTTTAACTTAATTACATTGTTCACTTTTTGGTTTAAAAAATCACATTTGTTTCTCAGGCATGAGTGGTGAGTGTAATATATGTTTATAAATTAAGGGTTTTTGTGTAGGTGTAAAAATAGATGGGTAATTTGTGTAATTTCACTGAAACTTAAATAACTCTTATAATATCTTATATTATATTATAATGAACAAAAATAATGAAAATGTATTGACTCGTAAATTATTGGACTTATTTCCAATATATACCATATTTTATTTAACTTAATTACAATGTTCACTTTTTTGTTTAAAAAATCACATTTGTTTCTCAGGCATGAGTGGTGAGTGTAATATATGTTTATAAATTAGAGGTTTTTGTGTAGGTGTAAAAATAGATGGGTAATTTGTGTAATTTCACTGAAACTCATGGGGTGTCAGTGTAATTAACTCAATATTTAATTTTGGTATTTAACTCAATTATTTTTAAATTAAAATTATTTATTATATAAGAAATAATTTATTATTAAATTGATCATTATTATTTTATTATTCAACTACAAAAATTAAATATTATTATTTATATTTGTTTATAAAAAAATAAATTTACTTTTAAAATAATAAATGAAACTAAAAGGATAAAAATAAAGGATATCGTGAAAATCTGCCATATGTAAGGACACGTCAGAAACACTGGTTCTATAATGAACATAAAGAGCGAAGAAGGCAACACAGAACAAAAGATAGTGAAAAGTTGACGCACAGAAAACACAGAAAGGCAACTTGGACAACCAACGTGTGAAGAGGTGCACCATGCACCTTCGTCGAGAATCAGAGTGTGACATGCATTAGGGGTGGTGAGCATGACCCGACGCTACCTGCTCATCCGGTATGACCCAATCATGATTAGTCTGAATAGGGTTGGGTCTATGGTCGGGTTCGAGTTCAAAAATTAGACTCAGTCAATATTTAGAGTCGGGTATGACCAAGCATGAACCGTCCTGACTCGTCTTATAGTCAGTCACTCATAATGTTTGAATATGTCTTTGATTAAATGTATACAGAGTAATAATACTTTTTTGATCGAAAATATCATTGATTTTATAATTTATTCATCAGATATACATCTTTAATAATATATATATACATATATTATTTTATATGTCAAATTACATATTCACAATAAACACTATATGTAAAATGAGTATACGTTATATTTAATGGGGTCTAGGGTCGGGTTCGGGTTTAAAGTCTGACGCTGTGAATATTTAGGGGTCGGGTTAACTACGGGTCTAGGGCCGGGTTCAAAAAAATGGTCCGACCAACATTTAGGACCGGGTAATAACAAACTTTAACTCTTCTCAACCCAGTCTACGCTCACACCTAACATACATCATGATTGCTTAACGCAACACCAGATTCGAGGCACTACGAGCAACTGTTAGCTAACTGATTGACACAAATTATGAAGCACGATTTTTAGAGTAACTCTAGATTTATTGTCTTGGTTTCTGGGCTTATTTTTTGGGGATTTTTTCCTCTTCTATTTATAGTCCTGTATTTTTAACGTCTATATTCAATAATTTTTAAAACTGATGAATTAACTAAAATCAAATCAAATTTCTTATAATTGCTAATTAAGAATCCAACTGTCAAAGGAGGTACAATTAGTTCTGAAATATCTAAATATTTCAAAAATATGTTTTTGTGTTAACAATATTGTATTAACTTTGCAAAACCACAAACAATATTTAAAATATTTGTGGTTGCATAAAAACAATTGTTTGACGTTATAAAACAACAAAAATTACTTGAGTTTCCTTTTGACAAAAAACCATTAGTTTATAAAATCCCAATTTTTTTATAATTCGCATAAATGAGTAAAAATAATTGTATAAATAATTGTGTCAAGCTAAAAAAATAATTTATACTAAACTCAAATTAAGTTAAGAGTCAAACAATTCTTTATCGAGTCCAACTAAACTTATCACCATATCTAATTAAGCATATTGTACCCTTTTTACCAAGGTAATGATACAATTTTATGTCGGCCCTCAAATCTCACGCCAAAGCTACACAAGAAAAAAACAAGTATTTCATATATCACAAATCTGCGATGATATATGGCTGATGAGTGCATGTTTAACTGACTATTTGAGTTTTGAAAACATGTCAAATATATGTTTAAATTATACATTTTTTTAAAACAGTTTTCCTAATTCAGAAGATGTAGAATTGTAAAAACATTCATTAATGTTATCTTAATTTTCTAAAGAAATAAATAGAAACAAATATCATTTGCTTAATTCATAAAAACATCTCTTCCTTGGATAAGGAGAACGATTAATAAAATTGTTTGACAATCATGGTTAAATCGAATTAAAATCAATATGCTAACATTCCAAAATTCAAACAATCTACAACCTATGTTCCCTTCATATGTTAATTTGTCAACAGTTTTATTCCGATTTATTTGTCATTTAAGGAAATATTAATTATTTGTTAGTCAAATACTCAAATTATACCCGTATAAACTGTATACTTTATTTCATAAAATATAGACTATAATAATATGAATAAGAAATGACAACAATATAACAAAAATGATTAACAATTTTATTAAATTCATCTAATTTATTCGTCAATCTCCTTAAAGACATACCATTGATGTCATCACTAAAACATTTCAATGCATATTTATTGCTTGGTCATATATAATTGTCACGTGATACATCTATGTTTAACTTGAAGTGTGATGTACTAAAAAAATAAACTAATACCACTATGATGCTTTTGTCTCAAACAAAACTTGTAGTTGAACCAAAACAAAAAAATCAACCTTGCTATTCATCTTCTATCCCCCACCAAACCCATCCACATCATCTAGATAAGACAATGAGTCTGGATGTGTCCGGTTAGTACATTAACTAGACTCGCATCGTTCGACCATTTTGGATCCCAGGTATCCGCTAGGTATGCTACATACAAGTCATTGGTACCCAACAAATCCGCAGATTGCCATAAATTCAAAAATATTCAAAAATTTGAAAATGACTTTTCTATTTATGCTTGTGTTTTCATAATCATGTGTGTTATTTTACAGAATAAAAATTATAAAAAAAAACTAAAGTGCAAATAAACAAGTTTAAATTAACATTTAAATATAATTTTTATACTAAAAAATATAATTTAAAATAAGACAATAAAACATATTAAACGTCTAATATTCATCCTTCAACAATAATATTACTTTATAATTACATATTAATAAATATAACATCACTCATATTAATAAATATAACATCACTCCTTAAGAATATATCAGGAAAAATATGTTTAGTTATTATTGTACATATAAATATAGGAATTAAAGTTCTGGATACTCAAGCATCTAGATACTTCATTACCTAAATTTGGATCCACTCAATGGCGGGTTTCACAATCTTCAATCCCAATTATTCACTGGTCCAAAAACACAAACCCAGATCCGATCCGTTTCGAATATTACCAACAAGTACTTGCAAACTCAGGAACTCATGGCTCAATGTTATGAAAATCAAACCGGACCAACCGATGACCGAACTTGAAAACAACTCTGGTTTGTAGTGTTAACTAAATGAGGGGTTGGACCACATAAAACCGGGAAAATTCTAATCCGACCATGTTACACTCAGTTAAACCACAATAACCCAAAAAGTAAAGTGAACAGTTTACATAAAGTTCTACAAAAAATGAAATACTAATATAATATTTTATTTCAAAGACATCTTCCGATTTGATGTCCAACTCAGGTTTCACAATACAACCATTGCTATCCCTAATCTCACCTAAACATTATCAAGTCTTGTTTTTGTTCAATTTTAAAATAAGATTGGACAGTCAATATAAAACTTTGTCAAATCTTTACGATATGTATCAACAATATTATGATAATTTTGAAATAACATGGGAAAATAATATTAAAATAAGGAAATTCGTTGGAAAATAAAAATATCACAATTTTTTTATTGAAGAAAGAAAGGTAAAGAAATTGAAATAATTTTTTTGTCGCGTCTGATAAAAAATAGAAGGCATAGTATATAATGGCTAATTCGTCAATGTCATTCAAAACAACACAAACAAAACCAAAACATGTTCGGAACCAGGGAAGTGGGCCCAAACACTCGATTGTCAAGACGAATGCAGAACTCAATCATTGAATTGGTTCATATTTGCTTCAGAAGTTTTCAAAAGAAAAGAAAACCAAAGATAATGCACACATCCTAATGGATATTGCTACTTTGCCATATGCTCCAGCCTAATTACATGGCAGAAAGAAAGTAAAAGCAGAATGAAACAAGACTAAAATTGAAAGCATCCTTGAAATCAGAAGGGAAAATACTACTTCAAACGAGTTGTTTGCAATATTTGACACATAAATATTAATCAAACAGCACCCCGTCAGACAAATTAAGACAACAGAACAACTCTGAAGCCACAGGGAGGGAGCTATGAAGGCTTTTTTTTACGGCATTCCCCAATATGTTCTTGAATTCAGAAGGATCCACAAAGCACATTACACACTACAAATTGCATACTGCAACTGCGATATGATCAGACGACTATATGATCCTGGATGCTAAAAGTAGGTACCTTCTGGAGGCTGAACAAGCTTCCGGTTATGAGGAGATGCCATTTCCTTTTTCAGCTGAGTCAGTATATCTTCCATGGTGTATTCTCTATCCCAATTTGAAAGAAGACCAAATTTCTTAGGTTCAACCTGTTTCATTTACAAGTCTGTAAACCTTGCTACAGAGATAATATGTTATGAAGTTTGCACGATGGACTGAAGTCAATAACATCATAATTATGAGAAGTGGGATGGGATGGTGATGAGAAAACTGTTAACTTTTTCATAATGGAAGGACGAAATATACATATATTCCGTTGTTCTCATCTCAAAAAACAATATTAATCCCATATACATCTCGGCTAACATATGTCCCAGAGATATCACAAGTTGAAAAATCAAGAGGAAAAACTTGTAGTTAGCATAGTTTATATATTCCACAACAGCATGCACTTCAAAAATTATTTAAAAGCTGAAAGCATGGGAATAATTATATATGATACCACTCCAGTTTCGTGATTAACACAAGTCATATTGATCCGTGAATGAAACCGAACACTTGGCGACTTTTCTGGATAGTCTTTATCGCAAAACAGCTTCAATTGATAAATTCTTCCTTCATGTACAGTCTAACAGAGAAATAGATAAATTAAAAAGAATACAGCTATTGAACCAAAAGCAGCCTAGTAATTATGCGGAAAAAGAAGGCAAATACATTAAACAGAAAATATACGCTTCTACATTTAAGGATAGGTCAATAATTCAGATACCAGCCTTATTTACAACTGGTATAAATATGCTATACGCTAATCAAGTCATGCCTACAGTCAAACAGACTATTGGAATTTTGAAAGGCATAAATGGAATAGGACCTAGTCAATTCTTTAATAGAAAGCCAAAAAACTATACATTAGCAGCACGAGATAAATTGCAGGATTGTAATAATACAACCTATAATTTAATACCGGACAATATGATGCACTATGAAGTTGTAGAATGAGAGCCAGTGTACATGTAATGATGTAAATATGAATAGAAGTTTATGCTCATGGGCATCTAACTGAATTCTTAAGTACGGACAACTTGAAAACCATGACAAAAAAACATGCTTCAGGAAACATGAAGTAATATATGCTCTTTTGCTATTAGCCGAAAGAAAGGACTTCAGTTTTAGAATTCCTAACTTCCATACATGAGCAGATTCTGATAAAGTAAGCCAATTGCAGCATGCGAATTTACAAAGACATGCATAAAATAAATGTAGCGCAGTGAAAGAGAAATTTTTACGTTATGGGGGCCAATAATGGTTCCAGTCCAAGAGCGCATGTATATGTCATCACCATCATCCATTCCATAGCTAACAGTACCATCTCCAATCCCTTTCTCTCCCCGTTCAAGTTCCTCGAGCAATCTGAAGTTCCTTGGAACTGCAATGAAGTATACAAATACATTTTACAAAACACAATTGACAATTCAAAAATAAGTTCAAAATAAAGAACACTATGTAACATGCAATTATATGGTCCACGCATGTCAATACAGTGCTTTAACCAAATTTCCAATATGCACATTTCAGAGTACTAAAAATCAAGGACCAGAACAAAATTTAAGAGAAACACACAAGAAACAGAAAGTAAAATAACACACAAAACACAAAAATTAAGCATACAAAATTTCAAAAACCTTACAGCGGTGATTTAAAAAATAACATACAAAAGGCAAATCATTAATATGTCAATTAACGTAACGATATAATGAAAAAATAAAATAAAAACAATCATTATCCAAAATTCATCAACCCTAAAATCCAAGATAGGAAACTGAAGAAATCGATCCGAAATCTGAACGGGACAAAATGGTATACAAAGAGAGAATTAAAAAGTAGATAAAATAATTAGATTAGAAAAAGAATTAGAATGGAATGTTATTGGGAATAAAGGAGATGGGAACTGACCCACGACACTGGATCCTCCTGAGCCAAGAGTCATGGGTGATGATGGAATGCGAGTATTGGGAATAAAGGAAAATTGGGAGAGGGGGATTTGGAGAAGTGATGAATGAGTGAAGATTTTCACAATGTCAAATGAATGGCTCTGGACCAAAGGGCCCATATAGGTCTTTCCGCCCAGTTTTTCTAATTTTACACCCACTTTTGATTTTTCTGTATCCTCCTGTACTCCATAATCTCTTCCGAAATGTGTTGTTCATATGAATTGAATATTTGACATTTTGATCTTAGATCTAATGATATTTTATATCACTTGAATATTTGTAACATTCATACCACATTATTTGAGAATGTTAAAAATAATATTTTGCATACTTTTAACAATCATTAGCTTATTTCTCATCACAATTTTATATTATTCACAAATCATCCCCTCTCAACACCCTACTTGATGATATGATATACATTAAAGAGTAAATTACACTCACATCCTCTGAGTTTTAATGAAATTAGACAAATCACATCTTTCTTCTTTGTCATTATACAAACCACCCCTCCCTCCTACACAAATCACCCCTAGATTTATACATACATTACACAGACTACCCCTGCATGTTATAAAAGTGTAATATTTTAAAGAAAAAACGTGTGATGAATGTAATTAAGTTAAACAAAATATTGTATATTGTGTAACACTTCAAATAGTACAAAAGCGAATGTTTCTTTATTATTTTTGTGTCATTAAAAAATACATTAATAATTTCAAATAAATGTTTAAATAACTCTTATATTATTTTATAACGAGCCAAATAATGAAGACGCATTGACTCTTATATTATTTGAATTTTTCTACATAATATACAATATTTTGTTTAATTAATTACACACATCATACGTTTTTTGTTTAAAACATTACACTTTTATATTATGCAGGGGTAGTCAGTGTAACATATGTACAAAATTAGGGGTGGTTCGTGTAAGGACAAAAAAGTGAGGGGTGGTTTGTGTAATTTCACTAAAACTCAGGGGGTGTGAATGTAATTTACTCTACATTAAATAAAATAATATATTCTTATATAAATCTTCTTGCACCATATAATAAAAACATGTGTCACAAAGTAATAATTTGTTTATTAATAATTTGTTTACAGCTCACATATGCCAAATTTTCGTGGATTGAAAGATTTGGTGACAGATATATATATCATTAAAATCAAACTATGTGAGAAAGGGTTCAAATGGAAGGGCAGTTAGTGTCACGTGTGAGACTCACAATCATGGCGAAAATAAAATTGTATAAGCCATCCATTTTCTAGAAGATTAACACCTAAGGAGATTTCTAAGGGCAAACTCTTGAAGGAGAACATGGTGAAGCCTAGATAAATGATGATTTCATTAAAATAAGATAACCCTTATAATTACACAACCAGAGGACAAACATACCAATTTGTGCACACTTTAAATGTAGTAAAAGGCACTTAAGAGCATTAATGCAACATTTGTTAAAGCTTCTTGAGGATGATGGATATGAGACATCATAAGAAAGCAAGAGGTTCAGATGTTGTGAAGGACAATTTATGGGCAAATCCAAGTCCCATTACACTGTTAAATTCATTTAGTAGTATACTTATCAC
The DNA here is from genome assembly GCA_009771035.1 of Lupinus albus. Taxonomy (NCBI): domain Eukaryota; kingdom Viridiplantae; phylum Streptophyta; class Magnoliopsida; order Fabales; family Fabaceae; genus Lupinus; species Lupinus albus. Next base: position 10,291,018 of record CM020019.1, on the reverse strand, counting down.
GGACAATACATATAAGACCAACATATACAAATGGCTCTTACTTGAGATTGTTGGTTAGACATCTTCAGACAAGACTTTCGATGATGTATTTTGTTACATGGAGGCTAAAAGGCAAATAAAATTCTTCCGGTCACTACAACAATTGAAGGGGATGATTAAAAATAAAGCCCCACCACATGTCATTGTCACATAATGAAATTGCCTTATTAATGATAAAGGGTTTAAACTATTATTAGATAGATTACTAGACAGCAATCTACCAAAAATATTATAAAATTAATCTACTCCTAAGAAAATGGATAAACTAATAAGATAATAAACATAAAATTCTTCATTTTTCATTCATTGATTAACAAATGAACAATGCATTTTTTTAAAGAAGATGAAGAAATACTAAGATAATGATAACTATACAAGTGTTATCATCTAAGAACATTCTAAAAATATTGAATACAAATTATTTGATTAAATCTAAATAACTAACTATAATATTCTATCATCTTTCTAATAAATCCCATGAGAAACATCTATATGAGCATACATCCTATCAACCCATCAACTTACTTGTTATATCATTTTCACATCAATAAGCATGTACGGTCCAAAACTATAAAGTTTTTGTGTCATTTTTGAGGGCCACTCCTATAATGGACGCATGATGCAATATCATCAAATCACAAAATGAGGGTGATTATCTATCTGCCCTTGATAGCTTCCAACATGCACGCTTTTAATGTCCAACTCTTATTGTGTATGTCCAAATGACACATTTAGTTCCAACAAGGAAAAGTTTGTACTATAATGCATGGACAGGTAAAGCTATGCATCTCAGAAATGGCACTACTACTACTAATATGTAACTTTATTCTCCTTTTAAACTCATTACCTTTATTGTACAAGTACTCAAAAGACTTATCCTTGTTTTTGTGTGACTTTTGATAATTGGATTGTGGGTGCACATGCGTCATTCAAGAAGATGTTAGCAGATATCAATAGAGACATGTGCACATCATGAAAGTGGACCACTTGGTGAACCAACCATTTTATAAAGATTTATAGGGGTTTTTTTCACATGAAGGGGTGTCTTAATAATACTTATATGGTAAATGCTCTTAAGAAAGGTGGTGGTAGGAGTTGTAACCGTGGAGTTAGAATAACTCATTGATTATCATGCCATTGTGAGTTTGGTTGATATAAAAACTCGTACATGTATTCAACTCTATGCATTTCATGATCGGAGGGTGTGAAGAATATTTTATCTCTGACCTTAGCTAGGTTTTGATGAAAACACTAACATCAAAAAGAAGAAGAAAAAGGATTGAAGCCTTCAAGATTTAGAAAAGCATTCTTATCAAAGTGAACAAGACTCTTAGGGTTTTAAGTTAGTTACTTTTGTGAAAGATATTTGCCAAACAATGTGCCTACCGTTTGGGCTATGTGACATTTCGTTTTATTCCTGAAACGTTTTGGCTTATACCCATTCGGATCATCCGATGTTAAATTCAAATGTGCTCTATTCCACCAAGTGGTATGAGTTTCTCTATAAATAGAGACCCTCAAAGCCATAATCTTCATCCGAAAATTCAAGCCTAGAAATCTTCCTTCACTTCTCTAATGCATGAGAAAATTGTGGGAAACATAAATTTGTAAAATACTTTTTAGAGATACGCTTGTTGTGCTTGTGCAAATCACATCAAGGTTTCCAAAGTATCCTGAAGGGGATTCGCGGTTCATCCCATTTGCATCCAATATACTTAGATTGGTGGGGGCGAATCGAACCTAAAGGTTAGTGTGTTAACACACGCTTTGGAGGTTTCGACGTGCATTTCCATCAACATCTTCTTTGTCCAAGTGGTGTAGCATCTTCCCCAACAATCAAGATTTTCCAACAACTTCTATCCTAAAGTATCTTTACTTAAAGTACTAGTCAAACGCTCTTAGTAAAGCTTTTGAAAATATTAACTTGGATTGAAAATGATTTCAAAAAAATGATAAGAATTTTTAAAAAAGGTGAGTAACAAGTTATTCAATCCGAGTAACAAATTATTGTGACAAAGTAACTGGTTACCTAAATAGAGTAATTGGTTACGTGAATAGAATAACTTGTTACGACACAAAAATAATGTAGACTAACCGATTAATCATTCTAGTAATCGATTACTTGATTAGGCAAAAGCTTTTGGTAATTGATTACACAAGACGAGTAATCTATTACCACTACAACATACTTTGTATTTAGTGGAGGTTTTTTTTGCAATAATATAAGTAGCGGAGGTTTCAGAAACCTCCACAGTTATGACCTCTAGATGCGTTTAGCAGAGGTTTTAGAGAACCTCTGGTATTGACAAATTTAGTGGTTTATTAGTGGAGGTTTTTAACCTCCGCTATTTGAGGAGGTTTTTGACCTCCACTATTTGACCTCCGCAATTTGAGGAGGTTTTTGACCTCCGCTATTTGAGGAGGTTTTTGACCTCCACTATTTGAGGAGGTTTTTGACCTCCACTATTTGAGAAGGTTTTTGACCTCCACTATTTGAGAAGGTTTTTGACCTCCACTGAAGGATTTTAACCTCAAATTAATTTCATAATTTAACAAATTTATTCTCATTAATTTATAATTATTATTCAAATATACAATACTAAATACAAATGCTCTTAACAATATTAAAATTTCATTGCAAATAACTAAAAATAGTCTCAAAAATAAAATACTGAATGTTGCTAAATGTAGAGTAACATAATTGAAAGAGTTATAATTCGTATTTCATTATAAATCCAAATACACCATAAAATCTCAAAATATTAAAAGCAGTCTCATATGACACTTTAAAAAGAAAATACATAACATATATCTTAAATGTTGCTAGCTCCAGATGATCCTCTTGTACCCAAAAGTATATCAGACATACTTGCATTATCATTTGCCTGAAATAATAAAATAAAATCTAATATCATAAACTATTAAATAACTGAACATTCAATATACACATTAAGAAAATATAATATACAGAGAATATATATAACACATGTATCTTCTTATCCTAAGTCATGTCCCAAACATCTAGTCCATCCATATATGTAATGACCATAGTTATGGCGAACATATGTATCAACATAGGAAGATAGTGAGTGTATAGAAAATAAGATGTCAACTTTAAGATTGTAAATAATATGACAATTTTCCATTAGTTCTGTGATGTTAAAATCTTATTCAATGATACATGAGTTTAAAAATAAAACTAGAAACAAAAATATCATGATGGAAATCATGAGGAAGAAGAGAAGAGATTGGATAGACACAGAAAATGAGGGGAAAATTATTATGGTTGTATTGAATTATCACCAAGTAGAAAAGTAAATTTAAATACATAGTTCAAAAATAAGTAACTAACTTTAACTAACATCCACATAAGGAAGGTAGTTAAAGAAGGAGAAAAAAGATCCTCAACAATACAACTGATGGGAAGCTAATCTACTACCTTGTGAAGATGGTGATCTTTCCCAACCTATGGCTAAGGTTTTGATGATGCTCACTATGTCATCAAATGCAAAAAGAAGACTAGCAAATCAAAAGTCAAAGAAGCTCATATATGTAGTCTAAGTCTTCTAGGTTAAACGATACTTAAACTTAAAATCTCTTAACTATACGATAAAGGCTAAATTCTGAAAAACTCATGCATAAAACTAAGATCTTTTGCACTGTTCTGTTTTTAAATAGTGTAATCGATTACACTATTCTGGTAATCGATTACCTGCTGATAAACTAATCAGACCTGTGCATTTTACATGATGTAATCGATTACACTATACTCGTAATCGATTACAACATATTAAAAGCATTAGATATGAGCATTTTTTACATTGTAATCTATTACACCATGTTTGGTAATCGATTACATCAAGCCATTGAGTTTGTATTTTAAATTTTTAACTGGTGTAATCGATTACACCATATGGTAATCGATTACACTTATCAGAACAGTATACTGGTTCTGTTTTGATTGAACTGATTTAGCTCTTAACTTTTCACAAACTCATACTGGTTCATGTGCACGAATTAAACACTATAAATAGATGTTTTATGACTTGTTTTTCAACAACAATTCTGAATACAACTTTCATGATCACATACTCACAAAGTCACAAAGTTCTCATAATTTCTCTCATTCATTCATAAGTGTTAAGACTTTGATATCAACTTTCATATCTTTCCAATTCTGGAAATTATTCAAAGTCTTAAGCACAAACAAAAGCCTTTATCCAAGTTATTTGATTCTAAATTAAGTGATCATAAATTCCTGCATATACACATGTATCAGAAACTCAATGTGCATCATCTCTCACTCTCTCAAACAAACACAATCATAAGATGCAAAGTCTTTGAAGACATACCTGCATAGCAAGTTTGTTTCCTACATGTGATCCACCATTAATGACATTGAAAGCAGGAATAGGCAAAACTAACTTCTCGTTGCCAACATGATTTGCGATATGCTGCATCAAAAGAATGGTCGTAATGAAGTCAAATTTATATAAAAACAAAGAATTAGCACAATTACACCATTTAATCAAACAAAGAATCATAAAAACATGATCTTAACCAATTCAACCATAGAATTATACCTGGTTTTCACATTGACCTTGAAAATCAAAGCAGCATGCATTTTACTTGTTTTTAAAGTCACATTTTACTATAAAAAATTGATATCATGTGATCGACTAGAAAACAATCCAGGATTGATATGTTAAAGTTCTTCATTGGTGTAAGAAACTAAGAATGAATTGGATTTACACCAGTTTCGACATATTATTATGACTATATGTATGCATCTAAGGAAAATTTAAATTAAAAAATTGTTTGTGTAGTTGTAACACCAAAAAACAAAAGCAATTACACAACAAGGAACACTACTCAACAAACTTTTCATGTCAGTGTGACTTTACCTCTGCCTCCACATCCAGTGGCAAGCTCTTTAGTTTGCAGAAACTTGGGGAAGTATCAACCCGGTGGAGTCATATTTCAGTTAGAGAAATGAAACATGTAAACATCGCACCAATGAAACATGGCCTTTCTGCGCTTTGTCTCCTACCTGAAGCAGCGGGGAAATTATTAGGCCATTCATTATTCTATTAATTCATAAACATCGCAATTCATAAATTACTTTACCTTTGCTCATTTCACTAAGCTTAATCATACTAATAGCATTGATCCTAAAATCACAATGCATCACTATCCACAACTAATACGTTTTCAACATATTTAGGATTAATGTCAATTTAATCTAAACATCAATCTAACATTTAGGATTAAGAAAAGTGAAAAAATTAGGGATTTCAACATATTTGGGGAAAACAATAAAAAAATTAGAAAAATGAAATTAGAGATTTAGGATTAATGATTATAGTATAAGAATCAACTAATTTAGAGATTTTTACTCAAAATTGAAGAGAATCAAACCTATGAAGAAGCTTTGACTTGGTTGGTGAAGTTTCCAATATCTTTGAAGAAGATTTTCTTCCATGGTAATACAACAAATTCATGCTTTATTACCTGATTGAATGAGAGAAAATGTTTCAAGGAGCATGAGAGTGGGAGAGAGAAACCATGAGAGTGGGAGATAAACAATGAGAGTGTGTGAGAGGAAGTGAGATGATGGAAAGAAGAAGATATAAGGTTGATCTTGATGAGCATCACCATAAATATAGTGGAGGTTGAAAACCTCCATAGATTAAATAAAAACCTCCACTATTTACCTAGTTAAATGCTCAATCTACCTCATTTGATTTATTTGTAGAGGTTTAAATAACCTCCACAAAAAAACCTCCACTAGATACAAGGTTTTTTGTAGTGTACTCATAGCTACAAATATGATTTCTTATTCAACATTAGTAATTCCTGCAATTCCTACCAATTCATAGAATTTGGTAAGATGAGTGTATGATCTTTGTGGTCTAGTCCTGCAAAAGGATTGACATACACACCAATCATGTCTTCATCTTAGGTGGTCTTTGAGTCCCGATTAATCTGCCAATTTTGATCATGTTTCTTTGTATAAAATTGACAAAACCACGAGCTACATAATTGTTTTGATTTCCGACTCCTTGTCTGCTATTTTCATATTGTTGTTCCATGATTTCTTGTTGTGGTTAGGAATTGGAAGATGATGCTTGTTTTCCCTTCTCAACTTTGCTAGTTGTTCTTGTTTCCTTACTTTGTTGTTGTTCTTTATGACTGTCTTTTGTATTTCTGGATCGAACAAGAGTTTATGAGCCATAATCATGCTTCTCATAAACAAAGATGTGTGAATCTAACCAAGAAGATTAGAACAAGATAAATCAAGAATAATAAAAACTAAAACTATTTACTATACTCACAATTGCTTCAAGATAATAACTAATGCAATTCTTTTATATTGATACAATTCCCCAGCAAAGATGCCATTTTTTTGAGTTATTTAATGAAAGGTTCCTTTGTGTGTGTTAATGAATGAAGTTTGTTTTTATATCCATATTAATTTACAATCAAATCCTTTAAATATTCAATTGTTATATGATTTTATCATATCCGTAGGAAATTGGTAATCAAATGTCGCTCTTTAGTTTAAATCATTAAAGTAATGAAAATTCAATACTGATTTGTTTGTTGTTGTTATGATTGAAACATAAACATGTAGAAAGTAAAGATTAGTATTAAAGCACTAGGAGAATGATGTTGAATTGGATTTCACTTCTTAACTTTTCACTAACCTATTGAATTAACATACAAATCCTACTTTATGCTTGATTCATCACATCAGTTCTTATCCTTTTTAAGTTCCTCATAAATAGGATTACTCAAAATTTTTATAACTATAAATCCTTGAGTATTTCACTTTTTAACTTTTCACTAACCTATTGAATTAACATACAAATCCTACTTTATGCTTGATTCATCACATCAGTTCTTATCCTTTTGAAGTTCCTCATAAATAGGATTACTCAAAATTTTTCTAACTATAAATCCTTGAGTAGTTAAGAAAGCAAGTTGCATTTAGGTAAGATGTTGGTTGATAAAAGAACTTAAGTTTATCCCAAGATTCATTTGACAAATCCATGATCTTATTAGAACGATTAGTTTCCACATAAATCTTATTTTAGGTGATCAATATAAAACAAACATTAATCATAAGATCAAAAACATGTACAAAAATATTTTTGTCCCCAATTTTCGGCCGCACAACTTACATAGAATCACCACTACATTTTATTATAAAAATGTAGAAAAATCTTTTAACCCAATTGCATTGGGATTTGGATTTTTGATATATATGTTTGGGTAGATTATAGAGTATGGAAGGTATTAGCATCTTATATGTCCATTTTAAATGGTACATCCCACTAAATTGCATCGCTTATTTTATATTTTAAATTATTTGGATATTTAATTAATTATTAAAATAGAAAAAAAATATTTTTTTGTTGGGTCTGACAATGTTAAACATTGTTCCTACGCATCCCTATAGTTAGAAGGAAATCAAAGGTACATAGTTCTTAGTTAAAAAGTGATTGTTGATTGAACGTTTTTAATTTGAACAAAAATGGCATAGTGTAAATGTTCAAATGATGAGTTGAAGAAAAGCAGCCCACATGGGCGACCGTCCCTCTATCCTTGATGTGCTTAGCCATTTTTAATTTTTAGTGAAATATTAAGTTTGATATTCATTTATTAGTGAAAAGTGATTTTATTATTAATTGTAGATAATTATTATTTAGAAAAAATTGTTTTTATTTTTAATTTTGGGAATTAATTGAATAAATAGAAGCGGTATAGTGTGACCATTTGAAAATGAGTTAAGGATGAGAAGTTTTTCCACAACACTCATACATCTTTAATTAATCCCAAAATTTATATTATTATAAATATTTTTATATAGTTTTATTAAAGTAACTAATTTTTATTAATTACGTTTTCATTAATGTGATTCTGAAATTTATAATTTAAAATAATTTTAATCAATTTGAAAATTTGTTGAGTGATTGCTACATAAAAGGGATTTTATTGATTTCTTATTATTTCTTTTATTTATCCCATAAGATTATATCATCGAGTACTTATTATTATTATTGTTATTATTTATTATTTTTTTTATTTTTTATTTAGTGTTATAAAAAATTAATTCTTGTTATTAAGATAATTATTCTTATTATTAAAAACAAATGAATTAGAAAAGAACTAGTAAAAAAAGAATTGCATACCTGAGGGGCATCCAATCGTGTGTGGATAGGAGCGGAATTTCTGGCGGACGTGTCGTAGGAGGAGTGGCCATCGTTTGCTGAATAGATAGAACAATGAAGCAATGTCTACGTGGATTCCTGAAGGTCATTCGGTGATGGGGCGCATGATGCTGGTCATGAACCTGGCCTCACTAGATCACACTTTCTCACACGGGAAGGGATTGGCTACGGTGAGGTATACATGCACTGGCTGATATTCCATGTGATTGGTTAACGCTGAAGTCAAACACTTGGCTTCCATGTAGGCACACAAGATTAGCTGGAACTGGTGGGTACACCGTACTTTCGATGCACTCACCCACACTAGATCATAGGAACCCCTTCTCTCTCCTTCTGCACAGTTCTCGTGGCAATTTTTCTCTCTTTCTCTACTTTTTTGCTTTTTTCCAAAATTACTCTTTTTTGGAACCTTGATGTGTCTTATTTTCAGTTTTTCCCTCCCATTTTCGTATGCAGAGTTGGGAGGGGTTAAGGATTGTCCTTATCCGACCATAAATATTCATAGAGTCAGCTTTTAAAATCGGATCTGACCCTACACCCGATTAAATATAACGTATACGCATTTTACATGAAGTCTTCTAAATATTGTGAATATGTGATTTGACATATAAAACAAATATGTGTATATATATTATTAAACATGTATATATGATGAAAAAATAGAAAATCAATGATATTTTCGATCAAAAAATAGAGTCTGGGTCTAATTTTTAAACTCGGACCCGACCCTAGACCCGACTCTTTTCAGGCCTCATCATGATTGGGTCATGTCGGATGAGCAAGTAGGGTTGGGTCCCGCTCACCCCTATTTGTAATGATGTGTAATTGGCACATGGTTTACACTTAATTCATTTGGAGAAAGTTAGGGGAAATCAAATTTCTAATTAATTCAAAACTTTGATTTTCTCATTACCATATTTAATATTTGAAATTCAAATCATTAATTTGATTTCAAAATATTTTTTTGTTTTAGAAAAAAGTATAAAAAGTATTAATTCAATTTTACTCATTACGATATTTATTACCTAAACATTTTTATAAAAAAGTATAAAAAATATTATAACCTTTGTGAGAGTAGAATTATTTTTTATTTTTTTATTTTAATTTTAAAAGGGGAAATGAAAATAAAACATAGAAAAGGAAAAAAAATCAATTGTTGTCCTTACCTTATCCATATCGCAACCTAATCAAGCTGATTTGATGCAATTTCTAATTTACTCTTCTGATCAAATTTAATGAAATCAAATTTTTAAATATTCGATATTTTTTACTAAAAAGATTTAATGAACTTAATCAAATTGATATGAAAAATATTTGATTTGATCATAGTTTTGGGTTGCCATCTTTAAATTATTTATTGATCACATTATGATGAAAGCAAATCTTTATAGATTCAAAATATTTTATCATAATATGAAAAATATTTTTCGTCAAGAATAATTTTCGAATAAGTATTTTTATTTTATTAATTTTTGGCCGGATAAATTGGGTGCTCACAGCTGCCATTTTTTACTTGTTTCTTAGCGGATAGCTAGTAAACTGGGGTTGTGAGATATTGGTAAGTAACTAGTAAAGAAAATAACATTAATTTTGTTATGGCCGGAAAAAAAACAATCTACTCATACCTTGGAAAATGGGGAACCATAGATTTGATGAAGCAGTTACAAAATCAGCGATGGGGGACCATAGATTTGTTGGGTAGTTCCCACGCTTACCATGACGAACCAGATATTTGTTGAGGAAATTTCCGCACTTGCCATGATGAACCAGAGATTTGTTGAGGCAGCTCCTGCGATTGTCGCTGTAACACCCCAAATTTTAATCTTTAAAATTATAGTATCAGTCTTGGAAGCCTCGCTTGATCGAGAGATTCTCACCTGAGCGAGAAAGGATCACCTGGGAGGGTGAAATCCTGGACTATACTGGAGGATTCTCGCCTGGGCGAGAAATGGCAATTTTGGGCTGTTGACACTATGAGATTCTATTTTTTTTAACAATGTAATCGATTACACAATCCTGTTAATCGATTACATGTTTTTTTTAACAATGAGTTTATACTAACTGCGTGATTCACAATATGATTATTGCATGACCAGAAAACACACACATTTTCCATCTTCCGTAAATCTATGCCTACTTTAGTATAAACACACCCATATATATTTATACTAAATGCGTAACTTACAACTTAGTCATTTCATAATCAGAAAATACCCACATTTTCCCTTTCCGTAAATCTACGCCTTCTTTAATATAAACACACCCATATATGTTTATACTAAATGCGTAACATACAACTTAGTCTTTGCATAACCAGAAAATACACATTTTCTATTTCAAATGCAAAATGAAAGACTTATCCTTACCTTGGTGCGTATTGGGGTTCGGTTTGTGAGTAACTTTACCAGTTTCCTCCACGATCTCCTCCAACCTTAGGATATCTTCTCATTCCCACCAATAACAACAATGTCAGTCATTTATTCAAAATAACACATAAAAAACTTATATTGCACCATTTAATCATACAAAATATTCATCATCAATATTTAACCATCTAAAACATGTATAACATCTCATATTTCAATATTTGGGGGTAAACTCATCTTCTACATCCTTTTACCACATTTTCACTTTTAGGGTTTTTGGGGTTTTCATGAGTCAACCCACAACCCTTTCCATTCTTGAGATACTATATCTAAACCAAGAGTTTACAAGATAAAAACAACATAAAACGAACCATAACTCTAAAGGATGAGTTTCCATGGTTTCTCATGTTTTGAAAGTAAATCCAACATACCCAAAACAAGTTAGAGAGGAAGAAAAGTTAGAAGCAAGAGGTTTACCTCTTCTCAAGCTCTAAGATGAGTCCTAAGGCTCCTTGCTCTTGAAAAACTCTCTTCTCTCTCTTCTCTTCAAAGTTCTAACCCTAAAATGTGTTCGGGTTTCTATTTTAAAGAGCATCGTCGTAAGTGTAATCGATTACCATATGGTGTAATCGATTACATCAGTTAAAAATGCACATATCTGATGCTTTTAATATGTTGTAATCGATTACGAGTATAGTGTAATCGATTACATCATGTAAAATACAGAGGTCTGATTAGTTTATCAGCAGGTAATCGATTACCAGGATCGTGTAATCGATTACACTGTTAAAAATGCACATATCTGATGCTTTTAATATGTTGTAATCGATTACGAGTATAGCGTAATCGATTACATCATGTAAAATACACAGGTCTGATTAGTTTATCAGCATGTAATCGATTACCAGGATTGGGTAATCGATTACATTACAGAATCTCACAGTGTCAACGGCCCAAAATTGCCATTTCTCGCCCAGGCGAGAATCCTCCAGTATAGTCCAGGATTTCACCTTCCCAGGTGATCCTTTCTCGCTCAGGCGAGAATCTCTCGATCAAGCGAGGCTTCCAGGACTGATACTATAATTTTAAAGATTAAAATTTGGTATGTTACAATCCTCCCCCTCTTATAAGAATTTTCGTCCCCGAAAATTAAACAAACCTCGGAAAATAAAATCATCACCTAGACCTTAGGCACAAGAATATTCAACCAAAATCACAATTCGATTCTCTAATCCATTAAGATTACTTAATCAGTCACTAAGGGCATACACCACTAAACCGTGGTATCACCAAACCAATTCATGAACTATCTCCTCAATGTCCTAATGTTAAGATCTCAGCCTTTAATAACTCGAGTGCCATGGGAACTAATCCATAATTCAGACTAAAGATTTTCCCTATATCCATCAAGAACCATAGATCTCTAGCACCTATCCATCTATCAATCCTAACATACGTTAAGAATCCCGATAACACTCTCGAACTTTAGCGAATGGGGAACTCCTGATCCCATATCTATCTAAATGCATCTTTTAACATCCATCATACACTAGCTAGTTTCATCTCCACTCGAGACTCTAGCACAATTTCATTTTACTAGATCCACAAAATACTTACACAATAGAACTCTTAGTGTCTCATCCATTGTACACAATCAAACTATCCAGTAATTGGCTAATTACATAAAATATTTCTACCATCAAATTTTATCGTCTAAAGAAATTACCGATTTCTAGCCTCCACTGAAACCATTGATTCACACCAAAACTAGGTATTATGTTACCAATCGGCAAGCACAAGTCGACCAACACTCAAACCTACAACTTGCGTTCGGTTTGGTCGCCTCCAATTCCGTTAGCAAAGATAAACTTATTAACCCACTCGCATTATGTCCAGAAATACATGGGCGTCTTATATCACTAAACTTTTAACAACCTTATACTCATGCTATGTTTCACCCAAAACATTATTTAGCCACATGCTATGTTTCACCCAAAACTGATTTTCTCCAACATGACACTAAATCATTATTTAGCCACATGCTATGTTTCACCCAAAACTGATTTTCGAAAACGGTTTGAACCCACGACTCATGGCAATTTAATCGAAGAAATCAAATTATCATGTCAAAAGTAACGCATACTCATTTCAACATACCCTAAAACTCCTTCTCTCATATGGTGACACCACACCCATACACCGCAATTACTGACGTTCACGAAACAACAACAACTTTTGCCGGTACAACATTCAACGCAGACAATTGAGGTACACCACCACTATTTCATGCATTGCCAATGTCCTACCGCAAAAGAATCAATCATTCATGACCAAAAGTTTCACGTCCATTCCATTGCATTCATCACATTGACGGGGTAAGTAACTTAACTAGCCTCTTTTCTCGACTATCATTATAAGTCTTACCCTTTTGCACCCATATACATATCAATGCAAATAGATCTTAATTCTTCACCTCAACAATCATCACATAGTTAAGCAAAACACAATTTTGCTGACAGCTAGTCCATTTCCAGGATTAAATCCAACTGGGACATCATCGCGCATATCAACACTATAGTAAAGGTTCTACCATTTACCCCAACCGTACACTGAGACACTCCCGATTCAAAATAAGTTTTTGAGGTTCAACATCCCCGCACATAATTTGGTGTTCACTACCATTATACATTTGTTACGGCGAGTACTCCTCTTTAACAAAAATCAAATTTTATAGACCAAGAGCTTCATGCACAATAATCAAAATAACTTTTTCATAATTCATGCATCAAGGTACAATTAACCAAGCATTAGTACATAATCTCGAAAGATATTTTCCCCATTGTCATACAGAACATGTTACGCACAAATTCCTCATTTCATTCACAGAAGAAAATCCACTTTCCAAGAAAAATACTTAGTTCTTTCAAATCTTAATATCTTGAAATACTAACGAGTTCTTAAATACCCTCTCGTGACATTTACTGAATAAACACCAATCCCCTTTTCGAAGGAGAGTTCTAACTCTCTTAGCCGACATTGGCCCCATACCACTAGCCTGGTCAGAGACCTTGCACAGATCCCCAACCGCCACAACCTTGTCAGCACTATTCAATCATAACCTGATTTGCCGACAATCAGTCCATCCCCAGAATTAAATCTAACTGGGATGACGACAAGCAGACTGAATCTACGGTAAATATCACACCATTTACCACAACCGGACACTAGAACATAACATCGACACCACCACCAGTACACAGATTGGGGTGGACACGACCAAGTCGGAAGTAATGACTCAGTTTGGAATTTCAGTCGGTTTTCACATTTAACACATATAAGGGAGTGTGTCGCTCCCGAATCAACAACACTAAACAAGGAATACCTGTCACCATGCGATTACCTCGGATCAAGCCGTCAACATCGGTCTTATCAGTACCACTAACGATGCTCACTTGGCCCGTTGTACTAGGCCTCCAAACCTCCACAACATTTACCTTTTTATTCAACCTTGGACAAAACCTTTTTATATGTCCCTTCTCTTTACAGTGGAAGCAACCATTTCCCGAACCAGGACAAATGGTTCCCACGTGCTTCCGCCCACATTTGTTGCACATAGGAAACACGTCGGGTTGAAATCCTCCAACGGTAGGTTTCGACCCTTGATCACCATGGTTACGATGGACAGCAATTAGAGCATATGATCGTGGGCTTTCATTCACCTTCTCCTCATACATCCCACATCGGGTCAGACCACCCAGTTCTGAGGTCTCTACACCACACATGGTAACCACTCTACCGATAGATTGAGGTCGTCCAGTCCCCGTGGCATTCATACTCTGCCGTGACATAGGACAATGCCTTTTGACATGTTCGGTCTCTTTGCAACGAAAACAGTTCTTTGTCGTTCCAGAACACGATCCTCCGTCATGTTTTCGGTTACACTTGCTGCACCAGGACGGGGAGTTTAACCGTGACCCTCCGGCACTTGCATGGGTCCTCGGCCCATGCGATGTGTACTTCCGAGTGCCAGCAGGTGGAAAACAAGGCTTTTGCCCTTCAGGAAACATCTTACCCTTGCCCCTTCCGGGTACAAAGTTTCTTTGAGGCCCGAAGTTCTTGGGGAAATTGGATTTGGAGGTCGCCACTCCATCCGCCTTCATGTTAGTACACCCCATCCCTAGGGCCCACTCAACAGCAGCATTCAGAGTGAATCCGCTTCGTGACCGGGAGCCTGGATCTGGCTCCACGCTCCGATTCAGATTTCGTAAGTTCTCGTTCATGCCCTGAAGCACCTTAATCATTTGTGCCAAGAGATCATTGGGAACATTCTTGCTCGTTCCTCTTTCAGCCATGCGTACCTGTACTCATGTACTAGTTAGTAAGCTAATTTTCAAACCAGACAAGTCGGCACACAACCACACAACAGTTTACTTAAACCACATAGTCCCATCAATTAGAAGTTACAAAGAAGCAAGTAAGGCCATACCCTAGGCCGCAGGACTAACTATGCTTTGATACCATATTGTAAGGACCCAAATTCTACCCTTGAAATTTTTTCTCATTTTAATTCAATTCCATTCAATCACTCATAACTCACATTACCATTTTAATATCCTTACTTCAAAATCTTATTTCCCCTCCTCACACTCAATCCATGAATCAATAACCACATACATAATCATTTTACTTAGAAGTTCTCATGAATCATTCCTGGAACTAATCTTATAACCTATTATATTATCATACAATTAATCTTGCAGAAAAACATAATTCATTCATATCATTCCCTATGAGTACTAAGACCTCAAAGGTTCTGATCCTCCAAAATAACATTACGCATGGTTACAAATATCCAAATAATGGTTAGCCATGATTACAATCATTTAAATCCGCAAGTAGTCATTTAGAATACGAAAAACATAAATTGTGAATCCAAAGTCTAAAGCTCCTAAAGCTCCCGACCTAGCATACTTCATTCATATTCACCAGCGTAAGTGTAAGGGTTAGAACTTTGAAGAGAAGAGAGAGAAGAGAGCTTTTCAAGAGCAAGGAGCCTTAGGACTCATCTTAGAGCTTGAGAAGAGGTAAACCTCTTGCTTCTAACTCTTCTTCTTCCTCTCTAACTTGTTTTGGGTATGTTGGATTTATTTTCAAAACATGAGAAACCATGGAAACTCATCCTTTAGACTTATGGTTCGTTTTATGTTGTTTTTATCTTGTAAACTATTGGTTTAGAGATAGTATCTCAAGAATGGAAAGGGTTGTGGGTTGACTCATGAAAACCCCAAAAACCCTAAAAGTGAAAATGTGGTAAAAGGAGAGAATGAGTAAAATTCTAGAGGTAGAAGATGAGTTTACCCCCAAATATTGAAATATGAGATGTTACACATGTTTTAGATGGTTAAATATCGATGATGAATATTTTGTATGATTAAATGGTGCAATATAAGTTGTTTATGTGTTATTTTGAATAAATGACTGACATTGTTGTTATTGGTGGGAATGAGAAGAAATCCTAAGGTTGGAGGAGATCGTGGAGGAAACTGGTAAAGTTACTCACAAACCGAACCCCAATACGCACCAAGGTAAGGATAAGTCTTTCATTTTGCATTTGAAATAGAAAATGTGTATTTTCTGGTTATGCAAAGACTAAGTTGTATGTTACGCATTTAGTATAAACATATATGGGTGTGTTTATATTAAAGAAGGCGTAGATTTACGGAAAGGGAAAATGTGGGTATTTTCTGATTATGAAATGACTAAGTTGTAAGTTACGCATTTAGTATAAACATATATGGGTGTGTTTATATTAAAGTAGGCGTAGATTTACGGAAGATGGAAAATGTGTGTGTTTTCTGGTCATGCAATAATCATATTGTGAATCACGCAGTTAGTATAAACATATATGGGTGTGTTTATACTAAAGATAGCGTGAATTTATCGGAAATGATTGATGGTGAATTCAATGAAAAGAAAATATATTTTTAGCCGACCATGAATGGTTAGCGACTCTGGCTTGAGTATAGAAGCATACACTCTGGCTTGAGTATAGAAGCATACACTCTGGCTTGAGTATAGAAGCATACACCCTGGCTTGAGTATAGAAGCATACACTCTGACTTGAGTATAGAAGCATACACTCTGGCTTGAGTATAGAAGCATACACTCTGGCTTGAGTATAGAAGCATGAAAATGATTTAAGAGGAGATCGATGAAAGGAAAATATGTTTTAGCCGACCATGAATGGTTAGCGACTCTGGCTTGAGTATATAAGCGTGATTTGTTTTAAGAGAAACGAGATTCTGCTTTTAGCTAACCCTGAGGGGTGTAGCGACTTTGGCTCAAGTTTTGCAGCAAGACAAAATGAATTTCGAAAATGGTTTACTAACCCTTTTTCTAATGTGGATTATCTTATAATGACGTTTATTGAAATAATGACTTACTCCTTTGTGTGTTTTGTACTTTTGTCATTGATAATCCCATTGCAGGTAAATAGATGAATGAACTATGCTAGGTCGGGAGCTTTAGGAGCTTTAGACTTTGGATTCACTATTTATGTTTTTCGTATTCTAAATGACTACTTGCGGATTTAAATGATTGTAATCATGGCTAACCATTATTTGGATATTTGTAACCATGCGTAATGTTATTTTGGAGGATCAGAACCTTTGAGGTCTTAGTACTCATAGGGAATGATATGAATGAATTATGTTTTTCTGCAAGATTAATTGTATGATAATATAATAGGTTATAAGATTAGTTCCAGGAATGATTCATGAGAACTTCTAAGTAAAATGATTATGTATGTGGTTATTGATTCATGAATTGAGTGTGAGGAGGGAAAATAAGATTTTAAAGTAAGGATATTAAAATGGTAATGTGAGTTATGAGTGATTGAATGGAATTGAATTAAAATGAAAAAAAATTTCAAGGGTAGAATTTGGGTCTTTACAGTCGCGATGTACCAAGAATTTGTTAAGGCAACTCTCGCGCTTGCCATGACCAGCCAAAGATTTCATGAGGCAGTTCTCGTGCATGTAGTGATGAACAAGGGATTTTTTGATGCAATTTTGCACTTGTTATCATTAACCAGGGATTTGTTGAGGCAGTTCCTACGCTTGCCATGATGAACCAGAGATTTGTTGAGACAGTTCCTGCACTTTTCATGATGAATCAGGGATTTGTTTAGTCAGGTCCCACACTTGCCATGATGAATTAGGGATTTGTTGATGCAGTTATCACGCTTGCCATGATGAACCATAGATTTGTTGAGGCAGTTCTCGCGCTTGCAATGATGAACCAAAGATTTTTAAGGCAGTTCCTGCTCTTGCCATGGTGGTTTGGTGATGTCACAACATTTCGGCATTTGAGTTCGACATTGTTTATTGAAAGGATGTTTTGGCATCTAACTCTAGCAACGTGAAACATTTTCACGTTTGACTCCAATAATGTTATTTGAAAGGTCGTTATGGCATCTAAGTCCAGCAACGTCAAACATTGCGGTTTTTGAGTCAGGCAATGTTTATTGAAATGATTTGTTTGGCTCAAAAAAGTCTTGGTTGTGATGTTATGTTTAGAGAGTATTTGATGCATTAAACTCCTATTAATACTATTATGATTAATGTAAACGTGCATTTTTGATGTATGTCATGCATATGCATTGTTTGATGATGTTATGTTTGATGTATGTCATGTCTATGCATTGGTTTGTGCTATTATGTTTGATGTATATCATGTATATGAATTGTTTGATGCTAGTATGTCATGTAGATGCATTGTTTGATTAATGTGAATATGCATTGTTTGATGCTGTTATGAGAGTATTTGATGTATGTCATGTATGATGTGAGTATTATATGCTTTGTTGATTGGTACTATAACTTTTCACCCATCAAGATATGCCCAAGTTTACATGAATACACCTTTCTCTTAAGGTGTGTAAGGACTCAAATTCTACCTTGAAATTTTTTCCTTATTTTATTCATCCTTTATACATTTTTCTACGACTTTTAAATAAAAATATCAACAACTCAAAATAACATACATGTTCGCATAGCAGAAAACCATAATTCATTCATGCATCCCGGTAACTACCGCATACAATTAGCTATGGGATTCCAAAATACCCATAGCTACGAATATCCAGAGTTACAAATATTCATGTTCAAAAGACAATTAGTCATATTACAAAAGAATGAATATAAGGACTTCCAAAAATTAAAAGTCTCGGAGCTCCTAATCAAAACGTCCTTACATCTTCCACCTACCTGCAATGAGATTAACATTGACCATACATAGAAACACAAAGGAGTAAGTCGTTAACGTAAAATAATGTCAATAAACGTTAATCCACATTTTAATAAAGTTAAGTAAAAACTTAGAATTAAATATACTTAAAACCATTTCCTTTGTTTATACTTTTGAAAACATGCTCCATAACTTGAGCTAAAGTTTGCTACATTGCTTGAGCCAAAACTTGCTACATTGCTTGATCCACAACTTGCTACATTGCTTGAGCCAAAACTTGCTACATTGCTTGAGCCAAAGCTTGCTAGATTGCTTGAGCCAAAATTTGCTACATTACTTGAGCCAAAGTCGCTAACCAATCATGGTCGGCTAAAAACGAGTTTTATTTTCATTGGCACTCCACCAATACATAAACAGTGAATCCACACCATCACCATTACAAACATATCCATATATGCTCATAATGATTAAGTGATTCACAATTCATTTCATTATTCCGAGTTTTATTTCCACTGGCACTCCACCAATACATAAACAGTAAATCCACATCATCATCATTACAAACATACCCATATATGCTTATAATAATTAAGTGATTCACAATTCATTTCATTATTCATAACCAGAAAATCCACGCATTTTCCATCACAGTGCCTAAGTTAAAGACTTATCCTTACCTCGGTGACTGTTGGGTTTGGTTCTTGGCAACTTCGTAAGTTCCACCGACACCACCTCCAACTTTAGGATCTTTCCTCATTCCCACCATATAACACAATGTTAGTCATTTATTCCAAATATCACATAAACAACTTATATTGCATTATTTAACCATACAAGATGTTCATCATATTTTCAATGTTGCTAAAATACTTTCATCATAAGTTTACAACCATCCAAAACATACATATTCATCTCATATTTCAACATTAGAAAGTAAACTCATCTTCTACCTCTAGCATTTTACCCATTTTCCACTTTAACCACATTTTCTCTTTAGGGTTTTGGGGTTTTCATGAATCAACCAACAAACCCTTTCCATTCTTGAAATACTAACTCTAAACCAAGAGGTTACAAGATAAAAATAACATAATACGAACCATAACTCAAAAGGATGAGTTTCCATGGTTTCTCTCATTTTGAGTGGAGATCCAACATACCCAAAACAAGTTTCAAAGGGAAGAAGAGAGTTAGAATCAAGAGTTTTACCTCTTCTCAAGCTTCTAAATGACTCACAAGCCTTCTTGCTCTTGAAAATGCTCTTTTCTCTCACTTCTCTCTAGGTTAACACTCATAAATGTGTTTGGGGTTCCCTATTTAATGTAACAGCGTTGGGTTCTCGTTTAAGCGAGCTCATTCTCGCTCAAGCGAGAAAATCCCGCCCATTTTAAAAAAACTCAGATCTGACCCTCTCGCCCAGGCGAGGGAACTCTTGCTCAAGCGAGGATCTTACAGCCTCGACAACTTCAAAATATCACATTTTCTCATCCAAGCGAGCTAATCTTTCGCTCAGGCGAGACCACTCGCGCTCAAGCGAGCCAACCCTCGCTCGGGCGAGAATCCTATAGTATAGCCCAGGATTTTTCCCTCCCATATGAGCCTTCCTCGCCCAAGCGAGCCAACTCTCGCTCAGGCGAGAATCCTTCAGTATAGCCCAGGATTTCACCCTCCCAGGTGAGCTTTTCTCGCCCATACGAGAATCTCTCGCTCAGCGAGAATCCCAGGACTGATACTATAATTTTAAAGACGTAAATTTAGGGTGTTACAGTCCTCCCCCTCTTATAAGATTTTTCGTCCCTGAAAATTAAACATACCTCGATTCAAACAAATGAGGGTAATCCTCCCTCATCTCACGCTCCACTTCCCATGTAGCATCTCCTTCGTCCACTTGGCTCCACAATACCTTCACCAAGGCAATCTCCTTGCCTCTCAATCTTTTGATACTGGTATCCATGATTCTCACGGGCAACGTCGTAAACGTCAAGTTATCCTTCAACTCTATCTGATCGGACTCAATCACATGAGATGGATCCCCAACATATTTCCTCAATTGAGACACATGAAACACATTGTGGAGATTCGACAATAAATGAGGTAAAGCAATCCGATATGCCACCGGCCCAATCCTTTTCAAAACTTGATACGACCCAATAAATCTCGGAGTCAGCTTGCGAGACTTCAACACTCTACCAATTCCGCTAGTCGGGACTATTCTCATGAAAACATGATCTCCCTCATTAAACTCAAGAGGTTTCCGTCTCTTATCGTAATAACTTTTATGCCGACTCTGGGCTATTCTCATATTCTCCCGGATCTTCTTGATCTTTTCCGTCGTCTCTTGGACTAGCTTGGGTTCCAATGTCAAGTCCTCCGCAGTTTCAAACCAACTCATTGGAGTTCGGCACTTCCTACCATACAATGTCTCATAGGGTGCCATCCCAATACTCGAATGAAAGCTATTGTTGTAGGTAAACTCAATCAAATGCAATATGCCATCCCAACTCCCCGGTTGCTCTAAGACACAAGCCCTCAATAGATCTTCCAAAGACAGTATAGTTCTTTCTGATTGACCGTCCATTTGTGGATGATAAGCTGAACTCAATTTCAACTTAGTTCCCAATGCGGACTACAAACTGTAAGGACCCAAATTCTACCATTGAAATTTTTTCATTTATTTTAATCCTTTCTTACATATAGTCATCACCTTACTTAAAAACTCTCAAGAATCACTCTTTGAAAAATACTCTTTACCCTATTATATTATCATACAAATTTATGTTGCGGAAAAACATAATTCATTCAATTAGCAATTACCACATACAACCAGTTATGGGTCTCCCAGAGTTATAACGTCCATAACTACACATCTTCATATTATCCTAAACAGATTTACATTCATCCCATGACGTTATCAAATCAACTACAATATCAAATAACGATAAAGACAATCAGGATAATGAACACATAAGCTTCCTAAGTGAGCTTCCTCTTCAAATAATTCATTTACCTACAATGGGATTATCATAAACAACATACAAAACAAAGGGAGTAAGTCATTAGTTCAAAAACTAACATCACATGATAATCCACATTTCAAATACGATTAATCTTTAATATAATTCGTAAACACACATGCGTAATTGTAAACATTCATATCATCTTCCTTTAATTTCCACTTTACTCATATTCATCCTATAGTATATATATCTCATAATATATATTCTATAGTATGCATATTACGTTCGTTCGAAACATCATCCTTCTCATTATTCATATCCACCCTATAGTATATATATCCCATAATATATATCCTGTAGCATGTATATTACTTTCATTCTCAACATCTTCCTTTTTATCGCTCATATTCACCCTATAGAATATATATCCCATACTATATATCCTATAGAATGCATATGACTCTCTTTGTGACATTCCCTTTTCTCATCGTTCATATTCACCCTATAGAATATATATCCCATAATATGTATCCTATAGCATGCATACGACATAATTTTAAAGACTCACAATGTCAACAGCCCCAAAATACCATTTCTCGCCCAGGCGAGACAACTCTCGCTCAGGTGAGAATCCTCTAGTATAGCCCAAGATTTCACCCTCCTAGGTGATCCTTTCTCGCTCAGGCGAGAATCTCTCGCTCAAGCGAGACTTCCAGGACTGATACTATAATTTTAAAGACTCAAATTTAGGGTGTTACACAAACTAGTCCAAAAGTTTGAAGTGAAACGGGGGTCCCTATCTGATATAATGCTCGACGATATCCCATGCAAACGAACTATTTCCCGGATATACAATTCCGCCAATCGCTCCAAAGAATACCTCATGTTCATGGGCAGAAAGTGTGCAGATTTAGTTAACCGACCCACTATCACCCATATCGAATCATACACTTTCTGAGTCTTTGGAAAACCCGATACAAAATCCATGGAGATACTATCCCACTTCCAAACGGGAATTTCTAGGGATTGCAGTTCTCCTGCTGGCCGCTGATGCTCAATCTTGGCTTTCTGACAGACAAGACAACTCGAGACATACAAAGCCACATATTTCTTTAACCCAGACCACCAAAACAACTTTTTCAAATCTTGGTACATCTTTGTAGTCCCCGGGTGAAAACTCATTTTACTCTTGTGTGACTTCTCTAAAATATTCTTTCGCAATTCCACAACATGAGGCACACACACTCTACCTTTGTAACGCAGCAGTCCACTAGGGTCCGATACGAAATCAGTTTCCTTACCACTTAGCATTAAATCCCGTTTAGCCATTAGTTCACTATCCTCAACTTGCATCGCCCGGATTTGATCAAACAGTCCATTGGTGACCTTAAGCATTCCTAAAATCATACTATGAGGCTTTATCTGAACTTCCAAGTTCATATCCCTGAACTCTTCAATCAGTTTCTATTCTCTAACCATCAAAGCGTCTGACATATGCAAAGACTTTTGACTTAGAGCATCAGCCACCACATTAGCCTTCCCCGGATGGTACTACAACCCAAAATCATAATCCTTAAGGAATTCAATCCACCTTCTCTGTCTCATATTCAATTCCTTTTGATCAAACAGGTACTTCAAACTCTTGTGGTCGCTGTATACCTCAAATCTCACGCCATAAAGGTGGTGTCTCCAGATTTTTAAGGCAAATACCACTACAGCTAATTCCAAGTCATGGGTAGGGTAGTTTTGATCATGTGTCCTCAACTGTCGAGAAGCATAGGCAACAACCTTCCCTTCTTGCATCAACACACAACCCAAACCTTGCTTGGATGCATCACAATACAAACTGAAATCTCGATCAATACAAGGAAGGACCAACACTGGCGCCGTAGTCAACCTCCGTTTCAACTCTTGAAAGCTTTCTTCACAACGAAGTGTCCACACATACGGTTCCCCTTTCCTAGTGAGTTTCGTCAATGGTAGTGCCAACTTCAAAAATCCGTCAATTAATTTCCGGTAATAACCAGCCAAACCCATAAAACTTCTGATCTCAGTGACTGACTTGGGTACCGCCCATTCCATAACCGCTTCAACCTTAGAAGGATCTACTGCTACTTCTTCCTTGGATATTACATGTCCAAGAAAGTTTACCGATTCCAACCATAAATCGCATTTTGACAGCTTCGCATACAACCGATTCTTACTAAAAAGCTCTAGAACAATCCTCAGGTGCTCAACATGTTCCTCTCGGCTTTTGGAGTAAACCAAAATGTCATCAATAAATTCCACTACGAATGAATCCAAATACGAATGAAAATTCCGATTCATGTAGTCGGTAAGTATTGCTGGGGCATTCGTTACACCAAAAGGCATGACCAAATACTCAAAATGTCCATACCTTGTCCTAAAAGCAGTTTTAGGAATGTCTTCCGACTTCACACGAAGTTGGTGGTAACCCGACCGAAGTTCAATTTTTGAAAACACCACCGCTCCCCTCAATTGATCCATCAAGTCATCAATCTGAGGCAACAAATATTTATTCTTGATAGTAACCTTGTTCAACTGTCTGTAGTCGGTACACAACCGCATACTACCATCTTTCTTCTTAACCAACAAAACAGGCGCACCCCACGGCGAGACTCTAGGACGAATAAACTTCTTGGCCAATAATTCCTCGACCTGCTTCTTCAACTCAGCCAATTCTAACGGTGCCATCCTATAAGGAGCTATAGAGATGGGTCCCGTTCCAGGTACCAAATCAATAGAGAATTCCACTTCTCTTACTAGAGGTAAGTCCGGAATATCACCAGGAAATACCTTAGGAAACTCACGAACTATTGGAATATCCTCAACCTTGGGTTTCTCACTACCCTCCAAGGATGCCAACAACATAAACACGACTTATCCCTCCTTACAGGAAGTCCTGACTTCCTTTGCCGATAACAGCTTCATGTTATTAACCTCATCAGAAACCTCATCTAGATTCCCGAATACCACGGTCTTATCGGCACAATTAATAATTACATGATTCGCCGACAACCAGTCCATCCCCAGAATTAGATCCAACTGGGATAGTGGTAAGCAGATTAAATCCACGGTTAAAGTCCTACCATTTACCACTACTAGACATCGAGACACCACTGTCGACACCACCACAGGCACATTAGTTGGGGTGGATACGACCAAGTCGAAAGGAAACGACTCAGTTTGCAATTTCAGTCTATCCACGCATTCAATAGATACAAAGGAGTGTGTCGCTCCCAAATCAAACAACACTAAAAGGGGAATGCTTGCCACCATGCAATTACCTTTTATCAGGCCATCTGCACCCGAAGCCTCTACCCCACTCATGGTGAACACTCTGCCAGTTGATCGAGGTCATTCAACCCTCACCGCATTCACACTCTGTGGTAACTTAGAACAATGTCTTCGGATATGCCCAACCTACTTGTAGTGAAAACAGGTAAGTGCCATTCTGGGGCACGAGTCACCAACATGAGTTCGGCCACATTTGCCGCACAAGGATGTAGAATTCAACCGTGACCCCCCAACATTGGCATGAGTCCTCGGTCCATGCGAAGTATAACCCCGGCTACCCGTCGGACGAGATTAAGGTTTTCGTTCCTCTTGAAACACCTTGCTCTTCCCTTTCTCGTGCGATAAGTTCCTTTGAGGTCCAGAGTGTTTGGGAGGAAGTGGTTTTGGCGCCATCACTTCATCCACCTTCATGTCGTCCTTAACCATTCTACACTTGTTGACCAATGTAGCAAAGTCAGAGATCTCTTGGTGCCTAAGCATCGTCTTCAGTTTGGGCTTCAGACCCGATTTAAACTTCGAACACTTGGACTTTCCAACCACTTCTAATTCAGAGTAAGGGTAAAATCGGGCCAATTCTTCAAACTTGGAAACATATTCTCCCACTGACAGGTCACCCTGCTCCAATCTCAGAAACTCCATCTCTTTCTGCCTCCTCAGATCAGCAGAAAAATATTTATGGAGGAATTTTACCTTGAAAGTATCCCAGGAAATCAATTGTTCCTCTGCATCCATTTGGCGTCGAGTGAACTCCCACCAATTCTCGGCCTCCGTCACTAGCATGTAAGTGGCATAAGCCAACTTCTGAGCCTCCGAACAGTTCATGGCTCTGAAGATCCACTCCACCCCTTGGATCCACTCGATGGCAGCATCAGGAGCAAATCTCCCATGGAACTGACTGGGGTTCCTCCTGCAGAACTCATCTAAACCTCGGTATTCTGCTGGTCCAGGTGGAATTAGTGGGGGTGAACTCGGACTTGGCGCCGGATTCTGGTTCAGGTTATGCAAGTTCTCATTGACTTGTTGGAATGGCGCCACCATCTGCGCCAACAAATCGTTTGGGACATTCTGACTTGCCCCTCTTCCTCTTCCCCTTCCTATTCTTGCCATGGGTACCTGTACTCACTCACTTGTCAGAAATCGAATTTTGTCTAAACAAGGGTCACATAATCACTTAGCAATTAGCATATTCAGACAATTTAACACACAAAGATCACAAAGAAGCATGCAAGGCCATATCCTAGGCCGCAGGATTAACTATGCTCTAATACCATATTGTAAGGACCCAAATTCTACCCTTGATAAGAATGACTTGAGATTTAGGCAAAAATATTTCCATGAGTCGTCCTTTTGTGATCATTGATATTAAACTTTTGCTCTAACTTTTTGCGTGAGATATTACATGAGGATTCTCAACGGGTTTGTTTTTTATATTTTTCACAATTTTTTGCACTTCGATCTAGGAACATTCTTTGTATTCTTTTGTTGTTCAGTCACATGATTGATGTGAATAATGTAACGTCCAGATTTTGAACTCCAAGAAAATTAAAAAATTTATTCAGGAAAAAGAAGTGAATGTTTATTGAAAGATATACTTAAGTGATTTAGAAGATCAGAGTGAATTCAAAATAGATATTAAGTTTTATCATTTCAAAATGCGGAATTATTCAATAATATCTTTACATTAAAAATGTGTGATTACACTCAACTTCAATTCCAAGATCTATACAATTATCCCTTTTGCATATATATATAACTTCTTAAAGTCATTAAGCTAGTCTCATCACATATTTAGAAAGAGGTCATTTATACAAAAGGAATTACTCTAACATATTTCTTATACCACATGCCTTAAACAAATACATTTCTAAACACATAAATCAAATTGCTCTAATCTATACTCCCATCAGCAGGTATCCCAGGTGCAGCAGCAACAACCTGAACTTATACATAACATAGACGAAGAAAAGACAGAAGAGAGTAAGAACCAACTACGGCGACCGCATCGTGAAATTACAAAGAGTAATAACATTAAAGTGATGCAACCTATACAACAACTAATATAAAAAATAACAAATATATACAAATAATGCACGCAGTCGATATCTTATTCAATAGGATATTCACATCTTCAATTAGTATATCTATCATATCACACTTATAAAATTCAACATTCAACATTTTCGTCAACATTACAACATCCACAAACAATCACAATACCCGAAGGAGATACGACATCCGAAGACGATTCAATACCCGTAGGCAATAAAACACTCAAAGACAATACAATACTGCAAGGAGCAGATCAACACCATCAAAGGCGATACGATACCACAAATGGCAAGTCAACACCACTTAAGGCGATACAATACCACGAAGGCAAGTCAACGCCATTTAAGGTGATCCAATACCACGAAGGGCAATTCGACACCATAAAGGCGATTCAATACCACGAAGGGCAAGTCTACACCATAAAGGCGATTCAATACCACGAAGGGCAAGTCAACGCCATAAAGGCGATTCAATACCACAAAGGGCAAGTCTACACCATAAAGGCGATTCAATACCACGAAGGGCAAGTCAACACCATAAAGGTGATTCAATACCACGAAGGGCAAGTCAACACCATAAAGGCAATACAGTATCACGAAGAGCAAGTCAACACCATAAATGCGATTCAATACCACGAAGGGCAAGTCAACATCATAAAAGTGATTCAATACCACGAAGGGCAAGTCAACACCATTTAAGGCGATCCAATACCACAAAGGGCAAGTCAACATCATTTAAGGCGATTCATACCACGAAGGGAAAATCAACACCATAAAGGCGATTCAATACCACGAAGGGCAAGTCAACACCATAAAAGAGATTCAATACCACGAAGGGCAAGTCAACACCATAAAGGAGATTCAATACCACGAAGGGCAAGTCAACACCATAAAGGCGATTCAATACCACGAAGAGCAAGTCAACACTATATAAGGCGATCCAATACCACAAAGGGAAAGTCAACATCATTTAAGGAGATTCAATACCACGAAGGGCAAGTCAACACCATAAAGACGATTCAATACCACGAAGGGCAAGTCAACACCATTTAAGGCAATCCAATACCACAAAGGGCAAGTCAACACCATAAAGACGATTCAATATCAAAAACCATAATCAACTTGTGTAACGTCTCGATTTAATACCCCAAGAAAATTAAAAACTTTATTTAGAGAAATGAAGTGAATGCTACCGATAGATATTACTTAACTGATTTAGAAAATCTAAGTGGACTCAAATATTAGTTAAGTTTCACAATTCAAAATGTAGAAATATTCAAATGTATCTTTACAACAAAACATGCCATTTCACTCAAACTTCAAATCCATAATCTATACAATTATCCCTTTTATAAATAAATCACTTCTTAAAATCATTAAGCTAGTCTCATTACACATTTAGAAAGAAATCATATATACAAAAGGAATTACTCTAACATATTTCTCAAAAAACATGCTTTAAACAAATACTTTCTTAATACATAAATCAAATTGCCCTAGTCTGTACTTCCATCAACGGAGATTCAAGGCGCAACAACAACAACTTGAACTCTTATATATATGGCATAGACAAAGAAAGACATAAGGAAGTAAGAACCAACTACGGCGACCGCAACGTGGAATTAGATGGAGTAATAACATTAAAGTGATACAACCTATACTGCAACTACAATGAACAATATCAAACATATACAAATGATGCACGTAGTCAATGTCTTATACACGAAGGGCAATTCACATCTTCAATTAGTATATTTATCATATCTTACTTATGCAATTCAACCAACCCAATCTTCATCAAAATCATAGTACCATAGTCAATCACAATACACGACGACAATTCTATACCCGAAGGCAATACAATACTTCCAAAGCAATACAATTCTCTCAAAGCAACACAGTACCACAAAGGGCAAGTCAAGATTTATACTATACCACATAGGGTCAAGATTACTATACCACATAGGGAAAATCATTCAACACCTCATAGGGCGATCCAATACCACTTAGGACAAGACATTCAACACCTCATAGAGTGATACAATACCACTTAGGGCAAGACATTCAACACCTCATAGGGTGATACAATACCACTTAGGGCAATACATTCAACACCACATAGGGCGATTCAATACCATTTAGGGCAAGACATTCAACACCTTATAGGGCGATACAATACCACTTAGGGCAAGACATTCAACACCTCATATGGCGATACAATACCACTTAGGGCAAGACATTCAACACCTCATAGGGCGATATACCACTTAGGGCAAGACATTCAACACCTCATAGGGCGATACAATACCCCTTAGGGAAAGACATTCAACACCTCATAGGACGATACAATACCACTTAGGGTAAGACATTCAACACATCATAGGGCGATTCAATACCATATGACGCAAGTTAATATTCAATATCAAAAACCACATCTTACTTGTACATTCCTCATATCACTCTCACAATCAATCTAAATAGTTTCCATATCAATACAACAATTCATTTATACAATTTCTCATCAACACAATGTTCATTTTTTGTATCCATAAGATCAACAATACCATCACCTTACATCTCATTCCATACAACAATACAACAATCCACCATATAATCATTATCATTTGAGTTATTCTCACATCATAATTTCACCATAACAGCTCATCACATAACACAATCATCAATGTCATTCACAAAATACCAATTCAATGCCACAATCACATTATACCTCATTCGATATAACAATACAATAAGTCACAACATAATCATTACCACATAAAACAATCATCCAATTTTATCACAATATTCTCATCCATACAAACAAATAGGGATATAGCAATCTTTCATGATGATGTATTACCATAAGCGAGTATTTCGCATTATATTTGACAAAAATGGTTTTCATGCACCCATACTTCTAATAAATCAAATGTCTATGACTAAATAAATCTTCACGGAAGATTAAGGACTCTCTCATGGAAGAACAATTTTCCAAGGGAGTTCATATTCAACAAAACTCTCCAAATTCTTGAGGGAAATCGGAGAAGACAACTCTAATGAAATACTCTAAGACCACAATGATCTTTTCCCTCACCTGGGTTTACGTAAGCTCATTCATTCCACAAAAGAGAAACATCTCCCACCATCTCCTTACACCTTGAAAGCTCTATTCCCACCTCTAATATCCATTAATGCGCCGCTAAGAAGTAAAAGGAAGAGGGTTTATGGGTTTTTAAGGTTTAGTGGAGGAGATAATCAGATTCTAAGGGGTAGCTGTCGTTGGGAGTGAAAGAAGGAGAAATAAATGAAGATTAGGGATTCTAGATCGCCTATTTCACTTTTATAACTGTGTAGCCTCGCTTGGGTGACAGAGGGTCGCTTGGGTGAGAAAACCCTTTCAAATTCTTGCTGAAACCCTGAGACTATCGCTCGAGCGAGCACCCTCTCGCTCGGGCGAGAATCCTGCAGCAAGCCCAACTTGCTCTCGCTTGAGCTCTCTCTCTCTCTCTCTCGCTTGGGCGAGAGACACAAATACAAAATTCTCAAAATCTAGCTTGAGCTAGCTCCTTTGGCTCGAGCTAGAAATCGACAGAAGCTAAACTATAAAATTTGGGGTGTTACAAATTTTACATTCCTAATATCAATCTTACAATCAATCTAAATAGTTTCCATAACAATACAACCATTCATTTATATAATATCTCATCAACGCAATGTCCTTTTCGTGTGTCCATAAAGTCAATACTGCAATCACATTACACCTCAATCCATACAACAATATAACAACCCACAATGTAATCCTTACCATTGATTTATTCTCAAATCATGACTTCACCATAACATCTCATCACCTAACACAATCATCAATTTCATTAACAAAACACTAATTCAATGTCACAATCACGGTATACCTCGTTCCATATAACAATACAACAACTCATAACATATTCATTACCATTGAGTCATTCCCAAATCATCCTTTTCTTTTCCACAACATTTTACCACATAAAACAATCATCTAATTTTATCACAATATTATTTTTCGTACAAACAAATAGGGATATAACAACCTTTCATGACGATGTATTACCATAAGCGTGTATTTCGCATTATGTTTGACAAAAACAGTTTTCATACACATATATTTCCATGTCTATGGCTAAATACATCTTCATGGAAGATTAAGAATTCTCTCATGGAAGAACAAGTTTCCAAGGGAGTTCCTATCCAACAAAACTCTCCGAATTCTTGAGGGAAATCAAAGAAGATAACTTTAATGAAATACTCTAAGACCACAATGGTCTTCTCCTTCACCTAGGTTTACGTAAGCTCCTTTGTTCCGCAAAAGAGCATAATCTCCCACCATCTCCTTGCACCTTCGCATATTTCTTTTCACCTCCAATAGCCACCAATGTCGCCGTTAAGAAGTAAATGGAAGATGGTTGATGGGTTTTTAAGGTTTAGTGGAGGAGAGAATCATATTCTAAGGGTAGGTGCCGTTGGGAGTGAAAGAAGGAAAAAGAAAATGAAGAATAGGGATTCTAGATCCCCTTTTTCACTTTTATAGCTGTGTAGCCTCGTTTGGGCGAAGGATTAGTCGCTTGGGTGAGAAATCCATTGCAAAATCGTATTGAAAACCTGAGACTGTCGCTCGAGGGAGCGCTGTCTCGCTCGAGCGAGAATCATGCAGCAAACTCAACTCGCTCTCGCTCGAGTGAGCATTCTCTCACTCAGGCGAGAGACACATATACAAAATTTTCAGGACTCTAGCTTGAGATAGCTCCTCTAGCTCGAGCTAGAGATGGACATAATCACTTTAGCTTGAGCTAGCTCCTCTGGCTCGAGCTAGAAATGGACAGAAGCTAAATTAGAAAATTTGGGGTGTTACAAATAACATCATATTTTATTTAATAATTGAATGTCATGGAAAATAGTTGAAAAACTATGTGCCCCAAGTAATTGAAATATTGATGGTTACTCCAAAATAATCTCCTCCCATAATGTATAGGCTCAAATGGAGTGACTAAGGATATTTCATTTATGTTTGGGAATTACAAAAATGTCTTGTGTCATAAGAAACATTTGCCTGTAGATGTACATCATTTTGGGTTTTATATTTGCATCATCCTCCATTTTATTTTTGAATCAAATATCTCATAATAATGCAGAATTAATTTTATTTGGGTTATTTTTGTTGTATATACTTTTTGGGTAAATATGATGGTGATGTGTAATGTGGGATGGTAAGTTTGCATGATTAATGCACTGGTACTATATACTCGTTAAAAAGATATGCATTAGAAAATGAGGGTTGACTTTGACTTGTGTCTTCAAACGAGAATAAGTTTTAAAATCAATCCCCAATTTTGTTGGGGTAGGAGATTGGGTGCCATCTTATGTGACGAGTTAAGATCATGCGGTCTTGATCACAAACTGAGATTTTCTCAATCTTGAATTTCTTTAGTTTCAACCTTGATTGCTTTCAGTCGAGTCCAACAAAAGTGTTCTTAAAACCAACTCTTAACTGATGAGTGCCCCAACAATGAGATTATGAATATAGGTAGAATAAATGTTTTCTATGCATGATGTGCATGTAGTGAATATTTTCTTTTTATTTTAATCCATGATGCATGTAACACAAGTAATGTCGACCTTGAGCTATACTACTTAAAAAACACATAACATGTATGATGATGCATTTGATTTATGTTGGGATGTATGAATGATATGAGACCAATATTTTTGAAGCATATGATGCATGAGGATGCATGAGATGTTTCCATAGAATGCATGTGATTTTCTTTTTTAGTGCATGAGACTCATTATGATGTATATGATTTTCAATACATGAAGGCTATGTTCTTTTTATTTTTATATCAATGAATGAGGATATTTATAATAGTTAATGAAATGAAATTGTAGATTAGAATACATGAAATATAATGTTTGAATTACTTATTTTTATTCTTGAAGAATGCATGAATGAATGAATAAGTACATGTATTTATGAATGCTATACTTTTTTCTTTTTCTATGCTAGCATGAGAGTGTAAGCCAGGGAATGATGAATGAATGAATGATTATTTGAATAAATGACTGAGTAAATGTTTGAGTTATATGTTTTTTTACATGAATGAATGCTTGACTTATACATTTTTTCACGCATGAGTGAATGAATGAATATATAAATGAGTAGAAGAATGTATGATGCATTTTTCCTTTTTAAATACATTTATGCATAAATGAATGCATAAATAAGTAGAAGAGTGTATGAATAATGTATTCATGTACGTTGGATGAATAAGTTATGTATGTATGAATGATGTGTTTTATTTTTGAGTGAATGCATAAGCCAATGAATGAAGAATTTTCTTTTTGAATGCACAAATGAATGCAGAAGCCATTCAATGAATATTTTTCTTTTTGAGTGCATGAATGAATGCATAATCCCATCAATGAAATTTTTTATTTTTTATGCATGAATTAATGCATAAGGCAATCAATGGAGGTTTTAATTTTGAATGTAATGAATGAATTCATAAGCCAGTTAATGAAGATTTTTTTATTCTTGAATGCATAAATGAATTGATAATTGAATGAATGAGTGAACGAGTGCATAAGTGAATCAACGAATATTTTATTTTTGAATGTAACGAATGAATGCATAAGCCAATAAATGAAGATTTTTATTCTTGAATGCATAAATGAATGGATAATTAAATGAATGAAAGCATAAGTCAATCAACGGAATTTTTTATTTTTTAATGTAATGAATGAATTGATAATTGAATTAATGAGTGAATAAATGTTTGGATATGTATTTTTTTTGTTTTTGAATTAATTTATGCATAGATGTAATGTGTCATAATGCAAAATTCATGCCCCTTAGGATAATAGGCTCTATGTTGGGGTAACTTAGCCATCATTACGATTAATATATAACTTTATAAAAAATAAATTTTCTTTTCGTCCAGGTTGACCTAGGGAAAATATTGATTGCCTTGTTTTTTCTAGTGATAATCCTTTTTGGGGAATATGAATGCCTATCAAGGATGACTTTACAAATGTCTATGTTGCAAGATGAGTGATCGAGGCCGTACTCGATACAAATAATATAACAATAAAGTATAGTACTAGGAAGTGACTCCTAGGTCGTTTCCCAAGGATTATCTTTCAGGCAATAGTTCAAACACCTTGTACTCACACACACAAAGAGGTTTTTGTTGTTTTTATGGTATGAATCTAAAACTAAAACAGAAACAGTAATTAACAGAAAAGTGAAACAGCTAAACCCCTTTGGTTTCCTTAATCACAACTCAATCCTCGATTTCACAATATCAAAATCATATTCTAATCGTTGAATCCCTAATTTGTTCATAATCAAGTAACTAAGCGATAATCAACTCATAAACAAATTCACACGAACTAAGCATTCATGCACTAGAGAAATGATTGACTAAGCGAAAATCAGTTCACAAATCTATTTCTAAGGCATGGAATTAAGAAAACCACAATCAGAAATTGAATAGAAAAAATTAACAAATAAGAAACTGAAATTGCATTAATAACCATACCTCAAGAGTTGTGATACATTACCAAAGGAGTTTATTCTAGAAATTTAGCCTTCCATGGAAGGATTAAGCAAAACCGAAAATGGGGAGGAGGAAAAATAAAAATGCATAAACCCTAGGAGAGCAAAAGAGGGAAAACGAAACTTGTCTATTCTAAAGCAATGTAAAAATGAGTAAAGTTCAAGTGTGTCCTCAAAACCGAATTTGTGAGTTTTTAATAGATTAAAATGGAAATGGGCCAAAACAATGAGCCCAAAACCCAAACGGAAATAAAAATTCTAATATAATATACAATCTTCACTTTTGCACATATCCTCCACTTGTAATGCCCAAAATGTCATTGGTGTCAATTATAACCTGAAAATGGAATTAGATTTAATTAGGCTAAATAATCCCAAATTAACTCATTTTAGGAATAATAGTCCAATAAAACCCAAAACACTAAACCATGTCAAAAAAGTCAATTAGACACCAAGAATTATTAACAATTGTAAATTAAGGTTATGAATAGTGTGTAATATATGACTCATCAAATACCCCCACACATAACCTTTTGCGCTCCTGAGCAAAATCAAGAAATAATGTTATGCTAACTAGTGCACCAAAGTGAGTCATGTAAGAAGATTATTAAAAACTAGAAAATGAAAAATCCTAAAGATGACATACTTCACATTGAATTCAATGAAATGCAAAGAGATGGGCAAAATCAAGCAAACAAGAGTAACAAGATCAAAGAATCAAGATATCCATGAAGATCATCCAAACAATTCAAGTATGCAAAGAAACTGTAAGGACCCGATTTTCATAACTCGAAAATTCTCTTTTAAAAACCTTATTCATGAAAGTGAAGTGATTACTTTTGAAAGACATTACTCGAACAATTTGGAAACTTGAGAGAATACGTTTATAAATTTGCAAGGCGGAAATATTCCAAACCCCTTTCATTTCAAAAGCATGTCATTACATTTCCGTTCAAACACATCCTTTATACAATTACACTTTCTCAAAATTACCTTGAATACAAGTATTAGATCCACTTCATTATACACTTACAAGAAAGTTGTTTATACATGGATTCACTTTAACATGTTCTTCATATTACAAATATTTATCATATAACATATCAATTACATATTATCCACTACTCTATCATGTACTCTTCTCCGCAAGCGTCCAATGCGCTACCTCCACAACCTGAACCCAAATATACAACACATACAATGAAAGACAAAGGGAGTAAGAACCAACTACGGCGACCGTAGCGGGATTTACATGGAGTAATGACATTAAAGTATTAAAACCACACACATCTAACATCATCATGATATGTGTATATCAATCAACACATACCCCATCGGGCAGGTCGAGTAATCCCCATACCACCTCGGGCAGGTCGAGTTTCCACATTACACTCACATCCATGTCATACACAGTCAACACAAGGCATCTCATTATTTTATCACCACAAATAACATACAACACCTTCATTGTCACAAACATACCTTTACCCATTTTAACACATTCACAGCTCATCACACATTCATTGTTACAACACACTTATACATGTTTATAACAATCAACCACTTACAACATACTCATTTTAATAAACATACTCATTCCATTTTGACACATTCACAACTCATCACACATTCATTGGTACAATCCACCCATACATGTTTATAACAATCAACGACTTACAACATACTCATTTATGCTTATGACCATAAATATCTCACACACCATCATTATCACACAACATAACCATTATCATAAACAAACCACGCATAACATATTCTTCATCATATACACATTAACGTTAGAACCATCTTTAATAACGGTGTATTACCATAAATGAGCATATAGCGTTTTACTCAAATAAACGGTTTTCCCCACACATATATCTTCACTTTTATGGCTAATACATCCTCATGTAAAATATAGACTTTCACATGGACCACAAACTCCCAAGAGAGTTTCTATCCGTTAATATGCTCCGATTCTTGAGGGAAATCGGAGATGATGACTCTAATGAAATACTCTAAGACCACAATGGTCTTCTCCCTCACCTTAGGTTGCGTAAGCTCCGTTGCTCCGCAAAAGAGCCACATCTCCCTTCATCTCCTCCAACCTCCATTGTTGCTTTTTCTCCTCCAAGCTTTTCCAAATGTGTCACCATGAAGCAAGAGTAAGGTTTTGATGAGTTTTGAGGCTTAGTGGAGGTAAAAATGGTCCATTTGGGTGGAGCCACCGTTGGGAGAAAAATGGGGAGAAAGAAAATGAAGATTAGGGTTTCTAGGTCCCCTTTTATTCACTTTTATAGTCACAGCGATAAGTGTAATCGATTACAAGTATAGTGTAATCGATTACACAGTGTAAATTACAGAGGCATCGTCGCGATGTAATCGATTAACAACATGGTGTAATCGATTACATTAATACGATGTAATCGATTACCATAAGTGTGTAATCGATTACCCAGTGTAAATTACAGAGGCATTGTCGTGATGTAATCGATTACCAACATGGTGTAATCGATTACATTGTGTCAGATGTACATATCTGATGCTTTTCATCATGTAATCGATTACCAAGACTGTGTAATCGATTATATTACCCAAAATTGCCAAGTATAGCCCAGGATTTCACCCTCCCAGGTGAACCTTTCTCGCTCAAGCGAGTACCTCTCGCTCAAGCGAGGATCCGAGGACTGATACTATAATTTTAAAGACTTAAAATTTGGGGTGTTACAGAAACCAATCAAATCAAGAGGTGAGTCACAACAATGATAGATCCTCACAAGATATGCTCTCTAAAGTGTTTACACTCATGTGTCTTAGGTTGTACGTATTTACACTCAAGACACTTCATGAAAACAAACACAGCCATATGCTTGACAAGTTTCTAACATCAACATCATAAACACATGCACAAAGTGATCAAAAGGACTTTTCAAGGTTGTAATGAGACCAATGACAAGGTGGGATAAAATATGGATATGTAGCTTAAAACCAAGGAAATAGAGGAGCAATGAGGAATAAGTAAAAAGTAAGACAAAATCAACCCAAAATAAGTAAATCATCCTCTAATTTCAATCCTCTTTGCCACACTCCACTTTTATTCATTTTTGTTTGTTTTTTTTTTGTTTTTTTTTTCTCTTTTTGTTGCTTTTTTCAATTTTTTTTCCAACGACACCACACTTATGTACACAAATACATCAACCAATGAGTCATAACTAAGAATTATAAACAATGAAGAACAATGCACCATTACTTAATACCCATTCCTAAAACAATTCCAAAGCTCCAAAATTCCCAAAGGTTAGGATAATCATGGTTTTCACTTATAGGCTTGTAATGAGCTATATAACAAAGAAATGGTAAATAGGCTCAAAAGGGCTAGCAAAGGATAATTTCATTCAAGGTAGGCTATATGGCATGTGGATTATTCAAAAGAAATGCCTAAATCACTTCAAAATGTTGTCGTGACCCGATTTTAAGTTGGAAGACCAGCCCTACGACTTGGGGAGAGGCGAACTCGATTTCTACCTCTTCCAATTGTTTTGGAGTCGACACTACGTTTTTGCGGTTAAAACGTAGAAAACTCTAAATATGCCCAATTAGGATAATTTGGTATTTAATCAGAGATTTTGAGCTCGGGAGTCGATTACGGGTCGGGGGAGGTATTAGCACCCCGTCCGCCCGTATTAAAACGGTACCCTATCTAAGAACATGGACTTTTATACCCTTAAAATTATTTATTGAAATTCAGTAATAAAAAGAAATTTTTTTTATTTTTTATTGTTGTGCCTGACAAGAGTTCTTCTTGCTTCTACATATCCCTAAGTGCAATAGGGAAATCAAGGCTATGTAGTTCTGGTTCGAAAATTAATTGGTCGGTTTCGTTGATTTGAAGGTATCGATTTAGTTGAGTAATAAAATAAATTTTTACTAAAAACATTTTTGATATGGAATTAATAGTTTAGAAGCGGCACTGGTCGTAGACCTCCTTCCCATTTTCAGAGAATTTAGAGACAACACGGGCCACAACGTTACTATAAAAATTCCACTGAAATTCATTGAATAATAGAGTAGTTTTGAAGTTATTTTTTTATATGAAATTAATAGTTTAGAGAGAGCACTGGTCGTAGACCTCATTCCCATTTTCAGGGAATTTAGAGAAAACACGGGCCATAACCTTACTATAAAATCCCTTTTAAAATCATTTGAATAAATAACATGAATTTATTTAAGATATTTGATATAGAATTAATAGTTTAGAGACGACACTGGTCGTAGACCTCCTTCCCATTTTCAGAGAATTTAGAGACAACACGGACCATAACCTTACTATAAAAAATTCCATTTTAAATCATTTGAATAAATTTCTTTAAAATATTTGATATGAAATTAATAGTTTAGAGACGACACTGGTCGTAGACCTCCTTCCCATTTTCAGAGAATTTAGAGACAAAACGAGTCATAACCTTACTATAAAATTTCCATTTAAAATCATTTATGAGTTATTATTTTTAGAGGTACATTAAGATTTCTATTAATATAATAAATATAATTTTTTCAAAGTTATAATTTGTCACGAAAAGTAAAGGGACTTAGAATCATCAATTTAAATCACGCGGGATAATTATTCATACAAGTATAAGGATAGATAAACAAGGGGTTAGTAAAATAAAAAATGTATGAAATTTAACAATCGAATGAGACATACATTAACATAAATTGTTGATATCCTAATTATAAAATAAAAGATTGTAAATAATACAAAAAAATAAAAAAAAGGAAAAAGGATATGTGGGCCGAAAGCCCACATAGATGTGAATCAGGTTGGGAGGGGTTTGATTTCTAACTTTCATTTCTGGCTTGAGGGAGTTTGAGAGAAGAGGTGAGAAGATGAAGGAAGAGAGAAGACGAAGGCGGAGAAAGAGTTCACGGGTTTTCTCCTCCGGCGACGGAAGCGGCATTTTAGTTCCGGCGAAGAGCTAATGAGGAGCTTCTCGTCTGCTCCAACTCCTACCTTCGATTGTTACATCGGTTTAGGTCATGAAAGGTATGAAAACCTTACCCCTCGTCCTCTTCTTTTCTTCGTTCTTTGCACCGCAAAGGTGGTAGAAACCCGCCATGGCCGTTTTTTTCCGCCAGAACCAGCATCGAATATGGTGGTTCGAGTGTTATGAAGCACTCTCTTTTCCCTTTGTTACTGAGGGATTCGAAATTCCCCTTTTTAGGGATTTTTTTAATCAGCCTAAACACTACGATTCAATTGCCTACTTGATTGTGAAATGGTTTGGATATTAATCTACTCAGAAACCAATCAAAAATCGTTTTATGACCCCCATGAGGCGTTCTTATTTGCTGTTCTTAATTGATTAGAAATGTATACACTTTTGTTGGAGTTGAATAAATGGAAGTCTGTGTTTCTGTGATATAAATTGAGTATGTGGGTTTGGAACATAGACTAACAATCCAAAACAAGCAAGATATGTTCTTTATGTTTTAAATTTCACTCATTGGCTCTTTCTTGATTAACTCTTTAGTTTATGTCTTGGACAATGTAATTGGAATTGTTGTGTTTAGACAAGGAAAACTATACTTGTTGATGACCAAATGCGTGACTTAGAACGTTTATGCTTCCGTTCTACTTGCTTTTGTGTGACTTTCCCCTTTCTGGATTCTCTTTGTCTGCTGCTTGGTGCATACGATGTGAGTATGGGTATGTTTGGTTGCCAAAAGTTTTGTCTAATGAGGTGAGAGTATCAGGATTGGAATAAAAAATGGGTATGGGTGTAGGGACTGTGATTTTGTTACTGTAATATGATGTTTCGATGGATAAGGAAAAAGAGAGTTCTCTGGAAGCTATGTTTTTTAAGAATAAAAATCTCTGCCCTCTTGTGTGATCTGATGGTTGTTTATAAAGGGTTATGAAAAAAAAACCTCTTGATTTGCCCATTGATAGCCAGAAACATCCAAGGCTTTTGGCTTGCTGATTATTCTCTCAAAACTGTCCATAATTGCCATTATTAACGCTTATTATGCTTGAAGTGTAACTGGTCATCATGCACATTATTGCTGATTATTAGAATATGTAACTGCACAGGACATTACTTCTGACTTTTGCTACTGCTTATTTGCCTTTTATGTATAACTCATGGCTTTCTAATGCCGCATGAGCTGATGTCACTGTCTACTTTGCAAGTGTTCCAAGCAAACAACCTGATCACATGCACTTGAAATTATTTGCATAGATGAAGGGTTCAATATTACTGCAGCGTTGACAACTAAGCCATAAGATGTTGCCAACTCAGTATCTGATTGCATAAACTTGAAAACTGACTGTGAGTCCTCCTTGCTAACTCTAGTAATGCCATCAATTTTATAAGCCAGTGAATGATATGACGTTGGCCAGAATTTGCATTGCTCTTGCCATTCTTCTTTTAATGTTGCAGCATATTTGCACACCAAGAATTACCACGTATTTCGATAGATTGTATATTTGTTTCAATTCCAACATGGTTTGACTGCTTCGGATATCTTTATGTTGTTTAATTGTTTGTGTGATTATTGCAGATTGAAGTTGGTCTTTTGATGAAGGTTGAATATTCTTGCCATTGAAAACCATTTGAGACTCATTATGGGTTTTGCTCCTGCGACTGAAAAAACCCAACACCAACTGGTGATTCCATATACCCACATATTTGTCTCAGGTTCAGCATTCCAACGCCCTGTGTCTTCATCACTTGCAAAAATCGTCCTGCCATCATCTTCATAAATAGTAATCATAACCTTTACTTCCACTTGAGGAATAAGACTTGAACATGCCACTTAAAGAGAAGGAAGATGATTTGTTACCTCCCATCATAACTGTTTTTTGGATTATGATTTCTATTGTAACTTTCAATACTCACAAATTGTTCCTTCACCTCTAAGGATTCCAACATTCTTCATTACATCAAAAATGGCTTCTAAGAAAAATTATATAATTGCCTTTAAGAAATGATTATTTTGTTTATGAAGGGTATGTCATTTATTTATTCATTATTATTTAGGAAGAGTCCAAATGAAAGATGGTATTAACAGATAAAGTTTCCCAACTTATAAAGTGACATTTTATTCTTATTTTTGCGTTTTTATTGTAAATGGGCTGCACAAAATTGAGTGTTCACACTCACCCACCTAAATAAAAGGTGAGAAAAAATTGAGCTACCCTACACACTACCTCATGCATGGATTGAGGGGGTGAACAAAGTGAGAGGGAGCAACACATTAGATTTCAAAACCTTTGCAAATATGAAACTGATTGCCATCAAGCTTATCAATGTTAGGGTACCGATCAATCAGAGTATAACACCTAGAGGGGGAGGTGAATAGGTGTAAGCGACCAATATGTCCGCTTTTCGAATTTATGCGTAGAGAATCAAGAATCACAGAAATATTCAGTAATAATCAAATAAGTGAAAATATAATCGATTGTCTGAGACAAATTTAATTGATTAAAGGATTGTAATAATCGATTATCTGGAGCAGAAACACCAGAAACAACAGCTATGTAAAATATGGTTTCTAGGTAAACAAGCTATCCAAGAATCATGCAACTTCTCACTATGATATCATAAACAACACACAACAATTATACAGATATCAAAGACTCAATCTTTACTAACAAAGATTCAATCTTTCAAGATAAAGAATGCAAGATACTTAATATGCTTGGAACAGTAAAAAAATAAGGGAAAGAGAAAGAAGATCAAGAAATTTTATCCTGGTTCGTTCGGCTGTCCACTGGAAAACTACATCCAGGCCTCCCCTTCTGATCTTGGGAGATTTGCTTCACTATATTTGAAAATGTTATTTACACACACTTCCAAATTGAGCCTTTCCTACTTGCTATTCGAACCCTATTTCGCCAAGCCTTGACTAGTACTTGCAATTTCAATCTCCCCCTTTTTGATGATGACAAACCTTGAAACAATTTAGCTTAGAAACAGCTTGATGATGGACTGATGTTATGCTTGCAGCGATCAGAGTAGTCAAAAACTTTGCACTTCTCCCCCTCAACTTAATCTCCCCCTCATTCTGTGCATGAGGAGAGTTGGGTTTTTGAGTATTAACTCCCCCTTTCTTTTTGAGTTGCAGAAGCATTTAGAATAATCCTGCAAACACATCAGAATAACAACAACCACACCTTTCTTCCCCTTTTGGCATGATAAAAAAGGTCATTAACCGGACCGATTTGCCAAAGGTAGGAAAGATAACAGTTTTAAAGATATATATACAGATGAAACAAGTGCACATGGTCTATGTTGAATAATTGATTAAGGACAACATTTAATCAATTATTCACTATAACAAAATAAATAATGGAGAATTTCCGACAATATTTGTGCTACATAGCAGTAATAGTACATTCTTATGTGACACATATAGAGATATACTAAAAAACCCAGCAAAAGTGTCACATAAAGTAAGGTAATAGAAAAAATAGAAAGACAACAACAATTAAAGTTAAGAAGTCAAATAGTCAGATTATAAACGCAACACAATAATAGTTCAGCAAGGAATACATTAAAGCAGTGGAAAGAGAAACAGCAGTGGAAAGAGAAACAGCAGTAGACACAATAGACTCAAAGCTAACAACTCCTACCTAGACTGGTCAACTATCCTAGATAGGTTCTAACTAGGTTTGTTGGAAGGCGGAGGGTGTGAGCCAGTAGACATAGTCTGCAGGGTGAAGGCAATCCTGTCAATCTCTCCCCTGGTCTGGTCATTCTCCCTTTGGATGTCAGTAGCAAGCCAGTCGTATAGGTTCATCAACCCTGAGTCCATACTATCATTCAATGCTTGAAGTCCAACATGAGGAGCTTGAAATGCTTTAGGGGCCTCAGGTGGAGCTGTAGGTTGCTCCTGCTGTGCAGCCGGGGTTTCTTCATCTGATAGATCCAAGTCAACAGTAGTCCTATAGTCTTCCTGATACATCCAAGTGCTAGTGATCTTATAAATGCCCATCTTGTGAATCAAATACTCACCCAGTTGATGGTCATGTGTGTTAGTCAGTTTGATTTCAACATCCGAGTTATCGATCTCCATATGATCAATAACCCTTGAGATGAAGATCCCGTTGGCAAGTAATTTGGACGATGAGGTTGCTATCCCGGACATAACTTTCAGAATTTCCGTAGGCCAATTGACTAGTATCCCTTGCTTAATGGCAAAGATCATCTTCAAATCATTTGTTGTTGGCTGTGCATGATTTGTG
Source organism: Lupinus albus (assembly GCA_009771035.1). Taxonomy (NCBI): domain Eukaryota; kingdom Viridiplantae; phylum Streptophyta; class Magnoliopsida; order Fabales; family Fabaceae; genus Lupinus; species Lupinus albus. The sequence goes on along the minus strand of CM020019.1, from coordinate 10,246,974 downwards.
TTTCGCTGAACTAACATGTATGCAATGACATAGTGTAAGAGACAATTTTCAACCGTAAGAACCCAATTTTAGTTAGACCTCCTGGTGTTACCGAAACATTGTCTCTCAAACATGATCTGTAAGTTGCTAATGCCTCAAAATTATCCCATTGCTCGTTTTCACAGTTGCCTAATGGTTCACCAGAACTACTTAAACCACCAACAGCTAAAAACAATTCTTCATCCAACACAATCAATTTTCCCTTAACCATGGTTATGTATTGACCATTTTTGTAAACGGAATTGCTGTAGAATTCACGAATTAATGAGGGATAAAGTTTACCGTGTAGTCCAATGAAGGTGTTGGTACCTTGAACTTCCAGCTCATGAGGAAACTGGAATCCTTCCTCTACAAGCCATGGGACGTCTGCATAACGAACATAAGCCAATTTTCTGCCATGAAACCGAACCAGCCTTGATACATGCAATTCAGGGGCGAAGAAAGGATCCCTTACCTTAGTGGGTCTGCTTGGAGTTGCAGATGAAGGGCCTCCTGTTTCAAATGTACGACGCGGACAATTTACGATGGTTTTCATTCTCTTGGGTCGATGTTCAGCCATGAGTGTGGAAGATGAGGTTTAGGTTAGGGTTGAGGTGTGAAATGCGGGCTTCTGATCTAAGCAGGCAATAAGCAACGAGACCAAGTAAAAAGAAGGCTTACTTTATGGTGTTCAAACAAGGATGCAAGAAAAAATGAGGAACAACACCACGGATTATCGAGAGAAGGAGGAACAGTGACGGTTCAAAATGCCTAACTGTCATATATACTGTCGTCGATAATCGATTAAATGGAATGTTTAATCAATTAACAATGTGAAAATTTTCAAAAAATTTGAAATTTGAAGCCCAAGTAAGCGATTAAGCATTTCTGTTAATCGATTATTTACACAAACATAGACTCTTCAAAAATGAGTTTGGGCCCAGGTAATCGATTAAATCAAGCCTTAATCGATTATTTAGACAAAATTTTGACATTTTCAGCATTTTGTGTGTGTGACATAGTGTGGCAACTAGACACTCTATAGACTTGGTTGACTTCTAAGTTTAAGAAAAACACATTTACTTAAACATACATGAAACAACTTAAATTGATTTTGCAATTTCCTGGCAAGCGATTAAAAAGTTTTGAAAGCGTCGCTTTTCAAAGATAAGAGCAGAGTCCATGTAAACCGGGAAAAGTCGTCAACTACCTCTAGAGCATAATGACTGCTTCCAAAACTCATTATTTGTGAGGGTCCAAACAAGTCCATGTGGAGTAATTCTAATGGCCTTGTAGTGGAAATCACATTTTTAGATGAAAAAGAATTTTACGTTTGCTTACACCTTTGATAGGTGTGGAAAATATCTTTAGTTGTGAAATTTAGTTTTGGCAGTCCTACAACAAGCTCTTTTGACACTATCTTTTCCACATGTCGTAGATGGATATGTGCTAACCTTCTATGTCAGGTCCAAATATCATTCTCATTTGAAATAAGACATTTTGAAAATAGAGAAGTGATATTGTCCAGATTAACCATATAGATATTGTTAGTTCGGTGACCGACGAACTTAACATTATCGTCTACGCCATCACAGATAATACAAAAGTCAGAATCGAAAGATACCTTGTTACCTATATCGCATAGTTGACTGATACTGAGTAGGTTGTGCTTCAGGCCTTCAACATATAGCACGTTTTCCACAATTGCCTGAGAAGCATTTCCTACTCTTCCGATTCCAAGGATCTTTCCTTTATTGTTGTCTCCGTAAGTGAGTTAACCCTTGTCTCGGAGTGTAAGATCCAAGAATTTGGACTTATCACCCGTCATATGTCTGGAACACCCACTGTCGAGATACCAGTGTTGTCCGAGTGTTCGTAGACATACCTGCAAGACACAAATTACTTACTTTTAGGTACCCAAGTTATATTGGCTCCTTTCTTGTTAGTAACAAAACCTGGTGCACATTTGGCTACCCACACATACTTGCCCCTTGGCACTCCGTGCCGTTTAATGTAGCAAGAGCCAGATGTGTGACCATGAACACCACAATAGAAACAAGTAGGCAGTTTCTGATTAATAACATGAGATTTACTAGCTACATGCTTTCTAAAAGGTCTCCTTTTGCTTTTATGTTTGAACCCGAGACCGGTTCTATTTCCTATGTTCTTTGATGAAGCAAGTAATCTGTTAAGATTTTGACTGCTGTATGTGAACTTTGTTATTTTGTTTTTCAGTTCGTCATTTTCCATTTTCAGTTCACAACAAGTTTCACATGCAGTAGTCTCAATAACTTTAGTAGAACACATACATGAATCACTAGAGTAAATGAGATCAAGAGTTTCATTTTCAAGTTTAAGTTCATCCATTTCTTTTTGCATGCTAGCAATTTTCTTTTCATTCAATAAAATAATTCTTTTTCGATCTACATTTACTTTGGCTACTTTCTTAAGTTCTTCACGCAGTTCAACAAAAGCATTGTACAGTTCATCATATGTAGGTAAGTTACTTGAGTTAGAACATGAACTAGAGTCGTAGAAATTTATCTCATCTAGTTCGTTATCCTTAGTAGAAGTACTGGCTTCATTGTCCTTCACCATTAGACAGATCTTTGCGGTTTCCTCTTTTTCAGAGGTGCTTTTTGTTGAACTCTCCTCAGGGACATCCCAAACGATGTATGCTTTCTTGGACTTGAAGTCCCGAGAGGTGTTCTTCTCGCCATCGACTTTCTTTAGATAAACTGGTCATTGATACTTTAGATGTCCAGCTTTGCCGCATTTATGACACGTGAACTTTTCTTTTGAGTTCTTGTGCTTGAAGGTCGAGTTGCGAGTTTCTTTCTTTTGAAACCTATTTGAGCTTCCTCTCTTCTTTATAAATTTGTTGAATTTTCGTACTAGAAGCGTTATGGTTTCAATGTCGATTTCTGAATCAGACTCTTCATCATCCTTATCTTCTTGGTCCTGAGAAGTGGATGCTTTCAGTGATATTCCCTTTTTACGCTTGTCTGATTCTTCATGTAAGGTCAGACGACCAAGCTCCATCTCATGTTCTTGCAGCTTGCCGAAAAGAGTTTCTAACGCCATTGAATCAAGATCCTTTGATTCCAAGATAACAGTCACCTTTGGCTGCCAGTTCCTGTCAAGGCATCTTAAGACTTTGTTAGTTAATTCTCATTTCAAAAAGTCTTATCTAAGGCAACTAGATGATTTACAATATGAGTAAAATGCTTTTGCATATCACTAATAGATTCATTTGGAAACATGCGAAACAATTTATATTTATGAGTTAAAGCATTCAATCTAGTGCGCTTGACCTCACTAGTGCCTTCGTGAGTCACTTGTAAAGTGTCCCACATTTATTTGGCACTATTACACTGTGAGACTAGAAAGAACTCATCATAAGATAGTGCGGACGTAATGATGTTTTTAGCTTTCAAATTGTGTTGCACTTTTCTTTTCTCATTATCAGTCCACATGCTCTTAGGTTTATCTTTCGTCTCACCTTCCACTAAGTATAGTGGTGTGTAAGGACCACTCATAACGGAATCCCAAATGTCCGTATCAATGGCTTCTATGAAGATTCTCATCCTCACTTTCCAATAGGCGTACCCCTCGCCACTGAAAATCGGTGGACGGTTAATGGATGCACCATCACCGCCAAAAGGATTGGTAGAGCCCATCGTATGATTTCCCGAGGATCAACGATCGAAGTGGTTAAGCTAGCGCATACGTACTAGCTCTGATACCACTTGTTAGGGTACCGATCAATCAGAGTATAACACCTAGAGCGGAGGGGGGGGGGGTGAATAGGTGTAAGCGGTCAATATGTCTGCTTTTCAAATTTATGCGCAGAGAATCAAGAATCATAGAAATATTAAGTAATAATCGATTAAGTGAAAATATAATCGGTTGTCTGAGACAAATAGTACACAACAATTATACAGATATCAAAGACTCAATCTTTACAAACAAAGATTCAATCTTTCAAGATAAAGAATGCAAGATACTTAATATGCTTGAAATAGTAAAAAGATAAGGGAAAGAGAAAGAAGATCAAGAAATTTTATCCTGGTTCGTTCGACTGTCCACTGGAAAACTACATCCAGGCATCCCCTTCTGATCTTAGGAGATTTGCTTCACTATATTTGAAAATGTTATTTACACACACTTCCAAATTGAGCCTTTCCTACTTGCTATTCGAACCCTATTTCGCCAAGCCTTGACTTCCCTCCGTTCGCAAACGGTTGCCAATCTTGCTACTTGATACGCCAAACAAAATACCCAGTGAAGACTATATCCAACCAAACGCAGCTAGCCGATATTACAACTTTATCTAAACCTTGGAGACTTACAACCAAAGTTTACAAGAAAACAATTTTTTTGAAAGAAACTCTTAAAGAAGAGTTCTTGGCTTACATAAGCCACTAACAACCCAAAAGATGATTGACTCACACTCACTCACAGGGTATGAGAAATCACAGGATTGAAGAAACAAGTTGGTGCACTCAAACTTTGCACAAATATGAAAAAACTTTGTTTTTGCTAAACAAGAAACCAAGAATGCTTTTCACAAAGCAAGGTTTTTCTCTCAAAGGTTTGACTCTAAAGAACAAGGTGAATATCTCACAAGGAACTTGGGATTTCGAAAAATTAGAGCTCAAAATCAAGTTATGAAAATTTTGTAAGTTTGTAAGTTGTTCAAATTGTGAGAGAAATTTGGTTATTTATATTTTTCAGGTTTCAACATATTTAATCGATTAAATGACCTCTTAATTGATTAATGGTTTTAAAATTAACATTTTTATGTTGAATATAATCGATTAACAAAATACATAATCGATTATAACTGCCAAGTTTCAAAAACCAGAGCTACTGGAACTCTAATTAATCGATTAAAATAACTATTAATCGATTAACGGGTCTGTGCAGTCAGATAATCGATTATATCACTGTTAGCATCAATTATAAGGAAAACTATAAGTTTTCTTGGTTAAGAGGTAACCCTCCAAAATAGATAGGTACTTAGTATGATGCATGATTTTCATAGAAAATATAATTTTGAGGCAACCTACTAAAATGAAGAATGATGATTCTCAAAAACAGATTTTTAGGCAAACTTATGAGCGCGTGAGACGATCATCATTTATAGGGTAGTTGAGGATGCTTGGTTCGAGGCTTTAGGAGCTTAGGACTTGGATCCTCTATTTTTGCTTTTTGTGTTGTAAAATTGCTATTTGGATGATTGTATTCGTAACCATTTAACTTACTACATTTTTGTGTAATGCTGGATATTAGTAACTATGGGTGTTTTGGAAACCCATAGTTAAACATATGCGGTAATTACCGATGAAAGTTATATATGAATTATGTTTTCCGCAACATGAGATATATGTTAACATAATGTACTATAAAGGTAGTTTTACGAAGTGATTATGGGGGAAAATTAGAGTAAGATGTGGAGTGTATGCATAAAAGGATTAAAATAAAGGAAAAAATTTCAATGGTAGAATTTGTTAGGTATCAGTGGTTACAATACACCTAGAAGGGGGGGGGGGGGGGGGGGTTGAATTGGTGTAGCGGTTAGAATATCCGCTTTTCGAAAAACAACACTTAATGCTGAAATACACCTAATTAATCGATTAACAGAACAGGGTAATCGATTAACACTATCAACACAGTACACTTAATCGATTAACAGAATTAATGTAATCGATTAACAACCTTGATTTAATCGATTAAACAGAGACAATAAGCTAATGCAGATACAATTACTTGCACGACAAATAATCGATAACAAAACGAATTTACAGAGCTTACAAACTTATCAGAGTATTAACAGTATAACACAGAAACATATTATCAATTAAATCTACTATACAATTTAACCGATTAAATGCAATAAAGAGAGAGGGATAGAAAAATCCTGCAACACGAATTTTATCCTGGTTCGTTTGCTTGTCCACCGCAAACTACATCTAGGCCTCCCGACTGATTTGGGAGATTTTTCTTCACTATAATCAAATCAATGTTATTACATACACATCATCCAATTACAACACTTAGACAATTAAAAGATAATAAAGACTCCTATTCTATGGTTTGACTCCCTTCCTACCGACAAAGAAAACCTTTCTTTCGGCGTAGCCCCAGCCAAGAACCTCTGTTCTTTCCTTATCTCTAAGTTTAAACCTAATGAAGATACACTCAATCTCTTAGGTGATATGACACCACGAGATTCCCAATGTTACAACAATTTTTCAATCAAAACGAAATAGAGTAAACTTAAGCTATTACAAAGCTTATATCTAACAAGACAACACTTTACTCTAATCACCTAATACAAACTCATGCAGTATGAAAATGTATTAGTTTGAAAACAGAATGCATAGAAAAAATCTGATCAAGAAGCATCAATAATATGCATGAACATGTGATATGAAAAGATGAGAAATGTATCATGTAATGCACTCAATCCTAAAGCATAGAATTCTCTCTTTTCTAAACTCACAAATGCATTTACAATTAGATGCAACAATTAACACGAAAAATGCTCTAACTCTCTAAAAATTCAACATGCAACTTGTGTGATCAATTCTGAAAAACGCAGTTTATAAAGAATTAATTTTGTAGCCCAGTTAATCGATTAACGACAGCCTTAATCGATTAAACTGTGCAAACAGTTAGGTTAATCAATTAACCTATGCCTTAATCGATTAACAGCATATTTTCATGTGTAAAAAACTCAAATACGTTATGCACTTTAATTCATACATGTTTAACACTTAGTTTATGCATAGAATGCACATATACATGTATTTATGTGATGCATGAACATATTATGAATGACATATCTCAAAGTGAAAATGTTTTAAAAGATTTATGCATATGAGATATGTATTAGGTGAGTTAAGCCTTAGACTCAACTTAAACTAAACTCTAGTCTAAGCTTAGTACCAATCAGAAGACTTAAGCATGTTAATTTGTTGATGATCTTCAAGCTCTTATTCGCACAAGTTGTCCTCATCAAAACCATGACACATAACGAGAGTTTTCCAAAGTGTTCCTCTTGACATGCACACTTTCAATCTCCCCCTTTTTGATGATGACAACCACTACATCAACTATGATATCAACTGTGATGAAATAAATTGTAGATTGTGTTGGCATGGTTGATATGATGCGCAAATATTTCGGAAGCTGTTATTACGATCAACCTGCACAATCAGAAAACAACAAAACAACCTTTCTCCCCCTTTGACATTATCAAAAAGATAACCCAGGTCAAAAAAAAAAAAGAGGCAGAGATATGAGTTATGCATAAAACAAAAGTCAATGAGTTAATTTGGGATTTAACAATTAACCTGTTTTATTTTGTAGAAAATTTAAACAAATGCGCTAGTTTATACAACAAAAATAGCCAATTTGATAAAATGAACGGCATGCAAGATTTACCATATCAAATCATAATAAGCTGAAAATCTCATATGATCAAGAACCATTCACGTAAGCAAAATAAGCTATTCGACATAATCAAAATAACACTAGCATAAAGAGTAAAAGTATTCAACAACCATACAAACCATGAAATGTCAATTAAGAACATTAAAGAGGCACACAAAAGAGAAACTGGAACCCATAACAACAACTGAATCCAGAAAGTGCCATAAATAAGAAATAAACCTAATGGTGAGATATCCTAGGTCTAAAGTCTTATAAACTATGGTTGAGGTGGAGGTGGAGGATCGTCAGTGTGATCAGCAGGAATAACAATTCTGATCTCCCCTGATAAGCACAGATAACTTCTGAAATTCTGAACAAAACAAAGCATTCTGAGCTTCAGCAGTAGATTGAATCAAATTCCTCAACTCCTGAAATTGGTTGTCTGAATAGGCGGTTTGACGCTCTTCATAATGTTCCATACCTGCAAAGTATGAGTCTTTCAATCCTTGGAAGTGAAGATCCATACGATTGTTAAGCCGTTGCTCCATGGCTTCCAACTAATCTAAACCAAAAGCAGAGTTCTGAGGTGCTGTTCCAGAAGGCTCCCCCTGAGTTGTATCATGGTGATCACCCATGCCACCCTGATTATCATCATCGGATAAATCCAGACCAATAGTAGTGTAGTCCTCTTGGTATTGCCAAGTAGTACCATACTTGTATATACCCATTTTATGAATGAGGCTTTCACCAACCAGATGATCCTTATCAGTGTACTCAACAATGATGGTATCGGAAACATCAATGTGCAGATAATCAACAATGCGTGAAATGAAAATACTATAGGGAACCAGCTTCGACTGAGACAGAGACACACTGTTCATTATTTTCAAAATCTCCTCAGACCAGTTAATCATTACATTATTCTTTACAGCATACATGAAACGCAAATCATTCACAGTAGGCTGTGCGTGATTCGTGTTCCTCCGCACCAAAATGTAAGCAATAATGTAATGCAACAGTATGTTCTCAACAGATAATGACCCAGCTTTGGTCAGTTGACCCTGAATGTATAAATGAGGGCCTCGAAGAAATGACTTGTAAACCTCAGTAGGATCAAAGTTCTCCTTAACCCAGGAACAATCTCCTATTCCATAACCAGAAGATGATAAACCACCGACATTCATAAAAATGTCATCATTAAGTTCAAACAGATTACCATAAATCATAGACCAGTACTTTCCATCCTTATATCTAAAATTTGCATAAAATTCCCTAACTAGAGCAGGGTAAACTTGTCCCTTTAATTCCAAAAACTGAACGGTTCCCTGAGCTTCCATATCATGCGGGAAACTAAAATTTTGTTCCGCCAACCAGGTTAAATCAACATACCTTATGTACGTGGGTTTGCGACCTTGAAATTTTGCCAAACGGGTTTCTTGCAAGATAAGTGAGTAGTAGGGGTCACCGCGGTCCCGAGTAGAAGGTGAACCGACTTCCCTTATTCGTACACGAGTAGCTGAGGTCTTGACCCTTTTAGAGCGACCTTGCTCCATTATTTAGTGGAACCCGAAATAACGGTGAATGAGCAGAGAAGGATTTTGGCAATCCTAACCTAGGGTCTTGCTTGGTGGAAACTTGGAAATGGGGTATAATGAGGATGAAAAAGTGTGATTTCTTGATGGTTTGAGAGGGTTAGGATGAGGTTTTTCTACTTTAGTGCACTTGGATTAGTTTTGCTACTGATTTAGAAACTCAAAGTATAAGAGAGAATGAGAAAATGCCAAAGAAAGTGTAAAACCGAGTTGTTGTCTGCCTTTAAAATGCTGGTTTTAATCAATTAACGGGCAGGTTTAATCGATTAAACCAATGTAAAATTTCGAATTTTCAAACAACTGATGCCCAGGTAATCGATTAACAGCAAGTGTAATCGATTACTCATAGTAAAAATTGATTTTCAGGCAGTAGAATGGTTTCAACTTTTTAGGGCTCATGCATGCATTGTGACGGATTAATCGAGACATTCAGAATCACAGAAAGAGTTAATCAAGAGACATATTTTTGCATTTTAACATATATCATTTAAGCAAAAAAAAAAACACATAAGCATATAGAGGCAAGACGATAATGCAAACAACTAAACAATTTTAATCGAGATATTGTTCATCAAGAATTCCAAGTTCTCTCCTTAGAACAAAGAAGATATCCATGGGAAGGGGCTTGGTAAAAATATCAGCTAATTGTTTAGAAGTTTCAACAAATTCAAGAACGCAGTAACCTTTTTGTACATGATCACGCAAAAAATGATGTCTAATTTCTATATGCTTAGTTCTAGAATGCAAAACGGGATTCTTGGAAAGATTTATGGCACTTGTATTATCGCATTTAATAGGGATCTTTTCAAGTTTAAGACCATAGTCCTTGAGTTGCTGCTTCATCCAAAGGATTTGAGCGCAACACACACCAGCGGCAATGTATTCCGCTTCGGCGGTGGACAAAGCAACACAGGCTTGCTTTTTGCTGTGCCATGCTACTAATGAACTGCCCAACAAGTGACAAGTACCACTAGTGCTTTTCCGATCCAATTTACATCCGGTGAAATCGGAATCGGAATAACCTACCAAGGATAGTGAGGCATCCCGAGGATACCATAATCCCATGTTAGTTGTTCCTTTTAAATATCTCATGATTCTTTTAACAGTTTTAAGATGTGATTCTCTAGGTGATGATTGAAATCTCGCACACATACATACACTGAACATGATATCAGGTCGACTTGCAATTAAGTAAAGTAATGACCCAATTATTCCTCGATACTTTGTTACCTCTATTGCTTTTCCTTTTTCGTCCTTATCTAGGTAGCAAGCAGATGCCATAGGAGTGGAAGCTTCCTTACAATTGTTCATTTCGAATTTCTTGAGCAGCTCTTTGCAATATTTTGCCTGATGGATGAATATCCCACTTTCTAGTTGCTTTATCTGAAGTCCTAGAAAGAATGTGAGTTCTCCCATCATAGACATTTCGAACTCCCCCTGCATCATCTCAGATAAATCTTTACACAAAATATCATTAGTAGATCCAAATATTATGTCATCCACATAGATTTGTACAAGTAATACAAAATTTTCTAATTTACGAATAAAAAGCGTTGTGTCAACCAAACCTCTTTCGAACCCTTTTTCTAAAAGAAAGGTACTAAGTCTATCATACCAAGCTCTAGGAGCTTGTTTGAGACCATAGAGTGCCTTTTTAAGTTTATAAATGTGGTTCGGATGTTTAAAATTTTCAAAACCAGGCGGTTGGTCAACATAAACTTCTTCTTGAATGTAGCCATTCAGGAAGGCGCTTTTTACGTCCATTTGAAATAGTTTGAAGTTCATAATAGATGCAAAGGAAAGCAGCATCCTGATGGCCTCTAATCTGGCTACAGGGGCATAGGTTTCGTCATAATCGATACCCTCCTCCTGGTTGTAGCCTTTGGCCACCAAGCGTGCCTTATTTCGAATGATTAAGCCTGATTCATCAAGCTTATTTCTGAAGACCCATTGAGTACCAATCACATGATGATCTTTAGGTTTAGGGACCAAGTCCCAAACATTATTACGTTCGAACTGGTTCAGCTCTTCTTGCATAGCTATACCCCAGTGCACATCCTCAATGGCCTCATCAATGGTCTTAGGCTCAATTTGAGATACAAAAGCTACAAAGTTACAAAAGTTTCGTAAGGAACTATGGGTTACCACTCCCGTAGATATGTCACCTATTACTTTGTCAATCGGGTGAGCTTTCTTGGTTTTCCACACAACTAGCATATCTGAATGCTCCTGAGATTTGGTTTGACATTCTTCATTGGTTGCTTCTTCATTATCCATGTTCTTTGAGTATGCTTCTTCCAAAGCACCTGCAACATCATCAGATACGACCTTTCTCTTCTCTTTTGGAGAAGATTCGTCAAATTGTACATGGATAGACTCTTCAACTTGCATTGAATATTTATTAAAAATTCTGAACGCTTTGCTATGAATCGAGTATCCCAAAAATATTCCCTCATCGGCTTTTGAATCAAATTTTCCTAATGCCCGCTTTCCATTATTTAATATAAAACATTTGCAACCGAAAGCGTGAAGATGGGATATGTTTGGTTTACGGCCTTGTAAAAGTTCATAAGGAGTTTTATTCAAATTAGGCCTTAAAAGTACTCGATTTATAACATAACATGCAGTATGAACTGCATCTTCCCAGAAGTATTTGGGGATATTACTTTCATTAAGCATGGTTCTCGCTAATTCTTCTAACACGCGATTTTTCCTCCCAACAACTCCATTTTGTTGTGGAGTGCGAGGAGTAGAGAACTGATGCATAATGCCATGCTTATCACAGAATTTGTCGAACTGAAATTTCTCAAATTCTCCCCCGTGATCACTTCGTATATATACTATTTTCAGGTTAAGTTGGTTTTGAATTTGCTTGGCAAGATTTTTAAAAGACTTGAAGGCGTCGCTTTTCGCAGATAAAAATAATGTCCATGTAAATCGAGAGAAATCATCAACAATAACTAGAGCATAGTAGCTACCACCAAAACTCATGATTTGTGATGGTCCAAACAAGTCCATATGGAGTAACTCCAAAGGTCTTGAAGTGGATATCACATTTTTGTTTTTAAAAGAATTTTTGGTTTGTTTACACTTTTGACAAGTGTCACAAATCTCTTTAGTTTTAAAATTTAGTTTTGGTAGCCCCTCAACTAGTTCGTTTGATGACAATTTATCTAGATGTTTTATATGGATATGTGCAACGTGTCTGTGCCAAAGCCAGATGTCATCTTCTTTAGAAATAAAACATTTTGAAAATAATGTGGTGACATCATCCAAGTTAACCATGCAAATATTATTTATACGATGACCAACAAATTTAACATTATTAGATAAAATGTCACGAATGATGCAACAGTCAGAATCGAAAGATACACGATTACCTTTGTCACAAAGTTGGCTTATACTCAGAAGATTATGTTCTAGTTCTTCAACATAAAGGACATTTTCAATTTGAGTTTGAGATGAGTTACCAACCGTTCCAGTCCCAAGTATCTTTCCCTTGTTGTTGTCTCCATATGTGACGTATCCTTTTCCTTTAAGTGAGAGATCCAGGAAATTTGATCTGTCACCTGTCATATGTCTCGAACATCCACTGTCTAAATACCATTTTTGTCCTTGTGTTCGAAGACATACCTACAAAACAGATCACCTGCTTTTCTCAGGTACCCAAATTATGTTGGGTCCTTTTCTGTTAGTGATTAGGGAATTATCTCCCTTCTTTATCCATACATAAACTCCGCTAGGTATACCATAATTTCTAATGTAACATGAATAAGAAGTATGACCATATGTATTACAATAAAAACAAGTAGGTGAATGCTTATGATTTTTATTTTTAGCATGAGCTACAGGTTTTCTATATGGTCTTTTATTCTTAGCCGAGCGAGTATAACCTAGACCAGTACGATCACCAACGTTTCTTGTTTAACTAAGCAGAGTGTCTAATTGCTGTTTACTGTTTGTGAGACATCCGAGTTTTTCTTTTAGTTTAAAATTGTCTTCTTGCAAAGTCTCGCAAGTCTCACATACAGGTTTTTGACATAAATTATTAGTAGAGCAGTTACATGTGCTACAAGAATAGATGAGATCTAAATTTTCATTTTCTAATTTTAATTCATCTAATTCTTTTTGTAATTGGCTTATTTTCTTTTCATTTCTAAGGATTTCCCTTTTCTTATCAATGTTTATCCTTGCCAATTTCTTTAGTTCCTTATGTAACTCAACATAAGCATTATATAAAACATCATAAGAGGGTAAGTCATCCGAAGTGGATGAGGTGTCAGAATATACCTCATTATTATCCTCTTGTGAGTCTGAGTTCCCATCGTTGTCAGATCTAGTCATCAGACATAGCTTCGCTGACTCCTCCTCACTAGAGGTGCTTGATGTTGTTTCCTCCTCAGGTACATCCCATACAATATAAGCTTTCTTGGATTTGAATTCCCTGGGAGTGCTCTTCTCTGAATCAACCTTTTTCAGATAGGTAGGACATTGAAATCTCATGTGTCCTGCTTTTCCACACTCGTGGCAAGTGAAGCGATCTTTGTTGTTCTTGCCTTTGTTGGTTGACTCTCTTGCTTCTTTCTTTTGAAACTTTTTGAATCCACCTTTTCTTTTAATGAATTTGCTAAATTTTCGAACAAGGACACTCATAGTTTCATCATCTAGATCGGAGTCAGATTCATCATCATCTTTTTCTTCTTTTGATTTGGAGGTCGTGGCCTTCAATGTGATGTTTTTCTTCTTCCGGTCTGAATCTTCGTGCATCGTCAAGCGCCCTAATTCCATTTCGTGCTCTTGAAGCTTTCCAAATAGTGTAGCTAGACGCATAGAGTCCAAGTCTTTGGATTCAACAATTGCAGTTACCTTTGGTTGCCATTTCCTGTCAAGACAACGCAAAACTTTATTAGTTAGTTCACCTCTGGCAAATGATTTATCTAGAGCAACTAAATGATTAACAATATGAGTAAATCGCTTTTGCATATCACTGATTGATTCACTAGGTAACATGCGAAATAACTCATATTCGTGGGTCAGCGCATTTAATCTAGCGTGCTTGACTTCGCTAGTGCCTTCGTGAGTCACTTGTAAAGTGTCCCACATTTCTTTTGCATTTTGGCACTGCGAGACTCTAAAGAACTCATCATAGAATAGGGTCGATGTGATGATATTTTTGGCGCGTAGGTTATGCTGGACCTTTTTGCGCTCAACATCGGTACATAGACTTTTAGGCTTGTCTTTAGGTTCATCGTCCACAAGATGCTATGGAACGAAAGGGCCGTTGACTACGGATTCCCAAATATCCGAGTCTATGGCTTCAATAAAAATTTGCATGCGGATTTTCCAGTAGGCATACCATTCACCACTGAATATAGGTGGTCGATTAATGGATGAACCATCACCACCAAATGGGTTTGACGAACCCATTCCTTTTTCCCTTAGGATCACGAATACGCGGTTGAGCTAGCACTTCGCACTAGCTCTGATACCACTTGTTAGGTATCAGTGGTTACAATACACCTAGAAGGGGGGGGGGTTGAATAGGTGTAGCGGTTAGAATATCCGCTTTTCGAAAAACAACACTTAATGCTGAAATACACCTAATTAATCGATTAACAGAACAGGGTAACCGATTAACACTATCAACACAGTACACTTAATCGATTAACAGAATTAATGTAATCGATTAACAACCTTGATTTAATCGATTAAACAGAGACAGTAAGCTAATGCAGATACGATTACTTGCACGACAATTAATCGATAACAAAACGAATTTACAGAGCTTACAAACTTATCAGAGTATTAACAGTATAACAAAGAAAAATATTATCAATTAAATCTACTATACAATTTAACCGATTAAATGCAATAAAGAGAGAGGGATAGAAAAATCCTACAACACGAATTTTATCCTGGTTCGTTTGCTTGTCCACCGCAAACTACATCCAGGCCTCCCGGCTGATTTGGGAGATTTTTCTTCACTATAATCGAATCAATTTTATTACATACACATCATCCAATTACAACACTTAGACAATTACAAGATAATGAAGACTCCTATTCTATGGTTTGACTCCCTTCCTACCGACAAAGAAAACCTTTCTTTCGGCGTAGCCCCAGCCAAGAACCTCTGTTCTTTCCTTATCTCTAAGTCTAAACCTAATGAAGATACACTCAATCTCTTCGGTGATATGACACCACGAGAAAAGTGATGTTTTTGACCTGTCAAGGCTGTAATATTCTCGCTTGAGCGAGAGGGTCATATCTGAGTTTTTAAAATAGGCGGGATTTTCTCGCTTGAGCGAGAAAGGGCTCGCTTAAGCGAGGACCCGACACTATTACATTAAATAGGGAACCCCAAACACAATTATGAGGGTTAACCTAGAGAGAAGTGAGAGAAGAGGGCTTTTTCAAGAGCAAGAAGGCTTGTGAGTCATTTAGAAGCTTGAGAAGAGGTAAAGGTCTTGATTCTAACTCTCTTCCTCCCTTTGAAACTTATATTGGGTATGTTGGATATTTTCTCAAAATGAGGGAAACCATGGAAAATCTTCTTTTCGAGTTATGGTTCATTTTATGTTGTTTCTATCTTGTAAACTCTTGGTTTAGAGTTAGTATTTCAAGAATGGAAAGGTTTGGGGGTTGATTCATGAAAACCCCAAAACCCTAAAGTGAAAATGGGGTTAAAGAGGAAAATGAGTAAAATGCTAGAGGTAGAAGATGACTAAGCATTCTAATATTGAAATATGAGATGAATATGTATGTTTTAGATGTTTGTAAACTTATTATGAAAGTAGCTTGTAAACATTGAAAACATGATAAATATCTTGTATGGTTAAATAATGCAATATGAGTTATTTATGTGATATTGGAATAAATGACTAATATTTTGTTATATGGTGGGAATGAGGAAAGATCCTAAAGTTGGAGGAGATGTCAGTTGAACTTGCGAAGTTGCTAAGAACCAAACCCAACACTCACCAAGGTAAGGAGGAGTCTTTAAATAGCATATTGAAATGGATAATATGTGGATTTTCTGATTGTGTATAATGATAAAGTGATGAATCGCTTAGTTATGGTAAACATATATGGGTATGTTTATGATAATGGAACGCGTGGATTTACTGTTTACGGATTGATGATGTATTAATGAAAAGAAAATATGTTTTTAGCCGACCATAATTGGTTAGCGACTTTGGCTCAAGTTATGTAGCGATACTTTGGCTCAAGTTATGTAGCGATACTTTGGCTCAAGTTTTGTAGCGATACTTTGGCTCAAGTTATGTAGCGGTACTTTGGCTCAAGTTATGTAGCGATACTTTGGCTCAAGTTATGTAGCGATACTTTGGCTCAAGTTATGTAGCGATAATTTGGCTCAAGTTATGTAGCGATACTTTGGCTCAAGTTATGTAGCGATATTTTGGCTAAAGTTATGTAGCGATACTTTGGCTAAAGTTATGTAGCGATACTTTGGCTCAAGTTATGTAGCGATACTTTGGCTCAAGTTATGTAGAGATGCTTTGGCTCAAGCTATGTAGCAAAACTTTGGCTCAAGTAATGTAGCATAAATGAATTTATAAAACAAATGGTTTACTAACCCCTTTGAAATGTGGATTATCTTATAATGGTATTTATTGTTTTGATGACTTACTCCTTTGTATGTTGTGTGTATTTGCCATTGATAATCCCATTGCAGGTAAATAGGGTAGTTGAGGATGCTTGGTTCGAGGCTTTAGGAGCTTAGGACTTGGATCCTCTATTTCTGCTTTTTGTGTTGTAAAATTGCTATATGGATGATTGTATTCGTAACCATTTAACTTACTACATTTTTGTGTAATGCTGGATATTAGTAACTATGGGTGTTTTGGAAACCCATAGTTAAACATATGCGGTAATTACCGATGAAAGTTATATATGAATTATGTTTTCCGCAACATGAGATATATGTTAACATAATGTACTATAAAGGTAGTTTTACGAAGTGATTATGGGGGAAAATTAGAGTAAGATGTGGAGTGTATGCATAAAAGGATTAAAATAAAGGAAAAAATTTCAATGGTAGAAATTGTTAGGTATCAGTGGTTACAATACACCTAGAAGGGGGGGGGGGGGGGGGGGGGTTGAATTGGTGTAGCGGTTAGAATATCCGTTATTCGAAAAACAACACTTAATGCTAAAATACACCTAATTAATCGATTAACAGAACAGGGTAATCAATTAACACTATCAACACAGTACACTTAATCGATTAACAGAATTAATGTAATCGATTAACAACCTTGATTTAATCGATTAAACAGAGACAATAAGCTAATGCAGATACAATTACTTGCACGACAATTAATCGATAACAAAACGAATTTACAGAGCTTACAAACTTATCAGACTATTAACAGTATAACACAGAAACATATTATCAATTAAATCTACTATACAATTTAACCGATTAAATGCAATAAAGAGAGAGGGATAGAAAAATCCTGCAACACGAATTTTATCCTGGTTCGTTTGCTTGTCCACCGCAAACTACATCCAGGCCTCCCGACTGATTTGGGAGATTTTTCTTCACTATAATCGAATCAATGTTATTACATACACATCATCCAATTAC
Source organism: Lupinus albus (assembly GCA_009771035.1). Taxonomy (NCBI): domain Eukaryota; kingdom Viridiplantae; phylum Streptophyta; class Magnoliopsida; order Fabales; family Fabaceae; genus Lupinus; species Lupinus albus. Next base: position 10,229,313 of record CM020019.1, on the reverse strand, counting down.
AACACTTAGACAATTAAAAGATAATAAAGACTCCTATTCTATGGTTTGACTCCCTTCCTACCGACAAAGAAAACCTTTCTTTCGGCGTAGCCCCAGCCAAGAACCTCTGTTCTTTCCTTATCTCTAAGTCTAAACCTAATGAAGATACACTCAATCTCTTCGGTGATATGACACCACGAGATTCCCAATGTTACAACAATTTTTCAATCAAAACGAAATAGAGTAAACTTAAGCTATTACAAAGCTTATATCTAACAAGACAACACTTTACTCTAATCACCTAATACAAACTCATGCAGTATGAAAATGTATTAGTTTGAAAACAGAATGCATAGAAAAAATCTGATCAAGAAGCATCAATAATATGCATGAACATGTGATATGAAAAGATGAGAAATGTATCATGTAATGCACTCAATCCTAAAGCATAGAATTCTCTCTTTTCTAAACTCACAAATGCATTTACAATTAGATGCAACAATTAACACAAAAAATGCTCTAACTCTCTAAAAATTCAACATGCAACTTGTGTGATCAATTCTGAAAAACGCAGTTTGTAAAGAATTAATTTTGTAGCCCAGTTAATCGATTAACGACAGCCTTAATCGATTAAATCGTGCAAACAGTTAGGTTAATCGATTAACCTATGCCTTAATCGATTAACAGCATATTTTCATGTGTAAAAAACTCAAATACGTTATGCACTTTAATTCATACATGTTTAACACTTAGTTTATGCCTAGAATGCACATATACATGTATTTATGTGATGCATGAACATATTATGAATGACATATCTCAAAGTGAAAATGTTTTAAAAGATTTATGCATATGAGATATGTATTAGGTGACTTAAGCCTTAGACTCAACTTAAACTAAACTCTAGTCTAAGCTTAGTACCAATCAGAAGACTTAAGCATGTTGATTTGTTGATGATCTTCAAGCTCTTATTCGCACAAGTTGTCCTCATCAAAACCATGACACATAACGAGAGCTTTCCAAAGTGTTCCTCTTGACATGCACACTTTCAGAATTTGGGTCCTTACAACATGCTATCAGAGCATAGTTAATTTTGCGGCCTAGGGTATGGCCTTACATGCTTCTTTGTGGTCTGAATGTGTTTGAACTGCTTAGTTGGCATTGAATGTTGTGTGCTTATGTGAAACTTACCTTATTATAAAAGTGATTATTGACTAGTACTTGAGTACAGGTACCTATGGCAAGAAGGGGAAGAGGAACGAGTCAGAATGTTCCGAACGATTTGTTGGCACAGATGGTGGCGGCATTGCAACAGGTAAACGAGAACTTGCACAATCTGAACCAAAACCTCGGGCCAAGTCCTACCTCACAACCTTTATTTCCACCGGGGCTGGCCGAGTACCGTGGGTTGAATGAGTTCCTCAAGCAGAATCCTAGCCATTTCTAAGGTGGGTTCGCTCCTGATGCGGCGAATGAGTGGATTCAAGACTTGGAACGCATATTCCGAGCCATGGGTTGTAGTGACGTTTAGAAGGTGATGTATGCTTCTTATATGTTGATGAAGGAGGATGAAACTTGGTGGGAATTTACTCGGCGGAAGATGGAAACGGAGGGGCGAGTGATTACTTGGACTGTCTTCAAGGAGAAATTCCTTCAGAAATATTTTCCTGCTGATCTTAAGAGGAAGAAGGAAATGGAGTTTCTGAGGTTGGAGCAGAGTAACATGTCTGTGGGATAGTATGCGGCCAAGTTTGAGGAATTGGTCCGGTTTTTTCCATACGCTGAGTTGGAAGTAGACGGGAGGTCCAAATGTTCTAAGTTTGAATCGGGCCTGAAGCCCAAGCTAAAAAGGATGTTCGGGCATCAAGAAATTGCGGATTTTGCCACCCTGGTCAACAAGTGAAGGATATGTGAGGACGACCTGACAAAAGATGAAGTGGTGACTCCTCGAACCAATCCTCTGAGACACTTTGGGCCTCAAAGGAGTTATGGGAAGGGGAAGGGTAAGGTTTTCCGAGAGGAACAAAAACCATACTCCCTTACTGTTGGGAATCGGGGAAATAGTTCGCCTGGGCCGAGGCCACATGCGAAGGCGAGAGGATCACAAGTTCAGTCTCCGTCCTTTTGCAACAAGTGCGGCAAGAATCATGTTGGTGAGTTGTACCCTGGGACGACACTTAGCTTCTTCCACTGCAAGGAAGCTGGGCACATCAAACGATATTGTCCTAAACTACTGCAGGGCGTGAATGTTGTGAGGGCTGAACGACCTCAAACCACTGGTAGAGTGTTCACCATGCGTGGTGCAGAGACATCGGGTGTAGATGGCCTGATAAAAGGTAATTGCATGGTGGCAGGTATCCCTCTTTTAGTGTTGTTTGATTCGGGAGCGACACACTCCTTTGTATCTATTGAATGCGTGGATAGACTGAAATTGCAAACTGAGTCGATGCCTTTCGACTTGGTCGTATCCACCCCAACTGATGTGCCTGTGGTGGTGTCGACAGTTGTGTCTCGATGTCCGGTGGTGGTAAACGGTAGGACTTTTACCGTGGATTTAATCTGCTTACCACTATCCCAGTTAGATCTAATTCTAGGGATGGACTAGTTGTTGGCGAATCATGTGGTGCTTAATTGTGCTGATAAGACCGTGGTATTCGAGAATTTATATGAGATTTCTGATGAGGTTGGTACCATGAAGCCGTTATCGGCAAAGGAAGTCAGGACTTCCTGTAAGGAGGGAGGAGCCGTGTTCATGTTGTTGGCATCCCTGGAGGGTATTGAGAAACCCAAGATTGAGGACATTCCGATTGTTCGTGAGTTGAGGTATTTCTTGGTGATATTCCGGAATTGCCTCCAGTAAGAGAAGTGGAATTCTCTATTTATTTGGTACATGGAACGGGACCCATCTCTATAGCTCCTTATAGGATGGCACCGTTAGAATTGGCTGAGATGAAAAAGCAGGTTGAGGACTTATTGGCAAAGAAGTTCATTCGTCCTAGTGTCTCGCCGTGGGGTGCGCCTGTTTTGTTGGTTAAGAAGAAAGATGGTAGTATGCGGTTGTGTACCGACTACCGACAGCTAAACAAAGTTACTATCAAGAACAAGTATCTGTTGCCTTGGATTGATGACTTGATGGATCAGTTGAGAGGAGCAGTAGTGTTTTCGAAGATTGATCTTCGGTCAGGATACCACCAACTTCGTGTGAAGTCGGAAGACATTCCTAAAACTGCTTTTAGGACAAGGTATGGACGTTTTGAATATTTGGTCATGCCTTTTGGTGTAACGAATGCCCCAACAATATTTATCGACTACATGAATCGGATTTTTCATCCGTATTTGGATTCATTCATAGTGGTATTTATTGATGACATTTTGGTTTACTCCAAAACCCGAGAGGAACATGCTGAGCACCTGAGGATTGTGCTAGAACTTCTTAGTAAAAATCGGTTGTATGCGAAGCTGTCAAAATGTGATTTCTGGTTGGAATCGGTAAACTTTCTTGGACATGTAATATCCAAGGAAGGAGTGGCAGTAGATCCTTCCAAGGTTGAAGCGGTTATGGAATGGCCGGTGCCCAAGTCAGTCACTGAGATCAGAAGTTTTCTGGGTTTGGCTGGTTATTATCGGAAATACATTGAGGGATTTTCGAAGTTGGCGCTACCATTGACAAAACTCACTAGGAAAGGAGAACCGTATGTGTGGACAATCTGTTGTGAAGAGAGTGTTCAAGAATTGAAACGGAGGTTGACTACAGCGCCATTGTTGGTACTTCCTTGTACTGATCGGGATTTTAGTGTTTATTGTGATGCTTCCAAGAAAGGGTTGGATTTCAGTGTTTATTGTGATGCTTCCACGATCTAGAGTTAGCTGCAGTGGTTTTCGCCTTAAAAATCTGGAGACACCATCTTTATGGCGTGAGGTTTGAGGTGTATAGCGACCACAAGAGTTTGAAGTACCTATTCGATCAAAAGGAATTGAATATGAGTAAAAAGGGAAATAGATGAAATGGTAGAGGTAGGAGATGAATGTGTTCTAATGTTGAATATTAGATGAATATGTATGTTTTAGATGTTTGTAAACTTATAATGAACACCGTACACATAGTCGTCTACCACATCGGGTAGCTGTAGTTAATCCTCGTACCACATATGGCAAGTCTAGTAATTCCCCATACCACATCGGGCAGGTCGAGTAATTCCCCATACCACATCGGGCAGGTCGAGTAATTCCCCATACCACATCGGGTAGGTCGAGTAATTAACATTATTCTCACATCACAGGTTCGTCATAGCACAAAATATCAACTCAAAGAAATACACTCAATAAACACAAGGCATCACATTGTTCCATCACCATGGAATAACACACAACACCTTCATTATCACAAACATACCAATTTCCATTATAGCACATTAACAACTCATCACACATTCATGGTTACAATCACACCCATATACGTTTATAACAATCAACAACTCACTCCGTACTCATTTTGATACACATACTCATCCCCACTTTTACAAATCAACAGCTAATATATGTTTATGATCATAAATAACTCACACACAATCATTATCACACAACATAACCATTTCTACCTTTGTCATTAAACACACATCTCACAATCCTTATTACAAACACACCTATATATGTTTGTAATAAATCACTCATCCATAACAGACCATTATCATAAACAAACCACACATAACATATCCTTCATCATATACACATTAACGTTAGAACCATCTTTAATGACGGTGTATTACCATAAATGAGCATATTGCGTTTTACATAAATAAACGGTTTTCCCCGCACATATATCTCCACTTTTATAGCTAATACATCCTCATAGAAAATAAAGACTCTCATATGGACCACAAACACCCAAGAGAGTTTCTATCCGTTAACGTGCTCCGATTCTTGAGGGAAATCAGAGATGATGACTATAATGAAATACTCTAAGACCACAATGGTCTTCTCCCTCACCTTAGGTAGCGTAAGCTCCATGGATCCGCAAAGAGCTCCATCTACCTCCATCTCCTTCAAACCCCATTTTTGCTTTTTCATCTCCTAACCTCTCCAATGTTCCAATAAGAAGCAAGATGAAGAGGTTTTGATGTGTTTTTGGGGTTTGTTGGAGGAAAGAGTCGAAATTTATGGGGAGCCGCCATTGGGAGTAAAAGGGAAGAAAAGAAAGTGAAGATTAGGGTTTGTGAAACCTTCTCTTTACTTTTTTAGCTAGGTCTTCTCGCTTGGGCGAGGAACCCACAATATTTTAATTTTCCAGACATGTGCTCTCTCGCTTGGGCGAGATTCTCTCGCTCAAGCGAGGCAACTCTCGCTCAAGCGAGGATCTTACAGCCTCGACAGGTTTGATTGCCATTTTTCTCGCTCAGGCGACAACTTTCTCGCTTGGGCGAGGATTCCAAAATTTCCACACTGGGTCTCTCGCTTGGGCGAGAACCTCTCACTCAAGCGAGAATCTGGAAGTATGCCCCCTTCTTCAGGGCTGTTACCTCTTTTCAAGGAGGATAATTTTAGGGTGTTACATGGGTAATATTGTGTAACGATCGATTCCACTACATCAACCATTATTATATAGTTTTACTCACATGTGACAAGTTTATTTTTATTTCATGAAATATTTATGATTTTATTAATGCATTGATGTTCCAACATAAGAACCCTATCGCACAGTGGTGATTGCATTATCGGTAGTTTTGCTTGAGCTCTTCGCCCTCATCCTGGTGAATAATGGATCCCTACTGTTAAACTTTGGTATGAGTTACGGATGATCTTTTTTATGAAACATGAAGTATGAGAGAATAAGAAAGAAAGCTTAATGAAGAAAATAATGAGATAAAGAAAAGAGAAAGAATAACATCTCATTATTGTGATTATTCTCATTATGATTGGATTGAATTACAAAGACTAGGGTATGCCCCATTATATACAACTTCTACACTAAACAAGAAAATAGAAACAATTAATCAGATAATAATTTAACTCTATTTATAATCGATTATCATACACAAAGCTCAACTTATCTGACTAAAGAAACTATCCATTTAATTGATTAATTATTCTGTTAATCGATTAACAAATACAGAATTTCTCACATATTCGGTTAACCATGTAGTTAATCGATTATATATAAAATAGAATACACAATTATTTTAACAGCTATATCCCTATATCTTTTATCTCTCTCTTTATCTACTTTCAGAATTTACAAATTGCACATGGTGTATTGATGACACCTGCATCATTAGTACCAAGGTTAGTGATGCATTGATGGCTTTTGCATGATTTTGATCTGCAAAGTGCATATAAAATTAAATAGAAATGAATTTTAAAAAGGAAATAAGAATGGAAGTCGGCATGCAGTTCCTACTAGAAGTAAAGTACATGAGTTTGGTCTTTAGAAACTTAACCAAGTTGAGTTATGCTTTTGGTTATTGGAACACCGTTTAAAATCATCCTCTTTTAAATATTATGTGAAATGTAAGAATCCATTGCAGCAAACAAAAGCTTTATGAAGAACACAAGGAAGAATAACAAAGTAACAAACTTTTGAACAATACCACTTAAAGCTTCATTAATTGGAGAATGGAAAAGAAAGTGATTGATACAAAATAATATGAAGAACTGTGTATAAAACTAAGGCATTCAGCCCCTATATATACTAAACAAGAAGATGAAAACATAAAAGAAAGAAAAGAAGAAACTAACAGAAACAAAACAGAAAAATGCCAAAAATAGCAACCAAACTGAAAACTGAAAACTGAATTTTGAAAATTATCCATAAAAGGAAAGTTACTTGATTTGAGTAGAAGAAGCTTCCTTGTGTATTGGACTTTTGTCTGGGCCATTAGTAAATTCAACACGCCCCCACAAACTTGGCATATGGAGGTCAGTGGTGCCAAGTTCGGACATAATATTGCGAAAAGGAGATGGTGAGAGGGATTTTGTAAAGATGTTGGCGAGTTGAAGAGAAGTATGAATTGGAAGAAGATGAATACTTTTATTATCCAACCTTTCACGAACCACATGACAATCAACGTCGATGTGTTTTGTTCGTTCGTGAAAGACGGGGTTGGCAGCGATATGAAAAGCTGAATTGTTATCACAGAAGATCGTGACTAGTTTTGGGTGAGGAATCCCCAAGTCTATGAACAATAAAAGTAACCATTGAACTTCACAAGCGGCCATGGCAAGTGCACGATATTCAGCTTCAGAGGATGAATGAGATACAATATTTTGCTTCTTGCTTTTCTATGAAATGATAGCCATACCAATGAAGAAACACCATCCACTGACTGATCTTCGAGTATTAATGCAGGTGGCCCAATTAGAGTTAGAATAACCTTGAATGATGCTTATATTGTTGTTAGGGAAGAACAATCCCTGTCCAGGTGAAGTCTTCAGGTACTTGAGGATGTGAAGGGCCACTTGATAATGAGAATCAGTAGGAGAAGCAAGGAATTGGCTAAGGCATCCAACTGTAAAAGATATATCAGGATGAGTGTGAGTCAAATTAAGAAGCTTGCCCATCAATTTTCTGTACATAGTGATGTCTTGCATATGGGAGCCAGATTGTGAATGGATAGAAGTTATGTAAGCCATTGGTGTTGAGGTAGCTTTGGTTGCAAGTAGGCACTTAGATTGAAGGAGTTCAAGGGAATATTTTCGTTGATACAAAGCAATGCCTTCCTTTGATCTAGCTACTTCCATGCCTAAGAAGAATTTCAGATCTTCAAGGTCCTTTATGCTGAATTTATTGTGAAGAACAGCTTTGGTGTGGGTGAGTTGGTGTATGTTGTTTCCTGTTAAGATCAAATCATCTACATAGACTAAAATAGCAGTGAAGCCTAAAACATTATTATGAGTAAATAGAGAGTAATCAGAAAAGGATATTAGATAACCAAGTTGAAGGAGTGTGGTAGTGAGTTTTTGATGCCATTGACGACTTGCTTCATGTATACACTTTATTTGAGGTCACCATAAAGAAATGTTGTGTTGATATCAAGTTGTTGAAGATGCCAATTGTTGAGAGCAGCTAGGCAGAGCATGACACATATGGTGGTCATCTTAACCACTGGACTGGAAGTGTCAAGGTAATCAACTCCCTCGGTTTGAGTAAACCCTTTAGCAACTAACCTTGCTTTGTACCTTTCTATGGACCCATTAGCATTGTATTTGATTTTAAAGATCCACTTGCACCCAATTGCTCTTTTATCAAAAGGAAGCTTGGTTAAAACCCATGTGTTGTTGTTTGATAAAGCAGTGAGTTCTGATGTTATGGCTACTATCCAGTGTGGGGATTTAATGGCTTCAAAGTAATCAGAAGGGGTATGGTGAGCAGAGATGGTAAGGCTAGAGTGTATATGGTTGTTGGATAGGTTAGTGTAGGTTAGGTGATTTTCAATAGGATATTAGACTGCAGAAATAGTGTGGTCTGAGTGATGAAGAAGGTTGCAGTGGTAGTCTCTTAGATAGCTAGGTGGGCCTCTAGTTCTAGTGGATTGTCTAATGGGAGCAGAGGGGTCAGGGGCTGTAGCTTGATGTGTAGGTGAGGCAGAGTTATTTTATGTTATGGGTGAGGCAGTGGTGGTATCATACAAGGGTTGCTCTATTGGAAACATATCTATATCCTTAATAGGTAGGATGGGATTAACAGAGGCATTGGTGGTGGGGTTGTTGAAAGGAAACAAGTGTTCAAAGAAGGTTATATCCCTAGATATAAAAATCTCATTTGTGTTTAGATCAAGGAGTATAGATCCTTTGGTACCATGAGGATAACCTAGGAATATGCACTTTCTTCATCTAGGATCTATTTTTTTCTGTTGAACAATAAAGTAGAAGCATAACATAGACAGCCAAATATTTTTAAATTGTTCACATCAAACAATTTCTCATATAATTCTTCATAAGGTGATTTATTAGACAAAAATTTAGTAGGCTGTCTATAATTAAGTAGACAGCATGAGAAATAGCATAATTCCAAAAACAACTAGGCAAGTTAGATTGAAGATTAAAGCTCTAGCAACACCAAGTATATGTTGGTGTTTTCTTTCCACAATGCCATTTTATTGTGGTGTTTAAACACATGAAGTTTGGTGTTGTATTCCCTTTTCAATGTAAAAATCTTTCATAAGGAATTCTCGTCCATTGTCACTTCTAATAGATTTGATTTGCTTATCGAATTGATTTTGAGCATAAGTGACAAAGCCTTTTATAAGAGTGGCAGTTTCACTCTTGTGTTTCATGAAGTAAATCCAAGTGAACCTGGTTTTATCATCCACAATGGTTAAGAAGTACTTGTGACCAAATGTGGATAGAATAGACATAGGTCCCCATATGTCTATGTGTATTAAATCAAAAGCAACCACAGATTTAGAAGTACTAAGAGTGTAAGACAATCTTTTATGATTAGCCAAGTGACAGATTTCACAAGGGTCAAGGATTTTATTACACTTGATAAAAGGAAATATATTTGAATCATTATAACTAATGTACATATTCACATGGTGAGGTTCAATATAATTCTTGCTGAGTTGATTTAGCACAAATAGCCCTCTCCTTAGCTCAGCTGCACCAATCATCTTCAAGGAGTGCGTGTCCTGAAATTGGCAATGATTTGTGGAAAAAGTCAAGGTGCAGGCTAAGGAGGATGTGAGTTTTAAGATTGATATTGATATTAAATTGAAGTTAAAAACAGGGACATATAACACATCATTAAGGAAAAATTGATATGAAAATATGATGGTTTTTGAGTGATGTGTAGTAACTTTATTGCCATTAGGTAAAGCAATTAAGAGAGGTTTAATCCTCTTGTAATTTTGATAAAGAGACAAGGAATGGCAAACATGATATGTTGCCCCTATGTCTAAAACCCAATCGTTGGATTTGCTGTTCTGAGATATGTTAATAAGAGGATTACCTGCATTTGATGCTTCAAGAGATGGCAATGAGGCAGTGACTGAACTTACTTGGTTAGTGCCGTGGGAATTTTGTCTCATGGATTCTTGGATCATATGTTGCCAGGCATTGTGTTGAGCTGGAGTGAAGAAACATGCCGCGTCATCAGTAGTGGTGTGCATTGGTTCTGAAGCATTGATTCCAGTGTTGCATCTTGTGTTTGTTCATCAGTATGAAGATCTGATGAGACCCAAGGGGGGTAACACAACTTTTTGAACAACTTGTCCTTTACTTGACCACCTTCCTTAAATCTTAAAGACTTTTTATTTATTTGCATTAATAAAGTGGGGGTCCTTTGTCCCACATTTATTTTATATATGTTATTTTTAGTTACTTGGAACATTTACTTTTAAGTATTGCCTCATTTGGAGTAGGCATGTAATCAGGGGTAATAAGGGTTTCTTATGGGGACTGGGTTAGTTCCTTGTTACTTTCCATAAGGAGGCAGCCATATGAAGCACAGCAAGGGTGGAGTTTCCTTATCTAAGTCAAGTTGTGTGGTTATTTCAGCTTGTGCTGATTTGCACTTTGAATTTTGCCTTTAAAGTCATGAATGAGCATTTGGAGCATTTAAAGATGGTTGCCTTTTCAGCCTTGGCATTCATGGAACGTGGGGCCTCATCAAAAGCTGCCTTCAAGGTGTTCATAACTTGCCTTATAAAGAGAAGCAATTAAAACTCAGCATTGAAAATCTTCATAAAGAGCTCCAACCAGCCATAAAGAGGTCATTCATGGCCAAAACTTTCCTTATCAATGCAGCATTCAAGTAGGGACGTGTGTCACTCCATGTAGCATTAAGATCATCATTCAAAATTAGGCAAAACGTGTGAATTAACAATCCAGCTTTGAAAACCAATTGATGACTTTCCAAAAATAGTGCAAGGAGTGTGAATGCTACCTGGTCAGCCTTGTGGAGCATTAAAATATTGCCTTATGGGGATTTCAGAATTGAATGGCATCTTAATGAGGCCGTGTATTGACTTTCCACATGTGCCTAATCAACTTCAACACTTCAAAAACGTGGAGCCACACAATGCCATTCATGGAGGAATTATTTGTTGCCTTATTGGGAGAAGCTTTTGAAATCAGCATTCAAGCTCTTCAATGGGGCGTGTGGAAGCTTAGCTATTGCCTTATTTAGAATACAAATTCAAAATCAGCATTTAAGGAGCCATGTGGACATTGAATTCAGCAAAGATGTGGGGTTTTTGCACTCATTTCCATCAATGAGTCGTGTGGAAGTTGCCATATTAGGAACATAGGCTTAAATGCATTGTTTTATGAGGTTAATATGTAATAAAAGAGTGTAGAACGAATCTGGACAATTTTCTTGGTCCAATCCATGCTCTAGCCATGCAAAACTAAGGTTGTGCCATCAAGGTTTCGACCAAACTTTAGGCAGCCTCTTGGCTGGCCTCCCTATATGTATTCCTTTGCTAAATGAATGAAAATAAGTTGAATTTTGTTGGATTAAATCCTTTAGTTGAGTTATGCTCCTAACATATCACCTTGTTGTGGTGTTCCTTGGCTTATCACCTTCATTGGTGTGGCGCCTCTCCTAATCCTTATCAACATCCTTGTTGTGGTGGATCTCATTTGGTTTATCAAGCTTCATGCTTGTGGCACATTTCCCCTTCATATCTTATTCACCTTATTTTATCCAACTACACTTATAACTAACCAAAACACAACCGTACAAACCCATACACGTCAACTTTCCAGCCAAACACATACCCATTCTCATCCATTTCCTTCTATCCCTCACATACACAAAAATACTAAAAATACAAGCCTTAAACACCCAAAAAGAACCAAACCAAAACAACCCAAAAATTACACAATTCCGCTACAATATCCTAATAAGTGAATCATCAAACAAGATGATCGTTTCAACAATCCCAACCCCCACAAGGATGTTGCTATCAAGATCAGTTCCTGAATATGAGTTGATGGCAGTGAAATTTGTAAAATACCCTGGTGGAAACCCATGCTTTCTTTAACAAGTATCAATAGTGTGACCATTTCTTTGGCAATAGGTGCATGTCTTTTTCCCTTTGCCTCTCCCAAATGAACCAGACCTTCCTTGTGCACCACATCTTGCATTCATTGATCCTCTAAAACTTCTATTTTTGCCTCTGCTACTTATGGTCTTGGTCTCATAATTGTTCGTTGAAAGATTTGCAGAAAATCTTGGTTCCTCAAAGAGCATTTGCCTTTCTTGTTGAACCAATAGAGAGTAAACCTTGTTGATTTAAGGTATAGGATCCATTAACATTATTTGTGATCTAACATAGGAGAATTGGTCATTAAAGCCTCTAAGAAAGCAAATTATGTACTCATTCTCTCTATATTTTTTGATGGTAGGCAACCAATGCACAACTACACTTGATCTCACAATAGCATGGTGAAATAGGCTCATAATCATCTAACTATTGCCATAAGCCCTTCATTTGTGTATAGAACTTATCAATGGATGAACTTCCTTGCTTGATTGAATGAATATGGCCAATGATTTATGATATTCTGAACATATCTCCTTGATGGTACCTTTGCTTTAAGTCATTCCATATTTCTTGTGCACTTTCCATTCAAAGGATGCTTTGAACTATGGAAAGATCAACTGAATGAGTTAACCATGTGACAGCCAGGTTGTTACATCTCTTCCAAGCAGCCTCCATCAATGAAGCCAAGTTTGCTCTTGGTTTCAAGAGCCATAGTCATGGCTCTTGACCATGAGTGATAATTATCTCCATTAAGAAGAGTAGTGACCAAAGTGCACCCAACACTCTCATTGGGGTATATGTAGTATATCCTTGTTGGATTATGGGTAGGATTTTCCATGGTGAATGAAAAGAATGAAGGACAAGAATAGAGAACTAGAAGGAGCGAAAGAAGAGGAAGAAGAAAGGGTGGTGGGTGACACAAATGGATTCAACAATAGCGCAACAGAGACACCCTCAAAATGGTGCTTTCATACCATGTGAAATGTAAGAATCCATTGCAGCAAACAAAAGATTTATGAAGAACACGAGGAAGAATAACAAAGTGACAAGCTTTTGAACAATACCTCTTAAAGCTTCATTAATTAGAGAATGCAAAAGAAAGTATTTGATACAAAATAATATAAACAATTGTGTATAAAACTAAGGCATTCAGCCCCTAAGAGGTACGTGGGGGCATTTGTCCGTTAAAAAAATTTCTTTCAAAGTTATGTTAGAGATAATTTTCTAGGTATAGTTTGTTGGGTATACCACAAAACAAATAACACCTAGAGGGGGGTGAATAGGTGTGCGTGGAAGTAATTAACACTTTTATGGGTAAATGAGAAATTCTAAAAATCAGCCCAGTTAATCGATTAAATATTCACTTAATCGATTAAATCGATTAAATATTCACTTAATCGATTAAATCGATTAAATATTCACTTAATCAAACCCAACACTCACCAAGGTAAGGATAAGTCTTTAACTTATGCATTGCGTTAGAAAATGCGTGGATTGGCTGATTGTGGACAACGAATCAAGTTGTGAACCATTTATGTATTATAAACATATATGGGTATGTTTGTAATAAAAATAGAGTGGTTTTAATGTTTATGAATTGAGGGAGTGTCAATGAAAAGAAAACTCGTTTTTAGCCGACCATGATTGGTTAGCGACTTTGGCTCAAGTTATGTAGCGATACTTTGGCTCAAGTTATTTAGCGATACTTTGGCTCAAGTTATGTAGCGATACTTTGGCTCAAGCTATGTAGCGATACTTTGGCTCAAGTTATGTTGCGATACTTTGGCTCAAGTTATGTAGTGAAACTTTGGCTCAAGTGATGTAGCAAAAATGAATTTCTAAAACGGTTTACTAACCCCTTTAAAATGTGGATTATCTTATAATGGTATTTATCGTTTTGATGAATTAATCCTTTGTATGTTGTGTGTATTTGTCGTTGATAATCCCATTGCAGGTAGATAGGATGGTTGAGGATGCTTGGTTCGATGCCTTAGGAGCTTAGAAATTGGATTCTTTATTTTGCTTTTTGTGATGTAAATTGTTACTTGGATGATTGTAATCCTAACTGATTGACTTTCTACATTTTTTTTAATACTGAATATTAATTGCTATGGGTATTTTGGAAACTCATAGCTAGTCGTATGCGGTAATTACCAGGGAAAGGAATATACGAATTATGTTTTTCTGTCATGTAAACAAGTGTGTAGTATAGTATGATAACCGAGTTTTTACGTAATGAATACTGAATATGTTAAGGTATAGTAAAGAACGTAGGAATAAATGGATTAAATAAGAAAAAAATTCAAGGGTAGAATTTGGGTCCTTACAATATGGTATCAGAGCATAGTTAATTTTGCGGCTTCTTTGTAACATGTTTATGATTTGACTAATTGAGATTATGTGAATTGAATGTTTAAAGCATGTAGCCTTGGTGTAGTAATATGTGAAGTGCTATGAGACTATGTGATAACTTGACTTATGTGAGTTAGATTTGTGTTCTGACTATCAATGAGTGCAGGTTAAGGAATGGCTGGAAGAGGTAGAGGTAGAGGGACGAGTCAGAATGTCCCAAATTATTTGTTGGCTTAGATGGTGACTGCACTACAACAAATGAACGAGAACATGCATAATCTGAATTAGAACCCCGCACGAAGTCCCAGCTCGCAACCGTTAGTTCCACCAGGGTCGGCCAGTACCGAGGGTTGAATGAGTTCTGCAAGCAGAATCCTAGCCAGTTGCAAGGTGGGTTCGCTCCTAATACGGCGAACGAGTGGATTCAAGACTTGGAACGAATATTCCGAGCCATGGGTTGTAATGACGTTCAGAAAGTGACGTATGCTTCTTATATGTTGGTGAAGGAAGCTGAAACTTGGTGGGAATTTACTCGGCGACAGATGGAAACAGAGGGGCGTGTGATTACTTGGATTTCCTTCAAGGAGAAATTTCCTCAGAAATATTTCCCTACTGATCTGAAGAGGAAGAAAGAAATGAAGTTTCTGAGGTTGGAGCAGGGTAACATGTCAGTGGGAGAGTATGCGGCCAAGTTTGAGGAATTGGCCCAATTTTGTCCATATGCTAAGTTGGAAGTGGACAGGAGGTCCAAATGTTCTAAGTTTGAATCGGGTCTGAAGCCCAAGTTAAAAAGGATGATCGGGCATCAAGAAATTGTGGATCTTGCTACCCTGGTAAACAAGTGCAGAATGTATGAGGACGACCTTACAACATATAAGGTGGTGACTCCTTGAACCAATCCTTCGAAGCACTTTGGGCCTCAAAGGAGTTATGGACATGGAAAGGGGAAGAGTAAGGTATTCCGAGAGGAACAAAAACCATACTCCCCACCTACTGGGAATCGGGGAAATAGTTCGCATGGACCGAGGCCTCACACGAAAACGGGAGAATCATGGTTTCAGTCTCCGTCCTTTAGCAACAAGTGCGGCAAAACTCATGTTGGTGACTCATGCCGCGGAACGACACTTAGTGGCTTCCACTGCAAGGAGGTCGGGCATGTTAGAAGATATTGTCCTAAGTTACAGCAGAGTGTGAATGTTGTGAGGACTGAACAACCTCGATCCACTAGCAGAGTGTTCACCATGAGTGGTGCAGAGGCATCAGGTGTAGATGGCCTGATTAAAGGTAATTGTATGGTGGCAGGTGTTCCTCTTTTAGTGTTATTTGATTCGGGAGCGACACACTCCTTTGTATCTATTGAATGTGTGGATAGACTGAAATTGCAAACTGAGTCTTTGCCTTTTGACTTGGTCGTATCCACCCCAACCAATGTACTTGTGCTGATAACGACGGTTGTGTCTCGATGTCCGGTAGTGATAAACGGTAGGACATTTACCGTGGATTTAATTTGCTTACCACTATCCTAGATAGATCTAATTCAAGGAATGGACTGGTTGTCGGCAAATCATGTGGTGCTTAATTTTGCTGATAAGACCGTGGTGTTCGGAAGTCCGGATGAGATTTCCGATGAGGCTAGTGATATGAAGCCGTTGTCGGCTAAGGAAGTCAGGACTTCCTGTAAGGAGGGAGGAGCCATGCTTATGTTGTTGGCATCCCCAGAGGGTTTTGAGAAACCCAAAGTTGAGGATATTCCTATAGTTCGTGAATTTCCTGAGGTATTCCCTGGTGATATTCCAGAATTGCCTCCAGTGAGAGAAGTTGAATTATCTATTGATTTGGTACCAGGAACGGGACTCATCTCTATAGCTCCTTATAGGATGGCACCATTAGAATTGGTTGAGTTAAAAAAGTAGGTTGAGGACTTGTTGGCAAAGAAGTTTATTCGTTCTAGTCTCTCACCGTGGGGTGCACCTGTTTTGTTGGTTAAGAAGAAAGATGGGAGTATGAGGTTGTGCACATATTACAGACAGTTGAACAAAGTCACCATCAAGAACAAGTATCCACTGCCTAGGATTGATGACTTGATGGATCAGTGGAGGGGAGCATTAGTGTTCTCAGAAATTGATCTTCGGTCAGGTCACCACCAACTTCGTGTGAAGTCGGAGGATATTCCTAAAACTGCTTTTAGAACGAGGTATGAACATTTTGAATATTTGGTCATGCCTTTTTGTGTAACGAATGCCCCAACAATATTTATCGACTATATGAATCAGATTTTTCATCCGTATTTGGATTCATTCGTAGTGGTATTTATTGATGACATTTTGGTTTACTCCAAAAGCCGAGAGGTCTGAGTAAGAACCAGTTGTATGCTAAATTGTCTAAATGCGATTTATGTTTTGGAATCTGTAAATTTTCTTGGACATGTAATATCCAAGGAAGGGGTAGCTGTAGATCCTTCAAAGGTTGAAGCGGTCATGGAATGGGCAGTACCCTAGTCAGTTACTGAGATCCGGAGTTTTCTGGGTTTGGCTGGTTATTATCGGAAATTCATAGAGGGATTTTCGAAGTTAGCGCTACCTCTGACTAAACTTACCAAAAAGGGGGAACCTTATGTGTGGACAATCCGTTGCGAAGAGAGTTTTCAAGAGTTGAAACGGAGATTGACTACGACGCTAGTGTTGGTTCTTCCTTGTACTAATCGTGATTTCAGTGTGTATTGTGATGCTTCTAAGCAAGGTTTGGGTTGTGTTCTGATGCAAAAGGGGAAATTTGTTGCCTACGCTTCTCGACAGGTAAGAACGCATGAGCAAAACTACCCTACACATGATTTAGAATTAGCTGCAGTGGTCTTTCCTTTAAAAATCTGGAGACACCATATGTATGGCGTGAGGTTTGAGGTGTACAACGACCACAAGAGTCTGAAATATCTGTTTGATCAAAAGGAATTGAATATGAGACAGAGAAGGTGGATGGAGTTCCTTAAGGACTACGATTTCGGATTGCAGTACCATCCAGGAAAGGCCAATGTGGTGGTCGATGCTTTAAGTCAGAAGTATTTACACATGTCGGCTTTGATGGTTAGAGAAGGAAAATTGATTGAGGAGTTCAGAGATATGAACGTGGAAGTTCAGATAAGGCCTCATAGCATGACGATAGGAATGCTTAAGGTCATCAATGAATTGTTTGATCAAATCCGGGTAATCCAAGTTGAGTTTAATGAGCTAATGGTTAAAAGAGATCTGATGATGAGTGGAAAGGAAACTGATTTCATATCGGAACCTAGTGGAATGTTGCGATACAAGGGGATAGTGTGTGTGCCTCGTGATAGGGAATTGCGAAAGAGTATTTTAGAGGAGGCACATAAGAGTAAAATGAGTTTTCTCCCGGGAACTACGAAGATGTACCAAGATTTGAAAAATTTGTTTTGGTGGTCTGGGTTGAAAAAGGATGTGGCTTTGTATGTCTCGAGTTGCCTTGTCTGTCAGAAATCCAAGATTGAACATCAGCGGCTAGCGGGAGAACTACAATCCCTAGATATTCCCGTTTGGAAGTGGGATAGTATTTCCATGGGTTTTGTATCGGGCTTTCCAAGAACTCAGAAAGGGTATGACTCGATATGGGTGATAGTGGATCGGTTAACTAAGTCTGCACACTTTCTGCCTATGAACATGAGGTATTCTTTGGAGCGATTGGCGGAACTGTATATCCGGGAAATAGTTCGTTTACATTGGATACCGTCGAGCATTGTATCGGATAGGGATCCCCGTTTTACTTCAAACTTTTGGACTAGTTTGCAGTCCACATTGGGTACTAAGTTGAAATTGAGTTCAACTTATCATCCACAAACGGACGGTCAATCGGAACGAACTATACAGTCATTGGAGGATCTTTTGAGGGCTTGTGTTTTGGAACAACCGGGAAGTTGGGATAGCATGTTGCCTTTGATTGAATTTACCTACAACAATAGCTCCCATTCAAGTATTGGAATGGCACCCTATGAGGCATTGTATGGTAGGAAGTGCCGAACTCTAGTGAGTTGGTTTGAAACTGGGAAGAACTTAATATTGGGACCCGAGCTGGTTCAATAGATGACGGAAAAGATCAAGAAGATCTGGGAGAATATGAGTATAGCTCAGAGTCGGTAGAAAAGCTATTACAATAAGAGGCGGAAACCTCTTGAGTTTAAAGAGGGAGATCATGTTTTCATGAGAGTAGTCCCGACTACCGGGATTGGTAGAGTGTTGAAGTCTCGTAAGCTGACTCCGTGATTTATTGGGCCGTATCAAGTATTGAAGAGGATTGGGCCGGTAGCATATCGAATTGCTTTACCTCCGTTATTGTCGAATCTCCACAATGTGTTTCATGTGTCTCAGTTGAGGAAATATGTCGGGGATCCATCTCATGTAGTTGAGTCTGATCAGATAGAGTTGAAGGATAACTTGACTTTTATGACGTTGCCAGTGAGAATCATGGATATCAGCGTCAAAAGACTAAGGGGCAAAGATATTTCTTTGGTGAAGGTACTTTGGAGACAAGTAGACGAAGGGGACTCTACTTGGGAAGTGGAACGTGATATGAGGGAGGATTACCCTCATTTGTTCGAATCGAGGTATGTTTAATTTTCGGGGACGAAAATTCTTATAAGAGGGGGAGGATTGTGACACCCTTAATTTAAGTCTTTAAAATTATAGTAACAGTCCTGGGATTCTCGCTTGATCGAGGGATTCTCGCCTGGGCGAGAATGGCTCACATTGGAGGGTGAAATCTTGGGCTATACTGAAGGATTCTCGCTTGAGCGAGAGTGGTCTCGCCTGAGCGAGAGTTGTCTCGCCTGGTCGAGAAAAGTGACATTTTGGAAATGTCGAAGCTGTAAGATCCTCGCTTGAGCGAGAGCTGCCTCGCCTGAGCGAGAATTCCCTCGCCCGGACGAGAGGGTCAGATCTGAGTTTTTAAAATGGGCGGGATTTTATCGCTTGAGAGAGAATAGGCTCGCTTAAGCGAGAACCCGACGAGATTGCATTAAATGAGAAACCCCAAACACATTTTAGGGTTAGAAATTGAAGAGATGTGAGAGAAGAGAGCTTTTCCAAGGGCAAGGAGCTTTGATACTCATCTAGAAGCTTGAGAAGAGATCCTAAAGTTGGCGGTGGTGTCGGTGGAACTTGCGAAGTTACCAAGAACCAAACCCAACACTCACCAAGGTAAGGATAAGTCTTTAACTTATGCATTGCGTTAGAAAATGCGTGGATTGGCTGATTGTGGACAATGAATCAAGTTGTGAACCATTTATTTATTATAAACATATATGGGTATGTTTGTAATAAAAATGGAGTGGTTTTACTGTTTATGAATTGATGGAGTGTCAATGAAAAGAAAACTCGTTTTTAGCCGACCATGATTGGTTAGCGACTTTGGCTCAAGTTATGTAGCGATACTTTGGCTCAAGTTATGTAGCGATACTTTGCTCAAGTTATGTAGCGATACTTTGGCTCAAGTTATGTAGCGATACTTTGGCTCAAGTTATGTAGCGATACTTTGGCTCAAGTTATGTAGCGAAACTTTGCTCAAGTGATGTAGCAAAAATGAATTTCTAAAACTGTTTCCTAACCCCTTTAAAATGTGGATTATCTTACAATGGTATTTATTGTCCTAATGACTTACTCCTTTGTATGTTGTGTGTATTTGCCGTTGATAATCTCATTGGAGGTTAACAGGATGATTGATGATGCTTGGTTCGAGGCCTTAGGAGCTTAGAACTTGGATTCTTTATTTTTCTTTTTGTGATGTGAATTATTACTTGGATGATTGTAATCCTAACTAATTGACTTTCTACATTTTTTGTAATACTGGATATTAATAGCTATGGGTATTTTGGAAACTCATAGCTAGTCGTATGCGGTAATTACCGGGGAAAGGAATATATGAACTATGTTGTTTTGTCATGTAAAGAAGTGTGTAGTATAGTATGATAATCGAGTTTTTACGTAATGAATATTGAATATGTTAAGGTATAGTAAAGAACGTAGGAATTAATGGATTAAATAAGAAAAAATTTCAAAGGTAGAATTTGGGTTCTTAAATTCTGCAACTCCATTTAATGGATTAAATCCAAACTTAGTCCATTAATTGGTTCTCAAGTTCATTTAATCGATTAACACAAGTTTTAATCGATTAACTGTGTTAAAAAGTGTTTTCTTGATGCATGATGAACCTTCTACATGATGTGTAAATGCGTGATACATGATTTTGAAAATATATGAGATATACTCAATTTTTATGCACTTAAAATCATGTTATCATATGCAATTGCATGAGCATGTGAATCATGTATGAATGTATGCAAGTCTCATTTTAGTTAGATTAGTTATATTCAATTTTAGACTTTGTGAGACTTCCATTCTAGGTTCACCTAGCCTAGACTCTACCCAATCAAACATAGACTCTAGAAATATAAAACTCTAAGCCCGAGTCTACTTGAGTGATTGATCGAGGCCGTACTCGATACAAATAATATAACAATAAAGTATAGTACTAGGAAGTGACTCCTAGGTCGTTTCCCAAAGATTATCTTTCACACAATGGTTCAAACACCTTACACGCACACACACAATGGGGGTTTTAGTGGTTGTTATGCTATGAAATTAAGCTAAAACAGAACACAGATAGAAAACATAATAGTAAAGAGGCTAAATCCCTTTGGTTTCCTTGTTCACAACTCAATCCTCGGTTTCAATATATCAAAATCAGATTCTCAGTGTTCCTTTGTTGAGAGTCGATTAACTAAGCGACGATCAACTCACAGTTAAATTGCTAAACCTCTAACTAAGCGAAATTGGCATAAGCAACAAACAGTTAACAATGTCACACGAATCAAAGCATCAATTTCATATTCTACACATTGAATTCCTAATTTGTTCATAACTCTAATATTTAAGCTTCAAACTAAGCGAATTCAACATAAACATAGAGCATTTACAGATTCACATAAACTAAGCGATTATGTGCTAGCGAACTAATTAACTAAGCGAAAATCAGTTCACAAACCTAAAACAAGACCATGGAATTAAGCAAACCATAACATGAAATAGGATAGAAGCTTCAACAACATAAAACCAAAATTGCATTAACAACAACATAGAAACCGAAATTGCATTAAGCACTAAACCTCAAGAGTGTGATACATTACCAAAGGAATTTAGCACTAAACTTCTAGCCTTCCATGGAGGAAGAAGCAAAACCGAATTTGGAGGAGGAAGAAGATGGAAAACGAAAACCTAAAGGAACCCCCAAAAGGGAGAAAACGAAAATGTAATGTAAAGTTGTGTTGTTTTTGTTCTAATGTCAAGTTATGAGTGAAAAACGAAATTCTAAGGTATTAAAGTGTAAAACCGAAATGGGCCCTAAACAATGGGCCCAAAACCTAAAACGGAATTAAAAATCCTATAACTAAATACAATCTTCACTTTAGCACACATCTTCCACTTGTAATGCCCAAAATGTCCTTGGTGCCAAATATGTCCTGAAAATGGAATTAGATTTAATTAGGCTAAATAATCCCAAATTAACTCATTTTAGGAATAATAGTCCAATAAAGCCTAAAACACTAAACAATACCAAATAAAGTCAATTAGACACCAAGAATCATTAACAATGGTAAAATAAGGTTATTAATAGTGTGTAATATTTGACTCATCAGTGATGTTGGGTCTTGACCTTGTTGTTTGTTGAGTTGCATATGTCTTCAAGCTTGCTTTGTCTTATCCTTGTCCTTTCTTTGGCTTCTCTTTGTCTTCACTTTGTCTTGACTTTGTCTTCATCTTATTTTGACTTTGTCTTCATCTTGTCTTGACATTGTCTTCATCAAAACAACAGAGTGATGCATGTTCCATTTCCATCTCCCCAATGTAATGATGCAGGCTTGCAATCTCAATCTCCCCCTTTTTGATGATGAAAAACCATTATAGATCATAAGACAAACCATTGTGATCTTGGATAAGCACTTGTGTTTATCTTTGTTTGAAGGCTTGTTGACAATCATCTTACTTTTGTGATTGCTATGAACATTGATGCGCTGCTCCCCCTGACTCTATTCTCCCCCTCAATCCTTGCATGAGGTGGTGTCTAAGATTCACCATTTTCTTCCATTAGATAGGTGGGAAGCATATATATGCAATCTGCAAAACTCAAACTACAACTTTCTCCCATTTTGGCATGATCAAAAAGCAATGATATAAAATGAAGTATATAGCCAAAAGAAAGAAAGAAAGAAAATTTAAAAGTTTCTTTGTGCTTAGTCGATTAAGTATGTGTCTTAATCGATTAAACACATTAAAATTGCATAGACATAGATTTTTGCACATAACTTAATCGATTAAATATGTGGTTTAATTGATTAAGTGCAGTTCCAGACAGCAAAAATGCAGATTTTATGCGATCTTATGCAAGCTTATCAGAGGCAAGTTAATCAGAAATTCAGCAAACAGATCAATGCAAGATATTTATCAACAATTTAGCATTCATTGATCTACATAACATAACTTGTACGATAAGCAAATGCACAATTTTCAAAAGAAGCATTGATATTCACTTAGGCATGTGAAACTATTACACTTCAAAGTTCAAAACAGAAACATACAAAAAAAGACCCAAAATACATAGACCAAACACACATAAGTCTAGAACCTAACAAGGAGAACATATCCTAAGCTAGACTACACATCAAGAGGTGGTTGCGAAAAGCCGCCCATGTTTCTTAGCATAGTAGTGAGCTGCTCAAATTTGTGTTGCTTACCAATTCTTCACCAAGCTCCCAAATTCTAGGTTTAATGGATTTTGACTCAAATTTATGGTTTTGAGGTCAATAGAAGGAAAGGAGTTTGAGGTGAAAGCTTGGTACTAGGTTTCAAAACAACAAGACAGGGTGAATTTGAGGGAAGAAGACAAAGCATACGAGGTTAGATGTTTGATACACGACTACACCTTAAACTGTACTTGAATATGTTCTGTTACTCTGCTTAATCGATTGAGCTCTGTGTTAATCGATTAACGGGTTTGAAAATATGCCCAAATAATGTAAAGTTTCCCACTTAATCGATTAGCAATTTGGTTAATCGATTAACGAGGCCTCTGGAACTCAGAAATTGTCCAGTTAATTTATGAAGGCCTTTGTCAATTGATTATTTTTAAAAAATTTAGCCCAGGTAATCGATTAAGGGAAAACACAATCGATTAAAACACAGAACAACAAATTAAAAAGTCACTAAGACAGATTTTAGCACAATTTGGAGTAGTCTAAGAGTTTGCTAAGATGCAACTAGAAGGAGCCTATCCTAAACACTTAAAACAAACTAAACCAGAGCCAAAAACACACAAAGGCATGTATAATCAAGAAAGCATGCATTTCTTTGGCTATTGAGATAGTTTAGGATTACATAGGCATCTAGAATACATGCAAACATTTAAGCACTTATGTCGAACATAATATACGATATAGGAATACCTCTTTAGCTTTACCATTTCCCATC
Source organism: Lupinus albus (assembly GCA_009771035.1). Taxonomy (NCBI): domain Eukaryota; kingdom Viridiplantae; phylum Streptophyta; class Magnoliopsida; order Fabales; family Fabaceae; genus Lupinus; species Lupinus albus. The sequence goes on along the minus strand of CM020019.1, from coordinate 10,205,471 downwards.
ATTATCAAGATACTATAAGCTTGCCATATGTTACGTCTTCTTTGACCTTTCTCAAGTTCTTGAATTTTGCCTCTCTCATCTTTGATAGCAATACACCTACAAAAAGATACAAATACCTTTCCTCTCCTTTCTTGGAGATGGCTTAGCAAATTTTAATCATTGAATATACTTTTCTAAAATATTGGTCATTGGTCTTAACATAAGATTTGATATGTTTGAACTTTTCATGTATAGCATATCCTAGAAATATGATTTTGGCCACATAAAAGATTTTGGGGATTTTATATTATATAGCATAGGCCGTACTAGGATTTCAAATGTATAGCATTTTCTGGAACTTATAATATCACTTTGTTACTTAAACATATGTAATACTTAAAGTTAGAAAAGATACCTTATTACCTTTGAAGCACAAGATTCCTAACCTTAAGCATTTTGCTTTGGCACTTTTGTACATAAGTGATCTTTTCTTTTCCTTAGGTGATAAGTCAATGAAGCTTGATCTTCTCACCTCTCATGTGCCTAGAACATCTTCTTTGAAAGTATACTTTGATGTTCATATGTCCATAGGCACACCTGCAAAACAAACTTACTTGCATGTCTTGGGTACCCAAGTTATGTTGGGTCCCTTCTTGTTAGTAACCAAGGGAACTTGTCCCTTATGAATCCACAAATATTGTCCACTAGGAATACCATGCATTCTAACATTGCAAGAAATAGGACTATGTCCATGTAAGTCACAATAAAAGCAAGTAGGCAATTTTTGATGCGACATTTTAGCATAAACTACTTGATTCATATTCGACTTTGATTTCTTAGCATGCATGTAGCCTAGACCAGAACAGTTACCTACATTTCTAGATGCAGCAAGTAGATTGTCTAAGTTGTGACTACTACATGTGAACTTTGCAATTTTGTCCTTCAAAACAAAATTTTCAGCATTTAAAACATTGCAATTTTCACATGTAGGAGTCTCACTTAAGTTAGTACTACAATTACATGAAGAGTTAGCATATATAAGATCTAAGGTTTCATTCTCAAGATTCAACTCATCAATCAAAGATTGGAATTCATAAATTTTCTTTTCATGCTCAAGAATCAACTTTTTCTTATTCATATACTTTTTAGCTAACTTTTTAAGTTCTTCATGCATTTCAACATATGCACCATAAAGTATATCATACGAGGGAGAATTATCAGAATTTGAACTAGAATCGGAAGAGTTTACCTTACTAGATTCATCTTGCTCACTTTCTTGGCAAGAATTCAGATTTTGAACCATTAAGCACATTTTGCTCGATTCTTCAACTTCTGAGGTGCTTGTTGAATTAGTGTCCTCTTCGAGTTCATCCCAAATGATATATGCCTCAGTAGCTTTGATGTCCCAAAAGTCTTTCTTATTTCTATGATCAATCCTCTTGAGATAAGTAGGACATGTGTACTTTATGTGACCTACTTTCCCACACTCATGGCAAGATGTGTTGTCTTTGGGATTCTTGCTCTTCTTGATTGAGTCTTTTACATCTTCCTTGTGAAACTTTTTGAATTCACCATTCTTTCTTAAGAACTTTCTGAATTTGTTGACAAGGTGGGAAACAGTTTCATCATCGATGTCGGAATCGGACTCTTCATGATCACTTCTCACTTCTTGACTTCTTGAATGTGACTTTGTAGCATTGAAGGATATTTTATTTACGTTCTCGTCCGTTTGTTCATGGAGTGTCAAGCGATGTAGTTCCATCTCATGTTCTTGAAGTTTACTGAACAATGTTGTGAGTGACATATAATCCACATTTATTGATTCCATTATTGTCGTCACTTTGGGTTGCCATTTCCTACTTAGACATCTCAAAACTTTGTTAGTTAATTCACCAATAGCAAACACTTTATATAATGCAACAAGATGGTTAACAATGTGAGTAAATCGATTTTGCATATCACAAAAAGATTCATGTGGAAACATGCGAAATAATTCATACTCATGTGATAATGCATTCAATCTAGCGCGCTTGACCTCACTAGTGCCTTCATGGGTTACTTGTAAAGTATCCCACATTTCCTTGGCACTTAAGCATTGAGAAACCCTAAAGACCTCATCATATGAAAGTGCAGAGGTAATAATATTTTTAGCTTTCAAATCAAGCTGCACTTTCCTCTTTTCCTGAAAGGTAAAGAGACTTCTTGGTTTCTCTTTGATTTCTCCTTCCACCGATTTTGTGGAATATGAGGTCCATATTGTACGGCATCCCAAATGTCTATATCAATGGCTTCTACGAATATTCTCATTCCAATCTTCCAGTAGGCGTACCCCTCGCCACTGAAAATCGGAGGGCGGTTGATGGATGCGCCATCAACGCCAAAAGGGTTAGTGGAGCCCCTGGTAATATTTGCCTAGGATCAACGATCTAAGCGGTTAAGCTAGCACTCACATACTAGCTCTAATACCACTTGTTGGGTATACCACAAAACAAATAACACCTAGAGGGGGTGAATAGGTGTGCGCGGAAGCAATTAACACTTTTTCTGGTTAATGAGAAATTCTAAAAATCAACCCAGTTAATCGATTAAAGATTCACTTATCGATTAAATCGATATGCTATTAATAGATTAAAGACAGGTTTAACCGATTAACCTGATTCTTGCGTTCATGGAAAATCGGTTTTTCTTGCTAGAAAGGTTACAAACTTTTCAATCAAGAATAAATGCAATATACTCAAAGAATTTATGCCAATGTATAAACAGATTCAAGAACATGCACTAAATTCAATAAGCAAATCAATTAAACATATAAAGCACAAAATGATTGAAAAGTAAAGAGATAAGGGACCAAGAAAACTTGACACAACGATTTTATCCTGGTTCGTTTGCCTGTTCACTGGCAAACTACATCCAAGCGTCCCCTTCTGATCTTGGGAGATTTGCTTCACTATATTTGAAAATATGTTATTTACACACACAATTCCAAATTGAGCCTTTCCTACTTGCGCCTTGACTTCCCTCCGTTTGCAAACGGTTGCCAATCTTGCTACTCGATGCGCCAAACAAGATACCCAGTGAAGACTATACCAATCCAACCGCAGCTAGCCGGTATTACAACCTATCCTCTAAACCTTAGAGATTACAACCTAACCGCAACTAGGATTTTCTCACAAAAATCGTCAAATAGCTCAAGTTACAAAAGCACCTAAGATGTGCAAATATGAAATATAACACCCTAAATTTGAGTCTTTAAAATTATAGTATCAGTCCTAGAAGTCTCGCTTGAGGGAGAGATTCTCGCCTGAGCGAGAAAGAATCCCTGAGAGGGTGAAATCCTGGGCTATACTGGAGGATTCTCGCCTGAGCGAGAGTTGTCTCGCCTGGGCGAGAAATGGTATTTTAGGGCTGTTGACACTGTGAGATTCTCGCTTGAGCGAGAATCCCTCGCTTGAGCGAGAACGCCAGATATGAAATTTTAAAAAGGCGGGATTTTCTCGCCTGAGCGAGAACCCGACAACTGCTCTTTAAAATAGAAACTCCAAACACATTTTTGGGTTAGAACTTTGAAGAGAAGAGAGAGAAGAGGGCTTTTCAAGAGCAAGGAGCCTTAGGACTCATCTTAGAGCTTGAGAAGAGGTAAACCTCTTGTTCCTAACTCTTCTTCTTCCTCTCTAACTTGTTTTGGGTATGTTGGATCTATTTTCAAAACATGAGAAACCATGGAAACTCACCCTTTAGAGTTATGGTTCGGTTTATGTTGTTTTTCTCTTGTAAACTCTTGGTGTAGAGTTGGTATTTGATGAATGGAAAGGTTTTGTGGGTTGTACATGAAAACCCCAAAAAACCCCAAAATGAGAATATGAGTAAAAAGAGAAATAGATGAAATGTTAGTTGTGGATGATGAGTTTGTGATTTAATGTTGACATATGAGATAAAAATGTGTGTTTAGATGTTTGGAAACTTGTATTGAAGTAGTTTTGGGGATCTTGAAAATATGTGAATTCCTTGTATGTTTGATGATGAAATATGAGTCGTTATGTATTATTTTGAATAAATAACTGACATTGTTGTTATTGGTGGGGAGGAGGAAAGATCCTAAGGTTGGAGGAGATCGTGGAGGAAACTGGTAAAGTTACTCACAAACCGAACCCCAATACTCACCAAGGTAAGGATAAGTCTTTAATGTTGCATTTGAAATAGAATATGTGTACTTTCTGAATATGCAAAGACTAAGTTGTAAATTACGCATTTAGTATAAACATATATGGGTGTGTTTATATTAAAGAAGGCGTAGATTTACGGAAAATGAAAATGTGGGTATTTTCTGATTATGCAAAGACTAAGTTGTAAATTACGCATTTAGTATAAACATATATGGGTGTGTTTATATTAAAGAAGGCGTAGATTTACGGAAAATGAAAATGTGGGTATTTTCTGGTTATGAAATGATTGAGTTGTGAATTACGCATTTAGTATGAACATATATGGGTGTGTTTATACTAAAGTAGGCGTAGATTTACGGAAGATGGAAAAGGTGTGTGTTTTCTGGCCATGCGATAATTATATTGTAAATCACTTATTTAGTATAAACATATATGGGTGTGTTTATACTAAAGATGGCGTAGATTTACGGCAAATGATTGATGGTGAATTCGATGAAAATAAAATATATTTTTAGTCGACCATGAATGGTTAGCGACGCTGGCTTGAGTATATAAGCAAAACTCTGGCTTGAGTATATAAGCAAAACTTTGGCTTGAGTATATAAGTAAAACTCTAGCTTGAGTATATAAGCAAAACTCTGGCTTGAGTATATAAGCCAAACTCTGGCTTGAGTATATAAGCGCGATTTGTTTTAAGAAAAATGAGAATCTTCTTTTAGCTAACCCTAAGGGGTGTAGCGACTTTGGCTCAAGTTATGCAGTAGGACAAAATGAATTTCGAAAATGGTTTACTAACCCTTTTTCTAATGTGGATTATCTTATAATGACGTTTATTGAATTAACGACTTACTCCTTTATGTGTTTGTGTTTCGTCATTGATAATCCCATTGCAGATGAACAGGTAACCTGAGGTGGTCTTATTTTTGGAAGCTTAAGAGCTTTATATTTTTGGATTTCAATTATTAGCATTATTTTGTACATGAGTGCTGATTGAATTACTTGGAATATTTTGTAACTATGGATATATAACTTATACGAATGAGTGTAATTCCACATATACGTAGTTATGGGTATTTTGGAAACCCATAGCTAGTTGTATGCGGTAGACATTAGGGTTTAATTGAATGAATTATGTTTTTCCGCAATATAAATCGTATGGTAATATCTTATGTTAAAAAGTGTTTAAGGAGTGATAATTGAGAAACAAAAGTAGTATGACGACGGTATGCATGAAAGGATTAAAATAAAAGAAAATTTTTCAAGGGTAGAATTTGGGTCCTTACATGAAACAGTAAAAACACTAAGAACCCAGCCAAGAAATCTCACAAAGACTCAAAGAACTAAGTGTGATTTGTAAGGACCCGATTTTCATAACCCAAAAATTCTTTTTAAAACCTTATTCATGAAAGTGAAGTGATTAGTTTGAAAGACATTACTCGAGCGATTTAGAAAACCTGATTGAATATATATATATAAGTTCAAATCATCTTTCAGGTGTGGAAATAATCAATCGTTCACTTCATTAAAACATGTCATTATCAATTACTTTTAATTACATAAGATATAAAATTATCCTTTCTCAAATAATACTTTTATTACAATAATTAATCAATCTCATATTACATACATAAATCATATACCATATTGAATACATAAAGCAACTACTCTAATTTGTACTCTTCTCCACAAGCGTCCAATGCGCTACCGCTACCACCTGTTTCCGATACATACACATACAAGAAGAGACAAAAGGGAGTAAGAACCACTATGGCGACCGTAGCGTGGAATTACATGGAGTAATGACATTAAAGTATTAAACCTATACAACGTCTAACATCAATCATATTAAACATATACCAATCAACACATTATACCACATAATGCTCATATATCCAATTAGCATACTCATCATATCTCATTTAGACGATTCATTCAAATCTGTGCAACATACCATTTACCCAACTCGACTTCATCAAGATCACCACACAATAATCTCTTCAATAAACAACCGCAATGCTATACTCAAGCTATATCATACTTACCTAGCTTTAAAACACTTTACCTAGCAACGCCATACTTCCAAAACAATATTACACTCAAGGAACTAATCATTCATTGCTCCAAGAGCCAATACCACATAGGGAAAGTCTACACCACGAAGGGTGATCCAATACCACACCCAAAAGGGCAACTCATACATGGCTACGATTAGCCGTTACCAAAAGATAACTCATACATAGCTACGAATAGTTGTTACCAACAGGTAACTCTACATTGCTACAAAACCCGTGCTAGGGTGTCGCTACATAACCGGAGCCCAAGGCATCGCATCCTTAACCCGAGCCACGTGTCGCTATATAACTGGAGCCCACAGTATCACATCCTTAACCCGAGCCAGGGTGTCGCTACATAACTGGAGCCCACAGTATCGCATCCTTAACCCGAGCCAGAGTGTCGCTACATAACTGAAGCCCAAAGTATCGCATCCTTAACCCGAGCCAGGGTGTCGCTATATAACTGGAGCCCACAGTATCGCATCATTAACCCGAGCCAGGGTGTCGCTTTATAACTGGAGCCCACATTATCGCATCATTAACCCGAGCCAGGGTGTCGCTACATAATTGGAGCCCACAGTATCGCATCATTAACCCGAGCCAGGGTGTCGCTACATAACTGGAGTCCACAGTATCGCATCATTAACCCGAGCCAGGGTGTCGCTACATATATGGGTGTGTTTATACTAAAGTAGGCGTAGATTTACGGAAGATGGAAAAGGTGTGTGTTTTCTGGCCATGCGATAATTATATTGTAAATCACTTATTTAGTATAAACATATATGGGTGTGTTTATACTAAAGATGGCGTGGATTTACGGCAAATGATTGATGGTGAATTCGATGAAAATAAAATATATTTTTAGCCGACCATGAATGGTTAGCGACGCTGGCTTGAGTATATAAGCAAAACTCTGGCTTGAGTATATAAGCAAAACTTTGGCTTGAGTATATAAGTAAAACTCTGGCTTGAGTATATAAGCAAAACTCTGGCTTGAGTATATAAGCCAAACTCTGGCTTGAGTATATAAGCGCGATTTGTTTTAAGAAAAATGAGAATCTTCTTTTAGCTAACCCTAAGGGGTGTAGCGACTTTGGCTCAAGTTATGCAGTAGGACAAAATGAATTTCGAAAATGGTTTACTAACCCTTTTTCTAATGTGGATTATCTTATAATGACGTTTATTGAATTAACGACTTACTCCTTTATGTGTTTGTGTTTCGTCATTGATAATCCCATTGCAGATGAACAGGTAACCTGAGGTGGTCTTATTTTTGGAAGCTTAAGAGCTTTATATTTTTGGATTTCAATTATTAGCATTATTTTGTACATGAGTGCTGATTGAATTACTTGGAATATTTTGTAACTATGGATATATAACTTATACGAATGAGTGTAATTCCACATATACGTAGTTATGGGTATTTTGGAAACCCATAGCTAGTTGTATGCGGTAGACATTAGGGTTTAATTGAATGAATTATGTTTTTCCGCAATATAAATCGTATGGTAATATCTTATGTTAAAAAGTGTTTAAGGAGTGATAATTGAGAAACAAAAGTAGTATGACGACGGTATGCATGAAAGGATTAAAATAAAAGAAAATTTTTCAAGGGTAGAATTTGGGTCCTTACATGAAACAGTAAAAACACTAAGAACCCAGCCAAGAAATCTCACAAAGACTCAAAGAACTAAGTGTGATTTGTAAGGACCCGATTTTCATAACCCAAAAATTCTTTTTAAAACCTTATTCATGAAAGTGAAGTGATTAGTTTGAAAGACATTACTCGAGCGATTTAGAAAACCTGATTGAATATATATATATAAGTTCAAATCATCTTTCAGGTGTGGAAATAATCAATCGTTCACTTCATTAAAACATGTCATTATCAATTACTTTTAATTACATAAGATATAAAATTATCCTTTCTCAAATAATACTTTTATTACAATAATTAATCAATCTCATATTACATACATAAATCATATACCATATTGAATACATAAAGCAACTACTCTAATTTGTACTCTTCTCCACAAGCGTCCAATGCGCTACCGCTACCACCTGTTTCCGATACATACACATACAAGAAGAGACAAAAGGGAGTAAGAACCACTATGGCGACCGTAGCGTGGAATTACATGGAGTAATGACATTAAAGTATTAAACCTATACAACGTCTAACATCAATCATATTAAACATATACCAATCAACACATTATACCACATAATGCTCATATATCCAATTAGCATACTCATCATATCTCATTTAGACGATTCATTCAAATCTGTGCAACATACCATTTACCCAACTCGACTTCATCAAGATCACCACACAATAATCTCTTCAATAAACAACCGCAATGCTATACTCAAGCTATATCATACTTACCTAGCTTTAAAACACTTTACCTAGCAACGCCATACTTCCAAAACAATATTACACTCAAGGAACTAATCATTCATTGCTCCAAGAGCCAATACCACATAGGGAAAGTCTACACCACGAAGGGTGATCCAATACCACACCCAAAAGGGCAACTCATACATGGCTACGATTAGCCGTTACCAAAAGATAACTCATACATAGCTACGAATAGTTGTTACCAACAGGTAACTCTACATTGCTACAAAACCCGTGCTAGGGTGTCGCTACATAACCGGAGCCCAAGGCATCGCATCCTTAACCCGAGCCACGTGTCGCTATATAACTGGAGCCCACAGTATCGCATCCTTAACCCGAGCCAGGGTGTCGCTACATAACTGGAGCCCACAGTATCGCATCCTTAACCCGAGCCAGAGTGTCGCTACATAACTGAAGCCCAAAGTATCGCATCCTTAACCCGAGCCAGGGTGTCGCTATATAACTGGAGCCCACAGTATCGCATCATTAACCCGAGCCAGGGTGTCGCTTTATAACTGGAGCCCACATTATCGCATCATTAACCCGAGCCAGGGTGTCGCTACATAATTGGAGCCCACAGTATCGCATCATTAACCCGAGCCAGGGTGTCGCTACATAACTGGAGTCCACAGTATCGCATCATTAACCCGAGCCAGGGTGTCGCTACATATCCCAGAGCCCACGGGGCTAACCATTCATGGTCGGCTAAAACACATTTTATTTTCATTGTTTCAACATCAATTCATAAACAGCAAATCCATGCGACCATTATTACAAACACACCCATATATGTTTATAATAACTAAGCGTCTCACCACTTCATCATTTTCATACACAGCAAATTCACGCAACCATTATTACAAACACAGCCATATATGTTTATAATAACTAAGCGTCTTGTGACTTCATCATTTTCATAAACATCACATTCACGCCACCATTATTACAAACACACCCATATATGTTTATAATAACTAAGCGTCTTGTGACTTCATCATTTTCATAAACATCCCATTCACACATTTTCCATTACAATGCGCAAATTAAAGACTCATCCTTACTTCACATCTCACCTTAATATCCCCAACCACAACCCTATCACAATATTCATATTCATCCAATTCTTTACTACATATTACCAACTCACAACGCAATCAATGTTACAAACACACCCATATATGTTTATAACAAATCAACCATCCATAACACACCATTATCATAAACAAAACCACACATAACATATTCTTCATCATATATCACATTAACATTAGAACTATCTTTTATGACGGTGTATTACCATAAATGAGCATATTGCATTTTACTTAAATAAACGGTTTTCCCGCACATATACCTCCACTTTTATGGCTAATACATCCTCATATGAAATAAAGACTCTCTCATGGACCACAAACACCCAAGAGAGTTTCTATCCGTTAACGTGCTCCGATTCTTGAGGAAAATCGGAGAAGATGACTCTAATGAAATACTCTAAGACCACAATGGTCTTCTCCCTCACCTTAGGTTGCGTAAGCTCCATTGCTCCGCAAATGAGCCACATCTCCCTTCATCTCCTCCAACCTCCATTGTTGCTTTTTCACCTCCAAGCTTTTCCAAATGTGTCACCATGAAGCAAGAGGAAGGTTTTGATGAGTTTGGAAGCTTAGTGGAGGGGAAAATGGTCCATTTGGGTGGAGCCACCGTTGGGAGAGAAAGGGGGAGAAATAAAATGAAGATTAGGGTTTCTAGATCCCCTTTTTCACTTTTATAGCTCTGACGTTCTCATCCGGGCGAGAATTTCGCGACTTTTTCAAATTTCACACTGGACTGCTCTCGGCCGGGCGCAGATTTCTCACTCGAGCGAGAATCGGGCAGTATGCTAAGGCCCCTCTCTAGCCTGGGCGGAAATTCTAGCTCGACCTAGAATTTGACAGGTTTTCCATATTTCACTTTTGCTCAAACGACCACTTTTTCGCTTGGGTGAGGTTCCCATACTTTTCAAACTTAAAACGTTGGGTCCCTCGCTTAGGCGAGACCCTATCGTCCAAGAGAGAATGGTCAAGCATACACCTCAACACCCTAAGTTTTCCAATCAATCCGAAAATGAAATTTGAGGTGTTACAATCTTTCCCCCCTAACAAGAAATTTTGTCCCCGAAATTTTGTTAGGTTACTCTTAGGAACATACTACCATTGCCTAGACTTTAGGCAAAAGATATACTCAACCAAGCTTAGATCTAACCATCTAAACCAATTAACACCGCTTAGACGACAAAAGAGAATACATACCACTTAACAGTGATACCACAAGTCAATTCAGGGACTAACCTCATAAAGTCCAAATAAAAAAGCCAAACATCAGGACAACTAGGACGACTAAGAGAAAATTATCACAACCAGAATAAAGATTCCCTAGTATTCATCAAGAACAATAGATCTCTCCGATCTATCAAGATAACAATCATTCAAAAAGATCAACACATCTAGTGAGGTTCACGATAACACCTTCGAAACCACTTTGAATTAGGACTCTATACCCATCCTTTACCAAGATGTACTTGAAAGTGTGCATGTCAAGAGGAACACTTTGGAAAGTGTAACACAACTTGTGCTAATAAGAGCTTGAAGATCATCAACAAATCAACATGCTTAAGCCTTCCGATTGGTACCTTGCTTAGACTAGACTAGTTTAGGTTGAGTCCAAGGCTTAAGTCACCTAATACATATCTCACTTGCATAAATCTTTTAAATCTTTTTCATCTTGAGATATGTCATTCATAATATGTTCATGCATCATATAAATACATGTACATGTGCATTCTAGGCATAATCTAAGTATTATACATGTATGAATTTAAGTGCATAACATATTTGAAATGTTTTTACACATGAAAGAATGCTGTTAATCGATTATCACATAGGTTAATCGATTAAACTAACTGTTTGCACAGTGTAATCGATTACAACAAAGGTTAATCGATTAATATAACATTTTTTTAAAGCTTAATCGATTAAAGCTGTCGTTAATCGATTAATTGGGCTTTAAAATCAATTCTTTATAAAGTGCATTTTCAGAATTGATCTCATCAGTTGCATGTTAAATTTTTAGAGAGTTAGAGCATTTTTTTCGTGTTAATTGTTGCATCTAGTTGTAAATGCATTTGTGAGCTTAGAAAAGAGAGAATTCTATGCTTTAGGATTGAGTGCTTTTCATGATACATTTCTCATCTTTTCTTATCACATGTTCTTGCATTTTTACATGATTCTTGATTAGATGTTTACATATTATGCATTCAGTTTTTCACTAATACATTTTTCATACTGCATGAGCTTGTATTAGATGATTAGAGTAAAGCCTTATCTTGTTAGATATAAGTCTTGTTATAGCTTAAGTTTACTCTGTATTGTTTTTGTTTGAAAAAGTGTTGTAATCTTGGGAATCTCAAGGTGTCATATCACCAAGAGATTGAGTGTGTCTTCATTGAGTGTTAGACTTAGGGATAAGTAAAGAACAAGGTTCTTGGCTGGGGCTACGCCGAAAGAAAGGTTTTCTTTGTCGGTAGGAAGGGAGTCAAACCATAGAATAGGATCTTTTTTATCTTGTAAGTGTCTAATTTTTGTAATTGGATAGTGTGTATGTAATTAACATTCATTCAATTATAGTGAAGAAAAATCTCCCAAATCAGCCGGGAGGCCTGGATGTAGTTTGCGGTGGACAAGCAAACGAACCAGGATAAAATCCTTGTTGCAGGACTTTTTCTATCCCTTTCTCTCTTTATTGCATTTGATCGATTAATTTGTTTAGTAGATTTAATTGATAATCTGTTTCTGTACTATATTGTTTTTACTCTGATAATTCTGTAAGCTGTGCATAATCGCTTTGTTATCAATTAATTGTCGCGCAAGAAATTGTACTTGCATCTGCTTACTGTCACGGTTTAATCGATTAAGTGTGGTGTGTTAATCGATTACTTCATTCTGTTAATCGATTAAGTGGACTGTGTTGAAAGTGTTAATCGATTACCCTGTTTCGTTAATCGATTAATCAAGGTGTTTTTCAGCATTAAGTGTTGTTTTCGAAAAGCGGACATTCTAACCGCTACACCTATTCAACCCCCCCCCCCCCCCTTCTAGGTGTATTGTAACCACTGATACCTAACAGTACTAGCTCGCATCCAAAATGCAATAGCTATATCGACATCCACTCGTTGGAACAACGTCATTTTATTTCACACATGAGAATAACCATGATTTATTCAAAATTCTCACTAGCTTTTCAATTCGTACTCACTACAACACTAAAACATGGTATCCAATCAACAAGTAACATTTTAGACAAACGAGACTTCTGGAGTCGTTTTATGTACACAATAAAATCACCGAGTCCTTATCCATTTCAATCAAACATTTCTACCACCATGAATGCGATAAAAGAAGATTGGTTAGTTCATATACTCAACTAGGCGTACAAGGTCGCAAACTCACTCAAATCACACGCTTTGTTACCAATGTTCATTGCAATTTTACAAACACTCAATCCAATAATACACGTTATGTATGGATATTCCATTCACAAAATACACTTATGCAATAATACCACAATTATGCACATACATGAAATTACTGGCATAATGAAAATTTGTTACTTTAACTTTATTATGCCTACTCACTTTCATACAAATCCGATGTTGATTACCAAATGAATAATAGCATACCTCAAGGTTCAACACTTATGCAAATACCATTCATCACATTAACAATCAAGCATCTTAATCAATCTCAATTACTACCTTGAATCGTAAGCTATTTACTTCTCATACAAGTATACAAACAAATGCAAACAAAAGTGGTTAACATTTAGCACTTTATAAAAACAAAGGTATCCAACTTAGTCTCTTCTAAACACCTAAGTTACCTTTCTTTACATTTTCCTTGTTAGCACAAAATCTTTAAAACCATTACTTCATGCTCAGCACTTTTCATATTCACCCTATAGTACATATATATCCCATAATATATATTCTATAATATGCATATTCATTCACTCCACATTATTCATATTCATTTATTTCGAGACACTTTTGTTTCATCAAAGTAACAATCAAATTTACTCTTGGCCACTTCCGGCTAGTTTACACCGCACATATAATCCACTACCACTTCCGGTAGGTCACAACGATAATCCTACCACCCCGGGTAGGTCACAACGATAATACACTACCACTTAGGGCAGACAACTCAACAATGGTCCACTACCACTCCGGACAGGCAAATGATCCACTACCACTCCGGGTAGGCAACTGATCCACTACCACTCCGGGTAGGCAACACAACAATAATTCACTACCACTACGAGCAGGAAATGATCCACTACCACTCCGGGTAGGCAAATGATCCACTACCACTCAGGGCAGGTCAATCACGCTACGAATAGCCAATACCACAACGGGCAAGTCAGTCACGCTACGAATAGCCAATACCACAACGGGCAAGTTAGTCACGCTACGAATAACCAATACCACAACGGGCAAGTCAGTCACTATACCACGAAGGGCAAGTCAGTCACTATACCACGACGGTAACTCATACATTGCTCAACCTCTTAAGGGAGCTAAACATATGTTTTCTTCCCATTACTTCACAATCCATATACAATCAGAAAATCCACGCATTCTCTATCATTATATACAATTTAACACTTCTCTATACAACAACATTTACATACTTCACCCACTTCAATCATTACGTTGAACCATACGTCCTTACCTCTTAGCATAAGTATACAGACTAATGCAAACAAAAGAGGTTAACCTTTAACAACTCACAAAAACAAGGATGTTCGACTTAGTCTCTTCAAAACACAATAAAGTACCACCCTTTATATTCCCATTGCTAATATATTATTTCCAGAATTCACGTATCATGGAACCATTTATCAAGCATTAGCAATTAATCTCAAGAGATATTTTACCATTATCATACAGAACATGTTACACACAAATTCCTCATTTCATTCAACTTTCTAAACCTTCATGCATCACAAGCAACTCATGTGCAGGAATAAGTCAAGATATACATGTTCATTTCTAAATCTTACACTCTCATGATACAAACCATATCTTCAATTCTCATTCAGGTATTACAGTGAACGATTATTACCTTAATCTTATTCAATTTTACCCGTAGAGACATATAAGCAAACATCCAAAGAAAGCCAACTTAATCATTCCTCTTCAATTATCTTTACCTTAGTGATAAAAGAAAGTTCAAATCAAGAAATCGACGAAAAGCTCAAACAAGAGATTCACCACTAGGAACTCTCAACAATTAAATCTCACATCAAGAAATCCAATAGGAAAATCACAACAAGGAATTTTAACAATCATCTTTCACATCAGCAATTATCACATAGTCAACAAACAATTCACATAAGTCATACAAAGAAGCATGTAAAGCTATACCCTAGGCCGCAGAGTTGACATATGCTCTGATACCATAATGTAAGGACCCGATTTTCATAACTCAAAAATTCTTTTTAAAACCTTATTCATGAAAGTGAAGTGATTAGTTTGAAAGACATTACTCGAGCGATTTAGAAAACCTGATTGAATATATATAAGTTCAAATCATCTTTCAGGTGCGGAAATAATCAATCGTTCACTTCATTAAAACATGTCATTATCACTTCCTTTTAATTACATAAGATATACAATTATCCTTTCTCAAATAATACTTTTATTACAATCATTAATCAATCTCATATTACATACATAAATCATATACCATATTGAATACATAAAGCAACTACTCTAATTTGTACTCTTCTCCACAAGCGTCCAATGCACTACCGCTACCACCTGGATTCCAATACATACACATACAAGAAGAGACAAAAGGGAGTAAGAACCACTACAGCAACCGTAGCGTGGAATTACATGGAGTAATGACATTAAAGTATTAAACCTATACAACGTCTAACATCAATCATATTAAACATATACCAATCAACACATTATACCACATAATGCTCATATATCCAATTAGCATACTCATCATATCTCATTTAGATGATTCATTCAAATCTGTGCAACATACCATTTACCCAACTCGATCTTCATCAAGATCACCACACAATAAAATGAATGGTCACTCGTCTAAAATGTTGAGTCCCTCGCTTAGGCGAGACCCTCTCGTCCTAGAGAGAATGGTCATGCATACACCTCAACACCCTAAGTTTTCCAATCAATCCGAAAATTAAATTTGAGGTGTTACATGATTAATGTTTGGCTTTTCTTCAAGAAAGAATATGAAAGATTAAGCCCAAAAGAATGATTCTTGAAAAACTCTATCTCTCTTTATGCACTGCAAGAAAACTTAAAGAAACTTTTTCACACACAAAGAACCTATCTCTAATGATATGAAAGATAAGCTCAGAGAATTCTACAAACTTGTGATTTTCGGAATTGGAAAAGTTAGAAAAGGTTATGAACATTTGGGAAAAAATAAGCTTTTATAGAAAACTGTTTTTACTGCAGTTAATCGATTAAATGCAGACTTAATAGATTAAAGACCTTAAGAAATCCAAGATTTCAGCTTCTGCAACTCCATTTAATGGATTAAATCCAGACTTAATCCATTAACTGGTTCCCAAGTTCATTTAATCGATTAACACAAGTTTTAATCGATTAATTGTGTTAAAAAGTGTTTTCTTGATGCATGATGAACCTTCTACATGATGTGTAAATGCATGATACATGATTTTGAAAATATATGAGATATACTCAATTTTTATGCACTTAAAATCGTGTTATCATATGCAAATGCATGAGCATGTGAATCATGTATGAATGTATGCAAGTCTCATTTTAGTTAGATTATTTATATTCAATTTTAGACTTTGTGAGACTTCCATTATAGGTTCACCTAGCCTAGACTCTACCCAATCAAACATAGACTCTAGAAATATAAAACTCTAAGCCCGAGTCTACTTGAGTGATGTTGAGTCTTGACCATGTTGTTTGTTGAGTTGCATATGTCTTCAAGTTTGCTTTGTCTTATTCTTGTCCTTTCTTATACTTCTCTTTGTCTTCACTTTGTCTTCATCTTGTCTTGACTTTGTCTTCATCTTGTCTTGACTTTGTTTTCATCAAAACAACAGAGTGATGCATGCTACATTTCCATCTCCCCAATGTAATGATGCAGGCTTGCAATCTCATAGTTGATAATATTAATACAACAAAACTCAAGTATTAAGAAATTTCATTATTTTCTTCAAACTCTACTCAGAATCTACTTGGTTTTACCCTCTTCATTATCACGTGGTCACTTTCCTTTCTCGACATTTAATACATTCAGCTAGCTTCTGATATATCTCCTATTCGAACTTTATTTGTTATTCAATTGTTTTATCACTTATGAATAAAACACAATTGAAAATATTAAATACAATATATCTGATTTTTCTATAGGCACATCTCCTTATACCTATGAAGTCATGACATGATTGCTTATAATTTATTTGTTTTTTTGTATCAACTCTCATTCATAGATGTTTTCATTCTTAATGAGTTATATTTCTGATTGGTTATTTTTAAAAGGAATGTAGTGTTTATAACTTAATATATTTTGCTTATGAGTATTTGGAATCTATTATATATTTTTTACTTTAAATTTTCTACTATATTCCTTGAGAATTTAAACATGAGAAAATTATAATTTTACATTATTTAAAATCATGACATGCACACAGTCTGAAATTGTGGTCAAGATCCGCATCTCCATCCCCATTTCAACACCTACTCTTCCTCCCTCAATCTTGGGAAGTAAGTATTACATCGTTTACCTTATTGTCTTGGGAATGATTTAAATATTGGTATGTTGGGCTACTGCTCTCATTACCAATTGGTTTTGAGATGAAACCTTAACATGGTATCAGAGTTAGAGCTCAACTTCTTTCTGGTTGTCATGGGTCAAAAGATGCCCTTTAATTATGGGTCAAATATAACTTTTCGCCTGGTCCGACATGCTTATGTGGAGGGGGGCATGTTGGGAGCTAAGTTTCACATTGCCTACCTCATTGTATTAGAAATGATTTAAATACCTGTTGAACATTGTCAATTGGTTTTGAGAGGAAACCTTAACCCTCAACGGAAACCCTTCCCTCCCTTTCACCTTTCTTCATGCAATAAGGAAACCTGAAAAGCTACTATTATCTACTATTATCTGTTTTAAAAATATATCATATTTTTTTGTGTAGTCACTGCCTAAATTTATCTTATATAGTATGTAATATTGTTCAAGCTAGTAATATCAACAGTATAATAGGCTAATTCTCTTAACTAGAGTTTACCCGTATGCAAAACTTGAATTTGAATATTAAGGGACACAAATATATACTACTTGCATCAATTGATAGAATATATCCTACTTTAATTCATTCTTTAATTATTATATGGTGTTTTAACTATGCATTAGTTTTGAATTTATAGATTATCTTCTCGTGTCAGCACATCGATTCAACACATCGGATCTGGGTCCATGTTTTGGACTCGTGGGTAATTGAGACCCCCGATTTTAAGACCCACTGTTAGATGGATTCGGGTCCGGGTCCGGGTAATAAGGTACTCAAACCCATGAACCTGCTATTTCTTCCTATATATATAACAATTTAATTGCAATATCATGTTAATCTATATTGTAATATCATATAAATTCATAATATAATATCATATTAATTCATAAATGTGATTGTTATGTTGTTAAACTGTGATGTTATGTAGTTAAATAATGATATTATGTTGTTAATTCATATGTTTTATGTAATGTTATGTTAATCGAAGAGTTCAAACTAAATGAATTTTTCATCCTAATGTTGAAGTTATTTTTAATGTTTGTTAGAGTAAAATGAGTTGTGTTTAATAGTCAAATTACGTTGTTTTTAGAACTTTAAAATTAAGTTTTATAATTTTTTCTCTTGTTAATTGTCTAAATAACATATAAGATCGTATGAAACAAATACACAAATGCATAAATTACTTAGAATTATTATTAATATTTTTTAATTTATGGGTACTCATGAATCCATTGGATACCCAAAGTCTCGCGGGTAGTATACTCAACGGATATTAGTATGGGTCTGAGACGGGTCTGGGTAAAAAAACAGTGGGACGGGTCTGGTTAATGTACTACCCGGACCCATCCAGACCCATTGTCATCCATACCCATTGTTATCCATACCCATGAATATGCTTGTGGTTTAGGATACTTTCTATTTACTTATTATTTATTTTAATTTTAATGTGCAGCCCTTTTTAGTTGAAAATTGTGTCAGTGGTGTGTAATGCAAATATAAGTGATGATAGACATGGGAGCTATGCACAAGCAAGAGAAAATGAATGAAGAAGTGGAGTAAGAATTCTCTCCATTAACGAAGAGATAAACGATGTGTAAAATAAGGTAAAAAAAAATGAAAAAACAATTATGTCATTCTATTTATAAATCTAATGACATTTTCACTCTTGAAGTTAGTATAAAAGTACTACTTGTCTTTCCATTAATGGAGATGATCCATCGGAAAAGTGGGCATTTAGCATTTGAACTAAATATCACCCTCATTATTCTCAACCATCGCAATTATTATTCTTGCATTTATGTGATTTAAATGATCATAATAAAATAGCCTTCTCTTTAAATGCTTAGAACTACCCAACCAACCATCTACCATACCTTAATTCACTTAATTGATTATCCTTCTGTTCCAAACCTACAATAAAAGTTTCTTATACTACACGACATATGACTTTCAAGCCATTACTCTCATTATGCTCGTGGATGATGGTTGGAACTTACTAGACATTATTACATGATTAATGGTTCTAATCATATATTCACTTCTACTTCCAAATAAATTCATTTAGTTAGCATCATTAATAATAAAGATTAGGTTATAAACAATGATCATTTATCATGTTACATTCAATTTTTGTTTTGGAATATATAGTTTTACTGTGATTGCAATAAGGGTTATTGGTTAAGGGAATAATAATGAAAGATAACTTTAGAAAACTAAATACACAATTTATTAATTTTATTAAATATAATTCACCTTTTCAAAATATTGACTATCTTTTGTTGTTCCTTAGGGTTACTAGAAATAAAAAATACATTTACTTTAAGCAATTATTATGAGAAAAACACGTCATTCACTGCTTTGATCGTGATAGGGATTCTGAATGAAATAGGAAAACTGATTTTGCTTTGGTGATATAGATACTATCCTTAAATTGTGTTAACAGGGAATCTACAAAAAAAAGTCAACTTCCGAGTTATGTGGCAAAACCAATATTTTTAAGATTTCAATTTAGATGCCCTATTAGGATTGTTTTACATTGCGAATCTCTTCGTGGTTTTAATATAAAATGGAATCACAATTATATACACACCTCATGTTGTATTAGGCCACATTCAGATTTAAATTCAACAACTTTTTTTAATCACAAATATATTCACATTTCAATGACCGTAATTTATATATAAGGATTGCAAATAAAATCAAAGTAACCATGAATATGATCACAAATCACATTTTAAAACACGGCTTATTAAGTAATTATGCTGAAAAAAAATCACATTTTAAAACACGGCTTATTAAGTAATTATGCTGAAAAAAATTATATTTCAAGCACATAGAAACTTCTAAGATGATCAGTTTTGTGGACTGAGCTGAGCAGCCATGGTTAATGAGTTTTACAACAACCTAGTAGGCCTAGCTTGCATTCTATTTTAGTTGTCAACGATGTACAGGGGAACTCCATGCTATAAATGTAACTTTTGGAGAATGAAAATATGATGTTCATATTTGTGTCATGAACCAATCAAAATGTGTTATTTAATTAAAAAAATTATAAAAACATAAAATAATATTTTTATATTATTTGGTGTAATTTTATTGGATATGGATAAAGACATAGTTTTTTTAGGACAGAAGATCTATGTTATGTGTTGAGATCCTCTTCAGTATTGTATCTATATTCTAACATGTGCCAACAAGAAAAATTTAAGGGTCTAGATTTAATATTATTTTTTAATTAAATAAATAAAAAATTATCAGTTCCCTAATATTTCAGTGGAGGGTCCAGTATTTTTTTTATTTGTAGAGAGGTCATTGCTACATAGGGATTGTGACATGTATCAAAAAATAAACTAATGGTCTAAATTTCAAAATGAAATATAGTTTTTAGAAATAAAAAAATAGAACTAGAAACAATGTAGATAAGGAATGAGGATCTCCAACCTTTCTCCTTCTCCTTCAACCATCACTGACGATACAATTATTTTCAATGGCACATACTATGTCATGATATAGGATCTCCAACCTCTCTCCTCCTCCTTCAACCACCGTTGTCAGCACCATTATTCCCAACCACATACTATATCATAACAGATGATCTGGACTACATGCAGTCGCTTGCCACCAATAATTAATGGCATTGCTAAACGCACAAGCTCGAGTCTTTCTACGCGTACTTGTGGAATATGATTGCTTGTGTGCTGCTTCAATAGACAAAAATGGCAAAAGGGTCATCGTGTGAATAGGGCCATGGCCGATTTGATCCAGTTACGAGGGTTTCTCTGCTAATTTGTTAGTTTTGTTTCTGTGAGAATAACGGTAGCGTTTGTGGTGGTTGAAGGAGGAGGAGAGAGGTTAGAGATCTTCCTTCCTTATTTACACAGTTTCTAGTTCTGTTTTTCTTATAATTTTTAAAAATTAAATTTCATTTTATAATTTAGACCATTAATTTATTTTTGAACATATGTTACAATCTCTGTGTAGATCACGACATCAGATATGTAGATCAACAACGTGTATTTCGAGGATAAAACAACGCTTTCGTGTGCTGTCTATGTGAGCGCAATAGTATATGGTATACTTTAGCAGTGCTTATGCAAACACTGTTGTATATATACAACAACACCACCTCCAACGAGCGTTGTTATATATGTACATGACTTTTAACAGTGCTCATCACGAGGGCTGTTGATATGTCACATTTAACAACACTCATTTAACCACACTCATATTAAATAAAGTAAAATCTCTTTTAGACATTTTATAAAACACATAAAAAGCGTCAACATAATAAAAATGAAATCAAACCATTGCATGAACTTGTCTCTATTAACCATATGCAGTAATGAAAAGGACGAAGGTGATGAAGATGTAGATGACAAATCCATGATTTTCTTCTTTCCCTTAACCGAAGAGATAAGATGACATAAAGATACGGTAAGATTCAATATAACAAGAATGAAATCAAAAGTTACATATAAATTATGGATGAAAAAACAATAACCAAATACAAGAAATACATACAGAGATTGCAAGTTTGGTAAATCAACAACAACTTCACGTAGATTCAAACTTGACATTTCCCATAATATAAAATAAGCAGTTAAGTAGATGTAAGTGCAAAGAGAAAGAGTGAATCAAAGAGAATGATTCACTTTATGCTCGAATAGAGAAAGCAAAAGCTAATAACTTGCTTGAAGAGAGAAACTAAGAGTTGAAAGATTTGTGTATTATTGTGTGTGGAGTTTTGTTTTTAATGGGAAGATGATCTGGCTCCTTAACCGAGGCTGAGTTTTGATGAAGACAAATCCACATCACCAAAAGAAAGAAGAAAAGCTATTGAAGATCAAAGACTTAAAGAACTTGA
Source organism: Lupinus albus (assembly GCA_009771035.1). Classification (NCBI taxonomy): domain Eukaryota; kingdom Viridiplantae; phylum Streptophyta; class Magnoliopsida; order Fabales; family Fabaceae; genus Lupinus; species Lupinus albus. The sequence continues at coordinate 10,183,160 of CM020019.1, read as the reverse complement.
AGTATATTTTATTTTTATAAGAGTCTTAGTCTTTTAGTAGCATATATTTCAAACTCATAAGAAATCACAATGCCTTAAGAATAAAGATCTTAATCTAGGTTAATATAAGAGTTCTTAAGAAAAACCAAGTTATTTTTGAAAAGTTGGAAAAAGGCAAAAATAACTAGGGTAATCGATTACCCTGTATTAGTAATCGATTACCACTTACTGTTGAAAGTTAAATCCAAAATTTAATTGCATTAATCGATTACCAGGGTAAGTAATCGATTACCATAACTCTCAGCATTTCTGGGAAATGAAATTTCAACTAGGGTAATCGATTACCCTATGGATGTAATCGATTACCACTAGCGGTTGAGCAACTTTGGATTTAAAATTTCAACTGAGGTAATCGATTACCTCATATTGGTAATCGATTACCACAAGCAAAAATCGTCAGTTTCAGTTGTTTTTCAACTGGTAATCGATTACCACGGATAAGTACTCGATTACCACGTACTGTTACTGCGAAAATATGATTTCTAAATTGAACCATTGTGTTCCAACTTGGTTCAACTTTTCCCAAACGACTTATACCTTTTGAAAGTGATTCTAAACACCTTTTGGAACTCTATATAAACCTTGTAGGATCTCAGAATTAGATAATAACTTTTATACTCAAAAATCCAATTTCTTGATACAAATTTCTTAGTTTTTATTCAAGAACACTTTGAAGTTTTTCAGAAAAACTTTCACATTCTTTGGAATTCTGAAAACTTCATAAGGCATTAAGATACATTGTGAGTTTGTCATTAAGCCATTTATTATCTTCATACTTGTACTCAAGTAATCACCATAGGGTTTGGAGAGGCATTGTAAAACAAGGATAGTGGTGTACTATCTTGTTGAAGTGAGTGAGTGATACAACTTAGGGGGAGTCTAGGTGTGACTTTGCTTGTAAGTTAAACTCATTCAATAGTGGAAATCTCTTGTGGTTTTCAAGAGGACTGGACGTAGCCTTCGGTGGTAGAAGGTGAACCAGTATAATTTTCTGGTGTGATTTTTCTCATTCTTACACTTTTTGTTTTATGCACTTCTTTTTCTTCTACAAAACTTTCTTCCGCTACAACTCTGTTAATTTGTTCTTAAGTAGAAAAAGCTGAAAAGTTCCTAGTGATTTTTGAAAGTGTGCATGTCAAGAGGAACACTTTGGAAAGCTCTCTTTATGTGTCATGGTTTTGATGAGGACAACTTGTGCTAATAAGAGCTTGAAGATCATCAACAAATCAACGTGCTTAAGTCTTCTGATTGGTACTTAGCTTAGACTAGATTAGTTTAGGTTGAGTCTAAGGCTTAAGTCACCTAATACATATCTCATTTGCATAAATCTTTTAAATCATTTTCATCTTGAGATATGTCATTCATAATATGTTCATGCATCATATAAATACATGTACATGTGCATTCTAAGCATAAACTAAGTGTTAAACATGTATGAATTAAAGTGCATAACGTATTTGAGTTTTTACACATGAAAAAATGCTGTTAATCGATTACAGCATAGGTTAATCGATTAATCTAACTGTTTGCACAGTTTAATCGATTACGACATAGGTTAATCGATTAATCTAACAATTTTTGTACAGTTTAATCGATTAAGGCTGTCGTTAATCGATTAACTGGGCTATAAAATCAATTCTTTATAAACTGCGTTTTTCAGAATTGATCTCATAAGTTGCATGTTAAATTTTTAGAGAGTTAGAGCATTTTTTTCGTGTTAATTGTTGCATCTAGTTGTAAATGCATTTGTGAGTTTAGAAAAGAGAGAATTCTATGCTTTAGGATTGAGTGCATTACATGATACATTTCTCATCTTTTCATATCACATGTTCTTGCATTTTATTGATGATTCTTGATTAGATGTTTACATACTATGCATTCTGTTTTTCAAACTAATACATTTTCATACTACATGAGTTTGTATTAGGTGATTAGAGTAAAGTCATGTCTTGTTAGATATAAGTCTTGTAATAGCTTAAGTTTACTCTATTTCGTTTTGATTGAAAAAGTGTTGTAATATTGGGAATCTCAAGGTGTCGTATCGCCAAGAGATTGAGTGTATCTTCACTGAGTGTTAGACTTAGGGATAAGTAAAGAACAGAGGTTCTTGGCTGGGGCTACGCCGAAAGAAAGGTTTTCTTTGTCGGTAGGAAGGGAGTCAAACCATAGAATAGGATCTTTATTATCTTGTAAGTGTCTAAGTTTTGTAATTGGATAGTGTGTATGTAATAAACATTGATTCAATTATAGTGAAGAAAAATCTCCCAAATCAGCCGGGAGGCCTGGATGTAGTTTGCGGTGGACAAGCAAACGAACCAGGATAAAATTCGTGTTGCAGGATTTTTCTATCCCTTTCTCTCTTTATTGCATTTGATCGATTAATTTGTATAGTAGATTTAATTGATAATCCGTTTCTGTACTATATTGATTACACTCTGATAATTCTGTAAGCTCTGTATATTCGCTTCGTTATCAATTAATTTTCGTGCAAGAAATCGTATCTGCATTAGCTTACTGTCACGGTTTAATCGATTAAGTGTAGTGTGTTAATCGATTACATTAGTTCTGTTAATCGATTAAAAGGACTGTGTTGAATGTGTTAATCGATTACCCTGTTTCGTTAATCGATTAATTAGGTGAATTTCAGCATTAAGTGTTGTTTTTCGAAAAGCAGATATTCTAACCGCTACACCTATTCAACCCCCCCCCCCTTCTAGGTGTATTGTAACCACTGATACCTAACAAGTGGTATCAGAGCTAGTGCGAAGTGCTATCTCAACCGCGTATTCGTGATCCTAAGGGAAAAAGGAATGGGTTCGTCAAACCCATTTGGTAGTGATGGTTCATCCATTAATCGACCACCTATATTCAGTGGTGAAGGGTATGCCTACTGGAAAGTCCGCATGCAAATTTTTATTGAAGCCATAGACTCGGATATTTGGGAATTCGTAGTCAACGGCCCTTTCGTTCCACAGCATCTTGTGGACAATGAACCTAAAGACAAGCCTAAAAGTCTATGGACCGATGATGAGCTCAAAAAGGTCCAGCATAACCTACGTGCCAAAAATATCATCACATCGGCCCTATCCTATGATGAGTTCTTTAGAGTCTCGCAGTGCCAAAATGCAAAAGAAATGTGGGACACTTTACAAGTGACTCACGAAGGCACTAGCGAAGTCAAACGCGCTAGATTAAATGCGCTGACCCACGAATATGAGTTATTTCGCATGTTACCTAGTGAATCAATCTGTGATATGCAAAAGCGATTTACTCATATTGTTAATCATTTAGTTGCTCTAGATAAATCATTTGCCAGAGCTGAACTAACTAATAAAGTTTTGCGATGTCTTGACAGGAAATGGCAACCAAAGGTAACTGCAATTGTTGAATCCAAAGACTTGGATTCTATGCCTCTAGCTACATTATTTGGAAAGCTTCAAGAGCACGAAATGGAATTGGGGCGCTTGACTATGCACGAAGATTCAGACCGGAAGAAGAAAAACATCACATTGAAGGCCACGACCTCCAAATCAAAAGAAGAAAAAGATGATGATGAATCTGACTCCGATCTAGATGATGAAACTATGATTCTCCTTGTTCGAAAATTTAGTAAATTCATCAAAAGAAAAGGTGGATTCAAAAAGTTTCAAAAGAAAGAAGCAAAAGAGTCAACCAACAAAGGCAAGAACAACAAAGATCGCTTCACTTGCCATGAGTGTGGAAAAGCCGGACATATGAGATTTCAATGTCCTACCTATCTGAAAAAGGTTGATTCAGAGAAGAGCACTCCTAGGGAATTCAAATCCAAGAAAGCTTATATTGAATGGGATGTACTTGAGGAGGAAACAACATCAAACACTTCTAGTGAGGAGGAGTCAGCGAAGCTGTGTCTAATGGTCAGATCTGACAACGATGGCAACTCAGACTCACACGAGGATAATAATGAGGTATATTCTGACACCTCATCCACTTCGGATGACTTACCCTCTTATGATGTTTTATATAATGCTTATGTTGAGTTACATGAGGAACTAAAGAAATTGGCAAGAATAAACATTGATAAGAAAAGGGAAATCCTTAGAAATGAAAAGAAAATAAGCCAATTACAAAAAGAATTAGATGAATTAAAATTAGAAAATGAAACTTTAGATCTCATCTATTCTTGTAACACATGTAACTGCTCTGCTAATAATTTATGTCAAAAACCTGTATGTGAGACTTGCGAGATTTTGCAAGAAGACAATTTTAAACTAAAAGAAAAACTCGAACGTCTCACAAACAGTAAACAGCAATTAGACACTCTGCTTAGTCAAACAAGAAACGTTGGTGATCGTACTGGTCTAGGTTATACTCGCTCTGCTAAGAACAAGAGACCATATAGAAAACCTGTAGCTCATACTAAGAATAAAAATCATAAGCATTCACCTACATGTTTTTATTGTAATACGTATGGTCATACTTCTTACTCATGTTACATTAGAAAATATGGTATACCTAGCGGAGTTTATGTATGGATAAAGAAGGGAGATAATTCCCTAATCACTAACAGAAAAGGACCCAACATAATTTGGTTACCTGAGAAAAGCAGGTGATCTGTTTTGCAGGTATGTCTTCGAACACAAGGACAAAAATGGTATTTAGACAGTGGATGTTCGAGACATATGACAGGTGACAGATCAAATTTCCTGGATCTATCACTTAAAGGAAAAGGATACGTCACGTACGGAGACAACAACAAGGGAAAGATACTTGGCACCGGAACAGTTGGTAACTCATCTCATACTCAAATTGAAAATGTTCTGTATGTTGAAGGACTAGAACATAATCTTCTGAGTATAAGCCAACTCTGTGACAAAGGTAATCGTGTATCTTTCGATTCTGACTGTTGCATCATTCGTGACATTTTATCTAATAATGTTAAATTTGTTGGTCATCGTATAAATAATATTTACATGGTTAACTTGGATGATGTCACCACATTATTTTCAAAATGTTTTATTTCTAAAGAAGATGACATCTGGCTCTGGCACAGACACGTTGCACACATCCATATAAAACATCTAGATAAATTGTCATCAAACGAACTAGTTGAGGGGCTACCAAAACTAAATTTTAAAACTAAAGAGATTTGTGACACTTGTCAAAAGTGTAAACAAACCAAAAACTCTTTTAAAAACAAAAATGTGATATCTACTTCAAGACCTTTGGAGTTACTCCATATGGACTTGTTTGGACCATCACAAATCATGAGTTTTGGTGGTAGCTACTATGCTCTAGTTATTGTTGATGATTTCTCTCGATTTACATGGACATTATTTTTATCTGCTAAAAGCGACGCCTTCAAGTCTTTTAAAAATCTTGCCAAGCAAATTCAAAACCAACTTAACCTGAAAATAGTATATATACGAAGTGATCACGGGGGAGAATTTGAGAACTTTCAGTTCGACAAATTCTGTGATAAGCATGGCATCATGCATCAGTTCTCTGCTCCTCGCACTCCACAAAAAAATGGAGTTGTTGAGAGGAAAAATCGTGTGCTAGAAGAATTAGCGAGAACCATGCTCAATGAAAGTAATACCCCCAAATATTTCTGGGCAGATGCAGTTCATACTGCATGTTATGTTATAAATCGAGTACTTTTAAGGCCTAATTTGAATAAAACTCCTTATGAACTATTAAAAGGACGTAAACCAAACATATCCCATCTTCACGCTTTCGGTTGCAAATGTTTTATATTAAATAATGGAAAGCAGGCTTTAGGAAAATTTGATTCAAAAGCCGACGAGGGAATATTTTTGGGATACTCGATTCATAGCAAAGCGTTCAGAATTTTTAATAAATATTCAATGCAAGTTGAAGAGTCTATCCATGTACAATTTGATGAATCTTCTCCAAAAGAGAAGAGAAAGGTCGTATCTGATGAGGTTGCAGGTGCTTTGGAAGAAGCATACTCAAAGAACATGGATAATAAAGAAGCAACCAATGAAGAATGTCAAAACAAATCTCAGGAGCATTCAGATATGCAAGTTGTGTGGAAAACCAAGAAAGCTCACCCGATCGACAAAGTAATAGGTGACATATCTACGGGAGTGGTAACCCATAGTTCCTTACGAAACTTTTGTAACTTTGTAGCTTTTGTATCTCAAATTGAGCCTAAGACCATTGATGAGGCCATTGAGGATGTGCACTGGGGTATAGCTATGCAAGAAGAGCTAAACCAGTTCGAACGTAATAATGTTTGGGACTTGGTCCCTAAACCTAAAGATCATCCTGTGATTGGTACTCGATGGGTCTTCAGAAATAAGCTTGATGAATCAGGCTTAATCATTCGAAATAAGGCACGCTTGGTGGCCAAAGGCTACAATCAGGAGGAAGGTATCGATTATGACGAAACCAATGCCCCTGTAGCTAGATTAGAGGCCATCAGGATGCTATTTTCCTTTGCATCGATTATGAACTTCAAACTATTTCAAATGGACGTAAAAAGCGCATTCCTGAATGGCTATATTCAAGAAGAAGTTTATGTTAACCAACCGCCTGGCTTTGAAAATTTTAAATATCCGAACCATGTTTATAAACTTAAAAAGGCACTCTATGGTCTCAAACAAGCTCCTAGAGCTTGGTACGATAGACTTAGTACCTTTCTTTTAGAAAAAGGGTTCGAAAGAGGCTTGGTTGACACAACGCTTTTTATTCGTAAATCAGAAAATTCTGTATTACTTGTACAAATCTATGTGGATGACATAATTTTTGGATCTACTAATGATATTTTGTGTAAAGATTTTTCTGAGATGATGCAGGGGGAGTTTGAAATGTCTATGATGGGAGAACTCACATTCTTTCTAGGACTTCAGATAAAGCAACTAGAAAGTGGGATTTTCATCCATCAGGCAAAATATTGCAAAAAGCTGCTCAAGAAATTTGAGATGAACAATTGTAAGGAAGCTTCTACTCCTATGGCATCTGCTTGCTACCTAGATAAGGACGAAAAAGGAAAAGCAATAGAGGTAACAAAGTATCGAGGAATTATTGGGTCTTTACTTTACTTAACTACAAGTCGACCTGATATCATGTTTAGCGTATGCATGTGTGCGAGATTTCAATCATCACCTAGAGAATCACATCTTAAAACTGTTAAAAGAATCATGAGATACTTAAAAGGAACAACTAACATGGGATTATGGTATCCTCGGGATGCCTCACTATCCTTGGTAGGTTATTCCGATTCCGATTTCGCCGGATGTAAATTGGATCGGAAAAGCACTAGTGGTACCTGTCACTTGTTGGGCAGTTCATTAGTAGCATGACACAACAAAAAGCAAGCCTGTGTTGCTTTGTCCACCGCCGAAGCGGAATACATTGCCGCTGGTGTGTGTTGCGCTCAAATCATTTGGATGAAGCAGCAACTCAAGGACTATGGTCTTAAACTTGAAAAGATCCCTATTAAATGCGATAATACAAGTGCCATAAACCTTTCCAAGAATCCCGTTTTGCATTCTAGAACTAAGCATATAGAAATTAGACATCATTTTCTGCGTGATCATGTACAAAAAGGTGACTGCGTTCTTGAATTTGTTGAAACTTCTAAACAATTAGCCGATATTTTCACCAAGCCCCTTCCCAAGGATACTTTCTTTGTTCTAAGGAGAGAACTTGGAATTCTTGATGAACAATATCTCGATTAAAATTGTTTAGTTGTTTACATTATCGTCTAGCCTCTCTATGCCTATGTATCTTTAGCTTAAATGATATATGTTACAATGCAAAAATATGTCTCTTGATTAATTCTTTCTGTGATTCTGAATGTCTCGATAAATCTGTCACAATGCATGCTAAAGCCTTAAAAAAAAATTGAAACAATTCTACTGCCTGAAAATCCATTTTCACTATGTGTAATCGATTACACTTGCTGTTAATCGATTACCTAGGCATCAGTTGTTTGAAAATTCGAAATGTTACTATGAGTAATCGATTACACTTTCTGTTAATCGATTACCTGGTCATCAGTTCTTTGAAAATTCGAAATTTTACACTGGTTTAATCGATTAAACCTGCCCGTTAATCGATTAAAACCAGCTTTTTAAAGGCAGACAGTAACTCGGTTTCACACTTTCTTTGGCATTTTCACATTCTCTCTTATATTTTGAGTTTCTAAATCAGTTATTGTTATTGATTCAAGTTTCTCTTTTGTGTGTCTCTTTTATGATCTTAATTGACATTTCCTGGTTTGTATGGTTGCTAAACATTGTTACTCTTTATGCTACTTTTTATAATTATGTCGAATAGCCTAATCTGTTTACGTGTATGGTTCTTGTATGCCGTTCACTTTATCTGTTTGGCTATTTCTGTTGTACAAACTAGCGCATGTGTTTAATTTTCTTTAAAATAAAACAGGTTAATTGTTAAATCCCAAATTAACTCATTGACTTTGTTTTATGCATTACTCATATCTCTGCCTTATTTTTGACCTGCGTTATCTTTTTGATAATGTCAAAAGGGGGAGAAAGGTTGTTTTGTTGTTTTCTGATTGTGCAGGTTGATCGTAATAACAGCTTCCGAAATTTGCGCATCATATCAACCACGCCAACACAATCTTCAAGCTATATCATCACAGTTGATATATTTGATGTGGAGTTTGTCATCATCAAAAAGGGGGAGATTGAAAGTGTGCATGTCAAGAGGAACACTTTGGAAAGCTCTCTTTATGTGTCATGGTTTTGATGAGGACAACTTGTGCTAATAAGAGCTTGAAGATCATCAACAAATTAACGTGCTTAAGTCTTCTGATTGGTACTTAGCTTAGACTAGATTAGTTTAGGTTGAGTCTAAGGCTTAAGTCACCTAATACATATCTCATTTGCATAAATCTTTTAAATCATTTTCATCTTGAGATATGTCATTCATAATATGTTCATGCATCATATAAATACATGTACATGTGCATTCTAGGCATAAACTAAGTGTTAAACATGTATGAATTAAAGTGCATAACGTATTTGAGTTTTTACACATGAAAAAATGCTGTTAATCGATTACAGCATAGGTTAATCGATTAATCTAACTGTTTGCACAGTTTAATCGATTACGACATAGGTTAATCGATTAATCTAACAATTTTTGTACAGTTTAATCGATTAAGGCTGTTGTTAATCGATTAACTGGGCTATAAAATCAATTCTTTATAAACTGCGTTTTTCAGAATTGATCTCATAAGTTGCATGTTAAATTTTTAGAGAGTTAGAGCATTTTTTTCGTGTTAATTGTTGCATCTAGTTGTAAATGCATTTGTGAGTTTAGAAAAGAGAGAATTCTATGCTTTAGGATTGAGTGCATTACATGATACATTTCTCATCTTTTCATATCACATGTTCTTGCATTTTATTGATGATTCTTGGTTAGATGTTTACATACTATGCATTCTGTTTTTCAAACTAATACATTTTCATACTGCATGAGTTTGTATTAGGTGATTAGAGTAAAGTCATGTCTTGATAGATATAAGTCTTGTAATAGCTTAAGTTTACTCTATTTCGTTTTGATTGAAAAAGTGTTGTAATATTGGGAATCTCAAGGTGTCGTATCGCCAAGAGATTGAGTGTATCTTCACTGAGTGTTAGACTTAGGGATAAGTAAAGAACAGAGGTTCTTGGCTGGGGCTACGCCGAAAGAAAGGTTTTCTTTGTCGGTAGGAAGGGAGTTAAACCATAGAATAGGATCTTTATTATCTTGTAAGTGTCTAAGTGTTGTAATTGGATAGTGTGTATGTAATAAACATTGATTCAATTATAGTGAAGAAAAATCTCCCAAATCAGCCGGGAGGCCTGGATGTAGTTTGCGGTGGATAAGCAAACGAACCAGGATAAAATTCGTGTTGCAGGATTTTTCTATCCCTTTCTCTCTTTATTGCATTTGATCGATTAATTTGTATAGTAGATTTAATTGATAATCCGTTTCTGTACTATACTGATTACACTCTGATAATTCTGTAAGCTCTGTATATTCGCTTCGTTATCAATTAATTTTCGTGCTAGAAATCGTATCTGCATTAGCTTACTATCACGGTTTAATCGATTAAGTGTAGTGTGTTAATCGATTACATTAGTTCTGTTAATCGATTAAGAGGACTGTGTTGAATGTGTTAATCGATTACCCTGTTTCGTTAATCGATTAATTAGGTGAATTTCAGCATTAAGTGTTGTTTTTCGAAAAGCGGATATTCTAACCGCTACACCTATTCAACCCCCCCCCCTTCTAGGTGTATTGTAACCACTGATACCTAACAAGTGGTATCAGAGCTAGTGCGAAGTGCTATCTCAACCGCGTATTCGTGATCCTAAGGGAAAAAGGAATGGGTTCGTCAAACCCATTTGGTGGTGATGGTTCATCCATTAATCGACCACCTATATTCAGTGGTGAAGGGTATGCCTACTGGAAAGTCCGCATGCAAATTTTTATTGAAGCCATAGACTCGGATATTTGGGAATTCGTAGTCAACGGCCCTTTCGTTCCACAGCATCTTGTGGACAATGAACCTAAAGACAAGCCTAAAAGTCTATGGACCGATGATGAGCGCAAAAAGGTCCAGCATAACCTACGTGCCAAAAATATCATCACATTGGCCCTATCCTATGATGAGTTCTTTAGAGTCTCGCAGTGCCAAAATGCAAAAGAAATGTGGGACACTTTACAAGTGACTCACGAAGGCACTAGCGAAGTCAAGCGCGCTAGATTAAATGCGCTGACCCACGAATATGAGTTATTTCGCATGTTACCTAGTGAATCAATCTGTGATATGCAAAAGCGATTTACTGATACCTAACAATTTTTGTTTTTTAAAAACAACTAATTCACCCCCCCCCCCCCCCTCTTAGTTGGCCATCTATTCCTCCCATTTAAATCTGCAAAGATTCGCGCTCACTAAAACAAAAATGTATGACTTTTAATAGCGCTATATAAAAAAAGCGTCGTTAAATATGTGACTTTTCAGCTACACTAACTTTATCAAAACATATTAACTATTAAACTTGTAAAATAAAAAAGAAATAGTAAAAAAAAATTTTTTTTGAAATTTCAGGGTGCACATTTTGACGTAGTGAGAAAATTTGGATACAATGAATTTTCTACCCCAAATACATATATAATATGTCAAATTCTGATTAGTGATTCAAAAGCTATGTCAAAAATATCATTTTATCATAACAATATTCAACACATGTTTATATGACATCTTTAATAGCGCTTGCGTAAATAAGCGATGTTAAAGGTGTCATATCAACAGCGTTTGTGTAAAAAAGCGCTGTTAAAACGTAAATAAAAGTTGTTAAAGTGAAAATAAGCGCTGTTAAAGATGTCACATCAACAGTGCTTGCGTAAATAAACGCTGTTAAAGATGTCATATCAACAACGTTTGCGTAAATAAGCGTTGTTAAATGTGCTATATCACTATTTTTCACACAACTTTTGAACCATTAATTAGAACTGAACATATTATATATGCATTTGGGGTAAAAAACACCATTCTATCCAAATCTGGGTAAGTGATACTGCCATCACGTAACAAAAAAATTATGAGGAACAACACACTTTAATATGAGAGTATGTTCTTTAGAAATTATAAATTTTTAAATTTCTATCAAATCAACAATGCACATTTAAGAAAGCGTTGTATACAATATCAAATCAACAATGCTTATTGTAGAAAACGAAGATATATCCCATCAACAACATCCACAACAAAAGGCACTGTTGAATAGATTCTAATTAACAGCGTAGCAAAACATGAGCGCAGTTAAAGATAATTAATTCAAGTCAGTGCTTATTCATTTGATTTTAACTAAAATTTTAATAAGCAAATTACAAAGGCACTAGAGGTTAAGTTCAAATACGTTGTTTCAGATTCAGATAGAACCACATAGATACATTACCCCCAAGTAACTTTCTAAATGTAACTAGAATAGTTCTATTCACGCTCCATTCTTTCTCTCACTTTGCATCCCTTGCTTAGACAAAAATTGTGATTTTCTCAGTAACTAGAGGAGAGAAAAACGTTAAAAGTGGAGGGCAGGTAGCACTACTCAGAAAGGTTAATAATAAGAAAGATTAAAAAAAGAGAAGATCTTTTAAAAGAAGATTCCTATGATCAAAAGCTAACATGTCCTATTAGTATCATAAAAATGCAGAAGTGGCCACAGGGTAACCTAGTACTCTAATTCCTCCTTATGTTGTTGTTATTGTTTTTGTTGTTGTCATGGAAGAAATCAAGCAAAACAGTGCTTTTGCATTTGGGACACTTGGGGTCATCCTCAGAGAGCATTACATACATAAGGCAGTGAAAGCACCCTACTAGAACCATGGAAGTTGCTTCAGGGCTGTTGTTGGTATATTTGTCGTCTTGGTTGAGCTCAATGGAGACACAAGAGTTGGGTGGCGATGTTGGTGAAGCCGTGGCTGTTCGGGTTGGTGACTCCAGCATTCTCCGGTCAGCCCTTGATGGAGACAGGTTCATCTTCACGTCAGGCTTTGGTGCACTTCCATTTCCACGACTCATGGTTTTGCCCTTTCTTTAATTTCTTCCAAGTAGGCTTACCTGTTTTCACACAAAATATTGACCACAAAAAATCATAAAATGAGTCCAATTCCGTGACTTGCAAAAAAGAAAGGGGATAAAATTGAACGTTGTTAAGGTTCTGTGGTAAACAGAGAACTAACACATGTACTTAAACTATTCCTGAGATAATGAGAAAGATAATGTGAGACTTAATTTCCAACATGCCTTTTCCACATAAGCCTGTCGGACCAGACGAAATGTTACATTGACCCATAACTAAAAGATATCTTTTGGCATATGACAACTGAAAAGAAGTTGGACTTTGACTCTGATATCATCTTAAAGTTCTATTTCATAACCAATTGGCAATGAGAGGAATAGACACATATATTTAAACCATTTTCGAGACAATATGGTAGTCAATGTAGGACTTACTTTTCAAAAGTATTTCAATCACTGTGCATTACTATTACTTATTAGTGACCTACCTTCTAAGAAAGTTTGTAGGAGGGAGTTGAAGCTAATTTAAGGTGAGGATGAACAAGTATAGAAGAGAAGAAAAAAGAGTGGCAAAGTTGGGAGCATAAGAAGCTCCAGCACCAGGAAATTGATATGTGTTCGAGGTTGGACCTTGAAGGCCATTTTATATAAGGAAAATGAAGTGGGTGATTTAAAGATTTTTTTAATTGTGGGAGAGAAGTGGAGGAGGGTATATGGGTTAAGAGAGAGGGTGATGGAACTGAATTGAATTGAAGTATTGGGTTGAAAAATCCCAAGAAGTATGCATGTAGCGGAAATTTGTAGTAAATATTTCAATTACAAAGTGCAGGTTTATGACCTTTCTTTTCATTCATTGCTTATACGACGGTCGGTGTTTAATACTCTCAGAGCATTACAGCACGGGGGAACACTAAATGGCTTTAAAAGCTAAACTCTATATTTACTTCAAAAATATCAAACGCACCAAGAAAATTAAATCGGAAGCACCAAAATTTTTCAACCAGCTGGAATGGAAAACTAAATGTAACAGCCCTCCTTCAAATTTAATTATTCAACGGTACCCCCAAGAAAAAAGAATAAGACTTAATGGAAAAATTATGTTAGGAAAAATTATGTGAGGACACCTACATTAGATTAAATTAAATGAAACAAAGGTTATCCGTTTAATGTTTTAAAAGCTTAAAATTTTGAATGAATATCAATTGTCCCATATTTTATATTTCATTATGTCTCAATTGACTTGACAGTTGCCACATACTTGTAAAAAAATTCATAAAAACAAAAGGTAACTTTTTATGTTATTTGGTGAGATTTGATTGATTTGAGACATGATGACATAAATATTTGGGGATAGACAATCCTCATTCTAAAATTTTATATTTTCCAAAAAAAATAATATAATTTGTCTCATGAGTTCTTTTCATGCTAGCTGCATATTTCAAAAGATTAACAAACTCGAAGCATATAGCAAAAATCCCTCTATTTTATTCTCTGAAAGGAAATAAGAAAGATAAAACATTTCTCTTTTGAATTGAGATTAACTAAAAGGCTTTGTTGTTTTAACCTTGTTGTTGAAGCGTTGAGGTAATTATGGATATTGTTTAGTGAATAATCTCTCACGGTGTGTCTTAGTGTGTTGTTATTTTGCGGAGTAAGTTCTCACTTGCTTTGAGAAGAAAGAAAGTACAATATCAGTGTCCAGTATCCGACAGACATTGCAAGATTCCATTGTGTTTTATCATGGGGACCAATGAACCATTGATTGTTCCCAAAACAATATTGTCATTACCAAGAAAATGGATTTATGTCAACTTCATTCATGATTTATAAATGCGGCCAGAAAATGTTGATATGGAGCTGTTAGAACAATACTTATGACACCGAACAATTATTAGCTGTACAAGGTTTCATGATACTGCCAAAGTTTCAACATACTGCTAAAATTTCATGAGTCGCGAACTAGATCGTTCACTTTCAAATGTTTTATGATACTGCTAAAATTGTACAAGCACACTAACAACCATGACATCTCAAGGATAAAACAACTCATATCACTGTGTGGAATACCCACTACAATGTGGGAACCCTTCTAGAATTAAACACATAATTATGGCTACCGCAACTCAAAAGTACCACAAAAAGAAAGAGGGGGAAGATGGCCGAAAATGCTTCAGGAGAGAAAGATAGAGAGAAAGAAGAAGTTGAGGAAATGCATCCCAACTACTGCATTTTGCCAAGAGCTCGAAGGCTATTTATAAGTCGGGCAACCCAAACGGTTAGAAAGGAAATGGTCCAAATTGCATCTGATACAAAAACTGAATGGCCATATGAAATACAAGTGGTGTTGGGATGCTTGAAATATGTTATTAGATTAGTCCCACATCGCCTAGTATTGGAATAGAGTAGAGTAACCAATTTTATATATTGGACACAGGTCCCTTGTTGTAATGTGCACCAGATATAAGCACCAAATAGAAACACCTCATTGGCACTTGGGCCCATGAGTGTGATAGGGTTTGTAATCCTTATTCTCTAATAATATCTTGGTAGCCGCTCAATGCTCCCGGGGACGTAGGCACAATTGGCCGGACCCCGTTACCAAATTCTTTGTTTCCTCTCTTCTATTTATTCTATGCATTATTTGATTGCTTTGTGACCAATGCTGCGCAACGATCGCTTCCGCTGCACCAACAATTGGTATCAGAGCCAATCGGTAGATGACTCTTAACTCAGGTGCTAGATAATTCCAAAAGAGGGTGAAGGCATGTTGGTTAGACAAACTGCGTCAAATGTACTATGCAAGGATAAAGGAGATGAGTTGAAGGAGAAAAAAACATGACAGAACTATGGTGGGGGCGATATATGTGTTGATCCAGTATCCTAGAAGTCCATGTATTGGATTATGATCAAGGTGGAGATAGGGACTCAGGTGTTGAGTTTGACCCTGAGACAAGTGCTGGCTGATTTTGATGCAGAGTGTAACATGGGCATTGGCTTTGATGCAAGGTGTAACACGAGCATTGGTAGAGATGCATGGTGTGACATGGACATTGGCTTGGATGCAAGGATGTGACACGTGCATTGGTTAGCATTGACGCAAGGTGTGCGTTGTTGGTATAATCCTTCTGGTGGAGTATGATAGTTCTTTTGAACTATGATTGTCGGACTAGACAATGATGGCAGCGGTTGATGCTTTCCAAGGAAGCTCCAAAGGTACAGCTTGATTGAGTATTTAAGAGGACGGTTGTTGGTGAACTTTTGTGTAGAGGTTTCATATATCGAAAGACTTCCTAGCAATAGGTGGCTAGGCAGTGTGTTCCATTAGATGGCAATACGGGAATGTGCACTAAAAGTGGAGTGTATGCTAGTGTATGCCCAACGTTCAAAACTTGTGTATGACGTGTTCCAAAAGTTCAAAACATGTGTCTGACGTGTGATTACATGTGAGGACATGGTGTCATGGTCTATTATTTCATAAACAAAAGGTAGTTTGTTTAAAAAGATTTACAAGCCTCATCCCGAACACGATTCGAGTTGTTCCGAGTCTTCCGACCAACAGTGAGCGAACACGCAAGGTCGTTTAGTGAGTAATCTCCCTACCATAAAACCCTTGTTCCTACTGACATAGGGTTCCAAAGTTATGCCAAAAATAGACTTTTGCATAATTACTATTCACTGTCTAGGTGCATCTCACAAACTACAGTTTGGAAATTAATTCTGCTTTTTCTGGAGTTCAATGTGGGATGAAAGAAGTGTGAAAAAAAAATTTCATGAAAAAATTCTCCCTACAACTATATCAACCAGCAAAACAGAATCATTCAAAACATGCAAAATGGCAAAACAGGGCAATGAAACAGTAATAATAACAACAACAACTTTTGGAACCAAATAAGAATTTCCACTCCAAATGCATTACATAAATGAATCACTAAACTACACTAAACTAAACTAAGCTATATTAAACTACTGAGAACCTTTGTATGAACCGATAATCCCCGGCAACGGTACCAAATTTGATCGAGGTCGTACCCGATGCAAATAATAAAACAATTAAAGTATAGTACTAGGAAGTGACTCCAAGGTCGTCTCCCAAGAATTATCTTTCACACGAAGGTTCAAACACCTTAGAATCACACACAAGGGGTTTTGTGGTTGTTATTGAGATTGCAAGAGGAGTCAACATGAAAGGTGCAACATCCATCTTCTATTTTGGTTTCGATGAAGACAAAGTCACTATGTAAAAGCTTGAAGACATGACAAGTCAACAAACAACAAACCAAGACTCATGATCATCTAAGTCTTAGGGAAGTCATTTTTATATTTTTAGAAGTCCTAAGATACTTTCTTAGATTGAGTCTAGGTAGATAAAATCCTAGGATGAATATCTCACATGATCTTAAAAAGTGTCTAAACTATTTTGAGTCATCATCCATCCAAATTTGAGTAGGTTGCATTAAAATGATAGGTTTTCCTAAAACTTATTCGTTGCATCTGAGATTGCAAGTACTAGTCAAATTGCAACATCTATTTCTTGCCTGTGTTTCGATGAAGACAAAGCCGACTTGAAAAGCTTGAAGACTGGACACATCAACATCCAACATGACCAAGACTCTGACTTTAGAAAGGTTTTTATTTTTCTAGAAGTCCTAAGATGATTGCTTAGCTTTGAGTCTAGGTTAGGTAACCCAAAATGATGATCGTCTCACGCGCTCGTAAGATTGCCCAAAAATCTGTTTTTGAGAGTCATCATTCTTCATTTTAGTAGGTTGTATCAAAATTATATTTTATATGAAAATCATGCATCATACTAAGTATCTATCTATTTTTTAGGGTTACCTCTTAAACAAGAAAACTTATAGTTTCTGACTGAACAATCCCATTAATCGATTAAGAGGAATTTTTAATCGATTAAATAGAATTCCAGTAGCATTGGGATTTTGGTTCTTGGCAGTAATAATCGATTATGTCTTTCATTAATCGATTATGTTCAACAGAAAAATGTTAATTTTCAAACTATTAATAGATTAAGAGGTCATTTAATCGATTAAATATATTGAAACCAGAAAACTATAAATGACCAAGTTTCTCTCACAATTGGAAGACCTTACAAACTTTCAAATTTTTCATAACTTGATTTTGAGCTTCAATTTTCGAAATCCCAAGTTCCTTGTGTGATATTCACTTGTTCTTCATTGTCAAATCTTTAGAGAAAAACCATTGCTTTGTAAAAAGCATTCTTGGTTTCTTGTTTATAAAAAACAAAGCTTTTTCAAATCCTCTGATTTATCATACCCTTGTGAGTGAGTGTGAGTAGATCATTTTTTGGGTTGATAGTGGCTTGTGTAAGCCAAAGAACTCTTCTTTAAGAGTTTCTTTCAAAAGCTTGTTTTCGTGTAAACTTTGGTTGTAAGTCTATAAAGTTTAGAGAAAGTTGTAATATCGGCTAGCTGCGGTTGGTTGCCTTCACTAGGTATCTTGTTTGGCGTATCAAGTAGCAAGATTGGCAACCGTTTGCGAACGAAGGGAAGTCAAGGCTTGGCGAAATAGGGTTCGCATAGCAAGTAGGAAAGGCTCAATTTGGAAGTGTGTGTGTAAAGAACATTTTCAAATATAGTGAAGCAAATCTCCCAGATCAGAAGGGGAGGCCTGGATGTAGTTTTCCAGTGGACAGGCGAACGAACCAGGATAAAATTCTTGATCTTCTTTCTCTTTTCCTAATATTTTTACTGTTTTAAGCATATTAAGTATTTTGAATTCTTTACATTGAAAGATTGAATCTTTATCCATAAAGATTGAGTCTTTGATATTTGTATAATTGCTGTGTGCTGTTTGTGATATCATAGTGTGAGATTGCATGATTCTTGGTTTACTTGTTTACCTAGAAACCATATATCTTACAAGCTGCTATTTCTGGTTTTTTGCTCCAGATAATCGATTATTACAATTCTTTAATCGATTAAATATGTTTCAGTTAATCGATTCTATTTTCATTTAATCGATTCTTGCTGAATAATTCTGCGTTTCTTGATTCTCTAGCATAAACTCGAAAAGCGGAGATATTGACCGCTTACACCTATTCACGCCCCCCTCTAGGTGTTATACTCTGATTGACTAGTAGTCTAACAACATCAACTTTCATCATATATGAGGGTTACTTGAAAACCAAGAAACATTTTATGTTTAACTGTTAATTGATTAAATAGTTCAATAATCGATTAAGTAATTGTGAAAGCTTCTTAATCGATTAAGCATGTCAATAACCGATTAATGAGAGTTACAGTAGCTGCCATATTAGATTTCAAGAGGAGTCAACAAGCAAGTTTGCAACATCCATCTTCCATCATGGTTTCGATGAAGACAAAGTCGCTGTGGAAAAGCTTGAAGACTTGACATGACAACAAACGACAAACCAAGACTCAAGACTTTTGAAGACTTTAAGGAAGTCATTTTTACTTTTCTAGAAGTCCTAAAATAATTGCTTAGATTGAGTCTAGATAATTTAACCCAATGATGAATATCTCACATAATCTTAGAAGTGTCTAAAATCATTTTTGAGAGTCATCATTCATCCATATTTGAGTAGATTGCATTAAAATGGTAGGTTTCATGAAAACTCATTCATTGCATCAACTTACTTCTTTTGGAAGGGTTACTTGTTACCCAAGAAACTTTTAGTTTAACTGTTAATTGATTAATTAGTTCAATAATCGATTAAGTAGCTGTGTAAATCTATTAATCGATTAAGCATTTGGTTAATCAATTAATGAGAGTTATAGTGGCTACCATCTTGAGTTTCTTGATGGCGTTAATCGATTATGGATCTTATTAATCAATTAAGTTCAACAGCGAGTTGTTACTTTTAAATCTGTTTATCGACTAAGATTTCATTTAATCGATTATGTGCTGTTGAAAAAGTTAACAATAAAATCTATTTTTCTGCATTTTAGCTCATAACTTTGATTTCCAAATTTTACATTATGAAAGATTCTCTGAGCGAAAATTGCATTTAGTTAGAAAAGCATATGTGAAAGTTTCTTGCATTCTTTTTGAGAGAAAAAGTTATATTTGTGCAATTAAAGTGCGTCCAAAATATTTTCACAAAACTTTGCATAATCATACATATCTTTCTAGTTTGTGTGGGATATTCAATCATTAGGTTTGTAGGTTGCTCTTATGAGCAGTGAGCTTCTGTGTTAGAAGACTCTTGTTTCAAGATTTTGTATCTTTGGTTAGATAGTTGAGTTTTCTATAGTTTAGAGATAAGGTGTGCATAATATCAACTAGTTACAGTTAGTTAGATATAGACTTCACACAAGTATCTTGAGAGAGAGTCCAGTAGCAAGATTGGCAGCCGTTGGAGTTGGTAGATAAACCATAGGAACGAAGGGAAATTGTCAAGGCCTGGCTAGTTTGATCGTGGATCAAGTAGGAAAAGCTCTTGTATTGGAAGTGTGCTTGTATCAAAACATTTTTTCACTTCTAGTGAAGCAAATCTACCAAGATCAGAAGGGGAGGCCTGAATGTAGTTTGCACGTGGACAAGCAAACGAACCAGGATAAAATTTCCTATCTCAAATTCTCTCATCCCTCAACTTTTACATTTCAAGCATTTTTGGTTATATCGAATTGATTCAAGAATTTTCTTAATTGATAGTTGTTTACGTACTGACTATGTGAATCAGCTTATTGCGTGTTATAGAAATTCTCGATATACTGTTGCTTGAACTTATGATTGTGTGATGTTCAAGAAACTTGAGAATCGTTGTGTTATGAATTTTTCTAATTCATATAATCGATTATATCCATGCTTAATCAATTATATTTTCTGTCTTTAATCGATTGTTAATTGAGTCAATCGATTAAATTTTCTCTTTGCATTATCTCACATATCACATCGGAAAAAACAGACATACTTATCCGTGCACACCTATTCTCCCCCTCTAGGTGTTAACTCTGACCTGCGGTACCCTAACAAGTGGAATCAGAGCTAGTACATGAGTATTAGCTTAACCGCTTAGATCGTTGATCCTCTGCGTATTGTACCATGGGCTCTACTAACCCTTTTGGAAGTGATGGTGCATCCATTAACCGTCCTCCGATATTCAGTGGTGAAGGGTTTGCCTAATGGAAAGTGAGAATGAAAATCTTCATCAAAGCTATTGGCACAAACATTTGTGATGCATGTGACACCCATATTTTAATTTCAAAAGTGTAGTGAAATTTTGGGGTATACTTAGTGTTTCTCGCTTGAGCGAGAGGGCCTCGCCCAAGCGAGAGGCCCAATATCTGCTCCTAGGATTTCCTTGGACTCTCGCTTGGGCGAGATTTGGCTCGCTTGAGCGAGAGCATCAGATCTGAATTTTTAAAATGACGGGATTTTCTCGCTTGAGTGAGAGATGGCTCGCTTGAGCGAGAACCCGACGATTTCACTTTAAAATAGAAACCCTCGAACACTTTTAGGGTTAGAACTTGAGAGAGAAGAGAGAAGGAGGCGATTTTGAGAGCAAGGACTCGTGGGAATCATCTAGAAGCTTGAGAAGAGATCTTAAGGTTGGAGGAGGTAGCGAAGGAAACTTGTAAAGTTACTCAAAACTGACCCCAACACTCACCAAGGTAAGGAGAAGTGTTTAAATTGTATATAATGATAGAGAATGCTTGGATTTTCTGATTATATATGGATTGGGAAGTAATGGAAAGAAAAACCTATTTTTAGCTCCCGTAAGAGGTTATAGCAATGTATGAGTTACCTTGTGGTAATGGCTATTCATAGCAATGTATGAGTTACCTTGTGGTAGTGGCTATTCGTAGCAATGTATTAGTTACCTTGTGGTAATGGCTATTCATAGCAATGTATGAGTTGCCTTGTGGTAATGGCTATTCGTAGTGATGTATGAGTTACCTTGTGGTAATGGCTATTCATAGCAATGTATGAGTTACCTTGTGGTAATGGCTATTCGTAGTGATGTATGAGTTACCTTGTGGTAATGGCTATTCATAGCAATGTATGAGTTACCTTGTGGTAATGGCTATTCGTAGTGATGTATGAGTTACCTTGTGGTAATGGCTATTCGTAGTGATGTATGAGTTACCTTGTGGTAATGGCTATTCGTTGCAATGTATGAGTTACCTTGTGGTAATGACTATTCGTAACAATGTATGAGTTACCTTGTGGTAATGGCTATCCGTAGCAATGTATGAGTTACCTTGTGGTAATGGCTATTTGTAACAATGTATGAGTTACCTTGTGGTAATGGCTATTCGTCGCAATGTATGAGTTACCTTGTGGTAATGGCTATTGGTAGCAATGTATGAGTTACCTTGTCGTAATGGCTATTCGTAGCAATGTATGAGTTACCTTCGTGGTAATGGCTATTCGTAGCAGTGTATGACTTGCCCTCGTGGTATTGGCTATTCATAGCAATGTCTGACTTGCTCCATGTGGTAAGATAAATGGTTTAAGATAAACATAAATGGAATAGATGAATATGAAAAGAAAGGATGAAATTATGTATGGATATGAGGAATGGATATCGATGAGTTTGTGTAAAATGCAGAATGATGAAGATAACAAGGTGGAATATCTATGTCGAAATATTATTTATAGGTCACGATATAACTGTTTATCTAATCTTATTTAACTTGAATTATCATTTGAATTACGTTGAATTTAAGACTTACTCCTTTGTGTTTCCATGTGTTGTTTATGATAATCCCATTGCATGTAATTGGGTAAATTAAGGATGCTTGACTTGGAGCTTTAGGAGCTTTTTAATCTGCATTCCTTTATTTACACTTTTTGCATCATAATTGACTATTTGTGGGTTTGAGTACTTGTAACTATGGTCGTTATATTTTTGAGGACTTGTAACTATAGGTAATGTTATTTTGGATACCCATAAACATTGGATGTTGGGAGTGCTGGGATATATTAATTTGAATTATGTTTTTATGCTTAGTGAATGTGTATATGATCATCGTAGGTTAAGACTATCACGAATCCAAAAAGATGATTAGTGTAAATTCATTGGGTACATAATTATAAGTCACAAGTGTGAATAAATATGTAAATGATATAAAATAAGGAAAAGTTTTCAATGGTAGAATTTGGGTCCTTACAATGCCGTTGCCAATTACCCTCATATTCCACTCTACCTAGTGGAAGGTAAAACAAAAGAAAAGCCTAAGAGTATGTGGAGTGATGATGAAAAGAGAAAAGTGCAACACAATTTAAAAGTAAAGAACATCATCACTTTCACACTCTCTTACGATGAATTCTTTCGAGTTTCACAATGTAGTAGTGCCAAAGAAATGTGAGATACTTTACAAGTAACTCACGAAGGCATTAGCGAAGTCGAGTGAGCTAGATTGAATGCTTTGACGCACAAATATGAATTGTTTATAATGTTTCCAAATGAATCTATTAGTGATACGCATAAACGTTTTACACATATTGTCAATCATCTAGTAGCTTTGGATAAATGTTTTGCTAAAGGTGAACTAACTAATAAAGTGTTGAGATGAATTGACAGGAATTTGCGGCCTAAGGTGATTGAAATCGTGAGTCTAAGGATCTTGACTCAATGGCTTTAGCAACTCTCTTTGGCAAGCTCCAAGAATACGTGATGGTACTTGGACGCTTGACTTTGCACGAAGAATCAGACAAATGCAAGAAAGGATTGTCTCTCAAAGCATCCACCTCTCAAGTTCAAGAAGAAGAGGATGATGAAGATTCTGATTCAAAAATTGATAATGAAACCATGACTCTTCTTGTAAAGAAATTTAATAAATTCTTGAAAAGAAAAGGAAGCGTGAAGCGGTTTCAAAAGAAAGAGACAAGAAACCCAACTTTCAATGGCAAGAATCCCAAAGATCGATTCTCTTGCCATAAGTGTGGGAAGGCGGGTCATATGAAGTACCAATGCCCTACCTACCTCAAGAAAGTTGAAGATGAAAAAAATAACTCGAGGGACTTCAAGTCTGAGAAGGCTACATCATTTGGGATGTCCCCGAGGAAGACTAAACATAAAGCACCTCTGAATAGGAGGAAAACGCTAAACTATGTCTCATGGTGAATGCACAAGAAGCTAGTGCCTCTATGAATGTCGACGAGCAAAGTGAGGTATACTCTTATGAAACTAGTTATTGCTCTAGTTCTGAAATTTCACCATCATATGATGAATTATATAATGCTTTTGTTGAGCTACATGAAGATCTCAAGAAACTTGCTAGAGTTAATGTAGACATAAAGAAATTAATTTTGTTGCATAAAAAGAAAATACTAGATATGCAAAAAGAATTAGATGAGTTAAAGTTAGAAAATGAAACTCTTGATCTCATTTACTCTTGTGCTTCATGTACTTGTTCTACCAAAGTTATTGAGACAACTATATGTGAAACTTGCCACACTTTAGAAGCTTAAAATTCTGTTTTGAGAAACAAAATGGTAAAGTTCACTTATATTCGTCAAAATCTAGACACTTTGCTTGCATCATCTAGAAATGTTGGTAATAGAACTGGATTAGGCTACAAGGATACAAATCGAAAAATCTCATATAGAAAGCATGTTTACATAAATCTAAATTGCCTACTTGTTTTTACTGTGGTATTCTTGGACATACATCCGGTTCTTGTCACATTAAAAGGAATGGGGTGCCTAGTGGCAAGTACATTTGGGTGGAAAAACAATCACCATGTTTAGATACTAACAAAAAGGGACCCAACATAACTTGGGTACCTAAACAAAGCAAGTGAATCTGTCTTTGCAGGTACATCTACAAACACATGGACAACATTGGTATCGTGACAATGGATTTTCTAGGCATATGACGAGTGATAAGTCCGAGTTTCTTGAACTTACACTCAAGGAGAAAGGCTATGTCACTTACGGCGAATAACCAAGGGAAGATTCTAAGAATCGGGAATATCAGAAATGCCTCACAAGTTGTGGTAGATAATGTGCTTTATGTGAAAGGCTTCGAGCATAACCTACTAAGAATAAGCCAATTTTGTGATAGAGGTGATAAGGTATCTTTTGATTCTGGATCTTGCATCATTCACGATGGCATAGATAATAAGATTAAGTTTGTTGGTCATCGAACTAACAATATCTATATGGTTAACTTAGACGATATCACTTATGTATTTTCAAAATGTTTAATTTCTAACGAGAGTGATATTTGGATTTGGCATATGAGAGTAGCTCATATCCATCTAAGACACTTAGAAAAAGTTTCGTCTAAAGAGCTAGTTATTGGACTACCAAAGTTGAACTTCAAAACTAAAGATATTTATGACACCTGTCAAAGGTGTAAGAAAACTAAAAACTCTTTTTCGTCGAAAAATGTGATTTCCACAAAAAGGCCATTGGAGTTACTACACTTGGACTTGTTTGGACTGTCACAAACTATGAGTTTTGGAGGTAGTTATTATGCTCTTGTAGTTATCGATGATTTTTCTAGGATTACATGGACTATGTTCTTTTCTCTGAAAAGTGACACTTTTAAAATATTTAAACCACTTGCCAAGTGATTGCAAAATCTGTTTAACCATAAGATTGTGTTTATTTGTAGTGATCACGGTGGTGAATTTGAGAATAACCAATTTGATAATTATTGTGAAAACGTGGCATACATCATCAATATTCTGGTCCTCGAACCCCTCAACCAAATGGAGTTGTTGAGAGGAAAAATAAAGTCTTAGAGGAGTTAGAACGAGCTATGTTGAACGAAAGCAAGACTTTTGGGCCGATGTAGTGCATAATGCTTGTTATGTGATTAACCGAGTACTTATTAGGCCTACACTTTCGAAAACACTTTATGAACTTTTAAATGGTCGTATGCCTAATATATCTCAGCTTCATGTTTTTGGGTGCAAATGTTTTATTCTTAATAATGGAAAATAACTTTGAGATAAATTTGACTCAAAAGCCGATGAAAGTAATTTTCTTGGTTATTCATCACATAGCAAAACATTTTAGAGTTTAAAATAAACATACCATGCATGTAGAAGAGTCTGTGCATGTCCATTTTGATGAATCTTCTCCAAAAGAGAAGAGGAATTTTATTTTGGATGACGTTTCAGGTACTTTGGAAGAGGCTTATATGAAAGAGATAGAACCAGAAAGTGTTACTCAAGAGAGTCAAGAAGGGCAAGGGCATCAAAATTTGCCAAAGAGCTTGGAAAACAAAGAATGATCATCCTATAGACAAGGTTATAGGTGATATATCTAAGGGAGTGGTAACTCGAAGATGTCAAAATAACATATGTTATTTTGTAGCATTCGTTTCTCAAATCGAGCCTGAAAATGTTGTCGAGGCCCTAGAAGAAGAACATTGGGCTTTAGCTAAGCAAGAAGAGCTAAACCAGTTCGAGCGAAATAATGTGTGGGACTTGGTCCTTATCCTAAAAACTCATTATAAATATGTTTGCTTCCAAAAATCAATTAGCGATTAACCGTATGATTCCTCAATTGACTCTCAATTGAGCTATTACTTTCAAAATCATCAAAATAACAAAAAGGAAACCATCCTTTCATTCAGTACACATATGTCCATTCAGCCGTAGTATAACCCAATACAATGTAGTCACCCAAAACACATGGGACTATTTGTCAATAATTGTTCACAACATAATTCCAAAATAAACATCATTTAAAATCCCCAAAATAATGTTAAGCGACTTCATTGACTCCGATCCTTTAATCCATCGCTTCACCTACAATCCGATTATCATAGATAAGCAAAAAGAAAACATAGAGGGAGTCAGACATTAAATCATGCAATAATCGACAAGGTGGATTTAAATATAATCATAAGCATTAGAGTCACAAATATAGAAAAGAAATAAACATTGATACCCTCTATCTCTACAACCTCTTTTGAAATCCCAACATAGTTACAATGATAATCCATATTAATTTACTAACCGTATAGAAAATCACCTCATTTCTCAACTCAATTATCGTCCAAAAGCTCATCATACACAAGAGTAATACAATGCTCAAGACATTCCAACACCACTTAAGGCTACTAAATACCACAAGGGCAGGTCAACACCATAAAGGCGATTCAATACCACGAAGGGCAAGTCAACACCATAAAGGCGGTTCAATACCACGAAGGGCAAGTAAACACCATAAAGGCGATTCAATACCACAAAGGGAAAGTCAACACCATTAAGGCGAATTCAATACCACGAAGGGCAAGTCAACACCATAAAGGCGATTCAACATTTCTACAAACATTCATAATATCCAAGGAAGGAGTGGCCGTAGATCCTTCAAAAGTTGAAGCGGTTATGGAATGGGCTGTACCCAAGTCAGTTACTGAGATTCGGAGTTTTCTGGGTTTGGCTGGTTATTATCGGAAATTCATAGAGGGATTTTCGAAGTTGGCAATACCTTTGACTAAGTTCACCAGAAAGGGGGAACCTTATGTGTGGACAATCCGTTGTGAAGAGAGTTGAAACGGAGATTAACTACGGCGCCAGTGTTGGTTCTTCCTTGTACTGATCGTGATTTAAGTGTGTATTGTGTAACACCCTAATTTTAAGTCTTTTAAATTATAGTATCAGTCCAAGGATCCTCGCTTGAGCGAGAGATTCTCGCTTGGGCGAGAAAGGATCACGTGGGAAGGTGAAATCCTGGGCTATACTGGAGGATTCTCACCTGAGCGAGATTTGTCTCGCCTAGGGCGAGAAATGGCATGTTGAAGCCTGTTGGGGACTGTGAGATTCTCGCTTGAGCGAGAGGAAGCCTTTGACACTGTGAGATTCTCGCTTGAGCGAGAATCCCTCGCTTGAGCGAGAGGGTCAGATTTGAGTTTTTAAAATGGGCGGGATTTTCTCGCTTGAGCGAGAATAATTTCGCTTGAGCGAGAACCCGACGAGACAACATTTAATGAGGAACCCCAAACACATTTTAGGGTTAAGAATTGAAGAGAGGTGAGAGAAGAGAGCTTTTCCAAGGGCAAGGAGCTTAGATACTCATCCAAGAGCTTGAGAAGAGATCCTAGAGTTGGCGGCGGTATCGGTGGAACAAGTGCAGTTACCAAGAACCCAACCCAACACTCACCAAGGTAAGGAGGAGTCTTTAAATGGCATATGGGAATGGATAATATGTGTATTTTTCTGAGTGTGAATACGATAAAGTGATGAATCGCGTAGTTATGGTAAACATATATGGGTGTGTTTATGATAATGGTATGCGTGGATTTACTGTTTACGGATTTATGAGGTATCAATGAAAAGAAAATATGATTTTAGCCGACCATGATTGGTTAGCGACTTTGTCTCAAGTTATGAAGCAAAACTTTGGCTCAAGTTATGTAGCAATGCTTTGGCTCAAGCTATGTAGCAACACTTTGGCTCAAGTTATGTAGCAATACTTTGGCTCAAGTTATGAAGCCAAACTTTGGCTCAAGTTATGTAGCAATGCTTTGGCTCAAGCTATGTAGCAATGCTTTGGCTCAAGTTATGTAGCAATGCTTTGGCTCAAGCTATGTAGCAAAACTTTGGCTCAAGTTATGTAGCAATACTTTGGCTCAAGTTATGTAGCAATACTTTGGCTCAAGTTATGTAGCAACGCTTTGGCTCAAGCTATGTAGCAAAACTTTGGCTCAAGTAATGTAGCATAAAATGAATTTATAAAACAAAAGGTTTACTAACCCCTTTAAAATGTGGATTATCTTATAATAGTATTTATTGTTTCGATGACTTACTCCCTTGTGTGTTGTGTGTATTTGTCATTGATAATCCCATTGCAGGTAAACAGGGTAGTTGAGGATGCTTGGTTCGGGCTTTAGGAGCTTAAGACTTGGATCTTCTATTTTTGCTTTTTGTGTTGAGAAATTGCTATATTGATGATCTGTATTTGTAACCATTTAACTTATCAACATTTTTGAGTAATACTGGATATTAGTAATTATGGGTAATTTTGGAAACCCATTGTTAAACATATGCGGTAATTACCGATGAAAGTTATACATGAATTATGTTTTTCTGCAATATGAGATATATGTTAACTTCATGTACTGTAAGTGTGGTTTTGCGAATTGAGTATAAGAAAAATTAGAGCAAGATGTGGAATGTATGTATAAAAATGATAATATAAAAATAAAATTTTCAAGGGTAGAATTTGGGTCCTTACAATATGGTATCAGAGCATAGTTAATCCTGCGACCTAGGATATGACATTACATGCTTCTTTGAAAACTTTATGTGTTGAGATTGTTTGAATTGTGATGATTGTTAAGTGGTTATGTGCACTGTTATTATAGAAATCCAATTACTGAGAAGTGAGTGAGTACAGGTACCTATGGCAGGAAGAGGAAGAGGAGCAAGTTAGAGTGTTCCGAACGACCTATTGGCACAGATGGTTGCGGCATTACAACAGGTTAACGAGAACTTGCACAATCTGAATCAGAACCCCGCGTCAAGTCCTAGCTCACAACCTTTACTCCCACCGGGGCCAGCCGAGTACCGTGGGTTGAGTGAATTCCGCAAGCAGAATCCTAGTCACTTCCAAGGTGGGTTCGCTCCGGATGCGGCGATTGAGTGGATTCAAGACTTGGAACGCATATTCCGAGCCCTGGGTTGTAGTTACGTTCAGAAGGTGACGTATGCTTCTTATATGTTGATGAAGGAGGCTGAAAATTGGTGGGAATTTACTAGGCGGCAGATGGAAACAGAGGGGCGAGTGATTACATGGACCACCTTCAAAGAGAAATTCCTTCAGAAATATTTTCCTGCTGATCTGAAGAGGAAGAAGGAAATGGAGTTTCTGAGGTTGGAGCAGGGTAACATGTCTGTGGGAGAGTACGCAGCCAAGTTTGAGGAATTGGCCCGATTTTGTCCATACGCTAAGTTGGAAATGGACGGAAGGTCCAAATATTCTAAATTTGAATCGGGCTTGAAGCCCAAGCTAAAACGGATGTTCAGGCATCAAGAGATTGCGGATTTTGCCACCCTGGTAAACAAGTGCATAATGTTTGAGGACGACTTGACTAAAGATGAAGTGGTGACTCCTCGAACCAATCCTCCAAAACACTTTGGGCCTCAAAGGAGTTTTGGAAAGGGAAAGGGTAAGGCTTTCCGAGAGGAACACAAACCATACTCCTTTCCTGCTGGGAATCGGGGAAATAGTTCGCATGGACCGAGGCCACATGTGTAACACCCCTAATTTTAGTCTTTAAAAATTATAGTATCAGTCCTGGAAGTCTCGCTTGAGCGAGAGATTCTCGCCTGAGCGAGAGATTCTCGCCTGAGCGAGAGATTCTCGCCTGAGCGAGAGATTCTCGCCTGAGCGAGAGATTCTCGCCTGAGCGAGAGATTCTCGCCTGAGCGAGAGATTCTCGCCTGAGCGAGAAAGGATCACCTGAGAGGGTGAAATCCTGGGCTATACTGGATGATTCTCACCTGAGCGAGAGTTGCCTCGCCTAGGCGAGAAATGGCAAACTAGGGCTATTGACACTGTGAGATTCTCGCATGAGCGAGAATCCCTCGCTTTAGCGAGAGGAAGCCTGTTGGGACTGTGAGATTCTCGCTTGAGCGAGAATCCCTCGCTTGAGCGAGAGGGTCAGATCTGAGTTTTTAAAATAGGCAGGATTTTCTCGCCTGAGCGAGAATGGGCTCACTTGAGCGAGAACCCGATGACTGCTCATTAAAATAGAAACCCCAAACACATTTTAGGGTTAGAACTTTGAAGAGAAGAGAGAGAAAAGAGCTTTTCAAGAGCAAAGAGCCTTAGGACTCATCTTAGAGCTTGAGAAGAGGCAAACCTCTTGCTTCTAACTCTTCTTCTTCCTCTCTAACTTGTTTTGGGAATGTTGGATCTATTTTCAAAACATGAGAAACCATGGAAACTCACCCTTTAGAGTTATGGTTCGTTTTATGATGTTTTCCTCTTGTAAACTCTTGATTTAGAGTTGATATTTGATGAATGGAAATATTTTGTGGGTTATTCATGAAAACCCCAAAAACCCCCAAAATGAGAATATGAGTATAAAGAGAAAGAGATGAAATGTTAGATGTGGATGATAAGTTTGTGCTTTGATGTTGTTATATGAGATGAACATGTATGTTTAGATGTTTGGAAACTTTTATTGAAGTAGTTTTGGAAATCTTGAATATATGTGAATCCCTTGTATGTTTGATGATGAAATACGAGTTATTTATGTGTTATTGTGAATAAATGACTGACATTGTTGTTATTTGTGGAAATGACGAAAGATCCTATGGTTGGAGGAAATCGAGGAGGAGACTTTTAAAGTTACTCGGAACCGATCCCCAACATTCACCAAGGTAAGGGATAAGTGTCTCTAAATCATACTTGCTGATATGAATGAAGTATGTGAAAGAGGTAATGGTTTAAAATAATACGTCTGTAATTTATGCATTATGTTGGAAAACGCGTGGCTTTTCTGTTATAAACGAAATAAAA
Source organism: Lupinus albus (assembly GCA_009771035.1). Lineage (NCBI taxonomy): Eukaryota > Viridiplantae > Streptophyta > Magnoliopsida > Fabales > Fabaceae > Lupinus > Lupinus albus. Next base: position 10,152,139 of record CM020019.1, on the reverse strand, counting down.
GTAATATTATTGGGGGAGTAACAATGGAAAGATTACTCAATATAAGTAACATTATTGGGGGAGTACCAATGGAAAGATTACTCAATATAAGTAACATTATTGGGGGAGTACCAATGGAAAGATGACTCAATATAAGTAACATTATTGGGGGAGTACCAATGGAAAGATAACTCAATATAAGTAACATTATTGGGGGAGTACCAATGGAAAGATGACTCAATATAAGTAACATTATTGGGGGAGTACCAATGGAAAGATAACTCAATATAAGTAATATTATTGGGGGAGCACCAATGGAAAGATGACTCAGTATAAGTAACATTATTGGGGGAGTACCAATGGAAAGATTAATCAATAAAAGTAATATTATTGGGGGAGTACCAATGGAAAGATGACTCAAATATAAGTAACCTTATTGAGGGAGTACCAATAGAAAGATGACTCAAATAAAAGTAATATTATTGGGGGATTATCAATGGACATATGACTCGGAGAAATGTGAATGTCACATGAATGTCGTATGCATGCTATAGGATATATAGTATGGGATATATATTCTATAGGGTGAATATGAATGATGAGAAATGTGAATGTCACGTGAATGTCGTATGCATGCTATAAGATATATAGTATGGGATATATATTCTATAGGGTGAATATGAATGATGAGAAATATGAATGTCACATGAATGTCGTATGCATGCTATAGGATATACAGTATGGGATATATATTCTATAGGGTGAATATGAATGATGAGAAATGTGAATGTCACCTGAATGTCGTATGCATGCTATAGGATATATAGTATGATATATATATTCTATAGGGTGAATATGAGCGATAAAAAGGAAGATGTTGAGAAAGAAAGTAATATACATGCTATAGGATATATATTATGGGATATATATGTTATCGGGTGGATATAAATAACGAGACAAATGATGTTTCAAATGAACGTAATATGCATACTAGAGAATATATATTATGGGGTATATATACTATAGGATGAATATGAGTAAAGTGGAAAGTAAAGGAAGATGATTTGAATGTTTACAATTCCGTATGTGTGTTTACGAATTATATTAAAGCTTAATTGTATTTGAATGTAGATTATCATGTGATGTTAGTTGTGAACTAATGACTTACTCCCTTCGTTTTCTGTGTTGTTTATGATAATCCCATTGTAGGTAAATGAAGGATTTTGAGGAGGAAGCTCGCTTAGGAAGCTTTCGTGTTTATTAACCTATTTGTCTTTATTTGCTACTTGACGTTGTAGTTAATTCGATAACATTATGGGATGACTGTAATTCCGTTTAGATTAATACGGATAGGTGTAGTTATGGACTTATAACGCTGGGAACCCATAACTGTTTGTATTTGGTAATTGATATTTGAATGAATTATGTTTTTCCGCAACATAAATTTATATGATAATATAATAAGGTAAAGAGTATTTTCATAGAGATACTTGATAGTTTTTAATACAGGTGACGACTGTGTGTAGGAAGGATTAAAATAAATGAAAAATTTTCAAGGGTAGAAAATCGGGTCGTTACAACATGCTAAGGCAGGAGAGACCGGACATGTCAAGAGGTATTGTCCTATGTCACGGCAGAATATGAATGCCATGGGGACTGGACGACCTCAATCTATTGCCAGAGTGGTTACCATGTGTGGTGCTGAGGCATCAGAGTTGGATAGTCTGACCCGATGTGGGATGCATGAGGAGGAGGTGAATGACAGCCAACGATCATATGCTCTAACTGGTGTCCGTCGTAACTATGGGCATCAAGGGTCGAAACCTGCCGTTGGAGGCTTTCAACCAGACGTATCTCCCATGTGCCACAAGTGCGGTAGACTTCACTATGGAAGTACGTGCCCGGGAAAAGGGAATGGATGTTTCCACTGCAAGGAGTTTGGGCATATTAAAAGGTATTGTCCCAAGCTGGATCGGATACCTAATGTCACTCCTACTGAGGAGGCAAGAGACCACAGTCAGATGGTTACCCCGAGTGGCGTAGGGACATCAGGTGTTGATGATTCGGCGAGAGGTAAATTGCATGGTGACAGGTATTCCTTGTTTAGTGTTGTTGATTCGGGAGCGACACACCCCCTGATATATGTGTTAAATGTGAAAACCGGCTGAAATTGTAAATTGAGTCGTTGCTTCCGACTTGGTCGCGTCTACTATAGTGTCCGGTTGTGGTAAATGGTGTGATATTTACCGTAGATTCAGGTCTACTTGTCGTTATCCCAGTTAGATAAAGTTCTGGGGATGGACTGATTGTTAGCAAATCATGTTATGATTGAATAGTGTTGACAAGGTTGTGGCGGTTAGGGATCTGTGCGAGATCTCTAACCAGGCTAGTGGTGTGGGGCCAGTGTCGGCTAAGAAAGTCAGAACTCTCCTTCGAAAAAGGGATCGATATTTATTCAGTAAATGTCACGAGAGGGTATTTAAGAACGCGTTAGTATTTCAAGATGTTAAGATTTGAAAGAACTATTAATTTTGTCTTGGAAAGTGGACTTTCGTCTATGAATGATTGACTTTATAATAAGTATGCTGACAAGAAAAATGTCTAGGTCGGGGATGCTTGTTTTCTCTTATGAGTTGTTAAAGGTTAACTCCTTTTGTTGGCTTTTGTGTGTACGCGTATGCTAAGTGATGAAACTTATATTTCGAAAATGAAATCAAGGTTGGATAAATTACCTAAATGTCTCTGCGACTAATGCGTTTACATGGACGTTGACGGTTTGGATGTGTTATCGTTTTGAGGTGACCTAGGGTTGGTAACCAAAATCGATTAAGTACGAAAAAGTTATTTTTGATTCTCGTGCATGAGGCTTCTAGTCAAGAAAATGTGACTTTTGTTAAAGAGGAGTACCCACCGTAGCAAATGTATCTTGGTAGTGAACACCAAATTAGGTGCGGGGATGTTGAACCTCAAAAACTTATTTTTTATCGGGGGTGTCTCCGTGTACGGTTGGGGTAAATGATAGAACCTTTACCATAGTGTTGATATGCACAATGACGTCCTGGCTGGATTTAATCCTGGAAATGGACTAGCGGTCAGCAAATCGTGTTATGTTTAACTGTGTGAAATTGTTGAGGTGAAGATTTAAATTTAGTAGGCATTGATGTGTATGTGTATGCTAAAGGGGTAAGATTTACACTGATAGTCGAGGAAAGAGGCTAGTCAAGTTACTTACCCTGTCGATGTGATGAATACATTTTATTAGACATGAAACTTTTGGTCTCGAATGACATGTTCTCTTGCGGTTGGACATTGGCAACGCACGAAATAATGGTGGTGTACCTCAATTGTCTACGTTGAATGTTGTACCGGCAAAAGTTGTTGTTGTTTAGTGAACGTCAATAATTGCGGTGTATGGGTGTGGTGTAACCATAGGAGAAAAGAAGTTTTGGGTTGTGTTGAAATGAGTATGCGAACCTTGTTTCACGACGTGGTTGCCATGAGTCGTGGATTCAAACCGTTTTCGAAAATTATTTTTGGGTAAAACATAGCTGGTGGTTAAGTAATCATTTAGTATCATGTTGGAGAATTCCGAAATTTTAGCAACCATATCGGAATGGGTATGAGGTTGTCAAAAGTTTAGTGATATAAGACGCTCATGTATTTATGGATATAATGCGAGTGGTTTAATAAGATTATCTTTCCTAACGGATTTGGGATGACCAAACCGAACGCATGTTGTAGGTTTGAGTGTTGGTCGACTTGTGCTTGCTGACTGGTAACAGAATACCACTTTTTGGTGTGAATCAATGGTTTTATGGTTTCAGTGGGGGCTAGAAACCGGTAATTTCTTTAGCAGATTAGATTTGATGGTAGAAATATTTGATGTAATTAGACAATTACTGGATAGTTTGACTGTGTACAATGGATGAGACACTAAGAGTCCTATTGTGTAAGTATTTTATAGATCGAGTAAAATGAAATTGTGCTAGATTCTAGAGTGGAGATGAAACTAGCTAGTGTATGATGGATGTTAAAAGATGCATTTAGATAGATATGGGATAAGGAGTTCCCCATTCGTTGAAGTTCGAGAATGTTATCGGGATTCTTAACGTATGTTAGGATTGATAGATGGATAAGTGCTAGATACCTATGGTTCTTGACGAATGTAGGAAAGATCTTTAGTCTGAATTACAGTTTATTTCTCACGGCATTCGAGTTAATAGAGGCTGAGGTCTTAATAGTTGGACAGTGATGAGATAGTTCATGAATTGGTTGGGTGATATAGCGGTTTAGTGGTATATGCCCTTAGTGACCGACTAAGTAATCTTAATGGATTAGAGAATCAATTATGATGTTGGTGGAGTGTCCTTGTGCCTAAGGTCTAGGTGATGATATTATTTTCAGAGGTATATTTAATTTTCGGCGACGAAAATTCTTATAAGAGGGGGAGGATTGTAACACCCCGAATTTTAGTCTTTAAAAATTATAGTATCAGTCCTGGAAGTCTCGCTTGAGCGAGAGATTCTCGCTTGAGCGAGAAAGGATCACCTGAGACGGTGAAATCCTGGGCTATACTGGAAGATTCTCGCTTGAGCGAGAGTTGCCTCGCCTGGGCGAGAAATGGCAAACTGGGCTGTTGACACTGTGAGATTCTTGCCTGAGTGAGAATGCCTCGCTTGAGCGAGAGGAAGCCTGTTGGGACTGTGAGATTCTCGCTTGAGCGAGAATCCCTCGCTTGAGCGAGAGGGTCAGATCTGAATTTTTAAAATAGGCGGGATTTTCTCGCCTGAGTGAGAATAGGCTCGCTTGAGCGAGAACCCGATGACTGCTCTTTAAAATAGAAACCCCAAACACATTTTAGGGTTAGAACTTTGAAGAGAAGAGAGAGAAGAGAGCTTTTCAAGAGCAAGGAGCCTTAGGACTCATCTTAGAGCTTGAGAAGAGGTAAACCTCTTGCTTCTAACTCTTCTTCTTCCTCTCTAACTTGTTTTGAGTATGTTGGATCTATTTTCAAAACATGAGAAACCATGGAAACTCACCCTTTAGAGTTATGGTTCATTTTATGATGTTTTTATCTTGTAAACTCTTGATTTAGAGTTGATATTTGATGAATGGAAAGGTTTTGTGGGTTATTCATGAAAACCCCAAAAACCCCCAAAATGAGAATATGAGTATAAAGAGAAAGAGATGAAATGTTAGATGTGGATGATAAGTTTGTGCTTTGATGTTGTTATATGAGATGAACATGTATGTTTAGATGTTTGGAAACTTTTATTGAAGTAGTTTTGGAAATCTTGAATATATGTGAATCCCTTGTATGTTTGATGATGAAATACGAGTTATTTATGTGTTATTGTGAATAAATGACTGACATTGTTGTTATTTGTGGAAATGAGGAAAGATCCTAAGGTTGGAGGAAATCGAGGAGGAGACTTTTAAAGTTACTCGGAACCGATCCCCAACATTCACCAAGGTAAGGGATAAGTGTCTCTAAATCATACTTGCTGATATGAATGAAGTATGTGAAAGAGGTAATGGTTTAAAATAATACGTTTGTAATTTATGCATTATGTTGGAAAATGCGTGGCTTTTCTGTTATAAACAAAATAAAAGTAATATTATTGGGGGAGTAACAATGGAAAGATTACTCAATATAAGTAACATTATTGGGGGAGTACCAATGGAAAGATTACTCAATATAAGTAACATTATTGGGGGAGTACCAATGGAAAAATGACTCAATATAAGTAACATTATTGGGGGAGTACCAATGGAAAGATTACTCAATATAAGTAATATTATTGGGGGAGCACCAATGGAAAGATGACTCAGTATAAGTAACATTATTGGGGGAGTACCAATGGAAAGATTACTCAATATAAGTAATATTATTGGGGGAGCACCTGTAAGGACCAAAATTCTACCCTTTAAAATTTTTCTCATTTTAATATAGATATTTCCTATCGTCACTATTTCGCTTCAATTAAACAACATTCAATACTCTAAAGTCAGTTATCACAATAAAATAGAACCCTTCTTCTCATGGAGCAGAAAAACATAATTCATATATTCCCTTCTTGGTAAATACCGCATATGACTAGCTATGGGATTCCAAAATACCCAGAGCTATTAATATCCAGATTTACAAAAATGTAGTACTAATCCAGTTTGGATTTACACTTATCCAATTAACAGTTTACATCAATGAAACAAAAAGAATAAGACTTCGAGTTCTAAGCTCCTCATGCCTCGAACCGGGTATCCTCAATTTCCTCGTTTACCTGCAATGGGATTATCATAACAGATATACACAACAACAACAAAGGAATAAGTTATCAACTCAATAAATATTAGTAAACGATAATCCACATTTTAAGTTTTATAATACAAGAAGTCATAAACTGATAAAATCTACATCTCCTGTTTATCCCTCTCCAATTATTACATCCACCCTTTTGGTTTCACTCATTCATCTCTGCCATACCTTGTCACCTCCTTCATCAATACCATTTCAGATCATTATTTTCCAAATGCACGTTTACCTTTTCATCACCACTTGGGTCAGGTCATATACAATACTACATAGGGCAAGTCATACACAATACCACATAGGGCAAGTCATACACAATACCACATAGGGCAAGTCATACACAATACCACATAGGGCAAGTCATGTAACACCCCAAATTTTAATCTTTAAAATTATAGTAACAGTCCTGGAAGCCTCGCTTGAGCGAGAGTTGTCTCGCCTGGGCGAGAAATGGCAATTTTGGGCTGTTGACACAGTGTAATCGATTACACACTGCTGGTAATCGATTACATCGTATTAAAAGCATCAGATATGTGCATCTGACACAGTGTAATCGATTACACACTTCTGTTGGTAATCGATTACACTCTGCTGGTAATCGATTACACTCTGCTGGTAATCGATTACACTCTGCTGGTAATCGATTACACTCTGCTGGTAATCGATTACACTCTGCTGGTAATCGATTACACTCTGCTGGTAATCGATTACACTCTGCTGGTAATCGATTACACTCTGCTGGTAATCGATTACACATTTCTGGTAATCGATTACATCGTATTAAAAGCATCAGATATGCGCATTTTTCACGTTGTAATCGATTACATCATGTTGGTAATCGATTACAACCCGACGACACCTCTTTAAAACAGAAACCCAAACACATTTTTGGGTTAGAACTTCGAAGAGAAGAGAGAAAGGAGAGCTTTTCAAGAGCAAGGAGCCTTAGGACTCATCTTGGAGCTTGAGAAGAGGTAAACCTCTTGTTACTAACTCTTCTTCTTCCTCTCTAACTTGTTTTGGGTATGTTGGATTTATTTTCAAAACATGAGAAACCATGGAAACTCATTCTTTAGAGTTATGGTTAGTTTTATGTTGTTTTTATCTTGTAAACTCTTGGTTTTGAGTTGGTATTTGATGAATAGAAAGTTTTATGGGTTATTCATGAAAAACCCCAAAAAAAAAACCCAAAATGAGAATATGAGTATAAAGAGAAAGAGATGAAATGTTAGATGTGGATAATGAGTAGTGCTTTAATGTTGTTATATGAGATGAACATGTATGTTTTGATATTTAGAAACTTGTATTGAAGTAGTTTTGGAAATATTGAAATATGAGATGTTATGCATGTTTTAGATGGTTGAATATTGATGATGAATATTTTGTATGATTAAATGATGCAAAATAAGTTGTTTATGTGATATTTGGAATAAATGACTAACATTGTGTTATGTGGTGGGATGAGGAAAGATCCTAAGGTTGGAGGTGGTGTCGGTAGAACTCGAGAAGTTGCCAAGAACCGAACCCAACACTCATCAAGGTAAGGATAAGTCTTTAATGTTGCATTTGAAATAGAAAATGTGTATTTTCTGGTTATGCAAAGACTAAGTTGTAAATTACGCATTTAGTATGAACATATATGGGTGTGTTTACACTAAAGTAGGCGTAGATTTACGGAAAAGGAAAATGTGAGTATTTTCTGGTTATAAAATGATCGAGTTGTGAATTACGCATTTAGTATGAACATATATGGGTGTGTTTATACTAAAGTAGGCGTAGATTTACGGAAAAGGAAAATGTGGGTATTTTCTGGTTATGAAATGATCGAGTTGTGAATTACGCATTTAGTATGAACATATATGGATGTGTTTATACTAAAGTAGGCGTAGATTTACGGAAGATGGAAAAGGTGTGTGTTTCCTGGCCATGCAATAATTATATTGTAAATCACGTATTAGTATAAACAGATATGGAGTGTTTATACTAAAGATGACGTGGATTTACGGGAAATGATTGATGGCAAATCGATGGAAGGAAAAATATATTTTTAGCCGACCAGAAATGGTTAGCGACTTCGGCCCGAGTTTATGAGGCAACACTTCGGCCCGAGTTTATGAGGCAACACTTCGGCCCGAGTTTATGAGGCAACACTTCGGCCCGAGTTTATGAGGCAACACTTCGGCTCGAGTTTATGTAGCAACACTTCGGCCCGAGTTTACGCGGCATGTTTTCTTTATAAAAGAGATGAGAAGTTGTTTTTAGCTAACCCTAAGGGGTGTAGCGACTTCGGCTCGAGTTTATGTAGCAACACTTCGGCCCGAGTTTACGCGGCATGTTTTCTTTATAAAAGATATGAGAATTTGTTTTTAGCTAACCCTAAGGGGTGTAGCGACTTCGGCTCGAGTTTATGTAGCAACACTTCGGCCCGAGTTTACGCGGCATGTTTTCTTTATAAAAGAGATGAGAATTTGTTTTTAGCTAACCCTAAGGGGTGTAGCGACTTCGGCTCGAGTTTATGTAGCAACACTTCGGCCCGAGTTTATGAGGCGTGTTTTATTGGTAAAAAGGATGAGAATCTGCTTTTAGCTAACCCTGAGGGGTGTAGTGACTTTGGCTCAAGTTATGCAGCAAGACAAAATGAATTTCGAAATTGGTTTACTAACCCTTTTTCTAATGTGGATTATCTTATAATGACGTTTATTGAATTAACGACTTACTCCTTTGTGTGTTTTGTACTTTTGTCATTGATAATCCCATTGCAGGTAAATAGACGAATGGAGTATGCTAGTTCGGGAGCTTTAGGAGCTTTAGACGTTGGATTCACTATTTGCGTTTTTGTACTTTAAATGACTACTTGTGGATTTGAATGATTGTAACCATGACTGACATTTATTTGGGTATTCGTAACCAGGGGTATTGTTATATTTAGAGTATTATAACTTTTGGGCTCTTAGTACCCAATGAGAATAATAATGAATGAATTATGTTTTTCCGCAATTTAAATTATATGATAATATAATATGCGTAAAGAGTATTTTTAAGGAATGATTCCTGAAGGTTTTAAGTAAGATGATGAATGTATGTAAGAAATGATTAAAATAAACGAAAAAATTTCAAGGGTAGAAATCGGGTCGTTACAAGTCATACACAATACCACATAGGGCAAGTCGTACAGAGTACCACATAGGGCAAGTCATACACAGTACCACATAGGGCAAGTCATACACAATACCACATAGGGCAAGTCATACACAGTACCACATAGGGCAAGTCATACACAGTACCACATAGGGCAAGTCATACACAATACCACATAGGGCAAGTCATACACCGATCGTATACATAATCAGAAGATTCACACATTTTCTATTATCATATACCATTAATAACTTCTCCTTACCTTGGTGAGTGTTGGGTTGGGTTCTTGGTAACTGCACTAGTTCCACCGACACCGCCGCCAACTCTAGGATCTTTCCTCATTCCCACCATACAACACAATGTTAGTCATTTATCCCAAATATTTCATAAACAACTTAGATTGCATTATTTAACCTTACAAAGTATTCCTCATATTTTCAATGTTGCTAAACTACTTTCATCATAAGTTTATAACATTTCAAACATACATATTCACCTCATATTTCAACATTAGAAAGTAAACTCATATTCTACGTCTAGCATTTTACCCATTTTTATTTCTAGGGTTTTGGGGTTTTCATGTATGAACCCACAAACCCTCTCCTTTCTTGGAATACTAACTCTATATCAAGAGTTTACAAGATAAAATCATCTAAAACGAACCATAAATCAAAAGGGTGAGTTTCCATGGTTTCTCTCATGTTGAGAAGGGATCCAACATACCTCAAAACAAGTTTCAAAGGGAAAAAGAGAGTTAGAATTAAAAGATCTACCTCTTCTCAAGCTTCTAATGACTCAAAAGCCTCATTGCTCCTGAAAATACTCTCTCCTCTCACTTCTCTTTAGGTTAACCCTAATAAATGTGTTTCGGGTCTCCTATTTAATGTAACAGCGTCGGTTTCTCTCTTAAGCGAGGGTTTCTCGCTCAGGCGAGAAAATCCCGCCTATTTTAAAAACTCAGATCTGACCCTCTCGCTCAAGCGAGGGATTCTCGCTCAACAGCCCCAGTTTGCCATTTCTCGCCCAGGCGAGGCAACTCTCGCTTAGGCGAGAATCTTCCAGTATAGCCCAGGAATTCACCCTCCCAGGTGATCCTTTCTCGCTCAAGCGAGGATCCGAGGACTGATACTATAATTTTAAAGACTTAAAATTTGGGGTGTTACAGCACCAATGGAAAGATGACTCAGTGTAAGTAACATTATTGGGGGAGTACCAATGGAAAGATTACTCAATATAAGTAATATTATTGGGGAGTACCAATGGAAAGATTACTCAACAAAAGTAATATTATTGGGGGAGTACCAATGGAAAGATGACTCAAATATAAGTAACCTTATTGGGGGAGTACCAATGGAAAGATGACTCAAATAAAAGTAATATTATTGGGGGAGTGTCAATGGACAGATGACTCAGAGAAATGTGAATGTCACATGAATGTCGTATGCATGCTATAGGATATATAGTATGGAATGTCGTATGTAAAGGAAGATGATTTGAATGTGTACAATTCCGTATGTGTGTTTACGAATTATATTAAAGCTTAATTGTATTTGAATGTAGATTATCATGTGATGTTAGTTGTGAACTAATGACTTACTCTTTTCGTTTTGTGTGTTGTTTATGATAATCCCATTGTAAGTAAATGAAGGATTTTGAGGAGGAAGCTCGCTTAGGAAGCTTTCGTGTTTATTAACCTATTTGTCTTTATTTGCTACTTGACGTTGTAGTTAATTCGATAACATTATGGGATGAGTGTAATTCCGTTTAGATTAATACGGATAGGTGTAGTTATGGACTTATAACTCTGGGAACCCATAACTGTTTGTATTTGGTAATTGATATTTGAATGAATTATGTTTTTCCGCAACATAAATTTATATGATTATATAATAAGGTAAAGAGTATTTTCAAAGAGAGATACTTGATAGTTTTTAATAAAGGTGACGACTGTGTGTAGAAAGGATTAAAATAAATGAAAAATTTTCAAGGGTAGAAAATCGGGTCGTTACAACATGCTAAGGCAGGACGATCACAAGTTCAATCTCCGTCCTCTTGCAACAAGTGTGGCAAGAATCATGTTGGTGAGTGGTGCCTGGGAACGATACTTAGCTGCTTGTACTGCAAGGAAGCTTGGCACACCAAACGATATTGTCCTAAGCTACTGCAGGGCGCGAATGAGGTTTGGGCTGAACGACCTAGAACCACTTGTAGAGTGTTCACCATGAGTGGTGCAGAGACATCGAATGTCGATGGCCTGATCAAAGGTTATTGTATGGTGGCAGGTATTCCTCTTTTAGTGTTGTTTGATTGGGGAGCGACACACTCCTTTGTGTCTGATGACTTCGTGGATAGACTGAAATTACAAACTGAGTCATTGCCTTTCGACTTGGTCGTGTCCACCCCAACTGATGTGCCTGTGGTGGTATCGACAGTTGTGTCACGATGTCCAGTAGTGGTAAACGGTAGTACTTTTACCGTTGATTTGATCTGCTTACCACTAACCCAGTTGGATCTAATTTTGGGGATGGACTGGTTGTCGACTAATCATGTGATGTTAAATTGTGCGGATAAGACCGTGGTGTTTGGGAATCTTGATGAGGTTTCTGATAAAGGCAATGACATGAAGCCATTGTCGGCAAAGGAAGTCCAGACTTCTTGTAAAGAGGGAGGAGCCGTGTTTATGTTGTTGGCATCCCTAGAGGGTAGTGAAAAAACCACAGTTGAGGACATTCCGATAGTTCGGGAGTTTCCTGAGGTATTTCCTGGCGAGATTCCGGAATTACCTCCTATAAGAGAAGTCGAATTCTCTATTGATTTGGTACTGGGAATGGGACCCATCTCTATAGCTCCTTTTAGAATGGCACCGTTGGAATTGGCGGAGTTGAAAAAGTAGGTTGAGGTCTTGTTGACAAAGAAGTTAATTCGTCCTAACGTCTCGCCTTGGGGTGCGCCTGTTTTGTTGGTTAAGAAAAAGGATGGTAGTATGCGGTTGTGTACCGACTACCGGCAGTCGAATAAGGTCACTATTAAGAACAAGTATCCGTTTCCTCAGATCGATGACTTGATGGATCAGTTGAGAGGAGCGATAGTGTTCTCAAAAATTGATCTTCGGTCTGGCTACCACCCACTTCGTGTGAAGTCGGAAGATATTCCTAAGACGACGTTTAGGACCAAGTACGGACATTTTGAATATTTGGTCATGCCTTTTGGGGTAACGAATGCTCCAACAATATTTACCGATTACATGAATCAGATTTTTCATCCGTATTTAGATACTTTCGTAGTGGTATTCATTGATGACATTTTGATTTACTCCAAAAGCCGAGAGGAACATGCTGAGCACCTGCGGATTGTGCTAGAACTTCTTAGCAAGAATCGGTTGTATGCAAAGCTGTCAAAATGCGACTTCTGGTTGGAGTCAGTAAATTTTCTTGGACATTTGATATCCAAGGATGGAGTGGCGGTAGATCCTTCAAAGGTTGAAGCGGTTATGGAATGGGCAGTGCCCAAGTCAGTCACTAAGATCAGAAGCTTTCTGGGTTTGAATGGGTATTATCAGAAATTCATAGAAGGGTGTTCGAAGTTGGCTCTACCTTTGACAAAACTCACTAGGAAAGGGGAACCGTATGTGTGGACATTTCGATGTGAAGAAAGTTTCCAAGAGTTAAAACGCAGGTTGACTACGATGCCAGTTTTGGTCCTTCCTTGTACCGATTGGGACTTCAATGTTTATTGCGATGCATCCAAGCAAAGTTTGGGTTTTGTGTTGATGCAAGAAGGGAAGGTTGTGGCTTATGCTTCTCGACAGTTGAGAACGCACGAGCAGAACTATCCTATCGATGATCTTGAGTTGGCTGCAGTGGTGTTTGCCTTAAAAATATGGAGACACCATCTCTATGGTTTGAAATTTGAAGTGTACAGTGACCACAAGAGCTTGAAGTACTTATTTGATCAAAATGAATTAAACATGAGACAGAGGAGATGGATGGAATTCCTTACAGATTACGACTTTGGGTTGCAGTACCACCCGGGAAAGGCCAAAGGTGGTGGCAGATGCACTGAGCCGAAAGTCATTGCACATGTCGACTTTGATGGTTAGAGAAGGGAAACTGATTGAAGAGTTCAGAGATATGAACTTAGAGGTTCAGATGAAGCCTCATAGTATAATTTTGGGAATGCTGAAAGTCACAAATGAGTTGTTTGATCAAATACAAATAATGCAAGTTGAGGATAGTGAGCTAATGGACAAACGGAATCTGATGCTAAGTGGTAAGGATACCAATTTCACAACGGACCCTAGTGGAATGTTGCGTTACAAAGGAAGGGTGTGTGTACCTCGTGATGAGAAATTACAGAAGGATATTTTAGAGGAGTCCCATAAGAGCAAACTTAGTTTTCACCCGGGGACCACGAAGATGTATCAAGATTTGAAAATAATGTTTTGGTGGTCTGGGTTGAAAAGGGATGTGGCCTTGTATGTCTCGAGTTGTCTGGTATGTCAGAAGGCCAAGATTGAGCATCAGCGACCAGCAGGAGTAATTACAATCCCTAGAAATTCCCGTTTGGAAGTGGGATAGTATCTCCATGGATTTTGTGTCTGGTTTTCCGAAGACTCAGAGAGGGTATGATTCGATATGGGTGATCGTGGATCGGTTAACTAAATCTGCTCACTTTCTTCCTATGAACATGAGGTACTCTTTGGAGAGATTGGCAGATCTGTATATCAGAGAAATTGTTCGCTTGCATGGAATACCGTCAAGCATTGTGTCGGATAGGGACCCCCGTTTCACTTCAATCTTTTGGACTAGTTTGCAAACTGCTTTGGGAACTAAGTTGAAGTTGAGTTCAGCTTATCATCCACAAACGGACGATCAATCAGAAAGGACAATACAGTCATTGGAGGACCTTTTGAGGGCCTGTGTCTTAGAACAACCAAGGAGTTGGGATGACATGTTGCCGCTGATCGAATTTACCTACAAGAATAGCTTCCATTCGAGTAATGGGATGGCACCTTACGAGGCGTTGTATGGTAGGAAATGCCGAACTCCAGTGAGTTGGTTTGAGACTGGGGAGAACTTGATATTGGGGCCCGAACTGGTGCAAGAAACGACAGATAAGGTCAAGAAAATCCGGGAGAATATGAGAATCGCACAGAGTCGGCAGAAAAGAGGCGGAAGCCTCTTGAATTTAAGGAGGGAGATCATGTTTTCATGAGAGTAGTTCCGACTACCGGAATTGGTAGAGTGTTGAAATCTCGTAAGCTGACTCCGCGATTTATTGGGCCTTATCAAATACTGAAGAGGATTGGGCCCGTAGCGTATCGAGTTGCCTTACCACCGTTGTTGTCGAATCTCCACAATGTGTTTCATGTATCTCAGTTGAGAAAATATGTTGGAGATCTATCTCATGTAGTTGAGTCGGACCAGATAGAATTGAAGGATAACCTGACTTTCGCGACGTTGCCTGTAAGAATCATGGATACTAGTATCAAAAGGTTGAGAGGCAAAGAGATTCCTTTGGTGAAGGTGTTGTGGAGCCAAGTGGACGAAGGGGACGCTACTTGGGAAGTTGAGCAAGAGATGAGGGAGAATTACCCTCATTTATTTGAATCGAGGTATGTTTAAATTTTCGAGGACGAAAATTCTTATAAGAGGGGGATGATTGTAACACCCTAATTTTAAGTCTTTTAAATTATAGTATTAGTCCAAGGATCCTCACTTGAGCGAGAGATTCTCGCTTGGGCGAGAAAGGTTCACCTGGGAAGGTGAAATCCTGGGCTATACTGGAGGATTCTCGCCTGAGCGAGAGTTGTCTCACCTGGGCGAGAAATGGCATGTTGAAGCCTGATGGGGACTGTGAGATTCTCGCTTGAGCGAGAATCCCTCGCTTGAGCGAGAGGAAGCCTTTGACACTGTGAGATTCTCGCTTGAGCGAGAATCCCTCGCTTGAGCGAGAGGGTCAGATTTGAGTTTTTAAAATGGGCGGGATTTTCTCGCTTGAGCGAGAATAATTTCGCTTGAGCGAGAACTCGACGAGACAGCATTTAATGAGGAACCCCAAACACATTTTAGGGTTAAGAATTGAAGAGAGGTGAGAGAATAGAGCTTTTCCAAGGGAAAGGAGCTTAGATACTCATCCAAGAGCTTGAGAAGAGATCTTAGAGTTGGCGGCGGTATCGGTGGAACAAGTGCAGTTACCAAGAACCCAACCCAACACTCACCAAGGTAAGGAGAAGTCTTTAAATGGCATATGGGAATGGATAATATGTGTATTTTTCTGAGTGTGAATACGATAAAGTGATGAATCGCTTAGTTATGGTAAAAATATATGGGTGTGTTTATGATAATGGTATGCGTGGATTTACTATTTACGGATTTATGAGGTATCAATGAAAAGAAAATATGATTTTAGCCGACCATGATTGGTTAGCGACTTTGGCTCAGGTTATGAAGCAAAACTTTGGCTCAAGTTATGTAGCAATGCTTTGGCTCAAGCTATGTAGCAACACTTTGGCTCAAGTTATGTAGCAATGCTTTGGCTCAAGTTATGAAGCAAAACTTTGGCAATACTTTGGCTCAAGTTATGTAGCAATGCTTTGGCTCAAGCTATGTAGCAAAACTTTGGCTCAAGTTATGTAGCAATACTTTGGCTCAAGCTATGTAGCAATACTTTGGCTCAAGTTATGTAGCAACGCTTTGGCTCAAGCTATGTAGCAAAACTTTGGCTCAAGTAATGTAGCATAAAATGAATTTATAAAACAAATGGTTTACTTACCCCTTTAAAATGTGGATTATCTTATAATTGTATTTATAGTTTCGATGACTTACTCCCTTGTGTGTTGTGTGTATTTGTCATTGATAATCCCATTGCATGTAAACATGGTAGTTGAGGATGCTTGGTTCGGGCTTTAGGAGCTTAAGACTTGGATCTTCTATTTTTGATTTTTGTGTTGAGAAATTGCTATATTGATGATTTGTATTTGTAACCATTTAACTTATCAACATTTTTGAGTAATACTGGATATTAGTAACTATGGGTAATTTTGGAAACCCATAGTTAAACATATGCGGTAATTGCCGATGAAAGTTATACATGAATTATGTTTTTCCGCAATATGAGATATATGTTAACTTCATGTACTGTAAGGGTGGTTTTGCGAATTGAGTATAAGAAAAATTAGAGCAAGATGTGGAATGTATGTATAAAAATGATAATAGAAAAATAAAATTTTCAAGGGTAGAATTTGGGTCCTTACATATTGTGATGCTTCTAAGCAAGCTTTGGGTTGTGTTCTGATGCATGAGCAAAACTACCCTACACATGATTTAGAATTAGCTGCATTGGTCTTTGCCTAAAAAATTTGGAGACACCATCTGTATGGTGTAAGGTTTGAGGTGTACAGCGACCACAAGAGTTTAAAATATCTATTTGATCAAAAGGAACTGAATATGAGACAGAGAAGGTGGATGGAGTTCCTTAAGGACTACGATTTTGGATTGCAGTACCATCCGGGAAAGGCCAATGTGGTGGTCGATGCTTTATGTCGGAAGTCTTTGCACATGTCGGGTTTGATGGTTAGAGAAGGAAAACTGATTAAGGAGTTCAGGGATATGAACTTAGAAGTTCAGATAAGGCCTCATAGTATGATGATTGGAATGCTTAAGGTCACAAATGAATTGTTTGATCGAATCCGCGTAATGCTAGTGGAGGATAGTGAGCTAATGGTTAAACGAGAGTTGATGATGAGTGGGAAGGAAACTGATTTCGCATCGGACCCTAGTGGGATGTTGCGTTAAAAGGGGAGAGTGTGTGTGCCTCGTGATGTGGAATTGCGAAAGAGTATTTTAGAGGAGTCACACAAGAGTAAAATGAGTTTTCACCCGGGAACTACAAAGATGTACCAAGATTTGAAAAAGTTGTTTTGGTGGTCTGGGTTGAAAAAGGATGTGGCTTTGTATGTCTCGAGTTGTCTTGTCTGTCTGAAAGCCAAGATTGAGCATCAGCGGCTAGCGGGAGAACTACAATCCCTAGAAATTCCCGTTTGGAAGTGGGATAGTATTTCCATGGATTTTGTATCGGGCTTTCCAAAAACTCAGAAAGAGTATGATTTGATATGGGTGATAGTAGATTGGTTAACTAAATCTGCACACTTTCTGCCTATGAACATGAGGTATTCTTTGGAGCGATTGGCTGAACTATATATCCGAGAAATAGTTCGTTTGCATGGGATACCGTCGAGCATTGTGTCGGATAGGGATCCCCGTTTCACTTCAAACTTTTGGACTAGTTTGCAGTCCGCATTGGGAACTACGTTGAAATTGAGTTCAGCTTATCATCCACAAACGGACGATCAATCGGAAAGGACTATACAGTCATTGGAGGATCTTTTAAGGGCTTGTGTCTTGGAACAACCAAGGAGTTGGGATGACATGTTGCCTTTGATTGAATTTACCTACAACAATAGCTTTCATTCGAGTATTGGGATGGCACCCTATGAGGCATTGTATGATAGGAAGTGCCGAACTTCGGTGAGTTGGTTTGAAACAGGGGAGAACTTGGTATTGGGACCCGATTTGGTCCAAGAGACGACGGAAAAGATCAAGAAGATCCGGGAGAATATGAGAATAGCACAGAGTCGACAGAAAATCTATTACGATAAGAGACAGAAACCTCTTGAGTTTAAGGAGGGAGATCATGTTTTCATGAGTAGTCCCGACTACCGGGATTGGTAGAGTGTTGAAGTCTCGTAAGCTGACTCCGAGGTTTATTGGGCCGTATCAAGTATTGAAGGGGATCGGGCCGGTAACATATCGGATTGCCTTACCTCCCTTATTGTCGAATCTCCACAATGTGTTTCATGTAACGACCCAATTTTCTACCCTTGAAATTTTTTCATTTATTTTGATTCTTTCTTACATAAAGTCGTTACTTTCATTAAAACTCTCAAGTATCACTCTTGGAAAATACTCTTTACTCTATTATATTATCATACAAATTTATGTTGCGGAAAAACATAATTCATTCGAATAACATTTACCACATACAACCAGTTATGGGTCTCCCAGAGTTATAAGTCCATAATTACACACATCGTATTAATCTAAACAGATTTACAGTCATCCCATAATATTACCATATTAACTACAACATCAAGTAGCAATTAAAAATAAATAGGTTAATAGACACAAAAAGCTTCCTAAGTGAGCTTCATCCTCAAAATCCTTCAGTTACCTACAATGGGATTATCATAACAACACACCAAAACAAAAGGGAGTAAGTCATTAGTTCAAACTAACATCACATGATAATCCACATTTCAAATACGATTAAGCTTTAATATAATTTATAAACACAATTACGTAATGCAGAATTTCATATCATTCTTCGTTTATCTCCATGTTTTCCATATTCATCCTATAGAATATATATATCCCATAATATACATTATATAGCATGCATATTACGTTCATTCGAAGCATCGTTCTTCTCATTTTTTATATCCACACTATAGTATATATATCCCATACTATATAACCTATAGCATGTATATTACTTTTATACTTAACATCTTCCTTTCTATCACTCATATTCACCCTATAGAATATATATCTCATACTATATATCCTATAGCATGCATATGACTTTCATTGTGACATTCTCATTTCTCATCATTATTTTCCAATTGCACGTTTACCTTTTCATTACCACTTGGGGCAAGTCATATACAATACCACATAAGGCAAGTCGTACACAATACCACATAGGGCAAGTCATACACAATACCACATAGGGCAAGTCATACGCAATACCACATAGGGCAAGTCATACGCAATACCACATAGGGCAAGTCATACGCAATACCACATAGGGCAAGTCATACGCAATACCACATAGGGCAAGTCATACGCAATACCACATAGGGAAAGTCATACGCAATACCACATAGGGCAAGTCATACGCAATACCACATAGGGCAAGTCATACGCAATACCACATAGGGCAAGTCATACGCAATACCACATAGGGAAAGTCATACGCAATACCACATAGGGCAAGTCATACGCAATACCACATAGGGCAAGTCATACGCAATACCACATAGGGCAAGTCATACGCAATACCACATAGGGCAACTCATACGCAATACCACATAGGGCAAGTCATACGCAATACCACATAGGGCAAGTCATACGCAATACCACATAGGGCAAGTCATACGCAATACCACATAGGGCAAGTCATACGCAATACCACATAGGGCAAGTCATACGCAATACCACATAGGTAAAGTCATACGCAATACCACATAGGGCAAGTCATACATAGATCATATACGTAATCAGAAAATCCACACATTTTCTATTATAATATACCATTAATAACTTCTCCTTACTAACACTTTACCTCTTTCACATACCTCACTCATATCGGCAAATATGATTTAGATACACTTATCCCTTACCTTGGTGAGTGTTGGGGATCGGTTCCGAGTAACTTTAAAAGTCTCCTCCGCGATTTCCTCTAACCTTAGGATCTTTCCTCATTTCCACCAATAACGACAATGTCAGTCATTTATTCAAAATAACACATAAATAACTCGTGTTTCAACATAAAGCATACAAGGGATTTACATATATTCAAGATTTCCAAAACTACTTCAATACAAGTTTTCGAACACCTAAACATACATGTGCATCTCTTATAACAACATCATAGCACAAACTCATCATCCACATCTAACATTTCATCTCTTTCTCTTTATACCCATATTCTCATATTAGGGGTTTTTGGGGTTTTCATGTATAACCCACAAAACCTTTCCATTCATACAACATCAACTCTAAGTCAAGAGTTCACAAGAGAAAAACATCATAAAACGAACCATAACTCTAAAGGGTGAGTTTCCATGGTTTCTCATGTTTTGAAAATAGATCCAACATACCCAAAACAAGTTAGAGAGGAAGAAGAAGAGTTAGAAGCAAGAGGTTTACCTCTTCTCAAGCTCTAAGATGAGTCCTAAGGCTCCTTGCTCTTGAAAAGCTCTCTTCTCTCTCTTCTCTTCAAAGTTCTAACCCTAAAATGTGTTTGGGTTTCTATTTTAAAGAGCCCGCCTATTGTAATCGATTACCATATGGTGTAATCGATTATATAAGTTAAAAATTTAAAATACAAACTCCACGACTTGATGTAATCGATTACCAAACATTTTGTAATCGATTACAATGTTAAAAATACACATATCTGATGCTTTTAATATGTTGTAATCGATTACGAGTATAGTGTAATCGATTACATCATGTAAAATACACAGGTCTGATTAGTTTATCAGCATGTATTCGATTACCAGGATTGTGTAATCGATTACACTGTTTAAAAAAAAGAATCTCAGTGTCAACAACCCAAAATTGCCATTTCTCGCCCCGGCGAGACAACTCTCGTTCAGGCGAGAATCCTCCAGTATAGCCCAGGATTTCACCCTCCCAGGTGATCCTTTCTCGCTTAGGCGAGAATCTCTCGCTCAAGCGAGTCTTCCAGGACTGTTACTATAATTTTGAAGACTCAAATTTTGGGTGTTACATTTCATGTGTCCTAGTTGAGGAAATATGTTGGGGATCCATCTCATGTGGTTGAGTCTGATCAGATAGAGTTGAAGGATAATTTAACTTTTACGACGTTGCCCGTGAGAATCATGGATACCATTATCAAAATACTAAGGGGCAAAAAGATTGCACTGGTGAAGGTACTGTGGAGCCAAGTGGACGAAGGAGACGCTACTTGGGAAGTGGAGCGTGATTTGAGGGAGGATTACCCTCAATTGTTCGCATCGAGGTAAGTTTAATTTTCGGTGACGAAAATTCTTATATGAGGGGGATGATTGTGACACCCTAAATTTAAGTCTTTAAAACTATAGCATTAGTCTTTGAATTCTCGCTTGAGCGAGAGTTGCCTCGCTTGAGCGAGAGTGGCCTCGCCTGAGCAAGAGTTGTCTCGCCTGGGCGATAAAAGTGACATTTTGGACCCGTCGAGGCTGTGAGATTCTCGTTTGAGCGAGAGGGTCAGATTTGAATTTTTAAAATAGGCGGGATTTTCTCGCTTGAGCGAGGAAGGGCTCGCTTGAGCGAGAGCTCGACGAGTTGCATTAAATGAGAAACCCCCAAACACATTTTAGGGTTAGAAATTAAAGAGAGGTGAGAGATGAGAGCTTTGCTAAGGACAAGGAGCCTTGATACTCATCTAGAAGCTTGAGAAGAGGTAAAACTCTCGATTCTAACTCTCGTCTTCCCTTTAAAACTTGTTTTGGGTATGTTGGATCTCTTCTCAAAATGTGAGAAACCATGGTAACTCACCCTTTTGAGTTATGGTTCGTTTTATGTTGTTTTTCTCTTGTAAGCTCTTGGTTTAGAGTTGGTATTTCAAGAATGGAAAGGGTTTGTGGGTTGATTCACGAAATCCCCAAAACCCTAAAGTGAAAATGTGGTTAAAGAGGAAAATGGGTAAAATGCTAGAGGTAGAAGATGAATATGTATGTTTTAGGTATTTGTAAACTTTTAATGAAAGTAGTTTAGAAACATAGAAAATATGTTAAATATCTTGTATGGTTAAATAATGCAATATGAGTTGTTTATGCGATATTTGGAATAAATGACTAACATTGTGTTATATGGTGGGAATGATAAAATATCCTAAAGTTGGCGGCGGAGTCGGTGGAACTTGCGAATTTACCAAGAACCAAACCCAACACTCACCAAGGTAAGAATAATTCTTTAACTTATGCATTGTGTTAGAAAATGCGTGGATTTGCTGATTGTGGATAATGAATCAAGTTGTGAACAACTTTTTTATTATAAACATATATGGGTATGTTTGTAATAATAATGGCGTGGATTTACTATTTATAAATTGATGGAGTGTCAATGAAAAGAAAACTCATTTTTAGCCGACCCAGATTGGTTAGCGACTTTGGCTCAAGTAATGTAGCAAGCTTTGGCTCAAGCGATGTAGCAAGCTTTGGCTCAAGCGATGTAGCAAGCTTTGGCTCAAGCGATGTAGCAAGCTTTGGCTCAAGCGATGTAGCAAGCTTTGGCTCAAGCGATGTAGCAAGCTTTGGCTCAAGCGATGTAGCAAGCTTTGGCTCAAGCGGTGTAGCAAGCTTTGGCTCAAGCGGTGTAGCAAGTTCTGGCTCAAGTTATGTAGCAAGTTTTAAGTGGTGTAGCGGCTTTGGCTCAAGCGATATAGCATACTTTGGCTCAAGTTATGTAGCATGTGTTTCAAAGATATAAATGGTTGTATCAGTTTTAAGTATTTATGATTTTAAATTGTTTACTTAACCCTATTGAAATGTGGATTAACGTACTTTGAATTTATTGAGTTAACGGCTTACTCCTTTGTGTTTTCTGTGTATGGTCAATGTTAATCCCATCGCATGTAGGTGGAAGGTGTAAGGTTGTTTTGATTGTGGAGCTTAGAGGCTTTTATTTTTGAAGTCCTTATTTCC
This sequence comes from Lupinus albus, assembly GCA_009771035.1. Taxonomy (NCBI): domain Eukaryota; kingdom Viridiplantae; phylum Streptophyta; class Magnoliopsida; order Fabales; family Fabaceae; genus Lupinus; species Lupinus albus. Next base: position 10,129,217 of record CM020019.1, on the reverse strand, counting down.
ATTCTTTTGTAATCTAACTGATTGTATTCTGAACTGACTATTTATAATCATAGGCATGATTTTGTACATGTTAGGACCATGGATACTGGTAACTCTGGATATTGGTAGCCATGAGTATTTTGGAAAACCCATAGCTAGTTGTATGCGATAGTTACTGAGCTGCATTAATATGAATTATGTTTTTGTGTCAAACGAATGTGTATATCGTTATTGGTTCATAGGTTGAGTGTGAAGGGGAAAGTGAGATTTTAAAATAAGGTTATTCAATTTGTAAATGTAAGTTACTGGAGAATGCATGAAATTGGATTAAAATGAGGAAAAATTTTCAAGGGTAGAGTTTGGGTCATTACATTCAACATATACTACGAACCAAAATCGATTCCAACTATAACAAGTCAATTTAAGGGGAAAATCCCTCTTATCTCTACATCGGTCCTTTCAAGAAGACATTCATATACATAAAATGGGACTAACATGATTAAATGGGGAAATCCTTACTTGATTCCTCTTTAATCATTTTAGTCCGAGAAGACCCTCGAACTAGTGAGTATCGTTGGAGTCTCCAACGTCATGTTCTATTACCACCAGGTCTAATGTTACTCCCCCACCTGAGTTTGTGTTAGAATTTGTGCCCGGTAGTTTTGCTAGGTTCTCCTTCGTCTCCTCCGACCTTAGGATCTTTCCTCATTCATAACAAAACAACAAAAAATCAATCACCACTATATCATAACAAACCAAGAATGTCATACTATATACTTGTCATTCCTCAATGAAACAAGTTTAACATTACAACATTCAACATCATCATCCATTAAGAGGTTCAAAACATTCGAAATAAATCAAGGGTTTGGAAAACTACACTATCCAAACATCATTTTCAAAAACAACCCATAAAACAAGAGTTTCGAAAAGGTTTCAAGACGAAAACGAACTAAAACCCCGAAGAGAAGGGTTATGAGGTTTCATACAACCATAGTTAAGAGACCCATTTTCACAAGAACAAGATTTACAACAAGAATAAGCTTCTTTTTCGTCTCTATAAGCTCTAGAATAAAGGAGTCGTTTCTTCTCTTGTTTTCCTCTTTTATTATCCTCTAAAACTCACTTGGGGTTTCTATTTAGGTTTCAGATTTTCGGGCTCTCGCTCAGGCGACAAGGGTTCGTTTGGGCGAGAAACCCTCGACGATTCAGATTTTCAAACTCTGATGTTGTCGCTTGAGCGACAGTCCCTCGCTTAAGCGATAATCTCACAGGGTGCTCAGCTAGACGTCGCTTGAGCGACCACTCCCTCGCTCAAGCGAGAATCATAGACAAATAATGATGGAAAACTCTAAGCCCCTCGCTTGGGAGAGATCCTCTCGCTCATGCGAGAAACACCCAGAAAAACAACCAAAAATTCTAAGTTTGTAATTATTTTGAAAATGAAAATTTCAGGTGTTACAATCCTCCCCCTCTAATAAGAATTTTTGTAACCGAAAATTATCATACCTTGATTAAACAAATGGGGGTAATTATCCATCATGTCACGTTCCACCCCCTAAGTAGAATCTCTATCATCAAGTGACTCCAAAGTACTTTTACAGGAGGAATCTCCTTCCCTCACAATCTTTTGACACTTTTATCCATAATCCTCATCGGTGGATTTCAAAATGTCAAGTTTGCTTCAACTGTATCTAGTCAGGCTCGATAACGTGCGATGGATCTCCAATGTATTTTCTCAATTGTGACACATGGAATACGTTGTGGAGGTTTGACAACAACGGAGGTAGAGCTATCTGATAAGCAACAAGACCAATTCTCTTTAAAATCTGATATGGTCCAATAAATCTCGGAGTAAGCTTACGAGTTTTCAAGATTCTACCAATTCTGGTAGTCGGAACTACTCTCATGAAAACATGATCCCCCTTTTTAAACTCAATAGGCTTTCTCCTATTATCATAGTAACTCTTTTGTCTGCTTTGAGTTGTTCTCATATTCTCTCTAATCTTCTTAATCTTCTCAGACGTTTCTTGTACCACATCAGGCCCCAACACCAAGTTTTCTCCCATCTCAAACCAGCTTATTGGGGTCCTACATTTTCTACCATATAACGCTTTGTATGGTGCCATTCCAATACTCAAATGAAAACTATTGTTGTAGGTGAATGCAATCAAAGGCAACATATTATCCCAATTCCCGGTTTGTTCCAGTACACATGCTCTCAAAAGATCCTCCAAGGATTAAATAGTCCTTTCCGATTGACCGTCCTTTTGTGGATGGTAGACGGAGATCAACTTTTACATAGTTCCCAACGCCGATTGCAAGCTATTCCAGAATTTCGAAGTAAAACGAGGATGTCTATCCGAGATGATGCTTGCATGGATTCCATGCAATCTAACTATCTCCCTTATATATAATTCTTCTAACCTCTCCAGGGAATATCTCATGTTGATAAGCATAAAATGAGCGGATTTGGTTAGTTGATCCACTAATACCCAAATTGAGTCAAAACCTTTTTGAGTCTTTGGGAAACTAGAAACAAAGTCCATAACGATGTTATCTCATTTCCAAACAAGAATTTCTAATGACTGAAGTTCACCCGCATGCCTCTGATGTTCAATCTTGGCTTTTTGACATATCAAGCAACATGATACGTAGTGAGCTACATCCCTTTTCATCACCGACCACCAAAACATCTTTTTCAAATCTTGATACATCTTCGTTGTTCCAGGGTGAATGCTCATTTTACTCTTGTGCACCTCATTTAGAATGTCTTTTCTCAACTCTACATCGTATGGCACACATATCCTCCCCTTGCACCCCAACAGTCAATTAGCATCTACAAGGAAGTCCTTCTCTTTCCCATGGTTCATCAAGACTTTTTAGCTTGTAGCTCATTATCAATCATCTGCATATCTCTTATCCGATCAAATAGTTCGTTAGTCAGCTTAAGCACTCCTAAAATCACACTACTTGGCTTCACTTGGACCGCCAAATTCATATCTATGAAGTCCTCTATCAATTTCATCTCCCGAACCATTAATGCCGACATATGCAATGACTTTCGGCTCAATGCATCTGCTACCACATTGGCCTTCCCATGATGATATTGGAGACCAAAATCATAATCCTTAAGGAATTTCATCCACCTTCTTTGTCTCATATTCAACTCCTTGCGATCGAATAAATACTTCAAGCTTTTGTGATCACATAAGGCTTCAAACCGTACACCATAAGGATAATGCCTCCATATCTTCAAGGCAAAAACCATTGCGGCTAGCTCCTAGTTGTGAGTGGGGTAGTTTTTCTCATGAGGTCTTAACTGTTTCGAAGCATAAGCAACAACCTTCCCTTCTTGCATCAATACACAACCTAGTCCCTGATTTGAAGCATCACAAATATACACTAAAATTCTTGTCTGCACAAGGAAAAATTAACACTGGTGCAGAAGTTAATTTCCATTTTAATTCTCGGAAGCTCTATTCGCATATGATTCTCCAAACAAATGGCTACCCCTTTCAGGTCAGCTTAGTCAATGGCAAGGCTAACTTCGAGAATCCTTTAGTAAATTTTCGATAGTAGCCTGCTAGTCCAAGGAAATTTCTAATCTCAGTCACTGACTTTTGTACAGCCCATTCCATTACAACCTCAACCTTAGAGGGATCCACCGCTAACTTAGCATAGAGATGGTTATCCTTTAGAACCCTCAATACAATCCTCAGGTGCTCGATGTGATCTTCTCGAATTTTAGAATACACTAAGATGTCATCAATTAACACCACCACAACGGAGTCTAGATAAGGATGAAAAATCTTATTCATGTACTCCATAAATATTGCAGGGGCATTAGTCACACCAAAAGGCATCACCAGATATTCATAATATCCATATCTTGTGCTAAAAGAAGTCTTGGGAATATCTTCTGTCCTTACTCTGAGCTGATGGTAGCCTGACCGAAGATCAATCTTAGAGAATACCACAACTCCCTTCAACTGATCCATCAAATCATCAATCATAGGCAATGAGTATCGGTTATTAATTGTAACCTTGTTCAATTGTCTGTAGTCGGTGCACAACCTCATAGTACATCCTTCTTCTTTACCAACAAAATCAGTGCACCCCAAGGTGAAATACTTAGACGACTATACTTCTTAGCTAACAAATCTTCTATTTGCTTTTTCTACTCGGCCAACTCTAATGGTGCCATTCTATAAGGAGCTATCGAGATAGGTCCGGTTCCTGACACTTGATCAATTGAGAACTCTACTTCTCTCGCCGGTGGCAAATTCGGAATATCCACAGGAAACACCTAAGATAATTCACATACTACAAGCAGATCCTCGATTTTTGGCCCCTTCCCTCATTCTAAGGAAGCTAACAACATATAAACAAGTGCTCCCTCTCTTAGGGAAGTCTTGACTTCACTGGTCGACAATGACTTCTGACGGTTGGGAATGTTAGAGGTCTCACAACGGGCTCCAAATACTACAATTTTATCAAAACAGTTCAACATCACATGATTCTCAAACAACCAATCCATCCCAAGAATTACATCTATATGGGATAGTGGTAAACATATAAAATCTACCGAAAAGGTTCTATCATACACAACTACAGGACACTTAGGATAAAATGTCGACACCACTACATGTTCATTAGTAGGGGTGGATATGACCAAGTCAAATGGGAGTGAATCAATTCACAAACTTAGTTGCTTCACACAATTAAGGATGCTTGGTTTGGAGCCTTAGAAGCTTAGACAGTGGATTTCATTTATTTGCGTTTTTGTACTCTAACTGACTACTTGGGGATTCAAATGATTGTAACTATGGTTTTTATCTATTTGGATATTAGTGACCATGTGTAATGCTATTTTTGGAGGACTATACTCATGGGTTCTTAGTACCCATGGAGAATTATTAATATGAATTATGTTTTCTGCCTTATGAATGTATGTATGAATACTGCATGATAATTGATCAGAAAATAATCAAGGTAACTAATGAAACTTACCTTAGGTTACTAATCATAAGATATAAGGAAAATGAATGTTGCATGAGTTAAAATGAGAAAATTTTTCTAGAGTAGAATTTGGGTCCTTACATGACTCATGGTGGGTAACCAAAAACGAGTCAGTATGAAAAAGAATAGGCATATAAATGTTAAAGTGATAACTATATATTATGCTAGTGATTTCTTATATATGCATGAATCTAAGCTTGGATGGTGAACATGAATGTTGTGTAGCTCAAGTCTTGGCGGGTTAAACGCTAGACAAAATTGTGTTTCTAAGCTGATTGTAGAAAGTGATAATTGAAATGGAAAAGTTATTTTTGATTCTTGTACATGAAGCTTTTGGTCTATAATAATTGATTTTTATGAGAGTTGAGTATTCGCCATAACCAATATATATCGGTAGTGAACACCAATTAGGTGCTTGGATGTTGTACCTGAGAGACTTATTTTTGTTTCCTGTGTGTCAGTGATTGCTATGCATAATTGAAGTATTATTTCATAGGTAAGTTTTGTTAAATGGAATGTGAGAGCTCTAATGTCCCGAATGGAATGTAACTCCAGAAATAGCTAACCTTTGAAAATCTGAATTTGAACTTTCGGTGTCACATGGAAAAAGGGATTTTCGAAGCTATTTTGAAATGATTATGAAAACCTTGCTTTCGCGAGATGATTGCCATGAATCTTATATCTGAACTATTTTCGAAAGTCATTTTGGGTGAATTGTAGAATGTGGCCAAGCATTAATTTAGTTCCACATTGAATGTCCAAACACTGCATCATGTGCGGATGAAATGTTGTTAAAACTTTGTGATTTAATTATGGCTATGTGTTTCTAGACATGATGTAGGATTGAGTACGAAATGTATGTCTATCATTGTATTCTGAGTATCCATATAAAACTCATATTATTAGATTGAATGTTTGTAAATGTACAATGATCAATGATTAACAAAGCATGTGATTTGAGTGAGTCTGCGACCTTGTATGCCTAGTTGAGTCTATGAACTAACAAATCTTCTTATAACGCATTCATGGTGGTAGAAATGTTTGATTGAATTGGATAAAGACTTGGTGATTTCAGTTTATACTGGAAAAGACTTCAGAAAATCTTGCTTGTCTAAATGCTACTTGTTGGATGACTACCATGTTTTTGTGTTGTAGCGAGTACAAGTTTGAAATGCTAGTGAGGATTTTTGAGTAAATTGTAACTATTTTCATGTGTGAAATGAAATGGTGTTGTTTCCATCGAGTAGATGTCGATCTAGTTACCGGATTTTGGATGCGAACTAGTGCATCTTGATAAAAGATGGGTTTGAAGTCTCACTTTCTTTCGAATTCGAAGGTGTTTTTGTGAATCTCACTATATATGTTGATCGTTTTGAACAATTGTTGTAGTGATAGATCAGGGAGATCTATTGTGACTGAGGGATACTTGAGAATCTTTACTTCGGTTGTGATAATTTTCTCTTAGTTTTTCTTATGTTTGACTTTGGTATTTGGACTCTTGAGGTTTAGTCCATAAATTGGCTGTGTGGTATCACTGTTGCGTGATATGTGCCCTTGTTTGTCGTCTAGGTAATCTTAAGTGTGTAGACAGTTGGACCAAAGCTTGGTCGAGTTTATTTTATGCCAAATGTTTAGGTGATGCTGGTGTCTTCCTAGGAGTAGTAACCTAATAAAATTTCGGGGACGAAATTTCTTTTAGGGGGGAAGGATTGTAACACCCAAAATTTACCCTCCTTAAAATGAGGTAACAGTCCTGAAGAATGGGGCATACTGCCAGATTCTCGCTTGAGCGAGAGGGTCTCGCCCAAGCGAGAGACACAATGTTTTAATTTTGGGAATTATGGGATCCTCGCCCAAGCGAGAAAGTGGTCGCTTGAGCGAGAGAAGCCTGGGCAGGCTGTGAGATTCTCGCTTGAGCGAGAGAATCTCGCCCAGGCGAGAGAGTCAGTATTTTGAAACTTAAAATATTGTGGGCTTCTCGCCCAAGCGAGCCATTCTCGCCCGGGCGAGAGTACCCAACTATAAAAGAAAGAAAGGGTTTCACAAACCCCAATCTTCATTTTCTTTTCTCCCCTTTCACTCCCAACGGCGGCTCCCCATAGTTTTCGACTCTCTCCTCTACTAAACCTCAAAGAATCATCAAAACCCCTTCCTCTTACTTCTTAGTGAAACATTGGTGAACTTAGGAGTTGGAAAAGGAGCAATGGAGGTTGAAGGAGATGGAGGTAGATGGAGCTCTTTGCGGACCCATGGACCTTACGCAACCTAAGGTGAGGGAGAAGACCATTGTGGTCTTAGAGTATTTCATTTGAGTCATCTTCTCCGATTTCCCTCAAGAATCGGAGCATGTTAACGAATAGAAAATCTCTTGGGTATTTGTGGTCCATGTGAGAGTCTTTATTTTACATGAGGATGTATTAGCCATAAAAGTGGAGATATATTTGCCGGAAAACCGTTTATTTAAGTAAAACGCAATATGCTCATTTATGGTAATACACTGTCATGAAAGATGGTTCTAATGTTAATGTGTTATGTGATGAAGAATCTGTTGCGTGTGGTTTGTTTATGATATTGGTGTGTTATGGATGGTTGATTTGTTCTAAACATATATGGGTGTGTTTGTAATAAGGGTTGTGAGATGTATTGTTTAAATGGCAAAAGTAGAAATGGTTATGTTGTGTGATAATGATTGTGTGTGAGTTGTTTATTGTTATAAACATATATTAGTGTGTTTGTAACAATGATTGTGTGATGAGTTGTTGACTTGTTAAAAGTGGAGATGAGTATGTTTATGAAAATGACTAAGTTGTGGGTCGCTTTATTGTTATGAACATATATGAGTATGTTTGTGACAATGAAGGTGTTGTGGGTTATTTTATGGTGATGAAACAATGAGATACCTTGTGTTTATTGTGTTATGAGATGAATTAGTGGTGATTCAATGAAAAGAAAACACGTTTTTAGCCGACCATGATTGGTTAGCGAATTTGGCTTAAGTGATGTAGCAAACTTTGGCTCAAGTGATGTAGCAAACTTTGGCTCAAGTGATGTAGCAAACTTTGGCTCAAGTTATGTAGCATGATTTTCAAAAAGAAAGTATATTTTAGCTAACCGAAATGGTATAGAGACTTTGGCTCAAGTTATGTAGCAAGCTTTGGCTCAAGCGATGTAGCAAGCTTTGGCTCAAGCAATGTAGCAAGCTTTGGCTTAAGCAATGTAGCAAACTTTGGCTCAAGTTATGTAGCATGACTTATAGATATATATCTATGTTAAATTATGATGAGGGTTGAATTGGGTAAATCATATAAGAAGTTGTAATAGGTGCTAAATGAAGGAGTGACTATCCTATGGTATGTTATAATGATTTGGAATGAATTGTCTAAGTGAGAGATGATAATCATGCTAATTGGATATATGAACATTATGCGGTATAATGTGTGGATTGATATATGTTTAATATGTTTGATGTTAGACATTGTATAGGTTTAATACTTTAATGTTATTACTCCCTGTAATTCCACGCTGCGGTCACCGTAGTTGGTTCTTACTCCCTCTGTCTCTTCTTGTATGTGTTGTGTATTTGAGTTCAGGTTGTGGCAGTAGCGCGTTGAACGCTTGCGGAGAAGAGTACATGGTAGAGTAGGGTTTTATGTAATTGATATGTTATATGATAAATGTTTATAATATGAGAACTATTTTGGATTATCAATTTTGTAAAATGGAACTCCTCCTAAGTGTATAATAAAGTTGATCTAAGTTTTGTATTCAAAGTACTTTTGGGAAAGGATAATTGTATAGATTATGTATTTGAAAGGAAGCGTAATAGGATTTAAAACAAATATATACTTGGAGTAGTTCTGCATTTTGAATTATGAATGGAATTAATATTTGGATTCACTCGTTCTCCAAATAGTTTCAAGCAACGCCTTTCAAAAGTAATCATTTCCTTTCCGTGAATAAAGTTTTAAAGTTTTAGAAAGGAAATTTTTGGTTATGAAAATCAGGTCCTTACAAGGATTCTCAAAACTCTAAACTCATTGGTAAGAGAATTAATAACATTTATATGATAAACATAGATTCATCTATTCCAATAACATGTTTAGTTTTAAATGATAATCATGATGCATGACTTTGGCATAGGAGAATTGCTCATATTCAAATGGATCATTTGAATAAGCCTATTAAGAAAGATTTAGTTGTTGGTTTACCCAAAATGAAGTTTGTTAAAGACAAACTAGGTATTGCTTGTCAAATGAATAAACAAACAAAAACTTCCTTTATACCAAAGCACATGGTTTCTTCCGATAGACCATTGCAGTTACTACACATGGACTTGTTTGGCCCTTCATGGACAAAAAGTTATGGTGGTAACTACTATGCTCTTGTTATAGTAGACGATTTTTCAAGATATACTTGGACTCTATTCTTAGTTCATAAGAATGAGACATTCAAAGCTTTTAGCACTTATGCTAAAAGAGTCCAAAATGAAAAATCATTGAAAATCTCTGCTATATGAAGTGATCACGGGGGAGAATTTTTCAAAACGCTTCTTTTGAAGAATTTTGTGATGATCTTGGGATTAATTACAAATTTTCTACTCCTAGAACACCACAACAAAATGGTGTTGTAGAGAGAAAGAATAGGTCTTTAGAAGAACTTGCTCGAACGATGTTAAATGAAACTAACCTCCCAAAGTACTTTTCGGGCTGATGCAGTAAGTACTGCATGTTATGTTTCAAATCGAGTTCTTATAAGACCAATTCTAAAGAAAACCCCTATGTACTCTTTAAAGGTAGAAAACCAAACATTTCTCATTTGCATGTATTTGGTTGTAAATGTTTTGTTTTAAATAATGGCAAAGATAACATAGGCAAGTTTGATGCAAAAGCCGATGAAAGTATCTTCCTAGGCTATTCTCTCACTAGTAAAGCTTATAGAGTCTTTAACAAAATAACTCTAGCCATGGAAGAATCCGTTCATGTATCTTTTGATGAAACCAATCCCTTAATCAAGGAAAGGTTAACTCTTGATGAAGAGGACTTGCCAAGTTCCACATTAAATGAAAAAGCCATTATTGATTCTACAAGTGATATTGAGCATGTGGAAATGGATGATAATCTATCCTTTCAAGAAGAGAATATTCACTCTGATTTACCAAAAGAGTGGAGAACTCATCGAGATCATCCTATTGACAACATCATTGGCGATATAAATAAGGGTATTACTGTAACACCCCGAATTTTAGTCTTTAAAAATTATAGTATCAGTCCTGGAAGTATCGCTTGAGCGAGAGATTCTCGCCTGAGCGAGAAAGGATCACCTGGAAGGGTGAAATCCTAGGCTATACTGGAAGATTCTCGCCTGAGCGAGAGTTGCCTCGCTTGGGCGAGAAATGGCAAATTGGGGCTGTTGACACTGTGAGATTCTCGCCTGAGCCAGAATCCCTCGCTTGAGCGAGAGGAAGCCTGTTGGGACTGTGAGATTCTCGCTTGAGCAAGAATCCCTCGCTTGAGCGAGAGGGTCAGATCTGAAATTTTAAGAAAGCGGGATTTTCTCGCCTGAGCAAGAATGGGCTCGCTTGAGCGAGAACCCGGTGACTGCTCTTTAAAATAGAAACCCAAACACATTTTAGGGTTAGAACTTTGAAGAGAAGAGAGAGAAGAGAGCTTTTCAAGAGCAAAGAGCCTTAGGACTCATCTTAGAGCTTGAGAAGAGGTAAACCTCTTGCTTCTAACTCTTCTTCTTCCTCTCTAACTTGTTTTGGGTATGTTGGATCTATTTTCAAAACATGAGAAACCATGGAAACTCATTCTTTAGAGTTATGGTTCGTTTTATGTTGTTTTTCTCTTGTAAACTCCTGGTTTAGAGTTGATATTCGATGAATGGAAAGATTTTGTGGGTTATTAATGAAAACCCCAAAAATGAGAATATGGGTATAAAGAGAAAGAGATGAAATGTTAGATGTGGATGATGAGTTTGTGCTTTGATGTTGATATATTAGATAAACATGTATGTTTTGATATTTGGAAACTTGTATTGAAGTACTTTTGGAAATATTGAAAATACATGAATCCCTTGTGTATTTGATGATGAAATACGAGTTATTTATGTGTTATTTTGAATAAATGACTGACATTGTTGTTATTGGTGATAATGAGGAAAGATCCTAAGGTTGGAGGAAATCGCGGAGGAGACTTTTAAAGTTACTCGGAACCGATCCCCAACGCTCACCAAGGTTAGGGATAAGCGTCTCTAAATCATACTCGTTGTTATGAATGAGGTATGTGAAAGAGGTAAAAGGTTTGTAAGGATAAGTCTTTAACTTATGCCCTGTGATAGAAAATGTGGATTTTCTGATGTGAATAATGAAATTAATCGTAAGTCACTTAGTTGTTATAAACATATATGGGTATGTTTGTAACAACGAGGAGTGGATTTACCTTTTATGTATTGGTAGAGTACCAATGGGAATAATACCCGGAGTAATGAAATGAATAGTAAGTCACTTAGTTTTTATAAACATATATGGGTATGTTTGTAACAACGGGGAGTGGATTTACCGTTTATGTATTGGTGGGGGTGCCAATGGAAATAAAACATATTTTTTTAGCCGACCTTAAATGGTTAGCGACTTTGGCTCGAGTTACGCAGCAAAGTAAAATGAAATTGCGACAAAGGATTTATGAAGAAATTGCCTACCCGAAGTGGTAGTGGATCATTAAGGGAAATTGCCTACCCGAAGTGGTAGTGGATCATGATCATTAAGGGAAATTGCCTACCCGAAGTGGTAGTGGATCATTAAGGGAAATTGCCTACCCGAAGTGGTAGTGGATCATTAAGGGAAATTGCCTACCCGAAGTGGTAGTGGATCATTAAGGGAAATTACCTATCCGAAGTGGTAGTGGATCATTAAGGGAAATTGCCTACCCGAAGTGGTAGTGGATAATTAAGGGAAATTGCCTACCCGAAGTGGTAGTGGATCATTAAGGGAAATTGCCTACCCGAAGTGGTAGTGGATCATTAAGGGAAATTGCCTACCCGAAGTGGTAGTGGATTATTGAGAAATTACCTATCCGATGTGGTAGTGGATTATCAGAGTAGTGTAAATGACCGGATGTGGTAAAGAGTGAGCTTGATGGCGAGAATAAGCAATGGGATAAAAGTATTTGAGATAAACGAATATGCATGCTATAGGATATATAGTATGGGATATATATTCTATAGGGTGAATATGGATGATAAAATGGAAGATGTGAACAATGAAAGTCATATGCATGTTATAGGATATATAGTATGGGATATATATTCTATAAGGTGAATATGAAGGATGAGGACTGAGAATAATGAAAGTCGTATGCATGCTATAGAGTATATAGTATGGGATATATATTCTATAGGGTGGATATGAATGGTGAGAAGTATGAGGTTTCGAAAGAACGTAGTAGGCGTGCTATAGAATATATATTATGGGATATATATACTATAGGACGAATATGAATAACGTGAAATGAAAGAAAGAATATATGAACATTTACATTTACTTATTTGTGGTTATGATTTATATCAATTCTTATGGAGTTGCTAACCGTTTGGATATTCAACAAGGAACTAAGTCAATGCTTAGCCAAATTATACACTTCACCCAAAATGATTTTCAAAAAAAAAAATAGATTAGATATACGATGCATGACAATCATTTCGTGAAAGCAAGGTTTTCATAATCCTCTCCTCATAATTTAAAAACCATTTCTCTCATGCGACACTGGAAGTCCAAATCACAATTTTCTAAAGACTAGTTAGCTCTGAAATTACATTTCATTCAGGAAAGTAGAGTCCTCATATTTCATTTACAAAAACACACTTATGCAATAACACCACAATTATGCCTAGCAATTATTGACGCACATGAAACAGAAACAAGTTCTGTAAGTACAATATCAAAGCAGAAAAGTTGGTGTACATCATCACTATATCATGCATTTAATTATTCAAATACAACAAGTCAACCATCATAGACCAAAATTTTTATGTACAAGAATGAAAAATAACTTTTCCATTTACATTACCATTGCCTACGAATAGGGTGAAAGCAAGTTTTGTTTAGCGATGACTCGCTAAAACTGAAACAACACAACATCAACATTCATCATCAAAGTTCATATTTATGCACATATAAGAAATCACTGGCATAATGAAAGTTTGTTACCTTAACTTTATTATGCCCATTTTGTTTTTCATACCGATTCGCTTTTAGTTTCCAAAAATTTAGGGAATCACCTCATGTATAAATACATAAGAAAATTCCGCCTTTATGCAAACACAATCATCACAATGACATTTAGATACTTCACTCACTTCAATTATTACTTCGAACAAAGAGTTTACTTTTAAGCAAAAATATTTCAAAACCTATGCAAGCATTGTAAGATTGACTTTTAGCAACTCATGAAAACAAAGATATTCAACTTAGTCTTTTCAAAACACATAGGATACATTTCTTTACATCTCCCTTTTTTTTTAGCACAATATTTCTAAAATCAATGCTTCATGATCAACACACTCAATGAAACATACATAATTTACATGTTCATATGAATCCTTTACATTATTCTTCAAGTCCAAGATAGCTAACATACGGTTTCTCGAATTCACGCATCAAGGAAAAATTTATCAGGCATTAACAATTAACCTCAAAAAGATATTTCACCGTCGTCATATAAAACATGTTACGCACAAATTCATCATTTTATTCAACTTTCTAAACCTTGATGCATTGCAAGCAAACACATATGCAGGAATAAGTCAAGATAGGCGAGTACATGCTAGCAAACTTTTACAAAGTAAAATTGCATGGTTACATGTCATATAATAAAATGTAGATGTTTAGCCACCGAGTCTAATAACCGGTCAATCGTTATACCATGCATATTTGTTTTGATTATGGGGACTAACAAGTTAACTAAGAACATATCTCAAATAGGAACATGTAGGAAACCACATAGCATGACATACAAATCCTCATGTTATAGATGATTCTACTTTTAACAAGGACAAACATTCCTTTCATTATCAAAAGTCCTCCATAGAATAAAAATCCAATTTTCGAGACAAAATTTATAATCCTTTCAAATTATTATCCTCTCAAAATGTTAACAAGGTTCTCAATTCTCACGTAGATATCATAGCGAACAATTAATACCTTAATTTCATTCAACTATAACCACATAGGCATATAAACAAACATCCAAGAAAGCTAAGCTAATCGTTCCTCTTCAATTATATTAATCTTAGCGATAAAAGAAGGTTCACATCAAGAGGTTGACAAGAAACTCATAACGAGAGATTCACCACGAGGAACTCTCAACAAGTCAATTTCACATCACGAAATTCAACAATAAAATCACAACTATAACTCACCATAAGAAATTTAAACAAGAGGTTCACAACCAGAAATTTTCAGCAAGAGTTTCACCAGAGAATTCCCAACAAGGGTCTCACACAATAAATTCAGCCACAAGTTCATACCAGGGAATTCAAGTAGAGTTTTACAACCAAACACTCTTCAAGAAATTCTCAATAAGAAATTCAACAAGAATTCCTCAACAAACACTTAAGAAATTACTCTCGGCGAGATATTCCAATACAAGTCACAACCAGAAACTTACCACAAGAAATTTAACAAGAATCTTTCATAACAACAATTATCACATCGTTAACAAACAATTAGAATATATCAATTAGTTAACTCATACAAATTTCACAAGGAAGCATGTAAGGTCATACCCTAGGCCGCAGAGTTGACATATGCTCTGATATCATATTGTAACGACCCGATTTTATAACCCAAATTTTTTTAAACTTTATTAAATGTAAATATTAGTCAAGTTTCCCAATTCAAAATGCGGAAATAATCAATAATACATTTTCATCAAAAAAATTGCATCACATTCTATTTTAATCCATAATTCATACAATTATCCTTTGTTTCAATTACAACACTAATAAAGGTAATCATGCTAATTCTTATTACATCTTTTGAAAGAGATCATTTATACAACATAGTTACTTCAACATATTCCTCATATTACATACATTATACAAATACAATTTTGGAATACAAAAACTACTACTCCAGTCTATACTCCCATCAGCAAACATCCATGACGCAACAGCAACATCCTGAACTCATATATAACACATAGACAAGGAAAAGCAGAGGGAGTAAGAACCAACTACGGCGACCGTAGCGTGGAATTACATGGAGTAATATCATTAAAGTATAAAAACCAATACAATCATCTAAAATCAATCATAGTAAACATATACCATTTATATACCAGTCAATACCTAAACCACATAATGTTCACATATTCAATCGGTATAATCATCACGTTTCACTTAGATAATTCAACACTTCCAAAACAATACAATACTCCTACGACAACCCAATATCACAAAGGGCCAATCAAATCAATACCACCAAGGCAAGTCACATCCATACCACGAAGGGCAGGTCTAACTCCATACCACGAAGGGCAGGTCACAATTCCATACCACGAAGGGCAGGTCTAAATTCCATACCACGAAGGGCAGGTCTAAATTCCATACCACGGAGGCAGGTCAAAATCCATACCACGAAGGCATGTCAAAATCCATACCACGAAGGCAGGTCAAAATCCATACCACGAAGGTAGGTCAAAATCCATACCACGAAGGCAGGTCAAAATCCATACCACGAAGGCAGGTCAAAATCCATACCACGAACGCAGGTCAAAATCCATACCATGAAGGCAGGTCAAAATCCATACCACGAAGGCAGGTCAACATCCATACCACGAAGACAGGTCAAAATCCATACCACGAAGGCAGGTCAAAATCCATACCACGAAGGCAGGTCAACATCCATACCACGAAGGCAGGTCAAAATCCATACCACGAAGGCAGGTCAAAATCCATACGACGAAGGCAGGTCAAAATCCATACCACGAAGGCAGGTCAAAATCCATACCACGAAGGCAGGTCAAAA
Organism: Lupinus albus; assembly: GCA_009771035.1. NCBI lineage: Eukaryota > Viridiplantae > Streptophyta > Magnoliopsida > Fabales > Fabaceae > Lupinus > Lupinus albus. Next base: position 10,113,190 of record CM020019.1, on the reverse strand, counting down.
TCCATACCACGAAGGCAGGTCAAAATCCATACCACGAAGGCAGGTCAACATCCATACCACGAAGGCAGGTCAAAATCCATACCACGAAGGCAGGTCAAAATCCATACAACAACATCAATCACAATATAATATTTTCACTGCATTATTCTAACATTGCAACTTCCTCAAAACACAAGACACCACATCAATGTCATAAACACAATGTATCTCATATCCTACCACTACAAAACCACTCACAACATCATCATCACATAATATAATTATGTCCATTTATCACCAACAAGCGGTTCATCACAAAATCATTATTACAAATAAACCCACATATGTTTATAGCAAATAAGCGACTCACAACTTAATCATTTTCATAGACATACTCGTCTCCACATTTAACAAATCAACAACTCATCACACAATCATTGATACAAACACACCCATATATGTTTATAGCAAATCAACCATCCATAACACAACATTATCATAAATAAACCACACACAACATATTCTTCATCATATAACACATTAACGTTAGAACCATCTTCTCACATGGGCCATAAACACCCAAAAGAGTTTCTATCCGTTAATATGCTCCGATTCTTGAGGGAAATCGGAGAATGATGACTCTAATGAATTACTCTAAGACCACAATGGTTTTCTCCCTCACCTTAGGTTACGTAAGCTCCGTTGCTCCGCAAAAGAGCTCCATCTCCCTCCATCTCCTTCAACCTCCATCGTTGCTTTTTCATCTCCAAAGCACTCCAATGTTCCATTAAGAAGCAAGAGGAAGAGGTTTTGATGTGTTTTTTAGGCTTGGTGGAGGTAAAAATGGTCCATTTGGGTGGAGCCACCGTTGGGAGAGAAAGGGGTAGAAAGAAAATGAAGATTAGGGTTTCTAGATCCCTTTTTTTTCACTTTTATAGTCACAGCGATGAGTGTAATCGATTACCATATTGTGTAATCGATTACATAAGTTAAACGACTTGATGTAATCGATTACCAACATGTTGTAATCGATTACAATATGAAAAATTACACATGTCTGATCAGATATCAGCATGTAATCGATTACATCATGAAAAATTACACATGTCTGATCAGATATCAGAATGTAATCGATTATCAGTACCATGTAACCGATTACATCACGAAAAATTACACATATCTGATCAGATATCAGCATGTAATCGATTACCAGGATTGTGTATTCGATTACACTGTTTCAGAGTGCCCAAAATTGCCATTTCTCGCCCAGACAACTCTCTCTCAGGCGAGACTTCCATGACTGATACTATAATTTTGAAGACTCAAATTTAGGGTGTTACACACATACTTTCCATTCCGTAAACCTACGTCTACTTTAATATAAACACACCCATATGTTTATACTAAATGCGTACTTTACCACTCAATCATTGCATAATCAGAGAATACACATTTTTCGAGTTCAAATGTACAATTAAAGACTTATCCTTACCTCGGTGAGTGTTGGGTTTGATTCTTGGAAACTTCTTAAGTTCCACCGACACCTCCTCCAACCTTAGGATCTTTCCTCATCCCACCACATGACACAATGTTAATCATTTATCCCAAATATCGCATAAACAACTTATATTGCATCATTTAACCATACAAAATATTCATCATAAATATTCAACCATCTAAAACATGCATAAACATCTCATATTCCAATATTTGGAGGTAAACTCATCTTCTACCTCTAACATCTTACTCATTCTCCCCTTTTACCACATTTTCACTTTTAGGGTTTTTGGGTTTTCATGAATCAACCCACAACCCTTTCCATTCTTGAGATACTATCTCTAAACCAAGAGTTTACAAGGTAAGAATGACATAAAATGAACCATCACCCAAAAGGATGAGTTTCCATGGTTTCTTTCCTTTTTGAGAAGAGATCCAACATACCCCAAAGTGAGTTTAAGAGAGAAAAAGAGAGTTAGAATCTAGAGTTTTACCTCTTCTCAAGATCTTAGATGAGTATCCAAGCTTTTTGCCCTTGAAAAGCTCTATTCTCTCTCTCTTCTTCTTTTCTAAAACCCTGGATTGTGTTTAGGGGTTTCTCATTAAATGTTGTCTCGTCGGGTTCTCGCTCAAGCAAGGGATTCTCGCTCAAGCGAGAATCTCACAGTGGCAACAGCCCCAAAATGACATTTCTCGCCCAGGCGAGACAACTCTCGCTCAGGCGAGAATCCTCCAGTATAGCCCAGGATTTCACCCTCCCAGATGAACCTCTCTCGCTCAAGCGAGGATCCAAGGGCTGATACTATGATTTTCAAGACTTAAAATTTGGGGTGTTATAGCTTCTACTAAATATCTCAAATTAACCCAAAAACACTTATTTGAGTAGCTATGAAGAAATTTTTAATGTTCATGCTCAAAAGTGGCAACTAATTAATTTTCAATGTTTATAACAAATAGTTAAATACCAAAATAAAAAGTCCTAATTGTCTCTGTCATTTTAATGAACACAGAGAGACTTCAATCTTGAAACTATCACAAATCAAGTCCTAGAAATACAATCATAGAAAATTATGCACTCATGAAAGAAAAAGGGTTATTTCATAATTATCAATTCAAATTAGAACCCTTACTGTTTTTGGCCCAAATTTATCATATTTGGTAAATTCAGCATAAATTATGAAACAAAGACTTTTTATCAACCAATTTTAATTCACAAATGCTAAATCTGATGCCTTTAAGTAGTTATTCTATAAAAAAGATTTTCAATTGGGGGTCATAGATAAACTGACAACACATAGATCAAGCTAGAAGATATATGAGACAAGAAACTAATGCCAATGCATGATAAAGTGAATATTCAATCTAAAATAAAATTAAACTCTATATGGTATGCATGATATGAGTGAAGTATTTAAATGCAAAAATCACCTCAAGCTTAAAAATTTACATTGTCCCCAATGTAAATATCTAAACAAGAAGAGAAAGAAAAATAAAACTCATGGGTTTTTGGAGAACTATCTCTGGCTTATGTGCAAGTTATAAATAGTCAATTTCATTGGATGCAGTGGAAGTACCTGCAAAAGAAGAGAAAAAGGGCACAAATGGCCTATATGGCTTAGGTGGATTAGGTGCAAAAACTGGTGTTGAAGGGGGCAACTAATAGGCACAATCATGTTTCTCTTGTGAACACACTACAGCGAGACATAGTCTGTGCCTAGGGACACAGCTTGGCCGTGTTCCCTTCTGCCACTGAATGCCAAAATTTAATAGCAGTACACGACCGTGTCTTGGGATATGGCCCAGCCATGTATGCTTCAAAATGCACTCATTAGGCCACTAGTCGAGATACGGCCATGCCTGGTGGCATGGCGTGGCCATGTTAGCTCTTTTCCTTCTTTTGTTCTATGTCCGACACTATATACATCCCCCTACAAAGGCTCTAAACTCAAGGAGGCACTAAAGGCAACACTAAAACACTAAAATTAATGAACTAGAAATATATGAACCTTCAGTGTGGGTTCCCTCCCACGAAGCTCTCTTTAACGTAATTAGAATGATGGTTGATCCTTGGAGCTCATGGAGTTTCCCAGGAATTCATACCCGAGGGTGGAGGGAGTGTTTTTACCTCTGTTTTAGGTGCTTTGTCTTTCTCCCAATCATTAGATTTAGGCTTGCCCTTAATCTTTCTTCCTGTAGGTTGTGAGGGACTATCAACTTGTATTTAGAGATTTACTAACCTCAACCACTTCCACATCAAGATTCAAAGTGTCACCTTCCAGAATGCATTTGTCCAAGAGATCCTCATATTTCTATTTAGTTACTTCCTCACTCAATAATTGGTAAAATAGATCAATCATACAACATGAGTCTTCAAGAGAAGGTTGTTTCATAGATTTAACAATATCAAATTCAACCTTTTCGTCACCTTTCTTAGGGAAAGTTTTCCAATCTTAATGTCAACTATAGCACTTGTGGTAGCTAAAAATGGTCCACCTAATATGATTCTAATTTGGGAGTCTTCCTCCATTTCTAGTACTACAAAATCAAATGGAATGAAAAATTTCCCAACTTTAATAGGAACATCTTCTTATAAGGAATTTCAATAACCTATCTGCCATTTGAACTGATATAGTAGTAGGTTTAGTTCACCCACTTCCAATTTTCTGCACATGGATAAAGGCATGAGACTCACACGTTCCCCCAAGTCACACAAATCAGGGTCAAAACTAGCATTACCAATTAACCATGGGATAGAGAAACTATCAGGATCTTTAAATTTAGGAGGCTATTTATTTTGAAGTAAAGCATTGCACTCCTTAGTTACAACAATTGTTTCATAATCCTCTAGTTTTCTCTTTTTAGATAGAATATCCTTAAGAAATTTTGTGTAAGAAGACATTTCCTACAACACCTCGGTGAACGGTAAATTGACATATAAATTCTCAAGGATATAAAAAAATTTCCCATATTTCTTTTCTAACTTAGCTTTTGCAAATCTCCGGTGAAAAGGGAGTGGTGGTACATATGGTGGAGGAGCTACATACTTAGACACCTTTTAAGAATTTTGTTCCCCTTCAGAGAGTTGTGTCTTAATATATTTCTCTTTCGCTTGTGTACCATTCCCTGTTTGAGGAACATCCTTTAGTTCCTTCCCACACCTTAATTAGACAGCCTTGCAATGTTTATTATTTGGATTTTTCTCTAGCTGTCCTTGAAACATCCCTGTTTTCCTATTAAAATTGATATCTTGTTAGGCAATTTGTGTTTCCAACATTTTTCCATGGATGGCCAGGTTTTCTATCTTACAATTCAAATCATTTTACATATTTAGGACATTCTTGTTAATCATGATTTGATCCTCTTGAAATCTATTTTGGTTAGAAAGTAGTTTTTCCCAACCTTCCATTATTGTTATAGGAGTGGGATCAATATGTGAAGATTGTACCTGTGGAAATTGTGTTGTATGTTTTCTATTACCTTCCTCATACTGGTATTGATGATTTAGAGTGTTGTTGCTTCTCCAAGAAAAGTTGTAATTGTTCTCCCTATATGGTGGATTGAATTGTTGCCCGCTCCTCTCGTTTCGGTCGTAGTAGTTGCATGATTCAGGTTGTTCACAACCAACACCACCTTATCAAAGAAATAATCAATACCAACACCCTGCCCAAGACAGGAATGCAAAACTGAAAGGCACACTTAACAAGAGAAATGTGGAAATACAAATTGGGCAACTGATAGAACAATTGGTTGAGAACCAGAATGGAACATTCTCATCAAATTCTGAAGTCAACCCTAGGGAGAATTGCAATGCAATCCTAAAGGCAAGGATGCTGATGGTTAGGGGTAGTTGAAAAGATTGAACGTCAAGCTACTGACGAAAAAGAAGTGTTGGCTGGGAAGCAACCCAATATTGTGTCATTCCCCTATCTATAAAATATTTCAATTTTTAATTAATTTCTTTGTAGTTTTAATTTATTGAGAAAAGAAAAGAAAAATGATGATTTTGAGAAAAAATAAATTGATCTAAATAAATTGGACAAGCCGACAAACTAGCAATTCATTGGGTGCACAAGGTGATCGAGTAATTCATTCGGCAAAAAATGGAGCACACAACCAGGCTGATAAGCAAAGGCCAAGGCCAAAAATGATGCACACTGCGAAGCACCAAGCCATATTTTGTGTTGGTTAACTAGGGCTCTCTCTCCAACTAGAGGGGTGAATAGGTGGTTCAATTATAAGTAATCTCGATTCGAAATGGAAAAGATACTATTAAAAACTAATGATCTTATCAATTAAATGAAGAGTTCATCAATTAATACAGAGCAATTATGGTTTGGACTTGAGATGCATTCCTTTGAAATGCGATAATACTAGTGTTATAAACTTAACAAAGAATCCAGTAACGCATTCTAGAACCAAGCACATTGATATAAGACATCACTTCTTAAGGGATCATATCCAAAAGAAAGATGTATTGTTTGATTTTGTTGATTCTCATTACCAACTTGCAGACATATTTACTAAGCCTTTAGAAAAAGAACATTTTTACAAAATTATAAGAGAACTAGGAATTTTTGATGAAATTGACTTGTCTTAACATGTTAATATTCATATGGGTTTGCTTCATGATGATTATTGCATGCCTAAGTGTTCTCATGCATGCTTAAATGCTTCACTTCTACATTTTCTGGGTTAAATAATCGATTACTTGATAAAGTAACTGATTACCAGGAATAGGGATGTTTGGAGAATTCAATATCTGAGGATACTAACCAATTACTCTACAACAGTAACCAATTACTAGATGAGGTAGAGAGATTGAGTTAGTGATTACTCTAGAGAGTAACCTACCTGAAGTGAATTTCTGAAAACTGGGATTTCACTATAGTGATATCTGATTACTATAAGAGAGTAACCGATTACCTGAAGTGAATTATTATTCTTCTTCTTCAACCTCTAACCCGTGGCACCCCCTCCACTTCTAGAAATCCCATTTCTTGCTCATTGTATTTGAAATTTATGGCTATTCTTATCACATTTTTTATTCTAAACATATTCCAACCATCATTTTCGAGTTTAGAACACCCAATCAAAAACCCCCAATTTCAAAACTTCCCAAAACCTAGAAATTTCAAAGTTTCGTGTTTTCATGGATTCTTCATCAAGAACCAAGAAGCAACGCTCCAATGCTTCTCAAAGAAATCAACCAACTCCTTCTAATGCTATTCCGTTGGATTTGGCGTGACTACTTGCAAATAAAGAACAAAGCACTGTGTTCACAGAGTTTTTCCTTGGGAGGCCATTGATTGCTCCTAAGTATGGTAAGTTATACTCTTTTAAACTTGATAGATTTCATTTCCCCAAACTCCTTAGGCAGCAAAACATTGTTGAGTTCTACAAAGACAATGTGCGTATTACCTTGACACATCAATATATAATGATCAATCTATTCTTTCATACACTTTAACTATTTAATTTACGATCAATCATGCAGAGACAATTATACAACAACGTTAATACGAATTCAATGCTAGATAATGGAAATTGATAATTGCTTAAATGTAAAAGATTAGGGAGAAGAGAATTTGAGACACTTATTTATATCTTGGTTTGATTTCCAACCACTGCAATCCACATATAGTATTCCCCTTTTAATCTAGGAGATTTGCTTTCACTAAGAAGAGTTGAAATGTTCTTACAAACAATCTTCCACCAAAAACCTCTTGGACCTAGCTTCTAATGGATAGTCCCCACCACTTCTAGCTTAGGATTCTCTGAACTCTTCTCTCCTTCTATGGTGATACCTCGCACCTTGAGAGATGAATTATAAATTGAATGTTCTTCATGTGTAAAACATTTTTGCACATTTTATTGTGCTTATATACACTCTATTCAGAATATATCTAAACTTTCTTGATATCTAACAATCTTAGGATATGACGATGTATGATCATGAGATGTAAAGGTTCTAAAAAAACTATGATGTGATATGAATGCTTGAATGTGTCTTCTCAAAAGTTCATGAAGAATTCTTTTGTTGTGTTTCAAAATCTCTACCTCTTTTTTTTCATAACTCTCTAGTTTGATCTTGAAAACGTGTCATTTACTCACGCGGTTTGTTGGTTATAATAAACTTCAGTGTCAATCAGTTTTCTATTAGTTTAATCGATTATGATGATACTTCATCGATTAATTTTCTTTAAAAATCCAATATTTCAAACCTAACACTGACTTAATAGATTAAAGGATTTCTCATTTTGCAAAGATTTAATCAATTAACTATTAACTTAATCGACTAACTATTTTCTGAAAAACACTTAATTGATATGATATGAGCCTCCAACATGATTTAATAATATATGAAGCATGATTTGAAATAACACGAGTTTAACCAAGTTTAATTTATCAAAATTATGAAGTCATGTGTGAATAATAATGTATCAAAATCATGAAGTCATTTATGAATGTTAATTTCATATGCATTATAATCATCATTCTAATTTGTGAGATTTTCATTTTGTTCATTTTCCTAGACTCTACCTACCCATTTAAAATATCTTAGGACCTAAGGAAATGAAAATTACTCTTAAGCTTTTGTTGATCTTTTTGTTGCTTGAACTTGACTCTTCAATGTTGTTCTTGGTTTAGCTTTGTCCATATCTTCATACTTTATCTTCATCAAAGTTATACAATGTACATTTACATTCATAATCTAATAAGAGACATAATTCAACCCCCAATCTTGTGTTTTCATATACCAACTTCAAAAAATGGGTTTTATTCGACTTCAAAGAAAGATTCCTACGTCTCCGGGATATACCTCAGCTATGCTCCTTTTATGCGCTGTTAATATGTACTTGTTCGTTAGAATTGTCTTGGGATACCTCCAACTCACATTGGAAAGCTTTTTCCAAAGCCAATGTTGACGCTTGGTATTAGGATGTCAAAGTTTAGGTTCACTAAGATAACAATAATCAAGTAAATAATGTGTAATATTAATGAATTGAACATAAAAAATACTTTAAGGCTACATATCATACAATAACTTTATCCCATATCTGATTCTTCATTATCTCTAGCACATGGTACCAAGACTCGGTAACAAGATCAAGTTTGTTTCGAGCAAGGTTACGCACATAACTATGAAAATCGTCTACCTTTGGCCCCATAGGTTTGAGATCATTATCAAAGTCGACTCTGAATCGTCGATTTTCACCACGGTGATGGTCAAATTCTTCTTCTGCGTGGCACCTATAAAATCTGAATACAGGTTGATGTGGTATCTGACACACTTCTGAATCTCCACCTCCAAATTGATATGAGTTTTAGTAAAATTATACAAACACTCCCTCCATTTTTACACCTACATAAAACTTCTGAGTTTTAGTGTAATTACATAAATAACTACTCCATTTTTATACCTACAAAAATCTCCTAATCTATAAACATACTTTATACTGATAACTCCTGCCTGAGAAACACGTGTAATCTTACAACATATAGGGTGATAAATGTAATTAAGTTAAAAAAATATGGTATATTGTGGAAACAAGTATAAATAGTATACGAGTCAACACATTTTCATTATTTTTATTCATTATAATATGATATAAGAGTTATTTAAATAATATATCCTTAGAATTATTGATACATTTGTAATGAACCAAAAATAATGAAAATGTATTACCCTTATACTATTTTGACTTGTCTGTAGAATATATCATATTTTGTTTAACTTCATTACACTTATCATTATTTTTATATAAATTCACAATTGTTTCACATGCATGGATAGTCAATGTAATCTATCTGTATAAATTAGGATTTTTTATGTGAAAGCAAAAAAAATAGAGAGGTGATCTGTATAATTTGATTAAAACTATTGAGTGTTTGTGTAATTAAATGATTCTACACACGAATGTCGTCTGTCATGTATCTCTGCTTAGACAAATAAAAAACATAATTTCCCACATATATGAATTCAGCTTACCCAAATGCATTCAATTAATATGAACTCATTCCTAAATTAGTCCACCGAGAAAATAAAAAATAACAAATCAAGATAATAATCAATGAGCAACTGCTCAAAGTTGAAGTAGCTAAACTTGTTAAAGTTTGGTATGAGTTATGAAAGAAAATTTCTTGATGAATCAGGAAGTATGAGAAAATGTATGAATGAGAAATGAAAACTTGAAGAAAGAAAGAGAAATAATAGAAACTCTATTTCTCATTGAATTCAATTTCTCCATGTTGAATCAAATTACAACGATTAAGGGAATCACCCTTTATATACTACGTTACCTAACTAACAACTAACCAACTGAAAGCAACTAACAGTTAATCAATTAACTATATTGTTAAACGATTAACTCTTACATGATTATAACAATTTCAATATCCATATAATCGATTAAAAAGTGTTAATCAATTATCACATACAAAATCTCAGCTACTGTAACACCCCTCTTGCAAGCTGGAGTGTATCAAGCATTCCAAACTTGAAATAATTGTGTTGTACATGACGATATATTCTAATACCTCCTCTTGCTGGTGAGTTAATTTTCCTTAAAAAAAATGTTACAATTTCTTAGATTTTGTATGTTATGCAACGTAATATATAAAAAGAGTGATTCCCTTAATTTTTGTATTTGATTCAATATGGAGATATTGAATTCAATGAGAAATAGAGTTTCTATTCTTTCTCTTTCTTTCTTCAAGTTTTCATTTCTCATTCATGCATTCTCTCATACTTCTTGACTCATCAAGAAGTTTTCTTTCATAACTCATACCAAACTTTTAACATGGTATGTGTAACAACCCGATTTTTCTAACCCATAAATCTTAAAACTTTATTCATGAAAGTGAAGTAATTACTTTAGAAAGATATTACTTAAACAATTTGGGAAAATCTGAGTGAACACTAACATTAGTTAAGTTCATAATTCAAAACGCGGAATAATCCATAGTATCACTTCATCAAAAATATATCATTACATTTTATCGTAAATCCATACTTTATACAATTATCCTTTCTCAAACCATACTCTTATTAAAATCATTATACTAAATCTCATTACACATTTAGGAGAAGTTCAATTACACAAAAGAGTTTACTCAACATAGTTCTCATATTACATACATAAGTTAAACATCATTTCGAATACATAAAGTAACTACTCTAATATGTACTCTCCTCAGCAAGCATCCAATACGCTACAACCACAACCTGAACTCGAATACATAACACATACAAAGGAGAGACAAAAGGGAGTAAGAACCAACTACGACGACCGCAGCGTGAATTACATGGAGTAATAACATTAAAGTATAACAACCTATACAATCATCTAAAATCAATCATATTAAACATATACTAATGATACACCAGTCAATGCCTTAAGCCACATATTGTTCACATATTCAATCAGTAAAATAATCATATCTCACTTAGACAATTCAACCAATCAGTACAACATACCATAGGATATTTACTTCTTCAATTAGCATCTTGTACGATTTACTTACACGATTTATCTCATTCAGATTTTCTCAAGATTACCACACAATAGTCTCTTTCAATAAACAACAACCACACCATACTCAAGGCTATACCATACTTACAAAGTATTACGATACTTCCCGAAGCAATACTACACTACAAAGGGCTAGTCATACGTTGCTCAAAGAGCCAATACCACCACATAAGGAAAGTCTACACCATGAATGGCGATTCAATACCACATAGGCCAAGTCTACAATATCACGTAGGGCAATTCTACACCACGAATGACGATTCAATACCACGTTGGGAATGTCTACAATACCACGTAGGGCAAGTCTACACCACGAATGGCGATTCAATACCACGTAGGGTAAGTCTACAATACCACATATGGCAAGTCTACACCATGAATGGCGATTCAATACCATGTAGGGTAAGTCTACACCACAAAGGCGATTCAATACCACGTAGGATAAGTCTACACCACAAAGGCGATTCAATACCACGTAGGGTAAGTCTACAATACCACGTATGGTAAGTCTACACCACAAAAGGGATTCAATAACTCGTGGGGTAAGTCTACATTACAAAGGTGATTCAATACCACGTAGGGTAAGTCTACACCACAATGGCGATTCAATACAATGTAGGATAAGTCTACACCACAAAGGCGATTCAATACCACATAGGGTAAGTCTACACCAGGAAGGCGATTCAATACCACGTAGGGTAAGTCTACACCACAAAGGCGATTCAATACCACGTAGGGTAAGTCTACACCACAAAGGCGATTCAATACCACGTAGGGTAAGTCTACACCACAAAGGTGATTCAATACCACATAGGGTAAGTCTAGACCACAAAGGAGATTCAATACCACGTAGGGTAAGTCTACACCACAAAGGCGATTCAATACCACGTAGGGTAAGTCTACACCACAAAGGCGATACAATACAGTCGTAATCCACAATGCATATCTCATTATCCTCATGATAAATCATACACTTGGTTATTCCATATCATTTCATATTTAATGGAAATACTTATCCCTTACATCGCTATTTCACAATAACACAAAATACCACATCAATGTCATAAGCACAATGTATCTCATTTCTTATATCAATAAAACAACTCACAACATCATCATCATCATATAACATAATCATGTTCTTTTATCATAAATAACCAACTCACAACATATTCATCATCACATAAAATAATCATGTCCATTTATCGCCAATAACCAACTCACAACATATTCATCATCACCTAATATAATCATATTCATTTATCACCAATAAACATCTCATAACACAATCATTATCACAAACATACTTATATCCACTTATAACAAATAAACAACTCATAACATATTCATCACCATATAACATATTAACGATAGAACCATCTTTCATTACGGTGTATTACCGTAAATGAGCATATTGCATTTCATATAATAAAACGGTTTTCTTGCACATATGTCTCCACATTTATGGCTAATACCCCTTCATGGAAAACAAAGACTCTCACATGGACCACAAACTTCCAAGGGAGTTTCTATTCGTTAACATTCTTCGATTCTTGAGGGAAATCAGAGAATGTGACTCTAATGAAATACTCTAAGATGACAATGGTCTTCTCCCTCACCTTTGTTTGTGTAAGCTCCGTTGTTCCGCAAAAGAGCAACATCTCCCTCCATCTCCTTCACCCTCCATTGTTCCTTTTTCACCTCCAAAATTATCCAAATGTGCCACCAAGAAGTAAGAGGAAGAGGATTTGATGAGTTTTGAGGTTTAGTGGAGGGGAGAATCGAATCTCATGGTGAGCCGCCATTGGGAGTGAAAGGTGAAGAAAGAAAATGAAGATTAGGGTTTCTAGATCTCCTTTTTCACTTTTATATATGTGTAGCCTCGCCCGGGTGAGAATTACATGACTTTTAAAAATTTCCCATCTGGTGCTCTCACCCGGGCTAAATTCTCTCGCTTGGGCAAGAATTAGGCAGCCTCCTCAGGATCCTCTCTCGCGTGGGCGAGAATTCTAGCTCAAGTTAGAATTTCGCAGCTTGTCTAGATTTCTCTCTCACTCAAGCGACCACTTCCTCGCTTGGGCGAGGTTCCAAGACTTCTAAAACTTAAAACATTGAGTCTCTCGCTTAGGCGAGACTGTAAGGACCCGATTTTCATAACCCAAAAATTTGAAAACTTTATTCATGAAGTCAAGTGATTACTTTTGAACGATATTACTTAAAAGATTTGGAAGACCTGTGAGCATATAAATATCACTTATGTTCATGATTCAAATGCGGAAATAACCAAAAGTATTACACTCATTAAAAATATACCATTACACTTCCTTATACATACATAATCTATACAATTATCCTTTCTCAAATACTACTTTTAATACCATCATTAAATCAACTTCATTATATACTTAAGAGAAATTCAATATTACAAAAGAGTTAATGCAACATAGTTCTCATATTACATACATTAATCACATATCATATCAATTACGTAAAATAACTACCCTATCTTGTACTCTTCTCCGCAAGCGTCCAATGCGCCATCGCCACAACCTGAACTCAAATACACAACACATACAAGAACAGACGAAAGGGAGTAAGAACCAACTATGGCGACCACAAACGTGGAATTACATGGAGCGATAACATTAAAGTATTATAACCCATACAACGTCTAACATCAATTATATTAAACATATACCAATCAATCCATTATACCACATAATGTTCATATATCCATTTAGCATACTCATCATATCTCACTTAGACAATTCATTCAAAACCACACAACATACTATTTATTCAACTCAATCTTCAATCAAGATCTCCACACAATATTCCCTTTCAATAAACAATGGCAATATTATACTCAAGCTATACCATACTTACATAGCATTAAAATACTTTACCCAAGCAATGCAATACTCTCAAATCAATACTACACCCAAGGAATTAATAATACATTGCTCCAAGAGCCAATACCACATAGGGCAAGTCTACACCACAAAGGTGATTCAATACCACATCGGGCAAGTCTACACCACAAAGGTGATCCAATACCACATAGGGCAAATCTACACCACAAAGGTGATTCAATACCACATCGGGTAAGTCTATACCACAAAGGTGATCCAATACCACATCGGGTAAGTCTACACCACAAAGGTGATCCAATACCACATCGGGTAAGTCTATGCAACAAAGGTGATCCAATACCACATCGGGTAATTCTACAAGACAAAGGTGATCCAATACCACATCGGGTAAGTCTACACCACAAAGGTGATTCAATACCACATCGGGTAAGTCTACACCACAAATGTGATCCAATACCACATCGGGTAAGTCTACACCACAAAGGTGATTAAATACATTTATAAATCCATTATAAAACATCTCATTATCCTCATGATAGTTCACACACTTAGTCATTCCATATCATCTCATATTTAATGGAAATACTTATCCCTTACATCTCATTTCATACAACAACACAAAACTCACAATATAATCATTTCCCTTGTGTTAATCTCACATTAAGGCTTCACCATAACACAAAATATCACATCTATGTCATAAACACAATGCATCTCATATCCTACCACAATAAAACCACTCACAACATCATCATCACATAATATAATCATGCCCATTTATCACCAACAAGCCGCTCATCACAAAATCTGTTGGGAATGCTTGAAATATGTCATTACATTAGTCCTACATCGTTTAGTATTGGAATAGAGTAGAGTAACCAATGTTATATATTGGACACAGGTCCCTTGATGTAATGTGCACCAGATATAAGCACCAAATAGAAACACCCAATGGGCAGTTGGGCAAATGGGTGTGATAGGGTTTGTAATCCTTATTCTCTAATAATATCTTGGTAGCCGCTCAGCGCTCCCGGGGACGTAGGCACAATTGGCCGAACCCCGTTACCAAATTCTTTGTTTCCTCTCTTCTATTTATCATATGCATTATTTGATTGCTTGTGACCAATGCTGTGCAACGACTGCTTCCGTTGCACCAACAATTGGTTTAAGAGCCAATTGGTAGATGGCTCTTAACCCAGGTGCTAGATAATTGCAAAAGAGAGTGAAGGCATGTTGGTTAGACAAGTTGCGTCAAAGGTACTATGCAAGGATAAAGGAGATGAGTTGAAGGAGAAGAAAACATGGCGAAACTATGGTGGGAGCGATATATGTGTTGATCCAGAATCCTAGAAATTCATGTAGTGGATTAGGATCAAGGTGGAGATAAGGACTCAGGTGTTGAGTTACACTCTGAGACATGTGCTGACAATATCTCTCTAGTTGTTGAGAGAATGATCTCATTTGATATGAGAAGTGGAATATCCTAATGGCATGTCTGAGACGTTATAGTGAAGGATATTAATTGTCACTAGATCCACAAAAGCATAGAGGCGTTGACTGACTTTGATGCAGGGTGTAACATGGGCATTGGCTTTGATGCAAGGTGTAACACGGGCATTGGTATAGATGCATGGTGTGACATGAGCATTGGCTTGGATGCAAGGGTGTGACACGGGCATTGGTTAGCATTACGCAATGTGTGTGTTGTGGGTATACTCCTTATGGTGGAGTATGATAGTTCTTTTGAACTATGATTGTCGGACTAGACAATGGTGGTAGCGGTTGAGGCTTTCCAAGGAAGCTCCAAGGTTCAGCTTGACTGAATATTGAAGATGACGATTGTTGGTGAACTTTTGTGTATTGAGGTTCCATATATCGAAAGACTTCCTAGCAATAGGTGGCTAGGCGGCGTGTTCCATTGGATGGCGGTACGGGAAGTAGTACTAAAAGTTTGGAGAGCTAGGCTCTTGGTAACATCATCAAGGATACTTAGTTTATGCTAAAGGGGAGCAATTTCTTAAATAGAATTATGCATTGAGCAAGGTTGAGGCAAATATTCGCTAAGGTGGAGAATCTTGTGTAGATTTCCTAAGGAGCGAGATATTCGTCTATTTCAATCAAGGTGGAGATTGTTGGGAATGCTTGAAATATGTTATTACATTAGTCCCACATCGTCTAGTATTGGAATAGAGTAGACTAACCAATGTTATATATTGGACTCAGGTCCCTTGTTGTAATGTGCACCAGATATAAGCACCAAATAGAAACACTCAATGGGCAGTTGGGCCCATGGGTGTGATAGGGTTTATAATCCTTATTCTCTAATAATATCTTGGTAGCCGCTCAATGCTCTCGGGGACGTAGGCACAATTGGCCGAACCCCGTTACTAAATTCTTTGTTTCCTCTCTTCTTTTTATCCTATGCATTATTTAATTTCTTGTGACCAATGTTGCGCTATGATCGCTTCCGCTGCACCAACAAAATCATTATTACAAACATACCCATATATGTTTATAACAAATAAGCGACTCACAACTTAGTCATTTTCATAAATATACTCATATCTTTTTATCACAATAAACAACTCATAACATATTACTCATCATTCACACAATCGTTTACCGTTAGAACAATATCATCACACATACACACCGTTAACGATAGAACCATCTTTTATCACGGTGTATTACTAGAAATGAGTATTTCACTCTTAGTTTAACTAAATGGTTTTCATACACATCTATACTCATATTTATGGCTGATACCTCTTCTTGAAAGACGAAGACTCTCAAATGGACCACAAACTTCCAAGAGACTTTCTATTCGATAACATTCTCCAATTCTTGAGGGAAATCGGAGAAGACGACTCTAATGAAATACTTTAAAACCACAATGGTCTTCTCCCTCACCTTAAGTTGCATAAGCTCCGTTGTTCCAC
Organism: Lupinus albus; assembly: GCA_009771035.1. NCBI lineage: Eukaryota > Viridiplantae > Streptophyta > Magnoliopsida > Fabales > Fabaceae > Lupinus > Lupinus albus. The sequence goes on along the minus strand of CM020019.1, from coordinate 10,096,369 downwards.
AAAAGAGCCACATCTCCCTTCATCTCCTTCAATCTCCAATTTTCCATTTTCACCTCCAAAGCACTCCAATGTGCCACAAAGAGGCAAGAGGATGAGGTTTTGAGGTTTAGTGGAGGGGAGAGTCGGAATCCATGGGGAGCCGCCGTTGGGAGTGAAAGGGGAGAAAAGAAAATGAAGATTAGGGTTTGTGAAACCCTTTCTTCTCTCGCTCAAGCGAGAATCTCACAGCCTGCTCAGGCTTCTCTCGCTCAAGCGAGAATTGTCTAGTATACACCTCAATACTCTAAGTTTTCTAATTATTCTGAAAACGAAATTTGAGGTGTTATAGTTTGAGAGCATAATTATTTCTTTTTGATGGCTTCCGCTTATGTCTCCATCATAACATTGCTTCTTTTCAAAATTCTATGTCAAGAAGAACCATTCTTGCATCATCTTATGTGGTGGCAGAAAAATCCAAGAGAATCATGTCCGGTTCAGTTGCCATTTTTTTGCTTCCTCCACTTGGTGCAATGATTCCTCCAGATATACCAATCACTGTTATAAATTGTGGGCCGCATAACCTGATGCGGCCGCAATATTGCAGTTGTGGTGACCGCTGCAACCGCATCACACCGCAATTGCGATGTGACTCCAAATCACAATAAATTGGCCGCAACGCAACCGCATTGGACCACATTTGGACCGCATCAGGCTGAATTGGACCGCATCAAACTAAGCCAGATACGTTGAGCAACAGCGCATTTTTTGGCTATATGATAGCGAGTTGCGCCGCTGCCTGTTTGACCGAAGTCGTAGACGATAATCATTATCTGCGCTTTCTAAAGTCGCTGTTGAATACCACATGTTACAATAGCGAATACCGAGTCATGCGCTGTTAAGGAACGAACAGATATAACAGCGCAACTCATAAATAGCGCTGTATAACATAATCTCGTACAACAGCGAACCATATAGGTTGCGTTGTGGTAATTTTTGTATACCACAACACTAAGTCATTGATTGCGCTTTCGTAGTGTTAAATACCGCGTTGTCTTATATTTTACGTATGATAGCACATAGTATAAGTTGCGCGGTCGTAAAGTTTATACACCACAACACCACTAAAATAATGCGTTGTCTTATGTTTTACATATGACAGTAGTCTAAGTAGCGTTGTCTGATTGTTTACGTATGACAGCACAACGTAAATATTGTGTTGTCTTATGTGTTACGTATGACAACACACAATATAAGTCGCGTTGTCTGATTGTTTACGTATGACAGCACAACGTAAATATTGCGTTGTCTTATGTTTTACGGATGACATCACACAGTATAAGTCGCGTTGTCTGATTGTTTACGTAGTATAGTGAATTATTAAATGCAACAGCTTTGTTCTTCGCCTACTTGTTACAACAACGATGTATATATTTCCTCGTAGAATGCGTTGTTTATTAAAATGAAACAACCACTATTTTTGCAGGGCTTACCACTTACCAGCCCCTTATTACAACAACGACTTAAAGATTTATCTCAACCACTGCACACAGCCACACAATCAACCAGCCTCTCAACAAACTTACTATAACAACAATGAAACAAACTTACTAATTATAAAATTAAGGTAAATAAAGAATACCTGCTTATTTGTCAATTTTATTGTGATTTTTTTCTGCATTGGAAAGCACTGACTCAACAATGAAACAAACTTACTATATATGAACTTATAATAAAGGATTTATAAAATTATGGTAAATAAAGAATACATGTTTATTTGTCAATTTTATTGTGATGTTTTTATGCATCGGAAAGCACTGCTCCGCCACATCAAGACCATTTATTCCGATAGATATGGGGCAACAAAAAATAGAGAAAGTAATGCTATTAGAAGAGAAAGAAAGTAACTATACAAATTCAACAAAGAATAAAAAAATTTTAACACTAAGAAATGAAGAAAGCCTTACAAATTCATGAGTTCGTTATTAGTTCATTAGTCCATTTCAGGAATCTTACTGAGCGCGCATCTGAAATATTATTCACAAACTCAACAAAGAATAAATACAATACATTATTCACACTAATGTCATATAAGCAACAAACTTATAGCAGACTGTCAACAAACTTATAATGCAAACAATCTTTATTCATTACAATGGAAACAAAATACAATGAATTATTCACAATAATGCTCTATAAGCAACAAACTTACAGCAGATTGTCAACAAAATTACAATGCAAACAATCTTCTCCAGTAAATTACAAACAAATAAATTACAAACAAAATTATAAGTAAATTACAAACAAATTAAATTTATGCTATACTTATACAAAGATATGCATCTAATGTTTCCTCTTCTTTGATGGTTTCTGGATTGTAATATTATTGTCTTCTGCAGTAAGAACTTCATTCACCCAAAGGCCCTCATCATGATCACCGATTGTATATAAATCATCAATAGTAGTTATCTCATGCGACAGTGATATCAAAAAAAAAAGGATCATCTTCAGCATCAATATCTTCTTGATCATCTATATTATTGATGATGATTTTGTTGGTCAATAGAACAATGGATCATTTCTTATTTGTTGGGTCATTAACATATAATACTTGTTGAGCCTGGGATTATTGAATAAATGGTTCATCTTTATATATTGGCCTATTAAGATCCACTTGCATGAACCCTAATACATCAACTCGAAAGCTATTATTATTATCAACCCACATAGAACAAAAAACCGGCACCCGAAACATTGTGTAATCCAACTCCCATATTTGTTTAATGACCCCAAAGTATGACATGTTTGCATATATTGGGTTTCTATCTTTGGCACTTGACATATGTAGAGTTCGGGCAACAAGAGTCACACAACTATTTTGCATTTTGCTTTGATTATCTTTTTTTTCAGTATAAAATGTGAACTCATTAATTAGGTAACCACTGTATGATATGACATGAATACTTGGACCATTGGCTAACCATTTCAATCTTTCGGAAACTGAATCCACATTTAAATTCAACTCTTCATCAATGTGATGTTTTAGCCACTTTATGAAACACTAATTATGCTCTTTGGAAATCCAATTTTCATTCTTACTTGGGTTAGACTTCTTAAGCATCTCCATGTGTCTTTCAACATATGGCTCAACCTCGTCAGCATTATGTAAACCATACAAGTGTCATTGCTCCAATTCGCTTCTTGATATACTTAATATTTCTTTCCCAGTAATGCCTTCACAAGATGTTCCTTTTGCATACTGAGGCTTTGGAATGCTGATGAAATCACCATCTTCAAGGTATCCGGTAAAAAATCAAGAGCTTCTTCAACAATATATGGCTCAGCAATACAACCCTCTAGTCTTGGTCGATTCTTCACATACCCTTTTAATATCTTCATATAACGTTCAAAAGGGTAAATCCATCTCATGTAGGAAGGACCACATAGTTGTATCTCTCGAACAAGATGAATGCTAAGATGGAACATTATGTCAAAAAAAAGAAGGTGTGAAATACATCTCAAGCTCACACAATGTCAAAATAATTTGTCTTTGCAATGCAGGTAATTTCACAGGGTCAATCACTTTGCTACAAATTTCCTTAAAGAAGTAGCATAACTTAGTTATGGTTCCTCGCAATTTTTTAGGTAGAATAGACCTTATGCCAATAGGCAAGAAATGTTCCACGAGTACATGACAATCATGAGACTTAAGACCTATTAACTTGAGGTCTTTCATTGATACGAGATTTCGAATGTTGGAAGAGTACCCCTCCGGAACTTTGACACCATCAATAAATTTACAAAATTCTAATTTCTCCTTCTTCGACAAAGTATAAGGTGCTGGAGGTAGAAATGTACGTTTTCCCTTCATTATTGGCCCCAATTCCTTTCTTATTCCCATACTGACCATGTTCAATCTTGCATTCAAGCCATCTTTGGACTTACCAGGGATATTGAGTAAATTACCAAGGAGACTTTCAAATACATTTTTTTCAATATGCATAACATCGAGAAAATGTCTTACATATAATGAGCTCCAATACGAAAATTCAAAGAAGATTGACCTTTTCTTCCACCCACCAATTGTGACCATTTTTGCAGCAAAAGGTTTACCAAAGTTATTATTCAAACCCATTAGCTTTTGAAATAATTGGTCACCCGTGAACGGCAAACGAGCATGACTTTCTTCATTATTCCCAATCTCCATCGACGATATTGATGATCTTCATACAAAAATCTACGATGACCAAGGTAGACATTCTTCTTATAGTGTGGCAACCTCGTTGAATGAGTATTGTCTTCACATACAAACATGCAAGATTCCCTTTTGTAGTATATCCTGAAAGATTACCATACGCAGGGAAATCACTGATTGTGCTGAACAACAAACCTCAAGTTGAACCTTTCTTCCCTATACACATTATATATATCTATAACGGTCTCTCACATTTTCTTCAAGTCTTCAATTAATGGATCAAATATATGTCTATGTCATTTCCTAGTTGTTTAGGTCCAAAAATTAACATAGATAACATCACATATTTGCGTTTCATGCACAGGGAAGGAGAGAGGTTGTATATTACCAACATCATTGGCCATGTACTGTGGGAGCTACTTTGAACACTATGTGGGTTAATTCATCAGTTGACAATGCAAGGCGTAGATTTCTTGATTCTTGACCAAAACTAGGGTAGTCATGATCAATTTTTCTCCATTGAGGAGAATCTGCAGGATGCCGAAGCTTGCCATCTTTAATCCTTTCATCAGCATTCCATGTCAAATTCTTTGCATCTTTAGCGTTGCTGAATATACGCTTAAATCTTGATTTGATAGGAAAATACCATACCACCATATTGGCAATAATTAACTCTTCCTTCTTATAACGTGATGCATTACTTTTAAGACAATACTTCAACGATGCATTCTCATTAAGAAATAAGATGCAGTCATTTTCACACACATGTATCCTATTGTAATTCATAGGTTCGAGATGTGACACCCTAAGTTTAATTTTCCTAAAACTTTGTAACTGAAGAAAATCTGGGGAATAATGCAGGATTCTCGCTTGAGCGAGAGGAGCCTCGCCCAAGCGAGAGTGTCAGTGTTTCTCCTAGGATTTTATCTGGGAGCCTCGCTTAAGCGATATGTGACTCGCCTGAGTGAGAGTTGGCTCGCCTGGGTGAGGGAGAGTGTGTTGACACTGAAGGATCCTCGCTTGAGTGAGAATCCCTCGCGATCTGAAATTTTAAAAAGGCGGGATTTTCTCACTTGAGCGAGAATGGGCTCGCTTGAGCGAGAACCTGACGATTTCACCTTAAAATAGAAACCCTCAAACACATTTAGGGTTAGAACATAAGAGAGAAGAGAGAAAGAGGTGATTTTGGGAGCAAGGACTCGTGGGAATCATCTAGAAGCTTGAGAAGAGATCCCCAGGTCGGAGGAGGTAGCGAAGGAAACTTGTAGAGTTACTCAAAACTGACCCCAACACTCACCAATGTAAGAAGAAGTGTTTAAATTGCATATAATGATTGAGAATGCTTGGATTTTCTGTATATATATGGATGGTGAAGTAAAGGAAAGGAAAACCTATTTTTTGCTCCCGTAAGAGGTGTAGCAATGTATGAGTTACCTTGTGGCAACGACTATTCGTAGCAATGTATGAGTTACCATGTGGTAATGGCTATTCGTAGCAATGTATGAGTTACCTTGTGGTAACGGCTATTCGTAGCAATGTATGAGTTACCTTGTGGTAATGGCTATTCGTAGCAATGTATGAGTTACGTTGTGGTAACGGCTATTCGTAGCAATGTATGAGTTACCTTGTGGTAATGGCTATTCGTAGCATTGTATGACTTGCCCTCGTGGTATTGGCTATTTCATAACAATGTCTGACTTCCTCCATGTGGTAAGATAAATGGTTCAAGATAAACATAAATGGGATAGATGAATATGAAAGGAGAGGATGAAATCATGTATGGATATGAGGATGGATATCGATGAGTTCGAGTAAAATGCAGAATAATGACGATAACAAGGTGGAATATATATTTCGAAGTATTATTTACATGTCAAGATATAACTATTTAACTAACTCCTTTAAATGTGGATTATCATTGGAATTATGTTGAATTTAAGACTTACTCCTTTGTATGTTTTGTGTATTTGCCATTGATAATCTCATTGCAGGTAATTGGTTAAATTAAGGATGCTAGACTTGGAGCTTTAGAAGCTTTAATTCCGGATTCCTTTATTTGCACTTTTCGTATCATAACTGACTATTTACGGATTAAATATTTGTAACCTTGGTAACTATATTTTTGGATGTTTGTAACCTTGGGTATTATGTTATTTTTTTGGAAACCCATAACTATTCCCATGTCCTACTTAAAAGGGGGACATTAATATGAATTATGTTTTTCTGCCTTATGGATATATGTTTGAATATTGCATGACAAAATGATCAGGAAATAATCAACGTAACTAATGTAACATATTTTGGGTTATTAATCCTAAGATATAAGGAAAATGAATGTTTGCAATAGTTAAAATGAGAAAAAATTTCAAGGGTAGAATTTGGGAACTTACAATATGGTATCACAGCATAATTAATCTTGCGGTCTAGGGTATGGCCTTACATGTTTCTTTGTGACCTTTATGTGCTTGAATTATTTGGATTGTACAAATTGCAATGTGATTATGTGATCCTTGTCTAGTTAAAATTGGTTTACTGACAAGTGAATGAGTATAGGTACACATGGCTAGTAGAGGAAGAGGAACTAGTCAGAATGTCCCAAATGATCTTTTAGCTCAGATGGTAGCTGCATTGCAACAAGCTAATGAGAATTTGCAGAGTCTGAATCAAAACGCAGCGCCCAGTCCGATTTCACAGCCCTTAGTCCCACCCGGACCGGCTGAGTACCGGGGATTGGATGAGTTCTGTAAACAGAAGCCTAAAAAGTTCCAAGGGGGATTTGCTTCGGATGCTGCGAATGAATGGGTTCAAAGCTTGGAGAGGATATTCCGAGCCATGGGTTGCGGCGATGTTCAAAAGGTAACCTATGCTTCCTATATGCTGGAAAATGAAGCTGAAAACTGGTGAGAGATGACTCGGCGCCAAATGGTAACGGAGGGCCAAGTGATTGTTTGTAGTACCTCTTCAGAAATATTTTCCAGCTGATCAAAAAGGAAAAAGGAGATGGAATTTATGAGGTTGGAACAGGGTGATATGTCGGTGGGGGAATATGTGGCTAAGTTCGAGGAATTGGCCCGATTTTGTCCCTACTCTGAGTTGGAAGTGGACGGACGATCCAATAAAGCCCAAGATGAAAAGGATGTTCGGGCATCAAAAGATTGCTGATTTTGCTACTTTGGTCAACAAGTGCAGGATGTATGAGGATGACCTGAAGGAGGATGAGGTGGCAACACCCAAAACAATTCCTCCCCGGAACTATTGACCTCAACGGAACCATATGCAGGGGAGAGGAAAAGAGAAAATGGAGGATGACCGACGACCTTATGCTCCACCTGACGGCCATCGTAACCGTGTCTACCAAGGGTCGAAGCCTACTGTTGGAGGATTCCAGCTCGACTCCTATCCTTTGTGTGGTAAGTGTGGGCGGAGACACGTGGGGACCATCTGTCCCGACATTGGAAATGGTTGCTTTCACTGTAAGGAGTCGGGGCATATAAAGAAGTTTTGTCCGAAGTTGAATCGGGGTGTGAATGTTGTGAAGGCTGAGAGGCCTAGGACAACAAGCAGAGTGTTTACCATGAGTGGTGCGGAGACGTCCGATGTTGTTGATTCGGGAGCGACACACTCCTTGGTATCTGTTTAATGTGTTGACCGACTTGAGTACAAACAGAGTTGTTGTCTTTCGACTAGGTCGTATCCACCCCAATTAATGTGTCGGTAGTGGTGTCGACGTTTGTGCCCCAATGTCGGGTGGTGGTAAATGGTAGAACATTCACCGTCAATTTAATCTGTTTTCCATAGTCCCGACTAGATTTAATTCGGAGAATGAATATGCATATAATGAAATATTCCTGCATATGAGTTTGCTTGCAATACATGAAGGTCTAGAAAGTTAAATGAAGTGAGGGATAAGCGTCTCCATTATATATATGAGATGATGTGAATATGGTATATGTATGAATTAACATGTTTGTGAGAAATGTGTTATGGTCCTACCCGAAGTGGTTGTGGATTATCATGTGTTGTGGTCCTACCCGAAGTGGTAGTGGATTATCTTTGCGATGTAAACTGGACTGATGTGGTCAAGAGTAAATTTAAGATTGATTGTCATTGGGAAAATAAAAATGCTTTGAAATGAATGAATATGCATGTTATAGAATATATACTATGGGGTATATATACTATAGGGTGAACGAAGAGTATATTTGTTTCGTGACGTATGAATTATAGAAGCAAATGTTAACTGTCTCGGTGGTAACTTTCTGTGACACCCTAGATTTTAAAGTCATTAAACTATAGTATCAGTCCTGTGAGTCTCGCTTGAGCGAGAGAATTGTCGCCTCGGCGAGAGAGGCTCACCTGGGAAGGTGAAATCTTGGCCTATACTGAAGGATTCTCGCTTTAGCGAGAATGGCCTCGCTTGAGCGAGGGTGGTCTCGCCTGGGAGAGAAAAGTGGCATTCAGGACCTGTCGAGGCTGTGAGATTCTCACCGGAGCGAGAGGATCCTCGCTTGAACGAGAGATGCCTCGCCTGAGCGAGAATTGCCTCGCTTCAGCGAGAGCGTCAGATCTGAAATTTTAAAAAGGCGGGATTTCCTCACCTGAGCGAGAATGGGCTTGCTTGAGCGAGAACCTGACGATATCACTTAAAAATAAAAACCCCAAACACATTTTAGGGTTAGAAATTTGAAGAGAAGAGAGAGAGAAGAGCTTTTCAAGAGCAAAGAGCCTTAGGAATCATCTTAGAGCTTGAGAAGAGGTAAACCTCTTGTTTCTAACTCTTCTTCTTCCTCTCTAACTTGTTTTGGGTATGTTGGATCTCTTTTCAAAGTATGAGAAACCATGGAAACTCATCCTTTAGAGTTATGGTTCGTTTTATGTCGTTTTTATCTTGTAAACTCTTGGGTTAGAGTTGGTATTTGATGAATGGAAATGTTGTGTGGGTTTATTCATGAAAACCCCAAAACCCCCAAAATGAGAATGTGAGTAAAAAGGAAATGGATGAAATGTTAGATGTAGAAGATGAGTTTGTGCTCTAATGTTGATGTATGAGATGAATATGTACGTTTAGATGTTTGGAAACTCTAAATGGAAGTGGTTTAGAAACATTGAAAATGTGTGAATGCCTTGCATGTTTAAAAGATGAGACATGAGTTCTTTATGTGTTATGTTGTATAAAGTACTGACCTTTGTTGTTGTTTGGTGTGGATGAGGAAAGATCCTAAGGTTGGAGGTAATCACGGGGGAAACTTGTAAAGTTACTCAGAAACGACCCCAACGCTCACCAAGGTAAGGATAAGTCTTTAATTGTACTTTGAAATGGAAAAGGTGTGTATTCTCTGGTTGTGAAAGTGATTAAGATGTAAGTCGCTTATTTATTATAAACATATATGGGTATGTTTGTAACAAAGGATGCGTAGAATTATTGGTTGTAAATGTATTGAATCACCTTCATGGTGTAGACTTACCCAACGTGGTATTGAATCACCTTCGTGATGTAGACTTACCCGATGTGGTATTGAAATCACCTTCGAGGTGTAGACTTACCCGATGTGGTATTGAATCACCTTCATGGTGTAGACTTACCTGATGTGGTATTGAATCACTTTCACGGTGTAGACTTACCCGATGTGGTATTGGAATCACCTTCATGGTGTAGACTTACTCGACGTTGTATTGAATCACCTTCGTGGTGTGAACTTACCCGATGTGGTATTGAATTACCTTCACGGTGTAGACTTACCCGATGTGGTATTGAATCACCTTCAAGGTGTAGACTTACCCGATGTGGTATTGAAATCACCTTCACGGTGTAGACTTACCCGATGTGGTAATGAATCACCTTCACGGTGTAGACTTACCCGATATGGTATTGAATCACCTTCACGGTGCAGACTTACCCGATGTGGTATTGAAATCACCTTCACGGTGTAGACTTACCCGATGTGGTATTGAATCACCTTCACGGTGTAGAATTACCTAACGTGGTATTGAATCACCTTCGTGGTGTAGACTTACCCAATGTGGTATTGAATCACCCTCATGGTGTAGGCTTACCCAACGTGGTATTGAAATCACCTTCTTGGTGTAGTCTTGCCCGAAGTGGCATGGAGTAATTAAATGTTAATCGTATTGGATAGGAGTACATGGAATTTACGAAATGAAAAGGGGAAGTGATTTGGAAAGGATGAATATGCATGCTATAGAATATATATTATGGGATATATATCTACTATAGGGTGAATATGACTAAAATGAAAAGGGAAGTGATTTGGAAAGGATGAATATGCATGCTATAGAATATATATTATGGGATATATATATACTATAGGGTGATTATGTCTAAAATGAAAAGGAAAGTGATTTAGAATGGATGAATATGCATGCTATAGAATATATATTATGGGATATATATACTATAGGGTGAATATGGATAATATGGAAAGAAAAGAAAGAATATATGATTGATTACATTTATGTACTTACTTTATGTGCCTTACTCTATTGTTTCCTTTGTATTTTAAATGTGGATTAACCTGTATTGACATCTATTGAGTTAACGACTTACTCCTTTGTGTTTTCCCTGTGTATGGTCAATGTTAATCCCATTGCAGGTAGGTGGAAGATGTAAGGATGTGTTGATTTTGGAGCTTAGGGGCTTTTATTTTGAAGTCCTTATTTCCATTCTTTTGTAACCTAACTGATTGCCTATTTGTAATCATTGGCCTGATTTTGTACGTGTTAGGGACCATGGATAATGGTAATTCTGGATAATTGTAGCTATGGGTATTTTGGAAACCCATAGCTAGTTGTATGCGGTAGTTACTGAGCTGCATTAATACGAATTATGTTTTTCTGTCAAACGAATGTGTATGTCGTTATTGGTTCATAGGTTGAGTGTGAAGTGGAAAATGAGATTTTAAAATAAGGTTATGAAATTTGTAAATGTAAGTTATAAGAAAGTGCATGAAAAATGAATAAAATAAGGAAATATTTTCAAGGGTTGAACTTGGGTCCTTACACTTTCCATTGTGATAATTGTGAAGAAGATCTTGCTCCTAACCTTGGCACGGTTTTGATGAAGACACCAATATCACAAAAATAAGAAAGGAAGAAGACCGACAAAAACTATCGAAGATAAAACTTCAAGATATAGAGTCTAAGTCTTTAGGTACTTATATCCTTACAACTCATTTATTTACTTACATAAAAATGCTCAAAAATTGTTTTCAAGAAAATCAAGAAAAACTAAGTGTGAATAAAAATAATTTTCAAAAACAACATGTAACGGGTTACGATACTTGAGTAACAAGTTACATGAGTGAGAAAAGAGTTTTCAAACCTCTAATAGATATGAGTAATCAATTACAGACTTTGGAGTAACAGATTACCATTTTTAGAAAACAAGGTAATCGATTACTCAAAGTAGTGTAATCGATTACACTAAAGGCAAATTCACAAAGCTGTCAAACAGTGTTGTTTAGTAATCGATTACACTGTGTGAATTTTCAAAAAGTTGTTAATAAGATTGTTGGGTAATCGATTACCCATATGAAGTAATCGATTACTGAGAGTTGTGCATCAGTTTTTCAGATTTCAGGTGATAGGGTTTCACTCCAAACTGATTGCTTTTGTTTCCAAAAGAAACCTACTCATGCCTAAGGGTATTATGGTTGATTGGAAGCCTATATAAAGGCATTGAAACACTCTCACAAGATACAACAACTCAGATTACAAACTTTTACTTGAAACTCTCCAAAGCTCTCACACTTTCTAATTTTACTTACACTTTTCAAGCAACCTACTCTTAAACTTTCAAAGTTATTTTGAAGTTGCTTCTAAGTGTTTTTCAAATTGTTAAAGAGCATTATTATCTCAATTATACGAGTTGTTATTGGATTGCAAGTTGTAGAAATTGTCATATACACTTGTAAGGCAATCCAAGCCAAATTGCAAATTCTTCACTTTTGTAAAGTTTACTTTCTTTCACAAGGGTGTGAAGAGAAAGGGTGAGTGTAACTTGGTATAGTGTTTACCAAGAGTGTAACTTGGTATAGTGTTTACCAAGGGTGTTACTTGGAATATAGTTTTCCAAGGGGATTAGATATAAGTGAGTGTGTAAGGTACAAGGAGATCTCAGCGTGAGATAATTGTAATTGCAACTCATTATATTTAATAAAGGAATCTCTTGCGCGTCAAGAGTACTGGATGTAGCATTCGGTGGACAAGAAGGTGAACCAGTATAAAACACCTGCGTACTCTCTTTCCCTTCTCTTTGTTATTTACTTATCCTTCCTAAGTCAATATTGTTCTGCATATTATTTCCGTTGCACGTTAACTTTGATATTGCAGAAAAATTGGCCACACTTAGTGCAACAACTAATTCACCCCCCTAGTTGCAATCTCAGTCTTACACTAATGATTTCTTATAAGTGCATAAATATGGGCTTTGATGATCCACGAGGAGGTTGTGTGGTTTTAGTTTTAGCGGGGTAATTGATAAACACAATTATTTTTCCAAGCTTTTGTGGAAAGTTATTTTGATTTTTGTACGTGAAACTTTTGGCCTATGATGATCGATTCTTTTGTAGTAGAACATTGGCAATGCACGATGTAGTGGTGATGTACACCAATTATCTGCTTTGAATGTTGTACTGACAAAACTTGATTTTGTTTCACGTGCGTCAGTAATTGCTCTGAATGATTGTAGTGTAATCGCATGAAAAAAAAAATGGTTTTTGAGTATGTTGAAATGATTATGTAAACCTTGTTTTCACGACATGATTGCCACGAATCGTATATTCAATCCATTTTTGAAAATCATTCTTGGGTGAAACGTAGCATGTGGCTAAACATTGATTTAGTATCATGTTGGAGAATCTAAAACTTTACCAACCGTACCTTGATAAATATGATGTTGTTAAAAACTTGGTGATACGATTATGAACATGTGTTTCTAAACGTGCTTCAAGTGGAGTACTAAATGTATATTTGCAAGTGTAATTGGGGTATCTATATCTAACGTATGTTATTGGACTGAATGTTTATAAATTTACACTTATCCTTAGTAACGAAATATCTGATTTTGAGCGAATGAATGGTTTCGTGTGTCCAATTGAGGCTAGGGATTAGTGATTCCTTTCCACTGTATTGTACGGTGGTAGGAATGTTTGATGTAACCAGATAATTACTGGATAGTTTGATTGCGTACAAAGATAGAGACTCTAAAAAGTCTTAGTTGTTTAGATGCTTTTGTTGAGTAACTACCTTGTTTCTATGTGGTAGTGCATGCAATGTTGGGAATGCTAAGGTAAATTTTGAGCAAATAGTCGCTATGTTTCATGAGTGGAATGAATTGATGCTATTTCCTTGAGTGGAGGTTGAACTAGCTATTGTATGTTGGATGTTAAATGATGCATTGTGGTAAATGAGGGGTAAGGAGTTCCCCATTCCCTTGGTTTCAGAGGTGTTATTGTGATTCTCATCGTATGTGATGATCGTCTTGAACGATTGTTAGCTTGATAGGTTAGAGAGACCTATGGTTCATGATGAATGCTGGAGAATCTTTATTCCGGTTATGGTTTCGTTCTCTTAGTTGTTTGAGTTGTTTGATTTTGGGATCTTAATATTTGGACCTTGATGAGTTAGTCCATGAATTGGCTTTGTGATATCACTGTTTAGTGGTGTGTGCCCTTGGTGGTCGTTTAAGCACTCTTAATGGATTAGATGATCGAGTATGAATTTGGTTGAGTTTATCTTATACCTAGTGTCGAGGCGATGATAGAATCTTCCTGAGAGCAACCTAATTAAATTTCGGGGACGAAATTTCTTTTAGGGGGGAAGGATTGTGACACTCTAAGTTTAATTTTCCTAAAACTTTGTAACTAAGGAAAATCTAGGGAATATTGTAGGATTCTCGCTTGAGCGAGAGGAGCCTTGCCCAAGCGAGAGTGTCAGTGTTTCTCCCATGATTTTATCTCGGAGCTTCGCTTGAGCGAGATGTGACTCGCTTGAGCGAGAGAAGCCTCGCTTGACCGAGAGTTGGCTCGCCTGGGTGAGGGAGATGAGATTGCAAGTACAAGTCAAATTGCAACATTTGTTTCTTGCTTGTGTTTCGATGAAGACAAAGTCAACTTGAAAAGCTTGAAGACTGGACGCATCAACATCCAACATGACCAAGACTCTGACTTTAGAAAGGTTTTTATTTTTCTAGAAGTCCTAAGATGATTGCTTAGCTTTGAGTCTAGGTTAGGTAACCCAAAATGATGATCGTCTCACGCGCTCGTAAGATTGCCCAAAAATCTGTTTTTGAGAGTCATCATTCTTCATTTTAGTAGGTTGCATCAAAATTATATTTTCTATGAAAATCATGCATCATACTAAGTACCTATCTATTTTGCAGGGTTACCTCTTAAACAAGAAATTCTGATTGCACAGTCCCGTTAATAGATTAAGAGGAATTTTTAATCGAGTAAATAGAGTTCCAATAGCTCTGGGTTTTTGGTTCTTGGCAGTAATAATTGATTATGTCTTTCATTAATCGATTATGTTCAACAGAAAAATGTTAATTTTCAAACTATTAATCGATTAAGAGGTCATTTAATCGATTAAATCTGTTGAAACCAGAAAACTATAAATGACCAAGTTTCTCTCATAATTGGAACAACTTACAAACTTTCAAAATTTTCATAACTTGATTTTGAGCTTCAATTTTCGAAATCCCAAGTTCCTTGTGTGATATTCACTTGTTCTTCATTGTCAAATCTTGAGAGAAAAACTCTTGCTTTGTAAAAAGCATTCTTGGTTTCTTGTTTAGCAAAAAGAAAGCTTTTTCAAAATTGTGCAAGTTTGAGTGCACCAATCCTTGTTTCAATCCTCTGATTTATCATACCCTTGTGAGTGAGTGTGACTAGATTATATTTTGGGATGATAGTGGCTTGTGTAAGCCAAAGAACTTCTTTAAGAGTTTCTTTCAAAGCTTGTTTTCTTGTAAACTTTGGTTGTAAGTCTCTAACATTTAGAGAAAGTTGTAATATCGGCTAGTTGCGGTTGGTTGGATATAGTCTTCACTGGGTATCTTGTTTGGCCTATCAAGTAGCAAGATTGGTAACCGTTTGTGAACGGAGGGAAGTCAAGGCTTGGTGAAATAGGGTTCGCATAGCAAGTAGGAAAGGCTCAATTTGGAAGTGTGTGTGAAAAGAAAATTTTCAAATATAGTGAAGCAAATCTCCCAGATCAAAAGGGGAGGCCTGGATGTAGTTTTCCAGTGGACAGGCGAACGAACCAAGATAAAATTCTTGATTTTCTTTCTCTTTCTCTAATATTTTTACTGTTTTAAGCATATTAAGTATCTTGCATTCTTTACATTGAAAGAATGAATCTTTATCCATAAAGATTGAGTCTTGGTTCGCTTGTTTACCTAGAAACCATATATCTTACAAGCTGTTGTTTCTGGTTTTTCTGCTCCAGATAATCGATTATTATTATTCTTTAATCTATTAAATTTGTTTCAATTAATTGATTCTATTTTCATTTAATCGATTATTGCTGAATAATTCTGTGTTTCTTGATTCACTGCGCATAAACTCGAAAAGCGGACATATTGACCGCTTACACCTATTCACCCCCTCCAGGTGTTATACTCTGATTGACCGGTACCCTAACAGGAGAGTGTGTTGACACTGAAGGATCCTTGCTTGAGCGAGAGCGTCAGATCTGAAATTTTAAAAAGGCGGGATTTTCTCGCTTGAGCGAGAATGGGCTCGCTTGAGCGAGAACCCGACGATTTCACCTTAAAATAGAAACCCTCAAACACATTTAGGGTTAGAACTTGAGAGAGAAGAGAGAAGGAGGTGATTTTGGGAGCATGGACTCGTGGGAATCATCTACAAGCTTGAGAAGAGATCCTAAGGTCGGAGGAGGTAGCGAAGGAAACTTGTAGAGTTACTTAAAATCGTCCCCAACACTCACCAAGGTAAGAAGAAGTGTTTAAATTGCATATAATGATTGATAATGCTTGGATTTTCTGTATATATATGGATGGTGAAGAAAAGGAAAGGAAAACCTATTTTTAGCTCCCGTAAGAGGTGCAGCAATGTATGAGTTACCTTATGGTAATGGCTATTCATAGCAATGTATGAGTTACCTTGTGGTAGTGGCTATTCGTAGCAGTGTATGACTTGCCCTCGTGGTATTGGCTATTTCATAACAATGTCTGACTTCCTCCATGTGGTAAGATAAATGGTTCAAGATAAACATAAATAGGATAGATGAATATGAAAGGAGAGGGTGAAATCATGTATGGATATGAGGATGGATATCGATGAGTTCGAGTAAAATGCAGAATAATGATGATAACAAGGTGGAATATATATTTCGAAGTATTATTTACATGTCAAGATATAACTATTTAACTAACTCCTTTAAATGTGGATTATCATTGGAATTATGTTGAATTTAAGACTTACTCCTTTGTATGTTTTGTGTATTTGCCATTAATAATCCCATTGCAGGTAATTGGTTAAATTAAGGACGCTTAACTTGGAGCTTTAGGAGCTTTAATTCCAGCTTCCCTTATTTTCACTTTTCGTATCATAACTAACTATTTGCGGATTAAATATTTGTAACCTTGGTAACTATATTTTTGGATTTTTGTAACCTTGGGTATTATGTTTTTTTTTGGAACCCATAGCTATTCCTATGTCCTACTTAAAAGGGGAACATTAATATGAATTATGTTTTTCTGCCTTATGGATATATGTTTGAATACTGCATGATAAAATGATCAAGAAATAATCAAGGTAACTAATGTAACGTATTTTGGGTTACTAATCCTAAGATATAAGGAAAATCAATGTTTGCAAGAGTTAAAATGAGAAAAAATTTCAAGGATAGAATTTAGGTCCTTACACGAGAAGGAAGCACATTATCCTCGGGCAATATTTCTTTCAGAAGTGCATGTAGGTCTGTGAAACTCTTATCAGTCCATCCATTAACAGATTTCAACTTGTACAACCTTGACACAACTGCCAATCTTGTGAATTTAGTACAACCATCATATAATGGTTTCTCAGCATCACTTATCAACCGCTGAAACATCTCAGGACGATCCTGAAAATCCTCTTCGACATTGTATGCCATTTCATCGAAACGATCTCCTTCATATGCATTAGTGTTGTTTTCTTTCATATGCATCTCATCAAGGCTTTTCTCACCATGTGTAACTCTGGTCGATACTGTGACAGATTAAATGAACTTTTAACTCAACTACGGTAACTCGGTTGGAGTAACAACATTTCAAACAAGGACATAGAATTCGATCAGAGTGTTCAGCATTCTCATATGCAAACTTAACAAAAGAGTTCACTACATCCTCATACTCCTTCGTCAATCGATTAACACTCATCCATTTTCGATAAATTCTTTCATCCATTTTCTAGGAAGAAATTGTCATAAAATATTGAGTTAATAATTGAAATTTATATTCGGGATCATAAATCCCTAATGATTAAGTCGCCGCTCACCATACAAGCTAACTGTAGTAAAACAAGCTAAGTGAGGAACCCTAACTAAATATGTGACATCCCAAATTTAAAGTCATTAAATTATAGTATCAGTCCTAGGAATCTCCTTTGAGCGAGAAAGGTGTCGCCTGGGGGAAAGTGGCTCACCTGGCTGAGTGAAATACTGGGCTATACTGAAGGATTCTCGCTTGAGCGAGACGATCCTCGCTTGAGCGAGAGTGGTCTCGCCTGAGCGAGAGTGGTCTCGCCTGAGCGAGAGTTGTCTCGCCTAGGCGAGAAATGGCATTTTTGAACCTTTCGAGGCTGTGAGATTCTCGCTTGAGCGAGAGTGCCAGATCTGAAAATTTAAAAAGGCGGGATTTTCTCGCTTGAACGAGAATGGGCTCGCTTGAGCGAGAACCCGACGAGTTTGCTTTATAATAGAAACACCAAACACATTTTAGGGTTATAAATTGAGAGAGAAGAGAAAAGAAGGTGATTTTGAGAACAAGAACTCGTGGGAATCATCTAGAAGCTTGAGAATAGGTAAATCTCTTGATTCTAACTCTCTTTCTCCCTTTCAAACTCGTTTTTGGGTGTATGGGATCTCTTCTCAAAATGTGAGAAACCATGGAAACTCTTCCATTTGAGTTGTGGTTCATTTTATTTAGTTTCTCTCTTGTAAACTCTTGGTTTAGAGTTAGTATTCAAAGAACGGAAAGTGTTTGTGGGTTGATTCAAGAAAACCCCAAAACCCCCAAGTGAGAATGTGGTAAAAGAGGAGATGGGTGAAATGTTAGATTTAGAATGTGGTTTATGAATGTTGAATGTTGATTAGAATGTGAATATGTATGTTTTGATGATTGGAAACTTGTAACGAAAGTGGTTTTGGAAACATTGGAAACATGTGAATATTATATATGTTTAGGAATGTAATATGAGTTGTATGTATATTGTTGTGAATAAAGTACTGACTTTTGTTGTTGTTGGTGGGGATGAGGATAGATCCTAAGGTTGGAGGAAATCGCGAAGGAAACTTGTAAAGTTACTCGAAAATTGACCCCAACACCAACCAAGGTAAGGATAAGTCATTAATTTATGCATTGTGTTAGAAAATGCATGGATTTGTTGGTTGTGGATAATGAATCAAGTTGTGAACAACTTATTTATTATAAACATATATGGGTATGTTTGTAATAAAAATGGCGTGGATTTACTGTTTATGAATTGGTGGAGTGTCAATGAAAAGAAAAATCAGTTTTAGCCGACCATGATTGGTTAGCGACTTTGGCTCATGTAATGTAGCAAGCTTTGGCTCAAGTGATGTAGCAAGCTTTGGCTGAAGCAATGTAGCAAGCTTTGGCTCAAGCGTTGTAGCAAGCTTTGGCTCAAGCGATGTAGCAAGCTTTGGCTTAAGCGATGTAGCAAGCTTTGGCTCAAGCGATGTAGCAAGCTTTGGCTCAAGCGATATAGCAAGCTTTGGCTCAAGCGATGTAGCAAGCTTTGGCTCAAGCGATGTAGCATGATTTGGCTCAAGCGATGTAGTAAGCTTTGGCTCAAGTTATGTAGCATGTTTTCAAAAAGAAAAGGGAAATTTGTTTTTAGCTACCTTTAAGTGGTGTAGCGGCTTTGGCTCAAGCGATGTAGCAAACTTTGGCTCAAGTTATGTAGCATGTTTTTCAAAGATATAAATGGTTATATCGTTTTTAAGTATTTATGACTTTTAAACTGCTTACTTAACCTTATTGAAATGTGGATTAACTTATATTGACATTTATTGAGTTAACGACATACTCCTTCGTGTTTTCTTTGTGTATTGTCAATGTTAATCCCATGGCAGGTACAAGGATGATTAGAGATGCTTGATTTGGAGTTTTAGAGACTTTGATGATTAGACTCTATGCGAATTATGTTTTTCTGCAAATGGGAGTAGTCACTGTATGAACTGAAATTGCATGTTTAGTTTTATGAGACAATTAATGTAATGAGTGTTTTAAAGACTAAAGATTTTATGCATGAAGGAATGTGGGAAAATAATGTAGAAAGGATTAAAATAAGCGAAAAATTTTCAAGGGTAGAATTTGGGTTCTTACAAAATATAATCTAAATTGTATGATTGAAATTTGATTTTTGGGAAACATAAATCTCTAAAACATTAATTAAATTTCACATAGCAAGCAAATATATTATTAGGAAAAATCCTAACTCATGTAATACAAGCTAAATAAGGAACCCTAACTAAATACAATCTAAATGAATTCGGGCATATAATAACTCATGTAATAAAGATGAAATCTAACTCAATATAAGCAAGTATTTACTTGATGTTGAATTGAAAACTCACTTTCAATTCGGTGCAGAATTAGTGAACTTTCGGGGTTGAATGAGAGAAAGAAATTTTGATGTTGAATGCGTAAATGATTTTGAGGTTCAATGCGTGAATGATTTTCGATGTTGAATGTGTGAATGATTGTCGATGTTGAATGTGTAAATGATTGAATGATTTTGAGGTTTTCAGTTTCGCTAGCTGCTACTGAGAAAAAGAGTTAGTGTAAAAGTGGTTTTCGAATGAGGGATAGTTTTAAGTTTTATTTTGATAAGCCTTCAACATCGAAATCTTTAGTTGACGCTGTGGAAGATATAAATGTCACAGCGAAAGTAGAACACTTGGTTGTTGAAGATATCAGGAGCTTGTTGTTACTTGTTAGTTGTTTGGAACCTAGGATCTTCTCTTCCACAGCGGAAGTATATCACTTCTCTAAGGTAATTATCCATTCCACAACGAAAGTATATCACTACGCTGTGGAAGTTATTAATTATACAGTGAAATTAGAACACTACGCTGTTGAAGATATCAGGAGTTGTTGACTTGTTGTTAATTGGATCTTCTCTTCCACAACATAAGTATATCACTACGCTGTGGAAATTATCAATTCCACAACGAGAGTAAATCACTACGTTGTGGAAGTTATTAATTTTACAGCGAAATTAGAACACTACGCTGTTGAAGATATGAGGGGATGAATAATTATAAAACGAATGAATAGTTTTCGCTCTTGAATTGCATGTTTACTAAATCTAAACAGTTAAGCAAACATCAAATAACTGAGATAAATTATCAAAACACAAAATGCATGGAACCAAAACAACTATTTATATTTAACATAACCAAAAAAGTTAAGTAAACATCAAATAACTAAGACACAACAAATTATGAAAATACAAAATGCATATTACAACTTGAACTAAAATAACTATTTATATTTAACATAACCCTTTGTATATTACAAATTTTCTGTTTTAAAAGAATAAAATAATTTTGACCAAATTTCCCTATTCACACCGATTTGGTCTACTTGATATGTATCTACATCAAACTTGAATTCAACTTTGCCTTGTCTAATGACCTCCTTAATGAAGTTAATGACATAAAAGCCGCAATCTTTGTTATTGTTTTGGTGAAGGGTCTACAAATAAAATCAGGTAAATATAAGTGATAATGAAATAATGCATATAATTGTTTGATGGGTAGTGCCAATACCTTAACATGAGTCCATTTGACGGGTTTTTGACGTTTAGGGTTTAGGCCTCTATATATATTCAATGCCCTAGACAATATAGAAAATAATGTTTAAATATAAGTGATAATGAAAGTGTAACAAAACTTAGAAAATTTAAATGAGTTGTCCACTTACCTACTAAAAATATCTATCATAATGGGGTACTTGTTCGGATCGCCATTTTTAGTGAATCAAAATAGAACAATTGATGGTTGACCCGATTAATGACAACAAAAATCCAATGTTGCCTAAAAACATATATGCATACGGTTAATAAAATGTTAAGCAAACAAATTGTTAAAAATAATTAAAAATGATGCTTACCCGATGTTAAGAGGTGCAAGGAATAAGTTAGCATTCTCTTTATGTTTCTCAAGAATGTCACAAACATCTTGTGACTGCTTATTCTTCTTTGTGTCATTGTTTACCATACCCACACCCAAAATGTTAGAATGAGGGGATATGAACATCTCATTCTTTTTACTGTTGGGTACAAAGTTGTCATACAAGTACCTAACATATAACACAAACGTTCGTTAATTACAATACACCAATTAATGATTAAATGCGAAAATGAGAAGTTTACCATATATACACAGATATAGCGGATGCGCCGATCTAATCACAATCGTGTACATCCTTCACTTCATTTATACGGATGAATTCATTGGCATCAAACCCATAGATGGGTGAGGGAAATGATATATTAATCGTAGAATCGGCAGGTGAGTTCTGTACATAATCCCAAAGTATTTCGGGGGGTGTAAGGACCCAAATTCTACCCTTGAAATTTTTTCCTTGTTTTAATTCATTTACACAAGTATCCTCACTTATGACTTAATATTATAGACCCAATGACTCTACATTAGTCATCTTTTCAGATTTATGATAGTATTAACATGCGATACCATACATACATTCACTAGGCAGAAAAACATAATTCATATTAATATCTCCCAATGATTACGACATACAAATAATTATGAGTTCCCAAAACCATAATATCCATGATTACAATCATCCAGAAATATAATACCCATAGTTACAAATATTCAAATCATCATTTAGTTAGTTATGATACAAAAAGAGATAATCAGAGAATCCAGAGTTTAAAGCTCCTAATGCTCCTAATCAAGCATCCTCAAATCATCTGTTTACCTGAAATGGGATTATCATAAACAAAATACATAGAAAACACAAAGGAGTAAGTTATCAATTCAGACATAATCATACGATAATCCACATTTAATAGAGTTAAATAAACAATCATATCATAACATATAATAATACTCTGACATACATCCACTTTAATATCTTCACCATTCCATATTCTACTCAAACTCATCGTTATCCCATTCATCAACCTATACATGATTCAATCCTTTCCTTCCTTAATCAGCTACCTCATATACGTCTGATGAGTCATATATTACACACTATTAATAACCTTATTTTACCATTGTTAATGATTCTTGGTGTCTAATTGACTTTATTTGGCATTGTTTAGTGTTTTAGGCTTTATTGGACTATTATTCCTAAAATGTGTTAATTTGGGATTATTTAGCCTAATTAAATCTAATTCCATTTTCAAGACATATTTGGCACCAATGACATTTTGGGCATTACAAGTGGAAGATGTGTGCTAGAGTGAAGATTGTATTTAGTTATAGGATTTTTAATTCCGTTTTAGGTTTTGGGCCCATTGTTTAGGGCCCATTTCGGTTTTAACCTTTTATAAGCTTAGGATTTTGTTTCCACTCATAACTTTAAATTACATTTCGTTTTCAGCTTGAGGGAGAGAGCAATTTTCATTTCCCCCTTTTGGGGTTCTTTTAGGTTTTCGTTTTTCATCTTCTTCCTTCTCCAAATTCGGTTTTGCTTCTTCCTCCATGGAAGGCTAGAGGTTTAGTGCTAAATTCCTTTGGTAATGTATCACACTATTGAGGTTTATGGATTAATGCATTTTCGGTTTCTATGTTGTTGTTAATGCAATTTCGGTTTTATGTTGTTGAGTCTTCTATCCTATTTTATGTTATGGTTTGCTTAATTCCATGGTGTTGTTTTAGGTTTGTGAATTGATTTTCGCTTAGTTAATTAGTTCTCTAGAACATAATCGCTTAGTTTATGTGAATATGTAAATGCTCTATGTTTATGTTGAATTTTCTTAGTTTGAAGCATAAACAATAGAGTTATGAACAGATTAGGAATTCAATGTTTAGAATCTGAAATTGATGCTTTGATTCGTGTGACTTTGTTAAATGTTTGTTGCTTATGTAAGGAACCAAAATTCTACCTTTGAAATTTTTTCGTTTATTTGAAATCCTTCCTTACATACATTCATTATCTTACTGAAAAACCTTCCTGAATCATTACTTAACACTAATCTTTTAACCTATCATATTATCATGCAATCATGTTGCGGAAAAACATAATTCATTCATTTAGTAATTACCACATACAACCAGTATGAGTTTCTAAGAGTCATAACCTCCATAACTACATAACTCAGTATTGTCCTATCCAGATTTACATTCATCCCAAAATGTTATCAAATCAACTACAATGTCAAACAGCGAAAAAAACAATCAAGATAATAAACACATAAGCTTCCTAAGTGAGCTTCCTCCTCAAATCCTTCATTTACCTACAATGGGATTATCATAAACAACACACAAAACAAGGGAGTAAGTCATTAGTTCAAAAACTAACATTACATGATAATCCACACTTCTAATACGATTAAGCTTTAATATAATTCGTAAACACACATGTGAAATTGTAAACATTCATATCATCTTCCTTTAATTTCCACGTTACTCATATTCATCCTATAGTATATATACCCCATAATATATATTCTATAGTATGCATATTACGTTCTTTCGAAGCATCGTCCTTCTCATTATTCATATCCACCCTATAGAACATATATCCCATAATATATATCCTATAGCATGTATATTACTTTCATTCTCAACATCTTCCATTTTCATCCTTCATATTCACCCTATAGTGTATATATCCCATAATATATATCCTATAGCATGCATATTACTTTCATTCTGACATTCTCATTTCTCATCATTCATATTCACCCTATAGTATATATATCCCATAATATATATCCTATGGCATGAATATTACTTTCATTCTGACATTCTCATTTCTCATCATTCACATTCACCCTATAGTATATAAATCCCATAATATATATCCTATGGCATGAATATTACTTTGATCATCCACATCCTCATTATCATCCTTCATATTCACTCTATAATATACATATCCCATAATATATATTCTATAACATGAAATTACTTTTATCATTCACATCCTCATTCTCATCCTTCATAATTCCTTTAATCGTATTCATCGATTTTATTTCCCATACCACATCGGGCAGGTCGAGTTTATTTCCATACCACATCGGGCAAGTCGAGTTATCCCCATACCACATCGGGCAGGTCGAGTTATCCCCATACCATATCGTGCAGGTCGAGTTATTATCCGTACCACATCGGGCAGGTCGAGTTATAATCCATACCACATCGGGCAGGTCGAGTTATTATCCATACCACATTGGGCAGGTCAAGTCATCCCCATACCACATCGGGCAGGTCGAGTTATCCCCATACCACATCGGGCAGGTCGAGTTATTATCCATACCACATCGGGCAGGTCGAGTTATTATCCATACCACATTGGGCAGGTCGAGTTATCCCCATACCACATCGGGCAGGTCGAGTTATTATCCATACCACATCGGGCAAGTCGAGTTATTATCCATACCACATTGGGCAGGTCGAGTTATCCCCATACCACATCGAGCAGGTCGAGTTATTATCCATACCACATCGGGCAGGTCGAGTTATTATCCATACCACATCGGGCAGGTCGAGTTATTATCCATACCACAATGGGGAGGTCGAGTTCATATCAATACCACATCAGGCAGGTCGAGTTATTATCCATACCACATCGGGCAGATCGAGTTATTATCCATACCACATTGGGCAGGTCGAGTTCACAATAATCCACTACCACTCCGGGTAGGACAACCACAATAATCCACTACCGCTCCGGGTAGGACAGCCACAACAATCCACTACCACTCCTGGTAGGATAACCACAAAAATAAACTACCACCCCGGGTAGGATAACCACAATAATCCGCTACCACTTCGGGTAAGGTATCAACCATAAACCACTACCTCTTCGGGTAGGGTATCAATAATAAACCACTACCTCTTCGGGTAGGGTATCAACAATAAACCACTACCTCTTCGGGTAGGGTGTCTATAATAAACCACTACCACTTCGGGTAGGGTATCAATAATAAACCACTACCTCTTTCACATACCTCATTCACATCAGCGAGTATGATTAAGAGACACTTATCCTTTACCTTGGTGAGTGTTGGGGATCGGTTCTGAGTAACTTTAAAAGTCTCCTCCGCGATTTCCTCCAACCTTAGGATCTTTCCTCATTTCCACCAATAACGACAATGTCAGTCATTTATTCAAAATAACACATAAACAACTCGTATTTCATCATCAAACATACAAGGAATTCACATATTTTCAAGATTTCCAAAACTACTTCAATACAAGTTTCCAAACATCTAAACATACATGTTTATCTCATATATCAACATCAAAGCACAAACTAATCATCCCCATCTAACATTTCATCCATTTTCTCTTTTTACTCATATTCTCATTTTGGGGGTTTTTGGGGTTTTCATGAATAACCCACAAAACCCTTCCATTCATCAAATACCAACTCTAAACCAAGAGTTTACAAGAGAAAAACAACATAAAACGAACGAACCATAACTCTAAAGGATGAGTTTCCATGGTTTCTCATGTTTTGAAAAGAGATCCAACATACCCAAAACAAGTTAGAGAGGAAGAAGAAGAGTTAGAAACAAGAGGTTAACCTCTTCTCAAGCTCTAAGATGAGTCCTAAGGCTCTTTGCTCTTGAAAAGCTCTCCTCTTTCTCTTCTCTTCAAAGTTCTAACCCTAAAATGTGTTTGGGGTTTCTATTTTAAAGAGGAGTCGTCGGGTTCTCGCTCAAGCGAGCCCATTCTCGCTCAGGCGAGAAAATCCCGCCTTTTTAAAATTTCAGATCTGACGCTCGCGCTCAAGCGAGGGATTCTCGCTCAGGCGAGAATCTCACAGTCCCAACAGGCTTCCTCTCGCTCAAGCGACCCATTCCTCGCTTGGGCGAGACTCCCATAATTTCTAATTTCAAAACACTGTTCCTCTCGCTTGGGCGAGGTCCTCTCGCTCAAGCGATAATCTGGCAGTATGCCCCATTCCTCAGGACTGTTACCTAATTTCAAGGAGGATAAATTTGGGGTGTTACAGTTTACACCAATTTCGCTTAGTTAGAGGTTTAGAAATTTAACTGTGAGCTAATCATCGCTTAGTTATTCGACTCTCAACAAAGGAACACTGAGAATCAGATTTTGATATATTGGAATTGAGGATTGAGTTGTGAACAAGGAAACCAAAGGGATTTAGCCCTTTAATATTCTGTTTTAGTTAATTTCTGTTTTTCTTCCGGTTATGATTTATTTTCATAGCATAACAACCACCAAAATCCCCCATGTGTGTGTGAGTATAAGGTGTTTGAACCAATGTGTGAAAGATAATCTTTGGGAACCGACCTAGGTGTCACTTCCTAGTACTATACTTAATTGTTTTATTATTTGCATCGGGTACTGCCTCGATCAAATTTGGCGTCGCTGCCGGGGATTATCGGTTCATACAAAGGTTCTTTATAGTTTCGTAAAGCTTAGTTTAGTGTAGTGTAGTTTAGTTAGTCATTTCTGTAGTGCATTTTTGGTGAAAATTCTGATATTGGTGCATTTTTACTGTTCATTGTTTTGCCATTTTTCATGATTTATGTGATTCTGTTTTGCTAGTTTATATAGTTGAGGGTGGAATTTTTGCATGAAATTATGTTTCCACACTTCTTTCATCCCACATTGAACACCAGAGAAAGCAGAACCACTTTCCGAGCTATAGTTTGTGAGATATAACTTCATGGTGAATAGTGAATAGTTGAAAATTTGTTTTTAGTATTACTTTGTCTCCGTATATCAGAATTGGACATAAGACAAATGCATTTGGGGTAGAAAAATAAGTTATACCAAAAAAACCCTTTTTACTATTTCTTTTTTATTTTTTAAGGTTTATTTTTTTATTTTTCATGGTTTATAGTGAAACTGTTTTGCATTTTTAACATAGTTAGGCTTTGAATTTTTTCGTGAAACTTTTTGTAGATGTTCTATATGATTTTAGGATGTTATTGATGCAAATACTTGGTAGATTCAACAATTATAACATGCATTTCCATTATTGTTGCATACTTTCTTCCTACTATTGACTGTAATGCATGACTAGGAGGAATTCAGGCATTTTGCATTCAATAAATCCCGAAATTGATAGAACATATCATAGGTTAGTTAGACAAAATAGGACTTTAGATGCTAATTTTTTTTATGTTTCTGAACATCCTGTTGCTGAAAATACTGCTTCTGAGCATTCTGTTTCTGTGCATTCTGAATATAGTGATTATGTGCATTCTATTGCATTTACTAATTTTGACCATTCTGTTCATTCTGAAAATATCGCTCAACAACCTACTCCTCCTGGTCCCTGTGAGAGGACATTAAGGGAGTTGGCTGCCCCTGATTTTACTTATGACAGTTTGTGTATCCAATATGAGGATGTACCATATGTGCTTAAAACTAGACTAATCCATTTGTTGCCTAAATTTAATGGACTTGCAGGTCAGGATCCTCATAAACATCTTAAGGAGTTCCACATTGTCTGCTCAACCATGAAACCACATGATGTTATGGAGGGTCACATTTGTCTAAAGGCCTTTCCTCATTCACTTGAAGGCCCTGCAAAGGACTGGTTGTACTATTTAGCTCCTGGTTCCATCACAAGTTGGGGTGACTTGAAGAGGTCATTCTTGGGTAAATTCTTCCCTGCATCCAGGACCACTGCAATCAGAAAGGACATATCTGGAATTAGGCAACAACATGGTGAGAGCTTGTATGAGTACTGGGAGAGGTTTAAGAGATTGTGTGCTAGTTGTCCTCATCATCAGATATCTGAGCAACTCCTCATGCAGTATTTTTATGAGGGTCTGAAAAATATGGATAGGAGTATAATTGATGCTGCTAGTGGTGGTGCACTTGGAGACATGACTCCTTTTGAGGCAAGATGTTTGATTGAGAAGATGGCTTCCAATTCACAACAATTCAATGCAAGGAGTGGTGATGCCATAGTTGTAAGAGGAGTCCATGATGTTGGGACAAATGCAACAAGGCAAGACAAGCGTGAGACTAAAATTGATTCCCTCACCACCTTGATCACTCAGTTAGCCATAAATCAACAAAAATCTTCAATGGCAAGAGTATGTGGCATTTGCACCTCAAGTAATCATTATAGTGATATGTGTCCTTCTCTGCTAGAGCCAAGAACTGGTGATCATCCTGAGGCATATGCTGCAAACATATACAACAACAGACCTCCATATCAGCAGCAACATTATGATCCACCCTCATCAAGCACATACAATCGTGGTTGGAGAAATCAGGCACCATTTCAGAACAATAATGCTGGGCAGAATAGACCATCATATGTGCCCCCACCAATCCAACAATAGAGGCATCAAATGATTAACACTCCTGCACCTACTGAACCCTCTTCGGAAGAATTGGTGAGGCAGATGGCGATGCAGAATATGCAATTCCAGCAAGAAACCAGAGCTTCAATTCAAAGACAAGAGTCTTCAATTCAGAATCTAACTACCCAGATGGGGCAGATGGCTACTTCACTAAACACATTGCAGTCACAGAATTATGAGAAGTTACCTACTCAGATTGTGCTTAACCCAAGGAATGTGAGTGCCATCACCCTCAGATCAGGCAAACAGACTGAAGTGCCTACACCTAGAACAAATTTTGTGCTACAAAAAGAACATGATGTGGAATACAACTAGAGAAACTCATGCAAATCAACCTTCCTCGAGTGCTGCGCAACAACCATTTTCCATTCCTCTTCCATTTCCACCAAAAATAATTCCAACCAAGAAGATGGGGAATATGGAAGAGCTGGACAAGGACCTCTTGGATACATTTAGAAAGGTTGAGGTGAACATACCTCTCCTTGATGTCGTCAAGCAGATTCCGAGATATGCCAAGTTTTTGAAATAATTGTGCACTCACAAGAGGAAGCTGAAAGGTAATGAAAGAATCAGCATGAGAAGGAATGTGTCTGCAAGGATAGGTATGTCTGTTCCTCACATCCCTAAAAAGTGTAAGGACCCAGGTACATTTACTATACCTTGCATCATAGGTAATATAAAATTTGAAAAGGCAATGCTTGACTTAGGTGAAAGTGTGCATGTCAAGAGGAACACTTTGGAAAGCTCTCCTTATATGACTTGGTTTTGATGAGGACAACTTGTGCTAACATGAGCTTGAAGATCATCAACAAATCAACATGCTTAAGCCTTCCGATTGGTATCTTGCTTAGACTAGATTAGTTTAGGTTGAGTCCAAGGCTTAAGTCACCTAATACATATCTCAATTGCATAAATCTTTTAAATCTTTTTCATCTTGAGATATGTCATTCATAATATGTTCATGCATCATATAAATACATGTACATGTGCATTCTAGGCATAATCTAAGTATTAAACATGTATGAATTTAAGTGCATAACATATTTGAAGTTTTTACACATGAAAGAGTGTTGTTAATCGATTACCTCTTGGCTTAATCGATTAATCTAACTGTTTGCACAGTGTAATCGATTACAACAAATGTCAATCGATTAATCTAACATTTTTGTGAAGCTTAATCGATTAAAGCTGTCGTTAATCGATTAACTGGGCTTTTATTTCAATTCTTTATAAACTGCATTTTCAGAATTGATCTCATAAGTTGCATGTTAATTTTTTAGAGAGTTAGAGCATCTTTTCGTGTTAATTGTTGCATCTAGTTGTAAATGCATTTGTGAGCTTAGAAAAGAGAGAATTCTATGCTTTAGGATTGAGTGCTTTTCATGATACATTTCTCATCTTTTCTTGTCACATGTTCTTGCATTTTTACATGATTCTTGATTAGATGTTTACATATTATGCATTCTCTTTTTTCACTAATACATTTTTCATACTGCATGAGCTTGTATTAGGTGATTAGAGTAAAGCCTTATCTTGTTAGATATAAGTCTTGTTATAGCTTAAGTTTACTCTGTATTGCTTTGTTTGAAAAAGTGTTGTAATTGTGGGAATCTCAAGGTGTCATATCACCAAGAGATTGAGTGTGTCTTAACTGAGTGTTAGACTTAGGGATAAGTAAAGAACAAGGTTCTTGGCTGGGGCTACGCCGAAAGAAAGGTTTTCTTTGTCGGTAGGAAGGGAGTCAAACCATAGAATAGGTTTCTTTTTATCTTGTAAGTGTCTAATTGTTGTAATTGGATAGTGTGTATGTAATTAACATTCATTCAATTATAGTGAAGAAAAATCTCCCAAATCAGCCGGGAGGCCTGGATGTAGTTTGCGGTGGACAAGCAAACGAACCAGGATAAAATTCTTGTTGCAGGACTTTTTCTATCTCTCTCTCTTTATTGCATTTGATCGATTAATTTGTTAAGTAGATTTAATTGATAATCTGTGTCTATACTGTATTACTTGTACTCTGATAAAATTCTGTAAGCCTGGTATAATCGTTTCATTATCAATTAATTGTCGAGCAAGAAACTGTACTTGCATTTGCTTACTGTCACGGTTTAATCGATTAAGTGTGGTGTGTTAATCGATTACTTCAGTCTGTTAATCGATTAAGTGGACTGTGTTGAAAGTGTTAATCGATTACCCTGTTTTGTTAATCGATTAATCAAGGTGTTTTTCAGCATTAAGTGTTGTTTTCGAAAAGCGGACATTCTAACCGCTACACCTATTCAACCCCCCCCCCCCTTCTAGGTGTATTGTAATCACTGATACCTAACAAGTGGTATCAGAGCTAGTGCGAAGTGCTAGCTCAACCGCGTATTCGTGATCCTTAGGGAAAAACGAATGGGTTCGTCAAACCCATTTGGTGGTGATGGTTCATCCATTAATCGACCACCTATATTCAGTGGTGAAGGGTATGCCTACTGGAAAGTCCGCATGCAAATTTTTATTGAAGCCATAGACTCAGATATTTGGGAATCCGTAGTCAACGGCCCTTTCGTTCCACAACATCTTGTGGACAATGAACCTAAAGACAAGCCTAAAAGTCTATGGACCGATGATGAGCGCAAAAAGGTGCAGCATAATCTACGCGCCAAAAATATCATCACATCGGCCCTATCCTATGATGAGTTCTTTAGAGTATCGCAGTGCCAAAATGCAAAAGAAATGTGGGACACTTTACAAGTGACTCATGAAGGCACTAGCGAAGTCAAGCGCGCTAGATTAAATGCGCTTACCCATGAGTATGAGTTATTTCGCATGTTACCTAGTGAATCAATCTGTGATATGCAAAAGCGATTTACTCATATTGTTAATCATTTAGTTGCTCTAGATAAATCTTTTGCCAGAGGTGAACTAACTAATAAAGTTTTGCGTTGTCTTGACAGGAAATGGCAACCAAAAGTAACTGCAATTGTTGAATCCAAAGATTTGGACTCTATGCCTCTAGCTACTTTATTTGGAAAACTTCAAGAGCACGAAATGGAATTGGGGCGCTTGACTATGCACGAAGATTCAGATCGGAAAAAGAAAAACATCACATTAAAGGCCACGACCTCCAAATCAAAAGAAGATAAAGATGATGATGAATCTGACTCCGATCTAGATGATGAAACTATGAATCTCCTTGTTCGCAAATTTAGCAAATTCATCAAAAGAAAAGGAGGATTCAAGAAGTTTCAGAAGAAAGAAGCGAAAGAGTCAACCAACAAAGGCAAGAACAACAAAGATCGCTTCACTTGCCATGAGTGTGGAAAAGCCGGACATATGAGATTTCAATGTCCTACCTATCTGAAAAAGGTTGATTCAGAGAAGAGCACTCCCAGGGAATTCAAATCCAAGAAAGCTTACATTGTATGGGATGTACCTGAGGAGGAAACAACATCAAGCACTTCTAGTGAGGAGGAGTCAGCGAAGTTGTGTCTGATGGTCAGATCTGACAACAATGGCAACTCAGACTCACACGAGGATAATGATGAGGTATATTCCGACACCTCATCCACTTCAGATGACTTACCCTCTTATGAAGTTTTATATAATGCTTATGTTGAGTTACATGAGGAATTAAAGAAATTGGCTAGAATAAATGTTGATAAGAAAAGGGAAATCCTTAGAAATGAAAAGAAACTAAGCCAATTACAAAAAGAATTAGATGAATTAAAATTAGAAAATGAAACTTTAGATCTCATCTATTCGTGTAACACATGTGACTGCTCTGCTGATAATTTATGTCAAAAGCCTGTATGTGAGACTTGCGAGATTTTGCAAGAAGACAATCTTAAACTAAAAGAAAAACTCGAACGTCTCACAAACAGTAAACAGCAATTAGACACTCTGCTCAGTCAAACAAGAAACGTTGGTGATCGTACTGGTCTAGGTTATACTCGCTCTGCTAAAAACAAGAGACCATATAGAAAACCTGTAGTTAATACTAAGGATAAAAATCGTAGGCGCTCTCCTACTTGCTTTTATTGTAATACGTATGGTCATACTTCTTACTCTTGTTACATTAGAAAATATGGTATACCTAGCGGGGCTTATGTATGGATAAAGAAGGGAGATAATTCCCTAATCACTAACAGAAAAGGACCCAACATAATTTGGGTACCTGAGAAAAGCAGGTGATCTATTTTGCAGGTATGTCTTCGAGCACAAGGACAAAAATGGTACTTAGACAGTGGATGTTCGAGACATATGACAGGTGACAGATCAAATTTCCTGGATCTATCACTTAAAGGAAAAGGATACGTCACGTACGGAGACAACAATAAGGGAAAGATACTTGGCACCGGAACAGTTGGTAACTCATCTCATACTCAAATTGAAAATGTTCTGTATGTTGAAGGACTAGAACATAATCTTCTAAGTATAAGTCAACTCTGTGACAAAGGTAATCGAGTATCTTTTGATTCTGACTGTTGCATCATTCGTGACATTTTATCTAATAATGTTAAATTTGTTGGTCATCGTATAAATAATATTTACATGGTTAACTTGGATGATGTCACCACATTATTTTCAAAATGTTTCATTTCTAAAGAAGATGACATCTGGCTCTGGCACAGACGCGTTGCACACATCCATATAAAACATCTAGATAAATTGTCATCAAACCAACTAGTTGAAGGGCTACCAAAACTAAATTTCAAAACTAAAGAGATTTGTGACACTTGTCAAAAGTGTAAACAAACCAAAAACTCTTTTAAAAACAAAAATGTGATATCCACTTCAAGACCTTTGGAGTTACTCCATATGGACTTGTTTGGACCATCACAAATCATGAGTTTTGGTGGTAGCTACTATGCTCTAGTTATTGTTGATGATTTCTCTCGTTTTACATGGACATTATTTTTATCTGCTAAAAGCGACGCTTTCAACTCTTTTAAAAATCTTGCCAAGCAAATCCAAAACCAACTTAACCTGAAAATAGTATATATACGAAGTGATCACGGGGGAGAATTTGAGAACTTTCAGTTCGACAAATTCTGTGATAAGCATGGCATTATGCATCAGTTCTCTACTCCTCGCACTCCACAACAAAATGGAGTTGTTGAAAGGAAAAATCGTGTGTTAGAAGAATTAGCGAGAACCATGCTTAATGAAAGTAATACCCCCAAATATTTCTGGGCAGATGCAGTTCATACTGCATGCTATGTTATAAATCGAGTATTGTTAAGGCCTAATTTGAATAAAACTCCTTATGAACTATTAAAAGGCCGTAAACCAAACATATCCCATCTTCACGCTTTTGGTTGCAAATGTTTTATATTAAATAATGGAAAGCGGGCTTTAGGAAAATTTGATTCAAAAGCCGATGAGGGAATATTTTTGGGATACTCGATTCATAGCAAAGCGTTCAGAATTTTTAATAAGTATTCTATGCAAGTTGAAGAGTCTATCCATGTACAGTTTGATGAATCTTCTCCAAAAGAGAAGAGAAAGGTTGTATCTGATGATGTTGCAGGTGCTTTGGAAGAAGCATACTCAAAGAACATGGATAATGTAGAAGCAACCGATGAAGAATGTCAAAACAAATCTCAGGAGCATTCAGATATGCCAGTTGTGTGGAAAACCAAGAAAGCTCACCCGATCGACAAAGTAATAGGTGACATATCTACGGGAGTGGTAACCCGTAGTTCCTTACGAAACTTCTGTAATTTCGTAGCTTTTGTATCTCAAATTGAGCCTAAGACCATTGATGAGGCCATTGAGGATGTGCACTGGGGTATAGCTATGCAAGAAGAGCTAAACCAGTTCGAACGCAATAATGTTTGGGACTTGGTCCCTAAACCTAAAGATCATCCTGTGATTGGTACTCGATGGGTCTTCAGAAACAAGCTTGATGAATCAGGCTTGATCATTCGAAATAAAGCACGCTTGGTGGCCCAAGGCTACAACCAGGAGGAAGGTATCGATTATGACGAAACCTATGCCCCTGTAGCCAGATTAGAGGCCATCAGGATGCTACTTTCCTTTGCATCAATTATGAACTTCAAATTATTTCAGATGGACGTAAAAAGCGCCTTCTTGAATGGCTATATTCAAGAAGAAGTTTATGTTAACCAACCGCCTGGTTTTGAAAATTTTAAATATCCGAACCATGTTTATAAACTTAAAAAGGCACTCTATGGTCTCAAACAAGCTCCTAGAACTTGGTATGATAGACTTAGTACCTTTCTTTTAGAAAAAGGGTTCGAAAGAGGCTTGGTTGATACAATGCTTTTTATTCGTAAATCAGAAAACTCTGTATTACTTGTGCAAATCTATGTAGATGACATAATTTTTGGATCTACTAATGATATTTTGTGTAAGGATTTTTCTGAGATGATGCAGGGGGAGTTCGAAATGTCTATGATGGGAGAACTTACGTTCTTTCTAGGACTTCAGATAAAGCAACTAGAAAGTGGTATTTTCATCCATCAGACAAAATATTGCAAAGAGCTGCTCAAGAAATTTGAGATGAACAATTGTAAGGAAGCTTCCACTCCTATGGCATCTGCTTGCTACCTAGATAAGGACGAAAAAGGAAAAACTATAGAGGTAACAAAGTATCGAGGAATTATTGGGTCTTTACTTTACTTAACTGCAAGTAGGCCTAATATCATGTTTAGTGTATGCATGTGTGCTAGATTTCAATCATCTCCTAAAGAATCACATCTTACAACTGTTAAAAGAATCATGAGATACTTAAAAGGAACAACTAACATGGGATTATGGTATCCTCGGGATGCCTCATTATCCTTGGTAGGTTATTCCGATTCCGATTTCGCCGGATGTAAATTGGATCGGAAAAGCACTAGTGGTACTTATCACTTGTTGGGGAGTTCATTAGTAGCATGGCACAGCAAAAAGCAAGCTTGTGTTGCTTTGTCCACCGCCGAAGCGGAATACATTGCCGCTGGTGTGTGTTGCGCTCAAATCCTCTGGATGAAGCAGCAACTCAAGGACTATGGTCTTAATATTGAAAAGATCCCTATTAAATGCGATAACACAAGTGCCATAAACCTTTCCAAGAATCCCGTCTTGCATTCTAGAACTAAGCATATAGAAATTAGACATCATTTTCTGCGTGATCATGTACAAAAAGGTGATTGCGTTCTTGAATTTGTTGAAACTTCTAAACAATTAGCTGATATTTTCACCAAGCCCCTTCCCAGGGATACTTTCTTTGTTCTAAGGAGAGAACTTGGAATTCTTGATGAACAATATCTTGATTAAAATTGTTTAGGTGTTTACATTATCGTCTAGTTTCTCTATGTCTTTGTTTCTTTGGCTGTTCGATATTTGTTTTATTGCAAAGGTATATCTCTTGATTATTTTTTTTTTTTGTGATTCTGAATGTTTAAATAAATCTGTCACATTGCATGCCAAAGCCTTAAGAAGTTGAAACCATTTTACTGCCTGAAAAATTTTTTTTTACTATGCGTAATCGATTAAATATTCAATTAATCGATTACCTGGGCATCAGTTGCTTGAAAATTCGAAATTCTACTATAAGTAATCGATTACATTTTCACTTAATCGATTACCTGGGCATCAGTTCTTTCAAAAATTCGAAATTTCACACTGATTAATCGATTAACCCTGCCCGTTAATCGATTAAAACCAGTTTTATAAAGGCAAACAGTAGCTCGATTTCACACTTTTTTCTGGCTTTCTCACTTTCTCTTTTCTGCTTTGAGATTCTAAATCTATAACACACCTAATCCAAAGTGCATCAAAAGTAGAAACACCTATTCCTAACCCTCTTAAAACCATCAAGGAATCATCTCTCTTCATCCTCATTATATCACATCTCCAAGGTTCCACTAAACATAACCTAGGTTAGGTTTGCCTACACCCATATTTGACCTCTCACTGCCATTTCGGTTTCTGCCACATTATGGAGCAAAGTCGTCCTAAAAGGGTCAAAACATCAGCCACTCGTGTACGAAGACGAGAGGTCGGTTCGCCTTCCGCTCGGGACCATGGTGACCCCTACTATTCACTCATTCTGCAAGAAACCCGTATGGCGAAATTCCAAGGTCGGAAACCTACATATATATGGTATGTTGACTTAACTTGGTTAGCGGAACAGAACTTTAGCTTCCCGCATGACATGGAAGCTCAGGGAACTATTCAGTTTATGGAATTAAAGGGACAAGTCTACCCTGCTCTTGTTAGGGAATTCTATGCTAATTTTAGATATAAGGATGGAAAATATTGGTCAATGATTTCTGGCAATTTGTTTGAACTCAACGATGAAATTTTCATGAATGTCGGTGGTTTATCTTCTTCTGGATATAGTATAGGAGATTGTTCCTGGGTAAATGAAAATTTTGATCCTACTGAAGTCTATAAGTCTTTTCTAAGAGGCCCTCATTTATACATTCAGGGTCAACTGACCAAAGCTGGGTCACTTTCTGTTGAGAACAGGCTGCTACACTACATTATTGCTTACATCTTAGTACAGAGGAACACAAATCACGCACAGCCTACTGTGAATGATTTACGTTTCATGTATGCAGTGAAGAATAATGTGATGATTAATTGGCCTGAGGAGATCTTGAAAATTATGAACAGTGTATCTTTATCTCAGTCGAAGCTGCTTCCCTACAGTATCTTCATCTCACGCATCGTTGACTATTTGCGCATTGACGTTTCCGATACTATCATTGTTGAATATACCGACAAGGATCATCTGGTTGGTGAAAGCCTCATACATAAGATGGGTATATACAAGTATGGTAGTACTTGGCAATACCAAGAGGACTACACCACTTTTGGTCTGGATTTATCTGATGATGATAATCAGGATGGCACAGATAATCAGCATGCTACAGCTCAGGGGGAGCCTTCTGGATCAGCACCTCAGAACTCTGCTTTTGGATTCGATCAGTTGGAAGCTATGGAGCAACGGCTTAACAACCGTATGGATCTTCACTTCCAAGGACTAAAAGACTCATACTTTGCTGGTATGGAATAGTATGAGGAGCGACAAACTGCGTATTCGGACAACCAATTTCGGGAGTTGAGGAATCTGATTCAATCTACCGCTGAAGCTCAGAATGCCTTGTTTTGTTCAGAATTTCAGAAGCTATCTGTGCTTATCAGGGGAGATCAGAACATTGTCACTTCTGCTGATCACACTGACGATCCTCATCCTCCACCTCAACCTTAGTTTAGAAGACTTTAGACCTAGGATATCTTACCTTAGGTTTATTTCTTCTTTTTGGCACTCTTTGGATTTAGATACTGTTATGGATTCTAGTATTTCTGTTGCGTGCCTCTTTTATGTTGTTAATTGACGTTTTCTGGTTTATCTGGCTGCTAAACATTGTTACTCTTTATGCTATTTTATAATTATGTCGAATAGCCTACTATGTTTATGTGTATGGTTCTTGATCGTATGAGATTTTCTGCCTTGATATGGTTCATCTCATATGCCGTTCCTTCACTTGTTTGGCTATTTCTGTTGTATAAACTTGCGCACTTGTTTAATCCTCTTTAATGTAAAACAGGTTAATTGTTATATCCCAATATTAACTCATTAACTATGTTTTATGCATTACTCATATCTCTGCCTCTTCTTTGACCTGGGTTATCTTTTTGATAATGTCAAAAGGGGGAGAAAGGTTGTTTTGTTGTTTTCTGATTGTGCAGGTTGATCGTAATAACAACTTCCGATATTTGCGCATCATATCAACCTTGCCAACACAATCTTCAAGCTATTTACATTTAATGTGGAGTTTGTCATCATCAAAAAGGGGGAGATTGAAAGTGTGCATGTCAAGAGGAACACTTTGGAAAGCTCTCCTTATATGACTTGGTTTTGATGAGGACAACTTGTGCTAACATGAGCTTGAAGATCATCAACAAATCAACATGCTTAAGCCTTCCGATTGGTATCTTGCTTAGACTAGATTAGTTTAGGTTGAGTCCAAGGCTTAAGTCACCTAATACATATCTCAATTGCATAAATCTTTTAAATCTTTTTCATCTTGAGATATGTCATTCATAATATGTTCATGCATCATATAAATACATGTACATGTGCATTCTAGGCATAATCTAAGTATTAAACATGTATGAATTTAAGTGCATAACATATTTGAAGTTTTTACACATGAAAGAGTGTTGTTAATCGATTACCATCTTGGCTTAATCGATTAATCTAACTGTTTGCACAGTGTAATCGATTACAACAAATGTCAATCGATTAATCTAACATTTTTGTGAAGCTTAATCGATTAAAGCTGTCGTTAATCGATTAACTGGGCTTTTATTTCAATTCTTTATAAACTGCATTTTCAGAATTGATCTCATAAGTTGCATGTTAATTTTTAGAGAGTTAGAGCATCTTTTCGTGTTAATTGTTGCATCTAGTTGTAAATGCATTTGTGAGCTTAGAAAAGAGAGAATTCTATGCTTTAGGATTGAGTGCTTTTCATGATACATTTCTCATCTTTTCTTGTCACATGTTCTTGCATTTTTACATGATTCTTGATTAGATGTTTACATATTATGCATTCTCTTTTTTCACTAATACATTTTTCATACTGCATGAGCTTGTATTAGGTGATTAGAGTAAAGCCTTATCTTGTTAGATATAAGTCTTGTTATAGCTTAAGTTTACTCTGTATTGCTTTGTTTGAAAAAGTGTTGTAATTGTGGGAATCTCAAGGTGTCATATCACCAAGAGATTGAGTGTGTCTTCACTGAGTGTTAGACTTAGGGATAAGTAAAGAACAAGGTTCTTGGCTGGGGCTACGCCGAAAGAAAGGTTTTCTTTGTCGGTAGGAAGGGAGTCAAACCATAGAATAGGTTTCTTTTTATCTTGTAAGTGTCTAATTGTTGTAATTGGATAGTGTGTATGTAATTAACATTCATTCAATTATAGTGAAGAAAAATCTCCCAAATCAGCCGGGAGGCCTGGATGTAGTTTGCGGTGGACAAGCAAACGAACCAGGATAAAATTCTTGTTGCAGGACTTTTTCTATCTCTCTCTCTTTATTGCATTTGATCGATTAATTTGTTAAGTAGATTTAATTGATAATCTGTGTCTATACTGTATTACTTGTACTCTGATAAAATTCTGTAAGCCTGGTATAATCGTTTCATTATCAATTAATTGTCGAGCAAGAAACTGTACTTGCATTTGCTTACTGTCACGGTTTAATCGATTAAGTGTGGTGTGTTAATCGATTACTTCAGTCTGTTAATCGATTAAGTGGACTGTGTTGAAAGTGTTAATCGATTACCCTGTTTTGTTAATCGATTAATCAAGGTGTTTTTCAGCATTAAGTGTTGTTTTCGAAAAGCGGACATTCTAACCGCTACACCTATTCAACCCCCCCCCCCTTCTAGGTGTATTGTAATCACTGATACCTAACAAGTGGTATCAGAGCTAGTGCGAAGTGCTAGCTCAACCGCGTATTCGTGATCCTTAGGGAAAAACGAATGGGTTCGTCAAACCCATTTGGTGGTGATGGTTCATCCATTAATCGACCACCTATATTCAGTGGTGAAGGGTATGCCTACTGGAAAGTCCGCATGCAAATTTTTATTGAAGCCATAGACTCAGATATTTGGGAATCCGTAGTCAACGGCCCTTTCGTTCCACAACATCTTGTGGACAATGAACCTAAAGACAAGCCTAAAAGTCTATGGACCGATGATGAGCGCAAAAAGGTGCAGCATAATCTACGCGCCAAAAATATCATCACATCGGCCCTATCCTATGATGAGTTCTTTAGAGTATCGCAGTGCCAAAATGCAAAAGAAATGTGGGACACTTTACAAGTGACTCATGAAGGCACTAGCGAAGTCAAGCGCGCTAGATTAAATGCGCTTACCCATGAGTATGAGTTATTTCGCATGTTACCTAGTGAATCAATCTGTGATATGCAAAAGCGATTTACTCATATTGTTAATCATTTAGTTGCTCTAGATAAATCTTTTGCCAGAGGTGAACTAACTAATAAAGTTTTGCGTTGTCTTGACAGGAAATGGCAACCAAAAGTAACTGCAATTGTTGAATCCAAAGATTTGGACTCTATGCCTCTAGCTACTTTATTTGGAAAACTTCAAGAGCACGAAATGGAATTGGGGCGCTTGACTATGCACGAAGATTCAGATCGGAAAAAGAAAAACATCACATTAAAGGCCACGACCTCCAAATCAAAAGAAGATAAAGATGATGATGAATCTGACTCCGATCTAGATGATGAAACTATGAATCTCCTTGTTCGCAAATTTAGCAAATTCATCAAAAGAAAAGGAGGATTCAAGAAGTTTCAGAAGAAAGAAGCGAAAGAGTCAACCAACAAAGGCAAGAACAACAAAGATCGCTTCACTTGCCATGAGTGTGGAAAAGCCGGACATATGAGATTTCAATGTCCTACCTATCTGAAAAAGGTTGATTCAGAGAAGAGCACTTCCAGGGAATTCAAATCCAAGAAAGCTTACATTGTATGGGATGTACCTGAGGAGGAAACAACATCAAGCACTTCTAGTGAGGAGGAGTCAGCGAAGTTGTGTCTGATGGTCAGATCTGACAACAATGGCAACTCAGACTCACACGAGGATAATGATGAGGTATATTCCGACACCTCATCCACTTCGGATGACTTACCCTCTTATGAAGTTTTATATAATGCTTATGTTGAGTTACATGAGGAATTAAAGAAATTGGCTAGAATAAATGTTGATAAGAAAAGGGAAATCCTTAGAAATGAAAAGAAACTAAGCCAATTACAAAAAGAATTAGATGAATTAAAATTAGAAAATGAAACTTTAGATCTCATCTATTCGTGTAACACATGTGACTGCTCTGCTGATAATTTATGTCAAAAGTCTGTATGTGAGACTTGCGAGATTTTGCAAGAAGACAATCTTAAACTAAAAGAAAAACTCGAACGTCTCACAAACAGTAAACAGCAATTAGACACTCTGCTCAGTCAAACAAGAAACGTTGGTGATCGTACTGGTCTAGGTTATACTCGCTCTGCTAAAAACAAGAGACCATATAGAAAACCTGTAGTTAATACTAAGGATAAAAATCGTAGGCGCTCTCCTACTTGCTTTTATTGTAATACGTATGGTCATACTTCTTACTCTTGTTACATTAGAAAATATGGTATACCTAGCGGGGCTTATGTATGGATAAAGAAGGGAGATAATTCCCTAATCACTAACAGAAAAGGACCCAACATAATTTGGGTACCTGAGAAAAGCAGGTGATCTATTTTGCAGGTATGTCTTCGAGCACAAGGACAAAAATGGTACTTAGACAGTGGATGTTCGAGACATATGACAGGTGACAGATCAAATTTCCTGGATCTATCACTTAAAGGAAAAGGATACGTCACGTACGGAGACAACAATAAGGGAAAGATACTTGGCACCGGAACAGTTGGTAACTCATCTCATACTCAAATTGAAAATGTTCTGTATGTTGAAGGACTAGAACATAATCTTCTAAGTATAAGTCAACTCTGTGACAAAGGTAATCGAGTATCTTTTGATTCTGACTGTTGCATCATTCGTGACATTTTATCTAATAATGTTAAATTTGTTGGTCATCGTATAAATAATATTTACATGGTTAACTTGGATGATGTCACCACATTATTTTCAAAATGTTTCATTTCTAAAGAAGATGACATCTGGCTCTGGCACAGACGCGTTGCACACATCCATATAAAACATCTAGATAAATTGTCATCAAACCAACTAGTTGAAGGGGCTACCAAAACTAAATTTCAAAACTAAAGAGATTTGTGACACTTGTCAAAAGTGTAAACAAACCAAAAACTCTTTTAAAAACAAAAATGTGATATCCACTTCAAGACCTTTGGAGTTACTCCATATGGACTTGTTTGGACCATCACAAATCATGAGTTTTGGTGGTAGCTACTATGCTCTAGTTATTGTTGATGATTTCTCTCGTTTTACATGGACATTATTTTTATCTGCTAAAAGCGACGCTTTCAACTCTTTTAAAAATCTTGCCAAGCAAATCCAAAACCAACTTAACCTGAAAATAGTATATATACGAAGTGATCACGGGGGAGAATTTGAGAACTTTCAGTTCGACAAATTCTGTGATAAGCATGGCATTATGCATCAGTTCTCTACTCCTCGCACTTCACAACAAAATGGAGTTGTTG
Organism: Lupinus albus; assembly: GCA_009771035.1. Lineage (NCBI taxonomy): Eukaryota > Viridiplantae > Streptophyta > Magnoliopsida > Fabales > Fabaceae > Lupinus > Lupinus albus. Next base: position 10,053,227 of record CM020019.1, on the reverse strand, counting down.
AAAGGAAAAATCGTGTGTTAGAAGAATTAGCGAGAACCATGCTTAATGAAAGTAATACCCCCAAATATTTCTGGGCAGATGCAGTTCATACTGCATGCTATGTTATAAATCGAGTATTGTTAAGGCCTAATTTGAATAAAACTCCTTATGAACTATTAAAAGGCCGTAAACCAAACATATCCCATCTTCACGCTTTCGGTTGCAAATGTTTTATATTAAATAATGGAAAGCGGGCTTTAGGAAAATTTGATTCAAAAGCCGATGAGGGAATATTTTTGGGATACTCGATTCATAGCAAAGCGTTCAGAATTTTTAATAAGTATTCTATGCAAGTTGAAGAGTCTATCCATGTACAGTTTGATGAATCTTCTCCAAAAGAGAAGAGAAAGGTTGTATCTGATGATGTTACAGGTGCTTTGGAAGAAGCATACTCAAAGAACATGGATAATGTAGAAGCAACCGATGAAGAATGTCAAAACAAATCTCAGGAGCATTCAGATATGCCAGTTGTGTGGAAAACCAAGAAAGCTCACCCGATCGACAAAGTAATAGGTGACATATCTACGGGAGTGGTAACCCGTAGTTCCTTACGAAACTTCTGTAATTTCGTAGCTTTTGTATCTCAAATTGAGCCTAAGACCATTGATGAGGCCATTGAGGATGTGCACTGGGGTATAGCTATGCAAGAAGAGCTAAACCAGTTCGAACGCAATAATGTTTGGGACTTGGTCCCTAAACCTAAAGATCATCCTGTGATTGGTACTCGATGGGTCTTCAGAAACAAGCTTGATGAATCAGGCTTGATCATTCGAAATAAAGCACGCTTGGTGGCCCAAGGCTACAACCAGGAGGAAGGTATCGATTATGACGAAACCTATGCCCCTGTAGCCAGATTAGAGGCCATCAGGATGCTACTTTCCTTTGCATCAATTATGAACTTCAAATTATTTCAGATGGACGTAAAAAGCGCCTTCTTGAATGGCTATATTCAAGAAGAAGTTTATGTTAACCAACCGCCTGGTTTTGAAAATTTTAAATATCCGAACCATGTTTATAAACTTAAAAAGGCACTCTATGGTCTCAAACAAGCTCCTAGAACTTGGTATGATAGACTTAGTACCTTTCTTTTAGAAAAAGGGTTCGAAAGAGGCTTGGTTGATACAATGCTTTTTATTCGTAAATCAGAAAACTCTGTATTACTTGTGCAAATCTATGTAGATGACATAATTTTTGGATCTACTAATGATATTTTGTGTAAGGATTTTTCTGAGATGATGCAGGGGGAGTTCGAAATGTCTATGATGGGAGAACTTACGTTCTTTCTAGGACTTCAGATAAAGCAACTAGAAAGTGGTATTTTCATCCATCAGACAAAATATTGCAAAGAGCTGCTCAAGAAATTTGAGATGAACAATTGTAAGGAAGCTTCCACTCCTATGGCATCTGCTTGCTACCTAGATAAGGACGAAAAAGGAAAAACTATAGAGGTAACAAAGTATCGAGGAATTATTGGGTCTTTACTTTACTTAACTGCAAGTAGGCCTAATATCATGTTTAGTGTATGCATGTGTGCTAGATTTCAATCATCTCCTAAAGAATCACATCTTACAACTGTTAAAAGAATCATGAGATACTTAAAAGGAACAACTAACATGGGATTATGGTATCCTCGGGATGCCTCATTATCCTTGGTAGGTTATTCCGATTCCGATTTCGCCGGATGTAAATTGGATCGGAAAAGCACTAGTGGTACTTATCACTTGTTGGGGAGTTCATTAGTAGCATGGCACAGCAAAAAGCAAGCTTGTGTTGCTTTGTCCACCGCCGAAGCGGAATACATTGCCGCTGGTGTGTGTTGCGCTCAAATCCTCTGGATGAAGCAGCAACTCAAGGACTATGGTCTTAATATTGAAAAGATCCCTATTAAATGCGATAACACAAGTGCCATAAACCTTTCCAAGAATCCCGTCTTGCATTCTAGAACTAAGCATATAGAAATTAGACATCATTTTCTGCGTGATCATGTACAAAAAGGTGATTGCGTTCTTGAATTTGTTGAAACTTCTAAACAATTAGCTGATATTTTCACCAAGCCCCTTCCCAGGGATACTTTCTTTGTTCTAAGGAGAGAACTTGGAATTCTTGATGAACAATATCTTGATTAAAATTGTTTAGGTGTTTACATTATCGTCTAGTTTCTCTATGTCTTTGTTTCTTTAGGCTGTTCGATATTTGTTTTATTGCAAAGGTATATCTCTTGATTATTTTTTTTTTGTGATTCTGAATGTTTAAATAAATCTGTCACATTGCATGCCAAAGCCTTAAGAAGTTGAAACCATTTTACTGCCTGAAAAATTTTTTTTTACTATGCGTAATCGATTAAATATTCAATTAATCGATTACCTGGGCATCAGTTGCTTGAAAATTCGAAATTCTACTATAAGTAATCGATTACATTTTCACTTAATCGATTACCTGGGCATCAGTTCTTTCAAAAATTCGAAATTTCACACTGATTAATCGATTAACCCTGCCCGTTAATCGATTAAAACCAGTTTTATAAAGGCAAACAGTAGCTCGGTTTCACACTTTTTCTGGCTTTCTCACTTTCTCTTTTCTGCTTTGAGATTCTAAATCTATAACACAACTAATCCAAAGTGCATCAAAAGTAGAAACACCTATTCCTAACCCTCTTAAAACCATCAAGGAATCATCTCTCTTCATCCTCATTATATCACATCTCCAAGGTTCCACTAAACATAACCTAGGTTAGGTTTGCCTACACCCATATTTGACCTCTCACTGCCATTTCGGTTTCTGCCACATTATGGAGCAAAGTCGTCCTAAAAGGGTCAAAACATCAGCCACTCGTGTACGAAGACGAGAGGTCGGTTCGCCTTCCGCTCGGGACCAGTGGTGACCCCTACTATTCACTCATTCTGCAAGAAACCCGTATGGCGAAATTCCAAGGTCGGAAACCTACATATATATGGTATGTTGACTTAACTTGGTTAGCGGAACAGAACTTTAGCTTCCCGCATGACATGGAAGCTCAGGGAACTATTCAGTTCATGGAATTAAAGGGACAAGTCTACCCTGCTCTTGTTAGGGAATTCTATGCTAATTTTAGATATAAGGATGGAAAATATTGGTCAATGATTTCTGGCAATTTGTTTGAACTCAACGATGAAATTTTCATGAATGTCGGTGGTTTATCTTCTTCTGGATATAGTATAGGAGATTGTTCCTGGGTAAAGGAAAATTTTGATCCTACTGAAGTCTATAAGTCTTTTCTAAGAGGCCCTCATTTATACATTCAGGGTCAACTGACCAAAGCTGGGTCACTTTCTGTTGAGAACAGGCTGCTACACTACATTATTGCTTACATCTTAGTACAGAGGAACACAAATCACGCACAGCCTACTGTGAATGATTTACGTTTCATGTATGCAGTGAAGAATAATGTGATGATTAATTGGCCTGAGGAGATCTTGAAAATTATGAACAGTGTATCTTTATCTCAGTCGAAGCTGCTTCCCTACAGTATCTTCATCTCACGCATCGTTGACTATTTGCGCATTGACGTTTCCGATACTATCATTGTTGAATATACCGACAAGGATCATCTAGTTGGTGAAAGCCTCATACATAAGATGGGTATATACAAGTATGGTAGTACTTGGCAATACCAAGAGGACTACACCACTTTTGGTCTGGATTTATCTGATGATGATAATCAGGATGGCACAGATAATCAGCATGCTACAGCTCAGGGGGAGCCTTCTGGATCAGCACCTCAGAACTCTGCTTTTGGATTCGATCAGTTGGAAGCTATGGAGCAACGGCTTAACAACCGTATGGATCTTCACTTCCAAGGACTAAAAGACTCATACTTTGCTGGTATGGAATAGTATGAGGAGCGACAAACTGCGTATTCGGACAACCAATTTCGGGAGTTGAGGAATCTGATTCAATCTACCGCTGAAGCTCAGAATGCCCTTGTTTTGTTCAGAATTTCAGAAGCTATCTGTGCTTATCAGGGGAGATCAGAACATTGTCACTTTCTGCTGATCACACTGACGATCCTCATCCTCCACCTCAACCTTAGTTTAGAAGACTTTAGACCTAGGATATCTTACCTTAGGTTTATTTCTTCTTTTTGGCACTCTTTGGATTTAGATACTGTTATGGATTCTAGTATTTCTGTTGCGTGCCTCTTTTATGTTGTTAATTGACGTTTTCTGGTTTATCTGGCTGCTAAACATTGTTACTCTTTATGCTATTTTATAATTATGTCGAATAGCCTACTATGTTTATGTGTATGGTTCTTGATCGTATGAGATTTTCTGCCTTGATATGGTTCATCTCATATGCCGTTCCTTCACTTGTTTGGCTATTTCTGTTGTATAAACTTGCGCACTTGTTTAATCCTCTTTAATGTAAAACAGGTTAATTGTTATATCCCAATATTAACTCATTAACTATGTTTTATGCATTACTCATATCTCTGCCTCTTCTTTGACCTGGGTTATCTTTTTGATAATGTCAAAAGGGGGAGAAAGGTTGTTTTGTTGTTTTCTGATTGTGCAGGTTGATCGTAATAACAGCTTCCGATATTTGCGCATCATATCAACCTTGCCAACACAATCTTCAAGCTATTTACATTTAATGTGGAGTTTGTCATCATCAAAAAGGGGGAGATTGAAAGTGTGCATGTCAAGAGGAACACTTTGGAAAGCTCTCCTTATATGACTTGGTTTTGATGAGGACAACTTGTGCTAACATGAGCTTGAAGATCATCAACAAATCAACATGCTTAAGCCTTCCGATTGGTATCTTGCTTAGACTAGATTAGTTTAGGTTGAGTCCAAGGCTTAAGTCACCTAATACATATCTCAATTGCATAAATCTTTTAAATCTTTTTCATCTTGAGATATGTCATTCATAATATGTTCATGCATCATATAAATACATGTACATGTGCATTCTAGGCATAATCTAAGTATTAAACATGTATGAATTTAAGTGCATAACATATTTGAAGTTTTTACACATGAAAGAGTGTTGTTAATCGATTACCTCTTGGCTTAATCGATTAATCTAACTGTTTGCACAGTGTAATCGATTACAACAAATGTCAATCGATTAATCTAACATTTTTGTGAAGCTTAATCGATTAAAGCTGTCGTTAATCGATTAACTGGGCTTTTATTTCAATTCTTTATAAACTGCATTTTCAGAATTGATCTCATAAGTTGCATGTTAATTTTTTAGAGAGTTAGAGCATCTTTTCGTGTTAATTGTTGCATCTAGTTGTAAATGCATTTGTGAGCTTAGAAAAGAGAGAATTCTATGCTTTAGGATTGAGTGCTTTTCATGATACATTTCTCATCTTTTCTTGTCACATGTTCTTGCATTTTTACATGATTCTTGATTAGATGTTTACATATTATGCATTCTCTTTTTTCACTAATACATTTTTCATACTGCATGAGCTTGTATTAGGTGATTAGAGTAAAGCCTTATCTTGTTAGATATAAGTCTTGTTATAGCTTAAGTTTACTCTGTATTGCTTTGTTTGAAAAAGTGTTGTAATTGTGGGAATCTCAAGGTGTCATATCACCAAGAGATTGAGTGTGTCTTAACTGAGTGTTAGACTTAGGGATAAGTAAAGAACAAGGTTCTTGGCTGGGGCTACGCCGAAAGAAAGGTTTTCTTTGTCGGTAGGAAGGGAGTCAAACCATAGAATAGGTTTCTTTTTATCTTGTAAGTGTCTAATTGTTGTAATTGGATAGTGTGTATGTAATTAACATTCATTCAATTATAGTGAAGAAAAATCTCCCAAATCAGCCGGGAGGCCTGGATGTAGTTTGTGGTGGACAAGCAAACGAACCAGGATAAAATTCTTGTTGCAGGACTTTTTCTATCTCTCTCTCTTTATTGCATTTGATCGATTAATTTGTTAAGTAGATTTAATTGATAATCTGTGTCTATACTGTATTACTTGTACTCTGATAAAATTCTGTAAGCCTGGTATAATCGTTTCATTATCAATTAATTGTCGAGCAAGAAACTATACTTGCATTTGCTTACTGTCACGGTTTAATCGATTAAGTGTGGTGTGTTAATCGATTACTTCAGTCTGTTAATTGATTAAGTGGACTGTGTTGAAAGTGTTAATCGATTACCCTGTTTTGTTAATCGATTAATCAAGGTGTTTTTCAGCATTAAGTGTTGTTTTCGAAAAGCGGACATTCTAACCGCTACACCTATTCAACCCCCCCCCCCCCTTCTAGGTGTATTGTAATCACTGATACCTAACATTAGGAGCATCCATTAATGTTATGCCTATGAATGTATTTATATTCCTTTCATTTGGACCCTTGCAACCTACGGGTGTGGTAATCCAATTAGAAAATAGGAGTACTGCATACCCTGCCGGTTTGGTAGAGGATGTCTTAGTTTGGGTTGATCAATTGATTTTCCCTGCTGATTTTTACATTCTTGATATGGAGTACTGCATTCTTGATTTTTACATTCTTGATTTTTACATTCTTGGGGAGAGCATTCTTGAGAACAGCCCGAACCAAGATATATGTCCATGCTGGGGCACTTTCTATGGAATTCGATGATAAAGTGGCCCGGTTTAACATTTTTGTTGCTTTAAAGCATCCATTCGAGGGCCACTCTGTTTTCTACCTTGATTTGCTTCATGAGTTCAATGATACACACCTTTCTAATTTTCTTCATGATTTTCATCCTCCATCATTAACTGATTCATACACTTGTCATGCATGCACTAATTTTGAAACATGTACTTTTTGCATTGATGAGTTTCTGAACATTGATATTGATGTTCTTTGCACTTCATTGTACACTTGCCATGCATGCACTGATTCTGAGCTGTGTGACTCTTGTATTGATGAGTTTCTTAATATTGTTATTGATTCTCCTGTTCAGGTGCAGGCTGCAACAAAGCCTAGCTTTGCTACTTTCTTTCCATCTGTTTTGCAGGCACCTGATTGGACACCCCCATTTGACCTTGAGTGCGACATTGTTGTTTATGCTTTGGGGACTGTCCTTGCTAGTTATGGTTGTGTTCCATTGGGATAATGTGTAGTTTAAGTGAGGGGGGGGGGGGGAGACTAATGTAGGTTTATGTTGATGCATGCTTTTCTTTGATTCTTAGATTTTGCTTAGATTTTGGGCACTTTCTCTCATGCTTTGTTTTAGTTGATTCCTGATATCTAGTGTTGTGAATCCATGCATTTCTAAGTTACTTTTAAGAATTGAGAGGTTGAGGCAATTGTGATAGTCTTGTCCCTTGTGAGATTTTGAGCCTTAATTGAGGATGGATTGATGTATGCCATCTAGTATTCTTTCATGTGTAATTGTTGCACTCTTGATTACTTGCACTCTAGAACTTGACATGTTTCTTGTTGATACTTGATTTTCATATTGCACATTTTGAAGTGATATAGGCATTTCTTTTGAATAAGCCACATGCCATATAGCCTACCTTGAATGAAATTATTCGTTTGCTAGACCCTTTGAGCATTTTTACCCCTTTCTTTCTTATATAGCTCATTGGAAGCCTATAAGTGAAAAACCATGATTATCCTAACTTTAGGGAATTTTGGGGCTTTGGAATTGTTTTGGGAATGGGTATTTAAAGTAAGGGTGCATTGTTCTTCATTTCTTATAATTTTTGGGTATGACTCATGGGTTGGTTAATACATTTTTGTACATAAGAGTGGTTTATTGAAAAGAAAAAAGAAAAAAATAGCAAAAATAAAAGCAACAAAAAGAGAAAGAAAACAAAAACAAAATGATAAAAAAAAAGTGAATAAAAGTTGAGTGTGGCAAAGAGGATTGGAATTTGAGTTTGAATTTGGGGTTGATTTTGTCTTACTTTTTACTTATTCTTCACTACTCCTCTGTTCCCTTGGTTTTAAGCTACATATTCCATACTTTATCCTACCTTGTCCTTGGCCCCATTACAACCTTGAAAAGTCATTTTGATCACTATGTGCATGTGTTGGTCATGTTGATGTTAGAAACTTGTCAAGCTTAAGATTGTGTTCGATTTCATGAAGTGCCTTGAGTGTAAATACTTACAACCTAAGATACATGAGTGTAAAAACTTTAGAGAGCATATCTTGTGAGGATCTATCATTGTTGTGACTTGCCTCTTGATTTGATTGGTTTCTTTGCATGCTTGAATTGATTGGATGATCTACATGGATATCTTGATTCTTGATCCACTTTACTATCTTCACCATTCCACATTCTACTCAAACTCATCGTTATCCCATTCATCATACCCATACATGATTCCCTTCCTTAATCATCTACCTCATATACTTTTATCTTGGTTCATTAATGTTACCACATAGGGCAAGTCAGACATTTGCTATAAATACCCAATACCACGAAGGCAAGTCATACATTGCTACGAATAGCCATTACCACAAAGGCAACTCATACATTGCTACGAATAGCCATTACCACGAAGGCAACTCATATATTGCTACGAATAGCCATTACCACGAAGGCAACTCATACATTGCTACGAATAGCCATTACCACGAAGGCAACTCATACATTGCTACGAATTGCCATTTCCACGAAGCAACTCATACATTGCTACGAATAGCCATTGCCACGAAGGCAACTCATACATTGCTACGAATAGCCATTACCACGAAGGCAACTCATAAATTGCTACGAATAGCCATTACCATGAAGGCAACTCATAAATTGCTACGAATAGCCATTACCATGAAGGCAACTCATATATTGCTACGAATAACCATTACCACGAAGGTAACTCATATATTGCTCAACCTCTTAAGGGAGCTAAAATTAGGTTTTATTCTCATTACTTCACAATTTATATATAACCAGAAAATCCACGCATTCTCTCTCATCATATACAATTAAACACTTCTCCTTACCTTGGTGAGTATTGGGTTCGGTTTTGGGTAACTTTACAAGTTCCTTCGCTACCTCCTCCAACCTTAGGATATTTCCTCGTCCTCACCAAGCAATAACAAAAGTCAGTAATTTATTCACAACAACATATAAACAACTCATATTTCATCTTTAACCATACAAGAAATTCATACATTTTCAATGTTTCCAAAACCACTTTCCTTAGGGATTTCCAAACATCAAAACATACATATTCATCTTCTATTTTACATTAGAACACATACTCATCCTCTACATCTACTATTTCACCCATTTTCCTCCTTAACCCCATCTTCATTTTGGGGGTTTTGGGGTTTTCATGAATCAACCCACAAACCCTTTACATTTTTCGAATATCAACTCTAAACCAAGAGTTTGCAAGAGAGAAACAAAAAAAAAAACGAACTACAACTCCAAAGGAAGAGTTTCCATGGTTTATCACATTTTGAGAAGAGATCCCAAGTACCCAAAACAAGTTTGAAAGGGAGAAAGAGAGTTAGAATCAAGAGATTTACCTCTTCTCAAGCTTCTAGTTCTTCTCCCTTCTCTCTCAAAGTTCTAACCCTAAAAGTGTTTGGGGTTTCTATTTTAAAGTTAACTCATCGGGTTCTCGCTCAAGCGAGAAAATCCAGCCCATTTTAAAAAATCAACACCGACGCTCTCGCTCAAGTGAGGGATTCTCGTTCAAGCGAGGATCCTCCAATATCCACACCCCTCTCCCTCTCCCAGGCGAGAATCCTTCAGCATCTCCCAGTTTTCCACTCACCCAAGTGAGCCATCTCTCGCCCAGGCGAGCCCACTCTCGCTCAAAGCTGACTGCAAATTAGTCCAAAAGTTGGAAGTGAAACGATGTTCCCTATCTGACACTATGCTCGACGGTATCCCATGCAATCGAACTCTCTCCTCTATATACAACTTGTAACACCCTGAATTTACCTTCCTATATATGTGGTAATAGTCTTGAGGAATGGGACACACTAACAGATTCTCGCTTGAGTGAGAGGGTCTCGCCTGGGCGAGAGATGGCTCACTTGGGGAGTGGAAAACTGGGAGATGTTGAAGGATTCGTGCCTGAGCGAGCTTTGGCTCGCCTGGCCGAGCTTTGGCTCACCTGGGCGAGGGAGAGGGGTGTGGAAATTGGAGGATCCTCGTTTGAGCGAGAATCCCTCGCTTTAGCGAGAGCGTTAGTGTTGAGTTTTTTTAAAATAGGCAGGATTTTCTCGCTTGAGCAAGAAACCGACGACTGAAACTTAAAATAGAAACCCCAAACGCTTTTAGGGTTAGAACTTTGGAGAGAATAGAGAGAAGGGAGCATTTTCAAGAGCAAGGATTCGTGAGAATCATCTAGAGGCTTGAGAAGAGATAAATCTCTTGATTCTAACTCTCTTCTTCCCTTTCAAACTTGTTTTGGGTGTATGGGATCACTTCTCAAAATGTGAGAAACCATGGAAACTCTTCCTTTGGAGTTGTGGTTCGTTTTATTTAGTTTCTCCCTTGTAAACTCTCGGTTTAGAGTTAGTATTCAACAAAATGGAAAGGGTTTGTGGGTAGATTCATGAAAACCCCAAAACCCCAAAATGAAAAGGTGGTTAAAGAGGAAAATTGGTGAAATGGTAGATGTAGAAGATGAGTCTTTGTTCTAATGAAAAATAGAAGACGAATATGTATGTTTTAATGTTTGGAAACTTCTAATGAAAGTAGTTTTGGAAAACATTGGAAATATGTGAATATCATATATGTTTGCGAATGTAATATGAATTGTGTGTATGTTACTGTGAATAAATTACTGACTTTTGTTATTGTTTGGTGGGGATGAGGAAAGATCCTAAGGTTGGAGGAGGTAACAAAGGTAAGGATAAGTCTTTAACTTGTACATTGTATAAGAAAATGCGTGAATTTTCTGGTTATAAATTGATTGTGAATTAATGTAAAGAAAACATATTTTTAACTACCCTCAAGTGGTGTAGCAACTTTGGCTCAAGTTATGTAGCAAGCATTGGCTCAAGCTACGTAGCAAGCTTTGGCTCAAGTTATGTTGCAAACTTTGGCTCAAGTTATGTAGCACACTTTGGCTCAAGTTATGTAGCACACTTTGGCTCAAGTTATGTAGCAAACTTTGGCTCAAGTTATGTAGCACGATTTCAAATCTATAAACTGCTGGAATAGTTTTATGTATTATTATTCTAAATTGCTTACTTAACCCTATAAAAATGTGGATTAACGTATATTGACATTTATTGAGTTAACGACTTACTCCTTTGTGTTTCCTTGTGTATTTGTCAAATGTTAATCCCATTGCAGGTAAACGGAAGATTAGAGAAGCTTGATTAGGAGTTTTAGAGACTTGATGATCAAAACTCTACGTTTTTAATTATTCATGCACCAACTGAATATTTGTTGACTTTGATTGTAACTGTGGGCACATTAATTTTGTAACCCTTCGATTTGACATGTGATGACCCCTATTATGATATATATGCGAATTATGTTTTTCTGCAATTAAGGGTAGTTAAGGTATGAAACTGAGATTGTATGTTTAGAGTTATTAGACAACGAAAGGAATGGATGATTTCAAGATTAAAAGAAAAGTATGTATAGTATAATATTGGGAAATCAATGCATAAAGGATTAAAATACATGAAAAATTTTCAATGGTAGAATTTGGGTCCTTACACAACTCAGCTAATCGTTCTAAGGAATATTTCATGTTCATCAGCAAGAAATGAGAAGACTTGGTCAGACGGTCAACTATTACCGATATCGAGTCGTACCCTCTCTGAGTCTAAAGGAAAACCCGATACAAAGTCCATTGAGATGCTGTCCCACTTCCAAACGGGAATTTCTAGTGACTGCAATTCTTCCGCCGGTCTCTGATGTTCAATTTTTGCTTTCTGACAGATCAGACAACTCGAGACATACAAAGCCCCGTCCTTCTTTAAACCAGACCACCAAAAGAGCTTTTTCAGATCTTGATACATTTTTGTGGTCCCCGGGTGAAAGCTCATTTTACTCTTGTCTGACTCCTCCAGAATACTCTTTCGTAATTCCACATCATGAGGCACACACACCCTTCCCTTGTATCGCAACATTCCACTAGAGTCCAACTCAAAATCAGTCTCCTTCCCCTTAGCCATGAAATCTCGTTTGACCTTCAACTCACGATCTTCAACTTGCGTTATTCTGATCCGATCAAACAACTCATTGGTGACCTTGAGCATTCCCAAAATTATAGTCCTTAAGAAACTCCATCCACCTTCTCTGTCTCATGTTCAGTTCCTTTTGATCAAAGAGATGCTTCAAACTCTTGTGGTCAATGTACACCTCAAATCTTACACCATAAAGATGGTGTCTCCAAATTTTCAATGCAAAGACCACTGCGGCTAGTTCTAGATCATGCGTAGGGTAGTTTTGCTCATGCATCCTTAACTGTCGTGAAGCATAGGCCACAACCTTCCCGTCCTGCATCAAAACACAACCCAAACCTTGCTTAGAAGCATCACAATACAGACTGAAATCACGATTAGTACAAGGAAGAACCAACATTGGCGCTGTAGTCAACCTCCGCTTCAATTCTTGAAAACTTTCCTCACAACGGATTGTCCAGAAATACGGTTCCCCTTTTCTGGTAAGTTTAGTTAGAGCTAATGCCAACATTGAAAACCCCTCTATGAACTTCCGATAATACCCAACCAAACCCAAAAAAATCCCGGTCTCGGTAAATGACTTGGGTACTGCCCATTCTATCACTGCCTCAACTTTAGAAGGGTGTAACACCCTAAATTTGAGTCTTCAAAATAATAATAAAAGTCCTGGAAGCTTCGCTTGAGCGAGAGATTCTCGCCTGAGCGAGAAATGATCACCTGGGAGGGTGAAATCCTGGGCTATACTGGAAGATTCTCGCTTGAGCGAGAGTTGTCTCGCCTGGGCAAGAAATGGCAATTTCGAGCTGTTAACACTGTGAGATTCGGTTTTTTTTAAAAAAAAAAATAGTGTAATCGATTACACAATCCTGGTAATCGAAGACATGCTGATAAACTAATCAGACCTGTGTATTTTACATGATGTAATCGGTTACACTAACTCGTAATCGATTACAACATATTAAAATCATCAGATATATGAATTTTTCACATTGTAATCGATTACAACATGTTTGGTAATCGATTACATCAAGTCGTTGAGTTTGTATTTTAAATTTTTAGCTGATTACACCATATGGTAATCAATTACACTTACGACGATGCTCTTTAAAATAGAAACCCCAAACACATTTTAGGGTTAGAACTTTGAAGAGAAGAGAGAGAAGAGAGCTTTTCAAGAGCAAGGAGCCTTAGGACTCATCTTAGAGCTTGAGAAGAGGTAAACCTCTTGCTTCTAACTCTTCTTCTTCCTCTCTAACTTGTTTTGGGTGTGGTGGATCTATTTTCAAAACATGAGAAACCATGGAAACTCATTCTTTAGAGTTATGGTTCGTTTTATGTTGTTTTTCTCTTTTAAACTCTTGGGTTAAAGTTGATATTAGATGAATGGAAAGGTTTTATTGGTTATTCATGAAACCCAAAAAAACCCCAAAATGAGAATATGAGTATAAAGAGAAAGAGATGAAATGTTAGATGTGGATAATGAGTTGTGCTTTGATGTTTTTATATGAGATGAACATGTATGTTTTGATATTTAGAAACTTGTATTGAAGTAGTTTTGGAAATATTGAAAATATGTGAATCCCTTGTGTGTTTGATGATGAAATACGAGTTATTTATGTGTTATTTTGAATAAATGACTGACATGGTTGTTATTGGTGAAAATGAGGAAAATCCTAAGGTTGGAGGAAATCACGGAGGAGAGTTTTAAAGTTACTCGGAACCGATCCCCAACGCTCACCAAGGTAAGGGATAAGTGTCTCTAAATCATACTTGCTGATATGAATGAGGTATGTGAAAGAGGTAATGAGTTTGAAAGGTTAAGTCTTTAATTTATGCATTATGTTGAAAAATGTGTGGCTAGTCTGTTATGGAAATAAAAGTAACATTATTGGGGGAGTACCAATGGAAAGATGACTCAATAAAAGTAACATTATTGGGGGAGTACCAATGGAAAGATGACTCAATGAAAGTAATATTATTGGGGGAGAACCAATGGAAAGATGACTCAATGAAAGTAGTATTATTGGGGGAGTACCAATGGAAATATGACTCAAAATGAAAATCATATGCATGCTATAGGATATATGGTATGGGATATATATTCTATAGGGTGAATATGAATGATGAGAAACGTGAATGTCACATGAAAGTCATATGCATGCTATAGGGTATATAGTATGGGATATATATTCTATAGGGTGAATATGAATGATGAGAAATGTGAATGTCACATGAATGCCGTATGCGTGCTATAGGATATATAGTATGGGATATATATTCTATAGGGTGAATATGAGCGATAAAAAGGAAGATGTTGAGAAAGAAAGTAATATACATGCTATAGGATATATATTATGGGATATATATGTTATAGGGTGGATATGTATAACGAGACCGATGATGTTTCGAACGAACGTAATATGCATACTATAGAATATATATTATGGGATATATATACTATAGGATGAATATGAGTAAAGTGGAAATTAAAGGAAGATGATTTGAATGTTTATAATTTCGTATGTGTGTTTATGAAATACATTAAAGCTTGATTGTATTTGAATGTGGATTATCATGTGATGTTAGTTTTAAACTAATGACTTATTCCCTTTTGTTTATGATAATCTCATTGTAGGTAAATGAAGGATTTTGAGGATGAAGCTCAAATAGGAAGCCTTTGTGTCTATTTACTTGAGTGTCTTTCTTGCTATTTGACATTGTAGTTGATTCGATAGCCTTGGAAAACCCGTAACTGGATGTATGTGGTAAATGTTATCTAAATGAATTATGTTTTTCCGCAACATAAATTTGTATGATAATATAATAGGGTAAAAGGTATTTTCAAAGAGTGATACTTGAAAGTTTTCAATGAAGGTGACGACTGTATGTAAGAAAGGATTAAAATAAATGAAAAAATTTCAAGGGTAGAAAAACGGGTCGTTACAAAGGGTCTATTGCCACCCCTTCCCGGGATATCACATGTCCAAGGAAGTTGACTGAATCCTACCAGAAATCACATTTAGACAACTTCTCATACAGTTGATTTCTCTTCAGAAGATCCAGAACCACCCTCACATGCTTCGCATGTTCCTCCGGCTCTTGGAGTAAACCAGAATGTCATCAATAAATACCACTAAAAATGAATCCAAATACGAATGAAAAATCGGATTCATGTAGTTAGTAAATATTGCTGGAGCATTCGTCACACCAAAAGGCATCACCAAATACTCAAAATGCCCATATCTCGTCCTGAAAGCAGTTTTTGGAATATCCTCCGACTTAACTCGAAGTTGGTGATAACCCGACCGAAGGTCAATCTTTGAAAACACAACTGATTCATTAGGTCATCAATTCTACTTAACGGATACTTGTTCTTGATAGTGAGTTTGTTCAACTGTCTGTAATCCGTGCACAACATCATACTACAATCTTTCTTCTTAACCAACAAAACCGGTGCACTCCACGGTGAGACAATAGGACGAATGAACTTATTTGCCAACAAATCCTCAACCTGCTTTTTCAACTCAGCTAGCTCTAACGGTGCCATCCTATATGGATCAATAGAGATGGGTCCCGTTCCAGGTACTAAGTCAATGGAGAATTCAACTTCTCTGACTGGAGGTAATTCAGTGATATCACCAGGAAATACCTCATGGAACTCACGGACTATCGGAATATCATCAATGCGGGGTTTCTCAATACCCTCTAGTGATGGCAACAGAACAAACACTGATCCCCCTCCTTAAGGGAAGTTCTGACTCCCTAAGCTAACACTGGCTCCATACAACCGGCCTGGTCAGAAATCTCAAACAGATCTCCAAACACCACAGTCTTATCAGCACAATTAAGCATAACATGATTTGATGACAACCAGTCCATTCCTAGAATTAAATCTAACTGGGGCAACGGTAAGCAAATTAAATCCATGGTAAATGTTCTACCATTTACCACTACCGAACACTGAGACACAAACGTCGATACCACCACCGATACACTAGTTGGGGTGGATACGACCAAGTCGAAAGGCAATGACTCTGTTTGCAATTTCAGTCGGTATACACATTCAACTTTTACAAAGGAGTGTGTCGCTCCCGAATCAAACAACACTAAAAGAGGAATACTTGCCACCATACAATTACATTGGATCAAACCATCGACATCAGACGTTTCCGTGCCACTCATAGTGAACACTCAGCCGGTTGCCCTAGGCCTTCCACCACTGACAACATTCACACCCCGATTCAACATCGGATAAAACTTCTTCATATGCCTCAGTTCCTTGCAGTGAAAGTAACCATTTCCAGTGCTAGGACAGATGGTCCCCATGTGTCTTCGCCCACACTGAATGCACAAAGGAAAAGTGTCGGGTTGGAATCCTCCAATAGTAGGCTTTGACACTTGGTAGCTATGGTTGCGATGGTCGTTCGGTGGGGAATAAGGTTGTCGGTCATCACCCACCTTCTCTTTACCTCTCCCTTGCATAAGGTTGCGTTGAGGTCCATAGTTCCGGGAAGAGTTCACTTTACCAATAGTAGTTTTCCTCACTCGCACATCATCCTCATACATTCTACACATGTTCACTAGTGTAGGGAAGTCAGAAATCTCTTGGTGGCCAAACATCACTTTCAGCTCAGGTTTCAAACCCATATCGAACTTGACACATTTGGACCTCTGGTCCACTTTAAGTTCGACATATGAACAATACCGGGCCAATTCTTCGAATTTGGTCGTGTATTCTCCCACGGTCAAACTCTCTCGCTCTAACCGCAAGATTTTCATCTCCTTCTTCCTTTTTAAGTCT
Organism: Lupinus albus; assembly: GCA_009771035.1. Taxonomy (NCBI): domain Eukaryota; kingdom Viridiplantae; phylum Streptophyta; class Magnoliopsida; order Fabales; family Fabaceae; genus Lupinus; species Lupinus albus. The sequence continues at coordinate 10,036,310 of CM020019.1, read as the reverse complement.
GCAGGAAAGTATTTCTAGAGGAACTTACTCTTGAAGTGTAAGGACCCAAATTCTACTCTTCAAAATTTTTCATTCATTTTAATCCTTTATGCATTGATTTCCCAATATTATATCCTACATACCTTTCTTTTAATATTTAAAACATCCATTTCTTTCATGATCTAATAACTCTAAACATACAATTTCATTTCTAGATTACTCTTACTTGTAGAAAAACATAATTCGCATATATATATCATAATAAGGGTCATCACATGTCAATTTGAAAGGTTACAAAATTAATGTGCCCATAGTTACAATCAAAATCAGCGAACATTCAGTTAATACCTAACAGTCCACAAAACAAGCAATCTTGATTATTAAAACTCCTAAAGCTTTTCAACCAAGCATTCCTACCGCATTCGTTTACCTGCAATGGGATTATCATAAACCATACACAAAATACAAGGGAATAAGTCATTAACTCAATAACAACATTATACGATAATCCACATTTTAAATAAGATTAAGCATTGTAAATAAATCATAGCTCATAAGTACCATAAGTATACATATTCATATCATTCTCTTTATCATTTCACGTCATTTCATTTCATACATCCCATTTAACTTCATCAATTACAATTGACATCCATTTACTCATTACCACATAGGGCAATTCTACATCACTAAGATGATTCAATACCCAGAGGGCAAGTGATCGAGGTCGTTTCCGATGCAAATAATTAAATAATTAAGTATAGTAAGTACTAGGAAGTGACTCCTAGGTCGTTTCCCAAAGATTATCTTTCACACATTAGTTCAAACACCTTACACGCACACACACAATGGGGGTTTTAGTGGTTGTTATGGTATGAAACAAAAGCTAAAACAGAACACAAACAGAAAACAAAATAGTAAAGATGCTAAATTCCTTTGGTTTCCTTGTTCACAACTCAATCCTCGGTTTCAATATATCAAAATTAGATTCTCAATGTTCCTTTGTTGAGAGTCGATTAACTAAGCGATGATCAACTTACAGTTAAATTGCTAAACCTCTAACTAAGATAAATTGGCATAAGCAACCTCTAACTAAGAGAAATTGGCAAAGTCACACGAATCAAAGCATCAACTTCAAATTCTAAACATTGAATTCCTAATCTGTTCAAAACTCTAATGTTTAAGCTTCAAACTAAGCGAAATCAACATGAACATAGAGCATTTACAAATTCACATAAACTAAGCGATTATGTGCTAGAGAACTAATTAACTAAGCGAAAATAAGTTCACAAACCTACATCAAAACCATGGAATTAAGCAAACCACAATCTGAAATTGGATAGAAGATTCAAACATAAAGAAACCGAAATTGCATTAAACGAATAAAGAGAAACCGAAATGCATTAATCACTAAACCTCAATATTGTGATACATTACCAAGGGAATTTAGCACTAAACCTCTAGCCTTCCATGGAGGAAGAAGCAAAACCAATTTTGGAGGAGGAAGAAGATGAAAAACGAAAACCTAAAAGAACCCCAAAAGGGGGAAAACGAATTTCTTTCTCTAAAGCTGAAAAGTAAAGTGTGTAATGTAAAATTTATGAGTGAAAACGAAATCCTAAGCTAATTAAAGGGTAAAACCGAAATGGGCCCTAATAATGGGTCCAAAATCTAAAACGGAATTAAAAAGCTATGACAAATTACAATCTTCACTTTAGCACACATCCTCCACTTTTAATGCCAAAAATGTCCTTGGTGCCAAACATGATATGAAAATAGAATTAGATTTAATTAGGCTAAATAATTCCAAATTAACTCATTTTAGGAATAATAGTCTAATAAAGCCTAAAACACTAAACAATGCCAAATAAAGTCAATTAGAAACCAAGAATCATTAGCGATGGTAAAATAAGGTTATTAATAGTGTGTAATATATGACTCATCAAATACCCCCACACTTAACCTTTTGCACTCCTAGGCAAAATCAAGAAATAATGCTATGCTAACCAGTGCACCAAAGTGAGTCTTGTAAGAAGATTACAAAAAACTAGGGAACGAAAAATCCTAAAGATGACATACTTCACAATGAATTCTAAGAAATGCAAAGAAATGGGAAAAATCAAACACACAAGAGTAAAAAGATCAAGAATCAAGATATCCATGAAGTTCATCCAATCAATTCAAGCATGCAAAGAAACCAATCAAATCAACAGGTGAGTCACAATAATGATAGATCCTCACAAGATATGCTCTCCTAAGTGTTTACACTATGTGTCTTAAGTTGTAAATATTTACACTCAAGGCACTTCATGAAAACAAACACAACCATAAGCTTGATAAGTTTCTAACATCAACATGACCAACACATGCACATATTGATCAAAAGGACTTTTCCAGGTTATAATGGGGCCAAGGACAAGGTAGGATAAAATATGGGATATGTAGCTTAAACCAAGGGAATAGAAGAGCAAAGGGGAATAAGTAAAAAGTAAGACAAAATCAACCCCAAAATTAGCAAATTACCCTCTAATTCCAATCCTCTCAATCCTCCTTACCACTCAACTTTTATTTCTTGTTTTTTTTTCTTTTTGTGTTGCTTTTCTTTTCTTTTTGCGGTTTTTTTTTTGTTTTTTTTCAATGACACCACACCACACTTATGTGGACAAATGTATCAACCAACCCATGAGTCATACCCAAAAGTTATAGGAAATGAAGAACAATGCACCCTCACTTGAATACCCATTTCCAAAACAATTCTAAAGCTCCAAAATTCCCTATGGTTAGGATAATCATGGTTTTTCACTTATAGACTTGTAATGAATTATACAACAAAGAAAGGGGTAAAAAGGCTCAAAGGGACTAGCAAAGTATAATTTCATTCAAGGTAGGCTATATGGCATGTGGCTTATTCAAAAGCAATGCCTAAATCACTTTAAAATGTGCAATATGAAAATCAAGTATCGACAAGAAACATGTCAAGTTCTAGAGTGCAACAATCACACATGAAAGAATACTAGATGGCATACATCAATCCATCCTCAATTAAGGCTCAAAATCTCACAAGGGACAAGACTATCACAATTATCTCAACCTCTCAATTCTCAAAAGTAACTTAGCAAACAGAAAATGCATGGATTCACAAGACTAGATACCAAGACTCAACTAAAATAAAGCATGTGAGAAAATGCCAAAAGTCTAAGCAAAATCTAAGAATAAAAGAAAAGCATGCATCAACAAAACCTACATTAATCTCCCCCACACTTAAACTACACATTGTTCCAATGTAGCACAGACAGAATATCCACGCAGTTATATCAACATTTGTAATTGACAAGTGCAATAAAAGTAAAGAAGGAGAGAAAGAAAGAAAGACTCCCTCAATCATGTAGGGAGGAAATCAAACTCATAACTAGCAAGGACAATCCCCAAAGCATAAACAACAATGTTGCACTCAAGGTCAAATGGGGGTGTCCAATTAGGTGCCTGCAAAACAGATGGAAAGATAGTAGCAAAGCTAGGCTTTGTTGCAGCCTTCACCTAAACACATAAATCAGATTGTTGTATGATTCCTTCATCAATTGTGTTAGTGCAATGTAAATGTGTAACTGAAGAATCAGCAACAGTATTCAGAAACTCATCAATGCAAGAATCACACATCTCAGATCAGTGCATGCATGACAAGTGTATAGTGAAGTGCAAGGAACATCAATATCAATGTTCAAAAACTCATCAATGCAAAAACTACATGTTTCAGAATTAGTGCAAGCATGACATGTGTATGAATCAGTTAATGATGGTGCATGAAAATCATGAAGAAAATTTGAAAGGTGTGTATCATTGAACTCATGGAGCAAATCAAGGTGGAAAACAGAGTGGCCCTAAGATGGATGCTTTAAAGCATCAAAAATGTTAAACCGAGCCACTTTATCATCGAATTCCATAGAAAGTGACCCAGCATGGACATCAATCTTGGTTTGGACTGTTCTCAAGAATGGTCTCCCCAAAATAATTGGAATTGTGTTACTGTGGGATCCGTCTTCCATATCAAGAATGTAAAAATCAGCAGGGAAAATCAATTGATCAACCCGAACCAAGACATCCTCAACCAAACCAATAGGATATGCAGTACTCCTATTTGCTAATTGGATTACCACACCCGTAGGTTGCAAGGGTCCAAGTGAAAGGAATTTAAAAACATTCATAGGCATAACATTAATGGATGCTCCTAAATCAAGCATGGTATTTTCAAATTTTCTATTACCTATGATGCAAGGTACAGTAAATGTACTTGGGTCCTTACACTTTTCAGGGATGTGACGAACAAGCATACCTATCATTGCAGACACATTCATTCCCATGTTGATTCTTTCATTACCTTTCAGCTTCCTCTTGTGAGTGCACAAATCTTTCAGAAACTTGGCATATCTTGGAATCTGCTTGATGGCATCAAGGAGAGGTATGTTCACCTCAACCTTTCTGAATGTATCCAAGAGGCCCTTGTCCAGCTCTTCCATATTCCCCATCTTCTTGCACGGATTGATTCTTGGTGGAAATGGAAGGGGAATGGAAAATGGTTTTTGTGCAGCACTTGAGGAAGGTTGATTTGCATGAGTTTCTCTTGTTTTATGCTCATTTTCTTATAAAACAGATTTATTCATTTTTGTTGCATCCACATCATGTTCTTTTTGAAGAACAAAATCTATTCTAGGTGTAGGCACTTCAGTCTGCTTGCCTAATCTGAGGGTGATGGCACTCACATTCCTTGGGTTAAGAACAATCTAAGAAGGTAACTTGTCAGAATTATGTGACTGCAATGTGTTCAGTGAAGTAGCCATATGCCCCATCTGGGTGGTTAGATTCTGAATGGAAGACTCTTGTCTATGAATTGAAGCTCGGGTTTGTTGTTGGAACTGCATGTTCTGCATTGTCATTTGCCTCACCAATTCTTCCAAAGAAGGTTCAGTAGGTGCAGGAGTGTTAATCATTTGATGCCTCTTTTATTGGATTGGTGGGGGCACATATGATGGTCTATTCTGCCTAGCATTATTGTTCTGAAATGGTGCCTGATTTCTCCAACCAGGATTGTATGTGCTTTGATGAGGGTGGATCATAATGTTGCTGCTGATATGGAGGTCTGTTGTTGTAGATGTTAGCAGCATAAGCCTCAGGATGATCACTAGTTCTTGGCTCAAGCAGAGAAGGGCACACATCAGTATAATGATCAGTTGAGGTGCAAATACCACACACTCTTGTCGTTGAAGATTTTTGCTGATTAATGGCTAGTTGAGTGATCAAGGTGGTGAGGGAATCAATTTTGGTCTCAAGCTTGTCTTGTCTTGCTGCATTTGTCGCAACGTTGTGGACTCCTCTTACAATTATGGCATCACCACTCCTTGCATTGAATTGTTGATAATTGGAAGCCATCTTCTCAATCAAACATCTTGCTTCAAAAGGAGTCATGTCTCCAAGTGCACCACCACTAGTAGCATCAATGATACTTCTATCCATATTGTTCAGACCCTCATAAAAATACTGCAGGAAGAGTTGCTCAGAGATCTGATGATGAGGGAAACTTGTACACAATCTCTTAAACCTCTCCCAGTAGTCATATAAGCTCTTACCATGTTGCTGTCTAATTCGAGAGATGTCCCTTTTGATTGCAGTGGTCCTGGATGCAGGAAGTATTTACCCAAGAATGACCTCTTCAAGTCACCCCAACTAGTGATGGAGCCATGAGCCAAATAGTACAGCCAGTCCTTTGCAGGGCCTTCAAGTGAATGAGGAAAGGCCTTTAGACAAATGTGATCCTCCATAACATCATGTGGTTTCATAGTTGAGCAGACAATGTGGAACTCCTTAAGATGTTTATGAGGATCCTGACCTGAAAGTCCATTCATTTTAGGCAACAAATGGATTAGTCCAATTTTAAGCACATATGGTACATCCTCATATTGGATACACGAACTATCATATGTAAAATTAGGGGCAACCAGCTCCTTTAACGTCCTCTGACGGGGACCAGGAAGAGTAGGTGTCTGAGGCATATTTTCAGAATGAACAGAATGATCAAAATTAGGAAATGGAACAGAATGCACAAAATCACTATATTCAGAATGCACAGAAACAGAATGCTTAGAAGTAGTATTTTCAGCAACAGGATGTTCAGAAACAGAAACAAAATTAGTATCTAAAGTCCTATTTTGTCTAACTAACCTATGATACGTTTTATCAATTTCGGGATTTATTGAATGCAAAATGTCTGTATTCCTCCTAGTCATGCATTACAGTCAACAGTAGGAACAAAGTACGAAAGTAATGGAGATGCATTTTATAATTGTAGAATCAACCAAGTCTTTGCATCAATTACATCATAAAATCATATAGAACAAGTAAAAAATGTTTCAAGGAAAAATTCAAAGCCTAACTAATGTAAAAATGCAAAATAGTTCACTATAAACCTTAGAAAATTAAAAACAAATAGTAAAAATGTGTTTTTCAGATTTTTGGTTCAAAGCCGACAGACTTTGTGTGTGGAAACGGATATAACTTCTTTTTCTACCCCAAATACATATGTCATACGTCCAATTCTGATATACGGAGACAAAGTTATGCTAAAAATAGATTTTCAACTATTCACTTTTCACCGTCAAGTTGTATCTCACAAACTATAGCTCGTAAAGTGATTCTGCTTTCTCTGGTGTTCAATGTGGGATGAAAGAAGTGTGGAAACAAAATATCATGCTAAAATTCCATCCACGGCTATATAAACCAGCAAAATAGAATCACATAAATCATGCAAAATGGCAAAATAGTGAACAGTGCACAGTAACAGCTTTTTGCACCAATATTAGAATTTTCACCCAAAATGCACTACAGATATGACTAACTAAACTACACTACACTAAGCTTTATGAAACTACAGAGAACCTTTGTATGAACCGATAATCCCCGACAACGGCGCCAAATTTGATCGAGGTCGTACCCGATACAAATAATAAAACAATTAAGTATAGTACTAGGTAGTAACTCCTAGGTCGTTTCCCAAATATTATCTTTCACACATTGGTTCAAACACCTTACACGTACATACACAATGGGGTTTTACTGGTTGTTATGGTATGCAACTAAAGCTAAAACAGAACACAAACAGAAAACAGAATAGTAAATAGGCTAAATCCATTTGGTTTCCTTTTTCACAACTCAATCATCGGTTTCAATATATCAAAATTAGATTCTCAATCTTCCTTTGTTGAGAGTCGATTAACTAAGCGATTTTCAACTCAAAGTTAAATTGCTAAACCTCTAACTAAGCGAAATTGGCATAAGCAACAAATAGTTAACAAAGTCACACGAATCAAAGCATCAATTTCAGATTCTAAACATTGAATTTCAAATTTGTACATAACTCTAATGTTTAAGCTTCAAACTAAGCGAAATCAACATGAACATAGAGCATTTAAAGATTCACATAAACTAAGCGATTATGTGCTAGAGAATTAATTAACTAAGCGAAAATCAGTTCACAAACCTACAACAAAACCATGGAATTAAGCAAACCACAATCTAAAATAGGATAGAAGATTCAAACATAAAGAAACCGAAATTGCATTAAACGAATAAAAAGAAACTGAAATGCATTAAGCACTAAACCTCAAGATTGTGATACATTACCAAAGGAAATTAGCACTAAACCTCTAGCCTTCCATGGAGGAAGAAGCAAAACCGAATTTGGAGGAGGAAGAAGATGAAAAACGAAAACCTAAAAGAACCCCAAAAGGGGGGAAATGAATTTCTTTCTCTAAAGCTGAAAAGTAAAGTGTGTAATGTAAAAGTTATGAGTGAAAACGAAATCTTAATCTTATTAAAGGGTAAAACCGAAATGGGCCCAAAACCTAAAACGGAATTAAAAAGTTATTACAAATTACAATCTTCACTTTAGCACACATCCTCCACTTGTAATGCCCAAAATGTCATTGGTGCCAAATATGACCTGAAAATAGAATTAGATTTAACTAGGCTAAATAATCCCAAATTAACTCATTTTAGGAATAATTTTCCAATAAAGCCTAAAACACTAAACAATGCCAAATAAAGTCAATTAGACACCAATAATCATTAACAATGGTAAAATAAAGTTATTAATAGTGTGTAATATATGACTCATCATCAAGTCTACACCACAAATGATAGCAACCTCCTTGTGGGGGTTGGTATTTCACTTTGATCGTTTTGCTTGAAGTTTGCCTTTGGGATGAAATGATATGTTTTTGTTGGCTGTTTTTGGATGTTTATGTGTTTGGGATGGCTTTGGGTCATTTGGGTTGTATATAGGTTGTTTTAGGCCATGATTGTGTATGGACTTCGGTTGGGATGTGTTTGGTTGAATGTAGGCCGAGAGTATGTGTTTTGGGATGAGTGGGGTTGTAGACTTTGTGTTAGGCCGAGGCTTTGTGTTTTGGGTAGGGACTTGTGTATGGCCGAGGCTAAACTTTGTTGGCTATGGAGTTTTGTTGGTTAGGATAAAAGAAGATGATGAAGATTGAAAGGATGAAGGCGCCACAAACATGAGTGTTTGATAAGCCTAAAGAGGTTCGCCACAAACAAGGATGTTTGATAAGAACTATAAACTTGGTTCAACCAAGAACTTAGGAGAAAAACTCACTAATATGTTTTGCATAAAAATCAACTTAACCATTTCATATTCTGAATTCATACATATAGGAATGGCTAGCCTCCTAAGGCTTCCCGAAGTTAATGCCTCATTACACTTGATTTCAAATTCAAATGCCTAATTCAATGATATAATTCGGCCATAAAGCATACAAGTTATTAAAAGCTAATTCTAAGGGGTGCTTGTCTCCACGTGTGGATTGGAGCCTGAATTGCCAATGTATGTGGACATCCTCTTCCAAAAGCTCCTTTAAGTCTTTCCATGCTTCTTGCCTTTGCCTTGAAGCCACGGTTTGAAATCCCTTAAGTTTAGCACATGTGGTTTTTTTCTTGCATTGAAGCCGAGAGGAGAATAAGGAGTGTCTTTAACTCTTGTTTGAATTTGAAATCCCCATTTTAATCACCTTGGCCGTGTTGTAGGCTGCTTTTAACTATTAGGCGGAAAACAAGGGCCTTGTCTTGAATACACTTTGAATTCAAATTCCAGCCAGGCTTTAATGTATTTGGCACACAACAAGGAGCAAGAACCAAGGCTGAAGAAGTGGCGCCTAAGCCAAGCATGAGGCGGAGAATCTGGGCTGGTCTTAAAGGCTTGGTTAAGGCTGAGGCGTGTCTGGCCAGGTCAGCATGAGTCAGCCTAGGCCACCTGGTGCTGAAGTCACGGCGCCTAAGGCCAGGTCACTCTGGTCCAGCGTGGCTTTGGGCTTTGGCCAATTTATTCCTGCACATAGATTTAAAGCCAATGAGAATACATTAAAGCAAGTATTAAATGAAGAGCTTGTGGTCTTAAAGCCACTTATTTAAAACATAAAAAATTAACATCCAAGGTCTTAGATTTCCCTTGCTTGGTCGTGGCCTTCAAGGGGAGTGTCCTCTAAGATGAGGCAAGTTATGGGCCTTGTGGTGTCACTTGGCCCAATGGTTGCTTGGATGTTTAGTACTAGTTGGCCCGATGTGTCTTGGGCCTTCTTAGCCCTAGCCCGAGTTATGGCTCCTCCTAGGCCCACTAGGTCATCTAGGTTGATGGGCCTTGGTGGGTTGCTATCATCCCCTCCTTCTTGGATTGGATTCGACCTCGAATCAAGGTCTTCATTACCTGTATCAAAAAGAGAAAGATCAGCAACATTAAAAGTGACACTAACATTGCCATAATCACTCGGTATATCAATCTTATAGGCATTATTATTGATCCTTTCAAGGATCTCGAATGGCCCATCCCCTCTTGGTTGAAGGTTAGACTTCCGTTGTGAGGGGAACCTTTCTTTCCGCATGTGAACCCAGACTAGGTCTCCAGGTTCGAAGATAACCTATTTCCTACCCTTATTGGCTTGCCTGGCATAGCCCTCATTCTTTTTTTGAATTTTGGCCTTTATCTCCTCGTGAAGCCGTCTAACATATTCGGCTTTGGCCTTACCATCCTTATGTTTAAGGGTATTAGAGTCATTTAGAGGTAGTAAGTCTAGTGGGGTCAAAGGGTTGAACCCATACACTACCTCAAAAGGTGAGCATCCCGTGGTGCTATGTATTGCCCTATTATAAGCAAATTCCACATGGGGTAGGCTTTCTTCCCAAGCCTTGAGGTTTTTTTTAAACTGCCCTTAGAAGTGTGGACAGTACTCGGTTTACAACCTCAGTTTGGCCATCTGTTTGAGGATGGCAAGTAGTGGAGAATAGGAGTTTAGTTCCTATTTTACCCCATAGGGTCCTCCAGAAGTGACTAAGGAACTTAGTGTCCCTATCACTTACAATGCTTCTTGGGAGGCCATGGAGCCTCACAATCTCTTTGAAAAAGAGATCCGCCACATGGCAAGCATCATCAACCTTTTTACAAGGTATAAAGTGGGCCATTTTTGAAAAGCGGTCCACTACAACAAAGATGGAATCCTTGCCGTTTCGAGTCCTGGGTAAAGCCACTACAAAATCCATGGATATGTCTAACCATGGTGATTCAGGCACGGGTAAGGGCGTATAAAGCCCGTGGGGCATCCCTTTGGACTTGGCCCTCTTGCAGATCAGACACTGCTCACAGTGCTTTCGCACATCCTTTTTCATTTTGGGCCAGTAAAAGTGCTCCTTGAGCATGTCAAGGGTTTTAGGGATTCTGAAGTGTCCCATCAACCCTCCCTCATGAGACTCCTTAACAAGCAGGTCTCGAATAGAACTCTTAGGCACACACAAGCGGTTTTCCTTGAAAAGGAACCCTTCGTGCCTATAGTAACCATCAACAGCAATACTCACGCATTTATTATATAAATCAGAAAATTCAGAATCATGCAAGTAAAGCTCTTTCAGAAACTCGAGACCATACAGTTTAGTCTCGAGAGTGGAGAGCAGGATATGCCTCCGAGATAGAGCATCGGCCACTGTATTGGCTTTTCCCTTCTTATGCTTTAAAACATAAGGGAATTGCTCTAGAAATTCAACCCACTTGGCATGGGGCTTGTTAAGCTTGCCTTGCCCTTTCAAATACTTTAGCGACTCATGGTCACTATGTATTACAAATTCCTTGGACAACAAATAGTGTTGCCAAGTCTGTAATGCCCTTACCAAGGCATACAGTTCCTTATCATAGGTGGAGTAATTTAAGGCCGGTCCTCCTAGCTTTTCACTGAAATAAGCAATCGGATGTCCTTCCTGCAACAAAACAACTCCAATAACTACGTTAGAAGCAACACATTCTATCTCAAAAGATTTTGCAAAATTAGGTAAGGATAGAACGGGGAAGTTAGTTAAACGCTCCTTAAGCCTCTGAAAGGCATCCTCTTGTTTTCCCCCCATTTAAAACCGACATTCTTTTTAACTACCTCATTGAGAGGCGCGACTATAGTACTGAAGTCCTTAACGAACCTCCTATAGAAGCTTGCCAAGCCATGGAAGCTTCTCACATCTGTGATTGTCATGGGGGTGGGCCAATCCTGGATGGCCTTAATCTTTTCTTGGTCCACATGGACCCCTTTTTTATTGATTAAGAAACCCAGAAAAATTAAATGATCAACATAAAACGAACATTTTTCTAGATTCGCATAGAGCTTTTCAGCTCTTAGTACGAGCAAAACACTCCTCAAGTGTTCATGATGCTCATCTTCAGTTTTACTGTAGATCAAGATGTCGTCAAAGTAGACGACCACAAACTTTCCCAGAAAGTTCTTGAGCACATGGTTCATTAACCTCATAAATGTGCTCGGGGCATTAGTTAGCCCGAAGGGCATAACTAGCCATTCATATAGACCCGACTTTGTTTTGAAAGCGGTCTTCCATTCATCCCCTTCCCTTATCCTTATTTGGTGATACCCACTTTTTAAATCAATTTTACTAAAAATGCATGCACCATATAAGTCATCTAATAAATCATCAAGTCTTGGGATAAGGTGTCGATACTTTACAGTGATGTTATTGATGGCCCGGTAGTCCGTGCACATCCTCCAGCTTCCATTTTTCTTGGGTACCAAGATCACTGGCACAGCACAGGGGCTCATGCTTTGTTGGACCCAACCCTTTTCCATAAGCTCATCGATCTGCTTCTGTATTTCCTGTGTATCATGGGGGTTGCTCCTATAGGCAGGCCTATTGGGCAAAGAAGCCCCCGGAATGAGATCGATATGATGCTCAATTCCCCTTAAAGGTGGTAATCCCCGTGGGATTTCCTTAGGGAACACATCATCGAACTCTTTTAATAATCCCTTAACAAAGGGTGGTAATTCATCAGAAACAGAGACAAAAGTTAGCATAACATCATGACAGTATAATAAATATAAGGGTTGCTTTGTGATTAAAGCACCCTTGACTTCACCTCGAGAGGCTAAATAACTGCTTTTCTTTTCTTTTTCTTCTTTTTTTTCTTTTTTTTCTTTTCTTTTCTTCTTCTTTTTTTTTCATTCTTTTCTTTTTCCATTTTTTTTTGTTGATCACTCTTTTTTTCTTGATCCATTTTTTCCTTTAATTTTTTTTGGTCCTCACTCACTTGTTTTGGAGACAAGGGTGAGAGTACAATTTTTTTATCATGAAATACAAAGATATATTTATTGGAAAAACCATCATGGATGGCTTTCCTATCGTACTGCCATGGCCTGCCTAAAAGCATGTGGCTGGCCTCCATTGTGACTACGTCACACAGTACGGTGTCCACATATTTCCCAATGGAAAATGGGACCTCGGCTTGCAGGTTAACGGTCATTTCTCCGACCTCGCTTAACCATTGTAGCCGGTAAGGTGATGGGTGGGTCCTAGTCACTAGGTTAAGTTTTGTAACCAACCTAGTACTCACCACATTGGCATAGCTGCCACCATCAATAATCAGAGAGCATACATTTCCTAGAACTAAACATCTTGAATGGAAGATGTTTTCTCTTTGACTTTCCTCATTCTCCTTGACTTGGCTTCCCAGAAGCCTTCGCACCATGAGTAAGTCTCCATCTGGCATCCTTGCCTCCTCATCACTTTCTACTTTTGTGCTTGAGGCTTCAGACTCAGATTCTACCGCTCCATTCCGGAACACCATAGTCCTCCTAGTTGGGCATTTAGAAGCAATGTGCCCATGGCCCAAGCATTTGAAACACTTGATCTCCCGACTCCGGCTTGGTGCTTCTACTGTCTTCTTCCCGCTAGTAGTACTCACGACCTCCTTGCTGGTTGCACCCTCCTTCTTAGGCTTGTCCTTCCAGCTAGATGATTGGAACTTGTTGGTACTGTTAGAGTAGGCTTTTGATTTCCTCTTAAGTTGTTGTTCCACCTTCATTGCTTTCTGAACCAAGTCTTCCAGCTCCACATAACTGTGACACTCCACAACATCCTGAATGTCCTGGTTGAGTCCATGAAGAAACCGTGCCATAGTAGCCTCACGGTCTTCATTGAGATTGGACCTCAATAAGGCCAATTCCATCTCCTTGTAATACTCATCTACTGACTTACTTCCTTGAGTCAACCTTTGGAGTTGGTTGAATATGTCCCTATGGTAAGATGGGGGCATAAACCTTCTCCTCATTATAGACCTCATCTCTTCCCATGTGCTCACGGGTTGAGCACCACACCTTCTCCGATCCTTCTGGAGTTGATCACACCAGATCATAGCATACTCCTTAAACTCAAGTGCAGCCACCTTCACCTTCTTCTCTTCTGAGTAGTTGTGGCAATCGAACACTTGTTCTACCTTCATTTCCCATTCCATATATGCCTCTGGATTGTTCATTCCCATGAATGTGGGAATTTTGATCTGAACTCCTTCCAACTTGTCATCCCTCCTCCTTTCCCTTTGATCCTCCTCTCCATTTCTCCTTTCCCTTCTCCTCCTTCTCCTCCTTTCTTCTTCTTAACCCGAGGAGTCTTCTTGACTAGAATGCCTCCTCTTTTGATGGCGTTCTTGTCTGACATGCATCTCCGCCATTTGTTGCTTAAGGGTCCTGAATTCCTCATGAATTTCATTAAGAACCGAAGTGAACCCGGCTGTCCTTGGTGACAAAGTAGGTGATGATGTACTTCCTGAAGACATTTTTCTCACACTCTCTAGTGTATACTCACAATGTGTTTCACTCACTCACTCACTCACTTTTTCTCTCCTTGGGGTTCTTGATTGAACCAAAAGAGTTCTAAATGGTGACCTTGTATGGCGAAACAAATAGGCTTAAAGAACACAAACTGTTTGGGGGCGGTTTTGTGGGTTATTTGTGGTTGGTGGACTGTTTTTGTGGGTTTATGAGGGGAATGGGTGTGTATATGTGGCTGGTGTGTAGTATGGTTAATAAAAACAGAAAACTTTGTGGCTTTGATTCGGCCACAAGACTTTTTTGTATACTTTGATGTAGGCTCTTATTGGCTTTTGTTTTGGCCAATATGGTTATGAACCTGCATACAGAAACTTACAAGCACAAGCAATGGAGGTCTCGGTTTTTTAGCCAAGACAAAACTGGATGCACGAAATTTGGCTTTAATTCAGCCAATGTTGATTTTTGATGCACCAATGCACTTCAAACAATGCTAGCTCTGGATACCACTTGATAGCAACCTCCTTGTGGGGGTTGGTATTTCACTTTGATCGTTTTGCTTGAAGTTTGCCTTTGGGATGAAATGATATGTTTTTGTTGGCTGTTTTTTGATGTTTATGTGTATGGGATGGCTTTGGGTCATTTGGTTCGTATATAGGTTGTTTTAGGGCATGATTGTGTATGGACTTCGGTTGGGATGTGTTTGGTTGAATGTAGGTCGAGAGTATGTGTTTTGGGATGAGTGGGGTTGTAGACTTTGTGTTAGGCCGAGGCTTTGTGTTTTGGGTAGGGACTTGTGTATGGCCGAGGCTAAACTTTGTTGGCTATGGAGTTTTGTTGGTTAGGATAAAAGAAGATGATGAAGATTGAAAGGATGAAGGCGCCACAAACATGAGTGTTTGCTAAGCCTAAAGAGGTTCACCACAAACAAGGATGTTTGATAAGAACTATAAACTTGGTTCAACCAAGAACTTAGGAGAAAAACTCACTAATATGTTTTGCATAAAAATCAACTTAACCATTTCATATTCTGAATTGATACATGTTAGGTATCAGTGGTTACAATACACCTAGAAGGGGGGGTTGAATAGGTGTAGCGGTTAGAATGTCCGCTTTTCGAAAAACAACACTTAATGTTGAAATACACCTTAGTTAATCGATTAACGAAACAGGGTAATCGATTAACACATTCAACACAGTCCACTTAATCGATTAACAGAACTAAAGTAATCGATTAACACACTACACTTAATCGATTAAACCGTGACAGTAAGCTAATGCAGATATACTTTCTTGCGCGACAATTAATTGATAACGAAGCAAGTATACAGAGCTTACAGAATTATCAGAGTAAAATCAGTATAGTACAGAAACAGATTATCAATTAAATCTACTATACAAATTAATCGATCAAATGCAATAAAGAGAGAAAGGGATAGAAAAAGTCCTGCAACACGAATTTTATCCTGGTTCGTTTGCTTGTCCACCGCAAACTACATCCAGGCCTCCCGGCTGATTTGGGAGATTTTTCTTCACTATAATTGAATTAATGTTTATTACATACACACTATCCAATTACAACATTTAGACACGTACAAGATAATAAAGATCCTATTCTATGGTTTGACTCCCTTCCTACCGACAAAGAAAACCTTTCTTTCGGCGTAGCCCCAGCCAAGAACCTTTGTTCTTTACTTATCCCTAAGTCTAACACTCAGTGAAGATACACTCAATCTCTTGGTGATTTGACACCTTGAGATTCCCAAAATTACAACACTTTTTCAATCAAAACAAAACAGAGTAAACTTAAGCTATAACAAGACTTATATCTAACAAGATAAGGCTTTACTCTAATCACCTAATACAAACTCATGCAGTATGAAAATGTATTAGATTAAAAAACAGAATGCATAGTATGTAAACATCTAATCAAGAATCATCAACAAAATGCAAGAACATGTGATATGAAAAGATGAGAAATGTATCATGTAATGCACTCAATCCTAAAGCATAGAATTCTCTCTTTTCTAAACTCACAAATGCATTTACAACTAGATGCAACAATTAACACAAAAAAATGCTCTAACTCTCTAAAAATTTAACATGCAACTTGTGAGATCAATTCTGAAAACGCAGTTTATAAAGGATTGATTTTATAGCCCAGTTAATCGATTAACGAAAGCCTTAATCGATTAAACTGTACAAAATTGTTAGATTAATCGATTAACCTTTGTTGTAATCGATTACACTGTGCAAACAGTTAGATTAATCGATTAACCTATGCTGTAATCGATTAACAGCATTCTTTCATGTGTAAAAGCTCAAATATGTTATGCACTTTAATTCATACATGTTTAATACTTAGATTATGCCTAGAATGCACATGTACATGTATTTATATGATGCATGAACATATTATGAATGACATATCTCAATATGAAAAAGATTTAAAAGATTTATGCAAATGAGATATGTATTAGGTGACTTAAACCTTAGACTCAACCTAAACTAATCTAGTCTAAGCAAGGTACCAATCAGAAGGCTTAAGCACGTTGATTTGTTGATGATCTTCAAGCTCTTATTAGCACAAGTTGTCCTCATCAAAACCATGGCACAAAAAGAGAGCTTTCCAAAGTGTTCCTCTTGACATGCACACTTTCAATACATATAGGAATGGCTAGCCTCCTAAGGCTTTCCGAAGTTAATGCCTCATTACACTTGATTTCAAATTCAAATGCCTAATTCAATGATATAATTCGGCCATAAGCATACAAGTTATTAAAAGCTAATTCTAAGGGGTGCTTGTCTCCACGTGTGGGTTGGAGCCTGAATTGCCAATGTATGTGGACATCCTCTTCCAAAAGCTCCTTTAAGTCTTTCCATGCTTCTTGCCTTTGCCTTGAAGCCACGGTTTGAAATCCCTTAAGTTTAGCACATGTGGTTTTTTTCTTGCATTGAAGCCGAGAGGAGAATAAGGAGTGTCATTAACTCTTGTTTGAATTTGAAATCCCCATTTTAATCACCTTGGCCGTGTTGTAGGCTGCTTTTAACTATTAGGCGGAAAACAAGGGCCTTGTCTTGAATACACTTTGAATTCAAATTCCAGCCAGGCTTTAATGTATTTGGAACACAACAAGGAGCAAGAACCAAGGCTGAAGAAGTGGCGCCAAAGCCAAGCATGAGGCGGAGAATCTGGGCTAGTCTTAAAGACTTGGTTAAGGCTGAGGCGTGTCTGGCCAGGTCAGCATGAGTCAGCCTAGGCCACCTGGTGCTGAAGTCACGGCACCTAAGGCCAGGTCACTATGGTCCAGCGTGGCTTTGGGCTTTGGCCAATTTATTCCTGCACATAGATTTAAAGCCAAAGAGAATACATTAAAGCAAGTATTAAATGAAGAGCTTGGGGTCTTAAAGCCACTTATTTAAAACATAAAAAATTAACATCCAAGGTCTTAGATTTCCCTTGCTTGGCTGTGGCCTTCAAGGGGAGTGTCCTCTAAGACGAGGCAAGTTATGGGCCTTGTGGTGTCACTTGGCCCAATGGTTGCTTGGATGTTTAGTACTAGTTGGCCCAATGTGTCTTGGGCCTTCTTAGCCCTAGCCTGAGTTATGGCTCCTCCTAGGCCCACTAGGTCATCTAGGTTGATGGGCCTTGGTGGGTTGCTATCAACAAAGGTGTTACAATGCCACATGGGGCAAGTCTACATCACGAAGATGATTCCATACCATCGGGTAAGTCTACATCACAGAGATGTTCCCATACCACATTGGGTAAGTCTACATCACAAAGATGATCCCATACGCCCAGGCGAGACCCTCTCACTCAAGCGAGAATTTGGCAGTGTGCCCTATTCTTCAGGACTGTTACCACATCTTAAGAAATGTAAATTCAGGGTGTTACAATCCTCCCCCTTTAATAAGAATTTTCGTCCCCGAAAATTAAACATGTTAGGTATCAGTGGTTACAATACACCTAGAAGGGGGGGGGGTTGAATAGGTGTAGCGGTTAGAATATCCGCTTTTCGAAAAACAACACTTAATGCTGAAATACACCTAATTAATCGATTAACAGAACAGGGATAATCGATTAACACAATCAACACAATCGACTTAATCGATTAACAGAATGAATGTAATCGATTAACAAACTTGACTTAATCGATTAAACAGAACCAGTAAGCTTAGGCATATACGATTACTTGCACAACAATTAATCGATAACAAAACGAATTAACAGAGCTTACAGATGCATTTACAATTAATCTAGCGCATTTACAATTAATCGATTAACAAACTTCGTGGGTCAACGCATTTAATCTAGCGCGCTTGACTTCGCTAGTGCCTTCGTGAGTCACTTGTAAAGTGTCCCATATTTCTTTTGCATTTTGGCACTGCGAGACTCTAAAGAACTCATCATAGGATAGGGCCGATGTGATGATATTTTTGGCGCGTAGGTTATGCTGGACCTTTTTGCGCTCATCATCGGTCCATAGACTTTTAGGCTTGTCTTTAGGTTCATTGTCCACAAGATGCTATGGAACGAAAGGGCCGTTGACTACGGATTCCCAAATATCCGAGTCTATGGCTTCAATAAAAATTTGCATGCGGACTTTCCAGTAGGCATACCCTTCACCACTGAATATAGGTGGTCGATTAATGGATGAACCATCACCACCAAATGGGTTTGATGAACCCATTCCTTTTTCCCTTAGGATCACGAATACGCGGTTGAGCTAGAACTTCGCACTAGCTCTGATACCACTTGTTAGGTATCAGTGGTTACAATACACCTAGAAGGGGGGCTTGAATAGGTGTAGCGGTTAGAATATTCGCTTTTCGAAAAACAACACTTAATGCTGAAATACACCTAATTAATCGATTAACAGAAAAGGGATAATCGATTAACACAATCAACACAATCGACTTAATCGATTAACAGAATGAATGCAATCGATTAACAAACTTGACTTAATCGATTAATCAAAACTAGTAAGCTTAGGCAGATACGATTACTTGCACAACAATTAATCGATAACAAAATGAATTAACAGAGCTTACAGATTTATCAGAGTATTAACAGTATAGCACAGAAACATATTAGCCATTAAATCTACTATACAAGTTAACCGATTAAATGCAATAAAGAGTGAGAGAGAGAAAAATCCTGCAACACGAATTTTATCCTGGTTCATTTGCTTGTCCACCGCAAACTACATCCAGGCCTCCCAGCTGATTTGGGAGATTTTTCTTCACTATAATCGAATCAATGTTATTACATACACATCATCCAATTACAACACTTAGACAACACAAGATAATAAAGACTCCTATTCTATGGTTTGACTCCCTTCCTACCGACAAAGAAAACCTTTCTTTCGGCGTAGCCCCAGCCAAGAACCTCTGTTCTTTCCTTATCTCTAAGTCTAAACACAATGAAGATACACTCAATCTCTTCGGCGATACGACACCTCGAGATTCCCAATGTTACAACAATTTCTCAATCAAAAAGAAAGTAGAGTAAACTTAAGCTATTACAAAGCTTATATCTAACAAGAAAAACACTTTACTCTAATCACCTAATACAAACTCATGCAATATGAAAATGTATTAGTTTGAAAACAGAATGCATAGAATGTAAAAATCTAATCAAGAAGCATCAATAATTTGCATGAACATGTGATATGAAAAGATGAGAAATATATCATGTAATGCACTCAATCCTAAAGCATAGAATTCTCTCTTTTCTAAACTCACAAATGCATTTACAATTAGATGCAACAATTAACACGAAAAGAATGCTCTAACTCTCTAAAAATGCAACATGCAACTTATGAGATCAATTCTGAAAAACGCAGTTTATAAAGAATTAATTCTGAAGCCCAGTTAATCGATTAACGAATGCCTTAATCGATTAAACTGTGCAAACAGTTAGATTAATCGATTAACCTATGCCTTAATCGATTAACAGCATATTTTCATGTGTAAAAACTCAAATACGTTATGCACTTAATTAATAAATGTTTAACACTTAGTTTATGCCTAGAATGCACATATGCATGTATTTATGTGATGCATGAACATATTATGAATGTCATATCTCAAGATGAAAATGATTTAAACGATTTATGCATATGAGACATGTATTAGGTGACTTAAGCCTTAGACTCAACTTAAACTAATCTCTAGTCTAAGCTAGTACCAAACAGAAGACTTAAGCACGTTGATTTGTTGATGATCTTCAAGCTCTTATTCGCACAAGTTGTCCTCATCAAAAACATGACACATAAAGAGAGCCTTCCAAAGTGTTCCTCTTGACATGCACACTTTCAATCTCCCCCTTTTTGATGATGACAAACACTACATCAAATATATCAACTGTGATGAAATAGCTTGAAGATTGTGTTGGCATGGTTGATATGATGCGCAAATATTTCGGAAGCTGTTATTTCGATCAACCTGCACAATCAGAAAACAACAAAACAACCTTTCTCCCCCTTTTGACATTATCAAAAAGATAACCCAGGTCAAAAATAAGGCAGAGATATGAGTTATGCATAAAACAAAGTTAATGAGTTAATTTGGGATTTAACAATTAACCTGTTTTATTTTGTAGAAAATTAAACACATGCGCTAGTTTATACAAAAGAAATAGCCAATTTGTTAAAATGAACGGCATACAAGATTTACCATATCAAATCACAATAAGTAGAAAATCTCATATGATCAAGAACCAATCACGTAATCAAAATAAGTTATTCGACATAATCAAAATAACAATAGCATAAAGAGTAAAAGTATTCAGCAACCACACAAACCACGAAATGTCAATAAAGAACATAAAAGAGGCACACTTAAGAGAAACTTGAATCCATAACAACAACTGAATCCAGAAGGTGCCATAAAGAAGAAATAAACCTAATGGTGGGATATCCTAGGTCTAAAGTCTTCTAAGCTATGGTTGAGGTGGAGGTGGAGGATCGTCAATGTGATCAACAGGAATGACAATGTTCTGGTCTCCCCTGATAAGCACAGATAACTTCTGAAATTCTGAAAAAAACATAGCATTCTGAGCTTCAGCAGTAGATTGAATCATATTCCTCAACTCCTGAAATTGGTTGTCTGAATAAGCAGTTTGACGCTCTTCATACTGTTCCATACCTGCAAAGTATGAGTCTTTCAATCCTTGGAAGTGAAGATCCATACGGTTGTTGAGCCGTTGCTCCATGGCTTCCAACTGAGCTAAACCAAAAGCAGAGTTCTGAGGTGCTGTTCCAGAAGGCTCCCCCTGAGTTGTAGCGTGCTGATCACCCATGCCACCCTAATTATCATCATCGGACAAATCCAGACCAATAGTAGTGTAGTCCTCTTGGTATTGCCAAGTAGTACCATACTTGTATATACCCATTTTATGAATGAGGCTTTCACCAACCAGATGATCCTTATCAGTGTACTCAACAATGATGGTATCAGAAACATCAATGTGCAGATAATCAACAATGCGTGAAATGAAAATACTATAGGGAAGCAGCTTCGACTGAGACAGAGACACACTGTTCATTATTTTCAAAATCTCCTCAGGCCAGTTGATCACTACATTATTCTTTACAACATACATGAAACGCAAATCATTCACAGTAGGCTGTGCGTGATTCGTGTTCCTCTGCACCAAAATGTAAGCAATAATATAATACAACAGTCTGTTCTCAACAGATAATGACCCAGCTTTGGTCAGTTGACCCTGAATGTATAAGTGAGGGCCTCTAAGAAATGACTTATAAAACTCAGTAGGATCAAAGTTCTCCTTAACCCAGGAACAATCTCCTATTCCATAACCAGAAGATGATAAACCACTGACATTCATAAACATATCATCATTAAGTTCAAACAGATTACCAGAAATCATAGACCAATACTTTCCATCCTTGTATCTAAAATTTGCATAAAATTCCCTAACTAGAGCAGGGTAAACTTGTCCCTTTAATTCCAAAAATTGAACGGTTCCTTGAGCTTCCATATCATGCGGGAAACTAAAATTTTGTTCCACCAACCAGGATAAAATCAACATACCTTACGTACGTGGGTTTGCGACCTTGAAATTTTTCCAAACGGGTTTCTTGCAAGATAAGTGAGTAATAGGGGTCACCGCGGTCCCGAGTGGAAGGTGAACCGACTTCCCTTCTTCGTACACGAGTAGCTGAGGTCTTGAACCTTTTCGTGCGACCTTGCTCCATTATATAGTTGAACCCGAAATAATGATGAATGAGAAGAGAAGGATGTAGGCAAACCTAACCTAGGGTTTTGTTTGGTGGAAAATTGGAAATGGGGTGAAATGAGGATGTGAAAGTGTGATTTCTTGATGGTTTGAGAGGGTTAGGATGAGGTTTTTCTACTTTAGTGCACTTGGATTAGTTGTGCTACTGATTCAGAAACTCAAGGTATAAGAGAGGTGGAGAAAATGCCAAAAAAAGTGTAAAACCGAATTGTTGTCTGCCTTTAAAATGCTGGTTTTAATCGATTAAACCAATGTAAAATTCGAATTTTCAAAAAACTGATGCCCAGGTAATCGATTAACAGCATGTGTTTAATCGATTAATCATAGTAAAAATTGATTTTTAGGCAGTAGAATGGTTTCAACTTTTTAGGGCTCATGCATGCATTGTGACGGATTAAACGAGACATTCATAATCACATAAAGAGTTAATCAAGAGATATATTTTTTTTTATTTTAACATATATCATTTAAGCAAAAGGCAAGACGATAATGCAAACAACTAAACAATTTCAATCGAGATATTGTTCATCAAGAATTCCAAGTTCTCTCCTTAGAACAAAGAAAGTATCCCTGGGAAGGGGCTTGGTGAAAATATCAGCTAACTGTTTAGAAGTTTCAACAAATTCAAGAACGTAGTCACCTTTTTGTACATGATCACGCAAAAAATGATTTCTAATTTCTATATGCTTAGTTCTAGAATGCAAAACGGGATTCTTGGATAGGTTTATGGCACTTGTATTATCGTATTTAATAGGGATTTTTTCAAGTTTAAGACCATAGTCCTTGAGTTGCTGCTTCATCCAAAGGATTTGAGCGCAACACACACCAGCGGCAATGTATTCCGCTTCGGCGGTGGACAAAGCAACACAGGCTTGCTTTTTACTGTGCCATGCTACTAATGAACTGCCCAATAAGTGACAAGTACCACTAGTGCTTTTCCGATCCAATTTAGATCCGGCGAAATCGGAATCGGAATAACCTACTAAGGATAGTGAGGTATCCCGAGGATACCATAATCCCATGTTAGTTGTTCCTTTTAAATATCTCATGATTCTTTTAACAATTTTAAGATGTGATTCTCTAGGTGATGATTGAAATCTCGCACACATACATACACTAAACATGATATCAGGTCGACTTGCAGTTAAGTAAAGTAATGACCCAATTATTCCTCGATATTTTGTTATCTCTATTGCTTTTCCTTTTTCGTCCTTATCTAGGTAGCAAGCAGATGCCATAGGACTGGAAGCTTCCTTACAATTGTTCATTTCAAATTTCTTGAGCAGCTCTTTGCAATATTTTGCCTGATGGATGAATATCCCACTTTCTAGTTGCTTTATCTGAAGTCCTAGAAAGAATGTGAGTTCTCCCATCATAGACATTTTCGAACTCCCCCTGCATCATCTCAGAAAATTCTTTACACAAAAAATCATTAGTAGATCCAAATATTATGTCATCCACATAGATTTGTACAAGTAATACATGATTTTCTGATTTACGAATAAAAAGCGTTGTGTCAACCAAGCCTCTTTCGAACCCTTTTTCTAAAAGAAAGGTACTAAGTCTATCATACCAAGCTCTAGGAGCTTGTTCGAGACCATAGAGTTCCTTTTTAAGTTTATAAACGTGGTTCGGATATTTAAAATTTTCAAAACCAGGCGGTTGGTCAACATAAACTTCTTATTGAATGTAGCCATTCAGGAAGGCGCTATTTACGTCCATTTGAAATAGTTTGAAGTTCATAATAGATGCAAAGGAAAGTAGCATCCTGATGGCCTCTAATCTGGCTACAGGGGCATAGGTTTCATCATAATCGATACCCTCCTCCTGGTTGTAGCCTTTGGCCACCAAGCGTGCCTTATTTCGAATGATTAAGCCTGATTCATCAAGCTTATTTCTGAAGACCCATCGAGTACCAATCACGGGATGATCTTTAGGTTTAGGGACCAAGTCCCAAACATTATTACGCTCGAACTGGTTCAGCTCTTCTTGCATAGCTATACCCCAGCGCACATCCTCAATGGCCTCATCAATGGTCTTAGGCTCAATTTGAGATACAAAAGCTACAAAATTACAAAAGTTTCGTTAGGAACTACGGGTTACCACTCCCGTAGATATGTCACCTATTACTTTGTCGATCGGGTGAGCTTTCTTGGTTTTCCACACAACTGGCATATCTGAATGCTCCTGAGATTTGGTTTGACATTCTTCATTAGTTGCTTCTTCATTATCCATGTTCTTTGAGTATGCTTCTTCCAAAGCACCTGAAACATCATCAGATACGACCTTTCTCTTCTCTTTTGGAGAAGATTCGTCAAATTGTACATGGATAGACTCTTCAACTTGCATTGAATATTTATTAAAAATTCTGAACGCTTTGCTATGAATCGAGTATCCCAAAAATATTCCCTCATCGGCTTTTGAATCGAATTTTCCTAAAGCCCGCTTTCCATTATTTAATATAAAACATTTATAACCGAAAGCGTGAAGATGGGATATGTTTGGTTTACGGCCTTTTAATAGTTCATAAGGAGTTTTATTCAAATTAGGCCTTAAAAGTACTCGATTTATAACATACCATGCAGTATGAACTGCATCTGCCCATAAGTATTTGGGGGTATTACTTTCATTAAGCATGGTTCTCGCTAATTCTTCTAACACACGATTTTTTCTCTCGACAACTCCATTTTGTTGTGGAGTGCGAGGAGCAGAGAACTGATGCATAATGCCATGCTTATCACAGAATTTGTCGAACTGAAAGTTCTCAAATTCTCCCCCGTGATCACTTCGTATATATACTATTTTCAGGTTAAGTTGGTTTTGAATTTGCTTGGCAAGATTTTTAAAAGATTTGAAGGCGTCGCTTTTCGCAGATAAAAATAATGTCCATGTAAATTGAGAGAAATCATCAACAATAACTAGAGCATAGTAGCTACCACCAAATCTCATGATTTGTGATGGTCCAAATAAGTCCATATGGAGTAACTCCAAAGGTCTTGAAGTGGATATCACATTTTTGTTTTTAAAAGAATTTTTGGTTTGTTTACACTTTTGACAAGTGTCACAAATCTCTTTAGTTTTAAAATTTAGTTTTGGTAGCCCCTCAACTAGTTCGTTTGATGACAATTTATCTAGATGTTTTATATGGATATGTGCAACGCGTCTGTGCCAGAGCCAGATGTCATTTTCTTTAGAAATAAAACATTTTGAAAATAATGTGGTGACGTCATCCAAGTTAACCATGTAAATATTATTTATACGATGACCAACAAATTTAACATTATTAGATAAAATGTCACGAATGATGCAACAGTCAGAATCGAAAGATACACGATTACCTTTGTCACAGAGTTGGCTTATACTCAGAAGATTATGTTCTAGTCCTTCAATATAAAGGACATTTTCAACTTGAGTTTGAGATGAGTTACCAACTGTACCAGTACCAAGTATCTTTCCCTTGTTGTTGTCTCCGTACGTGACGTATCCTTTTCTTTTAAGTGGGAGATCCAGGAAATTTGATCTGTCACCTGTCATATGTCTCGAACACCCACTGTCTAAATACCATTTTTGTCCTTGTGTTCGAAGACATACCTGCAAAATAGATCACCTGCTTTTCTCAGGTACCCAATTTATGTTGGGTCCTTTTCTGTTAGTGATTAGGGAATTATCTCCCTTCTTTATCCATACATAAACTCCGCTAGGTATACCATACTTTCTAATATAACATGAATAAGAAGTATGACCATATGTATTACAATAAAAACATGTAGGTGAATGCTTATGATCTTTATTTTTAGTATGAGCTGCAGGTTTTCTATATGGTCTTTTATTTTTAGCCGAGCGAGTATAACCTAGACCAGTTCGATCACCAACGTTTCTTGTTTGACTAAGGAGAGTGTCTAATTGCCGTTTACTGTTTGTGAGACATTTGAGTTTTTCTTTTAGTTTAAAATTGTCTTCTTGCAAAGTCTCGGAAGTCTCACATACAGGTTTTTGACATAAATTATTAGCAGAGCAGTTACATGTGCTACAAGAATAGATGAGATCTAAAGTTTCATTTTCTAATTTTAATTCATCTAATTCTTTTTGTAGTTGGCTTATTTTCTTTTCATTTTTAAGGATTACCCTTTTCTTATCAATGTTTATCCTTGCCAATTTCTTTAGTTCCTCATGTAACTCAACATAAGCATTGTATAAAACATCATAAGAGGGTAAGTCATCCGAAGTGGATGAGGTGTCAGAATATACCTCATTATTATCCTCATGTGAGTCTGAGTTCCCATCGTTGTCAGTTCTAGTCATCAGACATAGCTTCGCTGACTCCTCCTCACTAGAGGTGCTTGATGTCGTTTCCTCCTCAGGTACATCCCATACAATGTAAGCTTTCTTGGACTTGAATTCCCTGGGAGTGCTCTTCTCTGAATCAACCTTTTTCAGATAGGTAGGACATTGAAATCTCATGTGTCCTGCTTTTCCACACTCATGGCAAGTGAAGCGATCTTTGTTGTTCTTGCCTTTGTTGGTTGATTCTCTTGTTTCTTTCTTTTGAAACTTTTTGAGTCCACCTTTTCTTTTAATGAATTTGCTAAATTTTCGAACAAGGAGACTCATAGTTTCATCATCTAGATCGGAGTCAGATTCATCATCATCTTTTTCTTCTTTTGATTTGGAGGTCGTGGCCTTCAATGTGATGTTTTTCTTCTTCCGGTCTGAATCTTCGTGCATAGTCAAGCGACCCAATTCCATTTCGTGCTCTTGAAGCTTTCCAAATAGTGTAGCTAGAGGCATAGAGTCCAAGTCTTTGGATTCAACAATTGCAGTTACCTTTGGTTGCCATTTTCTGTCAAGACAACGCAAAAATTTATTAGTTAGTTCACCTCTGGCAAATGATTTATCTAGAGCAACTAAATGATTAACAATATGAGTAAATCGCTTTTGCATATCACTGATTTATTCACTAGGTAACATGCGAAATAACTCATATTCGTGGGTCAGTGCATTTAATCTAGCGCGCTTGACTTTGCTAGTGCCTTCGTGAGTCACTTGTAAAGTGTCCCACATTTCTTTTGCAGTTTGGCACTACGAGACTCTAAAGAACTCATCATAGGATAGGGCCGATGTGATGATATTTTTGGCGCGTAGGTTATGCTGGACCTTTTTGCGCTCATCATCGGTCCATAGACTTTTAGGCTTGTCTTTAGGTTCATTGTCCACAAGATGCTGTGGAACGAAAGGGCCGTTGACTACGGATTCCCAAATATCCGAGTCTATGGCTTCAATAAAAATTTGCATGCGGACTTTCCAGTAGGCATACCCTTCACCACTGAATATAGGTGGTCGATTAATGGATGAACCATCACCACCAAATGGGTTCGATTAACAGAACAGGGATAATCGATTAACACAATCAACACAATCGACTTAATGGATTAACAGAATGAATGTAATCGACTAACAAACTTGACTTAATCGATTAAACAGAACCAGTAAGCTTAGGCAGATACGATTACTTGCACAACAATTAATCGATAACAAAACAAATTAACAGAGCTTAAAGATTTATCAGAGTATTAACAGTATAGCACAGAAACATATTAGCCATTAAATCTACTATACAAGTTAACCGATTAAATGCAATAAAGAGTGAGAGAGAGAAAAATCCTGCAACACGAATTTTATCCTAGTTCGTTTGCTTGTCCACCGCAAACTACATCCAGGCCTCCGGCTGATTTGGGAGATTTTTCTTCACTATAATCGAATCAATGTTATTACATACACATCATCCAATTACAACACTTAGACAACATAAGATTATAAAGACTCCTATTCTATGGTTTGACTCCCTTCCTACCGACAAAGAAAACCTTTCTTTCGGCGTAGCCCCAGCCAAGAACCTCTGTTCTTTCCTTATCTCTAAGTCTAAACACAATGAAGATACACTCAATCTCTTCGGCGATACGACACCTCGAGATTCCCAATGTTACAACAATTTCTCAATCAAAAAGAAAGTAGAGTAAACTTAAGCTATTACAAAGCTTATATCTAACAAGAAAAACACTTTACTCTAATCACCTAATACAAACTCATGCAATATGAAAATGTATTAGTTTGAAAACAGAATGCATAGAATGTAAAAATCTAATCAAGAAGCAACAATAATATGCATGAACATGTGATATGAAAAGATGAGAAATATATCATGTAATGCACTCAATCCTAAAGCATAGAATTCTCTCTTTTCTAAACTCACAAATGCATTTACAATTAGATGCAACAATTAACACGAAAAAAATGCTCTAACTCTCTAAAAATGCAACATGCAACTTATGAGATCAATTCTGAAAAACGCAGTTTATAAGGAATTAATTCTGAAGCCCAGTTAATCGATTAACGAATGCCTTAATCGATTAAACTGTGGAAACAATTAGATTAATCGATTAACCTATGCCTTAATCGATTAACAGCATATTTTCATGTGTAAAAACTCAAATACGTTATGCACTTAATTCATACATGTTTAACACTTAGTTTATGCCTAGAATGCACATATACATGTATTTATGTGATGCATGAACATATTATGAATGTCATATCTCAAGATGAAAATGATTTAAACGATTTATGCATATGAGACATGTATTAGGTGACTTAAGCCTTAGACTCAACTTAAACTAATCTCTAGTCTAAGCTAGTACCAAACAGAAGACTTAAGCACGTTGATTTGTTGATGATCTTCAAGCTCTTATTCGCACAAGTTGTCCTCATCAAAAACATGACACATAAAGAGAGCTTTCCAAAGTGTTCCTCTTGACATGCACACTTTCAAAACATACCTCGATTCAAACAAATGAGGGTAATCCTCCCTCATATCTCGCTCCACCTCCCAAGCCGCGTCTCCTTCATCTACTTGGCTCCATAACACCTTCACCAAGGAAATCTCTTTTCCTCTCAACTTCTTAATACTGGTATCCATGATCCTCACAGGCAAGGTCGCAAAAGTCACATTATCCTTTTGTTCTATCTGATCGTTCTCAACCACATGAGATGGATCCCCAACGTATTTCCGCAATTGAGACACATGAAACACATTGTGGAGATTCGACAACATTGGAGGTAAAGCAATCCGATATTTTATCAGCCCAATCTTCTTCAATATCTGGTATGGTCCAGTAAATCTCGGTGTAAGCTTACGGGACATCAACACTCTACCAATCCCAGTAATAGAACTACACTCATAAATACATGATCTCCCTCCTTAAACTCGGGAGGTTTCCGTCTCCTATTGTAATAGCGTTTCTGCCTACTTTGTGCTATTCTCATATTCTCTCGGATCTTCTTGAACTTTTCCGTCGTCTCTCGGACCAACTCGGGTCCCAACACTAAGTTCTCCCCAGTTTCAAACTAACTCACTAGAGTCCTACATTTTCTCCCATAAAAGGCTTCGTATGGAAACTATTATTATAGATGAACTCGATCAAAAGCAACATGCTATCCCAACTCCCAGGTTGTTCCAAAACACATGCTCTCAAAAGGTCCTTTAATGACTGTATGGTCCTTTCCGATTGACCATCCGTTTGTGGATGATAAGTTGAACTCAGTTTCAACTTAGTTCCTAAAGCGGACTGCAAACTGGTCCAGAAGTTTGAAGTGAAATGGGGATCCCTATCTGACACAATGATCGATGGTATCCCATGCAACCGAACAATTTCCTTGATATACAACTCAGCTAATCGTTCCAGGGAATATTTCATGTTCATCGGCAAGAAATGAGCAGACATTGTCAAACGGTCTACTACTATCCATATTGAGTCGTACCCTCTTTGAGTCTTCGGGAAACCCGATACAAAATCCATGGAGATACTATCCCACTTCCAAATGGGAATCTCTAGTGACTGTAACTCTCCCGCTGGCCTCTGATGTTCAATCTTGGCTTTCTGACAGATGAGACAACTCGAGACATACAACGCGACATCCTTTTTCAACCCCGCCATCAAAACAGCTTTTTCAGATCTTGGTACATTTTTGTAGTGCCCAGGTGGAAACTCATTTTACTCTTGTGTGACTCCTCCAGAATACTCTTTCGTAATTCCACATCATGAGGCACAAACACCCTTCCCTTGTATCGCAATATTCCACTAGAGTCCCACTCAAAATCAGTCTCCTTTCCACTCGTCATCATATCTCGTTTGATCTTCAGTTCCCTATCCTCAACTTGCATTATTCGGATTTGGTCGAACAGCTCATTTGTCACCTTAAGCATTCCCAAAATCATACTATGGGGTTTCATTTGAACTGCCAAGTTCATATCCATGAACTCCTCAATTAGTTTCCCTTCATGCACCATTAAAGCCGACATATGTAAGGATTTCCAACTTAAAGCATCAGCCACCACATTGGCTTTTCCTAGATGGTACTGCAGTCCAAAATTATAATCCTTAAGGAATTTCATCCACCTTCTCTGTCTCATGTTCAGTTCCTTTTGATCGAACAAGTACTTCAAACTCTTGTGGTTGTTGTACACACTGAAATCACGACCAGTACAAGGAAGAACCAAAAATGGTGCCGTAGTCAACCTCCGCTTCAACTCTTGAAAACTTTCCCACAACGGGTTGTCCACACATATGGTTCCCCTTTTCTGGTAAGTTTGGTTATTGGTAATGCCAACTTTGAAAACCCCTCTATGAACTTCCTATAATAACCAGCCAAACCCATAAAACTACTGATCTTAGTAACTAACTTGGGCATCGCCCACTCCATCACTGCCTCGGCCTTAGAAGGGTATATTGCCACCCCTTCCCGGGATATCACATGTCTAAGGAAGTTCACTGATTCCAACCAGAAGTCACATTTAGACAACTTCGCATACAACTGATTTGTCCTCAGAAGATCCAGAACCACTATCAGATGCTTCGTATGTTCTTCTCGGCTCTTGGAGTAAACCAGAATGTCATCAATAAATACTACTACAAATGAATCGAAATACGGATGAAAAATTTGATTCATGTAGTCGGGAAATATTGTTGGAGCATTCGTCACACCAAAAGGTATTACCAAATAGTCGAAGTGCCCATACCTCGTTCTAAAAGAAGTCTTAGGAATATCCTCCGACTTAACTCAAAGTTGGTGATAACCTGACCGAAGGTCATGTGAAGAAGATCTTGCTCCTGACCTTAGCATGGTTTTGATGAAGACACCAATATCACAAAGAGAAGAAAGGAAAAAGACCTACAAAGACTATCGATGGCAAAGCTTCAAGATTTAGAGTCTAAGTCTTAGGTACTTCTATCCTTACAACTCATCTATTTACTTAGTTAATAATGCTCAAAATTGTTTTCAAGAAAATCAGAAATAATCTAAGTGTGAATAAAAATAATATTAAAAAACAACATGTAACGGGTTACCATACTTGAGTAACAAGTTACATGAGTGAGAAAATAGTTTTCAAACCTCTAACAGCTATGAGTAATCAATTACTGACTTTGGAGTAACATATTACCACTTTTAGAAAATAGGGTAATCGATTACTCAAAATAGTGTAATCGATTACACACTAAAGCAAATTCACAAAGCTGTCAAACAGTGTCATTGAGTAATCGATTACTCAAATCCAGTAATCGATTAAACTGTGTGAATTTTCAAAAAGCTGTTAACAGGATTGTTGGGTAATCGATTACCCACTTGCTGTAATCGATTACTGGATTTGAGTTATATGTATTTTCTAAACATATTCCTTACAAGCTAATTATTTAATTTGTAATCTTGTTTAATTATTTTATGAATCTTATGAATTTTATTTTCAAGGAATTATTCAACTTAATGACAGCGAAGTAAAACGCAACGCGGTGAGTATCGAAAATAATGAAATTAATGATAGCGGAGTAAAATGTATCGTTGTTGAATAGAGAAAATATCTAACTAGAGTATGTGTAACGGCTCTTTCTTAAATGGTTTTGCTTCGTTCTATGGGTTTCTCAGAGAGTGGTTGAACCATTAAAGATATTAGTTTCCCATAAATATTTTAGTCTATATATTGAAACAAAATGAAGAAGGATTTCATTGAAACAAAATGAAGTTGATCAGATATATGGATCTTCATAGTTTTTTTTCATGGAGAAGAAAGCTCCAAAATTGAATAAAAATGGGAACCAATCCTTTGTGATGCACACTTTTATTCTAGATCAGTATTGAACAGAAGGTTAATATAGATATTGATATTCTGTTAATCTTCTATGGATTAACAGAACATCAATATCTTTCACTTTGCTTTGTTCAGATGTTGATGGAAAAAAAATGAAGAAAATCTTCCTAATGCCTTTTCAAGTATGTCATGATATAATCATGAGATACTTGAAAAAGCATTAAAATGATATTCTTCACTATGCTCTCAATCTCCTTCACTTTGCACAAAGCTATGGATCTACAAAAGATACAACATTGAACACTCCAGCTGTGTGAGGATTAACAGATCTTCAATATTGAGCAAAAATGAAACATTTAGATTTTAGGATTTAATATTTCCATTTAACAAAAAAGTTTATTTTCAGTTTTTATTATTTTGAATTACAATTTCAGTTTATTTTGTTTTTTTGTACAATTTCAATTTCAATTTCAATATATATAACAATTAGCTTACAATTTCTTTTTCTTCAATTAATGATATAATGCGAAATATTAAGTTAATAATGAATAATCAACACCGAAGTTAAAGAATGAAAATGTTAAGATTGAACAGCGAAATAATAAGTTAATCGTTGAATCCACAACTGCGAAAATATACCAATCAACAGAAAAGTAAAAGAAGGAACAGTGAAATAATAAGTTAATCGTTTAGTTTAAATTAATCATCAGCGATATATCACTTAAAATAATAATCAATAGTGAAGTAAAATAATAAAAATGTGATTAATCAATAGCGAAATTATATCACTTAATCAACAGTGAAGTAACAAATCACACTTAAATTAATATTCAACAGCGACGTAAAATGCATCGATGTTGAATATAGAATATGAAATATAAATTAATCACAGCGACGTAAAACCCTTCGTTGTTGAGTATAGAAAATAATGAACTTAATGACAGTGAAGTAAAACGCATCGCTGTTGAATATAGAAAATAATGAACTTAATGACAGCGAAGTAAAGAGCATCGCTGTTGAATATAGGAAAAAAGAATGATCCACAGCGACGTAAAACGCATCGCTGTTAAAGATAGAAAAATATCTATCTAGAGATGTGTAACGGTTCTTTCTTAAATGGTTTTTCTTCGTTATATGGGTTTATCAGAGAGTGGTTGAAGCATTAAAGATATCTGCTTCCCATAAATCTTTTAGTCTATATATTGAAACAAAATGAAGAAGGATTTCATTGAAACAAAATGAAGTTCATCAAAGATATGGATCTTCAAACTTTTTTTCTTGGTGATCTTTTTATTTTGTTTATATTCTTTGATCATGAGGTATTTTTATTTTTGTTTATTTATTTAAAAAAAATCATTTATTTTTATTGATTTTCATTTTACATGTTTATGTTCGTAATAGGTGGAGAAGAAACTCCAATATTGAACAAAAATGGGAACCAGTCCTTTGTGATTCACGCTGTTATTCTTATCAATCAATATGCATGCATGAGAAAAATGTGTCAGCGTGACCCAGATCTTCAATATAGAACAAAAATGGGAACAGGTCCTTTGTGCTGAACATTTTCTCTCATCAATGTTAATCATAGCATGATGTCAATATTTCTCTGAGCCTTTCCTGAAATTAAGTCAAGAAAATCGAAAGAGAGCATCTAAAATATGATTTTCTTCACTTTTTTTCAAGAAACACTCATCTTATTGATAATAAGTGAGCAAAACCGTAAAAGAGCATCTATCCAATGCTCTAAAATATGATTTTCTTCACTTTGATTATGTTATGCATTAACTGAACTTCTTTTTGAGAAAAATTGTAATTAGTTTAACCGTTCAGTGAAAATTTAACTCAAAATGAATAATCAACAGCGAAATTATATCACTTCGCCGTGGAAATGGTCGGATTTTTTTAAATAATTGAAAACAATGAATTTGAATGGTAAGTTTAATTAATTGATTGGATATGTGTCGTAAGTCTATCAAGCTCTTTTTCAGTTGTCATGATTAAATTATGTAACCTCTTTAACAGTGATGCATTATACATCACTGTTAATGTTTAAATTACGACAACGAAGTTTATCGTTGTGCTGTGGATTCGTAACTTTAGACAGCGAAAATATGATGTTGCACTGTTGTATATATCAAAAGTCATGATAGAATTTGTCAATTTGAGGATGGCACTGTTTCATGTAACCTTTTCAACAGTGCCGCTTTATATTTCGCTGTTAACCGATACATATTCAACAGCGATGCATTATATTTCGCTGTTAATGTTTAAATTATGACAGCGAAGTTTATCGCTGTGTTGTGGATGCGTAACTTTAGACAACA
Source organism: Lupinus albus (assembly GCA_009771035.1). Taxonomy (NCBI): domain Eukaryota; kingdom Viridiplantae; phylum Streptophyta; class Magnoliopsida; order Fabales; family Fabaceae; genus Lupinus; species Lupinus albus. Next base: position 10,001,453 of record CM020019.1, on the reverse strand, counting down.
AAAATATGACGTTGCGCTGTTGTATATGGAAATTAAAATATCAAATAAGTTGATACCCAAACGTTGGTTACGTACTTCAAACAATGTTGTTCCTATTATGGTATGGTTTTCACCATATATAAGTTCATTCATTAATTTATGTATTTTAATGTAGTTCCGATTGAATATTTCAGGGAAAGGTGTCTGCTGATTACCATAGTGCAACATCCCCTCCCAAAATAGATGAACCTGCATCTAAAAAGGCCAAAGTGGTGAAGTCTAAGCCACGGTCGTCTAAATCTAATCTAGAATCGTCAGGGGAAGTGCCCCCCCCCCCCCCCCCCCCCCCCGAAAACCAAGTACTTTGAAATACTTTGGGATTATGTACAAAACTTACTTGCCAATTCTACGATTATTATATCAATTCCTGAACCCATCTATGGGTTTTCTGGCGAAGAATTCATCACTATAAATGAAGTGAAGGATGTACACGGTCGTGATTGGATCGGTGCATCCATTATATCTGTGTACATGAGGTAAACTTCTCATTTTCGCATTTAATCACTAATTGGTGTATTATAATAACTAACGTTTGTGTTATATGTTCAGTACTTGCATGACAACCTTGTACCCAAAAGTAAAAAGAAGGTGATGTTCATATCCCCTCATACTAACATTTTGGGTGTGGATATGGTTACAAATGACACATGGAAGAATAAGCAGTCACAAGATGTTGCTAAGATTCTTGAGGATAATAATGAGAATGCTGACTTATTCTTTGCAACTCTTAACACCGGGTAAGCATCATTTTTTAATTGTTTTTAACAATGTTTTTGCTTAACATTTTATTAACCGTATGCATATATGTTTTTAGGCAACATTGGATTTTGGTAGTCATTAATCTGGTCAGCCATTAATTGTTCTATTTTGATTCACTAAAAAAAGGCGATCTGAACAAGTACCCCACTACGCTAGATATTTTTAATACGTAAGTGGACAACTCATTTAAATTTACTGAATTTTGTTACACTTTCATTATCACTTTCACTTAAACATTATTTTCTATATTGTTTATGGCATTGAATACATATAGAGCCATAAACCTAAACGTCAAAAACCCGCCAAGTGGATTCATGTTAAGGTATTGTTACTACCCATCAAACAATGTATTATCAAACAATTATTTCATTATCACTTATATTTACCTGATTTTATTTGTTGACCCCTCACCAAAACAATAACAAAGATTGCGACTTTTATGTCGTTATCTTCATGGAGGAGGTCATTAAACAAGACAAAGCTGAACTCAAGTTTGATGTAGATACATATACAATTGACCAAATACATGTGAATAGGGAAATTTGGTCAAAATTTGTTTATTCTTTTAGAACAGAGTCAACAGACAATTTGTAATATACAGAGGTTTTGTTAATTAAATATAAGTAGTTGTTTTGTTTTGTTTATTTTGTTCAATGCATTTTGTATTTTGATAATTTGCTTTTTATTTTGTTCAATGCATTTTGTGTTTTAGTGACATACTTTCGTTGTGGAATTGTTATTTACCACAGCGAAGTGATATACTTCCGCTGTGGAAGAGAAGATAGCTCCTAATATCTTCAACAGTGTTATGTTATAATTTTGCTGTATAAATAATAACTTCCACAGCGTAGTGTTATACTTTCGCTGTGGAATTGATAATTACCACAACGAAGTGATATACTTCCGTTGTGGAAGAGAAGATCCTATTTAAGCTTCATGATATCTTCAACAGTGTAGTGATATACTTTCGTTGTGGAATTAATAACTTCCACAACTGTAAAATTGATAATTACCACAGCGAAGTGATATACTTCCGTTGTGGAAGATAAGATCCTAAGTTCCTAACAACTAACAAGTAACAACAAGCTCCTGGTATCTTCAACAGCGAAGTGTATTACTTTCGCTGTGGCATTTATATATTCCACAACGTCAACTAATGATTTCGTTGTTGAAGGCTTATCAAAAATAAAACTTAAAACTATCTCTCATTCGAAAACATCTTTTACACTAACTCTTTTTCTCAGCAGCAGCTAGCGAAACTGAAAACCTCAAAATCATTCAATCATTCACACATTCAACATCAAAAATCATTCACACATTCAACATCGAAAATCATTCACGCATTGAACCTCAAAATCATTCGCATCGAAAATTATTTGATGTTTGCTTAAGCTTAACTGTTTAGATTTAGGAAAGATGCAATTCAACAACGAAAACTATACATTCGCTGTATAATTATTCATCCCCTGATATCTTCAACAACATAGTGTTCTAATTTCGCTGTATATTAAATAATTTCCGCAGCGTAGTGATATACTTTCGCTATGGAATTGATAATTTTCACAGCGTAATGATATACTTTCGTTGTGGAAGAGAAGATCCAATTTCAACAACTCCTGATATCTTCAACATCGTAGTGTTCTAATTTCGCTGTATAATTAATAACTTCCACGGCAAAGTGTTATAATTTCATTGTGGAATGGATAATTACCACAGCGAAGTGCTATACTTTCTCTTTGAAGGCTTATCAAGATAAAACTTAAACTATTCCTCATTCGAAAACCTCTTTTAATTTACACTAACTCTTTTTCTCAGCAGCAGCTAGCGAAAATGAAAACCTCAAAATCATTCAATCATTCAACATCGAAAATCATTCACACATTCAATATCGAAAATCATTCACGCATTCAACATCAAAATTTCTTTCTCTCATTCAACCCCGAAAGTTCACTAATTCTGCACCGAATTGAAAGTGAGTTTTCAATTCAACATCAAGTAAATACATGCTTATATTGTGTTAGATTTCATCTTTATTACATGAGTTATTATTTTACATGAGTTATTATATTGCCGAATTCATTTAGATTGTATTTAGTTAGGGTTCCTCATTTAGCTTGTATTACATGAGTTAAGATTTTTCCTAATAATGTATTTGCTTTCTATGTGAAATTAAATTAATGTTTTAGAGATTTATGTTTCCCCAAAATCAAATTTCAATCATACAAGTTAGATTGTATTTAGTTAGGGTTCCTCACTTAGCTTGTTTTACTAGAATTAGCTTGTAAGGTGAGCGGCGACTTAGTCATTTAGGGACTTCTGATCCCGAATATAAATTTAAATTTTTAACTATATATTTCATGACAATTTCTTTCTAGAAAATGGATGAAAGATTTGATCAAAAATGGATGAGTGTTAATCGATTGATGAAAGAGTATGAGGATGAAGTGAAATTATTTCTTAACTTTGCATATGAGAATGTTGAACACTCTGATCGAATTGTATGTCCTTGTTTGAAATGTTGTCACTCCAACCGAGTTACCGCAGTTGAGTTAAAAGTTCATTTAATATGTCACAGTATGATCAGAGTTACACATGTTGGACAAGGCATGGTGAGAAAAGCCTTGATGAGATGCATATGGAAGAAAACGACACTAATGCATATGAAGGAGATCGTTTCGATGAAATGGCAAACGTTGTCGAAGAGGATCTTCAAGATCGTCCTTAGATGTTTCAGCGGTTGATAAGTGATGCTGAGAAACCATTATATGATGGTTGTACTAAATTCACAAGATTGGCTGTTGTGTCAAGGTTGTACAAGTTGAAATCTGTTAATGGATGGAATGATAAGAGTTTCACACACCTACTTGCATTTCTGAAGGGAATATTGCTTGAGGATAATGTGCTTCCTTCTTGAACCTATGAAGCTAAACAAATGTTATGCTCCATTGGCATGGATTACAATAGGATACATGCTTGTGAAAATGACTGCATCTTATTTCTTAATGAGGTTGCTTCGTTGACGTATTGTCCTAAATGTAATGCACCACGTTATAAGAAGGAAGACTCAATTATTGCCAATAAGGTTGTATGGTATTTTCCTATCAAATCAAGATTTAAGCATATGTTCAGCAACGCTAAAGATGCAAAGAATTTGACATGGCATGCTGATGAAAGGATAAAAGATGGCAAGCTTCAGCATCCTGCAGATTCTCCTCAACGGAGAAAAATTGATCATGACTACCCTAGTTTTGGTCAAGAATCAAGAAATATACGTCTTGCATTGTCAACTGATGGAATTAACCCACATAGTGGTGAAAGTAGCTCCCATAGTACATGGCCAGTGATGTTGGTGATATACAACCTCTCTCCTTCCCTGTGCATGAAACGCAAATATGTGATGTTATCTATGTTAATTTCTGGACCTAAACAACCAGGAAATGACATAGACATATATTTGGCTTCATTAATTGAAGACTTGAAGGAAACGTGGGAGAGCGGTATAGATGTATATGATGTCGTATAGGGAAGAAAGGTTCAACTTGAACTCTTTGTTGTTCGGCACAATCAGTTGATTTCCCTGTGTATGGTAATCTTTCAGGATATACTACAAAAGGGAATCTTGCATGTCTTGTATGTGAAGACAATACTCATTCAACAAGGTTGCCACACTATAAGAAGAATGTCTACATTGGTCACCATAGATTTTTGCATGCAAATCATCAATATCCAATAATGAAGGGAAACGTACATTTCTACCTCCAACAGCTTATACTTTGTCGAGGAAGGAGAAATTAGAATTTTGTAAATTTATTGATGGTGTCAAAGTTCCAGAGGAGTACTCTTCCAACATTCGAAATCTCTTATCAATGAAAGACCTCGGATTATTAGGTCTTAAGTCTCATGATTGTCAAGTACTCATGGAGCCTTTCTTGCCTATTGTCATATGGTCTATTCTACCTATAAAATTGCGAGGAACCATAACTAAGTTATGCTTTTTCTTCAAGGCAATTTGTAGCAAAGTGATTGACCCTGTGAAATTACCTGCATTGCAAAGACAAATTATTTTGACATTGTGTGAGCTTGAGATGTATTACCCACCTTCTTGTTTTAACATAATGGTCCATGTTAGCATTATTCTTGTTCGAGAGATACAACTATGTGGTCCACCAATACCAATGCGGTAAATCCACTCCTCGTTGTTACAAACATACCCATTTATGTTTATAACAACTAAGTGATTTACGCTCCATTGCATTATTCCGAGTATTATTTTCATTGGTACTCCACCAATACATATACGGTAAATCCACTCCTCGTTGTTACAAACATACCCATATATGTTTTTAACAACTAAGTGATTTACGCTTCATTTCGTCAATCTCATCAGAAAATCCACACATTTTCCATTACAGTGCATAAGTTAAAGACTTATCCTTACCTCGGTGAGTGTTGGGTTTGGGTTCTAGGTAACTCCTCAAGTTCCACCGACACCGCCTCCAACCTTAGGATCTTTCCTCATCCCACCATATAACATAAGGTTAGTCACTTATACCAAATATCACATAAACAACTTATATTGCATTATTTAACCGTACAAGATATTCATCATATTTTCAACATTAAAAAGTAAACTCATCTTCTAACTCTAGCATTTTAACCATTTTCCATTTTAACCACATTTTCTCTTTAGGGTTTTGGGGTTTTCAAGACTAACCCCACACACCCTCTTATTTATTGAAATACTAACTTTATACCAAGAGTTTACAAGGTCAAACCACATAAAGTGAACCATAACTCAAAAGGATGAGTTTCCATGGTTTCTCTCACTTTGAGAAGAGATCCATAATACCAAAAATGGGTTTTGAAGAGAAGAAGAGAGTTAGAATAGAGAGTTTTAACTCTTCTCAAGCTCTTGAACAAGAATCAAAGCTCCTAGAGCTTGGGAATGCTCTCTTCTCTCACCTCTCTTCAATTCTTAACCTAAAAATTTATTTGGGGTTTCCCTCATTTAATGCAATGCTCTCATCGGGTTCTCGCTTAAGCGAACTTATTCTCAGTCAAGCGAGAAAATCCCGCCCATTTTAAAAAATCAGATCTGACCCTCTCGCTCAAGCGAGGGATTCTCGCTCAAGCGAGAATCTCACAGTGTCCACAGCCCAAAATGCTATTTCTCGCCCAGGCGAGAATCTTCCAGTATACTCCAGGATTTCACCCTCACAGGTGAGCCTCTCTCGCCCAGGCGAGAATCTCTCGCTCAAGCGAGGATCCTCCAGTATAGCCCAGTATTTCACCCTCCTAGGTGAGTCTCTCTCGCTCAAGCGAGGATCCCAGGACTGATACTATAATTTTAAAGACTTAAAATTTAGGGTGTTATAATCCTACTCCTCTTATAAGAATTTCCGTCCCCGAAAATTAAACATACCTCGATTCAAACAAATGAGGGTAATCCTCCCTCATCTCTTGCTCAACTTCCCAAGTAGCATCCTGTAAGGACCCGATTTTCATAACCCGAAAATTTTTCATTTATTTTAATCCTCTCTTACATACATCTATCACCTTACTTAAAGACCCTCATGAAACACTCTTTGAAAATACTCTTTACTCTATTGTATTGTCATACAAAGTTATGTTGCGGAAAAACATAATTCATTCAATTAGCAATTACCACATACAACCAGTTATGGGTTTCCCGGAGTTATAAAGTCCATAATTACAAATCTCCGTATTATCCTAATCAGATTACATTTATCCCAAAACGTCATCAATTCAACTACAATGTCAAGTAGCAACAAAGACAATCAAACGGATAACACAAAATCTCCCTAAGTGAGCTTCCTCCTCAAAATCCTTCATTTACCTACAATGGGATTATCATAAACAACACACGAAACACAGGGAGTAAGTCATTAGTCCAAAAACTAACATCACATGATAATCCACATTCAAATACAATTAAGCATGGGTATAAATCATAACCACAAATAAGTAAATGTAAATGTTCATACACTCTTTCTTTCGTTTCCACGTTATTCATATTCGTCCTATAGTATATATATTCCACAATATATATTTTATAGCACGCCTACTACGTTCTTTCGAAACCTCATACTTCTCACCATTCATATCCACCTTATAGAATATATATCCCATACTATATATTCTATAGCATGTATACGACTTTCATTGTGACATTCTCAGTCCTCATCCTTCATATTCATCTTATAGAATATATATCCCATACTATATACCCTATAACATGCATATGACTTTCATTGTTCACATCTTCCACTTTATCATTCATATTCACCCTATAGAATATATATCTCATACTATATATCCTATAGCATGCATATTCCTTTATCTCGAATATTTTTGTCCCATTGCTTATTCTCGCCATCCAACTTACTCTTTACCACATCCGGTCGTTCACACTACTCTGATAATCCACTACCACATCGGGTAGGTAATTCCTCAATAATCCACTACCACTTCGGGTAGGTAATTTCCTTTAATGATCCACTACCACTTCGGGTAGGCAATTTCCCTTAATGATCCACTACCACTTCGGGTAGGCAATTTCCCTTAATGATCCACTACCACTTCGGGTAGGCAATTTCCCTTAATGATCCACTACCACTTCGGGTAGGCAATTTCCCTTAATGATCCACTACCACTTCGGGTAGGGAATTTCCCTTAATGATCCACTACCACTTCGGGTAGGCAATTTCCCTTAATGATCCACTACCACTTCGGGTAGGCAATTTCCCTTAATAAATCCTTTGTCGCAATTTCATTTTACTTTGCTGCATAACTTGAGCCAAAGTCGCTAACCCTTCATGGTCGGCTAAAAATATGTTTTATTTCCATTGGCACCCCCACCAATCCATAAACGGTAAATCCACTCCCCGTTGTTACAAACATACCCATATATGTTTATAACAACTAAGTGACTTACGATTCATTTCATTACTTTGGGTATTATTCCCATTGGTACTCTACCAATACATAAAAGGTAAATTCACTCCTTGTTGTTACGAACATACCCATATATGTTTATAACAACCAAGTGACTTACGATTCATTTCATTATCCACATCAGAAAATCCACATTTTCTATCACAGGGCATAAGTTAAAGACTTATCCTTACAAACCTTATACCTCTTTCACATACCTCATTCATAACAGCGGGTAAGATTTTAGAGGCACTTATCCCTTACCTTGGTGAGCGTTGGGGATCGGTTTCGAGTAACTTAAAAGTCTCTTTCGCGATTTCCTCCAACCTTAGGATCTTTCCTCATTATCATCAATAACAACAATGTCAGTCATTTATTCAAAATAACACATAAATAACTCATATTTCATCATCAAATAGGCAAGGGATTCATGTATTTTCAATATTTCTAAAACTACTTCAATACAAGTTTCCAAATATCAAAACATACATGTTTATCTCATATATCAACATCAAAGCACAAACTCATCATCCACATCTAACATTTCATCTCTTTCTCTTTATACTCATTCTCATTTTGGGGGTTTTTGGGGTTTTCATGAATATCCCACAAAACCTTTCCATTCATCAAATATCAACTCTAAATCAAGAGTTTATAAGAGAAAAACATCATAAAATGAACCATAACTCTAAAGGGTGAGTTTCCATGGTTTCTCATGTTTTGAAAATAGATCCAACATACCCAAAACAAGTTAGAGAGGAAGAAGAAGAGTTAGAAGAAAGAGGTTTACCTCTTCTCAAGCTCTAAGATGAGTTCTAAGGCTCCTTGCTCTTGAAAAGCTCTCTTCTCTCTCTTCTCTTCAAAGTTCTAACCCTAAAATGGGTTTGGGGTTTCTATTTTAAAGAGCAGTCATCGGGTTCTCGCTCAAGCGAGCCCATTCTCGCTCAGGCGAGAAATCCCACCTATTTTAAAAACTCAGATCTGACCCTCTCGCTCAAGCGAGGGATTCTCGCTCAAGCGAGAATCTCACAGTCCCAACAGGCTTCCTCTCCCTCAGGCGAGAATCTCACAGTGTCAACAGCCCTAGTTTGTCATTTCTCGCCCAGGCGAGAATCTTCCAGTATAGCCCAAGATTTTACCCTCCCATGCGATCCTTTCTCGCTCAGGCGAGAATCTCTCGCTCAAGCGAGACTTCCAGGACTATACTACAAATTTTAAAGACTAAAATTCGGGGTGTTACACGTCCCCTTCGTCCACTTGGCTCCACAACACTTTCACCAAAGGAATCTCTTTGCCCCTCAACCTTTTGATACTGGTGTCCATGATTCTCACAAGCAACGTTGCAAAAGTCAGGTTGTCCTTCAACTCTATCTGGTCCGACTCAACCACATGAGATGGATCCCCAACATATTTTCTCACCTGAGACACATGGAATACATTATGGAGGTTCGACAGTAGTGGAGGTAATGCAATCCGAAATGCCACCGGCCCAATTCTCTTTAATATCTGATATGGCCCAATAAATCGGGGAGTCAACTTACGAGACTTTAACACTCTACCGATGCCGGTAGTTGGAACAACCCTCATGAAAGCATGATCTCCCTCGTCAAACTCAAGGGGTTTCCTCCTCTTATCATAATAGCTTTTCTGCCGACTCTGGACGATCTTCATGTTCTCTCGGATTTTCGTAATCTTATATGTAGTCTCTTGGACCAGCTCGGGCCCCAATATCAAGTTCTCCCCAGTCTCATACCAACTCACTAGAGTTCGACACTTCCTACCATATAAGGCCTCATAGGGTGCCATCCCAATGCTCGAATGGAAGCTATTGTTGTAGGTAAATTCAATCAACGACAACATACAGTCCCAACTCCCTGGTTGTTCCAAGACACAAGCTCTCAAAAGGTCCTCCAATGACTGTATTGTCCTCTCTGATTGACCGTCCGTCTGTGGATGGTAAACTGAACTTAGTTTCAACTTAGTTCCCAAGGCGGATTGCAAACTGGTCCAGAAGTTCGAAGTGAAACGAGGATCCCTATCCGACACAATGCTCGACGGTATCCCATGCAAACGAACGACCTCTCGGATATACAGTTCCGCCAATTGTTCCAGGGAGTATTTCATATTCATTGGCAAGAAATGACCAAACTTAGTCAACCGATCCACTATTACCCATATCGAGTCATATCCCTTCTGAGTCTTCGGAAAACCAGTTACAAAATCCATGGAGATACTGTCCCACTTCCAAACGGGAATTTCTAGGGATTGTAACTCCCCCGAAGGTCGCTGATGTTCAATCTTGGCTTTCTGACATACCAAACAACTCGAGACATATGAAGCCACATCTCTCTTCAATCCCGACCACCAAAATAACTTCTTCAAGTCCTGGTACATTTTCGTCGTCCCCGGATGAAAACTCATCTTACTCTTATGGGACTCTTCCAAAATGCTCTTCCGTAATTCCTCATCATGGGGTACACATACCCTCCCCTTATAACGCAACAATCCACTAGGGTCCGATGCGAAATCAGTTTCCTTACCACTTAGCATCAAATCCCGTTTAGCCATTAGCTCGATATCCTCTACTTGCATCACCCTGATTTGATCGAACAGTTCATTTGTGACCTTAAGCATCCCTAGAATCATACTCTGGGGCTTTATCTGAACTTCCAAGTTCATATCCCAAAATTCTTCAATTAGTTTCCCTTCTATGATCATCAACGCCGACATATGCAAGGATTTCCGACTTAGAGCATCGGCCACCACATTGGCCTATCCCGGATGATAATGCAGCCCAAAATCATAATCCTTAAGGAACTCCATCCACCTTCGTTGTCTCATATTTAATTCTTTTTGATTAAATAGGTATTTCAAACTCTTGTGGTCGTTTTATACCTCGAATCTCACACCATAAAGATGGTGTCTCCAGATTTTTAAGGCAAAGACCACTACTGCTAATTCCAAGTCATGGGTAGGGTAATTTTGTTCATGTGTCCTCAACTGTCGAGAAGCATAAGTAACAACCTTCCCTTCTTGCATCAATACACAACCCAAACCTTACTTGGACGCATCACAATATACATTGAAGTCCCGATCAGTACAAGGAAGAACTAACACTGGAGTTGTAGTCAACCTTCGCTTCAACTCTTGAAAATTTTCTTCGCAACAAAGTGTCCATACATACGGTTCTCCCTTCCTAGTGAGTTTGGTCAATGGGAGTGCTAACTTCGAAAACCCCTCAATGAATTTCCGATAATAACCAGCCAAACCCAGAAAACTCCTGATCTTAGTGACCGACTTGGGCACCACCCATTCCATTACCGCTTCAACCTTAGCAGGATCGACTGCCACTCCTTCCTTGGATATTACATGTCCAAGAAAGTTTACCGATTCTAACCAGAAATCACATTTCGGCAGCTTCGCATACAACCGATTCTTACTCAGAGTTTCTAGAACAATCCTTAGGTGCTCAGCATATTCTTCTCTGCTCTTTGAGTAAACCAAAATGTCATCAATAAATACCACTACGAATGAAACCAAATACGGATGAAAAATCTGATTCATGTAGTCAGTAAATATTGTTGGAGCATTAGTTACTCCAAAAGGCATGACCAAATACTCGAAATGCCCATACCTCATCCTAAAAGTAGTTTTAGGAATATCCTCTGCCTTCACTCGAAGTTGGTGGTAGCCCGACCGAAGGTCAATCTTTGAAAACAACACTGCTCCTCTCAACTGATCCATTAAGTCATCAATTTTGGGCAACGGATACTTATTTTTGATAGTAACCTTGTTCAATTGCCTGTAGTCGGTACATAACCGCATGCTACCATCTTTCTTCTTAACCAACAAAACAGGCGCACCCCACGGTGAGACACTAGGACCAATAAACTTCTTTGCCAGTAAATCCTCAATCTGCTTTTTCAACTCAGCCAATTCTAATGGTGCCATCCTATAAGGAGCTATAGAGATGGCTCCTGTTCCCGACACCAAATCGATAGAGAATTCAACTTCTCTTACTGGAGGCAATTCCGGAATATCACCAGGAAATACCTCAGGAAACTCACGGACTATCGGGATGTCCTCAATCTTGGGTTTTCAAAACCCTCCAGGGATGCCAACAACATAAACATGGCTCCTCCCTCCTTACAGGAAGTCTTGACTTCCTTTGCTGATAATGGCTTCATGCTACTAATCTCATCAGAAATCTCATCTAGATTCCCGAATACCACACGATTAGCCGACAACCAGTCCATACCCAGAATTAGATCCAACTGGGATAGCGGTAAGCAAATTAAATCCACGATAAAAGTTCTACCGTTTACCACCACTGGACATCGAGACACCACTGTCGACACCACCACGGGTACATCAGTTGGGGTGGATACGACCAAGTCGAAAGGCAACGACTCAGTTTGCAGATTCAGTCTATCCACACATTCAATAGATACAAAGGAGTGTGTTGCTCTCGAATCAAACAATACTAGAGGAATATCTGCCACCATTCAATTACCTTTTATCAGACCATCTGCGCCTAATGCCTCTGCACCACTCATGGTGAACACTCTACTGGTGGATCGAGGATGTTCAACCCTCACCGCATTCACACTTTGCGGTAGCTTAGGATAGTGCCTTCGAATATGCCCAACCTCTTTGCAATGATAACAGGTTAATGCCATTCCTGGACACGAGTCCCCAACATGAGCTCGGCCACATTTGTTGCACATAGAAGGAGATCCCAACCGTGATCCTCCAACATCGGCATGTGTCCTCGGCCCATGCGAAGTGTAACCTCGACTATCTGTCGGACGGGAGTAAGGTTTTCGTCCCTCTTGGAACACCTTGCCCTTGCCTTTCTCATGCGAGAAATTCCTTTGAGGTCCAGAGTGTTTGGGAGGAAGGGGTTTCGGTGTCATCGCTTCATCCGCCCTCATGTCATCCTCGACCATTCTGCATTTGTTGACCAAGGTGGCAAAGTCGGAGATCCCTTGATGCCTAAACATCGTCTTCAGCTTGGGCTTCAAACCCGATTCATATTTCGAGCACTTGGACCTTCCGTCCACCTCCAACTCTGAGTAAGGGCAAAATTGGGCCAATTCTTCAAACTTGGCCGCATATTCCCCCACCGACCGGTCACCCTGCTCCAATCTCAGGAACTCCATCTCCTTCTGCCTCCTCAAATCATCAGGAAAATATTTATGGAGGAATTTCACCTTAAAGGTCTCCCATGAAACCAGCTGTCCCTCTACCTCCATTTGGCGTCGAGTGAATTCCCACCAATTCTCGGCCTCCGTCACAAACATATAGGTGGCATAAGCCAACTTCTGAGCCTCCGTACAGTTCATTGCTCTGAAGATTCGCTCCACCCCTTGGACCCACTCGATGGCAGCTTCGGGAGCAAATCCCCCATGGAACTGGCTGGGATTTCTCCTACAGAACTCATCTAGCCCTCGATATTCTGCTGGCCCAGGTGGAACTAGTGGGTGCGAACTCGGACTTGACGTCGGGTTCTGGTTCAGATTGTGCAAGTTCTCATTAACTTGCTGCAACGCCGCCACCATTTGTGCCAACAAATCGTTCGGGACGTTCTAACTCGTCCCTCTTCCTCTTTCCTCTTCCTCTTCCAGCCATGGGTAACTGTACTCACTCACTGGTCAGAAATAAATTTTTGCGAAATAACAATGCACATAATCACTTAACAATTAGCACACTTCAAAAAATCTCAACACATAAAGATTTCAAAGAAGCATGTAAGGCCATATCCTAGGTCGCAGGATTAACTATGCTCTGATACCATATTGTAAGGACCCAAATTCTACCCATGAAAATTTTCCTTAATTAATCCAATTCCATGCATTTAATCGATAAATCATGATTACCGAGTGACTAAATTTATTTAAAAGATCTCACTTCTCCCTCACACCAGATCTATGAACCAAAAGTAACATACAACATCTGATAGCAGAAAAACATAATTCATTAATATAACCTAGTAACGGCCGCATACAATTAGCTATGGGTTTACAAAACACCTAGAGCTACCTATATCCCGAGTTACTAGTTTCCATGTTTAATGCCATGTACGACAATCAAGTTTATAATTACAAAATAATTAGTTCAAGTACAACCAGTTACGATTACAAAAGAATGGGTAAGAGACATCAAAATAAAAGTCTCTAAGCTCCTAATCAAAACACCCAAACTCCTTCCACCTACCTGCAATGGGATTAACATTGACAATACACCAGGAAAACACAAAGGAATAAGTCGTTAACTCATTAAACATCAATGTAAGATAATCCACATTTAATAAAGTTAAATAAACGGTTTAAAATCAAGTTTGTTTAAAAGTCGATTTCATCGTTCATATTTTTGAAAACCATGCTACATAACTTGAGCCAAAGTTTGCTACATTGCTTGAGCCAAAGCTTGCTACATTACTTGAGCCAAAGTTTGCTACATCGCTTGAGCCAAAGCTTGCTACGTTGCTTGAGCCAAAGCTTGCTACATTGCTTGAGCCAAAGCTTGCTACATTACTTGAGCCAAAGTCGCTAACCAATCATGGTCGGCTAAAAACGAGTTTTATTTCCATTGGCACTCCACCAATACTTTTTCACGAGTTTTATTTTCATTGTAACTCCACCAATACAAAAACAGTAAATGCACCCGACATCATTACAAACATACACACATATGCTTATAACTACAAAGTGATTTACGAATCATTTTATTTTTCCGAGATTTATTTCCATTGGCACTCCACCAATACCAATGCGGTAAATCCACTCCTCGTTGTTACAAACATATCCATATATGTTTATAACAACTGAGTGATTTACGCTCCATTGCATTATTCCGAGTATTATTTTCATTGGTACTCCACCAATACATATATGGTAAATCCACTCCTCGTTGTTAGAAACATACCCATATATGTTTATAACAACTAAGTGATTTACGCTTCATTTCGTCAATCTCATCAGAAAATCCACACATTTTCCATTACAGTGTATAAGTTAAAGACTTATCCTTACCTCGGTGAGTGTTGGGTTTGGGTTCTGGGTAACTCCTCAAGTTTCACCGACACAGCCTCCAACCTTAGGATCTTTCCTCATCCCACCATATAACACAAGGTTAGTCACTTATACCAAATATCACATAAACAACTTATATTGCATTATTTAACCATACAAGATATTCATCATATTTTCAACATTAGAAAGTAAACTCATCTTCTACCTCTAGCATTTTAACCATTTTCCATTTTAACCACATTTTCTCTTTAGGGTTTTGGGGTTTTCATGACTAACCCCACACACCCTCTCATTTCTTGAAATACTAACTTTTTACCAAGAGTTTACAAGGTCAAACCACATAAAGTGAACCATAACTCAAAAGGATGAGTTTCCATGGGTTTTCAAGAGAGGAAGAGAGTTAGAATAGAGAGTTGTACCTCTTCTCAAACTCTTGAACAAGAATCAAAGCTCCTAGACCTTTGGAATGCTCTCTTCTCTCACCTCTCTTCAATTCTTGACCTAAAAATGTATTTGGGGTTTCCCTCATTTAATGGTCTCGTTGGGTTCTCGCTTAAGCGAGCTTATTCTCGCTCAAGCGAGAAAATCCCGCCCATTTTAAAAACTCAGATCTGACCCTCTCGCTCAAGCGGGGGATTCTCGCTCAAGCGAGAATCTCACAATGTCCACAGCCCAAAATGTTATTTCTCGCCCAGGCGAGACAACTCTCGCTCAGGCGAGAATCTTCCAGTATACTCCAGGATTTCACCCTCCCAGGTGAGCCTCTCTCGCCCAGGCGAGAATCTCTCGCTCAAGTGAGGATCCTCCAGTATAGCCCAGTATTTCACCCTCCTAGGAGAGTCTCTCTAGCTCAAGCGAGGATCCCAGGACTGATACTATAATTTTAAAGACTTAAAATTTAGGCTGTTACAGAATACTTGGGATACTCAGTCTCAGGTAAAGGTGTATCCATGGAGAAATCTAAAATTCAAGCTGTGTTAGATTGGCCTAGCCCCACTAAACTCAAGCAACTTAGAGGCTTTCTGGGCCTCTCAGGTTATTATCGACGTTTCATTAAGTCATATGCCTCCATTGCCACACCATTGACCAATCTACTAAAAAAAAGACTAATTCTCTTGGACTTCCCAGACCGAGGAGGCTTTCCAACAACTCAAAGTTGCTATTACTTCTGCCCTTCTACGTCTGGTATTGGGGTAGGGGCAGTACTCACCCAAATTGGTCACCCCATTGCATATTTTTCTAATGTAATGGCTCCTCGAATGCAGCGACAATCGACATATACAAGGGAATTGTATGCCATCACTGAAGCTTTGGCAAAGTTTCGACATTACCTTTTGGGCAATCAATTTACCATTAAAACATATCAGAAAAGTTTGTGAAGCCTCATGTATCAGTCCCTGCAAACTCCAGAACAACAAGCTTGGCTTCATAAATTCATTGGTTATGACTTCGACATTCAATACAAGCCGGGTAAAGAAAACATTCCTGCTGATGCATTATCTAGGGTATTCATGCAAACATGGTTTGAACCTCAACACTCTTGGCTCACTGATTTACAACATCAAGTAGCGTTGGACTCCTCTCTACATGACATTTTACAAAAATGTAGAGATAACAAGTGTGTTGATCCAAAATACTCCACCAAAGAAGATTTGTTGTACTGGAAGGGTCGTCTAGTTATACCTCAACATAGCCCACTTATTGCCAAAATTTTGACAGAATTTCACAGCTCCCCTATAGGTGGTCATGCTGGCATAGCTCGTTCTATAGCCCGTATTTCTGCTCAATTTTTTTGGCCTTCTCTAATGTCTGATGTTAAGACCTTTGTGCAATAATGTGCTATATGTCAGCAAGCTACATCATCTAACTCCTTACCTGCGGGACAACTACAACCTCTACCCATTCCTCAACAAGTTTGGGATGATGTAGCTATGGACTTTATTACTGGATTGCCTATGTCATTCGGATTTACAGTTATTATGGTAGTCATTGATAAACTATCAAAATATGCCCACTTTATGAGCCTCAAGTCTAATTATTCAAGCTTCCAAATCGCAAAAGCCTTCACGAACAATGTTGTCAAACTTCATGGACTGCAAAATCCATAGTGTCGGATCGAGACCAAGTTTTCACTAGTAAATTTTGGCAACACCTTTTCAAACTTCAACGCACAACACTTGCTATGAGCTCGGCTTATCACCCCCAATCCGACGGAAAATACGAAGCATTAAACAAATGCCTTGAAATGTACATTAGATGCCTTACTTCCACTCAACCAAAAACCTGGTACAAGGCACTATCATGGGCTGAGTTTTGGTATAACACTTCTTTTCATCAAAGTCTGGGCATGACTCCCTTCAAGACTCTTTAAGGTAGAGACCCACCTACTATTACTAGATACAATCATATCCCCCTGGTCAACACTACAGTAAAAGAGGTGTTAACAAATAGGGACATCCTGCTGACCCAACTCAAAACTAACCTGCACAAAGCTCAACAACACATGAAAACACAGGCTGGCAAGAAATGAACTCAACTTGAATTTCACATTGGTGATCTGGTTCTAGTCAAACTATAACCTTATAGGCAACATTCGCTACACTTCGTTCTAATTAAAATCTGGGCATGAAATATTTTGGACCCTTTATTGTAATTGCCCGGGTGGGAACCGTGGCATACAAGTTACAGCTGCCAACCACAACGAAGATACACCTTGTTTTCCATATCTCACAGCTCAAGCCATTCAAAGGCCCACATCTGGCTCCATACATACCATTACCTTTAACCACTATTACAGGTCCTTTACTATCCCCTACTAATATTTTGCAATCCCGCACAATTATGAACAATGGTACACAAGTGAAGCAAGTACTAGTGCAGTGGGACCAATTACCAATCTCGGATGCCACTTGGGAAGACTATCATTAATTTCTGAATAATTATCCCAACATCAACCTTGAGGACAAGGTTACTTTTAAAGGGGACGGTAATGTAACAAATGGAAATCCACAATCAGCCCTCATATCAGCAAAATCAAAAAGAGATGCCAGCTCAGCTCATACTTCAACAAATCCACATGCTGAATCAACGAAGAAAGAGAATACAGTTAC
The DNA here is from genome assembly GCA_009771035.1 of Lupinus albus. Taxonomy (NCBI): domain Eukaryota; kingdom Viridiplantae; phylum Streptophyta; class Magnoliopsida; order Fabales; family Fabaceae; genus Lupinus; species Lupinus albus. The sequence continues at coordinate 9,983,557 of CM020019.1, read as the reverse complement.
GGATCCTCAAAATTAGGGGCTGAGGCGTAGCAACAGAACCTGGCAAGAGAATTCACGTTTACGTGATTATATATAGAAACAAAGGAGCACAAAAGGAAGGGGAGAAAAATCTAGTGGAAACTCTCTCTCTTCTCTCTGAATCTTCTCTGTTTTTCCTTATTAAATAATAGTTACTTTGCTGTAAACTCCTCCTTGAGTATTCAATGGAGTGAAATATGGATGAATGAAATACTATCAAACCAAATTTTCTTCTTCATTGACCACTAAGTGTTATTTATAATTCCCTGAGAACTTACTAATATTACACATACATAAATTATAAGACAGCGCAATTTTTACATTGTGCTGTCATACGTAAACAATCAGACAGCGCTACCTAAATTGTTGTCATACGTAAAACATAAGACAGCGCTATATCTTAATGGTGTTGTGGTATACAAACTTTACGACATTGCTACTTATACAGTGTCTTGTTATACGTAAATTATAATACATTCTAGTATTTAACCTACAACAGCGCAACGATAGAGTGTTGTGTTATACAAAATTTACAACAGCACAACGTATATCATCCGCTGTTGTACGATATTATTTAATACAGTGCTACGTATGAGTTGCCGTAAAGACCCAAATTCTACCCTTGAAATTTTTTCCTTATTTTAATCAAGTTTCATGCATTTTTCCTATAAATCACCTTTGCCAATTACATATCTTTATTCTAAAATCGCAATCTCCTCTTTACACTCACACCATAACACAATGACGACATACACAATGGTTTGACAGAAAAACATAATTCATATTAATGAAGCTCAGTAACTACTGCAAGTAGCTATAGGTTTCCAAAACACCCATAGCAACAAATATCCAGAGTTACCATCATGTACAAATATCATACTCATAGTTACAAATATTCAGTTTCAAAATACAATCAGTAGATTTACAAAAAGAATAGGCAAGAAGACTTCAAAAAGCAAAAGCCTCTAAGCTCGTAACCAAACCACCTTTACATCTTCTGCCTACCTACAATGGGATTAACATTGACCATACACAGAAAACACAAAGGAATAAGTCGTTAACTCAATAAAAGTCAATATCCGTTAATCCACATTTTAATAACGTTAAGTAAACAATTTAAAATCAAATGTACTTAAACCATTTTCATCGTTTATACTTTTGAAAACCATGCTACATAACTTGAGCCAAAGTTTGCTACATCGCTTGAGCCAAAGCCACTACACCACTTAAGGTTAGCTAAAACAGATTTCCCTTTTTCTTTGAAAACGTTCTACATAACATGAGCCAAAGTTTACTACATCGCTTGAGCCAAAGCTTGCTACATCGCTTGAGCCAAAGCTTGCTACATCGCTTGAGCCAAAGCTTGCTACATCGCTTGAGCCAAAGCTTGCTACATCGCTTGAGCCAAAGCTTGCTACATTACTTGAGCCAAAGTTTGGTACATTACTTGAGCCAAAGTTTGTTACATTGCTTGAGCCAAAGCTTGCTATATTACTGGAGCCAAAGTTTGCTACATTACTTGAGCCAAAGTCGCTAACCAATCATGGCCGGCTAAAAACGAGTTTTCTTTTCATTGACACTCCATCTATTTATAAACAGTAAATCCACACCATCATTATTACAAACATACCCATATATGTTTATAATAAATAAGTGGTTCACAACTCAATTCATTATTCATCAACCAGAAAATCCACTCATTTTCTAACACAATGCATAAGTTAAAGACTTATCCTTACCTTGGTGAGGGTTGGGTTTGGTTCTTGGCAACTTCGCAAGTTCCACCGACACCGCCGCCAACTTTAGGATCTTTCCTCATTCCCACCATATAACACAATGTTAGTCATTTATTCCAACTTGTATTGCATTATTTAACTATACAAGATATTCATCATATTCTCAATGTTTCTAAACTACTTTTCTCATAAGTTTACAACCATCTAAAACATACATATTCATCTCATATTTCAATACTAGAGTGTAAACTCATCTTCTACATCTATCATTTTACCCATTTTCTACTTTAACCACATTTTCTCATTTTACACCCTATGTGGTGTAATATAAATCTTAACTTCCCTATGTGGTATAGTAATCTTGACCCTAAGTGGTGTAATGTTAATATTGACCCGAAATGTGTTACTCTGGATATGGTATGTTTTGGGTGATGATCGAAAAGAGGACTTGAGGTAATGTAACAAAATGGTACTTGGCATTGGGTAATGTACGATGCTTGAGGTTATAATGGTTGAGGTGGTAAGAATAACAGGTAAAACAATTTATCTATTATATATAGATCGATGTTGTAAGATAGCCTAGACGATTTTTGAATACAATTATGTAATTTTTTTTCTGGAATTTGCTACGTGTAAATCTGATAATGGGAATATTATATATTTATGAGGATTTTTCTAACATGGACCTCGTTGCTATCATTAGATGTTACATTAAAATCGTACGAATATGGATTTATTATTTTTGGCAATCATCTAGACCAATGTATGAAATTTTGAAAATGATGAAGTATATGGAATGAAAATGGTAATAATTGGAAATTTTATTCCTTGTAATTTTGGGATGTTACAATTATGGTATCAGAGCGGAGGTTAACCCTACGGCCTAGGGCATGGCCCTACAGGCTTATTGTATGATGTTGTGTGTGATATGTTTGGTTGCAACTATGTGACAATATGATTAGGACATTTTAAAACATATGCCTAATGTGTAACGAGTGCAGGTTGAGAAAATCGCTAGACGTGGTAGAGGACACGGTCATATGAATTGTTGGCTCAGATGTCAGCCATATTGCAGAAATGAATGAGAACCTGCAGGGTTAGATGATTTTTGTAGGCGTAGTCCAAGCTAGTTTCAAGGTGGATTCGCTCCACACGCCCCACCTACTAGTTATCGAGGAGATAATTCAAAGGGTCGAAGCCCCCTACTGTTGTAGGAGGACCACAACAAAACTCTTCATTTGCGTGCAACAAATATGGTCAAAGCCATTTTGGGAACATTTGTCCATTTTCAGGTCATAATTGACACCAAAGACATTTTGAGAATTACAAGTGGATGATGTGTGCAAAAGTGAAGATTGTATATTGTATTAGAATTTTTATTTCCGTTTGGGTTTTGGGCCCATTGTTTAGGGCCCATTTCAGTTTTACTCTATTAAAAACTCACAAATTCGGTTTTGAGGACACACTTGAACTTTACTCATTTTTAATTTGCTTTAGAATAGACAAGTTTCGTTTTCCTTCTTTTGCTCTCCTAGGGTTTATGCATTTTCGTTTTTCCTCTTCCCCATTTTCGGTTTTGCTTAATCCTTCCATGGAAGGCTAAATTTCTGGACTAAACTCCTCTGGTAATATATCACAACTCTTGAGGTTTGGTTATTAATGCAATTTCGGTTTCTTATTTGTTAATTTCTTCTATTCAATTTCTAGTTGTGGTTTGCTTAATTCCATGCCTTAGAAATAGGTTTGTGAACTGATTTTCGCTTAGTCAATCATTTCTCTAGTGCATGAATGCTTAGTTCGTGTGAATTAGTTTATGAGTTGATTATCGCTTAGTTACTTGATTATGAAAAAATTAGGGATTCAACGATTAGAATATGATTTTGATATAGTGAAACCGAGGATTGAGTTGTGATTAAGGAAACCAAAGGGGTTTAGCCGTTTCACTTTTCTGTTAATTACTGTTTCTATTTTAGTTTTAGATTCATACCATAAAAACAACAAAACCCCCTTTGTGTGTGTGAGTACAAGGTGTTTGAACTATTGCCTGAAAGATAATCCTTGGGAAACGACCTAGGAGTCACTTCCTAGTACTATACTTTATTGTTATATTATTTGTATCGAGTACGACCTCGATCAATGGTATTGAGATTCCTAAAGGACAATCAGCTCTACGCTAAGTTGTCGAAATGCGACTTTTGGCTTGAGTCATTGAACTTTCTTGGGCATGTAATATCCAAAGAAGGAGTAGCAGTACACCCTTCTAAGGTTGAAGCGGTGATGGATTAGGAAGTACCAAGTCGGTAACTGAGATGAGGAGTTTCCTTGGATTGGCTGATTATTATCAGAAGTTTGTTGAAGGATTCTCGAATTTAGCCTTGCCATTGACTAAGCTAACCCGGAAAGGGGAACCTTACGTTTGGACAATCAGATGTGAAGAGAGTTTGCAGGAGTTAAATCGGAGATTGACTTCGACACCAGTATTGATTCTCCCTTGTGTAGAGAATAACTTTAGTGTTCATTATGACGCTTCCAAGCAAGTTTTGGGTTGTGTGCTGATGCAAGATGGAAAATTTGTTGCGTATGCTTCTAGATAGTTAAGATCGCACGAACAAAACTATCCGACTCATGATTTGGAGTTAGCCGTTGTAGTGTTTGCTTTAAAGATATGGCGACACCACCTGTATGGGTTAAGATTTGAAGTCTTTAGTGACCATAAGAGTTTGAAGTATTTGTTTGACTAGAAGGAGTTGAATATGAGGCAGAGAAGATGAATGGAATTCCTCAAGGATTACAACTTTGGTCTTCAATATCATCCCGAAAAAGCCAATGTAGTGGTCGATGCATTGAGCCGAAAGTCACAGCATGTGTCTGCATTAATGATCCGTGAAATGAAACTGATAGAGGATTTCAGAGATATGAATTTGACAGTTCAAGAGAAGCCAGGTAGCGTGATTTTGGGAATGCTTAAGGTGACTAATGAGTTATTCGATCAAATAAAGGAAATGCAGATGGTGGATAGTGAGTTACAAGCTAAGAAAGTCTTGATGGATAATTGGAAGGAGAAGGATTGTGTTATAGATTCCAACGGACTGTTGAGATGTAAGGAAAGGATATGTGTGCCTCATGATGGGGAGTTGAGAAAAAATATTTTAGAAGAGGCCCATAAGAGCAATATGAGCTTTCACCCTTGAACGACAAAAATGTAGCAGGATTTGAAAAAGATGTTTTGGTGGTCTGAAATGAAAAGGGATGTAGCCGAGTATGTATCGAGTTGTTGTGTTTGCCAAAAGGCCAAGATTAAACATCAAAGACTAGCGGGTGAACTACAATCTTTAGAAATTTCCGTTTGGAAGTGGGACAATATTGCAATGGACTGTGTCGGGTTTCCCAGAGACTCGAAAGGGTTTTGACTCGATATGGGTAGTAGTGGATCGACTAACCAAGTCTGCTCATTTTATGCCTATCAACATGAGATAATCCTTGGAAAGGCTAGAAGAATTGTACATAAGGGAAATAGTCATATTGCACGGAATTCTGGCGAGCATCATATCGGACAGAGATCCCCGTTTCACTTTGAACTTTTGGAATGGCTTGCAATATGCTTTGAGACTAAGTTAAAGTTGAGTTTCGCCTACCATCCATAAACAGACGGTCAGTCAGAAAGGACTATCCAATTATTGGAAGACCTTTTGAGGGCGTGTGTGCTTGAACAACCTCAAAGTTGGGATATTATGTTGCCTCTGATGGAATTTACCTATAATAACAGTTTTCATTCGAGTATTAGGATTGCACCATATGAGTTGTTATATGTTAGGAAGTGTAGGACCCCTATAAGTTGGTTCGAGACAGGATAAAACTTGGTGTTGGGACCCGAAGTGGTTCAAGAGACAACTGTAACACCCCAAATTTTAATCTTTAAAATTATAGTATCAGTCCTGGAAGTCTTTCCTGAGAGAGAGTTGTCTCGCCTGGGCGAGAAATGGCAATTTTGGGCACTCTGAAACAGTGTAATCGATTACACAATACTGGTAATCGCTTACATGCTGATAAACTAATCAGATCTGTGTATTTTACATGATGTAATCGATTACACTATACTCGTAATCGATTACAACATATTAAAAGCATCAGATATGTGCATTTTTCACATTGTAATCGATTACAACATGTGTGGTAATCGATTACATCGAGTCGTTGAGTTTGTATTTTAAATTTTTAACTGATGTAATCGATTACACCATATGGTAATCGATTACACTCATCACTGTGACTATAAATTTGAAAAAGGGGACCTAGAAACCCTAATCTTCATTTTCTTTCTTCCCCTTTCTCCCCCAACGGTGGCTCCACCCAAATGGACCATTTTTTCCTCCACTAAGCCTCAAAACTCATCAAAACCTTCCTCTTGCTTCATGGTAACACATTTGGAAAAGCTTGGAGGTGAAAAAGCAACAATGGAGGTTGGAGGAGATGAAGGGAGATGTGGCTCTTTTGCGGAGCAACGGAGCTTACGCAACCTAAGGTGAGGGAGAAGACCATTGTGGTCTTAGAGTATTTCATTAGAGTCATCATCTCCGATTTCCCTCAAGAATCGGAGCATATTAACGGATAGAAACTCTTCTGGGAGTTTGTGGTCCATATGAGAGTCTTTATTTTACATGAGGATGTATTAGCCATAAAAGTGGAGATATATGTGTGGGGGAAAACCGTCTATTTAAGTAAATCTCTATATGCTCATTTATGGTAATACACCGTCATTAAAGATGATTCTAATGTTAATGTGTTTATGATGAAGAATATGTTATGTGTGGCTTGTTTATGATAATGGTTATGTTGTGTGATGAGTTGTGAATGTGTTAAAATGGATATGAGTATGTTTATCAAAATGAGTATGTTGTGAGTGGTTGATTGTTATAAACATGTATGGGTGTGTTGTAACAATGAATGAGTGATGAGTTGTGAATGCGTTAAAATGGGTATGAGTATGTTTATCAAAATGAGTATGTTGTGAGTGGTTGATTGTTATAAACATGTATAAGTGTGTGTAACAATGAATGAGTGATGAGTTGTGAATGCGTTAAAATGGGTATGAGTATGTTTATCAAAATGAGTATGTTGTGAGTGGTTGATTGTTATAAACATGTATAAGTGTGTTGTAACAATGAATGTGTGATGAACTGTGAATGTGATAAAATGGATAAAGGTATGTTTGTAACAATGAAGGTGTTGTATGTTATTTATGGTGATAAAATAATGAGATGCCTTGTGTTGATTGTGTATGACATGGATATGAGTGTAATGTGGAAACTCGACCTACCCGATGTGGTATGGGTATTACTCGACCTGCCCGATGTGGTATGGGGATTATTTGTACGATACAGAATTGTTGAATGAGATCAAGGGTAAATTATTACGGAATGTGAATGATGTGAAAAGTGTATACTCGGAATGAAAATAAATATGCACACTATAGAACACATATAGTATGGGATGTATGTGTACTATAGGGTGAATATGGATAATACTTGATAAATAAATATGCACACTATAGAACACATATAGTAGGGGATGTATGTGTACTATAGGGTGAATATGGATAAAATGTGATGAATAAGTATGCACACTATAGAACACATATAGTATGGGATATATGTGTACTATAGGGTGAATATGGATAATATGTGTTGATTGATATATGCATATCATGATTGATGTTAGATGTGTGTGGTTTTAATACTTTAATGTCATTACTCCATGTAAATCCACGCTACGGTCGCCGTAGTTGGTTCTTACTCCCTCTGTCTTTCCTTGTATGTGTTGTATATTTGGGTTCAGGTTGTGGAGGTAGCGCATTGGACGCTTGCGGAGAAGAGTACATGATAGAGTAGTGGATAATATGTAATTGATATGTTATATGATAAATATTTGTAATATGAAGAACATGTTAAAGTGAAATTCATGTATAAACAACTTTCTTGTAAGTGTATAATGAAGTGGATCTAATGTTTGTATTCAAGGTAAATTTTGAGAAAGTGTAATTGTATAAAGGATGTATTTGAACGGAAGTGTAATGACATGCTTTTGAAATGAAGGGTGTTTGGAATATTTCCGCCTTGCAAATTTATAAACGTATTCACTCAAGTTTCCAAACTGTTCGGGTAATGTCTTTCAAAAGTAATCACTTCACTTTCACGAATAAGGATTTTAAAAGAGAATTTTCGAGTTATGAAAATCAGGTCCTTACAACAACTGAGAAAATCAAGAGAATAAAGGAGAAAATGAGAATAGCTCAAAGCCGACAGAAGAGCTACTATGATAAGAGGAAGAAACCTCCTGAGTTTAAAGAAGGAGATCATGTCTTTATGAGAGTAGTCCCGACTACAAGAATTGGAAGAATCTTGAAACCCCGTAAGCTTACTTCGAGGTTTATCGGGTCATATCAGATTTTAAAGAGGATTGGCCATGTGGCTTATCAAACAGTCTTACCTCCGTTGTTGTCGAACCTCCACAATGTTTTTCATGTGTCACAATTGAGGAAGTATATTGGAGACCTGTCGCATTTATAGATCCTGGCTGGATTTAATTGAAGGAAAACTTGAGTTTTAGAACCCTACCAGTGAGGATCATGGATAGGAGTATTAAGAGATTGCAAGGGAAATAGATTCCTCTAGTGAAAGTGCTTTGGAGTCAACTTGATGATGGAGATGCAACTTGGGAGGTGGAACGTGACATGATGGACGATTATCCCCACTTGTTTGATACAGGTATGTTTAATTTTCGGGGACGAAAATTCTTATTAGAGTGGGAGGATTGTAATACCTCGATTTTCCATCCTCAAAATAAGTAGTATATCGAATATAATGCCTATTTCGTGTGTGATTTTCGCCCGAGCGAGAGGGGCTCGCTCAAGCAAGAATTCTGAGTTTTAATTCCATCTGGTACCTATTACTCTCGCCTGAGCGAGAGGGAGGTCGCCCAAGCGACAGAGATGGAAAATCTCTATCTGCTTCTCGCACGAGCAAGGGATTGCCGCTTGAGCGGCAATATCAGAGTTTGAAAACATGAATCGTCGAGGGCTTCTCGCCCAAGCGACCCAGTCTCGCCCAAGCGAGAGCCCGCGAATCTGTAACCTAAAATAGAAATCCCAAGTGAGATTTGGGTCACTTCTTAGAAAAAGAAAAGGGGGAGAAGCGGCTTCCCACCCCTAACACTTGTAGAAGCGAAAGAAAAACTTGAGAAGAGGTAAACCTCTTGATTCTAACACTCACCCTTGTTGTGTAACTCATGATTGTGTACATGGATCTCTTCTCTAAATGTGAAAAACCCCATAACCCTTCCTTTTTGGGATGTGATTCATTTTCATCTAGTATTCCTTTTGAAACTTGTGGTTTGGGGTTTGTTTTCGAAAACGGTGTTGGGTAGTGTTGATTTTGGAAACTATTGACTAATATGGGATAGTTGTGAATGAGGGTAAAATATGAGGTTAGAAAACGGAATTTGTGGGTTTGTGATGTTTTCTTGAAAAGATAAATAAACCTTATTTGAATGTTTTAGACTTCAAGTAGTTAGTGAATTCGAATCGTTGTAATGTGAACTTATTCCATTTATGAATGACAAGTGTTTGTATGAAATTATGTGTTGGTATGATATGAGGAGTTCCACACACTTTCTTCAATAAAATAAGTGGTTGCAAAGTTACTTTGTATAAAGATGCACATGTCCTTGATGGTTCTATACCAAGGTTCCCATTCTCTAGAGGAAAATATTATCAACCTGGTAGGTGTTGGGAGGATATCTATAATGTCATTTTGCATGCTAAACATTTTATATACATAACTGATTGGTCTGTTTACATTGAAATAACTTTAGTTTGGGACCCAAGCAAGCCAAAAAGCACACTTGGGGAGCTTCTTAAGAAGAAAGTCAATGAAGGTGTTAGTGTTCTTATGCTTGTCTGGGATGATTGGACTTCTGTTCCAGACTTTAAGAAAGATTGCTTAATGACAACTCATGATGAAGAAACAGAAGAATACTTCAGAAACAGAAGAATACTTCAGAAACACAAATGTGCATTGTGTATTGTGTTCGCGTAATCCTGATGATGGAAAAAACATAATTCAAGGTTTTAAGATTTCAACAATGTTCACTCATCACCAGAAGACTATTTGAAGTTATGGTTTTCAATGTAGCAAATCAAGTCCTATGTGACAGTGCAATGTTTATTTGATATATTTATCTTTGACGCATTCATTGACAGTAAGGAAAGTCTAATTGTAAAAAATTTGTTTGTAGAATTGGAATGAGCATTACAAGTCATACATGTAGAGGAAAGAATGGTTATATAGATGGTTTGGAATTATAGAGTTGAAGAAAAGAGACCTTTGTGTATCAGTAGTTGGTGGCTTGTTAAGAAGCTTAATGGGAGACCGTATAATGCTTTGTTAGTAGCACAAGACTCGATCACAGATCAAAGACTAGAGAAATCATTGAATTGTATAGCATTTGACATATCTCTTTTACTTTGAAGTTGTCTAAACTTCTTAGAATTTTTTGGTAGCCTTTTATGTAATCATGGACAAATAATTGTATTTTTAAGAGTGAATTATTTATTAATTGATTAGTCTTTGTGAATAAAGTGAGATTTTTCTTTAAATTTTTTTATTTATTTTCCATCAATTCCAAGTGCCACTTATTGAGAAAAGTCTCAACTCATAATAAGTAATCATCCATTCAAACTCTTGTTGCATGTAAGAACCCAAATTTCTACCCTTGAAAATTTTCTCTTATTTTAACACATTCATGCCTGTATCTTTTCCCTTTCCTTTTATTTATCCTTGTAATCGAAAGTCTCAAGGCTTTCCATTAACCAATCTATTTATTTCATGATCATGCTAACATGCATCGTTCTTACACAAAATCAGAAATGCATAAAAACATAATTCATTTTAATTTCTCCCAGCACTTATGGCTTACCAAGAGTCAAGGTTTTCCAACATACAAATATTCATGGTTACAAACATGTCCAAATATCATGCCCATGATTACAAATATTCAGCTCAACACATAGTCAGTTAGGTTACAAAAATGAAGATAAAGAATTCGGAACTAAAAGCCTCTAAGCTCCTAATCAAGACATCCTTAAATCTTCCGCCTACCTGCAATGGGATTAACATTGACAATACACAGAGAAAACACAAAGGAGTAAGTCGTTAACTCAATAAATGCCAATATACATTAATTCACATTTTAATAAGGTTAAGTAAGCAATTTAGAATCAAAATACTTAAAACCATTTCAATCGTTATATTTTTGAAATCATTCTACATAACTTGAGCCAATGTTTGCTACATCACTTGAGCCAAAGTTTGCTACATAACTTGAGCCAAAGTGTGCTACATAACTTGAGTCAAAGTTTTGTTACATTGCTAGAGCCAAAACTTGCTACATCGCTTGAGCCAAAGCTTGCTACATTGCTTGAGCCAAAGCTTGCTACATTGCTTGAGCCAAAGTTTGCTACATTACTTGAGTCAAAGTCGCTACACCACTTTAAGGTAGCTAAAAAAAGGTTTTCTTTCTCCATTGATTCATAATCAATTTACAACCAGAAAATCCACACAATTTCCATTTCAATGCGCAAGTTAAAAATATATCCTTACCTTGGTGAGTGTTGGGGTCGGTTTTGGGTAACTTTACAAGTTTCCTTCGCTACCTCCTCCAACCTTAAGATCTTTCCTCATCCCCACCAAACAACAACAAAAGTCAGTATTTCATTCGCAATAATATACACATAACTCATATTACATTTACAACAAACATATATGATATTCACATATTTCCAATTTTTTCCCAAAACTATTTTCCTTATAAGTTTCCAAACAATAAAACATGCATATTCATCTTCTATTTTACATTATAACACATACTCATCTTCTTCATTTACCATTTCACCCATTTTCCTCTTTTACCACATTTTCATTTTGGGGTTTTGGGGTTTTCATGAATAAACCCACAAACCCTTTCCATTTTACGAATAACAACTCTACACCAAGAGTTTACAAGAGAAAAACTACATAAAACGGACCACAACTCCAAAGGGAGAGTTTCCATGGTTTCTCACATTTTGAGAAGAGATCCCATACACCCAAAATGAGTTTGAAAGGGAGAAAGAGAGTTAGAATCAAGGGATTTACCTCTTCAAAAGCTTCTAGATGATTCCCACAAATGCTAGCTCTAGAAAATGCTCCCTTCTCTCTCTTCTCTCTAAAATTCTAACCCTAAAAGTGTTTGGGGTTTCTATTTTAATGTTCAGTTGTCGGGTTCTCGCTCAAGCGAGAAAATCCCGCCCATTTTAAAAACTCAGATTTGACACTCTCGCTCAAGCGAAGGATTTTCGCTTAGGCGAGGATCCTTCAGTGTCTACAACTCTTCCTCGTCCAGACGAGGCAAATCTCGCTCAAGCGAGAATCCTTCAGTATAGCCTAGTATTCCACTCCCCTAGGTCAGACACTCTCGCCCAGGCGAGCTCTTCTCTCGCTCAGGCGAGACTTCAAGATAAAATACTGGGAGAAACTTTGACTCTCTCACTAGGGCGAGGCCCTCTCGCTCAAGCGAGAATCTGGCAGTATGCCTCACTCTCTAGGACTGATACTCCAACTTAGGAAATATAATTTTAGGGTGTCAAAATCCTCCCCCTCTTATAAGAATTTTTGTCCCCGAAAATTTAAACATACCTCGATTCAAACAAATGAGGGTAATCCTTCCTCATATCTTGTTCCACTTCCCATGTAGCGTCTCATTCATCTACTTGACTCCATAGTACATTCACCAAGGCAATCTCTTTGCCTCTCAACTTTTTGATATTGGTATCCAAAATCCTCACTAGCAAGGTAGTAAAAGTCAAGTTGTCTTTCAATTTTATCTAATTCGGCTCAACCACATGAGAAGGGTCCACCACATATTTCCGCAACTGAGACACATGAAACACATTGTGGAGATTCGACAACAATGGAGGTAAAGCAATCCGATATGCTACCGGTCCAATCCTCTTCAATATCTGATATGGCCCAATAAATCTTGGAGTGAGCTTCCGGGACTTCAACACTCTACCAATTCCAGTATTCAGAACTACTCTCATGAATACATGATCCCCCTCCTTAACCTCAAGAGGTTTCTGTCTCTTATCGTAATAGCTTTTCTGTCGACTCTGTGCTATTCTCATATTCTCCTGAATCTTCTTGATCTTCTCCGTCGTTTCTCGGACCAACTCGGGTCCCAACACTAAGTTCTCCCCAGTTTCAAACCAACTCACTGGAGTCCTACATTTTCTCCTATACAAGGCTTTATAAGGGGCCATTCCGGTACTAGTATGGAAACTATTGTTGTAGGTGAACTCAATCAACGACAACATACTATCCCAACTCCCAGGTTGTTCCGAAACACAAGCCCTCAAAAGATCCTCCAATGACTGTATGGTCCTTTCCGATTGACCATCCGTCTGTGGATGATAAGCCGAACTCAGTTTCAACTTAGTCCCCATAGTGGACTACAAACTCATCCAAAAGTTTGAAGTGAAACGGGGTCTCTATCTGACACAATAATCGAAAGTATCCCATGCAATCGAACTATATCCTTGATATACAACTCAGCTAAGAGCTCTAAGGAATATTTCATGTTCATCGGCAAGAAATGAGCAGATTTTGTCAAATGGTCTACTATTACCCATATCGAGTCATGCCCTCTTTGAGTCTTTGTAAAGCCCGATACAAAATCCATGGAGATACTATCCCTCTTCCAAACGGGAATCTCTAGTGACTGTAACTCCCCTACTGGCCACTGATGTTCAATCTTGGCTTTCTAACAGACCAGACAACTCGACACATACAAAGCCACATCCCTTTTCAAACCAGACCACCAAAACAACTTTTTCAGGTCTTGGTACATTTTTGTAGTGCCCGAGTGGAAACTCATTTTACTTTTATGTGACTCCTCTAGGATACTCTTTCGAAATTCCACATCACGAGGTACACACCCTTTCTCTTGTATTGCAACATCCCACTAGAGTCCGACTCAAAATCAGTCTTTTTCCCACTCGTCATCAAATCTCGTTTGATCTTCAGTTCCTTATCCTCCACTTGATTCCTTCGGATTTGATCAAACAATTCGTTGGTGACCTTGAGCATTCCCAAAATCATACTATGGGGTCTCATTTGAACTGCCAAGTTCATATCCCTAAAATCCTCAATTAATTTCCCTTCATGCACCATTAAAGCCGACATATGTAAGGATTTCCGACTTAAAGCATCGGCTACCACATTGGCTTTTCCGAGATGATACTGTAATCCAAAATCATAATCCTTAAGGAACTCCATCCACCTTCTATGTTTCATGTTCAGTTCCTTTTGATCAAATAGATACTTCAAGCTCTTGTGGTCGCTGTATACTTCAAATCTTACACCATACAGATGGTGTCTCTAGATTTTCAATGCAAAGACCATTGCGGCTAGTTCCAAATCATGCGTAGGGTAGTTCTGCTCATGTGTTCTTAAATGTCGTGAAGTATAGGCAACAACCTTTCCATCTTGCATCAAAACGCAACTCAAACCTTGCTTAGAAGCATCACAGTACACACTGAAATCACGATCAGTACAAGGAAGAACCAACACTAGGGTCGTAGTTAACCTCCGCTTTAACTCTTGAAAACTCTCTTCACAACGAATTGTCCACACATACGGTTCCCCTTTCGTAGTAAGCTTAGTCAAAGGTAGTGCCAACTTTGAAAAGCCTTCAATAAACTTCCGATAATACCCGGCCAGACCCAGAAAGCTCCCGATCTCAATGACTGACTTAGGTACTGCCCATTCCATCACTACCTCGACCTTAGAAGGGTCTACTGCCAATCCTTCCCGGAATATCACATGTCTAAGAAAGTTGACTAATTCCAACCAGAAATCACATTTTGACAACTTCGCATATAACCGATTCTTACTTAGAAGATCTAGAACAATTCTCTAGTGACCTGCATGTTCCTCTCGGCTCTTGGAGTAAACCAGAATGTCATCAATAAATACCACTACGAATGAATCCAAATACAGATGAAAAATCCGATTCATGTAGTCGGTAAATATTGATGGACATTCGTCATGCCAATGGGCATCACCAAATACTCAAAATGCCCATACCTCGTCCTAAAAGTAGTTTTAGGAATATCCTCCGATTTTACTCGAAGTTGGTGATAATCTAACCGAAGGTCAATCTTTGAAAACACCACCGCTCCTCTCAACTGATCCATCAAGTCATCAATCCTAGGCAACGGATACTTATTCTTGATGGTGACCTTGTTCAACTGTCTATAATTAGTGCACAACCTCATACTCTCATCTTTCTTCTTAACCAACAAAACCGGTGCACCCCACGGTGACACACTAGGATGAGTGAACTTCTTTGCCAACAAATCTTCACCCATATTAACCCCAATATTATGTAAATTAGTTTAGTGTAGATGTTCATGACACAATATAATGATAGAGTGAGTTGGAATATACAAAATTTGTGTCAGACATTTCATCAAACACTTTGAGGGCAATATCCAAAACACTGAGATTTTGAGTCAAACAAAACACAAAGTAACCAGAGACATGCCTGAAAATGTATAAAACTAGAAGAGGTTGCAACTAGCATGCAAATACTTTCATCTTGCTCCTACGTATCCCTAGGTGCAATAGGGAAATCAAGGCTACGTAGTTCTGGTTTGAAAAGTAATTAAGTTGGTTTGAGTAGTTTTAAAATATGTGGGGGTAAAGTAATACAATATAATTTTTTCTAAAATACTTTTGATAAGGAATTAATAGTTTAGAGACGGTGTTGGTCGCTCACCTTCTTCCCATTTTCGGAGAAGTCATAGTCAACTCGAACCATAACCTTACTATAAAAATTCCATTAAAATTCGTTTAAATAATAAGGTAATTTTTATTTAAAACAACTTTGGTATATGGAATTAATAGTTTAGAGACGGTGTTGGTCGTTCAACTTCTTCCCATTTTCGGGGAAGTCGGAGTCAACTCGAACCATAACCTTACTATAAAAATTCCATTAAAATTGTTGAGTAATAAGATAATTTTTATTTAAAGCATTTTCGGTACATGGAATTAATAAGTCTCGCTTGAGCGAGAAAGGAGTCGCCTGAACGAGAGTGGCTCACCTGGGTGAGTAGAATCCTGGGCTATACTGAAGGATTCTAGCCTGAGCGAGAATTGTCTCGCTTGAGCGAGAGTTGGCTCGCCTGAGCGAGAGTTGGCTCGCCTGAGCGAGAGTTGTCTTGCCTGGACGAGAAGTGGCACTCTAAAGCTGTAGAAGCTGTAAGATCCTCGCTTGAGCGAAAGAGTCAGTTCTGAGTTTTTAAAATGGCGGGATTTTCTTGCTTAAGCGAGAATGGGCTCGCTTGAGTGAGAACCCGATGCTGTTACATTAAATAAGGAGCCCTAACATTGTTATTATATGGTGGGAATGAGGAAAGATCCTAAAGTTGGAGGCGGTTGTTAGGTATCAGTGGTTACAATACACCTAGAAGGGGGGGGGGGGGGGGGGGGGGGTTGAATAGGTGTAGCGGTTAGAATATCCGCTTTTCGAAAAACAACACTTAATGCTGAAATACACCTAATTAATCGATTAACGAAACAGGGTAATCGATTAACACAATCAACACAGTCCTATTAATCGATTAACAGAACTAATGTAATCGATTAACACACTACACTTAATCGATTAAACCGTGACAGTAAGCTAATGCAAATACGATTTCTTGCACGACAATTAATCGATAACGAAGCGAATATACAGAGCTTACAGAATTATCAGAGTGTAATCAGTATAGTACAGAAACGTATTATCAATTAAATCTACTATACAAATCAATCGATCAAATGCAATAAAGAGAGAAAGGGATAGAAAAAATCCTGCAACACGAATTTTATCCTGGTTCGTTTGCTTGTCCACCGCAAACTACATCCAGGCCTCCCGGCTGATTTGGGAGATTTTTCTTCACTATAATTGAATCAATGTTTATTACATACACAATATCCAATTACAACACTTAGACACTTACAAGATAATAAAGATCCTATTCTATGGTTTGACTCCCTTCCTACCGACAAAGAAAACCTTTCTTTCGGCGTAGCCCTAGCCAAGAACCTCTGTTCTTTACTTATCCCTAAGTCTAACACTCAGTGAAGATACACTCAATCTCTTGGCGATACGACACCTTGAGATTCCCAATATTACAACACTTTTTCAATCAAAACGAAATAGAGTAAACTTAAGCTATTACAAGGCTTATATCTAACAATACAAGACTTTACTCTAATCACCTAATACAAGCTCATGCAGTATGAAAATGTATTAGTTTGAAAAACAAAATGCATAGTATGTAAACATCTAATCAAGAATCATCAATAAAATGCAAGAACATGTGATATGAAAAGATGAGAAATGTATCATGTAATGCACTCAATCCTAAAGCATAGAATTCTCTCTTTTCTAAACTCACAAATGCATTTACAACTAGATGCAACAATTAACACGAAAAAATGCTCTAACTCTCTAAAAATTTAACATGCAACTTATGAGATCAATTATGAAAAACGCAGTTTATAAAGAATTGATTTTATAGCCCAGTTAATCGATTAACGACAGCTTTAATCGATTAAACTGTACAAAATTGTTAGATTAATCGATTAACCTTTGTCGTAATCGACTAAAACTGTGCAAACAGTTAGATTAATCGATTAACCTATGCTGTAATCGATTAATCAGCATATTTTCATGTGTAAAAACTCAAATACGTTATGCACTTTAAACATACATGTTTAACACTTAGTTTATGCCTAGAATGCACATATACATGTATTTATGTGATGCATGAACATATTATGAATGACATATCTCAAGATGAAAATGATTTAAAAGATTTATGCAAATGAGATATGTATTAGGTGACTTAAGCCTTAGACTCAACCTAAACTAATCTAGTCTAAGCTAAGTACCAATCAGAAGACTTAAGCACGTTGATTTGTTGATGATCTTCTAGCTTTTATACGCACAAGTTGTCCTCATCAAAACCAAGACACATAAAGAGAGCTTTCCAAAGTGTTCCTCTTGACATGCACACTTTCAAATCTCCCCCTTTTTGATGATGACAAACTCTACATCAAATATATCAACTGTGATGAAATAGCTTGAAGATTGTGTTGGCGTGGTTGATATGATGCGCAAATTTCGGAAGCTGTTATTACGATCAACCTGCACAATCAGAAAAACAACAAAACAACCTTTCTCCCCCTTTGACATTATCAAAAAGATAACTCAGGTAAAAAAAAAAGAGGCAGAGATATGAGTAATGCATAAAACAAAGTCAATGAGCTAATTTGGGATTTAACAATTAACCTGTTTTATTCTAAAGAAAATTAAACAAATGCGCTAGTTTATACAACAGAAATAACCAGACTGATAAAGTGAACGGCATACAAGATTGACCATATCAAAGTAGAAAATATCAGACGATCAAGAACCATACACGTAAACAGAGTAGGCTATTCGACATAATTAGAAAAAGTAGCGTAAAGAGTAACAATGTTTAGCAAGCATACGAACCAGGAAATGTCAATTAAGAACATAAAAGAGGCACACAAAAGAGAATCTTGAATCAATAACAAGAACTGAATCCAAAAAGTGCCATAAAGAAGAAATAAACCTAAGGGTAAGATAACCTAGGTCTAAAGTCTTCTAAACTAAGGTTGAGGTGGAGGTTGAGGATTGTCAGTGTGATCAGCAGGAATGACGATGTGCTGATCTCCCCTGATAAGCACAGATAACTTCTGAAATTCTGAACAAAACAAGGCATTCTGAGCTTCAGCAGTAGATTGAATCAGATTCCTCAACTCCTGAAATTGGTTGTCTGAGTACGCAGTTTGTCGCTCCTCATACTATTCCATACCAGCAAAGTATGAGTCTTTCAATCCTTGGAAGTGAAGATCCATACGGTTGTTGAGCCGTTGCTCCATGGCTTCCAACTGAGCTAAACCAAAAGCAGAGTTCTGAGGTGCTGTTCCAGAAGGCTCCCCCTGAGTTGTAGCGTGCTGATCACCCATGCCACCCTAATTATCATCATCGGACAAATCCAGACCAATAGTAGTGTAGTCCTCTTGGTATTGCCAAGTAGTACCATACTTGTATATACCCATTTTATGAATGAGGCTTTCACCAACCAGATGATCCTTATCAGTGTACTCAACAATGATGGTATCAGAAACATCAATGTGCAGATAATCAACAATGCGTGAAATGAAAATACTATAGGGAAGCAGCTTCGACTGAGACAGAGACACACTGTTCATTATTTTCAAAATCTCCTCAGGCCAGTTGATCACTACATTATTCTTTACAACATACATGAAACGCAAATCATTCACAGTAGGCTGTGCGTGATTTGTGTTCCTCTGCACCAAAATGTAAGCAATAATGTAATGCAACAGTCTGTTCTCAACAGATAGTGACCCAGCTTTGGTCAGTTGACCCTGAATGTATAAGTGAGGGCCTCTTAGAAATGACTTATAAACCTCAGTAGGATCAAAGTTTTCCTTAACCAAGGAACAATATCCTATACTATAACCAGAAGATGATAAACCACCGACATTCATAAAAATATCATCATTAAGTTCAAACAGATTGCCAGAAATCATAGACCAGTACTTTCCATCCTTATATCTAAAATTAGCATAAAATTCCCTAACTAGAGGAGGGTAAACTTGTCCCTTTAATTCCATAAACTGAATGGTTCCCTGAGCTTCCATATCATGCGGGAAACTAAAATTTTGTTCCGCCAACCAGGTTAAATCAACATACCGTATGTACGTGGGTTTGCGACCTTGAAATTTCGCCATACGGGTTTCTTGCAAGATGAGTGAATAGTATGGGTCACCGCGGTCCCGAGTAGAAGGTGAACCGACCTCCCGTCTTCGTACACGAGTGGCTGAGGTCTTGACCCTTTTAGTGCAACCTTGCTCCATTATTTAGAAGAACCCGAAATAACAGTGAATGATCAGAGAAGGGTTTAGGCAAACCTAACCTAGGTTATGCTTGGTGGGACCTTGGAAATGGGGTATAATGAGGATGAAGAAGTATGATTTCTTGATGGTTTGAGAGGGTTAGGATGAGGTGTTTCTACTTTAGTGCACTTGGATTAGTTTTGCTACTGATTTAGAAACTCAAAGTATAAGAGAGAATGTGAAAATGCCAAAGAAAGTATAAAACCGAGTTACTGTCTGCCTTTAAAAAGCTGGTTTTAATCGATTAACGGGCAGGTTTAATCGATTAAACCAGTGTAAAATTTCGAATTTTCAAATAACTGATGCCCAGGTAATCGATTAACAGCAAGTGCAATCGATTACACATAGTAACAGTTCGAATTTTCAAATAACTGATGCCCAGGTAATTGATTAACAGCAAATGTAATCGATTACACATAGTGAAAATGGATTTTCAGGCTGTAGAATGGTTTCAACTTTTTAAGGCTTTGGCATGCATTGTGACAAATTTATCGAGACATTCAGAATCACAGAAAGAATTAATCAAGAGACATATTTTGCATTGTAACATATATCATTTAATTTAAAGATACATAGGCATAGAGAAGCTAGACGATAATGTAAACAACTAAACAATTTTAATCGAGATATTGTTCATCAAGAATTCCAAGTTCTCTCCTTAGAACAAAGAAAGTATCCCTGGGAAGGGGCTTGGTGAAAATATCAGCTAATTGTTTAGAAGTTTCAACAAATTCAAGAACGCAGTCACCTTTTTGTACATGATCACGCAGAAAATGATGTCTAATTTCTATATGCTTAGTTCTAGAATGCAAAACGGGATTTTTGGAAAGGTTTATGGCACTTGTATTATCGTACTTAATAGGGATCTTTTCAAGTTTAAGACCATAGTCCTTGAGTTGCTGCTTCATCCAAAGGATTTGAGCGCAACACACACCAGCGGCAATGTATTCCGCTTCGGCGGTGGACAAAGCAACACAAGCTTGCTTTTTACTGTGCCATGCTACTAATGAACTGCCCAACAAGTGACAGGTACCACTAGTGCTTTTCCGATCCAATTTACATCCGGCGAAATCGGAATCGGAATAACCTACTAAGGATAGTGAGGCATCCCGAGGATACCATAATCCCATGTTAGTTGTTCCTTTTAAATATCTCATGATTCTTTTAACAGTTTTAAGATGTGATTCTCTTGGTGATGATTGAAATCTCGCACACATGCATACGCTAAACATGATATCAGGTCGACTTGCAGTTAAGTAAAGTAAAGACCCAATAATTCCTCGATACTTTGTTACCTCTATTGCTTTTCCTTTTTCGTCCTTATCTAGGTAGCAAGCAGATGCCATAGGAGTGGAAGCTTCCTTACAATTGTTCATTTCAAATTTCCTGAGCAGCTCTTTGCAATATTTTGCCTGATGGATGAAAATCCCACTTTCTAGTTGCTTTATTTGAAGTCCTAGAAAGAATGTGAGTTCTCCCATCATAGACATTTCGAACTCCCCCTGCATCATCTCAAAAAAATATTTACATAAAATATCATTAGTAGATCCAAATATTATGTCATCCACATAGATTTGTACAAGTAATGCAGAATTTTCTGATTTACGAATAAAAAGCGTTGTGTCAACCAAGCCTCTTTCAAACCCTTTTTCTAAAAGAAAGGTACTAAGTCTATCATACCAAGCTCTAGGAGCTTTTTTGAGACCATAGATTGCCTTTTTAAGTTTATAAACATGGTTCGGATATTTAAAATTTTCAAAACCAGGCGGTTGGTTAACATAAACTTCTTCTTGAATGTAGCCATTCAGGAAGGCGCTTTTTACGTCCATTTGAAAAAGTTTGAAGTTCATAATCGATGCAAAGGAAAGTAGCATCCTGATGGCCTCTAATCTGGCTACAGGGGCATAGGTTTCGTCATAATTGATACCTTCCTCCTGGTTGTAGCCCTTGGCCACCAAGCCTGCCTTATTTCGAATGATTAAGCCTGATTCATCAAGCTTATTTCTGAAGACCCAACGAGTACCAATCGCAGGATGATCTTTAGGTTTAGGGACCAAGTCCCAAACATTATTACGTTCGAACTAGTTTAGCTCTTCTTGCATAGCTATACCCCAGTGTACATCCTCAATGGCCTCATCAATGGTCTTAGGCTCAATTTGAGATACAAAAGCTACAAAGTTACAAAAGTTTCGTAAGGAACTACGGGTTACCACTCCCGTAGATATGTCACCTATTACTTTGTCGATCGGGTGAGCTTTCTTGGTTTTCCACACAACTGGCATATCTGAATGCTCCTGAGATTTGTTTTGACATTCTTCATTGGTTGCTTCTTCATTATCCATGTTCTTTGAGTATGCTTCTTCCAAAGCACCTGCAACATCATCAGATACGACCTTTCTCTTCTCTTTTGGAGAAGATTCGTCAAATTGTACATGGATAGACTCTTCAACTTGCATTGAATATTTAATAAAAATTCTGAATTCTTTACTATGAATCGAGTATCCCAAAAATATTCCTTCATCAGCTTTTGAATCAAATTTTCCTAAAGCCTGCTTTCCATTATTTAATATAAAACATTTGCAACCGAAAGCGTGAAGATGGGATATGTTTGGTTTACGGCCTTTTAATAGTTCATAAGGAGTTTTATTCAAGTTAGGCCTTAGAAGTACTCGATTTATAACATAACATGCAGTATGAACAGCATCTGCCCAGAAATATTTGGGGGTATTACTTTCATTGAGCATGGTTCTCGCTAATTCTTCTAATACGCGATTTTTCCTCTCAACAACTCCATTTTGTTGTGGAGTACGAGGAGCAGAGAACTGATGCATAATGCCATGCTTATCACAGAATTTGTCGAACTGAAAGTTCTCAAATTCTCCCCCGTGATCACTTCGTATATATACTATTTTCAGGTTAAGTTGGTTTTGGATTTGCTTGGCAAGGTTTTCAAAAGGCTTGAAGGTGTCGCTTTTAGAAGATAAAAATAATGTCCATGTAAATCGAGAGAAATCATCAACAATAACTAGAGCATAGTAGCTACCACCAAAACTCATGATTTGTGATGGTCCAAACAAGTCCATATGGAGTAACTCCAAAGGTCTCGAAGTAGATATCACATTTTTGTTTTTAAAAGAGTTTTTGGTTTGTTTACACTTTTGACAAGTGTCACAAATCTCTTTAGTTTTAAAATTTAGTTTTGGTAGCCCCTCAACTAGTTCGTTTGATGATAATTTATCTAGATGTTTTATATGGATGTGTGCAACGCGTCTGTGCCAGAGTCAGATGTCATCTTCTTTAGAAATAAAACATTTTGAAAATAATGTGGTGACATCATCCAAGTTAACCATGCAAATATTATTTATACGATGACCAACAAATTTAACATTATTAGATAAAATGTCACGAATGATGCAACAGTCAGAATCGAAAGATACACGATTACCTTTGTCACAAAGTTGGCTTATACTCAGAAGATTATGTTCTAGTTCTTCAACATAAAGGACATTTTCAATTTGAGTTTGAGATGAGTTACCAACCGTTCCAGTCCCAAGTATCTTTCCCTTGTTGTTGTCTCCATATGTGACGTATCCTTTTCCTTTAAGTGAGAGATCCAGGAAATTTGATCTGTCACCTGTCATATGTCTCGAACATCCACTGTCTAAATACCATTTTTGTCCTTGTGTTCGAAGACATACCTACAAAACAGATCACCTGCTTTTCTCAGGTACCCAAATTATGTTGGGTCCTTTTCTGTTAGTGATTAGGGAATTATCTCCCTTCTTTATCCATACATAAACTCC
Source organism: Lupinus albus (assembly GCA_009771035.1). Classification (NCBI taxonomy): domain Eukaryota; kingdom Viridiplantae; phylum Streptophyta; class Magnoliopsida; order Fabales; family Fabaceae; genus Lupinus; species Lupinus albus. The sequence continues at coordinate 9,959,902 of CM020019.1, read as the reverse complement.
GCTAGGTATACCATAATTTCTAATGTAACATGAATAAGAAGTATAACCATATGTATTACAATAAAAACAAGTAGGTGAATGCTTATGATTTTTATTTTTAGCATGAGCTACAGGTTTTCTATATGGTCTTTTATTCTTAGCCGAGCGAGTATAACCTAGACCAGTACGATCACCAACGTTTCTTGTTTAACTAAGCAGAGTGTCTAATTGCTGTTTACTGTTTGTGAGACATCCGAGTTTTTCTTTTAGTTTAAAATTGTCTTCTTGCAAAGTCTCGCAAGTCTCACATACAGGTTTTTGACATAAATTATTAGTAGAGCAGTTACATGTGCTACAAGAATAGATGAGATCTAAATTTTCATTTTCTAATTTTAATTCATCTAATTCTTTTTGTAATTGGCTTATTTTCTTTTCATTTCTAAGGATTTCCCTTTTCTTATCAATGTTTATCCTTGCCAATTTCTTTAGTTCCTTATGTAACTCAACATAAGCATTATATAAAACATCATAAGAGGGTAAGTCATCCGAAGTGGATGAGGTGTCAGAATATACCTCATTATTATCCTCTTGTGAGTCTGAGTTCCCATCGTTGTCAGATCTAGTCATCAGACATAGCTTCGCTGACTCCTCCTCACTAGAGGTGCTTGATGTTGTTTCCTCCTCAGGTACATCCCATACAATATAAGCTTTCTTGGATTTGAATTCCCTGGGAGTGCTCTTCTCTGAATCAACCTTTTTCAGATAGGTAGGACATTGAAATCTCATGTGTCCTGCTTTTCCACACTCGTGGCAAGTGAAGCGATCTTTGTTGTTCTTGCCTTTGTTGGTTGACTCTCTTGCTTCTTTCTTTTGAAACTTTTTGAATCCACCTTTTCTTTTAATGAATTTGCTAAATTTTCGAACAAGGACACTCATAGTTTCATCATCTAGATCGGAGTCAGATTCATCATCATCTTTTTCTTCTTTTGATTTGGAGGTCGTGGCCTTCAATGTGATGTTTTTCTTCTTCCGGTCTGAATCTTCGTGCATCGTCAAGCGCCCTAATTCCATTTCGTGCTCTTGAAGCTTTCCAAATAGTGTAGCTAGACGCATAGAGTCCAAGTCTTTGGATTCAACAATTGCAGTTACCTTTGGTTGCCATTTCCTGTCAAGACAACGCAAAACTTTATTAGTTAGTTCACCTCTGGCAAATGATTTATCTAGAGCAACTAAATGATTAACAATATGAGTAAATCGCTTTTGCATATCACTGATTGATTCACTAGGTAACATGCGAAATAACTCATATTCGTGGGTCAGCGCATTTAATCTAGCGCGCTTGACTTCGCTAGTGCCTTCGTGAGTCACTTGTAAAGTGTCCCACATTTCTTTTGCATTTTGGCACTGCGAGACTCTAAAGAACTCATCATAGGATAGGGCCGATGTGATGATACTTTTGGCACGTAGGTTATGCTGGACCTTTTTGCGCTCATCATCGGTCCATAGACTTTTAGGCTTGTCTTTAGGTTCATCGTCCACAAGATGATGTGGAACGAAAGGGCCGTTGACTACGGATTCCCAAATATCCGAGTCTATGGCTTCAATAAAAATTTGCATGCGGACTTTCCAGTAGGCATACCCTTCACCACTGAATATAGGTGGTCGATTAATGGATGAACCATCACCACCAAATGGGTTTGATGAACCCATTCCTTTTTCCCTTAGGATCACGAATACGCGGTTGAGCTAGCACTTCGCACTAGCTCTGATACCACTTGTTAGGTATCAGTGGTTACAATACACCTAGAAGGGGGGGGGGGGGGGGGGGGTTGAATAGGTGTAGCGGTTAGAATATCCGCTTTTCGAAAAACAACACTTAATGCTGAAATACACCTAATTAATCGATTAACGAAACAGGGTAATCGATTAACACAATCAACACAGTCCTATTAATCGATTAACAGAACTAATGTAATCGATTAACACACTACACTTAATCGATTAAACCGTGACAGTAAGCTAATGCAAATACGATTTCTTGCACGACAATTAATCGATAACGAAGCGAATATACAGAGCTTACAGAATTATCAGAGTGTAATCAGTATAGTACAGAAACGTATTATCAATTAAATCTACTATACAAATCAATCGATCAAATGCAATAAAGAGAGAAAGGGATAGAAAAAATCCTGCAACACGAATTTTATCCTGGTTCGTTTGCTTGTCCACCGCAAACTACATCCAGGCCTCCCGGCTGATTTGGGAGATTTTTCTTCACTATAATTGAATCAATGTTTATTACATACACAATATCCAATTACAACACTTAGACACTTACAAGATAATAAAGATCCTATTCTATGGTTTGACTCCCTTCCTACCGACAAAGAAAACCTTTCTTTCGGCGTAGCCCTAGCCAAGAACCTCTGTTCTTTACTTATCCCTAAGTCTAACACTCAGTGAAGATACACTCAATCTCTTGGCGATACGACACCTTGAGATTCCCAATATTACAACACTTTTTCAATCAAAACGAAATAGAGTAAACTTAAGCTATTACAAGGCTTATATCTAACAATACAAGACTTTACTCTAATCACCTAATACAAGCTCATGCAGTATGAAAATGTATTAGTTTGAAAAACAAAATGCATAGTATGTAAACATCTAATCAAGAATCATCAATAAAATGCAAGAACATGTGATATGAAAAGATGAGAAATGTATCATGTAATGCACTCAATCCTAAAGCATAGAATTCTCTCTTTTCTAAACTCACAAATGCATTTACAACTAGATGCAACAATTAACACGAAAAAATGCTCTAACTCTCTAAAAATTTAACATGCAACTTATGAGATCAATTATGAAAAACGCAGTTTATAAAGAATTGATTTTATAGCCCAGTTAATCGATTAACGACAGCTTTAATCGATTAAACTGTACAAAATTGTTAGATTAATCGATTAACCTTTGTCGTAATCGACTAAAACTGTGCAAACAGTTAGATTAATCGATTAACCTATGCTGTAATCGATTAATCAGCATATTTTCATGTGTAAAAACTCAAATACGTTATGCACTTTAAACATACATGTTTAACACTTAGTTTATGCCTAGAATGCACATATACATGTATTTATGTGATGCATGAACATATTATGAATGACATATCTCAAGATGAAAATGATTTAAAAGATTTATGCAAATGAGATATGTATTAGGTGACTTAAGCCTTAGACTCAACCTAAACTAATCTAGTCTAAGCTAAGTACCAATCAGAAGACTTAAGCACGTTGATTTGTTGATGATCTTCTAGCTTTTATACGCACAAGTTGTCCTCATCAAAACCAAGACACATAAAGAGAGCTTTCCAAAGTGTTCCTCTTGACATGCACACTTTCAGCGGTGTCGGCGGAATTTGAAAAGTTACCAAGGACCAAACCCAACACTCACCAAGGTAAGGATAAGTCTTGAACTTGCATGTCGTATTGAGAAAATGCGTGGAATTTGTTGTTTATGAATTGATGGTGTATCAATGAAAAGAAAACACATTTTTAGCCGACCATGATTGGTTAGCGACTTTGGCTCAAGTTATATAGCAAGCTTTGGCTCAAGCGATGTAGCAAGCTTTGGCTCAAGCGATGTAGCAAGCTTTGCCTCAAGCGATGTAGCAAGCTTTGGCTCAAGTGATGTAGCAAGCTTTGGCTTAAGCGATGTAGCAAGCTTTGACTCAAGCGATGTAGCAAACTTTGGCTCAAGTTATGTAGCGAAAATGAATTTAAAAATGGTTTACTAACCCCTTTAAAATGTGGATTATCTTATAATGGTATTTATTGAGTTAATGACTTACTACTTTGTATGTTGATAATCCCATTGCAGGTAAACATGTTAGTTGAGGATGTTTGGTTTGATGCTTTAAGAGCTTAAAACCTGGATTCCCTTATTTTGTCATTTTGTATTATGACTAATTAAATGCTACTTGGATAATTGTAATTATGGATGTTTGTAACTTCGGATATTTGTAGCTATGGGTATTTTGGAATCTCATAGCTAGTTGTATGCGGTAGTTACCGGAAGATAGTAATATGAATTATGTTTTTCTGCAATTAAAGGTAGCATGGTATGAAACCGAAATTGTATGATTAGAGTTATTTGATAATTAATGAAATGGATGACTTAAAAGGTTAAAGGAAATGTATGTATGATGAAACATAGGAAATTAAGCATAAAAGATTAAAATAAATGAAAAAATTTCAAGTGTGAAAATTGGGTCCTTACAATTGGTTCCTCATTTCTCACTTTCAGGGATTTGGGTGAGATTTGAATGGGGTGAGAAGCAGAAAGGGAAAACGCGAAGGTGAGAAGATAAAGGACGAGTTTGGGCATGTTGCGAAGGCGGTTCGCGATGGTTGGAAAGGGTAGGGTCGTTTTCCACGCGGTGGACCGCCACCCACGGTGGTGTCTTCTCTTCTCCTCCACTCGGTTTTTATTTCGGTTTGGGCTACGAAAGGTATGAAAAACCTTACTCATCATCGTCTTCCTTTCTCTTTTCCTTCTTTGAACCGCGTGGGTGGTAGAAAGCCACCATGGCCTCCCTTTTCCGTTCACAACCACCATTGGATGTGGTGGTTCGAATGTTATAAAGCCTTTTTCTTTTCTTTTTTTTACTAAAGGGTTCGAAATTCCCTTTTTATCAATTTTAATTAGCCTTAACACTACAACTCAATTGCTTGCTTGCTTATAACATGGTTTGGACATTGATCTACTCATAAAATCGCATATGTTTTACGGTGAAAACTTTGACAATCAACAAAGATGCATATGGATATGTTTAATAAGTGTGTATATCTGCTTTAGGGATGCATAGTAGATAACATGCATTGTTGTTTATAATTATTTAAGTGAATAGAATGGATGACTTACTTGTGTGTGCCCTTTTACCCTTTGCCTTGAATATTAATCTTTGCTTGATTCCTTGTTTCTGAGTATCCCTTCTTTGATTTCCTTTTGATTTGCTTCTGATTTCCCTCTGATTTAGGTGTAGTGTATACAAGTACTTTTATGAATTGAACGCTTTGGTTGGGATTGTTTATGAGAAGGTATATGTGGTAGTGTGAATTTATCTGATAGTTATGTGTGAGCAAATGAGTTTCGAGCGTACTGCTGGTTGCCAAAGTCTCTCTTTGTTTATGAGGTATATGTGTGATCTGTGGTTGATGTATGTGGTTTGTATATATGTGATATCTAGGTATTTGTATGTGTCCTCCCATTGAACCAACTGACTGCCTTTTTATAATGGTTGAGGTTCATGAGAACCTCCTAATTTATTGCTTCTCTGATTATTCCCCTTTTATGTTGATACATTCCTATTTCAAATCATGTTTTAATATTCCTATTTCAAATCATGGTTTTAATGCTCTTAATTGTCTTAGTTTCTCTCTGAATCTCTAGTTGCCTTATTGAGCCTACTATTTGATGCTCTGCTTATAATTATTGATTACTATTTTAATGATAGTCATTATTGTTGCCGAATTATGCTTAATTCATCAAGATTTTTAATCTACATATCTTTCGTGTCATCTCTTTTGGAATTATGTTGATTGATGAGTGTTGATTGATTGTATTAAATATATTTATTTAGTGCTATTTTTCTGGAATCCTTGTTGATGATTTGATTTCTTTTCCTGATTTGATTTCTTTTCCCGATTTGATTTATTCTCTCGATTTGATTTCTTTTCCTGATTTGATTTCTTTTCCTTTTCAGGGATTGAGTGTGGAGGTGTATAATTTGGGAGGATCTCCCCATTAAGACACCTGAAGAAGTTAGGGGGATTTAGTTTCCTCTTTAAGTGAATGTATTATGTCACCCCTTTTTAGTACCAAATATTATTTATTTAAAACATGGTTTTTAGATATTATGGATTGCAATTTGAATTTAACTTATTATTAATTTTCTTTTTGGAATGTATTTTGGGATGGACAAAATTGAGTGCTCACAAATATATAACTGTCTCAAGGACTTGTTTAGTGGTAATTTAGTAAAAGAAAAAAGATGGACATCAAATAATATTAAAGCTTTATATGTTCTTGTTATATAGTGCCTGTAGGTTCTTGTTTCGTATCTATTCCATAACTAACTTTTGTGATTCATTATTTGTGCTCTGATTTTGATGTTTCTATGACTAGATTTTATTTTAAATTTTGGTATTCTTCCAAAAACATTAGCATGGTATGATTGTGGTCGTCATAGTTTTTAATCTTGTCCACCTATCCTCAATTCCTAAAATTTAGCCCATTTTTGGAAGTTGTGTCTACTTCCTTGTCATTATTTTGGATTAAATCCCTTTGGGCTCTATTTAGGACATGCTAATACCCATATACCCTGAACCTTAGGGTGGCTACTTCAATTTTTCCCTCCAAGTTAGATGTGTCAAAACGGGCTACCCGGATGAATTCGGGCTAGACCGCATCGGGTTTGGATTAAACCGGACTGGGCTAAAAGACCCGTATAAAATTTATGCATATCAAATTATAGTCCAAACCCGCCCTAAGTGTAACGACCCGATTTTCTACCTTTGAAAAAATTTTATTTATTTTAATCCTCTCTTACATACATCTATCACCTTATTTAAAAACCCTCATGACACACTCTTTGAAAATACTCTTTACCCCATTGTATTATCATACAAAGTTATGTTGCGGAAAAACATAATTCATTCAATTAGCAATTACCACATACAACCAGTTGTGGGTTTTCCGGAGTTATAAAGTCCATAACTACAAATCTCCGTATTATCCTAATCAAATTACATTTATCTCAAGATGTCATCAATTCAACTACAATGTCAAGTAGCAACAAAGACGAACAAATTGATAAACACAAAATCTCCCTAAGTGAACTTCCTCCTCAAAATCCTTCATTTACCTACAATGGGATTATCATATCAACGCACAAAACACAGGGAGTAAGTCATTAGTTCGAAACTAACATCCCATGATAATCCACATTCAAATACAATCAAGCTTTAATGTAATTCATAAACACACATACAGAATTATAAACATTCAAATCATCTTCCTTTAATTTCCACTTTACTCATATTCATCCTATAGTATATATATCCCATAATATATATTCTATAGTATGCATATTACGTTCATTCGAAACATCATCGGTCTCGTTATTCATATTCACCCTATAACATATATATCCCATAATATATATCCTATAGCATGTATATTACTTTCTTTCTCAACATCTTCCTTTTTATCGCTCATATTCACCCTATAGAATATATATCTCATACTATATATCCTATATCATGCATACGGCATTCATGTGACATTCACATTTCTCGTCATTCATATTCACCCTATAGAATATATATCCCATACTATATACCCTATAGCATGCATATGACTTTCATTTTGAGTCATATTTCCATTGGTACTCCCCCAATAATATTACTTTCATTTGAGTCATCTTTCCATTGGTTCTCCCCCAATAATATTACTTTCATTGAGTCATCTTTCCATTGGTTCTCCCCCAATAATATTACTTTCATTGAGTCATCTTTCCATTGGTTCTCCCCCAATAATGTTACTTTTATCGAGTCATCTTTCCATTGGTTCTCCCCCAATAATGTTACTTTTATTGAGTCATCTTTCCATTGGTTCTCCCCCAATAAGATTGAATTCATTATGAGTCATATTTTCTTTGGTACTCCCCCAAATAGATTAAATTCGTTTTTGAGTCATGTTTCCTTTGGTACTCCCCCAAATAGATTGAATTCATTTTTGAGTCATATTTCCTTTGGTACTCCCCCAAATAGATTGAATTCGTTTTGAGTCATATTTCCATTGGTACTCCCCCAATTAATGATTCCGAGTCTTATTTCCATTGGGACTCCCCCAATAAATGTTTTCGAGTCTTATTTCCATTGGGACTCCTCCAATAAATGTTTCCAAGTCTTATTTCCATTGGGACTCCCCCAATAAATGTTTCCGAGTCTTATTTCCATTGGGACTCCCCCAATAAATGTTTCCGAGTCTTATTTCCATTGGGACTCCCCCAATAAATGTTTCCGAGTCTTATTTCCATTGGGACTCCCCCAATAAATGTTTCCTTCTTTTTCCATAACAGTAAAATCACGCATTTTCCAACATAATGCATAAATTACAGACGTATTATTTTAAACCATTATCTCTTTCACATACCTCATTCATATCAGCAAGAATGATTTTTATTGACACTTATCCCTTACCTTGGTGAGTGTTGGGCATCGGTTCCGAGTAACTTTAAAAGTCTCCTCCGCGATTTCCTCCAACCTTAGGATCTCTTCTCATTATCACCAATAACAATGATGTCAGTCATTTATTCAAAATAACACATAAATAACTCGTATTTCATCATCAAATACACAAGGGGTTCATGTATTCTCAATATTTCCAAAACTACTTCAATTCAAGTTTCTAAATATCAAAACATACATGTTCATCTCATATAACAACATCAGAAAGCTTATTCATCTTCCACCTCTAGAATTTTACTCATTTTCCTCTTTAACCTCATTTTCACTTTAGGGTTTTGGGGTTTTCATGAATCAACCACCAAACATTTCCATTTCTTGAAATACTAACTCTAAACCAAGAGTTTACAAGATAGAAACAACATAAAACGAACCATAACTCGAAAAGATGAGTTTCCATGGTTTCCATTATTTTGAAAATGAATCCAACATACCCAAAACAAGTTAGAGAGGAAGAAGAAGAGTTAGGAACAAGAGGTTTACCTCTTCTCAAGCTCTAAGATAAGTCCTAAGGCTCTTTGCTCTTGAAAAGCTCTCTTCTCTCTCTTCTCTTCAAAGTTCTAACCCTAAAATGTGTTTTGGGTTTCTATTTTATAGACACAGCGATTAGTGTAATCGATTACAAGTATAGTGTAATCGATTACACAGTGTAAATTACAGAGGCATCGTCGCGATGTAATCGATTACCAACATGGTGTAATCGATTACATTAATACGATGTAATCGATTACCAGAAGTGTGTAATAGATTACACAGTGTAAATTACAGAGACATTGTCGTGATGTAATCGATTACCAACCTGGTGTAATCGATTACATTGTGTCAGATGTACATATCTGATGCTTTTCATCATGTAATCGATTACCAGGACTGTGTAATCGATTATATTACCAAAAATTGCCAAGTATATAGCCCAGGATTTCACCCTCCCAGGTGAACTTTTCTCGCTCAAGCGAGTACCTCTCGCTCAAGCGAGGATCCGAGGACTGATACTATAATTTTAAAGACTTAAAATTTGGGGTGTTACACTAAGCGAGTTGCGGGTTGTGGTGGGCCGACCCGCATAATACTAATTTTTTTTTTAATTTTAACATATTTAATATATATATATCATTTGATATTAACATATAATTTTTTTAATACACTTGTTATATCCAATGCAACCAAACTTATAGATATAATGCATTATATCTAAGTTAAGATTTGATGTCAAGTCCACTAATATGATTTATAACATAACTCATTTATTAAATATTTTATTTCTATTGGACTCTCAATCTCTAACACAATATAATTTGTAATTTCACTTCAATATATAAACGGATACAATAAAAAATAATATTATTTTGGTTTATAGCAATGGTAATATAGACTCAAATTCAGAATTAATTTTATGTGTCATAGTATAATCATAATCATAATATATTATCATTATATTATTTTACTTTATGTATGAATATCTTTTGTATGCTCTTTACCAATACATTCACTGTGAACTCTTATGTTAAATTTGGTTTTGTGGAGTTCTATATGGTAAACAATTACGTTGTCTTTTAGTTTTTTGTAAATTTTATTTTCTTTATTATGTTTTTCAAGTAAAAGTTAAATCTAATTAAATATATAATTAAGAAAGTAAAAATGGAATTTATATGCTTTAATGTCTTCTCATTTGATTTAATACACTATTTTGTTAGTGTGAAGGATATTAAGCAAAACAGGAAAAATAATATAATGTTTAACTTGATAACATTATTGTAATTTAAAAATATTTATGTAATAGACATTACTCTATTTTTTATTCAAAGTTCATAACACAATATCTATCATATATTTTTTATTATAAGTTATTTTGTAAAATAATTTTCACCTAAGGCTTATTACCAAGCCAAATGTCCCAAAAAATGTTTAAAAATAAGGAAAAGCGGGTAATCCGAATCCGCTTTTAGTGTTGGCTAGTGGACAAGGATGACCTATCCAAACCTCGTCACATGGTCACCCATTCGTCGTATTTGTATGTGCATACTCAATTGTATACAGAGTAATGACATCTAGTTGACCTAAAATATTATTAATTCTCTAATTTTTATTATATATATATATATATATGTATGTAAATGATTAATAAATTATCTACATATATATTATTTCATATGTCAAATGACATGTCCTATAGCCCTATAATAATAGTTAAAATTGAAATAGACTAAATAAAAAATGGATATGCATTATATTTAGTCGAGTCTAATGTCAGGTTCAGGTTCAGAAACTGACCCAACCAACATTTAGGGTCAGGTAAACCTTCAGGTTCAAAACAATAAACCGACCAACTTTTAGAGTCGGGTAAGGAACGAGCTTTACTCGGCCCAATCTTACTTGGCAATCTTATTCATGCTCACCCAGACTCTTGGGGTCTTTATAAATGAGAATCAATCCTTGCTTTTCTACCTGTCATATAGTTCCTTCATATTCAGGCAAAGTCTGACGCAGGCTAGTGGATAGTCTTATCCTGACCAGGCGAACTCTAAATATATGCAATTAACTTGAGAGTTAAAAACTACAAACAAAAAAAACACATCAATATATAACTGTCTTATTGAGGACTTGTTTAGTGGTAATTTAGTAAAAGAAAAAAGATTTACATCAAAGAATATTAAAGCTTTATATGTATTAATATAGAGTTTATATATACACTAAATATATATATATATATATATATATATATATGTTAAAATCAATTAAAGTTGAACAAATAATCATAGGTAGATACTCTCTGTCCAATGTTGTGCTGGTATAAATCATAAAATAGAGAAAATGTTTACCTACTAAATATATATATAGAGAAGTTTAATATAAGAGAAAAAAATATGTAATGAGTTTTATGTATTGTTACTGTATCATCCACTATTTATATTTAATTATCATTGACAAAAAAGTAATACAAAAATAATGGTAAATAATGTACTGAGTGTATATAAATCTTTACACTATAGTAATATTCTTATACATTACTTGTATGTAAATCTTTAGACTTAGTGTTATACATTAATAATATCAAATTTTTATATTTTACACGCATCACCTACTATTCTATTTACATTTTATTTAAAAATCCATTCTTACAAGTGATTTATAACATTTTGTAATGGATGAGATCTATTTATTCTAATAGTAATTGGAAAAAAACTTACTTCAAATTCATAGTTATTAATACTTGGAAAATCCAATAATATATTGAGTAGATCTAAAGCTTTGAATATTCTAAAAATAGAGAGCTAAATTGTGAAGTAAATTTTTTATAATTACTCTTGGATCCCCTATAAAACATTGCCCACCCTATTTTCAACTATGGAATCAGTGTTATACTATGTTTAGCGTGGATGTGGTCCTATTCGTAGAGAATAATAATGTTTGGACCGATTAGGATTGAATGTGTTTTATTTGGGTTTTACTGTTAATAGGTCTGATGCATTAGCCCACTAAGAGCCTTTCTATTATGTGTCATGGTGATGGGAACGTTGAAGACTTACGTGTTAAAGGGGAAGCGAAATCAGATGGTTGTGTGGTCGTACCCGCCGACAGCGAAGCAAGTGGCGGCCACCGCCACCATTTTTGTGATCGGAGCTTCATTCATCAGCGTAGGAGCTTATCTTTCGTACGCTAATATTGCTCCTCAACAGGCTCGTACAAAAGCTCGCAGTGAAGCAATTAAAAAACAACTCAGAAAGTTCCTCCATGATTGACGACGGTAATTTATGTAATTTCTGTGCTTTCGTGCAATGGAAACATTTTCAGTTGTGTTATGTTTTTGTTTTGGCCTCTCATGGTTTTTCATTTGCTGATTTATACTCAATTTGTATTGAAGCTCTTACCATTATCTAATTTTCAATTTGTATCCTATTATTAGTTAAATCATATTATTTTCCATTTTAGAGCTTTATATTAAGTTTCAATTTTGTGTTGTTTTTGTTTTTAATTTTATTTTGGATTGGGATATGATGGTATTAGGGTGACTTAGGATAGTGTTAAACTGTTGATTTAGGTTGTGTTTGACTTAACCACGTAATTAAGGGTTTAAGTTTTATTTTGGAGAAAATTGACGATGTGAGTATGTTGATAATGATGAAGGAATAAAAGACGTTCCATTTATCATTGTATTTTTTACGGATTTAGTTTGCAATAATGTGGTTCTTATTCTTTGGCTGGTTTAAAATTTTACTTGATTGAAAGCTTTGTTGAACATGTCTGATGGTCATAGTTTGATTTGTTTTGTTTGAATGCAATATTGGTGTTGCAACCTGTTTTTACTTGTGATTAATTTTATAGCTTGCTCAATTTATTCTATAATATGGTCCTGGATTGCAAATTAGCAGTATCCTAATTCCTAATGCAATCACAATCGGCATATTCAAGTGGAAAAGGTCCCATAGCTGTGTTTTTTTTAGCTTAATTATATGGTCCTGGATTGCAAATTAGCAGTATCCAAATTCTAACCTATATACATCAGAGTCCTAGACTTCATAAAATCACCTAATGATTATTATGATCATTTCATCTTCTTTACTATTGTCTTGATCACTTTATTAAGATGCATCATGCCCTTGTAAACTTCAGGTGGCTTACTATTTGGAACTGTTGCAGCAAACTGGTGCAATCAAGCAAAAGTTCCCCTGCAGTAACATACTCATTGAATTGAAATACATGAAATCAGGAGCCAACAGGGATGTGCTGCAGTCATAAGCTGGTGCATTCAAGCATCTAATAATTTATAATTTTTTAGTTTTATTTTCAGATTTTTTATCACAACATATAAAAAATTGATGGCTAGGATTTCATGCAGTCACTAACTGCAACAAACCCATTTCCGACTTTTCATTCAAGTTTTTATAATTTCAAATGATCTTGATTTTGGAGATGCTGCCGAATGAATCAGTACTTTGACTCCTACAGCTTTTGAAAATCCTATGTATAATCAAGCTGGCAAATAAAACTACATATTTTATGTTGGGAGATTCAATTTCAGTTGGTAGAGTTGCAGGCATTAAGTATGAGTATGTAGGATCAATTTTGATGGCTACCCTCTCCCTCTTCCCTTAAACAATAAAAGTTTGCTTATAGAAATGTTAATCTTAAAGTATTAAACATTTAATTCTCCAATTCCAGAATACTTTTCTTAGCCTCTTATTGAAGTTAAGGATACTCTTAAAAGAGACTACACATATTATAGTTTTGCATTCTTAAAGTATACTTGGTCTTTATGTTGAACAATTTTATTTCCACCTAAACAAAATTGGTGCACCAGACTCTGAAAAATGATACATCAGGTTTTGATAAGTAATGATTATTTATTTGAAGGCTAATCTATATATCTATAAGAAAAAAAGGTTCTGCCAAATTATCGCTAGACATATGTCACACTCTCCTTCATTTTTCCCATCCTAAACATGTCCATGCCTTATCATGTTTTCTCACACACTCTATTAATCCTTCATTTTGTCTATGAAACACTCACTCATTCTCATGTCCACATGTCACATTCTCCTTCACTTTTTCCCCTTATAAACATGTTCATACCTTATCATGTTCTCTCACACACTCTATTAATTCTTCATTTTTTCTATCAAACATTCACTCATATTCTCATATTCTTTTACTCTCCAAAAATCTTTCTTCATTTTTCCCTAAATTCATTCTTATATTTCTTCATTTTCTCTACACTCATATTCTTATATTAATTTCTATTAATCACCAGGTACATATATTTAAAATTATATTCAACAATTAATTTCCCTAAATCAATTCTTATAAGTGGAGCTTTAAATTCTATTAATATTGTGAAAGCAATCATATTAATATCTCATATTCTGATTAACAATCCTATTATCCTATTATGCACATTCCTTATATATTTCCTCCTAAATCAATTCTTATCTTTTTTCATTTTCCCTAAAATCAATTCCTATAAGTGAAGTTTTAAATTCTTATAATATTGTGAAAGCAATCCTATTAATATCTCATACTCTGATTTGCAATCCTATTATACTATTGTTATGCACATTTCTTATATATTCATTTATATTAATATATATACAATATAACAAAACTAAATCTTTGCCACGTCAGCTATGACATGTATCATCACCACAATCACATTTTTCCCTCCAAAAATATTTCTTCATTTCCCTTAAATCAATTTTTATCTTTCTTCATTTTTCCTAAATCAATTCTTATAAGTGGAGCTTTAAATTCTTATAATATTGTGAAAGCAATCTTATTAATATCTCATATTTTAATTAGTAAATGGTTATGAGAATTTGGTGTGGTTATGAATTGGGGTGAATTAATCATCATTCATCACCATTATTGTTCCGCAATATTCATGGATAATGATCATTATACGCATTCCTTATATATTCATTTCTATTAATTTCTATCAATCAGCAGGTACATATGTTTAAAATTATACCCAATAATTAATCACCATTCATCACTACCGTTCCGCAATATACATGGAAAATTCTTTAAACATTCATACAATTATTATATTTAATGGTCATTCATAATTTCATAAAGAAATCATTATACACATTTCATATAGATTCCTTTTAATATATTTGTTCTAAACATATTCATATGGATTATCATAATCCATTTCATATGTTTTTCTGTTTTTTCTCTCAATAAAATTATTTTTTATCATGTTTCATTTCATTATGTCTACTCACTATTGTTTTTTTCTTTCTCTTTCAACAATCCTCTTTACAATGCATTTTTCTGTTGATATATTTATTTATTTTGTAGATCTATTATTATTTTGTATATCTCATATTTAAAGTGTATTATTTATTTGTTTTTTTGTTCATTTTGTATATATGTTCTTATTTTGTGATTTTGTGATTTTGTTCTTATTTTATAATTGATTTTTCTTTATTTTTCATTCATTTTCTTATTTTGTACATATGTTCTAACCGATTTTATTATTTTGTAGATCTGTTCTTCCAATGGTTCTCTTCGTTAGCTTCTGATAAGCAAGAGTATCATCCTTGGGTATGATCAAACCTCCAAAATCTATGGTTGTTGTTTGTTTGCTTTTGTAATTAATCTATTTATCTTTTCATCATATCTCGTCGTTATCAATTTCTCTCATCATTTGCATTTTAGTTCTCTGTTTAAGTTTCTCTCTCTCTTAATCTCTAGTTTTATTTATATATTTTTTATTCAAAGATTCACTACTTTTCTACAACATATTTATCTTCTCATCACATCTTATCATAATCATTTTTTCTTTTCTTTTGCATTTTAGTTCTCCCTTCAAAGCATCTCTGCATGTTAGTTTTCTCTCTCTTTGTCTCTTATTTTATTTTTATATATTTTTATTCAAATAATCAGTATTTTCATTCTTTGCTTTGCATGTTTTCAGAAACACCTAGAGTGTATCATTCTCTTAAATTTCTTTTGATTTAAGTTTCGTCATCATATGTGATATTTGATTATGTGTCATTCAATAATTCAAATGTCAAGAATATAAAGTTTCTTCATCTTTCTAAAAAGAGATATGCAACTGTCCATGGAAGTTAACCTATTCATATCCTTTTACCGTTAAGTCCATGTTATGGTAAAAACAAAACTTTATTGTTATCTAATTAAAATGTACTATGAGTACAATTTTTCTTCATCTTATACTTTCATTGAATTTATTAACCATTACATATGTTATATATTTATTAAAAAATGTCACCATAATTTTTTAATATCTCAAAAGCACTAATGTTTGAATTTACAATGAATCATTTCTCATGTCACATGGGTGAATTTTATTAATTGTTAATTAAAGATAATAAATTCTAATATATTGTTTTCTTTTCTTTTTACCTCCACACAAACTTTTCAACTACTAAAATGGTCATTTGTATGAATTGTGGATAATTATGAAATAATAACGGTGAAAGAGTTACTCTCGAGATTTAAGAGTAATTAATTTGAATAATGAAAAATAAAAATTCATATAAAAAATACATAGTAGAATGATAATGAAGGAAAATTCATAAGAGAATAGAAACTGTATAGGTGAATAATGACAATAAAATTTGTTATATTATTATAATTTGTAATTGAATAAGTGAATAAATATCGACATCGTTTAATAAATATCATCGATCAGTTGCAAACTAACTATTAATAATTAATTTGAATAAATACCGCCGACCATTAGGAAAGAAATAAAACTGATGAACATGAATGAATAGAAACACATATTATCATTTAATGTGATGCTTATTGGTGAGATCGATTATGCTATTCAAGCTGGAAAATAATGTATAATAATCACTACATGCAAATTAGTATGTTTGCTTTATTTTCAAAAAAATCTAAAAATTTAATTATAATGTTCTCATTTACATTTATTAATACTGTTCATACATTTGCATTACTATGTTTGAAATATTTTAGCAGTTTTGATCCTAAATAATAGGTCTCCATTATTTTGAAAAAGAATCGAATTATATAATTACAGCTTTCCTATTTCAATGGTCATTTATTACTAAAATTTCATTTATATCTATTAAAATATTATTTTCAAATTTCATTTCTATCTACTAAAATTTCATTTCTATCTATTTCCCCTTTTGTATAATTTTTAAAGAAAATATGAAATATGAAACCAATTATATTAACAACTAATAAAAAATAATATCCTAGAAATAAAAGAAATTATAAAAAAGTTACATTAACAAATAATTACAATAAATCATAAAATTAAACAAGTTCTTTATATGTACGTCTATATTAAGAATGATCACTATACATTTTTATTGTATTTATTAGTTAACCAAATATATAGACTATAGAGTATGAAAGTCAATTTAAAAAAGAGTAAATTACACTAACACCCCCTAGGTTTTAGTGAAATTACACAAACCACCCCTCACTTTTTTGTCCTTACACGAACTACCCCTAATTTTGTACATATGTTACACTGACTACCCCTGCATGATATAAAAGTGTAATATTTTAAACAAAAAACTTATGATGTGTGTAATTAATTAAACAAAATATTGTATATTGTGTAGAGAAATTCAAATAATATAAGAGTCAATGCGTCTTCATTATTTGGCTCGTTATAAGATAGTATAAAATTTATTTAAACATTTCTTTGAAATTATTAATGTATTTTTTAATGACACAAAAATAATAAAGAAACACTCGCTTTTGTACTATTTGAAATGTTACACAATATACAATATTTTGTTTAACTTAATTACATTCATCACACGTTTTTTCTTTAAAATATTACACTTTTATAACATGCAGGGGTAGTCAGTGTAATATATGTATAAATATAGGGGTAGTTTGTGTAGGAGGGAGGGGTAGTTGGTGTAAGGTCAAAGAAAGGATGGGTGTTTTGTGTAATTTCATTAAAACTCAGGGGGTGTGAGTGTAATTTACTCTTTAAAAAAGTACAAAAGTGTATGGGTAACATGTGTTTACGAATGTACATGTAACATGTGTGTTTTAACCATGCAAATGTACAAACAACATGTGTGTTCTTAACCATATGAATACACATGTAATGTGTGTTCTTAATCATATGTCAAAAAATTATTGTCCCGTCCAAATGCACGTGTACCTTGCTAGTTGTTATATATTTTTAAACTCCTACTGTTTCCTATTTTTGTTATGTTCCATGGAACATTTGTTTGATTAATTAACAATTAGTGGTTCATGTTCTTGAAAGTTACTAGTTTGAATGAAAGTATATGATGTTATGGTGGTTGGCAATTGATGGATCAAACTAGTGGGGGTATTGTTAACTCTCTCCTCCCACTTCATGAGTAGTTTTCATGAAAGTAGAAGAGTTATTTTCTCCATTAACTCTTCCTAAATCCTTCTATAAATAGAAACACAAAGTGAGAATTAGATAAGTATTAGTGGTTGAGTAAGGAAAGTGCAATGCTATATAAATAGGAAAAGAAACTGAGTTCCTAACCATCAAGGAGCGCATAAAGGGAAGGCAGAGAGGTGAAAACAAGGACAAACAAAAAGTGCACCATAAAGGGAAACTGAAATGAAACCATGTATTCCTTAATCTGTTTTTTTTATTACATGTAAATGTCATAATGTCAATGTCCTAATTAAAGGGTTCTTATGAACCATTAAAAACACATAAAAGTTTTAAACTAACAATTGGTATCAGAGCATCAGGTTAGGGACATCATGACATTCCTTGTGTTTATGTGATTGAATCATATGTTCATTAACATATATGAATGACATTCTTATAAAAGATCTTTAAAGTAATAAATTGAATTTCGTGTTATCATAGAAGAAAACAATATGAAAAGTTATTGTTCAAAGCAATTTGCAATATAACTTGGCCTTTTGCTATAATACTCTAATTAATATGATGCATATAATGTTCTCCCAAAGGTGGATCATTGTATGTAATTCAGATAATGATGTCATAATAATAATTAATTGGGTTTGTTCATTAATTATAATGCATATATTGTTCGCCCAAAAGTGGACTATTGCATGTATTTAATGACATTAAAGTTTTAAGCATACTTGCTTGTACTCGTTTATCCAAATATAACATGCATGTTTAAGTAGTATGATTAATTACACATTAAAGAATAATATTTGGTATCATTAATAAGGTTTAATGCATTTAAATTTTATCCAAAGATAAAGTGCATGAATAAAATTTAGTTTGATTCCATAAAGGTTTATTCAAAGCATTAAAGTGTGAGCATGTCTTATTTCAACTTCATTCAATGCATTCGCCTTAGGCAATGGATGTGTCAAGTTCAACAGACTGAATTATGCTGATTGATCATAACTAAGACCAACTCGGAGGAAGACAAGACTCTATATGAGGCTTGGGAGCGGTCAAACAGGTTGAGTCTTAGCTTGATAAAAATGTCATTCTCTGACAATATCAAGACTTCTATGCCTAAGACGAATAATGCAAGGGAATTTATGAGAATGATCAATGAGTACTCCCATTCAGACATTACTATTAAGTTTGTGGTGGGAAATCTCAGGACAAAGCTAACGACCAAGAAGTTTGAATGGTTGCAGCCTATTCATGATCATGTAAGTAGCATGGTAAATCTAGCTGCGAAAATGAATGACATGGGAAAGGAGGTGACAAAAGCATTATTTGTACAATTCATCATTAACTCCCTTCCTGTTTAGTTTGGCCAATTCTAGGTGAACTACAACACCATAAAGGAAAAGTGCAATTTTCAGGAAGTAAATGTCATGCTCGTTCAAGAAGAAAGGAGGTTAAAGAAAATTAAGAATGACTTCACTCACTTGTCCATTTAGGAACCAACTAGCACCAACAGATTCAAGGCAAGCAATAGGAACAAAGGAAAGGGGAAGGGAAAGATCCTCGTTAAAGAAGGGGAAATCCATAAAGAAATGAAGTGCTTCTTTTGTAAAAAGAATGTGCACTATAAGAAGGATTCCCCTATGTGAAGATGGTGATCTTTCCCAACCTATGGCTAAGGTTTTGATGATGCTCACTATGTCATCAAATGCAAAAAGAAGACTAGCAAATCAAAAGTCAAAGAAGCTCATATGTGTAGTCTAAGTCTTTTAGGTAAAACGATACTTGAACTTAAAATCTCTTAACTATACGATAAAGGCTGATCTTTGAAAAACTCATGCATGAAACTAAGATCATTTGCACTAAAGCACAAGTGTTCTGTTTTTTAAACAGTGTAATCGATTACACAATCCTGGTAATCGATTACATGCTGATAAACTAATCAGACCTGTGCATTTTACATGATGTAATCGATTACATTATACTCGTAATCGATTACAACATATTAAAAGCATCAGATATGTGCATTTTTCACATTGTAATCGATTACACCATGTTTGGTAATCGATTACATCAAGCCGTTGAGTTTGCATTTTAAATTTTTAACTGGTATAATCGATTACACCATATGGTAATCGATTACACTTATCAGAACAGTATACTGGTTCTGTTTTGAGTGAACTGTTGTAGCTCTTAACTTTTCACAAACTCATACTGGTTCATGTACACGAATTAAACACTATAAATAGGTGTTCCGTGACTTGTTTTGACACACAAATCTGAATACAACTTTCATACTCACAAAGTCACAAAGTTCTCATAATTTCTCTCATTCATTCATAAGTGTTAAGACTTTGAAATCAATTTTCATATCTTTTCAATTCTGGAAATTATTCAAAGTCTTAAGCACAAACAAAAGCCTTTGTCCAAGTTATTTGATTCTAAATTAAGTGATCATTTAGTGAGTGATTCAATCCATAAGGCTTCAATTACTATTAGAGAATCACTTATTAAAAATCCTTGTAAAAACCATCTTAAGAATACAAGTTAGTGTCTTGTAAACATTTCACCAAGTGTGGTGAAGTGCAGTATATTGTGAAAGAACGGTGTTAGCCTAGTGCCTAGTGTAATAGGTGAGTAGTCTTGGAAGAAGACGAAGAAGGTGTATCATTGGTTCTTGCAATAGTGGAAAAATCTTCTTGGTAACAAGAAGGACTGGACGTAGCCTTCAAATTGAAGGTGAACCAGTATACATCTTGGTGTGATCTTCTCTTCCCTTAACTTTTTACATTTTGCAATTATCTTCTACTTCTATTCAAATACTCTGTTCACTACTTCCGCTCATAAACACTCTCTTTAACTTGCAAAGTTTTATAATAAAAGTAGAAAAATTCAGTTTAAGTCTCTACACCTAATTCACCCCCTCTTAGGTGGCCATATATCCTAACAATTGGCATCAGAGCTTAAGTTTAGGTAATTTTTTCCTAAGATCCTAACTATGGCCTGGATCCAATATAAATCGTCCACCAAACTTTAATGGTGAACATTACGATTTCTGGAAAATTAGGATGAGAATCTTCATTGAGTCTCAAGACTTAGAAATTTGGGACGCCATTGAAAACGGTCCCTTTATTCCAAGTCATCTTAGTTGTGCTATAGTAGAAACAAAACCAAGAAGTGCTTGGGATAATGAAGAAAAAAGAAAAGTTCAATATGATCTAAAAGCCAAGAACATTATAACTTCGGCTTTGGGAATGGATGAATTCTTTAGAATCTCAAATTGCAAAACTGCAAAAGAGATGTGGGAAACCTTAGAGACCACCCACGAAGGAACAAATGAAGTTAAGCGTTCAAGACTCAATACTCTGTCACAAGAGTATGAACTCTTTAGAATGCTTCCTGGTGAGAAAATACAAGACCTGCAGAAAAGATTTACCCACCTTACTAACCATCTCATTGCCTTAGGAAAATACCTATCTACTAATGACTTAAACTTAAAAGTTCTTAGGTCCCTAAATAGAAATTGGCAACCCAAAGTTACTGCCATATCAGAAAAGAAGAGTCTGTCTAAAATGTCTCTTGCAACCCTCTTTGGTAAATTTCAAGAACATGAATTAGAATTAGGGAGATTAGAGCAAAATGAAGAAATAGAAAAGAAACACAAATCAATTGCTCTAAATACTGTCACTAAAGATAGAAATAGTGATATTGATGACGATGAGGACATGATTCTTCTAGCCAAAAGATTTAATAAATTCTTGAAGAAACGTAAAAACTTCAAGAATAACAAATTTTCATGAAAAAATGAAAATTCCTCCTCTCAAAACATCACTTGCTTTGAATGCGGCAAAAGTGGCCACATAAAAGCAGATTGTCCTACTCTTAAAAAGAAGGTCAGCTATAGCAAGAACTTCAACAACAACAAGGTCAACAATTACAACAATAAAACAAAGAAGGCTTATATAGTTTGGGATGACAATGATATAAGCTCATCATCTGACTCCGACAATGAAGAGAATGCTCAAATAGCACTAATGGCTTCACACCAATCAAAAGATGAACTTGATGAGGTCAGTAACTCTTTTGAATTACATAGTTATGATGAGTTACAAGAAGCTTTTAATGAATTGCATGATGAATTTCTAAAGCTTTCTAAAATATGTTCTAAACAAAAGAAAACCATTGTACAATTAGAAAGTAAAGTCAACTCTCAAAACAAACTCACTAGTTGTAATAAATGTATAGAAAAAGAATCCAAAATACATGAATTAACAAATGAAATAAACACTTTAAATAGGAGCACTAAAAACTTGGACAAAATCTTGTTGAATCAACGCCCTTCAAATAACAAAAGAGGGATTGGTTATTCTCCTAATAATAATAGTGGCCAAAACAAAACTGTCTTTATAAAAGAAAGTGTTAGTAAACTTCCTTATGTCAATGAAAGGGCTGTACCAAAATTTAAGAACTCAGATTTCTACACTTCCCCCAAAATTTTTAAAAGTAATAACTTGATCTATAAGTATACATGTAATTATTGTAATCATCATGGTCATACTCCTAACAACTGTTATGTTAAAAATTATGGAGTACCAAAAGGTAAATTTGTATGGATTGAGAAAGGCACTAACAAAAAAGGACCCAAATCACTTTGGGTACCTAAATCTAAAATATAAATTTATTTTGTAGGTATGCTTTGGAGCAGAAAACGATCTATGGTACCTAGACAGTGGCTGCTCAAGGCATATGACTGGTGACAAATCAAAGTTCAGCTTTATTCTACCAAAAGATGTCACATATGGCGATAACAATAAAGGTAAAATTTTAGGAATTGGAAGTATTGGTAAACCTCCACATGTTACTATATAAAATGTCTTATATGTTAATGGCTTAAAACATAATCTTCTTAGCATAAGTCAACTATGTGATAAAGGCTTAAATGTCATCTTTAAGAAGGATTTATGTACTATAGAAGATAGCAAGACTCATAAGACTAAACTTTTCGGAAAAAGAACAAATAACATATTTATGATTTCCTTAAGTGACCAATCATTAAAAATCAAGTGTTTATCTGTCAATAATGATGATGCATGGTTATGGCATAGGAGATTTGCTCACATTCACATGAATCATTTAAACAAATTAGTAAAACATGACTTAGTCATTGGCTTGCCTAAAAAGAAATATGCTAATAATAAATTATGTGTTGCATGCCAAAAGAGTAAATAAAAGAAAACTTCTTTTAAACCTAAGCATATAGTTTATACTGATAGGCCATTAGAATTAATTCATATGGATCTATTTGGCCCCTCTAGCATCAAAAGATTTGGAGGAAATTACTATGGTTTTGTTCTAGTTGATGACTTTTCTAGATATACTTGGACATTCTTGTTAGTTCATAAAAATGAAGCTTTTCATGTTTTTAGAAAGTATGCCAATCGTGTTCAAAATGAAAAATCCATGAAAATTACTTCTATAAGGAGTGATCATGGTGGGGAATTTCAAAATACTTTATTTGAAGAATATTGTGATGAACATGGGATTTCACACAATTTTTCTACACCAAGGACTCCACAACAAAATGGTGTTGCAGAACACAAAAATAAACTTTTAGTAGAACTAGCAAGCAGCATGATAAATGAAACCAATCTGCCCAAATACTTTTGGGTTGATGCTATTAATACTGCTTGCTATGTGTCCAATAGAGTGCTAATAAGACCTCTTTTGAAAAGGACCCCTTATGAACTATATAAAGGTAGGAAGCCAAATATCTCTCATTTGCATATTTTTGGATGTAAATGTTTTGTTCTTAACAATGGAAAGATTAAACTTGGTAAATTTGATGCTAAAGCTGACGAAGGAATCTTCCTTGGTTATTCACTCACAAGCAAAGACTATAGAATTTTTAATAAAAGAACTTTAACCATCGAAGAATCTATACATGTTTCTTTTGATGAATCTAACCCTTCTATGGAAGAAAAAGTTGTTTGTGATGATCATGACAGTGATTTACCAAGTACTTCTCAAAATGATGTCACAAAGTCCATGGAACAACTCAACCTAGAGCAAATGACGAAAGAGGAAAAACTACCTCATATCTCTACTGAAGAACACGATGACCTTCCTCAAGAATGGAGAACACACCGAGATCATCCAATTGACAACATCATTGGAGACATCAATAAAGGGGTAACTACTCAACTTAGTCTTAGAGATGCATGTCTTAACATGGCTTTTGTTTCTCAAATAGAACCTTCTAAGATAAATGATGCTATTGATGATGAACATTGGATGATTGCTATGCATGAAGAGTTAAATCAATTTAAATGAAACCAAGTATGGGAACTAGTCCCTAGACCTAGTAACAAGCAAATCATAGGAACCAAATGGATCTTTAGAAATAAATTAGACGAAAATGGCATAATAGTTAGAAACAAAGCTAGGTTAGTAGCACAAGGATATAATCAAGAAGAAGGAATAGATTATGAAGAAACCTTTGCTCCTGTGGCTAGACTAGAAGCCATTAGATTGCTCTTAGCCTATGCATGCTCATTAGACTTCCAACTTTACCAAATGGATGTTAAGAGTGCCTTCTTAAATGGATATATAGAAGAAGAAGTGTATGTCAGTCAACCCCCTGGTTTTGAAGACCATCATCATCCCACTCATGTTTATAAGTTGAAAAAGGCTCTTTATGGGCTAAAACAAGCCCCAAGAGCATGGTATGATCGTTTAAGCACTTTTTTGTGTAACAAAGGCTTTTCAAAAGGAAAAGTCGATACCACTCTTTTTATCAAAAGACTTGATGATCATACTCTGCTTGTGCAAATTTATGTTGACGATATCATTTTTGGTTCCACAAATGAATCTTTATGTAGTGAATTTGCAAACATGATGCAAGGAGAGTTTGAAATGTCCATGATGGGCAAATTAAACTTCTTCCTTGGTTTGCAAATTAAACAAACTAGTAGTGGAATCTTTACCAGTCAAACTAAATATTGCAAAGAGCTTTTAAAGAAATATGAAATGGACAGTTGTAAAGAGATAGCCACACCTATGGGTACCAACACATATCTAGATCAGGATTTATCAGGTAACCCCATAGATATAACAAAATATCGAGGCATGATTGGCTCTTTGCTATATCTTACTGCTAGTAGGCCTGATATTATGTTTAGTGTGTGTCTATGCGCTAGATATCAATCCTGTCCAAAAGAGTCGCATTTGACTGCCGTAAAAAGAATCTTAAAATACTTAAAAGGAACTTTGGATGTTGGTTTATGGTATCCAAAAGGCAGTCTATGTAATTTAATTGGATATACTGATTCTGACTTTGCCGGTTGCAAAACCGAAAGAAAAAGTACTAGTGGTACTTGTCACATTTTTGGCAATGCATTAATTGCTTGGTCCTGTAAGAAACAAGCTAGTGTAGCCTTAAGTACCGCTTGGGTAGAATATATTGCTGCCGGTAGTTGTTGTGCCCAAGTTTTGTGGCTAAAACAACAACTGTGTGACTATGGTATTGACATAGGCTGCATTCCCATTTTGTGTGATAATACAAGTGCCATTAATATCTCTAAGAATCCTATAATGCACTCTAGAACAAAACATATAGACATTAGACACCACTTTCTAAGAGACCATGTTCTTAACCAGGATGTTGAACTTAAGTTTGTTGACACACATGCACAAATGGCTGACTTTTTCACAAAGCCTTTAGGAAAAGAACCCTTCTTCAAAATTAGGAAAGAACTTGGTATTTTGGCAGAAAAAGAATTAAGTTAAATTTTATCTTTGAATCTTTATGAGATCAACTATGTAATATTGTGTGCATCTATTGTTTAAGTATATGATTTACTATACTGTTACCTTCAGGCTTGTGATCCTCCACCTTTCTAGTGATCTTAGCTTATGATTAGGAATTCTAGCTTTTATGAAGGACCTATTGTTGTTTGTTGTTCCTGACTTTATTAGTATGATGTCTTTACTAATGTTTGCTTTGCATCCTTGAACTACAAACTTATGGATTATGCATGTTACTGTTCTACTATATGGTTTAACGTATTTTGTTCTAAATTATGAATGATTTTCTGCATATTATCCTATCATTATTATGCTTAATCTGCTATACCTAGTCTCATTTTTGATAATGTCAAAAGGGGGAGAAAAGGGTTGTATGTTCAAATTTATTTCAGGCAAAATTTTTTCAAAGTTATGCAATAAGACACAAAGACAGGGGGAGAACCGCTAAACATGAATCAACTGTCAAGACATAGTTTGCCATCATCAAAAAGGGGGAGATTGTGAAGATGGTGATCTTTCCAAGGTTTTGATGATGCTCACTATGTCATCAAATGCAAAAAGAAGACTAGCAAATCAAAAGTCAAAGAAGCTCATATGTGTAGTCTAAGTCTTTTAGGTAAAACGATACTTGAACTTAAAATCTCTTAACTATACGATAAAGGCTGATCTTTGAAAAACTCATGCATGAAACTAAGATCATTTGCACTAAAGCACAAGTGTTTTGTTTTTTAAACATTGTAATCGATTACACAATCCTGGTAATCGATTACATGCTAATAAACTAATCAGACCTGTGCATTTTACATGATGTAATCGATTACATTATACTCGTAATCGATTACAACATATTAAAAGCATCAGATATGTGCATTTTTCACATTGTAATCGATTACACCATGTTTAGTAATCGATTACATCAAGCCGTTGAGTTTGTATTTTAAATTTTTAACTGGTATAATCGATTACACCATATGGTAATCGATTACACTTATCAGAACATTATATTGGTTCTGTTTTGAGTGAACTGTTGTAGCTCTTAACTTTTCACAAACTCATACTGGTTCATGTGCACGAATTAAACACTATAAATAGGTGTTCCATGACTTGTTTTGACACACAAATCTGAATACAACTTTCATACTCACAAAGTCACAAAGTTCTCATAATTTTTCTCATTCATTTATAAGTGTTAAGACTTTGAAATCAATTTTCATATCTTTCCAATTCTGGAAATTATTCAAAGTCTTAAGCACAAACAAAAGCCTTTGTCCAAGTTATTTGATTCTAAATTAAGTGATCATTTAGTGAGTGATTCAATCCATAAGGCTTCAATTACTATTAGAGAATCACTTATTAAAAAGCCTTGTAAAAACCATCTTAAGAATACAAGTTAGTGTCTTGTAAACATTTCACCAAGTGTGGTGAAGTGCAGTATATTGTGAAAGAACGGTGTTAGCCTAGTGCCTAGTGGATAGGTGAGTAGTCTTGGAAGAAGACGAAGAAGGTGTATCATTGGTTCTTGCAATAGTGGAAAAATCTTCTTGGTAACAAGAAGGACTGGACGTAGCCTTCAAATTGAAGGTGAACCAATATACATCTTGGTGTGATCTTCTCTTCCCTTAACTTTTTACATTTTGCAATTATCTTCTACTTCTATTCAAATACTCTGTTCACTACTTCCGCTCATAAACACTTTCTTTAACTTGCAAAGTTTTATAATAAAAGTAGAAAAATTCAGTTTAAGTCTCTACACCTAATTCACCCCCCTCTTAGGTGGCCATATATCCTAACACCCTAAAAGAAAGAAATGGTTCGAAAAGAAAGGTAAACATTTTATTTCCGTTATGAACGAATCATTACTTAGTGAGGTTCCTAATAATATTTGGTCATTAGACTCTGGTGCAACAACTCATATGTCACATATTGTGCAGAGATTCCTTTCAATCTGAACGCAGGAAACTGAGAAGGTTTTTTACACGGGGAACACTATGAAGGCATGAGTTCATGAAATTGGAACATACAGATTGATCCTAGATAGTGAAAACTATTTAGATCTAGAAAAATGTCTTTATGTTCCTGAATGTGTCAGGAAATTGGTTTATGTTGCTAGGTTGGATTGTACAAGATTTAATTTTAAGATTAGGCATTTTAGTTTTAATTTGTATTAACATTCGTACTATTTCGGTTCTGGTACATTAAAGAATGATTTGTATTGTTTCAATCTTGATTTTAAATTTAAGGAATAATTATTTAATATTGAACGTGATGTTGGTAGCAAACTTAAAGATTTTGATAAGAATTCTGCTTATTTGTGGCATAAAAGATTAGACCATATATACAAAGAAATGATAATGAGGTTAACGAAAAGTGATATTTTACCTCTTGGATTTTGGCGATTGAGATGCTTGTTTAGATTGCATTAAAGGAAAAGAAACTAAACACATATCAAAGAACCCAGCCACACGATATTTGTGGTCCTTTTGATCCATTTTGGGGTTGTGAAAAATATTGGATCACTTTTATATATGAAAAATCTCAATCATTGAATGTCCTAAAGGTATTCATTGACGAGGTCGAAAGACAACATGAAAAGAAGGTTAAGATTGTGAGGTTAATAGAGGTGGTGAATATTATGGAAAGTATAATGAGAATGGACAATGTCTAGAACCATTTGCAAAGTTTCTCGAAAGTCGAGGCATATGTGCTCAGTACACTAGTTGTACATAAAGTAAACGCATATAATCACCATCTCATACTACTTCAACCAGCAACTCTTTCTTCCACTTTACCAAATCTTAAACCTTGTTACCTTACTCATGATATTATTCCACATGGTTACATTTCATACATATACATACCTTTACAATACCACTTAGGGCAAGACATTCAATTCAATACCACTAAGGGCAAGAAATTCAATACAATACCACTTAGGGCAAGACATTCAGTACAATACCACTTAGGGCAAGACATTCAATACAATACCACTTAGGGAAAGACTTCAATACAATACCACTTAGGGCAAGACATTCAACATTTATAAATTCTCACATCTTCTTCTCTTTGAGTCATCCACATATAAACGTATGTATTATATGTTATGAAGTGTAATACAATGCTTATCCTTACCTTGGTGGGTGTAGGGACTGGTGTTTGGCAATTTTGTTAGTTCCTCTTTCAACTCCTCCAACCTTAGGATTTTTCCTCATTCCCACTACATAACAACAAAATCAGTCATTTATTCATAATAACACATAAACAACTTATATTTACATATCTAACCATAAAAGAGGCTCATATATTTTCAATGGTTTCCAAACTATCTCCATTAGGAGTTTTCAAGCATTTAACACATACATATTCACTTTTTCCTCAACATCCAAAACTCATAAACCACATTCTACATCTAACACTTCACCCCTTTCCCTTTTTTGAACATCATTTTCGTTTTGGAGTTTTCATGAATCAACCCCAAATCATCTCCATTTTCAAATACCAACTCTAAACCAAGAATTTTCAAGAGGAAAGTTAGATAAAACTAACCACAACTCTATAGAGAGGGTTTTCATGTTAAGAGAAGAGATCCAACAAGAACAAATAGAGTTTCAAAACTAGATAGAGTATCAAAATCAAGTGATTTACCTCTTCTCTACCTTCTAGTAGCTTCTACACGAACCATTGCTCTCAAAATCGCCTCCACCTCTCTTTTCTCCCAAAAGTTGCACCCCTGTTCGTGTTTGGGGCTCTATTTTAGGGTTCAGACTTTTAGCTTCTCATCCAAGCGAGAACACGTCACCCAGACGAGAAATCCCTGCCTTTTAAAGTTTCAAACTCCGATGCTCTCGCTCAAGCGAGGGATTCTCGCTCATGCGAGGATCCTCCAGCCTCTGCAACACTCCTCTCGCTCAGGCGAGCCAAATCTCGCCCATGCGAGCCAAATCTCGCCCATGCGAGAATCTTTCAGCCTCCACAGCTTCCCTCTCGCCCAGGCGAGCCATCTGTCGCTCAGGCGAAAGTCCTAGAGAAATCCTGGGAGCAAACACTTAGCCTCTTGCTTGGGCGAGACCCTCTCGCTCAGGCAAGAAACACTCAATATACTCCAGACTTCCAAGACTTTCACTAGACTTAGGGAAAATAAAATTAGGGTGTTACAATCCTCCCCCCTCTTATAAGAATTTTCGTCCCCAGAAATTAAACATACCGCTATTCGAACAAATGAGGGTAATCCTCCACCATGTCACGTTCCACTTCCCAAGTTGCATCTCCTTCATCTACTTGGCTTCATAGTACCTTCACCAAAGGGATTTCCTTTCCCCTCAATTTCTTGACACTTCTATCCATGATTCTCACGGGCAAATTCTTAAACGTAAAGTTATCATTCAGTTCTATCTGATCAGACTCAACCACATGGGATGGATCTCCAACATATTTCCTCAACTGAGACACATGAAACACATTGTGAAGATTCGACAACAATGGGGGTAAAGCAATCCGATATGCTACAGATCCAATCCTCTTCAAGATCTGATATGGTGCTATAAATCTGGGAGTCAATTTACGAGAATTTAGAACTCTTCCAATCCCAGTAGTCGGGACTACTCTCATGAACACATAATCTACTTCGTTAAAAATTCAAGAGGTTTCCACCTCTTATCATAATAGCTCTTCTGTCGAATTTAGACTACCCTCATATTCTCCCCTATTCTCTTAATCTTCTTGGTCGTCTCACGAACTAACTCGGGTCCCAACACCAAATTCTATCCAGTTTCAAACCAACTCACCGGAGTTCTACATTTTCTTCCATACAATGCCTCTAAGGTGCCATCCCGATACTCGAATGGAAACTATTATTGTAAGTGAATTCGATCAAGGGTAGCATACTATCCCAACTTCCAGGTTGTCCAAAAACACATGCCCTCAAGAGGTCTTCCAATGATTGTATGGTCCTCTACCACTGACCATCCGTTTGTGGGTGATAAGCGGAACTCAATTTTTGCTCGGTTCCCAAAGCAGATTGCAGACTAGTCCAAAAATTCAAAGTGAAACGAGGATCTCTGTCCGATACAATACTCGATGGTATCCCATGAAGTCGAACTATCTCTCGGATATACAGTTCCCCCAATCGTTCTAAAAAATATCTAATGTTTTTAGGTAAAAAGTGAGCAGATTTAGTCAATTGATCCACTATTACCCATATCTAATCGTACCATTTTTGAGTCTTTGGAAAACTCGACACAAAGTCCATCGAGATGCTAT
Organism: Lupinus albus; assembly: GCA_009771035.1. Taxonomy (NCBI): domain Eukaryota; kingdom Viridiplantae; phylum Streptophyta; class Magnoliopsida; order Fabales; family Fabaceae; genus Lupinus; species Lupinus albus. The sequence goes on along the minus strand of CM020019.1, from coordinate 9,928,717 downwards.
CCCACTTCCACACAGGAATTTCCAAAGTTTGTTGTTCCCTGCCGGTCTCTGGTGTTCAATCTTAGCTTTCTCGCAAACCAAGCAACTCGATACATACAATGACACATCCTTTTTCATTCCGGACCACCAGAACATCTTCGTAGTTCCAGGGTGGAAGCTCATCCTACTCTTATGAGATTCCTCAAAAATGCTTTTTCTTAATTCCTCATCACGGGGTACACACACTCTTCCTTTGTACCTCAACAACCCATTAGCATCTAACTCAAAATCCTTACCTTTCCCATTAATCAGCGAAACTTGTTTGGCAACTAGTTCCTGGTCCTCCACCTACGTATCCTTGATCTGATCAAACAACTGTTCGTAACCTTGATTATTCCCAAAATCATACTATGGGGTTTGAATTGAACTGCCAAGTTCATATCCATGAACTCCTCAATTAATTTCTCCTCATGGATCATAAATGCGGACACATGAAGAGATTTCCGACTTAGTGCATCTACCACCACATTGGCCTTTCCAGGGTGGTACTGCAGACCAAAGTCATAGTCCTTAAGAAATTCCATCCACCTTCTTTGTCTCATGTTCAGTTCCTTCTAATCGAATAGTTATTTCAAACTCTTGTGATCACTGAAAACTTCAAACCTCACACCATAAAGATGGTGTCTCCAAATCTTTAGTGCGAAGACCACAATAGCTAATTCCAAATCGTGAGTAGGGTAGTTTTGCTCATGCGATCTCAACTGCCGTGAAGCATAAGCAACAACTTTCCCGTCTTGCATTAAAACACAACCCAGACCTTGCTTGGAAGCATCGAAGTATACACTGAAATCACGATCAGTACAAGGAAGAACCAATACTGGTGCTGTAGTCAACCTCCACTTTAACTCTTGGAAATTTTCCTCACAGCGGGTTGTCCATACATACGGTTCTCCCTTTCTGGTCAACTTGTTTAGTGGTAATGCTAACTTCGAAAATCCTTCTATAAATTTTCGGTAGTAACCCGCCAATCCCAGAAAACTTCTGATCTTAGTAACTGATTTGGGTACTACCCATTCCATTACTGCTTCAACGTTAGAAGGATCCTCTACTACTCTCTCTTTGGATACCACATGCCCAAGGAAGTTTACTGATTCCAGCCAAAAGTCAAATTTTGACAGGTTTGCATACAACTGATTACCCTTAGGATTCCCAACACAACTCTCAGATGCTCCGCATGTTCCTCCCGACTCTTAGAGTAAACTAGAATGTCATCAATAAATACCACTACGAATGAATCCAAGTATGGATGAAAAATCCGATTCATGTAGTCGGTAAATATTGCTAGGACATTCGTTACTCCAAAGGGAATTACCAAATATTCAAAATGTTCATACCTCGTCCTAAAGGTCGTCTTAGGAATATCCTCAAACTTCACTCTGAGTTGATAATACTACGATCTGAGATAAATCTTAAAAAACACCACTGCTCCTCTTAACTGATCCATGAAGTCATCGATCCTAGGCAATGGATACTTGTTCTTAATTGTGACCTTGTTCAGTTGTTTGTAGTCGGTGCACAACCTTATACTCCCATCTTTCTTCTTAACCAACGACACTGGTGCACCCACAACGAAACACTAAGACGAATAAACTTCTTTGCCAACCAATCCTTAATCTGCTTTTTTAGCTCGACCAGTTCTAAGGGGCCATTCTATAAGGGGATATAGAAATGGGTCTCGTCCCTGGTACTAAATCAATAGAGAATTCAACTTCTCGCACTGGAGGCAAATCCGAAATATCACATGGAAATACCTCAGGGAATTCACATACTACCAGTATGTCCTCAACTATAGGTTTTTCATTACCCTCCAGTGATGACAACAACATAACACTACTTCCCCTTCCTTAAGAGAAGTCTTGACTTCCTTAGCCGAAACTAGCTCCAAATATCCAGACTGGTCAGAATTCTCACACAGATCTCCGAACACGACAGTCTTATCAACACAATTAAGCATCACTCACTTTGCTGACAACTAGTCCATCCCCATTATTAGATCTAACTGGGACAACGGTAAGCAGATTAAATCTACGGTAAACGTCATACTGTCTACCACTATCGAACACTGAGATACAAACGCTGATACCACCACAGGTGCATTAGTAGGGTGGATACGACTAAGTCGAAGGGCAACGACTCAGTCTGCAATCTCAGTCGTTCTACACATTCAATAGATATGAAGGAGTGTGTCGCTCCCGAATCAAACAACACTAAAATAAGGATACCTGTCACCATACAGTTACCTTGAATCAGACCATCAGAGTTCATGGCCTCTGCACCACTCATGGTAAATACTCTGCCAGTTGTCCTCTTCCTCTCAGCCCTTACCACATTCGCCCATTGATTAAGCTTCGGACAAATCCTCTTTACATGCCCTTGTTCTCTCAAAATCTGATCCTACTACAAGATGGCCTCAAGATCATTCCTAGGAGAAGGATCCAACATAAACAGACCTCCAAGCTTTGTTGGAGAGTGTTACGACTTCAGGAAAATCAGAGTGAGGATTTTCATAAAGTCGCAAGATTTGGATATCAGGAATGTTATCGAGGAAGGACAGTACGTGCCATTCACTGTGATCAATAGCACAAGGGAAACAAAACCAAAATCTTCATGGAATGATGAAGATAAGAAGAAAGTGCAATATGATTTGAAGGCAAAGAACATCCTCACATCGACGCTTGGAATTGACGAATTCTTTAGAGTGTCCAACTGCAAATCCGCTAAGGAAATGTGGGACCCTTTAGAGACCAGACATGAAGGTACCGAAGAGGTAAAGAGATCGAGACTAAACACTCTTTCCCAATAATACCAAATGTTTCGTATGAGACTTGGAGAGAAGATCTTGGATCTTCAAAAGAGATTTACTCATCTCATCAACCATCTTATTGCACTTGGCAAAGTGCTGTCAAATAGTGACTTGAACGTAAAAGTTCTAAGATCACTAACAAGAACATGGCAACCAAAAGTGACGGCCATTTCTGAAAAGAAAAGTCTTTCAAAAATATCTTTGGCTGCTTTGTTTGGAAAGTTGCAGGAACATGAACTCAAATGGAGTCAACTTGATCATAACGAGGAACAAGAGAAGAAGAAGAAGAACATTTCTCTCAAAGAAAAGGTTGAGAAATTTGATTTGAAGGGAAACAAAGCCAAAATCTTCATGGAATGATGAAGATAAGAAGAAAGTGCAATATGATTTGAAGGCAAACAACATCCTCACATCGGCGCTTGGAATTGACGAATTCTTTAGAGTGTCCAACTGCAAATCCGCTAAGGAAATGTGGGATACTTTAGAGACCACACATGAAGGTACCAAAGAGGTAAATAGATCGAGACTAAACACTCTTTCCCAAGAATACGAAATGTTTCGTATGAAACCTGGAGAGAAGATCTTGGATCTTCAGAAGAGATTTACTCATCTCACCAACCATCTTATTGCACTTGGCAAAGTGCTGTCAAATAGTGACTTGAACTTAAAAGTTCTAAGATCACTAACAAGAACATGGCAACCAAAGGTAATGGCCATTTATGAAAACAAAAGTCTTTCGAAAATATCTTTGGCTGCTTTGTTTGGAAAGTTGCAGGAACATGAACATGAATTGAGTCAACTTGATCAACACGAGGAACAAGAGAAGAAGAAGAACAACATTTTTCTCAAAGCAAAGGTTGAGAAATAATATTCATCAGAAGATGAAGACGACAAGGAAGAGACGATGACATGAGCCTATTCGTTAAGAAGTTCAGCAAGTTCCTAAGAAGGAACAAAGGCGGAAGAACTGGGATAATAAAGAAGTTATCCAAAAGCAATGAGGCCTCCACTTCAAACCAGAATTTTACATGCTTTGAGTGTGGCAAACTTGACCACATGAAGATGGATTGTCCAAACATCAAGAAAAGTTCTTTCAAAGGGAAGAACGAATTGAAGAATGGACGAAAAGCCTACATCGCTTGGGAAGACAACGACACAAGTTCAGCCTCTGAACCAAAAAGCGAAGAGCAGGCACATCTTTCTCTAATGGCGTCTTATCATTCAGACGATGAAGAGGGAAATGAGTCTATCCCTTTTTCTTCTTCTGAATTACAAACCGCTTTTAATGATCTACATGATGAATACATGAAATTATAAAAAATGTTTCTAAAACAAAAATCGGAACTAGATTCTCTTAGAAACATACTTTCATCATCCTCATGTCCTAATTGCATTACTCTTGGCAACAAAGTTTATACATTGAGTCTTGAACTAAACAAAATGAACACGAGTAGCAAGAGCTTGAGTAAGATCATCAATGATCAAGGACACTCTACGGACCGAAGTGGTCTTGGCTATGCAAAACGACATGCTCTTAAAAAAACAAAGTAAGTCTATCATGACAGACTTTCAAAAATCATGTATCCATGCATCCACTTATAGTAAAAATAAATCTAGGATACATAAGCATAAACTCATATGCTCTTATTTTAAAAGTCATGGTCACACACCAAATACTTGTCGTATTAGAAAATATGGTGTTCCCTTAGGACATTTTAAGTGGGTTGAGTAAGGATCTAACAATGTAGGACCCAAGAGAAGTTGGGTACCTAATATAACTTAAACCTGTTTTACAGGTAGATTTGAGTGCCGCCCGCAAATGATGGTACTTGGATAGTGGTTTCTCAAAACATATGACGAGCGATAAAAGTAAGTTCTCTGTCCTCACTCAAAGGGACAAAGGCTATGTCACATATGGTGACAACAACGAAGGAAGAATTCTTGGAGTAGGTAGAATCGGCAAGCCACCTTCAACAACCATAGAAGGAGTGCTATATGTGGAAGGACTTAAGCACAATCTTCTAAGCATAAGTCAACTTTGCGACAAGGTCTTCCATGTATCATTCTACCCAGATAAGTGCATCATTGAAAGTAAGGAATTTCTAAACTCTAAACTTGTTGGTAAGAGAATTAATAACATTTACATGATAGATATAGATTCATCTCTTCCTATAACATATTTAGTTGTAAATGACATTCATGATGCATGGCTTTGGCATAGGAGAATTGCTCACATTCATATGGACCATTTGAAAAAGCTAATCAAGAAAGGTTTGGTTGTTGGTTTACCCAAAATGAAGTTTGTCAAAGACAAACTATGTGGTGCATGTCAAATGGGTAAACAAACAAAAACGTCTTTCAAGCCAAAACATATGGTTTCTTCTAATAGACCATTGCAGTTGCTTCACATGGACGTATTTGGCCCTTCAAGGACAAAAAGTTTTGGTGGCAACTACTATGCTCTTGTTATAGTAGACGATTTCTCACGTTACACTTGGACACTATTCTTAGTACATAAGAATGAGATATTCAAAGCTTTAGCACTTATGCTAAAAGAGTCCAAAATGAAAAGTCACTTAAAATCGCTGCTATAAGAAGTGATCATGGGGGATAGTTTCAAAATGCTTCTTTTGAGGATTTTTGTTATGATCTCGGGATTAATCACAAATTTTCTGCTCCTTGAACACCGCAACAAAATGGTGTTGTATAGAGAAAGAATCGGTCTTTAGAAGAACTCGCTCGGACAATTCTAAATGAAACTAACCTCCCAAAGTATTTTTGGGCTGAAGCAGTTAGCACTACTTGTTATGTTTCAAATAGAGTTCTCATAAGACCTATTCTAAAGTAAACCCCCTATGAGCACTTCAAAGGAAGAAAACCAAACATTTCACACTTGCATGTATTTGGTTGTAAATGGTTCATCTTAAATAATGGCAAAGAAAACTTAGGCAATTTTGATGCAAAGGCCGATGAAGGAATCTTCCTAGGCTACTCTCTCACGAGTAAAGCTTATAGAGTCTTTAACAAAAGAACTCTAAGCATGGAAGAATCCGTTCACGTCTCCTTTGATGAAACCAATTCTTTAATCAAGGAAAGGTTAATTGTTGATGAAGAAGATTTGCCTAATCCTACTTTTAATGAAAATGCCATTATTGAAACTACACCTAATGTAGAGCATGTGGAAGTGGATGATAATCCATCCTTTCAAGAAGAGCATATTCACTATGATTTACCTAAAGAGTGGAGAACTCATCGTGATCACCCTATAGACAACATCATCGGCGATATAAGTAAGGGTATTACTACCCGCTTAATGCTGGAAGATGCATGTCTAAACATGGCCTTCGTCTCTCAAATAGAACCATCCAAGATTGGTGAAGCAATCGAGGATGAACATTGGATTCTTGCTATGCAAGATGAACTTAACCAGTTTGAGAGAAACGAAGTTTGGGAACTTGTTCCTAGACCTAAGAATAGGCATGTAATATGAACTCGTTGGGTGTTCCGAAATAAATCAGATGAAAATGGCATCATCATTAGAAACAAGGCTAGACTAGTAGCCCAAGGATACTACCAAGAGGAAGGTATAGACTTTGATGAAACCTTCGCTCCGGTTGCTAGACTTGAAGCTATTAGATTACTGCTTGCATATGCATGTTCTTTGGACATTCAGCTTTACCAAATGGACGTAAAGAGTGCGTTCCTTAACGGGTATATACAAGAGGAAGTATTTGTAGAACAACCTCCTAGTTTTGAGGACTACAAACATGCCTCCCATGTATACAAGTTAAAGAAAGCCCTTTATGGCTTAAAGCAAGCTCCACGTGTCTGGTATGACCATCTAACTAATTTTTTATGGAAAAAGGTTTTTCTAAAGGCAAGGTCGATACTACACTTTTTATTAAGAAAATAAATCATCATACTTTACTTGTTCAAATCTATGTTGATGATATTATTTTTGGTTCTACTAACGAAAGTTTGTGTAGTGAATTTGGCAATATGATGCAAGGAGAATTTGAGATGTCTATGATGGGAAAGTTAAACTACTTTCTTGGACTCCAAATTAAGCATCTTAGCGATGGAATCTTTGTAAGTCAGTCCAAATATTGCAAAGACTTATTAAAAAGATTTGAGATGGATGACTGCAAGTCGATCGCTACTCCTATGGGATCAAGTACCTATATCGATGCTATGTGAATTGGACCATGGTATCCCAAGGGAAGCATATGTGAATTGGTTGGCTTCTCGGATTCAGACTTTGCGGGATGCAAGTCCGAGAGAAAAAGTACAAGTGGTACTTGCCACATTCTTGGGAATGCCTTAGTTTCTTGGTCTTGCAAGAAACAAGCTTGTGTTGCCTTAAGCACCGCTAAAGCGAAATATATAGTACCCGGTTGTTGTTGTGCACAAGTGTTGTGGCTTAAACAACAATTATGGGATTATGGCTTAAACTTAGGATGCACACCCTTGAAGAGTGACAATACTAGTGCTATTAATCTCACTAAGAATCCAATTATGCATTCAAGAACCAAACATATCGATATAAGGCATCACTTCCTAAGGGACCATGTCCAAAAGAAGGATGTGTTGGTAGAATTCATTGATACTCACAACCAACTAGCAGACATTTTCACTAAACCGTTAGCAAAGGAACCTTTTTACAAAATTAGACGAGAATTAGGCATTCTCGATGAAGCTTACATATCTTCACCTGTTTATATGATAATATGTATGCTTCATTGTGTGTATTCTATGCCTACTTGATCATAAACTTTGCTTGTTATGCTTTAAATTTCAAGTTTTTAGAGTCAAGAATCATTTGTAACATCAGTGGGGAGACAGAAGGTTACAGTAATCGATTACTGGAATCCAAGTAATCGATTACTCAGTGCTACTGTTTTTAAAATTTTGAAATTTTGAAAGTGAGTAATCGATTACTCACTTGGTGTAATCGATTACTCTGTGTAGTTTATATATGAACTGCTGCATTTTTTCAGAAAAATCTTTCATTCTCTCTCTCATGTAACACGAGTATCCTCTCTCTAAACCCTCTCAATCTCTAAAAACTTCATTTTTGCTCCATTTTGATTGATTTTTGTTACAAATCACATCACATTCTTCATTTTAAACTCTTCTACACCTTCATTTTCGTGATTTGTGGCCTCAATAAAAAAACCCCAAATTTCCAAAACCAAAACCCTAAACCTTCAAAACCTACAATGGCTTCTTCTACAAAGAGACCACAAACTTCTAAGTCCAAGCAAGGAGAATCATCTTCCAAGTCCAACCCGTTGAACTTGACAAGGCTTCTTGCAAAGGACACTCAAAGAAAGGTCTTCGAAGAAAATTTTCATGGACGTGCAATCTTCACTCCAAAATACGGTAACATAGGAAATTTTGAATTTGAAGAATTTTCTATTTCCATATCTTTTGCGGCAACAAAAACTTTTTGACTTTTGCTGCGAAGCGAACGATATCTACCCTGAGCTTGTTCGTTTATTTTATTGCAACATGAACTTTAGGAAAAATCTTATGGCTTCCCATGTTAAGGGAAATGACATAGTTTTGGATATGAAAACCTTCAGTTCTATTTGCTGTGATATACCAATGATAAGCGACATCACTAGTTTCGACCTTGTATGTGATTGGGACGATTACGATCGCAATAAATTCTATCTTTCTATTTGTAGAATTTCTAAATAGGAAATAGAAAGGCGAAAGCAACAAAGCCATGGTGAGACTGTTAAGAACAGGGATATCATCTCTGCTAGATATCTCACGCTGGAAGATCGTTTGGTTCATTATTTTCTTACCTATGTCATATTGCCAAAATTTTCAAATCATTCACAAATTAGTGACATAGAGATCCAATTGATGTATTCTATTAAGTTTAACATCAAGATAAATTGGACTAAGATGATAATGCAACAAATGTGGCATGTTCGCGGCTCCAAAAGTCCGTTGCCATACGCCATCTTCATTACAAATATCCTTGAGCATTTCAGCGTACCTTTAGATGGTGAGACTAAAGTGGCCCTCAATCTTCGCAAAAGCAAGGTTTATATTGAGGTTGTCCATAAGATGGGGTTCGTTATAGATCGTGTCACTCATCGAACCTATAAGCATCGTACCGACCGCCAACCTGCTCCTACCGATGAACCATAACCTACTACACCAAACCAGCCTGAGTCTCATGCTCCATCTTCTTCATCTGCTGCAATGCCCACTAATCAGATGATTATGGATGAATTGGTTTCTCTTCGAGGCTACATCACTACAAGGATGGATGCTTTCGATACCTAGAGCCAACAAATCCATTATGAACTTCATCGTCTTTCATCGAGGCTGAGCAACATGGATGTTGATGAAGATAGTTCTAAGCCCGAGCCTTAGATTTTCTGTCTAGGTTTCTGCTTATGTAATGATTGTGGCTGTGCATTTTCCATGTGAATTGAAACATTTGTTGGGTTGTTTCTTTTTATTTTTCTGTTGTTTTGGATTTCGTGTATGAACATCGTTATTATGGTTTTTATGTAATGCTTTTGATCTATGTTTCATACATGGTGTTATTATATTCTGCTTTTCTTACTTGAACTTTCATATACTACGAAATATTGTATGCTATGATCCACGCTTGAGCGAGAATCCCTCGCTTAAGCGAGAGCACCAGATCTGAAATTTTAAAATGGGCGGGATTTTCTCGCTTGAGCGAGAACCCGACGCTGAAACTTTAAAATAGGAACCCTCAAACACATTTAGGGTTAGAACTTGAGAGAGAAGATAGAAGGAGGTGATTTTCGGAGCAAGGATTTGTGGGAATCCACTAGAAGCTTGAGAAGAGGTAAATCTCTTGATTCTAACTCTCTTTCTCCCATTCAAACTCGTTTTGGGTGTATAGGATCTCTTCTCAAAATGTGAGAAACCATGGAAACTCTTCCTTTTGAGTTGTGGTTCGTTGTATTTAGTTTCTCTCTTGTAAACTCTTGGTTTAGAGTTTGTATTCAAAGAATGGAGAGGGTCTGTGGGTTGATTCATGGAAACCCCAAAACCCGCAAAATGAAAATGTGGTTAAAGAGGAAAATGGGTGAAATGGTAGATGTAGAAGATGAGTATGTGTTCTAATGTAAAATAGAATATGAATATGCATGTTTTAATGTTGAAAACTTCTAATGAAAGTGATTTTGGAAACATTGAAAATGTTTGAATCTTTTGTATGGTTAAGGGTGAACTATGAGTTGTTTATATGTTGTTGAGGATAAATTACTTACTTTTGTTGTTTTTTGGTGGGGATGAGGAAAGATCCTAAGGTTGGAGGCAGTGTCGGAGGAACTCGCAAAGTTATCAAGGACCAAACCCAACACTCACCAAGGTAAGGATAAGCATTTATTCCGAGTTATGAAATATGAGATTTACGGTTATATGTGAAAGACTCGAAAGGAATAAGATGTGGGAAGTATCAAAGAGATTGAATGTCTTGCCCAAGTGGTATTGAAATTGAATGTCTAGCCCAAGTGGTATTGAAATTGAATGTCTTGCCCAAGTGGTATTAAATTGAATGTCTTGCCCAAGTGGTATTGAATTGAATGTCTTGCCCAAGTGGTATTGAATTGAATGTCTTGCCCAAGTGGTATTGAAATTGAATGTCTTGCCCAAGTGGTATTGAATTGAATGAGCCCAAGTGGTATTGAAATCGAATGTCTTGCCCAAGTGGTAGTGAATTGAATGTCTTGCCCTATGTGGTATTGTGAAAGTAAGTAAAAGTGGGAAATGGCTAGGTAAAACAAGAATGAAAAGGAGGGTAACAAGGTTTGACATCGAATAAGGTGAAGGTAAGAATGGTTGGATGAGGTAGTAAGAAATATAATGACATGTACTGATTTTATGTTGGAAAGTTTAAATTGTTTATCTAACTCTGTTTATAGTGTGGATTATATATAAATGGTATTTATTGAATTAAATGACTTACTCCTTTGTATGTTTCAGTGTGTTGCTATTTGATAATCCCACTGTAGGTAATTGGATAAATTAAGGACGCTTGGCTTGGAGCATTAGGAGCTTTTAAATCTAGATTCCTTTATTTGCACTTTTTGTATTATAACTGACTATTTGCGGAATTGAATATTTGCAACCATGGTCATTATATTTTTGATGTTTGTAACCTTGGGTATTATGATTTTGGAAACCCATAACTATTCTCATGTCCTAATTAAATGAGGGGCATTAATATGAATTATGTTTTTCTGCCTTATGGATCTGTGTATGAATACTACATGATAAAATGATCAGAAAATAATCTAGGTAACTAATGTAACGTACCTTGGGTTACCAATCATAAGATATAAGGAAAATATATGTTTGCATGAGTTAAAATAAGAAAAAATTTCAAGGGTAGAATTTGGGTCCTTACAATATGGTATCAGAGCATAGTTAATCCTACGGCTTAGGGTATGGCCTTACGTGCTTCTTTTGAATTAAGTGGTTTGTACAAACTGTTGTGTGATTTTGTGATTCTTGCCTGGTTAAAATTTTGATGTACTAACAAGTGAATGAGTATAGGTACACATGGCTGGAAGAGGACGAGCAGTTGGTCAGAATGTTTTGAATGACCTCTTGGCTCAGATGGTAGCTGCACTACAACATGTGAATGAGAATTTTCAAACTCTGAATCAAAACGCAACACCAAGTCCGAGTTCGCAACCCTTGGTCCCATCCGGACCGGCGGAGTACCGAGGTCTGGATGAATTCTGTAGGAGGAATCCTAGTCAGTTCCAAGGCGGATTCGCTCCTGATGCTGCCATTGAGTGGGTCCAAGGATTAGAGAGATTCTTCAAGGCCATGAGCTGTTCTGATGCTCATAAAGTGGCGTATGCCGCCTACATGCTAGTCAAGGAGGCTGAGAATTGGTGGGAGATGGTCCGAAGATAGATGAAGACTGAAGGACATATCATTACCTGGGAGTCCTTCAAGAGCAAATTCCTCCAGAAATACTTTCCTGCAGATTTGAAGAGGAAGAAGGAGATGAAACTCTTGCGGTTAGAGCAAGGGAATTTGACCGTGGGAGAATACGCGGCCAAATTCGAGGAATTGGCCCGGTATTGTCCATATGCGGAACTTGAAGTGGATAGGAGGTCCAAATGTGTCAAGTTCGAGATGGGTCTGAAACCTGAGCTGAAAGTGATGTTTATAAGGACCCAATTTTCGTAATCCAAAAATTTCTTTAAACTTTATTCATAAAAGTGAAGTGATTACTTTTGAAAGACATTACTTGAACAGTTTGAAAACTTGAGTCAATTAAAATATTAGTTCCATTTATAAATTACAAGGCAGAAATATTCAAAATACATCTCACTTCAAAAGCATGTCATTGCACTTCCTTTCAAATACAAAATCTAAACAATTATCCTTTCTCAAGGAACACTTTTAATACAAACATTAAATCAACTTTATTATACACTTTAGGAGAAGTTCCATTTTACAAAAGAGTTAAACCAACAAAGTTCTCATATTACAAACGTTATTCATATGACATATCTATTACATAAAACCTTACTATACCATTTACTATTCTCCGCAAGCGTCCAATGCGCTACCACCACAACCTGAACACAAATACAAAACACATACAAGAAGAGACAGAAGGAGTAAGAACTAACTACGGTGACCGTAGCGTGGATTTACATGGAGTAATAACATTAAAGTATTACAACCTATACAACCTCTAACGACCCGATTTTTCTACCCTTGAAAAATTTTCATTTATTTTAATCCTTTCTTACATACAGTCGTCACCTTCATTGAAAACTCTTAAGTATTACTCTTTGAAAATATTCTTTACCCTATTATATTATCGTACAATTTATGTTGCGGAAAAACATAATTCATTCAAATAACATTTACCACACACATCCAGTTATGGGTTTTCCAGAGTTATAACGTCCATAACTACATGTCACCATGTTATCCTAATCAGATTACATTTATCCCAAATTACTATCAAATCAACAACAATGTCGCATAGCAATAAAGACATCGAGTAATAGACACAAAAGCTTCCTAAGTGAGCTTCATCCTCAAAATCTTTCATTTACCTACAATGGGATTATCATAAACAACACACAAAACAAAAGGGAGTAAGTCATTAGTTCAAAACTAACATCACATGATAATCCACATTTCAAATATGATTAAACTTTAATATAATTTATAAACACAATTACATAAATGCAAACATTAATATCTTCTTTCGTTCATTTCCACGTTATCCACATTCATCATATAGAATATATATCCCATAAAATATGTTCTATAGCATGCATATTACGTTCATTCAAAGCATCGTTCTTCTCATTATTCATATCCACACTATAGTATATATATCCCATACTATATATCCTATAGCATGTATGCTACTTATATTCTTAATGTCATCTTTTTCAGCATTCATATTCACCCTATAGTATATATATATCCCATAATATATATCCTATAGCATGCATATGACTTTCACCCTTAACATCCTCGTTTCCCAAATGTCGTGTTCATCCTTAATCGTATCCACCGAGTTCCTTCACAAATATAACCCCCTACCACATCAGGTAGGTCCAATTATAACTCCATACCACATCGAGTAGGTCGAGTTCATCATCCCTACCATATCGGGCAGGTCTAGTTATCATCCATACCACATCGGGCAGGTCTAGTTATCATCCATACCACATCGGGCAGGTCTAGTTATCATCCATACCACATCGGGCATGTCTAGTTATCATCCATACTACATCGGGCAGGTCTAGTTATCATCCATACCACATCGGGCAAGTCTAGTTCACAATAATAACTACCATTCCCGATAGGACACAATAACAGTCCGCTACCACTCCGGGTAGGACACAATAAACAGTTCACTACCACTCCGGGTAGGACACAACAAACAATTCACTACCACTCCGGGTAGGACACAATAAACAGTTCACTACCACTCCGGGTAGGACACAATAGCAATAAACCACTACCTCTTCGGGTAGGGTAATCAACAATAAACCACTACCTCTTTGAGTAGGGTAACAACAATAAACCACTACCTCTTCGAGTAGGGTAACAATAATAAACCACTACCTCTTCAGGTAGGGTAACAACAATAAACCACTACCTCCTCGGGTAGGGTAACAACAATAAAACTTACGAACACATTACATCTTTCACATACCTCATTCACATCACTGAGTATGAATTAGAGACACTTATCCCTTACCTTGGTGAGTGTTGGGGATCGGTTCCGAGTAACTTTAAAAGTCTCCTCCGCGATTTCCTCCAACCTTAGGATCTCTTCTCATTTTCACCAATAACAACAATGTCAGTCATTTATTCAAAATAACACATAAATAACTCGTATTTCATCATTAAATACACAAGGGATTCACATATATTCAAGATTTCCAAAACTAATTCAATACAAGTTTCCAAACATCTAAACATACACGTTCATCTCATATAACAACATCAAAGCACAAACTCATCATCCACATCTAACATTTCATCTCTTTCTCTTTATACCCATATTCTCACTTTGGGGTTTTTGGGGTTTTCATGCATAACCTACAAAACCTTTCCATTCATACAATATCAACTCTAAATCAAGAGTTTACAAGAGAAAAACAACATAAAACGAACCATAACTCTAAAGGGTGAGTTTCCATGGTTTCTCATGTTTTGAAAATAGATCCAACATACCTAAAACAAGTTAGAGAGGAAGAAGAAGAGTTAGAAGCAAGAGGTTTACCTCTTCTCAAGCTCTAAGATGAGTCCTAAGGCTCTTTGCTCTTGAAAAGCTCTCTTCTCTCTCTTCTCTCTCTTCTCTTCAAAGTTCTAAGCCTAAAATGTGTTTGGGGTTTCTATTTTAAATAGCAGTCGTCGGGTTCTCGCTCAAGCGAGCCCATTCTCGCTCAGGCGAGAAAATCCCACCTATTTTAAAAACTCAGATCTGACCTTCTCGCTCAAGCGAGAATCTCACAGTCCCAACAGGCTTCCTCTCGCTCAAGCGAGGGATTCTCGCTCAGGCGAGAATCTCACAGTGTCAACAGTCCCAATTTGCCGTTTCTCTCCCAGGCGAGGCAACTCTCGCTCAAGCGAGAATCTTCCTGTATAGCCCAGGATTTCACCCTCCCAAGTGATCCTTTCTCGCTCAGGCGAGAATCTCTCGCTCAAGCGAGACTTCCAGGACTGATACTATAATTTTTAAAGACTAAAATTCGGGGTGTTACAATCCTCCCCCTCTTATAAGAATTTTCGTCCTCGAAAATTAAACATGCCTAGGAAAATAATATCACCACCTATACCTTAGGCACAAGAATACTCAACCAAAATCACAATTCGATTCTCTAATTCATTAAGATCACTTAATCAGTCACTAAGGGCATACACCACTAAACCGTGATATCACCCACCAATTCATGAACTAACTCATCAATGTCCAAATATTAAGGTTTCAACCTTTAATAACTCGAATGTCATGAGAACTGAACCGTAATTCAGACTAAAGACTTTTCCCTATATCCGTCAAGAACCATAGGTATCTAGGACTGATCCAGTTAACAATCCTCCTCTATGTTAAGAATCCCTATAACACTCTCGCAATTCAGCGAATGGGTAACTCCTTATCCCTCATCCACTCCAATGCCTCATTTAACATTGTAACACCCCAAATTTTAATCTTTAAAAATATAGTATCAGTCCTGGAAGCCTCGCTTGATCGAGAGATTCTCACTTGAGCGAAAAAGGATCAGCTGGGAGGGTGAAATCCTGGACGAGGATTCTCGCGTGGGCGAGAAATGACAATTTTGGGTTGTTGACACAGTGTAATTGATTACACTCTGCTGGTAATCGATTACACTCTGCTAGTAATCGATTACATCTGCTGGTAATCGATTACATCGTATTAAAAGCATCAGATATGTGCATCTGACACAGTGTAATCGATTACACATTTCTGGTAATCGATTACACATTTCTGGTAATCGATTACACATTGCTGGTAATCGATTACACATTTCTGGTAATCGATTACACATTGCTGGTAATCGATTACACATTTCTGGTAATCGATTACATCGTATTAAAAGCATCAGATATGCGCATTTTTCACGTTGTAATCGATTACACCATGTTGGTAATCGATTACAACCCGACGAAACCTCTTTAAAACAGAAACCCAAACACATTTTTGGGTTAGAACTTCGAAGAAAAGAGAGAAAGGAGAGCTTTTCAAGAGCAAGGAGCCTTAGGACTCATCTTGGAGCTTGAGAAGAGGTGAACCTCTTGTTACTAACTCTTCTTCTTCCTCTCTAACTTGTTTTGGGTATGTTGGATTTATTTTCAAAACATGAGAAACCATGGAAACTCATTCTTTAGAGTTATGGTTCGTTTTATGTTGTTTTTATCTTGTAAACTCTCGGTTTAGAGTTGGTATTTGATGAATGGAAAGTTTTATGGGTTATTCATGAAAAACCCCCAAAAACCCCCAAAATGAGAATATGAGTATAAAGAGAAAGAGATGAAATGCTAGATGTGGATAATGAGTAGTGCTTTAATGTTGTTATATGAGATGAACATGTATGCTTTGATATTTAGAAACTTGTATTGAAGTAGTTTTGGAAATATTGAAATATGAGATGTTATGCATGTTTTAGAAGGTTGAATATTGATGATGAATATTTTGTATGATTAAATGATGCAAAATAAGTTGTTTATGTGATATTTGGAATAAATGACTAACATTGTTGTTATTGGTGGAAATGAGGAAAGATCCTAAGGTTGGAGGAAATCGCGGAGGAGACTTTTAAAGTTACTCGGAACCGATCCCAAAACTCACTGAGGTAAGGGATAAGTGGCTCTAATTCATACTCACTTATGTGAATGAGGTATGTGAAAAAGGTAACGTGTTGGTAAGTTTATGGTTGTTACCCTACCCGAGGAGGTAGTGGTTTATCATTGTGTCCTACCCGGAGTGGTAGTGAACTATTTATCGTGTCCTACCCGGAGTGGTAGTGAACTGTTTATTGTGTCCTACCCGGAGTGGTAGCGGACTGTTATGGTGTCCTACCCGGAGTGGTAGTGGACTGTTATTGTTATCCTACCGGGAATGGTAGTGAAGTATTGTGTATGACTTGCCCTATGTGGTATTGCGTATGACTTGCCCTATGTGGTA
The DNA here is from genome assembly GCA_009771035.1 of Lupinus albus. NCBI lineage: Eukaryota > Viridiplantae > Streptophyta > Magnoliopsida > Fabales > Fabaceae > Lupinus > Lupinus albus. The sequence goes on along the minus strand of CM020019.1, from coordinate 9,911,672 downwards.
TTGCGTATGACTTGCCCTATGTGGTATTGTGTATGACTTGCCCTATGTGGTATTGTGTATGACTTGCCCTATGTGGTATTGCGTATGACTTGCCCTATGTGGTATTGTGTATGACTTTCCCTATGTGGTATTGCGTATGACTTGCCCTATGTGGTATTGTGTATGACTTGCCCTATGTGGTATTGCGTATGACTTGCCCTATGTGGTATTGTGTATGACTTGCCCTATGTGGTATTGCGTATGACTTGCCCTATGTGGTATTGTGTATGACTTGCCCTATGTGGTATTGTGTATGACTTGCCCTATGTGGTATTGTGTATGACTTGCCCTATGTGGTATTGTATATGACCTACCCGAAGTGGTAGTGGATCATTAAGGGAAATTGCCTACCCGAAATGGTAGTGGATCATTAAGGGAAATTGCCTACCCGAAGTGGTAGTGGATCATTGAGAAATTACATACCCGATGTGGTAGAACCGGAGGTGGTAAAGAGTAAGCCTGATGGCAAGAATAAGCAATGAGACAAAAAGATTTGAGATAAACGAATATGCATGCTATAGGATATATAGTATGAGATATATATTCTATAGGGTGAATATGGATGATAAAGTGGAAGATGTGAACAATGAAAGTCATATGCATGTTATAGGATATATAGTATGAGATATATATTCTATAAGGTGAATATGAAGGATGAGAACTGAGAATGTCACAATGAAAGTCGTATGCATTCTATAGAGTATATTGTATGGGATATATATTCTATAGGGTGGATATGAATGATGAGAAGTATGAGGTTTCGAAGGAACGTAGTAGGCGTGCTATAGAATATATATTAGGATATATATATATACTATAGGACGAATATGAATAACGTGGAAATGAAAGAAAGAATATATGAACGTTTACATTTATTTATTTGTGGTTATGATTTATATCAATGCTTAATTGTATTTGAAATGTGGATTATCGTTTGATGTTAGTTTTGAACTAATGACTTACTCCCTTTTGTTTTGTGTGTTGTTTATGATAATCCCATTGTAGGTAAATGAAGGATTTTGAGGATGAAGCTCAATTAGGAAGCTTTTGTGTTTATTTACTCGATTGTCTTTATTGCTATTTGATATTGTAGTTGATTTGATAGTATTTTGGGATAAATGTAATCTGATTAGGATAATATGGTGACATGTAGTTATGGACGTTATAACTCTGGAAAACCCATAATTGGACGTATGTGATAAAGGCTATCTGAATGAATTATGTTTTTCCGCAACATAAATTTGTATGATAATATAATAGGGTAAAGAGTATTTTCAAAGAGAGACACTTGAGAGTTTTTAATGAAGGTGACGACTGTATGTAAGAAAGGATTAAAATAAATGAAAAATCTTCAAGGGTAGAATTTGGGTCGTTACAAACATCCTTCAAACACTAGCTAGTTTCATCTCCACTCAAAAATCTAGCGCAATTTCATTTTACTCAATCAACAATATACTTATACAATAAGACTCTTAGTGTCTCATCCATTGTACACAATCAAACTATCCAGTAATTGTCCAATTACATCAAATATTCCTGTCATCAAATCTTATCGTCGAAAGGAATTACCGATTCCTAGCCTCAACTGAAACCATAAAACCATCGATTCACACCAAAACTAGGTACCCTGTTGCCAATCGGCAAGTGCAAGTCGACAAACACTCAAACCTACAACTTGCGTTCGTTTTGGTCACCCCAATCACGTTAGCAAATATGAACTCATTAACCCACTTGCATTATGTCCAGAAATACATGGGCGTCTTATATCACTAAACTTTTAACAACCTCATACTTATTCCGATATGGTTGCTAAAATTTTGGAATTCTCCAACATGATACTAAATCATTACTTAGCCACAAGCTATGTTTCACCCAAAAATGATTTTCGAAAACGGTTTGAATCCACGACTCATGGCAACCACGTCGTGAAACAAGGTTCGCATACTCATTTCAACACAACCCAAACTTCTTCTCTCCTATGGTTACACCACACCCATACACCGCAATTACTGACGTTCACGAAACAGCAACAACTTTTGCCGGTACAACATTCAACGCAGACAATTGAGGTACACCACCCCTATATCGTGCATTGCCAATGTTCTATTGCAAAAGAACCGATCATTCGAGACCAAAAGTTTCACGTCTCATACAATGTATTCATCACATCGACGGGGTAAGTAACTTAACTAGTCTCTTTCCTCGACTATCAGTATAAGTCTTACCCCTTAGCATACACATACGTATTACTGCAACAAGATTTTAAATCTTCAATTCAACAATTACATACAATTAACCATAACACGATTTGCTGACTGCTAGTCCATTTCCAGGATTTAATCCACTGGGTTGGTGGGTACAACTAAGTCGAAAACAACAAATTGGTGTACAATCTCAGTCGGTTCACACATTCAGCAAATATAGGGAGTGTGTCGCCCCTGAATTAGACAACACTAAAAGGGATACCCACCACCATGCATGTTACCTCTCGCCGGACCATCGACATCTGATGTCCCTGCGCCTCTCGGGTTAACCATCCGACCGTGGTCTCTTGCCTCCTCAGCAGGAATGACATTAGGTCTCCGATCTAGCTGGGGACAAAACCTTTAAATGTGCCCAAACTCCTTGCAGTGGAAACATCTGTTTCCCGACCCCGGGCATGTACTCCCAAGATGGCGTCTACCACATTTGTTGCACATGGGAGTAGAAACCCCTTCGGTAGGAACGGTAAATGGTCTAGACCTTTGGAAATTTCGGTCTCGATGTCTAGTAGTTGACGCATAAGGTTTCCGGTCATCCACCCTCTCTTTACCCCTCTCTCGCTTATGGTTGCGTTGAGGCCCATAGTCCCGGGGAGAAATTATTTCGGGTGTAGCCAACTCTCCCGCCTTCAAATTGTCCTCGTACATTCTGCACTTGTTGACCAATATAGCGAAATCAACTATCTCTTGATGTCTGAACATTATTTTCAACTTGGGCCTCAAACCCGATTCAAATTTAGAGCATTTGGATCGTCCATCCACTTACAACTCCGAGTAGGGACAAAACCGGGCCAATTCCTCGAACTTAGCCGCATATTCCCCTACCGACATACTTCCCTGTTCCAACTTCAAGAACTCCATTTTATTCTTCCGCTTCAGATCAGTTGGGAAGTATTTATGAAGAAACTTCTCCTTGAATGTACCCCAGGAAATCAATTGTCCTTCTGTCTCCATTTGGTGTTGAGCAAACTCCCACCAGTTCTCGGCCTCCTTCACTAGCATATACGTGACGTAAGCCAACTTCTGAGCCTCCGAACAATTCATTGCCCGAAAGATCCGATCCATTCCCTGAATCCACTCAAGGGCAGCATCAGGAGCAAATCCCCCGTGGAACTGACTGGGGTTCCTCTTGCAAAACTCATCCAGCCCCCGGTACTATGCCGGTTCGAGTGAGACTAGGGGTTGCGAGCTCGGACTTGGTGCAGGGTTCTGATTCAGATTATGCAAGCTCTCGTTCATCTGGTGTAGTGCAGCTACCATCTGAACCAACAACTCGTTTGGAACGTTCTAGCTCGTTCCTCTTTCAGCCATGTTTCAACCTGCACTCATGGATAGTCAGTACACAATTTTAATTCACACAAGTCAGATTATCACCTAGTCACATAGTACATTACATGTTACTATACCAAAGCTACATGCTTTAAACATCCAATTCACACAATCTCAACCAAACAAATCATAAACATGTTACAAAGAAGCAAGTAAGGCCATGCCCTAGGCCGCATAATTAACTATGCTATGATACCATATTGTAACGACCCGATTTTTCTACCCTTGAAATTTTTTCATTTATTTTAATCCTTTCTTACATATAGTCATCACCTTCATTGAAAACTCTCAAGTATTACTCTTTGAAAATATTATTTACCCTATTATATTATCGTACAATTTATGTTGCGGAAAAACATAATTCATTCAAATAGCATTTACCACACACATCCAATTATGGGTTTTCCAGAGTTATAACGTCCATAACTACATGTCACCATGTTATCCTAATCAGATTACATTTATCCCAAATTACTATCAAATCAACTACAATGTCGCATAGCAATAAAGACATCGAGTAATAGACACAAAAGCTTTCTAAGTGAGCTTCATCCTCAAAATCCTTCATTTACCTACAATGGGATTATCATAAACAACACACAAAACAAAAGGGAGTAAGTAATTAGTTCAAAACTAACATCACATGATAATCCACATTTCAAATACGATTAAGCTTTAATATAATTTATAAACACAATTACATAAATGCAAACATTCATATCTTCTTTCGTTCATTTCCACGTTATCCATATTCATCCTATAGAATATATATCCCATAATGTATGTTTTATAGCATGCATATTACGTTCATTCAAAGCATCGTTCTTATTATTATTCATATCCACACTATAGTATATATATCCCATACTATATATCCTATAGCATGTATACTACTTATATTCTTAACGTCGTCATTTTTAGCATTCATATTCACCCTATAGTATATATATCCCATAATATATATCCTATAGCATGCATATGACTTTCACTCTTAACATCCTCGTTTCTCATATGTCGTGTTCATCCTTAATCATATTCACCGAGTTCCTTCACAAATATAACCCCCTACCACATCGGGAAGGTCCAATTACAACTCCATACCACATCGGGCAGGTCTAGTTATCATCCATACCACATCGGGCAGGTCTAGTTATCATCCATACCACATCGGGAAGGTCTAGTTATCATCCATACCACATTGGGCAGGTCTAGTTATCATCCATACCACATCGGGCAGGTCTAGTTATCATCCATACCACATCGCGCAGGTCTAGTTATCATCCATACCACATCGCGCAGGTCTAGTTCACAATAATCACTACCATTCCCGGTAGGACAAAATAACAGTCTGCTACCACTCCGGGTAGGACACAATAAACAGTTCACTACCACTCTGGGTAGGACACAACAAACAGTTCACTACCACTTCGGGTAGGACACAATAAACAGTTCACTACCACTCCGGGTAGGACACAATAGCAATAAACCACTACCTCTTCGGGTAGGGTAATCAACAATAAACCACTACCTTTTCGAGTAGGGTAACAACAATAAACCACTACCTCTTCGAGTAGGGTAAAAAAATAAACCACTACCTCTTCGAGTAGGGTAACAACAATAAACCACTACCTCCTCGGGTAGGGTAACAACAATAAAACTTACCAACACATTACCTCTTTCACATACTTCATTCACATCAGTGAGTATGAATTAGAGACACTTATCCCTTACCTTGGTGAGTGTTGGGGATCGGTTCCGAGTAACTTTAAAAGTCTCCTCCGCGATTTCCTCCAACCTTAGGATCTCTTCTCATTTTCACCAATAACAACAATGTCAGTCATTTATTCAAAATAACACATAAATAACTCGTATTTCATCATCAAATACACAAGGGATTCACATATATTCAAGATTTCCAAAACTACTTCAATACAAGTTTTCAAACATCTAATCATACACGTTCATCTCATATAACAACATCAAAGCACAAACTCATCATCCACATCTAACATTTCATCTCTTTCTCTTTATACCCATATTCTCAATTTGGGGTTTTTGGGGTTTTCATGCATAACCCACAAAACCTTTCCATTCATACAATATCAACTCTAAATCAAGAGTTTACAAGAGGAAAAAAACATAAAACGAACCATAACTCTAAAGGGTGAGTTTCCATGGTTTCTCATGTTTTGAAAATAGATCCAACATACCCAAAACAAGTTAGAGAGGAAGAAGAAGAGTTAGAAGCAAGAGGTTTACCTCTTCTCAAGCTCTAAGATGAGTCCTAAGGCTCTTTGCTCTTGAAAAGCTCTATTCTCTCTCTTCTCTTCAAAGTTCTAACCCTAAAATGTGTTTGGGGTTTCTATTTTAAAGAGCAGTCGTCGGGTTCTCGCTCAAGCGAGCCCATTCTCGCTCAGGCGAGAAAATCCCACCTATTTTAAAAACTCGGATCTGACCCTCTCGCTCAAGCGAGGGATTCTCGCTCAAGCGAGAATCTCACAGTCCCAACAGGTTTCCTCTCGCTCAGGCGAGAATCTCACAGCGTCAACAGTCCCAATTTGCCGTTTCTCGCCCAGGCGAGGCAACTCTCGCTCAGGCGAGAATCTTCCAGTATAGCCCAGGATTTCACCCTCCCAAGTGATCCTTTCTCGCTCAGGCGAGAATCTCTCGCTCAAGCGAGACTTCCAGGACTGATACTATAAATTTTAAAGACTAAAATTCGGGGTGTTACACAACCTTTAACATCAATCATGTTTAACATATACCAATCAATACCTTATGCCACATAATATTCGTATATCAAATAATATGACAATAGAAATTCAAAACAATATTAAGCATTCGTATCTTCTTTCTTCTATTTCCGTATAATCCATATTTACCCTATAGTACATATATCCCATAATATATATTCTATAGCATGCATATTCATTTCATCCCAAAAGTACTTTTATTTCATTACAGACAATCGACATTAAATTACTCTTGACCACATCTGGCCAATTTACAGCATAAAGATAATCCACTACCGCTTCGGGTAGGCCCACACCACAAAGGTGATCCATTACCACACTGGGTAAGTCTTACATGATCCACTACCACTTCGGGTAGGTCCACATTTCAAAGATGATCCACTACCACACCAGGCAGGACTACATTTCAAAGATGATCCACTACCATATCGGGCAGGACTACATTTCAGAGATGATCCACTGCCACACCGGGCAGGACTACATTCACATTATTCTCACATCACATGTTCGTCATAACACAAAATATCACATCAATGTTATACACACAATAAACACAAGGTATCTCATTATTTCATCACCATAAAATAACCCACAACACCTTCATTGTCCCAAACATAACCATATATGTTCATAACAATAAAGCGACTCACAACTTAGTCATTTTCATAAACATACTCATCTCTACTTTTAACAAATCAATGACTCATCACACAATCATTGTTACAAGCACACCCATATATGTTTATAACAATAAACAACTCACACACAATCATTATCACACAACATAACCATTTCTACTTTTACCATTAAACAACACATCTCACAATCCTTATTACAAACACACCCATATATGTTTATAACAAATCAACCATCCATAACACACCATTATCATAAACAAACCACACACAACACATTCTTCATCATATAACACATTAACGTTAGAACCATCTTTCATGACGGTGTATTACCATAAATGAGCATATTGCGTTTTACTTAAATAAACGGTTTACCTGCACATATATCTCCACTTTTATGGCTAATACATCCTCATGTAAAATAAAGACTCTCACATGGACCACAAACACCCAACAGGGTTTCTATCGTTTAACATGCTACGATTCTTGAGGGGAAATCGGAGAAGATGACCCTAATGAAATACTCTAAGACCACAATGGTCTTCTCCCTCACCTTAGGTTGCGTAAGTTCCATGGATCCGCAAAGAGCTCCATCTACCTCCATCTCCTTCAACCTCCATTGTTCCTTTTCCACCTCCAAAGTTTACCAATGTGCCACTAAGAAGTAAGAGCAAGGGGTTTTTGAAAGTGTGCATGTCAAGAGGAACACTTTGGAAAGCTCTCTTTATGTGTCATGGTTTTGATGAGGACAACTTGTGCTAATAAAAGCTTGAAGATCATCATCAACTCAACGTGCTTAAGTCTTCTGTTTGGTACTAAGCTTAGACTAGAGTTAGTTTAAGTTGAGTCTAAGGCTTAAGTCACCTAATACATGTCTCATATGCATAAAACATTTAAATCATTTTCATTTTGAGATATGTTATTCATAATATGTTCATGCATCACATAAATACATGTATATGTGCATTCTAGGCATAAACTAAGTGTTAAACATGTATGAATTAAGTGCATAACGTATTTGAAGTTTTTACACATGAAAATATGTTGTTAATCGATTAAGGCATAGGTTAATCGATTAATCTAACTGTTTGCACAGTTTAATCGATTAAGGCATTCGTTAATCGATTAACTGGGCTTCAGAATCAATTCTTTATAAACTGCGTTTTTCAGAATTGATCTCATAAGTTGCATGTTGCATTTTTAGAGAGTTAGAGCATTTTTCGTGTTAATTGTTGCATCTAATTGTAAATGCATTTGTGAGTTTAGAAAAGAGAGAATTCTATGCTTTAGGATTGAGTGCATTACATGATACATTTCTCATCTTTTCATATCACATGTTCATGCATTCTATTGATGCTTCTTGATTAGATTTTTACATTCTATGCATTCTGGTTTCAAACTTATACATTTTCATATTGCATGAGTTTGTATTAGGTGATTAGAGTAAAGTGTTGTCTTGTTAGATATAAGCTTTGTAATAGCTTAAGTTTACTCTATTTTTGTTTTGATTAAGAAATTGTTGTAACATTGGGAATCTCGAGGTGTCTTCATTGGGTTTAGACTTAGAGATAAGGAAAGAACAGAGGTTCTTGGCTGGGGCTACGCCGAAAGAAAGGTTTTCTTTGTCGGTAGGAAGGGAGTCAAACCATAGAATAGGAGTCTTTATTATCTTGTAATTGTCTAAGTGTTGTAATTGGATGATGTGTATGTAATAACATTGATTCGATTATAGTGAAGAAAAATCTCCCAAATCAGCCGGGAGGCCTGGATGTAGTTTGCGGTGGACAAGCAAACGAACCAGGAAAAAATTCGTGTTGCAGAATTTTTCTATCCCTCTCTCTTTATTGCATTTAATCGGTTAACTTGTATAGTAGATTTAATAGCTAATATGTTTTTGTGCTATACTGTTAATACTCTGATAAATCTGTAAGCTCTGTAAATTTGTTTTGTTATCGATTAATTGTCGTGCAAGTAATCGTATCTGCATAAGCTTACTGTCACTGTTTAATCGATTAGTCAAGTTTGTTAATCGATTACATTCATTCTGTTAATCGATTAAGTGGACTGTGTTAATTGTGTTAATCGATTACCCTATTATGTTAATTGATTAATTAGGTGTATTTCAGCATTAAGTGTTGTTTTTCGAAAAGCGGATATTCTAACCGCTACACCTATTCAACCCCCCCCCTTCTAGGTGTATTGTAACCACTGATACCTAAAAAGTGGTATCAGAGGTAGTGCGAAGTGCTAGCTCAACCGCGTATTCGTGATCCTAAGGGAAAAAGGAATGGGTTCGTCAAACCGATTTGGTGGTGATGGTTCATCCATTAATCGACCACCTATATTCAGTGGTGAAGGGTATGCCTACTGGAAAGTCCGCATGCAAATTTTTATTGAAGCCATAGACTCGGATATTTGGGAATCCGTAGTCGACGACCCTTTCGTTCCACAACATCTTGTGGACGATGAACCTAAAGACAAGCCTAAAAGTCTATGGACCGATGATGAGCGCAAAAAGGTCCAGCATAACCTACGCGCCAAAAATATCATCACATCGTCCCTATCCTATGATGAGTTCTTTAGAGTCTCGTAGTGCCAAAATGCAAAAGAAATGTGGGACACTTTACAAGTGACTCACGAAGGCACTAGCGAAGTCAAGCGCGCTAGATTAAATGCGCTGACCCACGAATATGAGTTATTTCGCATGTTACCTAGTGAATCAATCAGTGATATGCAAAAGCGATTTACTCATATTGTTAATCATTTAGTTGCTCTAGATAAATCATTTGCCAGAGGTGAACTAACTAATAAAGTTTTGCGTTGTCTTGACAGGAAATGGCAACCAAAGGTAACTGCAATTGTTGAATCCAAAGACTTGGACTCTATGCCTCTAGCTACACTATTTGGAAAGCTTCAAGAGCACGAAATGGAATTGGGGCGCTTGACTATGCACGAAGGTTAAGACCGGAAGAAGAAAAACATCACATTGAAGGCCACGACCTCCAAATCAAAAGAAGAGAAAGATGATGATGAATCTGACTCCGATCTAGATGATGAAACTATGAGTCTCCTTGTTCGAAAATTTTGCAAATTCATTAAAAGAAAAGGTGGATTCAAAAAGTTTCAAAAGAAAGAAGCAAGAGAATCAACCAACAAAGGCAAGAACAACAAAGATCGCTTCACTTGCCACGAGTGTGGAAAAGCAGGACACATGAGATTTCAATGTCCTACCTATCTGAAAAAGGTTGATTCAGAGAAGAGCACTCCCAGGGATTTCAAGTCCAAGAAAGCTTATATTGTATGGGATGTACCTGAGGAGGAAACAACATCAAGCACCTCTAGTGAGGAGGAGTCAGCGAAGCTATGTCTGATGACTAGATCTGACAACGATGGGAACTCAGACTCACACGAGGATAATAATGAGGTATATTCTGACACCTCATCCACTTCGGATGACTTACCCTCCTATGATGTTTTATATAATGCTTATGTTGAGTTACATGAGGAACTAAAGAAATTGGCGAGGATAAACATTGATAAGAAAAGGGTAATCCTTAAAAATGAAAAGAAAATAAGCCAACTTAAAAAAGAATTAGATGAATTAAAATTACAAAATGAAACTTTAGATCTCATCTATTCTTGTAGCACATGTAACTGCTCTGCTAATAATTTATGTCAAAAACCTGTATGTGAGACTTGCGAGACTTTGCAAGAAGACAATTTTAAACTAAAAGAAAAACTCGAATGTCTCACAAACAGTAAACAGCAATTAGACACTCTGCTTAGTCAAACAAGAAACGTTGGTGATCGTACTGGTCTAGGTTATACTCGCTCGGCTAAGAATAAAAGACCATATAGAAAACCTGTAGCTCATACTAAAAATAAAAATCATAAGCATTCACCTACATGTTTTTATTGTAATGCATATGGTCATACTTCTTATTCATGTTATATTAGAAAGTATGGTATACCTAGCGGAGTTTATGTATGGATAAAGAAGGGAGATAATTCCCTAATCACTAACAGAAAAGGACCCAACATAAATTGGGTACCTGAGAAAAGCAGGTGATCTGTTTTGCAGGTATGTCTTCGAACACAAGGACGAAAATGGTATTAAGACAGTGGATGTTCGAGACATATGACAGGTGACAGATCAAATTTCCTGGATCTCTCACTTAAAGGAAAAGGATACGTCACGTACGGAGACAACAACAAGGGAAAGATACTTGGCACTGGAACAGTTGGTAACTCATCACAAACTCAAATTAAAAATGTCCTTTATGTTGAAGGACTAGAACATAATCTTCTAAGTATAAGCCAACTCTGTGACAAAGGTAATCGTGTATCTTTCGATTCTGACTGTTGCATCATTCGTGACATTTTATCTAATAATGTTAAATTTGTTGGTCATCGTATAAATAATATTTACATGGTTAACTTGGATGATGTCACCACATTATTTTCAAAATGTTTTATTTCTAAAGAAGATGACATCTGGCTTTGGCACAGACGCGTTGCACATATCCATATAAAACATATAGATAAATTGTCATCAAACGAACTAGTTGAGGGGCTACCAAAACTAAATTTTAAAACTAAAGAGATTTGTGACACTTGTCAAAAGTGTAAACAAACCAAAAACTCTTTTAAAAACAAAAATGTGATATCCACTTCAAGACCTTTGGAGTTACTCCATATGGACTTGTTTGGACCATCACAAATCATGAGTTTTGGTGGTAGCTACTATGCTCTAGTTATTGTTGATGATTTCTCTCGATTTACATGGACATTATTTTTATCTGCGAAAAGCGACGCCTTCAAGTCTTTTAAAAATCTTGCCAAGCAAATTCAAAACCAACTTAACCTAAAAATAGTATATATACGAAGTGATCACGGGGGAGAATTTGAGAACTTTCAGTTCGACAAATTCTGTGATAAGCATGGCATTATGCATCAGTTCTCTGCTCCTCGCACTCCACAACAAAATGGAGTAGTTGAGAGGAAAAATCGCGTGTTAGAAGAATTAGCGAGAACCATGCTTAATGAAAGTAATACCCACAAATACTTCTGGGCAGATGCAGTTCATACTGCATGTTATGTTATAAATCGAGTACTTTTAAGGCCTAATTTGAAAAAAACTCCTTATGAACTTTTAAAAGGTCGTAAACCAAACATATCCCATCTTCACGCTTTCGGTTGCAAATGTTTTATATTAAATAATGGATAACGGGCTTTAGGAAAATTTGATTCAAAAGCCGATGAGGGAATATTTTTGGGATACTCGATTCATAGCAAAGCGTTCAGAATTTTTAATAAATATTCAATGCAAGTTGAAGAGTCTATCCATGTACAATTTGACGAATCTTCTCCAAAAGAGAAGAGAAAGGTCGTATCTGATGATGTTGCAGGTGCTTTGGAAGAAGCATACTCAAAGAACATGGATAATGAAGAAGCAACTAATGAAGAATGTCAAACCAAATCTCAAGAGCATTCAGATATGCCAGTTGTGTGGAAAACCAAGAAAGCTCACCCGATCGACAAAGTAATAGGTGACATATCTACGGGAGTGGTAACCCGTAGTTCCTTACGAAACTTTTGTAACTTTGTAGCTTTTGTATCTCAAATTGAGCCTAAGACCATTGATGAGGCCATTGAGGATGTGCACTGGGGTATAGCTATGCAAGAAGAGCTGAACCAGTTCGAGCGTAATAATGTTTGGGACTTGGTCCCTAAACCTAAAGATCATCCCGTGATTGGTACTCGATGGGTCTTCAGAAATAAGCTTGATGAATCAGGCTTAATCATTCGAAATAAGGCACGCTTGGTGGCCAAAGGCTACAACCAGGAGGAGGGTATCGATTATGACGAAACCTATGCCCCTGTAGCCAGATTAGAGGCCATCAGGATGCTACTTTCCTTTGCATCTATTATGAACTTCAAACTATTTCAAATGGACGTAAAAAGCGCCTTCCTGAATGGCTACATTCAAGAAGAAGTTTATGTTGACCAACCGCCTGGTAATGAAAATTTTAAATATCCAAACCACGTTTATAAACTTAAAAGGGCACTCTATGGTCTCAAACAAGCTCCTAGAGCTTGGTATGATAGACTCAGTACCTTTCTTTTAGAAAAAGGGTTCGAAAGAGGCTTGGTTGACAAAACGCTTTTTATTCGTAAATCAGAAAATTCTGTATTACTTGTACAAATCTATGTGGATGACATAATATTTGGATCTACAAATTGTTAGGTATCAGTGATTACAATACACCTAGAAGGGGGGGTTGAATAGGTGTAGCGGTTAGAATGTCCGCTTTTCGAAAACAACACTTAATGCTGAAAAACACCTTGATTAATCGATTAACGAAACAGGGTAATCGATTAACACTTTCAACACAGTCCACTTAATCGATTAACAGATTGAAGTAATCGATTAACACACCACACTTAATCGATTAAACCAAGACAGTAAGCAAATGCAAGTATAGTTTCTTGCTCGACAATTAATTGATAATGAAACAATTATACCAGGCTTACAGAATATTATCAGAGTACAAGTAATACAGTATAGACACAAATTATCAATTAAATCTACTTGACAAAATAATCGATCAAATGCAATAAAGAGATAGAGATAGAAAAAGTCCTGCAACAAGAATTTTATCCTGGTTCGTTTGCTTGTCCACCGCAAACTACATCCAGGCCTCCCGGCTGATTTGGGAGATTTTTCTTCACTATAATTGAATGAATGTTAATTACATACACACTATCCAATTACAACAATTAGACACTTACAAGATAAAAAGAAACCTATTCTATGGTTTGACTCCCTTCCTACAGACAAAGAAAACCTTTCTTTCGGCGTAGCCCCAGCCAAGAACCTTGTTCTTTACTTATCCCTAAGTCTAACACTCAGTGAAGACACACTCAATCTCTTGGTGATATGACACCTTGAGATTCCCACAATTACAACACTTTTTCAAACAAAACAATACAGAGTAAATTTAAGCTATAACAAGACTTATATCTAACAAGATAAGGCTTTACTCTAATCACCTAATACAAGCTCATGCAGTATGAAAGATGTATTAGTGAAAAACAGAATGCATAATGTGTAAACATCTAATCAAGAATCATGTAAAAATGCAAGAACATGTGACAAGAAAAGATGAGAAATGTATCATGAAAAGCACTCAATCCTAAAGCATAGAATTCTCTCTTTTCTAAGCTCACAAATGCATTTACAACTAGATGCAACAATTAACACGAAAATATGCTCTAACTCTCTAAAAATTTAACATGCAACTTATGAGATCAATTCTGAAAATGCAGTTTATAAAGAATTGAAATAAAAGCCCAGTTAATCGATTAACGACAGCTTTAATCGATTAAGCTTCACAAAAATGTTAGATTAATCGATTGATATTTGTTGTAATCGATTACACTGTGCAAACAGTTAGATTAATCGATTAAGCCAAGTGGTAATCGATTAACAGCACACTTTCATGTGTAAAAACTTCAAATATGTTATGCACTTAAATTCATACATGTTTAATACTTAGATTATGCCTAGAATGCACATGTACATGTATTTATATGATGCATGAACATATTATGAATGACATATCTCAAGATGAAAAAGATTTAAAAGATTTATGCAATTGAGATATGTATTAGGTGACTTAAGCCTTGGACTCAACCTAAACTAATCTAGTCTAAGCAAGATACCAATCGGAAGGCTTAAGCATGTTGATTTGTTGATGATCTTCAAGCTCATGTTATCACAAGTTGTCCTCATCAAAACCAAGTCATATAAGGAGAGCTTTCCAAAGTGTTCCTCTTGACATGCACACTTTCACAAATGATATTTTGTGTAAAGATTTTTCTGAGATGATGCAGGGGGAGTTCGAAATGTCTATGATGGGAGAACTCACATTCTTTCTAGGACTTCAGATAAAGCAACTAGAAAATGGGATATTCATCCATCCAGGCAAAATATTGCAAAGAGCTTCTCAAGAAATTTGAAATGAACAATTGTAAGGAAGCTTCCACTCCTATGGCATCTGCTTGCTACCTAGATAAGGACGAAAAAGGAAAAGCAATAGAGGTAACAAAGTATCGAGGAATAATTGGGTCATTACTTTACTTAACTGCAAGTCGACTTGATATCATGTTTAGTGTATGTATGTGTGCGAGATTTCAATCATCACCTAGAGAATCACATCTTAAAACTGTTAAAAGAATCATGAGATATTTAAAAGGAACAACTAACATGGGATTATGGTATGCTCGGGATGCCTCACTATCCTTGGTAGGTTATTCCGATTCCGATTTCGCCGGATGTAAATTGGATTGGAAAAGCACTAGTGGTACTTGTCACTTGTTGGGCAGTTCATTAGTAGCATGGCACAGCAAAAAGCAAGCTTGTGTTGCTTTGTCCACCGCCGAAGCGGAATACATTGTCGCTTGTGTGTGTTGCGCTCAAATCCTTTGGATGAAGCAGCAACTCAAGGACTATGGTCTTAAACTTGAAAAGATCCCTATTAAATGCGATAATACAAGTTCCATAAACCTTTCCAAGAATCCCGTTTTGCATTCTAGAACTAAGCATATAGAAATTAGACATCATTTTTTGCGTGATCATGTACAAAAAGGTGACTGCGTTCTTGAATTTGTTGAAACTTCTAAACAGTTAGCTGATATTTTCACCAAGCCCCTTCCCAGGGATACTTTCTTTGTTCTAAGGAGAGAACTTGGAATTCTTGATGAACAATATCTCGATTGAAATTGTTTAGTTGTTTGCATTATCGTCTTGCCTCTATATGCCTATGTGTCTTTTGCTTAAATAATATATGTTAAAATGCAAAAATATGTCTCTTGATTAACTCTTTCTGTGATTATGAATGTCTCGATTAATCCATCACAATGCATGCATGAGCCCTAAAAAGTTGAAACCATTCTACTGCCTAAAAATCAATTTTTTACTATGAGTAATCGATTACACACATGCTGTTAATCGATTACCTGGGCATCAGTTGTTTGAAAATTCAAATTTTACATTGGTTTAATCAATTAAACCTGCCCGTTAATCGATTAAAACCAGCATTTTAAAGGCAGACAGCAATTCGGTTTTACACTTTCTTTGGCATTTTCTCATCCTCTCTTATACTTTGAATTTCTGAATCAGTAGCACAACTAATCCAAGTGCACTAAAGTAGAAAAACCTCATCCTAACCCTCTCAAACCATCAAGAAATCACACTTTCACATCCTCATTTCACCCCATTTCCAATTTTCCACCAAACAAAACCCTAGGTTAGGTTTGCCAAAATCCTTCCCTACTCATTCATCGTTATTTCGGGTTCAACTATATAATGGAGCAAGGTCTCACAAAAAGGGTCAAGACCTCAGCTACTCGTGTACGAAGAAGGGAAGTCGGTTCACCTTCTACTCGGGACCGCGGTGACCCCTATTACTCACTTATCTTGCATGAAACCCGTTTGGCAAAATTTCAAGGTCGCAAACCCACGTACATAAGGTATGTTGATTTAACCTGGTTGGCGGAACAAAATTTTAGTTTCCCGCATGATATGGAAGCTCAGGGAACCGTTCAGTTTTTGGAATTAAATGGACAAGTTTACCCTGCTCTAGTTAGGGAATTTTATGCAAATTTTAGATACAAGGATGGAAAGTACTGGTCTATGATTTCTGGTAATCTGTTTGAACTTAATGATGATATTTTTATGAATGTCGGTGGTTTATCATCTTCTGGTTATGGAATAGGAGATTGTTCCTGGGTTAAGGAGAACTTTGATCCTACTGAGGTTTATAAGTCATTTCTTAGAGGTCCTCACTTATATATTCAGGGTCAATTGACCAAAGTTGGGTCATTATCTGTTGAGAACAGACTGTTGCATTATATTATTGCTTACATTTTGGTGCAGAGGAACACGAATCACGCACAACCTACTGTGAATGATTTGCGTTTCATGTATGCTGTAAAGAATAATGTAATGATCAACTGGCCTGAGGAGATTTTGAAAATAATGAACAGTGTGTCTCTGTCTCAGTTGAAGCTGCTTCCCTATAGTATTTTCATTTCACGCATTGTTGATTATCTGCACATTGATGTTTCTGATACAATCATTGTTGAGTACACTGATAAGGATCATCTGGTTGGTGAAAGCCTCATTCATAAAATGGGTATATACAAGTATGGTACTACTTGGCAATACCAAGAGGCCTACACTACTATTGGTCTGGATTTGTCCGATGATGATAATCAGGGTGGCATGGGTAATCAGCATGATACAACTCAGGGGGAGCCTTTTGGAACAGCACCTCAGAACTCTGCTTTTGGTTTAGATCAGTTGGAAGCCATGGAGCAACAGCTTAACAACCGTATGGATCTTCACTTCCAAGGATTGAAAGACTCATACTTTGCAGGTATGGAACAATATGAAGAGCGTCAAACTGCTTATTCAGACAACCAATTTCAGGAGTTGAGGAACATGATTCAATCTACTGCTGAAGCTCAAAATGCTTTGTTTTGTTCATAATTTCAGAAGTTATCTGTGCTTATCAGGGGAGATCAGAACATTGTCATTCCTGCTGATCACATTGACGATCCTCCACCTCCACCTCAACCATAGCTTAGAAGACTTTAGACCTAGGATATCTCACCTTTAGGTTTATTTCTTCTTTATGGCACTTTCTGGATTCAACTGTTGTTATGGATTCAAGTTTTTCTTGTATGTGCCTCTTTTATGTTCTTAATTGACATTTCGTGGTTTGTATGGTTGCTGACTACTATTACTCATTATGCTATTATTATTTTGATTATGTCGAACAACTTATTTTGATTACGTGAATGGTTCTTGATCATATGAGATTTTCTGCTTATTATGATTTGATATGGTAAATCTTGTATGCCGTTCATTTTACCAAATTGGCTATTTCTTTTGTATAAACTAGCGCATTTGTTTAATTTTCTACAATATAAAACAGGTTAATTGTTAACTCCCAAATTAACTCATTGACTTTGTTTTATGCATAACTCATATCTCTGCCTTATTTTTTACCTGGGTTATCTTTTTGATAATGTCAAAAGGGGGAGAAAGGTTGTTTTGTTGTTTTCTGATTGTGCAAGTTGATCGTAATAACAGCTTCCGAAATATTTGCGCATCATATCAACCATGCCAACACAATCTTCAAGCTATTTCATCTCAGTTGATATATTTGATGTAGTGTTTATCATCATCAAAAAGGGGGAGATTGAAAGTGTGCATGTCAAGAGGAACACTTTGGAAAGCTCTCTTTATGTGTCATGGTTTTGATGAGGACAACTTGTGCTAATAAAAGCTTGAAGATCATCATCAACTCAACGTGCTTAAGTCTTCTGTTTGGTACTAAGCTTAGACTATAGTTAGTTTAAGTTGAGTCTAAGGCTTAAGTCACCTAATACATGTCTCATATGCATAAAACATTTAAATCGTTTTCATTTTGAGATATGTTATTCATAATATGTTCATGCATCACATAAATACATGTATATGTGCATTCTAGGCATAAACTAAGTGTTAAACATGTATGAATTAAGTGCATAACGTATTTGAAGTTTTTACACATGAAAATATGTTGTTAATCGATTAAGGCATAGGTTAATCGATTAATCTAACTGTTTGCACAGTTTAATCGATTAAGGCATTCGTTAATCGATTAACTGGGCTTCAGAATCAATTCTTTATAAACTGCGTTTTTCAGAATTGATCTCATAAGTTGCATGTTGCATTTTTAGAGAGTTAGAGCATTTTTCGTGTTAATTGTTGCATCTAATTGTAAATGCATTTGTGAGTTTAGAAAAGAGAGAATTCTATGCTTTAGGATTGAGTGCATTACATGATACATTTCTCATCTTTTCATATCACATGTTCATGCATTCTATTGATGCTTCTTGATTAGATTTTTACATTCTATGCATTCTAGTTTCAAACTAATACATTTTCATATTGCATGAGTTTGTATTAAGTGATTAGAGTAAAGTGTTGTCTTGTTAGATATAAATTTTGTAATAGCTTAAGTTTACTTTATTTTTGTTTTGATTGAGAAATTGTTGTAACATTGGGAATCTCGAGGTGTCGTATCGCCAAAGAGATTAAGTGTATCTTCACTGGGTTTAGACTTAGAGATAAGGAAAGAACAGAGGTTCTTGGCTGGGGCTACGCCGAAAGAAATGTTGTCTTTGTCGGTAGGAAGGGAGTCAAACCATAGAATAGGAGTCTTTATTATCTTGTAATTGTCTAAGTGTTGTAATTGGATGATGTGTATGTAATAACATTGATTCGATTATAGTCAAGAAAAATCTCCCAAATCAGTCGGGAGGCTTGGATGTAGTTTCCGGTGGACAAGAAAACGAACCAGGATAAAATTCGTGTTGCAGGATTTTTCTATCCCTCTCTCTTTATTGCATTTAATCGATTAACTTGTATAGTAGATTTAATAGCTAATATGTTTTTGTGCTATATTGTTAATACTCTGATAAATCTGTAAGCTCTGTAAATTCGTTTTGTTATCGAGTAATTGTCGAGCAAGTAATCGTATCTGCATAAGCTTATTGTCACTGTTTAATCGATTAAGTCAAGTTTGTTAATCGAATACATTCATTCTGTTAATCGATTAAGTGGACTGTGTTGATTGTGTTAATCGATTACCCTATTCTATTAATCGATTAATTAGGTGTATTTCAGCATTAAGTGTTGTTTTTCGAAAAGCGGATATTCTAACCGCTACACCTATTCAACCCCCCCCCCCTTCTAGGTGTATTGTAACCACTGATGCCTAACAGTTTTGATGAGTTTTCGAGGTTTAGTAGAGGAGATAGTCAAAATCTATGGGGAGCCGCCGTTGGGAGTGAAAGGGAAGAAAATAAAATGAAGATTAGGGTTTGTGAAACCCTTTCTTTACTTTTATAGTTGGGTACTCTCGCCCGGGCGAGAATGGCTCGCATGGGCGAGAAGCCCACAATATTTAAAGTTTCAAAATCCTGACTCTCTCGCCTGGGCGAGATTCTCTCGCTCAAGCGAGAATCTCACAGCCTTCCCAGGCTCCTCTCGCTCAAGCGACCACTTTTTCGCTTTGGGCGAGATTCCCAGAATTCCAAAAATTGAAACACTGCGTCTTTCGCTTGGGCGAGACCCTCTCGCTCAAGCGAGAATCTGACAGTATGTCCCATTCTTCAGGAATGCTACCTATTTTTAAGGAGGATAATTTCAGGGTGTTACAATCCTTCCCCCCTAAAACAAATTTCGTCCCCGAAATTTTATTAAGTTACTCTCGGGAAGATACTATCATCGCCTACACATTAGGCATAAAATACGCTCGACCAAGCTTAGACTCAACCGTCTAAACCATTAAGAGTTCTTATACGACAAACAATGGCACATACCACGTAACAGTGATACCACAAAGCCAACCCATGGCTACTCTAAACCCAGCATTTATCGAGGTGTACTAGATTGCACCCAAAATGAAATAGCCATATCGACATCCCCTCGATGGAAACAACGTCATTTCATTTCACACATGAAAATAACCACAATTTACTCAAAATCCTCACTAGTATTTCAACTCGTACTCGCTACAACACAGAAACATGGTAGTCACCCAACAAGTAGCATTTAGACAAACAAGATTTCTGGAGTCTTCTCACATATGAAACCAAATCACCAGGTCATTATCCAATTCAATCCAACCTTTTCTACCACAAACGAATGTGGTAAAAGAAGATTTGCTAGTTAATAGTCTCAACTTTAATAGTAGGCATACATTTCACACTCAAGTCTACATCATATCCAGAAACACATGGTCATAATTACATCACAAAATTTTTAACAACATCACATTCATCCAAGATGCAGTTGTCAAAAATTCGGATTTTCAACATGAAACTTAATCAATGCTTAGCCAAATAGTACACTTCTTTCAAAAATAATTTTCGAGAATTGATTAGATGTAAGTTTCATGGCAATCATCTTGTGGAAGCAAGGGTTTTCATAATCATTTCAAAATAACTTAAAACCCTTTTTCTAATGCGACACTGAATGCCCAAATCACAATTTTCAAAGGCTAGTTAGTCCTTGAGTGATATTCCATTCAGGACATGAGAGTCCCCGTAGTACACTTACAGAAACATGCTTACACCATAACATGGCAATTATGCATAACAATCACGGATGCACATGAAACATAAACAAGTTTTGTAAGTACAATATCAAACCAAACAATTTGTATTCATTATCGCTATATCAGGAATTGCAAATATTCCATTACAAAAGGCCAATCATCATAGACCAAAAGTTTCACGTACCAGAATCAAAAAATAACTTTACTATTCCCAGTACTACATAGGCAAGTCATACATCGCTACGAATAGCCATTACCACGAAGGTAACTCATAAATTTCTACGAATATCCATTACCACAGAGGTAACTCATACATTGCTACGAATAGCCATTACCACGCAGGTAACTCATACATTGCTATGAATAGCCATTACCACGAAGGTAACTCATACATTGCTACCACGACGGTAACTCATACATTGCTACCACGACAATAACTCATACATTGCTACCACGACGGAAACTCATACATTGCTACCACGACGGTAACTCATACATTGCTACCAAGACGGTAACTCATACATTGCTACCACGATTGTAACTCATACATTGCTACCACGACGGTATCCGTTGCCTAGATTTGATGACTTGATGGATCAGTTGAGGGGAGCGGTTGTATTTCCAAAGATCGACCTTCGGTCGTGTTATCACAAACTTTGAGTTAAGACGGAGGATATTCCTAAAACTACTTTTAGGACGAGGTATGGGTATTTTGAGTATTTGGTGATGCATTTTGGTGTGATGAATGCTCCAGCAATATTTACCGACTACATGAATCGGATTTTCCATCCGTAGTTGGATTCATTTGTAGTGGTATTTATTGATGACATTATGGTTTACTCCAAAAGTCGAGAAGAACAGGCGAAGCATCTTAGGGTGGTTCTAGATCTTCTAAGGAGCAATCAGTTGTATGCGAAGTTGTCTAAATGTGACTTCTGGTTGGAATCAGTGAACTTCCATGAACTTGTGATATCCCGGGAAGGAGTGGTAGTAGTCCCTTCTAAGGTCAAGGTAGTGATAGAATGGGCGGTGCCCAAGTCAGTGACTGAGATCTTGAGTTTTCTGGGTTTGACTGGTTATTAGAGGAAGTTCATAAAGGGGTTTTCCAAGTTGGCATTACCTCTGACCAAGCTTACCAGAAAAGGGGAACTATATGTGTGGACAATCCATTGCGAAGAAAGTTTTCAAGAGTTGATGCGGAGGTTGACTACGGCACCAGTGTTGGGTCTTCCTTGTACTGATCATGATTTCAGTGTGTATTGTGATGTTTCTAAGCAAGGTTTGGGTTGTATTTTGATGCAAGACGGGAAAGTTGTTGCCTATGATTCGCGACAATTGAGAACGCATGAGAAAAACTACCCTACACATGATCTAGAACTAGCCACAATAGTCTTTGCCCTGAAAATCTGGAGACACCATCTTTATGGTGTAAGATTTGAGGTGTACAGTGACCACAAGAGTTTGAAGTATCTGTTTGATCAAAAGGAACTGAACATGAGACAGAGAAGATGGATGAAATTCCTTAAGGACTACGATATTGGATTGCAGTATCATTCGGGAAAATCCAATGTGGTAGCCGATGCTTTAAGTCGGAAGTCCTTACATATGTCGGCTTTAATGGTGCATGAAGGGAAATTAATTGAGGAGTTCAGGGATATGAACATGGCAATTCAAATGAGACCCCAAAGTATGATTTTGGGAATGCTTAAGGTGACAAATGAGCTTTTCGACCAAATCCGAATAATGCAAGTTGAGGATAGGGAACTAAAGATCAAATGAGATTTGATGACGAATGGGAAAGAGACTGATTTTGAGTCGGACTCTTGTAGGATGTTGCGATGCAAGGGAAGGGTGTATGTGCCTCATGATGTGGAATTACAAAAGAGTATTCTGGAGGAGTCACACAAGAGTAAATGTTCTATATGATTTTAGGATGTTATTGATGCAAATACTTGCTTGATTCTACAATTATAGCATGCATTTCCATTACTGCTGCATTACTTTCTTCCTACTGTTGATTGTATTACATGACTAGGGGAAATACAGGCCATTTGCATCCAATAAATCCTGAAATTGATAGAACATATCATAGGTTAGTTAGACAAAGTAGAAATTTACCTTTCCATAGTGTACCTGATTCTGTTTCTGATTCTGATTCTATTCCTAATTCTATTCCTGTTTCTGTGCATTCTGTGCAATATACTGATTTTGTGCATTCTGTTGCATTGTCTGATTCTAAGCATTCTGAAAATTCTGTGTACTCTGAAAATATGGCTCAACCACCTACTCCTCCTGGTCCTCGTGAGAGGACATTAAGGGAGCTGGCTGCACCTGATTTCACTTATGATAGCTTGTGCATCCAGTATCCCAATGAGGATGTGCCATATGTGCTTAAAACTGGACTAATCCATTTGTTGCCAAAGTTTAATGGACTTGTAGGTGAGGATCCTCATAAGCATCTTAAGGAGTTCCATATTGTCTGTTCAACCATGAAACCTCATGATGTCCAAGAGGATCACATCTGTTTGAAGGCATTCCCTCATTCACTTGAAGGCCCTGCAAAAGACTGGTTGTACTACTTGGCTCCTGGATCCATCACAAGTTGGGGTGACCTGAAGAGGACATTCCTTGGTAAATTCTTCCCTGCCTCCAGGACCACTGCAATCAGAAAAGATATTTCTGGGATTAGGCAACAACATGGAGAAAGTTTATATGAGTATTGGGAGAGATTCAAGAGGTTATGTGCAAGCTGCCCCCATCATCAGATTTCAGAGCAACTCCTACTCCAATATTTTTATGAAGGTTTGAACAACATGGACAGGAGTATTATTGATGCAGCTAGTGGAGGTGCACTTGGAGACATGACTCCGTTTGAAGCTAGAGGTTTGATTGAGAAGATGGCTTCTAACTCTCAACAGTTCAATGCAAGGAGCAGTGATGCCATAATTGTGAAAGGTGTGCATGATGTTGGGACTGATTCGGTGAGGCAAGAAAAGCTTGAGCGAAAAATTGATTCCCTCACCAAATTGGTCACTCAATTAGCCATGAATCAACAGAAACAACCAATGGCAAGAGTATGTGGCATTTGCACCTCACCTGACCATTACAATGATGTTTGTCCTTCTCTGCTTGAGCCAAGAACTACTGATCATCCTGAGGCTTATGCTGCAAACATCTACAACAACAGACCAAATCAACAACAGCAAAATTATGATCCATCTTCAAGCAGATACAACCCTGGTTGGAGAAATCATCCAAATCTCAAGTGGTCTGATCACACACAACAACAACCTCCTCATGCACCATTTCAGAACAACAATGTTGGACATAATATACCTTATGTTCCCCCACCAATTCAACAATAAAGGCAGCAACAAGTGACTAATAATCCTACACCTGTACCTAGTGAACCGTTATTGGAAGAGTTGGTGAGGCAAATGACAATGCAGAACATGCAGTTCCAACAAGAAACCAGAGCTTCTATTCAGAGACAACAATCTTCTATTCAGAATCTGACCACACAAATGGGACAGATGGCTACTTCGTTGAACACATTGCAATCGCAGAATTCTGACAAGTTACCTTCTCAAACTGTGATTAACCCGAAAAATGTGAGTGCCATCACCCTAAGGTCAGGAAAGCAGACTGAATTGGCAACCTCTAAACCAGATTCTACTCTACAAAAGGTTGATGACATTGGCAGACACATTCATGCATCTACACCTTCCTCAAGTGCAGCACAACAACCACCTCCCATCCCTCTTCCATTTCCCCCAAATATCTTTCCAAGCAAGAAAATGGAAGAGGTCGACAAGGAGATCTTGGAAACATTTAGAAAGGTAGAGGTGAACATACCTCTACTTGATGCCATCAAGCAGATTCCAAGATATGCAAAGTTCCTAAAGGAGTTGTGCACTCACAAAAGGAAGCTGAAGGGTAATGAAAGGATAAGCATGGGCAGAAATGTTTCTGCACTCATAGGTAAACCTATTCCTCACATTCCTGAAAAATGTAAGGACCCAGGTACATTTACTGTTCCTTGCATCATAGGTAACAATAAATTTGAGAATGCCATGCTAGACTTAGGAGCTTCAATTAATGTCATGCCTATGTCTGTTTTTATGTCTTTGTCGATTGGACCTTTAAAGCCAACTGGTGTGGTAATTCAATTAGCAAATAGGAGTACTGCTTATCCTGCTGGCCTGGTAGAAGATGTCTTGGTTCGGGTTGGTGAACTTATATTCCCTGCTGATTTTTACATACTAGATATGGAAGAGGGATCCTCCCGTAACACAATTCCTATTATTTTAGGGAGACCATTTTTAAGAACAGCCCGAACCAAGATTGATGTCCAT
Source organism: Lupinus albus (assembly GCA_009771035.1). Classification (NCBI taxonomy): domain Eukaryota; kingdom Viridiplantae; phylum Streptophyta; class Magnoliopsida; order Fabales; family Fabaceae; genus Lupinus; species Lupinus albus. The sequence continues at coordinate 9,886,123 of CM020019.1, read as the reverse complement.
GCTGACACACTTTCCATGGAATTTGATGATATTGTGGTCCGGTTTAATATTTTTGATGCTATGAAGCATCCATCTGAGGACCATTCTATATTTCATGTTGATTTTCTTGATGAGTTGATTAATGAGCATATCTCTGATTTTATTCATGATTCTGATTCTTTATCATTGATAGCCTCACACACTTGTCATGCATGCACTGATTATGAACTGTGTAGTTCTTGCAATGATGACTTTTTGGATATTATTGTTGATCCACATGATATAGAGTCATATTGCACTAACCCAATTGTTCAAGTGCAGGCTGCAGAATCTATGCCTGCTACTTTGGTTCCATCTGTTTTGCAGGCACCTATATTGGAGCTGAAACCTTTACCTGATAACCTCAAGTATGCTTACTTAGAGGATGATGAGAAGCTCCCTGTCATTGTTTCTACCTCCCTTGATGCTGAGCAAGAGGAGAAATTGCTACAAGTGCTGAAAAAGCATAAAAAGGCCATTGGTTGGACCTTAGCTGACATTCCTGGTATTAGCCCATCCATGTGCATGCATAGAATACTCTTGGAGGATGGAGCTAAACCAGTGAGGCAACCACAAAGGAGACTCAATCCAGTGATTCTTGATGTTGTGAAAAAAGAGGTCACCAAGCTTCTACAAGCTGGGATTATATATCCAATTTCTGATAGCCATTGGGTGAGTCCAGTTCAGGTAGTTCCTAAAAAGACAGGAATTACAGCTGTGAGAAATGAGAGGGATGAGCTAATTCCTACTAGAGTGCAGAACAGTTGGAGAGTTTGCATTGACTATAGGAGGCTCAATCAAGCAACAAGAAAGGATCATTTTCCTTTACCCTTTATTGACCAGATGCTTGAACGGTTAGCAGGTAAATCTCACTATTGTTTTCTTGATGGTTTTTCTGCATACTTTAAAATCCATATTGCTCCTGAGGATCAGGAGAAGACCACATTCACCTGCCCCTTTGGCACTTTTGCCTATAGGAGGATGCCCTTTGGCCTATGCAACGCCCCTGGTACATTCCAGCGGTGTATGGTTAGCATTTTTAGCGACTTTTTGGAAAGTTGCATAGAGGTGTTTATGGATGATTTTACTGTATATGGATCTTCATTTGATGCATGCTTGGATACTCTGGATAGAGTTTTGCATAAATGCATAGAAACTAACCTTGTTCTAAATTATGAGAAGTGTCATTTCATGGTAGAACAAGGCATAGTTCTAGGCCATGTGATCTCTAATAAGGGCATAGAGGTAGATCCTGCCAAGATAGATGTTATTTCACTATTGCCTTACCCCTCTTGCGTGCGAGAGGTTCGTTCTTTTCTTGGTCATGCAGGTTTCTATCGCAGGTTCATTCAAGATTTTAGCAAGAAGGCCCTTCCACTATCCAATCTGTTGCAAAAGGATGTGGTGTTTGATTTTGATGAAAGATGTAAAGAGGCCTTCGACTGCCTCAAGAAAGCTTTGACCACCACTCCTATCATCCAGGCACCTGATTGGACAGTCCCTTTTGAGCTAATGTGTGATGCTTCTAATTATGCATTGGGGGCTGTCCTTGCACAAAAAGTAGACAAATTGCCTAGGGTGATTTATTATGCTTCTAGGACATTAGATGTTGCACAAGCAAATTATACCACCACTGAAAAAGAGCTCTTAGCTATTGTATTTGCTCTGGATAAATTTAGATCTTATTTGCTTGGTTCTAGAATTGTTGTTTTCACTGACCATGCAGCACTAAAGTTCTTGTTGAAGAAAGTTGAGTCTAAGCCAAGGTTGATTAGATGGATGCTCTTGCTCCAAGAGTTTGATTTGGAGATTCGTGATAGGAGCGGAGCACAAAATTTGGTTGCTGATCACTTGAGTAGAATAGACAGAGCTGTTGATATGATCCCCATTCGGGATGATTTTCCTGATGAACAACTTTTGCATATCTTTGTTTCTTCCCCCAATCCTTGGTTTGCTAATATTGTTAATTATTTGGTTGCATCTGTTTTTCCTCCACTAGCATCTAGAGCTCAAAATGATAAACTTAAAAGTGATGCTAAATTTTATTTTTGGGATGACCCCTATTTGTGGAGATTTTGTAATGACCAGATGATTAGAAGATGCATTCCAGATCATGAGATTGAGTCAGTCCTTCAGTTTTGTCATGCCTCTGCAGTTGGGGGACATCTTGGTACCCAAAGAACAGCAAGGAAGGTACTTGATTGTGGATTGTATTGGCCCACCATCTTCAAAGATGCGTGGAGGATCTGTAGTACTTGTGAGCAGTGTCAGAGAGCAGGTGGTACCATTTCTTGGAGACAAGAGATGCCTCAACAACCTATGTTGTTCTGTGAGATTTTTGATGTTTGGGGTATTGATTTCATGGGTCCCTTTCCTGTTTCTTTTGGTTTTACTTATATTCTGCTTGCTGTTGATTATGTTTCTAAATGGGTGGAAGCTAAAGCCACCAGGACTAATGATGCTCGGGTTGTTATGGATTTTGTTAGGTCTCACATTTTTTGCAGGTTTGGCATACCCAGAGCTATTGTTAGCGACCAAGGCACACACTTCTGCAATAGATCCATGCAAGCTATGCTCAAGAAGTACGGGGTTGTTCATAGAGTTTCCACACCATATCACCCCCAAACAAATGGGCAAGCTGAGATTTCAAACAGAGAGATAAAGAAGATTTTGGAGAAGATGGTGCAGCCTAACAGGAAAGATTGGAGCAACAGACTTGAGGATGCTCTTTGGGCACATCGAACTGCTTACAAGGCACCCACAGGGATGTCTCCTTATCGGGTTGTCTTTGGTAAAGCATGTCATCTTCCCGTGGAGATTGAGCATCGTGCTTATTGGGCTGTGAAGACTTGCAACTTGGCTCTTGATCAAGCTGGTGAAGAAAGAAAGCTCCAACTCAGTGAACTGGATGAGATCCGCTTAGAAGCTTATGAGAACTCTAAGTTATATAAAGAGAAGACCAAAATATTCCATGATAGCTTGATTTCTAGAAAGGAATTTGTGGTTGGCCAAAAAGTGTTGTTGTATAACTCTAGGCTTGGTCTCATGAGTGGTAAGCTTCGTTCTAGGTGGATTGGTCCTTTTGTTGTAACTAATGTGTTTCCTTATGGTGCAGTAGAAATCTCAAGTGAATCCACAAATAAGATCTTCAAGGTCAATGGGCATCGCCTCAAGCCTTTCCTCACAAACCCTTCCGTTGTGGATGAAATTGTGGAGGAAGTTTCTTTGGTTGAACCTGTTTTCCTCCCTCCATGAATCAGGGAGTTTTTCTTTCTCTCCTTCTTTACTTTTATTGCACTTGTCCAATTACATTTGCTGATATAACTGCGTGGATATTCTGACTGTGCTCCATTGGGACAATGTGTCGTTTAAGTGTGAGGGGAGACTAATGTAGGTTTTTGATGATGCATGCTTTTCTTTGATTCTTAGATTTTGCTTAGATTTTGGGCATTTTCTCTCATGCTTTCTTTTAGTTGATTCTTGATATATTGTGTTGTGAATCCATGCATTTTCTGTGTGCTAAGTTACTTTTGAGAATTGAGAGGTTGAAGCAATTGTGATAGACTTGTCCCTTGTGAGATTTTGAGCCTTAATTTTGGATGGATTGTTGTATGCCATCTAGTATTCTTTCATGTGTGATTGTTGCACTCTTGATTACTTGCACTCTAGAACTTGACATGTTTCTTGTTGATACTTGATTCACATATTGCACAATTTGAAGTGATTTAGGCATTTCTTTTGAATAAGCCACATGCCATATAGCCTACCTTGAATGAAATTATCCTTTGCTAGCCATTTTGAGCCTTTTTACCATTTCTTTGTCATATAGCTCATTACAACCCTATAAGTGAAAAACCATGATTATCCTAACCTTAGGGAATTTTGGAGCTTTGGAATTGTTTTGGGAATGGGTATTAAGTAAGGGTGCATTGTTCTTCATTGTTTATAATTCTTGGTTATGACTCATTGGTGGATGTAATTGTGTACATAAGTGTGGTGTCATTGAAAAAAAAAAACAACAAATAGAGAAACAAAACAAAAGAAAAAAAAATGAAAAAAAAAATGAGATGAAAAAAAAATTGAATAAAAGTTTAGTGTGGCAAAGAGGATTGAGAGGATTGGAATTAGAGGATGATTTACTTATTTTGGGTTGATTTTGTCTTACTTTTTACTTATTCCCCATTGCTCCTCTATTCCCTTGGTTTTAAGCTACATATCCATAATTTATCCCACCTTTTCCTTGGCCCCATTACAACCTTGAAAAGTCCTTTTGATCACTTTGTGCATGTGTTTATGATGTTGATGTTAGAAACTTGTCAAGCATATGGTTGTGTTTGTTTTCATGAAGTGCATTGAGTGTAAATACTTACAACCTAAAACACATGAGTGTAAACACTTTAGAGAGCATATCTTGTGAGGATCTATCATTGTTGTGACTCACCTCTTAATTTGATTGGTTTCTTTGCATGCTTGAATTGTTTGGATGATCTTCATGGATATCTTGATTCTTTGATCTTGTTACTCTTGTGTGCTTGATTTTGCCTGTAACACCCCGAATTTTAGTCTTTAAAAATTAGAGTATCAGTCCAGGAAGCCTCGCTTGATCCAGAGATTCTCGCTTGAGCGAGAGAGGTGCATCTGGGAGGGTGAAATCTTGGGCTATACTGGAGGATTCTCGCGTGAGCGAGAGTTGTATCACCCGGGCGAGAAATGGCAATTTTGGGCAGTGTAATCGATTACACAGTCCATGTAATCGATTACATGCAGATAAAAGCATCAGATATGTGCCTTTTACTTGATATAATCGATTACACAATACATGTAATCGATTACATGCAGATAAAAGCATCAGATATGTGCATTTTACACGATGTAATCGATTACACAATCCATGTAATCGATTACATCTATGCGTTAAGCGAAAATTGCTACTGTGAGATTCTCGCTTGAGCGAGAATGGGCTCGCTTGAGCGAGAACCCGACGACTGCTCTTTAAAAATAGAAACCCCAAACACATTTTAGAGTTAGAAATTGAAGAGAAGAGAGAGAAGGGAGCTTTTCAAGAGCAAGGAGCCTTAGGACTCATTTTAGAGCTTGCGAAGAGGTAAACCTCTTGTTCCTAACTCTTCTTCTCCCTCTCTAACTTGTTTTGGGTATGTTGGATTTATTTTCATAACATGAGAAATCATGGAAACTCATCCGTTAGAGTTATGGTTCGTTTTATGTTGTTTTTATCTTGTAAACTCTTGGTTTAGAGATAGTATCTTAAGAATGAAAAGGGTTGTGGGTTGATTCATGAAAACCCCAAAAAAAACCTAAAAGTGAAAATGTGGTAAAATGAGAGAATGAGTAAAATGTTAGAGGTAGAAGATGAGTCTACCCCAAATATTGAAATATGAGATGTCATGCATGTTTTAGATGGTTGAATATTGATGATGAATATTTGGTATGATTAAATGATGCAAAATAAGTTGTTTATGTAATATTTGGAATAAATAACTAACATTGTGTTATGTGGTGGGATGAGAAGAGAGATCCTAAGGTTGGAGGTGATGTCGGTAGAATTCGAGAAGTTGTCAAGAACCGAACCTCAATACTCACCAAGGTAAGGATAAGTCTTTAATTGTGCATTTGGAATAGAAAATGTAAGTATTTTCTGGTTATGCAATGATTGAGTTATGAATTACACATTTAGTATAAACATATATGGGTGTGTTTATACTAAAGTAGGCGTAGATTTACGGAAGATGGAAAACGTGTGTATTTCTGATCGTGCAATAATTATATTGTGAATCACGTGTTTAGTATAAACATATATGGGTGTGTTTATACTAAAGATGGCGTAGATTTACAGGAAATGGTTGATAGTGAAATTAATGAAAAGGAAACGTATTTTTAGCCGACCATAAATGGTTAGCGACTTTGGCTCAAGTTATGAAGCAATACTTTGGCTCAAGTTATGAAGCAATACTTTGGCTCAAGTTATGAAGCAATACTTTGGCTCAAGTTATGAAGCAATACTTTGGCTCAAGTTATGTAGCAATACTTTGGCTCAAGTTATGTAGCAATGCTTTGGCTCAAGCTATGTAGCAACACTTTGGCTCAAGTTATGTAGCAACACTTTGGCTCAAGTTATGAAGCAATACTTTGGCTCAAGTTATGTAGCAATGCTTTGGCTCAAGCTATGTAGCAACACTTTGGTTCAAGCTATGTAGCAATACTTTGGCTCAAGCTATGTAGCAACACTTTGGCTCAAGTTATGAAGCAATATTTTGGCTCAAGTTATGTAGCAATGCTTTGGCTCAAGTTATGAAGCAATACTTTGGCTCAAGTTATGAAGCAATACTTTGGCTCAAGTTATGTAGCAATACTTTGGCTCAAGTTATGTAGCAATGCTTTGGCTCAAGCTATGTAGCAACACTTTGGCTCAAGTTATGTAGCAACACTTTGGCTCAAGCTATGTAGCAAAACTTTGGCTCAAGTTATGTAGCAATGCTTTGGCTCAAGCTATGTAGCAAAACTTTGGCTCAAGTTATGTAGCAATACTTTGGCTCAAGTTATGTAGCAACGCTTTGGCTCAAGCTATGTAGCAAAACTTTGGCTCAAGTAATGTAGCACAAAATGAATTTATAAAACAAATGGTTTATTAACTCCTTTTTCTAATGTGGATTATCTTATAATGACGTTTATTGAATTAACGACTTACTCATTTGTGTGTTTTGTACTTTTGTCATTGATAATCCCATTGCAGGTAAATAGACGAATGGAGTATGGTAGTTCGGGAGCTTTAGACGTTGGATTCACTATTTGCGTTTTTGTACTTTAAATGACTACTTGTGGATTTGAATGATTGTAACCATGATTGACATTTATTTGGGTATTCGTAACCATGGGTATTGTTATATTTGGAGTATTATAACTCTTGGGCTCTTAGTACCCAATGGGAATAATAATGAATGAATTATGTTTTTCCGCAATTTAAATTATATGATAATATAATAGGTGTAAAGAGTATTTTTAAGGAATGATTCCTGAAGGTTTTAAGTAAGATGATGAATGTATGTAAGAGGGAATTAAAATGAATGAAAAAAATTTCAAGGGTAGAAATCGGGTCGTTACAATATGGTATCAGAGCATAGTTAATTCTGCGACCTAGGGCATGGCCTTACTTGCTTCTTTGTAACATGTGTAAAAATTTGACTAGTTGAGATTGTGTGTATTGAATGTTTAAAGCATGTGGCTTTGGTATGATGACATGCGACTTGTTATGAGACTATGTGATTTCCTGACTTGAGTGAATTAAAATTAGCTTACTGACTAGTGTAACAAGTGCGGTAGACTTCACTATGGAAGTACGTGCCCGGGAAAAGGGAATGGATGTTTCCACTGCAAGGAGTTTGGGCATATTAAAAGGTATTGTCCCAAGCTGGATCGGAGACCTAATGTCATGCATGCTGGGGAGGCAAGGGACCACGGTCGGATGGTTACCCCAAGTGGCGCAGGGACATCGGGTGTTGATGATCCGGCAAGAGGTAAACGCATGGTGACAGGTATTCCTTGTTTAGTGATGTTGATTCGGGAGCGACACACTCCCTCATATATGTTAAATGTGAAAACCGGCTGAGATTGTAAACTGAGTCATTACTTCTGACTTGGTCGCGTCGACCCCAATCTTTGTGCTGGTGGTGGTGTCGACGTTTATGTTCTAGAGTCCGGTTGTGGTAAAAGGTGTGATATTTACCATAGACTCAGTCTGCTTGTCGTTATCCCAGTTAGATATAATTCTGGGGATGGACTGATTGTCGGCAAATCATGTTATGATTGAATAGCCTGACAGGGTTGTAGCGGTTGGGGATCTGTGCAAGGTCTCTGACCAGGCCAGTGGTATAGGGCCAATGTCGGCTAAGAAATTCAGGACCCTCCTTCGAAAAAGGGATCTATATTCATTCAGTAAATGTCACAAGAGGGTATTTAAGAACTCGTTAGTATTTCGAGATGTTAAGATTTGAAAGAACTATTTATTTTGTCTTGGAAAGTGGACTTTCGTCTATGAATGATTGACTTTTATAATAAGTATACTGACAAGAAAAATTGTTAAGTCGGGGATGCTTGTTTTCTCTTATGAGTTGTTAAAGGTTAATTCCCTTTGTTGGCCTTAGTGTGTATGCGTACGCTAAGAGGTGAAACTCATATTTCGAAAAGGAAATAGAGGTTGGATAAAATACCTAAAGGTCCTTGCGACTAATGTGTTTACATGGACGTTGACTAATCAGATGTATTATCATTTTGAGGTGACCTATGGTTGGTACACCAAAATCGATTAAGTATGAAAAAGTTATTTTTGATTCTTGTGTATGAAGCTTCTGGTCTATGAAATTTTTTTTTAAAGAGGAGTACTGGCCGTAACAAATATATATTGGTAGTGAACACCAAATTATGTGCGGGGGGATGTTGAACCTCAAAAACTTAGTTTGGATCGGGAGTGTCTCAGTGTACGGTTGGGGTAAATGGTAGAACCTTTACCATAGTGTTGATATGCGCAATGACGTCCTAGCTGGATTTAATCCTGGAAATGGACTAGCGGTCAGCAAATCGTGTTATGTTTAACTATGTGAAATTGTTGAGGTGAAGATTTAAATTTGGTATGCATTGATATGTATTTGTATTCTAAAGGGGTAAGACTTATGCTGATAATCGAGGAAAGAGGCTAGTCGAGTTGTTTACCCCGTTGATGTGATGAATACATTTTATTAGACGTGAAACTTTTGGTCTCGAATGACCGGTTCTTTTGCGGTAGGACATTGGCAATGCATGAAATAGTGGTGGTGTACCTAAGTGGTCTGCATTGAATGTTGTACCAGCGAAAGTTGTTGCTGTTTCGTGAACGTCAGTAATGACGGTGTATGAGTGTGATGTAGCCATATGAGAGAAGGAGTTTTGGGTTGTGTTGAACTGATTATGTAAACTTTGTTTCATAAGTCGTGGATTCAAACCGTTTTCGAAAATCCTTTTCTTTGGGTGAAACATAGTCTGTGGCTAAGAAATGATTTGGTCTTATGTTGGAGAATTCTGAAATTTTAGCAACCATCTCGGGATAAGTATGAAGTTGTTAAGAAAATTTATTGATAAAAGACGCCCATGTATTTCTGGGCATAATGCGAGTGGGTTAATAAGTTTATTTTGCTGACGGAATTGGAGTGACCAAACCGAACGCAAGTTGTAGGTCGAGTGTTGGTCGACTTGTGCTTGCCGATTGGTAACGTAACACCTAGTTTTGGTGTGAATAAATGGTTTTATGGTTTCAGTGGAGGCTAGAAATTGGTAATTTCTTTAGACAATAAGATTTGATGGTAGAAATATTTGATGTAATTAGACAATTATTGGATAGTTGAATTGTGTACGATGGATGAGACACTAAGAGTCCTATTGTGTAAGTACTTTGTTGATTGAGTGAAATGGAATTGTGCTAGATTCTTGAGTGGAGATGAAACTAGCTAGTGTATGATGGATGTTAAAAGACGCATTTAGATAGATATGAGATAAGGAGTTCCCCATTCGCTAAAGTTCGAGAATGTTATCGAAATTCTTAACGTATGTTAGGATTGATAGATGGATAGGTGCTAGATACCTATGGTTCTTGACGAATGTAGGAAAGATCTTTAGTCTAAATTGTGGTTTAATTCTCAGGGCATTCGGGATATTAAAGGCTAAAACCTTAATATTTGGACATTTATGAGTTAGTTCATGAACTGGTGGGTGATGTCACGGTTTAGTGGTGTATGCCCTTAGTGACTGATTAAGTAATCTTAATGGATTAGGGAATCGATTATGATTTTGGTGGAGTATCCTTGTGGCTAAGGTTTAGGTGATGATTTTGATTTCCGAGGTATGTTTAATTTTCGGGGACGAAAATTCTTATAAGAGGGGGAGGATTGTAACACCCCGAATTTTAGTCTTTAAAAATTAGAGTATCAGTCCTGGAAGCCTCGCTTGATCCAGAGATTCTCGCTTGAGCGAGAGAGGTGCATCTGGGAGGGTGAAATCTTGGGCTATACTGGAGGATTCTCGCCTGAGCGAGAGTTGTATCACCCGGGCGAGAAATGGCAATTTTGGGCAGTGTAATCGATTACACAGTCCATGTAATCGATTACATGCAGATAAAAGAATCAGATATGTGCATTTTACATGATGTAATCGATTACACAATACATGTAATCGATTACATGCAGATAAAAGCATCAGATATGTGCATTTTACATAATGTAATCGATTACACAATACATGTAATCGATTACACAATACATGTAATCGATTACATGCAGATAAAAGCATCAGATATCTGCATTTTACATGATGTAATCGATTACACAATACATGTAATCGATTACGTGCAGATAAAAGCATCAGATATGTGCATTTTACACGATGTAATCGATTACACAATCCATGTAATCGATTACATCTATGCGTTAAGCGAAAATTGCTACTGTGAGATTATCGCCTGAGCGAGAATTGGCTCGCTTGAGCGAGAACCCGACGACTGCTCTTTAAAAATAGAAACCCCAAACACATTTTAGGGTTAGAACTTGAAGAGAAGAGAGAGAAGGGAGCTTTTCAAGAGCAAGGAGCCTTAGGACTCATTTTAGAGCTTGCGAAGAGGTAAACCTCTTGTTCCTAACTCTTCTTCTCCCTCTCTAACTTGTTTTGGGTATGTTGGATTTATTTTCATAACATGAGAAATCATGGAAACTCATCCGTTAGAGTTATGGTTCGTTTTATGTTGTTTTTATCTTGTAAACTCTTGGTTTAGAGATAATATCTCAAGAATGGAAAAGGTTGTGGGTTGATTCATGAAAACCCAAAAAAAAAACCTAAAAGTGAAAATATGGTAAAAGGAGAGAATGAGTAAAATGTTAGAGGTAGAAGATGAGTTTACCCCAAATATTGAAATATGAGATGTTATGCATGTTTTAGATGGTTGAATATTGATGATGAATATTTTGTATGATTAAATGATGCAAAATAAGTTGTTTATGTAATATTTGGAATAAATAACTAACATTGTGTTATGTGGTGGGATGAGAAGAGAGATCCTAAGGTTGGAGGTGATGTCGGTAGAATTCGAGAAGTTGTCAAGAACCGAACCCCAATACTCACCAAGGTAAGGATAAAAAGTCTTTAATTGTGCATTTGGAATAGAAAATGTAAGTATTTTCTGGTTATGCAATGATTGAGTTATGAATTACGCATTTAGTATAAACATATATGGGTGTGTTTATACTAAAGTAGGCGTAGATTTACGGAAGATGGAAAACGTGTGTATTTCTGATCGTGCAATAATTATATTGTGAATCATGTGTTTGGTATAAACATATATGGGTGTGTTTATACTAAAGATGGCGTAGATTTACAGGAAATGGTTGATAGTGAAATTAATGAAAAGGAAACGTATTTTTAGCCGACCATAAATGGTTAGCGACTTTGGCTCAAGTTATGAAGCAATACTTTGGCTCAAGTTATGAAGCAATACTTTGGCTCAAGTTATGAAGCAATACTTTGGCTCAAGTTATGTAGCAATACTTTGGCTCAAGTTATGTAGCAATGCTTTGGCTCAAGCTATGTAGCAACACTTTGGCTCAAGTTATGTAGCAACACTTTGGCTCAAGTTATGAAGCAATACTTTGGCTCAAGTTATGTAGCAATGCTTTGGCTCAAGCTATGTAGCAACACTTTGGCTCAAGCTATGTAGCAATACTTTGGCTCAAGTTATGTAGTAATGCTTTGGCTCAAGCTATGTAGCAACACTTTGGCTCAAGTTATGAAGCAATATTTTGGCTCAAGTTATGTAGCAATGCTTTGGCTCAAGTTATGAAGCAATACTTTGGCTCAAGTTATGAAGCAATACTTTGGCTCAAGTTATGTAGCAATACTTTGGCTCAAGTTATGTAGCAATGCTTTGGCTCAAGCTATGTAGCAACACTTTGGCTCAAGTTATGTAGCAACACTTTGGCTCAAGTTATGAAGCAATACTTTGGCTCAAGTTATGAAGCAATACTTTGGCTCAAGTTATGAAGCAATACTTTGGCTCAAGTTATGTAGCAATACTTTGGCTCAAGTTATGTAGCAATGCTTTGGCTCAAGCTATGTAGCAACACTTTGGCTCAAGTTATGTAGCAACACTTTGGCTCAAGTTATGAAGCAATACTTTTGCTCAAGTTATGTAGCAATGCTTTGGCTCAAGTTATGTAGCAATACTTTGGCTCAAGCTATGTAGCAACACTTTGGCTCAAGCTATGTAGCAATGCTTTGGCTCAAGTTATGTAGCAATGCTTTGGCTCAAGCTATGTAGCAACACTTTGGCTCAAGTTATGAAGCAATATTTTGGCTCAAGTTATGTAGCAATGCTTTGGCTCAAGCTATGTAGCAACACTTTGGCTCAAGTTATGAAGCAATATTTTGGCTCAAGATATGTAGCAATGCTTTGGCTCAAGCTATGTAGCCATACTTTGGCTCAAGTTATGTAGCAATGCTTTGGCTCAAGCTATGTAGCAAAACTTTGGCTCAAGTTATGTAGCAATGCTTTGGCTCAAGCTATGTAGCAACACTTTGGCTCAAGTTATGTAGCAACACTTTGGCTCAAGTTATGAAGCAATACTTTGGCTCAAGTTATGTAGCAATGCTTTGGCTCAAGCTATGTAGCAACACTTTGGCTCAAGCTATGTAGCAACACTTTGGCTCAAGTTATGTAGCAATGCTTTGGCTCAAGCTATGTAGCAACACTTTGGCTCAAGTTATGAAGCAATATTTTGGCTCAAGTTATGTAGCAATGCTTTGGCTCAAGTTATGAAGCAATACTTTGGCTCAAGTTATGAAGCAATACTTTGGCTCAAGTTATGTAGCAATACTTTGGCTCAAGTTATGTAGCAATACTTTGGCTCAAGTTATGTAGCAATGCTTTGGCTCAAGCTATGTAGCAACACTTTGGCTCAAGTTATGTAGCAACACTTTGGCTCAAGTTATGAAGCAATACTTTGGCTCAAGTTATGTAGCAATGCTTTGGCTCAAGCTATGTAGCAACACTTTGGCTCAAGCTATGTAGCAACACTTTGGCTCAAGTTATGTAGCAATGCTTTGGCTCAAGCTATGTAGCAACACTTTGGCTCAAGTTATGAAGCAATATTTTGGCTCAAGTTATGTAGCAATGCTTTGGCTCAAGTTATGAAGCAATACTTTGGCTCAAGTTATGAAGCAATACTTTGGCTCAAGTTATGTAGCAATACTTTGGCTCAAGTTATGTAGCAATGCTTTGGCTCAAGCTATGTAGCAACACTTTGGCTCAAGTTATGTAGCAACACTTTGGCTCAAGTTATGAAGCAATACTTTGGCTCAAGTTATGAAGCAATACTTTGGCTCAAGTTATGAAGCAATACTTTGGCTCAAGTTATGTAGCAATACTTTGGCTCAAGTTATGTAGCAATGCTTTGGCTCAAGCTATGTAGCAACACTTTGGCTCAAGTTATGTAGCAACACTTTGGCTCAAGTTATGAAGCAATACTTTTGCTCAAGTTATGTAGCAATGCTTTGGCTCAAGTTATGTAGCAATACTTTGGCTCAAGCTATGTAGCAACACTTTGGCTCAAGCTATGTAGCAATGCTTTGGCTCAAGTTATGTAGCAATGCTTTGGCTCAAGCTATGTAGCAACACTTTGGCTCAAGTTATGAAGCAATATTTTGGCTCAAGTTATGTAGCAATGCTTTGGCTCAAGCTATGTAGCAACACTTTGGCTCAAGTTATGAAGCAATATTTTGGCTCAAGATATGTAGCAATGCTTTGGCTCAAGCTATGTAGCCATACTTTGGCTCAAGTTATGTAGCAATGCTTTGGCTCAAGCTATGTAGCAAAACTTTGGCTCAAGTTATGTAGCAATGCTTTGGCTCAAGCTATGTAGCAACACTTTGGCTCAAGTTATGTAGCAACACTTTGGCTCAAGTTATGAAGCAATACTTTGGCTCAAGTTATGTAGCAATGCTTTGGCTCAAGCTATGTAGCAACACTTTGGCTCAAGCTATGTAGCAACACTTTGGCTCAAGTTATGTAGCAATGCTTTGGCTCAAGCTATGTAGCAACACTTTGGTTCAAGTTATGAAGCAATATTTTGGCTCAAGTTATGTAGCAATGCTTTGGCTCAAGTTATGAAGCAATACTTTGGCTCAAGTTATGAAGCAATACTTTGGCTCAAGTTATGTAGCAATACTTTGGCTCAAGTTATGTAGCAATACTTTGGCTCAAGTTATGTAGCAATGCTTTGGCTCAAGCTATGTAGCAACACTTTGGCTCAAGTTATGTAGCAACACTTTGGCTCAAGTTATGAAGCAATACTTTGGCTCAAGTTATGTAGCAATGCTTTGGCTCAAGCTATGTAGCAACACTTTGGCTCAAGCTATGTAGCAACACTTTGGCTCAAGTTATGTAGCAATGCTTTGGCTCAAGCTATGTAGCAACACTTTGGCTCAAGTTATGAAGCAATATTTTGGCTCAAGTTATGTAGCAATGCTTTGGCTCAAGTTATGAAGCAATACTTTGGCTCAAGTTATGAAGCAATACTTTGGCTCAAGTTATGTAGCAATACTTTGGCTCAAGTTATGTAGCAATGCTTTGGCTCAAGCTATGTAGCAACACTTTGGCTCAAGTTATGTAGCAACACTTTGGCTCAAGTTATGAAGCAATACTTTGGCTCAAGTTATGAAGCAATACTTTGGCTCAAGTTATGAAGCAATACTTTGGCTCAAGTTATGTAGCAATACTTTGGCTCAAGTTATGTAGCAATGCTTTGGCTCAAGCTATGTAGCAACACTTTGGCTCAAGTTATGTAGCAACACTTTGGCTCAAGTTATGAAGCAATACTTTTGCTCAAGTTATGTAGCAATGCTTTGGCTCAAGTTATGTAGCAATGCTTTGGCTCAAGCTATGTAGCAACACTTTGGCTCAAGCTATGTAGCAATACTTTGGCTCAAGTTATGTAGCAATGCTTTGGCTCAAGCTATGTAGCAACACTTTGGCTCAAGTTATGAAGCAATATTTTGGCTCAAGTTATGTAGCAATGCTTTGGCTCAAGCTATGTAGCAACACTTTGGCTCAAGTTATGAAGCAATATTTTGGCTCAAGTTATGTAGCAATGCTTTGGCTCAAGCTATGTAGCCATACTTTGGCTCAAGTTATGTAGCAATGCTTTGGCTCAAGCTATGTAGCAAAACTTTGGCTCAAGTTATGTAGCAATGCTTTGGCTCAAGCTATGTAGCAAAACTTTGGCTCAAGTTATGTAGCAATACTTTGGCTCAAGTTATGTAGCAACGCTTTGGCTCAAGCTATGTAGCAAAACTTTGGCTCAAGTAATGTAGCACAAAATGAATTTATAAAACAAATGGTTTATTAACTCCTTTTTCTAATGTGGATTATCTTATAATGACGTTTATTGAATTAACGACTTACTCCTTTGTGTGTTTTGTACTTTTGTCATTGATAATCCCATTGCAGGTAAATAGACGAATGGAGTATGGTAGTTCGGGAGCTTTAGACGTTGGATTCACTATTTGCGTTTTTGTACTTTAAATGACTACTTGTGGATTTGAATGATTGTAACCATGATTGACATTTATTTGGGTATTCGTAACCATGGGTATTGTTATATTTGGAGTATTATAACTCTTGGGCTCTTAGTACCCAATGGGAATAATAATGAATGAATTATGTTTTTCCGCAATTTAAATTATATGATAATATAATAGGTGTAAAGAGTATTTTTAAGGAATGATTCCTGAAGGTTTTAAGTAAGATGATGAATGTATGTAAGAGGGAATTAAAATGAATGAAAAAAATTTCAAGGGTAGAAATCGGGTCGTTACAATATGGTATCAGAGCATAGTTAATTCTGCGACCTAGGGCATGGCCTTACTTGCTTCTTTGTAACATGTGTAAAAATTTGACTAGTTGAGATTGTGTGTATTGAATGTTTAAAGCATGTGGCTTTGGTATGATGACATGCGACTTGTTATGAGACTATGTGATTTCCTGACTTGAGTGAATTAAAATTAGCTTACTGACTAGTGTAACAAGTGCGGTAGACTTCACTATGGAAGTACGTGCCCGGGAAAAGGGAATGGATGTTTCCACTGCAAGGAGTTTGAGCATATTAAAAGGTATTGTCCCAGGCTGGATCGGAGACCTAAGGCTTTAAGTAAGATCATGAATGTATGTAAGAGGGAATTAAAATGAATGAAAAAAATTTCAAGGGTAGAAATCGGGTCGTTACATTGCCCATCTCTTTGCATTTCATAAAATTCAATATGAAGTATGTCATCTTTAGGATTTTTCATTTTCTAGTTTTTAATAATCTACTTACATGACTCACTTTGGTGCACTGGTTAGCATATCATTAATTCTTGATTTTGCCCAGGAGTGCAAAGGGTTAAGTGTGGGGGTATTTGATGAGTCATATATTACACACTATTCATAACCTTAATTTACCATTGTTAATGATTCTTGGTGTCTAATTGACTTTGTTTGGCATGGTTTAGTGTTTTGGAATTTATTGGACTATTATTCCTAAAATGAGTTAATTTGAGATTATTTAGTCTAATTAAATCTAATTCCATTTTCAGGTCATATTTGGCACCAAGGACATTTTGGACATTACAAGTGGACGATGTGTGCAAAAGTGAAGATTGTATATTGTATTAGGATCTTTATTTCCGTTTGGGTTTTGGGCCCATTGTTTAGGGCCCATTTCCGTTTTACACCATTTAAACACATGATTTCGGTTTTGAAGGGACACTTTAACATTACATTATTTTTTTTTTGCCTTAGAACATAGTTATTCCCGTTTTCCCTCTTTTGCTCTCCTAGGGTTTATGCATTTTCATTTTTGCTCTTCTCCATTTTCGGTTTTGCTTAATCCTTCCATGGAAGGCTAAATTTCTGGACTAAACTCCTTTGGTAATGTATCACAACTCTTGAGGTTTGGTTATTAATGCAATTTCGGTTTCTTATTTGTCAATTTCTTCTATTCAAATTCTGGTTGTGGTTTGCTTAATTCCATGCCTTAGAAATAGATTTGTGAATTGATTTTCGCTTAGTAAATCATTTCTCTAGTGCATGAATGCTTAGTTCGTGTGAATTTGTTTATGAGTTGATTATCGCTTAGTTACTTGATTATGAAAAAATTAGGGATTCAACGATTAGAATATGATTTTGATACTGTGAAACCGAGGATTGAGTTGTGATTAAGGAAACCAAAGGGGTTTAGCCGTTTCATTTTTCTGTTAATTACTGTTTCTGTTTTAGTTTTAGATTCATACCATAAAAAGAACAAAACCCCCCTTTGTGTGTGTGAGTACAAGGTGTTTGAACTATTGCCTGAAAGATAATCCTTGGGAAACGACCTAGGAGTCACTTCCTAGTACTATACTTTATTGTTATATTATTTGTATCGAGTACGGCCTCGATCACTTGGGCAAGACCCTCTCGCTCAGGCAAGAAACACTCTGTATACTCCAGACTTCTAGGACTTTCACTACACTTATGGAAAATAAAATTAGGGTGTTACAGTCCTCCCCCTCTTATAAGAATTTTTGTCCCCGAAAATTAAACATTCCGCTATTCGAACAAATGATAGTAATCCTCCACCATGTCACGTTCCACTTCCCAAGTTGCATCTCCTTCATCTACTTTGATCCATAGTTCCTTCACCAAAGGGATTTCCTTCCCCTCATTTTCTTGACACTTCTATCCATGATTCTCACGGGCAAAGTCTTAAACGTTAAGTTATCCTTCAGTTCTATCTGATCAGGCTCAACCACATGGGATGGATCTCCAACATATTTCCTCAACTGAGACACATGAATCACATTGTGAAGATTCGACAGCAATGGGGGTAAAGCAATCCGATATGCTACTGATCCAATCCTCTTCAAGATCTGATATGGTCCTATAAATCTGGGAGTCAATTTACGATATTTTAGAACTCTGCTAATCCTTGTAATTGGAACTACTCTCATGAACATATGATCTTCTTCGTTAAATTCAAGAGGTTTCTGCCTCTTATCATAATAGCTCTTCTGTCGACTTTGGGTTACCCTCATATTCTCCCTTATTCTCTTAATCTTCTCGGTCATCTCTCGAACTAACTCGGGTGCTAACACCAAATTCTCTCCAGTTTCAAACCAAATCACCGGAGTTCTACATTTTCATCCATATAATGCCTCATAAGGTGCCATCCTGATAATCGAATGGAAACTATTGTTGTAAGGGAACTCGATAAAGGGTAGTATAATATCCCAACTTCCAGGTTGTTCCAAAACACATGCCCTCAAGAGGTTTTCCAATGATTGTATGGTCCTCTCCGACTGACCATCCATTTGTTGGTGATAAGCGGAACTCAATTTTAGCTTGGTTCCCAAAGCAGAATGCAGACTAGTCCAAAAGTTCAAAGTAAAACGGGGATCTCTGTCCGATACAATACTGGATGGTATCCCATGCAGTTGAACTATCTCTCGGATATACAGTTCTGCCAATCGTTCTGAAGAATATCTCATGATTATAGGTAAAAAGTGAGCAGATTTAGTCAACCGATCCACTATTACCCATATCGAATCGTACCCTTTCTGAGTCTTTGGAAAACCCGACACAAAGTCCATCGAGATGCTATCCCACTTCCACACAGGAATTTCCAGAGATTGTAGTTCCCCTGTTGGTTTCTGGTTTTCAATCTTAGCTTTCTGACAAACCAAGCAACTCGATACATACAATGCCACATCCTTTTTCATTCTGGACCACCAGAACATCTTCTTTAAATCCTGATACATTTTCGTAGTTCTAGGGTGGAATCTCATCATACTATTATGAGATTCCTAAAGAATATTTTTTCATAATTCCTCATCACGGGGTACACACACTCTTCCTTTGTACCTCAACAACCCATTAGCATCTAACTCAAAATCCTTCTCTTTCCCATTAATCATCGAAACTCGTTTGGCCACTAGTTCCTGATCTGTAAGAATGAGAATGCAACTAAGAGGGGGTGAATTAGTTGTTGCAATAAGTATGGCCAATTTTTCTGCAATATCAAAGTTTAAGTGCAGCGGAAAAAGTATGTAGAAAAATAATGACTTTGAAAGTAGAAAGATAAGGAGAAGAGAGTACACAGGTGTTTTATACTGGTTCACCTTCTTGTCCACCGAAGGCTACGTCCAGTACTCTTGGCGCGCAAGAGATTCCTTAATTAAATATAATGAGTTGCAATTACAAATATCTCACCCCGAGATCTCCTTGTACCTTACACACCCATTTATAGTTAAAACCCTTGGAAAACTCTATTCCAAGTAACACCCTTGGAAAACACTATTCCAAGTCACTCAACCCCTTTCTATTCACACCCTTGTGAAAGAAAGTGTACTTAGAAAAAGTGAAGAATATACAATATGGCTGGATTACCTTTACAAGTGTATATGACAATTCTAAACATGCAATCCAAAAACAACTCTTTATGCGATAGATAATAATGCTCTTTTACTTTGAAAGATTTGGAATACACTTAGAAGCAACTCTAAAATAACTTAGAAAGTTTTAGAGTATGTTGCTTACAAGTGCAGAAAATGTGAGAGCTTTATGAGAGTTTCAATGAGAGTTTGTAATCTGAGTTGTGTTTTTGTTAAAAGTGTTTTAATGCCTTTATATAGGCTTTCCAATCAACCATAACACCTCTAGGGAAGTGTAGGTTTTGTTTGTAATGAAACAAATCAGTTTGGAGTGAAACCCTTTCACTTTGAAATCTGAAAACCGACACAATATCTCTCAGTAATCGATTACAGCAAGTGGGTAATCGATTACCCAAACATCTTGTTAACAGCTATTTCGAATTTCACATAGTGTAATCGATTACTGTAATTGAGTAATCGATTACTCAAAGTTCCTGTCCAGCAGGTTTGTGAAATTGCCTTAGTGTAATCGATTACAGTTCTTTGAGTAATCGATTACCCTATTTTCTTAGAAATGGTAATCTGTTACTTCAAAGACAGTAATGGATTACTTATAGCTGTTGGAGGATTTATAACTCTTTTCTTACACATGTAACTTGTTACTCAAGTATGGTAACTCGTTACATGTTATTTTTGAAAATCATTTTTATTCACACTTAGAATTTTCTGATTTTCTTGAAAACATTTTTCATCATTATTAACTAAGGTAATAAAGGAGTTTTAGGATAGAAGTATCTAAAAGACATAATCTAATTCTTGAAGCTTTGCCTTCTTCAGTCTTGATAGGTCTTCTTCCTTTTTTTTTTTTATGACATTGGTGTCTTCATCAAAACTGTGCCAAGGTTAGGGGCAAGATCTTCTCCACAATCTCCCCCTTTTGATGATGACAAACCAATATCTTCTTGAAGGTATAGTTTTCTGAGAATAGCATACTTGATGATTAATTTTGACTTGTCTTGAGTATGCTCCCCCTTTCATTTGGAGTTATGTGCCTGAAAGATTTATACATAAACTACATGTAACGACCCGGTTTTCTACCCTTGAAAATTGTTCTCATTTTAATTCAATTCCATTCAATCACTCATAACTCAATTTACCATTTTAATATCCTTACTTCAAAATCTTGTTTCCCCTCCTCACACTCAATCCATGAATCAATAACCACATGCATAATCATTTTACCTAGAACTTCTCATGAATCATTCCTGGAACTAATCTTATAACCTATTATATTATCATACAATTAATCTTGTAGAAAAACATAATTCATTCATGTCATTCCCTATGAGTACTAAGACCTCAAAGGTTCTGATCCTCCAAAATAACATTACGCATGGTTACAAATATCCAAATAATGGTTAGTCATGATTACAATCATTTAAATCCGCAGGTAATCATTTAGAATACGAAAAACATAAATAGTGAATCCAAAGTCTAAAGCTCCTAAAGCTCCCGACCTGGCATACTTCATTCGTCTATTTACCTGCAATGGGATTATCAATGACAAAAGTACAAAACACATAAAGGAGTAAGTCATTAATTCAATAAACGTCATTATAAGATAATCCACATTAGAACAATGAGTTAATAAACCATTTGTTTTATAAATTCATTTTGTGCTACATTACTTGAGCCAAAGTTTTGCTACATAGCTTGAGCCAAAGCGTTGCTACATAACTTGAGCCAAAGTATTGCTACATAACTTGAGCCAAAGTTTTGCTACATAACTTGAGCCAAAGTGTTGCTACATAACTTGAGCCAAAGTGTTGCTACATAGCTTGAGCCAAAGCATTGCTACATAACTTGAGCCAAAGTATTGCTTCATAACTTGAGCCAAAGTGTTGCTACATAGCTTGAGCCAAAGCATTGCTACATAACTTGAGCCAAAGTATTGCTTCATAACTTGAGCCAAAGTGTTGCTACATAGCTTGAGCCAAAGCATTGCTACATAACTTGAGCCAAAGTTTTGCTACATAACTTGAGCCAAAGTGTTGCTACATAACTTGAGCCAAAGTGTTGCTACATAGCTTGAGCCAAAGCATTGCTACATAACTTGAGCCAAAGTATTGCTTCATAACTTGAGCCAAAGTGTTGCTACATAGCTTGAGCCAAAGCATTGCTACATAACTTGAGCCAAAGTATTGCTTCATAACTTGAGCCAAAGTTTTGCTACATAGCTTGAGCCAAAGCATTGCTACATAACTTGAGCCAAAGTTTTGCTACATAACTTGAGCCAAAGTGTTGCTACATAACTTGAGCCAAAGTGTTGCTACATAGCTTGAGCCAAAGCATTGCTACATAACTTGAGCCAAAGTATTGCTACATAACTTGAGCCAAAGTATTGCTTCATAACTTGAGCCAAAGTATTGCTACATAACTTGAGCCAAAGTTTTGCTAACCAATAATGGTCGGCTAAAATCATATTTTCTTTTCATTGATACAACATAAATCCGTAAACAGTAAATCCACGCATACCATTATCATAGACACACTCATATATGTTTACCATAACTAAGCGATTCATCACTTTATCGTACTCACACTCAGAAAATACACACATTATCCATTACCATATACCATTTAAAGACTCCTCCTTACCTTGATGAGTATTGGGGTTCGGTTCTTGGCAACTTCTCGAATTCTACCAACACCACCTCCAACCTTAGGATCTCTCTTCTCATCCCACCACATAACACAATGTTAGTTATTTATTCCAAATATTACATAAACAACTTATTTTGCATCATTTAATCATACAAAATATTCATCATCAATATTCAACCATCTAAAACATGCATAACATCTCATATTTCAATATTTGGGGTAAACTCATCTTCTACCTCTAACATTTTACTCATTCTCTCCTTTTACCACATTTTCACTTTTAGGGTTTTTGGGGTTTTCATGAATCAACCCACAACCTTTTCCATTCTTGAGATATTATCTCTAAACCAAGAGTTTACAAGATAAAAACAACATAAAACGAACCATAACTCTAACGGATGAGTTTCCATGATTTCTCATGTTATGAAAATAAATCCAACATACCCAAAACAAGTTAGAGAGGGAGAAGAAGAGTTAGGAACAAGAGGTTTACCTCTTCGCAAGCTCTAAAATGAGTCCTAAGGCTCCTTGCTCTTGAAAAGCTCCCTTCTCTCTCTTCTCTTCAAGTTCTAACCCTAAAATGTGTTTGGGGTTTCTATTTTTAAAGAGCAGTCGTCGGGTTCTCGCTCAAGCGAGCCCATTCTCGCTCAGGCGATAATCTCACAGTAGCAATTTTCGCTTAACGCATAGATGTAATCGATTACATGGATTGTGTAATCGATTACATCGTGTAAAATGCACATATCTGATGCTTTTATCTGCACGTAATCGATTACATGTATTGTGTAATCGATTACATCATGTAAAATGCAGATATCTGATGCTTTTATCTGCATGTAATCGATTACATGTATTGTGTAATCGATTACATGTATTGTGTAATGGATTACATGTATTGTGTAATCGATTACATCATGTAAAATGCACATATCTGAAGCTTTTATCTGCATGTAATCGATTACATGTATTGTGTAATCGATTACATCATGTAAAATACACATATCTGATGCTTTTTATCTGCATATAATCGATTACATGGACTGTGTAATCGATTACACTGCCCAAAATTGCCATTTCTCGCTCGGGTGATATAACTCTCGCTCAGGCGAGAATCCTCCAGTATAGCCCAAGATTTCACCCTCCCAGATGCAACTCTCTCGCTCAAGCGAGAATATCTGGATCAAGCGAGGCTTCCAGAACTGCTACTCTAATTTTTAAAGACTAAAATTCGGGGTGTTACACTACACTTCTCCCAACTTTTTTCCCCCTTTTGACTTCATCAAACAGAAGAAAATCCAAGAGTCCAGCACAATAGACAATATATAGATCATAGAATACAAGTTGTTTTATATAGCATATGAAATTTTTGCAGAAGATATAAGCAGAATTATAGTATATAACCATAATTATAACATGTATGAAACAAAAGCAGAAATCATTGCATAAAACCGCAATATAAAGATGTTCATACAAAATATCCAAAACAAGATATAAAAGACAATAACCAAACAATGTTCAAATCCAAATAGAAATATCACAGCCATAATCATTACAAACAGAAACCTATATAAGAATCTAAGATTTAGGCTCAGAATTATATTCATCGATATCCATGTTGTTTAGCCTCGACGAAGGACGATGAAGTTCATAATGGATTTGTTGGTTCTGAGTGTCGATAACATCCACCCTTCAAGTGATGTAGCCTCGAAGATAAACCAATTCATCCATTATCATCTGATTAGAAGGCATGGCAGAAGATGAGGAAGAAGGAGCTTGAAACTCAGGCTGGGTTGGTAAGGTAGGTTTTGGTTGTTCGGTAGGAGCAGTCGGTCAGTCGGTGCGATGCTTATAGGTTCGACGAGTAACAGGATCTAAAGTAAATCCCATCTTGTGGACAACCTCTATATCAATCTTGCTTTCGCGAAGATTGAGGGCCACTTTTGTCTCACCATCAAGAGATACGCTGAAGTGCTCAAGAATGTTTGTAATGAAGATAGCGTAAGGCAACAGAATTTGCGAACTGCGAACATTCCACATTTGCCTCATAATCATTTGAGCCCAATTTATCTTGATGTTATACTAATAGCATACATCAATTGGAGCTCTATGTCACTAATTTGCGAATGATTTGAAAATTTCGGCAAAATGACATAGCTCATAAAATAATAGAGCAAACGCTCTTCCAACTTGAGATATCCAGCAGAGAGGATATCTCTGTTCTTAACAGTCTCACCATAGCCTTGTTGTTTCACTGTTTTATTTCTTCCTTAGAGATTCTACATAGAGAAAGATAGAATCTCTTGTGATCGTAATCATCCCATTCACATACTAGGCTGAAACCAGTAATGTCACCTTGCATCGGTATATCACAGCATATTGAACTGAAGGTTTTGGTATCCAAAACTATATCTTTTTCCTTAACATGGGAAGTCAAAAGATTCTTCCTAAAGTTCATATTGCAGTAAAATACGCGAACAAGCTCGAGATAAATATTGTTCGCTTCACAGCAAAAATCAAAAAGTTTTTGTTGCCGCAATAAGTAAGGAAATAGAAAGTCTTCAAACTCAAAGTTTCCGACATTACCGTATTTTGGAGTGAAAATTTGGCGTCCATGGAAATGTTCTTTGAAAACCTTCCTTTGTGAATCGTTTGCAAGAAACCTAGTCAAGTTCAATGGATTGGACTTTGAAGAAGATTCTCCTTGCTTGGATTTAGACCCACTAGTTCTTGGTCTCTTGGTTTTTTGAAGAAGTCATTATTGGATTTTGAAGGTTTAGGGTTAGGTTTTGAAATTTGGGGGTTTTGGATTGAAGCCTCAAATCACGAAAAAGAAGGTGTAGAAGTGTTTAAAACCAAGAATGTGATGTAACTAGCAACAAAAATCAACCAAAACGATTCGAAAATGGAGTTTTCAGAGATTGAGAGGGTTTAGAGGGAGAAGACACGAGTTACAAGAGAGAGAAAGTGAAGAGTTTTATGAAACAATGCAGCATTTTTTATAGAAACTGCACAGAGTAATCGATTACATCAACTGAGTAATCGATTACTCACTTTCGAAAATTTAAATTTTCCACACAGTATCTAAGAGTAATCGAATACCTAAATACAATAATCGATTACTGTAACCTGCTGTCTCCCCACTGATGCTAAAAATGGTTTTTTTTACTCTAAAAACTTGAAATTTAAAGCATAACAATTATATTTTAAGAACAAGTAGGCATTTGATACAAACAATGAAGCATACATATAAACATATAAACATGTTAGGACAAGTAAGCTTCATCGAGAATGCTTAATCCTCGTCTAATTTTGTAAAAAGGTTCCTTTGCTAACGGTTTAGTGAATATGTCCGCAAGTTGGTTGTGAGTATCGATGAACTCTTCCGACACATCCTTCTTTTGGACATGGTCCCTAAGGAAGTGATGCCTTATATCGATATTCTTGGTTCTTGAGTGCATAATCGGATTCTTAGTAAGATTAATAGCACTGGTATTATCACACTTCAAAGGTGTGCAGCCTTTGTTTAAGCCATAATCCCGTAATTATTGTTTAAGCCACAACACTTGGGCACAACAACTATCGGCTGCTATGTATTCCGCTTCAGCGGTTCTTAAGACAACACAAGCTTGTTTCTTGCAAGACCAAGAAACTAAAGCATTCCCTAGAATGTGACAAGTACCACTTGTACTTTTTCTCTCAGACTTGCATCCTGCAAAGTCTGAACCCGAGAAGCCAACCAAATCGCATACGCTTCCTTTTGGATACCATAGTCCAACATCGGTTGTGCCTTTGAGATACTTCATGATTCTCTTAACGACAACTAGATGTGATTCTTTAGGTTTAAACTGATAACGCGCACACAAGCATACACTAAACATAATATCTGGTATACTAGCAGTAAGATAAAGAAAGGATCCGATCATACCTCGATACTTACATATTTCAATATATTTTCCTACTTCATCTGCATCAATATAGGTACTTGATCCCATAGGAGTAGCAATCGGCTTGCAGTCGTCCATCTCGAATCTTTTCAACAGATCTTTGCATTATTTGGACTGACTAACAAAGATGCCATCGCTAAGTTGCTTAATTTGGAGTCCAAGGAAGTAGTTTAACTTTCCCATCATAGACATCTCAAATTCTCCTTGCATCATATTGCCAAATTCACTACACAAACTTTCGTTACTAGAACCAAAAATAATATCATCTACATAGATTTGAACAAGGAGAGTGTGATGATTTATTTTCTTAATAAAAAGTGTAGTGTCGACCTTGCCTTTAGAAAATCCTTTTTCAGTTAAAAAGTTTGTTAGAAGATCATACCAGGCATGTGGAGCTTGCTTTAAGCCATAGAGGGCTTTCTTTAACTTGCTTACATGAGAGGGATGTTTGTATTCCTCAAAACCAGGAGGTTGTTCTACAAATAATTCCTCTTGTATATACCCGTTAAGGAATGCACTCTTTACGTCCATTTGGTAAAGCTGAAAGTTCAAAGAACATGCATATGCAAGCAGTAATCTAATAGCTTCAAGTCTAGCAACCGGAGCGAAAGTTTCACCGAAGTCTATGCCTTCCTCTTGGTTGTATCCTTGGGCTACTAGCCTAGCCTTGTTTCTAATGATGATGCCATTTTCATCTGATTTATTTCGGAACACCCAACGAGTTCCTATTACATGCCTATTCTTAGGTCTAGGAACAAGTTCCCAAACTTCGTTTCTCTCGAACTTGTTAAGTTCTTCTTGCATAACAAGAATCCAATGTTCATCCTCGATTGCTTCATCAATCTTGGAGGGTTCTATCTAAGAGACGAAGGCCATGTTTAGACATGCATCTTCCAACATTATGCAGGTTATGATACCCTTACTTATGTCGCCGATGATGTTGTCTATAGGGTGATCTCGATGAGTTCTCCACTTTTTAGGTAAATCAGAGTGAATATGCTCCTCTTGAAAGGATGGATTATCATCCATTTCCACATGCTCTGCATTAGGTGTAGTTTCAATTATAGCATTTTCATTAATAGTGGAACTTAGCAAGTCCCCTTAATTAAGAGTTAACCTTTCCTTGATTAAGGGATTGGTTTCATCAAAGGAGACATGAACGGATTTTTCCATGGTTAAAGTTCTTTTGTTAAAGACTCTATAAGCTTTACTCATGAGAGAGTAGCCTAGGAAGAT
Source organism: Lupinus albus (assembly GCA_009771035.1). NCBI lineage: Eukaryota > Viridiplantae > Streptophyta > Magnoliopsida > Fabales > Fabaceae > Lupinus > Lupinus albus. Next base: position 9,858,788 of record CM020019.1, on the reverse strand, counting down.
TCCTTCATCGGCCTTTGAATCAAACTTGCCTAAGTTTTCTTTACCATTATTTAAAACGAAACATTTACAGCCAAATACATGCAAGTGTGAAATGTTTGGTTTTCTTTCTTTGAAGAGTTCATAGGGGGTTTTCTTAAGGATAGGTCTTATGAGAACTCGATTTGAAACATAACACGCAGTGATTACCGCATAAGCCCAAAAGTACTTTGGGAGGTTAGTTTCATTTGACATCGTTCGAGCAAGTTCTTCCATAGACCGATTCTTTCTCTCAACAACACCATTTTGTTGTGGTATTCTAGGAGCAGTCTATCCACACATTCAATAGATACAAAGGAGTGTGTCGCTCCCGAATCAAATAACACTAAAAGAGGAATACCTGCCTCCATGCAATTACCTTGGATAAGGTCATCCACATTTTCTGCCTCCGCACAGCTTATGGTAAAGACTCTGCCCGTGTTCCCTGCTCTCTCAGCATGTATGACATTTAGCCGCTGACTAAGTTTGGGACAAAACCTTTTGATGTGCCCCAACTCCTTACAGTGGAAACATCTATTTTCCGTCCCCGTGCATGAGTTCCCATAGTGGATTCTGCCACACCTGTCGCACAAAGGAGTAGAGGCTACACCACTAGGATCGGAAGAAGGTCTCGATCCTTGATAGTTGCCGCCATGATAACCAGTAGGCATCGCATAAGGTCTGCGGTTATCCTCAAACATCTTTCCCTTACCCTTGCCTTAAGTATGATTCCTCTGAGGGCCGATGTTTCTCGGAGGAATAACTCTAGGAGTCACTACCTCATCGACTGCCAGGTCATCCTCATACATCCTGCAATTGTTTACCAATGTAGCAAAATCGGCAATTTCTTGATGCCCAAACATACTTTTCAACTTGGGCTTCAAACCCGATTCAAACTTAGAACATTTGGACCTTCCGTCGACCTCCAATTCCGCGTATGGGCAAAATCGGGCCAATTCCTCGAACTTGGCCGCATATTCCCCCACTGACAGGTTACCCGGCTCCAACCTTAGAAACTCCATTTCTTTCTTCCTCTTCAGATCAGCAGGAAAATATTTCTGAAGAAATTTCTCCTTGAATGCAATCCAGGTAATCACTCGCCCCTCCCTTTCCATCTGACGCCAGGTCATCTCCCACCAGTTTTCAGCTTCATTCACCAGCATGTAGGAAGCATAGGTTACCTTTTGAATATCGCCGCAACCAATGGCTCAAAATATCCTCTCCAAGCCTTGAACCCATTCATCCGCAACATCTGGAGTGAATCCCCTTTGGAACTGTTTAAACTTCTGTTTACAGAACTCGCCTAATCCTCGGTAGTCGGCCGGTTCGGGTGGGACCAAAGGTTGCGAGCTTGGACTCGGTGCTGTGTTGTGGTTCAGGCTATGCAAGTTCTCATTCACTTGCTGCAGTGCAGACACCATCTGTGCCAACAGATCATTCGGAACATTTTGGCTCGTTCCTCTTCCTCTCCCAGTCATTTCTTAACCTACACTCATCTGTCATTAGAATACAAATCTAATTCACATAGTTCAGGTTGTCACATAGTCTGATATAATTCCAATAGTCAATTCACAAACATGTTACAAAGAAGCAAGTAAGGCCATACCCTAGGCTGCATAATTAACTGTGCTCTAATACCATATTGTAAAGACCCAAATTCTACACTTGAAATTTTTTCCTTATTTTAATCCCTCATACTTACGTTTTTCATATAAGACTTAAAATTACCAGTACAACGACTTTATATAATCCTTCCTCCCTAGTTTATGATTATTTTATAACAAAGTTTTCATACATACTTTCTTTTAGCAGAAAAACATAATTCATATTAATACTTCCCAGTAACTACCGCATACAACTAGCTGTGGGTTTTCCACATACCCAGAGCTACACATATCCAGTGTTACAATGCTCAGAATTACAATTATCCCAAAAATGGCATTTAGTCAGTCATGATACAAAATACAAAAGAAGGAAATCCGAATTTAAAAACTCATAAGACTCCAAATCCAGCATCTTCAATTCATCTGTTTACCTACAATGGGATTATCATAGCAACACACGAAACACAAGGGAATAAGTCGTTAATTCGATAATAACCGCATATGAAAATCCACATTTCAAATATACATAAGCATTAAAAAGAAATACATTTCTAAAATACCTGAGTATAAATGTTCGTATCCACTACCACTTCGGGTAGGTCCACAACACAAGATAATCCACTACCACTTCCGGGTAGGTCCACAACACACAATAATCCACTACCACTTCGGGTAGGTACACAACACACAATAACCCACTACCACTTCGGGTAGGTTCACAACACACGATAATCCACTACCACTTCGGGTAGGTCCACAACACACGCTAATCCACTACCACTTCGGATAGGTCCACAACACAAAGATAATCCACTACCTCTTCGGGTAGACCCACACCATAAAGATGGTCCACATTACAATTCTTACAAACATAATGACTCATACACATACCATGTTCACATCATCTCATAAATAATGATGACACTTATCCCTTACCTTGGTGAGTGTTGGGTTTGGTTCTTGGTAACTTTGCAAGTTCCTCCTAAACCTCCTCCAACCTTAGGATCTTTCCTCATTCCCACCAATAACAACAATGTCTGTCATTCATTCAAAATAACACATACAACTCATATTTCATCTTTAAACATACAAAAGATCCATAAATTTTCAATGTTTCCAAAACTACTTCATTAAGAGATTCCAAACATCCAAAATATACATATTCATCTCATATTCAACATTAGAGCACATATTCATCTTCTACTTCTAGAATTTCATCCATTTTCCCCTTTACCTATATTCTCATTTTAGGGTTTTGGGGTTTTCATGAATAAACCCACAAACCCTTTCCATTTCACGAATAACAACTCTAAATCAAGAGTTTACGAGAGAAAACTACATAAAACGAACCACAACTCAAAAGGATGAGTTTCCATTGTTTCTCACATTTTGAGAAGAGATCCCACATACCCAAAACAAGTTTCAATGGGAGAAGGAGAGTGAGAATCAAGAGATTTACCTCTTCTCAAGCTTCTAGATGATTCTCAAGACTCCTTGCTCTTGAAAATGCTCTCTTCTCTCACTTCTCTTCAAGTTCTAACCCTAAAATGTGTTTGGGTTCCTTATTTAATGTAACAGCGTCAGGTTCTCGCTCAAGCGAGCCTATTCTCGCTCAAGCAAGAAAATCCCGCCCATTTTAAAAACTCAGATCTGACCCTCTCGCTCAAGCGAGGATCTTACAGCCTCTATAGCTTCAGAGTGCCACTTCTCACCCACGCGAGATAATTCTCGCTCAGGCGAGACAACTCTCGCTCAAGCAAGAAAATTCTCGCTCAGGCGAGAATCCTTCAGTATAGCCCAGTATTCCACTCATCCAGGTAAGCCACTCTCGCCCAGGCGACCCCTTTCTCGCTCAAGCGAGACTTCCAAGACTGATACTATAATTTAATTACCTTAAATTTAGTGTGTCACAACTACTATTGACAATAGTTCTTGTCTAGGAGGAATACATGCCCTTTGTTAGGGTATCGCAGGTCAGGGTTAACACCTAGAGGGGGCTTAATAGGTGTGTGCGGATAAATATGCCCGCTTTTTCCGATGTGATATGTGAGATAATGCAGATAGAAAATATAATCGATTAAATCAGTTAGCAATCTACTAAAGACAACAAAAACAATCGATTAAGCACATAGATAATCGATTATATGAATTAGAAAAATCAGAACATATTGATTTTCAAGGTTTCTTGAACATCACACAATTACAAGTTAAGGCAGTAGTATATCAAGAATTGCTATAACATTTAATGAACAGATTCACATAGGCAGTATGTAAACAACTATCAATTGAGAAAGTTCTTGAATCAAATCGATATAACCAAAAATGCTTGAAATGTAAAAGTTAAGGGGTGAGATAAATTGAGATAGGCAATTTTATACTGGTTCGTTTGCTTCACTAGATTTGAAAGAATGTTTTTATACAAGCACACTTCCAATATAAGATCCTTTCCTACTTGATCCACGATCTAGCTAGCCAAGCTTTGACAATTTCCCCTCGTTCCTATGGTCTCTCTACCAACTCCAACGACGACAAATCTTTCTAATCGACTCGCTCTCAAGATACTCGCGTGAAGTCTATATTTGACTAACCGCAACTAGTTGATATTGTGCATCTTATCTCTAAACTTAGAGAACTCGATAATCTAACAAAATATACAAAATCTTTAAAACAAGAGTCTTCTAACACAGAAGCGCTCACTGCTCATAAGAGCACCCTACAAACCTAAAGATTGAATATCTCACACAAACTAGAAAGATATGTATGAGTATGCAACAAAGTTATGAGTTAAAATGCAGAAAAGCAGATTTTATAGTTAACCGTTTTCAACAGAACATAATCGATTAAATGAAAGTTTAATCGATTAACGAATTTTAAAATTAACAACCCACTGTTGAACTTAATTGATTAATAAGATTGATAGTCGATTAAAGCCATCAAGAAACTCAAGATGGTAGGTACCAAAACTCTCATTAATCGATTAACCAAACGCTTAATCGATTAACGGATTTACACATCTACTTAATCGATCATTGAATTACTTAATCAATTAACAGTTAAACTAAAAAAAATTTGGTTAACAAGTAACCCTTCCAAAAGAAGTAAGTTGATGCAATGAATGAGTTTTCATGAAAAATACCTTTTTAATGCAACCTACTCAAATATGGATGAAAGATGACTCTCAAAAAATGATTTTAGACACTTCTAAGATTATGTGAGATATTCATCATTGGATTAAACTACCTAGACTCAATCTAAGCTCTCATCATATGACTTCTAGAAAAGTAAAATTGACTTCCCTAAAGTCTTCAAAAGTCTTGAGTCTTGATTCGTTGTTTGTTGTCAAGTCAAGTCTTCAGGCTTTTCCATAGAGAATTTGTCTACATTGAAACCATGATAGAAGATGGATGTTGCAACTTTGCTTGGTGACTCCTCTTGCAATCTCAATCTCTCCCTTTTGATGATGAAAAACATGAAAGTATTTGAGCGATTAAAAGCCTTGATGATTGACTGGTTCACATATTGCATTTGTTGTATAAGTATTTATCGCAGCTCCCCATCAATTTTTTCTCCCCCTCAATTTGTTCTCCCCCTCAATAAATTCATGAGGAAGTTGTAGGGTAGCTAAACTTTGATCTCCCCCTTTCTCAGGTGGGTTGCGGAAGCATTTTATGTTACAACATGCAATACAAATCAAACAACCTTTCTCCCCGAAAAGCAGAAAAGATATACAATTATGCAGCTCTTAATCGATTAAGAAAGTGGTTAATCGATTAGAGGACCAAAAAAATTCAACAAATGCACAACATTTATCTGTAGTTAATCGATTAATTGCAAAGACAGTGAGAACATGGAGAGTTCTTGCAATTGATGTTTAAACACAATGAAGCCCAATCACATAATAAGTGACTAAAAAGTATTACAACAACATGGTTTAAATAACAATTACACAACATAAATTAGCAAACTAAAGTGCGAAAAGAAACAAAATGTGTAGTTATAGAGTTATTACACACAATAAAATCCAATGTACGAAAAAGCATTAAAACATAGCGAAGTCAAAGCACATATTGATCAACACGCAACACCTAAACCTATAGAGAACTAGCCTAAGACTAAGGTCCTAACTAGGCTTGTTGGTAGGAGGTGGAGGGTGTGAAAAGCTAGACATGGTTTGCATTATGAAGGCGATTCGGTCAATTTCATTATTAGTATGCTCTGTTTCAATCTAAATGTCAATAGCAACCATGTCATACAGAGACATCAATCCATAATCACTTCTATCATTCATAGCCTAAAATCCAGTATCAATTCTGTTGTTAAGTCATTGCTACATAGTATCCAGGTGAGCTAACCCAAACGGAGGAACTTGAGGCTTTTGTGAAGCCTCATCATGAGTAGCATCTGGGTATTGCTCAAGTACAACAACATGGTTCTCTTCATTTGACTAATCAAGATCTACATTCGTCTTGTAGTCTTCTTGGTACCTCCATTGGCCACTAATCCAATTGATCCCCATCTTGTGAATCAGATACTAACCAATCAAGTGGTCACGGGTGTTGGTAAGTTGAAACTCAAAATCAGAGGTATCAATCTCCATTTGATCGATAATCCTTTATATGAAAATCTCGTAGGCAAGCAACCTTGATTATGAAGTGGCAATCCCAAACATGATCTTTAATATTGCAGCAGGTCAATTGACAAGAATCCCTTCCCGAATAGAAAACAGAAGTTTCAGATCATTAATAGCCGATTACTCATGATTTGTGTTCCGCTCGACTAGAATATATGCAATGACATAGTGCAAAATGCGACTTTCAACAGTCAGTGACCCAGCCTTGGTCAATTCGACTAACACAAAATAATGTGGTCCACGTAGACACGACTTATACATCTCAATCACATCAAATGACTCCCACTGTTCATTCTCACAGTCACCCAAGGATCCAGAACTACTCAAGCCCCCAACGGCAAGAAATAATTATTTATTCAACACAATTAACTTTCCCTGAACCAATGTCATATACACTCCATCCTTGTATTGAAAGTTATTGTAAAACTGCCTAATCAGAGAATGATTGAGCTTACCATTCACCTCCACAAAAGTGTTCGTTCCCAGCACCTCCAACTGATGTGGAAGTGAGAACCCTTATTCCACTAACTATGAGACTTCGAAATAGCTCACGTAGGCCAGCTTTCTCCCATGAAACTTGGATAACCGAGAGGCCTACAAGTTTGGAGAGTAGTACGAATCCCTCCTAGCAGCGTTTCTACCTCCAGTTACAAAAGAGGATTCCCCAGTCTCCATGTTTCATGATCGTCTGGATGTTGTCTTGACACGCTTTTGTCGTAGTTCACTCATGGTTGGATTTAGAGAGATTCAGTTTGGGCACTCTAGGGATTTCTAGGTTTTATGGAAAGGGAAAACCGGAATAGAGGATAAGGCTATGAATAAGAAGGTACAACGTAGAGTTTAGATATGGGAAGTCACTTAGGTTAGCAATGGAGAAGTTCGAGACTTACTTTTTCAGACTAGAGGAGAGAAAAACCGAGGTTGAAGATGAACAATGAGTGGTTCAGACGAAGCACTTAACTATTTTATTACTATCGTTAGTCGATTAAATTCTTTGTTAATCGATTAACTAAATGATACATGTCCTTAAGTAATCGATTAATCACCTTTTTAATCGATTAAACATAACATCAAAATTTTGAAAATTTATTTTGGCGTCAGGTAATCGATTATGCAATACCTTAATCGATTATTTCAAAACATAAAATATTTTTCAAAGCAGCCTTGGGCCCAGGTAATCGATTAAAATCATATGTAATCGAAAAATAAGTAACAGAGACAGTTAGAGTGCTCTGAGTGTGACACAAAGTGAGAACTAGACACACTAAAGACATGACTTGACCCTAAGGATAGAAACACACAATTACACCAAGCACACATGAAATGCAATATACACCAAGAACTAAACATCCACTATTAATAGCATATAAGTGCACATTGAGAAAACATGGAAAGGTAATTTCAAAAAGCCACTCAAAGTAAATTAGTTTAGATACTTTTCATCAAGTATTCCTAATTCTCTTCTTAGAGTAATGAATGTATCCCTTGGTAGGGGTTTGGTGAAAATATCGGTTAATTGCTTAGAGGTTTCAACAAACTCAATCACACAATCACCGTTTTGCACATGATCCCTAAGAAAATGATGCCTTATTTTTATATGATTGGTTCGTGAATGCAGAACGAGATTCTTAGATGGCACTAGTGTTATCACACTTGATAGGAATCCTATCAAGATTTAGACCAAAGTATGAAAGTTGGTGCTTCATCCAAAGGATTTGAGTGCAACACACCCCTGCAATAATATATTCTGCTTCGGCAGTGGATAAAGCAACGAAAACTTGCTTCTTACTATGCCATGACACAATTAAACTACCCAACAGATGGCATGTTCCACTCGTACTCTTACGATTTAACTTGCATCCCGCAAAGTCAGAATCAGAGTACCCTCTCAAAGATAGTGAGACATCCCTAGGATACCATAATATCATATTTACAGTTCCTTTCAGATATTTCATGATGCGTTTAACAACTTAATGATGTGATTCTTTAGTTAAAGCCTGATATCTAGCACGCATACATACACTAAACATTATATCGAGTTTATAGATGTTAAGTACATTAAAGATCCTATAATACCTAGATACTTGGTTACCTCAATTGATTTTCCTTTATCGTCTTTGTCAAGATAACAGGAAGATGACATGGGAGTTGAAGTGTCATTGGAGTGTCCATTTAAAACTTCTTCAATAGCTCCTTGCAATACTTAGCTTGATGAACAAAGATATCATTCGTCATTTTTTTTATTTGCAGCCCTAGGAAGAAGATAAGTTCTTCCATGATTGACATGTCGAATTCACCTTTCATTAGTTCTGAAAACTCTTTACATAGAAGATCATTAGTAGCACCAAATATGATGTCATCAACATATATTTGAACTAATAGTATATCGCTTTCAAATTTGAATATGAAAAGTGTAGTATCAACCTTACCCCTCACAAACCCTTTTTCTAGTAAAAACGAGTTCAATCTATCATACCAAGATCTCAAAGCTTGTTTTAGGCCATAAATTGCCATCTTGAGCTTAAACATGTGATTTGGGTATTATTGAATTTCAAAACCGGGTGGTTGTTTTACATATACTTTTCTTGAACGTAACCATTTAGGAAGGCGCTTTTCACATCTATTTTAAAAAGTTTAAAATTCATAATCGATGCAAAATTTAAAAGCATTCTAATGGCCTCTAACCTAGCAACAGGGGCGTAGGTTTCGTCATAATCAATTCCTTCCTCTTGATTATAACCTTGAGCCATCAGATGGGCTTTCTTTCTAATAATCAAGCATGTTTCATCCATTTTGTTACGAAAGACCCATCTTGTGTCAATAATCGGATGATCTTTTGGTATAGGGACCAAGTCCAAAACATTGTTTCGCTCGAACTGATTTAGCTCTTCTTGCATAGCTAAACCCCACTCTTCATCTTCTAGAGCCTCATCAACATTTTTAGGCTTGATTTCAGAAACGAATGCTACAAAATTATAGATGTTATTTAAAGATATTTGGGTTACCATTCCCTTAGATACATCACATATAACCTTGTCGATAGGGTGATCCTTCTTTGTTTTCCAAGCTCTTGGAAAATCTTGATACCCTTGCTCTTCTTGACTTTCTTGAGTAAGACTTTCTAGTTCTGGCTCTTTCGCATAGGAAGTTCAAGTACTCGATTACTTATATGTGTAATCAATTACCAAACACTACTGTTTGAAATCTGGAGATTTTGCATGCTGAGTAACTGATTACTCCACTTAACGTAATCGATTACTCTAACCAGTATTTAAAGGTTTCTCCTCCATTTTTCAAACACTTCATCTTCTTCCTCACTCTAAAACTCGAAAAATCACTCATCTCTCTCTAAAAATCTCATTTCTCATCCGTTTTTGGTAATTTTTGAGTCATTTCATATTACATTTTCAATTCTAAACACTTCTACCCGATTACTTTTTTGTTTAGTGGCTTTAACAAAAAAAAAACCCGAAATTCCAAATTTCTCAAAACCTAACTTTTCAATAAACTGTCTTTTCAAGTGACTTAGCTGTCAGATTATCTGATGGACCTTGAAAGTGGGTTTATTTACGTGAAAAGTGGTCATAGATTTGATGTACTCCGTGCGCGCGCGCGTGTGTACTATATATATATTAACCTTGTAACGAATAGCTTAAGTAACTACAACCTTACTAGTAGCCTTAGTAGCTCGCTTACTAGTAGCCTTAGTAGCTCGCTTTCTAGCTCCCTTGTTATTTAGATCGGTAAAGGCCTTATTCGATTCACATTTTGTGTGAATCGTGGCCTTTCTGGTTCTTCCTAAACTGAAAGTACGTCTATTTGTTATGGTTTTATATTAAAAAAACTGTGTTTTTAAGTTACTTTTATGTCATATTACCTGATTGAACTAAAAGTGAGTTTTTTCTAGTGAAAAATGGTCATAGATTAGATTTACTCGGTGAGTGTGGTTGGGCGCCTGGGCGCGCTTATGGATTCGCATGCCCCCGGGTCCGCGGCATGGAACGTCTGTATGCGTGTGTGTTAGTGAAATTCTTATGAATTCCGCGGAATCCTGTAATTACTGCACTCGTTCAGAGACCTTCGGTCTCTAACGAGTTCCACCATAAGTGAGTACCGGGATATCTCCGATATCCCTTCACTACGGTATTACGCTAGCACCCCCTAAGGGGGGGGGGTGCTAGCTCATACCTCCGTTCAGGTCTATCTACGATATCCCTCTAGGAGTTCACTCCTTCACTACGGTATGAGATAGCATAGTATTGTCCGATTCATGAGGATAGGAAGAACAAGCAGTCTTTTTAGTACCAAAAAAAGGAATATAAAAAAAAAGACGTGTTATGCTTTTCACATTTCGATTAATTCGATGTGGATCTAGCTTTGTCCGAAAAAAATAAGTCCTTTCATTATTATTCATTGTTAATAACCCTAATAAATGAATTTTATTTTTAAAAAAAAAACATCCGTCTTTACCCCATAAAGATATTGAATATAATGAATTATTTTTTTTTCCATTGAAATTCTCAAAATCAACATTTAAATATCCGTCAAAAACAAGTAAATAGATCCGAAACATATAAAATGCAGTTAATCCTGCCGTGGAACAAGCTATTATTGCGAAAATTGGTGAATACAACCAACTATCATTAAGAATCTCATCTTTAGACCAAAAACAGGCAAAGGGCGGAATACCACAAAGCGAAAGTGTACCTATTAAAAAAGAAGTTTTTGTAATTGGCGGGCGTAATCGGACCTGCTTTTTACCTGTCTCTCATTATTTGGGACCCTATTCACCTCTTTTTATTTTGGCTTCTATTGAATCGAGAAATAGATTTGATTGTCCATCTTTTTGATAGGATATATATATAAGGTATCCTCCGTATAATTCAAGTCGAACCGATTGGATGTCCGACTCGGGCCTATATGACATGACTTATCAATAAAAATACTCTAACACTCCACCCCTTCGCCTAACTGTGAACTTGATTTAGCGGCTCTTTCCAAAAGACGTGAGTGCAAATAAAAAACATCTCCCGGATAAGCTTCGCGACCCGGCGGTCTTCGTAATAGAAGAGACATTTGGCGATAAGCCTGTGCTTGTTTGGAGGGATCGTCATAAATGATTAAAGTGTGGCGTTCGCGGTACATAAAATATTCAGCCAAAGCTGCTCCTGTATAAGGAGCGAGGTATTGTAATGTAGCTGGCGAATCCGCCGTTTCAGCTACTACAATAGTATATTCCATTGCTCCCCTTTCTTGTAAAGCAGTCACCACTTGAGCCACAGAAGATGCTTTTTGACCGATAGCGACATAAACACATATTACATTTTGTCCTTGTTGATTGAGAATGGTATCTGTGGCTACTGCGGTTTTACCCGTTTGTCTGTCCCCAATAATTAATTCTCGTTGACCGCGCCCTATAGGGATCATTGAATCAATAGCAATAAGTCCTGTTTGAAGAGGCTCATATACGGAACGTCTCGAAATAATACCAGGAGCAGGAGATCAAAATGTATCAAACACACAAGGGCTATAGCTCAGTTAGGTAGAGCACCTCGTTTACACGTGCGCCAATGTTTTTTCAGAGGAGTCCATCCTGTAATCAAAAGAGCGGATCTTATTGAGAAATGGATGTCTGACTCTATTTTAGGGAACAAAAGAAAAATAGCCTGACAAAGGGTTTAGACGTCAGTCAAACAAACCCCCTCATTGATTTGAGATACTGATAAGGTGAATACCCGACCCGGTCTATTCAATGCTAGGCCTAATGAGTATGTATTAGAGCTCTCCTTGGTGGCTCCAATTATAGGTAAACAAAAAGTAACCAGCTTTCCCTTTTTATTTGAATGATTGTCCCATCTAATTTAATTGTATGTTAAAAATCAATTCGTGCTTGATGTGGGAAAAGCTTTTGCCACGAATATATTTTTGATTGATTTTTGTTATTAGTCCTAACTATATAGCTATTCTCCATTATGGGATGGCGATAAATGTGTACAAGAAAGAGTATATTGATAAAGATATTTTTTTTTTTCCAAAAATCAAAAGAGCGATTGGGCTGAGAAAATAAAGGATTTCTAACTGGCTTCTTATCCTAGAGCACGACACGATTCGATGGAAAAAGCGAGGATAAAGAGTCCGTTGATGGTTTTTTTTTTTACTTGTTTTCTAGGTATCTGATGAGTCATATATTACACACTATTCATAACCTTAATTTACCATTGTTAATGATTCTTGGTGTCTAATTGACTTTGTTTGGCATGGTTTAGTGTTTTGGGCTTTATTGGACTATTATTCCTAAAATGAGTTAATTTGAGATTATTTAGTCTAATTAAATCTAATTCCATTTTCAGGTCATATTTGGCACCAAGGACATTTTGGACATTACAAGTGGATGATGTGTGCAAAAGTGAAGATTTTCATGAAGTGCCTTGAGTGTAAATACTTACAACCTAAAACACATGAGTGTAAACACTTTAGAGAGCATATCTTGTCATATTTGGCACCAAGGACATTTTGGACATTACAAGTGGATGATGTGTGCAAAAGTGAAGATTGTATATTGTATTAGGATCTTTATTTCCGTTTGGGTTTTGGGCCCATTGTTTAGGGCCCATTTCCGTTTTACACCATTTAAACACATGATTTCGGTTTTGAAGGAACACTTTAACATTACATTAGTTTTTTTTGCCTTAGAACATAGTTATTCCCGTTTTCCCTCTTTTGCTCTCCTAGGGTTTATGCATTTTCGTTTTTGCTCTTCTCCATTTTCGGTTTTGCTTAATCCTTCCATGGAAGGCTAAATTTCTGGACTAAACTCCTTTGGTAATGTATCACAACTCTTGAGGTTTGGTTATTAATGCAATTTCGGTTTCTTATTTGTCAATTTCTTCTATTCAAATTCTGGTTGTGGTTTGCTTAATTCCATGCCTTAGAAATAGATTTGTTAATTGATTTTCGCTTAGTGAATCATTTCTCTAGTGCATGAATGCTTAGTTCGTGTGAATTTGTTTATGAGTTGATTATCGCTTAGTTACTTGATTATGAACAAATTAGGGATTCAACGATTAGAATATGATTTTGATACTGTGAAACCGAGGATTGTGTTGTGATTAAGGAAACCAAAGGGGTTTAGCCGTTTCATTTTTCTGTTAATTACTGTTTCTGTTTTAGTTTTAGATTCATACCATAAAAAGAACAAAACCCCCCTTTGTGTGTGTGAGTACAAGGTGTTTGAACTATTGCCTGAAAGATAATCCTTGGGAAACGACCTAGGAGTCACTTCCTAGTACTATACTTTATTGTTATATTATTTGTATCGAGTACGGCCTCGATCAAATTTGGCGCCGCTGCCGGGGATTATCGATTCATACAAAGGTTCTCTGTTGTTTCATAAATTTTAGTTTAGTGTAGTGTAGTTTAGTTAGTCATTTCTGTAGTGCATTTTTGGTGAAAATTCTGATATTGGTGCAAAAAGCTGTTAATGTGCATTGTTCACTGTTCAATGTTCACTATTTTGCCAATTTTCATGATTCATGTGATTCTGTTTTGCTGGTTTATATAGCTATGAGTGGAATTTTTGCATGAAATTTTGTTTCCACACTTCTTTCATCCCACATTGAACACCAGAGAAAGCAGAACCACTTTCCGAGCTGTAGTTTGTGAGATACAGCTTTATGGTGAATAGTGAATTGTTGAAATTTTGTTTTTAGGATAACTTTGTCTCCGTATATCAGAATTGGACATATGACATATGCATTTGGGGTAGAAAAATAAGTTACACCCTTTTTACTATTTCTTTTTTATTTTTTAAGGTTTATTTTTTATTTTTCAAGGTTTATAGTGAAACTGTTTTGCATTTTTAACATAGTTAGGCTTTGAATTTTTTCTTGAAACTTTTTGTACATGTTCTATATGATTTTAGGATGTTATTGATGCAAATACTTGGTTGATTCTACAATTATAGCATTAATTTCCATTACTGCTGCATTACTTTCTTCCTACTATTGACTGTAATGCATGACTAGGGGAAATACAGGCCATTTGCATCCAATAAATCCTGAAATTGATAGAACATATTGTAACACCCCAAATTTTAATCTTTAAAAATATAGTATCAGTCCTGGAAGCCTCGCTTGATCGAGAGATTCTCACTTGAGTGAAAAAGGATCAGCTGGGAGGGTGAAATCCTGGACGAGGATTCTCGCGTGGGCGAGAAATGGCAATTTTGGGCTGTTGACACAGTGTAATCGATTACACTCTGCTGGTAATCGATTACACTCTGCTAGTAATCGATTACATCGTATTAAAAGCATCAGATATGTGCATCTGACACAGTGTAATCGATTACACATTTCTGGTAATCGATTACACATTGATGGTAATCGATTACACATTGATGGTAATCGATTACACATTTCTGGTAATCGATTACACATTGCTGGTAATCGATTACACATTTCTGGTAATCAATTACACATTGCTGGTAATCGATTACACATTTCTGGTAATCGATTACATCGTATTAAAAGCATCAGATATGCGCATTTTTCACGTTGTAATCGATTACACCATGTTGGTAATCGATTACAACCCGACGAAACCTCTTTAAAACAGAAACCCAAACACATTTTTGGGTTAGAACTTCGAAGAGAAGAGAGAAAGGAGAGCTTTTCAAGAGCAAGGAGCCTTAGGACTCATCTTGGAGCTTGAGAAGAGGTAAACCTCTTGTTACTAACTCTTCTTCTTCCTCTCTAACTTGTTTTGGGTATGTTGGATTTATTTTCAAAACATGAGAAACCATGGAAACTCATTCTTTACAGTTATGGTTCGTTTTATGTTGTTTTTATCTTGTAAACTCTTGGTTTAGAGTTGGTATTTGATGAATGGAAAGTTTTATGGGTTATTCATGAAAAAACCCCAAAAACCCCCAAAATGAGAATATGAGTATAAAGAGAAAGAGATGAAATGCTAGATGTGGATAATGAGTAGTGCTTTAATGTTGTTATATGAGATGAACATGTATGCTTTGATATTTAGAAACTTGTATTGAAGTAGTTTTGGAAATATTGAAATATGAGATGTTATGCATGTTTTAGAAGGTTGAATATTGATGATGAATATTTTGTATGATTAAATGATGCAAAATAAGTTGTTTATGTGATATTTGGAATAAATGACTAACATTGTTGTTATTGGTGGAAATGAGGAAAGATCCTAAGGTTGGAGGAAATCGCGGAGGAGACTTTTAAAGTTACTCGGAACCGATCCCAAAACTCACTGAGGTAAGGGATAAGTGGCTCTAATTCATACTCACTTATGTGAATGAGGTATGTGAAAAAGGTAACGTGTTGGTAAGTTTATGGTTGTTACCCTACCCGAGGAGGTAGTGGTTTATCATTGTGTCCTACCCGGAGTGGTAGTGAACTATTTATCGTGTCCTACCCGGAGTGGTAGTGAACTGTTTATTGTGTCCTACCCGGAGTGGTAGCGGACTGTTATGGTGTCCTACCCGGAGTGGTAGTGGACTGTTATTGTTATCCTACCGGGAATGGTAGTGAAGTATTGTGTATGACTTGCCCTATGTGGTATTGCGTATGACTTGCCCTATGTGGTATTGCGTATGACTTTCCCTATGTGGTATTGTGTATGACTTGCCCTATGTGGTATTGTGTATGACTTGCCCTATGTGGTATTGCGTATGACTTGCCCTATGTGGTATTGTGTATGACTTGCCCTATGTGGTATTGCGTATGACTTGCCCTATGTGGTATTGTGTATGGTATGACTTGCCCTATGTGGTATTGCGTATGACTTGCCCTATGTGGTATTGTGTATGACTTGCCCTATGTGGTATTGTGTATGACTTGCCCTATGTGGTATTGTGTATGACTTGCCCTATGTGGTATTGTATATGACCTACCCGAAGTGGTAGTGGATCATTAAGGGAAATTGCCTACCCGAAGTGGTAGTGGATCATTAAGGGAAATTGCCTACCCGAAGTGGTAGTGGATCATTGAGAAATTACATACCCGATGTGGTAGAACGGAGGTGGTAAAGAGTAAGCCTGATGGCAAGAATAAGCAATGAGACAAAAGATTTGAGATAAACGAATATGCATGCTATAGGATATATAGTATGAGATATATATTCTATAGGGTGAATATGGATGATAAAGTGGAAGATGTGAACAGTGAAAGTCATATGCATGTTATAGGATATATAGTATGAGATATATATTCTATAAGGTGAATATGAAGGATGAGAACTAAGAATGTCACAATGAAAGTCGTATGCATTCTATAGAGTATATTGTATGGGATATATATTCTATAGGGTGGATATGAATGATGAGAAGTATGAGGTTTCGAAGGAACGTAGTAGGCGTGCTATAGAATATATATTAGGATATATATATACTATAGGACGAATATGAATAACGTGGAAATGAAAGAAAGAATATATGAACGTTTACATTTATTTATTTGTGGTTATGATTTATATCAATGCTTAATTGTATTTGAAATGTGGATTATCGTTTGATGTTAGTTTTGAACTAATGACTTACTCCCTTTTGTTTTGTGTGTTGTTTATGATAATCCCATTGTAGGTAAATGAAGGATTTTGAGGATGAAGCTCAATTAGGAAGCTTTTGTGTTTATTTACAAGATTGTCTTTATTGCTATTTGATATTGTAGTTGATTTGATAGTATTTTGGGATAAATGTAATCTGATTAGGATAATATGGTGACATGTAGTTATGGACGTTATAACTCTGGAAAACCCATAATTGGACGTATGTGATAAAGGCTATCTGAATGAATTATGTTTTTCCGCAACATAAATTTGTATGATAATATAATAGGGTAAAGAGTATTTTCAAAGAGAGACACTTGAGAGTTTTTAATGAAGGTGACGACTGTATGTAAGAAAGGATTAAAATAAATGAAAAATCTTCAAGGGTAGAATTTGGGTCGTTACACATATCATAGGTTAGTTAGACAAAGTAGAAATTTACCTTTCCATAGTGTACCTGATTCTGTTTCTGATTCTGATTCTATTTCTAATTCTATTCCTGTTTCTGTGCATTCTGTGCAATATACTGATTTTGTGCATTCTGTTGCATTGTCTGATTCTGAGCATTCTGAAAATTCTGTGTACTCTGAAAATATGGCTCAACCACCTACTCCTCCTGGTCCTCGTGAGAGGACATTAAGGGAGCTGGCTGCACCTGATTTCACTTATGATAGCTTGTGCATCCAGTATCCCAATGAGGATGTGCCATATGTGCTTAAAACTGGACTAATCCATTTGTTGCCAAAGTTTAATGGACTTGCAGGTGAGGATCCTCATAAGCATCTTAAGGAGTTCCATATTGTCTGTTCAACCATGAAACCTCATGATGTCCAAGAGGATCACATCTGTTTGAAGGCATTCCCTCATTCACTTGAAGGCCCTGCAAAAGACTGGTTGTACTACTTGGCTCCTGGATCCATCACAAGTTGGGGTGACCTGAAGAGGACATTCCTTGGTAAATTCTTCCCTGCCTCCAAGACCACTGCAATCAGAAAAGATATTTCTGGGATTAGGCAACAACATGGAGAAAGTTTATATGAGTATTGGGAGAGATTCAAGAGGTTATGTGCAAGCTGCCCCCATCATCAGATTTCAGAGCAACTCCTACTCCAATATTTTTATGAAGGTTTGAACAACATGGACAGGAGTATTATTGATGCAGCTAGTGGAGGTGCACTTGGAGACATGACTCCGTTTGAAGCTAGAGGTTTGATTGAGAAGATGGCTTCTAACTCTCAACAGTTCAATGCAAGGAGCAGTGATGCCATAATTGTGAGAGGTGTGCATGATGTTGGGACTGATTCAGTGAGGCAAGAAAAGCTTGAGCGAAAAATTGATTCCCTCACCACATTGGTCACTCAATTAGCCATGAATCAACAGAAACAACCAATGGCAAGAGTATGTGGCATTTGCACCTCACCTGACCATTACAATGATGTTTGTCCTTCTCTGCTTGAGCCAAGAACTACTGATCATCCTGAGGCTTATGCTGCAAACATCTACAACAACAGACCAAATCAACAACAGCAAAATTATGATCCATCTTCAAGCAGATACAACCCTGGTTGGAGAAATCATCCAAATCTCAAGTGGTCTGATCACACACAACAACAACCTCCTCATGCACCATTTTAGAACAACAATGTTGGACATAATAGACCTTATGTTCCCCCACCAATTCAACAACAAAGGCAGCAACAAGTGATTAATAATCCTCCACCTGTACCTAGTGAACCGTCATTGGAAGAGTTGGTGAGGCAAATGACAATGCAGAACATGCAGTTCCAACAAGAAACCAGAGCTTCTATTCAGAGACAAGAATCTTCTATTCAGAATCTGACCACACAAATGGGACAGATGGCTACTTCGTTGAACACATTGCAATCGCAGAATTCTGACAAGTTACCTTCTCAAACTGTTATTAACCCGAAAAATGTGAGTGCCATCACCCTAAGGTCAAGAAAGCAGACTGAATTGGCAACATCTAAACCAGATTCTACTCTACAAAAGGTTGATGACATTGGCAGACACATTCATGCATCTACACGTTCCTCAAGTGCAGCACAACAACCACCTCCCATCCCTCTTCCATTTCCCCCAAATATCATTCAAAGCAAGAAAATGGAAGAGGTCGACAAGGAGATCTTGGAAACATTTAGAAAGGTAGAGGTGAACATACCTCTACTTGATGCCATCAAGCAGATTCCAAGATATGCAAAGTTCCTAAAGGAGTTGTGCACTCACAAAAGGAAGCTGAAGGGTAATGAAAGGATAAGCATGGGCAGAAATGTTTCTGCACTCATAGGTAAACCTATTCCTCACATTCCTGAAAAATGTAAGGACCCAGGTACATTTACTGTTCCTTGCATCATAGGTAACAATAAATTTGAGAATGCCATGCTAGACTTAGGAGCTTCAATTAATGTCATGCCTATGTCTGTTTTTATGTCTTTGTCGATTGGACCTTTAAAGCCAACTAGTGTGGTAATTCAATTAGCAAATAGGAGTACTGCTTATCCTACTGGCCTGGTAGAAGATGTCTTGGTTCGGGTTGGTGAACTTATATTCCCTGCTGATTTTTACATACTAGATATGGAAGAGGGATCCTCCCGTAACACAGTTCCTATTATTTTAGGGAGACCATTTTTAAGAACAGCCCGAACCAAGATTGATGTCCATGCTGGCACACTTTCCATGGAATTTGATGATATTGTGGTCTGGTTTAATATTTTTGATGCTATGAAGCATCCATCTGAGGACCATTCTGTATTTCATGTTGATTTTCTTGATGAGTTGATTAATGAGCATATCTCTGATTTTATTCATGATTCTGATTCTTTATCATTGATAGCCTCACACACTTGTCATGCATGCACTGATTATGAACTGTGTAGTTCTTGCAATGATGACTTTTTGGATATTATTGTTGATCCACATGATATAGAGTCATATTGCACTAACCCAATTGTTCAAGTGCAGGCTGCAGAATCTATGCCTGCTACTTTGGTTCCATCTGTTTTGCAGGCACCTATATTGGAGCTGAAACCTTTACCTGATAACCTCAAGTATGCTTACTTAGAGGATGATGAGAAGCTCCCTGTCATTGTTTCTACCTCCCTTGATGTTGAGCAAGAGGAGAAATTGCTACAAGTGCTGAAAAAGCATAAAAAGGCCATTGGTTGGACCTTAGCTGACATTCCTGGTATTAGCCCATCCATGTGCATGCATAGAATACTCTTGGAGGATGGAGCTAAACCAGTGAGGCAACCACAAAGGAGACTCAATCCAGTGATTCTTGATGTTGTGAAGAAAGAGGTCACCAAGCTTCTACAAGCTGGGATTATATATCCAATTTCTGATAGCCATTGGGTGAGTCCAGTTCAGGTAGTTCCTAAAAAGACAGGAATTACAGTGGTGAGAAATGAGAGGGATGAGCTAATTCCAACTAGAGTGCAGAACAGTTGGAGAGTTTGCATTGACTTTAGGAGGCTCAATCAAGCAACAAGAAAGGATCATTTTCCTTTACCCTTTATTGACCAGATGCTTGAACGGTTAGCAGGTAAATCTCACTATTGTTTTCTTGATGGTTTTTCTGGATACTTTCAAATCCATATTGCTCCTGAGGATCAGGAGAAGACCACATTCACCTGCCCCTTTGGCACTTTTGCCTATAGGAGGATGCCCTTTGGCCTATGCAACGCCCCTGGTACATTCCAGCGGTGTATGGTTAGCATTTTTAGCGACTTTTTGGAAAGTTGCATAGAGGTGTTTATGGATGATTTTACTGTATATGGATCTTCATTTGATGCATCCTTGGATAGTCTGGATAGAATTTTGCATAAATGCATAGAAACTAACCTTGTTCTAAATTATGAGAAGTGTCATTTCATGGTAGAACAAGGCATAGTTCTAGGCCATGTGATCTCTAATAAGGGCATAGAGGTAGATCCTGCCAAGATAGATGTTATTTCACTATTGCCTTACCCCTCTTGCGTGCGAGAGGTTCGTTCTTTTCTTGGTCATGCAGGTTTCTATTGCAGGTTTCTATCGCAGGTTCATTCAAGATTTTAGCAAGAAGGCCCTTCCACTATCCAATCTGTTGCAAAAGGATGTGGTGTTTGATTTTGATGAAAGATGTAAAGAGGCCTTCGACTGCCTCAAGAAAGCTTTGACCACCACTCCTATCATCCAGGCACCTGATTGGACAGTCCCTTTTGAGCTAATGTGTGATGCTTCTAATTATGCATTGGGGGCTGTCCTTGCACAAAAAGTAGACAAATTGCCTAGGGTGATTTATTATGCTTCTAGGACATTAGATGTTGCACAAGCAAATTATACCACCACTGAAAAAGAGCTCTTAGCTATTGTATTTGCTCTGGATAAATTTAGATCTTATTTGCTCTGGATAAATTTAGATCTTATTTGCTATTGTATTTGCTCTGGATAAATTTAGATCTTATTTAGATCTTAGGAGCGGAGCACAAAATTTGGTTGTTGATCACTTGAGTAGAATAGACAGAGCTGTTGATATGATGCCCATTCGGGATGATTTTCCTGATGAACAACTTATGCATATCTCTGTTTCTTCCCCCAATCCTTGGTTTGCTAATATTGTTAATTATTTGGTTGCATCTGTTTTTCCTCCACTAGCATCTAGAGCTCAAAATGATAAACTTAAAAGTGATGCTAAATTTTATTTTTGGGATGACCCCTATTTGTGGAGATTTTGTAATGACCAGATGATTAGAAGATGCATTCCAGATCATGAGATTGAGTCAGTCCTTCAGTTTTGTCATGCCTCTGCAGTTGGGGGACATCTTGGTACCCAAAGAACGGCAAGGAAGGTACTTGATTGTGGATTGTATTGGCCCACCATCTTCAAAGATGCGTGGAGGATCTGTAGTACTTGTGAGCAGTGTCAGAGAGCAGGTGGTACCATTTCTTGGAGACAAGAGATGCCTCAACAACCTATGTTGTTCTGTGAGGTTTTTGATGTTTGGGGTATTGATTTCATGGGTCCCTTTCCTGTTTCTTTTGGTTTTACTTATATTCTGCTTGCTGTTGATTATGTTTCTAAATGGGTGGAAGCTAAAGCCCCAGGACTAATGATGCTCGGGTTGTTATGGATTTTGTTAGGTCTCACATTTTTTGCAGGTTTGGCATACCCAGAGCTATTGTTAGCGACCAAGGCACACACTTATGCAATAGATCCATGCAAGCTATGCTCAAGAAGTACGGGGTTGTTCATAGAGTTTCCACACCATATCACCCCCAAACAAATGGGCAAGCTGAGATTTCAAACAGAGAGATAAAGAAGATTTTGGAGAAGATGGTGCAGCCTAACAGGAAAGATTGGAGCAACAGACTTGAGGATGCTCTTTGGGCACATCGAACTGCTTACAAAGCACCCATAGGGATGTCTCCTTATCGGGTTGTCTTTGGTAAAGCAAGTCATCTTCCCGTGGAGATTGAGCATTGTGCTTATTGGGCTGTGAAGACTTGCAACTTGGCTCTTGATCAAGCTGGTGAAGAAAGAAAGCTCCAACTCAGTGAACTGGATGAGATCCGCTTAGAAGCTTATGAGAACTCTAAGTTCTATAAAGAGAAGACCAAAAGATTCCATGATAGCTTGATTTCTAGAAAGGAATTTGTGGTTGGCCAAAAAGTGTTGTTGTATAACTCTAGGCTTGGTCTCATGAGTGGTAAGCTTCGTTCTAGGTGGATTGGTCCTTTTGTTGTAACTAATGTGTTTCCTTATGGTGCAGTAGAAATCTCAAGTGAATCCACAAATAAGATCTTCAAGGTCAATGGGCATCGCCTCAAGCCTTTCCTCACAAACTCTTCCGTTGTGGATGAAATTGTGGAGGAAGTTTATTTGGTTGAACCTGTTTTCCTCCCTCCATGAATCAGGGAGTTTTTTCTTTCTCTCCTTCTTTACTTTTATTGCACTTGTCCAATTACATTTGCTGATATAACTGCGTGGATATTCTGACTGTGCTCCATTGGGACAATGTGTCGTTTAAGTGTGAGGGGAAACTAATGTAGGTTTTTGATGATGCATGCTTTTCTTTGATTCTTAGATTTTGCTTAGATTTTGGGCATTTTCTCTCATGCTTTCTTTTAGTTGATTCTTGATATATTGTGTTGTGAATCCACGCATTTTCTGTGTGCTAAGTTACTTTTGAGAATTGAGAGGTTGAAGCAATTGTGATAGACTTGTCCCTTGTGAGATTTTGAGCCTTAATTTTGGATGGATTGTTGTATGCCATCTAGTATTCTTTCATGTGTGATTGTTGCACTCTTGATTACTTGCACTCTAGAACTTGACATGTTTCTTGTTGATACTTGATTCACATATTGTACAATTTGAAGTGATTTAGGCATTTCTTTTGAATAAGCCACATGCCATATAGCCTACCTTGAATGAAATTATCCTTTGCTAGCCATTTTGAGCCTTTTTACCATTTCTTTGTCATATAGCTCATTACAACCCTATAAGTGAAAAACCATGATTATCCTAACCTTAGGGAATTTTGGAGCTTTAGAATTGTTTTGGGAATGGGTATTAAGTAAGGGTGCATTGTTCTTCATTGTTTATAATTCTTGGTTATGACTCATTGGTGGATGTAATTGTGTACATAAGTGTGGTGTCATTGGAAAAAAAAAAACAACAAATAGAGAAACAAAACAAAAGAATAAAAAAAAAATGAAAAAAAAATGAGATGAAAAAAAAAATTGAATAAAAGTTTAGTGTGGCAAAGAGGATTGAGAGGATTGGAATTAGAGGATGATTTACTTATTTTGGGTTGATTTTGTCTTACTTTTTACTTATTCCCCATTGCTCCTCTATTCCCTTGGTTTTAAGCTACATATCCATAATTTATCCCACCTTTTCCTTGGCCCCATTACAACCTTGAAAAGTCCTTTTGATCACTTTGTGCATGTGTTTATGATGTTGATGTTAGAAACTTGTCAAGCATATGGTTGTGTTTGTTTTCATGAAGTGCCTTGAGTGTAAATACTTACAACCTAAAACACATGAGTGTAAACACTTTAGAGAGCATATCTTGTGAGGATCTATCATTGTTGTGACTCACCTCTTAATTTGATTGGTTTCTTTGCATGCTTGAATTGTTTGGATGATCTTCATGGATATCTTGATTCTTTGATCTTGTTACTCTTGTGTGCTTGATTTTGCCCATCTCTTTGCATTTCATAGAATTCAATATGAAGTATGTCATCTTTAGGATTTTTCATTTTCTAGTTTTTAATAATCTACTTACATGACTCACTTTGGTGCACTGGTTAGCATATCATTAATTCTTGATTTTGCCCAGGAGTGCAAAGGGTTAAGTGTGGGGGTATTTGATGAGTCATATATTACACACTATTCATAACCTTAATTTACCATTGTTAATGATTCTTGGTGTCTAATTGACTTTGTTTGGCATGGTTTAGTGTTTTGGGCTTTATTAGACTATTATTCCTAAAATGAGTTAATTTGAGATTATTTAGTCTAATTAAATCTAATTCCATTTTCAGGTCATATTTGGCACCAAGGACATTTTGGACATTACAAGTGGATGATGTGTGCAAAAGTGAAGATTTTCATGAAGTGCCTTGAGTGTAAATACTTACAACCTAAAACACATGAGTGTAAACACTTTAGAGAGCATATCTTGTCATATTTGGCACCAAGGACATTTTGGACATTACAAGTGGATGATGTGTGCAAAAGTGAAGATTGTATATTGTATTAGGATCTTTATTTCCGTTTGGGTTTTGGGCCCATTGTTTAGGGCCCATTTCCGTTTTACACCATTTAAACACATGATTTCGGTTTTGAAGGAACACTTTAACATTACATTAGTTTTTTTTGCCTTAGAACATAGTTATTCCCGTTTTTCCTCTTTTGCTCTCCTAGGGTTTATGCATTTTCGTTTTTGCTCTTCTCCATTTTCGGTTTTGCTTAATCCTTCCATGGAAGGCTAAATTTTTGGACTAAACTCCTTTGGTAATGTATCACAACTCTTGAGGTTTGGTTATTAATGCAATTTCGGTTTCTTATTTGTCAATTTCTTCTATTCAAATTTTGGTTGTGGTTTGCTTAATTCCATGCCTTAGAAATAGATTTGTGAATTGATTTTCGCTTAGTGAATCATTTCTCTAGTGCATGAATGCTTAGTTCGTGTGAATTTGTTTATGAGTTGATTATCGCTTAGTTACTTGATTATGAACAAATTAGGGATTCAACGATTAGAATATGATTTTGATACTGTGAAACCGAGGATTGAGTTGTGATTAAGGAAACCAAATGGGTTTAGCCGTTTCATTTTTCTGTTAATTACTGTTTCTGTTTTAGTTTTAGATTCATACCATAAAAAGAACAAAACCCCCCTTTGTGTGTGTGAGTACAAGGTGTTTGAACTATTGCCTGAAAGATAATCCTTGGGAAACGACCTAGGAGTCACTTCCTAGTACTATACTTTATTGTTATATTATTTGTATCGAGTACGGCCTCGATCAATATCTATTCATATTTCTTTTTTATTCTAATTCGAATATTCAAATATATAATAATAATAATACCTTGTTTTGACTGTATCGCACTATGTATTATTTGAGAATCTAATGAATCCCTGATCCTTTGACCAAATTTAATGTCAAAAATGGAGGAATATCAAGTATATTTTGAACTAGATATCTCTCGCCAACAGCACCTCCTATACCCACTCATTTTTCGGGAGTATATTTATGGTGCCAAATTCACTACACAAACATTCGTTAGTAGAACTGAAAATAATATCATCAACATAGATTTGAACAAGTAAAGTATGATGATTTATTTTCTTAATAAAAAGTATAGTATCGACCTTGCCTTTAGAAAAACTTTTTTCTATTAAAAAATTAGTTAGACGATCATACCAGGCACGTGGAGCTTGCTTTAAGCCATAGAGGGCTTTCTTTAACTTGTATACATGGGAGGGATGTTTGTAGTCCTCAAACCCAGGAGGTTGTTCTACAAATACTTCCTCTTGTATATACCTGTTAAGGAACACACTCTTTACATCCATTTGGTAAAGCTGAAAGTCCAAAGAACATGCATGTGCAAGCAGTAATCTAATAGCTTCAAGTCTAGCAACCAGAGCGAAGGTGTCATCAAAGTCTATACCTTCCTCTTGGTTGTATCCTTGGGCTACTAGTATAGCCATGTTTCTAATGATAATGCCATTTTGATCTGATTTATATCGGAACACCCAACGAGGGCAGGTCAAACTCCATACCACGAAGGCAGGTCAAACTCCATACCACGAAGGTAGGTGAAACTCCACACCACGAAGGCAGGTCAAACTCCATACCACGAAGGCATGTCAAACTCCATACCACGAAGGCATGTCAAACTCCAAACCACGAAGGCAGGTCAAACTCCATACCACGAAGGCAGGTCAAACTCCATACCACGAAGGCAGGTCAAACTCCATACCACGAAGGCAGGTCAAACTCCATACCACGAAGGCAGGTCAAACTCCATACCGCGAAGGCAGGTTAAACTCCATAACACGAAGGCAGGTCAAACTCCATACCACAAAGGCATGTGAAACTCCATACCACAAAGGCAGGTCAAACTCCATACCACGAAGGCTGGTCAAACTCCATACCACGAAGGCAGGGTCAAACTCCATACCACGAAGGCAGGTTAAACTCCATACCACGAAGGCAGGTCAAACTCCATGCCACGAAGGCATGTCAAACTCCATACCACGAAGGCAGGTCAAACTCCATACCATGAAGGCAGGTCAGACTCCATACCACGAAGGCAAGTAAAACTCCATACCACGAAGGTAGGTCAATCTCCATACCACGAAGGCATGTCAAACTCCATACCACGAAGTCAGGTCAAACTCATACCACGAAGGCAGGTTAAACTCCATACCACGAAGGCATGTCAAACTCCATACCACAAAGGCATGTCAAATTCCATACCACGAAGGCATGTCAAACTCCATACCACGAAGTCAGGTCAAACTCCATACCACGAAGGCAGGTTAAACTCCATACCACGAAGGCATGTCAAACTCCATACCACGAAGGCATGTCAAACTCCATACCACGAAGGCAGGTCAAAATCCATACCACGAAGTCAGGTCAAACTCCATACCACGAAGGCAGGTTAAACTCCATACCACGAAGGCAGGTCAAACTCCACACCACGAAGGTAGGTCAAACTCCATGCCACGAAGGCATGTCAAAATCCATGCCACGAAGGCATGTCAAACTCCATCCCACGAAGGCAGGTCAAACTCCATACCACGAAGGCAGGTCAAACTCCATACCACGAAGGCAGGTCAAACTCCATACCACGAAGGCAGGTCAATCTCCATACCACGAAGGCATGTCAAACTCCATACCACGAAGTCAGGTCAAACTCCATACCACGAAGGCAGGTTAAACTCCATACCACGAAGGCATGTCAAACTCCATACCACGAAGGCAAGTCAAACTCCATACCACGAAGGCAGGTCAAACTCCATACCACGAAGGCATGTCAAACTCCATACCACGAAGTCAGGTCAAACTCCATACCACGAAGGCAGGTCAAACTCCATGCCACAAAGGCAAGTCAAACTCCATTCCACGAAGGCAAGTCAAACTCCATACCACGAAGGCAGGTCAAAATCCATACCACGAAGTCAGGTCAAACTCCATACCACGAAGGCAGGTTAAACTCCATACCACCAAGGCAGGTCAAACTCCACACCACGAAGGCAGGTCAAACTCCATGCCACGAAGGCATGTCAAAATCCATGCCACGAAGGCATGTCAAACTCCATCCCACGAAGGCAGGCCAAACTCCATACCACGAAGGCAGGTCAAACTCCATACCACGAAGGCAGGTCAAACTCCATACCATGAAGGCAGATCAATATCCATACCACGAAGGCATGTCAAACTCCATACCACGAAGGCAGGTCAAACTCCATACCACGAAGGCATGTCAAACTCCATACCACGAAGGCATGTCAAACTCCATACCACGAAGGCAAGTCAAACTCCATACCACGAAGGCAGGTCAAACTCCATACCACGAAGGCATGTCAAACTCCATGCCACGAAGGCATGTCAAACTCCATGCCACGAAGGCATGTCAAACTCCATACCACGAAGGCAGCTCAAACTCCATCCCACGAAGTCAGGTCAAACTCCATACCACAAAGGCAGGTCAAACTCCATACCACGAAGGCAGGTCAAACTCCATACCACAAAGGCAGGTCAAACTCCATACCACGAAGGCAGGTCAAACTCCATACCACGAAGGCATGTCAAACTCCATACCACGAAGTCAGGTCAAACTCCATACCACGAAGTCAGGTCAAACTCCATACCACGAAGGCAGGTTAAACTCCATACCACGAAGGCAGGTCAAACTCCATGCCACGAAGGCATGTCAAACTCCATACCACGAAGGCAGGTCAAACTCCATACCAAGAAGGCAGGTCAGACTCCATACGACGAAGGCAAGTTAAACTCCATACCACGAAGGCAGGTCAAACTCCATGCCACGAAGGCATGTCAAACTCCATACCACGAAGGCAGGTCAAACTCCATACCAAGAAGGCAGGTCAGACTCCATACGACGAAGGCAAGTTAAACTCCATACCACGAAGGTAGGTCAATCTCCATACCACGAAGGCATGTCAAACTCCATACCACGAAGTCAGGTCAAACTCCATACCACGAAGGCAAGTCAAACTCCATGCCACGAAGGCATGTCAAACTCCATGCCACGAAGGCATGTCAAACTCCATGCCACGAAGGCATGTCAAACTCCATACCACGAAGGCAGCTCAAACTCCATCCCACGAAGTCAGGTCAAACTCCATACCACAAAGGCAGGTCAAACTCCATACCACGAAGGCAGGTCAAACTCCATACCACAAAGGCAGGTCAAACTCCATACCACGAAGGCAGGTCAAACTCCATACCACGAAGGCATGTCAAACTCCATACCACGAAGTCAGGTCAAACTCCATACCACGAAGTCAGGTCAAACTCCATACCACGAAGGCAGGTTAAACTCCATACCACGAAGGCAGGTCAAACTCCATGCCACGAAGGCATGTCAAACTCCATACCACGAAGGCAGGTCAAACTCCATACCAAGAAGGCAGGTCAGACTCCATACGACGAAGGCAAGTCAAACTCCATCCCACGAAGGCAGGCCAAACTCCATACCACGAAGGCAGGTCAAACTCCATACCACGAAGGCAGGT
Source organism: Lupinus albus (assembly GCA_009771035.1). Lineage (NCBI taxonomy): Eukaryota > Viridiplantae > Streptophyta > Magnoliopsida > Fabales > Fabaceae > Lupinus > Lupinus albus. The sequence goes on along the minus strand of CM020019.1, from coordinate 9,829,695 downwards.
CAAACTCCATACCATGAAGGCAGATCAATATCCATACCACGAAGGCAGGTCAAACTCCATACCATGAAGGCAGATCAATATCCATACCACGAAGGCAAGTCAAACTCCATACCACGAAGGCATGTCAAACTCCATGCCACGAAGGCATGTCAAACTCCATGCCACGAAGGCATGTCAAACTCCATACCACGAAGGCAGCTCAAACTCCATCCCACGAAGTCAGGTCAAACTCCATACCACAAAGGCAGGTCAAACTCCATACCACGAAGGCAGGTCAAACTCCATACCACAAAGGCAGGTCAAACTCCATACCACGAAGGCAGGTCAAACTCCATACCACGAAGGCATGTCAAACTCCATACCACGAAGTCAGGTCAAACTCCATACCACGAAGTCAGGTCAAACTCCATACCACGAAGGCAGGTTAAACTCCATACCACGAAGGCAGGTCAAACTCCATGCCACGAAGGCATGTCAAACTCCATACCACGAAGGCAGGTCAAACTCCATACCAAGAAGGCAGGTCAGACTCCATACGACGAAGGCAAGTCAAACTCCATCCCACGAAGGCAGGCCAAACTCCATACCACGAAGGCAGGTCAAACTCCATACCACGAAGGCAGGTCAAACTCCATACCATGAAGGCAGATCAATATCCATACCACGAAGGCAGGTCAAACTCCATACCATGAAGGCAGATCAATATCCATACCACGAAGGCAAGTCAAACTCCATACCACGAAGGCATGTCAAACTCCATGCCACGAAGGCATGTCAAACTCCATGCCACGAAGGCATGTCAAACTCCATACCACGAAGGCAGCTCAAACTCCATCCCACGAAGTCAGGTCAAACTCCATACCACAAAGGCAGGTCAAACTCCATACCACGAAGGCAGGTCAAACTCCATACCACAAAGGCAGGTCAAACTCCATACCACGAAGGCAGGTCAAACTCCATACCACGAAGGCATGTCAAACTCCATACCACGAAGTCAGGTCAAACTCCATACCACGAAGTCAGGTCAAACTCCATACCACGAAGGCAGGTTAAACTCCATACCACGAAGGCAGGTCAAACTCCATGCCACGAAGGCATGTCAAACTCCATACCACGAAGGCAGGTCAAACTCCATACCAAGAAGGCAGGTCAGACTCCATACGACGAAGGCAAGTCAAACTCCATCCCACGAAGGCAGGCCAAACTCCATACCACGAAGGCAGGTCAAACTCCATACCACGAAGGCAGGTCAAACTCCATACCATGAAGGCAGATCAATATCCATACCACGAAGGCATGTCAAACTCCATACCACGAAGGCAGGTCAAACTCCATACCACGAAGGCATGTCAAACTCCATACCACGAAGGCATGTCAAACTCCATACCACGAAGGCAAGTCAAACTCCATACCACGAAGGCAGGTCAAACTCCATACCACGAAGGCATGTCAAACTCCATGCCACGAAGGCATGTCAAACTCCATGCCACGAAGGCATGTCAAACTCCATACCACGAAGGCAGCTCAAACTCCATCCCACGAAGTCAGGTCAAACTCCATACCACGAAGGCAGCTCAAACTCCATCCCACGAAGTCAGGTCAAACTCCATACCACGAAGGCAGGTCAAACTCCATACCACGAAGGCATGTCAAACTCCATACCACGAAGGCATGTCAAACTCCATACCACGAAGGCAAGTCAAACTCCATACCACGAAGGCAGGTCAAACTCCATACCACGAAGGCAAGTCAAACTCCATGCCACGAAGGCATGTCAAACTCCATGCCACGAAGGCATGTCAAACTCCATGCCACGAAGGCATGTCAAACTCCATACCACGAAGGCAGGTCAAACTCCATCCCACGAAGTCAGGTCAAACTCCATACCACAAAGGCAGGTTAAACTCCATACAATGAAGGCAGGTCAATCTCCATACCACGAAGGCATGTCAAACTCCATACCACGAAGTCAGGTCAAACTCCATACCACGAAGGCAGGTTATACTCCATACCACGAAGGCAGGTCAAACTCCGTACCACGAAGGCAGGTCAAACTCCATACCACGAAGGCAGGTCAAACTCCATACCACGAAGGCAGGTCAAACTCCATACTACGAAGGAAGGTTAAACTCCATACCACGAAGGCAGGTTAAACTCCATACCACGAAGGCAGGTCAAACTCCATACCACAAAGGCATGTGAAACTCCATACCACAAAGGCAGGTCAAACTCCATACCACGAAGGCTGGTCAAACTCCATACCACGAAGGCAGGGTCAAACTCCATACCACGAAGGCAGGTTAAACTCCATACCACGAAGGCAGGTCAAACTCCATGCCACGAAGGCATGTCAGACTCCATACCACGAAGGCAAGTTAAACTCCATACCACGAAGGTAGGTCAATCTCCATACCACGAAGGCATGTCAAACTCCATCCCACGAAGGCAGGTCAAACTCCATACCACGAAGGCATGTCAAACTCCATACCACGAAGTCAGGTCAAACTCCATACCACGAAGGCAGGTCAAACTCCATGCCACGAAGGCATGTCAAACTCCATGCCACGAAGGCACGTCAAACTCCATACCACGAAGGCAGGTCAAACTCCATCCCACGAAGTCAGGTCAAACTCCATACCACAAAGGCAGGTCAAACTCCATACCACGAAGGCAGGTCAAACTCCGTACCACGAAGGCAGGTCAAACTCCATACCACGAAGGCAGGTCAAACTCCATACCACGAAGGCAGGTCAAACTCCATACCACGAAGGCAGGTCAAACTCCATACCACGAAGGCAGGTCAAACTCCATACCACAAAGGCATGTGAAACTCCATACCACAAAGGCAGGTCAAACTCCATACCACGAAGGCTGGTCAAACTCCATACCACGAAGGCAGGGTCAAACTCCATACCACGAAGGCAGGTTAAACTCCATACCACGAAGGCAGGTCAAACTCCATGCCACGAAGGCATGTCAAACTCCATACCACGAAGGCAGGTCAAACTCCATACCAAGAAGGCAGGTCAAACTCCATACCACGAAGGCATGTCAAACTCCATACCACGAAGGCATGTCAAACTCCATACCACGAAGTCAGGTCAAACTCATACCACGAAGGCAGGTTAAACTCCATACCACGAAGGCATGTCAAACTCCATATCACAAAGGCATGTCAAATTCCATACCACGAAGGCATGTCAAACTCCATACCACGAAGTCAGGTCAAACTCCATACCACGAAGGCATGTCAAATTCCATACCACGAAGGCATGTCAAACTCCATACCACGAAGTCAGGTCAAACTCCATACCACGAAGGCAGGTTAAACTCCATACTATGAAGGCAGGTCAAAATCCATACCACGAAGGCATGTCAAACTTCATTCCACGAAGGCAGGTCAAACTCCATACCACGAAGGCAGGTCAATCTCCATGCCACGAAGGCATGTCAAACTCCATGCCACGAAGGCAGGTTAAACTCCATACCAGGAAGGCAGGTTAAACTCCATACCATGAAGGCAGGTCAATCTCCATACCACGAAGGCATGTCAAACTCCATACCACGAAGTCAGGTCAAACTCCATACCACGATGGCTGGTCAAACTCCATACCACGAAGGCATGTCAAACTCCATACCACGAAGGCAGGTCAAACTGCATACCACGAAGGCAGGTCAAACTCCATACCACGAAGGCATGTCAAACTCCATACCACGAAGTCAGGTCAAACTCCATACCACGAAGGCAGGTCAAACTCCATGCCACGAAGGCATGCCAAAATCCATGCCACGAAGGCATGTCAAACTCCATCCCACGAAGGCAGGTCAAACTCCATCCCACGAAGGCAGGTCAAACTCCATACCACGAAGGCAGGTTAAATTCCATACCATGAAGGCAGGTCAATCTCCATACCACGAAGGCATGTCAAACTCCATACCACGAAGTCAGGTCAGACTCCATACCACGAAGGCAGGTCAAACTCCATGCCACGAAGGCAGGTTAAACTCCATACCACGAAGGCAGGTCAAACTCCATACCACGAAGGTATGTCAAACTCCATACCACGAAGGTAGGTCAAACTCCATACCACAAAGGCATGTGAAACTCCATACCACAAAGGCAGGTCAAACTCAATACCACGAAGGCTGGTCAAACTCCATACCACGAAGGCAGGTTAAACTCCATACCACGAAGGCATGTCAAACTCCATACCACAAAGGCATGTCATATTCCATACCACGAAGGCATGTCAAACTCCATACCACAAAGTCAGGTCAAACTCCATACCACGAAGGCAGGTCAAACTCCATACCACGAAGGCAGGTCAAACTCCATACCACGAAGGCAGGTCAAACTCCATACCACGAAGGCAGGTCAAACTCCATACCACGAAGGCAGGTCAAACTCCATACGACGAAGGCGGGTCAAACTCCATGCCACGAAGGCATGTCAAACTCCATACCACGAAGGCATGTCAAACTCCATGCCACGAAGGCCGGTCAAACTCCATGCCACGAAGGCAGGTCAAACTCCATGCCACGAAGGCATGTCAAACTCCATACCACGAAGGCAGGTCAAACTCCATGCCACGAAGGCAGGTCAAACTCCATGCCACGAAGGCATGTCAAACACCATACCACGAAGGCAGGTCAAACACCATACCACAAAGGCAGGTCAAACTCCTTACCACGAAGGCAGGTTAAACTCCATACCACGAAGGCAGGTCAAACTCCATGCCACGAAGGCATGTCAAACTCCATACCACGAACGCATGTCAAACTCCATACCACGAAGGAAGGTCAAACTCCATGCCACGAAGGCATGTCAAACTCCATACCACGAAGGCAGGTCAAACTCCATACCACAAAGGCAGGTCAAACTCCTTACCACGAAGGCAGGTTAAACTCCATACAACGAAGGTAGGTCAATCTCCATACCATGAAGGCAGGTCAAACTCCATACCACGAAGGAAGGTCAAACTCCATACCACGAAGCCAGGTCAAACTCCATGCCACGAAGGTAGGTCAAACTCCATACCACGAAGACAGGTCAAACTCCATCCCACGAAGGCAGGTAAAACTCCATACCACGAAGGCAGGACAAACTCCATACCACGAAGGCAGGTCAAACTCCATACCACGAAGGCATGTCAAACTCCATACCACGAAGGCAGGTCAAACTCCATACCACGAAGGCAGGTCAAACTCCATACCACGAAGGCAGGTCAAACTCCATACCACGAAGGCAGGTCAAACTCCATACCACGAAGGCGGGTCAAACTCCATGCCACGAAGGCATGTCAAACTCCATACCACGAAGGCATGTCAAACTCCATGCCACGAAGGCAGGTCAAACTCCATGCCACGAAGGCATGTCAAACTCCATACCACGAAGTCAGGTCAAACTCCATACCACGAAGGCAGGTCAAACTACATACCACGAAGGCAGGTCAAACTCCATACCACGAAGGCAGGTCAAACTCCATACCACGAAGGCAGGTCAAACTCCATACCACAAAGGCAGGTCAAATTCCTTACCACGAAGGCAGGTTAAACTCCATACAACGAAGGTAGGTCAATCTCCATACCACGAAGGCAGGTCAAACTCCATACCACGAAGGCAGGTCAAACTCCATACCACGAAGCCAGGTCAAACTCCATCCCACGAAGGCAGGTTAAACTCCATACCATGAAGGCAGGTCAAAATCCATACCACGAAGGCATGTCAAACTCCATACCACGAAGGCAGGTCAAACTCCATACCACGAAGGCAGGTCAATCTCCATGCCACGAAGGCATGTCAAACTCCATGCCACGAAGGCAGGTTAAACTCCATACCAGGAAGGCAGGTTAAACTCCATACCATGAAGGCAGGTCAATCTCCATACCACGAAGGCATGTCAAACTCCATACCACGAAGTCAGGTCAAACTCCATACCACGATGGCTGGTCAAACTCCATACCACGAAGGCATGTCAAACTCCATACCACGAAGGCAGGTCAAACTGCATACCACGAAGGCAGGTCAAACTCCATACCACGAAGGCATGTCAAACTCCATACCACGAAGTCAGGTCAAACTCCATACCACGAAGGCAGGTCAAACTCCATGCCACGAAGGCATGCCAAAATCCATGCCACGAAGGCATGTCAAACTCCATCCCACGAAGGCAGGTCAAACTCCATCCCACGAAGGCAGGTCAAACTCCATACCACGAAGGCAGGTTAAATTCCATACCATGAAGGCAGGTCAATCTCCATACCACGAAGGCATGTCAAACTCCATACCACGAAGTCAGGTCAGACTCCATACCACGAAGGCAGGTCAAACTCCATGCCACGAAGGCAGGTTAAACTCCATACCACGAAGGCAGGTCAAACTCCATGCCACGAAGGTATGTCAAACTCCATACCACGAAGGCAGGTCAAACTCCATACCACAAAGGCATGTGAAACTCCATACCACAAAGGCAGGTCAAACTCAATACCACGAAGGCTGGTCAAACTCCATACCACGAAGGCAGGTTAAACTCCATACCACGAAGGCATGTCAAACTCCATACCACAAAGGCATGTCATATTCCATACCACGAAGGCATGTCAAACTCCATACCACAAAGTCAGGTCAAACTCCATACCACGAAGGCAGGTCAAACTCCATACCACGAAGGCAGGTCAAACTCCATACCACGAAGGCAGGTCAAACTCCATACCACGAAGGCAGGTCAAACTCCATACCACGAAGGCAGGTCAAACTCCATACGACGAAGGCGGGTCAAACTCCATGCCACGAAGGCATGTCAAACTCCATACCACGAAGGCATGTCAAACTCCATGCCACGAAGGCCGGTCAAACTCCATGCCACGAAGGCATGTCAAACTCCATACCACGAAGGCAGGTCAAACTCCATACCACGAAGGCAGGTCAAACTACATACCACGAAGGCAGGTCAAACTCCATACCACGAAGGCAGGTCAAACTCCATACCACGAAGGCAGGTCAAACTCCATACCACGAAGGCAGGTCAAACTCCATACCACGAAGGCAGGTCAAACTCCATACCACGAAGGCAGGTCAAACTCCATACCACGAAGGCATGTCAAACTCCATACCACGAAGGCATGTCAAAACTCCATACCACGAAGGCAGGTCAAACTCCATACCACGAAGGCATGTCAACTCCATACCCGAAGGCAGGTCAAACTCCATACCACGAAGGCATGTCAAACTCCATACCACGAAGGCATGTCAAAACTCCATACCACGAAGGCAGGTCAAACTCCATACCACGAAGGCATGTCAAACTCCATCCACGAAGGCAGGTCAAACTCCATACCACGAAGGCAGGTCAAACTCCATACCACGAAGGCAGGTTAAACTCCATACCACGAAGGCAGGTAAACTCCATACCACGAAGGCAGGTAAAACTCCATACCACGAAGGCAGGTCAAACTCCATACCACGAAGGCAGGTAAAAACTCCATACCACGAAGGCAGGTCAAACTCCATACCACGAAGGCAGGTCAAACTCCATACCACGAAGGCATGTCAAACTCCATACCACGAAGGCAGGTCAAACTCCATACCACGAAGGCATGTCAAACTCCATACCACGAAGGCAGGTCAAACTCCATACCACGAAGGCAGGTCAAACTCCATACCACGAAGGCAGGTCAAACTCCATACCACGAAGGCAGGTCAAACTCCATACCCCGAAGGCAGGTCAAACTCCATACCACGAAGGCAGGTCAACTCCATACCACGAAGGCAGGTCAAACTCCATACCACGAAGGCAAGTTCAAACTCCATACACGAAGGCAGGTCAAACTCCATACCACGAAGGCAGGTCAAACTCCATACCACGATGGCAGGTCAAACTCCATACCACGAAGGCAGGTCAATCTCCATGCCACGAAGGCATGTCAAACTCCATGCCACGAAGGCAGGTCAATCTCCATCCCACGAAGGCATGTCAAACTCCATGCCACGAAGGCAGGTCAAACTCCATACCACGAAGACAGGTCAAACTCCATCCCACGAAGGCAGGTAAAACTCCATACCACGAAGGCAGGTCAAACTCCATACCACGAAGGCATGTCAAACTCCATACCACGAAGGCAGGGCAAACTCCTTACCACGAAGGCAGGTGAAACTCCATACCACGAAGGCAGGTCAAACTCCATACCACAAAGGCATGTGAAACTCCATACCACAGAGGCAGGTCAAACTCCATACCACGAAGGCTGGTCAAACTCCATACCACGAAGGCAGGGTCAAACTCCATACCACGAAGGCAGGATAAACTCCATACCACGAAGGCAGGTCAAACTCCATGCCACGAAGGCATGTCAAACTCCATACCACGAAGGCAGGTCAAACTCCATACCACGAAGGCAGGTCAAACTCCATACCACGAAGGCAGGTCAATCTCCATACCACGAAGGCATGTCAAACTCCATACCACGAAATCAGGTCAAACTCATACCACGAAGGCAGGATAAACTCCATACCACGAAGGCAGGTCAAACTCCGTACCACGAAGGCAGGTCAAACTCCATGCTACGAAGGCAGGTCAAACTCCATACCACGAAGACAGGTCAAACTCCATCCCACGAAGGCAGGTAAAACTCCATACCACGAAGACAGGTCAAACTCCATACCACGAAGGCATGTCAAACTCCATACCACGAAGGCAGGTCAAACTCCTTACCACGAAGGCAGGTGAAACTCCATACCACGAAGGCAGGTCAAACTCCATACCACAAAGGCATGTGAAACTCCATACCACAGAGGCAGGTCAAACTCCATACCACGAAGGCTGGTCAAACTCCATACCACGAAGGCAGGGTCAAACTCCATACCACGAAGGCAGGATAAACTCCATACCACGAAGGCAGGTCAAACTCCATGCCACGAAGGCATATCAAACTCCATACCACGAAGGCAGGTCAAACTCCATACCATGAAGGCAGGTCAAACTCCATACCACGAAGGCAGGTCAGACTCCATACCACGAAGGGAAGTTAAACTCCTTACCACGAAGGCAGGTCAATCTCCATACCACGAAGGCATGTCAAACTCCATACCACGAAACCAGGTCAAACTCATACCACAAAGGCAGGTTAAATTCCAAACCACGAAGGCATGTCAAACTCCATACCACAAAGGCATGTCATATTCCATACCACGAAGGCATGTCAAACTCCATACCACGAAGTCAGGTCAAACTCCATACCACGAAGGCAGGTTAAACTCCATACCACGAAGGCATGTCAAACTCCGTACCACAAAGTAATGTCAAACTCCATACCACGAAGGCAGGTCCAAATCCATACCACGAAGGCAGGTCAAACTCCATACCACGAAGGCAGGTTAAACTCCATACCACGAAGGCAGGTCAAACTCCATACCACGAAGGCAGGTCAAACTCCATGCCACGAAGGCAGGTCAGACTCCATACCACGAAGGGAAGTTAAACTCCATACCACGAAGGCAGGTCAATCTCCATACCACGAAGGCATGTCAAACTCCATACCACGAAGGCATGTCAAACTCCATACCACGAAGGCATGTCAAACTCCATACCACGAAGGCAGGTCAAACTGCATACCACGAAGGCATGTCAAACTCCATACCACGAAGTCAGGTCAAACTCCATACCACGAAGGCAGATTAAACTCCATACCACGAAGGCATGTCAAACTCCATACCACGAAGGCATGTCAAACTCCATACCACGAAGGCAGGTCAAACTCCATACCACGAAGGCAGGTCAAACTCCATACCACGAAGGCAGGTCAAACTCCATACCACGAAGGCAGGTTAAACTCCATACCACGAAGGCAGGTTAAACTCCATACCACGAAGGCAGGTCAATCTCCATACCACGAAGGCAGGTCAAACTCCATACCACGAAGGCAAGTCAAACTCCATACCACGAAGGCAGGTCAAACTCCATACCACAAAGGCAGGTCAAACTCCATACCACGAAGGCAGGTGAAACTCCACACCACGAAGGCAGGTCAAACTCCATACCACGAAGGAATGTCAAACTCCGTGCCACGAAGGCAGGTCAAACTCCATACCACGAAGACAGGTCAAACTCCATCCCAAGAAGGCAGGTTAAACTCCATACCACGAAGGCAGGTCAAACTCCATACCACGAAGGTATGTCAAACTCCATACCACGAAGGCAGGTCAAACTCCATACCACAAAGGCATGTGAAACTCCATACCACAAAGGCAGGTCAAACTCAATACCACGAAGGCTGGTCAAACTCCATACCACGAAGGCAGGTTAAACTCCATACCACGAAGGCATGTCAAACTCCATACCACAAAGGCATGTCATATTCCATACCACGAAGGCATGTCAAACTCCATACCACAAAGTCAGGTCAAACTCCATACCACGAAGGCAGGTCAAACTCCATACCACGAAGGCATGTCAAACTCTATACCACGAAGTAATGTCAAACTCAATACCACGAAGGCAGGTCCAAATCCATACCACGAAGGCAGGTCAAACTCCATACCTCGAAGGCAGGTTAAACTCCATACCACGAAGGCAGGTTAATCTCCACACCACGAAGGCAGGTCAAACTCCATGCCACGAAGGCATGTCAAAATCCATGCCACGAAGGCATGTCAAACTCCATCCCACGAAGGCAGGTCAAACTCCATACCACGAAGGCAGGTCAAACTCCATACCACGAAGGCAGGTCAAACTCTATACCACGAAGGTCGGTCAATCTCCATACCACGAAGACATGTCAAACTCCATACCACGAAGGCAGGCCAAACTGCATACCACGAAGGCAGGTTAAACTCCATACCACGAAGGCAGGTTAAACTCCACACCACGAAAGCAGGTCAAACTCCTTGCCACGATGGCATGTCAAAATCCATGCCACGAAGGCATGTCAAACTCCATCCCACGAAGGCAGGTCAAACTCCATCCCACGAAGGCAGGTCGAACTCCATACCACGAAGGCAGGTCAAACTCCATACCATGAAGGCAGGTCAATCTCCATACCACGAAGGCATGTCAAACTCCATACCACGAAGTCAGGTCAAACTCCATACCACGAAGGCAGGTTAAACTCCATACCACGAAGGCATGTCAAACTCCATACCAAGAAGGCAGGTCAAGCTGCATACCACGAAGGCAGGTCAAACTCCATACCACGAAGACAGGTCAAACTCCATCCCACGAAGGCAGGTAAAACTCCATACCACGAAGGCAGGTCAAACTCCATGCCACGAAGGCATATCAAACTCCATACCACGAAGGCAGGTCAAACTCCATACCACGAAGGCAGGTCAAACTCCATACCACGAAGGCAGGTCAGACTCCATACCACGAAGGGAAGTTAAACTCCATACCACGAAGGCAGGTCAAACTGCATACCACAAGCAGGTCAACTCCATACCACGAAGACAGGTCAAACTCCATCCCACGAAGGCAGGTAAAACTCCATACCACGAAGGCAGGTCAAACTCCATGCCACGAAGGCATATCAAACTCCATACCACGAAGGCAGGTCTAACTCCATACCGCAAAGGTAGGTCAATCTCCATACCACGAAGGCATGTCAAACTCCATACCACGAAGGCATGTCAAACTCCATACCACAAAGGCATGTGAAACTCCATACCACAGAGGCAGGTCAAACTCCATACCACGAAGGCTGGTCAAACTCCATACCACGAAGGCAGGGTCAAACTCCATACCACGAAGGCAGGATAAACTCCCATACCACGAAGGCAGGTCAAACTCCATGCCACGAAGGCATATCAAACTCCATACCACGAAGGCAGGTCAAACTCCATACCACGAAGGCAGGTCAAACTCCATACCACGAAGGCAGGTCAAACTCCATACCACGAAGGCAGGTCAAACTCCATACCACGAAGGCAGTCACTCCATACCACGAAGGGAAGTTAAACTCCATACCACGAAGGCAGGTCAATCTCCATACCACGAAGGCATGTCAAACACCATACCACGAAATCAGGTCAAACTCATACCACGAAGGCAGGTTAAACTCCATACCACGAAGGCATGTCAAACTCCATACCACAAAGGCATGTCATATTCCATACCACGAAGGCATGTCAAACTCCATACCACGAAGTCAGGTCAAACTCCATACCACGAAGGCAGGTTAAACTCCATACCACGAAGGCATGTCAAACTCCATACCACGAAGTAATGTCAAACTCCATACCACGAAGGCAGGTCCAAATCCATACCACGAAGGCAGGTCAAACTCCATACCTCGAAGGCAGGTTAAACTCCATACCACGAAGGCAGGTTAATCTCCACACCACGAAGGCAGGTCAAACTCCATGCCACGAAGGCATGTCAAAATCCATGCCACGATGCATGTCAAACTCCATCCCACGAAGGCAGGTCAAACTCCATACCACGAAGGCAGGTCAAACTCCATACCACGAAGGCAGGTCAAACTCTATACCACGAAGGTCGGTCAATCTCCATACCACGAAGACATGTCAAACTCCATACCACGAAGGCAGGTCAAACTGCATACCACGAAGGCAGGTTAAACTCCATACCACGAAGGCAGGTCAATCTCCATACCACGAAGGCAGGTCAAACTCCATACCACGAAGGCAGGTCAAACACCATACCACGAAGGCATGTCAAACTCCATACCACGAAGGCAGGTCAAACTCCATACCACGAAGGCAGGTCAAACTCCATACCACGAAGGCAGGTTAAACTCCATACCACGAAGGCAAGTCAATCTCCATACCACGAAGGCAGGTCAAACTCCATACCACGAAGGCAGGTCAAAATCCATACCACGAAGGCAGGTCAAACTCCATACCACGAAGGCAGGTTAAACTCCATACCACGAAGGCAGGTTAAACTCCACACCACGAAGGCAGGTCAAACTCCATGCCACGAAGGCATGTCAAAATCCATGCCACGAAGGCATGTCAAACTCCTTCCCACGAAGGCAGGTCAAACTCCATACCACGAAGGCAGGTCAAACTCCATACCACGAAGGCAGGTCTAACTCCATACCGCAAAGGTAGGTCAATCTCCATACCACGAAGGCATGTCAAACTCCATACCACGAAGGCATGTCAAACTCCATACCACGAAGGCAGGTTAAACTCCATACCACGAAGGCATGTCAAACTCCATACCACGAAGGCAGGTCAAACTGCATACCACGAAGGCAGGTCAAACTCCATACCACGAAGGCATGTCAAACTCCATACCACGAAGTCAGGTCAAACTCCATACCACGAAGGCAGGTCAAACTCCATGCCACGAAAGCATGTCAAACTCCATCCCACGAAGGCATGCCAAACTCCATACCACGAAGGCAGGTCAAACTCCATCCCACGAAGGCAGGTCAAACTCCATACCACGAAGGCAGGTTAAACTCCATACCACGAAGGCAGGTCAATCTCCATACCACGAAGGCATGTCAAACTCCATACCACGAAGTCAGGTCAAACTCCATACCACGAAGGCAGGTCAATCTCCATACCACGAAGGCATGTCAAACTCCATACCACGAAGTCAGGTCAAACTCCATACCACGAAGGCAGGTTATACTCCATACCACGAAGGCAGGTCAAACTCCATACCACGAAGGCAGGTCAAACTCCATACCACGAAGGCAGGTCAAACTCCTTACCACGAAGGCATGTCAAACTCCATACCATAAAGGCATGTGAAACTCCATACCACAGAGGCAGGTCAAACTCCATACCACAAAGGCAGGTCAAACTCCATACCATGACGGCAGGTCAAACTCCTTACCACGAAGGCAGGTTAAACTCCATACCACGAAGGCAGGTTAAACTCCATACCACGAAGGCAGTGTCAAACTCCATACCACGAAGGCATGTGAAACTCCATAACACGAAGGTAGGTCAAACTCCATGCCACGAAGGCATTTCAAACTCCATACCACGAAGGCAGGTCAAACTCCATACCACGAAGGCAGGTCAAACTCCATACCACGAAGTCAGGTCAAACTCCATACCACGAAGGCAGGTTAAACTCCATACCATGAATGCAGGTCAAACTCCATACACGGAGGCATGTCAAACTCCATACCACGAAGGCAGGTCAAACTCCATACCACGAAGGCATGTTAAACAACATACCACGAAGGCAGGTCAAACTCCATACCACGAAGGCATGTCAAACTCCATACCACGAAGGCAGGTCAAACTCCATCCCACGAAGGCAGGTCAATCTCTATACCACGAAGGCATGTCAAACTCCATACCACGAAGGCATGTCGAACTCCATACCACGAAGTCAGGTCAAACTTCATACCTCGAAGGCAGGTTAAACTCCATACCACGAAGGCATGTCAAACTCAATACAACAAAGGCATGTCAAACTCCATACCACAAAGGCAGGTCAAACTCCATACCACAAAGGCAGGTCAAACTCCATACCACGAAGGCAGGAGAAACTCCACACCACGAAGGCAGGTCAAACTCCATACCACAAAGGCATGTCAAACTCCATACCAAGAAGGCAGGTCAAACTCCATACCACAAAGGCAGGTCAAACTCCATACCCCGAAGGCAGGTGAAACTCCACACCACGAAGGCAGGTCAAAATCCATACCACGAAGGCATGTCAAACTCCATACCACGAAGGCAGAACAAATTTCATACCACGAAGGCAGGTCAAACTCCGTACCATGACGGCATGTCAAACTCCATACCACGAAGGCAGGTTAAACTCCATACCACGAAGGCAGGTTAAAGTCCATACCACGAAGGCAGTGTCAAACTCCATACCAAGAAGGCAGGTGAAACTCCATAACACGAAGGTAGGTCAAATTCCATGCCACGAAGGCATGTCAAACTCCATACCACGAAGGCAGGTCAAACTCCATACCACAAAGGCAGGTCAAACTCCATACCACGAAGGCAGGTCAAACTCCATACCACGAAGGCAGGTTAAACTCCATACCATGAAGGCAGGTCAAACTCCATACACGGAGGCAGGTCAAACTCCATACCACGAAGGCAGGTCAAACTCCATACCACGAAGGCATGTTAAACAACATACCACGAAGGCAGGTCAAACTCCATACCACGAAGGCAGGTGAAACTCCACACCACGAAGGCAGGTCAAACTCCATACCACAAAGGCATGTCAAACTCCATACCACGAAGGCAGGTCAAACTCCATACCACAAAGGTCAAACTCCATACCACGAAGGCAGGTGAAACTCCACACCACGAAGGTAGGTCAAACTCCATACCACGAAGGCATGTCAAACTCCATACCACGAAGGCAGGTCAAATTTCATACCACGAAGGCAGGTTAAACTCCAAACCACGAAGCCAAGTGAAACTCCACACCACGAAGGCAGGTCAAACTCCATACCACGAAGGCATGTGAAATTCCATACCACAAAGGCAGGTCAAACTCCATACCACGAAGGCTGGTCAAACTCCATACCACGAAGGCAGGGTCAAACTCCATACCACAAAGGCAGGTTAAACTCCATACCACGAAGGCATGTCAAACTCCATGCCACGAAGGCATGTCAAACTCCATACCACAAAGGCATGTCAAACTCCATACCACGAAGGCAGGTCAAACTCCACACCACGAAGGCAGTGTCAAACTCCATACCAAGAAGGCAGGTGAAACTCCATAACACGAAGGTAGGTCAAATTCCATGCCACGAAGGCATGTCAAACTCCATACCACGAAGGCAGGTCAAACTCCATACCACGAAGGCAGGTCAAACTCCATACCACGAAGGCAGGTCAAACTCCATACCACGAAGGCAGGTTAAACTCCATACCATGAAGGCAGGTCAAACTCCATACACGGAGGCATGTCAAACTCCATACCACGAAGGCAGGTCAAACTCCATACCACGAAGGCATGTTAAACAACATACCACGAAGGCAGGTCAAACTCCATACCACGAAGGCAGGTGAAACTCCACACCACGAAGGCAGGTCAAACTCCATGCCACGAAGGCATGTCAAACTCCATACCACAAAGGCATGTCAAACTCCATACCACGAAGGCAGGTCAAACTCCACACCACGAAGGCAGGTCAAACTCCAAACCACGAAGGCAACTGAAACTCCACACCACGAAGGCAGGTCAATCTCCATACCATGAAGGCATGTCAAACTCCATGCCACGAAGTCAGGTCAAACTCCATACCACGAAGGCATGTTAAACTCCATACCACGAAGGCATGTGAAACTCCATACCATAAAGGCAGGTCAAACTCCATACCACGAAGGCTGGTAAAACTCCATACCACGAAGCCTGGTCAAACTCCATACCACGAAGGCAAGGTCAAACTCCATACCACGAAGGCAGGTCAAACTCCATACCACGAAGGCAGGTCAATCTCCATACCACGAAGGCATGTCAAACTCCATACCACGAAGGCATGTCAAACTCCATACCACGAAGGCATGTCAAACTTCATACCTCGAAGGCAGGTTAAACTCCATACCACGAAGGCATGTCAAACTCCATACCACAAAGGCATGTCAAACTCCATTCCACAAAGGCAGGTCAAACTCCATACCACAAAGGCAGGTCAAACTCCATACCACGAAGGCAGGTGAAACTCCACACCACGAAGGCAGGTCAAACTCCATACCACGAAGGCATGTCAAACTCCATACCACGAAGGCAGGTCAAATTTCATACCACGAAGGCAGGTCAAACTCCATACCATGACGGCAGGTCAAACTCCTTACCACGAAGGCAGGTTAAACTCCATACCACGAAGGCAGGTTAAACTCCATACCACGAAGGCAGTGTCAAACTCCATACCACGAAGGCATGTGAAACTCCATAACACGAAGGTAGGTCAAACTCCATGCCACGAAGGCATTTCAAACTCCATACCACGAAGGCAGGTCAAACTCCATACCACGAAGGCAGGTCAAACTCCATACCACGAAGTCAGGTCAAACTCCATACCACGAAGGCAGGTTAAACTCCATACCATGAATGCAGGTCAAACTCCATACACGGAGGCATGTCAAACTCCATACCACGAAGGCAGGTCAAACTCCATACCACGAAGGCATGTTAAACAACATACCATGAAGGCAGGTCAAACTCCATACCACGAAGGCATGTCAAACTCCATACCACGAAGGCAGGTCAAACTCCATCCCACGAAGGCAGGTCAATCTCTATACCACGAAGGCATGTCAAACTCCATACCACGAAGGCATGTCGAACTCCATACCACGAAGTCAGGTTAAACTTCATACCTCGAAGGCAGGTTAAACTCCATACCACGAAGGCATGTCAAACTCAATACAACAAAGGCATGTCAAACTCCATACCACAAAGGCAGGTCAAACTCCATACCACAAAGGCAGGTCAAACTCCATACCACGAAGGCAGGTGAAACTCCACACCACGAAGGCAGGTCAAACTCCATACCACAAAGGCATGTCAAACTCCATACCAAGAAGGCAGGTCAAACTCCATACCACAAAGGCAGGTCAAACTCCATACCCCGAAGGCAGGTGAAACTCCACACCACGAAGGCAGGTCAAAATCCATACCACGAAGGCATGTCAAACTCCATACCACGAAGGCAGAACAAATTTCATACCACGAAGGCAGGTCAAACTCCGTACCATGACCGCATGTCAAACTCCATACCACGAAGGCAGGTTAAACTCCATACCACGAAGGCAGGTTAAACTCCATACCACGAAGGCAGTGTCAAACTCCATACCAAGAAGGCAGGTGAAACTCCATAACACGAAGGTAGGTCAAATTCCATGCCACGAAGGCATGTCAAACTCCATACCACGAAGGCAGGTCAAACTCCATACCACAAAGGCAGGTCAAACTCCATACCACGAAGGCAGGTCAAACTCCATACCACGAAGGCAGGTTAAACTCCATACCATGAAGGCAGGTCAAACTCCATACACGGAGGCATGTCAAACTCCATACCACGAAGGCAGGTCAAACTCCATACCACGAAGGCATGTTAAACAACATACCACGAAGGCAGGTCAAACTCCATACCACGAAGGCAGGTCAAACTCCACACCACGAAGGCAGGTCAAACTCCATACCACAAAGGCATGTCAAACTCCATACCACGAAGGCAGGTCAAACTCCATACCACAAAGGTCAAACTCCATACCACGAAGGCAGGTGAAACTCCACACCACGAAGGTAGGTCAAACTCCATACCACGAAGGCATGTCAAACTCCATACCACGAAGGCAGGTCAAATTTCATACCACGAAGGCAGGTTAAACTCCAAACCACGAAGCCAAGTGAAACTCCACACCACGAAGGCAGGTCAAACTCCATACCACGAAGGCATGTGAAATTCCATACCACAAAGGCAGGTCAAACTCCATACCACGAAGGCTGGTCAAACTCCATACCACGAAGGCAGGGTCAAACTCCATACCACGAAGGCAGGTTAAACTCCATACCACGAAGGCATGTCAAACTCCATGCCACGAAGGCATGTCAAACTCCATACCACAAAGGCATGTCAAACTCCATACCACGAAGGCAGGTCAAACTCCACACCACGAAGGCAGGTCAAACTCCATACCACGAAGGCAGGTCAAACTCCATACCATGACGGCAGGTCAAACTCCATACCACGAAGGCAGGTTAAACTCCATACCACGAAGGCAGGTTAAACTCCATACCACGAAGGCAGTGTCAAACTCCATACCACGAAGGCATGTGAAACTCCATAACACGAAGGTAGGTCAAACACCATGGCACGAAGGCATTTCAAACTCCATACCACGAAGGCAGGTCAAACTCCATACCACGAAGGCAGGTCAAACTCCATACCACGAAGTCAGGTCAAACTCCATACCACGAATGCAGGTTAAACTCCATACCATGAATGCAGGTCAAACTCCATACACGGAGGCATGTCTAACTCCATACCACGAAGGCAGGTCAAACTCCATATCACGAAGGCATGTTAAACAACATACCACGAAGGCAGGTCAAACTCCATACCACGAAGGCATGTCAAACTCCATACCACGAAGGCAGGTCAAACTCCATCCCACGAAGGCAGGTCAATCTCTATACCACGAAGGCATGTCAAACTCCATAACACGAAGGCATGTCGAACTCCATACCACGAAGTCAGGTCAAACTTCATACCTCGAAGGCAGGTTAAACTCCATACCACGAAGGCATGTCAAACTCCATACCACAAAGGCATGTCAAACTCCATACCAAGAAGGCAGGTCAAACTCCATACCACAAAGGCAGGTCAAACTCCATACCCCGAAGGCAGGTGAAACTCCACACCACGAAGGCAGGTCAAAATCCATACCACCAAGGCATGTCAAACTCCATACCACGAAGGCAGATCAAATTTCATACCACGAAGGCAGGTCAAACTCCATACCATGACGGCAGGTCAAACTCCATATCACGAAGGCAGGTGAAACTCCATACCACGAAGGCAGGTTAAACTCCATACCACGAAGGCAGTGTCAAACTCCATACCAAGAAGGCAGGTGAAACTCCATAACACGAAGGTAGGTCAAATTCCATGCCACGAAGGCATGTCAAAATCCATACCACGAAGGCAGGTCAAACTCCATACCACGAAGGCAGGTCAAACTCCATACCACGAAGGCAGGTCAAACTCCATACCACGAAGGCAGGTTAAACTCCATACCATGAAGGCAGGTCAAACTCCATACACGGAGGCATGTCAAACTCCATACCACGAAGGCAGGTCAAACTCCATACCACGAAGGCAGGTGAAACTCCACACCACGAAGGCAGGTCAAATTCCATACCACAAAGGCAGGTCAAACTCCATACCACGAAGGCTGGTCAAACTCCATACCACGAAGGCAGGGTCAAACTCCATACCACGAAGGCAGGTTAAACTCCATACCACGAAGGCATGTCAAACTCCATGCCACGAAGGCATGTCAAACTCCAGACCACGAAGGCATGTCAAACTCCACACCACGAAGGCAGGTCAAACTCCAAACCACGAAGGCAGGTCAAACTCCAAACCACGAAGGCAACTGAAACTCCACACCACGAAGGCAGGTCAATCTCCATACCATGAAGGCATGTCAAACTCCATGCCACGAAGTCAGGTCAAACTCCATACCACGAAGGCATGTTAAACTCCATAACACGAAGGCATGTCAAACTCCATACCACAAAGGCATGTCAAACTCCATACCACGAAGGCAGGTCAAACTCTATACCACGAAGGCAGGTTAAACTCCATACCACGAAGGCAGTGTCAAACTCCATACCACGAAGGCATGTGAAACTCCATAACACGAAGGTAGGTCAAACACCATGCCACGAAGGCATTTCAAACTCCATACCACGAAGGCAGGTCAAACTCCATACCACGAAGGCAGGTCAAACTCCATACCACGAAGTCAGGTCAAACTCCATACCACGAATGCAGGTTAAACTCCATACCATGAATGCAGGTCAAACTCCATACACGGAGGCATGTCAAACTCCATACCACGAAGGCAGGTCAAACTCCATGCCACGAAGGCAGGTGAAACTCCACACCACGAAGGCAGGTCAAATTCTATACCACAAAGGCAGGTCAAACTCCATACCACGAAGGCTGGTCAAACTCCATACCACGAAGGCAGGGTCAAACTCCATACCACGAAGGCAGGTTAAACTCCATACCACGAAGGCATGTCAAACTCCATGCCACGAAGGCATGTCAAACTCCACACCACGAAGGCAGGTCAAACTCCACACCACGAAGGCAGGTCAAACTCCAAACCACGAAGGCAACTGAAACTCCACACCACGAAGGCAGGTCAATCTCCATACCATGAAGGCATGTCAAACTCCATGCCACGAAGTCAGGTCAAACTCCATACCACGAAGGCATGTTAAACTCCATAACACGAAGGCATGTCAAACTCCATACCACAAAGGCATGTCAAACTCCATACCACGAAGGCAGGTCAAACTCCATACCACGAAGGCAGGTCAAACTCCATACCACGAAGGCAGGTTAAACTCCATACCATGAAGGCAGGTCAAACTCCATACACGGAGGCAGAAGGCTGGTCAAACTCCATACCACGAAGGCTGGTCAAACTCCATACCACGAAGGCAGGGTCAAACTCCATACCACGAAGGCAGGTTAAACTCCATACCACGAAGGCAGGTCAAACTCCATACCACACAGGTCAAACTCCATACCACGAAGGCATGTCAAACTCCATACCACGAAGTCAGGCCAAACTTCATACCTCGAAGGCAGGTTAAACTCCATACCACGAAGGCATGTCAAACTCCATACCACAAAGGCATGTCAAACTCCATACCACCAAGGCAGGTCAAACTCCATACCACAAAGGCAGGTCAAACTCCATACCACGAAGGCAGGTGAAACTCCACACCACGAAGGCAGGTCAAAATCCATACCACAAAGGCATGTCAAACTCCATACCACGAAGGCAGGTCAAACTCCATACCACAAAGGCAGGTCAAACTCCATACCACGAAGGCAGGTGAAACTCCACACCACGAAGGCAGGTCAAAATCCATACCACGAAGGCATGTCAAACTCCATACCACGAAGGCAGATCAAATTCCATACCACGAAGGCAGGTCAAACTCCATACCATGACGGCAGGTCAAACTCCATACCACGAAGGCAGGTTAAATTCCATACCACGAAGGCAGGTTAAACTGCAAACCACGAAGGCAGTGTCAAACTCCATACCACGAAGGCAGGAGAAACTCCATAACACGAAGGTAGGTCAAACTCCATGCCACGAAGGCATGTCAAACTCCATACCACGAAGGCAGGTCAAACTCCATATCACGAAGGCAGGTCAAACTCCATACCACGAAGGCAGGTCAAACTCCATACCACGAAGGCAGGTTAAACTCCATACCATGAAGGCAGGTCAAACTCCATACACGGAGGCAGAAGGCTGGTCAAACTCCATACCACGAAGGCTGGTCAAACTCCATACCACGAAGGCAGGGTCAAACTCCATACCACGAAGGCAGGTTAAACTCCATACCACGAAGGCAGGTCAAACTCCATACCACACAGGTCAAACTCCATACCACGAAGGCAGGTGAAACTCCACACCACGAAGGTAGGTCAAACTCCATACCACGAAGGCAGGTGAAACTCCACACCACGAAGGCAGGTCAAACTCCATACCACAAAGGCATGTCAAACTCCGTACCACGAAGGCAGGTCAAACTCCATACCACACAGGTCAAACTCCATACCACGAAGGCAGGTGAAACTCCACACCACGAAGGTAGGACAAACTCCATACCACGAAGGCATGTCAAACTCCATACCACGAAGGCAGGTCAAATTTCATACCACGAAGGCAGGTTAAACTCCAAACCACGAAGCCAAGTGAAACTCCACACCACGAAGGCAGGTCAAACTCCATACCATGAAGGCATGTGAAATTCCATACCACAAAGGCAGGTCAAACTCCATACCACGAAGGCTGGTCAAACTCCATATCACGAAGGCAGGTTAAACTCCATACCACGAAGGCAGGTCAAACTCCACACCGCGAAGGCAGGTGAAACTCCAAACCACGAAGGCAACTGAAACTCCACACCACGAAGGCAGGTCAATCTCCATACCATGAAGGCATGTCAAACTCCATGCCACGAAGTCAGATCAAACTCCATACCACGAAAGCATGTTAAACTCCATACCACAAAGGCATGTCAAACTCCATACCACGAAGGCAGGTCAAACTCCATACCACGAAGGCAGGTCAAACTCCATGCCACGAAGGCAGGTTAAACTCCATACCACGAAGGCAGGTCAAACTCAATGCCACGAAGGCATGTTAAACTCCACACCATGAAGTCAGGTCAAACTCCATACCACGAAGGCAGGTCAAACTCCATACCACGAAGGCAAGTCAAACTCCATACCACGAAGGCAGGTCAAACTCCATACCACGAAGGCAGGTCAAACTCCGTACCTCGGAGGCAGGTCAAACTCCATACCACGAAGGCAGGTCAATCTCCATACCACTAAGGCAGGTGAAACTCCACACCACGAAGTCAGGTCAATCTCCATACCACGAAGGCACGTCAAACTCCATGCCACAAAGGCAGGTTAAACTCCATACCACGAAGGCCTGCGAAACTCCATACCACGAATTCATGTGAAACTCCATACCACGAAGGCAGGTCAAACTCCATATCACAAAGGCAGGTCAAACTCCATACCACGAAGGCAGCTCAAACTCCATACCACGAAGGCAAGTTAAACTCCATACCACGAAGGCAGGTTAAACTCCATACCACGAAGGCAGGTCAATCTCCATACCACGAAGGCATGTGAAACTCTAAACCACAAAGGCAGGTCAAACTCCATACCACAAAGGCAGGTCAAACTCCATACCACGAAGGCAGGTAAAACTCCACACCACGAAGGCAGGTCAAAATCCATACCACGAAGGCATGTCAAACTCCATACCACGAAGGCAGATCAAATTTCATACCACGAAGGCAGGTCAAACTCCATACCATGACGGCAGGTCAAACTCCATACCACGAAGGCAGGTTAAACTCCATACCACGAAGGCAGGTTAAACTGCATACCACGAAGGCAGTGTCAAACTCCATACCACGAAGGCAGGTGAAACTCCATAACACGAAGGTAGGTCAAACTCCATGCCACGAAGGCATGTCAAACTCCATACCACGAAGGCAGGTCAAACTCCATATCACGAAGGCAGGTCAAACTCCATACCACGAAGGCAGGTCAAACTCCATACCACGAAGACAGGTTAAACTCCATACCATGAAGGCAGGTCAAACTCCATACACGGAGGCATGTCAAACTCCATACCACGAAGGCAGGTCAAACTCCATACCACGAAGGCATGTTAAACAACATACCACGAAGGCAGGTCAAACTCCATACCACGAAGGCAGGTGAAACTCCACACCACGAAGGCAGGTCAAACTCCATACCACAAAGGCATGTCAAACTCCATACCACGAAGGCAGGTCAAACTCCATACCACACAGGTCAAACTCCATACCACGAAGGCAGGTGAAACTCCACACCACGAAGGTAGGTCAAACTCCATACCACGAAGGCATGTCAAACTCCATACCACGAAGGCAGGTCAAATTTCATACCATGAAGGCAGGTTAAACTCCAAACCACGAAGCCAAGTGAAACTCCACACCACGAAGGCAGGTCAAACTCCATACCACGAAGGCATGTGAAATTCCATACCACAAAGGCAGGTCAAACTCCATACCACGAAGGCTGGTCAAACTCAATACCACGAAGGCAGGGTCAAACTCCATACCACGAAGGCAGGTTAAACTCCATACCACGAAGGCATGTCAAACTCCATGCCACGAAGGCATGTCAAACTCCATACCACAAAGGCATGTCAAACTCCATACCACGAAGGCAGGTCAAACTCCACACCACGAAGGCAGGTCAAACTCCAAACCACGAAGGCAACTGAAACTCCACACCACGAAGGCAGGTCAATCTCCATACCATGAAGGCATGTCAAACTCCATGCCACGAAGTCAGGTCAAACTCCATACCACGAAGGCATGTTAAACTCCATACCACAAAGGCATGTCAAACTCCATACCACGAAGGCAGGTCAAACTCCATACCACGAAGACAGGTCAAACTCCATGCCACGAAGGCAGGTTAAACTCCATACCACGAAGGCAGGTCAAACTCCATGCCACGAAGGCATGTTAAACTCCACACCATGAAGGCAGGTCAAACTCCATACCACGAAGGCAGGTCAAACTCCATACCACGAAGGCAAGTCAAACTCCATACCACGAAGGCAGGTCAAACTCCATACCACGAAGGCAGGTCAAACTCCGTACCTCGGAGGCAGGTCAAACTCCATACCACGAAGGCAGGTCAAACTCCATACCACACAGGTCAAACTCCATACCACGAAGGCAGGTGAAACTCCACACCACGAAGGTAGGTCAAACTCCATACCACGAAGGCATGTCAAACTCCATACCACGAAGGCAGGTCAAATTTCATACCACGAAGGCAGGTTAAACTCCAAACCACGAAGCCAAGTGAAACTCCAAACCACGAAGCCAAGTGAAACTCCACACCATGAAGGCAGGTCAAACTCCATACCACGAAGGCAGGTCAAACTCCATACCACGAAGGCAAGTCAAACTCCATACCACGAAGGCAGGTCAAACTCCATACCACGAAGGCAGGTCAAACATCGTACCTCGGAGGCAGGTCAAACTCCATACCACGAAGGCAGGTCAATCTCCATACCACTAAGGCAGGTGAAACTCCACACCACGAAGGCAGGTCAATCTCCATACCACTAAGGCAGGTGAAACTCCACACCACGAAGGCAGGTCAATCTCCATACCACGAAGGCAGGTCAAACTCCATGCCACGAAGGCACGTCAAACTCCATGCCACAAAGGCAGGTTAAACTCCATACCACGAAGGCATGTCAAACTCCATACCACGAATTCATGTGAAACTCCATACCATGAAGGCAGGTCAAACTCCATATCACGAAGGCAGTGTCAAACTCCATACCACGAAGGCAGGTGAAACTCCATAACACGAAGGTAGGTCAATCTCCATAACACGAAGGCAGGTCAAACTCCATACCACGAAGGCAGGTCAATCTCCATACCACGAAGGCATGTGAAACTCTAAACCACAAAGGCAGGTCAAACTCCATACCACAAAGGCAGGTCAAACTCCATACCACGAAGGCAGGTGAAACTCCACACCACGAAGGCAGGTCAAAATCCATACCACGAAGGCATGTCAAACTCCATACCACGAAGGCAGGTCAAATTTCATACCACGAAGGCAGGTTAAACTCCAAACCACGAAGCCAAGTGAAACTCCACACCACGAAGGCAGGTCAAACTCCATACCACGATGGCATGTGAAATTCCATACCACAAAGGCAGGTCAAACTCCATACCACGAAGGCTGGTCAAACTCCATACCACGAAGGCAGGGTCAAACTCCATACCATGAAGGCAGGTTAAACTCCATACCACGAAGGCATGTCAAACTCCATGCCACGAAGGCATGTCAAACTCCATACCACGAATGCAGGTGAAACTCCACACCACGAAGGCAGGTCAAACTCCATACCACAAAGGCATGTCAAACTCCGTACCACGAAGGCAGGTCAAACTCCATACCACGAAGGCAGGTGAAACTCCACACCACGAAGGTAGGTCAAACTCCATACCACGAAGGCATGTCAAACTCCATACCACGAAGGCAGGTCAAATTTCATACCACGAAGGCAGGTTAAACTCCAAACCACGAAGCCAAGTGAAACTCCACACCACGAAGGCAGGTCAAACTCCATACCACGATGGCATGTGAAATTCCATACCACAAAGGCAGGTCAAACTCCATACCACGAAGGCTGGTCAAACTCCATACCACGAAGGCAGGGTCTAACTCCATACCATGAAGGCAGGTTAAACTCCATACCACGAAGGCATGTCAAACTCCATGCCACGAAGGCATGTCAAACTCCATACCACGAAGGCAGGTCAAACTCCACACCACGAAGGCAGGTCAAACTCCAAACCACGAAGGCAACTGAAACTCCACACCACGAAGGCAGGTCAATCTCCATACCATGAAGGCATGTCAAACTCCATGCCACGAAGTCAGATCAAACTCCATACCACGAAAGCATGTTAAACTCCATACCACAAAGGCATGTCAAACTCCATACCACGAAGGCAGGTCAAACTCCATACCACGAAGGCAGGTCAAACTCCATGCCACGAAGGCAGGTTAAACTCCATACCACGAAGGCAGGTCAAACTCCATGCCACGAAGGCATGTTAAACTCCACACCATGAAGGCAGGTCAAACTCCATACCACGAAGGCAGGTCAAACTCCATACCACGAAGGCAAGTCAAACTCCATACCACGAAGGCAGGTCAAACCACGAAGGCAACTGAAACTCCACACCACGAAGGCAGGTCAATCTCCATACCACGAAGGCAGGTCAAACTCCATACCACGAAGGCAGCTCAAACTCCGTACCTCGGAGGCAGGTCAAACTCCATACCACGAAGGCAGGTCAATCTCCATACCACTAAGGCAGGTGAAACTCCACACCACGAAGGCAGGTCAATCTCCATACCACGAAGGCAAGTCAAACTCCATACCACGAAGGCAGGTCAAACTCCATACCACGAAGGCAGGTCAAACTCCGTACCTCGGAGGCAGGTCAAACTCCATACCACGAAGGCAGGTCAATCTCCATACCACGAAGGCATGTCAAACTCCATACCACGAAGTCAGGTCAAACTCCATACCACGAAGGCAGGTGAAACTCCGTACCACGAAGGCAAGTCAAACTCCATACCACGAAGGCAGGTCAAACTCCATACCACGAAGGCAGGTCAAACTCCGTACCTCGGAGGCAGGTCAAACTCCATACCACGAAGGCATGTCAAACTCCATACCACAAAGGCATGTCAAACTCCATACCACGAAGGCAGGTCAAACTCCATACCACAAAGGCAGGTTAAACTCCATACCACTATGACCCTCTCGCCTGGGCGAGATTCTCTCGCTCAAGCGAGAATCTCACAACCTGATCAGGCTTCTCTCGCTCAAGCGACAAATTCCTTGCTTGGGCGAGGTTCCCAGAATTTCCAAAATTAAAACACTGAGTCTTTTGCTTGGGCGAGGCCCTCTCGCTCAAGCTAGAATCTGGCAGTATGTCCCATTCTTCAGGACTGTAACCACATCTTAAGGAGGATAATTTAGGGTGTTACACTAAAAGAGTCCACAATGAAAAATCACTTAAAATAGTTGCTATAAGAAGTGATCACCGGGGAGAATTTCAAAATGTTTCTTTTGAAGAATTTTGTGATGATCTTGGGATTAATCACAAATTTTCTGCTCCTAGAACACCATAACAGAATGGTGTTGTTGAGAGAAAGAATCGGTCTTTAGAAGAACACCCTAGAACAATGTTAAATGAAACTAACCTCCCAAAGTACTTTTGGGCTGATGCGGTAAGTACCGCGTGTTATGTTTCAAATAGAGTTCTCATAAGACCTATTCTAAAGAAAAACCCCTATGAACTCTTCAAAGGAAGAAAACCAAACATTTCACACTTGCGTGTATTTGGCTGTAAATGTTTCGTTTTAAATAATGGCAAGGAAAACTTAGGCAAGTTTGATGCAAAGGCCGATGAAGGAATCTTCCTAGGCTACTCTCTCATGAGTAAAGCTTATAGAGTTTTTAATAAAAGAACTTTCGTCGTGGAAGAATCTGTTCACGTCTCCTTTGATGAAACCAATCCCTTAATCAAGGAAAGGTTAACTCTTGATGAAGAGGACTTGCCGAGTTCCACTATCAATGATAATGCTATTATTGAAACTAGACCTAATGTAGAGCATGTGGAAGTGGATGATAATCCTTTCAAGAAGAGCATATTCACTTTGATCTACCTAAAGAGTGGAGAACTCATTAGGATCACCCTATAGACAACATCATCGGCGACATAAGTAAGGGTATCACTACCCGCTTGATACTGGAAGATGCATGTTTAAACATGGCCTTCGTCTCTCAAATAGAACCCTAAAGATTGATGAAGCAATCGAGGATGAATATTGGATTCTTGCTATGCAAGAAGAACTTAACCAGTTTGAGAGAAATGAAGTTTGGGAACTTGTTCCTAGACATAAGAATAGGCATGTAAAAGGAACTCGTTGGGTGTTCCGAAATAAATCAGATGAAAATGGCATCATCATTAGAAACAAGGCTAGGCTAGTAGCCCAAGGATACAACCAAGAGGAATGAATAGACTTTGATGAAACCTTCGCTCTGGTTGCTAGACTTGAAGCTATTAGATTATTGCTTGCATATGCATGTTCTTTGAACTTTCAGCTTTACCAAATGGACGTAAAGAGTGCGTTCCTTAACGGGTATATACAAGAGGATGTATTTGTAGAACAACCTCCTGGATTTGAGGACTATAAACATCCCTCTCATAGCAAGCTCCACCTGCCTGGTATGATCGTCTAACAAACATTTTAACTGAAAAAGGTTTTTCTAAAGGAAAGGTCGACACTACACTATTTATTAAGAAAATAAATCATCACACTCTACTTGTTCAAATCTATGTAGATGATATTATTATCGGTTCTACTAACGAAAATTTGTGTAGTGAATTTGGCAATATGATGCAAGAAGAATTTGAGATGTCTATGATGGGAAAGTTAAATTACTTCCTGGGACACCAAATTAAACAACTTAGCGATGACATCTTTGTAAGTTTGTCCAAATATTGCAAAGATTTGTTGAAGAGATTTGAGATGGATGACTGCAAGCCGATAGCTACTCCTTTGGAATCAAGTACCTATATCGATGTTGATGACGCTGGAAAATGTATTGAAATATCTAAGTATCGAGGTATAATCAGATCCCTTCTTTATCTTACTGCCAATAGCCCAGATATTATGTTTAGTGTATGCTTATGTGCACGATATCAATCTAAACCCAAAAGAGTCACTTCTCTCAAAGGCATAACCGATGTTGGACTATGGTATCCAAGGGGAAGCGTATGCGATTTGGTTGGCTTCTCGGATTTAGACTTTGTGGGATGCAAATCTGAGAGAAAAAGTACAAGTGGTACTTAACACATTCTAGAGAATGCTTTACTTTCTTGGTCTTGCAAGAAACAAGCTTGTGTTGCCTTAAGCACCGCTGAAGCGGAATACATAGCAGCCGGTAGTTGTTGTGCCCAAGTGTTGTGACTTAAGCAACAATTGCGGCATTATGGCTTGAACTTAGGTTGCACACCCTTAAAATGTGACAATACCAGTGTTATTAATCTTACTAAGAATTCGATTATGCACTCAAGAACCAAACATATCAATATAAGGCATCACTTCATAGGGACCATGTCTAGAAGAAGGATGTGTTGGTAGAGTTCATTGATACTCACAACCAACTAGTGGACATATTCACTAAACCATTAGCAAAGGAACCTTTTTATAAAATTAGACGAGAATTAGCCATTCTCGATGAAACTTACTTGTCCTAACATGTTTATATGTTTATATATATGCTTCATTGTTTGCATCTAATGCCTACTTGTTCTTAAAATATGCTTGTTGTGCTTTAAATTACAAGTTTTTAGAGTCAAAAACCATTTTTAGCATCAGTAGGGAAACAACAAGTTACAATAATCGATTACTATAATGGTGTAATCGATTACTGAGAGATACTGTTTTGAAATTTTCAATTTTTGAAAGTGAGTAATCAATTACTCACTTGGTGTAATCGATTACTATGTGCAGTTTTTATATCAACAGCTGCACTTTTTTCAGAAAACATTTCACTTTCTCTCTCCTGTAACTCGTGTTCTCTCACTCTTCACTCTCTCAATCTCTAAAAACTCCATTCTTGCACCGTTTTGGTTGATTTTCGTTGCAAATCATATCACATTTTAAATTCTAAACACTTCTACACCTTCTTTTTCGTGATTTGTGGCCTCAATCCAAAACCCCCAAATTCCAAAACCTAACCCTAACACCTTCAAAACCAACAATGGCTTCTTCTTCAAAAACCAAAAGACCAAGAACTTCTAAGTCTAAGCAAGGAGAATCATCTTCAAAGTCCAATCCATTGAACTTGACGAGGATTCTTGCAAACGACGCACAAAGGAAGGTTTCTGAAGAAAATTTCCATGGACGCGCCATTTCACTCCAAAATACGGTAACATAGGAAATTTTGAATTAGAAGATTTTCTATTTCCATACTTATTGCGGCAACAAAAACTTTTCGATTTTTGCTGCGAAGCGAACGATATCTATCACGAGCTTGTTCGTGTATTTTACTGCAATATGAACTTTTGGAAGAATCTTATGACTTCCCATGTTAAGGGAAATGATATAGTTTTGGATATCAAAACATTCATGTCTATATGCTGTGATATACTGATGACATGTGACCACGTACAAACTAATGAGCGATAGCGTATTAAAATAGGTTTGAAAATCGTATTCCTTGCCTGGGCCTGGGGAGGTTAGTTAAGAAATGATGTATGATAAATTCAAGCATATTAACATAACTTGCATAAGCAAATCATTTTGATATTGAAAAGTTAAGAAACTTTACTTCCACGTTTCCAAACAATATTCTTCTCTTCAATTGTAAATAGCTAGTTTTTACTTTTTCTTGCACAAACTTTTCAAATGTAACTACAAAGCCAACCAAAACATATTTTATTATTGTCAATGATCTAACACTAAAGTACGGATAGCATTTTCTATTACAATTTCTTATAGTTTGACATAGCCTTATAATATATTAAAGGACTTATAAATTTGGTTTGTTGAAAATCGAAACCAATCTTCTTGAATCCCATATATCCTTCCAACAATAACACAGAACCCTGCTACATGACTAAACATGTCACCTAAAGATTACAAAACACTACTACATGATTGAACATTCCATCTGGGCATTGTGGGCTACTCTATATCACACGACATGACAAGGCCTAGTGTACGACTACAACATTCTCAACAATGGCAAGGCGATACCCTAGATAAAGCATTGTGTCACTCAAAGTACGAATACAACAAGGCGTCTCATTATGATTAAAGCACCCCATGTCATTCTGGGATAAGACATCGCAGGGCAGCTCGTCATGATAATAAAACTCACCTTGGAGTTCACCTTACCTATAAATAGAAGAGGCCCCTCACAAGGAAGAACTCACTTACACTCTCATATTGTAACTCTATCTCAGCGTTAAAATTCCATTTTAAATATCCACCCAAGACCAAATCCAACTATCTATTCTATTCTAATAATATTTATTTCATTATAAAAAAATTATTTTGCATTGGTTTTGAAAATGATATGACCACTTCTAGCATGAAATTCATATTCTATATCGTGAAGAATCCTGAAAACTTTAAATTGGCTCTTGTCGATTGCATAAGATAATTTTTACTTTTTATTTAAGCGATTGACTATGTATTGCACAAATACCACGTAAGCAGGTTTACCGGATTAAACACGAATTGGCTTTTTTGATATGCACAGATTAAAGTCTTGCATCCCATGGACAATTCAAGGCCACAATAGACCCATAAACATAATAACCAATTTCTCCGTGCATACTTTCTTAGTTTCTTAAGCAATTAGATTTATATAACTAAGTGTGACTGTTAATGTAAAAGTATGAAGCACGTGTAGCAATATTACTTTAAGTCAAGATATATAACTAAGTGTGAGTGTAGAATTCTTGCTTTAGGAAAGAATTAACAGGTAAAAAGTCATAACTGAATTAATCCATAAATCGAAAAGCATGTTTTAAGTCAAGATTCAATCACAACAAACACACCTACGTTTTTTAAAGCAAGCTCCATTAAATAAAAAGTAAAACAATCAAATCAAGTGGAATAAATTATATGAGTTCAATATTTATACATTGATATTGTAAAGATTTATTCTGAGTTAATATATTATTAATCATTCAATTGTATTACTTTTGTTTAAGAGTCAATAATGATTAAAAATAAATTATGAATAATACATTGACAATGCAAAAACATCTTACACCGTCAGTACATACATTTTTCCTCATTATATATATATATATATATGCGCGCGCCCCCAACATTGCCATAAATATTTAATTCGATTATATAGATTAAATTATTTCACCAGATTTTATTCTTTCTCAACTACAATTCATGTTTCATTTGTTCAACTCAATAAAGGT
This sequence comes from Lupinus albus, assembly GCA_009771035.1. Classification (NCBI taxonomy): domain Eukaryota; kingdom Viridiplantae; phylum Streptophyta; class Magnoliopsida; order Fabales; family Fabaceae; genus Lupinus; species Lupinus albus. The sequence goes on along the minus strand of CM020019.1, from coordinate 9,796,888 downwards.
TGTACGAGCTGTGCATTGCTACGAAGGAAAACATTTTTAAAAAAATAAAACAGACAATTTTTACGCCTCTTCAAATTTCAAGCTAAAGATGCAAAAGCAAGGAAATAAGGCTATAGGAAATTGAACCGACTATACAAGCAATGAAGTACTTAACAAAGGATCGTTCGTTGTACCAGTCTCCCTATCACAAGTCTGGCACCCCTCAATTAAGAGGATATTGACACATGGCAAAAACAAGATTTAAATTATCCAGAATTTTTACTTTTTAAAATTAATTTTTTTTAAAAATCACCCTCACATTTCCAGTACTGAACTCTACCGTACTGGAGAGGAATACTTTCCCCCTATCAAATATAAAGAACAAAAACAACAGAAGGGTTTACCCTTTTTTTTATTATAAATTTAGATCAACAAATCAACAATGTAGATTGAAAATTTGGAAGACGAAGTTGAAGTTCCTGGGATTGGTTGTATACACTTTCCCTTAGAAAAATAAGTATATTACATGAGAAGAAGACAAGACATCCTCATAAAGAACAAAAACAAACAACAAAGATAAGATAGCAAAACTAGGATGTAAAGCTATGCAACAAAGCATATTAATCACTGTACATGTCTGCCATTGATACCCAAAAAAAATCCATGGGAAGAGCACCAATATGATGCCATAAGAGTGGCACTATCCCAAACAAAAACAAAATATAAAGACAAGAAAGGGTCACAAAAATTCTTTAGGTGAACAGCACCTTAGTCAGGTTGCATATGGAAAGCTTCAAAGTTTAAAGCTTAGTCTAACACTGAAAGGTTAGAGAGGAAAGCTTTCGCATCTTTAGGGGACCCAAAACCTCTAATTCTACAACAACAACCATGTCATAGCCACACTCGGTGGGGTCGACTAAATGGATGGAACAATATCATAATGCTCTATAATATCGACAAAACCTCTAACTCTAATAGTGAGAAAATAGTGCAGGTCCAAAGGCAAGTTCCATACACTATTAATAATGAATTGGTGGAGGATGCAAATTTTTATGCTATCCTTCACCATCCTCTCTCAATCCTAGGTGGAAGTACATATATGTTTACAGGTGGTTGAATCCAGAAGCAAATTTTTCCTCTTATAATTTTAAAGCAAGCTCCCACAAATAGATGAAACATATGCAATTTTATGCTATATACTGTAAGTAAGAATATTTACTTTAGTGCCCCCAACTGAAGTTTACTAATTCTACCCTGTTCTGAAAGCACAAAGGCCTTCAAAACTTACCTTAGACCACTGCCACAACAGTAAGGCAAAACCCAAGGCATTCCCCAACTCTGCCATGAAAACCTCATCTAAGTCCTAATAAAACACACAAACACTATATTCCAATTCGACTCACTAACACATCACTAGTGAGTACTGTACTCACCCCTCTTCATACTTTACATTCATTATCAATTTAATTTCCAGCAGTTGCATATCATAACTAGTGCAATCCCACCCCTGTTATTTAATATTAGCAAAAGAGGGAAAAAAGAGAAAGAAGTGCAACAACACATAGAATTAATAAAAGCTAATCAAATCCTAGAAACAGGACCTTAGTCAGCTTGCATACTCTACCCTCATACACTAGCCGCCCTAACAATATTAAACTTATACAATCATCATCAATCATATTGCAAAAAACAAGCAAATATAGAATTCAGGAAACCACTTGTAAACCATACAAGACACCACCACCAATATGGACCAGATCATCGTTATCTTTGTTGTCAAAGTAAACCTCTTTTATCTTTTGAAAAGCATGCAGTGTAAGCAAACTATCCGACCCGGCCTGGTGGCTTTTCCCAACTACCCGGTTAATATTCAGTGTTTGGCAAACACGGTTCAAACCACCATAGAGGTTCCAGCAGAACCGCATCATGTACTTCACATCAAAAACCCGTTCCCCAAAGAACACCTTCACCACGTGCAGGAAATCCTCGAGCTTCTCAGGCAAAGCACTGCGCGTGAGGGTCTTAACAAGGTAACCGAAATCATATGCGCTATGGAATGTAACCCAGGAAACTTCACCATTCAGTATGATACCAGAGGACATCATCAACTCACCGAAACGCACCGAATCTATTCCAGTCTCCTTGTTCCTATCGAAATCAATACCCTGGCTTCGTAAGAGTTCGATTGAATCGTGCGCGTGGGGATCACGCGAGACATCGAAATCCCTAAAATTGAACTCCCAGATGAAGGAATCGGAGGTTCCGAGGTTCGGTAGATTACCTTCCGTGTCAGCAAGAGTGAGACCGATCTGGATCAGATGGAGACGATCCACGTTAGCTTTGAGAACCGCATAGTGCACTGACGATTCCTGTTGCCAAAAATTTAAGTCGGAAGCGTCAGGACGAGTCACAACGCCAGGGAATTCGGTGTCCATTGCAATGAGTGGATATGAATCGATGTTGCTACGGATCAAATCGAACTCTGATTCGAGGTTTGAAGACCAAACCGAACGGATCACGACGGATCCTTTTGGTGGTGATGGCTTACGTAGTTGCATGCCTTTATAAAGAATGGGAATGCTCAAGAACTTAGAAGCGTTTCTTTGGTTGTGTCTAGGTTTAGGTGAAGGAGATAAGGAATTGAGCAAATATTATAAATAATGGTAAAAAGAAAATTAGGACAATATTATAGAAGAGAAATATATGCGAAATATGTGACATTAATTATTCTTTAATCCTGGGCTATTTTGATGATTGGGCCAAGTAATATGATTTCTGAGCGGAAACAAAATTAGTGCCACTTTTGACTAGATTATTCTAAGATTTTTTTGGATTAAAATTATGGATTGATTATTATTATAAGTAAAATTCAAAACATAGTTTTGTTAACAATGAAGATTTGAATCTACTCCGACGGTTTTGAATAAATCAACAAAGATTTAGTGAATAGTAATTATGATTATCATATTTGTTGCAATTCTTTTAAAGAATAAATTATCTTAGAGTTTGTTTCAGTTTATAAAAAAGTATTCCTATAAATAATAGTGAGAAACAATATAAAAATATATTTTTTCAAGTTGTGAAATAATATTTTTGGATATGAAACCTTTTTGAGGAAAATAATTTTTGTTTCAACATTTTATTATTGGCATAAAATATTCCCAAATCTAAAAATTGTAACTTTTCAGTTTTACCCATATTTAATTCATAGGTTTTTTATTTGGATTTATATAATTATATTCTATATATAGTGTCAAATTACATTGTGATAAAGATACATTACTTGCTTTTTATTTTATGTTCATAATGTTATCTATTTTGTCAATTGTATTCTTGAATTTTTACGGGTATTGTATTCATTCTTCTAATCTCTTGATTCCTCCTTCACTTGAGGTAGCTAATAGAGATTTTATATACTAAATACTTACTAGTAATCAAACAGTTTTTTGTCCCAAAGTTATATTCAACTATCATTTAGCCTATATTTTGTGTCTTAGTTATATTACATTAAAAAAATGTTAATTTTGTTTTCTCAACTATATAATTATAATGATAAATAGAATATTCTTTTTAGAATATGAGTATTGTAATAATTATACAATTTTTTCTAGGAATATACATCATAAACAAACATGTTTTCAAGTTATCTCCTATATCCATTAAAATTATGACATATGTCCTATTTTTAGTTTTTTGAAATATTTTTGTAGAAAATGATTAAATAGGGCATATGTCATAATTTTAGTGGTTGTTGTTTATATGAGAACATATTGTTAGGTATCAGTGGTTACAATACACCTAGAAGGGGGGGTTAATAGGTGTAGCGGTTAGAATATCCGCTTTTCGAAAAACAACACTTAATGCTGAAATACACCTAATTAATCAATTAACACAATCAACACAGTCCTCTTAATCGATTAACAGAACTAATGTAATCGATTAACACACTACACTTAATCGATTAAACCGTGACAGTAAGCTAATGCAGATACGATTTCTTGCACGACAATTAATCGATAACGAAGCGAATATACAGAGCTTACAGAATTATCAGAGTGTAATCAGTATAGTACAGAAACGTATTATCAATTAAATCTACTATACAAATCAATCGATCAAATGCAATAAAGAGAGAAAGGGATAGAAAAAAATCCTGCAACACAAATTTTATCCTGGTTCCTTTGCTTGTCCACCGCAAACTACATCCAGGCCTCCCGACTGATTTGGGAGATTTTTCTTCACTATAATTGAATCAATGTTTATTACATACACACTATCCAATTACAACACTTAGACACTTACAAGATAATAAAGATCCTATTCTATGGTTTGACTCCCTTCCTACCGACAAAGAAAACCTTTCTTTCGGCGTAGCCCCAGCCAAGAACCTCTGTTCTTTACTTATCCCTAAGTCTAACACTCAGTGAAGATACACTCAATCTCTTGGTGATACGACACCTTGAGATTCCCAATATTACAACACTTTTTCAATCAAAACGAAATAGAGTAAACTTAAGCTATTATAAGGCTTATATCTAACAATACAAGACTTTACTCTAATCACCTAATACAAGCTCATGCAGTATGAAAATGTATTAGTTTGAAAAACAAAATGCATAGTATGTAAACATCTAATCAAGAATCATCAATAAAATGCAAGAACATGTGATATGAGAAGATGAGAAATGTATCATGTAATGCACTCAATCCTAAAGCATAGAATTCTCTCTTTTCTAAACTCACAAATGCATTTACAACTAGATGCAATAATTAACACGAAAAAATGCTCTAACTCTCTAAAAATTTAACATGCAACTTATGAGATCAATTCTGAAAAACGCAGTTTATAAAGAATTGATTTTATAGCCCAGTTAATAATTGTTAGATTAATCGATTAACCTTTGTCGTAATCGATTAAAACTGTGCAAACAGTTAGATTAATCGATTAACCTATGCTGTAATCGATTAATAAGCATATTTTCATGTGTAAAAACTCAAATACGTTATGCACTTTAAACATACATGTTTAACACTTAGTTTATGCCTAGAATGCACATATACATGTATTTATGTGATGCATGAACATATTATGAATGACATATCTCAAGATGAAAATGATTTAAAAGATTTATGCAAATGAGATATGTATTAGGTGACTTAAGTCTTAGACTCAACCTAAACTAATCTAGTCTAAGCTAAGTACCAATCAGAAGACTTAAGCACGTTGATTTATTGATGATCTTCAAGCTTTTATACGCACAAGTTGTCCTCATCAAAACCAAGAAACATAAAGAGAGCTTTCCAAAGTGTTCCTCTTGACATGCACACTTTCAATCTCCCCCTTTTTGATGATGACAAACTCTACATCAAATATATCAACTGTGATGAAATAGCTTGAAGATTGTGTTGGCGTGGTTGATATGATGCGCAAATTTCGGAAGCTGTTATTACGATCAACCTGCACAATTAGAAAAACAACAAAACAACCTTTCTCCCCCTTTGACATTATCAAAAAGATAACTCAGGTAAAAAAAAAGAGGCAGAGATATGAGTAATGCATAAAACAAAGTCAATGAGCTAATTTGGGATTTAACAATTAACCTGTTTTATTCTAAAGAAAATTAAACAAATGCGCTAGTTTATACCACAGAAATAACCAGACTGATAAAGTGAACGACATACAAGATTGACCATATCAAAGTAGAAAATCTCAGACGATCAAGAACCATACACGTAAACAGAGTAGGCTATTCGACATAATTAGAAAAAGTAGCGTAAAGAGTAACAATTTTTAGCAAGCATACGAACCAGGAAATGTCAATTAAGAACATAAAAGAGGCACACAAAAGAGAATCTTGAATCAATAACAAGAACTGAATCCAAAAAGTGCCATAAAGAAGAAATAAACCTAATGGTAAGATAACCTAGGTCTAAAGTCTTCTAAACTAAGGTTGAGGTGGAGGTTGAGGATCGTCAGTGTGATCATCAGGAATGACGATGTGCTGATCTCCCCTGATAAGCACAGATAACTTCTGAAATTCTGAACAAAATAAGGCATTCTGAGCTTCAACAGTAGATTGAATCAGATTCCTCAACTCCTGAAATTGGTTGTCTGAGTACGCAGTTTGTCGCTCCTCATACTGTTCCATACCAGCAAAGTATGAGTCTTTCAATCCTTGGAAGTGAAGATCCATACGGTTGTTAAGCCGTTGCTCCATAGCTTCCAACTGATCTAAGCCAAAAGCAGAGTTCTGAGGTGCTGATCCAGAAGGCTCCCCCTGAGTTGTAGCGTGCTGATTACCCATGTCATCCTGATTATCATCATCGGATAAATCTAGACCAATAGTGGTGTAGTCCTCTTGGTATTGCCAAGTAGTACCATACTTGTATATACCCATTTTATGAATGAGGCTTTCACCAACCAGATGATCCTTATCAGTGTATTCAATAATGATGGTATCGGAAACGTCAATGCGCAGATAATCAACAATGCGTGAGATGAAGATACTCTAGGGAAGCAGCTTCGACTGAGACAAAGACACACTGTTCATAATTTTCAAGATCTCCTCAGGCCAGTTAATCATTACATTATTCTTTACTGCATACATGAAACGTAAATCATTCACAGTAGGCTGTGCGTGATTTGTGTTCCTCTGAACCAAAATGTAAGCCATAATGTAATGCAACAGTCTGTTCTCAACAGATAATGACCCAACTTTGGTCAGTTGACCCTGAATGTATAAGTGAGGGCCTCTTAGAAATGACTTATAAACCTCAGTAGGATCAAAGTTTTCCTTAACCCAGGAACAATCTCCTATACTATAACCAGAAGATGATAAACCACCGACATTCATAAAAATATCATCATTAAGTTCAAACAGATTGCCAAAAATCATAGACCAATACTTTCCATCCTTATATCTAAAATTAGCATAAAATTCCCTAACTATAGCAGGATAAACTTGTCCCTTTAATTCCATAAACTGAATGGTTCCCTGAGCTTCCATATCATGCGGGAAACTAAAATTTTGTTCCGCCAACCAGGTTAAATCAACATACCGTATGTACGTGGGTTTGCGACCTTGAAATTTCGCCATACGGGTTTCTGGCAAGATGAGTGAATAGTAGGGGTCACCGCGGTCCCGAGTAGAAGGTGAACCGACCTCCCGTCTTCGTACACGAGTGGCTGAGGTCTTGACCCTTTTAGTGCGACCTTGCTCCATTATTTAGCAGAACCCGAAATAACAGTGAATGATCAGAGAAGGGTTTAGGCAAACCTAACCTAGGTTATGCTTGGTGGAACCTTGGAAATGGGGTATAATTAGGATGAAGAAGTATGATTTCTTGATGGTTTGAGAGGGTTAGGATGAGGTGTTTCTACTTTAGTGCACTTAGATTAGTTTTGCTACTGATTTAGAAACTCAAAGTATAAGAGAGAATGTGAAAATGCCAAAGAAAGTATAAAACCGAGTTACTGTGTGCCTTTAAAAAGCTGGTTTTAATCGATTAACGGGCAGGTTTAATCGATTAAACCAGTGTAAAATTTCGAATTTTCAAATAACTGATGCCCAGGTAATCGATTAACAGCAAGTGTAATCGATTACACATAGTAACAGTTCGAATTTTCAAATAACTGATGCCCAGGTAATCGATTAACAGCAAATGTAATCGATTACACATAGTGAAAATGGATTTTCAGGCAGTAGAATGGTTTCAACTTTTTAAGGCTTTTGCATGCATTTTGACAAATTTATCGAGACATTCAGAATCACAGAAAGAATTAATCAAGAGACATATTTTTGCATTGTAACATATATCATTTAAGCTAAAGATACATAGGCATAGAGAAGCTAGACGATAATGTAAACAACTAAACAATTTTAATCGAGATATTGTTCATCAAGAATTCCAAGTTCTCTCCTTAGAACAAAGAAAGTATCCCTAGGAAGGGGCTTGGTGAAAATATCAGCTAATTGTTTAGAAGTTTCAACAAATTCAAGAACGCAGTCACCTTTTTGTACATGATCACGCAGAAAATGATGTCTAATTTCTATATGCTTAGTTCTAGAATGCAAAACGGGATTTTTGGAAAGGTTTATGGCACTTGTATTATCGCACTTAATAGGGATCTTTTCAAGTTTAAGACCATAGTCCTTGAGTTGCTGCTTCATCCAAAGGATTTGAGCGCAACACACACCAGCGGCAATGTATTCCGCTTCGGCGGTGGACAAAGCAACACAAGCTTGCTTTTCACTGTGCCATGCTACTAATGAACTGCCCAACAAGTGACAGGTACCACTAGTGCTTTTCCGATCCAATTTACATTCGGCGAAATCGGAATCGGAATAACCTTCCAAGGATAGTGAGGCATCCCGAGGATACCATAATCCCATGTTAGTTGTTCCTTTTAAATATCTCATGATTCTTTTAACAGTTTTAAGATGTGATTCTCTAGGTGATGATTGAAATCTCGCACACATACATACACTGAACATGATATCAGGTCGACTTGCAATTAAGTAAAGTAATGACCCAATTATTCCTCGATACTTTGTTACCTCTATTGCTTTTCCTTTTTCGTCCTTATCTAGGTAGCAAGCAGATGCCATAGGAGTGGAAGCTTCCTTACAATTGTTCATTTCGAATTTCTTGAGCAGCTCTTTGCAATAGTTTGCCTGATGGATGAATATCCCACTTTCTAGTTGCTTTATCTGAAGTCCTAGAAAGAATGTGAGTTCTCCCATCATAGACATTTCGAACTCCCCCTACATCATCTCAGAAAAATCTTTACATAAAATATCATTAGTAGATCCAAATATTATGTCATCCACATAGATTTGTACAAGTAATGCAGAATTTTCTGATTTACGAATAAAAAGCGTTGTGTTAACCAAGCCTCTTTCGAACCAATCTAAAAGAAAGGTACTAAGTCTATCATACCAAGCTCTAGGAGCTTGTTTGAGACCATAGATTGCCTTTTTAAGTTTATAAACATGGTTCGGATATTTAAAATTTTCAAAACCAGGCGGTTGGTTAACATAAACTTCTTCTTGAATGTAGCCATTCAGGAAGGCGCTTTTTACGTCCATTTGAAAAAGTTTAAAGTTCATAATCGATGCAAAGGAAAGTAGCATCCTGATGGCCTCTAATCTGGCTACAGGGGCATAGGTTTCGTCATAATCGATACCTTCCTCCTGGTTGTAGCCCTTGGCCACCAAACGTGCCTTATTTCGAATGATTAAGCCTGATTCATCAAGCTTATTTCTGAAGACCCAACGAGTACCAATCACAGGATGATCTTTAGGTTTAGGGACCAAGTCCCAAACATTATTACGTTCGAACTGGTTTAGCTCTTCTTGCATAGCTTTACCCAAGTGTACATCCTCAATGGCCTCATCAATGGTCTTAGGCTCAATTTGAGATACAAAAGCTACAAAGTTACAAAAGTTTCGTAAGGAACTACGGGTTACCACTCCCGTAGATATGTCACCTATTACTTTGTCGATCGGGTGAGCTTTCTTGGTTTTCCACACAACTGGCATATCTGAATGCTCCTGAGATTTGTTTTGACATTCTTCATTGGTTGTTTCTTCATTATCCATGTTCTTTGAGTATGCTTCTTCCAAAGCACCTGCAACATCATCAGATACGACCTTTCTCTTCTCTTTTGGAGAAGATTCGTCAAATTGTACATGGATAGACTCTTCAACTTGCATTGAATATTTATTAAAAATTCTGAATGCTTTGCTATGAATCGAGTATCCCAAAAATATTCCTTCATCAGCTTTTGAATCAAATTTTCCTAAAGCCCGCTTTCCATTATTTAATATAAAACATTTGCAACCGAAAGCGTGAAGATGGGATATGTTTGGTTTACAGCCTTTTAATAGTTCATAAGGAGTTTTATTCAAGTTAGGCCTTAGAAGTACTCGATTTATTACATAACATGCAGTATGAACAACATCTGCCCATAAATATTTGGGGGTATTACTTTCATTGAGCATGGTTCTCGCTAATTCTTCTAATACGCGATTTTTCCTCTCAACAACTCCATTTTGTTGTGGAGTGCGAGGAGCAGAGAACTCCATTTTGTCGAACTGAAAGTTCTCAAATTCTCCCCCGTGATCACTTCGTATATATACTATTTCAGGTTAAGTTGGTTTTGGATTTGCTTGGCAAGGTTTTTAAAAGACTTGAAGGTGTCGCTTTTAGAAGATAAAAATAATGTCCATGTAAATCGAGAGAAATCATCAACAATAACTAGAGCATAGTAGCTACCACCAAAACTCATGATTTGTGATGGTCCAAACAAGTCCATATGGAGTAACTCCAAAGGTCTTGAAGTAGATATCACATTTTTGTTTTTAAAAGAGTTTTTGGTTTGTTTACACTTTTGACAAGTGTCACAAATCTCTTTAGTTTTAAAATTTAGTTTTGGTAGCCCCTCAACTAGTTCGTTTGATGACAATTTATCTAGATGTTTTATATGGATGTGTGCAACGCGTCTGTGCCAGAGCCAGATGTCATCTTCTTTAGAAATAAAACATTTTGAAAATAATGTGGTGACATCATCCAAGTTAACCATGAAAATATTATTTATACGATGACCAACAAATTTAACATTATTAGATAAGATGTCACGAATGATGCAACAGTCAGAATCGAAAGATACATGATTACCTTTGTCACAGAGTTGGCTTATACTCAGAAGATTATGTTCTAGTCCTTCAACATAAAGAACATTTTCAATTTGAGTTAGAGATGAGTTACCAACTGTTCCAGTGCCAAGTATCTTTCCCTTGTTGTTGTCTCCGTACGTGACGTATCCTTTTCCTTTAAGTGATAGATCCAGGAAATTTGATCTGTCACCTGTCATATGTCTCGAACATCCACTGTTTAAATACCATTTTTGTCCTTGTGTTCGAAGACATACCTGCAAAACAGATCACCTGCTTTTCTCAGGTACCCAAATTATGTTGGGTCCTTTTCTGTTAGTGATTAGGGAATTATCTCCCTTCTTTATCCATACATAAACTCCGCTAGGTATACCATATTTTCTAATGTAACATGAGTAAGAAGTATGACCATACGTATTACAATAAAAACATGTAGGTGAATGCTTATGATTTTTATTCTTAGTATGAGCTACAAGTTTTCTATATGGTCTCTTGTTCTTAGCAGAGCGAGTATAACCTAGACCAGTACGATCACAATGTTTCTTGTTTGACTAAGCAGAGTGTCTAATTGCTGTTTACTGTTTGTGAGACGTTCGAGTTTTTCTTTTAGTTTAAAATTGTCTTCTTGCAAAATCTCGCAAGTCTCACATACAGGTTTTTGACATAAATTATTAGCAGAGCAGTTACAAGTGTTACAAGAATAGATGAGATCTAAAGTTTCATTTTCTAATTTTAATTCATCTAATTCTTTTTATAATTGGCTTATTTTCTTTTCATTTCTAAGGATTTCCCTTTTCTTATCAATGTTTATTCTTGCCAATTTCTTTAGTTCCTCTTGTAACTCAACATAAGCATTATATAAGACATCATAAGAGGGTAAGTCATCTGAAGTGGATGAGGTGTCAGAATATACCTCATTATTATCCTCGTGTGAGTCTGAGTTGCCATCGTTGTCAGATCTGACCATTAGACACAGCTTCGCTGACTCCTCCTCACTAGAAGTGCTTGATGTTGTTTCCTCCTCAGGTACATCCCATACAATATAAGCTTTCTTGGATTTGAATTCCCTGGGAGTGCTCTTCTCTGAATCAACCTTTTTTAGATAGGTAGGACATTGAAATCTCATATGTCCGGCTTTTCCACACTCATGGCAAGTGAAGCGATCTTTGTTGTTCTTGCCTTTGTTGGTTGACTCTTTTGCTTCTTTCTTTTGAAATTTTTTGAATCCACCTTTTCTTTTGATGAATTTGCTAAATTTTCGAACAAGGAGATTCATAGTTTCATCATCTAGATCGGAGTCAGATTCATCATCATCTTTTTCTTCTTTTGATTTGGAGGTCGTTGCCTTCAATGTGATGTTTTTCTTCTTCCGGTCTGAATCTTCGTGCATAGTCAAGCGCCCCAATTCCATTTCGTGCTCTTGAATCTTTCCAAATAATGTAGCTAGAGGCATAGAATCCAAGTCTTTGGATTCAACAATTGCAGTTACCTTTGGTTGCCATTTTCTGTCAAGACAACGCAAAACTTTATTAGTTAGTTCACCTCTGGCAAATGATTTATCTAGAGCAACTAAATGATTAACAATATGAGTAAATCGCTTTTGCATATCACAGATTGATTCACTAGGTAACATGCGAAATAACTCATATTCGTGGGTCAGCGCATTTAATCTAGCGCGCTTGACTTCGCTAGTGCTTTCGTGAGTCACTTGTAAAGTGTCCCACATTTCTTTTGCATTTTGGCACTGCGAGACTCTAAAGAACTCATCATAGGATAAGGCCGATGTGATGATATTTTTGGCACGTAGGTTATGCTGGACCTTTTTGCGCTCATCATCGGTCCATAGACTTTTAGGCTTGTCTTTAGGTTCATCGTCCACAAGATGCTGTGGAACGAAAGGGCCGTTGACTACGGATTCCCAAATATCCGAGTCTATGGCTTCAATAAAAATTTGCATGCGGACTTTCCAGTAGGCATACCCTTCACCACTGAATATAGGTGGTCGATTAATGGATGAACCATCACCACCAAATGGGTTTGATGAACCCATTCCTATTTCCCTTAGGATCACGAATATGCGGTTGAGCTAGCACTTCGCACTAGCTCTGATACCACTTGTTAGGTATCAGTGGTTACAATACACCTAGAAGGGGGGGGGGGGGGGTTGAATAGGTGTAGCGGTTAGAATATCCGCTTTTCGAAAAACAACACTTAATGCTGAAATACACCTAATTAATCGATTAACGAAACAGGGTAATCGATTAACACAATCAACACAGTCCTCTTAATCGATTAACAGAACTAATGTAATCGATTAACACACTACACTTAATCGATTAAACCGTGACAGTAAGCTAATGCAGATACGATTTCTTGCACGACAATTAATCGATAACGAAGCGAATATACAGAGCTTACAGAATTATCAGAGTGTAATCAGTATAGTACAGAAACGTATTATCAATTAAATCTACTATACAAATCAATCGATCAAATGCAATAAAGAGAGAAAGGGATAGAAAAAATCCTGCAACACGAATTTTATCCTGGTTCGTTTGCTTGTCCACCGCAAACTACATCCAGGCCTCCCGGCTGATTTGGGAGATTTTTCTTCACTATAATTGAATCAATGTTTATTACATACACACTATCCAATTACAACACTTAGACACTTACAAGATAATAAAGATCCTATTCTATGGTTTGACTCCCTTCCTACCGACAAAGAAAACCTTTCTTTCGGCGTAGCCCCAGCCAAGAACCTCTGTTCTTTACTTATCCCTAAGTCTAACACTCAGTGAAGATACACTCAATCTCTTGGTGATATGACACCTTGAGATTCCCAATATTACAACACTTTTTCAATCAAAACGAAATAGAGTAAACTTAAGCTATTACAAGGCTTATATCTAACAATACAAGACTTTACTCTAATCACCTAATACAAGCTCATGCAGTATGAAAATGTATTAGTTTGAAAAACAAAATGCATAGTATGTAAACATCTAATCAAGAATCATCAATAAAATGCAAGAACATGTGATATGAAAAGATGAGAAATGTATCATGTAATGCACTCAATCCTAAAGCATAGAATTCTCTCTTTTCTAAACTCACAAATGCATTTACAACTAGATGCAATAATTAACACGAAAAAATGCTCTAACTCTCTAAAAATTTAACATGCAACTTATGAGATCAATTCTGAAAAACGCAGTTTATAAAGAATTGATTTTATAGCCCAGTTAATCGATTAACGACAGCTTTAATCGATTAAACTGTACAAAATTGTTAGATTAATCGATTAACCTTTGTCGTAATCGATTAAAACTGTGCAAACAGTTAGATTAATCGATTAACCTATGCTGTAATCGATTAATAAGCATATTTTCATGTGTAAAAACTTAAATACGTTATGCACTTTAAACATACATGTTTAACACTTAGTTTATGCCTAGAATGCACATATACATGTATTTATGTGATGCATGAACATATTATGAATGACATATCTCAAGATGAAAAAGATTTAAAAGATTTATGCAAATGAGATATGTATTAGGTGACTTAAGTCTTAGACTCAACCTAAACTAATCTAGTCTAAGCTAAGTACCAATCAGAAGACTTAAGCACGTTGATTTGTTGATGATCTTCAAGCTTTTGTACGCACAAGTTGTCCTCATCAAAACCAAGACACATAAAGAGAGTTTTCTAAAGTGTTCCTCTTGACATGCACACTTTCACATATTTTATTCACATTCTTGTATACCAATTAATAATAATTTTTTAATAATAAAATATAATTCTCAATTAAGTCTATAAAAAAACTTATTTTTCCCTACACTCAGGGGATAGTAACTTTTTTTAAAAGGGAGGTTGTCTAACTTCGATATAGTGATTCTAAGTCTCATGTTAATAATGTTACAAGTAAGTGTACTTTTGGTATAGATTATATTTTCATTTTCAGTTTATAAACTGTTAGATTATAAACTGTGAGATTATAAACTGTTAAGAATATAATCTGTTTGTGTTTGGGTACTTTAGTTGAAAATTGAATATAAATTAATCTGTTTTGTTTTGGTATGATATAAAGTTTGTTTTTGTGAAGAAGATCTTGCTCCTGACCTTGGCACGGTTTTAATGAAGACACAAACATCACAAAAAGAAGAAAAGAAGAAGACCTATCAAGACTAAAGAAGACAAAGCTTCAAAGATTTAGAGTCTAAGTCTTTTAGGTATTTCTATCCTAAAACTCCTTTATTACCTCAGTTAATAATGTTCAAAAATGTTTTAAAGAAAATCGGAAAATTCTAAGTGTGAATAAAAATAATTTTCAAATATAACATGTAACGGGTTACCATACTTGAGTAACAAGTTACATGAGTGAGAAAAGAGTTATTTATCCCCCAACAGCTATAAGTAATTCATTACTGTCTTTGAAGTAACAAATTATCATTTTAAGTAAACAGGGTAATCGATTACTCAAAGAACTATAATCGATTACACTAAGGCAATTTCACAAACCTGTTGGACAGGAACTTTGAGTAATCGATTACTCAAATACGGTAATCGATTACACTGTGTGAAATTCGAAAAAACTGTTAACAGGATGTTTGGGTAAGTTCGATTACCCACTTGCTGCAATCGCTTACCGAGAGCTGTTGTATCAATTTTTGTGACACCCTGAATTTAAGGTTATTAAATTATAGTATCAGTCCTGGAAATCTCGCTTGAGCAAGAAAGGGGTCGCCTGGGCGAGAGTGGCTCACCTGGGTGAGTGGAATACTAGGCTATACTTAAGGATTCTCTCCTAAGCGAGAATTGTCTCGCTTGAGCGAGAGTTGGCTCGCCTGAGCGAGAGTTGTCTCGCTTGGGCGAGAAGTGGCACTCTGAAGCTGTAGAGGCTGTAAGATCCTCGCTTGAGCGAGAGGATCAGATCTGAATTTTTAAAATGGTCTAGATTTTCTCGCTTCAGCGAGAATGGGCTCGCTTGAGCGAGAACCCGACGCTGTTACATTAAATAAGGAACCCTAAACACATTTTAGGGTTAGAACTTGGAGAGAAGTGAGAGAAGAGAGCATTTTCAAGAGCAAGGAGTCTTACGAATCATCTAGAAGCTTGAGATGAGGTAAATCTCTTGATTTTAACTCTCCTTCTCCCTTTGAAACTTGTTTTGGGTATGTTGGATCTCTTCCCAAAATGTGAGAAACCATGGAAACTCTTCCTTTTGAGTTGTGGTTCGTTTTATTTAGTTTCTCTATTGTAAACTCTTGGTTTAGAATTGGTATTCAAAGAATGGAGAGGGTTTGTGGGTTGATTCATGAAAACCCCAAAACCCCAAAATGAAAATGTGGTTAAAGAGGAAAATAGGTAAATTGTTAGATGTAGAAGATGAGTATGTGCTCTAATGTTGAAATATGAGATGAATATGCATGTTTTAGATGTTTGGAAACTTTTAATGAAAGTAGTTTGTAAACATTGAAAATGTGTAAATCTCTTGTATGCTAAAAGATGCAATATGAGTTGTTTATGTGTTATTTGGAATAAATGACTAACATTGTTATTATATGGTGGGAATGAGGAAAGATCCTAAAGTTGGAGGCGGTGTCGGTGGAAGATGCAAAGTTACCAAGGACCAAACCCAACACTCACCAAGGTAAGGATAAGTCTTTATGTGTTATCAATGAAAAGAAAACACATTTTTAGTCGACCATGATTGGTTAGCGACTTTGGCTCAAGTTATGTAGCAAGCTTTGGCTGAAGCGATATAGTAAGCTTTGGCTCAAGCGATGTAGCAAGCTTTGGCTCAAGCGATGTAGCAAGCTTTGGCTCAAGCGATGTAGCAAGCTTTGGCTCAAGCGATGTAGCAAACGTTTGCTCAAGTTATGTAAGCAAGCTTTGGCTCAAGCGATGTAGTAAGCTTTGGCTCAAGCGATGTCGCAAACTTTGGCTCAAGTTATGTAGCAAGCTTTCGCTCAAGCGATGTAGCAAACTTTGGCTCAAGTTATGTAGCGAATATGAAATTAAAAACAAAATGGTTTACTAACCCCTTTAAAATGTGGATTATCTTATAATGGTATTTATTGAATTAATGACTTACTCCTTTGTATGTTGTGTGTATTTGTCGTTGATAATCCCAATGCAGGTAAACAAGTTAGTTGAGGATGCTTGGTTTGATGTCTTAGGAGCTTAAAACCTGTATTCCATTATTTTGCCTTTTTTGTATCATGACTGACTAAATGCTATTTTGGATAATTTTAATTCTGGATATTTGTAACTCTGGATATTTGTAGCTATGGGTATTTTGGAAATCCATAGCTAGTTGTATGCGGTAGTTACCGGGAGATATTAATAGGAATTATGTTTTCTGCAATCAAGGGTAGCCATGGCATGAGATTGAAATTGTATGATTAGAGTTATTAGATGATTAAAGAATGGATGATTTAAAAGGTTAAAGGAATATATGTATGATGTAGTGTGGGAAATCAAGCATAAAAGATTAAAATAAACAAAAAATTTCAAGTGTAGAATTTGGGTCCTTACAGTTTTTAGATTTCAAAGTGAAAGGGTTTCACTCCTATCTGATTTGTTTCATTCCAAACGAAACGAAACATACACTTCCCTAGAGGTGTTATAGTTGATTGGAAAGCCTATATAAAGGCATTGAAACACTCATAACTCAAACACACATAATAACAACTCAGATTTCAAAACTTTCATAAAAACTCTCAAGCTCTCACACTTTCTGAATTTTCTGCACTCTTAAGCAACATACTCTTAAACTTTCTAAGTTATTTCAGAGTTGCTTATAAGTGTATTTCAAACCTTTCAATGTAAAAGATTATTATTATCTATCATATAAAGAGTTGTTTTTGGATTGAAAGTTTAGAATTGTCATACACACTTGTAAAGGCAATCCAACCATATTGTATATTATTCACTTTTGCTAAGTACACTTTCTTTCACAAGGGTGTGAAGAGAAAAGGGGTTGAGTGACTTGGGATAGTGTTTTCCATGGGTGTTACTTGGAATAGGGTATTCCAAGGGTTTTAAGTATAAGTGAGTGTGTAAGGTACAAGGAGATCTCGGGGGGAGATATTTGTAATTGCAACTCATTATATTTAATAAAAGAATCTCTTGCGCGTCAAGAGTACTAGACGTAGCCTTCGGTGGACAAAAAGGTGAACCAGTATAAAACACCTGTGTACTCTCTTCTCCTTATCTTTCTACTTTCAAAGTCATTATTTTTTTGTATACTTTTTCCGCTGCACTTAAATTTCTAATATTGCAGACAAATTGGCCATTGCTTTGCAACAACTAATTCACCCCCCTCTTAGTTGCATTCTCATTCTTACAATTGGCACCGGATCTATTTTTGAGTAAGTTATTCTCAAAACCTGATCCTACAACAAGATGGCCTCAAGATCACTCCTAGGAGAAGGCTCCAACATAAACAAAGTACTGTCAAACAGTGACTTGAAGCTAAAAGTTCTAAGATCACTAACAAGAACATGACAACCAAAGGTAACAACCATTTCTGAAAAGAAAAGTCTTTCCAAAATGTCTTTGGTTGCTTTGTTTGGAAAATTGCAGGAACACAAACTCGAACTCAGCCAACTTGATCAACACGAAAAACAAGAGAAGAAGAAGAAGAATATTTCTCCTAAGGCCAAAATAGAGAAATATAATTCATCGGAGGATGAGGACGAAAAGGAAGAGACGGATGACGTGAGTCTCTTCATGAAGAAGTTCAGCAAGTTCCTTAGAAGGAACAAAGGCGCAAGAACCGGTCAAATAAAGAAGTTCACAAAAAGCAACAAGGCCTCCACTTCAAATCAAAATTTTACATGCTTTGAGTGTGGCAAGCCTGGCCACATGAAGATGGACTGTCCAAACATCAAGAAGAGTTCTTTCAAAGGAAAGAACGAACACTGCGCCATATACGTTGAGCGACAACACATTTTTTTGGCTATAGGACAGCGCTTTCCACCGTTGTCTATTTGACCGAAGTCGTAGATGGTAGTCATTAACCGCGCTTTATAAAGACGCTGTTAAATACCACATGTTACAACAGCGAATACTGAACATGCATTATTAAGGAACGAATAGATATAACAGCGCAACTCATACGTAGCGTTGTATTAAATAATATTGTACAACAGGGGACGATATACGTTGCATTGTTGTAAATTTTGTATAACACATCACTTTGTCGTTGCACTGTTGTAGGTTAAATACTATGATCTATTATAATTTACCTATGACAACACACTGTATAAGTAGCGTTGTCGTAAAGTTTGTATGCCACAACACCACTAAGATACAGCGTTGTCTTATGTTTTACGTTTGACAGCAATTTAGATAACGCTGTCTGATTGTTTACGAATGACAATACAGCGTAAAAATTGCGTCGTCTTATAATTTATGTATGACAACACGTAGTATAAGTCGCGCAGTCTTATTCTTTACGTATGACAACACATAGTATATGTCGCTCTGTCTTATTGTTTACATATGGCAGCATAACATAAATATTGTGCTGTCTTATGTTGTAAGTTTGACAGCACACAGAATAAGTCGTGTTGTCCTATTGTTTACGTATGACAGCGAATTATTACATGCAACAGCGTTGTTCATCGCCGTATAATACTTTTACAACAGCGGTGTATAGATTTCCTCTTAGAATGCGCTGCTTATTAAAATGCAATAGCCATTGTTTTTGCATTGCTTAGCAATGCCTTTTTTAACAACAACGGTTTAAAGATTCACTCTTAGAATGCGCTGTTGATTTATCTCAACCACAACACACAACCACACACTCAACCAAACTCTCAACAAACTTCTATAATAGCAATAAAACAAACTTACTAATTATAAAATTATGGTAAATAAAGAATACTTGCTTATTTTTGTCAATTTCATTGTGATGTTTTTATGCATTGGAAAGCACAAAAATGATACAAACTCAACAATGAAACAAACTTACTATATCTTAACTTATAATAAAGGAATTATAAAATTATGGTAAATAAAGAATACCTGCTTATTTGTCAATTTTATTGTGATGTTTTTATGCATTGGAAAGCACAACAATGATACAAACTCAACAATGATATAAACACAATGCTATATAAGTAAATTACAAACAAAATAAATTTATGCTATACTTATACAAAGATATGCATCTAATGTTTCCTCTTCTTTGATGGTTTCTGGATTGTAATATTATTGTCTTCTCCAGTAAGAATTTCATTCATCCAAAGGCCCTCATCATGATCATCTCTTGTATATAATTCATCATTAGTAGTTATCTCATGCGACAGTGTTATCCCAAAAAAAGGATCATCTTCAACATCAAAATCTTCTTGATCATCTATATTATTGATGATGATTTTGTTGGTCAATAGAACAATGGACCATATCTTATTTGCTGGGTCACTAACATAGAATACCCGTTAAGCCTGGGATGCTAGAATAAATGGTTCATCTTTATATCCTGGCCTATTAAGATCCACCTGCATGAACCCTAAGTCATCAACTCGAAAGCCATTATTGTTATCAACCCACATACAACAAAAAACTGGCACCCGAAACATTGAGTAATCCAACTCCCATATTTGTTTAATGACCCCAAAGTATGACATGTTTGCATATATTGGGTTTCTATCTTTGGAACTTGACATATGTGGAGTTCGAGCAACAATAGTCACACCACTATTTTGCATTTTGCTTTGATTATCTTGTTTTTGAGTATAAAATGTGAACCCATTAATTAGGAAACTACTGTAGGATAAGACATGAATACTTGGACCATTGGCTAACCATTTCAATCTTTCGGAAACGGAATCCACATTTATATTCAATTCTTCATCAATGTGATGTTTTAGCCACTTTATGAAACATCGATTATGCTCTTTGGAAATCCAATTTTCATTCTTACTTGGGTTAGACT
Source organism: Lupinus albus (assembly GCA_009771035.1). NCBI lineage: Eukaryota > Viridiplantae > Streptophyta > Magnoliopsida > Fabales > Fabaceae > Lupinus > Lupinus albus. The sequence goes on along the minus strand of CM020019.1, from coordinate 9,776,281 downwards.
TCTTAAGCATCTCCATGTGTCTTTCAACATATGGCTCAACCTCGTCGTCATTATGCAAAACATACAAGTGTGTTTGCTCCAATTTGCTTCTTGATATACTCAATATTTCTTTCCCAGTAATGCCTTCACCAGATGTTTCTTTTGCATACCGAGGCTTTGGAATGCCCATGAAATCACCATCTTCAAGGTATCCGCTACAAAAATCAAGAGCTTCTTCAATAATATATCGCTCAGCAATACAACCCTCTGGTCTTGATCGATTCTTCACATACCCTTTTAATATCTTCATATAACGTTCAAAAGGGTACATCCATCTCAAGTAGGAAGGACCACATAGTTGTATCTCTCGAACAAGATGAATGCTAACATGGACTATTATGTCAAAAAAAGAAGGTGGGAAATACATCTCAAGCTCACACAATGTTAAAATAATTTGTCTTTGTAATGCAGGTAATTTCACAGGGTCAATCACTTTGCTACAAATTGCCTTGAAGAAGAAGCATAACTTAGTTATGGTTCCTCGCAATTTTTTAGGTAAAATATACCTTATGCCAATAGGCAAGAAATGCTCCATGAGTACATGACAATCATGAGACATAAGACCTATTAATTTGAGGTCTTTCATTGATACGAGATTTCGAATGTTGGAAGAGTACCCCTCTGGAACTTTGACACCATCAATAAATTTACAAAATTCTAATTTCTCCTTCCTCGACAAAGTATAAGCTGCTGGAGGTAGAAATGTACGATTTCCCTTCATTATTGGCCCCAATTCATTTCTTATTCCCATACTGACCATGTCCAATCTTGCGTTCAAGCCATCTTTGGACTTACCAGGGATATTCAGTAAAGTACCAAGGATACTTTCAAATATTTTTTTTTCAATATGCATAACATCGAGAAAAAGTCTTACATATAATGAGCTCCAATACGGCAATTCAAAGAAGATTGACCTTTTCTTCCACCCACCAATTGTAACCATTTTTGCTGCAAAAGGTTTACCAAAATTATTATTCAAACCCATTAGCTTTTGGAATAATTGGTCATCAGTCAACGACAAAGGAGCACGAGTTTCTTCATTATTCCCATCAAATGCTTTTCTCCATCGACGATATTGATGATCTGCATGCAAAAATCTACGATGACCAAGGTAGACATTCTTCTTATAGTGTGGCAACCTCATTGAATGAGTATTGTCTTCACATACAAGACATGCAAGATTCCCTTTTGTAGTATATCCTGAAAGATTACCATACGCAGGGAAATCACTGATTGTGCCGAACAACAAAGCCCTCAAGTTGAACCTTTCTTCCCTATATGCATCATATACATCTATATCGGTCTCCCAGATTTGATTCAAGTCTTCAATTAATTTAGCCAAATATATGTCTTTGTCATTTCATCGTTGTTTAGGTCCATAAATTAACATAGATAACATCACATATTTGCGTTTCATGCACAGGGAAGGAGAGAGGTTGTATATCACCAACATCACTGGCCATGTACTGTGGGAGCTACTTTGAACACTATGTGGGTTAATTCCATCAATTGACAATGCAAGATGTAGATTTGTTGATTCTTGACCAAAACTAGGGTAGTCATGATCAATTTTTCTCCATTGAGGAGAATCTGCAGGATGCCGAAGCTTGCCTTCTTTAATCCTTTCAACAGCATGCCATGTTAAATTCTTTGCATCTTTAGCGTTGCTGAACATACGCTTAAATCTTGATTTGATAGGAAAATACCATACAACCTTATTGGCAATAATTGAGTCTTCCTTCTTATAACGTGGTGCATTACATTTAGGACAATACTTCAACGAAGCATACTCATTAAGAAATAAGATGCAGTCATTTTCACAAGCATGTATCCTATTGTAATCCATGCCAATGCAGCATAACATCTATTTAGCTTCATAGGTTCGAGAAGGAAGCACATTATCCTCTGGCAATATTTCCTTTAGAAGTGCAAGTAGGTCTATGAAACTCTTATCAGTCCATCCATTAACAGATTTCAACTTGTACAACCCTGACATAGCTGCCAATCTTGTGAATTTAGTACAACCATTATATAATGGTTTCTCAGCATCACTTATCAACCTCTGAAACATCTCAGGACGATCCTGAAGATCCTCTTCGACAGAGTTTGCCTTTTCATCGAAAAGATCTCCTTCACATGCATTAGTGTCGTTTTCTTCCATATGCATCTCATCAAGGATTTTCTCACCATGTCTTGTCCAACATGTGTAACTTTGTTAAAATGTGGATTAACAGATATTGACTTTTATTGAGTTAACGACTTATTACTCTGTGTTTTCTGTGTATGGTCAATGTTAATCCCATTGCAGGTAGGCGGAAGATGTAAAGATGGTTGGGTTAGGAGCTTAGAGGCTTTTGCTTTTTGAAGTCTTCTTGCCTATTTTTTTGTAATCCATTGATTGTATTTTGAAGCTGAATATTTGTAACTATGAGTATGATCTTTTTACATGATGGAAACTCTGGATATTTTTAGCTATGGGTGTTTTGGAAACCCATAGCTAATTGTATGCAGAAGTTACTACACTTCATTAATATGAATTATGTTTTTCTGTCAAACCAATGTGTATGTCGTTATTGGGTCATGGTGTTAGTGTAAAGAGGAGATTGCGATTTTAGAATAAAGATATGTAATTGGCAAAGGTGATTTATATGAAAAATGCATGAAAATTGATTAAAATAAGGAAAAAATTTCAAGGGTAGAATTTGGGTCATTACAGTTCTAATTTCACTGTATAATTAATAACTTCCACAACGTAGTTCTATACTTTCGTTGTGGAATGGATAATTACCACATCGAAGTGCTATACTTTCGTTGTTGAAGGCTTATCAATATAAAACTTAAAACTATTCCACAGCCAAATCTTGCTACATCGCTTGAGCCAAAGCTTGCTACATTACTTGAGCCAAAGTTTGCTACATCGCTTGAGCCAAAGCTTGATACATTACTTGAGCCAAAGTTTGCTACATTACTTGAGCCAAAGTTTGCTACATTACTTGAGCCAAAGTCGCTAACCAATCATGGTCGGCTAAAAACGAGTTTTCTTTTCATTGACACTCTATCAATTTATAAACAGTAAATCCGCGCCATCATTATTACAAATATACCCATATATGTTTATAATAAATAAGTGGTTCACAACTCAATTCATTATCATCAACCAGAAAATCCACGCATTTTCTAACACAATGCATAAGTTAAAGACTTATCCTTACCATGGTGAGTGTTGGGTTGGGTTCTTGGCAACTTCGCAAGTTCCACCGATACCGCCTCCAAATTTAGGATCTTTCCTCACTCCCACCATATAACACAATGTTAGTCATTTATTCCAAATATCACATACACAACTTATATTGCATTATTTAACCATACAAGATATTCGTCATATTTTCAATGTTTCTAAACTACCTTTATCATGATTTTACAACCATCTAAAACATACAAATTCATCTCATATTTCAACATTAGAAAGTAAACTCATCTTCTACCTCTAGCATTTTACCCATTTTCCACTTTAACCACATTTTCACTTTAGGGTTTTGGGGTTTTCATGAATCAACCCACAAACCATTTCCATTGTTGAAATACTAACTCTAAATCAAGAGTTTACAAGATAAAAACGACATAAAAGAACCATAACTCAAAAGGGTGAGTTTCCATGGTTTCTCATATTTTGAGAAGAGATCCAACATACCCAAAATGAGTTTCAAAGGGAAGAAAAGAGTTAGAATCAAGAGTTTTACCTCTTCTCAAGCTCTTGACGAGAATAAAAGTTCTTTGACCTTGGAAATTCTCTCTTCTCTCACCTCTCTTCAAATCTTAACCCTTAAATGTGTTTGGGGTTTTCCTCATTTAATGCACTCGTCGGGCTCTCGCTTAAGCGAGCTCATTCTCGCTCAAGCGAGAAAATCCCGCCCAATTTAAAAACTCAGACCTCACCCTCTCGCCCAAGCGAGGGAACTCTCGCCCACGCGGGGCATCTCTCGATCAAGCAAGGATCCTCTCGCTCAAGCGATGATCTTATAGCCTCGACAGGTCCAAAATGTCACTTTTCTCGCCCAGGCGAGCCAACTCTCACTCAGGCGAGACCACCCTCGCTCAAGCGAGCCAACTCTCGCTCAAGCGAGAATCCTCCAGTATAGCCCAGGATTTCACCCTCCCTGGCAAGCCTTTCTCGCTCAGGCGAGAATCCCTCGCTCAAGCGAGAATCCCAAGACTGATACTATAATTTTAAAGAATGAAATCAAGGGTGTTACAATCCTCCCCCTCTTATAAGATTTTTCGTCCCCGAAAATTAAACATACCTCGATTCGAATAAATGAGGGTAATCCTCCATCATATCACGTTCCACCTCCCAAGTAGCATCCCTTTCGTCTACTTGGCTCCACAGTACTTTCACCAAGGAAATCTCTTTGCCTCTTAGTCTCTTGACACTAGTATCCATGATTCTCACGTGCAACGTCGAAAAAGTCAAGTTATCCTTCAACTCTATCTGATCAGATTCAACCACATGAGATGAATCCCCAACATATTTTCTCAACTGAGACACATGAAACACATTGTGGAGATTCGACAACAACGGAGGTAAAGCAATCCGATATGCTACCGGCCCAATCCTCTTCAATACTTGATTCGGCCCAATAAATCGCGGAGTTAGTTTACGAGACTTCAACACTCTACCAATCCCGGTAGTCGGGACCACCCTCATAAAAACATGATCTCCCTCATTAAACTCAAGAGGTTTCCGCCTCTTATCGTAATAGCTTTTATGCCGACTCTGGGCGATCCTCATATTCTCCCAGATTTTCTTGATCTTTTCCGTAGTCTCTTGAACCAGCTCGGGCCCCAATATCAAGTTCTCCCCGGTTTCAAACCAATTCATTGGAGTTCGGCACTTCCTACCATACAACGCCTCATAAGGTGCCATTCTAATACTCGAATGGAAACTATTGTTGTAGGTAAATTCAATCAAATGCAACATGCCATCCCAACTCCCCGGTTGTTCTAAGACACAAGCCCTCAAAAGATCCTCCAATGACTGTATTGTCCTTTCCGATTGACCGTCCGTTTGTGGATGATAAGCTGAACTCAACTTCAACTTAGTTCCCAATGCGGATTGTAAACTGGTCCAAAATTTTGAAGTGAAATGGGGATCCCTATCCGATACAATGCTTGACGGTATCCCATGCAAACGAACAATTTCTCAGATATAAAGTTCCGCCAATCGTTCTAGGGAGTATCTCATGTTCATCGGCAAGAAATGAGCAGACTTAGTCAACCGATCCACTATTACCCATATCGAGTCATATCCTTTCCGAGTCTTCGGAAAACCCGATACAAAATCCATGGAGATACTATCCCACTTCCAAACGGTAATTTCTAGGGACTGTAACTCTCCTGCTGGTCGCTGATGCTCAATATTGGCTTTCTGACATATCATACAACTCGAGACATATGAAGCCACATCTCTCTTCAACCCAGACCACCAAAACAACTTCTTCAAATCTTGGTATATCTTCGTTGTTCCTGGGTGAAAACTCATCTTACTCTTATGGGACTCCTCCAAAATACTCTTCCGTAATTCCTCATCACGAGGCACACACACTCTCCCTTTGTAACGCAACATTCCACTAGGGTCCGATACGAAGTCGGTTTCCTTCTTGCTCATCATCAAATCTCGTTGGACCATTAGCTCACTATCTTCAACTTGCCTTACCCGGATTTGATCAAACAATTCATTTGTGACCTTAAGCATTCCTAATATCATACTATGAGGTCTTATTTGAACGTCCAGGTTCATATCTCTGAACTCTTCAATGAGTTTTCCTTCTCTAACCATCAAAGCCGACATGTGTAAAGATTTACGACCGAGGGCATCGGCCACTACATTGGCCTTACCTGGATGGTACTGCAGTCCAAAATCGTAGTCCTTTAGAAACTCCGTCCATCTCCTCTTCCTCAAGTTCAATTCCTTTTGATCAAACAAATATTTCAAACTATTGTGGTCGCTGTACACCTCAAATCTTACGCCATATAGATGGTGTCTCCAGATTTTCAAAGCAAAGACCACTGCAGCCAATTCTAAATCATGCGTAGGGTAGTTTTGCTCATGCGTTCTTAACTGACGAGAAGCATATGCAACAACTTTCCCTTCTTGCATCAGAACACAACCCAAACCTTGCTTGGAAGCATCACAATAAACACTGAAATCCCTATCAGTACAAGGCAGAACCAACACTGGCGCGGTAGTCAATCTCCCTTTCAACTCTTGGAAACTCTCTTCACAATGGATTGTCCACACATAAGGTTCCCCCTTTCTGGTGAGCTTAGTCAATGGTAGTGCCAACTTCGAAAATCCCTCAATGAATTTCCGATAATAACTAGCCAAACCCAGAAAACTCCGAATCTCAGTAACTGACTTGGGCATTTCCCATTCCATAACTGCTTCAACCTTTGAAGGATCTACAACTACCCCTTCCTTGGATATTACATGTCCAAGAAAATTTACCGATTCCAACCAGAAATCACATTTAGACAATTTAGCATACAATCGGTTCTTACTCAAAAGCTCTAGAACAATCCTCAGGTGTTGCATGTTCTTCTCGGCTTTTGGAGTAAACTAGAATGTCATCAATAAATATCAATATGAATGAATCCAAATACGGATGAAAAATCCGATTCATGTAGTCGGTAAATATTGTTGGGGCATTCGTTACACCAAAAGGCATGACCAAATACTCAAAATGTCCATATCTCGTCCTAAAAGCAATTTTAGGAATGTCTTCTGATTTCACACGAAGTTGGTGGTAACCCGACCGAAGATCAATCTTTGAAAACACTATCGCCCCTCTCAACTGATCCATCAAGTCATCAATCCGAGGCAATGGATACTTGTTCTTAATAGTAACCTTGTTCAACTACCGGTAGTCAGTACACAACCGCATACTACCATCTTTCTTCTTAACCAACAAGACAGGCGCACCCCACGGCGAGACACTAGGATGAATAAACTTCTTTGCCAACAAGTCCTCAACCTGATTTTTCAACTCCACCAATTCTAACGGTGCCATCCTATATGGAGCTATAGAGATGGGTACTGCTCCAGGTACCAAATCAATAGAGAATTCAACTTCTCTCACTGGGGGCAACTCCGGAATGTCACCAGGAAATACCTCAAGGAATTCCCGAACTATCGGGTTGTCCTCAACCTTGGGTTTCTCAATACCCTCCAGGGATGCCAACAACATAAACACGGCTCCTTCTTCCTTACGGGAAGTCCTGACTTCCTTTGCCGACAACGACTTCATATAACTAACCTCATCAGAAATCTCACCTGGATTTCCGAATACCACGGTTTTATCAGCACAATTAAGCACCACATGATTTGCCGACAACAAGTCCATCCCCAGAATTAAATCTAATTGGGATAGTGGTAAGCAAATTAAATCCACGGTAAAGGTCCTACCGTTTACCACTACCGGACATCGAGACACAACTGTCGACACCACCACAGGCACATTAGTTGGGGTGGATACGACCAAGTCGAAAGGCAACGACTCAGTTTTCAATTTCAGTCTATCCACGCATTCAATAGATAAAAAGGAGTGTGTCGCTCCCGAATCAAACAACACTAAAAGAGGAATACCTGCCACCATACAATTACCTTTAATCAGGCCATCTTCACCCAATGCCTCTGCACCACTAATGGTGAACACCCTGCCAGTGGGTCGAGGTCGCTCAGCCCTCACAACATTCACACTCTGTTGCAGCTTAGGACAATATCTTCTGATATGCCCAACCTCCTTGCAGTGAAAACAGGTAAGTGTCGTTCCGGGGCATAAGTCACCGACATGAGTTCGGCCACATTTGTCGCATAAAGATGGAGAGTTCAACCCTGACCCTCCAGCACTGGCATGAGTCCTCGGCCCATGCGAAGCATAACCACGACTACCCATCAGAGGAGAGTAAGGCTTCCGTTCCTCCTGAAATGCCTTTCCCTTCCCTTTTCCATGCGAGAAGTTCCGTTCAGGCCCAAAGTGTTTAGGAGGAATTACTTTAGATGCCGTCGCTTCATCGGCTGCCAAATCATCCTCATACACCCGATACTTGTTCACTAAGGTAGGGAAGTCAGCAATCTCTTCGTCCCCAAACATGCTTTTCAACTTGGGCTTCAAACCCGATTCGAACTTGACAATTTCCCTTCAACTTTGAAAACATGCTACATAACTTGAGCCAAATTTTGATACATCGCTGATGAGTCATATATTACACACTATTCATAACCTTAATTTACCATTGTTAATGATTCTTGGTGTCTAATTGACTTTGTTTGGCATGGTTTAGTGTTTTGGGCTTTATTGGACTATTATTCCTAAAATGAGTTAATTTGAGATTATTTAGTCTAATTAAATCTAATTCCATTTTCAGGTCATATTTGGCACCAAGGACATTTTGGACATTACAAGTGGATGATGTGTGCAAAAGTGAAGATTGTATATTGTATTAGGATCTTTATTTCCGTTTGGGTTTTGGGCCCATTGTTTAGGGCCCATTTCCGTTTTACACCATTTAAACACATGATTTCGGTTTTGAAGGAACACTTTAACATTACATTAGTTTTTTTTGCCTTAGAACATAGTTATTCCCGTTTTCCCTCTTTTGCTCTCCTAGGGTTTATGCATTTTCGTTTTTGCTCTTCTCCATTCTCAGTTTTGCTTAATCCTTCCATGGAAGGCTAAATTTCTGGACTAAACTCCTTTGGTAATGTATCACAACTCTTGAGGTTTGGTTATTAATGTATCACTCCTTTGATTTCGGTTTTGTTTCCACACTTCTTTCATCCCACATTGAACACCAGAGAAAGTAGAACCACTTTCCGAGCTATAGTTTATGAGATACAACTTTACGGTGAATAGTGAATTGTTGAAAATTGGTTTTTAGGATAACTTTGTCTCCTTATATCAGAATTGGACATATGACATATGCATTTGGGGTAGAAAAATAAGTTATACCCACTGCCACACACCTAGTCTGTCAGTCCAAATCCAAAAATCGAAAAAAACCCTTTTTACTAATTCTTTTTTATTTTTTAAGGTTTATTTTTTATTTTTCAAGGTTTATAGTGAAACTGTTTTGCATTTTTAACATAGTTAGGCTTTGATTTTTTTTCTTGAAACTTTTTGTAAATGTTCTATATGATTTTAGGATGTTATTGATTCAAATACTTGCTTGATTCTACAATTATAACATGCATTTCCATTACTTTTGCCTTACTTTCTTCCTACTGTTGATTGTATTGCATGACTAGGGGAAATACAGGCCATTTGCATCCAATAAATCCTGAAATTGATAGAACATATCATAGGTTAGTTAGACAAAGTAGAAATTTACCTTTCCATAGTCTACCTGATTCTGTTTCTGATTCTGATTCTATTTTTAATTCTATTCCTGTTTCTGTGCATTCTGTGCAATATACTGATTTTGTGCATTCTGTTGCATTGTCTGATTCTGAGCATTCTGAAAATTCTGTGTACTCTGAAAATATGGCTCAACCACCTACTCCTCCTGGTCCTCGTGAGAGGACATTAAGGGAGCTGGCTGCACCTGATTTCACTTATGATAGCTTGTGCATCCAGTATCCCAATGAGGATGTGCCATATGTGCTTAAAACTGGACTAATCCATTTGTTGCCAAAGTTTAATGGACTTGTAGGTGAGGATCCTCATAAGCATCTTAAGGAGTTCCATATTGTCTGTTCAACCATGAAACCTCATGATGTCCAAGAGGATCACATATGTTTGAAGGCATTCACTCATTCACTTGAAGGCCCTGCAAAAGACTGGTTGTACTACTTGGCTCCTGGATCCATCACAAGTTGGGGTGACCTGAAGAGGACATTCCTTGGTAAATTCTTCCCTGCCTCCAGGACCACTGCAATCAGAAAAGATATTTCTGGGATTAGGCAACAACATGGAGAAAGTTTATATGAGTATTGGGAGAGATTCAAGAGGTTATGTGCAAGCTGCCCCCATCATCAGATTTCAGAGCAACTCCTACTCCAATATTTTTATGAAGGTTTGAACAACATGGACAGGAGTATTATTGATGCAGCTAGTGGAGGTGCACTTGGAGACATGACTCCGTTTGAAGCTAGAGGTTTGATTGAGAAGATGGCTTCTAACTCTCAACAGTTCAATGCAAGGAGCAGTGATGCCATAATTGTGAGAGGTGTGCATGATGTTGGGACTGATTCGGTGAGGCAAGAAAAGCTTGAGCGAAAAATTGATTCCCTCACCACATTGGTCACTCAATTAGCCATGAATCAACAGAAACAACCAATGGCAAGAGTATGTGGCATTTGCACCTCACCTGACCATTACAGTGATGTTTGTCCTTCTCTGCTTGAGCCAAGAACTACTGATCATCCTGAGGCTTATGCTGCAAACATCTACAACAACAGACCAAATCAACAACAGACCAAATCAACAACAGCAAAATTATGATCCATCTTCAAGCAGATACAACCCTGGTTGGAGAAATCATCCAAATCTCAAGTGGTCTGATCACACACAACAACAACCTCCTCATGCACCATTTCAGAACAACAATGTTGGACATAATAGACCTTATGTTCCCCCACCAATTCAACAACAAAGGCAGCAACAAGTGATTAATAATCCTCCACCTGTACCTAGTGAACCGTCATTGGAAGAGTTGGTGAGGCAAATGACAATGCAGAACATGCAGTTCCAACAAGAAACCAGAGCTTCTATTCAGAGACAAGAATCTTCTATTCAGAATCTGACCACACAAATGGGACAGATGGCTACTTCGTTGAACACATTGCAATCGCAGAATTCTGACAAGTTACCTTCTCAAACTGTGATTAACCCTAAGGTCAGGAAAGCAGACTGAATTGGCAACCTCTAAACCAGATTCTACTCTACAAAAGGTTGATGACATTGGCAGACACATTCATGCATCTACACCTTCCTCAAGTGCAGCACAACAACCACCTCCCATCCCTCTTCCATTTCCCCCAAATATCATTCAAAGCAAGAAAATGGAAGAGGTCGACATGGAGATCTTGGAAACATTTGGTAATGAAAGAGGTGAACATACCTCTACTTGATGCCATCAAACAGATTCCAAGATATGCAAAGTTCCTAAAGGAGTTGTGCACTCACAAAAGGAAGCTGAAGGGTAATGAAAGGATAAGCATGGGCAGAAATGTTTCTGCACTCATAGGTAAACCTATTCCTCACATTCCTGAAAAATGTAAGGACCCAGGTACATTTACTGTTCCTTGCATCATAGGTAACAATAAATTTGAGAATGCCATGCTAGACTTAGGAGCTTCAATTAATGTCATGCCTATGTCTGTTTTTATGTCTTTGTCGATTGGACCTTTAAAGCCAACTGGTGTGGTAATTCAATTAGCAAATAGGAGTACTGCTTATCCTGCTGGCCTGGTAGAAGATGTCTTGGTTCGGGTTGGTGAACTTATATTCCCTGCTGATTTTTACATACTAGATATGGAAGAGGGATCCTCCCGTAACACAGTTCCTATTATTTTAGGGAGACCATTTTTAAGAACAGCCCGAACCAAGATTGATGTCCATGCTGGCACACTTTCCATGGAATTTGATGATATTGTGGTCCGGTTTAATATTTTTGATGCTATGAAGCATCCATCTGAGGACCATTCTGTATTTCATGTTGATTTTCTTGATGAGTTGATTAATGAGCATATCTCTGATTTTATTCATGATTCTGATTCTTTATCATTGATAGCCTCACACACTTGTCATGCATGCACTGATTATGAACTGTGTAGTTCTTGCAATGATGACTTTTTGGATATTATTGTTGATCCACATGATATAGAGTCTTATTGCACTAACCCAATTGTTCAAGTGCAGGCTGCAGAATCTATGCCTGCTACTTTGGTTCCATCTGTTTTGCAGGCACCTATATTGGAGCTGAAACCTTTACCTGATAACCTCAAGTATGCTTACTTAGAGGATGATGAGAAGCTCCCTGCCATTGTTTCTACCTCCATTGATGCTGAGCAAGAGGAGAAATTGCTACAAGTGCTGAAAAAGCATAAAAAGGCCATTGGTTGGACCTTAGCTGACATTCCTGGTATTAGCCCATCCATGTGCATGCATAGAATACTCTTGGAGGATGGAGCTAAACCAGTGAGGCAACCACAAAGGAGACTCAATCCAGTGATTCTTGATGTTGTGAAGAAAGAGGTCACCAAGCTTCTACAAGCTGGGATTATATATCCAATTTCTGATAGCCATTGGGTGAGTCCAGTTCAGGTAGTTCCTAAAAAGACAGGAATTACAGTGGTGAGAAATGAGAGGGATGAGCTAATTCCTACTAGAGTGCAGAACAGTTGGAGAGTTTGCATTGACTATAGGAGGCTCAATCAAGCAACAAGAAAGGATCATTTTCCTTTACCCTTTATTGACCAGATGCTTGAACGGTTAGCAGGTAAATCTCACTATTGTTTTCTTGATGGTTTTTCTGGATACTTTCAAATCCATATTGCTCCTGAGGATCAGGAGAAGACCACATTCACCTGCCCCTTTGGCACTTTTGCCTATAGGAGGATGCCCTTTGGCCTATGCAACGCCCCTGGTACATTCCAGTGGTGTATGGTTAGCATTTTTAGCGACTTTTTGGAAAGTTGCATAGAGGTGTTTATGGATGATTTTACTGTATATGGATCTTCATTTGATGCATGCTTGGATAGTCTGGATAGAGTTTTGCATAAATGCATAGAAACTAACCTTGTTCTAAATTATGAGAAGTGTCATTTCATGGTAGAACAAGGCATAGTTCTAGGCCATGTGATCTCTAATAAGGGCATAGAGGTAGATCCTGCCAAGATAGATGTTATTTCACTATTGCCTTACCCCTCTTGCGTGCGAGAGGTTCGTTCTTTTCTTGGTCATGCAGGTTTCTATCGCAGGTTCATTCAAGATTTTAGCAAGAAGGCCCTTCCACTATCCAATCTGTTGCAAAAGGATGTGGTGTTTGATTTTGATGAAAGATGTAAAGAGGCCTTCGACTGCCTCAAGAAAGCTTTGACCACCACTCCTATCATCCAGGCACCTGATTGGACAGTCCCTTTTGAGCTAATGTGTGATGCTTCTAATTATGCATTGGGGGCTGTCCTTGCACAAAAAGTAGACAAATTGCCTAGGGTGATTTATTATGCTTCTAGGACATTAGATGTTGCACAAGCAAATTATACCACCACTGAAAAAGAGCTCTTAGCTATTGTATTTGCTCTGGATAAATTTAGATCTTATTTGCTTGGTTCTAGAATTGTTGTTTTCACTGACCATGCAGCACTAAAGTTCTTGTTGAAGAAATTTGAGTCTAAGCCAAGGTTGATTAGATGGATGCTCTTTCTCCAAGAGTTTGATTTGGAGATTCGTGATAGGAGCGGAGCACAAAATTTGGTTGCTGATCACTTGAGTAGAATAGACAGAGCTGTTGATATGATGCCCATTCGGGATGATTTTCCTGATGAACAACTTTTGCATATCTCTGTTTCTTCCCCCAATCCTTGGTTTGCTAATATTGTTAATTATTTGGTTGCATCTGTTTTTCCTCCACTAGCATCTAGAGCTCAAAATGATAAACTTAAAAGTGATGCTAAATTTTATTTTTGGGATGACCCCTATTTGTGGAGATTTTGTAATGACCAGATGATTAGAAGATGCATTCCAGATCATGAGATTGAGTCAGTCCTTCAGTTTTGTCATGCCTCTGCAGTTGGGGGACATCTTGGTACCCAAAGAACAGCAAGGAAGGTACTTGATTGTGGATTGTATTGGCCCACCATCTTCAAAGATGCGTGGAGGATCTGTAGTACTTGTGAGCAATGTCAGAGAGCAGGTGGTACCATTTCTTGGAGACAAGAGATGCCTCAACAACCTATGTTGTTCTGTGAGGTTTTTGATGTTTGGGGTATTGATTTCATGGGTCCCTTTCCTGTTTCTTTTGGTTTTACTTATATTCTGCTTGCTGTTGATTATGTTTCTAAATGGGTGGAAGCTAAAGCCACCAGGACTAATGATGCTCGGGTTGTTATGGATTTTGTTAGGTCTCACATTTTTTGCAGGTTTGGCATACCCAGAGCTATTGTTAGCGACCAAGGCACACACTTCTGCAATAGATCCATGCAAGCTATGCTCAAGAAGTACGGGGTTGTTCATAGAGTTTCCACACCATATCACCCCCAAACAAATGGGCAAGCTGAGATTTCAAACAGAGAGATAAAGAAGATTTTGGAGAAGATGGTGCAGCCTAACAGGAAAGATTGGATCAACAGACTTGAGGATGCTCTTTGGGCACATCGAACTGCTTACAAAGCACCCATAGGGATGTCTCCTTATCGGGTTGTCTTTGGTAAAGCATGTCATCTTCCCGTGGAGATTGAGCATCGTGCTTATTGGGCTGTGAAGACTTGCAACTTGGCTCTTGATCAAGCTGGTGAAGAAAGAAAGCTCCAACTCAGTGAACTGGATGAGATCCGCTTAGAAGCTTATGAGAACTCTAAGTTCTATAAAGAGAAGACAAAAAGATTCCATGATAGTTTGATTTCTAGAAAGGAATTTGTGGTTGGCCAAAAAGTGTTGTTGTATAACTCTAGGCTTGGTCTCATGAGTGGTAAGCTTCGTTCTAGGTGGATTGGTCCTTTTGTTGTAACTAATGTGTTTCCTTATGGTGCAGTAGAAATCTCAAGTGAATCCACAAATAAGATCTTCAAGGTCAATGGGCATCGCCTCAAGCCTTTCCTCACAAACTCTTCCGTTGTGGATGAAATTGTGGAGGAAGTTTCTTTGGTTGAACCGGTTTTCCTCCCTCCATGAATCAGGGAGTTTTTCTTTCTCTCCTTCTTTACTTTTATTGCACTTGTCCAATTACATTTGCTGATATAACTGCGTGGATATTCTGACTGTGCTCCATTGGGACAATGTGTCGTTTAAGTGTGAGGGGAGACTAATGTAGGTTTTTGATGATGCATGCTTTTCTTTGATTCTTAGATTTTGCTTAGATTTTGGGCATTTTCTCTCATGCTTTCTTTTAGTTGATTCTTGATATATTGTGTTGTGAATCCATGCATTTTCTGTGTGCTAAGTTACTTTTGAGAATTGAGAGGTTGAAGCAATTGTGATATACTTGTCCCTTGTGAGATTTTGAGCCTTAATTTTGGATGGATTGTTGTATGCCATCTAGTATTCTTTCATGTGTGATTGTTGCACTCTTGATTACTTGCACTCTAGAACTTGACATGTTTCTTGTTGATACTTGATTCACATATTGCACAATTTGAAGTGATTTAGGCATTTCTTTTGAATAAGCCACATGCCATATAGCCTACCTTGAATGAAATTATCCTTTGCTAGCCATTTTGAGCCTTTTTACCATTTCTTTGTCATATAGCTCATTACAACCCTATAAGTGAAAAACCATGATTATCCTAACCTTAGGGAATTTTGGAGCTTTGGAATTGTTTTGGGAATGGGTATTAAGTAAGGGTGCATTGTTCTTCATTGTTTATAATTCTTGGTTATGACTCATTGGTGGATGTAATTGTGTACATAAGTGTGGTGTCATTGAAAAAAAAAACAACAAATAGAGAAACAAAACAAAAGAATAAAAAAAAAAACGAAAAAAAATGAGATGAAAAAAAAAAAATTGAATAAAAGTTTAGTGTGGCAAAGAGGATTGAGAGGATTGGAATTAGAGGATGATTTACTTATTTTGGGTTGATTTTGTCTTACTTTTTACTTATTCCCCATTGCTCCTCTATTACCTTGGTTTTAAGCTACATATCCATAATTTATCCCACCTTTTCCATGGCCCCATTACAACCTTGAAAAGTCCTTTTGATCACTTTGTGCATGTGTTTATGATGTTGATGTTAGAAACTTGTCAAGCATATGGTTGTGTTTGTTTTCATGAAGTGCCTTGAGTGTAAATACTTACAACCTAAAACACATGAGTGTAAACACTTTAGAGAGCATATCTTGTGAGGATCTATCATTGTTGTGACTCACCTCTTAATTTGATTGGTTTCTTTGCATGCTTGAATTGTTTGGATGATCTTCATGGATATCTTGATTCTTTGATCTTGTTACTCTTGTGTGCTTGATTTTGCCCATCTCTTTGCATTTCATAGAATTCAATATGAAGTATGTCATCTTTAGGATTTTTCATTTTCTAGTTTTTAATAATCTACTTACATGACTCACTTTGGTGCACTGGTTAGCATATCATTAATTCTTGATTTTGCCCAGGAGTGCAAAGGGTTAAGTGTGGGGGTATTTGATGAGTCATATATTACACACTATTCATAACCTTAATTTACCATTGTTAATGATTCTTGGTGTCTAATTGACTTTGTTTGGCATGGTTTAGTGTTTTGGGCTTTATTGGACTATTATTCCTAAAATGAGTTAATTTGAGATTATTTAGTCTAATTAAATCTAATTCCATTTTCAGGTCATATTTGGCACCAAGGACATTTTGGACATTACAAGTGGATGATGTGTGCAAAAGTGAAGATTGTATATTGTATTAGGATCTTTATTTCCGTTTGGGTTTTGGGCCCATTGTTTAGGGCCCATTTCCGTTTTACACCATTTAAACACATGATTTCGGTTTTGAAGGAACACTTTAACATTACATTAGTTTTTTTTGCCTTAGAACATAGTTATTCCCGTTTTCCCTCTTTTGCTCTCCTATGGTTTATGCATTTTCGTTTTTGCTCTTCTCCATTCTCGGTTTTGCTTAATCCTTCCATGGAAGGCTAAATTTCTGGACTAAACTCCTTTGGTAATGTATCACAACTCTTGAGGTTTGGTTATTAATGCAATTTCGGTTTCTTATTTGTCAATTTCTTCTATTCAAATTCTGGTTGTGGTTTGCTTAATTCCATGCCTTAGAAATAGATTTGTGAATTGATTTTCGCTTAGTGAATCATTTCTCTAGTGCATGAATGCTTAGTTCGTGTGAATTTGTTTATGAGTTGATTATCGCTTAGTTACTTGATTATGAACAAATTAGGGATTCAACGATTAGAATATGATTTTGATACTGTGAAACCGAGGATTGAGTTGTGATTAAGGAAACCAAAGGGGTTTAGCCGTTTCATTTTTCTGTTAATTACTGTTTCTGTTTTAGTTTTAGATTCATACCATAAAAAGAACAAAACCCCCCTTTGTGTGTGTGAGTACAAGGTGTTTGAACTATTGCCTGAAAGATAATCCTTGGAAAACGACCTAGGAGTCACTTCCTAGTACTATACTTTATTGTTATATTATTTGTATCGAGTACGGCCTCGATCAATCGCTTGAGCCAAAGCTTGCTACATCGCTTGAGCCAAAGCTTGTTACATCGCTTGAGCCAAAGCTTGCTACATCGCTTGAGCCAAATCTTGCTACATCGCTTGAGCCAAAGCTTGCTACATCGCTTGAGCCAAATCTTGCTACATCGCTTGAGCCAAAGCTTGCTACATTACTTGAGCCAAAGTTTGCTACATCGCTTGAGCCAAAGCTTGCTACATTACTTGAGCCAAAGTTTGCTACATTACTTGAGCCAAAGTTTGCTACATTACTTGAGCCAAAGTCGCTAACCAATCATGGTCGGCTAAAAACGAGTTCTCCATCAATTTATAAACAGTAAATCTGCGCCATCATTATTACAAACATACCCATATATGTTTATAATAAATAAGTGGTTCACAACTCAATTCATTATCATCAACCAGAAAATCCACACATTTTCTAACACAATGCATAAGTTAAAGACTTATCCTTACCATGGTGAGTGTTGGGTTGGGTTCTTGGAAACTTCGCAAGTTCCACCGATACCGCCTCCAACTTTAGGATCTTTCCTCATTCCCACCATATAACACAATGTTAGTCATTTATTCCAAATATCACATACACAACTTATATTGCATTATTTAACCATACAAGATATTCGTCATATTTTCAATGTTTCTAAACTACCTTTATCATGAGTTTACAACCATCTAAAACATACATATTCATCTCATATTTCAACATTAGAAAGTAAACTCATCTTCTACCTCTAGCATTTTACCCATTTTCCACTTTAACCACATTTTCACTTTAGAGTTTTGGGGTTTTCATGAATCAACCCACAAACCATTTCCATTGTTGAAATACTAACTCTAAATCAAGAGTTTACAAGATAAAAACGACATAAAAGAACCATAACTTAAAAGGGTGAGTTTCCATGGTTTCTCATATTTTGGGAAGAAGAGAGTTAGAATCAAGAGTTTTACCTCTTCTCAAGCTCTTGGACGAGAATAAAAGCTCCTTGACCTTGGAAATGCTCTCTTCTCTCACCTCTCTTCAAATCTTAACCCTAAAATGTATTTTGGGTTTTCCTCATTTAATGCACTCGTCGGGCTCTCGCTTAAGCGAGCTCATTCTCGCTCAAGCGAGAAAATCCCGCCCATTTTAAAAACTCAGACCTGATTCTCTCGCCCAGGCGAGGGAACTCTCGCCCAGTCGAGGCATCTCTCGCTCATGCAAGGATCCTCTTGCTCAAGCGAGGATCTTACAGCCTCGACAGGTCCAAAATGTCACTTTTCTCGCCCAGGCGAGCCAACTCTCGCTCAGGCGAGACCATCCTCGCTCAAGCGAGTCAACTCTCGCTCAGGCGAGACCACCCTCGCTCAAGCGAGTCAACTCTCGCTCAGGCGAGAATCCTCCAGTATGGCCCAGGATTTCGCCCTCCCTGGTGAGCCTTTCTCGCCCAGGCGAGAATCCCTCACTCAAGAGAGAATCCCAGGACTGATACTATAATTTTAAAGAATGAAATCAAGGGTATTACAAGAACACTACGCTGTTGAAGATATCAGGAGTTGTTGAAATTGGATCTTCTCTTCCACAGCGGAAGTATATCACTATGCTGTGGAAATTATCAATTCCACAGCGAAAGTATATCACTACGCTGTGGAAATTATTAATTATACAGCGAAATTAGAACACTATGTTGTTGAAGATATTTGAGGATGAATAATTATACAGCGAATGTATAGTTTTCGTTGTTGAATTGCATGTTTCCTAAATCTAAACAATTAAGCTTAAAAAAACATCAAATAATTTTCGTTGCGAATGATTTTGAGGTTCAATGCGTGAATGATTTTCGATGTTGAATGTGTGAATGATTTTCGATGTTGAATGTGTGAATGATTGAATGATTTTGAGGTTTTCAGTTTCGCTAGCTGCTGCTGAGAAAAAGAGTTAGTGTAAAAGATGTTATCGAATGAGAGATAGTTTTAAGTTTTATTTTTGAGAAGCCTTCAACAGCGAAATCATTAGTTGACGCTGTAGAATATATAAATGCCACAGCGGAAGTAACACACTTCGCTGTTGAAGATATCAGGAGCTTGTTGTTACATGTTAGTTGTTAGGAACTTAGGATCTTATCTTCCACAGCGGAAGTATATCACTTCGTTTTGGTAATTATCAATTTTACAGCGAAAGTATATCACTACGCTGTGGAAGTTATTAATTCCACAGCGAAAGTATATTACTACACTGTTGAAGATATCAGGAAGCTTAAATAGGATTTTCACTTCCACAACGGAAGTATATCACTTCGCTGTGGTAATTATCAATTCCGCAGCGAAAGTATAACACTACGCTGTGGAAGTTATTATTTATACAGCGAAGATATCAGGAGTTATCTTCTCTTCCACAGCGGAAGTATATCACTTCGTTGTGGTAATTAACAATTCCACAACGTAAGTATATCACTAAAACACAAAATGCATTGTACAAAATAAACAGCAAATTATCAAAATACAAATTACATTGAACAAAATAAACAAAACAAAACAACTATTTATATTTAATTAACAGAACCTCTGTATATTACAAATTGTCTGTTGACTCTATTCTAAAAGAATAAACAAATTTTGACCAGATTTCCCTATTCACATCTATTTGGTCAATTGTATATGTATCTACATCAAACTTGGGTTCAATTTTGTCTTGTTTAATGACCTTCTCCATGAAGTTAACGACATAAAAGCCACAATCTTTGTTATTGTTTTGGTGAGGGGTCTACAAATAAAATCAGGTAAATATAAGTGATAATGAAATAATTGTTTGATAATACATTGTTTGATGGGTAGTAACAATACCTTAACATGAATCCACTTGGCTGGTTTTTGACGTTTAGGGTTTAGGGCTCTATATGTATTCAATGCCCTAAACAATATATAAAATAATGTTTAAGTGAAAGTGATAATGAAAGTGTAACAAAATTCAGTAAATTTAAATGAGTTGTCCACTTACGTATTAAAAATATTTAGCATAGTGGGGTATTTGTTCAGATAGCCATTTTTTAGTGAATCAAAATAGAACAATTGATGGCTGAGCAGATTAATGACAACCAAAATCCAATTTTGCCTAAAAACATATATGCATACGATTAATAAAATGTTAAGCAAAAACATTGTTAAAAATAATTAAAAAATGATGCTTACCCGATGTTAAGAGGTGCAAAGAATAAGTCAACATTCTCATTATTATCCTCAAGAATCTTAGCAACATCTTGTGACTGCTTAATCTTCCATGTGTCATTTCTAACCATATCCACACCCAAAATGTTAGTATGAGGGGATATGAACATCACCTAATTTTCACTTTTGGGTACAAGGTTGTCATACAAGTACCTAACATATAACGCAAACGTTAGTTAATTATAATACACCAATTAATGATTAAATGCAAAAATGAGAAGTTTACCTTATGTACACAGATATAACAGATGCACCGATCCAATCACGACCATGTACATCCTTCACTTCATTTATAGTGATGAATTCTTCGCCATAAAACCCATAGATGGGTTCAGGAATTGATATAATAATCGTAGAATTGGCAGGTAAGTTCTGTACATAATCCCAAAGTATTTCAAAGTACTTGGTTTTCGAGGGGGGGGGGGGACTTCCCCTGAAGATTCTAGATAAGATTTAGACGACCGTGGCTTAGACTTCACCACTTTGGCCTTTTTAGATGCAGGTTCATCTATTCTGGGAGGGGATGTTGGACTATGATCATCAGCAGACATCTTTCCCTGAAATATTAATCGAAACTACATCAAAATTTGTAAATTAATGAATGAACATATATAAGGTGAAAACCATACCATAATAGGAACTACATTGTTTGAGAGTTTGAGTGTTGAAGAGTTTCTTGGTTTGAGAGTGTTGAAGGGTTTCCTTTTCGGTGTATTAGAAGTTTGAGTAGTACGTAACCAACGTTTGGGTATCAAATTATTTGATATTTTAATTTCCATATACAACAGCGCAACGTCGTATTTTCGCTGTCTAAAGTTACACATCGACAACACAGCGATTTCGCTGTCTAAAGTTACACATCGACAGCACAGCGATTTCGCTGTCGTAATTTAAACATTAACAGCGAAGTATAATGCATAGCTGTTGAATATGTATCGGTTAACAGCGAAATATAAAGCGACGCTATTGAAGAGGTTACATGAAACAGTTCTATCCTCAAATTGACAAATTCTATCATGACTTTTGATATATACAACAGCGCAACATCATATTTTCGCTGTATAAAGTTACGAATCCACAACACAACGATAAACTTCGTTGTCGTAATTTAAACATTAACAGCGAAGTATAATGCATCACTGTTAAAGAGGTTATATAATTTAATCATGACTACAGAAAAAGAGCCTGATAGACTTACGACACATATCCAATCAATTAATTAAACTTACCATTCAAATTCATTTTTTTTCAATTATTTAAAAAAATTCGACCATTTCCACAGCGAAGTGATATAATTTCGCTGTTGATTATTCATTTTGAGTTACATTTTCAATGAACGATTAAACTAATTACAATTTTTCTCAAAAAGAGACTCAAAGACTTAACGCCACATATCCTTAGTTAAATTTAATAATCAAATTCATTTATTTCAATTATAATTTCGCTGTTGATTATTCATTAAAAGGTTTTTTTAAGTGATATTCTTTCGCTGTTGATTATTACTTCGCTGTTGAAGATTCACATTTTCATTCTTTTAAAACTCGTTAGTTATAAGTTGAAGTGTTGAACAAAATGAAATGGAATGTTATATATATTGAAATTGTATAAAAAACACAATAAACTGAAATTGAAATTGAATGTTATATATATTGAAAACTGAAATGAATGTTACATGGAAAAATAATAAATGTTACATTTTTGTTCAATATTGAAGATCTGAGCCTTTTGCAGCCTATGAACATTGGATAGATACTCTTTTGTGGTTCTCTTTTGAAAGAGGAAACAAACCAGGGAAAGATTTAACACCAGACACATTATTGCTCTTTTGCGGTTCTCGTTATATTGCTTTATTTCTTGTTAATCGATGCTCTTTTGCGGTTCTCGTTATATTGCTTTATTGCTCTTTTGTGGTTCTCTAATTCTCTTGTTAATCGATGCTATTGTAATCAAGAGAATGGAAACCAAAGCAAGTGAAGGAACCAGCGGCTGAACCTAACAGCTAGAAGAGTTGAACCTCACAATTTTTTTTCTAGTGAGGATTGTGAACCAAAGCAAGAAGAATATAATTTGGAATGACATTATTAAGAAGTTCAGCTGCTGAACTCTTACATTGTCAAGAAGTTCAGTTAATGCATAGCATGATCAAAGTGAAGAAAATCATATTTTAGAGCATTGGATAGATGCTCTTTTACGGTTTTGCTCACTTATTATCAATAAGATGAGTCTTTCTTGAAAAAAAGTGAAGAAATCATATTTTAGAGCATTGGATAGAGGCTCTCTTTCGATTTTCTTGACTTAATTTCAATAAAGGCTCAGAGAAATATTGACAACATGCTATGATTAACATTGATGAGAGAAAGTGTTCAGCACAAAGGACCCGTTCCCATTTTTGTTCTATATTGAAGATCTGGGCCACACTGACACACTTTTCTCATGCATGCATATTGATCGATAAGAATAACAACGTAAATCACAAAGGACCGGTTCCTATTTTTGTTCAATATTAGAGCTTTCTTCTCCCCCTGTTACGAACATACATGTAAAATGAAAATCAATAAAAATAAATGAAAAAAAATTAAATAAATAAACAAAAATCAAAATACCTCATGATCAAAGAATATAAACAAAACAAAAAGATCTCCATGAAAAATAGTTTGAAGATCCATATCTCTGATGAACTTCATTTTGTTTTAATGAAATCCTTCTTCATTTTGTTTCAATATATAGACTAAAAGATTTAGGGAAACTGATATCTTTAATGCTTCAACCACTCTCTGAGAAACCCATATAACGAAGAAAAACCATTTAAGAAAGAGCCGTTACACATCTCTAGATAGATACTTTTCTATCTTTAACAGCGATGCGTTTTACTTCGCTGTGGATGATTCTGTTTTCCTATATTCAACAGCGATGCTCTTTACTTCACTGTCATTAAGTTCATTAATTTCTATATTCAACAGCGGTGCGTTTTACTTTTCTACCATTAAGTTCATTATTTTATATATTCAACAGCGAAGAGTTTTACGTCGCTGTGATTAATTTATATTTCATATTCTATATTCAACAGCGATGCATTTTACGTCACCGTTGAATATTCATTTAAGTGTGATGTTACTTCACTGTTGATTAAGTGATATAATTTTGCTGTTGATTAATCACATTTTCATTATTTTACTTCGCTGTTGATTATTATTTTAAGTGATGTATCACTGATGATTAATTTAAACTAAACGATTAACTTATTATTTCACTGTTCCTTCTTTTACTTTGATGATGATTGATATATTTTCGCAGTTGTGGATTCAACGATTAACTTATTATTTCGCTGTTCAATCTTAACATTTTCATTCTTTAACTTCGGCGTTGATTATTCATTATTAACTTAATATTTCGTAGTATATCATTAATTGAAGAAAAAGACATTGTAAGCTAATTGTTATATATATTGAAATTGAAATTGTAAAAAAAACACAATAAACTGAAATTAAAATTCAAAATAATAAAAACTGAAATTAAAATTGTTTGTTAAATGGAAACATTAAATCCTAAAATCTAAATGTTACATTTTTGTTCAATATTGAAGATCTGTTAATCCTCACACAGCTGGAGTGTTCAATGTTGTATCTTTTGTAGATCCATAGCTTTGTGCAAAGTGAAGGAGATTGAGAGCATAATGAAGAATATCATTTTAATGCTTTTTCAAGTATCTCATGATTATATCATGAGATACTTGAAAAGGCATTAGGAATATTTTCTTCATTTTTTTTCATCAACATTTGAACAAAGCAAAGTGAAGGATATTGATGTTCTGTTTATCCATAGAAGATTAACAGAATATCAATATCTCTATTAACCTTCTATTCAATACTGATCGAGAATAAAAGTGTGCATCACAATGGACCAGTTCCGATTTTTGTTCAATTTTGGAGCTTTCTTCTCCATGAAAAAAAAGTATGAAGATCCATATATCTGATGAACTTCATTTTGTTTCAATGAAATCCTTCTTCATTTTGTTTCAAAATATAGACTAAAAGATTTATGGGAATCCGATATCTCTAATGCTTCAACCACTCTCTGAGAAACCCATATAACGAAGCAAAACCATTTAAGAAAGAGCCGTTACACATACTCTAGTTAGATATTTTCTCTATTCAACAGCGATGCATTTTACTTCGCTGTCATTAAGTTCATTATTTTCGATACTCACCGCGTTGCATTTTACTTCGCTATCATTAATTTCATTATATTATATTATATTATATATTCATTATTTTCGATACTCACCGCGTTGCATTTTACTTCGCTGTCATTAATTTTACTTCGCTGTCATTAAGTTGAATAATTCCCTGAAAATAAAATTCATAAGATTCATAAAATAATTAAACAAGATTACAAATTCAATAATTAGCTTGTAAGGAATATTTTTAGAAAATATATATAACTCATGATTTGGCACCACATCAAAGTTTTCAAGAATATAATTACAACCTTCCTTAATATGATGGATCAATGAAAAATAAATAAATAACTAAATTAAAACACAAGGATCTTCAAATATTTCCATCCGATGAAAAATATATCTAATATCTTTATTGTTTCGTGTGAGAATTCTGGGGGTTCGAAAATACACATATCTAATACACAGCGCAAGTTAAAGATAACGCTGTATAAGATATAAAATCCACAGCAAAAGCAAAAACGGCGCTGCTAAACATATTCATATTAACAGCGATGTGCAATGGTGGCGCTGTTAAACATATTCATATTAATAGTGATGGTGCAATGGTGGCGCTGTTGAAGATTACGAATTAAAAAAAGCTCATGTTCAACCGCGAATATTATATGTTGGCTTGTTAACATTTTATCCACTAATGCATTTGAACAGTGAATGCTTAAAGTTGCGCTGTAAAAGTTTCTTCCGCCTTTTGTTTTACTACATTTTTCTGGGTTGCGCGGTCGAAGACGCACCTTTAAAGACATATTCTGGCGTCGTGGAAACAAAGAATGGACGAAGAGCCTACATCACTTGGGAAGATAATGACACGAGTTCAGCCTTTGAACCAGAAAGCGAAGAGCAGACACATCTCTCCCTAATGGAATCTCACCACTCAGATGATGAAGGGGTAAACGAATCTATCCCTTTTTCTTCTTCTGAATTACAATCTGCTTTTAATGATCTGCATGATGAATACATGAAATTAACGAAAATGTTTCTAAAACACAAATCTTAACTAGATTCTCTTAGAAACAAACCATCATCATCCACATGTCTAAATTGCATTACTCTTAAAGAAAAAGTTTCAATATTGAGTCTTGAATTTAAGGACCCGATTTTCATAACCTAAAAATATTAAAACTTTATTCATGAAGCCAAGTGATTAATTTTGAAAGATATTACTTAAACGATTTGGAAAACCTGTGAGCGTACAAATATTACTTATATTCATGTTTCAAATTCGGAAATAATTAAAAGTATCCTTACATTAAAAACATATCATTACACTTCCTTTATCATACATAATATATACAATTATCCTTTCTCAAATAATACTTCCATTTAACCTCATCAAAATAACCTCATAGGAGAAAGTCACTCATACATAAATTCACTTTAACATATTCTTCGTATTACATGTCTTATACAATTACAATGTCGGGTACATAAAGTAACTACTCTCATCGATACTTTCTCCGCGAGCATCCAATGCACTATAGCCGCCACCTGAATTCCAATACATAACATATACAAGCAGAGAAAAAAGGGAGTAAGAATCAACTACGGTGATCGTAGCGTGGAATTACATGAAGTAATAACATTAAGTATTACACCCTACATAACATCTAAAATCAAGCATATTAAACACATACCAATCAATACAATAAATCACATAACGTTCATACATCCACCTAGCATAGGCATCATGTCTAACCTAGCCCATTAAATCAATCGATACCACATACCATTTAGTCCAACTCAACCTTCATCAAGATCATCACACCATAGTCTCCTTTTCAATAAATAATCAACAATGCAATACTCGAAGTCATACCATACTTAAATAGCATTAAAATACTTTTCTAACCAACACAATGTTACCAAAACAATACTCCACACAAATGCCTAATCATACATTGTTCAAAGAGCCAATAACGCACTACCATTTGATCCACTTTGTAACCGACCCACACGGTCATTAGTTCCCATTAACTGACATATATCGACAAACATATATATCTATAACTAAGCTACATAACTTGAGCCAAAGTATCGCTACATAACTTAAGCCAAAGTATCGCTACATAACTTGAGCCAAAGTATCGCTACATAACTTGAGCCAAAGTATCGCTACATAACTTGAGCCAAAGTATCGCTACATAACTTGAGCCAAAGTATCGCTACATAACTTGAGCCAAAGTATCGCTACATAACTGGAGCCAAAGTATCACTACATAACTTGAACCAAAGTATCGCTACATAACTTGAGCCAAAGTGTCGCTACATAACTTGAGCCAAAGTGTCGCTACATAACTTGAGCCAAAGTATCGCTACATAACTTGAGCCAAAGTATCGCTACACCATTTAAGGGACCTAAAAATAGATTTCTCTCATCTTTGGTTTATACTCATAAAAAATCAGTAAAACCACGCATTTCATTACACAACATACAAGTATAACGCTTATCCTTAAACATTCTAGTTGCCTCTTATAATACTTTCTCAACACCACATCAACTACCTAATACCACATAGGTGAATCGTGCGTCATCATACATTCTCATGCTTCCAAAAGCATCCCCAAACACTTATTTTACCACTCCCCAAATACAAGGAAGTAACCCATCACCTGTCATCACTAATAATTTCAAGGTTTATCCCTCATATCACTATTTCACCATAATAATCACAACCACAATCATGTCATAATAATCATAACTATCTCATTCCATACCACAAATAGACAGCTCACAACATAATCATTATCATATTACATAATCATGTCCATTTATTGTCATTAAACAGCTCATCATACAATCATTATTACAAACATACCCATCTATGTTTATAACAAATAAGCGACTTACAACTTAGTCATTATCATAAATATGTTCATATCTTTTTATCATAATAAACAACTCATAACATATTTATCATCATACAACATATTAACGATAGAACCATTTCTCATGACGATATATTACCATAAATGGGCATATTGCATTTTAATCTAATAAAACGGTTTTTACCACTCATATATCTTTACATTTATGGCTAATACCTCTACATGGAAAATAAAGACTCTAACATGGACCACAAACTTCCAAGAGAGTTTCTATCTGTTAATATTCTCCTATTCTTGAGGGAAATCGGAGAAGATGACTCTAATGAAATACTCTATGACCATAATGGTCTTCTCCCTCACCTTAGGTTGCGTAAGCTCCGTTGCTCCGCAAAAGATCCACATCTCCCTCCATCTCTTTCAACCTCCATTGTTACTTTTTCACCTCCAAGATTCCCAAATGTGCCACCAAGAAGTAATAGGAAGAGGTTTTTATGAATTTTGAGGTTTAGTGGAGGGGAGAATGGTCCATTTGGGTGGAGCCGCCGTTGGGAGAGAAAAGGGAAGAGAGAAAATGAAGATTAGGGTTTTTAGATCCCCTTTTTAACTTTTATATCTGCATAGCCTCGCTTGGGCGAGAATTTCGCCGTTTTTTCAACTTTTCAACTCTAACGCTCTCGCCTGGGCGCGGATTTCTCGCTCGGGCGAGAATCGGGCAGTATGCTAAAGCTCCTCTCTTGCCTGGTCGAAAATTCTAGGTCGAGCTAGAATTTCACAACTTTGTCCAGATTTCTCTTTCGCTCAAACGACCACTCCTTTTCTTGGGCGAGGTTCCCATACTTCTCAAACTTAAAACATTGAGTCTCTTTCTTAGGCGTGATCGTCTCGTCCAAGCGAGAATTTTCAAGTACACACCTCAACACTCTAAGTCTTCCAATCATTCCGAAAATGAAATTTGAGGTGTTAAAATCCTTCCCCCCTAAAAGAAATTTCGTCCCCGAAATTTTATTAGGTTACTCTTAGGATAAAAAATGCTATCATCCCCTAAACATTAGGCATAAGATATACTCGACCAAACTTAGGTCCGACCATCTATAGAATTAAGATCGCTTAGTCGACAAACAAGGACACATACCACGTAACAGTGATACCACAAAGACAATTCATGGACTAACCTTTCAGAGTCCACATACCAAAGGCAAATATCAGGACAACTAGGACGACTAAGAGAAAATTATCACAACCAAAATAAAGATTCCCATGTATTCATCAAGAACCATAAATCCCTCCAGACCTATCAAAATAACAATAGCTCAAAACGATCAAAACATACAGTGAGATTCACAATCACACCATCAAATTCAAAAGGAAGTGGGACTCAATACCCATCATTTACCAAGATGCACTAGATCGCATCCAACATGCAATAGCTAGATCGACATCCACTCGATGGAAATAGCGTCATTTCATTTCACACATGAAAAATAGCCACACTTAACTCAAAATTCTACATAGCATTTCAAACTTGTACTAACTACTGCAAAGAAACAAGTCATTCATTCAACGAGTAGCATTTAGACAAACAAGATTTCCAGAGTTTTTCAGAGTACCAAATAAAATCACCAAGTGATTATCCAGTCCAGTCAAACATTCTTACAACAAACGGAGGCGGTAGAAGAAGATTCGCAAATTCATAGCCTCAACTAGGCGTACATGACCGTAGGCCCACTCAAATCAGATGCTTTATTACCAATGATCATTTGCAAATTTACAAACATTCAATCCAATTACATATGTTAGATATGGATACCCCAATTACACTTGCAAATATACATTTAGTACTCAAATTTGCATCACGTCTAGAAACACATGGTCATAATTGCATCACCTAGTTTTTAACAACATCAAATTCGTTCAAGATACTGTTGTTAAAAATTTGGATCTTCAGCAAGGGAACTTAATTAATGTTTAGACAAATGCTACACTTCACCCAAAATGATTTTCGAAAATAGATTAGATATACATTTATGGCAATCATTTTGCGAAAGCAAGGTTTTCATAACCATTTCAAAATAACTTAAAAACCGTTTTTCTCATGCAACACTGAACGTCCAAATCACAATTTTCAAAAGGCTAGCTAGTTTTGGAGTTACATTCCATTCAGGACATGAGAGTCCTCATAGTTCATTTACAGAAACATACCTATGCAATAACACTACAATTATGCATAGCAATTACTGACGCACATGAAACAGAAACAAGTTTTGTAAGTACAATATCGAAGCAGATAATTGGTGTACATTACCACTATATTGTGCATTGCAAATATTCAACCGCAAAAGGTCAATCACTATAGACCAATAGTTTCAGATACAAAGATCAAAATAACTTTGCTATTCCTAGTACCACTTTCTACAAAAAGCATACAAACAAAATTTTGTTTATCGATTAACTCGCTAAAACTTAAGCAACACCACATCCAGGTTCATCATCAAAGCTCAGATTTATGCTTATATAAAAAGTCACTGGCATAATGAAAATTTACCACTATAACATTATTATGCCCATTTTGTTTTTCATATTGATTCGTTTTTAGTTTCCAAAGGTTCAGAGAATCACTTCAAGTATAAACACATACTAAAATTCCACCTTTATGCAAACACACTCATCACAACGACATTTAAATACTTCACCCACTTCAATCATTACTTTGAACCATATGTTCTTACCTCCTAGCATAAGTATACCAGCTAATGCAAACAAAAACGGTTACCTTTAACAACTTATAAAAACAAAGATACCAGCCTTAGTCTCTTAAAACACACTAGGTATATTTCATTTACATCTTCCTTGTTAGCACAATTCTTCTAAAACCAATACTCCATGATCAACATATTCCATAAAACATATCCGTTTACATGTTCATATGAATCCTTTACATTACTCTTCAAGCTATTACGAAAATAGTTAACATACTATTTCAATAATTCACGCATCAAGGAACCATTTACTAGGCATTAGCAATTAATCTCACAGAGATATTTCACCATAACATGTTACACATAAATTCCTCATTTCACTCAACTTTCTAAACCTTCGTGCATTGCAAGCAAACTCGTATGCAGGAATAAGTCAAGATGTACATGTTCATTTCCAGGCAAAAAAGGCAAGTACATATTAGCAGACTCTTACCAAGTAAATTTACATGGTTAAATGTCGTATAATAAAATGTAGATGTTTAGCCACCGAGTTTGATAACCGGATAATCATTACACCATGCATATTTGTTTTAATCTTGAGGAATGACAAGATAAATAACAACATACACTAACTAGGAACATGTAGGATATCATATAACATAACATATGACCTTTCATATTATAGATTATCCTATCTTTAGTAAAAGCTAGCATTCTTCTTTTTATCAAAAATCATCCATCGAATAAAAATCCAATATTCAAGACATAGGATATAGTTCTTTCAAGGTTTATATTCTCATGATGCAAACAATATTTTCAATTATCATTCAGATGTTAAGTGAACGACCATTACCTTAATCTTGTTCAATTATAACCATAGAGACATATAAGCAAATATCCTAAGAAAGCTAATTCAATCGTTTCTCTTCAATTATCTTAATGTTAGTGAAAAAAGGAAGTTCATAGCAAGAAATCGACAAGAAGTTCATAACAAGAGATTCACCACAAGGAACTCTCAACCAGTAAATTTCACATCAAGCATTTCAAGAGGAAATCACCACTGAATATAGGTGGTCGATTAATGGATGAACCATCACCACCAAATGGGTTTGACGAACCCATTCGTTTTTCCCTAAGGATCACGAATACGCGGTTGAGCTAGCACTTCGCACTAGCTCTGATACCACTTGTTAGGTATCAGTGATTACAATACACCTAGAAGGGGGGGGGGGTTGAATAGGTGTAGCGGTTAGAATGTCCGCTTTTCGAAAACAACACTTAATGCTGAAAAACACCTTGATTAATCGATTAACAAAACAGGGTAATCGATTAACACTTTCAACACAGTCCACTTAATCGATTAACAGACTGAAGTAATCGATTAACACACCACACTTAATCGATTAAACCGTGACAGTAAGCAAATGCAAGTACAGTTTCTTGCTCGACAATTAATTGATAATGAAACGATTATACCAGGCTTACAGAATTTTATCAGAGTACAAGTAATACAGTATAGACACAGATTATCAATTAAATCTACTTAACAAATTAATCGATCAAATGCAATAAAGAGAGAGAGATAGAAAAAGTCCTGCAACAAGAATTTTATCCTGGTTCGTTTGCTTGTCCACCGCAAACTACATCCAGGCCTCCCGGCTGATTTGGGAGATTTTTCTTCACTATAATTGAATGAATGTTAATTACATACACACTATCTAATTACAAAAATTAGACACTTACAAGATAAAAAGAAACCTATTCTATGGTTTGACTCCCTTCCTACCGACAAAGAAAACCTTTCTTTCGGCGTAGCCCCAGCCAAGAACCTTGTTCTTTACTTATCCCTATGTCTAACACTCAGTGAAGACACACTCAATCTCTTGGTGATATGACACCTTGAGATTCCCACAATTACAACACTTTTTCAAACAAAGCAATACAGAGTAAACTTAAGCTATAACAAGACTTATATCTAACAAGATAAGGCTTTACTCTAATCACCTAATACAAGCTCATGCAGTATGAAAAATGTATTAGTGAAAAACAGAATGCATAATATGTAAACATCTAATCAAGAATCATGTAAAAATGCAAGAACATGTGACAAGAAAAGATGAGAAATGTATCATGAAAAGCACTCAATCCTAAAGCATAGAATTCTCTCTTTTCTAAGCTCACAAATGCATTTACAACTAGATGCAACAATTAACACGAAAAAATGCTCTAACTCTCTAAAAATTTAACATGCAACTTATGAGATCAATTCTGAAAATGCAGTTTATAAAGAATTGAAATAAAAGCCCAGTTAATCGATTAACGACAGCTTTAATCGATTAAGCTTCACAAAAATGTTAGATTAATCGATTGACATTTGTTGTAATCGATTACACTGTGTAAAAAGTTAGATTAATCGATTAAGCCAAGTGGTAATCGATTAACAGCACTCTTTCATGTGTAAAAACTTCAAATATGTTATGCACTTAAATTCATACATGTTTAATACTTAGATTATGCCTAGAATGCACATGTACATGTATTTATATGATGCATGAACATATTATGAATGACATATCTCAAGATGAAAAAGATTTAAAAGATTTATGCAATTGAGATATGTATTAGGTGACTTAAGCCTTGGACTCAACCTAAACTAATCTAGTCTAAGCAAGATACCAATCGGAAGGCTTAAGCATGTTGATTTGTTGATGATCTTCAAGCTCATGTTAGCACAAGTTGTCCTCATCAAAACCAAGTCATATAAGGAGAGCTTTCCAAAGTGTTCCTCTTGACATGCACACTTTCAATCTCCCCCTTTTGATGATGACAAACTCCACATCAAATGTAAATAGCTTGAAGATTGTGTTGGCAAGGTTGATATGATGCGCAAATATCGGAAGCTGTTATTACGATCAACCTGCACAATCAGAAAACAACAAAACAACCTTTCTCCCCCTTTTGACATTATCAAAAAGATAACTCAGGTCAAAGAAGAGGCAGAGATATGAGTAATGCATAAAACACAGTTAATGAGTTAATATTGGGATATAACAATTAACCTGTTTTACATTAAAGAGGATTAAACAAGTGCGCAAGTTTATACAACAGAAATAGCCAAACAAGTAAAGGAACGGCATACGAGATGAACCATATCAAGGCAGAAAATCTCATACGATCAAGAACCATACACATAAACATAGTAGGCTATTCGACATAATTATAAAATAGCATAAAGAGTAACAATGTTTAGCAGCCAGATAAACCAGAAAACGTCAATTAACAACATAAAAGAGGCACGCAACAGAAATACTAGAATCCATAACAATATCTAAATCCAAAGAGTGCCAAAAAGAAGAAATAAACCTAAGGTAAGATATCCTAGGTCTAAAGTCTTCTAAACTAAGGTTGAGGTGGAGGATGAGGATCGTCAGTGTGATCAGCAGAAATGACAATGTTCTGATCTCCCCTGATAAGCACAGATAGCTTCTGAAATTCTGAACAAAACAAGGCATTCTGAGCTTCAGCGGTAGATTGAATCAGATTCCTCAACTCCCGAAATTGGTTGTCCGAATACGCAGTTTGTCGCTCCTCATACTGTTCCATACCAGCAAAGTATGAGTCTTTTAGTCCTTGGAAGTGAAGATCCATACGGTTGTTAAGCCGTTGCTCCATAGCTTCCAACTGATCGAATGCAAAAGCAGAGTTCTGAGGTGCTGATCCAAAAGGCTCCCCCTGAGCTGTAGCATGCTGATTATCTGTGCCATACTGATTATCATCATCAGATAAATCCAGACCAAAAGTGGTGTAGTCCTCTTGGTATTGCCAAGTACTACCATACTTGTATATACCCATCTTATGTATGAGGCTTTCACCAACCAGATGATCCTTGTCGGTATATTCAACAATGATAGTATCGGAAACGTCAATGCGCAAATAGTCAACGATGCGTGAGATGAAGATACTGTAGGGAAGCAGCTTTGACTGAGATAAAGATACACTGTTCATAATTTTCAAGATCTCCTCAGGCCAATTAATCATCACATTATTCTTCACTGCATACATGAAACGTAAATCATTCACAGTAGGCTGTGCGTGATTTGTGTTCCTCTGTACTAAGATGTAAGCAATAATGTAGTGTAGCAGCCTGTTCTCAACAGAAAGTGACCCAGCTTTGGTCAGTTGACCCTGAATGTATAAATGAGGTCCTCTTAGAAAAGACTTATAGACTTCAGTAGGATCAAAATTTTCCTTTACCCAGGAACAATCTCCTATACTATATCCAGAAGAAGATAAACCACCGACATTCATGAAAATTTCATCGTTGAGTTCAAACAAATTGCCAGAAATCATTGACCAATATTTTCCATCCTTATATCTAAAATTAGCATAGAATACCCTAACAAGAGCAGGGTAGACTTGTCCCTTTAATTCCATGAACTGAATAGTTCCCTGAGCTTCCATGTCATGCGGGAAGCTAAAGTTCTGTTCCGCTAACCAAGTTAAGTCAACATACCGTATATATGTAGGTTTCCGACCTTGAAATTTCGCCATACGGGTTTCTTGCAGAATGAGTGAATAGTAGGGGTCACCACGGTCCCGAGCGGAAGGCGAACCGACCTCTCGTCTTCGTACACGAGTGGCTGATGTTTTGACCCTTTTAGGACGACTTTGCTCCATAATGTGGCAGAAACCGAAATGGCAGTGAGAGGTCAAATATGGGTGTAGGCAAACCTAACCTAGGTTATGTTTAGTGGAACCTTGGAGATGTGATATAATGAGGATGAAAAGAGATGATTCCTTGATGGTTTTAAGAGGGTTAGGAATAGGTGTTTCTACTTTTGATGCACTTTGGATTAGTTGTGTTATAGATTTAGAATCTCAAAGCAGAAAAGAGAAAGTGAGAAAGCCAGAAAAAGTGTGAAACCGAGCTACTGTTTGCCTTTATAGAACTGGTTTTAATCGATTAACGGGCAGGGTTAATCGATTAATCAGTGTGAAATTTCGAATTTTTTGAAAGAACTGATGCCCAGGTAATCGATTAAGTGAAAATGTAATCGATTACTTATAGTAGGATTTCGAATTTTCAAGCAACTGATGCGCAGGTAATCGATTAATTGAATATTTAATCGATTACGCATAGTAAAAAAAAATTTTTTCAGGCAGTAAAATGGTTTCAACTTCTTAAGGCTTTGGCATGCAATGTGACAGATTTATTTAAACATTCAGAATCACAAAAAAATAATAATCAAGAGATATACCTTTGCAATAAAACAAATATCGAACAGCTAAAGAAACAAAGACATAGAGAAACTAGACGATAATGTAAACACCTAAACAATTTTAATCAAGATATTGTTCATCAAGAATTCCAAGTTCTCTCCTTAGAACAAAGAAAGTATCCCTGGGAAGGGGCTTGGTGAAAATATCAGCTAATTGTTTAGAAGTTTCAACAAATTCAAGAACGCAGTCACCTTTTTGTACATGATCACGCAGAAAATGATGTCTAATTTCTATATGCTTAGTTCTAGAATGCAAGACGGGATTCTTGGAAAGGTTTATGGCACTTGTGTTATCGCATTTAATAGGGATCTTTTCAATATTAAGACCATAGTCCTTGAGTTGTTGCTTCATCCAGAGGATTTGAGCGCAACACACACCAGCGGCAATGTATTCCGCTTCGGCGGTGGACAAAGCAACACAAGCTTGCTTTTTGCTGTGCCATGCTACTAATGAACTCCCCAACAAGTGACAAGTACCACTAGTGCTTTTCCGATCCAATTTACATCCGGCGAAATCGGAATCGGAATAACCTACCAAGGATAATGAGGCATCCCGAGGATACCATAATCCCATGTTAGTTGTTCCTTTTAAGTATCTCATGATTCTTTTAACAGTTGTAAGATGTGATTCTTTAGGAGATGATTGAAATCTAGCACACATGCATACACTAAACATGATATCAGGCCTACTTGCAGTTAAGTAAAGTAAAGACCCAATAATTCCTCGATACTTTGTTACCTCTATAGTTTTTCCTTTTTCGTCCTTATCTAGGTAGCAAGCAGATGCCATAGGAGTGGAAGCTTCCTTACAATTGTTCATCTCAAATTTCTTGAGCAGCTCTTTGCAATATTTTGTCTGATGGATGAAAATACCACTTTCTAGTTGCTTTATCTGAAGTCCTAGAAAGAACGTAAGTTCTCCCATCATAGACATTTCGAACTCCCCCTGCATCATCTCAGAAAAATCCTTACACAAAATATCATTAGTAGATCCAAAAATTATGTCATCTACATAGATTTGCACAAGTAATACAGAGTTTTCTGATTTACGAATAAAAAGCGTTGTGTCAACCAAGCCTCTTTCGAACCCTTTTTCTAAAAGAAAGGTACTAAGTCTATCATACCAAGCTCTAGGAGCTTGTTTGAGACCATAGAGTGCCTTTTTAAGTTTATAAACATGGTTCGGATATTTAAAATTTTCAAAACCAGGCGGTTGGTTAACATAAACTTCTTCTTGAATATAGCCATTCAAGAAGGCGCTTTTTACGTCCATCTGAAATAATTTGAAGTTCATAATCGATGCAAAGGAAAGTAGCATCCTGATGGCCTCTAATCTGGCTACAGGGGCATAGGTTTCGTCATAATCGATACCTTCCTCCTGGTTGTAGCCTTGGGCCACCAAGCGTGCTTTATTTCGAATGATCAAGCCTGATTCATCAAGCTTGTTTCTGAAGACCCATCGAGTACCAATCACAGGATGATCTTTAGGTTTAGGGACCAAGTCCCAAACATTATTGCGTTCGAACTGGTTTAGCTCTTCTTGCATAGCTATACCCCAATACACATCCTCAATGGCCTCATCAATGGTCTTAGGCTCAATTTGAGATACAAAAGCTACAAAGTTACAGAAGTTTCGTAAGGAACTATGGGTTACCACTCCCGTAGATATGTCACCTATTACTTTGTCGATCGGGTGAGCTTTCTTGGTTTTCCACACAACTGGCATATCTGAATGCTCCTGAAATTTGTTTTGACATTCTTCATCGGTTGCTTCTACATTATCCATGTTCTTTGAGTATGCTTCTTCCAAAGCACCTGCAACATCATCAGATACAACCTTTCTCTTCTCTTTTGGAGAAGATTCATCAAATTGTACATGGATAGACTCTTCAACTTGCATAGAATACTTATTAAAAATTCTGAACGCTTTGCTATGAATCGAGTATCCCAAAAATATTCCCTCATCGGCTTTTGAATCAAATTTTCCTAAAGCCCGCTTTCCATTATTTAATATAAAACATTTGCAACCGAAAGCGTGAAGATGGGATATGTTTGGTTTACGGCCTTTTAATAGTTCATAAGGAGTTTTATTCAAATTAGGCCTTAACAATACTCGATTTATAACATAGCATGCAGTATGAACTGCATCTGCCCAGAAATATTTGGGGGTATTACTTTCATTAAGCATGGTTCTCGCTAATTCTTCTAGCACACGATTTTTCCTTTCAACAACTCCATTTTGTTGTGGAGTGCGAGGAGTAGAGAACTGATGCATAATGCCATGCTTATCACAGAATTTGTCGAACTGAAAGTTCTCAAATTCTCCCCCGTGATCACTTCGTATATATACTATTTTCAGGTTAAGTTGGTTTTGGATTTGCTTGGCAAGATTTTTAAAAGAGTTGAAAGCGTCGCTTTTAGCAGATAAAAATAATGTCCATGTAAAACGAGAGAAATCATCAACAATAACTAAAGCATAGTAACTACCACCAAAACTCATGATTTGTGATGGTCCAAACAAGTCCATATGGAGTAACTCCAAAGGTCTTGAAGTGGATATCACATTTTTGTTTTTAAAAGAGTTTTTGGTTTGTTTACACTTTTGACAAGTGTCACAAATCTCTTTAGTTTTGAAATTTAGTTTTGGTAGCCCCTCAACTAGTTGGTTTGATGACAATTTATCTAGATGTTTTATATGGATGTGTGCAACGCGTCTGTGCCAGAGCCAGATGTCATCTTCTTTAGAAATGAAACATTTTGAAAATAATGTGGTGACATCATCCAAGTTAACCATGTAAATATTATTTATACGATGACCAACAAATTTAACATTATTAGATAAAATGTCACGAATGATGCAACAATCAGAATCAAAAGATACTCGATTACTTTTGTCACAGAGTTGACTTATACTTAGAAGATTATGTTCTAGTCCTTCAACATACAGAACATTTTCAATTTGAGTATGAGATGAGTTACCAACTGTTCCGGTACCAAGTATCTTTCCCTTATTGTTGTCTCCGTACGTGACGTATCCTTTTCCTTTAAGTGATAGATCCAGGAAATTTGATCTGTCACCTGTCATATGTCTCGAACATCCACTGTCTAAGTACCATTTTTGTCCTTGTGTTCGAAGACATACCTGCAAAATAGATCACCTGCTTTTCTCAGGTACCCAAATTATGTTGGGTCCTTTTCTGTTAGTGATTAGGGAATTATCTCCCTTCTTTATCCATACATAAGCCCCGCTAGGTATACCATATTTTCTAATGTAACAAGAGTAAGAAGTATGACCATACGTATTACAATAAAAGCAAGTAGGAGAGCGCCTACGATTTTTATCCTTAGTATTAACTACAGGTTTTCTATATGGTCTCTTGTTTTTAGCAGAGCGAGTATAACCTAGACCAGTACGATCACCAACGTTTCTTGTTTGACTGAGCAGAGTGTCTAATTGCTGTTTACTGTTTGTGAGACGTTCGAGTTTTTCTTTTAGTTTAAGATTGTCTTCTTGCAAAATCTCGCAAGTCTCACATACAGGCTTTTGACATAAATTATCAGCAGAGCAGTCACATGTGTTACAAGAATAGATGAGATCTAAAGTTTCATTTTCTAATTTTAATTCATCTAATTCTTTTTGTAATTGGCTTAGTTTCTTTTCATTTCTAAGGATTTCCCTTTTCTTATCAACATTTATTCTAGCCAATTTCTTTAATTCCTCATGTAACTCAACATAAGCATTATATAAAACTTCATAAGAGGGTAAGTCATCCGAAGTGGATGAGGTGTCGGAATATACCTCATCATTATCCTCGTGTGAGTCTGAGTTGCCATTGTTGTCAGATCTGACCATCAGACACAACTTCGCTGACTCCTCCTCACTAGAAGTGCTTGATGTTGTTTCCTCCTCAGGTACATCCCATACAATGTAAGCTTTCGTGGATTTGAATTCCCTGGGAGTGCTCTTCTCTGAATCAACCTTTTTCAGATAGGTAGGACATTGAAATCTCATATGTCCGGCTTTTCCACACTCATGGCAAGTGAAGCGATCTTTGTTGTTCTTGCCTTTGTAGGTTGACTCTTTCGCTTCTTTCTTCTGAAACTTCTTGAATCCTCCTTTTCTTTTGATGAATTTGCTAAATTTGCGAACAAGGAGATTCATAGTTTCATCATCTAGATCGGAGTCAGATTCATCATCATCTTTATCTTCTTTTGATTTGGAGGTCGTGGCCTTTAATGTGATGTTTTTCTTTTTCCGATCTGAATCTTCGTGCATAGTCAAGCGCCCCAATTCCATTTCGTGCTCTTGAAGTTTTCCAAATAAAGTAGCTAGAGGCATAGAGTCCAAATCTTTGGATTCAACAATTGCAGTTACTTTTGGTTGCCATTTCCTGTCAAGACAACGCAAAACTTTATTAGTTAGTTCACCTCTGGCAAAAGATTTATCTAGAGCAACTAAATGATTAACAATATGAGTAAATCGCTTTTGCATATCACAGATTGATTCACTAGGTAACATGCGAAATAACTCATACTCATGGGTAAGCGCATTTAATCTAGCGCGCTTGACTTCGCTAGTGCCTTCATGAGTCACTTGTAAAGTGTCCCACATTTCTTTTGCATTTTGGCACTGCGATACTCTAAAGAACTCATCATAGGATAGGGCCGATGTGATGATATTTTTGGCGCGTAGATTATGCTGCACCTTTTTGCGCTCATCATCGGTCCATAGACTTTTAGGCTTGTCTTTAGGTTCATTGTCCACAAGATGTTGTGGAACGGAAGGGCCGTTGACTACGGATTCCCAAATATCCGAGTCTATGGCTTCAATAAAAATTTGCATGCGGACTTTCCAGTAGGCATACCCTTCACCACTGAATATAGGTGGTCGATTAATGGATGAACCATCACCACCAAATGGGTTTGACGAACCCATTCGTTTTTCCCTAAGGATCACGAATACGCGGTTGAGCTAGCACTTCGCACTAGCTCTGATACCACTTGTTAGGTATCAGTGATTACAATATACCTAGAAGGGGGGGGGGTTGAATAGGTGTAGCGGTTAGAATGTCCGCTTTTCGAAAACAACACTTAATGCTGAAAAACACCTTGATTAATCGATTAACAAAACAGGGTAATCGATTAACACTTTCAACACAGTCCACTTAATCGATTAACAGACTGAAGTAATCGATTAACACACCACACTTAATCGATTAAACTGTGACAGTAAGCAAATGCAAGTACAGTTTCTTGCTCGACAATTAATTGATAATGAAACGATTATACCAGGCTTACAGAATTTTATCAGAGTACAAGTAATACAGTATAGACACAGATTATCAATTAAATCTACTTAACAAATTAATCGATCAAATGCAATAAAGAGAGAGAGATAGAAAAAGTCCTGCAACAAGAATTTTATCCTGGTTCGTTTGCTTGTCCACCGCAAACTACATCCAGGCCTCCCGGCTGATTTGGGAGATTTTTCTTCACTATAATTGAATGAATGTTAATTACATACACACTATCCAATTACAACAATTAGACACTTACAAGATAAAAAGAAACCTATTCTATGGTTTGACTCCCTTCCTACCGACAAAGAAAACCTTTCTTTCGGCGTAGCCCCAGCCAAGAACCTTGTTCTTTACTTATCCCTAAGTCTAACACTCAGTGAAGACACACTCAATCTCTTGGTGATATGACACCTTGAGATTCCCACAATTACAACACTTTTTCAAACAAAGCAATACAGAGTAAACTTAAGCTATAACAAGACTTATATCTAACAAGATAAGACTTTACTCTAATCACCTAATACAAGCTCATGCAGTATGAAAAATGTATTAGTGAAAAACAGAATGCATAATATGTAAACATCTAATCAAGAATCATGTAAAAATGCAAGAACATGTGACAAGAAAAGATGAGAAATGTATCATGAAAAGCACTCAATCCTAAAGCATAGAATTCTCTCTTTTCTAAGCTCACAAATGCATTTACAACTAGATGCAACAATTAACACGAAAAAATGCTCTAACTCTCTAAAAATTTAACATGCAACTTATGAGATCAATTCTGAAAATGCAGTTTATAAAGAATTGAAATAAAAGCCCAGTTAATCGATTAACGACAGCTTTAATCGATTAAGCTTCACAAAAATGTTAGATTAATCGATTGACATTTGTTGTAATCGATTACACTGTGTAAACAGTTAGATTAATCGATTAAGCCAAGTGGTAATCGATTAACAGCACTCTTTCATGTGTAAAAACTTCAAATATGTTATGCACTTAAATTCATACATGTTTAATACTTAGATTATGCCTAGAATGCACATGTACATGTATTTATATGATGCATGAACATATTATGAATGACATATCTCAAGATGAAAAAGATTTAAAAGATTTATGCAATTGAGATATGTATTAGGTGACTTAAGCCTTGGACTCAACCTAAACTAATCTAGTCTAAGCAAGATACCAATCGGAAGGCTTAAGCATGTTGATTTGTTGATGATCTTCAAGCTCATGTTAGCACAAGTTGTCCTCATCAAAACCAAG
Organism: Lupinus albus; assembly: GCA_009771035.1. Taxonomy (NCBI): domain Eukaryota; kingdom Viridiplantae; phylum Streptophyta; class Magnoliopsida; order Fabales; family Fabaceae; genus Lupinus; species Lupinus albus. The sequence goes on along the minus strand of CM020019.1, from coordinate 9,734,048 downwards.
TCATATAAGGAGAGCTTTCCAAAGTGTTCCTCTTGACATGCACACTTTCAATGAGTTCATAATAGGAAATTCAACAAGAGTTCTACAACAAGGAATTTCTCAATAAATTCATAACAAGAAATCCAACAAGAAGTTTTCAACAAACACTTCATCCATAATTCTCAGCATGATATTCAACAAAAATCTTTCACATCAACAATTATCACATAGTTACGAACATTTGCATAAATCAAGTGGTTAACTCACACAAATTTCACAAAGAAGCACGTAAGGCCATACCTAGGCCGCAGAGTTGACTCATGCAATGATACCATATTGTAAGGACCCGATTTTCATAACCCAAAAATTTTAAAACTTTATTCATGAAGCCAAGTGATTACTTTTGAAAGATATTACTTAAAAGATTTGGAAAACGTGTTAGCGTACAAATATCACTTATATTCATGTTTCAAATGCGAAAATAATCAAAGGTATCCATACATTAAAAACATACCATTACACTTCCTTTTTCATACATAATATATACAATTATCCTTTCTCAAATAATACTTCCAGTTAACCTCATCAAAATAACCTTATAGGAGAAAGTCACTCATACATAAATTCACTTTAACATACTCTTCATATTACATGCCTTATTCAATTACAATGTCGGGTACATAAAGTAACTACTCTCATCGATACTTTCTCCGCGAGCATCCAATGCACTATAGCCCCCACCTAAATTCCAATACATAACACATACAAGCAGAGACAAAATGGAGTAAGAACCAACTACGGTGACCGTAACATAACATTAAAGTATTATACCCAACATAACATCTAAAATCAAGCATATTAGACATATACCAATCAATACAATAAATCACATAACGTTCATACATCCACTTAGCATAGGCATCATGTCTAACCTAGCCCATTAAATCAATCGATACCACATACCATTTAATCCAACTCAACCTTCATCAAGATCACCACATCATAGTCTCCTTTTCAATAAATAATCAACAATGCAATACTCGAAGTCATACCATACTTACATAGCATTAAAATACTTTCCCAAGCAACACAATGTTACCAAAACAATACTACACACAAATGGCTAATCATACATTTTTCAAAGAGCCAATAACGCACTACCATTTGATCCACTTTGTAACCGACCCACACGGTCATTAGTTCCCATTAACTGACATATATCGACATACATATATATCTATAACTAAGCTACATAACTTGAGTCAAAGTATCGCAACATAACTTGAGCCAAAGTATCGCTACATAACTTGAGCCAAAGTATTGCTACATAATTTGAGCCAAAGTATCGCTACATAACTTGAGCCAAAGTATCGCTACATAACTTTAGCCAAAGTATCGCTACATAACTTGAGCCAAATTATCGCTACATAACTTGAGCCAAAGTATCCTACAAAACTTGAGCCAAAGTATCGCTACATAACTGGAGCCAAAGTATCGCTACATAACTTGAGCCAAAATATCGCTACATAACATGAGCCAAAGTATCGCTACATAACTTGAGCCAAAGTATCTCTACATAACTTGAGCCAAAGTATCGCTACACCATTTAAGGGACCTAAAAATAGATTTCTCTCATCTTTCGTTTATACTCTTAAACAACCATAAAACCACGCATTTCATTACACAACATACAAGTATAATGCATATCCTTAAACATTCTAGTTGCCTCTTATAATATTTTCTCAACACAACATCAACTACCTAATACCACATAGGTGAATCGTGCGTCACCATACAATCTCATGCTTCCAAAATCATCCCCAAACACTTATTTTACCACTCCCCAAATACTAGGAAGTAACCCATCACCTGTCATCACTAATAATTTCAAGGTTTATCCCTCATATCACTATTTCACCATAATACTCACAACCACAATCATGTCATAATAATCATAACTATCTCATTCCATACCACAAATAGACAGCTTACAACATAATCATTGTCATATAACATAATCATGTCCATTTATTGCCATTAAATAACGCATCATACAATCATTATTACAAACATACCCATATATGTTTATAACAAATAAGCGACTCACAACTTAGTCATTATCATAAATATGTTCATATCTTTATATAACAATAAACAACTCATAACATATTTATCATCATACAACATATTAACGATAGAACCATTTCTCATGACGATGTATTACCATAAATGAGTATATTGCATTTTAATCTAATAAAACGGTTTTTACCACTCATATATCTTTACATTTATGGCTAATACCTCTTCATGGAAAATAAAGACTCTAACATGGACCACAAAGTTCCAAGAGAGTTTCTAACCGTTAATATTCTCCGATTCTTGAGGGAAATCAGAGAAGATGACTCTAATAAAATACTCTATGACCATAATGGTCTTCTCCTTCACCTTAGGTTGCTTAAGCTCCGTTGCTCCGCAAAAGAGTCACATCTCCCTCCATCTCCTTCAACCTCTATTGTTAATTTTTTACCTCCCAGATTCCCAAATGTGCCACCAAGAAGTAATAGGAAGAGGTTTTGATGAGTTTTGAGGTTTAGTGGAGGGGATAATGGTCCATTTGGGTGGAGCCTCCATTGGGAGATAAAAGGGAAGAGAGAAAATGAAGATTAGGGTTTTTAGATCCCCTTATTCACTTTTATATCTGCGTAGCCTCGCATGGGCGAGAATGGCTCGCTTGGGCGAGAATTTCGCCGTTTTTCAACTTTTCAACTCTGACGCTCTCGCCCGGGCGCGGATTTCTCGCTCTGGCGAGAATCGGGTAGTATGCTAAGGCTCCTCTCTTTTGCTCAAACGACCACTCCTTCTCTTGGGTGAGGTTCCCATACTTCTCAAACTTAAAACGTTGAGTCTCTCGCTTAGGCGTGACCCTCTCGTCCAAGCGAGAATTTTCAAGTATACACCTCAACACTCTAAGTCTTCCAAAAATTCCGAGAACAAAATTTGAGGTGTTACATTGAACTCAATAAAATGAATAAGAGTAGCAAAAGCTTGAGTAAGATCATTAATGATCAAAGGCACTCTATGGACCGAAGAGGTCTTGGCTATGCAAAAAGCTCTGCTCTTAAAAACCAAAGTAAGTCTACCATGATAGACTTTCAAAAGTCATGTATCCATGCATCTACACATAGTAAAAATAAAATTAGGATACATAAGCATCAACTCATTTGTTCTTATTGCAAAAATCATGGGCACACACCAAATACTTGTTCTATTAGAAAATATGGTGTTCCCTTAGGACATTTTAAATGGGTTGAGAGAGGATCTAACAATGTAAGACCCAAGACAATTTGGTACCTAATATAACTTAATCTGTTTTGCAGGAAGATTTGAGAGCCAGCCGCAATTTATAGTATTTGGATAGCGGTTGCTCGAAGCACGTGACGGGCGATAAAAGTAAGTTCTATGTCCTTACTCCAAGGGACAATGGCTATGACACAAATGGTGACAACAACAAGGGAAGAATACTTGGAGTCGATAGAATCGACAAGCCACCTTCAACAACCATAGAAGGAGTGCTATATATGGAAGGACTCAAGCACAATATTCTAAGCATAAGTCAACTATGTGACAAGGGCTTCCAAATGAATTTGGCAATATGATGTAAGGAGAATTTGAGATGTTTATAATGGGAAAGTTAAACTACTTCCTCGGACTCCAAATTAAACAACTTAGCGATGGCATCTTTGTAAGTCAGTCCAAATATTGCAATGATTTGTTGAAAAGATTCGAGATGGATGACTGCAAGCCGATTGCTACTCCAATGGGATCACGTACCTATATCGATGCAGATGAAGCAGGAAAATGTATTGAAATATCTAAGTATCGAGGTATGATCGGATTCCTTCTTTATCTTACCGCCATTAGACCAGATATTATGTTTAGTGTATGCTTGTGTGTGTGTTATCAGTCTAAACCTAAAGAATCACATCTAGTTGCCGTTAAGAGAATCATGAAGTATCTCAAAGGCACAACTGATGTTGGACTATGGTATCCAAAAGGAAACGAATGTGATTTGATTGGCTTCTCGGATTCAGATCCTTGCGGGATTTAAATCTGAGGGAAAAAGTACAAGTGGTACTTGTCACATTCTAGGAAATGCTTTAGTTTCTTGGTCTTGCAAGAAACAAGCTTGTGTTGCCTTATGCACCGCTGAAGAGGAATACATAGCAGCCGGTAGTTGTTGTGCCAAAGTGTTGTGGCTTAAAGAACAATTACGGGATTATGACTTGAACTTAGGTTGCACACCTTTGAAGTGTGACAATACTAGTGCTATAAATCTTACTAAGAATCCGATTATGCACTCAAGAACCAAACATATTGATATAAGGCATCACTTCCTTAGGGACCATGTCCAAAAGAAGGATGTTTCGGTAGAATTCATCAACACTCACAACCAACTAGCGGACATATTCACTAAACCCTTAGCAAAAGAACCTTTCTTCAAAATTAGACGAGAATTAGGCATTCTCGATGAAGCTTACTTGTCCTAACATGTTTATATGTTTATATGTATGCTTCATTGTTTGTATCTAATGCCTACATGTTCTTATAATATGCTTATTATGCTTTAAATTTCAAGTATTTAGAGTCAAAAACCATTTTTAGCATCTGTAGGGGGACAGCAAGTTACAGTAATTACTCTGAGTCCCTGTTTTAAAATTTTGAATTTTTTGAAAGTGAGTAATCGATTACTCACTTAGTGTAATCGATTACTCTGTGTAGTTTCTATAAAAATTGTTGCGCTGTTTCAGAAAACTCTTCACTTTCTCTCTCCTGTAACTCGTATCTTCTCCCTCAAGCGCCTCTCAATCTCTAAAAACTCCATTTTTGCATCGTTTTGGTTGATTTTAGTTGCCATTCATATCACATTCTTGATTCTAAATACTTTTACACCTTCATTTTCGTGATTCGTGTCTTCAATCCAAAACCCCAAATTTTCCAAAACCTAACCTAAACCTGCAAAATCCAACAATGGCTTCTTCTTCCAAAACCAAGAGACCAAGAACTAGTGGGTCTAAATCAAAGCAAGGAGGATCTTCTTCAAAGTCCAATCCGTTGAACTTGACGAGTCTTCTTGCAAACGATTCACAAAGAAAGGTTTTCGAAGAGTATTTCCATGGACGCACCATTTTCACTCTCAAATACGGTAACATCGGAAATTTTGAATTTGAAGACTTTCTATTTACTTACTTATTACTGCAACTAGAACCTACCATACCTGACCAGCCCGAGTCTCAAGCTCCTTCTTCCTCATCTGCTGCCATGCCTTCTAATCAGGTGATCATGGATGAATTGGTTTCCCTTCGAGGTTACATCACTACAAGGATGGATGCTATCGACACTCACAACCAACAAATCCATTAAGAACTTCATCGTCTTTCGTCAAGGCTAAACAACATGGATATCGATGAAGATAGTTCCGAGCCTGAATCTTATATTTTTTGTCTAGGTTTCTGTTTGTAATGATTGTGGCTGTGATATTTCTGAATGAATTTGACCATTGTTTGGTTATTGTCTTTTATTTCTTGTTTTGGATATTATGTATGAACATCTTATATTGCGGTTCAATGCAATGATTTCTGTTTTGTTTCATACATGTTATAATTATGGTTATATACTATAATTTCGCTCTTATATTATGCAATTTCATATACTATGAATAAATTGTATGCTATACATTGTCTATAGTGCTGGACTCTTGGCTTTTCTTCTTTTTAATGAAGTCAAAAGGGGGAGAAAAGTTGGGAGAAGTGTATTTTCACTAAAATATTTTCAGGGACATAACTCCAAAAGAAAGGGGAGCATACAAGATAGGAGGAGCATACTCAAGACAAGTAAAGAAAAATCATCAAGTATGCTACTCTCAGAAAACTACACATTCAAGAAGATATTGGTTTGTCATCATCAAAAAGGGGGAGTTTGTGATGAAGATCTTGCTCCTGACCTTGGCACGGTTTTGATGAAGACACCAACATCACAAAAAGAAGAAAGGAAGAAGACCGACAAAGACTAACGAAGATAAAACTTCAAGAAATAGAGACTAAGTCTTTAGGTACTTCTATCCTTACAACTCCTTTATTTACTTAGTTAATAATGCTCAAAATTGTTTTCAAGAAAATTAGGAAAAAACTAAGTGGCTCTGAGTATCGAAAGCATCCATCCTTGTGGTGATCTAGCCTCGAAGAGAAACCAATTCATCCATAATCATCTTATTTGTGGGCATTGCAGCAGATGCAGAAGATTGGGAATGAGACTCAGGCTGGTTTGGTGCAACAGTAGGTTCTGGTTTGTCGGTAGGAGCAGGTTGGCGGTCGGTACGATGCTTGTAGATTCGACGAGTGACATGATCTATAACGAATCCCATCTTGTGGACAACCTCAATATCAACCTTGCTTTCGCGAAGATTGAGGGCCACTTTGGTCTCACCTTCTAAAGGTACGCAGAAATGCTCAAGAATTTAGGTAATGAAGATGGCATAGGGCAACAGACTTTGGGAGCCGCGAACATGCCACATTTGATTCATTATCATCTTAGACCAATTAATCTTGATGTTAAACTTGATAGCATACATCAATTGGAGCTCTGCGTCACTTATTTGCGAATGGTTTGAAAATTTTGGCAAAATGACAAAGGAAAGAAAATAATGTATCAAACGATCTTCCAGCGTGAGATATCCAGCAGAGAAGATATCCCTGTTCTTAACAGTCTCGCCAAAGCTTTGTTGCTTTCGCCTTTCTATTTCCTCCTTAGAAATTCTACAAATAGAAAGATAGAATTTCTTGTGATTGTAATCATCCCATTCACATGCTAGGCCGAACCCAGTAATGTCTCCTATCATCGGTATATCACAGCAAATAGAACTAAAGGTTTTCATATCCAAAACATTGTCCTTTCCCTTAACATGGGAAGTCATAACATTTTTCCTAAAGTTCATGTTGGAGTAAAATACGCGAACAAGCTCAGGATAAATATCATTCGCTTCGCAGCTAAAGTCAAATAGTTTTTGTTGCCGCAAAAGATAAGGAAAAAGAAAATCTTCAAACTCAAAGTTCCTAATGTTACCGTACTTAGGAGTGAAGATGGTGCATCCATGGAATTTTTCCTCAGAGACCTTCCTTTGAGCGTCATTAGCAAGAAGCCTCGTTAAGTTCAACGGGTTGGACTTGGTAGTTGATTCTCCTTGCTTAGACTTTGAAGAATGTGGTCTTTTTGAAGATGAAGCCATTGTTGGTGTTTGAAGGTTTAGGATTTTTGGAAATTTGGGGGTTTTTGATTTAGGCCACATCTCACGAAATAAAAGGTGTAGAAGTGTTTAGAATTGAAAATGTGATGTGATATGCAACAAAAAAAATCAATCAAAACGGAGTAGAAATGAGGTTTTTAGAGATTGAGGGGGTTTGGAGAGGGAGAACTCGAGTAACAGGAGAGAGAAAAAATGGAGGATTTCTGAAAAATGCAGCAGTTCATATATATAACTGCACATAGTAATCGATTACACTGAGTGAGTAATCGATTACTCACTTTCAAAAATTCAAAATTTTTCAAACATTGTCTCTCTGTAATCGATTACTCCATTACAATAATCGATTACTATAACATATTGTTTTCCCACTTATGTTAAAATTGATTTTTGGCTCTAAAAACTTGAAAATTAAAGCATAAAACACACAATTTAAGATCAAGTAGGCATTTGATATAAACAATGAAGCAAGTTTGGACATTAAAACATATTAGGACAAGTAAGCTTCATCGAGAATGCCTAATTCTCGTCTAATTTTATAAAAAAGGTTCTTTTGCTAACGGTTTAGTAAATATGTCCGCTAGTTGGTTATGAGTATCAATGAATTCTACCAACACATCCTTCTTTTGGACATGGTCCCTAAGGAAATGATGCCTTATATCAATGTATTTGGTTCTTGAGTGCATAATCGGATTTTTGGTGAGATTAATAGCACTAGTATTGTCACATTTCAAGGGTGTGCGTGCAGCCTAAGTTTAAGCCATAGTCCCGTAATTGTTGTTTGACCCACAACACTTGTGCACAACAACTATCGGCAGTAATATATTCCGCTTCAGCGGTGCTTAAGGCAACACAAGCTTGTTTCTTACAGGACCAAGAAACTAAAGCATTCCCTAGAATGTGGCAAGTACCACTTGTAATTTTTCTCTCAGACTTGCATCCTGCAAAGTTTGAATCCGAGAAGCCAACCAATTCGCATACGCTTCCCTTGGGATACCACAGTCCAACATTGGTTGTGCCTTTGAGATACTTCATGATTCTCTTAATGACAACTACATGTGACTCTTTGGGTTTAGATTGATATCGCGCACAAAGACATACACTAAACATAATATCAGGTCTATTGGCAGTAAGATATAAAAGAGATCGGATCATAACTCGATACTTAGATATTTCAATACATTTTCCAGCGTCATGAGCATCGATGTATGTACTTGATCCCATAGGAGTAGCAATCGGCTTGTAGTCATCCCTCTCAAATCTTTTCAACAAGTCTTTGCAATATTTGGATTGACTTACAAAGATACCATTATTGAGTTGCTTAATTTGGAGTCTAAGAAAGTAATTTAACTTTCCCATCATAGACATCTCAAATTCTCCTTGCATCATTTTGCCAAATTCACTACACAAACTTTTATTAGTAGAACCGAAAATAATATCATCAACATAAATTTGAACAAGTAAAGTATGATGATTTATCTTCTTAATAAATAGTGTAGTATCGACCTTGCCTTTTGTAAAACCTTTTTCTGTGAGAAAGTTGGTTAGACGGTCATACCAAGCACGTGGAGCTTTCTTTAAGCCATAGAGGGCTTTCTTTAACTTGTACACGTCAGAGGGATGTTTGTAGTCCTCAAAACCAGGAGGTTGTTCTACAAATACTTCCTCTTGTATATACCCGTTAAGGAACGCACTCTTTACATCCATTTGGTAAAGCTGAAAGTTCAAAGAGCATGCATATGCAAGTAGCAGTCTAATAGCTTCAAGTCTAGCAACCGGAGCGAAGGTTTCATCAAAGTCTATACCTTCCTCTTGGTTGTATCCTTGGGCTACTAGTCTAGCCTTGTTTCTAATGATTATACCATTTTCATCTGATTTATTGCGAAATACCCAGCGAGTTCCTATTACATGCCTATTCTTAGGTCTAGGAACAATTTCCCAAACTTCATTTCTCTCAAACTCGTTGAGTTCTTCTTAAATAGCAAGAATCCAGTGTTCATCCTCGATTGCTTCATCAATCTTAGATGGTTCTATTTGAGAAACAAAGGCCATGTTTAGACAAGTATTTTCTAGCATTATGCGAGTGGTAACACCTTTGTTAATATCGCTAATAATGTTGTCTATAGGATGATCTCGATGAGTTCTCCACTCTCTGGGTAAATCAGAGTGAATATGCTCTTCTTGTATGGAAGGATTATCATCCACTTCCACATGCTCTATATTGGGTGAAGTTTCAATAATAGCATTTTCATTAAAAGTAGAGTTAGGCAAATCTTCTTCATCAATGGTCAACCTTTCCTTGATTAGAGGATTGGTTTCATCAAAAGAGACATGTAACACCCTAAATTTAAGTCTTTAAAATTATTGTATCAGTCCTGGGATCCTCGCTTGAGCGAGAGATTCTCGCCTGGGCGAGAAAGGCTCACCTGGGAGGGTGAAATCCTGGGCTATCCTGAGGGAATGAAAACAAAAAAGAAATTACAATGCAATTTTAAGTTTATATAAAAGTTTTAATAAAGTAGTTGTTATTGCCAACCCCTTAATTGATTAAACTTGATAATATAAAATATCAACTCATTTTAACAAAAAGTCTTGCCCACTAGTAAGTGTATATGGACAATAATAATATCAACTCATTTTAACTAAAGTTTAGTGTTTGTTTGAAGTTATATTTTAGTTACTGTTTATATAGCTATTAGTTAGGTTGTTATTTGTTCATATAACAAATTATGTAGTAATTAATGAGAGTTATAAGTTTGGTGGTGATGATGTGAAGAGTTATGTTGAGAGTAAAAAGGATGAGAGATAAAGTTATGATGGTGTAAAATGGGAAATGGAAATATGGAGTCATTCATTGAAGATGAGAAGGATTGGTTTAAAAGCATATTCGAAGTTATTCGAAAATGGGAACCAACTGACGTGCCTAAGCAAAGATTTTCTTGGATCAGATGCTTCGGAAGTTGCCATATTAAGAACATAGGCTTAAATGCATTGTTTTATGTGGTTAATATGTAATAAAAGAGGGTAGAAAGAATCTGGACCAACTGCTTGGTCCAATCCATGCTCTAGCCATGCAAAACTAAGGTTGTGCCATCAATGGTTAATATGAATTTTGTTGGATTAAATCCTTTCTTGTTTAGTTGAGTTATGCTCCTAACATATCACCTGGTTGTGGTGTTCCTTCTTGGCTTATCACCTTCATTGGTGTGGTGCTTCTCCTAATCCTTAGCAACATCCTTGTTGTGGCGGATCTCATTTGGTTTATCAAGCTTCATGCTTTTGGCACCTTTCCCCTTCATATCTTATTCACCTTCTTTTATCCAACTACACTTATTACTCATCAAAACACAAGCGTACAAACCCATACACGTCCACTTTCCAGCCAAACACATACCCATTCTCATCCATTTCCTTCTATCCCTCACGTACACAAAAATACAAAAATACAACCCTTAAACGCCCAAAAAGAACCAAACATAATTTCCTAACCAAAACAACCCAAAAATTACACAATTCCGCTACAATATCCTAAAAAGTGAATCATCAAACAAGACGATCGTTTCAACAATACCAACCCCCACAAGGAGGTTGCTATCAGGTGGTAATCAGAGATAGCCTTGATTGATGATTTTAATCCAAAAAAAAAATGAGGAAAGAAATGTATAGTCCAAAAAGGAGTCCAACTGAATTTCCTAGGACACCAACCTTTGAAGCAACCTTGCACCTTCATGGTAAACACTCGGCCGGTGGATCGAGGTCATCCACATCTGATACCTCTACACCACTCATGGTAAACACTCGACCGGTGGATCGAGGTCGTTCAGCCGTCACAACATTCACACTCTACCGTAACTTAGGACAATATCTCTTGATATGCCCAACCTCCTTGTAGTGAAAGCAGCTAAGTGTCGTCCCGGGGCACACATCACCAACATGAAGTCGGTTGTAAAGACCCAAATTCTACCCTTTAAAATTTTTCCTTATTTTGTTCCTTTTTCATGCACTTTCCTATAACTTACATTTACAAATTTCATAACCTTATTTTAAAATCTCATTTTCCACTTCACACTCAATCTATGAACCAATAACGACATACACATAGACGGTATTTTGTAAATACATAATTATCTTGAATATATTAACTATTTCTTTATTTTTCGATCGCCTGGAAAGAACAAAAGAAACATCTTGTTCTTTCTTCAACAATTTCTGATCTCTAGTGGACCTCTCAGTAGGATTCGAACCCAGATGAAGTCGTTAGACAGAAAAACATAATTTGTATTAATGTGTAAATACCGCATACAACTAGCTATGGGTTTCCAAAATACTCATAGCTACAAATATCCAGAATTACCATTATCCATGGTCCCTAACACGTACAATAATCAGGCCAATGATTACAAATAGTCAATTCATAATACAATCAGTTAGGTTACAAAAGAATGGAAATAAGGACTTCAAAATAAAAGCCCCTAAGCTCCAAAATCAAAACATCCTTACATCTTCCACCTACCTGCAATGGGATTAACATTGACCATACACAGGGAAAACACAAAGGAGTAAGTCGTTAACTCAATAAATGTCAATACAAGTTAATCCACATTTAAAATACAAAGGAAACATTAGAGTAAGGCACATAACGTAAGTACATAAATGTAACCAATCATATATTCTTTCTTTTCTTTCCATATTATCCATATTCACCCTATAGTATATATATATATATATATCACATAATATATATGCTATAGCATGCATATTCATTCATTCCAAATCACTTTCCTTTTCATTTTAGTCATTTTCACCCTAAGTATATATATCCCATAATATATTCTATAGTATGCATATTCATCCTTTCTAAATCACTTTCCTTTTCATTTTAGTCATATTCACCCTATAGTATATATATCCCATAATATATATATTCTATAACATGCATATTCATCCATTCCAAATCACTTTCCTTTTCCTTTTAGTCATATTCACCCTATAGTATATATCCCATAATATATATTATGTAGCATGCATATTCATCCATTCCAAATCACTTTCCTTTTCATTTTAGTCATATTCACCATATAGTATATATCCCATAATATATATTATGTAGCATGCATATTCATCCATTCCAAATCACTTTCCTTTTCATTTTAGTCATATTCACCCTATAGTATATATCCCATAATATATATTATGTAGCATGCATATTCATCCATTCCAAATCACTTTCCTTTTCATTTTAGTCATATTCACCCTATAGTATATATATCTCATAATATATATTATATAGCATGCATATTCATCCTTTCTAAATCACTTCTCTTTCCATTTCTAAATTCCATGTACTCCCATCTAATATGATTAACATTTAATTATTCAATGCCACTTCGGGCAAGACAACACCACGAAGGTGATTTCAATACCACGTTGGGTAAGTCTACACCATGCGGGTGATTCAATACCACGTTGGGTAAGTCTACACCACGAAGGTGATTGATGAGTCATATATTACACACTATTAATAACCTTATTTTACCATTGTTAATGATTCTTGGTGTCTAATTGACTTTATTTGGCATTGTTTAGTGTTTTAGGCTTTATTGGACTATTATTCCTAAAATGAGTTAATTTGGGATTATTTAGCCTAATTAAATCTAATTCCATTTTCAGGACATATTTGGCACCAAGGACATTTTGGGCATTACAAGTGGAAGATGTGTGCTAAAGTGAAGATTGTATTTAGTTATAGGATTTTTAATTCCGTTTTAGGTTTTGGGCCCATTGTTTAGGGCCCATTTCGGTTTTACCCTTTAATAAGCTTAGAATTTCGTTTTCACACACAACTTTTCATTACATTTTCGTTTTCCCCCTTTTGGATTCTTTTAGGTTTTCGTTTTCCATCTTCTTCCTGCTCCAAATTCGGTTTTGCTTCTTCCTCCATGGAAGGCTGGAAGTTTAGTGCTAAATTCCTTTGGTAATGTATCACACTCTTGAGGTTTAGTGCTTAATGCAATTTCGGTTTCTATGTTGTTGTTAATGCAATTTCGGTTTTATGTTGTTGAAGCTTCTATCCTATTTCATGTTATGGTTTGCTTAATTCCATGGTTTTGTTTTAGGTTTGTGAACTGATTTTCGCTTAGTTAGTTAGTTCGCTAGCACATAATCGCTTAGTTTATGTGAATCTGTAAATGCTCTATGTTTATGTTGAATTCGCTTAGTTTGAAGCTTAAACATTAGAGTTATGAACAGATTAGGAATTCAATGTGTAGAATATGAAATTGATGCTTTGATTCATGTGACATTGTTAACTGTTTGTTGCTTATGCCAATTTCACTTAGTTAGAGGTTTAGCAATTTAACTGTGAGTTGATCATCGCTTAGTTGATCGACTCTCAACAAAGGAACACTGAGAATCTGATTTTGATATATTGAAACCGAGGATTGAGTTGTGATCAAGGAAACCAAAGGGATTTAGCCTATTTACTATTCTGTTTTCTGTTTGTGTTCTGTTTTAGCTTAATTTCATAGCATAACAACCACTAAAACCCCCCATTGTGTGTGTGCGTGTAAGGTGTTTGAACCATTGTGTGAAAGATAATCTTTGGGAAACGACCTAGGAGTCACTTCCTAGTACTATACTTTATTGTTATATTATTTGTATCGAGTACGGCCTCGATCAGTGATTCAATACCACATTGGGTAATTCTACATCGTGAAGGTGATTCAATACCACATCGGGTAAGTCTACCACGTGAAGGTGATTTCAATACCACATCGGGTAAGTCTACACCGTGAATGTGATTTCAATACCACATCGGATAAGTCTACACCGTGAAGGTGATTCAATACCACATCGGGTAATTCTACACCGTGAAGGTGATTCAATACCACGTTGGATAAGTCTACACCACGAAGGTGATTCAATACCACGTTGGGTAATTCTACATCGTGAAGGTGATTCAATACCACACACCGTGAAGGTGATTTCAATACCACATTGGGTAAGTTGATGAGTCATATATTACACACTATTTATAACCTTAATTTACCATTGTTAATGATTCTTGGTGTCTAATTGACTTTGTTTGGCATGGTTTAGTGTTTTGGGATTTATTGGACTATTATTCCTAAAATGAGTTAATTTGAGATTATTTAGTCTAATTAAATCTAATTCCATTTTCAGGTCATATTTGGCACCAAGGACATTTTGGACATTACAAGTGGATGATGTGTGCAAAAGTGAAGATTGTATATTGTATTAGGATCTTTATTTCCGTTTGGGTTTTGGGCCCATTGTTTAGGGCCCATTTCCGTTTTACACCATTTAAACACATGATTTTGGTTTTGAAGGGACACTTTAACATTACATTAGTTTTTTTTGCCTTAGAACATAGTTATTCCCGTTTTCCCTCTTTTGCTCTCCTATGGTTTATGCATTTTCGTTTTTGCTCTTCTCCATTTTCGGTTTTGCTTAATCCTTCCATGGAAGGCTAAATTTATGGACTAAACTCCTTTGGTAATGTATCACAATTCTTGAGATTTGGTTATTAATGCAATTTCGGTTTCTTATTTGTCAATTTCTTCTATTCAAATTCTAGTTGTGGTTTGCTTAATTCCATGCCTTAGAAATAGATTTGTGAATTGATTTTCGCTTAGTCAATCATTTCTCTAGTGCATGAATGCTTAGTTCGTGTGAATTTGTTTATGAGTTGATTATCGCTTAGTTACTTGATTATGAACAAATTAGGGATTCAACGATTAGAATATGATTTTGATACTGTGAAACCGAGGATTGAGTTGCGATTAAGGAAACCAAAGGGGTTTAGCCGTTTCATTTTTTTTGTTAATTACTGTTTTTATTTTAGTTTTAGATTCATACCATAAAAAGAACAAAACCCCCCTTTGTGTGTGTGAGTATAAGGTGTTTGAACTATTGCCTGAAAGATAATCCTTGGGAAACGACCTAGGAGTCACTTCCTAGTACTATACTTTATTGTTATATTATTTGTATCGAGTACGGCCTCGATCAAATTTGGCGTCGTTGCCGGGGATTATCGATTCATACAAAGGTTCTCTGTAGTTTCATAAATTTTAGTTTAGTGTAATGTAGTTTAGTTAGTCATTTCTGTAGTGCATTTTTGGTGAAAATTCTGATATTGGTGCAAAAAGCTGTTAATGTGCACTGTTCACTGTTCAATGTTCACTATTTTGCCACTTTTCATGATTCATGTGATTCTATTTTGCTGGTTTATATAGTTGTGGGTGGAATTTTTGCATGAAATTTTGTTTCCACTCTTCTTTCATCCCACATTGAACACCAGAGAAAGCAGAACCACTTTCCGAGCTATAGTTTATGAGATACAACTTTACGGTGAATAGTGAATTGTTGAAAATTGGTTTTTAGGATAACTTTGTCTCCTTATATCAGAATTGGACATATGACATATGCATTTGGGGTATAAAAATAAGTTATACCCACTGCCACACACACAGTCTGTCAGTCCAAATCCAAAAATCGAAAAAAACCCTTTTTTACTATTTCTTTTTTATTTTTTAAGGTTTATTTTTTATTTTTCAAGGTTTATAGTGAAACTGTTTTGCATTTTTAACATAGTTAGGCTTTGATTTTTTTTCTTGAAACTTTTTGTAAATGTTCTATATGATTTTAGGATGTTATTGATGCAAATACTTGCTTGATTCTACAATTATAACATGCATTTCCATTACTTTTGCCTTACTTTCTTCCTACTGTTGATTGTATTGCATGACTAGGGGAAATACAGGCCATTTGCATCCAATAAATCCTGAAATTGATAGAACATATCATAGGTTAGTTAGACAAAGTAGAAATTTACCTTTCCATAGTCTACCTGATTCTGTTTCTGATTCTGATTCTATTTCTAATTCTATTCCTGTTTCTGTGTATTCTGTGCAATATACTGATTTTGTGCATTCTGTTGCATTGTCTGATTCTGAGCATTCTGAAAATTCTGTGTACTCTGAAAATATGGCTCAACCACCTACTCCTCCTGGTCCTCGTGAGAGGACATTAAGGGAGCTGGCTGCACCTGATTTCACTTATGATAGCTTGTGCATCCAGTATACCAATGAGGATGTGCCATATGTGCTTAAAACTGGACTAATCCATTTGTTGCCAAAGTTTAATGGACTTGCAGGTGAGGATCCTCATAAGCATCTTAAGGAGTTCCATATTGTCTGTTCTACCATGAAACCTCATGATGTCCAAGAGGATCACATCTGTTTGAAGGCATTCCCTCATTCACTTGAAGGCCCTGCAAAAGACTGGTTGTACTACTTGGCTCCTGGATCCATCACAAGTTAGGGTGACCTGAAGAGGACATTCCTTGGTAAATTCTTCCCTGCCTCCAGGACCACTGCAATCAGAAAAGATATTTCTGGGATTAGGCAACAACATGGAGAAAGTTTATATGAGTATTGGGAGAGATTCAAGAGGTTATGTGCAAGCTTCCCCCATCATCAGATTTCAGAGCAACTCCTACTCCAATATTTTTATGAAGGTTTGAACAGCATGGACAGGAGTATTATTGATGCAGCTAGTGGAGGTGCACTTGGAGACATGACTCCGTTTGAAGCTAGAGGTTTGATTGAGAAGATGGCTTCTAACTCTCAATAGTTCAATGCAAGGAGCAGTGATGCCATAATTGTGAGAGGTGTGCATGATGTTGGGACTGATTCGGTGAGGCAAGAAAAGCTTGAGCGAAAAATTGATTCCCTCACCACATTGGTCACTCAATTAGCCATGAATCAACAGAAACAACCAATGGCAAGAGTATGTGGCATTTGCACCTCACCTGACCATTACAGTGATGTTTGTCCTTCTCTGCTTGAGCCAAGAACTACTGATCATCCTGAGGCTTATGCTGCAAACATCTAAAACAACAGACCAAATCAAAAACAGCAAAATTATGATCCATCTTCAAGCAGATACAACCCTGGTTGGAGAAATCATCCAAATCTCAAGTGGTCTGATCACACACAACAACAACCTCCTCATGCACCATTTCAGAACAACAATGTTGGACATAATAGACCTTATGTTCCTCCACCAATTCAACAACAAAGGCAGCAACAAGTGATTAATAATCCTCCACCTGTACCTAGTGAACCGTCATTGGAAGAGTTGGTGAGGCAAATGACAATGCAGAACATGCAGTTCCAACAAGAAACCAGAGCTTCTATTCAGAGACAAGAATCTTCTATTCAGAATCTGACCACACAAATGGGACAGATGGCTACTTCATTGAACACATTGCAATCGCAGAATTCTGACAAGTTACCTTCTCAAACTGTGATTAACCCGAAAAATGTGAGTGCCATCACCCTAAGGTCAGGAAAGCAGACTGAATTGGCAACCTCTAAACCAGATTCTACTCTACAAAAGGTTGATGACATTGGCAGAAACATTCATGCATCTACACCTTCCTCAAGTGCAGCAAAACAACCACCTCCCATCCCTCTTCCATTTCCCCCAAATATCATTCCAAGCAAGAAAATGGAAGAGGTCGACAAGGAGATCTTGGAAACATTTAGAAAGGTAGAGGTGAACATACCTCTACTTGATGCCATCAAGCAGATTCCAAGATATGCAAAGTTCCTAAAGGAGTTGTGCACTCACAAAAAGAAGCTGAAGGGTAATGAAAGGATAAGCATGGGCAGAAATGTTTCTGCACTCATAGGTAAACCTATTCCTCACATTCCTGAAAAATGTAAGGACCCAAGTACATTTACTGTTCCTTGCATCATAGGTAACAATAAATTTGAGAATGTCATGCTAGACTTAGGAGCTTCAATTAATGTCATGCCTATGTCTGTTTTTATGTCTTTGTCGATTGGACCTTTAAAGCCAACTGGTGTGGTAATTCAATTAGCAAATAGGAGTACTGCTTATCCTGCTGGCCTGGTAGAAGATGTCTTGGTTCGGGTTGGTGAACTTATATTCCCTGCTGATTTTTACATACTAGATATGGAAGAGGGATCCTCCCGTAACACAGTTCCTATTATTTTAGGGAGACCATTTTTAAGAACAGCCCGAACCAAGATTGATGTCCATGCTGACACACTTTCCATGGAATTTGATGATATTGTGGTCCGGTTTAATATTTTTGATGCTATGAAGCATCCATTTGAGGACCATTCTGTATTTCATGTTGATTTTCTTGATGAGTTGATTAATGAGCGTATCTCTGATTTTATTCATGATTCTGATTCTTTATCATTGATAGCCTCACACACTTGTCATGCATGCACTAATTATGAACTGTGTAGTTCTTGCAATGATGACTTTTTGGATATTATTGTTGATCCACATGATACAGAGTCATATTGCACTAACCCAATTATTCAAGTGCAGGCTGCAGAATCTATGCCTGCTACTTTGGTTCCATCTGTTTTGCAGGCACCTATTTTGGAGCTGAAACCTTTACCTGATAACCTCAAGTATGCTTACTTAGAGGATGATGAGAAGCTCCCTGTCATTGTTTCTACCTCCCTTGATGCTGAGCAAGAGGAGAAATTGCTACAAGTGCTGAAAAAGCATAAAAAGGCCATTGGTTGGACCTTAACTGACATTCCTGGTATTAGCCCATCCATGTGCATGCATAGAATACTCTTGGAGGATGGAGCTAAACCAGTGAGGCAACCACAAAGGAGACTCAATCCAGTGATTCTTGATGTTGTGAAGAAAGAGGTCACCCTTCTACAAGCTGGGATTATATATCCAATTTCTGATAGCCATTGGGTGAGTCCAGTTCAGGTAGTTCCTAAAAAGGCAGGAATTATAGTGGTGAGAAATGAGAGGGATGAGCTAATTCCTATTAGAGTGTAGAACAGTTGGAGAGTTTGCATTGACTATAGGAGGATCAATCAAGCAACAAGAAAGGATCATTTTCCTTTACCCTTTATTGACCAGATGCTTGAACGGTTAGCAGGTAAATCTCACTATTGTTTTCTTGATGGGTTTTCTGGATACTTTCAAATCCATATTGCTCCTGAGGATCAGGAGAAGACCACATTCACCTGCCCCTTTGGCACTTTTGCCTATAGGAGGATGCCCTTTGGCCTATGCAACGCCCCTGGTACATTCCAGCGGTGTATGGTTAGCATTTTTAGCGACTTTTTGGAAAGTTACATATAGGTGTTTATGGATGATTTTACTGTATATGGATCTTCATTTGATGCATGCTTGGATAGTCTGGATAGAGTTTTGCATAAATGCATAGAAACTAACCTTGTTCTAAATTATGAGAAGTGTCATTTCATGGTAGAACAAGGCATAGTTCTAGGCCATGTGATCTCTAATAAGGGCATAGAGGTAGATCCTGCCAAGATAGATGTTATTTCACTATTGCCTTACCCCTCTTGCGTGCGAGAGGTTCGTTCTTTTCTTGGTCATGCAGGTTTCTATCGCAGGTTCATTCAAGATTTTAGCAAGAAGGCCCTTCCACTATCCAATCTGTTGCAAAAGGATGTGGTGTTTGATTTTGATGAAAGATGTAAAGAGGCCTTCGACTGCCTCAAGAAAGCTTTGACCACCACTCCTATCATCCAGGCACCTGATTGGACAGTCCCTTTTGAGCTAATGTGTGATGCTTCTAATTATGCATTGGGAGCTGTCCTTGCACAAAAAGTAGACAAATGGCATAGGGTGATTTATTATGCTTCTAGGACATTAGATGTTGCACAAGGAAATTATACCACCACTGAAAAAGAGCTCTTAGCTATTGTATTTGCTCTGGATAAATTTAGATCTTATTTGCTTGGTTCTAGAATTGTTGTTTTCACTGACCATGCAGCACTAAAGTTCTTGTTGAAGAAATTTGAGTCTAAGCCAAGGTTGATTAGATGGATGCTCTTGCTCCAAGAGTTTGATTTGGAGATTCGTGATAGGAGCGGAGCACAAAATTTGGTTGCTGATCACTTGAGTAGAATAGACAGAGCTGTTGATATGATGCCCATTCGGGATGATTTTCCTGATGAACAAATTTTGCATATCTCTGTTTCTTCCCCTAATCCTTGGTTTTCTAATATTGTTAATTATTTGGTTGCATCTGTTTTTCCTCCACTAACATCTAGAGCTCAAAATGATAAACTTAAAAGTGATGCTAAATTTTATTTTTGGGATGACCCCTATTTGTGGAGATTTTGTAATGACCAGGTGATTAGAAGATGCATTCCAGATCATGAGATTGAGTCAGTCCTTCAGTTTTGTCATGCCTCTGCAGTTGGGGGACATCTTGGTACCCAAAGAACAGCAAGGAAGGTACTTGATTGTGGATTGTATTGGCCCACCATCTTCAAAGATGCGTGGAGGATCTGTAGTACTTGTGAGCAGTGTCAGAGAGCAGGTGGTACCATTTCTTGGAGACAAGAGATGCCTCACCAACCTATGTTGTTCTGTGAGGTTTTTGATGTTTGGGGTATTGATTTCATGGGTCCCTTTCCTGTTTCTTTTGGTTTTACTTATATTCTGCTTGCTGTTGATTATGTTTCTAAATGGGTGGAAGCTAAAGCCACCAGGACTAATGGTGCTCAGGTTGTTATGGATTTTGTTAGGTCTCACATTTTTTGCAGGTTTGGCATACCCAGAGCTATTGTTAGCGACCAAGGCACACACTTCTGCAATAGATCCATGCAAGCTATGCTCAAGAAGTACGGGGTTGTTCATAGAGTTTCCACACCATATCACCCCCAAACAAATGGGCAAGCTGAGATTTCAAACAGAGAGATAAAGAAGATTTTGGAGAAGATGGTGCAGCCTAACAGGAAAGATTGGAGCAACAGACTTGAGGATGCTCTTTGGGCACATCGAACTGCTTACAAGGCACCCATAGGGATGTCTCCTTATCGGGTTGTCTTTGGTAAAGCATGTCATCTTCCCGTGGAGATTGAGCATCGTGCTTATTGGGCTGTGAAGACTTGCAACTTGGCTCTTGATCAAGCTGGTGAAGAAAGGAAGCTCCAACTCAGTGAACTGGATGAGATCCGCTTAGAAGCTTATGAGAACTCTAAGTTCTATAAAGAGAAGACCAAAAGATTCCATGATAGCTTGATTTCTAGAAAGGAATTTGTGGTTGGCCAAAAAGTGTTGTTGTATAACTCTAGGCTTGGTCTCATGAGTGGTAAGCTTCGTTCTAGGTGGATTGGTCCTTTTGTTGTAACTAATGTGTTTCCTTATGGTGCAGTAGAAATCTCAAGTGAATCCACAAATAAGATCTTCAAGGTCAATGGGCATCGCCTCAAGCCTTTCCTCACAAACCCTTCCGTTGTGGATGAAATTGTGGAGGAAGTTTCTTTGGTTGAACTTGTTTTCCTCCCTCCATGAATCAGAGAGTTTTTCTTTCTCTCCTTCTTTACTTTTATTGCACTTGTCCAATTACATTTGCTGATATAACTGCGTGGATATTCTGACTGTGCTCCATTGGGACAATGTGTCGTTTAAGTGTGAGGGGAGACTAATGTAGGTTTTTGATGATGCATGCTTTTCTTTGATTCTTAGATTTTGCTTAGATTTTGGGCATTTTCTCTCATGCTTTCTTTTAGTTGATTCTTGATATATTGTGTTGTGAATCCATGCATTTTCTGTGTGCTAAGTTACTTTTGAGAATTGAGAGGTTGAAGCAATTGTTATAGACTTGTCCCTTGTGAGATTTTGAGCCTTAATTTTGGATGGATTGTTGTATGCCATCTAGTATTCTTTCATGTGTGATTGTTGCACTCTTGATTACTTGCACTCTAGAACTTGACATGTTTCTTGTTGATACTTGATTCACATATTGCACAATTTGAAGTGATTTAGGCATTTCTTTTGAATTAGCCACATGCCATATAGCCTACCTTGAATGAAATTATCCTTTGCTAGCCATTTTGAGCCTTTTTACCATTTCTTTGTCATATAGCTCATTACAACCCTATAAGTGAAAAACCATGATTATCCTAACCTTAGGGAATTTTGGAGCTTTGAAATTGTTTTGGGAATGGGTATTAAGTAAGGGTGCATTGTTCTTCATTGTTTATAATTCTTGGTTATGACACATTGGTGGATGTAATTGTGTACATAAGTGTGGTGTCATTGAAAAAAAAACAAATAGAGAAACAAAACAAAAGAATAAAAAAAAACGAAAAAAAAATGAGATGAAAAAAAAATTGAATAAAAGTTTAGTGTGGCAAAGAGGATTGAGAGGATTGGAATTAGAGGATGATTTACTTATTTTGGGTTGATTTTGTCTTACTTTTTACTTATTCCCCATTGCTCCTCTATTCCCTTGGTTTTAAGCTACATATCCATAATTTATCCCACCTTTTCCTTGGCCCCATTACAACCTTGAAAAGTCCTTTTGATCACTTTGTGGATGTGTTTATGATGTTGATGTTAGAAACTTGTCAAGCATATGGTTGTGTTTGTTTTCATGAAGTGCCTCGAGTGTAAATACTTACAACCTAAAACACATGAGTGTAAACACTTTAGAGAGCATATCATGTGAGGATCTATCATTGTTGTGACTCACCTCTTAATTTGATTGGTTTCTTTGCATGCTTGAATTGTTTGGATGATCTTCATGGATATCTTGATTATTTGATCTTGTTACTCTTGTGTGCTTGATTTTGCCCATCTCTTTGCATTTCATAGAATTCAATATGAAGTATGTCATCTTTAGGATTTTTCATTTTCTAGTTTTTAATAATCTACTTACATGACTCACTTTGGTGCACTGGTTAGCATATCATTAATTCTTGATTTTGCCCAGGAGTGCAAAGGGTTAAGGTGATTTCAATACCACATCGGGTAAGTCTACACCGTGAATGTGATTTCAATACCACATCGGGTAAGTCTACACCGTGAAGGTGATTCAATACCACATCGGGTAATTCTACACCGTGAAGGTGATTCAATACCACGTTGGATAAGTCTACACCACGAAGGTGATTCAATACCACGTTGGGTAATTCTACACCGTGAAGGTGATTCAATACCACACACCGTGAAGGTGATTTCAATACCACATTGGGTAAGTCTACACCACGAAGGTGATTCAGTACATTTACAATGCAATTCCACGCATCGTTTATTACGAACATACCCATATATGTTTATAATAAATAAGCGACTTGCATCATAACCACTTTCACAACTAGAAAATACACACCTTTTCCATTACAAAGTACAATGAAAGACTTATCTTTACCTTGGTGAGCGTTGGGGTCGTTTCCGAGTAACTTTACAAGTTTCCTCCGCGATTACCTCCAACCTTAGGATATTTCCTCATCCACACCAAACAACAACAAAGGTCAGTACTTTATACAAAATAACACATAAAGAACTCATGTCTCATCTTTTAAACATGCAAGGCTTTCACACATTTTCAATGTTTCTAAACTACTTCCATTAAGAGTTTCCAAACATCTAAACGTACATATTCATCTCATACATCAACATTATAGCACAAACTCATCTTCTACATCTAACATTTCATCCATTTCTTTTTTACTCACATTCTCATTTTGGGGGTTTTGGGGTTTTCATGAATAAACTCACACAACCTTTCCATTCATCAAATACCAACTCTAACCCAAGAGTTTACAAGATAAAAACAACATAAAACGAACCATAACTCTAAAGGATGAGTTTGCATGGTTTCTCATACTTTGAGAAGAGATCCAACATACCCAAAACAAGTTAGAGAGGAAGAAGAAGAGTTAGAAACAAGAGGTTTACCTCTTCTCAAGCTCTAAGATGATTCCTAAGGCTATTTGCTCTTGAAAAGCTCTTCTCTCTCTCTTCTCTTCAAAGTTCTTACCCTAAAATGTGTTTGGGTTTCTATTTTAAAGTGACATTGTCAGGTTCTCGCTCGAGCGAGCCCATTCTCACTCAGGCGAGGAAATCCCGCCTTTTTAAAATTTTAGATCTGACGCTCTCGCTTAGGCGAGGCATCTCTCGCTCAAGCGAGGATCCTCTCGCTCGGGAGAGAATCTCACAGCCTCGATAGGTCTTGAATGCCACTTTTCTCGCCCAAGTGAGACAACTCTCGCTCAGGCGAGACCACCCTCACTCAAGCGAGAACATTCTCGCTCAAGCGAGAATCCTCCAGTATAGCCCATGATTTCACCTTCCTAGGTGAGCCTCTCTCGCCCAGGCGACAATTCTCTCGCTCAAGCGAGACTCCTAGGACTGATACTATAATTTAATGACTTTAAAATCTAGGGTGTTACATCGGCCACATTTGTTGTATAATGATGGAGAGTTCAATTGTGACCCTCCCGCAATTACATGAGTCATCGGCCCATGAGTCATTGGCCCATGAGTCATCGTTCCTCTTGGAACACCTTGCCCTTCCCTTTTCCGTGCGAAAAATTCCGTTGAGGCCCAAAGTACTTGGGAGGAATTACTTTACGTGCCGCCGCCTCATCGGCTGCCAGGTCATCCTCAAACATCCTACACTTGTTCACCAAGGTAGGAAAATCAGCAATCTCTTGGTGCCCAAACATGCTTTTCAACTTGTGCTTCAAACCTGATTCAAACTTAGAACACTTGGACCTCCCGTCCACCTCCAATTCGGAGTAGGGACAAAATCCGGCCAGGAAAGTACTTATGAAGGAATTTATCCTTGAATGTATCCTAGGAGATCAATTGTCCCTCCGCTTCCATTTGGCGTCGAGTAAATTCCCACCAGTTTTCGGCCTCCTTCACTAGCATATAAGTCGCATATGCCAACTTTTGAGCCTCTGAACAGCTCATGGCCCTGAAGATCCGCTCCACTCCTTGGATCCACTCAATGGCAGCATCAGGAGCAAATCCCCCGTGGAACTGACTAGGGTTCCTCCTGTAGAATTCATCCAAACCTCGGTACTCTTCCGGTCTGGGTGGAACTAGGGGTTGTGAACTCGGACTTGGTGCGGTGTTCTGGTTCAGGCTATGCAAGTTCTCATTAACTTGTTGCAGTGCATCCACCATCTGAGCCAACAGATCATTCAGAACATTCTGACTCGCTCCTCTTCCTCTTCCTGCCATGTGTACCTGCACTCATCCACTTGTCAGTAACCAAATTTTATCTAAACAAGGATCACATAATCATTTAGAAATTTGTACAAACCAAACAATTTAAGCACATAAAGGTCACAAAGAAGTGTGTAAGGCCATATCCTAGGCCGTAGGATTAACTATGCTCAGATACCATATTGTAAAGACCCAAATTCTATCCTTGAAATATTTTCAATTTTTTATTCCTTTTTTCATTCATTTTCCTATAACTTATGGTTACAGATTCAACAACCTTATTTTAAATCTCACTTTCCTCTTCACACTCAATTCATAAGTCAATATCAACATACACATTCGTTTAACAGGAAAAAAAAATTCATATTAATGCATCCTAGTAACTACCGCATACAACTAGCTATGAGATTCCAAAATACCCATAGCTACAAATATCCAGAGTTACAAATGTTCATGACTACCAACATGTACAAATATAGTGCACATGATTACAAATATTTAGTTCAAAACATAATCAGTTAGATTACAAAACAATGAAGATAAGGACTTCGAAAACTAAAAGCCTCTAAGCTCCTAATCAAGACATTCTTAAATCTTCCACCTACCTGCAATGGGATTAACATTGACAATTCACAGAAAACACAAAGTACTAGGTCGATAACTCAATAAATGCCAATATACATTAATCAACATTTTAATAAGATTAAGTCAACAATTTAGAGTTAAATATACTTAAAACCATTTCCATCGTTTATACTTTTGAAAATCGTGCTACATAACTTGAGTCAAAACGTGCTACATCGCTTGAGTCAAGGAGTGCTACATCGCTTGAGTCAAAGCTTGCTACATCGCTTGAGTCAAAGCTTGCTACATCGCTTGAGCCAAAGCTTGCTACATAGCTTGAGCCAAAGCTTGCTACATCGCTTGAGCCAAAGCTTGCTACATCGCTTGAGCCAAAGCTTGCTACATTACTTGAGCCAAAGTTTGCTACATTGCTTGAGCCAAAGCTTGCTACATTACTTGTGCCAAAGTTTGCTACATCACTTGAGCCAAAGTCGTTAACCAATCATGGTCGGCTAAAAACGAGTTTTTTTTTCATTGATACACCATCAATTCATAAATAGTAAATCCACGCAATCATTATTACAAACATACTCATATATGTTTATAATAAATAAGCGATTCACAACTTGATCATTATCCACAACCAGAAAATCCAAACATTTTCCATTACAATACGCAAGTTAAAGACTTATCCTTACCTTGGTGAATGTTGGGTTTGGTTTTTGGTAACTTCGCAAGTTCCACCGATACCACCTCCAACTTTAGGATCTTTCCTCATTCCCACCATATAACACAATGTTAGTCATTTATTCTCAATAATACATAAACAACTCATATTTCATCTTTAAACATACAAGAGATTCATACATTTTCAATGTTTCCAAACATCTAAAACATACATATTCATCTCATATTCAACATTAGAACTTATACTCATCTTCTACATCTAACATTTCACCTATTTTCCCTTTTGCTCATATTCTCATTTTGGGGGTTTTGAGATTTTCATAAATCAACCCAGAAAACCTTTCCATTCATCAAATACCAACTCTAAACCAAGAGTTTAGAAGAGAAAAACAACATAACACGAACCATAACTCTAAGGGATAAGTTTCCATGGTTTACCACGTTTTGAGAAGAGATCCCATATACCCAAAAACGAGTTTACAAGGGAGAAAAAGAGTTAGAATCAAGATATTTACCTCTTCTCAAGTTTCTAGGTGATTCCCACGAGTTCTTGCTCTCAAAATCACCTTCTTCTCTCTTCTCTCTCAATTTTCTCTCCCTAAAAGTGTTTAAGGGTTTCTATTTTAAAGTGAAATCGTCAGGTTCTCGCTCAAGCGAGAAAATCCTGCCTTTTTAAAATTTCAGATCTGACCCTCACTACAACATTTCAGATCTGACCCTCACTAAAACCGTTGCCATTGTCGAAAAAATCGTTGCCTTTGACATAGGCTATAGTTTTTTAACTGTAATACTCTGAGGCGTTGCCTTTTATTTAGACAACGATTTTTTGTCTTTTGGCAACACTTTTTTAAAACTGTTGTCTAATGTTTCAAATAGACAACGGTTTTTATTCAATGTTAAAGCAAACTGTAAAACACTGTTGCCTAAAAGGAAAGTTAAAAACCATTGTCGTTGTCTATATAGACAACGGTTTACAAACCGTTGCCGTTGTGATAAAAAATAAAAATAAAAACCGTTGCCTAAAAGGAAAGTTAAAAACCGTTGTCGTTGTCTATATAGGCAACGGTTTTTAAACCGTTGCCCTTATAAGTGAATTGTAAAGGCTACCATCTTTTTAAATTTTACCACAAAAGCTAGCTGTAGTGGTAGGACACCTCAACACCAATATCACCTCCAAATCAAAACATGATACTTCTAGTGTGGCAATTTGTCTCCATTCATTGCTAGTTGTCTTTTACCATAACAATTATTTTTTATCATAATTTGCTTATTCTACACATTACACAATTTTTAGAATAAGCAAATTATGAACAAAATTGAAAGAAATAATTTTCGGTAACTTCTACAGGCCAATGTCCAGCATAGAATATCAGGTTGGATACAATAGATGCATATATAATTCAACAAATATCCATTCTATGAAGAGACCACAATAGGATAAAAACATAACCTGATTTCTAGAATCATGACTATAAAATTATTGCCTTGAGATTGTTGTTATCACTATGTGTTTGTGATCACTTCTTGGATTTCCATCCTTCTTTTCTTTATAACCATTTATGTTGTTTCTTTCTAGTTGTAGAGAAAAGGAGAAATAAATTTAATAAACATGGCAAGAATAGCATACTAAGAATGTTAGGATATTGAACTTGAAGATCTAAATCAAGTGATATGAACATGATTTGTGTTTTTTCACCTTGTTTTCCTCTTGAAATCTTCCAGGCCAGCTAGACAAGTAGAAGATGAATTCATCTCCTCCAAATATTAGAGAAGCTAACATTGATGCGTACCTTTAGTGAAAAAATAGAGGTTGACCATGAAATGGGACAACTTCTTGAATGTTTTGAGATTTTGATACACCTTAAAGCAGAACAGAGCCTTAAAGCAAAATATCAGACTAATCGTGCAATTAAACACTAAACAACAACTATAATTCATGAACACAAGGGTTCATCCAAATTCAAGGAACTTGTACTCATCAACAAGTATTTGGATTGACACCAAATGCCATATATTAACAAGGAGACTAAAGAGAGGAGAAAAAAATGTTCATTCCCATCACACATTAGTTTCACAGTAGAGAAAACTCAATCAACGGAAAGTGGAAGAAACAAGTTATATTTAATGAAATTGTGGAAATTAACCAATAATTTTTACTAAAAAAAAGTGAGATAAGCTATAATCTATAAGCTATAAGCAATTGTACATAAATTTAGATGCATAAACAAAATTACATTCGTAAATAGAGCAAGAGTTACTACCTTAACTACAGTCTCCAACAAGTGATGTTTTACTCTGCAAATATGATGAATTTGAAAGGTAAAAAGAACTATAAAAAGACAAAATCATCAAAATTTGTCTTTTAACCAAAGATCTAAGAATGAGAACACAGGAAATAACCAAACCTTACTTCTTCTTTTATAACGGATAACAAATTTTAGGACTAGTATATTGATGAATAGAGCTTACATAATGATTAATGATGTTTTCTCGGAACCAAACCTAATATGAGAAGCTAACATAATTAATCAAGCAATTAAACACGAAAGAAGAAATCATAAAGAAAATCTAAAATGCAATCCTAAACCGAACAGAACCCTAAATAAAATCCATAATCAAGCATAATAATATCAAACTAATGATATATTTGTCACAAGACAATAAACACAACAAGATTCAACAAGAATAACTTTAATTGGGGCTTTTCTTCACGAGATAGATGAAAGACGATAAACTTCGATTTGGGAATTTTTTCTTCACGATGAGATGTATGCAAGGTGAGTGAGAAGAAAGTGCAAATAGTTGAGGGTGGAAAAAGTGAAGAACTGTTCAGTTGGGATGATTGAGTTTGAAAAAATTCAGCAATCATGGGATGAATTTGGAAAAAGTGAAGAAGGTTGAGTTGAGCAATCATTTAATTAGAGAACAATTAATTACAAAATATCAATCAATTAATTACAAAATATCAATTAGAGAACGGTTTTTTATTAAATGTACGGCAACACATAAAAAACCGAGGTCCAAAACAATAACTAGGCAAAAATTTGAAGAACAACTAAGACAACAATATATAAACCGTGGTCTAATATAATGAATAGGCAATGGTTTTAAAACCGTAGTCTTAAACAACAATAGCCCACAGTTTTGAGAACAATTATGACAATGATATCAAACTGTAGTCTAATATAATGAAAAGACAATGGTTTTAAAACCGTTGCCTATTGTACTCTAAGACAACGGTTTTTAAACCGTTGAAGTTGGAAGTGTTCTCATAGGCCAAAAAAGTTGTAGTGCATCTCGCTCAAGCAAGGATCCTCTCGCTCAAGCGAGGATCTCACAGCCCCTACAGCTTCAGTGTGCCATTTCTCGCCCAGGCGAGACAACTCTCGCTCAGGCGAGACCACTCTCGCTCAAGCGAGGATCTTCTCGCTCAAGCGAGAATCCTTATGTATAGCCTAGTATTTCACTCACCCACGTGAGCCACTCTCGCCCAGGCGACACCTTTATCGCTCAAGCGAGATTCTTAGGACTGATACTATAATTTAATGACTTTAAATTTAGGGTGTCACAGAAATCACCAGAACCTTGAGTTTGCCTGATTACTCATTTCAATCCCCTCCCTTACCCCCATTGACAAAGTTGTTCGTGTAAAGATCAACAACACCTTTTTCAACATCAATGTCATAGAGGAAAGGGACTTTTCTTCACATCACGGTCATAACTCTAATTCGATATCCAGCTCTTTTTCTGAATCGGACTACTCTTGGCTTGACCACGTTATGGAAAACAAGGATTCTGCTTGGATTGCAAACATGGAGATTGGTACGGTTTGTGGGCTCGACACCGATTATGGGTTAGACCCGGTTGCAGCTGAACCGACCATCTTGGGTGACTCACGTGTGGGTGATTCTCCACCTTCAAATTCAAATCTCAATCTGCAACCTTCTTTTATTGATGGTGCTGAAGACGAGGGGCAATTGGAAAGAGGAAGCATTAATTCTCTTCATTATTTCAATTCATGCTCTCAAGAAAATTCGACCCTCTCTCTTAATTTTAATGAGTTGTCGAATCCTGCTCTCTCTCACCAATTAAATGCTTAGCCGTTTTTGGTTTTAAATGAGAATGGGAATTGTTCTCAATTAATGGGTGGAGAGGATTTTTAGGGATCATTAAATGTGGATTCTCCTTCCTTCACTGTGGGACCTAATGCTTTAATTGTGCCACTTTTGGAAAACTTGCCCCCATTCAATGAAGAAATGGGGCCCATGACTGTCACACCTCTTTCCTTGGGCAACTTAGTTTCTTTTACTGCATTAAGACCTCATACAAACAGTGTTTACTTTCTCCCAAAACTGAATTACGCTGGCCTCACAGATCAATCAATGGGAAATGGGAATCCCCCCCTTTAACCTAATATTCACGTGAATCGCCCCCTACCAACACTAATATTTATTCCTCCACCCCTTCTCCAATCCTTTCATCTACTCATTCACTCACTACCTCGGATAATTTTTCCAACATTGACCAACATCTAAACTCTTCTCCCCAATCCCTCTCACTAAACCCTTCACAGACTAAACAAACCACCTCCAACTCCAATAACAAAAAAAAAACCAACACACACATCCAATCTTGGCCCAGCAATAGTCTCCTCGGAATCTAAAATTAATCTCTCGGAGTCAGACTTTAGGAGTGGTGGGCTCCCCTACAGATGTTTTGCACTTATCGAGTCTGGATTTCCAAGACAGCAAGGAGAAATGTACCTTGAACAACAAAAATTCCAGCTATCAGAATCATGATGATGGTACTGAAACTGAAACCACGAAGGAGGAATGTGGTTTTCCCCTATGAAGATGGCCACCATCAATGTCAGAGGATTAGGTGGAGCAGCTAAGAAATGTGTGGTGAGAACTATGGTGCGAATGGAGAAGCTGGACTTCCTTAACATACACGAAACCAAATTGGAAACTATTGACCATCACTTATGCTCAACTATTTGGGAAGGTCCTGATTTCGACTGGGTATTCCAACCCTCCATTGGAAAATATGGTGGACATTGGGAAGAATGATGTTTTTCAAAAAACCGCTTCCAGAAATGGGAAAGGTTTTCTTGGGGTCATTGGGAACCACTTGGCCTCTAGAGAACTTTGTTACGTCATTAATGTTTACTCTCCTTGCAATTACAAAGAGAAGCGACATGTTTGGTTAGAGCTCGGAGAATGGAAGAATGAATCCTCTTGTAATATGTGGTGCATCGCTAGTGATTTCAACTCGGTAAAATCCAGTGAGGAACGCAAAGGTCGCAAATCTCATGAGCGCCTTAAGGAAATGCATGATTTCAATTGTTTCATTAACAAATTAGACCTTATCGATCTTCCTCTCGTGGGAAAACGTTTCATTTGGATTAAAGGAGATGACAAAACTATGAGTCGTTTGGATAGGTTTCTGATCATTTCAGATTGAGCTCAGAAAAGGCTCTATTTGATACAAAATGGCCTTCAAAGAATGGTTTCTGATCACTGTGTTGTTGTTCTTTCATATTCTAATCTAGATTGAGGACCAAAGCCTTTTAGGGTGCTCAATGCTTGGTTTGAGGACAAGAATTCCATTGCTTTTGTTGAGCGTAATTAGGTTGGCCTTCAGGTCTCTGGTTGGCACATGTTTGCACTAAAGGAAAAGCTTAAGATGCTCAAATCAGTTTTGAAGGATTGGAATAAGGAGCATTTCGGGGCTAGAGACACTAAGATTGATCTAGCTACTAAGAGGATCCATCAACTTGACTTAAAGGATGAACCGCAGGGTCTTACTGATGCTGAAAATGTTCAACATTCCACTCTCTTGGTCGATTTGTGGCAAGCCAGGTCAATGCAACATAATCTGATCTTCTAGAAATCCAGATCTAGATGGCTCAAGGAAGGTGATGCCAATTCAAAATACTTCCATAATCTTTTGAACAGTCGTCGAAGATTCAACTCTATATAGGGGCTTCGGATTAATGGTGCTTGGATTGAGGATGTCAAGGGTGTCCGGGAAGGAGTTCGCAATTACTTTCATCTCATTTTTTATGAATGGACCCAACAACGTCCTACTTTTATGGTCCCCCCCTTTCCCAAATTGGATATTTTGGAAAAAGCTTCTCTCATTGTTCCTTTTGGGGATGAGGAAATCAGAAATGTTGTTTGCGATTGTGATAGTGGGAAGAGTTCGAGACCTGATGGATTCAACTTTAAATTCATCAAGGCTTTCTGGAACCTATTGAAAGATGAGATATTTGATATGGTTCGGGAGTTTTACAATAATGGGAAGATCACTAAAGGAGTCAACACTTCTTTCACTTGCCTCATCCCAAAGAAGACCAACCCTCAATATATGGGAGATTATAGACCTATTTCTCTCATTTGTTGCTTGTATATAATCATCGCGAAGCTTCTAGCTAATATATTGCGTAAAGTTCTCGACAAGGTCATCAGCAACACTCAATCTGCTCTCCTTAAAGGCTGACATATTTCGGATGGTGTGGTTGTCCTTAATGGAGTCATCCATGATGCGAAGATCTCTGGTAAACAATGTGGAATCTCCAAAATTGATTTTGAAAAAGCATTTGACTTTGTCTCTTGGAGCTTTCTTGATCATATGATGGATCAGCTTGGGTTCTGTGACAAATGGCGTGGTTGGATCATGGAATGCCTTTATACCGCTACTACTTCCATTCTTGTAAATGGTAGTCCCACTATTGAGATCCATCCTCAATGTGGTCTCCGTCAAGGTGATCCTTTATCCTCAATGGGAGTGGGTCATCACTTGGCGTCGTCAATTATTTTCTTGGGAGAACGATCTATCTAATTCTTTTTTGCATGATCTTCATCAATGCACACTTCAAAACAACAAATCAAATTCTAGGGAGTGAAAATATGATAAATCCAAACTATACACCGTCCAATCTGCTTACAAACTTATCACTCATAATGATCAAAAAATAACAGCAACAAACTTCTTTCATCTCTCATTTGGAAATAAAAAGCACCGCTGAAGGTCCTCACTTTCGTTTGGAGACTATTTCAAGACAGAATTCCGACTAAGGATGCTCTTTTGAAGCGGGGTATTGTGAAGAAGATCTTGCTCCTGAGCTTGGCACAGTTTTGATGAAGACACCAACATCACAAAAAGAAGAAAGGAAGAAGACCTACAAAGACTATCGAAGACAAAGCTTCAAAGAATTAGAGTCTAAGTCTTAGGTACTTCTATCCTTACAACTCATTTATTTACTTAGTTAATAATGCTCAAAATTGTTTTCAAGAAAATCAGAAAAATCTAAGTGTGAATAAAAATAATTTTCAAAAACAACATGTAACGGGTTACCATAGTTGAGTAACAAGTTACATGAGTGAGAAAAGATTTTTCAAACCTCTAACAGCTATGAGTAATCTATTACTGACTTTGGAGTAACAGATTACCACTTTTAGAAAACAGGGTAATCGATTACTCAAAGAAGTATAATCGATTACACTAAGCCAATTTCACAAAGCTGTCAAACAGTGTCATTGAGTAATCGACTACTCAAATACAGTAATCGATTACACTGTGTGAAATTTCAAAAAACTGTTAACAATATGTTTGGGTAATCGATTACGCACTTGCTGTAATCGATTACTGAGAGCTGTTGTATCAGTTTTCAGAATTCAAATGAAGAGGTTTCACTCCAAACTGATTTGTTTCATTCCAAACGAAACCTACTTATACCTAGAGGTATTATGGTTGATTGGAAGCCAATATAAAGGAATTGAAACACTCTTAACTCACACACAACTCAGATTACAAACTCTTATTTGAAACTCTCAAAAAGCTCTCACACTTTCTGATTTTTCCTACACTTTTCAAGCAACCTACTCTCAAACTTTCAGAGTTATTTTTGAAGTTACTTCTAAGTGTATTTCATACTTTCAAAGAGCATTATTATCTTAAGTATAAGAGTTGTTGTTGGATTATAAGTTCTAGAAATTGTCATATACACTTGTAAGGAAATCCAAACTGTAACACCTCAAATTTCGTTTTCGGAATGATTGGAAAAAGTAGATTGTTGGAGTATATATATTCGACAATCCTAGTTTGAGAGAGAGGACCTCGCCCGAGAGAAAGAATCGGTGTTCTAATATGAGTTTCCCGGAGACCTCGCTTAAGCAAGGAAGTGGTCGCTTGAGTGAGAGTGAAATCTAGAAAAGCTGTCAAATTCTAGCTTGAGCTAGAATTTTCGCCCAGGCTAGAGAGGAGCCTTAGCATACTGCCCGATTCTCGCCCGAGCGAGAAATCCGTGCCCGGGCGAGAGCGTCAGAGTTGAAAAGCTGAAAAATTGCGAAATTCTTGCCCAAGCGAGCCATTCTCGCCCGGGCGACGCTGCACAGCTATAAAAGTAAAAGAGGGGTTTCAAAAACCTTAATCTTCATTTTCTTTTCTCTCCTTTCTCTCCCAACGGCGGCTCCACCCAAATGAACCATTCTCCTTTCCACTAAACATCAAAACTGATCAAAACCTCTTTCTATTACTTCTTGGTGGCACATTTGGGAAATCTTGGAGGTGAAAATTGGAACAATGGAGGGAGAAGTGGTTCTTTTGCTGAGCAACGGAGCTTACGCAACCTAAGGTGAGGGAGAAGACCATTGTGGTCTTAGAGTATTTCATTAAAGTCATCTTCTCCGATTTCCCTCAAGAATCGGAGCATGTTAACGGATAGAAACTCTCTTGGGTGTTTGTGGTCCATGTGAGAGTCTTTATTTTACATGAGGATGTATTAACCATAAAAGTGGAGATATATGTGCGGGAAAACCGTTTATTTAAGTAAAATGCAATATGCTCATTTATGGTAATACACCGTCATGAAAGATGGTTCTAACGTTAATGTGTTATATGATGAAGAATATGCTGTTTGTGGTTTGTTTATGATAATGGTGTGTTATGGATGGTTGATTTGTTATAAACATATATGGGTGTGTTTGTAATAAGGATTGTGAGATGTGTTGTTTAATGGCAAAAGTAGAAATGGTTATGTTGTGTGATAATGATTGTGTGTGATTTGTTTATTGTTATAAACTTATCTGAGTGTATTTGTAACAATGATTGTGTGATGAGTTGTTGATTCATTAAAAGTGGCGATGAGTATGTTTATGAGAATGACTTAGTTGTGAGTCGCTTTATTGTTATGAACATATATGGGTATGTTTGTGACAATGAAGGTGTTGTGGGTTATTTTATGGTGATGAAACAATGAGATACCTTGTGTTTATTGTGTTATGAGATGAATTGGTGGTGAATCAATGAAAAGAAAACACATTTTTAGCCGACCATGATTGGTTAGCGACTTTGGCTCAAGTTATGTAGCACACTTTGGCTCAAGTTATGTAGCAAACTTTGGCTCAAGTGATGTAGCAAACTTTGGCTCAAGTGATGTAGCAAACTTTGGCTCAAGTGATGTATCAAGCTTTGGCTCAAGCAATGTAGAAAACTTTGGCTCAAGTTATGTAGCATGATTTTAAAAAAGAAAGTATGTTTTAGCTAACCGAATGGTATAGCGACTTTGACTCAAGTTATGTAGCAAGCTTTGGCTCAAGTGATGTAGCCAGCTTTTGCTCAAGTGATGTAGCAAGCTTTGTCTCAAGCGATGTAGCAAGTTTTGGCTCAAGCGATGTAGCAAGCTTTGGCTCAAGAGATGTAGCAACCTTTGGCTTAAGCGATGTAGAAAGCTTTGGCTCAAGCGATATAGAAAACTTTGGCTCAAGCGATGTAGCAAGCTTTGGCTCAAGCGATGTAGCAAGCTTTGGCTGAAGCAATGTAGCAAACTTTGGCTCAAGTTATGTAGCATGATTTTATGGATATATATGTATGTTGATTTATGATGAAGGTTGAATTGGGTAAATCATATAAGTAAGTTGTAATAGGTGCTAAATGAAGGAGTGACTATCCTATGGCATGTTGTAATGATTTGGGATGAATTGCCTAAGTGAGTGACGATAATCAAGCTAATTGGATATATGAACATTATGTGGTATAATGTGTTGATTGATATATGTTTAATATGATTGATGTTAGACGTTATATAGGTTTAATACTTCAATGTTATTACTCCATGTAAATCCAGGCTACGGTCATCGTAGTTGATTCTTACTCCCTCTGTCTCTTCTTGTATGTGTTGTGTATTTGAGTTCAGGTTGTGGCAGTAGCGCGTTGGACGCTTGCGGAGAAGAGTACATGGTAGAGTAGGGTTTTATGTAATTGATATGTTATATGATAAATGTTTATAATATGAGAACTATGTTGGATTATCTATTTTGTAAAATGGAACTCCTCCTAAGTGTATAATGAAGTTGATCTAATGTTTGTATTCAAAGTACTTTTGAGAAAACGTAATTGTATAGATTATGTATTTGAAAGGAAGTGTAATCGCATGCTTTAAAAGAAATATGTACTTGGAGTATTTCCGCATTTTGAATTATGAATGGTATTAATATTTGTATTCACTCGTTCTCCAAATAGTTTCAAGCAACGCCTTTCAAAAGTAATCACTTCCTTTCCGTGAATAAAGTTTTAAAGTTTTAAAAATGAATTTTTGGGTTATGAAAATCGGGTCCTTACACAAGCCATATTGTATATTCTTCACTTTTGCAAAGTTCACTTTCTTTCACAAGGGTGTGAAGAGAAAGGGGTTGAGTAACTTAGTATAGTGTTTACCAAGGGTGTTACTTGGAATAGGTTTTCCAAGGGATTAAATATAAGTGAGTGTGTAAGATACAAGGAGATCTCGGGGTGAGATAATTGTAATTGCAACTCATTATATTAATATAGGAATCTCTTGCGAGTCAAGAGTACTGGACGTTGCATTCGGTGGACAAGAAAGTGAACCAGTATAAAACATCTGTGTACTCTCTTCTCCTTATCTTTGTTTCTTTTTTATCCTTCCAAGTCAATATTTTTCAGCATAATATTTCCGCTACACTTTAACTTTGATATTGCAGAAAAATTGGCAATTTATTTGCAACAACTAATTCACCCCCCCCCCCCCCATCTTTGTTGCAATCTCATTCTTACAATTGGCACATGAGCTATTTTTGAGAAATTTACTCTCAAAATCTGATCCTACTACAAGATGGCCTCTAGATAAGAATGAGGATTTTCCTAGAGTCGCAAGACTTGGATATTTGGAATGTTATCGAGGAAGGACCATATGTGGCATTCACTGTGATCAACATCACAAGGGAAACAAAGCCAAAATCTTCATGGAGTGATGAAGATAAGAAGAAAGTGCAACATGTGTAACACCCTAAATTTTAAGTCTTTAAAATTACAGTATCAGTCCTGGGATCCTTGCTTGAGCGAGAGATTCTCGCTTAGGCGAGAGAGGCTCACCTGGGATGGTGAAATCCTGGGCTATACTAGAGGATTCTCGCCTGAGCGA
Source organism: Lupinus albus (assembly GCA_009771035.1). Lineage (NCBI taxonomy): Eukaryota > Viridiplantae > Streptophyta > Magnoliopsida > Fabales > Fabaceae > Lupinus > Lupinus albus. Next base: position 9,696,048 of record CM020019.1, on the reverse strand, counting down.
GAGTTGTCTCGCCTGGGCGAGAAATGGAATTTTGGGACTGTTGAGACTGTGAGATTCTCGCTTGAGCGAGAATCCCTCGCTTGAGCGAGAGATTCTCGCTCAAGCGAGAGGGTCAGATCTGAGTTTTTAAAAATGGGCGGGGTTTATCCATTGAGCGAGAATAAGCTCGCTTAAGCGAGAACCCAACGAGAGCATTAAATGAGAGAAACCCCAAATACATTTTTAGGTTAAGAATTGAAGAGAGGTGAGAGAAGAGAGCATTCCCAAGGTCTAGGAGCTTTGATTCCTGTTCAAGAGCTTGAGAAGAGGTAAAATTCTCTACTCTAACTCTCTTCTTCTCTTGAAAACCCATTTTTGGTATTATGGATCTCTTCTCAAAATAGGAGAAACCATGGAAACTCACCCTTTTGAGTTATGGTTCGTTTTATGTTACTTTTACCTTGTAAACTCTTGGTATAGAGTTAGTATTTCAAGAAAGGAGAGGGTTTGTGGGTTGATTCATGAAAACCCCAAAACCCTAAAGTGAGAATGTGGTTAAAGAAGAAAATGGGTAAAGTGCTAGAGGTAGAAGATGAATATGTATGTTTTAGATGTTGTAAACTTATGATGAAAGTAGTTTAGAAACATTGAAAACGTGTTAAATACCTTATATGGTTAAATAATGCAATATAAGTTGTTTATATGACATTTGGAATAAATGACTAACATTGTGTTATATGTGGGATGAGGAAAGATCCTAAAGTTGGAGGCGGTGTCGGTGGAACCTACGTAGTCGCCAAAAACCAAACCCAACACTCACCGAGGTAAGAATGAGTCTTTAATTTATGAACGGTGTTAGAAAATGCGTGGATTTTCTGATGTGGATAATGAAATGAAATGTGAATCACTTAGTCATTATGAGCATATATGGGTATGTTGATAATGATGAGGAGTGGATTTACGGTTTATGTATTGGTGGAGTGCCAATGGAAATAAAACTCGGAATAAAACAATAAATTGTAAGTCACTTTGTAGTTACAAGCATATACGATATGTTGTAATGATGTCGGGTGCATTTATTGTCTATGTATTGATGGAGTGCCAATGGAAATAAAACTCGGAATAAAACAATAAATTGTAAGTCACTTTGTAGTTACAAGCATATACGATATGTTGTAATGATGTCGGGTGCATTTATTGTCTATGTATTGGTGGAGTGCCAATGGAAATAAAACTCGGAATAAAACAATAAATTGTAAGTCACTTTGTAGTTACAAGGATATACGATATGTTGTAATAATGTCGGGTGCATTTATTGTCTATGTATTGGTGGAGTGCCAATGGAAATAAAACTCGGAACGAGCAATGAACTGTAAATCACTTAGTCGCTACAAGCATATATGGGTATGTTTGTAGTGATGAGGAGTGGATTTACTGTTTATGTATTGGTGGAGTGCCAATGGAAAGAAAACTCGTTTTAGCCGACCCGAATGGGTTAGCGACTTTAGCTCAAGTTATGTAGCATGGTTTTTCAAAAGTACCAAAGACGAAAATGGTTTTAAGTGGATTTAATTTAGATCGTTGTTTAACTCTATTAAATGTGGATTAACTTATATTGATATTTTATTGAGTTAATGACTCACTCCTTTGTGTTGTTTGTGTATGGTCAATGTTAATCCCATTGCAGGTAGGTGGACGGAGAAAATATGATTTTTGACTAGGAGATTAGAGACCTTTATTTTGCTATCTCTTTATCCATTCTTTTGTAACCTCATTTGGTTGTACTTGAAGTAACTAATCGTAACTATGAATACTATTTTTGTACATGATATTGATCATGGAGACTAGTAACTCGAGATATATGTAGCTATGGGTGTTTTAGAAACCCATAGCTAATTGTATGCGGTAGTTACTAGGTTATATTAATATGAATTATGTTTTTCTGTATTAGGAATGTAGGTATGGATATCGCTTAATAAATAGTCCGGAAATAATCAAGGTAAACAATGTAACGCATATTCAGTTAATAATCAGGAAATATAAACAAATTGAATGTTTGCATGAGTTAAAATAAGAGAAAATTTCCAGGGTATAATTTTGGGTCGTTACAATATGGTATCAGAGCATAGTTAATCTTGCGACCTAGGATATGGCCTTGCATGCTTCTTTGTAACATTTCTGTGTTGAAGTTGTTTGAATGATGCTAAATGTTAAGTGTTTGGGTGCACTGTGTTTATACAAATTCGTTTACTAACAAGTGAGTAGTACAGGTACTCATGACAGGAAGAGGAATAGGGGCGAGTCAGACCGTCCCGAATGAATTATTAGCTCAAATGTTGGCGGCACTGCAGCAAGTCAACGAGAACTTGCAGAATCTGAATCAGAATCCGACACCAAGCCCGAATCCACATCCACTAGTCCCACCTGGACCGGCAGAATATAAGGGTTTAGATGAGTGGATCCAAGGGGTCGAGCGGATCTTCAGAGCCATGAACTGTATGGAGGCTCAGAAGCTTACCTATGCTACTTACATGTTAGTGATAGAGGCTGAGAACTGGTGGGAGTATACTCGGCGCCAAATGGAAGCTGAAGGACAACTGATCTCCTGGGGTGCCTTCAAGGAGAAATTCCTACACAAGTACTTTCCCGCTGATTTGAAGAGGAAGAAGGAGATGGAATTTCTGAAGCTGGAGTAGGGGAACATGTCAGTAGGGGACTATGTGGCCAAGTTCGAAGAGTTGGCCCGGTTTTGCCCCTACGCCGAGTTGGAAATGGACGGAAGGTCCAAATGTGCTAAGTTCGAATCGGGTTTGTAGCCCAAGTTGAAAAGTATGTTTGGGCACCAAGAGATTGCTGATTTCCCTACCCTGGTGAACAAGTGTAGGGTGTATGAGGATGACTTGGAAGCTGATGAAGCAGCGACATCTAGGGTGGTTCATCCCAAAAACTTTGGGCCTCAACGAAACTTCCCACACGGAAAAGGGAAGGGGAAGGCGTTTCATGAAGAAAGGAAGCCTTACTCTCCTACGACGGGTAATCGGAGTTATCCTTCGCATGGGTCGAGGACTCATGCCACTGTTGGAGGGTCACGGTTGAACTCTCCCTCTTTGTGCAACAAATGTGGCCGAACTCATGTCGGTGACTCGTGCCCCAGAATGGCACTTACTTGTTTTCATTGCAAGGAAGTTGGACATATTCCAAGGCATTGTCCTAAGCTACCGTAGAGCATGAACACTGTGAGGGATTGAACGACCTCGATCCACTGGCAGAGTGTTCACCATGAGTGGTGCAGAGGCATCAGGCATAGATGGCCTGATTAAAGGTAATTGCATGGTGTCAAGTATTCCCCTTTTAGTGTTGTTTTATTCGGGAGCGACACACTCCTTTGTATCTATTGACTGTGTGGATAGACTGAAATTGCAAACTGAGTCGTTGCCTTTCGACTTGGTCGTATCCACCCCAACTGATGTGCCTGTGGTGGTGTCGACAGTTGTGTCTCGATGTCCGGTGGTGGTAAACGGTAGGGATTTTACCGTGGATTTAATCTGCTTACCACTATCCCAGTTAGATTTGATTCTGGGAATGGACTGGTTGTCAGCAAATCATGTGGGGCTTAATTTTGCTGATAAGACAGTGATGTTTGGGAATCCAGATGGGATTTTTGAGGAGGTCGGTTGTATGAAGCCGATGTCGGCAAAGGAAGTCAGAACTTCCTGTAAGGAGAGAGGGGCCGTGTTTATGTTGTTGGCGTCCCTAGAAGGTATTGAGAAATCCAAGGTACAGGATATTCCGATAGTTTGTGAGTTTCCTGAAGTCTTTCCTGGTGATATTCCGGAATTGCCTCCAATGAGAGAAGTTGAATTCTCCATTGATTTAGTACTGGGGATGGGACCCATCTCTATAGCTCCTTATAGAATGGCACCGTTAGAGTTAGCTGAGCTGAAAAAGCAGGTTGAGGAATTGTTGGCTAAGAAATTTATTCGCCCTAGTGTCTCGCCGTGGGGCGCACCTGTTTTGCTAGTTAAGAAGAAGGATGGTAGTATGCGTTTGTATACCGATTACAGGCAGCTGAACAAGGTTACGATTAAGAACAAATATTCGTTGCCTCGGATTGATGACTTGATGGATCAGTTGAGGGGAGCAGTAGTGTTTTCTAAGATTGATCTTCGATCGGGTTACCATCAACTTCGGGTGAAATCAGATGACATTCCAAAAACTGCTTTTAGGACAAGGTATGGACATTTCGAATATTTGGTCATGCCTTTTGGCGTAACGAATGCCCCAACAATATTTACCGACTACATGAATCGGTTTTTCCATTCGTATTTGGATTCATTCGTAGTGGTATTTATTGATGACATTCTGGTTTACTCCAAAAGCCGAGAGGAACTTGCAGAGCACCTGAGGATTGTTTTAGAACTCCTGAGTAAGAACCAGTTGTATGCTAAATTGTCTAAATGTGATTTCTGGTTGGAGTCGGTAAACTTTCTTGGACATGTAATAACCAAGGAAGGGGTAGATGTGGATCCTTCAAAGGTTGAAGCGGTTATGGAATGGGCCGTGCCCAAGTCAGTTATTGAAATCCGGAGCTTCCTTGGTTTGGCAGGCTATTATTGGAAATTCATTGAGGGATTTTCGAAGTTGGCCCTACCATTGACTAAGCTTACGAGGAAAGGAGAACCGTATGTGTGGACACTCCGTTGCGAAGAAAGCTTTCAAGAGTTGAAACGAAGGTTGACTACGGCACCAGTGTTGGTTCTTCCTTGTATGGATAAGGATTTCAGTGTTTATTGCGATGCTTCCAAGCAAGTTTTGGGTTGTGTTTTGATGCAAGAGGGGAAAGTGGTTGCCTATGCTTCTCGTCAGTTAAGAACGCACGAGCAGAACTACCCTACGCATGATTTAGAATTGGCTGCAGTGGTATTCGCTTTGAAAATTTGGAGACACCATCTCTATGGTATAAAGTTTGTGGTGTACAGCGACCACAAGAGTTCGAAATATCTGTTTGATCAAAAGGAGCTGAATATGAGACAAAGGAGATGGATGGAGTTTCAAAAGGACTACAATTTTGGACTACAGTACCACCCAGGGAAGGCTAATGTAGTGGCCGATGCACTCAGTCGGAAATCCTTGCACATGTCAGCTTTGATGGTTAGAGAGGGGAAACTGATCGAGGAGTTCAGGATATGAACCTAGACGTCCAAATAAGACCTCATAGTATGATATTAGGTATGCTTAAGGTCACCAATGAACTATTTGATTAAATCCGAGTAATGCAAGTTGAGGATAATGAGCTGATGGCCAAACGGGATTTGATGACGAGCGGAAGGGAAACCGACTTCATAACGGACTCTAGTGGGATAATGCGTTACAAAGGGAGAATGTGTACCTAGTGATGAGGGGTTGCGGAAGAGTATTTTGGAGGAGTCCCATAAGAGCAAGCTGAGTTTTCACCCCGGGACAACGAAAATGTATCAAGACTTGAAGAAGTTGTTTTGGTGGTCTGGATTGAAGAGAGACGTGGCGTCATATGTCTCGAGTTGTTTGATATTCCAGAAAGCCAAGATTGAGCATCAACGACCATCAGGAGAGTTACAATCACTAGAAATTCTTGTTTGGAAGTGGGATAGTATCTCCATGGATTTTGTATCGGGTTTTCCGACGACTTAGAAGGGATATGACTCGATATGGGTAATAGTAGATCGATTGAGTAAGTCGGCTCATTTCTTGCCGATAAACATGAGGTACTCCCTGGAACGATTGGCGGAACTGTATATCCGAGAGATTGTTCGTTTGCATGGGATACCATCGAGCATTATGTCTGATAGGGATTCCCGTTTCACTTCAAACTTTTGGATCAGTTTGCAATCCGCTTTGGGAACTAAATTGAAAATAAGTTCAGCTTACCATCCATAGACGGACGGTCAATCAGAAAGGACAATACAGACATTGAAGGACCTTTTGAGGGCTTGTGTCATAGAACAACCCGGGAGTTGGGACTGCATATTGCCCCTGATTGAATTTACCTACAACAATAGTTTCCATTCAAGAATTGGGATGGCACCCTATGAGGCTTTGTATGGTAGTAAGTGCCGAACTCCAGTGAGTTGGTTTGAGACTGGGGAGCACTTGATATTGGGGCCCGAGCTGGTCCAAGAGACTACAGATAAGATCAGGAAAATCCGGCAGAACATGAAGATCGCCCGGAGTCGACAAAAATGCTATCATGATAAGAGGCGGAAACCTCTTGAGTTTAACGAGGGAGATCATGTTTTCATTAGAGTTGTTCCGACTACCGGCATCAGTAGGGTGTTGAAGTCTCGTAAGCTGACTCCTCGATTTATTGGGCCTTATCAGATATTGAAGAGAATTGGGGCGGTGGCATATCAGATTGCATTACCTCCACTATTGTTGAACCTTCACAATGTATTTCATGTGTCTCAATAAAGGAAATATGTTGGGGATTCATCTCATGTGGTTGAGTCTGATCAGATAGAGTTGAAGGATAATTTGACTTTTTCAACGTTGCCCGTGAGAATCATGGATACTAGTGTCAAGAGATTGAGAGGCAAGGAGATTGCCTTGGTGAAGGTGTTGTGGAGTCAAGTGGACGAAGGAGACGCTACTTGGGAAGTTGAGCAAGAAATGAGGGAGGATTACCCTCATTAGTTTGAATCGAGGTATGTTAAATTTTCGGGGACGAAAATTCTTATAAGAGGGGGAGGATTGTATCACCCTAAATTTTAAGTCTTTAAAATTACAGTATCAGTCCTGGGATCCTCGCTTGAGCGAGAGATTCTCTCTTAGGCGAGAGAGGCTCACCTGGGAGGGTGAAATCCTGGGCTATACTGGAGGATTCTCGCCTGAGCGAGAGTTGTCTCGCCTGGGCGAGAAATGGCATTTTGGGACTGTTGAGACTGTGAGATTATCGCTTGAGCGAGAATCCCTCGCTTGAGCGAGAGGGTCATATCTGAGTTTTTGAAAATGGGCGGGGTTTTCTCGCTTGAGCGAGAATAAGCTTGCGTAAGCGAGAACCCGACGAGAGCATTAAATGAGAGAAACCCCAAATACATTTTTAGGTTAAGAATTGAAGAGAGGTGAGAGAAGAGAGCATTCCCAAGGTCTAGGAGCTTTGATTCTTGTTCAAGAGCTTGAGAAGAGGTAAAACTCTCTATTCTAACTCTCTTCTTCTCTTGAAAACCCATTTTTGGTATTATGGATCTCTTCTCAAAATTGGAGAAACCATGGAAACTCACCCTTTTGAGTTATGGTTCGTTTTATGTTACTTTTACCTTGTAAACTCTTGGTATAGACTTAATATTTCAAGAAAGGAGAGGGTTTGTGGGTTGATTCATGAAAACCCCAAAACCCTAAAGTGAGAATGTGGTTAAAGAAGAAAATGGGTAAAGTGCTAGAGGTAGAAGATGAATATGTATGTTTTAGATGTTGTAAACTTGTGATGAAAGTAGTTTAGAAACATTGAAAAACGTGTTAAATACCTTATATGGTTAAATAATGCAATATAAGTTGTTTATATGACATTTGGAATAAATGACTAACATTGTGTTATATGTGGGATGAGGAAAGATCCTAAAGTTGGAGGCGGTGTCGGTGGAACCTACGAAGTCGCCAAAAACCAAACCCAACACTCACTGAGGTAAGGATGAGTCTTTAATTTATGTACGGTGTTAGAAAATGCATGGATTTTCTGATGTGGATAATGAAATGAAATGTGAATCACTTAGTCATTATGAGCATATATGGGTATGTTGATAATGATGAGGAGTGGATTTACGGTTTATGTATTGGTGGAGTGCCAATGGAAATAAAACTCGAAATAAAACAATAAATTGTAAGTCACTTTGTAGTTACAAGCATATACGATATGTTGTAATGATGTCGGGTGCATTTATTGTCTATGTATTGGTGGAGTGCCAATGGAAATAAAACTCGGAATAAAACAATAAATTGTAAGTCACTTTGTAGTTACAAGCATATATGATATGTTGTAATGATATCGGGTGCATTTATTGTCTATGTATTGGTGGAGTGCCAATGGAAATAAAACTCGGAATAAAACAATAAATTGTAAGTCACTTTGTAGTTACAAGCATATACAATATGTTGTAATGATGTCAGGTGCATTTATTGTCTATGTATTGGTGGAGTGCCAATGGAAATAAAACTCGGAATAAAACAATAAATTGTAAGTCACTTTGTAGTTACAAGCATATACGATATGTTGTAATGATGTCGGGTGCATTTATTGTCTATGTATTGGTGGAGTGCCAATGGAAATAAAACTCGGAACGAGCAATGAACTGTAAATCACTTAGTCGCTACAAGCATATATGGGTATGTTTGTAGTGATGAGGAGTGGATTTACTGTTTATGTACTGGTGGAGTGCCAATGGAAATAAAACTCGTTTTAGCCGACCCGAATGGGTTAGCAACTTTAGCTCAAGTTATGTAGCATGGTTTTTCAAAAGTACCAAAGACGAAAATGGTTTTAAGTGGATTTAATTTAGATCGTTGTTTAACTCTATTAAATGTGGATTAACTTATATTGATATTTTATTGAGTTAATGACTCACTCCTTTGTGTTGTTTGTAACACCCCAAATTTGAAGTCTTTAAAATTATAGTATCAGTCCTCGGATTCTCGCTTGAGCGAGAGTTGTATCGCTTGGGCGAGAAATGGCAATTGTGGACAGTGTAATCGATTACCCAATCCATGTAATCGATTACATGCTGATAAAAGCATCAGATATGTGCATTTTACATGATGTAATCGATTACACAATCCATGTAATCGATTACATGCTGATAAAAGCATCAGATGTGCATGATGTAATCGATTACACAATCCATGTAATCGATTACATGCTGATAAAAGCATCAGATGTGCATGATGTAATCGATTACACAATACATGTAATCGATTACATGATGATAAAAGCATCAAATGTGCATGATGTAATCGATTACACAATCCATGTAATCGATTACATGATGATAAAAGCATCAGATATGTGCATTTTACATGATGTAATCGATTACATAATCTATGTAATCGATTACATCGATGCGTTGAGCGAAAATTGCTACTATGAGATTCTCGCTTGAGCGAGAATGGGCTCGCTTGAGCGAGAATGAGCTCGCTTGAGCGAGAATTGGCTCGCTTAAGCGAGAACCCGGCGCTGTTACATTAAATAGGGGACCCCAAACACATTTATTAGGGTTAACCAAAAGAGAAGTGAGAGGAAAGATTATTTTCAAGAGCAAGGAGGCTTTTGAGTCATTAGAAGCTTGAGAAGAGGTAGATCTCTTGATTTTTAACTCTCTTTTTCCATTTGAAACTTGTTTTGAGGTATGTTGGATCTCTTCTCAAAATGAGGGAAACCATGAAAACTCATCTTTTCGAGTTATGGTTCGTTTTATGTTGTTTCTATCTTGTAAACTTTTGGTTTAGAGTTAGTATTTCAAGAATGGAAAGGTTTTGGGGTTGATTCATGAAAAACCCAAAACCCTAAAGTGAAAATGAGGTTAAAGAGGAAAATGAGTAAAATGCTAGAGGTAGAAGATGAATAAGCTTTCTAATGTTGAAATATGAGATGAATATGTATGTTTAAAATATTGTAAACTTATGATGAAAGTAGTTTAGCAACATTGAAAATATGATGAATATCTTGTATGGTTAAATAATGCAATATAAGTTGTTTATGTGATATTTGGAATAAATGACTAACATTGTGATTGTATGGTGGGAATGGGAAAGATCCTAGAGTTGGCGGCGGTGACGGTGGAACTAGCGCAGTTACCAAGAACCCAACCCAACACGCACCAAGGTAAGGAGGAGTCTTTAAATGGTATATGGTAATGGATAATGTGTGTATTTTCTGAGTGTGAGTACGATAAAGTGATGAAACGCTTAGTTATGGTAAACATATATGGGTGTGTCTATGATAATGGTATGCGTGGATTTACTGTTTACGGATTTATGTTGTATTAATGAAAAGAAAATATGATTTTAGCCGACCATTATTGGTTAGCAACTTTGGCTCAAGTTATGTAGCAATGCTTTGGCTCAAGCTATGTAGCAAAACTTTGGCTCAAGTTATGTAGCAATGCTTTGGCTCAAGCTATGTAGCAAAACTTTGGCTCAAGTTATGTAGCAAAACTTTGGCTCAAGTTATGTAGCAATACTTTGGCTCAAGTTATGAAGCAATACTTTGGCTCAAGTTATGAAGCAAAACTTTGGCTCAAGTTATGTAGCAATACTTTGGCTCAAGTTATGTAGCAATACTTTGGCTCAAGTTATGTAGCAATACTTTGGCTCAAGTTATGTAGCAACGCTTTGGCTCAAGCTATGTAGCAATACTTTGGCTCAAGTTATGTAGCAATACTTTGGCTCAAGTTATGTAGCAACGCTTTGGCTCAAGTAATGTAGCACAAAAAAAAAAGAAATTTACAAAACAATTGGTTTACTAACCCCTTTAAAATGTGGATTATCTTATAATGGTATTTATTGTTTCGATGACTTACTCCTTTGTGTGTTGTGTGTATTTGCCATTGATAATCCCATTGCAGATAAACAGGGTAGTTGATGATGCTTGGTTCGGGCTTTAGGAGCTTAAGACTTGGATATTCTATTGTTTTTGCTTTTTGGTGTTGAGAAATTGTTATATGGATGATTTGTAATTGTAACCATTTAACTTATCAACTTTTTTTTTGAGTAATGCTGGATATTAGTAACTATGGGTAATTTTGGAAATCCATAGTTAAATATATGCGGTAATTACCGATGAAAGTTATACATGAATTATGTTTTTCCGCAGATATGAGATGTATGTTAACTTCAGGTACTGTACGGGTGGTTTCACAAACTGAGTATGAGAAAGTTAGAGTAAGATGTGGAATGTATGTACAACAAAATTAAAATAAATGAAAAATTTTCGAGTTATGAAAATCGGGTCCTTACATTGTTAGTGTATGGTCAATGTTAATCCCATTGCAAGTAGGTGGAAGGAATGATTTTTGACTAGGAGATTAGAGACCTTTATTTTGCTGTCTCTTTATCCATTCTTTTGTAACCTCATTTGGTTGTACTTGAAGTAACTAATCGTAACTACGAATACTATTTTTGTACATGATATTGATCATGGATACTAGTAACTCGGGATATATGTAGCTTTGGGTGTTTTGGAAACCCATATCTAATTGTATGCGGTAGTTACTAGGTTATATTAATATGAATTATGTTTTTCTGTATTAGGAATGTAGGTATGGATATCGCTTAATAAATAGTGTAACACCCCAAATTTCAAGTCTTGAAAATCATAGTATCAGCCCTCGGACTCTCGCTTGAGCGAGAGATTCTCGCTTGAGCGAGAGAGGTTTATCTAGGAGGGTGAAATCCTGGGATATACTGGAGGATTCTCGCCTGAGCGAGAGTTGTCTCGCCTGGGCGATAAATGTCATTTTGGAGCTGTTGCCACTGTGAGATTCTCGCTTGAGCGAGAATCCCTCGCTTGAGCGAGGGGGTCAGATTTGAGTTTTTTAAAATGGGCGGGATTTTCTCGCTTGAGCGAGAATCCCTCGCTTAAGCGAGAACCCGATGAGACAACATTTAATGAAAAACCCCTAAACACAATCTAGGGTTTAGAAAAGAAGAAGAGTGAGAGAAGAGAGCTTTTCAAGGGCAAAAAGCTTGGATACTCCTCTAAGAGCTTGAGAAGAGGTAAAACTCTAGATTCTAACTCTCTTTTTCTCTCTTAAACTCACTTTGGGTATGTTGGATCTCTTCTAAAAAGTGAAGAAAAACCATGGAAACTCATCCTTTTGGGTGGTGGTTCATTTTATGTCATTATTACCTTGTAAACTCTTGGTTTAGAGATAGTATCTAAAGAATGGAAAGGGTTGTGGATCGATTCATGAAAACCCCAAAAACTCTAAAAGTGAAAACGTGGTAAAATGATAGAATGAGTAAAATGCTAGAGGTAGAAGATGAGTTTACCTCCAAATATTGGAATATGAGATGTTATGCATGTTTTAGATGATTGAATATTTATGATGAATATTTTGTATGACTAAATGGTGCAATATAAGTTGTTTCTGTGATATTTGGAAAAAATGACTAACATTGTGTTATGTGGTGGGAAGAAGAAAGATCCTAAGGTTGGAGGCGGTGTCGGTGGAACTTGAGAAGTTTCCAAGAACCAAACCCAACACTCACCGAGGTAAGGATAAGTCTTTAATTGTACATTTGAACTCGAAAATGTGTATTCTCTGATTATGCAAAGATTGAGTTGTAAAGTACGCATTTAATATGAACATATATGGGTGTGTTTATATTAAAGTAGGCGTAGGTTTACGGAAAAGCAAGTATGTTTACTTCTGGTTATGTGATTGATTGAATGGTGAATCACGTAATTAGTATAAACATATATGGGTGTGTTTATACTAATATGAGCGTGGATTTACTGGAAATGTTTTATGGTGAAATTATGAAAGGGAAATGTATTTTTAGCCGACCAAGAATGGTTAGCGACTCTGGCTTGAGTATATAAGCAAAACTCTGGCTTGAGTATATAAGCAAAACTCTGGCTTGAGTATATAAGCGAAACTCTGGCTTGAGTATATAAGTGAAACTTTGGCTTGAGTATATAAGAGAAACTATGGCTTGAGTATATAAGCGAAACTTTGGCTTGAGTATATAAGCGAAACTCTGGCTTGAGTATATAAGCAAAACTTTGGCCTGAGTATATAAGCACGTTTTGTTTTAAGAAAAAAATGAGAATCTGCTTTTAGCTAACCCTAAGGGGTATAGCGACTTTGGCTCAAGTTATTCAGCAAAACAAAAATGAATTTCGAAGATGGTTACCAACCCTTTTATTTATGTGGATTATCTTAAAATGATGTTTATTGAATTAGTGACTTACTCCTTTGCGTGTTCTGTGTTTTGTCATTGATAATCCCATTGCAGATAAACAGGTGATATGAGGGAGACTCATTTTTGGGAGATTTAGGAGCGCTATATTTTGGATTCATTTATTTGCACTATTTTTGTACATAAGTGCATATTTGATAGTTCATACCTTATGTAATTACGAACATATACTAACTTACATGGCGTGTAACTCTGGATATGTATAGCTATGGGTATTTTGGAAACCCATAGCTAATTATATGCGGTCGTTACAAAGTTTAACTAATGCGAATTATGTTTTTCTGTCGAATGATTTTGTATGTTATATTGAGATAGATTGCGAAGAGGGAAATAAGATTTGACGTAAAGATATTAAATTGGTAATGTGAGATAGGAGAAAAGGCATGTAATTGAACTAAATCGAGAAAAAAAAATTCAAGAGCATAATTTCGATCCTTACAAATAGTCCGGAAATAATCAAGGTAAACAATGTAACGCATATTCAGTTAATAATCAGGAAACATAAACAAATTGAATGTTTGCATGAGTAAAAATAAGAGAAAATTTCCAGGGTAGAATTTTGGGTCGTTACAACATGACTTGAAGGCAAAGAACATCCTTTCATCGACGCTTGGAATTGACGAATTCTTTAGAGTGTCCAACTGCAAATCCGCTAAGGAAATGTCGGACACTTTAGAGACCACACATGAAGGTACTGAAGAGGTAAAGAGATCGAGACTAAACACTCTTTCCCAGGAATACGAAATGTTTCGTATGAGACCTGGAGAGAAGATCTTGGATCTTCAAAAGAGATTTATTCATCTCACCAACCATCTTATTGCACTTGGCAAAGTGCTGTCAAATAGTGACTTAAACTTAAAAGTTCTAAGATCACTAACAAGAACATGGCAACCAAAAGTTACGGCCATTTATGAAAAGAAAAGTTTGTCAAAAATGTCTTTGGCTGCTTTGTTTGGAAAGTTGCAGGAACATGAACTCGAATTGTGTCAACTTGATCAACACGAGGAACAAGAGAAGAAGAAGAAGAACATTTCTCTGAAAGCAAAGGTTGTGAAATTTGATTCATCAGAAGATGAAGACGACAAGGAAGAGACCAATGACATGAGCCTCTTCGTTAAGAAGTTCAGTAAGTTCCTTAAGAGGAACAAAGGTGCAAGAACAGGACAAATGAAGAAGTTCTCCAAAAGCAATGAGGCATCCACTTCAAACCAGAATTTTACATGCTTTGAGTGTGGCAAACCAGGCCACATGAAGATGGATTGTCCAAACATCAAGAAATGTTCTTTCAAAGTGAAGAACGAATTGTAGAATGGACAAAGAGCCTATATCGCTACGGAAGACAACGACACATCTCTTCCTAATGGCGTCTCATCATTTTGATGATGAAGAGGTAAATGAGTCTATCCATTTTTCTTCTTCTTACTTACAAACCGCTTTTAATGATCTACATGATGAATACATGAAATTATCAAAAATGTTTCTAAAACAAAAATCGGAACTAGATTCTCTTAGAAACATTCCATCATCATCCTCATGTCTAAATTGCATTAACTTGGCAACAAAGTTTCTACATTGAGTCTTGAACTCAACAAAATGAACAAGAGTAGCAAGAGCTTGAGTAAGATCATTAATGATCAAAGACACTCTATGGATCGAAGAGGTATTGGCTATGCAAAAGGCCCTGCTCTTAAAAAACAAAGTAAGTCTATCATGACAGACTTTCAAATATCATGTATCCATGCATCTACACATAGTAAAAATAAATCTAGGTCACATAAGCATCAACTCATATGCTCTTATTGTAAAAGTCATGGGCACACACCAAATACTTGCTTTATTAGAAAATATGGTGTTCCCTTAGGACATTTTTTATGGGTTGAGAAAGGATCTAACAATGTAGGACCCAAGACAAGTTGGGTACCTAATATAACTTAACCTGTTTTGCAGGTAGATTTGAGCGCCGCCCGCAATTTATGGTACTTGGATAGCGGTTGCTCAAAGCATATGACGGGCGATAAAAGTAAGTTCTCTGTCCTCACTCCAAGGGACAAAGGCTATGTCACATATGGTGACAACAACAAAGGAAGAATTCTTGGAGTCGGTAGAATCGGCAAGCCACCTTCAACAACCATAGAAGGAGTGCTATATGTGGAAAGACTCAAGCACAATCTTCTAAGCATAAGTCAACTATGTGACAAGGGCTTCCATTTATCATTCTACCCAGATAAGTGCATCATTGAAAGTAAGGAATCTCTAAACTCTAAACTCTTGGTAAGAGAATTAATAACATTTATATGATAGACATAGATTCATCTCTTCCAATAACATGTTTAGTAGTAAATGATAATCATGATGCATGGCTTTGGCATAAGAGAATTGCTCATATTCATATGGATCATTTGAATAAGCTAATTAAGAAAGATTTGGTTGTTGGTTTACCCAAGATGAAGTTTGTTAAAGACAAACTATGTGGTGCATGTAAAAGGGGTTAACAAACAAAAACTTTTTTCAAGCCAAAGCATATGGTTTCTTATGATAGACCATTGCAGTTACTACACATGGACTTGTTTGGCCCTTCAAGGAGAAAAAGTTATGGTGGTAACTACTATGCTCTTGTTATAGTAGACGATTTTTCATGATAAACTTGGACTCTATTCTTAGTTCATAAGAATGAGGCATTCAAAGCCTTTAGCACTTATGCTAAAAGAGTCCAAAATGAAAAGTCACTTAAAATCGCTGCTATAAGAAGTGATCATGGGGGAGAGTTTCAAAATGATTCATTTGAGGAATTTTGTGACGATCTCGGGATTAATCACAACTTTTCTGCTCCTAGAACACCACAACAAAATGGTGTTGTAGAGAGAAAGAATCGGTCTTTAGAAGAACTCGCTTGGACAATGTTAAATGAAACTAACCTCCCAAAGTACTTTTGGGTTGATGCAGTTAGCACTGCGTGTTATGTTTCAAATAGAGTTCTCATAAGACCTATTCTAAAGAAAACCCCCTATGAACTCTTCAAAGGAAGAAAACCAAACATTTCACACTTGCATGTATTAGGTTGTAAATGTTTCGTCATAAATAATGGCAAAGAGAACTTAGGCAAGTTTGATGAAAAGGTCGATGAAGGAATCTTCCTAGGCTACTCTCTCACGAGTAAAGCTTATAGAGTTTTTAACAAAAGAACTCTAACCATGGAAGAATTCGTTCATGTCTCCTTTGTTGAAACCAATCCTTTAATCAAGGAAAGGATAACTATTGATGAAGAAGATTTGCCTAATCCCACTTTTAATGAAAATGCCATTATTGAAACTACACCTAATGCAGAGCATGTGGAAGTGAATGATAATCCATCCTTTCAAGAAGAGCATATTCACTCTGATATACCTAAAGACTGATGAACTCATCGAGATCACCCTATAGACAACATCATCGATGACATAAGTAAAGGTATTATTACCCGCTTAATGCTGGAAGACGCATGTCTTAACATGGCCTTTGTCTCTCAAATAGAAACCTCAAAGATTGATGAAGCAATCGAGGATTAACACTGGATTCTTGCTATGCAACAAGAACTTAACCAGTTTGAGAGAAGCGAAGTTTGGGAACTTGTTCCTAGACCTAAGAATAGGCATGTAATAGGAACTCGTTGGGTGTTCCGAAATAAATCAGATGAAAATGGCATCATCATTAGAAACAAGGCTAGGCTAGTAGCCCAAAGATACAACCAAGAGGAAGGTATAGACTTTGATGAAACATTTGCTCCAGTTGCTAGACTTGAGGCTATTAGATTACTGCTTGCATATGCATGTTCTTTGAACTTTCAGCTTTACCAAATGGACGTAAAGAGTGCATTCCTTAACGGGTATATACAAGAGGAAGTATTTGTAGAACAACGTCCTGGTTTTGAGGACTACAAACATCCCTCCCATGTATACAAGTTCAAGAAAGCCCTCTATGGCTTAAAGCAAGCTCCACGTTCCTGGTATGATCGTCTAACTAATTTTTTAATATAAAAATGATTTTCTAAAGGCATGGTCGACATTACACTTTTTATTAAGAAAACAAATCATCATACTTTACTTGTTCAAATTTATGTAGATGATATTATTTTCGGTTCTACTAACGAAAGTCTGTGTAGTTAATTTGGCAATATGATGCAAGAAGAATTTGAGATGTCTATGATGGGAAAGTTAAACTACTTCCTTGGACTCCAAATTAAACAACTTAGCAATGGCATATTTGGGAAGATGATCTGGCTCCTTGACCGAGGCTGAGTTTTGATGAAGACAAATGCACATCACCAAAAGAAAGAAGAAAAGCTATTGAAGATCAAAGACTTAAAGAACTTGAAGTATATTTTATTTTTATAAGAGTCTTAGTCTTTTAGTAGAAAATATTTCAAACTCATAAGAAATCACAATGCCTTAAGAATAAAGATCTTAATCTAGGTTAATATAAGAGTTCCTAAGAAAAACCAAGTTATTTTTGAAAAGTTGGAAAAAGGCAAAAATAACTAGGGTAATCGATTACCCTGTAGTAGTAATCGATTACCACTTACTGTTGAAAGTTAAATCCAAAATTTAATTGCAGTAATCGATTACCAGGGTAAGTAATCGATTACCATAACTCTCGGCATTTTTGGGAAATGAAATTTCAACTAGTGTAATCGATTACCCTATGGAAGTAATCGATTACCACTAGCCGTTGAGCAACATTGGATTTGAAATTTCAACTGAGGTAATCGATTACCTCATATTGGTAATCGATTACCACAAGAAAAAATCGTCAGTATCAGTTGTTTTTCAACTGGTAATCGATTACCACGGATAAGTAATCGATTACCACGTACTGTTACTGCGAAAATCTGAATTTTAAATTGAACCATTGTGTTCCAACTTGGTTCAACTTTTCCCAAACGACTTATACCTTTTGAAAGTGATTCTAAACACCTTTTGGAACTCTATGTAAACCTTGTAGGATCTCAGAATTAGATCATAACTTTTATACTCAAAAATTCAAGTTCTTGATACAAATTTCTTAGTTTTTATTCAAGAACACTTTGAAGTTTTTCAGAAAAACTTTCAAATTCTTTGGAATTCTGAAAACTTCATAAGGCATTAAGATACATTGTGAGTTTGTCATTAAGCCATTTATTATCTTCATACTTGTACTCAAGTAATCACCATAGGGATTGGTGAGGCATTGTAAAACAAGGATAGTGGTGTACTATCTTGTTGAAGTGAGTGATACAACTTAGGGGGAGTCTAGGTGTGACTTTGCTGTCAAATAGTGTCATTGAGAGGAGTTATAAGGTGGGTTGATGATTAAAGAGAATGAGTGAAGTGAAAGATGTTGAAGGTTCGAGTCTCGTCCATAAGAAATACTAACATAACATACTAACAACTAACATTTGCCGATAAAAAAAATTAGTGTCATTGAGTAATCGGTTACTCAAATACAGTAATCGATTACACTGTGTGAAATTTCAAAAAGCTGTTAACTGTATATTTGGGTAATCGATTATCCACTTGCTGTAATCGATTACTGAGAGCTATTGTATTAGTTTTCAGAATTCAAAATGAAGAGGTTTCACTCCAAACTGATTTGTTTCATTCCAAATGAAACCTACTCATACCTAGAGGTATTATGGTTGATTGGAAGCCTATATAAAGGCATTGAAACACTCTTAACTCACACACAACCCAGATTACAAACTCTTATTTGAAACTCTCAAAAAGCTCTCACACTTTCTGATTTTTCCTACACTTTTCAAGCAACCTACTCTCAAACTTTCAAAGTTATTTTTGAAGTTGCTTCTAAGTGTATTTCATACTTTCAAAGAGCATTATTATCTTAAGTATATGAGTTGTTATTGGATTGCAAGTTCTAGAAATTGTCATATACACTTGTAAGGCAATCCAAGCCATATTGTATATTCTTCACTTTTGCAAAGTTCACTTTTTTTCACAAGGGTGTGAATAGAAAGGGTGAGTGACTTGGTATAGTGTTTACCAAGGGTGTAACTTGGTATAGTGTTTACCAATGGTGTTACTTGGAATAGAGTTTTCCAATGGGATTAAATATAAGTGAGTGTGTAAGGTACAAGGAGATATCGGGGTGAGATATTTGTAATTGCAACTCATATATTTATTAAAGGAATCTCTTGCAAGTCAAGAGTACTGGACGTAGCCTTTGGTGGACAAGAAGGTGAACCAGTATAAAACACATGTGTACTCTATTCTCCTTATCTTTGTTTCTTTTCTATCCTTCTAAGTCAATATTTTTCTGCATAATATTTCCGCTGCACTTTAACTTTGATATTGCAGAAAAATTGGCCATTTATTTGCAACAACTAATTCACCCCCTCTTAGTTGCAATCTCATTCTTACAGGTGTCACTATGCAAGATGGAGGGGGTCGCTTTGTGTATTCTGTAACGATTATCCAGAATCGGTCACACATCTTTTTTCCTCTTACTCTGTTTCCTATTCAGTTTGGCAACTAATATATAACTGGTAGAATATTTGTGTCACTTTGCCCCTTTCTCCCTCCAACCGTTACTCTCTCTGTTTCCTATCATTTGGCTTGCTACGATATGGGCTCTTTGGCTTGCTCGGAATGACATTGTTTTCAACAAAGCTAAGCCATCTCTCTAGCAAATCCTGAACTTTGCAAAGGTGAAATCTTGGCTTTGGACTAAGGCTCATTAGGGGCAGGAACATCTTCTTTTCGATGACTGGACTTCTAATCTGTTAGATGTCTTAATTTTAATTTGTAATTTAACTTGCCTTTGTATTTGTAAATATTTCTTTATTTAATAAATTCTTTTTGCCGACCAAAAAAAAGTAGGAGGCACTACAATAGATTTTGTATTTAGCGAAAGTTTTTTAGGTGATTAGCGGAGGTTTCAAAAACCGCTAAAGTTATGACATCTAGAAGCATTTTGTGAAGGTCTTAAAAAACCTCTGGTACCGATCAATTTGCAGCAGTTTATTTGTGGATGTTTTTAACCTCCACTATTTGAGGAGGGTTTTGCAACATTTATGTGGAGGTTGTAAACTTCCACAATATGAGGAGTTTTTTATAGTGTTTAACATGTTGGTTTTAAACCTCCACTTTTTGAGAAAGTTAATTGTGGAGATTTTCAACCTCCACTACTTGAAATAACATATGGAGACCTAACTATTATATGTTTCTAAAGGATTTCAACCTCAATTTAATTTCATAATTTTTACAACTTTAATATCATTAGTTTAGAATTATTATTTAAATATACAATACTAAATAGAAGTGTTCTTAGCAATAATAAAATTTCATTGCAAACAACGAAGGAAGCGTAACAAAGTTGAAAGAGTTATAATTCGTCCTTCATTATAAATCCAAATACAACATAAAATATCAAAAGAGGAGGAATCCATTTACTCCAAGACTAAGTTCTTTAAACTTACTCCACATCTTAGCCATCAATTCTAAGGAAATTCAATGGTTTGAATTAGTGAGTGGACTAAGTTCTTTAAACTTACTCCACATCTTAGCCATCAATTCTAAGGAAATCCAATGGTTTGAATTAGTGAGTAGATCTAAATAATTGAATTTCCCTAAAATTGATGGCTAAGATGTGGAGTAAGTTTAAAAAACTTACTCTTGGAGTAAGTAGATCCCCTCCCGTATCAAAAAACTAACAGTAGTCTCATATGACACTTTAAAACCAAAATACATAACATATATCCTAAATATTTATTTGCATGAAATAATAAAATAAAAACATTTAGTTGGCAATAGATAACTAAGCATTGATAATTACAGCATCATTATACACACTAACTAAGCATGTACAATTAACAACTAACATGTAGACAAGAGCTTACAAATGTTAATACCAGAGTTCCTGCTTCCCACAGCTTAACTATTAATTAAATGAATAGTAAAGATATACATTAATGAAATATAATATACAGAGAATCCATATAATATATGTATCTTCTTATCCCATGTTCCTAAGTCATATCATAATAAAGTTCCGAAAGATATAAGCTCTTACTATACTGAAGGCAGAATACTGATCCCCAAATAAGCATAAACACATAGTAGTAGAAGTTGAGGGTAACATATGAATAATGACAGAACAATACTTGTATACTTGTCTGTAAAGTGGGATCTGAAACTTAAAATTCACCAAAAAATAAAGATTGCAAGTTCCAGGAACTGAGCCAGGACTGAATTCCCATATGTTAATCAAATGGTCAAAAATGTTACTTTGTGACACAGTTGTCTGTAAATGCAAGAAATATACAAGTACAGCATAGTATCAGCAGTAGAAATGAAGAGCAAAATTCAGTAATTCAGTTACCCAAAAAATAAAGAGAAATACCAATAATGGAAGAGCTATTTCATAATCAACTAGTTTGAACACACCCATCAAACAGTAGAAAACTAGAAATTAAGAGCAAAATTCAGTTGCCCAAAAGAAAATGAAGAGCAACCCCAATTATGGAAGAACCATTTCATAATCAACTAGCTTGAACAAACATATAACATAAACAAAGATATAACATCACCACAATCACAGGGAGTATAAGTGCTAAACGCAGTTGCACAAATCTGCATGAATGCATACATAGATGCAGGTAAGTAGTGGAAATTCTTACCCATGAAGACATTTGTATTTGCAGCAGTCTAACGCAGGAGTATAATTATTATATAACAAATCAACACATTTTGCTATCTTGTTAACCTTAGAGGAAGGCACAATAGCCCAAACCATAATGACCTGAGTGCATTGTAAATTCTCCTCAATAGTGTATCCTTCATTCTTTTCAGGAATGCCACATGCCATTGAGTATTTAGTAATCAGTCAATAGTTATAAAAAGACATATTTAAAAATACGAGATGATTGATCATTTTGTCATCTATATTTTAACATGCATGATCCCCTAAATTATGTATGAAGTAATCTAGTATGAGCATCAAGGGATTGAACATGATCAGTTAAACAGTTAATAACAAGAACAATCAACTATAAATGAAAGCATCAACCAAAACTCACAGAATACAAGGATTACTTATCACAAGGGCAGGGTTCCTTGCACTTGGCCTAAGTAATGGACAGCTTGCAGCTGCAGTCCCTTCCCTCCAGAGCTGGACCTCGTTGCGGTGCCTGTTTTCAGGTACCAAATTTCATTTCTCTTGATAAATAACACAGAGCAGAAATAATCGATTAAACAAAAATACAATTGATTAACTATATCAAAATTAATCGATTAACATCAGAAAACAATCGATTATATCAATCAGAAAAACTCAGAACATTATTATTCACAGGGTTTCTTGGTTCACAAGCAATTCAAGATTTTGGCAATCACTTATTGATCGAGGCCGTACTCGATACAAATAATATAACAATTAAGTATAGTACTAGGAAGTAACTCCTAGGTCGTTTCCCATATTATCTTTCACACATTGGTTCAAACACCTTACACGCACACACACAATGGGAGGTTTTAGTGGTTGTTATGCTATGAAATTAAGCTAAAACAGAACACAAAAAGAAAACATAATAGTAAAGAGGCTAAATCCATTTGGTTTCCTTGTTCACAACTCAATCCTCGCTTTCAATATATCAAAATTAGATTCTCAGTGTTCCTTTGTTGAGAGTCGATTAACTAAGCGATGATCAACTCACTGTTAAATTGCTAAACCTCTAACTAACCGAAATTGGCATAAGCAACAAACAGTTAACAATGTCACACGAATCAAAGCATCAATTTCAGATTCTACACATTGAATTCCTAATCTGTTCATAACTCTAATGTTTAAGCTTCAAACTAAGCGAATTCAACATAAACATAGAGCATTTATAGATTCACATAAACTAAGCGATTATGTGCTAGAGAACTAATTAACTAAGCGAAAATTAGTTCACAAACCTAAAACAACACCATGGCATTAAGCAAACCATAACATGAAATAGGATAGAAGCTTCAACAACATAAAACCGAAATTGCATTAACAACAACATAGAAACCGAAAATGCATTAAGCACTAAACCTCAAGAGTGTGATACATTACCAAAGGAACTTAGTCCAAGGTCTAGCCTTCCATGGAGGAAGAAGCCAAAACCGAAATTGAAGAAAATGAAGAAGAAGAAGAAGCCAAAACGAAAATGAACCCTAAACCCCAAAAGGGGGAAAACGAAAATGCTCTCTCCAAAGCTGTAAAGTAAAGTGTGTAATGTAAAGTTATGAGTGAAAAACGAAATCCTAAGGTATTAAAGGGTAAAACCGAAATGGGCCCTAAATCATGGGCCCAAAACCTAAAACGGAATTAAAAATCCTATAACTAAATACAATCTTCACTTTAGCACACATCTTCCACTTGTAATGCCCAAAATGTCCTTGGTGCCAAATATGTCTTGAAAATGGAATTACATTTAATTAGGCTAAATAATCCCAAATTAACTCATTTTAGGAATAATAGTCCAATAAAGCCTAAAACACTAAACAATGCCAAATAAAGTCAATTAGACACCAAAAATCATTAAAAATGGTAAAATAAGGTTAATAATAGTGTGTAATATTTGACTCATCACTTATCAATAAATGTCACAACAGTTGAAGAACAAATATCTTGTTAATTTTAACAGATTCTTGATGCAATTAGCTAAAACATAAATGTGCTTGAAATGTAAAAAGATCAGGGAAAAGAGATAAGCGATTTTATCCTGGTTCGTTTGCGTGTCCACTTGCAAACTACATTCAGGCCTCCCCTTATGATCTTGGGAGATTTGATTCACTATAATCGAAAGAATTGTTCTTTACAATCACACTTCCAAAACAGAGCTTTTCCTACTTGATCCACGGTCCTATTTCGCAGAGCCTTGACAATTTCCCCCCGTTCACAACGACTGCTAATCTCGCTACTCAACACGCTCACCAGATGCCCTAGTGAAGACTATACCCAACTAATTGCAGCTAGCTAATATTACGCCTTTCAATCTCTAAACCTAAGAGACTTCTAAAAAGTAACAAAGAAACACTTTCTTGAAAAAGAAACTTCCAAAACATAAGCCCTTAGCTTAGACAAGCTATCTACAAAACTTGATGATGAATATCTCAAACACACTTAAAAAGGGATGTACGAGAATGTAATAGGTTTGGGTAAAAAGTGTATGCACTCAATTGCACAAATTGAAACTTTTTCTCTCAATAAAACCGAAAACCTTTCACATAGGTTTTTCTATCAAATATGCAGATTTCGCTCATAGAGAATCTTTAGAGAATATGAAAATTTGGAATCATAAATTGTGAAGTGTAATTGTGAGCTCAAATGCAGAAAAACGAGTATTTATAGTTTTCTGATTTCAACAAATACAATCGATTAAATAGACATTTAATCGATTAATGTGGTTTAAAAATAACAGTACTCTGTTGAACTTAATCGATTAATAAGATTCATAATCGATTAAAACTATCAAGAAGTTCAAGACAATAGCTACTGGAACTCTCATTATGCAATATTAGGAATATGTGAGATACCAATCATTTGGATTATCCTACCTAGACTCAAACTAAGCACACATCTTAGGACTTCTAGAAAAGTAAAAATAACATTCCCTAATGGTTGAGTCTTGGTACTGTTGTTTGTTGTGGAGTCACGTCTTCAAGATTTTCAGATCGACTTTGTCTTCATCGAAACCATACCAGAAGATAAATGTTGCAATCTCACTTGTTGATTTCTCTTGCAATCTCACTTTGGATCTTGGTGTTAAGAGAACAAGTTTTCAAGAAACAAGAACGGGTTAATAGATTAAGTTCTTGGGTTAATCGATTATATGCATAAGCAGTTAATCGATTAAGACATCTATTAATCGATTAAACAGTGAGGAAAATCATACCTGTAACACCTCAATTTTTGTTTTCGGATTGATTGGAAAACTTAGGGTGTTGAGGTGCATGCTTGACCATTCTCTCTTGGACGAGAGGGTCTCGCCTAAGTGAGGGACTCAATGTTTTAAGTTTGAGAAGTATAGGAACCTCGCCCAAGCGAAGAAGTGGTCGTTTGAGCGAAAGTGAAATTTGGGAAAGCTGTCAAATTCTAGCTCGAGCTAGGATTTTCGCCCAGACTAGAGGGGGGCCTTAGCATACTGCCCGATTCTCGCCCGAGCGAGAAACCCGCGCCGGGCGAGAGCTTTCTAGTGTGAAATGTGAAAAAGTCGCGAAATTCTCACCCAAGCGAGCCGTTCTCGCCCGGGCGAGAGCGTTAGAGCAATAAAAGTGAAAAAGGGGATCTAGAAACCCTAATCTTCATTTTCTTTATCCCCCTTTCTCTCCCAATGGTGGCTCCACCAAAATGGACCATTATTCCCTCAACTAAGCCTCAAAACTCATCAAAACCTTCCTTTTGCTTCATGGTGACACATTTGGGAAAAGCTTGGAGGTGAAGAAGCAACAATGCAGGTTGGAGGAGATGAAGGGAGATGTGGCTCTTTTGCGGAGCAACGGGGCTTACGCAACCTAAGATGAGGGAGAAGACCATTGTGGTCTTAGAGTATTTCAATAGAGTCATCTTCTCTGATTTCCCTCAAGAATCGGAGCACGTTAACAGATAGAAACTCATTTCAGTGTTTGTGGTCCATGTGAGAGTCTTTATTTTACATGAGGTTGTATTAGCCATAAAAGTGGAGATATATGTGTGGGAAAACCGTTTATTTAATTAAAACACCATATGCTCATTTATGGTTATACACCGTCATGAAAGAGGGTTCTAACATTAATGTGTTATATGATGGAAAATATGTTGTGTGTAGTTTGTTTATGATAATGGTGTGTTATGGATGTTTGATTTGTTATGAACATACATGGGTATGTTTGTAACAAGGATTGTGAGATGTGTTGTTTAATGGCAGAAAGTAGAAATGGTTATGTTGTGTGATAATGAGTATGTTGTGAGTGGTTGATTGTTATAAACATGTAAGGGTGTGTTGTAACAACGAATGTTTGATGAGTTGTGAATGTGTTAAAAGGGATATAAGTATGTTTATCAAAATAAATATGTTGTGAGTGGTTGATTGTTATAAACATATATGGGTGTGTTGTAACAATGAATGTGTGATGAGTTGTGAATGTGTTAAAATGGATAAAGGTATGTTTGTGACAATGAAGGTGTTGTATGTTATTTATGGTGATAAAATAATGAGATGCCTTGTGTTGATTATGTATGACATGGATGTGAGTGTAATGTGGAAACTCGACCTGCCCGATGTGGTATGGGGATTATTTGTACGGTGCATAATTGTTGAACGAGATCAAGGGTAAATTACTACGGAATGTGAAGGATGTGAAAAGTGTATACTCGGAATGAAAATCATATGCATGCCATAGGATATATATTATGGGATTTATATCGTATAGGGTGAATATGAATGATGAGAAATGAGTATATTTGGACGAATAAAATATGCACACTATAGCACATATATAGTATGGGATGTATGTGTACTATAGGGTGAATATGGATAATATGTGATAAATAAATATGCACACTATAGAACACATATAGTATGGGATGTATGTGTACTATAGGGTGAATATGGATAATATGTGATGAATAAGTATGCACACTATAGAACACATATAGTATGGGATATATGTGTACTATAGGGTGAATATGGATAATATGTGTTGATTGATATATGCTTATCATGATTGATGTCAGATGTGTGTGGTTTTAATACTTTAATGTTATTACTCCATGTAAATCCACGCTACGGTCGCCGTAGTTGGTTATTACTCCCTCTGTCTTTCCTTGTATGTGTTGTATATTTGGGTTCAGGTTATGGAGGTAGCGCATTGGACGCTTGCGGAGAAGAGTACATGATAGAGTAGTGGATAATATGTAATTGATATGTTATATGATAAATATTTGTAATATGAAGAATATGTTAAAGTGAATTCATGTATAAACAACTTTCTTGTAAGTGTATAATGAAGTGGATCTAATGTTTGTATTCAAGGTAATTTTGAGAAAGTGTAATTGTATAAAGGATGTATTTGAACGGAAGTGTAATGACATGTATTTGAACGGAAGTGTAATGACATGCTTTTGAAATGAAAGGTGTTTGGAATATTTTCGCCTTGTAAATTTATAAACGTATTCACTCAAGTTTCCAAATTGTTCGAGTAATGTCTTTCAAAAGTAATCACTTCACTTGCACGAATAAGGATTTTAAAAGAGAATTTTCGAGTTATGAAAATCGGGTCGTTACAATATGGTATCAGAGCATATGTCAACTCTGCGGCCTAGGGTATGACCTTACATGCTTCTTTGTGAAATTTGTGTGAGTTAACTACTTGACTTATAGGCATTGTTGTTGACTATGTGGTAACTGTTGATGTGAAAGAAGATTGTTGAATTCCTTGCAATAAGTGTTTGGTTGTGAATTTATTGTTGGATGTCTTGTTGTGAGTTATTGATGAAGTGCTTGTTGAAAACTTCTTGTTGTAAAACTTTTGTTGAATTTATTGTGTAAGACCCTTCTTGGGGATTCTCTGCTGAAATTCTTGCTAAAAGTTTTTAGTTGTGAGCATCTTGTTGAAATTGTTTATGGAAAGTTTGTGATTGTGATTTTCCGGTTGGATTTCTTGGTGTGAAATTTCTTTTATCACTAAGATTTAGATAATTGAAAATGAATGATTGAAGTGTGAATTACGCATTTAGTATAAACATATATGAGTGTGTTTATACTAAGTTGAGCGTAGATTTACGGAAATGGAAAATGTGTGTATTTTCTGGTTATGCAAGGATGGAGTTGTGAATCACGCATTTAGTATAAACATATATGGGTGTGTTTATACTAAAGTGGGTGTCGATTTACAGGAAAACGATTTATGGTAAAAATAATGAAATAAATCGTAAATCACTTTGTAGGTATAAGCATATATGGATATGTTTATAATGATGTCGGGTGCATTTACTGTTTATGTATTGGTGGAGTGCCAATTGAAATAAAACTCGGGAAATATATTGGTTGAGTGTCAATGGAAATAAAACTCGGGAAATGTATTGGGTGGAGTGCCAATGGAAATAAAACTCGGAAAAATGTATTTGATGGGGTGCCAACGGAAATAAAACTCGTTTTTAGCCAACCATGATTGGTTAGCAAGCTTGGGCTCAAGCAATGTAGAAAACTTTGGCTCAAATTATGTAGCATGTTTTCAAAAGTATAAACCAAAGAAATGGTGAAATCAAAGGAAGGAAAATATTTTTTTTAGCCGACCATGAACGGTTAGCGACTCTGGCTTGAGTATATAAGCAAAACTCTGGCTTGAGTATATAAGGAAAAATCTGGCTTGAGTATATAAGCAAAACTCTGGGTTGAGTATATAAGCAAAACTCTGGGTTGAGTATATAAGCAAAACTCTGGCTTGAGTATATAAGCAAAACTCTGGCTTGAGTATATAAGCAAAACTCTGGCTTGAGTATATAAGCAAAACTCTGGCTTGAGTATATAAGGAAAACTCTGGCTTGAGTATATAAGCAAAACTCTGGCATGAGTATATAAGCGAACACTCTGGCTTGAGTATATAAGCGAACACTATAGCTTGAGTATATAAGCGAACACTCTCACTTGAGTATATAAGCGAAAACTCTGGCTTGAGTATATAAGCAAAACTCTGGCTTGAGTATATAAGCGAACACTTTTGCTTGAGTATATAAGCGAACACTCTAGCTTGAGTATATAAGCGAACACTCTAGCTTGAGTATATAAGCGAACACTCTGGCTTGAGTATATAAGCGAACACTCTGGCTTGAGTATATAAGCAAACACTCTGGCTTGAGTATATAAGCGAACACTCTGGCTTGAGTATATAAGCGAACACTCTGGCTTGAGTATATAAGCGAACACTCTGGCTTGAGTATATAAGTGAAACCCTGGCTTGGGTATATAAGCGAAACTCCGGCTCGAGTATATGTAGAAAGTTTTCAAAAGAAAAAGGGAACCGGTTTTAGCTATCCTTAAGTGGTGTAGCGGCTTTGGCTCAAGTTATGCAGCAAAGAAAATGAATTTCAAAATAGTTTAATAACCTTGTTTCATTGTGGAATTGCCTACCCAAAGTGGTAGTGGATTATCGTTATATTGCCTACCCGAAGAGGTAGTGGATTATCTTTTGTGCATGAAACTTCTGGTCTGTGATGATTGACCGTTTGTTGTGGAATATTTGTAGTGCACGATATAGCAGTAATGAACTCAAATTAACTGCTTTGATATTGTGCTTTCAAAACTTGTTTCTATTTCTTGTGCGTCAGTAATTGTTATACGTGATTGCGGTGTTATGGTGTAAGCTTGTTTCTTTGAGTGTACTGTAGGGACTCTCATGTTCTGGATGAAATTTAACTTTAGAAATAACTAGCTTTTGAAAATTTTGATTTGGGCAGTCGGTGTCGCATGAGAAAAAGGGATTTTAAGTTATTTTGAAATGATTAGGAAAACCCTTGCTTCCACAACAGGACTTCCATGAAACTTACATCTAACCTATTTTCGAAAATCGTTTTTCGAATGAAGTGTACTATTCGGCTAAGCATTGACTAAGTTTCATGTTGAAATCCGAATTTTTAACAACCTCATCTTGGATGAATGCGATGTGTTAAAAATCTTGTGAGGTAAATATGACCGTATGTTTCTAGATATGATGTAGACTTGAGCATAAGGTGCATTTCCATCATTGTATTTTGGGTATCCATATAAAACTCATGTTTTTGGATTGGATGTTCGTGAATGGCAAAAATCAATGGTATCAACGTATGCGATTTGAGTGGGTCTACGACCTCGTATGCCTAGCTGAAATTTATGAACTAGCAAATCTTATTAAACCGCATTCGTTGTAGTAGGAGTGTTTGGTTGAGTTGGATATTGACTTAGTGATTTTGATTGGTATGTGGAAGACTTCAAGAATCTTGTTTGTCTAAATGCTGCTTGGATGAATATCATGTTTCTGTGATTGTAGCAAGTATAGATTGAAATGCTAGTGGATATTTTTTTTGAGTGAACCGTGATTATTTGCACGTATGCAATGAAATGATGTTGTTTCCCTCAAACGGATGTCGATCTAGCTATTGCATCTCTGGGTGCGAGCTAGTACATCTTGGTAAATGATGAGTATGGAGTCTCACTTCGAACTGGGTTCGAGAATATTGTGATGAATCTGACCGTATAGGTTGATCGTTTTGAACGATTGTTGTGGTAATAGATCAGGGAGGTCTATTGTGAGGGAGGAAATACTCGAGAATCTTTAGTTCGGTTATAATAATTTTCTCTTGGTTGTCCTAATGTTTGACTTGGGTATTTGGGATCTAGAAGAGTAGCCCATGATTGAGACTCTGTGGTATCACTGTTGCGTGATATATACCCTTGCTTGTCGTATAAGCGATCTTAATGGTTTAGACGATTGAGTCTAAGTGTGGTCGAGTATATATATTATGCCTAAAGGATAGGCAATGATAATATCTTCCCGAGAGTAACCTAACAAAATTTCGGGGACGAAATTTCTTGTTAGGAGGGAAGGATTGTAACACCTCAAGTTTTGTTTTCGGATTGATTGGAAAACTTAGGGTATTGAGGTGCATGCTTGACAATTCTCCCTTGGACGAGAGGGTCTCGCCTAAGCGAGGGACTCAATGTTTTAAGTTTGAGAAGTATAGGAACCTCGCCCAAGCGAAGAAGTGGTCGTTTGAGCGAAAGTGAAATTTGGAAAAGCTGTCAAATTCTAGCTCGAGCTAGGATTCTCACCCAGACTAGAGGGGGGCCTTAGCATACTGCCCGATTCTCGCCAGAGCGAGAAATCCGCACCCGGGCGAGAGCTTTCCAGTGTGAAATATGAAAATGTCGCGAAATTCTCGCCCAAGCGAGCCGTTCTCACCCGGGCGAGAGCGTTAGAGCTATAAAAGTGAAAAAGGGGATCTAGAAACCCTAATCTTCATTTTCTTTCTCCCCCTTTCTCTCCCAACGGTAGCTCCACCCAAATGGACCATTCTTCCCTCCACTAAGCCTCAAAAATCATCAAAACCTTCCTCTTGCTTCATGGTGACACATTTGGGAAAAGCTTGGAGGTGAAGTAGCAACAATGCAGGTTGGAGGAGATGAAGGGAGATGTGGCTCTTTTGCGGAGCAACGGGGCTTACGCAACCTAAGGTGAGGGAGAAGACCATTGTGGTTTTAGAGTATTTCATTAGAGTCATCTTCTCCGATTTCCCTCAAGAATCGGAGCACGTTAACGGATAGAAACTCATTTGAGTGTTTGTGGTCCATGTGAGAGTCTTTATTTTACATGAGGTTGTATTAGCCATAAAAGTCGAGATATATGTGTGGGAAAACCGTTTATTTAATTAAAACGCCATATGCTCATTTATGGTAATACACCGTCATGAAAGATGGTTCTAACGTTAATGTGTTATATGATGAAAAATATGTTGTGTGTAGTTTGTTTATGATAATGGTGTGTTATGGATGTTTGATTTGTTATGAACATACATGGGTATGTTTGTAACAAGGATTGTGAGATGTGTTGTTTAATGGCAAAAAGTAGAAATGGTTAGTTGTGTGATAATGAGTATGTTGTGAGTGGTTGATTGTTATAAACATGTATGGGTGTGTTGTAACAACGAATGTTTGATGAGTTGTGAATGTGTTAAAAGGGATATAAGTATGTTTATCAAAATGAATATGTTGTGAGTGGTTGATTGTTATAAACATATATGGGTGTGTTGTAACAATGAATGTGTGATGAGTTGTGAATGTGTTAAAATGGATAAAGGTATGTTTGTGACCATGAATGTGTTGTATGTTATTTATGGTGATAAAATAATGAGATGCCTTGTGTTGATTGTGTATGACATGGATGTGAGTGTAATGTGGAAACTCGACCTTCCCGATGTGGTATGGGGATTACTCGACCTGCCCGATGTGGTATGGGGATTATTTGTACGGTGCAAAATTGTTGAACGAGATCAAGGGTAAATTACTACGGAATGTGAAGGATGTGAAAAGTGTATACTCGGAATGAAAATCATATGCATGCCATAGGATATATATAATGGGATTTATATCCTATAGGGTGAATATGAATGATGAGAAATGAGTATATTTGGACGAATAAAATATGCACACTATAGCACATATATAGTATGGGATGTATGTGTACTATACGGTGAATATGGATAATATATGATAAATAAATATGCACACTATAGAACACATATAATATGGGATGTATGTGTACTATAGGGTGAATATGGATAATATGTGATGAATAAGTATGCACACTATAGAACACATATAGTATGGGATATATGTGTACTATAGGGTGAATATGGATAATATGTGTTGATTGATATATGCTTATCATGATTGATGTCAGATGTGTGTGGTTTTAATACTTTAATGTTATTACTCCATGTAAATCCACGCTACGGTCGCCGTAGTTGGTTCTTACTCCCTCTGTCTTTCCTTGTATGTGTTGTATATTTGGGTTCAGGTTATGGAGGTAGCGCATTGAACGCTTGCGGAGAAGAGTACATGATAGAGTAGTGGATAATATGTAATTGATATGTTATATGATAAATATTTGTAATATGAAGAATATGTTAAAGTGAATTCATGTATAAACAACTTTCTTGTAAGTGTATAATGAAGTGGATCTAATGTTTGTATTCAAGGTAATTTTGAGAAAGTGTAATTGTATAAATGATGTATTTGAACGGAAGTGTAATGACATGCTTTTGAAATGAAAGGTGTTTGGAATATTTCCGCATTGTAAATTTATAAACGTATTCACTCAAGTTTCCAAACTGTTCGAGTAATGTCTTTCAAAAGTAATCACTTCACTTGCACGAATAAGGATTTTAAAAGAGAATTTCCGAGTTATGAAAATCGGGTCGTTACAATACCCAATATGTTTTTGATCAAGAAACGGTAATCGAATACCAAACCACGTATTCACTCCTCCTTCTAGGTGAAGTTTAGAGCCCTTTTGTACCAACAACAAATTTATGCGTTTAAGTGTTTAACTTTTAACATTTTAACGTGTTAGTATAAAGTTTATTAAACTTAATATTTTAATCATGTTTATGAGTTTGAAATGAACGTTCAGTGCCAATCGTTTATAAAAATTGACCCAAATCAAATCAAAATTGCATATAATATTTGGTTTGAATAGGATTGACTGTCTTAATATAAATAAACAAGACAACAAGTTAATTATGTATTTGAATCAGATAATTCTTTCCTAAAGAAAGTGGGATAAGAAAAGATTCATCTAAAAAGAAGGGGGGAAAGAATATCTTTGACTAAATACAAAAGGTTTGAGGGAGTTGCATCAACTTGAACTAATTAAATAATGACTATGTAGGGTACTATTGTATTTATAAAGCTTTGTCTTGAATCCAAACAACCGAGTATCTGACATGTTGGAGTCAGAGGTGTACACTAAGCGTATACCTTCAACTCGGTTTACATTGTATTTATGGTAACTATGGATAATAGTAAAAAAATGGACAAATGCAACTGTAAATGTGATCATGATTTCGCTCAAGGTGGTAGAGTTAATATTGGAAAGGATTCTTACTACACCCCTTCGCCAAGTTTATGGGCCACAAGCTTAGTATAATAAGCTAAGTTCATGTCGCATTGGTATATTATACTTTTTATTTTTGAATTAATTGATGAAAAAAAGATACCCCACGTTGGGTATGTTCTACAATTCAGAACTTCGTAATTCTACAAACAAACTCACTCACCCAAAACACTTCACCATCATACTCAACATCCTCCTCGTGCACCATAATAGATGTGCAACCCACTCTGCCACCATCATACAAGCCATGCATTACCATGACACCATCTTCTCTATTGCGCCCTCAAAAGCAAGACCTCCCTTCTGACCTATCCAACCACCATTGAGTCACCTTCAACACAACAGTAAGACACCACACTCCGAGAGACATATCGCCTTAATGCATGGCAACAACAACCAACTGTTGCTGCTTCTCCATGGCAATGCCTCTTTGGATGTCCTCTGTCGTTGATAACTAGGCTGAGTAAGTTATATTACTTTTGAATGCAAAATTGTTGAAAATCTTGAATTATTGGGGAAGATGTTATACCACTTGGACAAAGGAAAAAATGATGAATATGCACGTCGAAACCTCCAAAGCGTGTGTTATCACACTAACCTTTAGGTTCGATTCGCCCCCACCAATTTAAGTATATTGGATGCAAATGGGATGAACAGTGAATCCCCTTCAGGATAGTTTGGAAAACCTTGATGTGATTTGCGCAAACACAACAAACTTATCTTTCAATAATAGTTTACAAATTTATGTTTTCTACACTTCTCTCATTTCAAGACTTGGGATTTTCGTGTTTTGTTATGGCTTGAAGGGTCTTGTGACACCATAAATTTTAAAGTTATTAAATTATAGTACCAGTCCTGGGAGTCTCGCTTGAGCGAGAGAATTGTCGCCTGAGCGAGAGAGGCTCACGTGGGAGGGTGAAATCCTGGGTATACTGAAGGATTCTCGCTTGAGCGAGAATTGCCTCGCTTGAGCGAGAGTTGTCTCGCCTGGGCGAGAAAAGTGGCATTCAGGACCTGTCGAGGCTGTAAGATCCTCGCCTGAGCGAGAGGATCCTCGCTTGAGCGAGAGATGCCTCGCCTGAGCGAGAGAATTGTCGCTTAAGCGAGAGCGTCAGATCTGAAATTTTATAAAGGCAGGATTTTCTCGCCTGAGCGAGAATGGGCTCGCTTGAGCGAGAACCCGACGATTTCACTTTAAAATAGAAACCCCAAACACATTTTAGGGTTAGAAATTGAGAGAGAAGAGAGGAGAAGGTGATTTTGAGAGCAAGAACTCGTGGGAATCATCTAGAAGCTTGAGAAGAGGTAAATCTCTTGATTCTAACTCTCTTTCTCACTTTCAAACTCGTTTTTGGGTGTATGGATCTCTTCTCAAAGTATGAGAAACCATGGAAACTCTTCCTTTAGAGTTATGGTTCATTGTATGTTGTTTTTCTCTTGTAAACTCTTGGTATAGAGTTGGTAGTTGATGAATGGAAAGGTTTTGTGGGTTTATTCATGAAAACCCCAAAAACCCCCAAAATGAGAAAATGAGTAAAAAGGGAAATGAGTGAAATATTAAATGTAGAAGATGAGTTTGCGCTCTTATGTTGATATATGAGATGAATATGTATGTTTTAAGTGTTTAGAAACTCGTATTGAAATAGTTATGGAAACCTTGAAAATATGTGAATCTCTTGTATGTTTGAGGATGAAACACGAGTCGTTTATGTGTTATTTTGAATAAATGACTGACATTGTTGTTATTGGTGGGAATGAGGAAGGATCCTAAGGTTGGAGGAAATCGCGGAGGAGACTTTTAAAGTTACTCAGAACCGACCCCAACGCTCACCAAGGTAATGGATAAGTGTTTCTAACTCATATGAGCTGATGTGAAAGAGGTATGTGAAAGAGGTAATATGTCTATAAGAATACTGTTGTTACCCTACCTGAAGTGGTAGTGGATTATTATTGTTACCCTACCCGAAGTGGTAGTGGTTTATTGTTGTCACCCTACCCGAAGTGGTAGTAGATTATTATTGTTATCCCACCCGAAGTGGTTGTAGATTATTGTTGTTGTCCTAATCGGAGTGGTAGTGGATTAATGTGGTTGTCTTACCCGGAGTGGTAGTGGATTATGTGGTATGGATAATAAACTAGACCTGCCTGATGTGGCATGGGGATTGAACTAGACCTGCCCGATGTGGTATGGGGAAATGAACTAGATCTGCCCGATGTGGTATGGATAATTAACTAGACCTACCCGATGTGGTATGGGGAATGAACTAGACCTGCTCGATGTGATATGTATAATTAACTAGACCTTCCCGATGTGGTATGGGGAATGACTAGACCTGCCCGATGTGGTATGGAGAATAAACTAGACCTGCCCGATGTGGTATGGAGAATTAACTAGACCTACCCGATGTGGTAGAGGATTATCTTTGTGGGAGAATTCGGTGAATATGATTAAGGGTAAATACGACTAATGGGAAATGAGTATGTTCTGTTGAAAGTAATATGCATGCTATAGAATATATATTATGGGATATATATATTATAGGGTGAATATGAATGATGAGGAATGAGTATGTTTGGAATGAAAGTAATATGCATGCTATAGAATAAATATATTATGGGATATATATACACTATAGGGTGAATATGAATGATGAGAAATGAGTATAGTTGGATAAAAAGAATATGCATGTTATAGAATATATATTATGAAATATATACATACTATAGGGTGAATATGAATAACATGGAAATGAAAGAAAGAAGATATGAATGTTTAAATTTACGTGTTTGTGGTTATAATTTATCTCAATGTTTAATCGTATTTAAAATATGGATTATCATGTAATGTTAGTCTTGAACTAATGACTTACTCCCTTGTTTTTGTGTGTTGTTTATGATAATCCCATTGTAGGTAAACGAAGGATTTGAGGAGAAGACTCAGTTAGGAATTTTATGTGTTTCTTAACTTTGATTTCTTTATCTTTACTTTGGTATTGTAGTTGACTAGACAATATTTTGGGATGAATGTAATTCTGATTATGGTAACACTCGAGATGTGTAGTTATGGACATTATGATTCTTGGAAACCCATATCTGGTTGTATGCGGTAGTTACTAAGGATTAATTGAATGAATTATGTTTTTCTGCAATGTGAAATGTATGATAATATAATAGGTTTAAAAGGTGGTTTCACGGAATGATTAATGAGAGATTAAAGTTAGATGATGAATGTATGCATGAAAAGATTAAAATAAATGAAAAAATTTCAAGGGTAGAATTTGGGTCCTTACAGGTCTCATTTATAGAGAAACTCATATCACTTGGTGGAATGAAGCACCTTTGAGATTTTACACTGGTTTATCTGAATGGGTATATACAAAACGTTTCAGTAATTAAATGTAATGTCACCTAGCCCAAATGGCAGACATGCTATTTGGCAACCGTGGTGTCCTTCTTCTAATCCTTGCAGATGATTCTTTCCATTTTTAAATTTATACACAGTAAATAATTGTTCAATATTTAAATGAGTAGTTTGTGTAGCCTAATTGCAATTATGCTACTTTGCAGCCCTTGCTTTAAATCCAAGTCGTGACACTTTTTCTTTTTCATTTTCATTTTTGTAACCATTTAAAATGTGAACAAAAAAACCAACTAGTGGATCAAACCCAAGACCTCTAACTCATTTCTATGATACACAACCACTGAACCAAATATAATCTTATTTTATATACCATGAAAATATAAAATCTATATACTCCTTATGCGAAATAAGATATTTTGGAAATATCTTTCACATGTTCAAAGATGAGATTCCTAGTAATGTGTTAGAATATAGTGTGAAATTGAAAGTAAGAAGTTTGAAACCGAGTAGTGTAAATGCAAGTGTGCATGACATGATTTTGATGAAGGAAAAACTTACAGTTGATGGAGACATAGTATGGATAAGGACTAATCAACAACAAAAACTTGAAGACTCAAGTTCAAGCTTCAAGAGGATCAACAAACCTAGAGTAAATTTTCATTTCTTTAGGTCCTAAGATGCTTTGAATGGGTAGAGTCTCAGTTGGATGAAGCTAGTGATAAATCTCACATGTTAGAATTATGAACATGTTGCATATATATTTTCATTCATACATGATTTTGGTGCATTAGTATTCATACATGATTTTGATACATTAAACATGTTGAACTTGTATCATTTTAAAAACATACATCATACATTTACTAAACCATGTCAGAGGTTCATTGAATAATAACTAAGTATTTTCATAAAATAGTTAATTTATTAAGGTTATAGTTAACCGATTAAGTATTTGCAAAGGGGAAACTCGTTAATCGATTAAGTACATGGTTAATCGATTAAATCAGTTTCAGTTTTGGAAACTAGGATATTTTAAAGAACGTTAATCAACTAAGTGTCTACATAAGCGATTAATATAACATAACATAGTTTGAAACTGAATGGTTTTTTTTAACTAATCTTTCTCATAAGCAAACACACAAGATATTTTTTTGATACAGAAAAAGTGTGCTAGTAACTTTTGATACAAGAAAAGAGAGAGTTTAAGAATCTCTGAAGAGTTTATTCAAATATTCATCATTTCAAAGATTCTCTAAACCTTTTCATCTAATAATCATTCATATTCATATTCCAAGTTTG
This sequence comes from Lupinus albus, assembly GCA_009771035.1. Lineage (NCBI taxonomy): Eukaryota > Viridiplantae > Streptophyta > Magnoliopsida > Fabales > Fabaceae > Lupinus > Lupinus albus. Next base: position 9,657,834 of record CM020019.1, on the reverse strand, counting down.
TGAGATTCATCAAAAGGGTTTTTGGTTCTGAATTTAGTGTATGATTAGCATATTAAAGGTGCAAAGAATTTTGTACATATAGATCAATCGAGTTGTAAATTCATCTCACGAGGTGTGAGGCGTCACCTTAGAAGAAGAGAGGAATTTAGAAAGAAATCCAAGAAGAAGTCTCTTTGGGAGTCCTTAGTTAGAAGTGGTGTGGTATCCATTAGAAGCTAGGTCCAAGAGGTTCTTTGTGGAAGAAGCGTTTGTAAAGACATTCAATTTCTTCTTAGTAAATGCAAATCTCCAATATCAGAAGAGGGGACTAGATGCAGCGCAATGGTTAACTATCGAACTAGGATAAACCAATCCTATCACATTCTCTCTTTTCCCTACACTTTTACATTTACACAATTATCGTTTTCTTATATCTAGAATCATATTCATAATAGGATTATTGCATAAGTGTATTTGCATGATTAATCACTTTCATTGAACTGGTTAAGATAGATTAATCACTGCATTTTGTTGTATCAAGAACAAAATATTTTAAAAAAAATCAGTAAGGTTAATCGATTAAGACTTATGTTAATCGATTAACTGGAGTTGTCTGATAATTAATTAAATAGTAGCAAAATCGGCAATCTCTTGATGCCCAAACATACTTTTCAACTTGGGCTTCAAACCCGATTCCAACTTAGAACATTTGGACCGTTCATCCACCTCCAATTTAGCGTATGGACAAAATCGGGCCAATTCATCGAACTTGGCTGCATATTCTCCCAATGACATGTTACCCTACTCTAACCTCAGAATCTCCATTTCTTTCTTCCTCTTCAGATCAGCAGGAAAATATTTATGACGAAATTTATGCTTGAATGCAATCCAGGTAATCACTCGCCCCTCCGTTTCCATCTGACGCCGAGTAAATTCCCACCAAGTTTCAGCTTTTTTTACCAGCATATAAGAAGCATAGGTCACCTTCTGAACATCATTACAACCCACGGCTCGGAATATTCGTTCCAAGTCTTGAATCCACTCATTCGAAGCATCAGGAGCGAATCCACCTTGGAACTGGCTAGGATTCTGCTTACAGAACTCATTCAATCCTCGGTACTCGGCCGGTCTAGGTGGAACTAAAGGTTGCGAGCTAGGACTTGGTGCAGTGTTCTGGTTTAGGCTATGCAAGTTCTCATTCACTTGTTGCAGTGCAGCCACCATCTGAGCCAACAGATCATTCGGAACATTCTGACTCGTTCCTCTCCCTCTTCCAACCATTTCTTAACCTGCACTCACTGGCATGAGGATTATATTTTATTGATAAAATTATATTATTGTTGTGGCACTAACCTTATCTTTGAGTGGTAATAACCTTATTATTGAGTGGCAATAACCTTATCATTGACGAACAACATCCTTTTCTTTGACTAATAGCAACATTTTCATTGAGTGGCAACAACCTTTTTTTACATAAACCTTTTCTTTGAGTTGCAACAACCTTATATTTTGAGTGACACAAGCTATATTGAGTGGTGAAAGCTATGTTGTGAGTGTAGACTTCGTGGTTGATAGTTTCATTGCACAATATTTACTATCACGAAATGTCTTAAAGAGAGTGACTTAGTATATGAAAAAACCCAATAATATTTTTCGGTGAATGGCCTAATATGTGACTAAACCCGAATATATTTTTCGGTGGCATAATATTTTAATCTCGTAGCAATACAATGTGAGTTTTACTTAATGGCTAGAACATGTCCATGAATTCATTTTTTAAACAACTAATTTGCTTCAATGTTAGGACAAAATTATTTCCATGAAGAATGAGGTCGCTGAAGGATGTTGAGTAAATGATGATGTTAGTTTAAAACTTTTATATGCATTTAATGGTTCATAAGAATCATTTAATTAAGACATTGACATTATGACATTCACATGTAATAAAAGAATAAATTAAGAAATACTTGGTTCCATTTCAATTTCCCATTCTGGTGCACTTTCTGGTTACCTTTGTTTTCACATTTCCGCCTTCCTTTTTTGCGTTCCTTCACTCTTAAGAAAAGTCTCCATGAAAATAAGGCTCATAATAAGAAAAAGATCCAAACTTTAGTAAAAAAAAATTGTATCTTGAAAAACCATGGAACTAATGGACAAACTTTCGATGACAAAGGATGGTCAAGAAAGTATATATGGACTTAGACCGGATAGATGAAAGTAACCTAAGATCATAAGTAACATTTGTCTTTAAGAGTTATGATAATAACGATTTTCGATAGCCCGAAACTAACGGTTTTCTCATTATGGTAGTTAAGAAGAGTCGGCAAATCGGATCTTGAAAACCTCATCCCTGTCAACCTTTTAAAGCAAGAAACACACTAAGGTGAGAGAGAACACATCGCGACATAGTGGTGTCCGAATATGGCACCCAGATCTCCAAACTATCTCAAAAGTTTGGAGTTATCTTGGGTTTTAAGAAATCCGTAAAACTAAGCGATTTTTCGTATTGAATGATCATAGATCTCGATATGATGATGTATATTGATGTGATATAGTGTGTGATAATATAAAAATTGATATTAGAATGTTGTGTGGCAATTTTCTGAGTTCAAGGATCGAAAAATGGCAAAACAGTCGCATTTCGGAAGCCCGGAAGAGGCCAGGATGGTCCCGGTTCTGGACCATCCTCGCCTGGGCGTCCCAGGATCAGTTGAGCAAGCTTGGCCTCGCCCGGGGCGAGCTCCCCCTTGCCTGGGCGAGCTACATAGCACCAGGATGCCCAGTTTTTCCTGCGTTGGACGCTTGAGCAACGGTTCCGCCCTTGGGCGCGATCCAGGCAATGTTTTGCATTGTTTTTGAGTGTTTTATGGCTTACACATTGATCCTAATTGAATGCATCATATGTTTTCTATATAAACAAGATTGTGACTCAAAGTAAGGATCCACACAACCGCAAAAACCAAATGTCGTGGTTAGAGTCCGATTGGATTACTTACTATGTTCTTATCGATTGTTATAAGATGGATTGAATTACTTGCTATGAATGTATTTCATTATTCTGAGATTATTGGAATGGAATGGGAGTTGTGTCAAGGAAATCCGATAATGCCATGTAGCGAGGTTGTTCACCCGTTGAGATTAAGCCATATGGTGGCTCCGGGATTCAACAATGGTTCGTAGTGGCGAGGATGAATGTACTTGTGCCTTCGTAGGAGTTGAAATTGATTGACTATTTGTTAAGATTGCATTTGATTATCATGATGTGACGAGCGTTGGAAAAAGGACTCCGATGATGCCGCGGAGCGAGGTTGTCGACCCGTTGAGATAATGCCATATGGCGGCTCCGGGATTCAACAACGGTCGTAGTGGTGAGGATATAATTATGAATGTACTTGTACCTTGTTAAGGACATGTGTCCGACCATGGTGTCGTGACTTGGGGCAAGGCCTATCAAGGAACACCTGCTACTATACAGCGAGGTCGTCTGACCGTAAGAGGCTTGGTCGGGTGACCGTCCAGGATATTCAGTGACAGATCATAGTGGTAGGAGTGTGAATCCTTATTGAATGATAAAGCAAAAATTGGGTCCCATAAGAAGCATTCCTTTTGGAACGGACATCCTTTAGGAGGTCCATGCAACCAAGGACCACGGGTAGGAGAACCCTTCCCGACCCTCCAAGCTCCTCGTCGGAGCCGATGGAGGATGAGTCAACAGAGATAGAGGTTGAGGCGGATGCTGACGAGGATGGAGTGATAGAGCTGGTGAATCTCAGTGAATCTCATCCGACTATGACACAGAGGAGGATCTCAGTGAGTGTTCTAGCACTCCTAGGAGTGCGGTATCTAGCCGTTGAGCTCTGGGTTTGCTGTTCTTTTTGTTGTGCATGTTTTGGGGGTGTTGTGCAATATAACATTTTGATATGTTAGTTGGGCGATGTGTATGTTTCGCCATGAATAGATATTTTGTATAAATACTAACTGTTTAATGATGAAGTAAATTCCAGGGAAGTATTGTATCATTCCAGTTACCGTTAGGTAACAGTTAGTGATTTCCGCATAGTATGTTACTTAAGGTGATGTCCCGAAAAGGAAACATTTTAAAAAGGAAACAATATTTTTACATCACCAATTCAACATTTTTTTTTACCCATTTTTCCGCATTAAAATTAAGGTGTACTTTTCGGGGTGTTACAAAAACCCTCTCTTTAGAGTTGTGGATCGTTTTATCTAACTTTCCTCTTGAAAATTCTTGGTTTAGAGTTGGTATTTGAAAATGGAGATGATTTGGAGTTGATTCATGAAAACCCCAAAACGAAAATGATGTTAAAAAAGGGAAAGGGGTGAAGTGTTTGATGTAGAATGTGGTTTATGAGTTTTGAATGTTGAGGAAAATGTTAATATGTATGTGTTAATTGCTTGAATATGGTATCAGAGCATGAGTTAATTTTGCGGCCTATGGTATGGCCTTACATGCTTCTTTGTAACATTTATGTGATTTTACTATTTGATTTATGTGAACTGTTGTGTGAATATGTGATAACTTGTTTGGTGAGACTTGGTGTACTGATAAGTGAATGAGTGCAGGTACAAGTTAAGAAGATGGTTGGACGAGGAAGAGGATCAGGACAAAATGAGATATTGGCTCAGATAGCAGTCATGCTCCAAAACATGAATGAAAACCTACAATATATGAACCAAAATGCGGCGCCGAGCCCAAACTCATACCCCCTGGCACCTCAAGGACCGGTAGAGTACACGGGGTTGGACTAATTTTGTAGGCGCAACCCCAACCAATTCGAAGGCGGATTCCCTCCCGTTGCGGCCAATGAATGGGTCTAAGACTTAGAGCGGATATTCAGAGCTATGGGCTGTTCTGATGCCCAGAAGGTGACCTATGCATCCTATGTACTGGTGAAGGATGTTGAGAACTGGTGGGAGTATGCTCGGAGGTAGATGGAATCAGAAGGACAAGCTATCACTTGGGAAGCCTTCAAGGGGAAGTTTCTTTAGAAGTACTTCACCGCTGTTCTTAAGAGGAAGAAGGAAATGGAGTTCTTGCGGTTAGAGCAAGGAGATCTATCAGTAGGGGAATACGCGAAAAAGTTGGAAGAGTTGACCAAATATTGTCCTTACTATGAGCTGGAGGTGGACGGGTGGTCCAAATGTGCTAAGTTTGAATCGAGTTTGAAACCCAAGCTGAAGATGATTTTTGGACATAAGGAGATCTCTGATTTTCCTACCTTGGTCAAAGAGCGTAGGATGTATGAGGATGATATGAGAGCGGACAATGTGGCGATCAACAAGCAAAACCCCCCGAGGAACATTAGGCCTCAACGCAACTTTGTGCAAGGGAGGGGTAAGGGGAAGATGGTCGAGAACCGACGACCTTATGTTCCACCCAGCGGCCATCGCAATCAGGGTTCTCAAAGGCCAATCATCCCTACTGCTATTGGAGGGTCATCTCAGAACTCTTATCCTTTGTGCAATAAGTATGGTCGAAGACAATAAGGCAATGTTTGCTCTTGACCGGGAAATGGGTGCTTCCACTGTGGAGAACAAGGGCATGTGAATAGGATTTGTCCGAAGCTTAATTTGTGAAGATGATCTTGCTCCTGACCTTGGCACGATTTTGATGAAGACACCAACATCACAAAAAGAAGAAAGGAGGAAGACCTACAAAGACTATCGAAGACAAAGCTTCAAGATTTAGAGTCTAAGTCTTAGGTACTTCTATCCTTACAACTCATTTATTTACTTAGTTAATAATGCTCAAAAAATGTTTTCAAGAAAATCAGAAAAATCTAAGTGTGATTAAAAATAATTTTCAAAAACAACATGTAACGGGTTACCATACTTGAGTAACAAGTTACATGAGTTACAAAAGAGTTATCTATCCTCAAACAGCTAAGACTAATCCATTACAGTCTTTGAAGTAACAGATTACCATTTTTAGAAAACAGGGTAATCGATTACTCAAAGAGGTGTAATCGATTACACTAAGGCAATTTCACAAAGCTGCTGGACAATGTCATTGATTAATCAATTACTCAAATAAAGTAATAGATTACACTGTGTGAAATTTGAAAAGCTGTTAACAGGATTGTTGTGTAATCGATTATCCACTAACAGTAATCGATTACTGAGTGCTGATGTATCAGTTTTCAGACTTCAAAGTGAACAGGTTTCACTCAAAACTGATTTGTTTCATTCCAAACGAAACCTTCTCTTACCTAGAGGTGTTATGGTTGATTGGAAGCCTATATAAAGGCATTGAAACACTCTCATAACAACAACACATATAACAACAACTCATATTACAAACTCTCTTTAAAAGCTCTCACACTTTCTGAATTTTCAGCACTTTTCAAGAAACATACTCTCAAACTTTCTAAGTTATTTCAAAGTTGCTCTTTAGTGCATTCCAAACTTTTTCAAAGTAAAAGAGCATTGTTATTTAAAGTATAAGAGTTGTTTTTGGATTGAAAGTTCTGGAAATTGTCATATACACTTGTAAGGCAATACAAGCCATATTGTATGTTCTTCACTTTTGCAAAGTTCACTTTCTTTCACAAGGGTGTGAAGAGAAAGGGGTTGAGTGACTTGGTATAGTGTTTACCAAGGGTGTTACTTGGAATAGGATTTTCCAAGGGATTAAGTATAAGTGAGTGTGTAAGGTACAAGGAGATCTCGAGGTGAGATAATTGTAATTGCAACTCATTATATTTAATAAAGGAATCTCTTGCGCGTCAAGAGTAGTGGACGTAGCCTTCGGTGGTCAAGAAGGTGAACCAGGATATTTCCCTTATCTTTGTTTTATTTCTACCTTCCAAAGTCAATATTTTTCTGCATACAATTTCCGCTGCACTTTAACTTTGATATTGTACAAAAATTGGCCATCGTTTTGCAAGAACTAATTCACCCCCCCCCCCCCCCCCCCCCCCCGCTCTTAGTTGCAATCTCATTCTTATAATAGGCACCAGAGCTATTTTTGAGAAAGTTACTCTCAAAATCTGATCCTACTAAAAGATGGCCTTAAGATCATTCCTAAGAGAAGGCTCCAACATAAAAGACCTCCAAGTTTTGTTGGAGAATTCTACGACTTCTGGAAAATCAGAATGAGGATTTTCATAGAGTCGCAAGACTTGGATATTTGGAATGCTATCGAGGAAGGACCATATGTGACATTCACCGTAATCAACAACACAAGCGAGACAAAGCCAAAATCTTCATGGAATGATGAAGATAAGAAGAAAGTGCAATATGATTTGAAGGCAAAGAACATCCTCACATCGGCGCTCAGAATTGAAGAATTCTTTGGAGTGTCCAACTGCAAATCTGCTAAGGATATGTGGGACACTTTAGAGACCACACACGAAGGTACAGAAGAGGTAAAGAGATCGAGACTAAACACTATTTCCCAAGAATACAAAATGTTTCGTATGAGACCTGGAGAGAAGATCTTGGATCTTCAAAAGAGATTTACTCATCTCACCAACCATCTTATTGCACTTGGCAAAGTGCTGTCAAATAGTGAATTGAACCTAAAAGTTCTAAGATCACTAACAAGAACATGACAACCAAAAGTGACAGCCATTTCTGAAAAGAAAAGTCTTTCAAAAATGACTTTGGCTGCTTTGTTTGGAAAATTGCAGGAACATGAACTCGAATTGAGTCAACTTGATCAACACCAGGAACAAGAGAAGAAGAAGAAGAAAAAAATTTATCTCAAAGAAAAAGTTGAGAAATATGATTCATCGGAAGATGAAGACGACAAGATAAGAGACCGATTACATGAGCCTCTTCGTTAAGAAGTTCAGCAAGTTCCTTAGAAGGAACAAAGGCGCAAGAACCGGGCAAATAAATAAGTTCTCCAAAAGTAATGAGGCCTGCACTTCAACCTAGAATTTTACATGCTTTGAGTGTGGCAAATCTGGCCACATGAAGATGATTTGTCCAAACATCAAGAAAAGTTCTTTCAAAGGGAAGAACGAATTGAAGAATGGTCGAAGAGCCTACATCGCTTGGGAAGACAACGACACAAGTTCAGCCTCTAAACTAGAAAACGAAGAGCAGGCACATCTCTCCCTAATGGCGTCTCATCATTTAAACGATGAAGAGGTAAATCAGTCTATCCCTTTTTCTTCATATGAATTACAAACCCCTTTTAATGACTAACGTGAGAATACATGAAATTGTCAAAAAATGTTTCTAAAACAAAAATCGAAACTAAATTCTCTTAGAAACATATCGTCATCATCCTCATGCCTAAATTGCATTACTCTTGGCAACAAAGTTTCTACATTGAGTCTTGAACTCAACAAAATGAACAAGAGTAGCAAGAGCTTGAGTAAGATCATTAATGATCAAAGACACTCTACGGACCGAAGAGGTCTTGTCTATGCAAAAGGCCCTGCTCTTAAAAACCAAAGTAAGTCTATCATGACAGACATCCAAAAATCATGTATCCATGCATCTACACATAGTAAAAATAAATCTAGGATACATAGGCATCAACTCATATGCTCTTATTGTAAAAAGACTATCGAAGACAAAGCTTCAAGATTTAGAGTCTAAGTCTTAGGTACTTTTATCCTTACAACTCATTTATTTACTTTGTTAATAATGATAAAAAATTGTTTTCAAGAAAATTAGAAAAATCTAAGTGTGATTAAAAATAATTTTCAAAAACAACATGTAACGGGTTACCATACTTGAGTAAAAAGTTATATGAGTGAGAAAAGAGTTATCCATCCTCAAACAACTAAGAGTAATCCATTACAGTCTTTGAAGTAACAGATTACCATTTTTACAAAACAGGGTAATCGATTACTCAAAGAGGTGTAATCGATTACACTAAGGCAATTTCACAAAGCTGCTGGACAATGTCATTGATTAATCAATTACTCAAATAAAGTAATAGATTACACTGTGTGAAATTTTAAAAGCTGTTAACATGATTGTTGTGTAATCGATTATCCACTAACAGTAATCGATTACTGAGTGCTGATGTATCAGTTTTCAGACTTCAAAGTGAACAGGTTTCACTCAAAACTGATTTGTTTCATTCCAAACGAAACCTTCTCTTACCTAGAGGTGTTATGGTTGATTGGAAGCCTATATAAAGGCATTGAAACACTCTCATAACAACAACACATATAACAACAACTCATATTACAAACTCTCTTTAAAAGCTCTCACACTTTCTGAATTTTCAGCACTTTTCAAGAAACATACTCTCAAACTTTCTAAGTTATTTCAAAGTTGCTCTTTAGTGCATTCCAAACTTTTTCAAAGTAAAAGAGCATTGTTATCTAAAGTATAAGAGTTGTTTTTGGATTGAAAGTTCTGGAAATTGTCATATACACTTGTAAGGCAATAAAAGCCATATTGTATGTTCTTCACTTTTGCAAAGTTCACTTTCTTTCACAAGGGTGTGAAGAGAAAGGGGTTGAGTGACTTGGTATAGTGTTTTACCAAGGGTGTTACTTGGTATAGGGTTTTCCAAGGGATTAAGTATAAGTGAGTGTGTAAGGTACAAGGAGATCTCGGGGTGAGAAAATTGTAATTGCAACTCATTGTATTTAATAAAGGAATCTCTTGCGCATCAAGAGTAGTGGACATAGCCTTCGGTGGACAAGAAGGTGAACTAGTATAAAACACATGTGTACTCTCTTCTCCCTTATCTTTGTTTTATTTTTACCTACTAAGGTCAATATTTTTCTGCATACAATTTCCACTGCACCTTAACTTTGATATTGCAGAAAAATTGGCCATCGTTTTGCAACAACTAATTCACCCCCCTCTTAGTTGTAATCTCATTCTTACATAATCAAGGGGCGAATGTGGTAAGGGTTGAGAGGCAGAGGACAACTGGCAGAGTATTTAACATGAGTGGTGTAGAGGCCACGGAATCTGATGGTCTGATTCAAGGTATTTGTATGGTGACAAGTATCCCTCTTTTAGTGTTGTTTTATTCAGGAGTGACACACTCCTTCATATCCATTGAATGTGTAGAACGACTGAGATTGCAGACAGGGTCGTTGCCCTTTGACTTAGTCGTATCCACCCTTACTGATGCACCTGCGGTGGTATCGGCGTTTGTATCTCAGTGTCCGGTAGTGGTAGACGGTAGGATGTTTACCGTAGATTTATTCTGCTTACCACTGTCCCAGTTTGATCTAATTCTGGGATGGACTGGTTGTCAGCAAATCGATGATGCTTAATTGTGCTGATAAGACTGTAATGTTTGGAGATCTGTGTGAGAATTCAGACCAGCCTAGATATTTGGAGCCATTGTCGCTAAGGAAGTCAACATTTCCCTTAAGGAAGGGAGAGTAGTGTTTATGTTGTTGGCATCAATGGATGTAATGAAAAACCCAGAGTTGAGGACATACTAGTAGTATGTGAATTCCCTGAGGTATTTCCAGGTGATATTCCAGATTTGCCTCCAGTGTGAGAAGTTGAATTCTCCATTGATTTAGTGTCAGGGAGGTGACCCATTTCTACAGCCCCTTATAGAATGGCCCCCTTAGAACTAGTCGAGCTGAAAAAGCAGATTGAGGATTTGTTGGCGAAGAAGTTTATTCGTCCTAGTCTTTTGCCATAGGGTGCACTAGTGTTGTTGGTTATGAAGAAAGGTGGGATTATGAGGTTGTGCACCAAAAACAGACAACTGAACAAGGTCAAAATTAAGAACAAGTATCCATTGCCTATGATCGATGACTTGATGGATCAATTAAGAGGAGTAGTGGCTTTTTCTAAGATTGATCTCAGATCGGGGTATCATCAACTCAGAGTGAAGTCTAAGGATATTCCTAAGACGACCTTCAGGACGAGGTATGGACATTTTGAATATTTGGTAATGCCCTTTGGAGTGACGAATGCCCCAACAATATTTACCGACTACATGAATTAGATTTTTCATCCATACTTGGATTCATTCGTAGTTGTATTTATTGATGACATTCTAGTTTATTCTAAGAGCCGGGAGGAACATGCGAAGCATCTGAGAGTTGTGTTGGGAATCCTTAAGGGTAACTAGTGTTATGCAAAACTATCAAATTGCGACTTATGGCTGGATTCAGTAAACTTCCTTGGGCTTGTGATATCCAGAGAGGGAGTAGTAGTGGATCCTTCTGAGGTTGAAGTAGTAATGGAATGGGTAGTATCCAAGTCAGTTACTGTGATCAGGAGTTTTCTGGGATTGGTGGGTTACTACCGTAAATTTATAGAAGGGTTTTCGAAGTTAGCATTACCGCTAACCAAGTTGACCAGAAAGGGTGAACCGTATGTATGGACAACCCGCTGTGAGGAAAGATTCCAAGAGTTAAAGCGAAGATTGACTACGACACCAATATTTGTTCTTCCTTGTGCTGATCGTGATTTTAGTGTATAATGCGATGCTTCCAAGCAAGGTTTGGGTTGTGTATTAATGCTAGACGGGAAAGTTGTTGCTTATGATTCGCGACAGTTGAGATCGCATGAGCAAAACTACCCTACTCACGATTTGGAATTAGGTGTTGTGGTATTCGCACTAAAGATTTGGAGTCACCATCTTTATGTTGTGAGGTTTGAAATTTTCAGTGATCACAAGAGTTTGAAATATCTGTTCGATTAGAAGGAACTGAACATGAGACAGAGAAGGTGGATGTAATTTCTTAAGGACTATGACTTTTGTCTGCAGTACCACCCTGGAAAGGCCAATGTAGTGGCAGATGCACTAAGTCGAAAATCTCTTAATGTGTCCGCATTGATGATCCATGAGGAGAAATTAATTGAGGAGTTCAGGGATATGAACTGGGCAGTTCAAGTCAAACCCCATAGTATGATTTTGGGAATGCTCAAGGTTACGAACGAGTTGTTTGATCAGATCAGGGATATGCAGGTGGAGGATCATGTGAAGAAGATCTTGATCCTGATCTTGTCATGGTTTTGATGAAGACACCAATATTACAAAAAGAAGAAAGGAAGAAGACCTATTAAGACTAAAGAAGACAAAGCTTCAAAGATTTAGAGTCTAAGTCTTTTAGGTACTTCTATTCCAAAACTCCTTTATTACCTTAGTTAATAATGCTGAAAAATGTTTTCAAGAAAATCAGAAAATTCTAAGTGTGAATAAAAATAACATGTAACGGGTTACTGTACTTGAGTAACAAGTTACATGAGTGAGAAAAGAGTTATCCATCCTTCAACGCTAAGAGTAATGCATTACTGTGTTTGAAGTAATAGATTACCATTCTAAGTAAACAGGGTAATCCATTACTCAAAGAGCTATAATCTATTATACTAAGGCATTTTTCAAATCTGTGAAACAGAACACTTGAGTAATCGATTACTCAATTACTGTAATCGATTACACTGTGTAAAATTTGAAAATGTTGTTGGATAGTATAGTTGGGTAATCGATTACCCACTAGTTATGATCGATTACTATGTGCTGTTGTATCAGTTTTCAGATTTCAAAGTGAAAAGGTTTCACTCAAAACTGATTTTGTTTCATTCCAAACGAAACCTACACTTTCCTAGAGGTGTTATGGTTGATTTGGAAGCCTATATAAAGGCATTGAAACACTCCTAACAAATACACAACTCATATTACAAACTCTCATTGAAACTCTCATAAAGCTCTCACACTTTCTAAATTTTCTGCAATTGTAAGCAACTTACTCTCAAACTTTTCAAGTTATTTCAGAGTTGCTTCTAATTGTATTCCAAATATTTCAAAGTAAAAGAGCTTTATTATCTATCGCATAAAGATTTGTTTTTGGATTGCAAGTTTAGAATTGTCATATACACTTGTAAAGGCAATCCAAGACATATTGTATATTCTTCGTTTAGCTAAGTACACTTTCTTTCACAAGGGTGTGAAGAGAAAGGGGTTGAGTGACTTGAAATAATGTTTTCTAAGGGTGTTACTTGGAATAGGGTTTTCCAAGGGTTTTAAGTATAAGTGAGTGTGTAAGGTACATGGAGATCTCGGGGTGAGATATTTGTAATTGCAACACATTATATTTAATAAAGGAATCTCTTGCGCGTCAAGAGTACTAGATGTAGCCTTCGGTGGACAAGAAGATGAATCAGTATAAAACACATGTGTACTCTATTCTCCTTATCTTTCTATCTTTCAAAGTCATTTAATTTATCATATCGAGCTTGACAAGTTGGCATATTTATTTTATTGTATCGAGCCCGACATGCTCGCAAGTTTATTTTATACTCTTGAGCCCTACATGCTCGCTTATTTATTTTACCATCTCGAGCCAGACATGCTCGCAAATTTATTTTATAGTCTCGAGCCCGACATGCTTGTATATTTATTTTAACGTCTCGAGCCCGACATGCTAGAATATTTATTTTATCGTCTTGAGCCAAACATGCTCGCATATTAATTTTTATCGTCTCGAGCCTTACATGCTCGCACATTTATTTTATCGTCCCAAGCCTGACAAGCTCGCATATTTATTTTTATGGTCTCAAGCCCGACAAGCTCACATATTTACTTTTATTGTTGCGAGCACAACACACTTGCATATTTATTTTATCGTCTCAATTATGCTCACATATTTATTTTATCGTTTCGAGCCGGACATGCTCACATATTTATTTTCATCAGCTCAAGCCCGACCTGCACACATATTTATTTTCATCAGCTCGAGCCCGTCATGCTCGCAAATTTAATTTATCGTCTCCACCCCGACATGCTCGCATATTTATTTTATCGTCTCTAACCCCACAAGCTCGCATATTTATTTTATCGTCTCAAACCCTACACGATTGCATTTTTATTTTATCGTCTAGAGCCAGACATGCTCACATAATTATTTTTATCGTCACGAGCCCGACATGCTCCCATATTTATTTTATCGTCTCAAGTCCGACATGCTCGCATATTTATTTTTTCATCTCGAGCATGACAAGCTCAAATATTTATTTTATAGTCTCGAGCCCGACGCACTTGCATATTTATTTTATTATCCCGAGCCCAACATGCTCGAATATTTATTTTTATCGTCTAATAGCCGACATGCTAGAAAATTTATTTTTAACGTCTGGAGCCCGACATGCTTGCATATTTACTTTTTATCATCTCGAGTCTGACATGCTTGCTTATTTATTTTCAATGTCTTGATCCCGACATGCTCATAAATTTATTTTTATCGTCTCGAGCCCGACATGCTCGCATATTTATTTTTAAAGTCTGGAGGCCGACATGCTTAAAAACTAAATTTTATCGTCTCGAGCCTGACATGCTTGCATATTTATTTTATGGTCTTGAGCCTTACAATCTCGCATATTTATTATATCATCTCGAGCCAGACATGCTCGCATATTTATTTTATCGTCTCGAGCCCGACATGCTCCCATATTTATTTTATCGTCTTGAGCCCGACAAGCTCGCATATTTATTTTAATTGTCTCGAGCCCGACATTCTCGCATATTTATGTAAGAATGAGATTGCAACTAAGAAGGGGGGTGAATTAGTTTTTGCAAAACGATGTCCAATTTATCTGCAATATCAAAGTTAAACTGCAGCGGAAATAGTATGCAGAAAAATATTGACTTTGAAAGGTAGAAATAAAACAAAGATAAGGAGAAGAGAGTACACAAGTGTTTTATACTGGTTCACCTTCTTGTCCACCGAAGGCTACGTCCAGTACTCTTGACGAACAAGAGATTCCTTTATTAAATATAATGAGTTGCAAGATGGTTGGTGAGATGAGTAAATCTCTTTTGAAGATCCAAGATCTTCTCTCCAGGTCTCATACGAAACATTTCGTATTCCTGGGAAATAGTGTTTAGTCTCGATCTCTTTACCTCTTCTGTACCTTCATGTGTGGTCTCTAAAGTGTCCCACATATCCTTAGCAGATTTGCAGTTGGACACTCCAAAGAATTCTTCAATTCTGAGCGCCGATGTGAGGATGTTCTTTGCCTTCAAATCATATTGCACTTTCTTCTTATCTTCATCATTCCATGAAGATTTTGGCTTTGTCTCGCTTGTGTTGTTGATTACGGTGAATGTCACATATGGTCCTTCCTCGATAGCATTCCAAATATCCAAGTCTTGCGACTCTATGAAAATCCTCATTCTGATTTTCCAGAAGTCGTAGAATTCTCCAACAAAACTTGGAGGTCTTTTATGTTGGAGCCTTCTCTTAGGAATGATCTTAAGGCCATCTTTTAGTAGGATCAGATTTTGAGAGTAACTTTCTCAAAAATAGCTCTAGTGCCTATTATAAGAATGAGATTGCAACTAAGAGCGGGGGGGGGGGGGGGGGGGGGGGGGGGGGTGAATTAGTTCTTGCAAAACGATGGCCAATTTTTCTACAATATCAAAGTTAAAATGCAGCGGAAATTGTATGCAGAAAAATATTGACTTTGGAAGGTAGAAATAAAACAAAGATAAGGGAGATATCCTGGTTCACCTTCTTGACCACCGAAGGCTATGTCCACTACTCTTGATGCGCAAGAGATTCCTTTATTAAATACAATGAGTTGCAATTACAATTTTCTCACCCCGAGATCTCCTTGTACCTTACACACTCACTTATACTTAATCCCTTGGAAAACCCTATTCCAAGTAACACCCTTGGTAAACACTATACCAAGTCACTCAACCCCTTTCTCTTCACACCATTGTGAAAGAAAGTGAACTTTGCTAAAGTGAAGAATATACAATATGGCTTGGATTGCCTTTACAAGTGTATGTAACAATTCTAGACTTGCAATCCAAAAAAAAACTCTTATACTATAGATAATAATGCTCTTTTACTTTGAAAAAGTTTGGAAAGCACTTAGAAGCAACTCTGAAATACTTAGAAAGATTGAGAGTATGTTGCTTAAAAAGTGCAGAAAATTCAGAAAGTGTGAGAGCTTTTAAAGAGAGTTTGTAATATGAGTTGTTGTTATATGTTGTTATTATGAGAGTGTTTCAATGCCTTTATATAGGTTTCCAATCAACCATAACACCTGTAGATAAGAGTAGGTTTCGTTTGGAATGAAACAAATCAGTTTTGAGTGAAACCTGTTCACTTTGAAATCTGAAAACTAATACAACAGCTCTCAGTAATCGATTATTGTAAATGGGTAATCGATTACCCAACAATCCTGTTAACAACTTTTTCAAATTTCACACAGTGTAATCGATTACTGTATTTGAGTAATCGATTACTCAAAGGTACTGTCCTACAGCTTTGTGAAATTTCTTTAGTGTAATCGATTACACTTCTTTGAGTAATCGATTACCTTGTTTTCTAAAAATGGTAATCTGTTACTTCAATGACAGTAATGGATTACTCTTAGCTGTTTGAGGATGGATAACTCTTTTCTCTCTCATGTAACTTGTTACTCAAGTATGGTAACCCGTTACATGTTGTTTTTGAAAATTATTTTTAATCACACTTAGATTTTTCTGATTTTCTTGAAAACAATTTTGAGAATTACTAACTAAGGTAATAAAGTAGTTGAAAGGATAGAAGTACCTAAAGACTTAGACTCCAAATCTTGAAGCTTTGTCTTCGATAGTCTTTGTAGGTCTTCTTCCTTTCTTCTTTTTGTGATTTTGGTGTCTTCATCAAAACCGTGCCAAGGTGAGGAGCAAGATATTCTTCATAATCTCCCCCTTTTTTATGATGACAAACCAATATCTTCTTTGAAGATGTATTTTTCTGAGAGTAGCATACTTGATGATGTTTCATGACTTGTCTTGAGTATGCTCCCCCTATATGTATGCTCCCCCTTTCTCCCCCTTTTGACTTCATCAAAAAGAAGAAAAGCTAAGAGTCTGGCACAATAGACATTTTTAGAGCATAGCATACAATATATTCATATTATATAAAATTTCAAAGAATATAAGCAGAATGAAATAAATTATGTTTGAAACATAAAGTGAAAATAGTGCATAACAACCACAATAACAAGATGTTCATACAAGCATATCCAAAACAGCAGAAAATAAAAATAAACAACCCATACAATGTTCAAATTTAATGGAAAAGGCACAACCACAATAATTACAAACAGAAACCTAGACAAATATCTAAGACTCGGGCTCAGAACTATCTACATCCTCGTCCATGCTGTTCAGCCATGATGAAAGACGATGAAGTTTATAATGGAGTTGATGGTTCTGGGTATCGATAGCATCCATCCTTGTGTTGATGTAGCCTTGAAGAGAAACCAATTCATCCATAATCATCTTATTAGAAGGCATTGCAGCAGATGAGGAAGATGGAGCATGAGACTTAGGCTGGTTTGGTGCAGTAGGTTCTAATTGATCGGTAGGAGCAGTCCGACGGTCGATGTGATGCTTATAGGTTCGACGAGTGACAAGATCTATAACAAACCCCATCTTTTGGTCAACGTCTACATCAACCTTCCTTTCGCAAATATTGAGGGCCACTTTTGTCTCACCGTCTAAAGATATTCCGAAATGCTCAAGGATTTTTGTAATGAAGATGGCGTAAGGCAATGGAATTTGGGTGCCGCGAACATGCCACATTTGTTGCATTATTATCTTAGTCCAATTTATCTTGATGTTATACTAAATAGCATACATCAATTGGAGTGAATATGGCGCGTCCATGGAAATTTTCTTCGAAGACCTTCCTTTGTGCTTCGTTTGCAAGAAGCCTCGTCAAGTTCAACGGATTGGACATTGAAGATGATTCTCCTTGCTTAGACTTAGAAGTTCTTGGTCTCTTTGAAGAAGAAGCCATTGTTGTTTTTGAAGTTTTAGGGTTTGGTTTTGGAAATATGGGGTTTTTTGATTGAGGCAACAAATCACGAAAATGAAGATGTATAAGTGTTTAAAATCAAGAATGTGGTGTGATTTGAAACAAAAATAAATCAAAACGGTGCAAAAATGAAGTTTTTAGAATTTGAGAGAGAGTAGAGTGAGAGAGAATGAGTTACAAGAGAGAGAAAGTGAAGTGTTTTCTGAAAAAGTGTAGCAGTTCATATTTAAACTGCATCGAGTAATCGATTACACTAAATGAGTAATCGATTACTCACTTTCAAAAATTCGAAATTTTAAAACAGTAGCACAGAGTAATTGATTACTTGGTTTACAATAATCGATTAATGTATCCTTATGTCTCCCCACTAGGCTAAAAATGATCTTTGACTCTAAAAACATGAAATTTAAAGCATAACAAGCATAATTTAAGATCAATTAGGCATTGGATACACACAATGAAGCATACATATTATCATATAAACATGTTAAGACAAGTAAGCTTCATCGAGAATGCCTAATTCTCGTCTAATTTTGTAAAAAGGTTCTTTTGCTAACGGTTTAGTGAATATGTCTGCTAGTTGGATATGAGTATCAATGAACTCTACCAACACATCCTTCTTTTGGACATGGTCCCTAAGGAAGTGATGCCTTATATCGATATGCTTGGTTCTTGAGTGCATAATCGGATTCTTAGTGAGATTAATAGCACTAGTATTGTCACGCTTCAAGGGTGTGAAGCCTAAGTTTATGTCATAATCCCGTAATTGTTGTTTAAGACACAACACTTGGGCACAACAACTACCGGCTGCTATGTATTCCGCTTCAGCGGTGCTTAAGGCAACACAAGCTTGTTTCTTGCAAGACCAAGAAACTGAAGCATTCCCAAGAATGTGGCAAGTACCACTCGTACTTTTTCTCTTAGACTTGCATCCCGCAAAGTCCGAATCCGAGAAGCCAACTAATTCGCATACGCTTCCCTTTGGATACCATAGTCCAACATTGGTTGTGACTTTGAGTTACTTCATTTTTCTCTTAACGACAAATAGATGTGACTCTTTGGGTTTAGGTTGATATCGCGCACATAAGCATACACTAAAAATAATATCTGGTCTACTAGAAGTAAGATAAAGAAGGGATCCGATCATACCTCGATACTTAGATATTTCAATACATTTTCTAGCGTCATCAGCATCGATATAGGTACTTGATTTAACGACCCGATTTTCTACCCTTGAAAATTTTTCATTTATTTTAATCCTTTCTTACATACAGTCGTCACCTTCATTAAAAACTCTCAAGTATCACTCTTTGAAAATACTCTTTACCCTATTATCTTATCATACAAATTTATGTTGCGGAAAAACATAATTCATTCAAATAGCATTTACCACATACAACCAGTTATGGGTCTCCCAAAGTTATAAAGCTCATAACTACACATATCCGTATTAATCTAAACGGATTTACAGTCATCCCATAATACTATTAAATCAACTACAACGTCAATTAGCAATAAAGACAAGCGAGTAATTAAACACAAAAGCTTCCTAATTGAGCTTCATCCTCGAAATCCTTCATTTACCTACAATTGGGATTATCATAAACAACACATGAAACAAAAGGGAGTAAGTCATTAGTTCAAAACTAACTTCACATGACAATCCACTTTCATATACAATTAAGCTTTACTATAACTCGTAAACACACATACGGAATTGAAAACATTCAAATCATCTTACTCGTTATTCATATCTACCCTATAACATATATATTCCATATTATATATCCTATAGCCTGGATATTACTTTCTTTCTCAACATCTTCCTTTTTATCGCTCATATTCACCCTATAGAATATATATCCCATACTATATATCCTATAGCATGCATACGACATTCATGTGACATTTACATTTCTCATCATTCATATTCACCCTATAGAATATATATCCCATACTATATATCCTATAGCATGCATACGACATTCATGTGACATTCACATTTCTCTTCATTCATATTCACCCTATAGGATATATATCCCATACTATATATCCTATAGCATGCATACGACATTCGTTACTCCGAGTCTTATTTCCATTGGTACTCCCCCAATAATATTGATTTCATTTGAGTCATATTTCCATTGGTACTCCCCCAATAATATTACTTCATTTGAGTCATATTTCCATTGGTACTCCCCCAATAATATTAATTCGTTTGAGTCATATTTCCATTGGTACTCCCCCAAAAATATTAATTCGTTTGAGTCATATTTCCATTGGTACTCCCCCAATAATATTACTTTCATTTGAGTCTTATTTCCATTGGTACTCCCCCAATAATATTAATTCGTTTGAGTCATATTTCCATTGGTACTCCCCCAATAATGTTACTTTTCTTTGAGTCATCTTTCCATTGGTTCTCCCCCAATAATGTTACTTTTATTTGATTCATCTTTCCAATGGTACTACCCCAATAATGTTACTTTAATTTGAGTCATCTTTCCATTGGTACTCCCCCAATAATGTTACTTTTCTTTGACCATAACAGAAAAGCCTCGCATTTTCCAACATAATGCATAAATTACAGACGTATCATTTTAAACCATTACCTCTTTCACATACCTTATTCATATCAGCAAGTATGATTTAGAGACACTAATCCCTTACCTCGGTGAGCGTTGGGGATCGGTTCCGAGTAACTTTAAAAGTCTCCTCCGCGATTTCCTCCAACCTTAGGATCTTTCCTCATTTTCACCAATAACAACAATGTCAGTCATTTATTCAAAATAACACATAAATAACTCGTATTTCATCATCAAATACACAATGGATTCATGTATTTTCAATATTTCTAAAACTACTTCAATACAAGTTTCCAAATATCAAAACAAACATGTTTATCTAATATATCAACATCAAAGCACAAACTCATCATCCACATCTAACATTTCATCTCTTTCTCTTTATACCCATATTCTCATTTTGGGGTTTTCATTAATAACCCACAAAACCTTTCCATTAATCAAATATCAACTCTAAACCAAGAGTTACAAGAGAAAAACAACATAAAACGAACCATAACTCTAAAGAATGAGTTTCCATGGTTTCTCATGTTTTGAAAATAGATCCAACATACCCAAAACAAGTTAGAGAGGAAGAAGAAGAGTTAGAAGCAAGAGGTTTACCTCTTCTCAAGCTCTAAGATGAGTCCTAAGGCTCCTTGCTCTTGAAAAGCTCTCTTCTCTCTCTTCTCTTCAAAGTTCTAACCCTCAAATGTGTTTGGGGTTTCTATTTTAAAGAGCAGTCGTCGGGTTCTCGCTTAAGCGAGCCCTTTCTCGCTCAGGCGAGAAAATCCTGCCTATATTAAAAACTCAGATCTGACCCTCTCGCTCAAGCGAGGGATTCTCGCTCAAGCGAGAATCTCACTGTCCCAACAGGCTTCCTCTCGCTCAAACGAGGGATTCTCGCTCAGGCGAGAATCTCATAGTGTCAACAGCCCCGTTTTGCCATTTCTCGCCTAGGCGAGGCGACTCTCGCTTAGGCGAGAATCTTCCTGTATAGCCCAGGATTTCACCCTCCTAGGTGATCCTTTCTCGCTCAGGCGAGAATCTCTCGCTCAGGCGAGAATCTCTCGCTCAGGCGAGAATCTCTCGCTCAGGCGAGACTTCTAGGACTGATACTATAATTTTTAAAGACTAAAATTCGGGGTGTTACACTTGATCCCATAGGATTAGCAATCGGCTTGCAGTCATCCATCTCAAAGCAATAGTTGAAAAATATGATTCTTCGGAAGATGAAGACGACAAGGAAGAGACCGATGACATGAGCCTCTTCGTTAAGAAGTTCTGCAAGTTCCATAGAAGGAACAAAGGCGCAAGAACAGGACAAATGAAGAAGTTCTCCAAAAGCAATGAGGAATCCACTTGAAACCCGAATTTTACATGCTGTGAGTGTGGCAAACCTGGCCACATGAAGATGGACTGTCCAAACATCAAGAAAATTTCTTTCAAAGGGAAGAACGAATTGAAGAATGGACGAAGAGCCTACATCACTTGGGAAGATAATGACACGATTTCAGCTTCTGAACTAGTAAGCGAAGAACAGGCACATCTCTCCCTAATGGCGTCTCATCATTCAGACGATGAAGAGGTAAATGAGTCTATCCCTTTTTCTTCTTCTGAATTACAAACCGCTTTTAATGATCTATATGATGAATACATGAAATTATCAAAAATGTTTCTAAAAAAAAATCAGAACTAGATTCTCTTAGAAACATACCATCATCATCCTCATGTCTAAATTGCATTAATGATCAAAGACACTCTACAGACCGAAGAGGTCTTGGCTATGCAAAAGGCCATGCTCTTAAAAAACAAAACAAGTCTATCATGACAGACTTTAAAAAATCATGTATCCATGCATCTACACATTGTAAAAATAAATCTAGGATACATAAGCATCAACTCATATGCTCTTATTGTAAAAGTCATGGGCACACACCAAATACTTGCTCTATTAGAAAATATGGTGTACCCTTAGGACATTTTATTTGGGTTGAGAAAGGATCTAACAATGTAGGACCCAAGACAAGTTGGGTACCTAATATAACTTAACCTGTTTTGCAGGTAGATTTGAGCGCCGCTCGCTATTTATGGTACTTGGATAGTGGTTGCTCAAAGCATATGACGGGCGATAAAAGTAAGTTCTCTGTCCTCACTCCAAGGGACAAAGACTATGTCACATATGGTGACAACAACAAAGGAAGAATTCTTGGAGTCGGTAGAATCGGCAAGCCACCTTCAACAACCATAAAAGGAGTGCTATATGTGGAAGGACTTAAGCACAATCTTCTAAGCATAAGTCAACTTTGAGACAAGGGCTTCCATGTATCATTCTACCCAGATAAGTGCATCATTGAAAGTAAGGAATTTCTAAACTCTAAACTTGTTGGTAAGAGAATTAATAACATTTACATGATAGATATAGTTTCGTCTCTTCCTATAACGTGTTTAGTTGTAAATGACATTCATGATGCATGGCTTTAGCATAGGAGAATTGCTCACATTCATATGGACAATTTGAATAAGCTAATCAAGAAAGATTTGGTTGTTGGTTTACCCAAGATGAAGTTTGTTAAAGACAAACAATGTGGTGCATGTCAAATGGGTAAACAAACAAAAACCTCTTTCTAGCCAAAGCATATGGTTTCTTCTGATAGACCATTGCAGTTGCTTCACATGGACTTATTTGGCCCTTCATGGACAAAATGTTTTGGTGGCAACTACTGTGCTCTTGTTATAGTAGATGATTTTTCACGTTACACTTGGACTCTATTCTTAGTACATAAGAATGAGGCATTCAAAGCCTTTAGCACTTATGCTAAAAGAGTCCAAATTGAAAAGTCACTTAAAATCGCTGCTAAAAGAAGTGATCATGGGGGAGAGTTTCAAAATGCCTCTTTTGAGGAATTTTGTGATGATCTCGGGATTAGTCACAACTTTTCTGCCCCTAGAACACCACAACAAAATGGTGTTGTAGAGAGAAAGAATCAGTCTTTAGAAGAAAACGGAATCATCATTAGAAACAAGACTAGGCTAGTAGCCCAAGGATACAACCAAGAGGAAGTTATAGACTTTGATGAAACCTTTGCTCTGGTTGCTAGACTTGAAGCTATTAGATTACTTCTTGCATTTGCATGTTCTTTGAACTTTCAGCTTTACCAAATGGACGTAAAGAGTGCGTTCCTTAACGGATATATACAAGAGGAAGTATTTGTAGAACAACCTCCTCGTTTTGAGGACAACAAACATCCCTCCATGTATACAAGTTGAAGAAAGCCTTCTATGGCTTAAAGAAAGCTCCATGTGCCTGGTATGATCGTCTAACTAACTTTTTAATAGAAAAAGGATTTTCTAAAGGCAAGGTCGACACTACACTTTTTATTAAGAAAATAAATCATCATACTTTACTTGTTCAAATTTATGTAGATGATATTATTTTCAGTTCTACTAACGAAAGTTTCTGTAGTGAATTTGGCAATATGATGCAAGGAGAATTTGAGATATGTATGATGGGAAAGTTAAACTACTTCCTTGGACTCCAAATTAAACAACTTAGCGATGACATCTTTGTAAGTCAGTCCAAATATTGCAAAGATTTATTGAAGAGATTTGAGATGGATGACTACAAGCCGATTGCTACTCCTATGGGATCAAGTACCTATATCGATGCTGTGACGCTGGGAAATGTATTGAAATATCTAAGTATCGAGGTATGATCGGTTCCCTTCTTTATCTTACTGCCAGTAGACCGGATATTATGTTTAGTGTATGTCTATGTGCGCGATATCAATCTAAACCCAAAGAGTCAAATATAGTTGATGTTAAGAGAATCATGAAGTATCTCAAAGGCACAACCGATGTTGGACAATGGTATCCAAAGGGAAGCGTATGCGAATTGGTTGGCTTCTCGGATTCAGACTTTGCGGGATGCAAGTTTGAGAGAAAAAGTACAAGTGGTACTTGCCACATTCTAGGGAATGCTTTAGTTTCTTGGTCTTGCAAAAAACAAGCTTGTGTTGCCTTAAGCACCGCTGAAGCGGAATATATAGCAGTCGGTAGTTGTTGTGCACAAGTGTTGTGGCTTAAACAACAATTACGGGATTATGGCTTAAACTTAGGCTGCATACCCTTGAAGTGTGACAATACTAGTGCAATTAATCTCACTAAGAATTCGATTATACATTCAAGAACCAAGCATATCGATATAAGGCATCACTTCCTTAGGGACCATGTCCAAAAGAAGGATGTGTTGGTAGAGTTCATTGATACTCATAACCAACTACTGCATATATTCACTAAACCGTTAGCAAAAGAACCTTTTTACAAAATTAGACGAGAATTATGCATTCTCGATGAAGCTTACTTGACTTAACATATTTATATGATAATATGTATGCTTCATTGTGTGTATCCAATGCCTACTTGATCTTAAACTATGTTTGTTAAGCTTTAAATTTCAATTTTTTAGAGTCAAAAATCATTTTTAGCATCAGTGGGGAGACAGAAGGTTACAGTAATCGATTATAGGAAAACAAGTAATCGATTACTCAGTGCTACTGTTTTAAAATTTTGAAATTTTGAAAGTGAGTAATCGATTACTCACTTGGTGTAATCGATTACTCTGTGCAGTTTATATATGAACTGCTGCATTTTTTCAGAAAACACTTCACTTTCTCTCTCCTGTAACTCGTGCTCTCTCACTCTACTCTCTTTCAATCTCTAAAAACTTCATTTTTGCTCCGTTTTGATTGATTTTGTTGCAAATCACATCACATTCTTGATTTAAAACACTTCTACATCTTCTTTTTCGTGATTTGTGACCTCAATCAAAAACCCCCAAATTTCCAAAACAAAACCCTAAACCTTCAAAACCAACAGTGGCTTCTTCTTCAAAGAGACCAAGAACTTCTAAGTCTAAGCAAGTAGAATCACCTTCCAAGTCCAACCCGTTGAACTTGATGAGGTTTCTTGCAAACTACGCTCAAAGGAATGTCTTCGAAGAAAATTTTCATGGACGCGCCATTTTCACTCCAAAATACGGTAACATAGGAAATTTTGAATTTGAAGATTTTCTATTTCCATACTTATTGCGGCAACAAAAACATTTTCGATTTTTGCTGCGAAGCGAACGATATCTATCCTGAGCTTGTTCGTGTATTTTATTGCAACATGAACTTTAGGAAGAATCTTATGACTTCCCATGTTAAAGGAAATGATATAGTTTTGGATATCAAAACCTTCAGTTCTATTTGATGTGATATACCTACGATAGGCGACATCACTAGTTTCGACCTAGTATGTGATTGGGATGATTACGATCGCAAGAAATTCTATCTTTCTATTTGTAGAATTTCTAAGGAGGAAATAGAAAGGCGAAAGCAACAAAGACTTGGTGAGACTGTTAAGAAAAGGGATATCCTCTCTGCTGGATATCTCACGCTGGAAGATCGTTTGGTTCATTATTTTCTTACTTATGTGATTTTGCCGAAATTTTCAAATCATTCGCAAATTAGTGACATAGAGCTCCAATTGATGTATGCAATTAAGTATAACATCACGATAAATTGGACTAAGATGATAATGCAACATATGTGGCATGTTCGCGGCTCCCATAGTCCGTTGCCTTACGCCATCTTCATTACAAAAATCATTGAGCATTTCGGCGTATCTTTAGATGGTGAGACCAAAGTGGCCATCAATCTTCGCGAAAGCAAGGTTGATGTAGAGGTTGTCCACAAGATGGGGTTTGTTATAGATCCTGTCACTCGTCGAACCTATAAACATCGCACCGACCGTCAAACTGCTCCTACCGACGAACCAAAACCTACTTCACCAAATCAGCCTTAGTCTCATGCTCCATCTTCTTCATCTGCTGCAATGCCCACTAATCAGATAATTATGGATGAATTGGTTTCTCTTCGAGGCTACGTCACCACAAGGATGGATGCTTTCGATACCCAGAACCAACAAATCCATTATGAACTTCAATGTCATTCATCGAGGTTGAGCAACATGCATGTTGATGAAGATAGTTCTGAGCCCGAGTCTTAGATATTTGTCTAGGTTTCTGTTATGTAATGATTATGGTTGTGCATTTTCTATGTGGATTTAAACATTGTTTGGGTTGTTTATTTTTATTTCTTTCTGTTTCGGATATTGTTGTATGAACATCTTGATATTGTGGTTGTTATGCACAATTTTCACTTAGTGTTTCATACATAGTTTTGTTTTATATTATTCTGTTTATATTATTAAAATTTCATATCCTATGAAAATATTGTATGCTATGCTCTACAATGTATATTGTGATGGACTCTTGGCTTTTTCTTCTATCCTATGAAACCGTGTATTTTCTATAATATTTTTTCAAGCACATAACTCCAAATGAAAGGAGGAGCATACATATAGGGGGAGCATACTCAAGACAATTCATGATATATAGTCCAGTATGCTGCTCTCAGGAAACTACACCTTCAAGAAGATATTGGTCTGTCATTATAAAAAAGGGTGAGATTGTGAAGAAGATCTTGTTCCTGATCTTGACACGGTTTTGATGAAGACACCAACATCACAAAAAAAAAAGAATGGAAGAAGACCTACAAAGACTATCGAATACAAAGCTTCAAAGAATTACAGTCTAAGTCTTAGGTACTTCTATCCTTACAACTCATTTATTTACTTAGTTAATAATGCTCAAAGTTGTTTTCAAGAAAATCAGAAAAATGTAAATGTGAATAAAAATAATTTTCAAAAACAACATGTAACGGGTTACCATACTTGAGTAACAAGTTACATGAGTGAGAAAAGAGTTTCAAACCTCTAACAATTATAAGTAATCCATTACTGACTTAGGAGTAACAAATTACTATTTTTTAGAAAACAGGGTAATCGATTAATCAAAGGGCTGAAATTACATTGTGTGAAATTTCAAAAAGTTGTTAACAGTATGTTTGGGTAATCGATTACTCACTTGCTATAATCGATTACTGAGAGCTGTTGTATCAGTTTTCAGATATCAAAGTGAAGAGGTTTGACTCCAAACTAATTTGTTTCACTCCAAATGAAACATACACTTCCTAAAGGTGTTATGGTTGATTGGATGACCGATATAAAGGCATTGAAATACTCTTAACTCACACACAACTCTGATTACAATCTCTTATTTGAAACTCTCATAAATCTCTCACACTTTCTGATTTTTCCTACACTTTTCAAGCAACATACTCTCAAACTTTCAAAGTTATTTTTGAAGTTGCTCCTAAGTGTATTTCATACTTTCAAAGAGCATTACTATCTTGAGTATAAGAGTTGTTGTTGGATTGCAAGTTTTAGAAATTGTCATATACACTTGTAAGGCAATCCAAACCATATTGTATATTCTTCACTTTAGCAAAGTTCACTTTCTTTCGCAAGGGTGTGAAGAGAAATGGGTTGAGTGACTTGGTATAGTGTTTACCAAGGGTGTTACTTGGAATAGGGTTTTCCAATGGATTAGATATAAGTGAGTGTGTAAGGTACAAGGAGATCTCGGGGTGAGATAATTGTAATTGCAATTCATTATATTTAATAAAGGAATCTCTTGCGAGTGAAGAGTACTGGACGTAGCCTTCGATGGACAAGAAGGTGAACCAGTATAAAACACTTGTGTATTCTCTTCTCCTAATCTTTGTTTTATTTCTATCCTTCCAGAAAAATTGGCCATTTATTTGCAACAACTAATTCACCCCCCTCCTAGTTGCAATCTCATTCTTACAACTATGTATAATTAAATTAAAATAAACGAAAAATTTCTAGGGTGAAAATTTGGGTTCTTACAAAAAATACTTGGAGTTGGTAGAATTGGCAAGCCACCCTCAACAACCATAGAAGGTGTGCTATATGTTGAAGGACTGAAACACAACCTACTAAGCATAAGTCAATTATGTGACAAAGGATTCCATGTGGCATTCTACCCGGATAAATGTATCATCAAAAGAAAGGATTCTCAAAACTCTAAACTCATTAGTAAGAGGATAAATAACATATATATGATGGACATAGATTCATCTTTACCAATAACATGTTTAGTTGTTAATGATAATCATGATGCATGGCTTTGGCATAGGAGAATTGCTCATATTCATATGGACCATTTTAATAAACTCATAAAGAATTGCTCATATTCATACGGTTCTCCTTTTCTGGTAAGCTTAGTTAGAGGTAATGCCAACTTTGAAAACCCCTCAATGAACTTTCTGTAATAACCAGCCAAACCCAGAAAACTCTTATTCTCAATAACTAACTTGGGCACCACCCATTCCATCACTGCCTCGACCTTAGAAGGGTCTATTGCCACTCCTTCCCTGGATATCACATGTCCAAGGAAATTTACAGATTCCAGCCAAAAGTCACATTTTGAAAACTTTGCATACAACCGATTCTTCCTCAGAAGATCTAGAACAACTCTCAGGTGCTCTGCATGTTCCTCTCAACTTTTAGAGTATACTAGAATGTCATCAATAAATATCACTACGAATGTACGGATGAAAAATCCGATTCATGTAGTCGGTAAATATTGTTGGGGCATTCATCACACCAAAGGGCATCACCAAATACTCAAAGTGTCCATACCTTGTCCTAAAAGCAGTCTTAGGAATATCCTCCGACTTAACTCAAAGTTGATGATAACCTAACCGAAGGTAAATCTTTGATAATACAATCGCTCCTCTCAACTGATCCATCAAGTCATCAATCCTAGGTAACATATACTTATTCTTAATAGTGACCTTGTTCAACTGCCTGTAATCAATGCACAACCTCATTCTCCCATCTTTCTTCTTAACCAACAAAACTGGTGCACCCCACGGTGAGACACTAGGACGAATAAATTTCTTTGCCAACAAGTCCTCAACCTGCTTTATCAACTCAGCCAACTCTAACGGAGCCATCCTATAAGGAGCTATAGAGATGGGTCCCGTTTCAGGTACCAAGTCAATAGAGAATTCAACTTCTCTGACTGAGGGCAATTCCGGAATATCACTAGGAAATACCTTAGGGAACTCACGGACTATCGGAATACTATCAATGTTGGGTTTCTCAATACCCTCCAGTGATGC
Organism: Lupinus albus; assembly: GCA_009771035.1. NCBI lineage: Eukaryota > Viridiplantae > Streptophyta > Magnoliopsida > Fabales > Fabaceae > Lupinus > Lupinus albus. The sequence goes on along the minus strand of CM020019.1, from coordinate 9,628,461 downwards.
CAACAACTCAAACACTGATTCCCCTTCCTTAAGGGAAGTCCTGACTCCCTTAGCTGACACTTGCTCCATACAACTAGTCTTGTCAGAAATCTCACACAAATTCTCCAAACACTACGGTCTTATCAGCACAGTTAAGCATTACACTATTTGCTGATAACTAGTACATCCCTGAAATTATATCTAATTGGGACAGTGGTAAGCAAATTAAATCCACGGTAAACGTTCTACAATTCACCACCACCGAAAATTGAGACACAAACGTCGACACCATCACCGACACACTAGTTGGGGTGGATACGACCAAGTTGAAAGGCAGCGACTCAGTTTTCAATTTCAGTCGGTTCACACATTCAAAAGATACAAAGGAGTGTGTCGCTCCCTGTAACACCCCGAATTTTAGTCTTTAAAAATTATAGTATCAGTCCTAGAAGTCTCGCTTGAGCGAGAGATTCTCACCTGAGCAAGAAAGGATCACCTGGAAGGGTGAAATCCTGGGCTATACTGGAAGATTCTCGCCTGAGTGAGAGTTGCCTCGCCTGGGCGAGAAATGGAAAACTGGGGCTGTTGACACTGTGAGATTCTCGCATCAGCGAGAATCCCTCATTTGAGCGAGAGGAAGCCTGTTGGGACTGTGAGATTCTTGCTTGAGCGAGAGGGTTAGATATGAGTTTTTAAAATAGGCGGGATTTTCTCGCCTAAGCGAGAAAGGGCTCGCTTGAGCGAGAACCCGACGACTGCTCTTTAAAATAGAAACCCCAAACACATTTTAGGGTTAGAACTTTGAAGAGAAGAGAGAGAAGAGAGCTTTTCAAGAGAAAGGAGCCTTAGGACTCATCTTAGAGCTTGAGAAGAGGTAAACCTCTTGCTTCTAACTCTTCTTCTTCTCCTCTCTAACTTGTTTTGGGTATGTTGGATCTATTTTCAAAACATGAGAAACCATGGAAACTCATCCTTTAGAGTTATGGTTCGTTATATGTTGTTTTTATCTTATAAACTCTTGGTTTAGAGTTAGTATTTGATGAATGGAAAGTTTTTGTGGGTTGTTCATGAAAACCCCAAAAACCCCAAAATGAGAATATGGGTATAAAGAGAAAGAGATGAAATGTTAGATGTGGATGATGAGTTTGTGCTTTGATGTTGATATATTAGGTAAACATGTATGTTTTGATATTTGGAAACTTGTATTGAAGTAGTTTTAGAAATATTGAAAATACATGAATCCCTTGAGTATTTGATGATGAAATACGAGTTATTTATGTGTTATTTTGAATAAATGACTAACATTGTTGTTATTGGTGATAATGAGGAAAGATCCTAAGGTTGGAAGAAATCGCGTAGGAGACTTTTAAAGTTACTCGGAACCGATCCCCAACGCTCACTAAGGTAAGGGATAAGTGTCTCTAAATCATACTCGCTGTTATGAATGAGGTATGTGAAAGAGGTAAAAGGTTTGTAAGGATAAGTATTTAACTTATGCCCTATGATAGAAAATGTGGATTTTCTGATGTGAATAATGAAATAAATCGTAAGTCACTTAGTTGTTATAAACATATATGGGTATGTTTGTAACAACGAGGAGTGGATTTACCGTTTATGTATTGGTGGAGTACCAATGGAAATAATACTCGGAATAATGAACTGAATCATAAGTCACTTAGTTGTTATAAACATATATGGGTATGTTTGTAACAACGAAGAGTGGATTTACCGTTTATGTATTGGTGGGGTGCCAATGGAAATAAAACATATTTTTAGCTGACCGTGAATGGTTAGCGACTTTGGCTCCAGTTATGCAGCAAAGTAAAAATGAATTTGCGACAAAGGATTTATAAGGGAAATTACCTACCCGAAGTGGTAGTGGATCATTAAGGGAAATTGCCTACCCGAAGTGGTAGTGGATCATTAAGGGAAATTGCCTACCCGAAGTGGTAGTGGATCATTAAGGGAAATTCCATACCCGAAGTGGTAGTGGATCATTAAGGGAAATTGCCTACCCGAAGTGGTAGTGGATCATTAAGGGAAATTGCCTACCCGAAGTGGTAGTGGATCATTAAGGGAAATTTCCTACCCGAAGTGGTAGTGGATCATTAAGGGAAATTGCCTACCCGAAGTGGTTGTGGATCATTAAGGGAAATTGCCTACCCGAAGTGGTAGTGGATCATTAAGGGAAATTGCCTACCCGAAGTGGTAGTGGATCATTAAGGGAAATTGCCTACCCGAAGTGGTAGTGGATCATTAAGGGAAATTGCCTACCCGAAGTGGTAGTGGCTCATTAAGGGAAATTGCCTACCCGAAGTGGTAGTGAATCATTAAGGGAAATTGCCTACCCGAAGTGGTAGTGGATCATTAAGGGAAATTTCCTACCCGAAGTTGTAGTGGATCATTAAGGGAAATTGCCTACCCGAAGTGGTAGTGGATCATTAAGGGAAATTGCCTACCCGAAGTGGTAGTGGATCATTAAGGGAAATTGCATACCCGAAGTGGTAGTGGATCATTAAGGGAAATTGCCTACCCGAAGTGGTAGTGGATCATTAAGGGAAATTGCCTACCCGAAGTGGTAGTGGATCATTAAGGGAAATTCCCTACCCGAAGTGGTAGTGGATCATTAAGAGAAATTACCTACCCGATGTGGTAGTGGATTATCAGAGTAGTGTGAACGACCGGAAGTGGTAAAGAGTAATCTTGATGGCGAGAATAAGTAATGGGAAAAAAGTATGGGATATATATTCTATAGGGTGAATATGGATGGTAAAGTGGAAGATGTGAACAATGAAAGTCATATGCATGTTATAGGATATATAGTATGGGATATATATTCTATAAGGTGAATATGAAGGATGAGAACTGAGAATGTCACCATGAAAGTCGTATGCGTGCTATAGATTATATAATATGGGATATATATTCTATAGGGTGGATATGAATGGTGAGAAGTATGAGGTTTCGAAAGAACGTAGTAGGCGTGCTATAGAATATATGTCATGGGATATATATACTATAGGACGAATTTGAATAACGTGGAAACGAAAGAAAGAATATATGAACATTTACATTTACTTATTTGTGGTTATGATTTATATCAATGCTTATTGTATTTGAATGTGGATTATCATGTGATGTTAAGTTTTGAACTAATGACTTACTCCTTGTGTTTTGTGTGTCGTTTGATAATCCCATTGTAGGTAAATGAAGGATTTTGAGGAGGAAGCTCACTTAGGGAGATTATGTGTTTATCAATTTGATTGTCTTTGTTGCTACTTGACATTGTAGTTGAATTAATGATATTTTGGGATAAATGTAATCTGATTAGGATAATACAGAGATTTGTAGTTATGGACTTTATAACTCAGGGAAACCCATAACGGGTTGTATGTGGTAATTGCTAATTGAATGAATTATGTTTTTCCGCAACATAACTTTGTATGATAATACAATGGGGTAAAGAGTATTTTCAACGAGTGTTTCATGAGGGTTTTTAAGTAAGGTGATAGATGTATGTAAGAGAGGATTAAAATAAATGAAAAATTTTCAAGGGAAGAATTTGGGTCCTTACACTCCCGAATCAAACAACACTAAAAGAGGAATACCTGCCACCAAGCAATTACCTTGGATCAGACCATCAACCTCGGATGCCTCTGCACCGCTCATGGTAAACAACCTACCAGTGTTTCTAGGCCTTCCTGCACTCCCGCTATTTGTCCATTGGTCAAGTTTGGGACAAAACATCTTCACGCGCCCTTGCTCTCCACAATGAAAGCACCCATTTCCCGACCCAGGACAAATATAGCCATAGTGTCTTCGACCACACTTATTGCTCAAAGGGTAAGAGTTCTGAGATGACCCTCCGGTAAAAGTAGGGGCGGTTGGCCTTTGAGGACCATGATTGCGATGGTTGTGGGGTGGACCATAAGGTCGTCGATCATCACCCATTCTTTCCTTACCCCTCCCTTGCACAAAGTTGTGTTGGGGTCCATAGTTCCATGGAGGTTTCACTTTACCAGCAGCAGTGTCCCTCACTCGCACATCATCCTCATACATTCTACACTTGTTCACTAGTGTAGGAAAGTCAGGGATCTCCTAGTGACCAAACATCACCTTCACCTCGGGCCTCAACCCCATTTCAAACTTTGCACATTTGGACCTTCCGTCCAACTCTAGTTCAGCATAAGGGCAATACCGGACCAATTCCTCGAACTTGGCCGCATACATCACCACCGACATGCTCCCTTGCTCTAACCGCAAGAATTCCATCTCCTTCTTCCTCTTCAAGTCTGCAGGAAAATACTTCTGAAGGAATTTACTCTTGAAGGTTTCCCAAGTGATGATTTGCCTCTCGGTCTCCATTTGCCTCCGAACCATCTCCCACCAGTTCTCAGCCTCCTTTACTAGCATATAGGTAGCATATGCCACCTTCTGAGCATCAGCACAACTCATGGCCTTGAAGATCCTCTCCAATCCTTGGATCCACTCAATGGAAGCATCCAGAGCGAATTCGCCTTGGAACTGACTAGGATTCCTCCTGCAGAATTCATACAGACCTCGGTACTCAGCCGGTCCGGGTGGGACCAAGGGTTGCGAACTAGGACTTGGTGCAGCGTTCTGATTCAGAGTCTACAAGTTCTCATTCACATGTTGCAGTGCATCCACCATCTGAGCCAAAAGATCATTCGGAACATTCTGACTCGTTGGTCTTCCTCTTCCAACCATGTGTACCTGTACTCATTCATTCGTTAGTAAATCAAATTTTTAATCGGGCAAAGATCAAATAATCACATAGAAAATTGAACAAACCAAATAATTCAAGAACATAAAGTTCACAAAGAAACACGTAAGGCCATACCCTAGGCCGCATAATTAACTATGCTCTAATACTATATTGTAAGGACCCAAATTCTACCCTTGAAAAATTTTCTTATATTTAATTCATTCGTACGATCATTATCTTCATGACTTATTATTATAAATCTAATAAATTTACTTTAGTCACCCTCCTCGGTTCATATTCATTTTATCGGGCAATATTCATACATACTTTCACTATGCATAAAAAACATAATTCATATATTAGTATCTTCCAGTACTTACGACATACAATGGTTAAGGGTTTCAAAAATCCAAAATACCCATAGTTACAAATATCCATACAACATTTAGTCAGTTATGGTACAATAAGAACTAATAAAGAAATTCCAGTTTCCAAAGCTCCTAAGGCATCGAATCAAGCACCCTCAATTACCTGTTTACCTGCAATGAGATTATCAATGACAAATACACAAAACATACAAAGGAGTAAGTCATCAATTTGATAAATAACATTATACGATAATCCACATTTTAAAGAGAGTTAAGTAAACAAATTAACATTCAAACATAACGTCAGCACATCACATTTCCCATCTCATACCACTTCGTTCACCACTCTTATTTATGCATTCCTCATCATCAAACCTTGTTACCTTACTCAACATTGCTATACCACAAAGTTATATTCCACATGTATATTTACCGTTACATTACCAGATAGGGCAAGATATTCAATTCAATACCACGTAGGGCAAGTCATTCACAATACTATGTAGGGAAAGTCATTCACATTACCACGTAGGGCAAGTCATTCACATTACCACGTAGGGAAAGTCATTCACATTACCACGTAGGGGAAGTCATTCACAATACCACGTAGGGCAAGTCATTCACATTACCATGTAGGGCAAGTCATTCACATTACCACATAGGGCAAGTGATATACTATACCACGTAGGGCAAGTCATTCCCATTACCACATAGGGCAAGTCATTCACATTACTACATCTACCATTTTACCCATTTTCTTCTTTAACCACATTTTCATTTTGGAATTCTAGGGTTTTCATGAATCAACCCACAAACCCTTTCCATTCTTCGAACACCAACTCTAAACCAAGAGTTTACAAGAGAGAAACTAAATAAAATGAACCACAACTCAAAAGGAAGAGTTTCCATGGTTTCTCACATTTTGAGAAGAGAACCCATACACCCAAAACAAGTTTGAAAGCGAGGAAGAGAGTTAGAATCAAGAGATTTACCTCTTCTCAAGCTTCTAGATGATTCTCACGAGTCCTTGCTCTCAAAATCACTTCCTTCTCTATTCTCTCTCAAGTTCTAACCCTAAATGTGTTTGAGAGTTTCTATTTTAAAGTTCCAGCGTCGGGTTCTCGCTCAAGCGAGAAAATCCCGGCCATTTTAAAAAAACTCAAATATGGCACTCTCGCTCAAGCGAGGGATTCTTGCTCCAGCGAGGGATTCTCGCTCGAGCGAGGATCCTCCAGCGCTCACACCCCTCTCCCTTGCCCAGGCGAGCCAAATCTTGCTCAAGCGAGAATCCTTCAATATATCCCAGTATTCCACTCACCCAGGTGAGCCATCTCTCGCCAAGGCGAGCCTTCTCTCGCTCAGGCGAGCGTTCCAGATAAAATTCAGGGAGAAACTCTGACCCTCTCGCTTGGGCGAGGCCCTCTCGCTCATGCGAGAATCTGGCAGTATGTCCCACTCTTCAGGGCTGTTACTACAACTTAAGAAATATAAATTCAGGGTGTCACATCCTTAAGTTCTTAAGGAGAATTGGACTTTGGATGGTAAGCTTGATGGGCTTGTTTGTCTTCTTAGACTTGGGCCTGTTCAGGTTGCTATCATGGTACTTGTCATATTGTAGGAAATGCTTTAGTTTCTTGGTCTTGCAAGAAACAAGCATGTGTTGCCCTAAGCACTGCTGAAGCAGAATATATAGCAGCAGGTAGTTGTTGTGCCCAAGTGTTGTGGCTTAAACAACAATTACGAGATTATGGCATAGACTTAGGCTGCACTCCTTTGAAATGTGACAATACTAGTGCTATAAAACTCACAAAGAATCCTATTATGAATTCTAGAACCAAACACAACGATATAAGGCATCACTTCCTTAGGGACCATGTCCAAAAGAAAGATGTGACGGTAGAATTTATTGATACTCATAACCAATTAGCAGACATTTTTACTTAACCATTGGCTAAAGAACCTTTCTATAAAATTAGACGAGAATTAGGCATTCTTGATGAAGCTTACCTATCCTAACTTTTGTATATGATTATTTGAGTGCTTCATCATGTTTATCTAAATGCCTACTTGTTCTTAAATGTATTTATTTATGTATAAAATTTTCAAGTTTTTGGGTCAAAATCTATTTTTCAGCGTCAATAGGGAGACAGAGAGTCTCAGTAATCGATTACTGACTCTAAGTAATCGATTACTCCAAGCTGTTGTTTTTAAAAATATTAAATTCTCAAACTGTGTAACCGATTACTCAAAAGAGTGTAATCAATTACTCAAAAGAGTGTAACCAATTACTCTGTGCAGGTATCATCTTCTTCCTCTCTCTTGAGTAACTCGTGTTCTCTCCTCTCCCACTCTCTAAAATCTTCATCTTTGATCCGTTTTGGCTGATTCTTGTGTCTATTCATATCACATTTTCGATTCTAATCACTTCTATACCATCACTTTCATGTTTAGAGGCTTGAATCAAAAATCCCTAAATCTTCCAAACCCAAAAACCTAAAACTTCAAAAACCATATCAATGGTTCCTCTTCAAGAACAAAGAAACAACGCTCAAATGTGAGTCAATCAAAGAAAGGAACTTCATCGTTGGAGTCAAATCCTCTGAACTTGACAAGACTTCTTGATAACGACGAACAATGCAAAGTATTGGAGGAACACTTCCATGGACGCACAATCTTCACACATAAATTCGGTAATGTAGGAAATTTTGAGTTTGAAGATTTTCTTTTTCCTTATGTTTTACGGCAACAAAATCTTTTTGACTTTTGCTGTGAATCGACCGATATTTATCCTGAACTTGTTCTTGTATTTTACTGCAACATGAACTTTCGCAAAAATCATCTCACTTCTTTGTGAAAGGAAAAGATATTAGTTTGGATGCAAAAACGTTTAGTTCATTGTGCTGTAACATACCCTTTCAAGGTAGTACAACAAGTTTCGGCCTTATTTTTGACTGGGATAATTATGACCGAAAGGAATTCTACTATTCCCTGTGTAGAATTTCTAAAGAGGAAATTGAACAGCGTAAGCAACAAGGCTTTGGTGAAACTGTCAAGAACAAAGATATCCTATCTGCTGGACATCTCAAACTTGAAGATCGTTTGCTTCACTATTTTCTGAGTTATGTCATCTTACCAAAATTTTCAAACCATTCGCATATAAGTGACATAGAACTCAAATTGATGTATGCTATGAAGTATAACTTCAAAATCAATTAGGCTAGACGATAATGCGACAAATGTGGAATGTTCGTAGTTCACAAAGTCCATTGCCTTATGCTATCTTCATAACCAAAATTCTCAAGCATTTCGGTGTTTCCACTACTAGTGAAACAAAGTTCGCACTTAATCTTCACGAAAGCAAGATTGATGTGGAAGTTGTCCACAAAATGGGCTTCTCCACAGACCCTCATGACTGTCGTACCTATAGACATCGAACTGATCGACCGACTGCTCCTACTGCTGATCAACTAGAACCTACCAATCCTAACCCTCTTGAGTTTCACGCTCAATCTTCCTCATCTTATGCCATGAATTCAAATCATATGATAATGGACGAGTTGTCTTTGCTTCGAAGCTACATCACTAACCGGATCGATGCTCTTGATGCTCAAAATCAAAAAATCCAATATGAACTTCATCGTCTCTCTTCTAAGCTGAGTAGCATGGTCGTTAATGAATATAGTTCCGAGCTTGAGTATTAGAATATCTTTTGTCTAGGATTTCTAATTGTATTGTTACTTGGTTGTGAACAATTTCTGTTTTTGTTGTTTTTGCTTTAAATATGTATGAACATCATTTACTGCTTTATTATGAAAAGTTAAATTTATAATTCACTTCATACTGCTTCATTATGCAAAGATAAATGTATGCTGTGTATATTTGTATATTGTGTTGGACTCTTGGCTTTTTTTCTTTTTGATGAAGTCAAAAGGGGGGGAAAAGTTGGGAGAAGTATATTTTCTGTAAAATTATTTCAGGCACTTAACCCATTGCACTTTCAGGCATACAAAATAGAGGGAGCATACTCAAGACAAGTCAAGAACATCACAAAGTATGCTTCTCTCAGAAAACTACACTGCCAAGAAGATATTGGTTTGTCATCATCAGAAACGGGGAGATTTTGAAGAAGATCTTTGCTCCTGACCTTGACACGGTTTTGATGAAGACACAAACATCACCAAAAAGAAGAAATGAAGAATACTTATGAAGACAAAGAAGATAAAAGCTTCAAGACAAAATAGTCTAAGTCTAAATAGGTACTTCTATCCTATACTCTTGAATATACTTCAGTATTAATGCTCAAAATATTTTTAAAGAAAATTGAAACACTCTAAGTATAAACAAAACAATTTTCGAAAAAAGTATGTAACGGGTTCCTGTACTTGAGTAATAGGTTACATGTGTGAGAAATGAGTTATCCAACTTCCAACTGCTAAGCGTAATCGATTACTGTCCTTGAGTAGCAGATTACCAGTTACAGAACATTTGGGTAATCGATTACTCAAAGTATGTAATCGATTACACTATGTAATTTTTGAAAATACAGTTGGACAAAATGTTTGGGTAATCGACTACCCACTTGTTGTAATTGATTAATCAAAGCTGTTACACCAGTTTTCAGATTTCAAAATGAAAGGTTTTCACCCAAAACGAAAGTGTTTCATTCCAAACGAAACCTATACTTCCCTAGAGTTGTTATGGTTGATTGGAAAGCCTATGTAAAGGCATTAGAACAAATAACTCATAACACAACTAATAGAACAACTTTCATACGAATCTTTCAAAAGCTCTCACACTTTTTCTGGATATTTTTGTGCACTTTTAGCAACTTGCACTCAAACTTTCAAAGTTATTTTTCTTAGGTGCTTAAGAGTGTTTCTATGTTTTCCAAACTTGCAAAGAGCATTATTACTTATAGTATACAAGAGTTGTTGGATTGAAAGTTGAAATTGTTATATCAAACTTGTAAAGGCAATCCTGCCATTGTTGTAAATTCTTCATTTTGCAAGAATTCTTTCTTTCAGAAGGGTGTGAATAGAAAGAGGATAGAGTTACTTGGAAATGTGTTTTCCAAGGGTGATTAAGTATTAGTGAGTGTGTAAGGTACATAGAGATCACGGGGTGAGATATTGTAATTATCATAATATTTTGTAAAGAAATCTCTTGTGCTGCAAGAGTACTGGACGTAGCCTTCGGTGGACAAGAAGGTGAACCAGTATAAAACATCTGTGTATTCTCTTCTCCTTTACCTTTCTATTTTAAGTCGTTATTTTTATGCATTATTTTTCCGCTGCACTTAAACTCTTGACTTTGCAGAAAAAGTGGCTATACTTTTAAGACAACTAATTCACCCCCCACTTAGTTGTCATCTCATTCTTACAAGCCCGACATGTTCGCGCAATTATTTTATCGTCTCGAGCCCGACAAGCTCGCTAATTTATTTTATCTTCTCGAGCCCAACATACTTGCCTACTTATTTTATCGTCCCGAGCCCGTCATGCTCGCATATTTATTTTTTCATCTCGAGCCTGACAAGCTCGCATATTTATTTTATCATATGGAGCCCCACACGCTTTCATATTTATTTTATCGTCTCGAGCTCGACACGCTCGCATATTTATTTTATCGTCTCGAGTTGGACATGCTCGAATGTTTAGTTTTATCGTCTCGAGCCCGACATGATCGTGTATTTATTTTATCGTCTCGAACCCGAAATGCTCGCATATTTATTTTATTGTCACAAGCCCGACATGCTCATATATTTATTTCATAGTCTAGAGCCTGACATGTTCGCATATTTATTTTTATCGACTCGAGCCCGACAGGCTCACAAATATTTTTTCAGTCTCGAGCCTGACAAGCTCGCATATGTTTTTTAGTCCCGAGCCCGACATGCTCTTGTATTTATTTTATCGTCTCGAGCCCGACATGCTCGCGTATTTATTTTATCGTCTCGAGCCCAACATGCTCGCCTATTTATTTTATCATCTCGAGCCCGTCATGTTCGCAAATTTATTTTTTATCTCGAGCCTAACAAGTTCGCATATTTTTTTTATTATCTAGAGCCCAACATGCTAGCATATTTATTTTATCATCTCAAGCCCGTCATGTTCGCATATTTATTTTATTGTCTAGAGCCCGACATGCCCACAAATTAATTTTACCATCTCGAGCTCGACATGCTCGTTTATTTATTTTTATCGTCTCAAAGCCGACATGCTCGTATATTTATTTTATCATCTCAAGCCTGCAAGCTCGCGTAGTTATTTTATCATATCGAGCCTAACACGCTCGTGTATTTATTTTTATCGTCTCGAGTCCGACATACTCCTATATTTATTTTATCGTCTCGAACCCCATATGCTCTCATATTTATTTTATCGACTCGAGCCCGACATGCTCGCAAATTTATTTTCATCGTCTCGAGCCTTACAAGCTCGCATATTTATTTTATCGTCTCTAGCTCGACATGCTCCTATATGTATTTTATCGTCTCGACCCTGACATGCTCGTATATTCATTTTTATCGTCTCAAGCCGGACATGCTCGAATATTTTTTTTATCGTCTCTAGCCCGACATGCTCGCAAATATATTTTATCATCTCGAGCCTGACATGCTCGCATATATATTTTATCGTCTGGAGCCCGACATGTAAGAATGAGATTGCAACTAAGAGGGGGGTGAATTAGTTGTTATAAAAGTATGGCCACTCTTTCTGCAAAATCAAGAGTTTAAGTGCAGCGGAAAAAATAAGCAGAAAAATAACAATTGAATGTTGTAAAATAAAGGAGAAGGGAGTACGCATATGTTTTATGCTAGTTCACCTTCTTGTCCACCGATGGCTACGTCTAGTACTCTTGCAGCATAAGAGATTTCTTCACTAAATATTATGAGTTCTAATTACAATATCTCACCCCGAGATCTCTATGTACCTTACACACTCACTAATACATAATAACCTTTGGAAAACACCTTTCCAAGTAACTCTATCCCCTTTCTATTCACACCCTTGTGAAAGAAAGAATTCTTGCAAAATGAAGAATATACAATAATGGCAGGATTGCCTTTACAAGTTTGATATGACAATTATAACTTGCAATCCAACAACTCTTGTATACTATAAGTAATAATTCTCATTGGAAGTTTAGAAAAATTAAAAACATTCTTAAGCAACTCAGAAAAATAACTTTGAAAGTTTGAGTTCAAGTTGCTCTAAAGTGTAGAAAAATATTCAGAAAAAGTGTAAGAGCTTTTGAAAGATTTGTATGAAAGTTGTTCTATGAGTTGTGTTGTGAATTATGTGTTCTAATGGCTTTATATAGGCTTTCCAATCAACCATAACAACTTTAGGGTAGTGTAGGTTTCGTTTGGAATGAAAAACTTTTGTCTGGGGTGAAAACCTTTCACTTTGAAATCTGAAAACTGGTGCAATAGCTCTCAATAATCGATTATAACAAGTGGGTAATCGATTACCCAAACGTTTTGTCCAACATCATTTTCAAAAATTAAACAGTGTAAACGATTACATGCTTTTGAGTAACCGATTACCCAAATGTTTCGTAACTGGTATTTTCGAAAATTACTTAGTGTAATCGATTACCCTACTTTGAGTAATCGATTACATACTTTGAGTAATCGATTACCCAAATGTTCTAGAACTGGTAATCTGTTACTCAGGGACAATAATGGATTACTCTAAGAAGTTGGGATTTGGATAACTCATTTCTCACACATGTAACCTATTACTCAAGTACAGTAACCCGTTACATACTATTTTGGAAAATTGTTTTGTTTATACTTAGAGTGTTTCAATTTTCTTTAAAAATATTTTGAGCATTACTACTAAGTATATTCAAGAGTATAGGATAGAAGTACTTATTTAGACTTGGAATATTTTTTCTTGAAGCTTTTATCTTCTTTGTCTTCATAAGTATTCTCCCTTTCTTATTTTTGGTGATGTCGGTGTCTTCATCAAAACCGTGCCAAGGTTAGGAGCAAAGATCTTCTCCACACAACATGCTCACATATTTATTTTATCGTCTTGAGCCTGACAAGCTCGCATATTAATTATGTTGTCTCGAGCCCATCATGCTCGCATATTTATTTTATCTTCTGGAGCTCGACATGCTCGTATATTTATTTTTATCGTCTCGAGGACGACATGCTCACATATTTATTTTATCATCTCAAGCCTGACAAGCTCGCAAATTTATTTTGTCATCTCGAGCTTGACACATTCGCATATTTATTTTATCGTCTTGGGTCCGACATTCTCAAGTATTTATTTTTATCTTCTCAAGCCCGACAGGGTCGAGTATTTTATCACTCCACCGGAAATCGAGGATATAGTTCACATGGTCCGAGGTCTCAGGTCAATGCGGGAGGATCACAATTAAATTCTCCGTCCTTGTGCAACAAATGTGGCTGAACTCATGTGGGAAACATTTGTCCCATAATGAACCTTAGCTGTTTCCACTGTAATCAGTTTGAGCACTTGAAGAGGTATTGTCCGAAACTGTGCCAGAGTGTGAATGTTGTGAGGGCTGAGAAACCTCGAATGACTGCTAGGGTATTCACCATGAGTGGCATAGAGGCGGCCGAAGTGGATGGTCGGATCCAAGGTAATTGTATGGTGGCAAATATTTCTCTTGTTGTATTGTTTGATTCGGGAGCAACACATTCATTTATATCCATAGAATGTGTAAAACGACTGAGGTTGCAAACCAAGTCGCTACCCTTCGACTTAGTCGTATACACCCCTACTAGTGAACCTGTGGTGGTGTCGATGTTTGTTTCTCAGTGTCTGGTAGTGGTATATAGTAGAACATTTACCGTAGACTTAATCTGTTTGTCGCTCTCTCAGTTAGACATAATTCTAGGGATGGATTGGTTATCATAAAATCATGTAATGTCGAATTATTCTGATAAGACCGTAGTATTTGGAAATCTATGTGAGATTTCTGATCCGTCTAGATGTTTGAAGCCAGTGTCGGCTAAGCGAGTCAGAACTTCTCTTAAGGAATGGGAATTAGTGTTTATGTTGCTAGCTTCACCGGAGGGTAATGCGAAACCCAAAGTTGAGGACATACTGGTAGTATGTGAATTCCCTGATGTATTTCCTGGTGATATTCCATAGTTGGCTCTAGTGCGAGAAGTTGAATTCTTCATGGATCTAGTGTCGGGGACGGGACCCAGTTCTATAGCCCCTTTTAGAATGGCACCTTTAGAATTGGTCAATTTGAAGAAACAAATTGAGGAGTTGTTGGCTAAAAAGTTCATTCGTCCCAATGTATCACCATGGGGTGCACCAGTGTTGTTAGTGAAGAAGAAAGATGGGAGTATGAGGTAGTGTACCGATTACAGACAATTGAACAAGGTCACCATTAAGAACAAGTATCCATTACAACACCAATATTGGTTCTTCCTTGTACTGATCATGATTTCAGTTGTATTACGATGCTTCCAAGCAAGGTCTGGGTTGCGTGTTAATTTAGGACGGGAAAGTTTTTGCTAATGCTTCGCGGCAGTTAAGGTCACATGAGCAAAAATACCCTACTCATGTTTTTGAGTTAGCTGATGTGGTCTTTGCACTAAAGATTTGGAGACACCATCTTTATGGTGAGGTTCGAAGTTTTCAGTGATCACAAGAGCTTCAAATATCTGTTCGATCAGAAGGAACTGAACATGAGACTGAGGAGGTGGGTGGAGTTTCTAAAGGATTATGATTTTAGTCTGCAATACCATCCTGGAAAGGCCAATGTGGTGGCATATGCTCTATGTCGGAAGTCACTACATGTGTCCGCATTGATGATCCATGAGGAGAAGTTGATTGAGGAGTTCAGGGATATGAACATGGAAGTTCAAGTAAAACCCCATAGTATGATTTTGGGAATGCTCAAGGTTACGAACGAGTTGTTTGATCAGATCAGGGTAATGAAAGAGGCGGATTAGGAATTAATGGCCAAATGAATTTCGATGGTTAATGGGAAGGAGAAAGAATTTGAGTGAGATGCTAACGGGTTGTTGAGATATAAAGGAAGAGTGTGTGTACCTCGTGATGTGGAATTGTGGAAGAGTATTCTTGAGGAATCCCACAAGAGTATAATGAGTTTCCACCCTTGGACTACGAAAATGTATCAAGATCTAAAGAAGATATTCTAGTGGTCTGGAATGAAAAAGGATGTGGCTTTGTATGTATCAAGTTGTTTCATTTGTCAGAAAGCTAAGATTGAACATCAGAGACCAGCGGGTGACCTATAGTCATTAGAAATTCCTGTGTGGAAGTGGGATAGTATCTCGATGGATTTTGTGTCAGGTTTTCCAAAGAATCAAAAAGGGTATGATTCGATATGGCTTATAGTGGACTGGTTGACCAAGACTGCTCACTTTTTGCCAATCAACATGAGGTATTCCCTAGAACGCCTAGCAGAGTTGTATATCCGAGAGATAGTTCGATTGCATGGTATTCCTGCAAGTATAATATCTGACATGGATCCCCGTTTCACTTTGAATTTTTGGACTAGTTTGCATTCTACTTTGGGGACCAAGTTGAAATTGAGTTATGCTTATCATCCACAAACGAATGGTCAGTCTTAAAGGACCGTACAATCGTTGGAAGATCTTTTCAGAGCATGTGTATTGGAACAACCTGACAGTTGGGACAATATGTTGCCTTTGATCGAGTTAACGTACAATAACAATTTTCATTCGTGTATCGGAATGGCACACTATGAAGCTTTGTACGGAAGGAAATGTAGAACTTCAGTGAGTTGGTTTGAAACTGGAGAGAACTTGGTGTTGGGACCCGAGGTGGTCCGAGAAACAACTGAAAAGATTAAGAGAATAAGGGAGAATATGAAGATAGCACAGAGTCGACAAAAGTGTTATTATGATAAGAGGCGGAAACCTCTCGAGTTTAATGAAGGGGGTCATGTGTTCATGAGAGTAGTTCTGACTACTAGAATTGGTAGAGTGTTGAAATCCCATAATCTTACTCCGAGGTTCATTGGGTCGTATCAAATTTTGAAGAGGATTGCCCTCGTAGGCTATAGAGTGGCTTTACCCCCATTGTTGTCAAATCTTCACAATGTCTTCCTTGTGTCTTAGTTGAGGAAATATGTTCGAGACCCATCGCACGTTGTTGAGCCTGAACAGATTGAGATAAAGGATAACTTGACATTCAAGACTTTACCTATGAGAATCATGGACAAAAGCATCAAGAAATTGAGAGGAAATGAGATTCCCTAGGTAAAGGTACTTTGGAGTCAATGGGATAATGGGGATGCAACGTGGGAGGTGGAACGTGACATGAGGGAGGACTACCCTCACCTGTTTGAATCGAGGTATGTTTAATTTTCGGCGACGAAAATTCTTATTAGAGGGGGAAGATTTTAACACCCTAAATTCCCTTCTCTTAAGCATAGTAAAATTCAGTGAGTTTAGGAGTTGCTGGACATTTCTCGCTTAAGCGAGAGGGCCTCGCCCAAGCGAGAGGTTCAGGGTTTGCTCCCAGGATTTCTGTGGATTCTCGCCTAAGCGAGAGTTGGCTCGCTTGAGCGAGAGAAATGTCATAGAGGCTGGCGAATTCTTGCCTGAGCGAGGCTCCCTCTCTTGAGCGAGAGCCTTAGTGTTTGAACTTTTAAAAGGCGGAGGATTCTCGCTTGAGCGAGAATATAAAAGTCTGAAACCTAAAATAGAATCCCAAACACGAAAAGAGGTAGACTTTTAGGGAGAAAAGAGAAGGAGAGGCGATTTTCTTAGCAAGAGCTCGTGTAGAGGCTAAGAGAAGCTAGAGAAGAGGTAAACCTCTTGATTTTAACATTCCTTCTTGTTTTGAAACTCATTTTTGGCATTTGGGTCTCTTCTCTTATCTTGAAAAATCGTTAAACCCTCTCTTTTGAGTTGTGATTCGTTTTATCTAACTTTCCCCTTGAAAACTCGTGGTTTAGAGTTTGTATTCATAAATGGGGATGATTGGTGTTTGATTAATGAAAACCCCAAAACCTAAAACGAAAATGATGTTGAAAGGGGGAAGTGTTAGGTTAGGAATGTGGTTTATGGGTTTTAATGTTGATTAAAACTGAATATGTATGTTTTACATGTTTGAAACTCCTAAAGGAGATGGTTTTGAGAATCATTGAAAATTTGAACCTCTTTTATGGTTGAATATGTACTATAAGTTATTTATGTGATATGTGGAAGTAAATGACTGATTATTTTATTGTGTGGTGGAAATGAGGAAAGATCCTAAGGTTGGAGGAGGTGACGAAGGAACTTACAAAGTTGCCAAAAACCAACCCCAACACTCACCTAGGTAAGGAGAAACATTATACTTGTATATTTTGCAAAGAATAGTGTTAAATTTCTGGATATGTCTGAATTGTAAAAGAAAGAAATGAAAAACCTATTTTTAGCTCCCCTCAGTGGTGTAAGAAACTTTGGCTCAAGTCATGTAGCAAACTTTTGCTCAATTCATGTAGCAAACTTTGGCTCAAGTCATGTAGCACACTTTGGCTCAAGTCATGTAGCACACTTTGGCTCAAGTCATGTAGCACACTTTGGCTCAAGTTAAGTAGCACACTTTGGCTCAAGTTATGTAGCAAACTTTGGCTTAAGTTATGTAGCAAACTTTGGCTCAAGTTATGTAGTACGGTTATATATATGCGAATTACAGTAAATGTCGGTTAAGGTGAAAGGATGATTATATGTATTGTGGTAAGATACGAATGTGGTATGTTAATTATGGTAAAGTATGGAAAAGGTATAGTTGAGAAGATGGTGATGAAAACTCTTTATATGTATATACTTTATGTATGACTATTTAAATTGTTACCTAACCCTATTTAAAATGTGGATTATCGTATATTGATATTTATTGAGCTAATGGCTTACTCCTTTGTATTTTCTGTGTATTTGTCAATGACAACCCCATTGCAGGTAAACGAATGGTTATGGATGCCTGATTAGGAGCTTTAGGAGCTTTAGTAATCAAAATGATATGATTTAAATTCCTCGTACACTAATTGACTATGTGTTGACCATTATTTGTAATTATGGGTATCTTAATGTTGTAAATCCCATAACTTGAAATACTGTGATTCTTAATTATGATATGAATGTGTATTATGTTTTACTGCATTTGAGGTTGTGAATGTATGAAACTGAAAAATGTATGTTCAGGGTAACTAGATGACAAAAGGAATTGATGAGTTAAAGTTTAAAGTAATTTGATGTATGGCATAATTGAGAAATTAAGTATAAATGAATTAAATCAAACGAAAATTTCTAGGGTGAAAATTTGGGTTCTTACAATATGGTATCAAAGCATGAGTTAATTTTGCGCCTAGGGTATGGCCTTACGTGCTTCTTTGTCAAATTTGTGTGAGTTAACTACTTGATCTATGTGGATTTGGTGTATTATTATGCAATGAATTGTGAGACTATGTGATAAACTGATTTGCGTGAATTATACTTTGTGTACTAATAACAAATGAGTACAGGTTACGCAAATGGTCGGAAGAGGACGAGGACAAGGATCCAGTCAAAATGACTTGCTAGCTCAGATGGCAGTCGTGCACCAGAATATGAATGAAAATCTACAGCACCTGAATCAGAATGCAATGATGAGTCCAACTCAGCTCCCTTTGGCACCTCAAGGACCGACAGAATACCGAGGTCTGGATGAGTTCTGTAGGCCTAACCCTAGCCAGTTCCAAGGAGGGTTCGCTCCTAATGTGGCTAGTGAGTGGGTTCAAGACTTGGAACACATATTCCGAGCTTTGGATTGTGTTGATGCCCAGAAGGTAACCTATGATTCCTACATGTTGGTGAAGGAAGCCGAAACTGGAGGGAGTTTACCCGGAGACAGATAGAGGCGGAAGAACAAGCTATCACTTGGGATGCATTCAAGGGAAAGTTTCTCCAGAAATACTTTCCAGCTGATCTAAAGAGGAAGAAGGAGATAGAGTTCTTGAGACTGGAGCAGGGTAACATGTCTGTGGGGGACTATGCGGCCAAATTCGAGGAGTTGGCCCAATATTGTCCTTATTATGAACTGGAGGTGGACGGGTGGTCCAAGTATGAAAAGTTTGAATCGGGTTTGAAGCCCAAACAAAAGATGATGTTTGGACATCAGGAAATTTATGACTTTCCTACCTTGGTCAACAAGTGTAGGATGTATGAGGATGACATGAAGGAGGATGATGTGGCGACACACAAAACAAATCTTCCAAAGAACTTTAGGCCCCAAAGGAACTATGTGCAAGGGAAGGGAAAAGGTAAGGCGTTTCAAGAGGAACGAAAGCCTTGCTCTCCACCCACCAAAAATTGAGGGTATAGTTCACATGGGCCGAGGTCTCAAGTCAATGCGGGAGTATCACAATTAAACTCTTCGTCCATGTGCAAAAAATGCGGCAGAACTCAAGTGGGAAACATTTGTCCCGTAAAGAACCTTAGATGCTTCCACTGTAAGGAGTCTGGACACTTGAAGAGGTATTGTCCAAAATTGTGCCAGAATGTGAGGACTGAGAAACCTCAAACTACTGGTAGGGTATTCACCATGAGTGGCAGAGAGGCGGCTGACGTGGATGGTCTGATCCATCCATAAGGCAAAAAAACATAATTCATATTAATGTCCCCCATTTACTTAGGACATGCAAATAGTTATGGGTTCCCAAAATCATAATACCCACGATTACAAACATCCAAAAATATAATGGTCATGATTACAAGTATTCAAATCCGCATATAGTCGGTTATGATACAAAAAGTGTAAATAGAAGAATCCAGATTTAAAAGCTCCCAAATCTCCAAATCAAGCATCCCTAATTCATCCATTTACCTGCAATAGGATTATCAAATGGCAACACACAAAAACATACAAAGGAGTAATTCATTTAATTCAATAAATACCATTTAGATATAATCCACATTATAATCAGTACATGTCGTTTATATTTCTTACTACCACATCCGACCATTCTTACTTTCAAATTCTTCAATGTCAAACCTTGTTACCCTTCTCTTCATTTCTGTTTTACATAGCCATTTCCCACTTGTACATACTTTCACAATACCACATAGGGCAAGACATTCAATTCACTACCACTTGGGCAAGACATTCAATTCAATACCACTTGGGCAAGACATTCAATTTCAATACCACTTGGGCAAGACATTCAATTTCAATACCACTTGGGCAAGACATTCAATTTCAATACCACTTGGGAAAGCCATTCAATTCAATACCACTTGGGCAAGATATTCAATTCAATACCACTTGGGCAAGACATTCAATTCAATACCACTTAGGCAAGACATTCAATTCAATACCACTTGGGAAAGACATTCAATTCAATACCACTTGGGCAAGACATTCAATTCAATACCACTTGGGCAAGACATTCAATTCAATACCACTTGGGCAAGACATTCAATTCAATACCACTTGGGCAAGACATTCAATTTATTTGATACTTCCCACATCTTATTCCTTTCAAGTCATCGCATATAACCGTACATCTCATATTTTATATCTCGGAATAAAATGCTTATCCTTACCTTGGTGAGTGTTGGGTTTGATCCTTGGTAACTTTGCAAGTTCCTCCGACACCGCCTCCAACCTTAGGATCTTTCCTCATCCCCACCAAACAACAAAAAAAGTCAGTAATTTATTCTCAACAACGTATAAACAACTCATAGTTCATCTTTAACCATATAAAAGATTCATGGATTTTCGTTGTTTCCAAAACCACTTTCATTAGGAATTTCCAAACATCATATCATACATATTCATCTTATATTTTATATTAGAACAGATACTCATCTTCTACATCTACTATTTAACCCATTTTCCTCTTTAAGCACACTTTAATTTTGGGGTTTTGGGGTTTTCATAATTCAACCGACAAACCCTTTCCATTTTGTTGAATACCAACTCTACACCAAGAGTTTACAAGAAAGAAACTAAATAAAATGAACCATAACTCCAAAGGAAGAGTTTCCATGGTTTCTCACATTTTGAGAAGGGATCCCATACACACAAAACAAGTTTGAAAGGGAGGAAGAGAGTTAGAATCAAGAGATTTACCTCTT
Source organism: Lupinus albus (assembly GCA_009771035.1). Classification (NCBI taxonomy): domain Eukaryota; kingdom Viridiplantae; phylum Streptophyta; class Magnoliopsida; order Fabales; family Fabaceae; genus Lupinus; species Lupinus albus. The sequence continues at coordinate 9,607,295 of CM020019.1, read as the reverse complement.
CTCAAGCTTCTGGATGATTCCCACGAATCCTTGCTCTCAAAATCACCTCCTTCTCTCTTCTCGCTCAAGTTCTAACCCTAAAAGTGTTTGACAGTTTCTATTTTAAAGTTCCAGCGTGCGGTTCTCACTCAAGCGAGCCTTTTCTCGCTCAAGCGAGAAAATCCCGCCGAATTTATAAACTCAAATCTGGTGCTCTCACTCAAGCGAGGATCCTCTAGTGTCGACACCCCTCTCCCTCGCCCAGGCGAGCCAAATCTCGATCAGGCGAGAATCCTTCAGTAAAGCCCAGTTTCCCACTCACCCATGTGAGCCATCTCTTGCCCAAGCGAGCCTTTTCTCGCTCAACCGATATTTCTAGATAAAATCCTGGGAGAAGCTCTGACCCTCTTGCTTGGGCGAGGCCCTCTCGCTCAAGCGAGAATTTGGCAGCATGTCTCACTTTTCAGGACTGTTACCACATCTTAAGAAATATAAATTCAGGGTGTTACAATCCTCCCCCTCTTATAGGAATTTTCGTCCCCGAAAATTAAACGTACCTCGATTCAATCAAATGAGGGTAATCCTCCCTCACATCTCGATCCACTTCGCAAGTCGCGTCTCCTTCATCAACATGGCTCCATAACACCTTCACCAAGGAAATCTCTTTTCCTCTTGATCGAGGCCGTACCCGATACAAATAATATAACAATTAAGTATAGTACTAGGAAGTGACTCTTAGGTTGTTTCCCAAAGATTATCGTTCACACAATGGTTCAAACACCTTACACGCACACACACAATGGGGGGTTTTAGTGGTTGTTATGCTATGAAATTAAGCTAAAACAGAACACAAACAGAAAACATAATAGTAAGGAGGCTAAATCCCTTTTTTTTCCTTGTTCACAACTCAATCCTCGGTTTCAGTATATCAAAATCAGATTCTCAGTGTTCCTTTGTTGAGAGTCGATTAACTAAGCGATGATAAACTCACATTTAAATTGCTAAACTTCTAACTAAGCGAAATTGGCATAAGCAACAAACGGTTAACAAACTCACACGAATCAAAGCATCAATTTAAGATTCTAAACATTGAATTCCTAATCTGTTCATAACTCTAATGTTTAAGATTCAAACTAAGCGAAATCAACATGAACATAGAGCATTTACAGATTCACATAAACTAAGCCATTATGTGCTAGAGAACTAATTGACTAAGTGAAAATCAGTTCACAAACCTACAACAAAACCATGGAATTAAGCAAACCACAATCTGAAATAGGATAGAAGATTCAAACATAAAGAAATCGAAATTGCATTAAACGAATAAAGAGAAACCGAAAAGCATTAAGCACTAAACCTCAAGAGTGTGATACATTACCAAAGGAATTTAGCACTAAACCTCTAGCCTTCCATGGAGGAAGAAGCAAAACCAAAAATGTCCTTCTCCAAAGCTGAAAAGTAAAGTGTGTAATGTAAAGTTATGAGTGGAAACGAAATCCTAAGCTAATAAAAGGTTAAAACCGAAATGGGCCCTAAACAATGGGCCCAAAACCTAAACGGAATTAAAAATCCTATAACTAAATACAATCTTCACTTTAGTACACATCTTCCACTTGTAATGCCCAAAAATGTCCTTGGTGCCAAATATGTCCTGAAAATGGAATTAAATTTAATTAGGCTAAATAATCCCAAATTAACTCATTTTAGGAATAATAGTCCAATAAAGCCTAAAACACTAAACAATGCCAAATAAAGTCAATTAGACACCAAGAATCATTAACAATGGTAAAATAAGGTTATTAATAGTGTGTAATATATGACTCATCAAATACCCCCACACTTTGTAACACCCTAAATTTTAAGCCTTTAAAATTATAATATCAGTCCTGAGACTCTCGCTTGAGCGAGAGAGAGACTCACATAGGAGGGTGAAATACTGGGCTATACTGGAGGATCCTCGCATGAGCGAGAGATTCTCGCCTGGGCGAGAGAGGCTCACCTGGGAAGGTGAAAGCCTGGGGTATACTGGAAGATTCTCGCTTGAGCGAGAGTTGTCTCGCCTGGGCGAGAAATAGCATTTTGGGGCTATTGACACTGTGAGATTCTCGCTTGAGCGAGAATCCCTCGCTTGAGCGAGAGGGTCAGATATGAGTTTTTAAAATTGGCGGGATTTTCTCGCTTGAGCGAGGATAAGCTCGCTTAAGCGAGAACCCGACGAGACAACATTTAATGAGAAACCCCTAAACACAATCTAGGGTTTAGAAAAGAAGAAGAGTGAGAGAAGAGATCTTTTTCAAGGACAAAAAGCTTGGTTACTCATCTAAGAGCTTGAGAAGAGGTAAAACTCTAGATTCTAACTCTCTTCTTCTCTTTAAAACCTATTTTGGGTATGTTGGATCTCTTCTCAAAAATGAAGGAAACCATGGAAACTCATCCTTTTGAGTGATGATTCATTTTATGTCATTCTTACCTTGTAAACTCTTGGTTTAGAGATAGTATCTCAAGAATGGAAAGGGTTGTGGGTTGATTCATGAAAACCCCAAAACCCTAAAAGTGAAAATGTGGTAAAAGGAGAAAATGAGTAAAATGCTAGAGGTAGAAGATGAGTTTACCTCCAAATATTATAATATGAGATGATTATGCATGTTTTAGATGGTTGAATACTTATGATGAATATTTTGTAAGATTAAATGATGCAATATAAGTTGTTTATGCGATATTTGGAATAAATGACTAACATTGTGTTATGTGGTGGGATGAGGAAAGATCCTAAAGTTGGAGGTGGTGTTGGTGGATCTTGAGAAGTTGCCAAGAACCAAACCCAACACTCATCGAGGTAAGGATAAGTCTTTAATTGTGCATTTGGAATCGAAAATTTGTATTTTATGATTATGCAATGATTGAGTTGTAAAGTACGCATTTAGTATAAACATATATGGGTGTGTTTATATTAAAGTAGGCGTTGATTTACGGAAAGGAAAGTATGTTGCACTTTCTGGTTATGCGATGATTGAGTTGTGAATCACGTATTTAGTATAAACATATATGGGTGTGTTTATACTAATGTGGACGTGGATTTAGCCGACCATGAATGGTTAGCGACTCTGGCTTGAGTATATAAGCAATACTCTAGCTTGAGTATATAAGCAAAAACTCTGGCTTGAGTATATAAGCAAAACTCTGGCTTGAGTATATAAGCAAAACTCTAGCTTGAGTATATAAGCAAAACTCTGGCTTGAGTATATAAGCAAAACTCTGGCTTGAGTACATAAGCAAAAACTCTGGCTTGAGTATATAAGAAAAACTCTGGCTTGAGTATATAAGCAAAACTCTGGCTTGAGTATATAAGCAAAAACTCTGGCTTGAGTATATAAGCAAAACTCTGGCTTGAGTATATAAGCAAAACTCTAGCTTGAGTATAGAAGCAAAAACTCTGGCTTGAGTATATAAGCATGTTTTCTTTAAAAAAAATGGAATGAGAATCTGCTTTTAGCTAACCCCGAGGGGGGGGGGGGGGGTAGCGACTTTGGCTCAAGTTATGCAGCAAAGTAAAATGAATTTCAAAAATGGTTTACTAACCCAATTTCTAATGTGGATTATCTTATGATGATGTTTATTCGAATTAATGACTTACTCCTTTGTATGTTTGTGTACTTGTCATTGATAATTCCATTGTAGATAAATAGGTGACGTGAGGGGGACTCATTTTTGGGGAGTCTTAGGGAGCTTTACATTTTGGATTTATTCAATTGCACTATTTTGTACATGAGTGCATAGTTGATATTTTGAAATATGATGTAACTGACGATGTAGATATACTTGCAAACTTGAAGGTGTAACTCTGGATATGTGTAGCTATGGGTACTTTGGAAACCCATAGCTAATTATATGCGGTGGTTAGAAAGTTTAATTAATGCGAATTATGTTTTTCTGTCGAATGATTTTGTATGTTAATATTGAGATAGATTGCAAAGAGGGAAATAAGATTTGAAGTAAAGATATTAAATTGGTAAAGTGAGTTAGAAGAGATTGCATGTAATTGAACTAAATTGAGAAAAAAAAATTCAAGGGTAGAATTTCGGTTCTTCCAATATAGTATTAGAGCATAGTTAATCTTGCGACCTAGAGTATAGTCTTACATGCTTCTTTGAAAACTTTATGTGTTGAGATTGTTCACTTGTGCAAATTGTTAAGTGGTTATGTGCACGGTTATTATACCAATTCGATTACTAACCAGTGAGTGAGTACAGGTAGAGGGGCAAGTTAGAATGTCCCAAATCATTTACTGGCGCAAATGGTGGCGGCCTTGCAACAAGTCAATGAGAACTTGCACAATCTGAACCAGAACCCGATGTCAAGTCCGAGTTCACACCAACTAGTTCTACCTGGGCCGACAAAATACCGAGGTCTGGACGAATTCTGCAGGAGAAAACCCAGTCAGTTCCAAGGCGGATTCGCTCCAGATGCGACCATTGAGTGGGTCCAAGGATTGGAAAGAATCTTCAGAGCCATGAGCTGTTCTGATGCTCAGAGAGTGGCCTATGCCACCTACATGCTGGTAAAGGAGGCAGAGAATTGGTGGGAAATGACCCGAAGACAATTGGAGATCGAAGGGCACATCATCACGTGGGAAGCCTTCAAGAGCAAATTCCTCTAGAAGTACTTTCCTGCAGACCTGAAAAGGGAGAAGGAGAGGGAATTCCTGCAATTAGAGTAGGGGAACATGTCGGTGGGGGAATATTCGGCCAAATTTGAAGAGTTGATCCAGTACTGCCCTTATGCTGAACTAGAGTTGGACGGGAGGTTGAGGGCCGAGCTCCGAGTGACATTTGGTCACGAAGAAATTTCTGATTTCCCTACACTAGTGAACAAGTGTAGGATGTATAAGAATAATGTGCGGTGGAGGGACACTGCTGCTAGCAAAGATAACCCTCCAAAACACTATGGCCCTCAACGAAACTTCTCACACGGCAAAGGAAAAGGGAAACTGTTTCCGGAGGAACGGAAGCCTTACTCTCCTCCAACGGGTAGTCGAGGAAATACTTCACATGGGCTGAAGACTCATGGTAATGCCGGAGGGTCACGGTTGAACTCTCCATTCGGGTGCGACAAATGTGGTCGAACTTATATAGGTGACTCATGCCCTGGAACGATGCTTACCTATTTCTACTGCAAGGTGGTTGGGCAGACTAGGAGATATTGTCCTAAGCTAACACAGAGTGTAAATGATGTGAGAGCTGAGCGACCTCGATCTACTGGCAGAGTATTCACCATGAGTGGTGCAGAGACATCTGGTGTTGATGGTCTGATCAAAGGTAATTGTATGGTGGCAGGTATTCCTCTTTTAGTGTTGTTTGATTCGGTAGCGACACACTCCTTTATATCTAATGACTGCGTGGATAGACTGAAATTACAAACTGAGTCGTTGCCTTTCGACTTGGTCGTGTCCACCCCAACTGATGTGCTTGTGGTGGTATCGACAATTGTGTCTCGATGTTCGGTGGTGGTAAACGGTAGAACTTTTACTGTGGGTTTGATCTGCTTACCACTAACCCAGTTAGATCTAATTTTGGGGATGGACTGGTTGTCGATGAATCATGTGATGTTAAATTGTGCCGATAAGACCGTGGTATTCGGGAATCTTGATGAGGTTTCTGATGAGGTCAATGACACGAAGCCATTGTCGGCAAAGGAAGTCAGGACTTCTTGTAAAGAGGGAGGAGCCATTTTTATGTTGTTGGCATCCCTAGAGGGTAGTGAAAAACCCAAAGTTGAGGATATTCCGATAGTTCGTGAGTTTCCTGAAGTATTTCCCGGCGAAATTCCGGAATTACCTCCCGTAAGAGAAGTGGAATTCTCTATAGATTTTGTACCGGGAACGGGACCCATCTCTATAGCTCCTTATAGGATGGCACCGTTAGAATTTGCGGAGTTGAAAAAGCAGGTTGAGGACTTGTTGGCAAAGAAGTTCATTCGTCCTAGCGTCTCGCCATGGGGTGTGCCTGTTTTGTTGGTTAAGAAAAAGGATGGTAGTATGCGGTTGTGTACCGACTACCGGCAGTTGAACAAGGTCACTGTTAAGAACAAGTATCTGTTGCCTCGGATCGATGACTTGATGGATCAGTTGAGAGGAGCGGTAGTGTTTTCAAAGATTGATCTTCGGTCTGGCTATCACCAACTTCGCGTGAAGTCGGAAGATATTCCTAAATTGGTAAAATGAGTTAGAAGAGATTGCATGTAATTGAACTAAATTGAGAAAAAAAAAATTTCAAGGGTAGAATTTCGGTTCTTCCACACTTAACCTTTTGCACTCCTGGGCAAAATCAAGAAATAATGCTACGCTAACTAGTGCGCCAAAGTGAGTCATGTAAGAAGATTATTAAAAACTAGGAAATCAAAAATCATAAAGATGGCATACTTGACAATGAATTCTAAGAAATGCAAAGAGATGGGCAAAATCAAACACACTAGAAAAAAAAGATCAAAAATCAAGATATCCATGTAGATCATCGAATCAATTCAAGCATGCAAAGAAACCAATCAAATCAAGAGGTGAGTCACAACAATGATAGATCCTCACAAGATATGCTCTCTAAAGTGTTTACACTCATGTGTCTTAGGTTGTAAGTATTTACACTCAAGGTACTTCATGAAAACAAACACAACCATAAGCTTGACAAGTTTCTAACATCAACATGACCAACACATGCACATAGTGATCAAAAGGACTTTTCAAGGTTGTAATGGGGCCAAGGACAAGGTAGGATAAAGTATGGAATATGTAGCTTAAAACCAAGGGAATAGAGGAGCAATGAGGAATAAGTAAAAAGTAAGAAAAAATCAACCCCATATTCAAACTCAAATTCCAATCCTCTTTGCCACACTCAACTTTTATTCACTTTTTTTTATCATTTTTGTTTGTTTTTCTTTTGTTTTGTTTCTCTTTTTGTTGTTTTTCTTTTTTCTATTTTTTTTTTCTTTTTGTTTTTCAATACACCAAACTTATGTACAAAAATGTATTAACCAACCCATGAGTCATACCCAAAACTTATAAGAAATGAAGAACAATGCACCCTTACTTTAATACCCATTCCCAAAACAATTCCAAAGCTCTAAAATTCCCTAAAGTTAGGATAATCATGGTTTTTCACTTATAGGCTTGCAATGAGCTATATAACAAATAAATGGGTAAAAAGGCTCAAAGGGGCTAGCAAAAGGATAATTTTATTCAAGGTAGGCTATATGGCATGTGGCTTATTCAAAAGAAATGCCTAAATCACTTCAAAATGTGCAATATGAAAATCAAGTATCAATAAGAAACATGTCAAGTTCTAGAGTGCAAGTAATCAAGAGTGCAACAATCACACATGACAGAATACTAGATGGCATACATCAATCCATCCACAATTAAGGCTCAAAATCTCACAAGGGACAAGACTATCACAATTGCCTCAACCTCTCAATTCTCAAAAGTAACTTAGCACACAGATAATGCATGGATTTACAACACAATATCAAGAATCAACTAAAACAAAGCATGAGAGAAAATGCCCAAAATCTAAGCAAAATCTAAGAATAAAAGAAAAGCATGCATCAACAAAACCTACATTAATATCCCCCACACTTAAACTACACATTGTCCCAATGTAGCACAAACAGTTATATCAACAATTGTAATTGACAAGTGCAATAAAAGTAAATAAGGAAAGAAAGAAAAAAGACTCCCTGAATCATGGAGGGAGGAAATCAAACTCATAACTAGCAAGGACAGTCCCCAAAGCATAAACAGCAATGTCGCACTCAAGGTCAAATGGGGGTGTCCAATTAGGTGCCTTCAAAACAGATGGAGAGAAAGTAGCAAAGCTAGGCTTTGTTGCAGCCTGCACCTGAACAAATAAATCAGATTGTTGTCTGATTCCTGCATCAATTGTGTTAGTGCAATGTGAATGTGTAACAGGAGAATCAACAACAATATTAAGAAACTCATCAATACAAGAGTCACACAACTCAGAATCAGTGCATGCATGGCAAGTGTAGAATGAAGTGCAAGGAACATCAATATCAATATTCAAAAACTCATCAATGCAAAAACTACATGTTTCATAATTAGTGCATGCATGACAAGTGGATGGATCAGTCAATGATGGAGCATGAAAATCATGAAGAAAATTAGAAAGGTGTGTATCATTGAACTCATGAATCAAATCAAGGTGGAAAACAGAGTGGCCCTCGGATGGATGCTTTAAAGCATAAAAAATATTAAACCGGGCCACTTAATCATCGAATTCCATAGAAAGTGTCCCAGCATGGACATCAATCTTGGTTCGGGGTGTTCTCAAGAATGGTCTCCCCAAAATAATTGGAACTGTGTTACTAGGGGATCCCTTTTCCATATCAAGAATGTAAAAATCAGCAGGAAAGATCAGTTGATCAACCCGAACCAAGACATCCTCTACCATACCGGCAAGGTATGCAATACTCCTATTTGCTAATTGGATTACCACACCCGTAGGTTGCAAGGGTCCAAGTGAAAGGAATTTAAATACATTCATAGGCATAACATTAATAGATGCTCCTAAATCAAGCATGGAATTTTCAAATTTTCTATTACCTATGATGCAAGGTACAGTAAATGTACCTGGGTCCTTACACTTTTCAGGGATGTGAGGAACAGGCATACATATCATGGCAGAAACATTCCTTCCCATGTTGATCCTTTCATTACCTTTCAGCTTCCTCTTGTGAGTGCACAATTCTTTCATAAACTTGGCATATCTCGGAATCTGCTTGATGGCATCAAGGAGAGGTATGTTCACCTCAACCTTTCTAAATGTATCCAAGAGGTCATTGTCTAGCTATTCCATATTCCCCATCTTCTTGGTTGAAATAATTTTTGGTGGAAATGGAAGAGGAATGGAAAATGGTTGTTGTGCAGCACTTGAGGAAGGTTGATTTGCATGAGTTTCTCTTGTTGTATTCTCATTTTCTTATAAAACAGATTTATTCCTTTTTGATGCATCATGTTCTTTTTGAAGAACAAAATCTGTTCTAGGTGTAGGCACTTCAGTCTGCTTGCCTGATCTAAGGGTGATGGTATTCACATTCCTTGGGTTAAGCACAGTCTGAGAAGGTAACTTGTCAGAATTCTGTGACTACAATATGTTCAGTGAAGTAGCCATCTGCCCCATCTGGGTAGTTAGATTCTGAATTGAAGACTCTTGTCTTTGAATTGAAGCTCTAGTTTCTTGATGGAACTGCATGTTCTGCATTGTCATATGCCTCACCAATTCTTCCAAAGAGGGTTCAGTAGGTGCAGGAGTGTTAATCATTTGATGCCTCTGTTGTTGGATTGGTGGGGGCACATATGATGATCTATTCTGCCCAACATTAGTTCTGAAATGGTGCCTGATTTCTCCAACCAGGATTGTATGTGCTTGATGAGGGTGGATCATAATGTTGCTGCTGATGTGGAGGTCTGTTGTTGTATATGTTAGCAGCATACGCCTCAAGATAATCACTAGTTCTTGGCTCAAGCAGAGAAGGACATATATCACTATAATGATCACTTAAGGTGCAAATGCCATATACTCTTGTCATTGAAGATTTTTGCTGATTTATGGCTAACTGGGTGATCAAGGTGGTGATGGAATCAATTTTAGTCTCAAGCTTGTCTTGCCTTGCTGCATTTGTCCCAATATCATGGACTCCTCTTACAACTATGGCTTCACCACTCCTTGCATTGAATTGTTGAGAATTGGAAGCCATCTTCTCAATCAAACTTCTTGCCTCAAAAGGAGTCATGTCCCCAAGTGCACCACCACTAGCAGCATACTCCTATCCATATTGTTCAGACCCTCATAAAAAAACTGTAGGAGGAGTTGCTCAGAGATCTGATGATGAGGTCAACTAGCACACAATCTCTTAAACCTCTCCCAGTACTCATACAAGCTCTCACCATGTTGTTGCCTAATTCTAGATATGTCCTTTCAGATTGCAGTGGTCCTGGATGCAGGGAAGAATTTACCCAAGAATGACCTCTTCAAGTCACCCCAACTTGTGACGGAACCAGGAGCCAAATAGTACAACCAGCCCTTTGCATGGCCTTCAAGTGAATGAGGAAAGGCCTTTAGAAAAATGTGATCCTCCATAACATCAAGTGGTTTCATGGTTTAGCAGACAATGTGGAACTCCTTAAGATGTTTATGAGGATCCTGACCTGCAAGTCCATTAAACATAGGCAACAAATGGATTAGTCCAGTTTTAAGCACATATGGTACATCCTCATATTGGATACACAAACTGTTATAAGTAAAATCAGGGGCAGCCAGCTCCCTTAATGTCCTCTCACGGGGACCAGGAGGAGAGGTGGCTGAGCCATATTTTCAGAATGAACAGAATGGTCAAAATTAGCAAATGCAACAGAATGCACAGAATCACTATATTCAGAATGCACAGAAACAAAATGCTCAGAAGCAGTATTTTCAGCAACAGGATGTTCAGAAACAGAAACAAAATTAGTATCTAAAGTCCTATTTTGTCTAACTAACCTATGATATGTTTTATCAATTTCGGGATTTATTGAATGCAAAATGCATGTATTCCTCCTAGTCATGCATTACAGTCAACAGTAGGAAGAAAGTAATGCAGCAGTAATGGAAATGCATGTTATAATTGTAGAATCAAGCAAGTATTTGCATCAATAACATCCTAAAATCATATAGAACATGTACAAAAAAAGTTTCAAGAAAAAAATTCAAAGCCTAACTATGTTAAAAATGCAAAAAAAGGTTCACTATAAACCTTGAAAAATAAAAAATAAACCTTAAAAAATAAAAAAGAAATAGTAAAAAGGGTTTTTTTTTATTTTTGGATTGGATCTGGCAGACTTCGTGTGTGGCAATGGGTATAACTTATTTTTCTATCCCAAATGCATATGTCATATGTCCAATTCTGATATACAAAGACAAAGTTATGCTAAAAACAAATTTTCAACTATTCACTATTCACCGTAAAGTTGTATCTCACAAACTATAGCTCGAAAAATGGTTCTTCTTTCTCTGGTGTTCAATGTGGGAAGAAAGAAGTGTGGAAACAAAATTTCATGCAAAAATTCCACCCACAGCTATATAAACCAGCAAAACAGAATCACATAAATCATGAAAAAAAATGGCAAAATAGTGAACAGTGAACAATGCACATTAACAGCTTTTTGCACCAATATCAAAATTTTCACCAAAAATGCACTACATTAATGACTAACTAAACTACCCTACACTAAACTAAGCTTTATGAAACTACAGAGAACCTTTGTAGGAATTGATAATCCCCAACAGCGGTGCCAAATTTGATCGAGGCCGTACCCGAAACAAATAATATAACAATTAAGTATAGTACTAGGAAGTGACTCCTAGGTCGTTTCCCAAAGATTATCTTTCACACAATGCTTCAAACACCTTACACACACACAATGGGGGGTTTTAGTGGTTGTTATGCTATGAAATTAAGCTAAAATATAACCCAAACAGAAAACAGAATAGTAAGGAGGCTAACAGATTCTTAGTGTTCCTTTGTTGAGAGTCAATTTACTAAGCCATGATCAACTCACATTTAAATTGCTAAACCTCTAACTAAGCGAAATTGGCATAAGCAACAAACGGTTAACAAAGTCACACGAATCAAATCATCAATTTCAGATTCTAAACATTGAATTCCTAACCTGTTCATAACTCTAATGTTTAAGCTTCAAACTAAGCGAAATCAACATGAACATAGAGCATTTACAGATTCACATAAACTTAGAGATTATGTGCTAGAGAACTAATTGACTAAGTGAAAATCAGTTCACAAACCTACAACAAAACCATTGAATTAAGCAAACTACAATCTGAAATAGGATAGAAGATTCAAACATAAAGAAACCGAAATTGCATTAAACGAATAAAGAGAAACCGAAATGCATTAAGCACTAAACCTCAAGAGTGTGATACATTACCAATGGAATTTAGCACTAAACCTCTAGCCTTCCATGGAGGAAGAAGCAAAACCGAAAATGCAAGAGGAAGAAGAAGAAGAAAACCCTAAAACAGCCCCAAAAAGGGGAAAGCGAAAATGTCCTTCTCCAAAGCTGAAAAGTAAAGTGTTTAATGTAAAATTATTTGTGGAAACGAAATCCTAAGCTTATAAAAGGTTAAAACCGAAATGGGCCCTAAACAATGGGCCCAAAACCTAAACGGAATTGAAAATTCTATAACTAAATACAATCTTCACTTTAGCACACATCTTCCACTTGTAATGCCCAAAAAGGTCCTTGGTGCCAAATATGTCCTGAAAATGGAATTAGATTTAATTAGGCTAAATAATCCCAAATTAACTCATTTTAGGAATAATAGTCCAATAAAGCCTAAAACACTAAACAATGCCAAATAAAGTCAATTAGACACCAAGAATCATTAGCAATGGTAAAATAAGGTTATTAATAGTGTGTAATATATGACTCATCAATGGGTATCCTTATGAACTCCAAAAACAACCCTCGGATGTTCTACATGTTCCTCTGGGCTTTTAGAATACACTAGAATTTCATCAATAAACACCACTACAAACGAGTCTAGATACGGATGAAAAATCCTATTCATGAGTCTAGAATGGCATTACCAAGTACTCAAAATTCCCATATCTCGTCCTGAAGGCAGTCATAGGGATATCTTCACTCTCTACCCCGAGTTAGTGATAACCTGATCTGAAATCAATCTTATAGAATATCACCGCTCCTCTTAATTGATCCATCAAATTATCAATTCTTAATCGTGACTTTGTTCAGCTGCCGATAATCAGTACACAGTCTCACACTGAAACACTAGGACGGATAAATTTCTTGGCCAACAAATCTTCAATGTGTTTCTTTAACTCGGCCAGCTCCAAGGGCGCCATTCTATAAGGGGCAATAGAAATGGGTCCCATTACTTGTACCAGATCAATGGATAACTCTACTTCTCGCACCGAAGGCAAGTCCAGAATATCACCAGGAAATACCTCAGGAAATTCGCACACTATAGGCAGATCCTCAATTTTTGGTTTCTCGACTCATTCCAAAGAAGCTAACAACATATACACCAATGCTCCATCCTTAAGGGAAGTCTTAACTCCCTTAGCCGACACCGGTTTCAGACATCTAGAGAGATCAGAGGTTTCACAAGGATCCCCTAAAACAATTGTCTTATCAAAACAGTTCTGCAGCATACAATTTTTCGATAACCAGTCCATCCCTAGAATTATGTCTAATTGGGACATCGGCAAACACATTAAGTCTATGGTAAAGGTTCTATTGTTAACCACTACCGGACACTGAGAAACAAACGCCGATACCACTACAAGTGCACTAGTAGGGGTGGATACGACTAAGTCGAAGGGCAGCGACTCAATTTGTAAACTCAATTGTTTTACACATTCCACAGACACAAAAGAGTGTGTCGCTCCCGAATCAAACAACACAACAAGGGGAATACCTTTTATCATACCTTGAATTAGACCATCAACATCTGGTGCTTCTGCGCAGCTCATGGTAAATACCCTACCAGTTGTCTTGGGCCTTCCACCCCTCGTGACATTCATCTCCTATTCAGCTTCGGGCATAATCTTTTCATATGTCCCGACTCCTTACCGTGGAAGCAACCATTCCCTGATACGGAGCAAATATTCCCAAAATGTTTACGACCACATTTGTTGTACATAAGAAGAGAGTTTTGTTGTGGTTCTCCCGCAGCAATAGGGGGTTTTGACCCTTGAGAGCCATGTCCACGGTATCCAATTGGTGGAGCATAAGGTTTTCGGTTATCATAGGTCATCCTTTCCTTACCTCTGCCCTGCACATGGTTCCTTTGGGGTTCGAAATTCCTCGGGGGTTTGCCTTGCTCACTGCAGCATCACGGGCCTGCATATCATCTTCATACTGTGAAGAAGATCTTGCTCCTGACCTTGGCACGGTTTTGATGAAGACACCAATATCACAAAAAGAAGAAAGGAAGAAGACCGACAAAGACTATAGAAGATAAAGATTCAAGATTTAGAGTCTAAGTCTTTAGGTACTTCTACCCTTACAACTCATTTATTTACATAGTTAATAATGCTCAAAATTGTTTTCAAGAAAATTAGAATAATCTAAGTGTGAACAAAAATGATTTTCAAAAACAACATCTAACGGGTTACCATACTTGAGTAACAAGTTACATGAGTGAGAAAAGAGTTTTCAAACCTCTAACAGCTATGAGTAATCCATTACAGACTTTGGAGTAACATATTACCATTTTTAGAAAACAGGGTAATCGATTACTCAAAGTAGTATAATCGATTACACTAAGGAAAATTCACAAAGCTGTCAAACAGTGTTGCTGAGTAATCGATTACTCAAATCTAGTAATCGATTACATTGTGTGAATTTTCAAAAAGCTGTTAAAAGGATTGTTGGGTAATCAATTACCCATTTGCAGTAATCGATTACTGAGAGTTGTTGCATCAGGTTTTCAGATTTCAAGTGAAAGGGTTTCACTTCAAACTGATTGCTTTTCATTCCAAACGAAACCTACTCATGCCTAAGGGTATTATGGTTGATTGGAAGCCTATATAAAGGCATTGAAACACTCTCACAACAGACAACAACTCTCATAAGAAAATCACACAAAGCTCTTATACTTTTATGAATTTTCTCCACTTTTCAAAGCAACATACTCTCAAACTTTCTAAGTATTTCTGAGTTGCTTCAAAGTGCTTCCCAAACATTTTCAAAGTTAAAAGAGCATTATTAGCTTGAGTATACGAGTTGTTATTGGATTGCAAGTTCTACAAATTGTCATTTACACTTGTAAGGCAATCCAAGCCAAATTGTACATTCTTCACTTTTGAAAAGTTTACTTTCTTTCACAAGGGTGTGAAGAGAAAGGGTGAGTGACTTGGTATAATGTTTACCAAGGGTGTAACTTGGTATAGTGTTTACCAAGGGTGTTACTTGGAATAGAGTTTTCCAAGGGGATTA
Organism: Lupinus albus; assembly: GCA_009771035.1. Taxonomy (NCBI): domain Eukaryota; kingdom Viridiplantae; phylum Streptophyta; class Magnoliopsida; order Fabales; family Fabaceae; genus Lupinus; species Lupinus albus. Next base: position 9,592,288 of record CM020019.1, on the reverse strand, counting down.
GATATAAGTGAGTGTATAAGGTATAGGGAGATCTCGGGGTGAGATATTAGTAATTTCAACTCTTATATTTAATAAAGGAATCTCTTGCGAGTCTAGAGTAGTAGACGTAGCCTTCGGTGGACAAGAAGGTGAACCAATATAAAACACATGCGTACTCTCTTTCCCTTCTCTTTTTTATTTATTTTTCACTCCTAAGTCAATATTTTGCTGCACAATATTTCCGCTGCACGTTAACTTTGATATCAAAAAGGGGGAGATTGTGAAGATCTTGGTCCTGACCTTGGCACGATTTTGATGAAAACACCAATATCACAAAAAGAAGAAATGAAGAAGACCGACAAAGACTATCGAATATAAAGCTTCAAGATTTAGAGTCTAAGTCTTTAGGTACTTCTACCCTTACAACTCATTTATTTACTTAGTTAATAATGCTCAAAATTGTTTTCAAGAAAATCAGAATAATCTAAGTGTGAATAAAAATGATTTTAAAAAATAATATCTAACGGGTTACCATACCTGAGTAACAAGTTACATGAGTGAGAAAAGAGTTTTCAAACCTCTAACAGCTATGAGTAATCCATTGCAGACTTTGTAGTAACAGATTACCATTTTTAGAAAACTGGGTAATCGATTACTCAAAGTTGTGTAATCGATTACATTAAGGCAAATTCACAAAGCTGTCAAACAGTGTTGTTGAGTAATCAATTACTCAAATCTAGTAATCGATTACATTGTGTGAATTTTCAAAAAGTTGTTAACAGGGTTGTTGGGTAATCGATTACCCATTTGTAGTAATCGATTACTTAGAGTTGTTGCAGATTTCAAGTGAAAGGGTTTCACTCCAAACTGATTTCTTTTCATTCCAAACGAAACCTACTCATGCCTAAGGGTATTGTGGTTGATTGGAAGCCTATATAAAGGCATGGAAACACTCTCACAACACACATACATTCAACTCACAACTCATATTTCAAACTCTCTTTGAAAGCTCTCACACTTTCTGATTTTACTTACACTTTTCAAGAGACCTACTCTTAAACTTTCAAAGTTATTTTGAAGTTGCTTCTAAGTGTTTTTCATATTCTTAAAAATAATTATTATCTCAAGTATATGAGTTGTTATTGGATTGCAAGTTATAGAAATTGTCATATACACTTGTTAGGCAATCCAAGTCAAATTATACATTCTTCACTTTTGCAAAGTTTACTTTCTTTCACAAGGGTGTGAATAGAAAGGGTGAGTAACTTGGTATAGTGTTTACCAAGGGTGTAACTTGGTATTGTGTTTACCAAGGGTGTTACTTGGAATAGAGTTTTCCAAGGGGATTAGATATAAGTGAGTGTGTAAGGTACAAGGAGATCTCAGGGTGAGATATTTGTAATTTCAACTCATTATATTTAATAAAGGAATCTCTTCCGAGTCAAGAGTACTGGACGTAGCCTTCGGTGGACAAGAAGGTGAACCAGTATACAACACTTGCGTACTCTCTTTCCCTTCTCTTTGTTATTTACTTATCCTTCCTAAGTCAATATTTTTCTGCATATTATTTCCGCTGCACGTTAACTTTGATATTGCAGAAAAATTGGCCATACTTATTGCAATAACTAATTCACCCCCCCCCCTACCCCACCCCCTCTTAGTTGCAATCTCAGTCTTACATTTGACACCAGAGCTATTTTTGAGAAATTTACTCTCAAAATCTGATCCTACTACAACTTGGCCTCGTGATCATTCCTAGGAGAAGGATCCAACATAAACAGACCTCCAAGCTTTGTTGGAGTGTGTTACGACTTCTGGAAAATCAGAATGAGGATTTTCATAGAGTCGCAAGACTTGGATATCTGGAATGCTATCTAGGAAGGACCATACGTGCCATTTACCATTGTCAACAACATCAGAGAGACAAAGCTAAAATCTTCAAGGAATGATGAAGATAAGAAGAAGGTGCAATATGATTTGAAAGCAAAGAACATCCTCACATCGGCACTTGGAATTGATGAGTTCTTTAGAGTGTCCAACTGCAAATCCGCTAAGGAAATGTGGGATACTTTGGAGACAACTCACGAAGGTACCAAAGTGGTAAAGAGGTCGAGGCTCAAAACTTTATCCCAGGAATACGAAATGTTTCGTATGAGACCTGGAGAGAAGATCTTGGATCTTCAAAAGAGATTCACTCATCTCACCAACCATCTTATTGCACTTGGCAAAGTGCTGTCAAAGAGTGACTTGAACTTAAAAGTTCTAAGGTCACTAACAAGAACATGGCAACCAAAGGTAACGACTATTTTCGAAAAGAAAAGTCTTTCGAAAACGTCATTGGCTGCTTTGTTTGGTAAGTTGCAAGAACACGAACTCGAATTGAGTCAACTTGATTAACACGAAGAACTAGAGAAGAAGAAGAAGAACATTTCTCTCAAGGCAAAAGCTGAGAAATATGATTCATAGGAGGATGAAGACGACAAGGAAGAGACTGACGACATGATCCTCTTCGCCAAAAAGTTCTATAAGTTCCTAAGAAGGAACAAAGGTGGAAGAACCGGGCAAATAAAGATGTTCTCCAAAAGCAATGAGGCCTCCACTTCAAACCAGAATTTTACATGCTTTGAGTGTGGCAAACCTGGCCATATGAAGATGGACTGTCCAAACATCAAGAAGAGTTCTTTCAAAGGAAATAATGAATTAAAGAATGGACGAAGAGCCTACATAGCTTGGGAAGACAACGACACAAGTTCAGCCTCTGAACTGGAAAGCGAAGAGTAGGTGTAAGAACCGAAATTCTACCCTCGAAATGTTTTTCTCAAATTAGTTCAATTACTTGCAATCTCTCCTATCTCACACTACCAATTAAATGTCTTTACTTCAAATCTTATTTCCCTCTTATATATCTATCTCAATATTAACATACAAAATCGTTCGACAGAAAAACATAATTCGCATTAATTAAACTTTGTAACCACCGCATATAACTAGCTATGGGTTTCCAAAATACCCATAGCTACACATATCCAGATTTACCTTCTCAAGTTTACAATTAAATATATATCGTTAGTTACATCATATTTCAAAATATCAACTATGCACTCATGTACAATATAGTGCAAGTAAATAAATCCAAAATGTAAAGTTCCCTAAGATTCCCAAACAAAATGAGTCCCCCTCATGTCACCTGTTTATCTGCAATAGGATTATCGATGACAAGTACAAAAACATAAAAAGGGGTAAGTCGTTAATTCAAATAATCATCATCATAAGATAATCCACATTAAAAATTGGGTTAGTAAACCATTTTTGAAATTCATTTTACTTTGCTACATAACTGGAGCCAAAGTCGCTACACCCCTCGGCGTTAGCTAAAAGCAGATTCTCAATTCACTTTTTAAATAAAACATGCTTATATACTCAAGCCAGAGTTTTGCTTATATACTCATGCCAAAGTTTTGCTTATATACTCAAGCCAGAGTTTTGCTTATATACTCAAGCCAGAGTCGCTAACCATTCATGGTCAGCTAAAAATATATTTCCTTTTCATTAATTTCACCATAAAAAATTTCCGGTAAATCCACGCCCACATTAGTATAAACACACCCATATATGTTTATACTAAATACGTGATTCATAATATAATCATCGCATAACCAGAAGTACAACATACTTTCCTTTCCGTAAATCTACGCCTACTTTAATATAAACATACCCATACATGTTTATACTAAATGCGTACTTTACAACTCAATCATTGCATAATCAGAAAATACACATTTTCAATTCCAAATGCACAATTAAAGACTTATCCTTACCTCGGTGAGTGTTGGGTTTGGTTTTTGGTAACTTCTCAAGTTCCACCGACACCTCCACCAACCTTAGGATCTTTCCTCATCCCACCATATAACACAATGTTAGTCATTTATTCCAAATATCACATAAACAACTTATTTTGCATCATTTAATCATACAAAATATTCATCATAAGTATTTAACCATCTAAAACATGCAAAATCAACCCATATTCCAATATTGGGAGGTAAACTCATCTTCTATCTCTAGCATTTTACTCATTCTCCCCTTTTACCACATTTACATTTTTTTAGGGTTTTGGGGTTTTCATGAATCAACCCTCAACCCTTTCCATTCTTGAGATACTAACTCTAAACTAAGAGTTCACAAGGTAAGAATGACATAAAATGAACCATCACTCAAAGAGAATGAGTTTCCATGGTTTCCTTCATTTTTGAGAAGAGATCCAACATCCCCAAAATAGGTTTTAAAGAGAAGAAGAGAGTTAGAATCTAGAGTTTTACCTCTTCTCAAGCTCTTAGATGAGTATCCAAGCTTTTTGTCTTTGAAAAGCTCTCTTCTCTCACTCTTCTTCTTTTCTAATCCCTAGATTGTGTTTAGGGGTTTCTCATTAAATGTTGTCTCGTCGGGTTCTCGCTTAAGCGATCTTATTCTCGCTACAGCGAGAAAATCCCGCCCATTTTAAAAACTCAAATCTGACCCTCTCGCTCAAGTGAGAATCTCAAAGTGCCAACTGTCCCAAAATGATATTTCTCGCCCAGGTGAGACAACTCTCGCTCAGGCGAGAATCTTCCAGTATACTCAAGGATTTCACCCTCCCAAGTGAACCTCTCTCGCCCAAGCGAGAATCTCTCGCTCAAGCGAGGATCCTCCAGTATAGCCCACTATTTCACCCTCCTAGGTGAGTCTCTCTCTCGCTCTAGCGAGGATCTCAGGACTGATACTATAATTTTAAAGGCTTAAAATTTAGGGTGTTACAATAGGCGCATCTCTCTCTGAGAGACGATGAAGAGGTAAATGAATCTATCCATTTTCTTCTTCCGAATTACAAACTGCATTTAATGATCTACATATGAATACATAAAATTGCCTAAAATGTTTCTAAAAAAACTGAACTAGATTTTTTTAGAAACATACCTTCATCATCCTCATGTTTAAATTGCATTACTCTTGGCAACAATGTTTCTACATTGAGTTTTGAACTCAATAAAATGATCAAGAGTGGAAAGAGCTTGAGTAAGATCATTAATGATCAAATACACTCTACGTACCGAAGAGGTCTTGGCTATGAAAAAGCTCTGCTCCTAAGAAACAAAGTAAGTCTATCATAACAGACTTTCGGAAAACATGTATCCATGCATGTACACATAGCAAACGTAAATCTAGGATACATATGCATCAACCTATTTGCTCTTATTGTAAAAATCATGGGCATACACCAAATACTTGTCATATTAGAAAATATAGTGTTCCCCTAGGATAATTTAAATGGATTGAGAAAGGATCTAACCATGTAGGACCCAAAACAAGTTGGGTACCTAATATAACTTAACCTGTTTTGCAGGTTGATTTGAGAGCCGCCCGCAATTTATGGTACTAGGATAACGGTTGCTCAAAACATATGACGGGCGATAAAAGTAAGTTCTCTGTCCTTACTCCAAGGGACAAAGGCTATGTCACATATGGTGACAACAACAAAGGAAGAATTCTTGGAGTCGGTAGAATCGGCAAGCCACCTTCAACAACCATAGAAGGAGTGCTTTATGTTGAAGGACTTAAGCACAATCTTCTAAGCATAAGTCAACTTTACGACAAGGGCTTCCATTTATCATTCTACCCAAATAAGTGCATCATTGAAAATAAGGAATTTCTAAACTCTAAACTTCTTGGTAAGAGAATATAACATTTACATTATAGATATAGATTCATCTCTTCCTATAACATGTTTAGTTGTAAATGACATTCATGATGCATGGCTTTGGCATAGGAGAATTTCTCATATTCATATGGACCATTTGAATAAGCTAATCAAGAAAGATTTGGTTGTTGGTTTACCCAAGATGAAGTTTGTTAAAGACAAACTATGTGGTGCATGTCAAATGGGTAAACAAACAAAAACCTCATTCAAGCCAAAGCATATGGTTTCTTCGGATAGACCATTGCAATTACTACACATGGACTTATTTGGTCCTTCAAGGACAAAGAGTCTTGGTGGTAACTATTATGTTCTTGTTATAGTAGATGATTTTTCACGCTACACTTGGACTCTATTCTCAGTACATAAGAATGAGGCATTCAAAGCTTTTAGCACTTATGCTAAAAGAGTCCAAAACGAAAAGTCACATAAAATCGCTGCTATAAGAAGTGATCATGGGGGAGAGTTTCAAAATGCTTCTTTTGAGGAATTTTGTGATGATCTTGGGATTAATCACAACTTTTCTGCTCCTAGAACACCACAACAAAATGGTGTTGTAGAGAGAAAAAATCGGTCTTTGGAAGAACTCGCTAGAACAATGTTGAACGAAAGTAACCTCCCAAAGTACTTTTGGGCTGATGCGGTAAGCACTGCTTGTTATGTTTCAAATAGAGTTCTAATAAGACCTATTCTAAAGAAAACCCCCTATGAACTCTTCAAAGGAAGAAAACCAAACATTTCACACTTGCATGTATTCGGTTGTAAATGTTTCATCTTGAATAATGGCAAAGAAAATTTTGGCAAGTTTGATGCAAAGGCGGATGAAGGAATCTTCCTAGGCTATTCTATCACGAGTAAAGCTTATAGAGTCTTTAACAAAAGAACTCTAGTCATGGAAGAATTTGTCCATGTCTCCTTTGATGAAACCAATCCTCTAATCAAGGAAAGGTTGACCATTGATGAAGAAGATTTGCCTAACTCTATTTTTAATGAAAATGATATTATTGAAACTACACCTAATATAGAGCATGTGGAAGTTGATGATAATCCTTCCATACAATAAGAGCATATTCACTCTGATTTACCCAAAGAGTGGAGAACTCATCGAGATCATCCTATTGAACTACTACATTTTTCAGACATTCTCCATTCTTTCTCTCTCATGTAACTCATGTTCTTCCCTCTCTAAACCCTTTTAATCACTAAAAATCTCATTTCTACTCCGTTTTGATTGATTTTTGTTGAAAATCACATCACATTTTCAATTCTAAACACTTCTACACCTTCTATTTTGTGATTTGTTGCCTAAATCAAAAACCCCCAAATTTCCAAAAAGAAAACCTAAACCTACAAACACCAACAATGGCTTCATCTTCAAAAAGACCACGTTCTTCAAAGTCTAAGCAAGGAGAATCAACTTCCAAGTCCAACCCGTTGAACTTGACGAGGCTTCTTGCAAATGATGCTCAAAGGAAGGTCTTCGAGGATAACTTCTTGCAAATGACTTTTGCTGCGAAGCGAACGATATCTACCCTGAGCTTGTTCGCGTATTTTACTGCAACATGAACTTTAGTAAAAATCTTATGACTTCCCATGTTAAGGGAAAGGACATTGTTGTGGATATGAAAACCTTTAGTTCTATTTGTTGTGATATACCGATGATAGGCGACATTACTGGGTTCGGCCTGGTATGTGAATGGGATGATTACGATCGTAAGAAATTCTATCTTTCTATTTGTATAATTTCTGAGAAAATAGAAAGGTGAAAACAACAAAGCCTTGGCGAGACTGTTAAGAATAGGGATATCCTCTCTGCTGGATATCTCACGCTGGAAGATCGTTTGATACATTATTTTCTTTCCTATGTCATTTTGCCAAAATTTTCAAACCATTCGCAAATAACTTACATAGAGCTCCAATTAACTTATGCTATCAAGTTTAACATCAAGATTAATTGTACTAAGATGATAATGAATCAAATGTGCCATGTTCCCGGCTCCCAAAGTTCGTTGCCCTACGCCATCTTCATTACCAAAATTCTTTAGCATTTCGGCGTATCCCTAGATGGTGAGACCAAAGTGGCCCTCAATCTTCGCAAAAGCAAGGTTGATATTGAGGTTGTCCACAATATGGGATTCGTTATAGATCTTGTCACTCGTCGAACCTACAAGCATCGTACCGACCGCCAACCTGCTCCTACCGACGAACCAGAACCTATTGCTGCACCAAACCAGCCTGAGTCTCATGCTCAATCTTCTGCATCTGCTGCAATGCCCACTAATCAAATGATTATGGATGAATTGGTTTCTCTTCGAGGCTACATCACCACAAGGATGGATGCTTTCGATACTCAGAGCCAACAAATCCATTAAGAACTTCATCGTCTTTCTTCGAGGCTAAGCAACATGGATGTTGATGAAGATAGTTCCGAGACTGGGTCTTAGATTATTTTGTCTAGGTTTCTGATTCTGTAATGACTATGGCTGTGCTAGTTCCATTTGCTTTTGAACAATGTTAGGGTTATTTCTTGCTGTTTTTGGATTTCGTGTATGAACATCTTTATTTTCGTTGTTATGCAATGTGTTTATGTTTCATACATGGTGTTGTTATATTTTGTTTATGTTACTTGAATTTTCATATTCTATGAAAAATTGTATGCTGCTCTACAAATGTCTATTGTGCTAGATTCTTGGCTCTTCTTCTTTTTGATGAAGTCAAAAGGGGGAGAAAAGTTGGGAGATGTGTATTTTCTTTCAATATTCTATCAGGCACATAACTCCAAAAGAAAGGGGGAGCATACATGCATACATATAGGGGGAGCATACTCAAGACAAGTCAAGATATATCATCAAGTATGCTGCTCTCAGAAAATTACACTTTCAAGAAGACATTGGTTTGTCATCATCAAAAAGGGGGAGATTTTGAAGAAGATCTTGCTCCTGACCATGGCACGGTTTTGATGAAGACACCAATATCACAAAAAGAAGAAAGGAAGAAGACCGACAAACACTATCGAGTATAAAGCTTCAAGATTTAGAGTCTAAGTCTTTAGGTACTTCTACGCTTACAACTCATTTATTTACTTAGTTAATATTGCTCAAAATTGTTTTCAAGTAAATCAGAATAATCTAAGTGTGAATAAAAATGATTTTAAAAAACAACATGTAACGGGTTACCATACTTGAGTAACAAGTTACATGAGTGAGAAAAGAGTTTTCAAACCTCTAACAGCTATGAGTAATCCATTACAGACTTTGGAGTAACAAATTACCATTTTTAGAAAACAGGGTAATCGATTACTCAAAGTAGTGTAATCGATTACACTAAGGAAAATTCACAAAGCAGTCAAACAGTGTTGTTGAGTAATCGATTACTCAAATCTAGTAATCGATTACATTGTGTGAATTTTCAAAAAGTTGTTAACAGGGTTGTTGGGTAATCGATTACCCATTTGCAGTAATCGATTACCGAGAGTTGTTGCATCAGTTTTTCATATTTCAAGTGAAAGGGTTTCATTCCAAACTGATTGCTTTTCATTCCAAACGAAACCTACTCATGCCTAAGGGTATTGTGGTTGATTGGAAACCTATATAAAGGCATGGAAACACTCTCACAACACACATACATACAACTCACAATTCATATTTCAAACTCTCTTTAAAAACTCTCACACTTTCTGATTTTACTTACACTTTTCAAGCAACCTACTCTTAAACTTTCAAAGTTATTTTGAAGTTGCTTCTGTAACACCCTGAATTTTAGTCTTTGAAATTATAGTATCAGTTCTGGAAGTCTCGCTTGAGCGAGAGATTATCGCCTGAGCGAGAAAGGATCACCTGGGAGGGTGAAATCCTGGGCTATACTAGAAGATTCTCGCCTGAGCGAGAATCGCCTCGCCTGGGCGAGAAATGGCAAACTGGGGCTGTTGACACTGTGAGATTCTCGCTTGAGCGAGAATCCCTCGCTTGAGCGAGAGGGTCTGATCTGAAATTTTAAAAAGGTAGGATTTTCTCGCCTGAGCGAGAATGGGCTCGCTTGAGCGAGAACCCGACGACTGCTCTTTATAATGGAAACCCCAAACACATTTTAGGGTTAGAACTCCGAAGAGAAGAGAGCGAAGAGAACTTTCAAGAGCAAAGAGCCTTAGGACTCATCTTAAAGCTTGAGATGAGGTAAACCTCTTGTTTCTAACTCTTCTTCTTCCTCTCTAACTTGTTTTGGGTATGTTGGATCTATTTTAAAATCATGAGAAACCATGGAAACTCACCCTTTAGAGTTATGGTTCGTTTTATGATGTTTTTCTCTTGTAAACTCTTGATTTAGAGTTGATATTTTATGAATGGAAAGGTTTTGTGGGTTATTCATGAAAACCCTAAAAACCCCCAAAATGAGAATATGGGTATGAAGAGAAAGAGAAGGAATGTTAGATGTGGATGATGAGTTTGTGCTTTGATGTTGTTGTATGAGATGAACATATCCTAGGGTTGGAGGAAATCACGGAGGAGACTTTTAAAGTTACTCGGAACTGATCCCCAACACTCACCAAGGTAAGGGATAAGTGTCTCTAAATCATATTTGCTGATACGAGCGAGGTATGTGAAAGAGCTAAAGGGTTTGTAAGGATAAATCTTTAATTTATGCATTATGTTGGAAAATGCGTGGATCTTCTGTTATGGATGATGGATAAGATGTGAATCATTTAATCATTGTGAACATATATGGGTATGTTGATAATGATTAGAGGTGCATTTATTGATTATTTATTGGGGGAGTCCCAATGGAAATAAGACTCGGAATAAAGTAATAATTGTATGTCACTTTGTAGTTACAGGCATATACAATATGTTGTAATGATGTCGGGTGCATTTATTGACTATTTATTGGGGGAGTCCCAATGGAAATAAGACTCAGAATAAAGTATTAATTGTAAGTCACTTTGTAGTTACAGGCATATACACTATGTTGTAATGATGTCGGGTGCATCAATTGACTATTTATTGGGGGAGTCCCAATGGAAATAAGACTCGGAATAAAGTAATAATTGTAAGTCACTTTGTAGTTACAGGCATCTACACTATGCTATAATGATGTCGGGTGCATTTATTGACTATTTATTGGGGGAGTACCAATGGAAATAAGACTCGGAATAAAGTAATAATTGTATGTCACTTTGTAGTTACAGGCTTATACACTATGCTGTAATGATGTCGGGTGCATTTATTGACTATTTATTGGGGGAGTACCAATGGAAATAAGACTCGGAGTAATGAAAGTCATATGCATGCTGTAGGATATATAGTATAGGATATATATTCTATAGAGTGAATATGACTGATGAGAAATGAGATTGTCATAATGAAAGTCGTATGCATGCTATAGGATATATAGTATGGGATATATATTCTATAGGGTGAATATGAATGATGAGAAATGTGGATGTCACATGAATGTCGTATGCATGCTATAGGATATATAGTATGGGATATATATTCTATAGGGTGAATATGAGCGATAAAAAGGAAGATGTTGAGAAAGAAAGTAATATACATGCTATAGGATATATATTATGGGATATATATGTTATAGGGTGGATATGAATAACGAGAAGGATGATGTTTCGAACGAACATAATATGCATACCATAGAATATATATCATGGGATAAATATATACTATAGGATGAATATGAGCAAAGTGGAAATTAAAGGAAGGTGATTTGAATGTTTACAATTCCGCATGTGTGTTTACGAATTATATTAAAGCTTAATTGTATTTGAATGTGGATTATCATGTGATGTTAGTTTTGAACTAATGACTTACTCCCTTTTGTTTTGTGTGTTGTTTATGATAATCCCATTGTAGGTAAAAGAAGGATTTTGAGAAGAACGCTCACTTAGGAAGTTTTGTGTTTATTAACCTGTTTGTCTTATTTGCTACTTGACGTTGTAGTTAATTTGATAACATTATGGGATGACTGTAAATCTGTTTAGATTAATACGGATATGTGTAGTATGTGCTTTATAACTTTGGGAGACTCATAACTGGTTGTATGTGGTAAATGCTATTTGAATGAATTATGTTTTTCCGCAACATAAATTTGTATGATAATATAATAGGGTAAAGAGTATTTTCAAATAGTGATACTTGAGAGTTTTCAATGAAGGTGACGACTGTATGTAAGAAAGGATTAAAATAAATGAAAAAATTTCAAAGGTAGAAAATCGGGTCGTTACATCGGACTTGACGCGATGAAAATGAATTTGTGAGCTTGTCGGGCTCCATAAGATAAACATAAATATGGTAGCATGTCCAGTTCGAAGCGATAAAAATACATATGCAAGCTTGTCGAGCTCGAGACGATAAAATAAATATGCGAGCATGTCGAGCTCGAGACGATAAAAATAAATATGCTAGTTTGTCGGTGTCGAGACCATAAAAATAAATATGTGATCTTGACATAATCGATACGAAAAAAAATATGTGAGCATGTCGGGCTCGAGAAGTTAAAATAAATTTGTCAGCAAGTCGGGCTCGAGACGTTAAAATAAATATGCGAGCATGTCAGGCTCGAGATAATAAAAATAAATATGAAAGCATGTTGGACTCGAGACGATAAAATAAATATGCGAGCGTGTCAAGCTCGAGACGATAAAAGTAAATATGCAAATTTGTCGGGCTCCTGACCATAAAAATAAATTAGCGAGCTTGTCGGGCTTGAAACGATAAAATAAATATCTGAGCATGTCAGGCTCGAGATGATAAAATAAATTTGTCAGCATGTCGGGATCGAGACGTTTTAATAAATATGCGATCGTGTCGGGCTCGAGACGATAAAAATAAATATGCGAGCTTGACGTATTCGAGACAATAAAAATAAATATATGAGACTGTCGGGCTCGAGACGTTAAAATAAATTTGACAGCAAGTTGGGCTCGAGACGTTAAATTAAATATGCGAGAATGTCGGGCTCGAGACTAAAAAATAAATATGTGAGTGTGTTGAGCTCGAGACGATAAAATAAATTTGACGCATGCTGGGCTCGAGAAAAAAAAAATTGCTAGCATGTGGGGCTCGAGAATGAATGAATTAAAGAATGAATTAAAGATTGGACACAAGTTCAGCCTCTGAAGCAGAAAGCGAAGAGCAGGCGCATCTCTCTCTTATGGCGTCTCATCATTCAGACGATGAAGAGGTAAATGAATGTATCCATTTTTCTTCTTCCGAATTACAAACTACATTTAATGATCTACATGATGAATACATAAAATTGCCTAAAATGTTTCTAAAAAAAACTGAACTAGATTTTCTTAGAAACATACCTTCATCATCCTCATGTTTAAATTGCATTACTCTTGGCAACAATGTTTCTACATTGAGTTTTGAACTCAATAAAATGAACAAGAGTAGAAAGCGCTTGAGTAAGATCATTAATGATCAAAGACACTCTACATACCGAAGAGGTCTTGGCTATGAAAAAGCCCTGCTCCTAAGAAGCAAAGTAATTCTATCATAACAGACTTTCGGAAAACATGTATACATGCATATACACATAGCAAACATAAATCTAGGATACATATGCATCAACCTATTTGCTCTTATTGTAAAAATCATGGGCATACACCAAATACTTGTCATATTAGAAAATATAGTGTTCCCCTAGGATATTTTAAATGGGTTGAGAAAGGATCTAACCATGTAGGACCCAAACACAAGTTGGGTACCTAATATAACTTAACCTGTTTTGCAGGACGATTTGAGTGTCGCCCGCAATTTATGGTACTAGGATAACGGTTGCTCAAAACATATGACGGGAGATAAAAGTAAGTTCTCTGTCCTTACTCCAAGGGACAAAGGCTATGTCACATATGGTGACAACAACAAAGGAAGAATTCTTGGAGTCGGTAGAATCGGCAAGCCACCTTCAACAACCATAGAAGGAGTGCTTTATGTTGAAGGACTTAAGCACAATCTTCTAAGCATAAGTCAACTTTACGACAAGGGCTTCCATTTATCATTCTACCCAAATAAGTGCATCATTGAAAGTAAGGAATTTCTAAACTCTAAACTTCTTGGTAAGAGAATATAACATTTACATTATAGATATAGATTCATCTCTTCCTATAACATGTTTAGTTGTAAATGACATTCATGATGCATGGCTTTGGCATAGGAGAATTGCTCATATTCATATGGACCATTTGAATAAGCTAATCAAGAAAGATTTGGTTGTTGGTTTACCCAAGATGAAGTTTGTTAAAGACAAACTATGTGGTGCATGTCAAATGGGTAAAGAAACAAAAACCTCATTCAAGCCAAAGCATATGGTTTCTTCGGATAGACCATTGCAATTAATACACATGGACTTATTTGGTCCTTCAAGGACAAAGAGTCTTGGTGGTAACTATTATGTTCTTGTTATAGTAGATGATTTTTCACGCTACACTTGGACTCTATTCTTAGTACATAAGAATAAGGCATTCAAAGCTTTTAGCACTTATGCTAAAAGAGTCCAAAATGAAAAGTCACATAAAATCGCTGCTATAAGAAGTGATCATGGGGGAGAGTTTCAAAATGCTTCTTTTGAGGAATTTTGTGATGATCTTGGGATTAATCACAACTTTTCTGCTCCTAGAACACCACAACAAAATGGTGTTGTAGAGAGAAAGAATCGGTCTTTGGAAGAACTCGCTAGAACAATGTTGAACGAAACTAACCTCCCAAAGTACTTTTGGGTTGATGTGGTAAGCACTGCTTGTTATGTTTCAAATAGAGTTCTAATAAGACCTATTCTAAAGAAAACCCCCTATGAACTCTTCAAAGGAAGAAAACCAAACATTTCACACTTGCATGTATTCGGTTGTAAATGTTTCATCTTGAATAATGGCAAAGAAAATTTTGGCAAGTTTGATGCAAAGGCGGATGAAGGAATCTTCCTAGGCTATTCTATCACGAGTAAAGCTTATAGAGTCTTTAACAAAAGAACTCTAGTCATGGAAGAATCTGTCCATGTCTCCTTTGATGAAACCAATCCTCTAATCAAGGAAAGGTTGACCATTGATGAAGAAGATTTGCCTAACTCTATTTTTAATGAAAATGATATTATTGAAACTACACCTAATATAGAGCATGTGGAAGTTGATGATAATCCTTCCATACAATAAGAGCATATTCACTCTGATTTACCCAAAGAGTGGAGAACTCATCGAGATCATCCTATTGAACTACTACATTTTTCAGAAATTCTCCATTCTTTCTCTCTCATGTAACTCATGTTCTTCCCTCTCTAAACCCTTTTAATCACTAAAAATCTCATTTCTACTCCGTTTTGATTGATTTTTGTTGAAAATCACATCCCATTTTCAATTCTAAACACTTCTACACCTTCTATTTTGTGATTTGTTGCCTAAACCAAAAACCCCCAAATTTCCAAAAAAAAAAACCTAAACCTACAAACACCAACAATGGCTTCATCTTCAAAAAGACCACGTTCTTCAAAGTCTAAGCAAGGAGAATCAACTTCCAAGTCCAACCCGTTGAACTTGACGAGGCTTCTTGCAAATGATGCTCAAAGGAAGGTCTTCGAGGATAACTTCTTGCAAATGACTTTTGCTGCGAAGCGAACGATATCTACCCTGAGCTTGTTCGCGTATTTTACTGCAACATGAACTTTAGTAAAAATCTTATGACTTCCCATGTTAAGGGAAAGGACATTGTTGTGGATATGAAAACCTTTAGTTCTATTTGTTGTGATATACCGATAATAGGCGACATTACTGGGTTCGGCCTGGTATGTGAATGGGATGATTACGATTGCAAGAAATTCTATCTTTCTATTTGTATAATTTTTGAGAAAATAGAAAGG
The DNA here is from genome assembly GCA_009771035.1 of Lupinus albus. NCBI lineage: Eukaryota > Viridiplantae > Streptophyta > Magnoliopsida > Fabales > Fabaceae > Lupinus > Lupinus albus. Next base: position 9,576,717 of record CM020019.1, on the reverse strand, counting down.
TGAAAACAACAAAGCCTTGGCGAGACTTTTAAGAATAGGGATATCCTCTCTGCTGGATATCTCACGCTGGAAGATCGTTTGATACATTATTTTCTTTCCTATGTCATTTTGCCAAAATTTTCAAACCATTCGCAAATAACTGACATAGAGCTCCAATTAACTTATGCTATCAAGTTTAACATCAAGATTAATTGTACTAAGATGATAATGAATCAAATGTGCCATGTTCCCGGCTCCCAAAGTTCGTTGCCCTACGCCATCTTCATTACCAAAATTCTTGAGCATTTCGGCATATCCCTAGATGGTGAGACCAAAGTGGCCCTCAATCTTCGCGAAAGCAAGGTTGATATTGAGGTTGTCCACAATATGGGATTCGTTATAGATCCTGTCACTCGTCGAACCTACAAGCATCGTACCGACCGCCAACCTGCTCCTACCGACGAACCAGAACCTACTGCTGCACCAAACCAGCCTGAGTCTCATGCTCAATCTTCTGCATCTGCTGCAATGCCCACTAATCAAATGATTATGGATGAATTGGTTTCTCTTCGAGGCTACATCACCACAAGAATGGATGCTTTCGATACTCAGAGCCAACAAATCCATTAAGAACTTCATCGTCTTTCTTCGAGGCTAAGCAACATGGATGTTGATGAAGATAGTTCCGAGCCTGGGTCTTAGATTATTTTGTCTAGGTTTCTGATTCTGTAATGACTATGGTTCTGCTAGTTCCATTTGCTTTTGAACAATGTTAGGGTTATTTCTTGCTGTTTTTGGATTTCGTGTATGAACATCTTTATTTTCGTTGTTATGCAACGTGTTTATGTTTCATACATGGTGTTGTTATATTTTGTTTATGTTACTTGAATTTTCATATTCTATGAAAAATTGTATGTTGCTCTACAAATGTCTATTGTGCTAGACTCTTGGCTCTTCTTCTTTTTGATGAAGTCAAAAGGGGGAGAAAAGTTGGGAGATGTGTATTTTCTGTCAATATTCTATCAGGCACATAACTCCAAAAGAAAGGGGGAGCATACATGCATACATATAGGGGGAGCATACTCAAGACAAGTCAAGATATATCATCAAGTATGCTGCTCTCAGAAAATTACACTTTCAAGAAGACATTGGTTTGTCATCATCAAAAAGGGGGAGATTGTGAAGAAGATCTTGCTCCTGACCATGGCACGGTTTTGATGAAGACACCAATATCACAAAAAGAAGAAAGGAAGAAGACCGACAAACACTATCGAGTATAAAGCTTCAAGATTTAGTGTCTAAGTCTTTAGGTACTTCTACGCTTACAACTCATTTATTTACTTAGTTAATAATGCTCAAAATTGTTTTCAAGAAAATCAGAATAATCTAAGTGTGAATAAAAATGATTTTAAAAAACAACATGTAACGGGTTACCATACTTGAGTAACAAGTTACATGAGTGAGAAAAGAGTTTTCAAACCTCTAAGCATAATCTTCTAAGCACAATCTTTTAAGCACAATCTTTTAAGCACAATCTTCTAAGCATAAGTCAACTTTGCGACAAGGGCTTCCATGTATTATTCTACCCAGATAAGTGCATCATTGAAAGTAAGGAATTTCTAAACTCTAAACTTGTTGGTAAGAGAATTAATAACATTTACATGATAGATATAGATTCATCTTTTCCAATAACATGTTTAGTTATAAATGATATCCATGATGCATGGCTTTGGCATAGGAGAATTGCTCACATACATATGGACCATTTGAATAAGCTATTCAAGAAAGATTTGGTTGTTGGTTTACCCAAGATGAAGTTTGTTAAAGACAAACTATGTGGTGCATGTCAAATGGGTAAACAAACAAAAACCTCTTTCAAGCCAAAGCATATGGTTTCTTCGGATAGACCATTGCAGTTACTACACATGGACCTATTTGGCCCTTCAAGGACAAAAAGTCTTGGTGGTAACTACTATGCTCTTGTTATATTAGAAGATTTTTCATGCTACACTTGGACTCTGTTCTTAGTACATAAGAATGAGGCATTCAAAGCCTTTAGCACTTACGCTAAAAGAGTCCAAAACGAAAAGTCACTTAAAATCGCTACTATAAGAAGTGATCATGGGGGAGAGTTTCAAAATGCTTCTTTTGAGGAATTTTGTGATGATCTTGGGATTAATCACAACTTTTCTGCTCCTAGAACACCACAACAAAATGGTGTTGTAGAGAGTAAGAATCGGTCTTTAGAAGAACTCGCTAGAACAATTTTGAATTAAACTAACCTCCCAAAGTACTTTTGGGCTGATGCGTTAAGCACCACTTGTTATGTTTCAAATATAGTTCTAATAAGACCCATTCTAAAGAAAACCCCCTATGATCTCTTCAAAGGAAGAAAACCAAACATTTCACACTTGCATGTATTTGGTTGTAAATGTTTCATCTTGAATAATGGCAAAGAAAATTTAGGCAAGTTTGATGCAAAGGCAAATGAAGGAATCTTCCTAGGCTATTCTCTCACGAGTAAAGCTTGTAGAGTCTTTAACAGAAGAACTCTAGCCATGGAAGAATCTGTCCATGTCTCCTTTGATGAAACCAATCCTCTAATCAAGGAAAGGTTGACCATTGATGAAGAAGATTTGCTTAATTCTACTTTTAATGAAAATGCTATTATTGAAACTACACCTAATATAGAGCATGTGGAAGTGGATGATAATACTTCCATACAAGAAGACCATATTCACTCTGATTTACCCAAAGAGTGGAGAACTCATCGAGATCATCCTATAGAGAACATTATTAGCGATATTAACAAAGGCGTTACCACTCACTTAATGCTAGAAAATGCTTGTCTAAACATGGCCTTTGTTTCTCAAATAGAACCATCTAAGATTGATGAAGCAATCGAGGATGAACACTGTTTATTGCTATGCAAGAAGAACTTAACCATTTTGAGAGAAACGAAGTTTGGGAACTTGTTCCTAGACCTAAGAATAGGCATGTAATGGGAACTCACTGAGTATTTCGCAATAAATCAGATGAAAATGGTATAATCATTAGAAACAAGGCTAGACTAGTAGCCCAAGGATACAACCAAGAGGAAGGTATAGACTTTGATGAAACCTTCGCTCCGGTTGCTAGACTTGAAGCGATTAGACTACTACTTGTATATGCATGCTCTTTGAACTTTCAGCTTTACCAAATGGACGTAAATAGTGCGTTCCTTAACGTGTATATACAAGAGGAAGTATTTGTAGAACAACCTCCTAGTTTTGAGGACTACAAACATCCCTCTCACGTATACAAGTTAAAGAAAGCCCTCTATGGCTTAAAGCAAGGTCCACGTGCTTGGTATGACCGTCTAACCAACTTTCTAACAAAAAAAGGTTTTACAAAAGGCAAGGTCGATACTACACTATTTATTAAGAAGATAAATCATCATACTTTACTACTTCAAATCTATGTTGATGATATTATTTTCGGTTCTACTAACGAAAGTTTGTGTAGTGAATTTGGCAATATGATGCAAGGAGAATTTGAGATGTCTATGATGGGAAAGTTAAATTACTTTCTTTGACTCCAAATTAAGCAACTTAGTGATGGAATTTTTGTAAGTCAGTCTAAGTATTGCAAAGACTTGTTGAAAATATTTGAGATGGATGACTGCAAGCCAATTGCTACTCCTATGGGATCAATTACATACATCGATGCTGATGACGCTGGAAAATGTATTGAAATATCTAAGTATCGAGGTATGATCAGATCTCTTTTATATCTTACTGCCATTAGACTTGATATTATGTTTAGTGTATGTCTATGTGCGCGATATCAATCTAAACCCAAAGAGTCACATCTAGTTGCCGTTAAGAGAATCATGAAGTATCTCAAAGGCACAACCGATGTTGGACTGTGGAATCCCAAGGGAAGCGTATACGAATTGGTTGGCTTCTCAGATTCCGACTTTGCGGGATGCAAGTCTGAGAGAAAAAGTACAAGTGGTACTTGCCACATTCTAGGGAATGCTTTAGTTTCTTGGTCTTGCAAGAAACAAGCTTATGTTGCCTTAAGCACCACTGAAGCGGAATATATTGCTGCCGGTAGTTGTTGTGCACAAGTGTTGGGGCTCAAACAACAATTACGGGATTATGGCTTAAACTTAGGCTGCACACCCTTGAAATGTAACAATACTAGTGTTATAAATCTCACCAAAAATCCGATTATGCACTCAAGAACCGAACACATTAATATAAGGCATCATTTCCTTAGGGACCATGTCCAAAAAAAGGATGTGTTGGTAGAGTTCATTGATACTCATAACCAACTAGCGGACATATTCACTAAACCCCTAGCAAAAGAACCTTTCTATCAAATTAGACGAGAATTAGGCATTCTAGATGAAGCTTACTTGTCTTAACATGTTTAAATGTTTATATGTATGCTTCATTATTTATATCCAATGCCTACTTGATCTTAAATTGTGTGTTTTATGCTTTAAATTTTCAAGTTTTTAGAGCCAAAAATAAATTTTAGTATCAGTGGGGGAACAATATGTTACATTAATCGATTACTATAATGGTGTAATCGATTACAGAGAGACACTGTTTGAAAATTTTGAATTTTTGAAAGTGAGTAATCGATTACTCTGTGCAATTTATATATGAACTGCTACATTTTTCAGAAATCCTCCATTTTTTCTCCCTCCAGTAACACGAAGCTTTCCCTCTCTAAACCCTCTCAAATTCTAAAAACTTCATTTCTACACCGTTTTGGTTGATTTTTGTTGCAAATCACATCACATTCTTGTTTTAAAACACTTCTACACCTTATTTTTCGTGATTTGTGGACTCAATCAAAAATCCCCAAAATAACAAGAATTTTGTATCTATTTTTTATTTTGGATTTCGTGTATGAACATCATTATTTTCGTTGTTATGCAATATTTATGTTTTCATACATGGTGTTATTGTCTTATATATATATATATATGCTTATATTGTTACTTGAACTTTCATATACTATGAAATATTGTATGCTATGCTCTACAAATGTCTATTGTGCTAGACTCTTGGCTTTTCTTCTTTTTGATGAAGTCAAAAGGGGGAGAAAAGTTGGGAGATGTGTATTTTCTGTCAATATTCTTTCAGGCACATAACTCCAAATGAAAGGGGGAGCATACACGCATACATATAGGGGGAGCATACTCAAGACAAGTCAAGTATATCATCAAGTATGCTGCTCTCAGAAAATTACACTTTCAAGAAGACATTGGTTTGTCATCATCAAAAAGGGGGAGATTGTGAAGAAGATCTTGCTCCTGACCTTGGCACGGTTTTGATGAAGACACCAATATCACAAAAATAAGAAAGGAAGAAGACCGACAAAGACTATCGAAGACAAAACTTCAAGATTTAGAGTCTAAGTCTTTAGGTACTTCTATCCTTACAACTCGTTTATTTACTTAGTTAATAATGCTCAAAATTGTTTTCAAGAAAATCAGAAAAATCTAAGTGTGAATAAAAATGATTTTCAAAAACAACATGTAACAGGTTACCATACTTGAGTAACAAGTTACATGCGTGCGAAAAGAGTTTTTCAAACCTCTAACAGCTATGAGTAATCCATTATTGACTTTGGAGTAACAGATTACCACTTTTAGAAAACTGGGTAATCGATTACTCAAAGTAGTGTAATCGATTACACTAAGGCAAATTCACAAAGCTGTCAAATAGTGTTGTTGAGTAATCGATTACTCAAATACAGTAATCGATTACACTGTGTGAATTTTCAAAAAGTTGTTAACAAGATTGTTGGGTAATCGATTACCCATTTGCAGTAATTGATTACTAAGAGCTCGCATATTTATTTTTATCGTCTCGAGTCTGATAGGCACGCATATTTTTTATTGTCTCGAGCTCGACATGCTCGCAAATTTATTTTATCTTCTCGAGTCCGACATGCTCGCATATTTATTTTATCGCAATGAGCCCGACATGCTCGCAAATTTATTTTATTGCCTCGAGTCCTACATGCTGGCATATTTATTATATCGTCTAGAGCCCGACATGCTCGCTTATTTGCTTTACCTTCTACAGCCAGACATGCTCACATATTTATTTTCATCATCTCAAGCGCGACATTCTCGCAAATTTATTTTATCGTCTCGAGCCCGACATGCTCCCAAATTTATTTTTCGTCTCCAGCTCGAAATGCTTGCATATTTATTTTATCGTCTTGATCCGGACATGCTTACAAATTTATTTTATCATCTAGTGCCCGACATGCTCAAATATTTTTTTTCCATATTCTCGAGTGCAACACCCTCACAAATTTATATTATCGTCTCGAAACGGACATGGTCACATAATTATTTTAATGTTTCGAGCCCGACATGCTCACATAAATATTTTCATCGTCTCGATCCCGACATGCTCACAAATTTATTTTATCGTCTACATCCCAGCATGCACGCAAATTTATTTTATCATCTCTAGCCCTACAAGTTCCCATATTTGTTTTATCATCTCCAACCCGACATGCTCGCATATTTATTTTATCGTCTCGAACACGACATGCTCCCAAATTTAATTTTCCGTCTCCACCCCGACATGCTCGCATATTTATTTTGTCGTCTCGAACCCCACAACTCACATATTTATTTTATCGTCTCAAACCCAACACAGTCGCATTTTTATTTTATCGTCTCGAGCCCCACATGCTCGCATATTTATTTTTATCGTCTAGAGCTCGACATGATCGCTTAAATATCGTTATCGTCTCGAGCTCGACATGCTTGCATATTTATTTTATCGTCTCAAGCCTGACTAGCTCGCATATTATTTTTTCATGTCGAGCCTAACAAGCTAACATATTCATTTTATCGTCTCGAGCCCGACACACTCGCATATTTATTTAATCGTCTCGAGCCCAACATGCTCGAATATTTATTTTTATCGTCTAGATCCCGACATGCTCTAATATTTATTTTTATCGTCTGGATCCCGACATGCTCGCATATTTATTTTTTATCGTCCAAGCCTGACATGCTCGCTTAGTTATTTATATCGTCTAGAGTGTGACATGCTCGCATATTTATTTTTACCGTCTCGAGCCCGACATGCTCCCATATTTAATTTATCGTCTCATTCCCGACTAGCTCGCATATTTATTTTTTCATTTCGTGCCTAACAAGCTCACATATTTATTTTATCGTCTGGAGACTGACACACTCGCATATATATTTTATCACTCTAGCCCAATATGCTCGAATATTTATTTTTATCGTGTCAAACATGACACGCTGCCAAATTTATTTTATCGTCTTGAGCCCGACATGCTCGCATATTTATTTTATCGTCATGAGCCCAACATGCTCGTATATTTATTTTTATCATCTTGAGCCCGACATTATCCCATATTTATTTTATCATTTCGAGCCCGACATGCTCGCATATTTATTTTTATCGACTCGAGCCCGACATGTTCGCATACTTATTTCATCCTCTAGAGCACCACAAGCTCCCATATTTATTTTATCATTTCAAACCCGACATGCTCGCATGTTTACTTTATAGTCTCGGGCTCAACATTCTCGTATATTTCTATTATCGTCTCGAGCCCGACATGCTCGCAAAATTATTTTATCATCTGGACCCTGACATGCTCACAAATTTATTTTATATTCTCCATCCCGATATGCTAGTATATTTATTTTTATCGTCTAGATCCCAACATTCTCGCATATTTATTTTTATCACATCCTACCCGGCATGCTCGCATATTAATTTTTTCATCTGAAGCTCGACATGCTCGGAAATTTATTTTTTTGTCTGGAGTCCGACATACTTGCATATTTATTTTATCGTCTTCATCCCGACATGCTCCCATAGTAGTAGTTATCGTCTCGAGCCTGACATTATTGTATATTTATTTTATCGTCTCGAGCCCGTCTTGCTCGCAAATTGATTTTATGGTCTAGAGCCCGACATGCACACAAAATTATTTTTATCGTCTCGAGCCTGAGAAGCTCACTTATTTATTTTATCGTCTAGTGCCAGACAAGCTCACAAATTTATTTTATAGTGTCCACCCCAACATGCTCACATATTTATTTTTGACGTCTAGAGTCCCAACAATCTCGCATATTTATTTTTATCGTCTTTTGCCCACCAATCTCGCATATTTATTTTACTATCTAGAGCCCGAGATGCTCGAATATTTATTTTAATATTTATTTTTTCATCTCGAGCCGGACATGCTCGCATATTTATTTTTATCCTGGATCCCACTTGCTCGCATATTTATTTTATCGTTTAGAGCCCGACATGCTCGAGTAATTATTTTATCATCTCGAGCCCGACTTCCTCGCATATTTATTTTATCGTATTGATCCCAATATGTCGCATATTTATTTTATCGTCTCGAGCCCGTCATGCTCACAAATTTATTTTTATCGTCTCGAGCCTAACATGCTCGCATATTTATTTTCTCGTCTCATGCCTGACATGCTCACATATTTATTTTCATCGTCTCGAGCGCGACATGCTTGCAAATTTATTTTATCGTCTCGAGCTCGACAAGCTAACAAATTTATTTTATCATCTCGAGCCTGACATGCTTTACATGTTTATTTTATCGTCTCGATTAGGACATGCTCGCAAATTTATTTTATTGTCTCGAGCCCGACACGCTCCCAAATTTATTACATCATCTCGAGCCCGACATGCTCGCTTATTTATTTTATCGTCTTGAGCCCGACATGCTCGCATGTTCATTTTTATTTGTCCCGCGTCCGACATTCTAGCATATTTATTTTATCGTCTCGAGCCCGACATGCTCTCATACTTATTTTTCTTGTCTCGAGCCTGAAATGTTCGCATATTTATTTTATCATCTAAAGCCCGACATGCTCGGAAATTTATTTTATCGTCTCAAGACCTACATGCTCTCGAATTTATTTTATCGTCTCGAGCCCTACACGGTCGTATTTTTAATTTATTGTCTCGAGCCCAACATGCTCGCATATTTATTTTTATCGTCTAGAAACCGACATGTTCGCTTATTTATTTTTATAGTCTCAAGCCCAACTAGCTCGCATATTTATTTTTTCATCTCGACCCTGACATGCTCTCAAATTTATTTTATATTCTCCACCCTGACATGCTAGCATATTTATTTTTATCGTCTAGAGCCCAACATTCTCGCATATTTATTTTTATCGCAACCTACCCGACATGCTCGCATATTAATTTTTTCACCCGAAGCTCGACATGCTCGCAATTTTTTTTTCTAGAACCCGACATGCATGTATATTTATTTTATCGTCTTCAGCCCGACATGCTCCCATATTAATTGTTACCGTCTCGAGCCTGACTTTATTGTATATCTATTTTATCGTCTCGAGCCTGACTTCCTCGCAAATTGATTTTATGGTCTGGAGCCCGACATGCACACCAATTTATTTTTATCGTCTCTAGCCTGACAAGCTCAAATATTTATTTTATCATCTAGATCCAGACAAGCTCACAAATTTATTTTATAGTGTCCACCCCGACATGCTCACATATTTATTTTTAACGTCTAGAGCCCAACAATCTCGCAAATTTATTTTTATCGTCTTTTGCCCGACAAGCACGCTTATTTATTTTACTATCTCGAGCCCGACATGCTCGAATATTTATTTTTTCATCTCGAGCCAGACATGCTCGCATATTTATTTTTATCCTGGATCCCAGATGCTCGCATATTTATTTTATCGTTTAGAGCCCAACATGCACGAGTAATTATTTTATCATCTCGAGCCTGACTTGCTCGCATAATTATTTTATCGTCTTGATCCCAATATGTCGCATATTTATTTTATCGTCTTGAGACCGTCATGCTCACAAATTTATTTTTATCGTCTCGATCCTAACATGCTCGCATATTTATTTTCTCATTTCGTGCCTGACATGCTCACATATTTATTTTCATCGTCTCGAGCGCGACATGCTCGCAAATTTATTTTATCGTCTCGTGCTCGACAAGCTTACAAATTTATTTTATCATCTCGAGTCTGACATGCTTTACATATTTATTTTATCGTCTCGATTTGGACTTGCTCGCAAATTTATTCTATTGTCTCTATCCCGACACGCTCCCAAATTTATTTTATCATCTCGAGCCCGACATGCTAGCTTATTTATTTTATCGTCTTGAGCCCGACATGCTCGCATGTTTATTTTTATTTTTCCCGCACCCGACATTCTTGCATATTTATTTCATCGTCTTGAGCCCGACATGCTCTCATATTTATTTTTATTTTCTCAAGAATAAAATGTTCGCATATTTATTTTATCATCTAAAGCACGACATGCTCGGAAATTTATTTTTTCCTCTCTAGCCCTACATGCTCTCAAATCTCGAGCCCCACACTGTCGCATTTTCAATATATAGTCAAGTGCCCGATATGCTCTCATAATTATTTTATCGTCTCAAGCCCAACTAGCTCGCATATTTATTTTTTCATCTCAACCCTGACAAGCTCACATATTTATTTTATCGTCACGAGCTCGACACACTCGCATATTTATTTTGTTGTCTCTAGCCCAATATACTTGAATATTTATTTTTATCATCTTGAACACGACATGCTCAAAAATTTATTTTATCATCTTGAGCTCGACATGCTCGCAAATTTATTTTATCGTTTCAATCCCGACACGCTCCCAAATTTATTTTATCATATCGAGCCCGACATGCTAACATATTTACTTTATCGTCTCGAGCCCGACATGCTCACATATTTATTTTAACGTCTTAAGCCCGACTTTCTAGCATATTTATTTTTATTGTCTCGAGCCCGACATACTCACATATTTATTTTATCATCTCGATCCCGCCATGCCCGCATATTTATTTTTATCGTCTTGATCCCGACATGTTCACATACTCATTTTATCCTCTGGAGCAAGAAATGCTCGCAAATATATTTTATCGTCTCGAGCCCGACATGCTCATAAATTTATTTTAAATTCTCGAGCCCCAAAAGCTACCATATTTATTTTATCATCTCAAACCCAACATGCTCGCATGTTTATTTTACTGTATCGATCCTAATATATCGTATATTTATTTTATCGTCTCAACCCCGTCTTGCTCACATATTTATTTTTATCGTATCGAGCCTAACATGCTCGCATATTAATTGTATTGTCTCATGCCCGACATGCTCACATATTTATTTTCATCGACTCGAGCCCGACATGCACGCAAATTTATTTTATCGTCTCGAGCCCGACAAGCTCACAAATTTATTTTATCGTCTCGTTCCCAACACGCACCCAAATTTATTTTAATGTCTCGAGCCCGACATGCTGGTATATTTATTTTATCGTCTTGAACCCGACGTGCTCACAAAATTATTTCATCTTCTAGACCCCGACATGCTCACAAATTTATTTTATAGTCTCCACCCGACATGCTAGCATATTTTTTTTATCGTCTAGAGCCCAACATGCTCGCTTATTAATTTTTATAGTAACCAACTCGACATGCTCGCATATTAATTTTATCATCTTAAGCTCGACATGCTCGCAAATTTATTTTATCGTCTCGAACCCGAGATGCTCGCAATTAATTTAATCTTCTTGAGCCCAACTTGCTTGCATATTAATTTTTATCGTCTCGAGCCTAACATTCTTGTTTTTTTATTTTATCGTCTCGAGCCCGACATGCACGCAAATTGATTTTATGGTCTGGAGCCCGACATGCACACAAATTTATTTTTATTGTCTCGAGCCTGACAAGCTCACATATTTATTTTATCATCTAGAGCCCGACAAACTCACAAATTTATTTTATAGTGTACACCCCGACATGCTCGCATATTTATTTTTATCGTCTAGAGCCCGGCATGCTCGTATATTTATTTTTATCGTCTCGTGTCTGACATGCTCGCATATTTATGTTATCATCTCAAGCTCGACATGCTCGAATATGTATTTTTTCATCTCGAGCCGGACATGCTCGGATATTTATTTTTATCCTAGAGCCCACATGCTCACATATTTATTTTATCGTTTAGAGCCTGACATGCTCGCATATTTTTTTATCATCTCGAGCCCGACTTGCTGGCATATTTATTTTATCGTCTCGATCCCAATATATAGCATATTTATTTTATCATCTCGATCTCGTCATGCTCACAAATATATTTTTATCGTCATGAGCCTATCATGCTTGGATATTTATTTTATCATCTCGAGCCCGACATGCTCACATATTTATTTTATCATCTTAAGCCCGACATGCTAGCATATTTATTTTTATTGTCTCGAGCACGACATTCTCGCATATTTATTTTATTGTCTTGATCCCGACATGATCACACATTTATTTTTATTGTCTCGATCCCAACATGTTCGCATACTTATTTTATCCTCTAGAGCTTGACATGCTGGCAAAATTATTTTATCATTCGAGCCCGACACGCTCCCAAATTTATTTTATTGTCTCGAGCCCGACATGCTCCCATATTTATTTTATCATCTCAAACTCGACATGCTCCCAAGTTTATTTTATCGTCTCAAGCTCGACGTTCTCGTATATTTATTTTATCGTCTCGAACCCCACATGCACGCAATATTATTTTATCCTCTTGACCCGACATGCTCACAAATTTATTTTAGAGTCTCCACCCCGACATGCTAGCATATTTATTTTTATTGTAACCAACACGACATGCTCTCATATTAATTTTATCATCTGAAGCTCGACATGCACACAAATTTAATTGTCTGGAGCCCATCATGCTCACAAATTTACTTTTATCGTCTCGAGCCTAACATGCTCGCATATTTATTTTATCGTCTCATGCCCGACATGCTCACATATTTATTTTCATCGTCTCGAGCGCGACATGCTCGAAAATTTATTTTATCGTCTCGAGCCCGACATGTTTGCAAATTTATTTTATTGTCTCGAGACAGACACGCTCCCAAAATTATTTTATCTTCTCGAGCCCGACATGCTTACATATTTATTTTATCGTCTCGATTAGGACATGCTCGCAAATTTATTTTATCATCTTGAGCCCGACACGCTCCCAAAATTATTTTATCATCTCGAGCCCATCATGCTCGTATATTTATTTTATCGTCTTGAGCCTGACATGATCGCATAATTATTTGTATTGGTCTTGCACCCGAAATTCTCGCATATTTAATTTATCGTCTCGATCCCGACGTGCTTGCATATTTATTTTTATCATCTCAAGCCTGACATGTTCGCACATTTATTTTTTCGTCTAGAGCTCGACATGCTCGCAAATTTATTTTAACGTCTCGAGCCCCACGAATTCGCATATTTATTTAATCATCTCAATCCCGACATGCTCACATATTTTTTTACCGTGTCGAACCCATCATGCTCGCATATTTAATTTTTCTTCTCCTCCCCAACATGCTTGCATATTTATTTTGTCGTCTCAAACCCCACAAGCTCACGTTTTTATTTTATTGTCTCAAACCCGACATGGTCGCATTTTTAATTTATCGTCTCAAGCCCGACATGCTCGCATATTTATTTTTCTCGTCTAGTGCTCGACATGCTCGCTTATTTATTTTTATCATCATGAGCCCGCCACACTCGCATATTTATTTTATCGTCTTGAGCCCACATTGCTCGAATATTTATTTTTGTCATCTAGATACTAACATACTCGCATATTTATTTTTATCGTTTCGAGCCTGACATGATGGCATATTTAGTTTTGAAAGTACGAGCCCAACATTATCGCATATTTATTTTTATCGTCTAGAGCCGACATGATCGCATATTTATTTTTATCGTCTAGAGCCCGACATGCATGCATATTTATTTTATCGTCTCAAGCCCGACTACCACGCATGTTTATTTTTTCATCTCGAGCTTGACAAGCTCACATATTTATTTTATCGTCACGAGCCCGAGACACTCGCATATTTATTTTATCGTCTCTAGCCCAATATGCTCGAATATTTATTTTTATCGTCTTGAACCCGACATGCTCGCAAATTTATTTTATGGTCTCGAGCTCGACATGCTCGCAAATTTATTTTATCGTTTCGAGCCCGACACACTCCCAAATTTATTTTATCATCTCGAGCCCGACATGCTCGCATATTTATTTGATCGTCTTAAACCCGACATGCTAGAATATTTATTTTTTTCGTCTCGAGCCCGACATTCTCGTATGTTTATTTTATCGTCTCGAGCCCGACATGCTCGCAAATTTATTTTATCCTCTGGAGCCCGACATGCTCACAAATTTATTTTTATCGTCTAGACCCCAACATGTTCACAAATTTATTTTTATCGTCTCCAACCCGACATGCTCGCAAATTAATTTTATCATCTGAAGCTCGACACGCTCGCAAATTTATTTTATCGTCTTGAGCCCGATATGCTCACATATTAATTTTTATCGTCTCAAGCCTGATATTCTCGTATTTTTATTTTATCGTCTCGAGCCCGACATGCTCGCAAATTGATTTTATGGTATGAAGCCTGACATGCTCACAAATTTATTTTTATCGTCTCGAGCCTAACAAGCTCACATATTTATTTTACCATCTCGACCCCGACAAGCTCTCAAATTTATTTTATAGTTTCCACCCCGACATTCTCGCATTTTTATTTTTATCATCTAGAGCCCGACATGCTCGCATTTTTATTTTTATCATCTTTCGCCCGACAAGCTCGCATATTTATTTTACTATCTCAATCCCGACATGCTCGAATATTTATTTTTTCATCTCGAGCCGGACATCCTCGCATATTTATTTTTATCCTGGAGCCCACATGCTCACATATTTATTTTAACGTTTGTAGCCAGACATGCTCGAGTAATTATTTTATCATCTCGAGCCCGACTTGCTCGCATATTTATTATATCGTCTTGATCCCAATATGTCGCATATTTATTTTATCGTCTCGAGCCCGTCATGCTCACAAATTTATTTTTATCGTCTCGAGCCTAACATGCTCGCATATTTATTTTCTTGTCTAGACATTGTGGCTTTCAATCAAGAGGTGGCTCTGATACCACCCGATGACAACCTCCCTGGGGTGGTTGTGTTTTTATGCCAACCATTTTTGAAGGAAAGCACTTTCACTCCCGGAATTGGATTTGTATGTGTTTCGGTTTGGTTTGTTGGCTTTTAAAGTTGAATGTGGCTGGTTGTTTGGGGTTGGGTCAAGTGTTTGGGGTAGATTTGGCCTTGGTTGATTTAAGTTAGTAGGTGCGGTTTTGGGGTTTAGGCTAGGTGTTTGAGGAAATGGTCAAGTGTTTGGTTAGGGCTTGACTTGGTCACAATGTTTGGGGGAATGGTAGTCACGGTTTGTGTTTAGGCTAGGTCTTGGTGTGGGTTATGAGTTTGATTTGATTGGTAGTGGCTTGGCTTGTGTTTATGGATGGATGAATTGTTTTGTCAAATGTATGGCACGGTTTGTATAAGTGAAGGTGGAAAAGAATGGAGAATGGGGCACCACAAGCAGAATGCTTGATAAGCCAAGTGTTGCTTGCCACAAGGAAGGATCCTTGATAAAAGCTAGTGTAAGGCGCCACACGCAAGGATGATAAGCCTTAGAACGCCACAAGTACAAGTGTTCTTGATAAGTTCAGATCTTGGCTAGGCCAAAGAGTTGCAAGGAGAAAGCTCACTTAAGCAAAACGAAATTCAATCAACATTCAAGTTATTTTTATTCCAATGAGAAATCAACTACATATAGGGGTGGTTGGCCAAAAAGGGCCCCCACAAAATTAGGAAATCGACTTTTAAACTAATCCTAATTGTCATTCAAATGAAAGACAAAGTCAAATCCTAGTTATGTGCTTAAGCTAAGTCATTTGTTGGGCATTTGAAATTCTGGCCGAATTTGACTTGGTCAGGTCTGGCAGAGTCATGATGCTTGGCTGACTTAGTTGTGCTAAGTCAGCTTGACTTGAATTATAATTGTCATTCAAGGGATGCTTGTCATTCAAGGGATGCTTGATTTTAGGCTTGAATTCTGAACTTTGTATTTTGAATTCAAACATATTTGAATTTTGAATTTTGAATTCAAAACATATTTGAATTTTGAATATACCCTTTTGGATTTGAATGGAAATTTCGAATTTGCATGGTTGGTCCATGAGTATTCTAACCTGGCCGAAATTATAGGGATGCCTTATCCTTGGAGCTGAATCTAAATGAGTCCAATGCCCTTTGAATTTGAACTTGCAAACTTTGAATCTAAATTCACCTTTTGAATTTTGAATTCTCATTTGAATTTTGAATTTAAACTTTGAAATTTGAATCAACCCCTTTGAATCTGAATGCAAGCCTTTAAATTTCGAATTTGGCTTTGTCTCCACCATTTTAGGAAATGTCAACTTAGCAAAATCCTATTCTTGGCTGATTACACACATGCCCATATGAGGAAGCCAAGTCCAACTTGACTTATTTTCAAAAAAGCCACGTTTAAGCTGAATAGGAGACAAGGTCAAAACTACCCAACCAAGAATGCTGGTCCATGAATCTGGCTAGCTTTGGTGAACCTATCTCACACGCCTAGCTAAGGCTGGTCTTGGCCAATTCGGCTCAAGGCATGCCTAACATAATAACTTGGCCACTAATGGACCCATTTACATAGTATTTCCCTTTCAAGAATTAAATCAATAAATTCTGAACCAAATTACATGACTTTTAACATAAAACAAATAATGATGCTAAATTAAGAAATCCTAAACTACCAATGAGATATAATTCTCATTTATTGAACATAAATTAAAATATTTAACTCTAGGACATAAATGCCCTTTAGACCCACGAATTCCAGGGTCAATGGAGTCTTTGGTGACCTTGGTTGGACCTGACTTGGCCCTATTATTAGTCATTGGACTGTCCTGGTCTTGCTTGACCCTTGTCTCAAGGGTTGGCTCGGGCTGGTTCACATCACTTGGATCGATTATGTCCTTCACTAAACCTTAAAACCCATCAACCCTCTTTCTATTACTCCTTGGCGGTGACATTGGTGGCTTTTGGAGGTGAATAGTTAGATTCTAAGGTGGATGGAGATGGTGGGAGATTTTGCTCTTTTGCGGAACAAAGGAGCTTATGTAAACCCAGGTGAGGGAGAAGACCATTGTGGTCTTAGAGTATTTCATTAAAGTTACCCTTCCTGATTTCCCTCAAGAATTGGAGAGTTTTGTTGGATATGAACTCCCTTTGAAAACTTGTTCTTCCATGAGAAATTCCTTAATCTTCCATGAAGATGTATATAGAAACGGACATGGAAATATATGTGTATGAAAATCATTTTGTCAAACAAAATGCGAAATAATCGTTTATGGTAATACACCGTCATGAAAGTTTGCTATATCCCTATTTGTATATATGAATGATAATATTGTGATAAATATTAAATGATTGTTTTATGTGGTAATAATTATATTGTGGGTTGTTGTATTGTTGTATGGAATGAGGCATATTGTGATTGTGGCATTGAATTGGTATTTTGTGAATGACATTGATGATTGTGTTATGTGAAGAGATATTATGGTGAAGTCATGATGTGAGAATAACATAATGGTAATGATTAAATTGTGGGTTGTAGTATTGTAGTATGGAATGAGATGTAAGGTACTCATAGTATTGATCTTATGGACGCACAAAATGAACATTGTGTTGATGAGAAATTGTATAAACGAATTATTGTATTGATATGGGAACTATCTAGACTGATTTTGAGAGTGATATGAGGAATGCGCAAGTGTATGTGGTTTTTGATATTGAATATTAACTCGCCCTATGAGGCGTTGAATGTCTTACCCTAAGTGGAATTGGACTACCCTATGAGGTGTTGAATATCTTGCCCTAAGTGGTATTGTATCTCCCTATGAGATTTTGAATGTCTTTCCCTAAGTGGTATTGGATCGCCATATAAGGTGTTGAATGTCTTGCCCTAAGTGGTATTGTATCGCCCTATGAGGTGTTGAATGTCATGCCCTAAGTGGTATTGGATTGCCCAATGAGGTGTTGAATGTCTTACCCTAAGTGGTATTGTATCGCCCTATGAGGTGTTGAATGTCTTGCCCTAAATGTTATTGTATCGCCCTATGAGGTGTTGAATGTCTTTCCCTAAGTGGTATTAGATCGCCCTATGAGGTGTTGAATGTCTTTCCTTAAGTGGTACTGTATCGCCCTATGAGGTGTTTAATGTCTTTCCCTATGTGGTATTAGATCACCCTATGAGGTGTTTAATGTCTTGCCCTAAGTGGTATTGGATCGCCCTATGAGGTGTTGAATGTCTTGCACTAAGTGGTATTGGATCGCCCTATGAGGTGTTGAATGTCTTGCCCTAAGTGGTATTGTATCGCCCTATGAGGTGTTGCATGTCTTGCCCTAAGTGGTATTGTATCGCCCTATGAGGTGTTGAATGTCTTGCCCTAAGTGGTATTGTATCGCCCTATGAGGCGTTGAATTTTTACCCTAAGTGGTATTGGACTGCCCTATGAGATGTTGAATATCTTGCCCTAAGTGGTATTGTATCTCCCTATGAGATGTTGAATGTCTTTCCCTAAGTGGTATTGGATCGCCATATGAGGTGTTGAATGTCTTGCCCTAAGTGGTATTGGATCGCCCTGTGAGGTGTTGAATGTCTTGCCCTAAATGGTATTGTATCGCCCAATGAGGTGTTGAATGTCTTTCCCTAAGTGGTATTGTATCTCCCTATGAGGTGTTGAATGTCTTCCCCTAAGTGGTCTTGGATCGCCATATGTGGTGTTGAATGTCTTGCCCTATGTGGTATTGGATCGCCCTATGAGGTGTTGAATGTCTTGCCCTAAGTGGTATTGGATCGCCCTATGAGGTGTTGAATGTCTTGCCCTAAGTGGTATTGGATCACCCTATGAGGCGTTGAATGTATTGCCTTAAGTGGTATTGGATCGCCCTATGAGGTGTTGAATGTCTTGCCCTAAGTGGTATTGTATCGCCCATGAGGTGTTGAATGTCTTGCCCTAAGTGGTATTGTATCGCCCATGAGGTGTTGAATGACTTCCCCTATATGGTATAGAAATCTTGACCCTACGTGGTGTAGTATAAATCTTGACTTGCCTTATGTGGTAGTGTATTGCTTTGGAAGTATTGTATTGCTTTGGAATTATTGTATTGCCTTCGGGTATGTGATTGTCGTTGTGTATTGTGATTGACTATGGTATTATGATTTTGATGAAGATTAGGTTGGTTGAATTGAATAAGTAAGATATGATAAATATACTAATTGAAGATGTGAATATCCTACTGTAAAAGACATTGATTACGTGCATTATTTGTATATGTTTGATATTGTGGATTCTAGTTATTGTTGCATTACTTTAATTTTACTACTCTTTGTAATTCCACGCCACGGTCGCCTTAGTTGGTTCTTACTCCCTTCTGTGTTTTCGTTGTCTATGTTATATATCTGAGTTTAGGTTGTTGTTGCTGCTTCTTGGATGTCCGCTGATGGTAGCACAGTCAATAGTAGTTGAGTTATGTGTTGATTACAACCTCAGGGGGGGTGATTGCCTTTTTGGACGATTCTCCTTTTTGGGAGAATTGCTTTGGATCGTTTCTTGCTTGGAACTTGTAATTGCCTTTACTTTGTACGTTGTAACTTGGAGAATTTTGCGGAGGTTTTATGAATTTGGTTTATGTTAAAAGTGTATGGTTAAGGTTAAAGGATAAAAGAACGTGGGTGGGGGATTTGAAGATGGGGCGCCACAAACACTAAGTGTTTGATAAGCCTGCGAAGTTCGACACAAGCCAACTAGGTAACTTGATAAGAACAGTTCCCTGGCTAAGCCAAGAATGCTAGGAGACTCTCTCACTAACTTAGGAATAAATCCAAAATATTCAATATTCAATTTAACTTTTTTATTCAACACAAGATCTTTACATATAAAAGATAGATTAGGATTAGGGCTACCACATCTTGGGCCTCAAATCCGTGACTTAGATAAGGCTTAGCTAGATTATAGGCTTAAATTGAAAATAACATTTATCTAACTCAAATCCTTATTTATCTAAATCAAATCTTTATTTATCTAAATTAAATCCTTATTCCTTGGTGGCCTCATGATTAGCCACGTGTTGCTTGTGTCACTTAGGGTTTGACTTCATCAATCTTTTGTTTTTGTGGAGCTTGGCTGCTCAAAAACCAGGCCAAGTTGGCCTTCCTCAATTTGTGTTGTTTGGGCTTCAAATCAAGGAGTCCTTTTCCTAGGTTGAATTGTGATAAGTTTTAGATGATAACTTATCCATTAAATCGTGGGTTGACCTTGGGAGGCTGACCTGATCTCTAATTCGTATTTGAAATTTTGAAATTCCAAATTTTGAAATTTTGAAATTCAAACTTTGAATTTCGAAATTAGCTTGGGCTTTGACTTGGCCTTGAACATTTGAAGTCTGGCCTTTGGCTTTGACTTGGTGATTTATATTTTGACTGAGAAATGCGACATGCCTAGGCTGACTTAGCTTCTGACCGAGGAATGTGGTTTGCCTTGGCTGACTTGGCTTTAGGTGCTGGTCCTTGGGCCTGGATGAAGTGTTTAGGCTTTAGCCTGTTTAGTTTAACCCTGAAACACTTAGCAAAAAATTATCCTCTTCTATGTAATTTATTCAAAAGGAAAACAAAATGAAAATAACTCAAATAAATAATCATAACTAATGTGGGTTGGCTGGCCCACTTATTGAAAGCAAAAGAGGCAAGCTAACCAGCTGCCTCGAATGGATTTGTCATCCATGATGGGATTTACATCATGTGTTAAGAATTGTATTTGTTTAATGTATGTAATATGAGAAATATGTTATACTAATTCCTTTTATATAAATGATCTCCTTTAAATATGTAATGAGACTAGCTTAATGACTTTAAGAAGTTATATATTTGTAAAAGGGATAATTGTATAGATTATGGATTTGAAGTGAGTGAAATGGCATGTTTTGTTGTAAGGATACTATTGAATATTTCAGCATGTTGAATTTTGAAACTTAACTAATAATTGAATCCACTCAGAATTTCTAAATCAGTTAAGTATTATCTCTCGATATCATTAACTTCATTTTCCTGAATAAAGTTTTTAATTTTCTTGGATTATAAAATTTGGACGTTACAATTATGGTATCAGAGCATTTATTTCCTCCCCGGCTTGGGGTTATGGTCTCATAAACTATTTCTCTATGTGACTCAGAGGTGTTTACTTGTTTCCCTTACCCGACATCGGTTTCAGACATCTAGACAGATCAGAGATTTCACTCGGATCCCCAAATATTATTGTCTTAACAAAACAGTTCAGCAACACACGATTTTCCAATAACCAGTCCATCCCTAGAATTATGTCTAATTAGGATAGCGACAAACACATTAAATCTATGGTAAAGGTTCTATTGTTTACCACTACCGGACACTGAGAAACAAACGCTGATACCACTATAGGTGCTCTAGTAGGGGTGGATACGACTAAGTCGAAGGGCAGCGACTTAGTTTGTAAACTCAATTGTTTTACACATTCCACAGACACAAAAGAGTGTGTTGCTCACGAATCAAACAACACAACAAAGGGAATAACTTTTACCAGACCTTGAATCAGACCATCAACATATGGCGCTTCTGCGCCGCTCATGGTAAATGTAAGGACCCAAATTCTACCCTTGAAAATTTTTCATTTATTTTAATCATTTCTTACATACAGTCGTCACCTTCATTGAAAACTCTCAAGTATCATTTTCGAAAATACTCTTTACCCTATTTTCTTATCATACAAATTTATGTTGCGGAAAAACATAATTCATTCAAATAGCATTTACCACATACAACCAGTTATGGGTCTCCCAAGGTTATAAAGCCCATAACTACACATATCCGTATTGATCTAAACGGATTTACAGTCATCCCATAATACTATTAAATCAACTACAACGTCACTTAGCAATACAGACAAGCGAGTAATTAAACACAAAAGCTTCCTAATTGAGCTTCATCCTCAAAGTCCTTCATTTACCTACAATGGGATTATCATAAACGACACACAAAACAAAAGGGAGTAAGTCATTAGTTTAAAAACTAACATCACATGATAATCCACATTTCAAATACGATTAAACTTTAATATAAATTATAAACGCAATTACGTAAATGCAAACATTCATCTCTTCTTTCGTTCATTTCTACGTTATCCATATTCATCCTATAGAATACATATCCCATAATATATATTCTATAGCATGCATATTATGTTCATTCGAAGCATCGTTCTTCTCATTATTCATATCCACACTATAGTATATATATATCCCAAACTATATATCTTATAGCATGTATATTACTTTTATCCTTAACGTCTTCATTTCCAACATTCATATTCACCCTATAGTATATATATCCCATAATATATATCCTATAGCATGCATATGACTTTCACTCTTAACGTCCTTGTTTCTCATATGTCGTATTCATCATTAATCGTATTCACCGAGTTCTTTCACACTATAATCTCCTACCACCTCGGGTAGATCCAATTACATCTCCATACCACATCGGGTAGGTCTAGTTCATCATCCATACCACATCGGGCAGGTCTAGTTCATCATCCATACCACATCGGGCAGGTCTAGTTCATCATCCATACCACATCGGGCAGGTCTAGTTCATCATCCATACCACATCGGGCAGGTCTAGTTCATCATCCATACCACATCGGGCAGGTCTAGTTCATCATCCATACCACATCGGGCAGGTCTACTGTTATATTCCATACCACATCGGGTAGGTCTAGTTATAATCCATACCACATCGGGCAGGTCTAGTTATACTCCATACCACATCGGGCAGGTCTAGTTATACTCCATACCACATCGGGTAGGTCTAGTGTTATGCTCCATACCACATCGGGTAGGTCTAGTGTTATACTCCATATCACATCGGGTAGGTCTAGTTATACTCCATACCACATCGGGTAGGTCTAGTATTATATTCCATACCACATCGGGTAGGTCTAGTGTTATGCTCCATACCACATCGGGTAGGTCTAGTGTTATGCTCCATACCACATCGGGTAGGTCTAGTGTTATGCTCCATACCACATCGGGTAGGTCTAGTGTTATGCTCCATACCACATCGGGTAGGTCTAGTTATACTCCATACCACATCGGGTAGGTCTAGTATTATATTCCATACCACATCGGGTAGGTCTAGTGTTATGCTCCATACCACATCGGGTAGGTCTAGTGTTATACTCCATACCACATCGGGTAGGTCTAGTTATACTCCATACCACATCGGGTAGGTCTAGTATTATATTCCATACCACATAGGGTAGGTCTAGTGTTATGCTCCATACCACATCGGGTAGGTCTAGTGTTATACTCCATACCACATCGGGTAGGTCTAGTGTTATACTCCATACCACATCGGGTAGGTCTAGTGTTATACTCCATACCACATCGGGTAGGTGTAGTGTTATGCTCCATACCACATCGGGTAGGTCTAGTGTTATACTCCATACCACATCGGGTAGGTCTAGTTATACTCCATACCACATCAGGTAGGTCTAGTATTATATTCCATACCACATCGGGTAGGTCTAGTGTTATGCTCCATACCACATCGGGTAGGTCTAGTGTTATGCTCCATACCACATCGGGTAGGTCTAGTGTTATACTCCATACCACATCGGGTAGGTCTAGTTATACTCCATACCACATCGGGTAGGTCTAGTATTATATTCCATACCACATCGGGTAGGTCTAGTGTTATGCTCCATACCACATCGGGTAGGTCTAGTGTTATACTCCATACCACATCGGGCAGGTCTAGTTATAATCCATACCACATCGGGTAGGTCTAGTTCACAATTCTTCACTACCATTCCCGGTAGGATAACAATAACAGTCCACTACCACTCCGGGTAGGACACAACAACAGTCCGCTACCACCTCGGGTAGGACACGATAACAGTCCGCTACCATTTAAGGTAGGACAGAATAACAGTCTACTACCACTCCGGGTAGGACACAACAAACAGTTCACTACCACTCCGGGTAGGACACAATAACATTCAACCACTACCTCTTCGAGTAGGGTAACAACAATAAACCACTCCCTATTCGGGTAGGGTAACAACAATCAAACTTACAACACATTACCTCTTTCACATACCTCGTTCACATCAGTGAGTATGAATTAGAGCCACTTATCCCTTACCTCGGTGAGCGTTGGAGATCAGTTCCGAGTAACTTTAAAAGTCTACTCCGCGATTTCCTCCAACCTTAGGATCTTTCCTCATTTCCACCAATAACAACAATGTTAGTAATTTATTCCAAATATCACATAAACAACTTATTTTGCATCATTTAATCATACAAAATATTCATCATCAATATTCAACCATCTAAAACATGCATAACATCTCATATTTCAATATTTCCAAAACTACTTCAATACAACTTTCTAAATATCAAAGCATACATGTTCATCTCATATAACAATATTAAAGCACTACTTATTATCCACATCTAACATTTCATCTCTTTCTCTTTATACTCATATTCTCATTTTGGGGGTTTTTGGGGTGTTTTTCATGAATAACCCATAAAACTTTCCATTCATCAAATACCAACTCTAACCAAGAGTTTACAAGATAAAAACAACATAAAACGAACCATAACTCTAAAGGATGAGTTTCCATGGTTTCTCATGTTTTGAAAATGAATCCAACATACCCAAAACAAGTTAGAGAGGAAGAAGAAGAGTTAGTAACAAGAGGTTTACCTCTTCTCAAGCTCCAAGATGAGTCCTAAGGCTCCTTGCTCTTGAAAAGCTCTCCTCTCTCTCTTCTCTTCGAAGTTCTAACCCTAAAATGTGTTTGGGTTTCTGTTTTAAAGAGGTGTCGTCGGGTTGTAATCGATTACCAACATGGTGTAATCGATTACAACGTGAAAAATGCGCATATCTAATGCTTTTAATACGATGTAATCGATTACCAGGAGTGTGTAATCGATTACCAGGAGTGTGTAATCGATTACCAGGAGTGTGTAATCGATTACACTGTGTCAGATGCACATATCTGATGCTTTTAATACGATGTAATCGATTACCAGCAATGTGTAATCGATTACCAGAAATGTGTAATCGATTACCAGCAATGTGTAATCGATTACCAGCAATGTGTAATCGATTACCAGAAATAATGTGTAATCGATTACCAGAAATGTGTAATCGATTACACTGTGTCAGATGCACATATCTTATGCTTTTAATACGATGTAATCGATTACCAGCAGAGTGTAATCGATTACACTGTGTCAACAGCCCAAAATTGCCATTTCAATCCTCCAGTATAGTCCAGGATTTCACCCTCCCAGCTGATCCTTTTTCGTTCATGCGAGAATCTCTCGATCAAGCGAGGCTTCCAGGACTGATACTATATTTTTAAAGATTAAAATTTGGGGTGTTACAATCCTCCCCCTCTTATAAGAATTTTCGTCCCCGAAAATTAAACATTCCTCGGAAAATAAAATCATCACCTAGACCTTAGGCACAAGAATATTCAACCAAAATCACAATTCGATTCCCTAATCCATTAAGATTACTTAATCAGTCACTAAGGGCATACACCACTAAATCATGATATCACCAAACCAATTCATGAACTAACTCCTCAATGTCCAAATGTTAAGATCTCAGCCTTTAATAACTCGAGTGCCATGGGAACTAATCCATAATTCAGACTAGAGATTTTTTCTTATATCCATCAAGAACCATAGATCTCTAACAACTATCCATCTATCAATCCTAACATACGTTAAGAATTCCGATAACACTCTCGAACTTCAGCGAATGGGGAACTCCTGATCCCATATCTATCTAAATGCATCTTTTAACATCCATCATACACTAGCTAGTCTCATCTCAACTCGAGACTCTAGCACAATTTCATTTTACTAGATCCACAAAATACTTACACAATAGAATTATTAGTGTCTCATCCATTGTACACAATCAAACTATTCATTAATTGTCTAATTACATAAAATATTTCTACCATCAAATCTTATCGTCTAAAGAAATTACCGATTTCTAGCCTCCACTGAAACCATAAAACCATTGATTCACACCAAAACTAGGTATTCTGTTACCAATCGGCAAGCACAAGTCGACCAACACTCAAACCTACAACTTGCGTTTGGTTTGGCCACCCCAATTCCGTTAGTAAATATAAACTTATTAACCCACTCGCATTATGTCCAGAAATACATGGGCGTCTCATATCACTAAACTTTTAACAACCTCATACTTATTCCGATATGGTTGCTAAAATTTCGGAATTCTCCAACATGATACTAAATCATTACTTAGGCACAAGCTAAGTTTTCCCAAAAATGATTTTCGAAAGCGGTTTGAATCAACGACTTATGGCAACCACGTCGTGAAACAAGGTTCGCACGTTCATTTCGACACAACCCAAAACTTCTTCTCTCCTATGGTTACACCACACCCATACACCGCAATTACGGACGTTCACGAAACAACAACAACTTTTGCCGGTACACATTCAACGCAGACAATTTCGGATCACCACCACTATTTCATGCGTTGCCAATGTCCTACCGCAAAAGAACCGGTCATTCGAGACCAAAAGTTTCACGTCTAATAAAATGTATTCCTCACATCGACGGGGTAAGTAACTCGACTAGCCTCTTTCCTCGACTATCAGTATAAATCTTACCCCCTTAGCATACACATACATATCAATGCATACTAAATTTAAATATTCATCTCAACAATTACACACAGTTAAACATAACACGATTTGCTGACCGCTAGTCCATTTCCAGGATTAAATCCAACTGGACGTCATTGCGCATACCAACACTATAGTAAAGGTTTTACCATTTACTCCAACCGTACACTGAGACATCCACACCGACATCCACCACCGATACACGAGGTTGGTGGGTACAACTAAGTCGAAAACAACAACTTGGTGTACAATCTCAGTAGGTTCACGCATTCAACAAATATAGGGAGTGTGTCGCTCCCGAATTAAACAACACTAAAAGTGATACCTGTCACCATGCGTTTACCTCTCGCCGGATCATCAACACCCGATGTCCCTGCGCCACTTGGGGTAACCATCCAACCGTGGTCCCTTGCCTCCCCAGCATGCATGACATTAGGTCTCCGATCCAGCTTGGGACAGAGGAGCCTGGACCTGGAGCCACGCTCCGATCCAAATTTCGTAAGTTTCCATTCATGCCCTGAAGCACCTCTAACATCTGTGCCAAGAGATCATCGGAAGTATTCTGGCTCGTTTCACTTCCTCTTTCAGCCATGCGTACCTGCACTCACGTACTTGTCAGTAGACTAATTTTATAATCAGACAAGCATCACATAAACACACAACTGTCAATGCTAACCAAGCAGTTCAAGCACATAAAGATCACAAAGAAGCATGTAAGGCCATATCCTAGGCCGCAAGATTAACTATGCTCTGATACCATATTGTAAGGACCAAAATTCTACCCTTGAAAATTTTTCATTTATTTTAATCATTTCTTACATACAATCGTCACCTTCATTGAAAACTCTCAAGTATCATTTTCGAAAATACTCTTTACCCTATTTTCTTATCATACAAATTTATGTTGCGGAAAAACATAATTCATTCAAATAACATTTACCACATACAACCAGTTATGGGTCTCCCAAGGTTATAAAGCCCATAACTACACATATCCGTATTGATCTAAACGGATTTACAGTCATCCCATAATACTATTAAATCAACTACAACGTCACTTAGCAATACAGACAAGCGAGTAATTAAACACAAAAGCTTCCTAATTGAGCTTCATCCTCAAAGTCCTTCATTTACCTACAATGGGATTATCATAAACGACACACAAAACAAAAGGGAGTAAGTCATTAGTTTAAAAACTAACATCACATGATAATCCACATTTCAAATACGATTAAACTTTAATATAAATTATAAACGCAATTACGTAAATGCAAACATTCATCTCTTCTTTCGTTCATTTCTACGTTATCCATATTCATCCTATAGAATACATATCCCATAATATATATTCTATAGCATGCATATTATGTTCATTCGAAGCATCGTTCTTCTCATTATTCATATCCACACTATAGTATATATATATCCCAAACTATATATCTTATAGCATGTATATTACTTTTATCCTTAACGTCTTCATTTCCAACATTCATATTCACCCTATAGTATATATATCCCATAATATATATCCTATAGCATGCATATGACTTTCGCTCTTAACGTCCTTGTTTCTCATATGTCGTATTCATCATTAATCGTATTCACCGAGTTCTTTCACACTATAATCTCCTACCACCTCGGGTAGATCCAATTACATCTCCATACCACATCGGGTAGGTCTAGTTCATCATCCATACCACATCGGGCAGGTCTAGTTCATCATCCATACCACATCGGGCAGGTCTAGTTCATCATCCATACCACATCGGGCAGGTCTAGTTCATCATCCATACCACATCGGGCAGGTCTAGTTCATCATCCATACCACATCGGGCAGGTCTAGTTCATCATCCATACCACATCGGGCAGGTCTACTGTTATATTCCATACCACATCGGGTAGGTCTAGTTATAATCCATACCACATCAGGCAGGTCTAGTTATACTCCATACCACATCGGGCAGGTCTAGTTATACTCCATACCACATCGGGTAGGTCTAGTATTATATTCCATACCACATCGGGTAGGTCTAGTGTTATGCTCCATACCACATCGGGTAGGTCTTGTGTTATACTCCATAGCACATCGGGTAGGTCTAGTTATACTCCATACCACATCGGGTAGGTCTAGTATTATATTCCATACCACATCGGGTAGGTCTAGTGTTATGCTCCACACCACATCGGGTAGGTCTAGTGTTATACTCCATACCACATCGGGTAGGTCTAGTGTTATGCTCCATACCACATCGGGTAGGTCTAGTGTTATACTCCATACCACATCGGGTAGGTCTAGTTATACTCCATACCACATCGGGTAGGTCTAGTATTATATTCCATACCACATCGGGTAGGTCTAGTGTTATGCTCCATACCACATCGGGTAGGTCTAGTGTTATACTCCATACCACATCGGGTAGGTCTAGTTATACTCCATACCACATCGGGTAGGTCTAGTATTATATTCCATACCACATCGGGTAGGTCTAGTGTTATGCTCCATACCACATCGGGTAGGTCTAGTGTTATGCTCCATACCACATCGGGTAGGTCTAGTGTTATACTCCATACCACATCGGGTAGGTCTAGTGTTATACTCCATACCACATCGGGTAGGTCTAGTGTTATGATCCATACCACATCGGGTAGGTCTAGTGTTATACTCCATACCACATCGGGTAGGTCTAGTTATACTCCATACCACATCGGGTAGGTCTAGTATTATATTCCATACCACATCGGGTAGGTCTAGTGTTATGCTCCATACCACATCGGGTAGGTCTAGTGTTATACTCCATACCACATCGGGTAGGTCTAGTTATACTCCATACCACATCGGGTAGGTCTAGTATTATATTCCATACCACATCGGGTAGGTCTAGTGTTATGCTCCATACCACATCGGGTAGGTCTAGTGTTATACTCCATACCACATCGGGCAGGTCTAGTTATAATCCATACCACATCGGGTAGGTCTAGTTCACAATTCTTCACTACCATTCCCGGTAGGATAACAATAACAGTCCACTACCACTCCGGGTAGGACACAACAACAGTCCGCTACCACCTCGGGTAGGACACGATAACAGTCCGCTACCATTTAAGGTAGGACAGAATAACAGTCTACTACCACTCCGGGTAGGACACAACAAACAGTTCACTACCACTCCGGGTAGGACACAATAACATTCAACCACTACCTCTTCGAGTAGGGTAACATCAATAAACCACTCCCTATTCGGGTAGGGTAACAACAATCAAACTTACAACACATTACCTCTTTCACATACCTCGTTCACATCAGTGAGTATGAATTAGAGCCACTTATCCCTTACCTCGGTGAGCGTTGGAGATCAGTTCCGAGTAACTTTAAAAGTCTACTCCGCGATTTCCTCCAACCTTAGGATCTTTCCTCATTTCCACCAATAACAACAATGTTAGTAATTTATTCCAAATATCACATAAACAACTTATTTTGCATCATTTAATCATACAAAATATTCATCATCAATATTCAACCATCTAAAACATGCATAACATCTCATATTTCAATATTTCCAAAACTACTTCAATACAAGTTTCTAAATATCAAAGCATACATGTTCATCTCATATAACAATATTAAAGCACTACTCATTATCCACATCTAACATTTCATCTCTTTCTCTTTATACTCATATTCTCATTTTGGGGGTTTTTGGGGTGTTTTTCATGAATAACCCATAAAACTTTCCATTCATCAAATACCAACTCTACCCAAGAGTTTACAAGATAAAAACAACATAAAACGAACCATAACTCTAAAGGATGAGTTTCCATGGTTTCTCATGTTTTGAAAATGAATCCAACATACCCAAAACAAGTTAGAGAGGAAGAAGAAGAGTTAGTAACAAGAGGTTTACCTCTTCTCAAGCTCCAAGATGAGTCCTAAGGCTCCTTGCTCTTGAAAAGCTCTCCTCTCTCTCTTCTCTTCGAAGTTCTAACCCTAAAATGTGTTTGGGTTTCTGTTTTAAAGAGGTGTCGTCGGGTTGTAATCGATTACCAACATGGTGTAATCGATTACAACGTGAAAAATGCGCATATCTGATGCTTTTAATACGATGTAATCGATTACCAGGAGTGTGTAATCGATTACCAGGAGTGTGTAATCGATTACACTGTGTCAGATGCACATATCTGATGCTTTTAATACGATGTAATCGATTACCAGCAATGTGTAATCGATTACCAGAAATGTGTAATCGATTACCAGCAATGTGTAATCGATTACCAGCAATGTGTAATCGATTACCAGAAATAATGTGTAATCGATTACCAGAAATGTGTAATCGATTACACTGTGTCAGATGCACATATCTTATGCTTTTAATACGATGTAATCGATTACCAGCAGAGTGTAATCGATTACCAGTAGAGTGTAATCGATTACCAGTAGAGTGTAATCGATTACACTGTGTCAACAGCCCAAAATTGCCATTTCAATCCTCCAGTATAGTCCAGGATTTCACCCTCCCAGCTGATCCTTTTTCGTTCATGCGAGAATCTCTCGATCAAGCGAGGCTTCCAGGACTGATACTATATTTTTAAAGATTAAAATTTGGGGTGTTACAGTAAATACCCTGCCAGTTGTCTTGGGCCTTCCACCCCCACGACATTCGTCTCCGATTCAGCTTTGGGCATAATCTATTCATATGTCCCGACTCCTTACAGTGGAAGCAACCATTCCCTGATCCGGGGCAGATATTCCCAAAATGTTTCCGACCACATTTCTTGCACATAGGAAGAGAGTTTTGTTGTGGTTCTCCCACAACAATAGGGGGTTTTGACCCTTGAGAGCCATGTCTGCGGTATCCAATGGGTGGAGCATAAGGTTTTCGGTTATCATGGGTCATCCTTTCCTTACCTCTGCCTACACATGGTTCCGTTGGGGTCCGAAATTCGTCGGGGGGGGGGGGGGGGGGGGGGGTTGCCTTGCTCACTACAACATCACGAGCATGCATATCGTCTTCATACATCCTACACTTTTTCATTAGGGTTGGGAAGTCGGTAATTTCTTGATGACCAAACATCATCTTCAACTTTGGTTTTAGACCCACCTCAAACTTTGCACATTTAGACCTACCATCAGCATCCAACTCGTAGTATGGGCAATACTTAGCCAACTCCTCAAACTTGGCAACATATTCGTCTACGTTCATGTTCCCTTGTTCTAACCGTAGGAACTTCATTTCCTTATCTTCAAGTCGGCAGGAAATTATTTCTGAAGGAACCTTGCCTTGAATGATACCCAAGTGACAGCTTGTCCATCCACTTCCATATGCCTTCTAGTGTACTCCCACCAATTTTCGGCTTCCTCGATTAGCATGTAGTTGGCATAAGTCACCTTTTGGTTGTCACTGCAACCCATGGCTCTGAATATATTTTCCAAGTTCTGGACCCACTCATTAGCTGCATCAGGAGCAAATACACCTTGGAATTTACTTGGATTTCGTCTTCAAAACTCATCCAGTCCCCGGTACTGATGGCTACTCACCCAAATCAATCAACTTGGATGAACTAATCGGACTAGGAGGGCCCATGACTCGGGCCAAGGCCAAGAAAGCCCGATGCACTCTTGAGCAACTAATACAAAGTATCCACACTTCAATTGGGCCAATTGACAACACAAAGCCCATAAATTGCCTTATGCTTGAGGCAACATCCCTTGAAGGCTACAACCAAAAGAGAAAGGAATAAAGTGCTTTCCTTTTGTTTTTATTTAATAAGTGGTTTTAAGCCATGGTTAAATTTAGTTTATGCAAAAGCCCAAAAATAAATGTTTTGTCTTAAAATTTATTTTTTCTTTATGTAATATTTGATTACATATTAATGTGAGTTTTATGTGTAGGCACCTCAACCGTATGGATGATTAAAGGAAACATGAGCCGTGGATTCAAACCTTACCAAACTCAGCCATAAGGGATTAAGCTTATTCATGGGGGTGGCAAGACTTGCCTTATCAGGATAACACACTAATGCTACATTGATGAATCAAGCCAAATTTGGTCCACATTAAAAACATTGCCAAATTCGGCCACCAAAGGGAAGAGGCGTGTTTTGATACAATTACTACCATGTTATTTGTTGCCTTATTGGAATTACACTACATTAAAGAACCAATTCAAATTCCGATAATTACTAGCAATTCATTTGTTGCCTTTCTTGGATCACATAATGGCTTCCCCAAAGCGTGGCCAACAAAGTTATTTCTTTCCATACTCGGCTATCAAAGGGAGTAAAAAAACTTTAATGCACCTATTCAATTCACCTTGGAAATAGCCCACGTTGTGTAAAGACAAGGCAATGGTGAACTCAAGACAAATGATACTAAGAAGACAACACGTGAAGATACCAACATAAATGACCTGTGCATTTCTTCCCTAGTCTTTTGCTTAGGTGATAATGATGTAATTTGAATTTAAATATTGCATTTTAAGGCAGAATCACTACAGCCCTAGTTATTTGCTGAATGATAAATTGTAATTCAAATTCTAAAGGGCATTGTAAGGCTGAATCAAAACGGCCAGCCAAGTCTTAGCCTAGGCAATAATGTCACGGTTTGATTATCAAGGGAGCCTTAGGCCATCCCTCACTATATGTACTCGATGAATACACTTGAATAAAACACTTTGGATTATTTTGAAAAACTTGCTTAGTGAGAATTCTCTCCAAGCTTCTTGGTTAAACCGAGAGTATCAAAGTTCTTATCAAAGATCATTCTTTGTGGTGAACATCATTCGACTTATCAAGTTCCAACACTTGTGGCGCCCTCACGGGTAGTCGCGAATGTCAAATTATCCTTCAACTCTATCTAATCAGACTCGACCACATGAGATGGATCCCCATCATATTTCCTCAATTGAGACACATGAAACACATTGTGAAGATTCGACAACAATGGAGGTAAAGCAATCCGATATGTAACCGGTCCAATCCTCTTCAATATCTAATATGGCCCAATGAATCTCGGAGTAAGTTTACGGGATTTCAACATTCTACCTATCCCAGTAGTTGGAACTACTCTCATAAATACATGATCTCCCTCATCAAACTCAAGAAGTTTCCGCCTCTTATCATAATAGCTTTTCTGTCGACTTTGCGCTATTCTCATATTTTCCCAGATTTTCTTGATCTTTTTCTGTCGTTTCTCGGACCAACTCAGGTCCCAATACTAAGTTCTCCCCAGTTTCAAACCAACTCATTGGATTCCTACATTTTCTTCCATACAAGGCTTCGTAAGGTGCCATCCCGATACTAGTATGGAAACTATTGTTGTAGGTGAACTCAATCAACGGCAACATACTATCCCAACTTCCAGGTTGCTCCAAAACACAAGCCCTCAACAGATCCTCCAATGATTGTATGGTTCTTTTCGATTGACCATCTGTTTGTGGATGATAAGCTGAACTCAGTTTCAACTTAGTTCCCAATGCGGTCTGCAAACTGGTCCAAAAGTTCGAAGTGAAACGAGGATCCCTATCCGATACAATGCTCGACGGTATCCCATGCAACCGAACAATCTCCTTGATATACAACTTAGCTAATCGTTCCAGGGTATACTTCATGTTCATCGGCAAGAAATGAGCAGTCTTAGTCAAACGATAAACTATTACCCAGATGGATTCATACCTTCTTTGAGTCTTCGGAAAGCCCGATACAAAATCCATGGAAATACTATCCCATTTCCAAACGGGAATTTCTAGTGACTGTAATTCCCCCGCTGGCCTTTGATGTTCAATCTTGGCTTTCTAATAGACGAGACAACTCGAGACATACAAAGCCACATCCTTTCTTAAACCAGACCACCAAAACAACTTTTTCAGATCTTGATACATTTTCGTTGTCCCCGAGTGAAAACTCATTTTACTTTTGTGTGACTCCTCCAAAACACTCCTTCTCAACTCGAAAGGCACATACACCCTTCCCTTGTATCGCAACAATCCGCTAGAATTCGACTGAAAATTAGTCTCCTTCCCACTAGCCATCAAATCCTGTTTGACCTTCAACTCACGATCCTCAACTTGCATTATTTTGATCTGGTCAAACAATTCATTGGTGACTCTAAGCATACCCAAAATCATGCTATGGGGTCTCACTTGAACTGCCAAGTTCATATCCCTGAACTCCTCAATTAGTTTCTCTTCATGAACCATCAAAGCCGACATATGTAAGGACTTCCGACTTAAAGCATCGACCACCACATTGGCTTTTCCCGGATGGTACTGCAATTCAAAATCATAGTCCTTAAGAAACTCCATCCACCTTCTCTGTCTCATGTTTAGTTCCTTTTGATCAAACAGATACTTCAAACTCTTGTAGTCGCTGTTCACTTCAAATCTCACACCATAAAGATGGTGTCTCCTGATTTTCAAGGCAAAAACCACTGTAGGTAATTCCAGATCATATGTGGGGTAGTTTTGCTCATGCGTTCTCAACTGTCACGAAGCATAAGCAACAACTTTCCCGTCCTGCATCAACACACAACCCAAACCTTGTTTAGAAGCATCTCAATACACACTGAAATCACGATCAGTACAAGGAAGAACCAACACTGGTGCCGTAGTCAACCTCCGCTTCAACTCTTGAAAACTTTCTTCGCAATGGATTGTCCCCACATACGGTTCTCCTTTTCTGGTAAGCTTAGTTAGAGGTAATGCCAACTTTGAGAATCCCTCTATAAACTTCCGATAATAACCAGCCAAACCCAGAAAATTCCTGATCTCAGTCACTGACTTGGGCACCGTCCATTCCATCACTGCCTCGACCTTAGAAGGGTCCACTGCCACCCCTTCCCGGGATATCACATGTCCAAGGAAGTTGACTGATTCCAACCAGAAATCACATTTTGTTAACTTCGCATATAACCGATTCTTACTCAGAAGATCTAGAACAATTCTCAAGTGCCCTGCATGTTCCTCTCGGCTCTTGGAGTAAACCAGAATGTCATCAATAAATACCACTACAAATGAATCCAAATATGGATGAAAAATTCTATTCATGTAGTCGGTAAATATTGCTGGAGCATTTGTCACACCAAAAAGCATCACCAAATACTCAAAATGCCCATACCTCATCCTAAAAGTAGTTTTAGGAATATCTTCCGACTTAACTCGAAGTTGATGATAACCCGACCGAAGGTCAATCTTTGAAAATACAACAGCTCCCCTCAACTGGTCCATCAAGTCGTCAATTCTAGGTAACGAATACTTGTTCTTGATAGTTACTTTATTCAACTGTCTGTAATCGGTGCACAATTTCATACTCCAATCCTTCTTTTTGACCAACAAGACCAGCACACCCCACGGTGAAACACTAGGGCGAATAAACTTCTTCGCCAACAAGTCTTCAACCTGCTTTTTCAACTCAGCCAGCTCTAATGGTGCCATCCTATAAGGAGCTATAGAGATGGGTCCCGTTCCAAGTACCAAGTCTATAGAGAATTCAACTTCTCTAACTGGAAGCAATTCCGGAATATCACCAGGAAATACCTCAGGGAATTCACGGACTATCGGAATATCATCAATGTTGGGTTTCTCAATACCCTCAAGTGATGCCAACAACACAAACACTGATCCCCCTTCCCTAAGGGAAGTCCTGACTTTCTTAGCCGACAATGACTCCATACAACTAACTTGGTCAGAAATATCACACAGATTCCCAAACACCACAGTCTTATCAGCACAATTAAGTATAACATGATTTGCTGACAACCAGTCCATTCCCAAAATTAAATCTAATTGGGGCAATGGTAAGCAGATTAAATCCACGGTAAAGTTCCTACCGTTTACCACTACTGGACATCGAGACACAAACGTCGACACCACCACAAACACACTAGTTGGGGTGGATACGACCAATTCGAAAGGCAACGACTCTGTTTATAATTTCAGTCTGTCCACACATTCCACAAATACAAAGGAGTGTGTCGCTCCCGAATCAAACAACACTAAAAGAGGAATACCTGCCACCTACCAATTACCGTGGATCAGGCCATCTACATTAACTGCCTCAGCGCCGCTCATGGTATACACTCTTCCCATAGATCGAGGTCGTGCAGCCCTCGCAGCGTTCATACTCTGCTGCAGCTTAGGACAATACCTCTTGATATGATCGACCTCCTTGCAATGAAAGCAGCTAAGGATGGTACCGTGGCATAAGTCGCCGACATGAGTTCTGCCGCACTTGTTGCAAAAGGACAGAGAATGAGGTTGTGATCCTTCTGTCTTCGCGTGAGGCCTTGGCCCATGCGAACTACTTCCCCGATTTCCAGTAGGTGGGGAGTACGGTTTCTGTTCCTTCTTGAAAGACCTTACTCTTCCCCTTTCCATGGCCATAACTCCTTTGAGGCCCAAAGTGCCTCAGGGGATTTGTGTTGGGAGTCACCACCTCATCTACCGCCATGTCATCTTCATACATCCTGCACTTGTTTACCAATGTAGCAAAATCAGCAATCTCTTGATGCCCGAACATCCTTTTCAACTTGGGTTTCAAACCTGATTCAAACTTAGAACATTTGGACCGTCCGTCCACCTCCAATTCAGCGTATGGACAAAATCGGGCCAATTCCTCAAACTTGGCCGCATATTCTCCCACTGACATGTTACCCTGCTCCAACCTCAGAAACTCCATTTCTTTATTCCTCTTCAAATCAGCAGGAAAATATTTCTAAAGAAATTTCTCCTTGAATGCAACCCAGGTAATTAGTCGCCCCTCAGTTTCCATCTGACGCCGAGTAAACTCCCACCAAGTTTCAGCTTCTTTTACTAGCATGTAAGAAGCATAAGTCACCTTATGAACATCATTATAACCCATGGCTCGGAATATTCGTTCCAAGTCTTGAATCCACTAGTTTGAAGCATCAGGAGGGAATCCACCTTGGAACTGGCTAGGATTCCGCTTACAGAACTCATTCAATCCTCGATACTCGGTCGGCTCGGGAGGGGCTAAAGGTTGCGAGCTAGGACTTGGTGTTCTGTTCTGGTTCAGGCTATGCAAGTTCTCATTCACTTGTTGCAGTGCAGCCACCATCTGAGCCAACAGATCATTCGGAACATTCTGACTCGCTCCTCGTCCTCTTCTTGCCATGTGTACCAGCACTCATTCACTTGTCAGTAAACCAAAATTTTAACCAGACAAGGATCACATAATCACACAAAGATCACAAAGAAGCACGTAATGCCATACCCTAGGCCGCATAATTAACTATGCTCTGATACCATATTGTAAGGACCCAAATTCTACACCTGAAATTTTTTCCTTATTTTAATCCATTCACCTACATTTTTCCTATAACTTAGAATCACAAATTCAATAAATTTATATTAATCTCGCTTTCTGGTTTATGATCATTCTAAAACGTAATATCCATACACACATTCATTTAACATAAAAACATAATTCATATTAATGTCCCCCGATAACTACAACACACAACTAGCTATGGGTTTCCAAAATACCCATAGCTACAAATATCTAGTGTTACAATGCTCGGAGTTAAAATTATCCAAAACAACATTTAGTCAGTCATAATACAAAAAGGCCAAAATAAAGGAATCCAAGTTTTAAGCTCCTAAGGCATCAAACCAAGCATCCTCAATTAACTTGTTTACCTGCAATGGGATTATCAACGACAAATACACACAACATACAAAGGAGTAAGTCATTAATTCAATAAATATCATTGTAAGATAATCCACATTTTGAACGGGGTTAGTAAACCATTTTAAATTCATTTTCGCTACATAACTTGAGCCAAGGTATCGCTACATAACTTGAGCCAAAGTATCGCTACATAACTTGAGCCAAAGTATCGCTACATAACTTGAGCCAAAGTATCGCTACATAACTTGAGCCAAAGTATCGCTACATAACTTGAGCCAAAGTATCGCTACATAACTTGAGCCAAAGTCGCTAACCAATCTTGGTCGGCTAAAAATATGTTTTCTTTTCATTGATTCACAATCAATTTATAAACAGCAATTCCACGCATTCTCACAATACGATATGCTAATTAAAGACTTATCCTTACCTATGTAGTGTTGGATTTGGTCTTTGGTAACTTTGCTAGTTCCTTCGACACCGCCTCCAACCTTAGGATCTTTCCTCATTCCCAGCACATAACAACAATGTTAGTCATTTATTCAGAATAACACATAAACAACTCAAATTTCATCTTTAACCATACAAGAGATTCACACATTTTCCATGTTTCCAAAACTACCTTCATTAAGAGTTTCCAAACATCTAAAACATACATATTCATCTTATATTCAACATTAGAACATACACCCATCTTCTACATCTAACATTTCACCCATTCCCCTCTTTACTCATATTCCCATTTTGGGGGTTTTGGGGTTTTCATGAATCAACCCACAAATCCTTTCCATTCTTTAAATACAAAACTCTAAATCAAGGGTTTACAAGAGAAAAACAGCATAAAACGAACCACAACTCTAAAGGATGAGTTTCCATGGTTTCTCACATTTTAAGAAGAGATCCCATACACCCAAAACGAGTTTGAAAGGGGGAAGGAGAGTTAGAATCAAGAGATTTACGTCTTCTCAAGCTTTTAGATGATTCCCACGAGTCCTTGCTCCCAAAATCACCTCCTTTTCTCCTCTCTCTCAAGTTCTAACCCTAAAAGTGTTTGAGGGTTTCTATTTTAAAGTTCCAGCGTCGGGTTCTCGCTCAAGCGAGCCTTTTCTCACTAAAGCGAGAAAATCCCGCCCATTTTTAAAACTCAGATCTGACGCTCTCATCAAACGAGGATCCTTCAGTGTCAACACCCTCTCCCTCGCCTAAACGAGAATCCCAAGAAATCCTGGGAGCAGATACTGGGTCTTTCGCTTGGGCGAGGCCGTCTCGCTCAAGCGAGAAACACCCTGTATACCCCAGATTTCACAGAATTTTCACAACACTTAGGAAAATAAAATTAGGGTGTTAGATCTAGAGCGCGACACACCCGCAAGTTTATTTTTATTGTCTTGAGCTTGACATGCTCAAATATTTATTTTTTATCGTCTAGAGCCCGACACGCTCGCATTTTTATTTTATTGTCTCGAGCACGACATGCTCACATATTTATTTTATCCTCTCTAGCATGACACGCTCGCATATTTATTTTATAGTCTCGAGTCCGATATGCTCGCATATTTATTTTAATCATCTAGAGCCAGACATGCTCGAATATTTATTTTATCGTCTAGAGCTAGACATGCTCGCATATTTATTTTTATCGTCTTGAGCCCGACATGCTCGCATATTTATTTTATCGTGTCTGGCCCGACATGCTTGAATATTTTTTTATTGTCTCGAGCCCGACTTGTTCGCATATTTATTTTATTGTATCGAGCCCACATGCAAGCAAATTTATTTTTTTCGTCTCAAGCCCGACATGCTCGCATATTTATTTTATCATCTTGAGCCCGACAAGCTCACATATTTATTTTATCCTCTTGAGCCTAACAAGCTCACACATTTATTTTATCGTCTCGAACCCCTCATGCTCGAATATTTTTTTATCATCTCAAGCCCAACATATTGGCAAATTTATTTTATCATCTTGGGCCTTACATGCTCGCATATTTACTTTTATCGTGTCGAGCCTGAAAAGCACGCATATTTATTTTATCGTCTCGAGCCCGACAAGCTCAGATATTTACATTTATCATCTCGAACTTGACAAGCTCAAATATTTACTTTTATCGTCTTCGGCCCGACATGCTCGCATATTTATTTTATCGTCTCGAGCTCGACATGCTCACATATTTATTTTATCGTCTCGAGCCTGAGTAGCTCACATATTTATTTTATCATCTCAAGCCCGACAAGCTTGGATATTTACTTTTATCGTCTGGAACCTAACAAGCTCCGATATTTACTTTTATCGTCTCGGTCCCGACATGCTCGCATATTTATTTTATATCTCGAGCCTGACATGCTCGAATATTTATTTGATCGTCTCGAGCCCGACACGCTCGCATAATTATTATGTCTTCTCGGGCCCGACATGCTCACAAATTTATTTTTATCGTCTCGACCTCGACACCCTCACACATATATTTTATCGTCTCGAGCCCGACAAGCTCGGGTATAAACTTTAATCGTCTCGAACTTAACAAGCTCGTATATTTACTTTTATCGTCACGGGCCCGATATGCTCGCATATATATTTTATCGTCTCGAGCCCGACATGCTCGCATATTTATTTTATTGTATCAAGCACCACATGCACGCAAATTTATTACTATCGTCTCGAGACTGACATGCTCACATATTTATTTTATCGTCTCGAGCCCGACAAGCTCGCGTATTTATTTTATCTTCTCGGGACCGACATGGTCACAAATTTATTTTTATCATCTCGACCACGACTTGCTCGCTCATATATTTTATCTTCTCGTTTCTGACACGCTCACAAAATTATTTTATCGTCTCGAGCCCTTCATGCTCGAATATGTTTTTATCATCTCAAGTCGGACATGGTCGCATATTTATTTTATCGTCTCGAGCCCGACATGGACGCATATTTATTTTTTCGTATCGAGCCCGACATGCTCGTATATTTTTTTTAATGTCTCGAGCCTGACATGCTCGTAAATTTATTTTATCATCTCGAGCCCTACATGCTCGCATTTTTTTGTTATCATCTCGATCTAACATGATCGCTGTAACACCCTGAATTTTTATTTCTTAAGATATGATAACAGTCCGGAAGAGTGGGACATGCTGCCAGATTCTCGCTTGAGCGAGAGGGCCTCGCCCAAGCGAGAGGGTCAGAACTTCTCCCAGGATTTTATTTAGAAGTATCGCTTGAGCGAGAAAGGGCTCGCCTGTGTGAGAGATGGCTCACCTGAGTGAGTGGGAAACTGGGATATACTGAAGGATTCTCACCTGAGCGAGATTTGGCTTGCCTGGACGAGGGAGAGGGGTGTAGACACTGGAGGATCCTCGCTTGAACGAGAGCGTCAGTTCTGAGTTTTTAAAATGGGCGAGATTTTCTCGCTTGAGCGAGAGTAGGCTCGCTGAAGCGAGAACACGACGATTGAAACTTAAAATAGAAACCCCAATCACTTTTAGGGTGGGAACTTTGGAGAGAATATAGAGAAGAGAGCATTTTCAAGAGCAAGGATTCGTGAGAATCATCTAGAGGCTTGAGAAGAGATCCTAAGGTTGGAGGAGGTAGCGAAAGAAACTTGTAAAGTTACCCAAAACTGACCCCAACACTGACCAAGGTAAGGATAAGTCTTTAACTTGTACATTGTATAAGAAAATGCGTGGATTTTATGGTTATAAATTGATTGTGAATCAATGAAAAGAAAACATATTTTTAGCTACCCTCAAGTGGTGTAGCAACTTTGGCTTAAGTTATGTAGCAAACTTTGGCTCAAGTGATGTAGCAAACTTTGGCTCAAGTGATGTAGCAAGCTTTGGCTCAAGGTATGTAGCAAAATTTGGCTCAAGTGATTTAGCAAGCTTTGG
This sequence comes from Lupinus albus, assembly GCA_009771035.1. Taxonomy (NCBI): domain Eukaryota; kingdom Viridiplantae; phylum Streptophyta; class Magnoliopsida; order Fabales; family Fabaceae; genus Lupinus; species Lupinus albus. The sequence continues at coordinate 9,534,440 of CM020019.1, read as the reverse complement.
CTCAAGCTATGTAGCAAACTTTGGCTCAAGCTTTGTAGCAATCTTTGGCTCAAGTGATGTAGCAAACTTTGGCTCAAGTGATGTAGCAAACTTTGGCTCAAGTGATGTAGCAAACTTTGGCTCAAGTGATGTAGCAAACTTTGGCTCAAGTGATGTAGCAAGCTTTGGCTCAAGCTATAGCAAACTTTGGCTCAAGTGATGTAGCAAACTTTGGCTCAAGTTATAGCACGATTTCAAATATATAAACTGTTGTAATGGTTTTAAGTATTATTTTTATAAATTGCTTAATTAACACTATTAAAATGTGGATTAACGTATATTCACATTTATTGAGTTAACAACTTACTCCTTTGTGTTTTCTTTGTGTATTTGTCAATGTTAATCCCATTGAAGGTAAACGGATGACTAGAGATGCTTGACTTGGAGTTTTAGAGACTTTGATGATCAAACTCTATGATTTTAATTATTCTTGCACAACCTGAATATTTGTTGACTTTGATTGTAACTTTGGGCACATTAATTTTGTAACCCTTCGACTTGACATATGATGACCCCTATTATGATGTATATGCGAATTATGTTTTTCTGCAATTAAGGGTAGTTATCGTATGAAACTGAAATTGTATGTTTAGAGTTATGAGATAACTAAAGAAATGGATGATTTAAAGATTAAAAGAAATGTATGTATGATATAACATGGGGAAATCAAGCAGAAAGGATTAAAATAAATGAAAAATTTTCAATGGTAGAATTTGGGTCCTTACAATATGGTATTAGAGCATAGTTAATTTTGCGACCTAGGATATGGCCTTACATGCTTCTTTGTGATCTTTATGTGCTTTAATTACTTAGTTTGTGCTAACTGTTGTGTGATTATGTGATCCTTGTCTGGTTAAAAATTTGGTCTACTGATAAGTGAATAAGTACAGGTATCCATGGCTGGAAGAGGAAGAGCAGCGATTCAGAATGTTCCGAATGACGTTTTAGCTCAGATGGTTGTTGCACTACAACATGTGAACGAGAATTTGCAAGCTCTGAATCAGAACACATCGCCAAGTCCGAGTTCGCAACCCCTGGTCCCACCCGGACCGGCAGAGTACCGTGGTCTGGATGAATTTTGCAGGAAGAACCCCAGTCAATTCCACGGCGGATTCGCCCCTGATGCTGCCATTGAGTGAGTCCAAGGATTGGAGAGGATCTTCAGGGCCATGAGTTGTTATGATGCTGAGAAGTTGGCGTATGCCACCTATATGCTAGTGAAGGAGGCTGAGAACTGGTGGGAATTTACTCAGCGCCAAAAGGAAGCTGAGGGACAAGTTATTAATTGGGGTACATTCAAGGAGAAATTCCTTAAGAAATACTTTCCTGCTGATGTGAAGAGGAGGAAAGAAATGGAGTTTTTGAGGTTGGAGCAGGATAACATGTAGGTGGGAGAATATGCGGCCAAGTTTGAAGAGTTGGCCCGATTTTTCCCCTACACTGAATTGGAGGTGGATGGAAGGTCCAAGTGCTCTAAGTTGAAAATGATGTTTTGAGATCAAGAAATCTCTGACTTCCCTACATTGGTCAACAAGTGTAGGATGTATGAGGATGACATGAAGGCAGATGAGGTGGCGACGCCCAAGTCAATTCCTCCCAAGTTATTTGGGCCTCAAAGGAACCTTATGCACGGGAAGGGCAAAGGTAAGGCGTTTCCAGAGGAATGAAAGCCTTACTCTCCACCAACTTGTAGTCGGGGATATACTTCGCATGGGAAGAGGACTCCTGTCAATGCGGGAGGGTCACAATTAAACTCTCCACCCTTGTGCAGCAAAAGCGGCTGAATTCATGTCGGTGACTTGTGCCCCGGAACGACACTTAGCAGCTTTCAGTGCAAGGAGACTGGGAATATCAAGAGGTATTGCCCTAAGTTACGCCAGATCATGAATGTTGTGAGGGCTGAACGACCTCGATCCACAGGCATAATGTTTACCATGAGTGGAGTAGAGACATCAGATGTGGATGGCCTGATCAAAGGTAATTGTATGGTGGCAGGTATTCTCCTTTTACTGTTGTTTGATTCGGGAGCGACATATTCCTTTGTATCTGTTGAATGTGTAGACCGACTGAAGTTGCAAACACAGTCGTTGCCTTTCGGTGGTGGTATCGACGCTTGTGTCCCAGTGTCCGGTAGTGTAACACCCTAATTTCATTTTCCTAAGTGTGATAAAAATTCTAGGAATCTGGGGTATACTGGGTGTTTCTCGCTTGAGCGAGAGGGCCTCACCCAAGCGAGAGGCTGTGCTCCCAAGATTTCCTGGGATTCTCGCCTGGGCGAGATATGGCTCTCCGGGGCGAGGGAAAGAGGTGTTGACACTAGAGGATTCTCGCTCAGAATCCTTCGCTTGAGCGAGAGCGTCAGTGTTGAGTTTTTAAAATGGGCGGGATATTCTCACTTGAACGAGAACCCGACGATTCAACTTTAAAATAGAAACCCCAAACACTTTTAGGGATAGAACTTTGGAGAGAATAGAGAGAAGAGAGCATTTTCAAAAGCAAGGGTTCGTGAGAATCATCTAGAGGCTTGAGAAGTGGTAAATCTCTTGATTTTTACTCTCTTCTTCCCTATCAAACTTATTTTGGGTGTATGGGATCTCTTCTCAAAATGTTAGAAACCATGGAAACTCTTCCTTTAGATTTGTGGTTCGTTTCATTTAGTTTATTTAGAGTTGGTATTCGAAGAATGGAAAGGGTTTGTGGGTTGATTCTTGAAAACCCCAAAACCCCAAAAATGAAAAAAGTGGTTAAAGAGGAAAATGGGTGAAATGGTAGATGCAGAATATGAGTATATTTTAATGTTGGAAATTTCTAATGAAAGTAGTTTTGGAAAGATTGAAAATGTATGAATCTTTTGTATGGTTAAAGATTAACTATGAGTTGTTTATATGTTGTTGTGAATATATTACTGACTTTGTTGTTGTTTGGTGGGGATGAGGAAAGATCCTAAGGTTGGAGGAGGTAGCGAAGGAAACTTGTGAAGTTACCCAAAACCGACGACAACACTCACCAAGGTGGATTTCCTGGTTATAATTTGTTTGTGAATCAATGAAAAGAAAACATATTCTCAGCTACCCTCAAGTGGTGTAGCAACTTTGGCACAAGTTATGTAGTAAACTTTGGCTCAAGTTATCTAGCAAACTTTGGCTCAAGTGATGTAGCAAACTTTGCTTATTTATTTTTTCATCTCTAGCCTCACAAAATCGCATTTTTATTTTATCGTCTCGAGCTCGACAAGCTCGCATTTTTATTTTATCATTTCGAGCCCGACAAGCTCGCATATTCATTTTAATTATTTCGAGCCCGACATGCTAGCATTTTTTTTATCGTCTCGAGTCCGATATGCTCGCGTATTTATTTTATCACCTTGAGCCCGACATGCTCAGATATTTATTTTTATCGTCTTGAGCCCGACATACTCCAAATTTATTTTATCGTCTCAAGCCCTACATGCTCACATATTTATTTTATCAACTTCAGCCCGACATGCTCACATATTTATTTTATCGCCTAGAGCTAGACATGCTCGCATATTTATTTTATCGTCTAAAGCCCATCATGCTTGCTTATTAATTTTTCATCTCTAGCCTCACAAAATCGCATTTTTATTTTATCGTCTCGAGCTCGACAAGCTCGCATTTTTATTTTATCATTTCGAGCCCGACAAGCTCGCATATTTATTTTAATTATTTCGAGCCCGACATGCTCCAAATTTATTTTATCGTCTTGAGCCCTACATTCTCACATTTATTTTATCATCTTTAGCCCGACATGCTCGCATATTGATTTTATCGCCTAGAACTAGACATGCTCGCATATTTATTTTATCGTCTAGAGCCCATCATGCTTGCTTATTTATTTTTTCATCTCTACCCTCACAAAATCGCATTTTTATTTTATCGTCTCGAGCTCGAAAAGCTCGCATTTTTATTTTATCATTTCGAGCTCGACAAGCTCGCTAATTTATTTTAATTATTTCAAGCCCAACATGCTAGCATATTTTTTTTATCATCTCGAGTCCGATATGCTCGCGTATTTATTTTATCACCTTGAGGACGACATGCTCGGATATTTATTTTTATCATCTTGAGCCCGACATGCTCCAAATTATTTTATCGTCTCTAGCCCTACATGCTCACATATTTATTTTATCATCTTCAGCCTGACATGCTCACATATTGATTTTATCGCCTAGAGCTAGACATGATCGCATATTTATTTTATCGTCTAAAGCCCATCATGCTTTCTTATTTATTTTTTCAACTCTAGCCTCACAAAATCGCATTTTTATTTTATCGTCTCGAGCTCGACAAGCTCGCATTTTTATTTTATCATTTCGAGCCCGACAAGCTCGCATATTTTTTTTAATTATTTCGAGCCCGACATGCTAGCATATTTTTTATATCGTCTCGAGTCCGGTATGCTCGCGTATTTATTTGATCACCTTGAGGCCGACATGCTCGGTTATTTATTTTTATCGTCTTGATCCCAACATGCTCCAAATTATTTTATCGTCTCGAGCCCTACATGCTCACATATTTATTTTATCATCTTCAGCCCGACATGCTCGCATATTGATTTTATCGCCTAGAGCTAGACAAGATCGCATATTTATTTTATCGTCTAGAGCCCTTCATGCTTGCTTATTTAATTTTTAATATCTAGCCTCACAAAATCACATTTTTATTTTATCGTGTCGAGCTTGACAAGCTCGCATTTTTATTTTATCATGTGGAGCTCGACATGCTCGCATATTTATTTTAATTATTTCGAGCCCTTCATGCTAGCATATTTTTTTATCGTCTCGAGTCCGACATGCTCACATATTTATTTTATCACCTTGAGCCCGACATGCTCGGACATTTATTTTTATCGTCTTCAGCCCGACATGCTCCAAATTTATTTTATCGTCTCGAGCCCTACATGCTGACATATTTATTTTATCGTCTTCAGCCCGACATGCTCCAAATTTATTTTATCGTCTCGAGCCCTACATGCTGACATATTTATTTTATCGTCTTCTGCCCGACATGCTCGCATATTGATTTTATCGCCCAGAGCCCGACATGCTTGCATATTCATTTTACCGTCTTCAGCTCGACAGGCTCACATATTTAATTTACTGTCGAGAAACCGACTTGATGACAAATTTATTTTATTATCTCGAACCTGACATGCTCGTATATTTATATCATCGTCTCGAGCCCAACATGTTCGCAAAATTATTTTTTTTGTCTCGGGACCGACATGCTCTTATATTTATTTTAACGTTAGGAGATCGACATGCTCACATATTTATTTTATCGTATCGAGCCCGACACGCTCGCATATTTAATTTTGTCGTCGCAAGCCCAACATTCTCGGATATTTAGGTTTATTATCTTGAGCCAGACATGCTACCATATTTATTTTATCGTCTCAAGCCCGACATGCTCGCATGTTTATTTTATCGTCTAGAGCCGGACAGGCTCGCATATTTAATTTACCCTCTAGAGCCAGACCTCCTGACAAATTTATTTTATTGTCTCAAACTTGACATACTCACATATTTATTTCATCGTCTCGAGCTCGACATGCTTGGATAATTATTTTATCGTCACGGGCCCGAAATGCGCGCATATTTATTTTATCGTAAGGAGATCGACATGCTCGCGTATTTATTTTTTCGTATCGAGACCGAAATGCTCGCAAATTTATTTTATCTTCTCGAGCCCTACATGCTCGCATATTTATTTTATTATCTCGAGCCCGACTGGCTCGCATATTTATTTTATCTTCTCATGCGCGACACACTTGCATATTTACTTTATCGACTCGAGCCCGACATGCTCTTATATTTATTTTAACGTCATGATCCCGACATACGTCATGATCCCGACATGCACGCATATTTATTTTTTCATCTCGAGCCCGACAAACTGGCAAATTTATTTTATCGTTTCGAGGCCGATATGCTCGCATATTTATTTTTATCATCTCGTGTACGTCAAGCTCGCATATTTATTTTTATCGTCTCGAGCCTAACAAGCTCACATATTTATTTTATCGTCTCAAGCCCGACAAGCTCGAATATTTACTTTTATCGTCTCTAAACCAAAGAGCTCGCATTTTTTATTTGATCGTCTCGAGGCCGACACAATCGAATATTCATTTTCTTGTCTCGATCCCGACATGCTTTCAAAATTATTTTATCATTTCGAGCTCGACATGCTCCCAAAATTATTTTATCATCTCGAGCCCGACAAACTTGCAAATTTATTTTATTGTCTCGACCCCAACATGCTTGAAATTTGTTTCATTGTCTCAAGCCCGACATGCTGGCTTATTTATTTTTATCATCTTGAGCCCGACATGCTCATATATTTATTTTATTGTCTTGAGCCCGACAAGCTTGCATATTTATTTTTTCATTTCGAGCCTGACAAGCTCGCATTTTTATTTTATCATCTGGAGCCCGACACGCTCGCATAATTATTTTATCGTCTCGAGCCGGTCATGCTCACATATATATTTTATCGTTTCAAGCACGACATGCTCACATATTTATTTTATCGTCTCAACCTCGAAATGCTCACAAATATATTTTATCGTCTCGAGCTCGACACGCACCCTAATTTATTTTAACATCTCGAGCCTGACATGCTCGCATATTTATTTTATCGTCTTGAGTCCGAAATGCTCGCATATTTATTTTTAATGTCTCGAGCCAGACTTTCTCGCATATTTATTTTATCGTCTCGAGCCCAACATGCTCGCATATTTATTTTTATCGTCTCAAGCCCAACATGTTCGCATTTTTTTTTTATCGTCTGGAGCCTGACATGCTCGCATATTTAATTTTTTTCTCCTCCCAGACATGATAGCATATTTATTTTGTCGTCTTGAACCCCACAAGCTCACATATTTATTTTTATCGTCTCGTACCCGACATGCTCGCACAATTTTTTTATCGTCTCGTGCCCGACATGCTCGCATATTTATTTTATCATCTCAAACCCGACAGACTCACATATTTATTTTTTCATTTGGAGCCAGACATGCTCTCATATTTATTTTTATCGTTTGGAGCGCGACATGCTCGCATTTTTATTTTATCGTTCGGGATCGAGACGATAAAAATAAATATGCGAACATGTTGGGCTCTAGATGATAAAAATAAATATGCGAGCATGTCTAGATCGAGCCAATTAATAAATATGCGAGCGTGTCGGTTTTGAGACAATAAAATAAATATTCGAGCATGTGGGGCTCGAGACGATAAAAATAATTATGCGAGCATGATGGGCTCGAGCAGATAAAATAAATTTGCAAGCATGTCTGGTTAGAGACGATAAAATAAATTGGAGTGTGTGTCCGGCTCGAGACGATAAAAATGAATATGCGAGCTTGTAGAGCTCTAGACGATGAAAATAAATAGGCGATAATGCCTAAATAGAGATGATATGATAAAAATGCGAGCTTGTCGATCTCGAGACGATAAAATAAATATACGAGCATGTCAAGCTAGAGATGGTAAAATAAATATGCGAGCGTGTAGAGCTCTAGACGATGAAAATAAATATTCGAGCATGTCCGGCTCGAGACGATAAAAATAAATATGCTAGCATGTCGGCCTCGAGAAGATAAATTAAATATGCGAACGTGTCTAGCTCGAGACCTTTAAAATAAATATGCGATCTTGTCGGGCTGGAGAAAAATAGATAAATATGCGATCCTGTCGGGCTTCAAACGATAAAAATAAATAAGGGAGCTTGTGGGGCACGAGACGGTAAAATAAATATGCGAGCGTGTTGGGGTGGAGACGATAAAATGAATTTGGAGCATATCCGTATCAAGACAAAAATGTAAATATGCGAGCATGTTGGGCTCGAGACGATAAAATAATTTTGGGAGCATATCGAGTTCGAGACGAAAAAATAAATTTACGAGCATGTCGGGCTGGAGACGATAAAATAAATATGCGATAGTGTCGGGCTTAAGATGATACTATAAATATGCCCCCTTGTCGAGCTCGAGATGATAAAATAAATATGTGAGCATGTTGGGCTCGACACGATAAAAATAAATATGCGAGCATTTCCGGCTCAAGACGATGAAAATAAATACGGGAGCTTGTCCTGCTAGAGTCGTTAAAATATATATCTTAGCATGTCGGGATCTGAACAATAAAATAAATATGCGAGCATGTCAGGCTCGAGAAGATAAAATAAATATGCGAGCATGTCGGGCTCGAGACGATAAAATATATATGCGAGCAACACAGGCTCGAGCCGATAAAATAAATATGCGAGTGTGTCGGGCTCGAGACGTTGACAAAATATGCGACCAAGTCGAGGTCGAGACGATAAAAATAAATATGCGAACATGTCGATCTCTACACGATAAAAATAAATATGCGAGCATGTCGGGCTCGAAACGATAAAATTAATATGCGAGCGAGTCGGGTTTGAGACAAAAAAGTAAATATTCGTTCTTGTGGGGCTCGAGACGATAAAAATTAATAAGCGAGCATGATGTGCTCGAGCCGATAAAATAAATTTGTGAGCATGTCAAGATCGAGTCGATAAAATAAATATGCGAGCGCATCGTGCTCGAGACGATAAAATAAATTTGAGGTTGTGTTCAGCTCGAGATGATAAAGTAAATTTGTGAGCATGTCGGGTTAAAGACGATAAAAATAAATATGTCCACATGTCGTGCTCGAGATGATATAATAAATATGCGAGCATATCCGGCTCGAGACGATAAAAATAAATTTGCATGCATGTCAGGCTCGACACGATAAAATAAACATGGTAGCGTGTCGGGCTCGAGACGATAAAATAAATATGCGATCATGTCGGGCTTTAGACGATAGAATAATATTGTGACCATGTCGGGCTCGAGATGATTAAAATAAATGTGACAGCATGTCGGGCTCGAGACGATAAAAATAAATATTTGAGCATGTCGGGCTCTAGATGATAAAATTAAATATGCGAGCATGTCGGTTTCCGGATGAAAAATTGAATATGGGAACATGTAGGGCTCGAGACGATAAAATTAAAATGTGAGTGTGTCGGGTTTGAGAGGTTAGAATAAATATTGGAGATAGTGTTGATCGAGATGATAAAATAAATCTGGGAGCATGTCGGGCTCGAGACGATAAAATAAATTTTCGAGCATGTCGGGTCCATAAGATAAAATAAAAATGCAAACTTGTCGGGCTCGAGACAATAAAAATAAACATTCGAACATGTCGGTTTAGAGAAGATAAAATAAATATGCGAGAATGTCATGCTTCAGATGATAAAAATAAATATGCAAGCATGTCGGGCTCAAGATTATAAAATAAATATGCGAGCATTACAGACTTCAGACGATAAAATAAATTTGTGAGCATGGCAGACTCAAAATAATAAAATAAATTTGAGTGTGTGTCCGGCTCGAGACGATAAAGTATATATGTGAGCATGTCGGGCTCGAGACGATAAAAATAAATAACCGAGAATGTCGGGATCGAGACGATAAAATAAATTTGCAAGCATGTCAGGCTCGAGATGATTAAATAAATATGCGAGCATGTCGGGCTCGAGACGATAAAATAAATTTGCGTGTATGTTGGGCTCGAGACGATAAAAATGAATATGCGACTATGTTAGATTCGGGACAAAAAATTAAATATGGTAGCATGTCGGGCTCGAAACGATAAACTGAATTTGACAGCATGTCGGTCTCGAGACGATAAAATAAATATGCGACTGTGACGAGATACAGATGATAAAATAAATATGTGAGCTTGTCGGGCTCAAGACGATAAAATAAATATGCGAGCATATCTGGCTCGAGACGATAAAAATAAATATGCTAGCCTGTTGGGCTGGAGAAGATTAATGAAATATGCGAGCGTGTCGGGCTCGAGACCTTAAAAATAAATATGTGATCTTGTCTTGTCGGGATGGAGAAAATAAAATAAATATGCGACCCTATCGGGCTTTAGACGTTAAAAATAAATATTCGAGCATGTTGAGCTCTAGACGATAAACGTAAATATTTTGAGCATGTTAGGCTCATGACTATAAAATAAATATGAGAGTGTGTCGGGTCCTAGATGATAAAATAAATAAGCGAGCTAGTGGGGCACGAGACGGTAAAATAAATATGCAAGCGTGTCGGGGTGGAGACGATTAAATGAATTTGCGAGCATGTCTGGATCAAGACAAAAATTTTAATATGCGAGCATGTTGGGCTCGAGACGATAAAATAAATTTTGGAGCGTATCGAGATCGAGACGAAAAAATAAATTTACGAGCATGTCGGGCTGGAGACGATAAAATAAATATGCGATAGTGTCGGGCTTGAGACGATACTATAAATATGCCCCCTTGTTGAGCTCGAGATGATAAAATAAATATGTGAGCATGTTGGGCTCGACACGATAAAAATAAATATGCGAGCATTTCCGGCTCAAGACGATGAAAATAAATACGGGAGCTTGTCCGGCTAGAGTCGTTAAAATATATATCTTAGCATGTCGGGATCTGAACAATAAAATAAATATGCGAGCATGTCAGGCTTGAGATGATAAAATAAATATGCGAGCGTGTCGGGTTCAAGATGATAAAATAAATATGTGAGCTTATCTGGTTCAAGATGAAAAAATAAATATGTGAGCTTGTTGGGCCTGAGATGATAAAATAAGTATGCGAGCATGTCGGACTTGACAAGATAAAAATTAATATGCGAGCATGTAGGACTCTAGACGATAAAAATTAATTTCCGAGCATGTCGGCCTCGAGACGATAAAAATAAATTTGTGACCATTTCGGGCTCTAGATGATTAAAATAAATATGCGAGTGTGTTGGGCTCGAGACGCTAAAATAAATATATGAGCTTGTCAGGCTCGAGATGTAAATTTACGAGCATGTCGGGCTTCAAATGATAAAAATAAATATGCGAGCTTGTCAGGCTCGAGACGATAAATTTAATATGCGATATTGTCGGGCTGGGTACGATTATATAAATATATGAGCTTGTCGGGTTCGAGATGATAAAATAAATATTCGATCATGTCGGGTTCTAAACGATAATATAAATATGAGAGCATGTAGGACTTGACACGATAAAAATAAATATGCGAGCATGTTGGGTTGTAGACGATAAAATAAATTTCCAAGCATGTCGGCCTTGAGACGATAAAAATAAATTTGTGAGCATGTCGGGCTCTAGATGATAAAAATAAATATGCAAGTGTGTCAAGCTTGAGACGCTAAAATAAATATATGAGCTTGTCAGGCAAGAGATGCAAAAATAAATATACGAGCTTGTCGGGCTCCAAACGATAAAAATAAATATGCGAGCATGTTCGGCTCGAGACGATAAAAATAAATATGCAAGCATGTCGGGCTCGGGACGATAAAATATATATGCGAGCATGTCGAGCTCGAGACGATAAAAATATATATGCAAGCTTGTGGGCTCTAGACGATAAAAATAAATATGCGAGCTTGTCGGGCTGGAGACTATAAAAGAAATATGCGAGCATGTCACGCTTGAAATGATAAAAATAAATATAACAGCTTGACGTACTCGAGACAATAAAAATAAATATGTGAGCATGTCGGGCTCGAGACGATAAAATAAATTTGCTAGCATGTCGGGCTCGAGACGTTTAAATAAATATGCGAGCGTATCGGGCTCGAGACGATAAAAATAAATATGCGAGCTTGACGTACTCGAGACGATAAAAATAAATATGTGAGCATGTTGGGCTCGAGATGTTAAAATAAACATTCGTGCATGTCGGGCTCGAGACTATAAAATAAATATACTAGTGTGTTGGGGTGAAGAAAATAAAATAAATATACAAGCATGTTGGGCTCGAGACAAAAAAATAAATTTGCGAGCATTTCTGGCTAGAGAAAATATAATAAATATGTGAGCTTGTCGATCTCGAGACGATAAAATAAATATGTGAGCATGTCGGGCTCTACACGATAAAATAAATATGCGAGCATGTCGGGCTCGAGACGATAAAAATAGATATGTGAGAATGCTAGGCTCGAAACGGTAAAATAAATATGCGAGTCTGTGGAGCTCGAGACGATAAAATAAATTTGTGAGATAATAAAATAAATATTCGAGCTAGTGGGGATCAAGACAATCAAATAAATATGCGAGCATGTCGGGTGAGGACGATAAAATATATTTGTGAGCATGTCGGGATCGAGACGATAAAATAAATATGCGAGCACGTCGTGCGCGAGACGAAAAAGTAAATTTGTGAGCATGTCGGGCACGACACGATAAAATAAATATGCGAGCATATTCGGCTCGATATGATAGAATAAATTCGCGAGCATGTCTGGCCCAACGCGATAAAATAAACATGGTAGCATGTCGGGTTCGAGATGATAAAATAAATATGCGAGCATGTCGGGCTCTAGACGATAAAATAAAATTGCGAGCATGTCGGGCTCGAGACGATAAAGTAAATTTGTGAGCAAATTTGGCACGAGACGATAAAAATAAATATGCGAGCTTGTTAGGCTCCACACGATAAAAATGAATATGCGAGCGTGTCGGTTTCGAGACGAAAAATTGAATATGGGAGCATGTAGGGCTCGAGACGATAAAATTAAAATGCGAGCATGTCGGGTTTAAGATGATAAAAATAAATATGTCCACACGTCGGGCTCGAGACGATAAAATAAATATGTGAGTATATCCGGCTCTAGACGATAAAATAAATTCGCGAGCATGTCGGGGCTAGAAGATAAAATAAATATGCGAAAATGTCGGGTCGAGACAATAAAATTAAATATGCGAGCATGTCGGATTCAAGATGATATAATAAATATGCGAGCATGTCAGGCTGTAAACAATAAAAGTGAGCATGTCAGGCTATAGATGATAAAATAAATTTGCGAGCCTGTCGGGCTCGGGACGATTAAGTAAATATGCGAGCATGTAGGGCTCAAGACGATAAAATAAAATTAGAGCATGTCGGGCTCAGGACGATAAAATAAATTTGCGAGAATGTTGGGCTCGAGACTATAAAATAAATTTGCGTTAGTCTCGAGTTCGACATGCTCGCAAATTTATTTTAACGTGTCTGACATGCTCGTAAATTATTTTATCGTCTCAAACCCGGAAAGCACCCATATTTATTTTATCGTCTTGAGCCCGATATGCTCACATATTTATTTTATCGTCTCGAGCCCGACATGCAAACAAATGTATTTTATCGTCTAGAGCATGACATGCTCGCATATTTATTTTATCGCCTAGAACACATCGTGCTAGCTTATTTATTTTTTCATCTCTAGCCTGACAAAATCGCATATTTATTTTATCGTCCATAGCCCAAGAAGATCGCATTTTTATTTTTCGTATCGAGCTAGACATGCTCGCATATTTATTTTAGTCATATCGATCCAGACATGCTAGCATATTTATTTTTATCCGATAAAAGTAAATATCCGAGCTTGTCAGGTTCGATACGACAAAAGTAAATATCCAAGCTTGTCGGGCTCGAGACGATAAAATAAATATACGAGCTTGTTAGGCTCGAGACGATAAAAATAAATATGCGAGCATGTCGGGCTCGAAACGATAAATTAAATTTGCCACCATGACGGGCTCAAGATGTTAAAATAAATATTCGAGCATGTCGGGCTCCAGACGATAAAATAAATATGTGAGCGTGTCGGGCTCGAGTCGATAAAGTAAATATGCCAGCGAGTCGGGCTCGAGAATATAAAATATATATACGAGCTGGTCGGGTTAGAGACGATAAAATAAAAATGCGAGCTTGTCAGGTTCGATACGATAAATGTAAATATCCAAGCTTGTCGGGCACAAGACGATAAAATAAATATACGAGCTTGTTAGGATCGAGACGATAAAAATAAATATGCGAGCATGTCGGGCTCGAAACGATAAATTAAATTTGCCACCATGATGGGCTCAAGATGTTAAAATAAATATTCGAGCATGTCGGGCTCCAGACGATAAAATAAATATGTGAGCGTGTCGGGCTCTAGTCGATAAAGTAAATATGCCAGCGAGTCGGGCTCGAGAATATAAAATAAATATACGAGTTGGTCGGGTTAGAGACGATAAAATAAAAATGCGAGCTTGTCAGGTTCGATACGATAAAAGTAAATATCCAAGCTTGTCGGGCTCGAGACGATAAAATAAATATACGAGCTTGTCAGGTTCGAGACGATAAAAATAAACATGCGAGCATGTCGGGCTCGAGACGATAATAATAAATATACGAGCATGTCGAGCTCTTGACGATAAAATAAATTTGTGGGAATGTCGAGCTCTAGACGATAACATAAATATGCAAACATGATGGACTCAAGAAGATAAAATAAATATGCGAGTGTGTTGTGCTCTAGATGAAAAAATAAAAATGCGTGTTTGTGAGGCTCGAGATGAAAAATTAAATATGCGAGATGATAGGCTCAGGACGATAAAATGAATATGGTGCTTGTCGGCCTCGAGATGATAAAAATAAATATGCGAGCATGTTCGGCATGAGACAATAAAATACATATGTGAGCTGGTGGGGTTCTAGACGATAAAAATGAATAACAGAGTATGTGGTGCTCGAGACGAAAAATTAAATATGGGAGCATGTTGGGCTAGAGATGATAAAATAAAATTGAAAGCAAGTCGAGGTCGAGACGATAAAATGAATATGCGATAGTGTCGGCCTCGAGACGATAAAATTAATATGCGAGCTTGTCTGTCTCAAGACGATAAAATAAATATGTGAGCATGTCTGGCTCGAGACGATAAAATAAATATGTGAGCATGTCGGGCTCGAGTAGATAAAGTAAATATGCCAGCGAGTCGGGCTCGAGAATATAAAATTAATATGTGTGCTGGTCGGGTTAGAGACGATAAAATAAAAATGCGAGCTTGTCAGGTTCGATACGATAAAAGTAAATATCCAAGCTTGTCGTGATCGAGACGATAAAATAAATATACGAGCTTGTCAGGTTCGAGATGATAAAAATAAATATGCGAGCATGTCGGGCTAGAGATGATAATAATAAATATACGAGCATGTCGGGCTCTTGACAGTAAAATAAATTTGAGGGAATGTTGAGCTCCAGACGATAAAATAAATATGCGAACATGTCGGACTCAAGAAGATAAAATAGATATGCGAGTGTGTTGGGCTCCATATGAAAAAAAATGGGAGTTTGTGAGGCTCGAGATGAAAAAATAAATATGTGAGATGCCAGGCTAAGGACGATAAAATAAATATGTGAGCTTGTCAACCTCGAGATGAAAAAATAAATATACTAGCATGTCGGGCTCGAGATGATAAAAATAAATATGCGAGCATGTTCGACATGAGACAATAAAATAAATTTGCAAGCATGTCGGGCTCGAGATGAAAAAATAAATTTGCAAGCATTTCGGGCTCGAGACGATAAAAATGAATATCAGAGAATGTCGTGCTCGAGACAAAAAATTAAATATTGGAGCATGTCTGGCTCGAGATGATAAAATAAAATTGAACGCATGTCGGGGTCGAGACGATAAAATGAATATGCGATAATGTTGGCCTCGAGACGATAAAATAAATATGCGAGCTTCTCTATCTCAAGACGATAAAATAAATATGTGAGCATGTCGGGTGCGAGACGATAAAAAAAATATGTGAGCATGTCGGGCTCGAGTCGATAAAGTAAATATGCCAGCGAGTCCAGCTCGAGAATATAAAATAAATATATGAGCTGGTCGGGTTAGAGACGATAAAATAAAAATGCGAGCTTGTCAGGTTCGATACGATAAAAGTAAATATCCAAGCTTGTAGGGCTCGAGACGATAAAATAAATATACGAGCTTGTCAGGTTCGAGACGATAAAAATAAACATGCGAGCATGTCGGGTTTGAGACAATAATAATAAATATACGAGCATGTCGAGCTCTTGACGATAAAATAAATTTGTGGGAATGCTGAGCTCCAGACGATAAAATAAATATGCGAACATGACAGACTCAAGGAGATAAAATAGATATGCAAGCGTGTTGGGCTCTAGATGATAAAATAAAAATGCGAGTTTGTTGGGCTCGAAATGAAAAAATAAATATGCGAGTTTGTTGGGCTCGAGATGAAAAAATAAATATGCGAGCCTGACGGGCTCAAGATGATAAAATAAATATGTGAGCTTTACGGGATCGAGATGATAAAATAAATATACGAGCATGTCGGGCTCGAGATGATAAAAATAAATATGCGAGCATGTCGGGCATAAGACAATAAAATAATTTTGCAAGCATGCCGGGCTCGAGACGAAAAAATAAATTTGCAAGCATGTCAGGCTCTAGACGATAAAAATGAATATGAGAGCATGTCGTGCTCGAGACGAAAAATTAAATATGGGAGCATGTCAGGCTCGAGATGATAAAATAAAATTGAAATCATGTCGGGGTTGAGACGATAAAATGAATATGCGAGCTTGTCTGTCTCGAGACGATAAAATAAATATGCTAGCATGTCGGGCTCTAAACGGATACAAATGAATATGAGAGAATGTCGTGCTCAAGACGAAAAATTAAATATGGGAGCATGTCGGGTATGAGATGATAAAATAAATTCGAAAGCATGTAGGGCTCGATACGATAAAATGATTATGTGATAACGTCGGGCTCGAGACGATTTAATAAATATGTGAGCTTGTTGGTCTCAAGACGATAAAATAAATATGTTAGCATGTCGGGCTCTAAACAATAAAATAAATATGCGAGCATGTCGGGCTCAAGACGATAAAATAAATTTGCAAGCATGTGAGGCTCCAGACGGTAAAATAAAGTTGCAATCATGTCGGGCTCCAGACGATAAAATTAAATATTCGAGCATATCGAGCTCTAGGCGATAAAATAAATATGCGACCATGTTGGGCTCAAGACGATAAAATAAATATGCGAGCATGTGTGGCACTAGACGATAAAATCAATATGCGAGCATGTCGGTCTGAAGACGATAAAAGAAATATGTGAGCATGTAGGGCTCGAAACAATAAAATAAATTTGGAGCAGGTCAGGCTCAAGACGATAAAAATAAATTTTCGAGCATGTCGGGCTCTAGGTGATAAAATAAATATGCGAGCATGTCGGGCTCGAGACGATAAAATAAATATGCTAGCATGTCAGACTCGAGATGATTAAAATAAATATGAGAGCATGTTGGGCTCGACATGATAAAATAAATATACGAGCATGTCGGGCTCGAGATGATAAAAATAAATATGCGAGCATGTCGGGCATAAGACAATAAAATAATTTTGCAAGCATGTCGGGCTCGAGACGAAAAAATAAATTTGCAAGCATGTCAGGCTCTAGACGATAAAAATGAATATGGGAGCATGTCGTGCTCGACATGAAAAATTAAATATGGGAGCATGTCAGGCTCGAGATGATAAAATAAAATTGAAATCATGTCGGGGTCGAGATGATAAAATGAATATGCGAGCTTGTCTGTCTCGAGACGATAAAATAAATATGCTAGCATGTCGGGCTCTAAACGGATACAAATGAATATGAGAGAATGTCGTGCTCAAGATGAAAAATTAAATATGGGAGCATGACGGGTATGAGATGATAAAATAAATTCGAAAGCATGTAGGGCTCGATACGATAAAATAATTATGTGATAACGTCGGGCTCGAGACGATTTAATAAATATGTGAGCTTGTTGGTCTCAAGACGATAAAATATATATGTTAGCATGTCGGGCTCTAAACAGTAAAATAAATATGCGAGCATGCCGGGCTCAAGACGATAAAATAAATTTGCAAGCATGTGAGGCTCCAGACGGTAAAATAAAGTTGCAATCATGTCGGGCTCCAGACGATAAAATTAAATATTCGAGCATATCGAGCTCTAGGCGATAAAATAAATATGCGACCATGTTGGGCTCAAGACGATAAAATAAATATGCGAGCATGTGTGGCACTAGACGATAAAATCAATATGCGAGCATGTCGGTCTGAAGACGATAAAAGAAATATGTGAGCATGTAGGGCTCGAAACAATAAAATAAAATTGGAGCATGTCAGGCTCAAGACGATAAAAATAAATTTTCGAGCATGTCGGGCTCTAGGTGATAAAATAAATATGCGAGCATGTCGGGCTCGAGACGATAAAATAAATATGCTAGCATGTCAGACTCGAGATGATTAAAATAAATATGCGAGCATGTTGGGCTCGACATGATAAAATAAATATACGAGCATGTCGGGCTCGAGATGATAAAAATAAATATGCGAGCATGTCGGGCATAAGACAATAAAATAATTTTGCAAGCATGTCGGGCTCGAGACGAAAAAATAAATTTGCAAGCATGTCAGGCTCTAGAAGATAAAAATGAATATGAGAGCATGTCGTGCTCGAGACAAAAAATTAAATATGGGAGCATGTCAGGCTCGAGATGATAAAATAAAATTGAAATCATGTCGGGGTCGAGACGATAAAATGAATATGCGATAGTGCCGGCCTCGAGAAGATAAAATAAATATGCGAGCTTGTCTGTCTCGAGACGATAAAATAAATATGCTAGCATGTCGGGCTCTAAACGGATACAAATGAATATGAGAGAATGTCGTGCTAAAGATGAAAAATTAAATATGGGAGCATGTCGGGTATGAGATGATAAAATAAATGCGAAAGCATGTAGGGCTCGATACGATAAAATGATTATGTGATTACGTCGGGCTCGACACGATAAAATAAATATGTGAGCTTGTTGGTCTCAAGACGATAAAATAAATATGTTAGCATGTCGGGCTCTAAACAATAAAATAAATATGCGAGCATGTCGGGCTCAAGACGATAAAATAAAATTGCAAGCATGTGAGGCTCCAGATGGTAAAATAAAGTTGCAATCATGTCGGGCTCCAGACGATAAAATTAAATATTCGAGCATATCGAGCTCTAGGCGATAAAATAAATATGCGACCATGTTGGGCTCAAGACGATAAAATAAATATGCGAGCATGTGTGGCACTAGACGATAAAATCAATATGCGAGCATGTCGGTCTGAAGATGATAAAAGAAATATGTGAGCATGTAGGGCTCGAAACAGTAAAATAAATTTGGAGCATGTCAGGCTCAAGACGATAAAAATAAATTTTCGAGCATGTCGGGCTCTAGGTGATAAAATAAATATGCGAGCATGTCGGGCTCGAGACGATAAAATAAATATGCTAGCATGTCAGACTCGAGATGATTAAAATAAATATGCGAGCATGTTGGGCTCGACATGATAAAATAAATATACGAGCATGTCGGGCTCGAGATGATAAAAATAAATATGCGAGCATGTCGGGCATAAGACAATAAAATAATTTTGCAAGCATGTCGGGCTCGAGACGAAAAAATAAATTTGCAAGCATGTCAAGCTCTAGACGATAAAAATGAATATGAGAGCATGTCGTGCTCGAGACGAAAAATTAAATATGGGAGCATGTCAGGCTCGAGATGATAAAATAAAATTGAAATCATGTCGGGGTCGAGATGATAAAATGAATATGCGATAGTGCCGGCCTCGAGAAGATAAAATAAATATGCGAGCTTGTCTGTCTCGAGACGATAAAATAAATATGCTAGCATGTCGGGCTCTAAACGGATACAAATGAATATGAGAGAATGTCGTGCTCAAGATGAAAAATTAAATATGGGAGCATGTCGGGTATGAGATGATAAAATAAATTCGAAAGCATGTAGGGCTCGATACGATAAAATGATTATGTGATAACGTCAGGCTCGAGACGATAAAATAAATATGTGAGCTGGTTGGTCTCAAGACGATAAAATAAATATGTTAGCATGTCGGGCTCTAAACAATAAAATAAATATGCGAGCATGTCGGGCTCAAGACGATAAAATAAATTTCGAAGCATGTGAGGCTCCAGACGGTAAAATAAAGTTGCAATCATGTCGGGCTCCAGACGATAAAATTAAATATTCGAGCATATCGAGCTCTAGGCGATAAAATAAATATGCGACCATGTTGGGCTCAAGACGATAAAATAAATATGCGAGCATGTGTGGCACTAGACGATAAAATCAATATGCGAGCATGTCGGTCTGAAGACGATAAAAGAAATATGTGAGCATGTAGGGCTCGAAACAATAAAATAAATTTGGAGCATGTCAGGCTCAAGACGATAAAAATAAATTTTCGAGCATGTCGGGCTCTAGGTGATAAAATAAATATGCGAGCATGTTGGGCTCGAGACGATAAAATAAATATGCTAGCATGTCAGACTCGAGATGATTAAAATAAATATGCGAGCATGTTGGGCTCGACATGATAAAATAAATATACGAGCATGTCGGGCTTGAGATGATAAAAATAAATATGCCAGAATGTCGGGCATAAGACAATAAAATAATTTTGCAAGCATGTCGGGCTCGAGACGAAAAAATAAATTTGCAAGCATGTCAGGCTCTAGACGATAAAAATGAATATGAGAGCATGTCGTGCTCGAGACGAAAAATTAAATATGGGAGCATGTCAGGCTCGAGATGATAAAATAAAATTGAAATCATGTCGGGGTCGAGACGATAAAATGAATATGCGATAGTGCCGGCCTCGGGAAGATAAAATAAATATGCGAGCTTGTCTGTCTCGAGACGATAAAATAAATATGCTAGCATGTCGGGCTCTAAACGGATACAAATGAATATGAGAGAATGTCGTGCTCAAGATGAAAAATTAAATATGGGAGCATGTCGGGTATGAGATGATAAATTAAATTCGAAAGCATGTAGGGCTCGATACGATAAAATGATTATGTGATAACGTCGGGATCGAGATGATAAAATAAATATGTTAGCTTGTTGGTCTCAAGACGATAAAATAAATATGTTAGCATGTCGGGCTCTAAACAATAAAATAAATATGCGAGCATGTCGGGCTCAAGACGATAAAATAAAATTGCAAGCATGTGAGGCTCCAGACGGTAAAATAAAGTTGCAATCATGTCGGGCTCCAGACGATAAAATTAAATATTCGAGCATATCGAGCTCTAGGCGATAAAATAAATATGCGACCATGTTGGGCTCAAGACGATAAAATAAATATGCGAGCATGTGTGGCACTAGACGATAAAATCAATATGCGAGCATGTCGGTCTGAAGACAATATAAGAAATATGTGAGCATGTAGGGCTCGAAACAATAAAATAAATTTGGAGCATGTCAGGCTCAAGACGATAGAAATAAATTTTCGAGCATGTCGGGCTCTAGGTGATAAAATAAATATGCGAGCATGTCGGGCTCGAGACGATAAAATAAATATGCTAGCATGTCGGACTCGAGTTGATTAAAATAAATATGCGAGCATGTTGGGCTCGACATGATAAAATAAAAATGCGAGCTTGTTCGGCTCGAGACGATAAAATAAATATGCGATTTTGTGAGGTTAGAGATGAAAAAAATAAATAATTGAGCATGATGGGCACTAGACGATAAAATAAAAATGCGAGCATGTCGGGATCAAGATGATAAAATAAATATGCGAGATTTTCGGGTTTGAGACGATAAAATAAATATGCAAGCTTGTGGGGATCGAGACGATAAAATATATATGCGACCATGTTGGGTTGGAGACAATAAAATAAATTAGCATGCATGTCGGGCTAGAGACGTTAAAATAAATATGCGAGCATGTATGGCTCGATATGATAAAAAAAATATGCGACTATGTCGGGCTCGAGACGTTAAAATAAATATCTGAAATGTCGGGATGGAGACGATAAAATATGTGTTCGAGCATGTCGAGGTCGAGACGATAAATATAATTTTGTGAGCATGTCGGGCTTGAGAAGATAAAATAAATATGCATGCGTGTCGGGCTTGAGAAGATTAAATAAATATGCGAGTTGGTTGGGCGCGAGATGATAAAATAAATATGCGAGCATGTCGTTCTCGAGAAGATATATATGCAAGCATGTTTGGAACGAGACGAAGAAATATATATGCAAGCATGTCGATCTCGTGACGATAAAATAAATATGCAAGCATGTCTGGATCGAGACGAAAAAATAATTATGTGAGCATGTCGGACTCGACTCGATAAAATAAATTTGCGAGCATGTCAGACCCGAGACGATAAAATTAAATATCTGAGCTTGTCAGGTTCAATATGATAAAAGTAAATATTTGAGCTTGTCAGGCCCTTGACGATAAAATAAACATACGAGCTTGTCAGGCTCGAGACGATAAAAATAAATATGCGTGCAGGTCGGGCTCAAGATGATAAACATAATTATGCGAACATGTCGGGATTGAGATGATAAAAGTAAATATGTAAGCGTGTCGGTCTCGAGACGATAAAATAAATATGTGAGCTTGTGAGGCTCGAGACGAAAATATAAATATGGGAGAATGTCGAGCTCTAGACGATAAAATAAATATGCGAACATGTCAGGCTCGAGAAGACAAAAATAAATATTCGTGCATGTCGCGCTCGAGATGATAAACATAATTATGCGAACAAGTCGGGATTGAGATGATAAAATTAAATATGTAAGCGTGTCGGTCTCGAGACGATAAAATAAATATGCGAGCTTGTGAGGCTCGAGACGAAAAAATAAATATGGGAGCATGTCGAGCTCTAGACGATAAAATAAATATGCGAACATGTTAGGTTCGAGACGATAAAAATAAATATGCTAGCATGTTTGGCTGTAGACAATAAAATAAATATGCGAGCATGTCTGGCTCTAGATGATGAAATCAATATGCGAGCATTTCAGGTTGGAGACGATAAAATAAATATGTGAGCATGTAGGGCTCAAGAGGATAAATTAAATTTGGAGCATGTCGGGCTCAAGACGATAAAAATAAATATTCGACCACGTCGGGCTCTAGGCGATAAAGTAAAAATGCGAGCATGTTGGGCTCGAGACAATAAATTAAATACGGTAGAATGTCGGGCTCGTGAAGATTAAAATAAAAATGCGAGCATGTCTGGCTCGACACAATAAAATAAAAATGCGAGCATGTCGGGCTCAAGACAATAAATTAAACATGCGATTTTTTGTCAAGATAGAGATGAAAAAATAAATAAGCGAACATGATGGTTTCGAGACGATAAAATAAATATGCGATCATGTCAGTCTAAAGATGATTAAATAAATTTGCGAGCTTTTCGGGTTTGAGATGATAAAATAAACATGCGAGAATGTGGGGATCAAGACGGTAAAAAAAATATGCGAGCATGTCGGGTTAGGGACAATAAAATAAATTTGCGAGCATGTCAGATCGATTCGATAAAAAAATATGCGAGCATGTCGGGCTCGTGACGATAAAGTAAATTTGCGAGCATGTCGAGCTCGAGACGTTAAAATAAATATACAAGAATGTCGGGCTCGATATGATAAAATAAATATGCATCCATGTCAGGCATGAGACGATAAAATAAATATGCGAGCAAGTAAGGCTCGAGATGATAAAATAACTATGCGAGCATGTCGGGCTCTAAACAATAAAAAAAATATGTAAGCATGTGGGCTCCATGATAAAAATAAATATGCGAGCATGTCCGTCTCGAGATGAAAATTAATATGCGAGCATGTTCGGCTCTAGACGATAAAAATAAATATGCTAGCATGTTCAGCTCTAGACGATAAAAATAAAAATGCCAGAATGTCGGGGCGGAGACTATAAAATAAATTTAGGAGCATGTTGGGCTCGAGACGATAAAATAAATTTGCTCGCATGTGAGGCTCGAGACAATAAAAAACATTTGCGAACATGTCCTGCTCGAGACGATAAAATAAAAATATGAGAATGTTGCGCTCGATACGATAAAATAAACATGCGAGCTTGTCGGGTTTGAGATGATAAAATAAATATGGGAGCTTGTGGTGCTCGAGACAATAAAATATATTTGTGAGCATGTCGGGCTGGACACGATAAAATTAATATTCGAGCATGTTTGGCTCCAGAGGATAAAATAAGTGTGCGAACATATTGGGCTCGAGACGATAAAAATAAATTGCGAGCATGTCGGGCTCGAGACGATAGAATAAATATGCGAGAATGTCGGGCTCGAGACGATAAAAATAAATATGCTAGCATGTCGGGCTTGAGACGATAAAATAAATAAACGAGCAAGTCGGGCTCGAGTCGATAAAAATTAATATGTGAACATGTTAGCTCTAGACGATAAAAATAAATATGCGAGCATGTTAGGATCGTACGAAAAAACAATATGCGAGCATGTCAGGCTCCAAATGATAAAAAAAATATGCGAGCATGTCGGGATCTAGACGATAATAATAAATATTCATGCATGTTGGGCTCAAGACGATAAAATTAATAAGCTTGTGTGTCGCGATCAAGACAATAAAAAAATATGTGAGCTTGTTAGGCTCGAGATGAAAATATAAATATGCGAGCTAGTCGGGCTTGAGACGATAAATTAAATATGGGGGCATGTCGGGCTCGAGATAATAAAAATAAATAAGCGAGCATGTCGGGCTCTATACAGTAAAAATAAATATGCGAGCATGTCGGGCTCGTAACGATAAATTAAAAATGCGATTGTGTCGTGTTTGAGAGGATAAAATAAATATTTGAGCTGGTGGGGTTCTAGACGACAAAATTAATATGCAAACATGTCGGGGTGGAGACAAAAATTTAAATATGCGAGATTGTCGGTTTCGAGACGATAAAAAAAATATGTGAGCATGTAGAGTTTTAGATGATAAAATAAATATGCGAAGTTGTGGGGCTCGAGATGATAAAATAAATTTTGAGAGCATGTCGTCTATGACATGATAAAATAAATATGCGAATTTGTGGGGCTCGAGACGATAAAATAAATTTGCGAGCATGTCGGGCTAGAGACGATAAAATAAATTTCTGAGCATGTCGGTCTCCAGATGATAAAATGAATATGTGAACATGTCAGGATCTAGACGATAAAAATAAATAAGCGAGCATGTCAGGCTCGAGACGATAAAATGAATATGCGAGAATGTCGGGCGCGAGACAAATAAAAATAAATATACGAGCATGTTAGACTCAAGACGATAAAATAAATATGCGAGCATGTCGGGCTCGAGATTATAAAATAAATTTGGGAGCATGTCGGGTTCAAGACGATAAATTAAATTTGCAAGCATGTCGGGCACGAGACGATAAAATAAATATGCGAGTATGTTAGGCTCAAGATGATAAAAATAAATTTGTGAGCATGACTGACACAAGATTAAAAATTAAATATGTGATATATTGGGATCGAGATGACAAAAAAAATATGCGAGCAAGTAGGCAATAGATGAAAAAATAAATATTCGAGCATGTTGGGCTTAAGATGATAAAATAAATATGCGAGAATGGCGGGCACGAGACGATAAAAATAAATATGGGAGCATGTCGGGCTCTAGACGATAAAAATGAATATGCGAGCATGTCGGGGTGACACTATAAAATAAATTTGCGAGCATATCAGGCTCGAGACGATAAACATAAATATTTGAGCATGTCTTGCACTTGATGAAAAAAACATATGCCAGCATGTCTGTCTCTAGATGATAAAATCAATATGCGAGTATTTTGGGCTGGAGACGATAAAATAAATATGCGAGCATGTCGGGCTCTAGACGATAAAAATAAATATGCGATCATTTCGGGGTGGACACTACAAAATAAATTTGTGTGCATATCGGGCTCGAGACGATAAAAATAAATATGTGAGCATGTCGGGCTCGAGACGATAAAAATAAATATGCGAGCATGTCTGGCTCAAGACGATAAAAAAAATATGTGAGCATGTCTAGCTCTTGATGATAAAATCAATATGCGAACATTTCAGGCTGGAGACGATAAAATAAATATGCGACCATGTCGGGCTTGAGATGATAAAAACATATTCGAGCATGAAGGGCTGGAGACGATAAAATAAACTTGTGACTGTGTCTAGCTCGCGAAGATAAAATATATGTGCAAGCATGTCGGGGCCGAGACGATAAAAATAAATTTGTGAGCAAGTCGATCCCGAGAAAAAAAAACATGCGAGCTTGTCGGGCTCGAGATGATAAAATAAATATGCGAGCATGACGGGCTCGAGACGATAGAAATAAATTTGCATGCATGTGGGGCTCGATGTAATAAAATAAATATGCGAGTATGTCGGGCTCGAGACAATAAAATAAATATGCGAGAATGTCGGGCCCGAGACGATAAAAGTAAATATCCGAGCTTGTTAGGTTCGAGATGATAAAAGTAAATATCCGAGCATGTCGAGCTCGTGACGATAAAATATATGTGCGAGCATGTCGGGGTTGATACGATAAAAATAAATTTTTGAGCATGTCGGTCCCGAGATGACGGAACAAATATGCAACGTTGTCGGGCTCGAGACGATAAAATAAATAAGCGAAAATGTCGGGCCGAGACAATAAAAATAAATTTGCGTGCATGTGGGGATCGATACAATAAAATAAATATGCATGCATGTCGGGCTCGAGACGATAAAATAATTATGCGAGCATGTCGGGCCCGAGACGATAAAAGTAAATATCCAAGCTTGGTAGGTTTGAGACGATAAAAGTAAATATCCCAACTTGTCGGGATCGAGACGATAAAATAAATATGCGAGCATGTCTAGCTCGAGACTATAAAATAAATATGCGAGCATGTCGGGCCGGAGATTATAAAAGTAAATATCTGAGCTTGTCAGGCTGGAGACATTAAAATAAATATGCGAGCTTGTCAGGCTCGAGACGATAAAAGTAAATATGTGAGCATGTCAGGCCCGAGACGATAAAATAAATTTGCCAATATTTCGGTCTAGAGATGATAAAAAAATATTCGAGCATGAGGGGCTCGAGATGATAAAATAAATTTGTGAGTGTGTTAGGCTCGAGACGATAAAATAAATTTGCATGCATGTGGGCTGGATACAATAAAATAAATATGCGAGAAATTCGGGCTCGAGACAATAAAAATAAATATGCGAGCATGTCGGGCTCGAGAGGATAAAAAGAAATATGCGAGCATGTCTAGCTCTAGACGATAAAATAATATACGAGCATGACTGGCTCTAGGTTTTTAAAATAAATATGCGAGCATGTCGCACTCGAGACAATAAAATAAATATGCGAGCATGTTGGGCTCCAAACGATAAAAATAATATGTGAGCATGTCGGGCTCTAGACGAAAAAAATAATTATTTAAGCATGTCGTCTTCGAGACAATAAAATAAACTTGTCAGCTTGTCGGGCTCAATACAGTAAATTAACTATACGATCCTGACGGGCTCCAGACGGTAAAATAAATATGCGAGCATGTCGAGCTCTAGACGATAAAAAATAAATATTGGAGCATGTTGGTCTCTAGACGTTAAAAATAAACTTGCGGGTGTGTTGCGCTGTAGACGATAAAATATATATTTGAGATGAAGAATTAAATATGCAAGCATGTCGGGCTTGAGAGGATAAAATAAATTTGCCAGCATGTCGGGATCGAGACGATAAAAAATTATTTGAGCATGTCGGGCTCGAGATGATAAAATAAATTCGCGAGCATGTCTCTAGACGATAAAATAAATATGCTAGCATGTCGGGCTCAATATGATTAAAATATATATGCGAGCATGTCGGGATCGACACGATAGAATTAAAATTCTAGCTTGTCGAGCTCGAGACGATAAAATAAATATGTGATTTTGTCAGGCTAGAGATTAAAAAATAAATAAACGAGCATGGTGTGCTCTAGACGATAAAATAAATATTCGAGCATGTCGTGCTCTAGACAACAAAATAAATTTGTTTGCATGTCGGGCTCGAGACGATAAAAAAAATATGCGAGCATGCCGGGCTCAAGACGAGAAAATAAATGTTCGAGTATTTTGGGTTTTAGACGATAAAATTGTAAGAATGAGAATTTAACTAAGAGGGGGGTTGAATTAGTTGTTCCAAAACTATGGCCAATTTTCTCCAATATCAGAAGGCTATTAAATATTATGAGTTGCAATTACAAATATCTCACTCTGAGATCTCCTTGTACCTTACACCCTCACTAATATTTAAAACCCATGGAAAACCCTATTCCAAGTTACACCCTTGGAAAACACTATTCCAAGTCACTCAACCCCTTTCTCTTCACACCGTTGTGAAAGAAAGTAATCTTAGTAAATATGAAGAATATACAATGTGGTTGGATTGCCTTTATAGTAAATATGACAATTCTAACTTGCAATCCAAAAACAACTCTTATACTATAGATAATAATGCTCTTTGTACTTTGAAAAAGTTTAGAATACAGTTAGAAGCAAACTCTGAAATAACTTATAAAGTTTAAGAGTGTGTTGCTAAAAAGTGCAGAAAATTCGGAAAGTTTGAAAGATTTTGAGAGTTTTTATGAAAGTTTGTAATCTTAGTTGTGTTATAGTTATGAGTGTTTCAATGCCTTTATATAGGCCTTCCAATCAACCATAACACCGCTAGGAAGTGTAGGTTTCGTTTGGAATGAAACAAATCAATTTGGAGTGGAACCCTTTCACTTTGAAATCTGAAAACTGATACAACATCTCTCAGTAATCGATTACTGACAGTGAGTAATCGATTACCCAAACTTTATGTCCAATAGCATTTTCGAATTTCACTCAGTGTAATCGATTACTGTAAATTGAGTAATCGATTACTCAAAGTTCCTGTCCAATAGGCTTGTGAAAATGCATTAGTGTAATCGATTACAGCTCTTTCAGTAATTGATTACCCTTTTTACTTAAAATGGTAATTTGTTACTTCAAAGACAATAATAGATTACTTTTAGCCGTTGGAGGATGGATAACTCTTTTCTCGCTCATGTAAGTTGTTACTCAAGTACAGTAACCCGTTACATGTAATTTTCGAAAATTATTTTTATCCACACATAGAATTTTCCAATTTTCTTGAAAACATTTTTTAGCATTATTAACTAAGGTATTAATTTTCCAATTCTTGAAGCTTTGTCTTCTTTAGTCTTGATAAGTCTTCTTCCTTTCTTCTTTTTGGTGATGTTGGTGTCTTCATCAAAACCGTGCCAAGGTCAGGAGCAAGATCTTCTTCACAAAAATCAATATGCGAGCATGTTGGGCTCTAGAGAATAAAAATAATATGCGAGCATATCGGACTCCAGACGAAAAAAATAATTGTTCGAGCATGTCGAGCTTGAGACAAAAAGATAAATATGCGAGCATGTCAGGCTCTAGATAATAAAATAAATTTGTCAGCATGTCAGGCTCGAGACAGTAAAATAAATATGCGAGCATGTCAGGTTCTAGATGATAAAAAATAAATATTTGAGCATGTCGGGCTCAAGACGATAAAAATAAACTTGCGGGTGTGTCGCGCGATTGACGATAAAATAAATATTCGAGATGAAAAAATAAATATGCAAGCATGTCAGGCTTGAGAAGATAAAATAAATTTGGGAACATGTCGGGATCGAGACGATAAAAAAAATATTCGAGCATTTCGGGCTCGAGAAGATAAAATAAATTTTTGAGCATGTCGGTCTCAAGACGATAAATAAATTTGCGAGCATGTCGGGCACAGGACGATAAAATAAATATTCTAGCATGTCGGGCTCGAGATGATTAAAATAAATATTCGAGCATGTCGGGATTGACACGATAAAATAAAAATGCGAGCTTGTCGGGCTCGAGACAATAAAATAAATATGTGAGTTTGTCAGGCTAGAGATGAAAAAATAAATAAGCGAGCATGATGGGCTATCGACGATAAAATAAATATGCGATCATGTCGTGCTCTAGATGACAAAATAAATTTGTTTGCATGTCAGGTTCGAGACGATAAATTATATATGCGAGCATGTCGGGCTCAAGACGAGAAAATAAATATGCGAGTTTTTCAGGTTTGAGATGTTAAAATAAATGTGAAGAAGATCTTGTTCCTGACCTTGGCGCGGTTTTGATGAAGACACCAACATCACAAAAAGAAGAAAGGAAGAAGAGCTACAAAGACTATCGAAGACAAAGCTTCAAAGAATTATAGTCTAAGTCTTAGGTACTTCTATCCTTACAACTCATTTATTTACTTAGTTAATAATGCTCACAATTGTTTTCAAGAAAATAAGAAAAATCTAAGTGTGAATTAAAATAATTTTCAAAAACAACATGTAACGGGTTACCATACTTGAGTAACAAGTTACATGAGTGAGAAAAGTGTAACACCCCAAATTTTAAGTCTTGAAAATCATAGTATCAGCCCTCGGACTCTCGCTTGAGCGAGAGAATTCTCGCTTGAGCGAGAGAGGTTCATCTGGGAGGGTGAAATCTTGGGATATATTGGAGGATTCTCGCCTGAGCGAGAGTTGTCTCGCCTGGGCGAGAAATGTCATTTTGGGGCTGTTGCCACTGTGAGATTCTCGCTTGAGCGAGAGGGTCAGATTTGAGTTTTTAAAATGGACGAGATTTTCTCGCTTGAGCGAGAATCCCTCGCTTAAGCAAGAACCCGACGAGACAACATTTAATGAGAAACCCCTAAACACAATCTAGGGTTTTAGAAAAGAAGAAGATTGAGAGAAGAGAGCTTTTCAAGGGCAAAAAGCTTGGATACTCATCTAAGAGCTTGAGAAGAGGTAAAACTCTAGATTATAACTCTCTTTTCTCTCTTAAACTCACTTTGGGGTATGTTGGATCTCTTCTCTAAAATGAAGAGAACCATGGAAACTCATCCTCTTGAGTGATTGTTCATTTTATGTCATACTTACCTTGTAAACTCTTGGTTTAGAGTTAGTATCTCAAGAATGGAAAGGGTTGTGGGTTGATTCATGAAAACCCCAAAAAACCCTAAAAGTGAAAATGTGGTAAAAGGAGAGAATGAGTAAAATGCTAGAGGTAGAAGATGAGTTTACCTCCAAATATTGGAATATGAGATATTATGCATGTTTTAGATGGTTGAATATCTATGATGAATATTTTGTATGATTAAATGATGCACTATAAGTTGTTTATGAGATATTTGGAATAAATGACTAACATTGTGTTATGTGGTGGGATGAGGAAAGATCCTAAGGTTGGAGGCGGTGTCGGTGGAACTTGAGAAGTTTCCAAGAACCAAACCCAACACTCACCGAGGTAAGGATAAGTCTTTAATTGTACATTTGAACTCGAAAATGTGTATTCTCTAATTATACAATGATTGAGTTGTAAAGTACGCATTTAGTATAAACATATATGGGTGTTGTTTATATTAAAGTAGGCGTAGATTTACGGAAAAGAAAGTATGTGTACTTCTGGTTATATGATTGATTGAGTTGTGAATCACATAATTAGTATAAACATATATGGGTGTGTTTATACTAATGTGGGCGTGGATTTACCAGAAATGTTTTATGGTGAAATTAATGAAAGGGAAATGTATTTTTAGCCGACCATGAATGGTTAGCGACTCTGGCTTGAGTATATAAGAAAAACTCTAGCTTGAGTATATAAGCAAAACTCTGGCTTGAGTATATAAGCAAAACTCTGGTTTGAGTATATAAGCAAAACTCTGGCTTGAGTATATAAGCAAAACTCTAGCTTGAGTATATAAGCAAAACTCTGGCTTGAGTATATAAGCAAAACTCTGGCTTGAGTATATAAGCAAAACTCTGGCTTGAGTATATAAGCAAAACTCTGGCTTGAGTATATAAGCACGATTTGTTTTAAGAAAATGAGAATCTGCTTTTAGCTAACCCTAAGGGGTGTAGCGACTTTGGCTCAAGTTATGCAACAAAACAAAATGAATTTCAAAGATGGTTTACTAACCCCTTTTTGTAATGTGGATTATCTTATAATGATGTTTATTGAATTAATGACTTACTCCTTTGTGTGTTTGTGCTTTTGTCATTGATAATCCCTTCGCATATAAACAAGTGTTGTGAGGGAGACTCATTTTTGAAGATTTAGGAGCTTTATATTTTGGAATCATTTATTTGCACTATTTTGTACATGAGTGCTTATTGAATTACTGGGAATATTTTGTAACTATGGATATATGACTTATACGATTGATTGTATTTCCGCATACACGTAGCTATGGGTATTTTGGAAACCCATAGCTAGTTGTATGCGGTAAAAACTAGAGTTTAATTGAATGAATTATGTTTTTCCGCAACATAAATTGTATGGTAATATTCTATGTTAAAAGGGTTTTAAGGAATGATAATTGAGAAATCAAAGTAGTATGATGACTGTATGCATGAAAGGATTAAAATAAAAGAAAAATTTTCAAGGGTAGAATTTCGGTTCTTACAAAAAGAGTTTTCAAACCTCTAACAGTTATAAGTAATCCATTACTGACTTTGGAGTAACAGATTACCATTTTTAGAAAACAGGGTAATCGATTACTGAAAGGGCAGTAATCGATTACACTAAGGCAATTTCACAAAGCAGTCAAACAGTGCCATTGAGTAATCGATTACTCAAATCCAGTAATCGATTACACTGTGTGAAATTTCAAAAAGCTGTTAACAGGATTGTTGGGTAATCGATTACCAACTTACAGTAATCGATTACTGAGAGCTGTTGTATCAATTTTCAGATTTCAAAGTGAAGAGGTTTCATTCCAAACTGATTTGTTTCACTCCAAATGAAACCAACTCATACCTAGAAGTATTATGGTTGATTGGAAGCCTATATAAAGGCATTGAAACACTCTCATAATAACATACATATAACACACAACTCAGATTAAAACTCTCATTAAAAAGCTCACACTTTCTGATTTTTCCAACACTTTTCAAGCAACCTACTCTCAAACTTTCAAAGTTATTTTGAAGTTCCTTCTAAGTGTAGTTCATGCTTTCATAGAGCATTATTATCTTAAGTATAAGATTTGTTGTTGGATTGTAAGTTCCAAAAATTGTCATATACACTTGTAATGCAATCCAAGCCATATTGTATATTCTTCACTTTTGCAATGTTCACTTTCTTTCACAAGGGTGTGAAGAGAAAGGGGTTGAGTGACTTGGTATAGTGTTTGCCAAGGGTGTTACTTGGAATAGGGTTTTCCAAGGGATGAGATATAAGTGAGCGTGTAAGGTACAAGGAAATCTCGGGGTGAGATAATTGTAATTTCAACTCATTATATTTAATAAAGGAATCTCTTGCGAGTCAATAGTATTAGACGTAGCCTTCGGTTGACAAGAAGGTGAACCAATATAAAACACCTGTGTACTCTCTTCTCAATAAATATGGCAGCATGTCGGGCTGGAGAAAATAAATAAATTTGTGAGCATGTCGGGATCGATGCAATAAAAAAAATATTCGAGCATGTCGGGCTCGAGACGATAAAATAAATTTGCGAGCATGTCGGGCTCGAGACGTTAAAATAAATATGCGAGCATGTCGGGCTCGATATGATAAAAAATATATGTGACCATATCGGGCTCGAGACGATAAAATAAATATGCGACCTTGTCGGGCTCGAGATGATAAAAAAATATTCGAGCATGAAGGGCTCGAGACGATAAAATAAATTTTTAAGCGTGTCAGGCTAGAGACGATAAAATATATGTGCGAGCATGTCGGGGTCGTGACGATAAAAATAAATTTTTGAGCATGTGAGGCTCGAGAAGATAAAATAAATATTCGAGCTTGTCGGGATCGAGACGAAAAAATCAATATGCGAGCATGTCGAGCTCGAGACGATAAAAATAAATTTGCATGTATGTGTTGCTCGATACAATAAGATAAATATGCGAGCATGATGGGCTCTAGTCGATAAAATAAATATGCGATAATGTCGGGCCCGAGATGATAAAAGTAAATATCCGAGCTTGTCATGTTCGAGACGATAAAAGTAAATATCTATGCTTGTCGGGCTCGAGACGATAAAATAAATATTTGAGCTTGTTAGTCTCGATACGATAAAATTAAATATGCGACCATGTCTAGCCCGACACGATAAAATAAATTTGCCATCATGTTGGGATTAAGACGTTAAAATAAATTTGTGAGCATGTCGGACTCGAGACAATAAAATAAATATGCGAGCGTGTCGGGCTCGAGAGGATAAAATAAATATGTGAGAATGTCGCGATCGAGACAATAAAATAAATATGCGAGCATGTCGGGCTCGAGACGATAAAATAAATATTCGATCATGTTGGGCTCCAGATGATAAAAATTAATATGCGAGCATGTTGGGCTCTAGACGATAAAAAATATATATTCAAGCATGTCGGGCTCAAGACGATAAAAATAAACTTGCGGGTGTGTCGGGCTCTAGACGATAAATTAAATATTCGAACATGTCGGGCTCGAGGCGATAAAAATAAATATGGGAACATATCAGGATCGAGAAGATAAAATAAATATGCGTGCATGTCGGGCTCGGACGATAAAAATAAATATGTGAGCATGTCGGGCTCGAGAAGACAAAATAAATATTCGAGAATCTCAAGCTTGAGAGGATAAAAATAAATATGCGAGCATGCCAGACTCAAGACGATAAAATCATTATGTGAGCATCTTGGGCTCAAGATGA
Organism: Lupinus albus; assembly: GCA_009771035.1. NCBI lineage: Eukaryota > Viridiplantae > Streptophyta > Magnoliopsida > Fabales > Fabaceae > Lupinus > Lupinus albus. The sequence continues at coordinate 9,499,900 of CM020019.1, read as the reverse complement.
TAAAATAAATTTGCAAGCATGTCGGGCTCGAGACGATAAAATAAATATGTGAGCTTGTCGGGCTCGAGATAATAAAATAAATATACGAGCATGTTGTGCTAGAGATGATAAAAATAAATATGCGAGCATGTCGGACTCGACACGATAAAATAAATTTGCATGCATGTCGGGCTCGGACGATAAAATATATTTGCGAGCATGTCGGGCTCTAGACGATAAAAATGAGTATGAGAGCATGTCGAGCTCTTGATGAAAAATTAAATATGGGAGCATGTCGGGCGCGAGATGATAAATTAAATTTGAAAGCATATCGGGCTCTAGACGATAAAATAAGTATGCTACCATGTCGGGCTCGAGATGATTATAATAAATATGCGAGCATGTCGGGATCGACACGATAAAATAAAAATGCGAGCTTGTCGGGATAGAGACAATAAAATAAATATGCAAGCATGTCGCGCTGGAGACATTAAATAAATTTTCGAGCATGCCAGGAATGAGATGATAAAAAATATATTTGAGTATGTCAGGCTCGAGACGATAAAATAAATTTGCGAGAATGTTGGGCTCGAGACGTTAAAATAAAAATGCGAGCATGTCGAGCTCGATACGATAAAATAAATATGTGACCTTGTCGGGCTCGAGATGATAAAAACTTAATCTAGCATGAAGGGCTCGAGACAATAAAAAACATTTGTGAGCGTGTCAGGCTCGAGACGATAAAATATATGTGCGAGCATGTCAAGTTTGAGACGATAAAAATAAATTTGTGAGCATGTCGGGTTCGGGAAGATAAAATAAATATCCGAGCTTGTCGGGCTGGAGACGATAAAATAAATATGCGTTCATGTCGAGCTTGAGACTAAATTTGCGTCCATCTAGGGCTCGATACAATAAAAAAATATGCAAGTATGTCGGGATCGAGATGATAAAATGAATATGCAAGCATGTCGTGCCCGATATGATAAAATTAATTATTTGAGCTTGTCATGTTCGAGACGATAAAAGTAAATATCTGTGCTTGTCGGGCTCGAGACCATAAAGTAAATATTCGAGCTTGTCAGGTTCGAGACGATAAAAGTAAATATGCGAGCATGTCGGGCCCGAGACGATAAAATTAATTTGCTAACATGTCGGGCTTGAGACGTTAAAATAAATTTGCGAGCATGTCGGAATCGATACTATGAAATAAATATACAAGGGTGTCGGGATCTAGAGGATAAAAATAATTTGCTAACATGTCGCGCTTGAGACAGTAAAATAAATATGCTAGCATGCCGAACTCGAGATGATAAAATAAATATGTGGGCATGTTGGGCTCTAGACGACAAAAATAAATATGCGAGCATGTCGGGCTCTAGAAAAAAAAATAATTATGCGAGCATGTTGGGCTCGAGACGATGAAATAAATATGCGAGCATGTCAGGCTCTAGACAATAAAATAAATTTGTCAGCATGTCGAGCTCGAGACAGTAAAATAAATATGTGAGCCTGTTGGGCTCCAAACGGTAAAATAAATATGCGAGAATGTCGGGCTCTAGACGATAAAAAATAAATTTTTGAGCTTGTCGGGCTCAACACCATAACAATAAACTTGCGAGTGTGTCGCGCTCTAGACAAGATAATAAATTTTCGAGATGAAAAAATAAATATGCAAGCATGTCGGGCTTGAGACGATAAAATAAATTTGCGAGCATGTCGAGCACCATGCGATAAAATAAATATTCCAACATGTCGGTCTCGAGACGATAAAAATAAATGTTAGAGCATGTCGGACTCGGGACAACAAAATGAATATGCGAGAATGTCGGGCTCGAGTAGATAAAAATAAATATTCAATCTTATCAGGCTCAAGACGATAAAATAAATTTGCGAGCATGTTAGGTTCAAGACGATAAAAACAATATGCGAGCAAGTCGGGCTCAAGATGATTAAATAAATTTGGGAGCATGTCGGGCTCGAGATGATGAAATAAATATGTGAGCTTGTCGGCTTGAGAAGATAAAATAAATATACGAGCATGTCAGGCTAGAGATGATAAAAATAAATATGCGAGCATGTCGGACTCGAGACGATAAAATAAATATGCAAGCATGTCGGGCTCGAGAAGATAAAATATATTTGCGAGCATGTCGGGCTCGAGACGATAAAAATGAATATGAGAACATGTCGGGCTCGAAACGAAAAATTAAATATGGGAGCATGTTGGGATCAAGATGATAAAATAAATTTGAAAGCATGTCTTGCTCGAGACGATAAAATGATTATGCGATAGTGTCGGGCTCGAGACGATAAAATAAATTATGCGAGTTTGTCGGTCTCAAGACGATAAAATAAATATGCTAGCAAGTCGGGCTCTAAACGATAAAATAAATATGCGAGCATGTCGGGCTCTAGACGATAAAAATAAATATGCGGGCATGTTGAGCACGAGAATATAAAATAAAAATGCGAGCATGTCCGACTCCATATGATAAAAATAAATTTGCGTGCATGACGGGCACAAGAATATAGAATAAACATGCGAGTGTGTCGGGTTCGAGACGATGAAATAAATATGCGAGCATGTCGGGCTCGAGACAAGAAAATAATTTTCGTGCATGTCGGGCTCGAGATGGTAAAATAAATATACGAGCATGTCGGGCTCTAGACGATAAAAAATAAATATTCGAGAAGAAAAAATAAATATGTGGCCATGTCGGGCTTGACACAATAAAATTAATATGCGAGCATGTTGGGCTTGAGATGCTAAACATAAATATGCGAGTATGTCAGGCTTGAGATGACAAAATAAATATGCGAGCATGTCGGGCTCGAGATTGTAAAATAAATATTGGAGCATGTCGAGCTCGAGAGGGAAAATAAATATGCGAGCATGTCAGGCTAGATATGATAAAATAAATTTGCGAGCAAGTAGGGCTCGAGACGGTAAAATAAATATTGGAGCATGTCGAGCTCGACACGATAAAATAAACATATGAGAATGTCAGGCTCGAGACTCTAAAAATAGATATGCGAGCTTGACAGGCTCGAGACGATAAAAGAAATTTGCAAGGATGTCGGGCTGGAGATGATAAAATAAATTTGCGAGCATGTGGTGTTCGAGACGATAAAATAAAGATAAGATTATGTCAGGCTTGAGACGATAAAAACAAATTTGTGACCATGTCGGGCTTGAGATGATCAAAGAAATTTGAAAGCATATCGTACTCTAGACGATAAAATAAATTTGCAAGCATATCGGGCTCGAGATGATAAAAATGAATATGCGAGCATGTCCGGATCGAGATGATAAAATAAATTTGAAAGCATGTCGGGCTCGAGACGATAAAATGATTATGGGACAATGTCGGGCACGAGACGATAAAATAAATATGCGAGCTTGTCGAACTCAAGACGATAAAATTAATATGCTAGCACGACTCTAAATGATAAAAAAAATATGCTAGCATATCGGGCTCTAAACGATAAAAATAAATATGCGAGCATTTCGAGCACGATAATATAAAATAAACATGCGTGCGTGTCGGGCTCGAGACGATGAAAAATATATGCAAGCATGTCGGGCTCGAGACAATAAAATAATTTGCGAGCATGTCGGGCACGTTAAAATAAATTTGCAAGCATGTTAGACTCGAGACTAAGGCAAATTTATTTTATCGTCTCCAGCCCGACATGCTCGCATATTTATTTTTATCATCTCGAGCCCGACATGCTCACATATTTATTTTATCGTCTCGAGCACAAAATGCTCGCAAATTTATTTTGTCATCTCTAGCCTGACATGCTCACAAATTTCTTTTATCGTTTACAGCATGAAATTCTCGCATATTTATTTTATCATCTTGAGCCCGACATGCTTGCATATTTATTTTTATCGTCTCGAGCCCGACATTCTCGCATTTTATTTTATCGTCCCGAGCCCGACATGCTCACATTTTAGTTTTACTGTCTCAAGTCCAACATGTTCGCATATTTATTTTTTGGTCTCGACCACGACATTCTCGCAAATTTATTTTATCGTCTCGAGTCCGACATGCTTCCATTTTTATTTTATCGTGTTGAGCCTGACATGATCGCGAATTTATTTTGTCGTATCGAACCGGATCTGCTCGCATATTTATTTTTATCATCTCAAACCTAACACACTCGCATTTTAATTTTATCGTCTCGAGCCCTACATGCTCCCATATTCAATTTTTCGTCTCGAGACTGACATGCTCGCATATTTATTTTTAACGTGTGGAGCCTGACATGCTCGCGTATTTATTTTTATCGTCTCGAGCCTGAATGGCTCACATACTTATTTTATCGTCTCGAGCCCAACTTGCTCACAAATTTAATTTCTCGTCTCGAGCCTGACATGCTCACAATTTTATTTTTTTCGTCTGGAGATCGACATGCTCTAGTATTTATTTTATCATCTCGAGCCAAACATGCTACCGTGTTTATTTTAAGGTGTCGAGCCCGACATGCTCGCGAATTTATTTTTTCGTCTCGATACGGATATGCTCGCATATTTATTTTATCGTCTCGAGCCCGACATAAGGACATATTTATTTTTATCGTCTCAAGCCCGACATGCCCGCAAATTTACTTTATCGTCTCGAGCACGACGTGCTCGCATATTTATTTTATCGTCTCGATCCCGACATGGTCACAAATTTATTTTATCGTCTCAACCCCGACACGCTCGCATATTTTTTTTATCATCTCGAGCCCCACAAGCTCAAATATTTATTTTATCATCTCAAACCCGACATGCTCGCATATTTATTTTATCGTCTCGAGCCCAACACGCTCTCATATTTCTTTTACCATCTCGAGCACGACATGCTCGCATATTTATTTTATTGTCTCGAGCTCGACATGCTCGCGTATTTATTTTATCATCTCGAGCTCGACAAGCTCGCATATTTATTATATTGTCTCTAGTCAGACACCATCACATATTCATTTTTATCATCTCGAGCCCGACATGCTTACATATTTTTTATCGTCTCGAGACCGACATGCTCGCTAATTTATTTTTTTGTCTCTAACCCAACATTCTTGCATATTTATTTTACTGTCTCGAGCCCAACACACTCGCATATTTATTTTATAGTCTCGAGCCCAACATGCACGGTTATTTATTTTAACGTCTCAAGCCGGACTTAATGACAAATTTATATTAACATCCCGAGCCCGACATGTTCACATATTTATTTTTATCGTCTCGAGTACGTCAAGCTGGCATATTTATTTTTATCGTCTCGAGCCCGACACGCTCGCATATTAATTTAAACGTCTCGAGCCTGACAAGCAAGAAAATTTATTTTATCATCTCGAGCCCGACATGCTCACATATTTATTTTTATTATCTTGAGTACGTCAAACTCTTATATTTATTTTTATCATCTCAAGCCAGACATGCCTGCATATTTATTTTATCGTCTCCAGCCCGACAAGCTCGCTTATTTATTTTTATGGTCTCGAGCCAGACAAGCTCGCATGTTTATTTTTATCGTCTCGAGCTAGACACGCTCGCATATATGTCTCGAGCCCGACATGCTTGCATATTTATTTTATCATCTCGAGCTCGACAAGCTCGCGTATTTATTATATCGTCTCTAGCCAGACACCATCACATATTAATTTTTATCGTCTCGAGCCCGATATGCTCACATATTTTTTATCGTCTCGAGCCCGACATGCTCGCTAATTTTTTTTGTCTCAAGCCCAACATTCTTGCATATTTATTTTATTGTCTCGAGCCCAACACACTCGCATATTTATTTTATAGTCTCGAGCTCGACATGCACGAATATTTAGTTTAACGTCTCGAGACGGACTTGATGACAAATTTATTTTAACGTCCCGAGCCCGACATGTTCACATATTTATTTTTATCATCTCGAGTACGTCAAGCTCGCGTATTTATTTTTATCGTCTCGAGCCCGACACACTCGCATATTTATTTAAACGTCTTGAGCCTGTCATGCAAGAAAAAATATTTTATCATCTCGAGCCTGACATGGTCACATATTTATTTTTATTGTCTTGAGTACGTCAAGATCTTATATTTATTTTTATCGTCTCGAGCCAGACATGCTTACATATTTATTTTATCGTCTCCAGCCCGACAAGCTCGCATATTTATTTTTATGGTCTCGAGCCAAACAAGCTCGCAGGTTTATTTTTATCGTCTCGAGCTAGACACGCTCGCATATATATTTTATCGTCTCGAGCCCGACATGCTTGCATATTTATTTTTATCGTATAGAGTCGAACATGCTCGCATATTTATTTTTAACGTCTGGAGCATGACACGCTCGTATATTTATTTTTTCATCTCGAGCTTGACAAGCTCATATATTTATTTTAGCATCTCGAGCCCGACACACTCGCATATTTATTTTTGTCACCTAGAACCCGACATGCTCACAAATTTATTTTTATCATTTCGAGGCCGACAAGTTCAGAATTTTATTTTATCGTCTAGAGTCCCACATGCTCGCATATTAATTTTTATTGTGTCAAGTTCGCCATGCTCGCATACCTATTTTATCATCTCAAGCCTGAATGCTCACATATTTATTTTTTCATCTCGAGTCTGACAAGCTCACATATTTATTTTATCGTCTCGAGCCCGACATGCTTGTATATTTATTTTATCATTTAGAGCCCGATATACTCACATATATATTTTAATGTCTCGAGCCCAAACAAGTAAACACCTCAGAGTCACATAGAGAAATAGGTTATGACACCATAACCCCAAGCCGAGGAGGAAATAACTACTCTGATACCATAATTGTAACGTCCAGATTTTATAATCCAAGAAATTATAAAAATTTATTCAGGAAAATGAAGTTAATGATATCGAGAGATATTGCTTAATTGATTTAGATATTTAGAGTGGATTCACTATTAGTTAAGTTTCACAATTCAACATGCGGAAATATTCAATAGTATCCTTACAACAAAACATGCCATTTCACTCACTTCAAATCCATAATCTATACAATTATACCTTTTAAAAATATATAACTTCTTAAAGTCATTAAGCTAGGCTCATTACATATTTAAAGGAGATCATTTATACAAAAGGAATTAGTATAACATATTTCTCATATTACATACATTAGACAAGTACAATTCTTAACAAATGATGGAATCCCATCATGGATGACAAATCCATCCGAGGCATATGGGGTCCTATGACCCGTGCCAAGGAAAAAAGGGCTAAACTAGCCCTTGAGAGACTCGTGGGAAGAACCCTTGAGTCAAGCCAAGGGGCCAACACCAATGCTAGGCCCATTTGTGTCCTAGTCCACGAAGAGGACTTGGGAGGCCACGGCCTCCAGGCAGTTGATTAGCTTGCCTCTTTTGCTTTCAATAAGTGGGCCAGCCAGCCCCACATTAGTTATGATTGTTTTCCTTTTGAATAAATTACATAGAAGAGGATAATTGTTTGCTAAGTGTTTCAGGGTTAAAATAAACAAGCCAAAGCCAAACACTTCAACCAGGCCAAAGGACCAACACCTAAAGCCAAGTCTGCCAAGGCATACCACATTCCTTGGTCAGAAGCCAAGTCAGCCTAGGCATGCCGCATTTCTCGGTCAAAAGATAAATCCAAGTCAAATCCAAAGGCCATACCTCAAATGTTCAAGGCCAAATCAATGCTCAAGCTAATTTCGAAATTCAAAGTTTGAATTTCACAATTTCAAAATTTGGAATTTCAAAACTTCTAATTCAAATTAGAGATCAAGTCAGCCTCCCAAGGTCAAGCCATGATTTAAGGGATAAGTTATCATCTAAAACTTATCACAATTCAGCCTAGGAAAAGGAATCCTTGATTTTAGGCCCAAACAACACAAATTGAGGAAGGCTAGCTTGACCTGGTTTTTGAGCAGGCAAGCTCCACCAAAATAAAGGATTGATGAAGTCAAACCCTAAGTGACACAAGCAACATGTGGCTAATCATGGGGCCACCAAGGAATAAGGATTTAATTTAGATAAATAAAGATTTGATTTAGATAAATAAGGATTTGAGTTAGATAAATGTTATTTTCAATTTAAGCCTATAATCTAGCTAAGCCTTATCTAAGTCACGGATTTGAGGCCCAAGATGTGGTAGCCCTAATCCTAATCTCTCTTCTATATGTAAAGATCTTGTGTTGAATAAAAAAGTTAAGTTGAATATTGAATATTTTGATTTATTCTTGAGTTAGTGAGAGAGTCTCCTAGCATTCTTAGCTTAGCCAGGGAACCGTTCTTATCAAGTTACCCAGTTGGCTTGTGGCGAACTTCGCAGGCTTATCAAACACTTAGCGTTTGTGGTGCCCTATCTTCATATCCCCCACCCACGTTCTTTTATCCTTTAACCTTAAACGTATACTTTCAACATAAACCAAAATCATAAAACTTCCGCAAAATTCTCTAAGTTACAACGTACAAAGTAAAGGCAATTACAAGTTCCATACAAGAAATGATCCAAAGCAATTCTCCCAAAAAAGGAGAATTGTCCAAAAAAGGCAATTACCCCCCCCCCCCTGAGGTTGTCATCAACACATAACTCAACTACTCTAGTTTGTGCTTCCATCAGCGGACATCCAAGGCGCAACAGCAACAACCTGAACTCGGATATAACATAGACAAGGAAAACACAGAAGGGAGTAAAAACCAACTATGGTGACCGTAGCATGGAATTACAAAGAGTAGTAACATTAAAGTAATGCAACCTATATAGTAACTAGAATCCACAATATCAAACATATACAAATAATGCACGTAATCAATGTCTTTTATAGTAGGATGTTCACATCTTCAATTAGTATATTTATGATGAGTCGTATATTACACACTATTAATAACCTTATTTTACCATTGTTAATGATTCTTGGTGTCTGATTGACTTTATTTGGCATTGTTTAGTGTTTTAGGCTTTATTGGACTATTATTCCTAAAATGAGTTAATTTGGGATTATTTAGCCTAATTAAATCTAATTCTATTTTCAAGTCATATTTGGCACCAAGGACATTTTGGGCATTACAAGTGGAGGATGTGTGCTGAAGTGAAGATTGTAATTTTTAATAGCTTTTTAATTCCGTTTTAAGTTTTGGGCCCATTGTTTAGGGCCCATTCCGGTTTTACCCTTTAATAAGCTTAGGATTTCGTTCTCACTCATCACTTTTTACATTACGCACTTTACATTTCAGCTTTAGAAAGAGAGAAATTCGTTTTCCCCCTTTTGGGGCTTAGGGTTTATATTTTCGTTTTCCTTTATTCTTCCTCTTGAAGTTTCGGTTTTGGCTTCTTCCCATGGAAGGCTAGACCTTGGACTAAGTTCCTTTGGTAATGTATCACACTCTTGAGGTTTAGTTCTTAATGCATTTCGGGTTCTCATTATTCTTTTAATGCAATTTCGGTTTCTCAATGTTTGAATCTTCAATCCTATTTCATATTGTGGTTTGCTTAATTTCATGGTTTTGATGTAGGTTTGTGAACTGGTTTCTGCATGGTTAATTAGTTCTCTAGCACATAATCGCTTATTTTATGTGAATCTGTAAATGCTCTATGTTTATGTTGATTTCGCTTAGTTTGAAGCTTAAACATTAGAGTTGTGAACAGATTAGGAATTTAATGTTTAGAATCTGAAATTGATGCTTTGATTCGTGTGACTTTGTTAACTGTTTGTTGCTTTTACCAATTTCGCTTAGTTAGAGGTTTAGCAATTTAACTATGAGTTGATCATCGCTTATTTAATCGACTCTCAACAAAGGAACACTGAGAATCTGATTTTGATGTTTTGTAACCAAGGATTGAGTTGTGAACAAATAAACCAAAGGGATTTAGCCTCTTTACTGTTTTGCTTGTTTATGTTTCGTTCTGTTTTAGCTTTAGTTTCATACCATAACAACCACTAAAACCCCCATTGTGTGTGTGCGTGTAAGGTGTTTGAACCAATGTGTGAAAGAAAATCTTTGGGAAACGACCTGAGTCATTTGCTAGTACTATACTTAATTGTTTTATTATTTGCGTCGAGTACGACCTCGATCAATCTATCATATCTTACTTATTCAATTCAACCAACCCAATCTTCATCAAAATCATAATACCATAGTCAATCACAATACACAACGGAAATCACATACCCGAAGGCAATACAATAATTCCAAAGCAATACAATACTTCCAAAGCAATACAATATTTCCAAATCAATACACTACCACATAAGGCAAGTCAAGATTTATACTACACCACATAGGGTAAAGATTTCTATACCACATAAGGCAAGTCATTCAACACCTCACAGGGGGATACAATACCACTTAGGGCAAAACATTCAACACCTCATAGGGTGATCCAATACCACTCAGGGCAAGACATTCAACACCTCATAGGGCGATACAATACCACTTAGGGCAAGACATTCAAAACCTCATAGGGCGATACAATACCACATAGGGTAAGACATTCAACACCACTTAGGGCAAGACATTCAACACCTCATAGGGCGATACAATACCACTTAGGGTAAGACATTCAACACCTCATAGGGCGATACAATATCAGTTAGGGCAAGACATTTAACACCTCATAGGGCGATCCAATACCACTTAGGGAAAGACATTCAACACCTCATAGGGCGATCCAATACCACTTAGGGCAAGACATTCAACACCTCATAGGGCGATCCAATACCACTTAGGGCAAGACATTCAACACCTCATAGGGTGATCAAATACCACTTAGAGCAAGCCATTCAACACCTCATAAGGCGATACAACACTACTTAGGGCAAGACATTCAACACCTCATAGGGAGATACAATATCACTTAGGGCAAGATATTCAATACCTCATAGGGCGATACAATACCACTTAGGGCAAGACATTCAATACCTCATAGGGCGATACAATACCACTTAGGGCAAGACATTCAACAACTCATAGGGTGATCCAATACCACTTAGGGCAAGACATTCAACACCTCATAGGGCGATACAATACCACATAGGGCAAGACATTCAACACCTCATAGGGCGATACAATACCACTTAGGGAAAGACATTCAACACCTCATAGGGCGATACAGTACCACTTAGGGCAAGACACTCAACACCTCATAGGGCGATACAATACCACTTAGTGTAAGACATTCAACACCTCAAAGGGCGATCCAATACCACTTAGGGAAAGACATTCAACACCTAATAGGGCGATACAATACCACTTAGGGCAAGACATTCAACACCTCATAGGGTGATCCAATACCACTTATGGCAAGACATTCAACATCTCATAGGGAGATACAATACCACTAAGGGAAAGATATTCAACACCTCCTAGGGCAGTCCAATACCACTTTGGGCAAGACATTCAAGACCTCATAGGGCGAGTTAATATTCAATATGAAAAACCACATACACTTGTACATTCCTCATATCACTCTGAAAATCAATCTAGATAGTTCCCATATCAATACAATAATTCGTTTATACAATTTCTCATCAACACAATGTTCATTTTGTGCGTCCATAAGATCAATACTATCATTACCTTACATCTCATTCCATACTACAATACAACAACCCACAAAATAATCATTACCATTATGTTATTCTCACATCATGACTTCACCATAATATCTCTTCACATAACACAATGATCAAATACCAATTCAATGCCACAATCACAATATGGCTCATTCCATACAACAATACAACTACCCACAATATAATTATTACCACATAAAACAATCATTCAATATTTATCACAATATTATCATTCATATATACAAATAGGGATATAGCAAACTTTCATGACGGTGTATTACCATAAACGAGTATTTCGCATTTTGTTTGACAAAACGATTTTCATACACATATATTTCCATGTCCATGGCTAAATACATCTTCATGGAAGATTAATGAATCTCTCATGGAAGAACAAGTTTTCCAAGGGAGTTCATATCCAACAAAACTCTCTTATTCTTGAGGGAAATCGGAAAGGGTAACTTTATTGAAATACTCTAAGACCACAATGGTCTTCTCCCTCACCTGGGTTTACGTAAGCTCCTTTTTTCCGCAAAAGAGCAAAATCTCCCACCATATCCTTCCACCTTAGAATCTCACTTTTCACCTCCAAAAGCCACCAATGTCGCCGCTAAGGAGTAATAGAAGGAGGGTTGATGGGTTTTAAGGTTTGGTGGAGGAGAGAATTTGTGACACCCTGAATTTATATTTCTTAAGTTGTAGTGAAGAGTGGGACATACTTCCAGATTCTCGCTTGAGCGAGAGGGCCTCGCCCAAGCGAGGGGGTCAGAGTTCTCCTAGGATTTTATCTAGAAATCTCGCTTGAGCGAGAAAGGGCTAGCATGGGTGAGTGGAATACTGGGGTATACTAAAGGATTCTCGCCTGAGCGAGATTTGGCTCGCCTAGGCGAGGGAGAGGGGTGTGGGCACTGGAGGATCCTCGCTTGAGAGAGAATCCCTCGCTTGAGCGAGAGTGCCAGATCTGAGTTTTTAAAATGGGCGGGATTTTCTCGCTTGAGCGAGAAAAGGCTCGCTTGAGCGAGAGCCCGACGAGGAAACTTTAAAATAGAAACCCTCAAATACATTTAGGGTTAGAAATTGAGAGGGAAGAGAGAAGGAGGTGATTTTGAGAGCAAGGACTCGTGAGAATCATCTATATTCTTGAGAAGAGGTAAATCTCTTGATTCTAACTCTCTTCTTCCTTTTCAAACTTGTTTTGGGTGTATGGGATCTATTCTCAAAATATGAGAAACCATGGAAACTCTTCCTTTTGAGTTGTGGTTCGTTTTATTTAAGTTATCTCTTGTAAACTCTTGGTTTAGAGTTGTTATTTGAAGAATGGAAAGGGTGTGTGGGTTAGCTCATGAAAACCCCAAAACCCCCAAAATGAAAATGTGGTTAAAGAGGAAGATGGGTGAAATGGTAGATGTAAAAGATAATTATGTGTTATAATGTTGAATAGAAGATGACTATGTATGTTTTGATGTTTGGAAACTCCTAAGGAAGTGATTTTAGAAACATTGAAAATATGTGAATCTTTTATATGATTAAAGATGAACTATGAGTTATTTATATGTTGTTGAGAATAAAATTACTGACTTTTATTGTTGTTTGGTGGGGATGAGGAAAGATCCTAAGGTTGGAGGCGGTGTCGGAGGAACTAGCAAAGTTACCAAAGACCAAACCCAACACACACCAAGGTAAGGATAAGTCTTTAACTAGAATATCGTACTGAACGAAATGTGTGGTTTTGCTGTTTATGATGGATGGTGAATCAATGAAAAGAAAACATATTTTTAGCTAACTGTCAATGGCGAAGCGACTTTGGCTCATGTTATGTAGCGATACTTTGGCTCAAGTTATGTAGCGATACTTTGGCTCAAGTTATGTAGCAATACTTTGGCTAAAGTTATGTTGTAAGGACCCAAATTCTACCCTTAATTTTTTTCGATTATTTAAAATCCTCCCTTACATACATTCATCATTTTACTTAAAAGTCCTCATGAATCATTCCTTGAAACTAATCTTTTAACCTATTATATTATCATAGAATTCATATTACAACCAGTTATGGGTTTCCAAGAGTTATAAAGTCCATAATACATATCTCCAGTATTATCCTTATCAACTACAATGTCAAAGTACCGATAAAGACATTCAAGTTAATAAACACATAAGGTTCCTAAGTGAGCTCCCTCCTCAAATCCTTCATTTACCTACAATGGGAATATCATAAACAACACACAAAAACAAGGGAGTAAGTCATTACTTCAAAAACTAACATTACATGATAATCCACATTTCAAATACGATTAAGCATTAATATAATTTATAACCACTGTTACGTAAATGTAAACATTCATATCTTCCTTCTTTCATTTCCACGTTATTCATATTCATCCTATAGTATATATATCCCATAATATATATTCTATAGCATGCATATTACGCTCATTCGAAACATCCTCATTTCTCAATATTCATATTCACCCTATAGTATATATATCCCATAATATATATCCTATAACATGCATATTACTTTTATCATTCACATCCTCTTTGTCATCATACATATTCATCCTATAGTATATATATCCCATAATATATATCCTATAGCATGCATATTACTTTTATCCTTCACATCCTCTTTGTCATCCTTCATTATTCACCCTTAATCGTATTCATCGAGTTCATTTCCCATACCACATAGGGCAGGTCGAGTTATCCCCCATACCACATCGAGCAGGTCGAGTTTATCCCCATACCACATCGGGCAGGTCGAGTTATTCCCCATACCACATCGGGCAGGTCGAGTTTATCCCCATACCACATCGGGCATGTCGAGTTATTCCCCATACCACATCGGGCAGGTCGATTTTATCCCCATACCACATCGGGCAGGTCGAGTTATTCCCCATACCACATCAGGAAGGTCGAGTTATTCCCCATGCCACATCGAGCAGGTCGAGTTATTCTCCATACCACATCGGGCAGGTCGAGTTATTCCCCATCCCACATCGGGCAGGTCGAGTTATTCCCCATACCACATAGGGTAGGTCGAGTTATTCCCCATACCAAATCGTGTAGGTCGAGTTATTCCCCATACCACATCGGGCAGGTCGAGTTAGTATTCATTCCATATAACACCCAACCTCTCCGGTTAGGACATCCACAATAGGCCACTACCATTTCGGGTAGGGTAACAGCAATAAACCACTCCTACCTGGGGGAGAGTAACAATAACAATCCACTACCACTTCGGGTAAGGTAACAACAGTATTCTTACAAATACATTACCTCTTTCACATACCTCATTCACATCAACTAGTATGATTTAGAGACACTTATCCCTTACCTTGGTTTGTGTTGGGGATCGGTTCCGAGTAACTTTAAAAGTCTCCTCCGTGATTTCCTCCATCCTTAGGATCTTTCCTCATTTCCACCAATAACAACAATGTCAGTCATTTATTCAAAATAACACATAAACAACTCGTATTTCATCATCAACTCATTTTGGGGGGTTTTTGGGGTTTTCATGAATAACCCACAAAACCTTTCCATTCATCAATTACCAACCCTAAACCAAGAGTTTACAAGAGAAAAACAACATAAAACGAACCATAATTCTAAAGGATAAGTTTCCATGGTTTCTCATATTTTGAAAAGAGATCCAATATACCCAAAACAAGTTAGAGAGGAAGAAGAAGAGTTAGCAACAAGAGGTTTACCTTTTCTCAAGCTCTAAGATGATTCCTAAGGCTATTTTCTCTTGAAAAGATCTCCTCTCTCTCTTCTCTTCAAAGTTCTAACCCTAAAATGTGTTTGGGGTTTCTATTTTAAAGAGGAGTCGTCGGGTTCTCGCTCAAGCGAGTCCATTCTCGCTCAAGCGAGAAAATCCCGCCTTTTTAAAATTTCAGATCTGACGCTCTCGCTCAAGCGAGGGATTCTCGCTCAAGCGAGAATCTCACAGTCTCAACAGGCTTCCTCTCGCTCAAGCGACCCATTCCTCGCTTGGGAGAGACTCCCAAAATTTCCAATTTCAAAACACTGATCCTCTCACTTGGGCGAGGTCCTCTCGCTCAAGCGAGAATCTGGCAGTATGCCCCATTCCTCAGGACTGCTACCTAATTTCAAGGAGGATAAATTTGGGATGTTACAATCCTCCCCCTCTTATAGGAATTTTCGTCCCCTAAAATTTTATTAGGCCATTCTCGTAAATAATGTCATCGCCTAGACTTTAGGCATAAGAAATACTCCACCAAAATCATACTCGATCCTCTAATCCATTAAGATTACTTAAACGGCCACTAAGGGCATAGACCACTAAACCGTGATATCACAAAACAAATTCATGAACCAACTCATCAATGTCCAAATATTAAGATCCCAGCCTCGAACAACCAAGAGAATGAACCTTAACCGAAATAAAGATTCCCCAGTATTCATCAAGAGTCATAGGTCTCTCTGACCTATCCAACTAACAATCCTCACATACGTTAAGAATCCCGATAACACTCCCGAAATTAAGCGAATGGGGAACTCCTTATCCCTCATCCACCCCAATACCTCGTTTAACATCCATCATACACTAGCTAGTTTCACCTCCACTCAAGAAACTAGCATAATTTCATTTCACTCATTCAACAAAACATCTATACAATAAGACTCTTAGCGTCTTTTCCATTGTACACAATCAAACTATCCAGTAATTATCCAATTACATCAGATATTTCTGCCATCAAATCTATACAATAAGACTCTTAGCGTCTTTTCCATTGTACACAATCAAACTATCCAGTAATTATCCAATTACATCAGATATTTCTGCCATCAAATCTTACCGTATAAAGGAATTACCGATCCCTAGCCTCAATTGAACCCATAAAACCATCGATTCACCCCAAACTAGGTACTCTGTTACCAATTGACAAGTGCAAGTCGACAAACACTCAATCCCACAACATGCGTTAGGATTGGTTACTCCAATTACGCTAGCAAATATAAATTTATTAATCCACTTGCATTACGTCTAGAAATACATGGTCATCATCGTATCACCAAACTTTTTAACAACCTCATATTTATTCAGATATGGTTGCTAAAATTTTGGGATTCTCCAACATGATACTAAATCAATGTTTAGCCACAAGCTATGTTTCACCCAACAATGATTTTCGAAAACGTTTTGAACCCACGACTCATGGTAACCACGTCGTGAAACAAGTTTTCATAATCATTTCAACATAACCCAAAACTCTTTCTCTCATATGGTTACACTACAATCATGCACAACAATTACTGACGTTCATGAAACAGAAACAACTTTTGTCGGTACAACATTCAAGCAGATAATTGATGTACACCACCACTATATCGTGCATTGCCAATGTCCTACTGCAAAAGAACAGGTCATTCTAGACCAAGAGTTTCACGTCTATTCAAATGCATTCATCACCTTGACGGGATAAGTAACTTACTAGCCTCCCTTCCTCAACTAGCAGTATAAGTCTTACCCCTTAGCATACACATCCATATCAATGCAAACTAGATCTTAAACCTTCACTAATATACTCAACAAGAATCTTTCACCTCAACAATTATCACACAGTTAAGCATTACACGATTTGCTGACCGCTAGTCCATTTCAAGGATTAAATCCAGCTGGGACATCATTGTGCGTATCAACACCATGGTAAAGGTTCTACCATTTACCCCAACCGTACACTGAGACACCAATATCGACACCCACCACCGGTACACTGGGTGGGGTGGATACAACTAAGTCGAAAACAACAACTTTGTGTACAATCTCAGTCGGTTCACACATTCAGCAAATATGGGGAGTGTGTTGCTCCCGAATTAAACAACACTAAAAGGAATACCTACCACCATGCAATTACCTCTCGCCGGATCATCAACAACTGATGACCCTGCGCCGCTAGGGGTAGGTCGAGTTATTCCCCATACCAAATCGTGTAGGTCGTGTTATTCCCCATACCACATCGGGCAGGTCGAGTTAGTATTCATTCCATATAACACCCAACCTCTCCGGTTAGGACATCCACAATAGGCCACTACCATTTTGGGTAGGGTAACAACAATAAACCACTCCTACTTCAGGGAGAGTAACAATAACAATCCACTACCACTTCGGGTAGGGTAACAACAATATTCTTACAAATACATTACCTCTTTCACATACCTCATTCACATCAACGAGCATGATTTAGAGACACTTATCCCTTACCTTGGTGAGTGTTGGGGATCGGTTGCGAGTAACTTTAAAAGTCTCCTCCGCGATTTCCTCCAACCTTAGGATCTTTCCTCATTTCCACCAATAACAACAATGTCAGTCATTTATTCAAAATAACACATAAACAACTCGTATTTCATCATCAAACATACAAGGGATTCACATATTTTCAAGATTTCCAAAACTACTTCAACACAAGTTTCCAAACATCTAAACATACATGTTTATCTCATATATCAACATCAAAGCACAAACTCATCATCCACATTTCACATTTCATCCATTTCTCTTTTTACTCATATTCTCATTTTGGGGGGTTTTTGGGGTTTTCATGAATAACCCACAAAACCTTTCCATTCATCAAATACCAACTCTAAACCAAGAGTTTACAAGAGAAAAACAACATAAAACGAACCATAACTCTAAAGGACGAGTTTCCATGGTTTCTCATATTTTGAAAAGAGATCCAACATACACAAAACAAGTTAGAGAGGAAGAAGAAGAGTTAGGAACAAGAGGTTTACCTCTTCTCAAGCTCTAAGATGATTCCTAAGGCTCTTTGCTCTTGAAAAGCTCTCCTCTCTCTCTCTTCTCTTCAAAGTTCTAACCCAAAAATGTGTTTGGGGTTTCTATTTTAAAGAGGAGTCGTCGGGTTCTCGCTCAAGCAAGCCCATTCTCACTCAGGCAAGAAAATCCCGCCTTTTTAAAATTTCAGATCTGACGCTCTCGCTCAAGCGAGGGATTCTCGCTCAAGCGAGAATCTCACAGTCTCAACAGGCTTCCTCTCGCTCAAGCGACCCATTCCTCGCTTGGGCGAGACTCCCAGAATTTCCAATTTCAAAACACTGATCCTCTCGCTTGGGCGAGGTCCTCTCGCTCAAGCGAGAATCTGGCAGTATTCCCCATTCCTCAGGACTGTTACCTACTTTCAAGGAGGATATGTAGCGATACTTTGGGGTGTTACATATGTAGCGATACTTTGGCTCAAGTTATGTAGAGATACTTTGGCTCAAGTTATGTAGAGATACTTTGGCTCAAGTTATGTAGTGATACTCTGGCTCAAGTTATGTAGCGATACTTTGGCTCAAGTTATGTAGCGATACTTTGGCTCAAGTTATGCAACTTAGTTATAGATATACATCCATGTTGATATTGTTAGGTATCAGTGGTTACAATACACGTAGAAGGGGGGGGGGGTGAATAGGTGTAGCGGTTAGAATATCCGCTTTTCGAAAAACAGCACTTAATGCTGAAATACACCTAATTAATCGATTAACATAACAGGGTAATCGATTAACGCAATCAACACAGTCCACTTAATCGATTAACAGAATTAATGTAATCGATTAACACACTTGATTTAATCGATTAAATAGAGACAGTAAGCAAATGCACATACGATTTCTTGCACGACAATTAATCGATAACGAAGCGAATATACAGAGCTTACAGATTTATCAGAGTATAATCAGTATAGCACAGAAATGTATTATCAATTAAATCTACTACACAAATTAATCGATCAAATGCAATAAAGAGAGAGAGATAGAAAAATCCTGCAACACGAATTTTATCCTGGTTCGTTTGCTTGTCCACCGCAAACTACATCCAGGCCTCCCGGCTGATTTGGGAGATTTTTCTTCACTATAATTGAATCAATGTTATTACATACACATCATCCAATTACAACACTTAGACACTTACAAGATAATAAAGATCCTATTCTATGGTTTGACTCCCTTCCTACCGACAAAGAAAACCTTTCTTTCGGCGTAGCCCCAGCCAAGAACCTCTGTTCTTTCCTTATCCCTAAGTCTAACACTCAGTGAAGATACACTCAATCTCTTGGCGATACGACACCTTGAGATTCCCAATATTACAACACTTTTTCAATCAAAACGAAATAGAGTAAACTTAAGCTATTACAAGGCTTATATCTAACAAGACAAGACTTTACTCTAATCACCTAATACAAACTCATGCAGTTTGAAAATGTATTAGTTTGAAAAACAGAATGCATAGAATGTAAACATCTAATCAAGAATCATCAATAAAATGCAAGAACATGTGATATGAAAAGATGAGAAATGTATCATGTAATGCACTCAATCCTAAAGCATAGAATTCTCTCTTTTCTAAACTCACAAATGCATTTACAACTAGATGCAACAATTAACACGAAAATTGCTCTAACTCTCTAAAAATTTAACATGCAACTTATGAGATCAATTCTGAAAAGCGCAGTTTATAAAGAATTGATTTTATAGCCCAGTTAATCGATTAACGACAGCCTTAATCGATTAAACTTTACAAAACTGTTAGATTAATCGATTAACCTATGTCGTAATCGATTAAACTGTGCAAACAGTTAGATTAATCGAATAACCTATGCTGTAATCGATTAACAGCATATTTTCATGTGTAAAAACTCAAATACGTTATGCACTTTAATTCATACATGTTTAACACTTAGTTTATGCCTAGAATGCACATATACATGTATTTATGTGATGCATGAACATATTATGAATGACATATCTCAAGATGAAAATGATTTAAAAGATTTATGCATACGAGATATGTATTAGGTGACTTAAGCCTTAGAATCAACTAAAGCTAAAACTCTAGTCTAAGCTAAGTACCAATCAGAAGACTTAAGCACGTTGATTTGTTGATGATCTTCAAGCTCTTATTAGCACAAGTTGTCCTCATCAAAACTAAGACACATAAAGAGAGCTTTCCAAAGTGTTCCTCTTGACATGCACACTTTCAGATATATGTCGGATAATGGGAATGTATGTCCGGGTAGGTCGGTTTCAAGGTGGAATGAAAGGTAAAGTGGTTTATGTTTAAGGAAGATGAATTTTACTGTTGGAATTATAAAAGGAAACAAGTGGTATGAATTTACTATAATTATAACTAATTGATTTATTTACCGAACCTTATGAAAAGTGGATTATCATATTAGTGAATTTTATTGGGTTAATGACATACTCCTTTGTGTTTTCTCTATGTATTGGTTTATGATAATTCTAATGTAGGTAAGCGGAAGATTTGAGGATGCTTGATTTGAAGTCTTAGGATCTTTTAAATCGGGATTCTTTTATTTCCATTTTGTTGTATCAACCTGACTATGTGCTGAGTTGGATATTTTGTAACCTTGGGTACTAATATTTTGGAAACCTACAACTGTTGGTACATTGAAAGTACCGGGATATATTTTAATGAATTATGTTTTTCTGCCTTATGGATGTGTGTGAATATTGCATGATAAAGTGATCGGAAAATAATCAAGGTGGCTAATGTAACATACTTTGGGTTACTAATCATAAGATATAGGGAAAATATATGTTTATATGAGTTAAAATAATAAAAAATTTCAAGGGTAGAATCTGGGTCCTTACAGAATCGGTCCAAGTGATGTGAACCATTTATGTCCTATTGACCCTGGAATTTGTGGGTCTAAAAGGCATTTATGTCCTTGAGTTAAATATTTTAATTTATGTTCAATAAATGAGAATTATATCTCATGGGTAGTTTAGGATTTCTTAATTCAACATCATTATTTGATTTATGTTAAAAGTCATGTAATTTGGTTGGGAATTTATTGATTTAATTCTTGAAAGGGAATTACTATGTAAATGGGTCCATTAGTGGCCAAGTTATTATGTTAGACATGCCTTGAGCTGAATTGGAAAAGTCCAGCCTTTGCTAGGTGTGTGAGACAAGTGAACCAAACCTAGCCAGATTCATGGACCAGCATAGGCCAACATTCTTGGCTGGGCAGATTTGACCTAGTCTCCTATTCAGCTTAAACGTGGCTTTTGTGAAAACAAGTCAAGTTGGACTTGGCTTCCTCATATGGGCATGTGTATAATCAGCCAAGAAGAGGATTTTGTTGAGTTGACATTTCCTATAATGCTGGAAACAAAGCCAAATTCGAAATTCAAAGGCTTGCATTCAGATTCAAAGGGGCTCATTCAAATTTAAAAGTTTGAATTCAAAATTCAAATGATCATTCAAAATTCAAAAGTTGAATTAAGATTCAAAGTTTGCAAGTTCAAATTCAAAGGGCATTGGACTCATTCAGATTCAGCTCCAAGGATAAGGCATCCCTATAATTTCGGCCAGGTCAAAATACTCATGGACCAAGCATGCAAATTCGAAATTGCCATTCAAATCCAAAAGGGTATATTCAAAATTCAAATATGTTTTGAATTCAAAATTCAAATATGTTTTGAATTCAAAATTCAAATATGTTTGAATTCAAAATTCAAAGTTCAGAATTCAAGCCTAAATCAAGCATCCCTTGAATTTCGGCCAATCCAAGACCAGCCGTGACCAAGTCTGCAAGTCAAATTTTAAGTCAAGCTGACTCAACACAACTAAGTCATCCAAGCATCATGACTCAGCCAGACCTGACCATGTCAATTTCAGCCCGAATTTCAAATGCCCAACAAATGACTTAGCTTAAGCACATAAGTAGGATTTGACTTAGTCTTTCATTTTCATGACAATTAGGATTAGTTTAAAATTCGAATTCCTAATTTTATGGGGGGCCTTTTTGGCCAGCCACCCCTATGTGTAGTTGATTTCTCATTGGAATAAAAATAACTTGAATGGTGATAGAATTTCGATTTTCTTAAGTGATCTATCTCCTTGCAAATCTTTGGCCTAGCCAAGATCTGAAATTATTAAGAACACTTGTACTGGTGGCGTTCTAAGGCTTATCATCCTTGGGTGTGGCGCCTTACACTAGCTTTTATCAAGGATCCTTCCTTGTGGCAAGCAACACTTGGCTTATCAAGCATTATGCTTGTGGCCCCCCATTCTCCATTCTTTTCTACCTTCACTTATACAAACTATGCCATACATTTGACCAAACACTTCATCCAGCCATAAACACAAGCCAAGCCACGACCAAACAAATCAAACACATAACCCACACCAAGACCTAGCCTAAACACAAACCATGACTACCATTCCCTCAAAAATTGTGACCAAGTCAAGCCTTAACCAAACACTTGACCAAGCCCTCAAACACCTAGCCTAAACCCCAAAACCGCACCTACACACTCAAATCAACCAAGGCTAAATCTACCCCAAACACTTGGCCCAACCCCAAACAACCAGCCTATTTTCAACCTTAAAAGCCAACAAACCAAACTGAAAAACATACAAATCTAATTCCGCGAGTGAAAGTGCTTTCCTTCAAGAACGGTTGGCATAAAAACACAACCACCCCATGGAGGTTGTCATCACCAAGGATGGTTTTTCATGGTAGCCACCATTTGGGAGTGAAAGAAGGAGAAAGAAAATGAAGATTAGGGATTCTAAATCCCCTTTTTTACTTTTATAGTTGTGGGGCCTCGCTTGGGCGAGGGATAGGTTGCTTGGGCGAGAAAACCATTAAAAAATCGTGTTGAAACCTTGAGACTGTCGCTCAAGCGAGAAACCTCTCGCTTGGGCGAGAATCCTACAGCAAAAGCAGCTCGCTCTCGCTCAAGTTAGAAATGGACAAATTCACTCTAGCTTGAGCTAGCTTCTCAAGATCGAGCTAGAAATGGACAGATTCACTCTAGCTTGAGCTAGCTCCTCTGGCTCGAGCTAGAAATGGACAGAATCTAAACTACAAAGTTTGGGGTGTTACACTAAACACAAAAGTAATCGGCTAGAAGTGTTTAGAATTGAAAATGTAGTATGAAATGACTCAAAAATAACTTAATACGAATGAAAATGAGATTTTTAGAGAGAGAGGGGTGATTTCTCGAGTTTGAGAGTGAGGAAGAAGATGAATTGTTGGAAAAAATGGAGGAGAAACCTTTAAATACTGGTCAGAGTAATCGATTACCTTAGAAGAGTAATCGGTTACTCTCTAGAGTAATCGATTGCTTTTCTCAGAAATTTGAAATTTCAGAACTACTGATGCTTGGTAATCGATTATTTACCCTTAGTAATTGATTACATGTATCAAAATTTGAAATTTAAGGCAAATCTAAGTACTTTTAAGTACAATTAGGCATAAGATAAACATAATGAAGCAAATATATAGTCATTTATGAACAATTTAAGATGAATAAGCTTCATCAAGTATGCTTAATTATCGTCTAATTTTATAGAAATATTCTTTGACCAAAGGTTTAGTGAAAATGTCATCTAGTTGGTAATGAGTATCAACAAATTCTAATGCCACATCTTTATTTTGGTCATGGTCTCTAAGGTAGTGATGTCTTATATCTATGTGTTTGGTTCTAGAATGCATTACTGGATTCTTTGTGAGATTTATAGCACTGGTATTGTCACATTTTAGGGGAACACAACCTAAGTCTAACCCATAGTCTCATAGTTTTTGTTTAGGCCACAACACTTGTACTCAATAGCTACTTGTTGTTATGTATTCTGCTTTAGCAATACTTAAGGCAACACATGCTTGTTTCTTGCATGACTAAGAGACTAGTGCATTTCCTAATATATGACAAGTACCACTAGTACTCTTTCTCTCAGTTTTGCATCCAGCAAAATCTAAATCCGAATATCCTACCAAATCACATATACTTCCCTTTGGATACCAAAGTCCAACGTAAGTTGTGCCTTTTAGACATTTCATGATTATTTTGACAGCAACTAGATGTGATTATTTTGGTTTTGATTGATACGTGCACACAAGCATACACTAAACATTATATCAGGTCTACTAGCAGTTAGATAAAGTATGGAACCGATCATACCTCGATACTTTTATACGTCGATGCATTTTCCAGTTTCATCTGTATCAATGTATGTACCAGATCCCATAGGAGTGGCAATGGGTTTGCAATCATCTATTTCAAATCTTTTCAACAATTCCTCGCAATATTTGCATTGACTTACAAATATTGGTCCATCGTGAGTTGTTTGATTTGTAATCCAAGGAAGTAGTTTAACTTCCCCATCATTGACATTTCAAACTCCCCTTGAATCATTTTCCCAAAGTCACTACATAACATTTCATTAGTAGAACCAAAAATAATATCATCTACATATATTTGTACCAGAAGAGTATGATGATTTATTTTCTTAATAAAGAGAGTAGTGTCAACCTTTCATTCGGTAAAACCTTTTTAAGTAGAAAATTTGTTAGACGATCATATCAGGCACATGGAGCTTGCTTCAAACCGTAGAGGGCCTTCTTAAGTTTATATACATGGGAAGGATGTTTGTAGTTTTCAAACCCAGGAGGTTGTTCTACATATACCTCTTCTTGTATATACCCATTAAGAAATGCACTCTTAACATCCATTTGATATAACTGAAAATTTAGAGAGCAAGCATATGCAAGTAATAACCGAATAGCTTCAAGTCCAGAAACAGGAGCAAAGGTTTCATCAAAGTCTATACCTTCTTCCTGATTGTATCCTTGTGCTACCATTCTAGCTTTATTTATAATGATAATACCATTTTCATCTTATTTATTACAAAATACCCAATGAGTTCCTATAACATGCCCATCTTTTGGTCTAGGAACAAGTTCCCAAACTTCATTTCTATGAAACTGGTTTAACTCTTCTTGCATTGCAAGAATCCAATGTTCATCCTCGATGGCATCGTAAATCTTTGAGGGTTTTATTTGAGAGACGAAGGCCATGTTTAAACAAGCATCATTTAGCTTTAAGCGGGTAGTTACACCTTTGCTTATATCACCAATGATGTTGTCAATAGGATGGTCTCTCTGAGTTTTCCATTCTTGTGGTAAATCAGAATGAATATGCTCTTCTTGATAAGATAAAGTATCATTCATTTTCAAGTGCTCAACATTGGTTGTAGTATTGGTAGAAGACACTTGTATTGATGGGGAACTAGGCAAGTCCTCTTCATCAAGAGTTAACCCATCCTTTATAAAAGGATTGGTTTCATCAAAACATACATGAACAGATTCTACCATGGCTAGAGTTCTTTTATTAAAGATTATATAAGCTTTACTCGTAAGAGAGTAGCCTAGGAAGATTCCTCTATCAGGTTTTGCATCAACCAAATACATGCAAATGAGAAATGTTTGGTTTTCTACCTTTGAAGAGTTCATAGGGGGTTTTCTTGAGAATTGGTCTTATAAGAACTCTACTTGAAACATAACATGATGTATTTACTGCATCAGCCCAAAAGTATTTTGGGAGATTAATTTCATTCAACATAGTACGAGCAAGTTCTTCAAATGACCGATTCTTTCTTTCTACAACACCATTTTGTTGTGGTGTTATAGGAGCAGAGAAATTGTGATTGATACCAAGATCATCAAAAAACTCTTCGAAAGAAGAATTTTGAAATTCTCCCCCATGATCACTTCTTATAGCAGCGATTTTCAGAGATTTTTCATTTTGAACTCTTTTAGCGTATTAGCTAAAGGCATTAAACGCCTCATTCTTATGAACTAAGAATAGAGTCCAAGTATATCTTGAATAATCATCTACTATAACAAGAGCATAATAGTTACGACCATAACTTTTGGTCCGTGAAGGGCCAAATAAGTCCATATGTAGTAACTGCAATTGTCTATCAGAAGAAACCATATGCTTATGTTTGAAAGGAGTTTTTGTTTATTTACCCTTTTGACAAGGACTACATAGTTTGTCTTTAACAAACTTCATCTTGGGTGAAAGAAACCTAACTAGGCCCAACACTAAGAGGGCCACCTTCCCTTTCTTTAAGGACATTTTCGTTTTACTTAAATAAGTGGGAGTCTTATGTCCCACAATTATTTGAATTTATGTTTTACTTTTATACTTTTGGACATTTGCTTTTAAGTATTGCCTTTTTTGGGGTAGGCATGTAATAAGGGATTGAAAGGGGAACAAGGGTTAGTTGATTACATGCTATCTTTTCCATTTCAAAACTCTAGAATGTGAAGGCTTAAAGCAATTGGAGAAAGCCATGAAAGCTAATGATCAAAGTCAATTTTTTAAAATACCACCGCTCCTCTTAACTGATCCATCAAGTCATCAATTCTAGGCAATGAGTACTTGTTCTTAATTGTGACCTTGTTCAGTTGTCGGTAGTCAGTGCACAACCTCATACTGCCATCTTTCTTCTTAACCAATAATACTGGTGCACCCCATGGCGAAACACTGGGACAAATGAACTACTTTGCTAACAGGTCCTCAATCTGCTTTTTCAGTTCAGCTAGCTCTAAAGGTGCCATTCTATAAGGGGTTATAGAAATGGGTCCCGTCCCCGGTATTAAATCGATGGAGAATTCAACTTCTCTCACGGGAGGTAATTCCGGAATATCACCAGGGAATACCTCAAGGAATTCACACACTACCGGTATGTCATCAACTTTGGGTTTCTCAGTACCCTCCATTGATGCCATCAACATAAACACGGCTCCCCCCTCCTTAAGGGAAGTCCTGACTTCTTTAGCCGATACTGGCTCCACATATTTCGACTTATCGGAAGACTCATACTGATCCCCGAACACTACAGTCTTATCGGCACAATTAAGCATCACTCGATTGGCCGACAACCAATCCATCCCCAGAATTAGATCTAATTGGGACAGGGGTAAGTAGATTAAATCTATAGTAAACATCCTACCATTGACTTCAACCGGACACTGAGATGCACATGTTGATACCACCACCGATGCACTAGTAGGGGTGGACACAACCAAGTCAAAGGGCAACAACTCAGTCGGCAACCTCAGTCGTTCTACACAATCAGTAGATATGAAGGAGTGTGTTGCTCCCGAATCAAACAACACTAAAAGGGGAATACCTGTCACCATACAGTTATCTTTGATCATACCTTCAACGTCGGATGCTTCGGAACCACTCATGGTAAATACCCTGCCAGTGTTTCTAGGCCTCTCCACATTCAAGCCACTCGTGCGCTGGTCCAGCTTGGGGCAAAACTTCCTTATGTGTCCCGGCTCCTTGCAATTGAAACACCCTTTCCCGGATCCGGGGCATACACCTCCAAAGTGATGCCTACCACATTTGTTGCACAAAGGAGGAGATTTTAATTGTGACCCTCCAGCGTTGACATTTGTCCTCGACCCATGCGAACCATAGGTGGAGAGTAGGGCTTTCGTTCCTCTTGAAACGCCCTGCCTTTTCCTTGCCCTTGCTCATAGTTACGTTGAGGGCCAAAATTCCTCGGAGGATTAGGCTTGTGAACCGCCACTTCATCTGCTCTCATATCGTCTTCGTACATCCTACATTTGTTGACCAAAGTAGGAAAATCAGAGATCTCTTGATGTCCAAACATCATCCTCAATTTAGGAATTAGGCCTGACTCAAACTTAGCACATTTAGACCTCCCGTCCACCTCCAGCTCATAATAGGGACAATACCGGGCCAATTCCTCAAACTTGGCCGCATACTCTCCCACCGATAGATCCCCTTGTTCTAACCGTAGAAACTCCATCTCTTTCTTTATCTTCAGGTCAGCTGGAAAGTATTTATGGATGAACTTTCCTTTGAAGACTTCCCATGTGATGGCTTGTCCTTCCGATTCCATCTGCCTCCGAGCATACTCCCACCAGTTCTCAGCATCCTTAACCAGGACATATGAGGCATATGTCACCTTCTAAGCATTGGAACAACCCATGGCTCTGAATATCCGCTCCAAGCTTTGGATCCATTCATTTGTCGCATCAGGGGCAAATCCGCCTTCAAATTGAGTAGGATTGAGCCTACAGAACTCATCTAATCCCCGGTACTCTACCAGTTCTTGAGGTACCAAGGGGTGTGGGTTTGGGCTCGGCGTCGCGTTCTGGTTGAGATGCTGCAAGTTCTCATTCATGTTCATCAGCACAGCCGCAATTTGGGTCAACAAGTCATTCTGACCCGATCCTCTCCCTCTTCCTCTTCCTCGTCCAGACATCTCCGTAACGGGTACCTGTACTCATTCGCTTATCAGTAAACCACGTTTAAACAGATAAATCATCACATAACCACACAATAGTTCACCTAAATCACATAGTCAAATCACACAAAGGTTTCAAAGAAGCACGTAAGGCCATACCCTGGGCCGCATGATTAACTATGCTCTGATACCATATTGTAAGGACCCAAATTATACCCAAAAATTTTCGTCCTTTTATTTTCTTAACATACATGTACTACTAATTAATTTTCCATACATTACCCCATGAATTTTCTTTCTCCTTATAATTATAATTTACGTTTCATATTAGCAAGTATTCTACCCAAGCTATTTGGGGTTCAAAACCCATAAACATCATATATTAATTAAAGAGGGGACTCCGTCCCCACATGTTTGTCAATAATACATCAAATCCTAAGGAACGGGGTTACATATTAAATGGTTTAAGTTATAGGTACAATTACATGCATAACACAAAACAGCACATGAACATCCCTATGACAAAATAGATAGGAAACTAAACTACGCCATCCTCTGAATCCGCTAATCCTTAGCTTTACCTGTACACCGATTATCACAAATAACATCATCAAGAAACATAAGGGAGTAAGACATCAAGTTTAAGATAATCAGTATATATATAAATCAGAATAGGATAATTATAATGCAAACATGTATATACATTTGTCTTTAACATAATTCAATAGTTAAAATGCAATAAACTATCATTCTACCATTTATCAACCACATTTAATAGCAATTACTCCAATACCACATAGGGTAAGTCAATGCCATAAAGGCAAAATAATACCACGTAGGGCAAGTTTATGCCACAAGGCGAATCAATACCACATAGGGCAAGTCTATGCCACAAAGGCGAATCAATACCACATAGGGCAAGTCTATGCCACAAAGGCGATTCAATACCATATAGAGCAAGTCTATGCCACAAAGGCAAATCAATACCATACAAGGCAAGTCTATGCCACAAAGGCGAATCAATACCACATAGGGCAAGTCTATGCCACAAAGGCGAATCAATGCAACTTCCATTCAATGCCATTAATAACTCCATTTTCATAATAACAATTCCAATACGTTTACCTTTTGTATTATATCATTAAGTATGGAAATGCTTCTCCCTTACCTTGGTGTGTGTTGCCGTTTGGCGGCTTGTTAGTCTCTACTCCGCTTCCTCCAACCTTAGGGTCTTTCCCATCCACACACACACAAAAAAATATATTCGTAACATCACATTATAACTCATTTTACATATTTCAACCACAAAATAACTCATACTCCGATGATTCTCGAAACTATCTCTATTGTGACTTCAAACATGTAACTCATAAACTTTTAACCCCTCATTCCACATCATAAATCATAAACCACAACCCAACTTAACATTTCACCTCATTTCTTCACCATTTCGTTTCTAGGTTTTGGGGTTTCATAAAATCAACGTTTTTCAAACACAATTTCCAAATATAAACTCTACACTACGAGTTTTCAAGAAAGAAGTTAAATAAAACGAACCACCACTCAAAGGGGAGAGTTAGGTTGTTTTCCAACTCAAAGAGAAGAGACCCAAATACCCACAATGAGTTTCTAAGTAAGAAGAAGTGTTAAAATCAAGAGGTTTACCTCTTCTCTTGCTCCTCTTAGCCTTTACACGAACTCTTGCCAAGAAAATCGCTTCGTCTTCTCTTTTCTCTCAAAATCCTCCCTCATTTTCGTGTTTGGGGCTGTATTTTAGGGTTCAGGATTTTAGATTCTCGCCCAAGCGGGAATACGTCGCCCAGGCGAGAGACCCCGCCTTTTTAAATTTTCAAACACTGACGCTCTCGCTCAAGCGAGGGATTCTCGCTTATGCGAGGATCCTTCAGTGTCAACACACTCTCCCTCGCCCAAGCGAGCCAACTCTCGCTCACGTGAGGCTTCTCTCGCCCAGGCGAGCCACATCTCACTCAAGCGAGGCTCCCAGATAAAATCCTGGGAGAAATATTGATACCCTCGCCCAAGCGAGACTCTCTCGCTCAGGCGAGAATTAGTCAGTAGCTCCCAAACTGATTGAGTTTCACCATGTTCCAAATATCAAACTTTTAGGGGGTTACAAAATCAGCCTTAAAAATCATGTGGCTATTATATCAAAGCTTGGCCAGCCGCATGGCAAGAGCAAGGGCTTGGCATTATACCTATATGGAAGTTATTTAACTCATCCATTTTGTCAACCAACCAATTACTGGCCAAGCTAAAAGCTAGGCTAGGTCAACCAAGCATCAAGGCTAATCAAGTCATCCAACCTGGCCACCATTTTTTCAGCCAAGCATTTAATGGTTGATTCGGCCAGCAAGAAACTAGGCCAGGCATCAAGGCAGCAAGACTAGTTGACTCAGCACCAAGCTGACTCAGCCAACCAGCCCACCATATTTTCAGCCATAATTTAATGCTTCATGAATTATTCAAACTTGAAATAACCAAACCATTTACTTGGCTACCTAAGGATTTGCACATGTGCTTATCTCCAGCCCCATAATTCAAAACGTGCAAATATTATGGCTAAACCAAAATCCCACATAAATTAGTTTTCATGAGCACAATTCTTTCTGAAACTGGATCATGGTGAATCTAGACAAATAAAGCAAGTTAGCCAAGGAAAAGAGCCATCAATGCATTGGGAATATGAAATTAAAGATCAACCAGCCTCATCAAAACAAAAATCCATATTACGGAGTCTTTTATTAGAATTTTAGTGCCTAGTTTAAGTTACATTGCACCCAATTATTTCTTGTAATAATGAATAGCACCTTTTTACTAGTTGGTCGTGGAAGCCTTAATGGCCAACTGCACTATTTGTAAGGCAATTCTGGCCAGAAAGAAAACAAGTTGCATTTTGAAGAAAACCTTTGTGTTTTAGTTGAGCCTTGCTCCTAACCCCTTTGAACTTATCAAGACTTGTCTTGTAGTGTTCTTGGCTTATCACCTACATTGGTGTGGTTCCTTCCCTCTCTTCATCAACATCCTTAATATGGTAGAATTCCTTTGGCTTATCAAGCTAAAACTTGTGGTGCCTTCACTTCAAGTCTTTTCCCACATTCTTTTATCCAACTACATCCATTCCCCACTTATCTGAGTAGAATGCCACATGGAATCCTTTGTCGCATAGTTGACTTATGCTCAACAAGTTCTACTTGAGTCCTTCGACATAAAGTACTCATTCTATAGTTGTTGATTAAATAAATTTGCGAGCATGTCGGGCTAGAGACGATAAAATAAATTTCCAAGCATGTCGGGCTCTAGACGATAAAATAAATATGCGAACATGTCGTACTCGTGACGATAAAAATAAATATGTGAGCATGTCGGGCTCGAGACCATAAAATAAATATGAGAGAATGTCAGGCATGTGACGATATAAATAAATATGCGAGCATGTCGGGCTCAAGAAGATAAAATAAATATGCGAGCATGTCGGGCTCGATATGATAAAATAAATTTGGGAGTGTGTCGGGCTCGAGACGATAAAACAAAAATAAATTTGTAAGCATGACGGGCTCGAGACGAAAAATAAATATGCAAGCTTGTCGTGCTCAAGGCGATGAAATTAAAATTGAGAGTATGTCGGTCTCGAGACGATAAAATAAATATGTGATAGTATTGGGATCGGGACGATAAAATAAATATGCGAGCATGTCGGGCTCGAGATGATAAAATTATCATGCGAACATGCCGGGCTCCAGACGATAAAATAAATATTCGAACATGTGGCCTCCAGGATAAAAATAAATATGCGTGCATGTCCGAATCGAGATGAAAAAATAAATATTCGAGCATTTCAGGCATGAGATGATAAAATAAATATGCGAGCATGTCGGGCACGAGATGATAAAAATAAATATGCAAGCATGTCTAGTTCTAGACGATAAAAATAAATATGCGAGCATGTCGGGGTGGACACTATAAAATAAATTTGTAAGCTTGTCGGGCTCGAGATGATATAATACATAAGAGAGCTTGTTAGGCTCGAGACGATAAAAATAAATTTTGTGAGCATATTGGGCTCCATACCATAAAATCAATTTGCGAGCATGTCGGGCTCGAGGCGATAAAATAAATATACGATAATGTCAGGCTCGAGACGATAAAAATTAATATGTGAGCTTGTCGGGCTCAAGACCATAAAATAAATATGCGAGCATGTCATGCTCTAGACGATAAAATAAATTTGCGAGCATGTCGAGCTATAGATGATAAAATTAATATGCAAGCATGTCGGGTTAGTTACGATAAAAATAAATATGCGAGCATGTTGGGCTCTAGAGGATAAAAATAAATACGCTAGCACGTCGGGGTGGAGACTATAAAATAAACATGGATCATGTCGGTTCTAAGATGATAAAATAAATATGGGAGCATGTCGGATTGGAGATGATAAAATAAATTAGGGTGCTTGTCGCGCACGAGACGATAAAATAAATTTCGAGCATGTCGGGCTCGAGATGATAAAATAAATTACGAGCATGTTGGGCTCGAGACGATAAAATAAATTTGCGAGCATGTCGCGCTCGAGATGATGAAATAAATGTACGAAATATTAGGATCGATATGGTAAAACAAACATGCGACCATGTCGGGATTGAGATGATAAAATAAATATAGGAGCTTGTGGGGCTCAAGATAGTAAAATAAATTTGTGAGCTTGTCAGGCTCGAGAGGATAAAATAAATTTGCGAGCATATCGGGCTCCAGAGGATAAAATGAGTATGTAAACATGTCGAGATCGACACGATAAAAATAAATATGTCAGCATGTCGGGCTCGAGACAATAAAATAAATATGCGAGAATCTCGGACTCGAGACGATAAAAATAAATATGCTAGTATGTCAGGCTTAAGAAGATAAAATAAATAAGTGAGCATGTCGGGCTCGAAATGATAAAATAAATATGTGAGCAGGTCGATCTCGATATGATAAAATAAATTTGGGAGCGTGTCGGTCTCGGAACGGTAAAATAAATTTGTGAGCATGTCGAGCTCGAGACGATAAAATAAACAGGCGAGCATGTTGTGTCCAAGACGATTAATATAAATATTTGAACATATTGGGCTTGAGAAAATAAAATAAATATGCGAGTGTGTCGGACTCGTGACGAGACTATAAAATAAATATGCGAGCATGTTGGGCTCTAGAAGATAAAAATAAATATGCGAGCATGTCGGGGTGGACAATATAAAATAAATTTGTGAGATTGTCTGGCTCTAGATGATAAAATAAATATGTGTGCTTGTCAGGCTCGAGATGATAAAAATAAATTAGTGTGCATGTCGGGCTCTAGATCATAAAATCCATTTGCGAGCAAATCGGGCTCGAGATGATAAAATATATATACGAGAATGCTAGCCTCGAGACGATAAAAATTTATATGGGAGCATGTCGGGCTCAAGACGATAAAATAAATATGCGAGCATGTCGGGATCCAGATGATAAAATAAATTTGCAAGCATGTCGAGCTTCAAATGATAAAATTAATATGTGAGCATGTCAGATTGGTTACGATAAAAATAAATAAGCGAGAATGTTGGGCTCTAGACAGTAAAAATAAATATGTGAGCATGTTGCGGTGGAGAATATAAAATAAGTTTGTGAGCATGTCGGGGTCCATAAGATAAAATAATTATGCGAGCATGTTGGGCTCGAGACGATAATAAAAATATTCGAGAATGTCGACTCCAGACGATAAAATAAACATACTAGCATGTCGGGTTTGAGGTGATAAAATAAATATGGGAGCATGTGAGGTTCGAGACAATAAAATAAATTTGCGAGCATGTGGGGCTCGAGACGATAAAATAAATTTGCAGCATGTCGGGCTCCAGAGTATAAAATAAGTATGAGATCAAGTCGGGCTCTAGATGATAAAAATAAATATGCGAGTAAGTCGGGCTCGAAATGATAAAATAAATATGCGAGAATGTCGGATTCAAGACGATAAATTAAATATGCGAGCATGCCACACTCGAGATGATAAAAATAAATATGCTAGCATGTCGGGCTTATGACGATAAAATAAATATGCGAGCATGTCGGGCTCAAGATTTTAAAATAAATTTGGGAGTGTGTCGTTCTTGAGACGATAAAAATAAATATTTGAGCAAATTGAGATTGAGAGATAAAATAAATATGCGAGTGTGTCGGGTTCGAGATGATAAATTAAATATGTGAGCTTGTTAGGCTCAAGATAAAAAATAAATATGCGAGCTAGTCGGGCATGAGACGATAAAATAAGTATGCGAGCATGAAAATGATTATGCAAGCATGTCAGGCTATAGACGATAAAAATAAATATGCGTGCATGTCGGGCTTGGACAATATAAAATAAATATGCGATCATGTCAAGCTATAGACGATAATAATAAATATGCGAGCAAGTCGGGATCTAGACGATAAAAATAAATATTCGAGCTTGTTGGGTTCGAGACGATAAAATAAATATGCGAGTGTGTCGGGCTCGAGACGATATAATAAATATGTGATCTTGTCAAGCTCGAGATGAAAAAGTAAAAATGCAAGCTAGTCGGGCATGAGACGATAAAATAAAAACGCGAGCATGTCGGGCTCGAGACGATAAAAATAATTAAGCGATCATGTCGAGCTCTAGATGATGAAAATAAATATGCGAGAATGTCGGGCTCGAGGCGATAAAATAGAAATGCGATTGTGTCGGGTTTGAGATGATAAAATAAATATGTTTGTTGTGGGGTTCGAGACCACAAAATAAATATGTGAGCATGTCGGGGTGGAGACGAAAAATTAAATATGGGAGCATGTGGGATCCGAGACAATAAAATAATTATCCGAGCGTGTCGGGTTTGAAATGATAAAATAAATATTGGAACTTGTGGGGCTCGAGATGATAAAATAAATATGCGAGCATGTCGAGATCTAGAGGATAAAATAAATATGCGAGAAGGTCAGGCTCGAGACGATAAAAATAAATATCCAACAATGTCGGGCTCAAAAAGATAAAATAAATATGCGAGCATGTCGGGGTGTAGACGATAAAATAAATTTGCGAGCATGTCAGTCTCGAGATGACGAAAATAATTATGTGAGCATGTCGGGCTCGGACGATAATATAAATATGTGAGAGTGCTGCGCTCGAGAATATGAAAATAAATATGTGAGCATGTCGGGCACGGGATTATAAAATAAATATGCAAGCATGTCCGGATCGAGAGGATAAAATAAATATGCAAGCATGTCGGGCTCGAGACGATAAAATAAATTTGCGAGCATGTCACGCCTGAGACGATGAAAATAAATATGTGAGCATGTCGGGCTCTAGACGGAAAAATAAATATGCGAGCATGTTGGGCTCTAGACGATAAAATAATTATGCGAGCATATAGGACTCGAGGCGATAAAATAAATTTGCGAGCATGTCGGGCTCGTGGCGATAAAATAAATATGCGAGAATGTTGGGCTCAATAAGATAAAATAAATTTGCGAGCATGTCGAGCTCGTGGCGATAAAATAAATATGCTAGCATGTTAGGCTCGTGAAGATAAAATAAATCTGCGAGCATTTCGGGCTCGAGACGATAAAATAAATATGTGAGCCTATCGGGATGGAGCAGATTAAAATTAATATGCCGAAATGTCGGGTTCGAGACAATAAAATAAATATGCTTGTGTGTCGGGCTCGAGACGATAAAATAAATATGTTAGTGTGTCGGGCTCGAGATGATAAAATAAATATGCGAGCTTGTCGTGTTCGAGACCATAAAATAAATATGAAATCATGTCGGGCTCGAGACGATAAAAATAAATTTGTAAGCATGTCGCGCTCCAGACTTTAAAAATAAATGTGCGAGCATGTCGGGCTCGAGACGATAAAAAGTATATATGCAAGCATGTCGGGCTACAGGCGATAAAAATAAATATGTGAGCATGTCGGGCGATAGACGATAAAAATTAATATTCGAGCATGGTGGGCTCAAGACGAAAAAATGAATATGCGAGTGTGTCGGGATCGAGACTATAAAATAAATATGTGAACTTGTCATGTTTGAGATAAAAAAATAAATATGCAACCAATTCGGGTTCGAGACGATAAAAGTTAATATGCAGCATGTCGAGCTCGAGAAGATAAAATAAATATGCGACAATGTCGGGTTCGAGACAATAAAAATAAATGTCCTACCATGTCGGGCTTAGGAAAATAAAATATATACGAGCATGTCGGGCTCGAGACGATAAAATAAATATGCGAGCATGTCGGACTCGAGATGATAAAATACTTTTGGGAGCGTGACGGACTCGAGACGATAAAATAAATTTGCGATATATTGGGATCGAGACGATAAAATAAATATGCGAGCAAGTATGGCTCGAGATGATAAAATAATTATGCGAGCATGTCGGGCTCTAAAGGATAAAAAAAATATGCGAGCATGTGGGCTCTAGGATAAAAATAAATATGCAAGCATGTCCGACTCGAGATGAAGAAATAAATATTCGAGCAGGTCGGGCTTAAGATGATAAAATAAATATGCGAGCATATCGGGCACGAGACGATAGAAATAAATTTGTGAGCATGTCAGACTCTAGACGATAAAAATAAATATTCGAGCATGTCGGGGTGGATACTATAAAATAAATTTTTGACCTTGTCGGCTCTAGATGATAAAATAAATATGTGAGCTTGTTAGGCTTGAGACGATAAAAGTAAATATGTGTGCATGTCGAGCTCCACACCATAAAATCAATTTGCGTGCATATCGGGCTCGAGACGGTAAAATAAATATACGAGAATGTCAGGTTCGAGACAATAGAAATAAATTTGCGAGCATGTCGGGCTCAAGACGATAAAATAAATATGTGAGCATCTCGGGTTCAAGATGATAAAATAAATTTGCAAGCATGTCGAGCTTTAGATGATAAAATTAATATGAGAGCATGTTGGGTTGGTTACGGTAAAAATAAATATGCGAGCATGTTGGGCTCTATACGATAAAAATAAATATGCTAGCATGTCGAGGTGGAGACTATAAAATTAATTTATAAGCATGTCGGGCTCGAGACGATAAAATATATATATGAGAATGTCGAACTCGAGACGATAAAATAAACATGCGAGCATGTCGGGTTTGAGAAGATAAAATAAATATGGGAGCATGTCGGGCTCGAGACAATAAAAATAAATATACGAGCACATGGGGATTAAATAAATTTGCGAGCATGTCGTGTTGTAGAGGATTAAATAAGTTTGCGAGCATGTCGTGCTCGAGACAATAAAAATAAATATGTGAGCATGTCGGGCACGAGACAATAAAATAAATATACGATATATTAGGATTGATGCGGTATAATAAACATGCGAGCATGTCGGGTTTGAGATGATAAAATAAATATGGGAGCTTGTCGGGCTCGAAACAATAAAATATATTTGTGAGCCTGTCGAGCTCGAGACGATAAAAGAAATTTGCGAGCATATTGGACTCTAGAGGATAAAATAAGTATGCGAGATTGTCGTGCTCAAGACAATAAAATGAAAATTGCGAGTATGTCGGGCTCTAAACGATAAAATAAAATTTCGAGCTTGTCGGACTCTCGACGATAAAAATAAATATGCAAGCATGTCCGACTCTAGATGAAAAAATAAATATGCAAGCATGTTGTGCTTTAGTCGATAAAAATAAATATGTGAGCATGTCGACTCGAGAAGATAGAATAAAAATGCGACCATGTCTGGTTTGAGACGATAAAATAAATACGTGAGCTTGTGGGGTTCGAGACTACAAAATAAATATGCGAACATGTCGGGGAGGAGACGAAAAATTAAATATGCGAACATGTCGGGCTCTAGACGATAAATTAAATATGCGAACATGTCGGGCTCTAGACAATAAAAATAAATATGAGAGCATGTCAGGCTCGAGGCGATAAAATAAATATTCGAGAATGTCGGGCTCGAGACGATAAAAATAAATAATCGAGCTTGTCGGACTCAAGATGATAAAATAAATATGCGAGAATGTCAGGCTGTAGACGATAAAATAAATATGCGAGCATTGCGGGATTGAGTCGATAAAGTAAATAAGCAAGCGTGTCGGGCTCGAGAAGATAAAATAAATATGCGAGCATGTCGGGATCGAGAAGATAAAAATAAATTTGCGAGCATGTCGGGTTCGATACCATAAAATATATATGCAAGCATGTCGGGCGCGAGAAGATAAAAGTAAATATCCGAGCTTGTCGGGCTCGAGACGATAAAAAAAATATACAAGCTTGTCAGGCTCGAGATGATAAAAATAAATATGCGAGCATGTCGGGCTCGAACCAATAAATTAAATTCGCCAGCATGTTGGGCTCGAGACAATAAAATCAATATGCGAGTATGTCGGGTTCGAGTGTAAGGACCCAAATTCTACCCTAGAAATTTTTTCTTATTTTAATTCATTCGTATGATCATTATCTTCATGACTTATTATTATAAATCCAATAAATTTACTTTAGTCATCCTCCTCAGTTCATATTCATATTATCGGACAATAGTCATACATAATTTCCTTATGCAGAAAAACATAATTCATATATTAATATTTTCCACTACTTACGACATACAATGGTTAAGGGTTTCCAAAATCAAAATACCCATAGTTACAATTATCCAAGTAAAATTTAGTCAGTTATGGGACAATAAGAAATAATAAAGAAAATCTAGTTTCAAAAGCTCCTAAGGCACCAAATCAAGCACCCTCAATTTACCTATTTACCTGCAATGGGATTATCAATGACAAATACACAAAACATACAAAGGAGTAAGTCATTAATTTGATAAATATCATTATACGATAATCCACATTTTAAAGAGAGTTAAGTAAACAAATTAACATTCGAACATAAAGTCAACACATCACATTTCCCAGCTCATACTACTTCGTTCACTAGTCTTATTTATGCATTCCTCCTCATCAAACCTTGTTACCTTACTCATCATTGCTACACCACACAGTTATATTCCACATATATATTTACCGTTACATTACCACATAGGGCAAGACATTCAATTCAATACCACGTAGGGCAAGTCATTCACATTACCACGTAGGGCAAGTCATTAACAATACCATGTAGTAGGGCAAGTCATTCACAAATCATATATAATCAGAAAATCCACGCATTTTCTATCATCGTATACAATTAACCACTTCTCCTTACCTTGGTAAATGTTGGGGTCGGTTTTGGGTAACTTTGCAAGTTCCTTCGCTACCTCCTCCAACCTTAGGATCTTTCCTCATCCCCACCAAACAACAACAAAGTCAGTAATTTATTCACAACAACATATAAACAACTCATAATTCATCTTTAACCATACCAAAGATTCATACATTTTCAATGTTTCCCAAACCACTTTCATTAGAAGTTTTCAATATTAAAACATACATATTCATCTTCTCTTTTACATTACAACACAAACTCATCTTCTACTTCTACCATTTCACCCATTTTCCTCTTTAACCACATTTTCATTTTGGGGGTTTTGGGATTTTCATGAATCAACCCACAGAACCATTCCATCCTTCGAATACCAACTCTAAACCAAGAGTTTACAAGAGAGAAACTAAATAAAACGAACCACAACTCAAAAAGAAGAGTTTCCATGGTTTCTCACATTTTGAGAAGAGATCCCATACACCCAAAACAAGTTTGAAAGGGAAGAAGAGAGTTAGAATTAAGAGATTTACCTCTTCTCAAACATCTATATGATTCTTACGAGTCCTTGCTCTCAGAATCACCTCCTTCTCTCTTCT
The DNA here is from genome assembly GCA_009771035.1 of Lupinus albus. Lineage (NCBI taxonomy): Eukaryota > Viridiplantae > Streptophyta > Magnoliopsida > Fabales > Fabaceae > Lupinus > Lupinus albus. Next base: position 9,459,450 of record CM020019.1, on the reverse strand, counting down.
CTCTCAAGTTCTAACCCTAAATGTGTTTGAGGGTTTCTATTTTAAAGTTTCCTCATCGGGCTCTCACTCAAGCAAGAAAATCTCGCCCATTTTAAAAACTCGGATCTGGCACTCTCGCTCAAGGAGGAATTCTCGCTCATGCGAGGATCCTCCAGTACCCACACCCTCTCCCTCGCCTAGGTGAGCCAAATCTCGCTCAGGCGAGAATCCTTCAGTATAACCCAGTATTCGACTCACCCAGGTGAGCCATCTCTCGCCCACGCGAGACCTTTCTCGCTCAAGCGAGACTTCCAGATAAAATCCTTGGGGAACTCTGACCCTCTCGCTTGGGCGAGGCCCTCTCTCTCAAGCGAGAATCTGGCAGTATGTCCCACTCTTCAGGATTGTTACTACAACTCAAGAAATATAAATTCAAGGTGTCACAATCCTCCCCCTCTTATAGGAATTTTCGTCCCCGAAAATTAAACATACCTCTATTCAAACAAATGAGGGTAATCCTCCCTCATGTCTCGCTCCATTTCCCGAGTCGCGTCTCCTTCATCCACTTGGCTCCATAATACCTTCACCAAGGAAATCTCTTTTCCTATCAACTTCTTGATACTAGTATCCATGATCCTCACAGGCAAGGTTGCAAAAGTCAGATTATCCTTCAGTTCTATCTGATCGGACTCAACCACGTGAGATTGACCCCCGACATATTTCCGCAATTGAGACACATGAAACACATTGTGGAGATTTGACAACAATGGAGGTAAAGCAATCCGATTTGTTACCGGTCCAACCCTCTTCAATATTTGATACGGTCTAATAAATCTTGGAGTAAGCTTACGGGACTTCAACACTCTACCAATCCCAGTAGTCGGAACTACTCTCACGAATACATGATCTCCCTCCTTGAACTCAAGAGGTTACCGTCTCTTATCGTAATAGATTTTCTGCCGACTCTATGCTATTCTCATATTCTCCTGGATCTTCTTGATATTTTCCGTTGTTTCTCATACCTGTAACATCCCTCCTTTCAGCACCTTGCTTAGGTAGACATAGGATTGTATATATATATATGTGTTTGTATGTGTATTCATGTGCTTATATATATGTGTGATTATATTTTTATTTATATTAGACTGCTATATGTTTAATAATTTCTTTGAAAACAAGTTAATCGAGTTAGTTTCAAAGCTGTCCAAGTTTAAGGTCTAGCCGTGATCGGGTAATGTATCGTCTTAGAATTTTAATTAGAATTGGTCTAAGTGACCACCTAACCTATTAGATTTTATAATGTTTTAATGATGTTGAGTTTTGAGGATAGAAAGTTATTATCTTAGTGTTATACTATGATAAATAACTTAGTTAAAATTTTTAGAAAAGTGGTAGTGTTAATGTACCTTTGAACTGGATTGCCCGAGAGTGCCCGTAATCTTTCTGTCAGTTCTTTGAGTGCTTGAACTATCATCTAGACTCTCATAGACATTGTTTAAGATTGTATTAGGGTGTCTTAGAGCACAAGAAAAACACATCCATGCACTACACCAATTGCCCAAACCAAATGCCACACCATACACTTAAAATTTTGCTAAATGCCTAATCCTTGTTTAAGTCTTAATGATACCCCAACCCAAAATATCTTCCCCCACTAACTCATCCCTAACACTTATATATATAGCCTTAAAGGGTGGGGGTTAAAATTGTCACACTCTCACTCTCACACCTCCTCACCAACACCACCTTCACTCACCTTCTCTTCTTCTCCCCAACTCACGTTGGCACCAAAGAGGGAGGAGAAAACCTCCATCTCCTCCACCAAAACTCACATGCAAGCCACCAAATATCTTCCCCAAGGTATGGTGATCATGTTTATGTTCTCATTTCTTCAATCTCTAGGTTCTTTATAAGTTATTTCTCCTCTTGATCACCAATGACTTAGGTGAAATTCTAGAATGAGTTGTTTGTAACTTTGTTCTATTTTCTTCTCTATATTTTAATCCAAGGAGGTAGTCAACCATTTCAAGGTATGAGGAATCCATTTTTGATCTCTGATTGTAGAAAAAATGTCTTGCAAACACTGTTTTGGGGGTTACAAAAATTCTGCTCTAAGTGTAGTTAGTGAAATGATGCTAGATTGTTGTTGTTAGGTGTTGTAGTTGATTTCTAGGATTCCAATTGAGCTAAAAACGGTTGTGGCTATGCTAAATTGTCATTGCATGTTGGAGAGCTTTCTGCTCGCAGGTTGGAGCTTCTGAAAAATGTGGATTAAGGGTCCCTAAACACTAACCCACTTCCTTATGTTGCTGTTAGGTTATAAAGAGTGTTTTAGGTGTTGTGTATGTCCTAGGGTGTTTAGGATTGAAAAAGTCTTGAATGTGTTATAAGCTTTGTTTAACACATTGAACCCATGATTTTTAACTCATTCCAAAGGTTAGAACTCGAAAATGTTGAAGGCTAAGAAGCCATGCAAATTCGGTCCCAAGTGTTCAAGAGTTAAGGAAACCCTAATACCTTAATTCCTTGATAACTTGAGTTCCTAACGTCCAAATTTTGCGTATAATATAGGCATGTGTTCATATTTTAAATTCCTAGCTAAATATCATTCTTTCAGGGACAAAAAAAAATTTCGAAATCCTCACTGTTTGAAGGGAAATACGAAAACAGTCCCTAGTTGGCACTCCAAACTATCTAATTTTTTACTATAATTTAGCTTATGTTTCAAATTGCCTTATGGTTTATAAATTCTGAGTTTTATGAGCCTAAACTTATATTAGTACTCTGTTCTATGAAGATAAAGTGTGTATCTCAAGATAATGATTTTTCTGAGATTTTTCTAAAGCGAATCCGAGCTTCCTACGTCAAATTCTGAGTTTTAAACCAACAATGTCTCTGAAAAATCTCTTCGTGCCTAATCGAGATCTTAGTTATGTCCAAATTAAATATTTGGGAATGTTCTAATGTCTAGAACCCCACTAAGGTGTTTTCTTTACAATCCGAATAAACTTAGTGATATCGAAATTAACTGTCTACGACCTAACCAGGTACTCGGCACTCGGGCAAACGGCAACAAAGGAACATTAAGTTCAGTAAGGGTAAAGGTATGGAGAGAAGTGTCTTTATATAGGTGCTTAGAAATGATGCCAAAGATATTCGTGCATCTCTAAGCTAGGCCATGCGCGGATATAGTCGAATACTATTTCTATGGCCGCGAACAATTGAGTAGCTAGACTTAGTTGTTCGTAAATTAATTTAACTCTAAATTATGATGGATATGTTTGATTGAAGTGCTTCAATGTAATTGAATGATTATGTTTGTTGATGTGAATGATGATTATGATTGAAAGTTTGATTATGAAAGTACTGATTTAACTGAATATTCCGTTGAATTTTGAACTGTGACATATTGTTGAGTTGACTATTGAACTGTCATCAAACATTCTCATGGCAAAGCATATGAGCATTCTTGATGAAACTTAAAGAATGAAAGTTTTGCTTATGAAAGATTTGACAAAGGATGAAGGGGAAATATTTTTATGAATGTTATCAGAACTGGCGTATTTTTACAGTTATTAGAAAATCCTTTTGATTAATAAGCTAGTGAGTTAGATCTTGAAAATATGTTATAACTGAGTTTCAACGAAAAATGTTTTGTTATTACCCTAAATTTTTTTCCCCTGATTCTTCTTTTAAAAGGATAAAAGTTATGCTTTGTATGAATCGGAAGATTCATGTCACTATGTTTTCCGTTTGTAACATAGTCTGCGGGAAGATACAACACTGAGATTGTGTTGAGAACCCAAAGGGGTACCTTGTCTGTGTGACTGGTTGAGGGGACATTGTGGGTGGAGATTGATTTGTCAGGAATAGGGTAGCTCCCTTGAGCCGACAAAACTCTTCGCGGTAACTACAGTGACCTCTAACACCCCCTTCAAGGTATCGTGCTCAGGATGATGCAGCGGTTATCTTTGCCGACCGGAGGGTATTTCCGGCGCTATTGAGTGCACGATAGTTATAAGCCTTTGGTTACCAATGGTTGGCACGGCGTTGTACTTGTCCTGTTCGCTTCCTAAGAACAGCAAATGGTTGGTCGGGCTCGATCAGTCGGTACCATTGCTGTTGATGTATTGTTAGGGGCCTTGTTAGGAAACGTTTTCTCCATGCATTCCTCTACAAAATAGTTGATCTCACTAGAGTAACGAGTGCATTCATCGTGAAATCATGCTCATACACGTGATTAAATTGTTATATTAATACCTGTATGATATGTTTTATGTTATGACTTTATAAATTGTTGATTGCTTATCTTATATAGAGATGCTTACTCTCCAATCTCACATTACAGGTAGTGATGGACTCAGATGCTTCTTTTGTGGTTCCTCCTTGTCTAGTAGAGATCATACCTCTCCCGTCGGGGGAGGTTGAGGTGGACCGGTCCAGGGCGGTGTTTAGGGGAGGCGTAGAAATCCGATGTTCGTACTCGGATAGGCATAGAGTGATACTCCCTCGCCGCTCCACCGTTCCAGCGGTCTATATCATGCACCTACCAGACGGTTATGAGCTACGACACACACCTCCTATTGCTCCTTCCAGGTATATTCCGTCTCCTACTGCTCTTCTTGGTCTATCTTCTAGATCCTATCATGCCCGGACACGTAGGGTTGCGCCATTCTGGTGTACACCTAGAGCCTTGGCGAGACATTCTGTTGGGGGACCACCTGTGACCCCGGCTAGTCGTACAGAGTCGACTCGGGGAGTTCAGGCTTATCGATGTACCCGGTGTCTTTCTGTACGGGAGAGTCATATGGATTCACCAGCTATTGCTGTGAGAGAGAACCTGGAGTTTGCTCCCGGATCCTCTTCTCACGGGGTACGTGGGAGGATTCAGGATGACGGGGATGATATTCGTGGCCTGGTGAGGAGGGCCCGACTATCTCCTCCACCATCATACTCCCCTACGCCGGCCGAGCCTATGGTTAGGGATGATATTATATATATTTCTAGTGATGAGGAGGATCCAGATGAAGACCCTGAGGAGGGTAGTTCTGAGGGACAGTAGCAGGAGGATGTTGGGTCGAAATTCTAACTGTCTGTTTGTGCATGGTATAACTGTATAGTTTTATTTTGGTGCAGTTGCTGTGAGTTCAATGTACACCCAGCCATAGGATCTTTTGCGTGTGTATATTTATGTATATATATCCTATTATGCTGGAGTGTATATGTGGATGGCATGACTTGGATGATGTACTTTTTTGTTTTTTTGAACTATGACGCTTTTTGAACTAATGATGTATATATATATAGACATATGTATGTTTACTATGTTATGTTGTTGTTTAGCTTATAGTTTAAGTGGTGAGTTTTGAGAGAACCATATGTTCATATGTTATAAAAGAAAAAAAAAATCATACGCTATTTTTCAAAAAAAAAAAAATATAATTAACCAAGATCGTAAACGACGGTCTCGTATGTAATTGTTTTAACGCTAGAAAAAGGGTGTTACACGAAATGCTTTCAAATTTAATTTAACATCTTAGAGCCCGACATTCTCCCATATTTAATTTTTCGTCTCGAGCCCGACATTCTCTCACATTCATTTTTATCCTCCCGAGCCTGACATGCTCGCAAATATATTTTATCGTCTCGAGCACGACATGCTTCCAAATTTATTTTATCATCTCAAGCCCGACGTGATCGCATATTTATTTTTATCATAAATAGCCTGACATGCTCGTATATTTATTTTATCTTCTCGAGCCCGACAAGCTCACATATTTATTTTATCGTCTCGAGCCCGACATGCTCGCAAATTTATTTTATCATCATGAGCCCGACATGCTCATATATTTATTTTATCGTCTTGAGCCTGATATGCTTGCATATTTATTTTTATTGTATCAAGCCCGAGATTCTCGCATATTCATTTTGTCATCTCGAGCCCGACATGCTCGCATATTTATTTTTATAGTCTGGATCCCGACATGTTTGAATATTTATTTTATCTTCTGGAGCCCAACATGCTCGCAAATTTATTTTATGGTCTCAAGCCCGACATGCTTGCATATTTTATGGTTATGAGCTACGACGCACACCTCCTATTGCCCTTTCCAGGTATATTCCGTCTCCTACTGCTCCTCTTGGTCTATCTTCTAGATCCTATCATGCCCGGACACGTAGGGTTGCGCCATTCTGGTGTACACCTAGAGCCTTGGCGAGACATTGTGTTGGGGGACCACCTGTGACCCCGGCTAGTTGTACTGAGTCGACTCGGGGAGTTCAGACTTGTCGATGTACTCGGTGTCTCTCTGTACGGGAGAGTCATATGGATTCACCCGCTATTGTTGTGAGAGAGAACCAGCAGTTTGCTCCCGGATCCTCTTCTCACGGGGTACGTGGGAGGATTCAGGATGACAGGATTGATATTCGTGGCCCAGTGAGGAGGGCTTGACTATCTCCTCCACCATCATACTCCCATGCGCCAACCGAGCCTATGGTTAGGGATGATATTATATATATTTCTAGTGATGAGGAGGATCCAGAGGAAGACCCTGAGGAGGGTACTTCTGAGGGACAGTAGCAGGAGGATGTTGGGTCGAAATTCTGACGGTCTGTTTATGCATGGTGCGACTGTATAGTTTTCTTTTGGTGCAGTTGCTGTGAGTTCAGTGTACACCCAGCCATAGGATCTTTTGCGTGTGTATATTTATGTATATATATCCTATTATGCTGGAGTGTATATGTGGATGGCATGACTTGGATGATGTACTCTTTTTGGACTATGATGCTTTTTGAACTAATGATATATATATATATATAGACATATGTATGTTTACTATGTTATGTTGTTGTTTAGTTTATAGTTTAAGTGGTGAGTTCTGAGAGAACCATATGTTCATATGTTATAAAAGAAAAAGAAAATTCATACGCTAAAAACAAAAATATAATTAACCAAGATCATAAACGACGGTCTCGTATGTAATTGTTTTAACGCTAGGAAAAGGGTGTTACACTTTAGTGGTATCAAAGCGGTTTAGTCTGGTTAGCCTGTGATAGGTCTCACACACTTTTAGTTTTGTGTCTCTGACTGTATTTCGGTACAGAACGCAGGGATAAATATGGCAAGAAGGAATGAGACTGCCACTCATGAGTTATTAGAGCGAATGGCAACAATACTCGAGAATATGAACGCATCAGTAGATCAAGGGACCACAAAGTATCGATGCCTGCAGATATTTTTGAAGAATAATCCACCCAAGTTTGAGGGAGGATTTGATCCGGAAGGTGCATATCGATGGCTCCAAGACATACAGAAAATTTTCAGAATTATGCAGTGCACTGAAGCACAGAAGGTAATCCTAGCTCCCCATAAGCTAGTTGGAGAAGCTGAACACTGGTGGAAGCTGAACGGAATGAAATTACTTGGTGGGTGTTTCGGGGAAAGTTTTTAGAAAAGTTCTTTCCTGAAGACGTGTGCCAAAAGAAGGAAATAGAGTTCCTAGAACTCAAGCAAGGGAATAGATCGGTGGGTGAATATGCTGCGAAATTTGAAGAACTATCAAAATTCTCAAGATATTTTCAAGAGTCCAAGAATGAAAGAGCAAAATGTATCCGATTTGAGAATGGACTCAGACCCGAATTGAAGCCAGTGGTGAGTTTCCAGGAGATATTCCATATGCCTACCTTGGTGAACAAATGCAGAGTTTATGAGAAAGACATCATGGACCAAAGGACATATAACAAGAATCATCAATCCCAGAAGAATGTGGGGCCTAGTTGTCACACGGGTAATCACCATCCTAATTTCAGAAAACCCTATCAACCACCATCAGGTCACCGAGGATTTAACAGGAACAATCCTCAGCAGTACTCAAACAATAAGCCGGGGGAGAATCCGCCTAAGTGCTCTAACTGTAACAAACTCCATTTTGGAAGAAGATATCCGAGTAAGGATGATGTGTGCTTCAATTGTGGACAGTCTGAACACTTCCGTTATGAATGTCTTGGAAATTCCAAAGGAAGCAAAAATCAGTTGCCAGAAGACCACCAGCGGAGAAACCAACCAAACGTGGGAAAGTTTTTGCTTTGAGTGGAGCCGAAATAGAGAAGTCGCCTGATCTCATCCAAGGTAAGTGCCTGATTAATGGAAGTCCTTCTATGGTTTTGTATGATTCAGGAGCCACCCATTCTTTTATATCGTATAATTGTGTGCTACTAGTAGGACTAAAAGCCACTATTATGCCATATGAAATAGCCGTAGAAACTCCTATGAAGTCGTTAGTGATGACTTCCGAGACATGTTTGCAATGCCCAATGGTAATTCAGGGAAGAACCTTTATGGTGGACCTAATTTGCCTTCCCTTGTCACAATTGGATGTGATTTTAGGAATGGACTGGATGTCGGAAAATGGTGTAGAATTTTTAGAAATCCCTGAAGAATGTTCAGATAAAGAAGATCAACAGTCTATGTCTGCTAAGGAATTCTTAGCAAGAATTCGAGTAGGAACCCAACTGCTTGTCTTTTTATTCTCTTTGGAGACTGAAAAAGGAATGGGAACTCGAGAAATTCCAGTAGTAGAAGAATTTCCAGGAGTATTTCCTGAAGATATTCCAGGTTTACCACCCGAAAGAGAAGTGGAATTCTCAATAGACTTAATCCCTGGAACAGGACCAATCTCTATGGCTCCTTACAGAATGGCCTCTGTAGAACAGTTGGAACTCAAGAAGCAATTAGAAGATATGATGAGTAAGCGGTTCATCAGACCGAGTGTGTCACCATGGGGTGCTCTAGTATTATTTGTGAAGAAAAAGGATGGGAGCATGAGACTGTGTATAGACTATCGACAACTTAACAAAGTAACCATTAAGAATAAGTACCCACTTCCTCGGATCGATGATTTGATGGATCAGTTAAGAGGAGCTTCAATATTTTCTAAGATTGACTTAAGGTCGGGATATCACAAAATTCGAGTTAAGAAGGAAGATGTGCCAAAAACAGCTTTTCGTACTCGATATGGACACTATGAGTATTTAGTAATGCCCTTCGGAGTTACGAATGCTCCTGCAGTGTTCATGGATTATATGAACAGGATTTTTCGGCCGTTCTTGGATAGCTTCGTTGTGGTGTTTATTGACGACATCTTGATATACTCTAAGACCAAGGAAGAACATGCCAAACACTTGAAAACCGTGTTGAGGATGTTAAAAGAGAGACAACTATATGCTAAACTTTCAAAGTGTGAATTCTGGTTAGAAGAAGTACAGTTTCTTGGCCATGTGATTACTCGAGATGGAATTGTTGTTGATCCAGCAAAAGTGGAAGCAGTTTTGCAATGGGAAAGACCTCAAACAGTCACTGAAATCAGGAGTTTTCTTGGGTTAGCTGGATACTATAGATGGTTTATAGAAGGTTTTTCAAAGATTGCCTTGCCTTTGACCATGTTGACCGGAAAGAATCAAGCTTTCGAATGGACTACTCAGTGTGAAAATAGTTTCCAAGAGTTGAAGCAGAGATTGACTTCTTCTCCAGTGTTGATTCTTCCAGATCCGAACGGTACATTTGAGGTATAATGTGATGCTTCTAAACAAGGTTTGGGGTGTGTATTGATGCAAAAGAGAAAGGTAGTAGCTTACACATCTCGACAGCTGAGACCTCATGAAGAGAACTATCCTACACATGATTTAGAGTTGGCTGCAGTTATTTTTGCTTTAAAAATTTGGAGACACCATCTGTATGGATCCAAGTTTGAAGTATTCAGCGACCACAAAAGTTTGAAATACTTGTTCGATCAAAAAGAACTGAACATGAGACAACGCCGATGGGTTGAATTCTTGAAGGATTATGATTTTGAATTACAGTATCACCCAGGAAAAGCAAACGTGGTGGCAGATGCTCTAAGTCGAAAATCCTTACATTTGTCAGCCATGATGGTAAGGGAGTTGAAGCTATTAGAAGACTTTAGAGATATGAATCTAGCTCACCGCTTCAAGGAAGGAAAAATGGTTTTGGGATTAATGAGAATGACCAACGAATTTCTAGACCAGATAAGGGAATTACAGAAGACAGACCGAGAAATTCAAATTCAAAAATCACTCATGGAACAGGGGGAAAATTCAGAGATTCAACAGGGAAAAGACGAAATTATTAGATTCCAAGGGAGGATCTGTATTCCTCATAATGAAGAACTGAGACAGATGATTTTGGAAGAAGCTCACAAGAGTAAGTTGAGTTTTCATCCGGGAACTACCAAGATGTTCTGAGATCTGAAGAAGATGTTCTGGTGGCCAGGATTAAAAAGGAATGTGGCAGAGTATGTAATGGCCTGCTTGACATGGCAGAAAGCAAAAATTGAACATCAAAGACCCGGGGGAGAGTTGCAACCCTTAAGCATCCCCGAGTGGAAATGGGATAGTATATCTATGGATTTTGTCTTTGGATTGCCAAATACTTCCGAAGGTCATGACTCAATATGGGTGGTGGTAGATAGACTAACAAAATCAGCTCACTTCATCCTAGTAAATGTCAAGTACCCTTTAGAGAAATTGACTCAGATCTACCTCAAAGAAATTGTGAGACTCCATGGAATACCTATGAGCATAATATCTGACCGAGATCCGAGATTCACTTCAGGCTTTTGGCAGAGTCTTCACAAAGCTCTAGGATCAAGGTTAAGAATGAGCTCATCTTATCATCCCCAAACCGATGGACAAACAGAGAGAACAATTAAGTCCCTAGAGGATTTGTTGAGAGCCTGTGTTTTAGAGCAACATGGGACTTGGGATAAACTTCTTCCGTTGATTGAATTCACGTACAATAATAGTTATCACTCTAGTATTGGTATGCCACCTTATGAAGCCCTATATGGAATAAAATGTCGAACACCATTGTGTTGGAATGAAGTTGGAGAAGAAATGGTGTTGGGACCATAGTTGATACAAGAAACCACGGATAAAGTGAGAATGATAAGGGATAAACTCAGAGCAACACAGAGTCGTCAGAAGAGTTAGCATGATAAGCGTAGAAAGCCTTTAGAGTTTAGTGAAGGTGATCACGTGTTTTTAAGGGTAAGACCAGTTACGGGAATTGGTAGACTAATGAAGACAAAAAAGTTGACCCCGCGATTTGTTGGACCATACCAAGTTATCGAAAGGATTGGACCTGTTGCCTATAGGATAGCTTTACCTCCATCCTTATCCAATCTTCACGATGTGTTCCACGTGTCTCAACTTAAGAAGTACATATCGGATCCATATAATGTGATTGAGTTAGATAACCTTCCTTTGAGAGAGAATCTTACTTTCGAAGCAACGCCTGTGCGAATCGCAGACAGGAAAGTAAAACAGCTCCGAGGAAGAGAAATTCCTTAAGTAAAGGTCATATGGATTAAAAACCAAGAAGAGGACGCCACATGGGAGCTAGAGAGTAAGATGAGAGCGTCTTATCCAAACCTTTTCGGTAAGTAGATCGTGCCTAAATTTCGAGGACGAAATTTCTAAAAAGGATGGGAGAAGTGTAACATGCCTCCTTTCAGCCCCATGCTTAGGTAGACATATGATTGTATATATATATATGTGTGTGTGTATGTGTATTCATGTGCTTATATATATTTGTGATTATATTTTTATTGATATTAGACTGCTATATGTTTAATAATTTCTTTGAAAACAAGTTAATCGAGTTAGTTTCAAAGCTGTCCAAGTTTAAGGTCTAGCCGTGATCGGGTAATGTATCGTCTTAGAATTTTAATTAGAATTGGTCTAAGTGACCACCTAACCTATTAGATTTTATAATGTTTTATTGATGTTGAGTTTTGAGGATAGAAAGTTATTATCTTAGTGTTATACTATGATAAATAACTTAGTTAAAATTTTTAGAAAAGTGGTAGTGTTAATGTACCTTTGAACTGGATTGCCCGAGAGTGCCCGTAATCTTTCTGTCAGTTATTTGAGTGCTTGAACTATCATCTAGACTCTCATAGACATTGTTTAAGATTGTATTAGGGTGTCTTAGAGCACAAGAAAAACACATCCATGCACTACACCAATTGCCCAAACCAAATGCCACACCATACACTTAAAATTTTGCTAAATGCCTAATCCTTGTTTAAGTCTTAATGATACCCCAACCCAAAATATCTTCCCCCACTAACTCATCCCTAACACTTATATATATAGCCTTAAGGTGTGGGGGTTGAAATTGTCACACTCTCACTCTCACACCTCCTCACCAACACCACCTTCACTCACCTTCTCTTCTTCTCCCCAACTCACGTTGGCACCAAAGAGGGAGGAGAAAACCTCCATATCCTCCACCAAAACTCACATGCAAGCCACCAAATCTCTTCCCCAAGGTATGGTGATCATGTTTATGTTCTCATTTCTTCAATCTCTAGGTTCTTTATAGGCTATTTCTCCACTTGATCACCAATGACTTAGGTGAACTTCTAGAATGAGTTGTTTGTAACTTTGTTCTATTTTCTTCTCTAGATTTTAATCCAAGGAGGTAGTCAACCATTTCAAGGTATGAGGAATCCATTTTTGATCTCTGATTGTAGAAAAAATGTCATGCAAACACTGTTTTGGGGGTTACAAAAATTCTGCTCTAAGTGTAGTTAGTGAAATGATGCTAGATTGTTGTTGTTAGGTGTTGTTGTTGATTTCTAGGCTTCCAATTGAGCTAAAAACGGTTGTGGCTATGCTAAATTGTCATTTCATGTTGGAGAGCTTTCTGTTCGCAGGTTGGAGCTGCTGAAAAATGTGGATTAAGGGTCCCTAAACTCTAACCCACTTCCTTATGTTGTTGTTAGGTTATAAAGAGTGTTTTAGGTGTTGTGTTTGTTCTAGGGTGTTTAGGATTGAAAAACTCTTGAATGTGTTATAAGCTTTGTTTAACACATTGAACCCATGATTTTTAACTCATTCCAAAGGTTAGAACTCGAAAATGTTGAAGGCTAAGAAGCCATGCAAATTCGGTCCCAAGTGTTCAAGAGTTAAGGAAACCCTAATACCTTAATTCCTTGATAACTTGAGTTCCTAACGTCCAAAATTTGCGTATAATATAGGCATGTGTTCATATTTTAAATTCCTAGCTAAATATCATTCTCTCAGTCCCTAGTTGGCACTCCAAACTATCTAATTTTTGACTATATGTTAGCTTATGTTTCAAATTGCCTTATGGTATATAAATTCTGAGTTTTATGACCCTAAACTTATATTAGTACTCTGTTCTATGAAGATAAAGTGTGTATCTCAAGATAATGATTTTTCTGAGATTTTTCTAAAGCGAATCTGAGCTTCCTACGTCAAATTCTGAGTTTTAAACCAACAATGTCTCTTAAAAATCTCTTCGTGCCTAATCGAGATCTTAGTTATGTCCAAATTAAATATTTGGGAATGTTCTAATGTCTAGAACCCCACTAAGGTGTTTTCTTTACAATCCGAATAAACTTAGTGATATCGAAATTTACTGTTTAAGACCTAACCAGGTACTCGGCACTCGGGCAAACGGCAACAAAGGAACATTAAGTTCAGTAAGGGTAAAGATATGGGTAGAAGTGTCTTTATATAGGTGCTTAGAAATGATGCCAAAGATATTCGTGGATCTCTAAGATAGGCCATGCGCGGATATAGTCGAATACTATTAATGTGGCCGCGAACAATTGAGTAGCGAGACTTAGTTGTTCGTAAATTAATTTAACTCTAAATTATGATGGATATGTTTGGTTGAAGTGCTTCAATGGAATTGAATAATTATGTTTGTTGATGTGAATGATGATTATGACTGAAAGTTTGATTATGAAAGTACTGATTTAACTGAATATTTCGTTGAATTTTGAACTATGACATATTGTTGAGTTGACTATTGAACTGTCATCAAACATTCTCGTGGGATAGCATATGAGCATTCTTGATGAAACTTAAAGAATGAAAGTTTTGCTTATGAAAGATTTGACAAAGGATGAAGGGGAAATATTTTTATGAATGTTATCAGAACTGGCGTATTTTTACAGTTATTAGAAAATCCTTTTGATTAATAAGCCAGTGAGTTAGAGCTTCAAAATATGTTATAACTGAGTTTCAACGAAAAATGTTTTGTTATTACCCTAAAAAGTTTTCCCCTAATTCTTCTTTTAAAAGCATAAAAGCTATGCTTTGTATGAATCGGAAGATTCATGTCACTATGTTTACCATTTGTAACATAGTCTGTGGGAAGATACCACACTGAGATTGTGTTGAGAACCCAAAGGGGTACCTTGTCTGTGTGACTTGGTTGAGGGGACATTGTGGGTGGAGATTGATTTGTCAGGAATAGGGTAGCTCCCTTGAGCCGACAGAACTCTTCGCGGTAACTACAGTAGTGCACGATAGTTATTTGCCTTTTGGTTACCAATGGTTGGCATGGCGTTGTACTTGCCCTGTTCGCTTCCTAAGAACAGCAAATGGCTGGTCGGGCTCGATCAGTCGGTACCATTGTTGTTGATGTATTGTTAGGGGCCTAGTTAGGAAACGTTTTCTCCATGCATTCCTCTACAAAATAGTTGGTCTCACTAGATTAACGAGTGCATTCATCATGACATCATGCTCATACATGTGATTAAATTGTTATATTAATACCTGTATGATATGTTTTATGTTATGACTTTATAAATTGTTGATTGCTTATCTTATATAGAGATGCTTACTCTCCAATCTCACATTACACGTAGTGATGGACTCAGAGGCTTCTTTTGTGGTTCCTCCTTGTCTAGTAGAGATCATACCTCTCCCATCGGGGGAGGTTGAGGTGGACCGGTCCAGGGCGGTGTTTAGGGGAGGCATAGAAATTCGGTGTTCGTACTCGGATAGGCATAGAGTGATACTCCCCCGCCGCTCCACCGTTCCAGCGGTCTATATCATGCACCTACCAGACGGTTATGAGTTACGATGCACACCCCCTATTGCTCCTTCCAGGTATATTTCGTCTCCTACTGCTCCTCTTGGTCTATCTTCTGGATCCTATCATGCTCGGACACGTAGGGTTGCGCTATTCTGGTGTACACCTAGAGCCTCGGCGAGACGTTCTACTGGGGGACCACCTGTGACCCCGGCTAGTCGTACTGAGTCGACTCGGGGAGTTCAGACTTGTCGATGTACCCGGTGTCTCTCTATACGGGAGAGTCTTATGGATTCACCCGCTATTGCTGTGAGAGAGAACCTGGAGTTTGCTCCCGGATCCTCTTCTCACGGGGTACGTGGGAGGATTCAGGATGACGGGGTTGATATTCGTGGCCCAGTGAGGAGGGCCCGACTATCTCCTCCACCATCATACTCCCCTGCGCCAGCCGATCCTATGGTTAGGGATGATATAAAATATATTTATGGTGATGAGGAGGATCCAGAGGAAGACCCTGAGGAGGGTAGTTATGAGGGACAGTAGCAGGAGGATGTTGGGTCGAAATTCTGACGGTCTGTTTGTGCATGGTGCGACTGTATAGTTTTCTTTTGGTGCAGTTGGTGTGAGTTCAGTGTACAACCAGCCATAGGATCTTTTGCGCGTGTATATTTATGTATATATATCCTATTATGCTGGAGTGTATATGTGGATGGCATGACTTGGATGATGTACTCTTTTTGGACTATGATGCTTTTTGAACTAATGATATATATATATATATATAGACATATGTATGTTTACTATGTTATGTTGTTGTTTAGTTTATTGTTTAAGTGGTGAGTTCTGAGAGAACCATATGTTCATATGTTATAAAAGAAAAAAACAATTCATACGCTATTTTTCCAAAACAAAAATATAATTAACCAAGATCGTAAACGACGGTCTCGTATGTAATTGTTTTAACGCTAGGAAAAAGGTGTTACAGGACCAACTCGGGTCCCAACACTATGTTCTCCCCAGTCTCAAACCAACTCAGTAGAGTCCTACATTTTCTCCCATATAAGGCTTCGTAAGGGGCCATCCCGATACTAGTATGGAAACTATTGTTGTAGGTGAACTCAATCAACGACAACATACTATCCCAACTCCCAGGCTGTTCTAAAACACAAGCCCTTAGAAGATCTCCAACGATTGTATGTTCCTTTCCGATTAACCATCCGTTTGTGGATGATAAGCCGAACTCAATTTCAACTTATTCCCCAAAGCGGACTGCAAAGTAGTCCAAAAGTTTGAAGTGAAATGGGGATCTCTATCTGACACAATGCTCGACGTTATCCCATGCAACTGAACTATCTCCTTGATATACAACTCAGCTAAGCGCTCTAAGGAATATTTCATGTTCATCGGCAAGAAATGAGCAGACTTTGTCAAACGGTCTACTATTACCCATATCGAGTCGTACCCTCTTTGAGTCTTCGGGAAACCCGATACAAAATCCATGGAGATGTTATCCTACTTCCAAACGGGAATCTCTAGCAACTGTAATTTTCCCACTGACCTCTGATGTTCAATCTTTGCTTTCTTACAGATGAGACAACTCGAGACATACAAAGCCACATCCTTTTTCAACCCAGACCACCAAAACAGCTTTTTCAGGTCTTGGTACATTTTTGTAGTGCCCGGGTGGAAACTGATTTTACTCTTGTGTGACTCCTCTAGAATATTCTTTCGTAATTCCACATCATGAGGCACACACACCCTTCCCTTGTATCGCAATATTCCACTAGAGTCCGACTCAAAATTATTCTCTTTTCCACTCGTCATCAAATCTCGTTTGATCTTTAGTTCCCTATCCTCAACTTGCATTATTCGGATTTGGTCGAACAACTCATTTGTCACCTTAAGCATTCCCAAAATCATACTATGGGGTCTCATTTGAACTGCCAAGTTCATATCCATGAACTCCTCAATTAGTTTCTCTTCACGAACCATCAAAGCCGACATATGTAAAGACTTCTGACTTAATGCATCGGCTACGACATTGGCTTTTACCGGATGATACTGCAATCCAAAATCATAGTCCTTAAGGAACTCCATCCACCTTCTCTGTCTCATGTTCAGTTCCTTTTGATCAAACAGATACTTCAAACTCCTGTGGTCGCTATACACCTCAAATCTTACGCCATAAAGATGGTGTCTCCATATTTTCAAGGCAAAGATCACTACAGCTAATTCCAGATCATGTGTAGGGTAGTTTTTCTCATGTGTTCTCAACTGTCGCGAAGCATAAGCAACAACTTTCCTGTCCTGCATCAACACACAACCCAAACCTTGCTTAGAAGCATCGTATTACACACTGAAATCACGATCAGTACAAGGAAGAACCAACACTGGTGTCGTAATCAACCTCCCCTTCAACTCTTGAAAATTTTCTTCACAACAGATTGTCCACACATACGGTTCTCCTTTTGTGGTAAGCTTAGTTAGGGTAATACCAACTTTTAAAACCCCTCTATGAACTTTCTATAGTAACCAGCCAAACCCAGAAAACTCCTGATCTTAGTAACTGACTTGGGCACCGCCCATTCCATCACTGCCTCGGCCTTAGAAGTGTGTACTGCCACTCCTTCCCTGGATATCGCATGTCGAAGGAAATTTACAGATCCCGACCAAAAGTCACATTTCGACAACTTCTCATACAACTGATTCTTCCTCAAAAGGTCTAGAACAACTCTCAGGTGCTCTGCATGTTCCTCTCGGCTTTTAGAGTATACTAGAATGTCATCAATAAAAACCACTACAAATGAATCTAAGTACTGATGAAAAATCCGATTCATGTATTCGGTAAATATTGTTGGGGCATTCGTCACACCAAATGGCATCACCAAATACTCAAAGTGTCCATACCTCGTCCTAAAAGCAGTCTTAGGAATATCCTTTGACTTAACTCGAAGTTAATGATAACCTGACCGAAGGTCAATCTTTGAAAACACCACCGCTCCTCTCAACTGATCCATCAAGTCATCAATTCTAGGAAACGGATACTTGTTCTTGATAGTGACCTTGTTCAACTGCCTGTAGTCGGTGCACAACCTCATACTCTCATCTTTCTTCTTAACCAACAAAACTGGTGCACCCCACGGTGCGACACTAGGACAAATGAATTTCTTTGCCAACAAATCCTCAACCTACTTTTTCAACTCAACCAGTTCTAACGGTGCCATCCTATAAGGAGCTATAGAGATGGGTCTCGTTTCAGGTACCAAGTCAATGGAGAATTCGATTTCTCTGACTGGGGCAATTCCGAAATATCACCAGGAAACACCTCAGGGAACTCACGGACTATCGGAATATCATCAATGTGGGGTTTCTCAATACCTTCCAGTGATGCCAACAGAACAAACACTGATCCCCCTTCCTTAAGGGAAGTCTTGACTCCCTTAGCCGACATTGGCTCCATACAACTAGCCTTGTCGGAAATCTCACACAGATCTCCAAACACTACGGTTTTAACAGCACAGTTGAGCATGACACTATTTGCTGATACCTAGTCCATTCCCAGAATTATATCTAACTGGGACAGTGGTAAGCAAATTAAATCCACGGTAAATGTTCTACCATTCACCACCGCTGGACATTGAGACACAAACGTCGACACCACTACTGGCACACTAGTTGGGGTGGATACGACCAAGTCGAAAGGCAACAACTCAGTTCGTAATTTCAATCGGTCCACACATTCAACAGATACAAAGGAGTGTGTCGCTCCCGAATCAAACAACACTAAAATAGGAATACCTGCCACAATACATTTACCTTGGAGCAGACCATCAACCTCAGATGCCTCTGCACCGCTCATGGTAAACACCCTACTAGTGTTTCTAAGCCTTCCTGCACTCCGGCTATTTGTCCGCTGGTCAAGTTTGGGACAAAACCGATTCATGTGCCCTTGCTCTCCACAGTGAAAGCACCCATTTCCCGATCCAGGACAACACTTATTGCACAAAGGGTAAGAGTTATGAGATGACCCTCCGATAGCAGTAGAGGCGGTTGGCCTTTAAGAACCATGACTGCGATGGTTGTGGGGTGGAGCATAAGGTCGTCGATCATCACCCATATTTTCCTTACCCCTCCCTTGCACAAAGTTGCGTTGGGGTCCATAATTCCGTGGAGGGTTCACTTTACCAGCAGCAATGTCCCTCACTCGCACATCATCCTCATACATTCTACACTTGTTTACTAGTGTAGCAAAGTCAGGGATCTCTTGGTGACCAAACATCATCTTCAGCTCGGGCCTCAACCCCATTTCAAACTTGGCACATTTGGACCTTCCGTCCAACTCAAGTTCAGCATAAGGGCAATACCGGACCAATTCCTCGAACTTGGCCGCATACTCCCCCACCGACATGCTCCCTTGCTCTAACCGCAAGAATTCCATCTCTTTCTTCCTCTTCAAGTCTGCAGGAAAATACTTCGAAAGGAAATTACTTTTGAAGGCTTCCCAAGTGATGATTTTCCTCTCGGTCTCCATCTGCCTCCGGACCATCTCCCACAAGTTTTCAGCCTCCTTTACTATTATATAGGTGGCATACGCCACCTTCTGAGCATCAGCACAACTCATGGCCCTGAAGATCCTCTCCAATCCTTGGATCCATTCGATGGCATCATCAGGAGCGAATCCACCTTGGAACTGACTAGGGTTCCTCCTGCAGAATTCATCCAGACCTTGGTATTCAGCCGGTCCGGGTGGGACCAGGGGTTGCAAATTCGGACATGGTGTTGCGTTCTGATTCAAAGTCTGCAAGTTCTCATTCACATGTTGCAGTGTCGGCACCATCTGAGCCAAAAGATCATTCGGAACATTCTAACTCGTTGGTCTTCCTCTTCTAGCCATGTGTACCTGTACTTATTCACTTGCCAGTAAACTAAATTTTTAACCAGACAATGATCACATAATCACATAGAAATTTGTACAAACTAAATAATTCAAGAACATAAAGGTCACAAAGAAGCACGTAAGGCCATACCCTAGGCCGCATGATTAATTGTGCTCTGATACCATATTGTAAGGACCCGAATTCAACCCTTGAAATTTTTTCTTAATTTAATTAATTCGTATGATCATTATCTTCATGCCTTATTATTATAAATCCAATAAATTTACTTTAGTCATCCTCCTCAGTTCATATTCATTTTATCGAACAATAGTCATACATACTTTCCTTATGTAGAAAAACATTATTAATATTTTCCAGTACTTATGACATACAATGGTTTCCAAAATCAAAATACCCATATTTACAATTATCCAAGCAACATTTAGTCAGTTATGGTACAATAAGAAATAATAAATAAAATCCAGTTTCAAAAGCTCCTAAGGCACCAAATCAAGCAACCTCAATTTTCCTCTTTACCTGCAATTGGACTATCAATGACAAATACACAAAACATACAAAGGAGTAAGTCATTAATTTGATAAATATCATTATACGATAATCCACATTTTAAAGAGACTTAAGTAAACAAATTAACATTCGAACATAAAGTCAACACATCACATTTCCCAGCTCATACCACTTCGTTCACCAGTCTTATTTATGCATTCCTCCTCCTCAAACCTTGTTACCTTACTCATCATTACTACACCACACAATTATATTCCACATATATATTTACCGTTACATTACCACATAGGGCAAGACATTCAATTCAATACCACGTAGGGCAAGTCATTCACATTACTACGTAGGGCAAGTCATTAACAATACCACGTAGGGCAAGTCATTCACAATACCACGTAGGGCAAGTCATTCACATTACCACATAGGGCAAGTCATTCACATTACCACATAGGGCAAGTCATTCACAATACCACGTAGGGAAAGTCATTCACAATACCACGTAGGGAAAGTCATTCACAATACCACGTAGGGCAAGTCATTCATATTACCACGTAGGGCAACTCATTCACAAATCATATATAATCAGAAAATCCACGCATTTTCTATCATCGTATACAATTAACCACTTCTCCTTACCTTGGTGAGTGTTGGGGTCGGTTTTGGGGAACGTTGCAAGTTCCTTCGCTACCTCCTCCAACCTTAGGATCTTTCCTCATCACCACCAAACAACAACAAAGTCAATAATTTATTCACAACAACATATAAACAACTCATAATTCATCTTTAACCATACGAAAGATTCATACATTTTCAATGTTTCCAAAACCACTTTCATTAGACGTTTTCAACATTAAAACATTCATATTCATCTTCTATTTTACATTAGAACACATACTCATCTTCTACTTCTACCATTTCACCCATTTTCCTCTTTAACCACATTTTCATTTTGGGGGTTTTGGGGTTTTCATGAATCAACCCACAAAACCTTTCCATCCTTCGAATACCACCTCTAAACCAAGATTTTACAAGAGAGAAACTAAATAGAATGAACTACAACTCAAAAGGAAGAGTTTCCATGGTTTCTCACATTTTGAGAAGAGATCCCATACACCCAAAATAAGTTTGAAAGGGAAGAAGAGAGTTAGAATCAAGAGATTTACCACTTCTCAAACTTATAGATGATTCTCACGAGTTCTTGCTCTCAAAATCACCTCCTTCTCTCTACTCTCTCAAGTTCTAACCCTAAATGTGTTTGAGGGTTTCTATTTTAAAGTTTTCTCATCGGGCTCTCGCTCAAGCAAGCCTTTTCTTGCTTAAGCGAGAAAATCCCGCCCATTTTAAAAACTCAGATTTGGCACTCTCGTTCAAGCGAGGATCCACCAGTGCCTACATCCTATCCCTCGCCCAGGCGATCCAAATATCGCTCAGGCGTGAATCCTTTAGTATAACCCAGTATTCCACTCACCCAAGTGAGCCGTCTCTCACCCAGGTGAGCCCTTTCTCGCTCAAGTGAGACTTCCATATAAAATCTTGGGACAACTCTGACCCTCTCGCTTGGTCGAGGCCCTCTCGTTTGGGTGTGGTCCTCTCGCTCAAGCGAGAATTTGGCAGTATGTCCCACTCTTCAGGCTGTTACTACAAATAAATAAATATAAATATAGGGTGTCACATCGAGAGGATAAAATAAATACACAAGCTTATTGGGCTCGAGTCAATAAAGTAAATATGCAAGCATGTCGGACTCGAGAAGATAAAATAAATTTGCAAGCCAGTCGGGCTCGAACCGATAAAATAAATTTTCGAGCATGTCGGGCCTGAGATGAAAAAAATAATTATGCGAGCATGTCGGGCTCGGGACGATGGAATAATTATGCGAGCATGTCAGGCTTGAGTCAATAAAATAAATTTGTCAACAAGTCGGGCTCGAGACGGTAAATTAAATATCCAAGCCTATTGGGCTCCAGACGGTAAAATAAATATGCGAGCATGTTGGGCTCTAGAAGATAAAAAATAAATATTGGAGCTTGTTAGG
Source organism: Lupinus albus (assembly GCA_009771035.1). Taxonomy (NCBI): domain Eukaryota; kingdom Viridiplantae; phylum Streptophyta; class Magnoliopsida; order Fabales; family Fabaceae; genus Lupinus; species Lupinus albus. The sequence goes on along the minus strand of CM020019.1, from coordinate 9,437,162 downwards.
CTCAAGAAGATAAAAATAGACTTTCGAGGAGACGATAAAATAAGTATTTGAGATGAAAAACTAAATATACAAGCATGTTGGGCTAGAGACAATAAAATAAATATGGGAGCATGTCGGGCTCAAGATGATAAACATAAATATGTGAACATGTCGGGATTGAGACGATAAAAGTAATTATGCGAACATGTCGGTCTCGAGATGATAAAATAAATATGCGAACATGTCGGGATTGAGACACTAAAAGTAAATATGCGAGCTTGTCAGGCTAGAGACGATAAAATAAATATGCGATTTTGTCAAGCTAGATATGAAAACATAAATAAGCGAGCATGATGGGTTCTAGATGATAAAGGAAATATGCGAGCATGTCGTGCTCTAGACGATAAAATAAATTTGTTTGCATGTCGGGCTCGGGACGATAAAATAAACATGCGAGCATATCGGGCTCAAGACGATAAAATAAATATGCGAGATTTTCGGGTTTGAGACGATAAAATAAATTTGCCAGCTTGTGGTGATCGAGACGATAAAATAAATATGTGTACATGTCGGGCTGGAGAATATAAAATAAATTTGCGAGCATGTCAGATCGAGACGATAAAAAAAAACATGCGAGCATGTCGGGCTCGAGACAATAAAATAAATTTGCGAGCATGTCGGGCTCGAGACGTTAAAATAAATATACGAGCATGTCGGGCTTGAAACGATAAAATAAATATGCGTCCATGTCGGGCTCGAGACGATAAAATAAATATTAGACCATGTCGGGCTCGAGATGATAAAAAAATATTCGAGCATTAAGGGCTCGAGACGATAAAATAAATTTGTGAGCATGTCTGGCTCGGGACAATAAAATATAAGTGCGAGCATGCCGGGGTCGAGACGATAAAAATAGCCCAAGAAGATAAAACAAATATCCGAGCTTGTCGGGCTCAAGATGCTAAAATAAATATGCGACTATATCAGGCTCGAGACGATAAAAATAAATTTGTGTGCATGTGGGGATCGATAAAATAACATAAAGATGCGAGCATGTCAGGCTCGAGATGATAAAATAAATATGCAAGCATGTCCTGCCCGAGACAATAAATGATAATATCCGAGCTTGTCAGGTTCGAGACGATAAAAGTATATATCCAAGCTTGTCAGGCTCAAGACGATAAAATAAATATACGAGCTTGTCAGGCTCCAGACAATGAAATAAATATGCGACCATGTCGGGCTCGAGACGATAAAAGTAAATATCTGATCTTGTCAAGTTCGAGATGATAAAAGTAAATCTCTGAGCTTGTCGGGCTTGAGACGATAAAATAAATATGCGAGCTTTTCAGGCTCAAGGCTAGAAAAGTAAATATGCGAGCATGTCAGGCCCGAGACGATAAAATAAAATTGCCAACATGTCGTGCTTGAGATGATAAAAAAATATTCGAGCATGAGGGGCTCCAGACGGTAAAATAAATTTGTGAGTGTGTTAGGCTCTAGGCGATAAAATATATGTGCGAGCATGTCGGGGTCGAGACAATAAAAATAAATTTGTGAGCATGTCTGGCTCTTGAGGATAAAATAAATATGCGAGCTTGTCGGGCTCGAGACGATAAAATAAATATGCGAGCATGTCGAGCTCAAGACGAAAAAAATAAATTTGAGTGCATTTGGGCTCGATACAATAAAATAAATATGCGAGCAAGTCAGGCTCGAGACGATAAAATAAATATTTAAGCATGTCGGGCACGAAACGATAAAATAAATATGCGACCATGTCGAGCTCGAGACGATAAATATAAATATGCGAGTGATGAGTCATATATTACACATTATTCGTAACCTTAATTTACCATTGTTAATGATTTGTGGTGTCTAATTGGCTTTGTTTTGCATGGTTTAGTGTTTTAGGCTTTATTGGACTATTATTCCTAAAATGAGTTAATTTGGGATTATTTAGCCTAATTAAATCTAATTCCAATTTCAGATCATATTTAGCACCAAGGATATTTTGGGCAATACAAGTGGAGGATGGGTGCTAAAGTGAAGATTGTAATTTGTAATAGCTTTTTAATTTCGTTTTAGGTTTTGGGCCCATTGTTTAGGGCCCATTTCGGTTTTAATCCTTTATAACCTTAGAATCCGTTTTGCACACATTACACACTTATAATTTCAGCTTTAGGAAGAGAGAATTTCGTTTTCCCCCTTTTGGGGTTTAGGGTTCATTTTCGTTTTGGCTTCTTCTTCTTCATTTTCTTCAATTTCGGTTTTGGCTTCTTCCTCCATGGAAGGCTAGACCTTGGACTAAGTTCCTTTGGTAATGTATCACACTCTTGAGGTTTAGTTCTTAATGCATTTCGGTTTCTCTTTATTTTTTTAATGCAATTTCAGTTTCTCTACGTTTGAATCTTCTATCCTAATTCATATTGTGGTTTGCTTAATTCCATGGTTTTGATGTAGGTTTGTGAACTGATTTTCGCTTAGCTAATTAGTTCTCTAGCACATAATCTCTTAGTTTAAGTGAATCTGTAAATGCTCTATGTTTATGTTGATTTCGCATAGTGTGAAGCTTAAACATTAGAGTTGTGAACAGATTAGGAATTCAATGTTTAGAATCTGAAATTGATGCTTTGATTTGTGTGACTTTGTTAATTGTTTGTTCCTTAAACCAATTTTGCATAGTTAGAGGTTTAGCAATTTAACTATGAGTTGATCATCGCTTAGTTAATCGACTCTCAACAAAGGAACACTGAGAATCTGATTTTGATATATTGAAACCGAGGATTGAGTTGTGAACAAGGAAACCAAAGGGATTTAACCTCTTTACTATTCTGTTTTCTGTCCGTGTTCTATTTTAGCTTTAGTTTCATACCATAACAACCACTAAAACCCCCATTGTGTGTGTGCGTGTAAGGTGTTTGAACCAATGTGTGAAAGATAATCTATGGAAAACGACATAGGAGTCACTTCCTAGTACTATACTTAATTGTTTTATTATTTGCATCGGGTACAACCTCGATCAGTGAGCATGTTTGGCTCTAGACGATAAAATAAATATGCGAGCATGTCTAGCTCTGGATGATAAAATCAATACGCGAGGGTTTCGGGTGGGAGACGATAAATATGTGCGCATGTAGGGCTCGAGACAATAAAATATAAGTTCGAGCATGTCGGGCTCGAGACAATAAATATAAACTTGTGAGCATGTCGGGCTCGAGACAAAAAAAAATTTGCATGCATGTGGGCTCGATACAATAAAATAAAATTGCGAGCCAGTCGGGCTCGATACAATAAAATAAATATGCAAGCATGTCGGTCCCAAGACGATAAAATAAAAAAGCGAGCATGTCGGGCTCGATACGATAAAATAAATTTGCGAGCATGTCGGGCTCAAGACGATAAAATAAATATGCGAGCATGTCGGGCTCGAGATGATAAAATAAATATGCGAGCATGTCAGGCTCAAGACGATGAAATAAATATGCGAACTTTTTGGGTTTAAGACGATAAAATAAATATGCGAGCTTGTGGGAATCGAGACGATAAATTAAATATGCGAGCACGTCGGGCTGGAGACATTAAAATAAATATACGAGCATATCGGGCTCGAGACAATAAAATAAATATGCGAGCATGTCGGGCCCGAGTCGATAAAGTAAATATGCAAACGTGTCGGGCTCGAGAAGATAAAATTAATACGCGAGCTAGTCGGGCTCGATACAATAAAATAAATATGCGAACACTTCGGGCTCGAGAGGATAAAATAAATATGCAAGCATGTCGGGCCCGAAACGATAAAAGTAAATATCCGAGCTTGTCATGTTCTAGACGATAAAAGTAAATATTTGTTCTTGTTGGGCTCGAGACGATAAAATAAATATTTGAGCTTGTTAGGCTCAAGACGATAAAAGTATATATGTGAGCATGTCGGTTCCGAGACGATAAAATAAATTTGCCAACATGTCGGGCTTGAGACGTTAAAATAAATTTGTGTGCATGTCAGACTCGAGACTATAAAATAAATATGCGAACGTGTCAGGATCAAGAGGATAAAATAAAAAAGCGAGCATGTCGCGCTCGAGACAGTAAAATAAATATGCGAGCATGTCGTGCTCGAGACGATAAAGATATGCGAGCATGTTCAGCTCCAGATAGTAAAAATAAATATGCGAGCATGTCGGGCTCTAGACGAAAAAAATAATTATGCGAGCATGTCGGGCTCGAGACGATGAAATAAATATGCGAGCATGTTAGGCTCTAGATAGTAAAATAAACTTGTCAGCATGTCTGGCTCGAGACAGTAAATTAAATATGCAAGCTTGTCGGGCTCCAGACGGTAAATTAAATATGCGAGCATGTCAGGCTCATGACGATAAAAATAAACATATGGGTGTGTCGCGCTCTAAACGAGAAAATAAATATTCGAGATGAAAATGTAAATATGCAAGCATGTCGGGCTTGAGACCATAAAATAAATTTGCGAGCATTTTGGGCTCCAGAAGATAAAATAAATATTCAAACATGTCGGGATCTAGACTATAAAAATAAATATGCGAGCATGTCGGGCTCGAGATGACAAAATGAATATGCGAGAATCTCGGGCTCGATACAATAAAAATAAATATGCAAGCATATCAGGCTCAAGACGATAAAATAAATATATGAGCATGTCGGGCTCGAGACAATAAAAATAAACATGTGAGCATGTCGGGCTCGAGAAGACAAAATAAAAATTCGAGAATCTCAAGCTTGAGATGATAAAAATAAATATGCGAGAATGTCTGGCTCAAGACGATAAAATAAATATGCGAGCATGTCGAGCTCATGATGATAAAATAAATTTGCGAGCATGTCGGGCTCGAGACGATAAAATAAATATGTGAGCTTGTCGGGCTCGAGAAGATAAAATAAATATACGAGCATGTCGGGCTATTTATGATAAAAATAAATATGCGATCACGTCGGGCTTGAGATGATAAAATAAATTTGCAAGCATGTCGTGCTCGAGACGATAAAATATATTTGCGAGCATGTCAGGCTCGGGAGGATAAAAATGAATATGAGAGAATGTCGGGCTCGAGACGAAAAATTAAATATGGGAGAATGTCGGGCTCTAAGATGTTAAATTAAATTTGAAAGCATTTCGTGTAACACCCTTTTTCTAGCGTTAAAACAATTACATACGAGACCGTCGTTTACGATCTTGGTTAATTATATTTATTTTTTTTGAAAAATAGCGTATGATTTTTTTTTTCTTTTATAACATATGAACATATGGTTCTCTCAGAACTCACCACTTAAACTATAAGCTAAACAACAACATAACATAGTAAACATACATATGTCTATATATATATACATCATTAGTTCAAAAAGCGTCATAGTTCAAAAAAACAAAAAAGTACATCATCCAAGTCATGCCATCCACATATACACTCCAGCATAATAGGATATATATACATAAATATACACACGCAAAAGATCCTATGGCTGGGTGTACATTGAACTCACAGCAACTGCACCAAAATAAAACTATACAGTTATACCATGCACAAACAGACCGTTAGAATTTCGACCCAACATCCTCCTGCTACTGTCCCTCAGAACTACCCTCCTTAGGGTCTTCCTCTGGATCCTCCTCATCACTAGAAATATATATAATATCATCCCTAACCATAGGCTCGGCCGGCGCAGGGGAGTATGATGGTGGAGGAGATAGTCGGGCCCTCCTCACCAGGCCACGAATATCATCCCCGTCATCCTGAATCCTCCCACGTACCCCGTGAGAAGAGGATCCGGGAGCAAACTCCAGGTTCTCTCTCACAGCAATACCGGGTGAATCCATATGACTCTCCCGTACAGAAAGACACCGGGTACATCGATAAGCCTGAACTCCCCGAGTCGACTCTATACGACTAGCCAGGGTCACAGGTGGTCCCCCAACAAAACGTCTCGTCGAGGCTCTAGGTGTACACCAGAATGGCGCAACCCTACGTGTCTGGGCATGATAGGATCCAGAAGATAGACCAAGAGGAGCAATAGGAAGTGGAATATATCTGGCAGGAGCAAGAGGAGGTGTGCATCGTAACTCATAACCGTCTAGTAGGTGCATGATATAGACCGCTGGAACGGTGGAGCGGCGGGGGAGTATCACTCTATGCCTATCCGAGAATGAACACTGGATTTCTATGTCTCCCTTAAACACCGCCCTGGACCGGTCCACCTCAACCTCCCCCGACGGGCGAGGTATGATCTCTACTAGACAAGGAGGAACCACAAAAGAAGCCTCTGAGTCCATCACTACCTGTAATATGAGATTGGAGAGTAAGCATCTCTATATAAGACAAGCAATCAACAATTTACAAAGTCATAACATAAAACATATCATACAGGTATTAATATAACAATTTAATCAAATGTATGAGTATGATGTCATGATGAATGGACTCGTTAATCTAATGAGACCAACTATTGTGTAGAGGAATGCATGGAGAAAACGTCTCCTAACTGGGCCCCTAACGATACATCAACAGCAATGGTATCGACTGATCGAGCCCGACCAGCCATTTGCTGTTCTTACGAAGCGAACAGGACAAGTACAACGCCGTGCCAACCATTGGTAACAAAAAGGCATATAACTATCGTGCACTCAATAGTGCCGGAAATACCCTCCGGTCGGCAAAGATAACCGCTGCATCATCCTGAGCACGATACCTTCAAGGGGGTGTCAGAGGTCGCTGTAGTTACTGCGAAGAGTTCTGTCGGCTCAAGGGAGCTACCCTATTCCTGACAAATCAATCTCCACCCACAATGTCCCCTCAACCAAGTCACACAGAGAAGGTACCCCTCTGGGTTCTCAACACAATCTCAGTGTCGTATCTTCCCGCAGACTATGTTACAAACGGTAAACATAGTGACATGAATCTTCCAATTCATACAAAGCATAGCTTTTATCCTTTTAAAAGAAGAATCAGGGGAAAACTTTTTAGGGTAATAACAAAATATTTTTCGTTGAAACTCAGTTATAACATATTTTCAAGTTCTAACTCACTGGCTTATTAATCAAAAGGATTTTCTAATAACTGTAAAAGTACGCTAGCTCTGATAACATTCATAAAAAAAATATTTCCCCTTCATCCTTTGTCAAATCTTTCATAAGAAAAACTTTCATTCTTTAAGTTTCATTAAGAATTCTCATATGCTATGCCATGAGAATGTTTGATGACAGTTCAATAGTCAACTCAACAATATGTCACAGTTCAAAATTCAACAGAATATTCAGTTAAATCAGTACTTTCATAATCAAACTTTCAGTCATAATCATCATTCACATCATCCGACATAATCATTCAATTCCATTGAAGCACTTCAACCAAACATATCCATCATAATTTAGAGTTAAATTAATTTACGAACAACTAAGTCTCGCTACTCAATTGTTCGCGGCCACAGAACTAGTATTCGACTATATCCGCGCATGGCCTAGCTTAGAGATGCACGAATATCTTTGGCATAATTTCTAAGCACTTATATAAAGACACTTCTCTCCATACCTTTACCCTCACTGAACTTAATGTTCCTTTGTTGTCGTTTGCCCGAGCGCCGAGTACCTAGTTAGGTCGTAAACAGTTAATTTTGATATCACTAAGTTTATTCGGATTGTAAAGAAAACACCTTAGTGGGGTTTTAGACATTAGAACATTCCCAAATATTTACTTTGGACATAACTAAGATCTCGATTAGGCACGAAAAGATTTTTCGAGACATTGTTGGTTTAAAACTCAGAATTTGACGTAGGAAGCTCGGATTCGCTTTAGAAAAATCTCAGAAAAATCATTATCTTGAGATACACACTTTATCTTCATAGAACAGAGTACTAATATAAGTTTAGGCTCATAAAACTCAGAATTTATAATCCATAAGGCAATTTGAAACATAAGTTAACATATAGTTAAAATTTAGATAGTTTGGAGTGCCAACTAGGGACTGTTTTCGTGTTTCCCTTTAAACAGTGAGTATTTCGAATTTTTTTGTCCCTGAAAGAATGATATTTAGCTAGGAATTTAAAATATGGACACATGCATATATTATACGCAAAATTTGGACGTTAGGAACTCAAGTTATCAAGGAATTAAGGTATTAGGGTTTCCTTAACTCTTGAACACTTGGGACCGAATTTGCATGGCTTCTTAGCCTTCAAAATTTTCGAGTTCTAACCTTTTGAAATGAGTTAAAAATCATGAGTTCAATATGTTAAACAAATCTTATAACACATGCAAGAGTTTTTCAATCCTAAACACCCTAGAACAAACACAACACCTAAAACACTCTTTATAACCTAACAACAACATAAGGAAGTGGGTTAGAGTTTAGGGACCCTTAATCCACATTTTTCAGCAGCTCCAACCTGCAAACAGAAAGCTCTCCAACATGCAATGACAATTTAGCATAGCCACAACCGTTTTTAGCTCAATTGGAAGCCTAGAACTCAACTACAACACCTAACAACAACAATCTAACATCATATCACTAACTACACTTAGAGCAGAATTTTTGTAATCCCCAAAACAGTGTTTGCATGTCATTTTTTCTACAATCAGAGATCAAAAATGGATTCCTCATACCTTGAAATGGTTGACTACCTCCTTGGATGAAAAGAACCTAGAGATGGAAGAAATGAGAACATAAACATGATCACCATACCTTTGGGAAGAGATTTGGTGGCTTGCATGTGAGTTTTGGTGGAGAAGATGGAGGTTTTCTCCTCCCTCTTTGGTTGGGGAGAAGAGGAGGAGGTGAGTGAAGGTGGTGTTGGTGAGGAGGTGTGAGAGTGAGAGTGTGATATTCAACCCCCACCCCTTAAGTCTATATATATATAAGTGTTAGGGGTGAGTTAGTGGGGGAAGATATTTTGGGTTGGGGTGTCATTAAGAATTAAACAAGGATTAGGCATTTAGCAAAATTTTAAGTGTATGGTGTGGCATTTGGTTTGGGCAATTGGTGTAGTGCATGGATGTGTGTTTTCTTGTGCTCTAAGACACCCTAATACAATCTTAAACAATGTCTATGAGAGTCTAGATGATAGTTCAAGCACTCAAAGAACTGACAGAAAGATTACGAGCACTCTCGGGCAATCCAGTTCAAAGGTACATTAGCACTACCACTTTTCTAAAAATTTTAACTAAGTTATTTATCATAGTATAACACTAATATAATAACTTTCTATCCTCAAAACTCAACATCAATACAGCATTATAAAATCTAATAGGTTAGGTGGTCACTTAGACCAATTCTAATTAAAATTCTAAGACGATACGTTACCCGATCACGGCTAGACTTTAAACTTGGACACCTTTGAAACTAACTAGATTAACTTGTTTTCAAAGAATTATTAAACATGTAGCATTCTAATATCAATAAAAATATAATCACACACATATATATATATACAATCCTATGTCTACCTAAGCAAGGTGTTGGAAGGAGGGATGTTACATTTCGTTCCCGAGACGATAAAATAATTATGCGATAGTGTTGGGATCGAGAGGATAAAATAAATAAGAGAGCTTGCCGGTCTCATGACGATAAAATAAATATGCTAGCATGTCGGGCTCTAAACGATAAAATAAATATGCTAGCATGTCAGGCTCCAAACGATAAAAATAAATATGCGAGCATGTTGGGCACGAGAATATAAAATAAACAAGCGAGTGTGTCGGGCTCGAGACGATGAAATAAATATGCGAGCATGTCAGGATCCATACAATAAAATAATTTGCGAGCATGTCGAGATCAAGACGGTAAAATAATTATTAGAACATGTCGGGCTCGAGAAGGTAAAATAAATATGGGAGCATGTCGGGCTTGAGATGCTAAACCTACATATGCGAGTATGTTAGGCTTGAGATGATAAAATAAATATGTGAGCATGTCGGGCTCGAGATGGTAAAATAAATATTAGAGCATGCCGAGCTCGAGACGGTAAAATAGATATGCGAGTATGTCCGGCTAGATAGGATAAAATAAATTTGCGAGCAAGTCGGGCTCAAGACGGTAAAATAAATATGCGAGAATGTCGGGCTTGACACAATAAAATAAATATGCGAGAATGTTAGGCTCAAGACTATAAAAATAAATATGCGAGCATGATGGGATTGAGACGATAAAAGAAATTTGCAAGGAAGTCGGGCTCGAGATGATAAAGTAAATTTGCGAGCATGTTGGGCTCAAGACGATAAAATAAAGATATGATTCTGTCGGGCTCGAGATGATAAAAATAAATTTGCGAGCATGTCAGGCTTGAGACGATAAAAGAAATTTGCAAGCATGTCGTGCTCGAGACGATAAAATAAATTTGAAAGCATGTCGAGATCGGGTCGATAAAATGAATATGCGACAGTGTCGGACTGTAGACGATAAAATAAATATGCGAGCTTGTCGATCTCAACGCGATAAAATAAATATGCTAGCAAGCATGTTGGGCTCTAAACGATAAAATAAATATACAAGCATGTCGGGCTCCAGACGATAAAAATAAATATGTGAGCATGTCGGGCACGAGAATATAAAATAAATATGAGAGTGTGACAGGCTCATGACGATGAAATAAATATGCGAGCATGTCGGGCTCGAGACAATACGATAATTTGTGAGCATGTCGGTCTCGAGACGATAAAATAATTATGCGAGCATGTCGGGCTCGAAATGATAGACATAAATATGCGACTATGTCGGGCTTGAGACGAACAAATAAATATGCAAGCATGTCGGGCTCTAGAAGCTAAAATAAATATGGGAGCATGTCGGGCTCTAGATGATAAAAATAAATATTTGAGCATGTCACGTTCGAGACGAAAAAATAAATATGTGAGCTTGTGATGCTCGAGACGAAAAAATAAATATGCGAGCATGTTGGGCTTGAGACGATAAAATAAATATACGAGCATGTCAGGCTCGACACGATAAAATTAAGTATGCTAGCATGTCGGGCTATAGATGATAAAATAAATATGTAATCATGTCGGGCACTCAAGACAATAAAATAAATATGCTAGCTTGTCGGGCTCTTAACAGATATAAATGAATATGAGAGCATGTTGTGCTCGAGACGAAAAATTAAATATGGGAGCTTGTCGGGCTCGAGATGATAAAATAAATTTGAAAGCATGTCGAGTAGGCATATTTATTTTACTGTCTCGAGCCCGACATGCTCGCATATCTATTTTTATTGTCTCGAGCCCGACATGCTCGCATATTTATTTTATCGATTAGAGCCTGACATGCTCGCATATTTTTTTTATCATCTCGAGCCCGACATGGTCACAAATTTATTTTTTTGTCTCGAGCCCAACATCCTTGCATATTTATTTTATTGTCTCGAGCCCAACACACTCGTATATTTAATTTATAGTCTCGAGCCCAACAATCACGAATATTAAACATGCACCCGAATTTATTTTATCGTCTCGAGCCCGAAATACTCACAAATTTATTTTATTGTCTCGAGCCACACAAGCTCCCATATTAATTTTATCATCTGAAAACCGACATGCTTGCATGTTTATTTTATCGTATCGAGCCCAACATTCTTGTATATTTATTTTATCGTCTCGAGCCTGACATGCTCAAAAATTTATTTTATCCTCTTGAGCCCGACATTCTCACAAATTTAATTTTATGGTCAAGAGCTTGACAAGCTCACATATTTATTTTATCATCTCGAGCTCGACATGCTCGCAAATTTATTTTATAGTCTCCACCCCGACATTCTAGCGTATTTATTTTTATCGTCTAGACCCCAACATGCTCGCATATTTATTTTTATCTTCTCCAACCCGACATGCTCGCATATTAATTTTGTCACCTAAAGCACAACATGCTCGCAAATTTGTTTTATCATCTGGAGCCCGACATGCTCGCATATTTATTTTATCGTCTTGAGCCCGACATGCTCGCATATTAATTTTTATCGTCTCGAGTCCGACATGCCCGCAAATTGATTTTATGATATGGAGCCCGACATGCACACAAATTTATTTTTAACGTCTCGTGTGGACAAGCTTACATATTTATTTTATCATCTAGAGCCCGACAAGCTCACAAATTTATTTTATAGTGTCCACCCCGACATGCTCGCATATTTATTTTATCATCTTAAAACCGACACGCTCAAATATTTATTTATTCATCTCGAGCCGGATATGTTTGCATATTTATTTTTATACTGGAGCCCACATGCTCGCATAATTATTTAATCATTTAGAGATCGACATGCTCGCATAATTATTTTATTATCTCGAGTTCGACTTGCTCACATATTTATTTTATCGTCTCGAGCCCGTCATGCTCACAAATTTATTTTTATCATCACGAGCCTAACATGCTCGCATATTTATTTTATCATATCGAGCTTGACCTGCTCGCATATTTATTTTATCGTCTCGATCCTAATACATCGCATATTTATTTTATCGTCTCGAGCCCGACACACTCCCAAATTTATTTTATCGTCTAGAGCCCAACATGCTCGCATATTTATTTTTATCATCTTGTGCCCGACATGCTCGCATATTTATTTTATCATCTCAAGCTCGACGTGCTCGAATATTTATTTTTTCATCTCGAATCGGGCATGCTCGCATATTTATTTTTATCCTAGAGCCCACATGCTCGCATATTTATTTTATACTTTAGAGCCCGACATGCTCGCATAATTATTTTATCATCTTGAGCTCGACTTTTTCGCATATTTATTTTTTGTCTCCACCCCGACATGCTTGCATATTTATTTATCGTCTCGAACCCCACAAGCTCACATGTTTATTTTATCGTCTCGAACCGACACGATCACATTTTTAATTTATCGTCTCGAGCCCGACATGCTCGCATAATTATTTTTATCGTCTAGATCCCGACATGCTGGCATACTTAATTTTATCCTTTGGAGCTTGAGATGCTCGCATATTTATTTTTATCGTCAAGAGCCTTCATGCTCGCATATTTATTATTAACGTCTCGAGACCGACATGCTCGCATATTTATTTAATCGTCTCAAGCCCGACATGCTAGCAAATTCATTTTTATCGTCTGGAGCCCGACATTCTCGCATATTTATTTTATCGTCTCCAGCCTGACATGCCTGCATATTTATTTTTATCGTCTCAAACCCAAAGTGCTCGCATATTTATTTTTATCGTCTTCAACCCGACATGCTCGCATATTAATTTAATCATCTAAAGCTCGACATGCTCGCATATTTATTTTATCCTCATGAGCCCGACATGCTCGAATATTAATTGTTATTATCCCGAGCCTGACATTCTCATGTATTTATTTTATCGTATCGAACTCGACATGCTCACAAATTGATTTTATGGTCTGGAGCCCGACAAGCTCACAAATTTATTTTATAGTGTCCACCTCGACATGCTCACATATTTATTTTTATCGTCTATAGCCCAACGTGATCGCATATTTATTTTTATCGTCTCGTTCCCGACATGCTGGCATATTTATTTTGTCATCTCAAGCCCGTCATGCTGGCATATTTATTTTTTATTCTCGAGCTGGACATGCTCGCATATTGTTTTTATCCCGGAACCCACAAGCTCGCATATTTATTTTACCGTTTTGAGCCCGAGATTCTCACATAATAATTTTAACATCTCGAGCCCGACATGTTTTGTTCAAATATTTATTTTATCGTCTCGATCCCAATACTATAGCGTGTTTATTTTATCGTCTCGAGCCCGACATACTCGCAATTTTAATTTCATCGTCTTGAGCATGACAAGCTCGCATATTTATTTTATCGTCTCGAGCACGTCATCCTTACATATTTATTTTTATCGTCTCGAGCTCGACCTTCTCGCATATTTATTTTATCATCTCGAGCCCGACATGCTCGTATGTTTATTTTTATCTTTTGGAGTCCGACATGTACGCATTTTTATTTTTTTTCGTACGAGCCCGACATGCTCGCATAATTATTTTTTATCGTACGATCCCGACATGCTCGCATATTTATTTGTATCGTCTCGAGCCCGACATGTTCGCATACTAATTTTATCCTTTGGAGAACGACATGCTCGCAAATTTATTTTATTGACTCGAGCCCGACATGCTCGCAAATTTATTTTATCGTCTCGAGCCTGACATGCTCATACATTTATTTTATCGTCTCGAGCCCGACATACTCGCATATTTATTTTTTCGTCTCTAACCCAATATGCTCGAATATTTATTTTTATCGTCTCGAACCCGACTTTCTCGCAAATTTATTTTATCGTCTTGAGATCGACATGCTTGCATTTTTAATTTTATCATCTCGAGCCCGACATTATCGCATATTTATTTTATCGTCTCTAGCCCGACATGCTCGCAAATTATTTTATCATCTCGTGCCCGACATGCTCGCAAGTATATTTTATTTTCTCGAGCCCAACACTCCCAATTTTATATTATCGTCTCGAACCCGACAATCTCACATATGTATTTTATCTTCTTGATCATGACATGCTCGCAAATTTATTTAATCGTCTCTAGCTCGACACGCTCCCAAATTTATTTTATGATTTCGAGCCCGACATGCTCACAAGTTTATTTTATCTTCTCGATCCCGACACTCCCAAATTTATATTATCGTCTCGAACCCGACAATCTCACATATGTATTTTATCTTCTTGATCATGACATGCTCGGAAATTTATTTTATCGTCTCTAGCCCGACACGCTCCCAACATTATTTTATTGTCTTGAGCCCGACATGCTTGCATATTTATATTTATCGTCTAGAGCCAACATGCTCGCATATTTATTATTATCGTCTCGAGCCCGACATGCTCGCATATTTTCTTTTTATCCTGGAGCCCACAAGCTCGCATATTTATTTTACCGATTCGAGCCCGACATGCTCGCATAATTATCTTATCATCTCGAGCACGTCATGCTGACAAATTTATTTTTATCCTCTCGAGCCCAACATGCTCGCATATTTATTTTTTATCGTACAAGCCCGACATGCTCGCATATTTATTTGTATCGTCTCGAGCCCGACATGTTCGAATACTTATTGTAACCTTTTGAGACCGACATGCTCGAAAATTTATTTTATCGTCTCGAGCCTGATAAGCTCTCAAATTTATTTAACCGTCTCAAGCCCAATTCACTCGCATGTTTATTTTTTCATCTTGAACCTGACAAGCTTACATATTTATTTTATCGTCTCGAGCCCAACATACTCGCATATTTATTTTATCATCTCTAACCCAATATGCTCGAATATTTATTTTTATCATCTCGAGTCGGACATGTTCGCATACTTATTTTATCCTGTGGAGCCCGACATGCTCGCAAAATTATGTTATCGTCTCGAGCCCAACATTCTCGCATATTTATTTTATCGTCTCGAGCCCGACATGCTCGCAAATTATTTTATGATCTCGAGCCCGACAAGCTCGAAAGTTTATTTTATCGTCTCGAGCCCGACACTCCCAAATTTATTTTATCGTCTCGAACCCGACATGCTCAAATATGTATTTTATCTTCTTGATCATGACATGCTCGCTATCGTCTCTAGCCCGACACGCTCCCAAATTTATTTTTATCGTCTCGCTCCCGACATGCTCGCATATTTATTTTTATCGTCTGGAGCCCGACATGGTTGGAAATTTATTTTATCGTCTCAAGCCCGACATGCTCGCAAATTTATTTTATTGTCTCGAGCCCCACAAGTTCTCATATTTATTTTATCATCTCAAACCCGACAATTTCACATATTTATTTTATCGTCTCGAACCCGACATGCTCGCATTTTTAATTTTTCGTCTCCACCTCGACATGCTCGCATACTTATTTTGTCGTCTCGAACCCGAAAAGTTCACATATTTATTTTATCGTCTCAAACCCGACATGCTCGCATATTTAATTGTATCGTCTAGAGCCTGACATGCTCGCTTATTTATTTTTACCGTCTTGAGCCCGACATGCTCGCATACTTATTTTATTGTCTCAAGCTCGACTACCTTGCATGTATATCTTTTAATCTCGAGCTTGACAAGCTGACATATTTATTTTATCATCTCGAGCCAAACACACTTGTATATTTATTTTATCATCTCGAGCCCAACATGCTCGAATATTTATTTTTATCGTCTAGATCCCGACATGCTCACATATTTATCTTTATCGTCTAGATCCCAACATGCTCCCATATTTATTTTTATCGTTTGGCGCCCAACATGCACGCATATTTATTTTTTATCATACGAGCCCGACATGCTCACATATCTATTTTTAACGTCTCGAGCCCGACATGCTCGCATATCTATTTTTATCGTCTCGAGCCCGACATGCTCGCATATTTATTTTTTGTCTTACGAGCGCGACATGCTCGTATATTTATTTTTATCGTCTCGAGTACGACATATTCGCATACTTATTTTATCCTCATGAGCCCTTCAATCTCTCAAATTTATTTTTTCGTCTCGAATCCGACATGCTCATAAATTTACTTTATTGTCTCGAGCCTGACAAGCTTCCATATTTATTTTATCATCTCGAGCCCGACATACTCGCATATTTATTTTATTGTCTCGAGCCAACATGCTCGAATATTTATTTTTATCGTCTACATCCCGACGTGCTCGCGTATTTCTTTTTATCGTTTGGAGCCCGACGTGGTCACATATTTATTTTTTATCGTACAAGCCCGACATGCTCTCATATTTATTTTTACCGTCTCGAGACGGACATGCTCGCATATTTATTTTTTATCATACGAGCCCAACATGCTCGCATATTTATTTTTATCATCTCGAGCCGGACATGTTCGCATACTTATTTTATCCTCTGGAGCCCGACATGCTCCCAAAATTATGTTATCGTCTCGAGCCCGACATGCTGACAAATTTATTTTATTCTCTCGAGCCCCACTGGCACCCATTTTATTTTATCAACTCAAACCCGACATGCTCGCATGTTGATTTTATCGTATCGAGCTTGACATTCTCGTATATTTATGTTATCGTCTCGAGCCCAAATGCTCGCAAATTTATTTTATCCTCTAGAGCTCGACATGCTCACAAATTTATTTTATCGTCTCAAGAATGACAAGCTCACATATTTATTTTTTAATCTCGAGCCCGACATTCTCGCAAATTTATTTCATAGTCTCCACCCCGACATGCTAGCATATTTATTTTTATCATCTAGACCCCGACATGCTCGCATATTAATTTGTATCGCCTCAAGCCTGACATTCTCGTATATTTATTTTATCGTCTCGAGCCCGACATGCTCGCAAATTGATTTTATGGTCTGGAGCCTAACATGATGAAAAATTTATTTTTTTCATCTCGATCCGGACATGCTCGCATATTTATTTTCATCCTGGAGCCTCCATGCTCGAATATTTTTTTTCGCTTAGAGCCCGAATGCTCGAATATATATTTAATCATCTCGAGCCCGACTTGCTCGCATATTTGTTTTATCATCTCGATCCCAATACTATCGCATATTTATTTTATCGTCTTGAGCCAGACATACCACGATTTTAATTTGATCATCTTGAGCACGGCATGCTCACATATTTATTTTATTGTCTCAAGCCCAACTAGCTCGCATATTTATTTTTTCAACTCGAGCCTGACAAGCTCACATATTTATTTTATCGTCTCAAGCCCAATAGACTCGCATATTTATTTTTTCATCTCGAGCCCAACATGCTCGAATATTTCTTTGTATTGCCTAGATCTCGAGATGCTCACATATTTATTTTTATTGTTTGGAGCCTGACATGCTCGCATATTTATTTTTATCGTCTCGAGTCGACATGCTCATATATTTATTTTTATCATCTCGAACCAGACATGCTCGCATATTTATTTTATCGTCTCAAGCCTGACTAGCTCGAATGTTATTTTATCGTCTCGAGCCCGACACAATCGCATATTTATTTTATCGTCTCTAGCCCAATATTCTCGAATATTTATTTTTATCGTCTCGAACCCCACTTGCTCGCAAATTTATTTTATCGTCTCGAGCTCCACATGCACGCAAAATTATTTTATCGTCTCAAGACCAATATGTTCGAATATTTATTTTTATCGTTTCGAGCCAGACATGCTCCCAAATTTATTTTATCATCTTGTGCCCGACATGCTCGCTTATTTATCTGATCATCTTAAGCCCGACATGCTCGCATATTTATGTTTATCGTCTCGAGATCGACATGTTCGCAGATTTTTTTTATCGTCTGGAGCCCGACATGCTCGGAAATGTATTTTAACGTCTCAAGCCAGATATGAACGCGAATTTATTTTATCGTCTCGAGAAGCACAAGTTCCCATATTTATTTTATCATCTCAAACCCGACATCCTCGCATATTTATTTTATCGTATCGAACCCGACATGCTCACATATTTAATTTTTCTTCTCCACCCCGAAATGCTCGCATATTTATTTTTATCGTCTGGAGCCCGACATGATCGCATATTTATCTTATCGTCTCAAGCCCAACTAGCTCGCATATTTATTTTTTCATCTAGAGCCTGAGAGGCTCACATATTTATTTTATCGCCTCGAGCCCGACGCACTCGCATATTTAATTTATCCTCTCGAGCCCAACAAGCTCGAATATTTATTTTTATTGTCTAGATTCCGACATGCTCGCATATTTATTTTTTATCGTTAGAGCCCGACATGCTTGCACATTTATTTTTATCATCTAGAGTCGACAAGGTCGCATATTTATTTTTATCGTCTCGAACCCGACATGCTCGCATATCTATTTTATCATCTCAAGCCCGACTAGCTCGCATGTTTATTTTATCGTCTCGAGCCCGACACAATCGCATATTTATTTTATCGTCTCTAGCCCAATATGCTCGAATATTTATTTATATTGTCTCAAACCCGACTTGATCGCAAATTTATTTTATCGTCTCGAGCTCGACATGCTCGCATATTTATTTTATCGTTTCGAGCCCAACACGCTCCAAAATTTATTTTATCATCTCGAGCCCGACATGATCGCATATTTATTTTATCGTCTCGAGCCCGACATTATCACATATTTACTTTATCGTCTTAAGAGCGACATGCTAGCATATTTATTTTAATCCTCTCGAGCCCGACATGCTTGCATATTTATTTTTATCGTCTCGAGCACGATTTGTTCGCAAATTTATTTTACTGTCTCAAGTCCGACATGCTCGAAAATTTATTTTATTGTCTTGAGACCCACAGGCTCCCATATTTTTTTTATCATCTCAAACCCGACATGCTCACATGTTTATTTTATCGTATGGAGCCCGACATTCTCGTATATTTATTTTATGGTCTCGAGCCTAACATGCTCGCAAATTTATCTTATCCTCTAGAGCCCGACATGCTCACAAATTTATTTATTTTCTTCTCTAGCCTGACAAGCTCACATATTTATTTTATCATCCCCGGCCCGACAAGCTCTCAAATTTATTTTATAGTCTCCGCCCCGACATGCTAGCATTTTTATTTTTATCCTCAAGAGCCCAACATGCTCGCATATTTATTTTTATTGTCTCCAATCCGACTTTCTCGTATATTAATTTTATCATCTAATGCTCGACATTCTGGCAAATTTATTTTATCGTCTGGATCCCGACATGCTCGCATATTTATTTTATCATCTCGAGCCTGCATTCTCGTATATTTATTTTATCGTCTCGAACCCGACATGCTCGAAAATTGATTTTATGGTCTCGAGCCCGACATGTTCACATATTTATTTTATCGTCCAGACCCCGACATGCTTGGAAATTTATTTTATCGTCTCAAGCTCGACATGCTCACAAATTTATTATATCGTCCCGAGCCCCACATGTTCTCATATTTATTTTATCATCTCAATCTCGACAAGCTCACATATTTATGTTATCGTCTCGAACCCGATCAGATATTTAATTTACCGTCTCTAGCCCGACTTGCGGACAAAATTATTTTATTGTCTCGAGCCTGACATGCTTGCATATTTATTTCATCGTCTCGAGCCCGATTTGCTCGCATAATTATTTTTTTCGTCTCGGGCCCGACATGATCGCATATTTATTTTATCGTCACGATATTGACATGCTTGCATATATATTTTATCGTATCGAGCCCGACATGCTAACAAATTTATTTTTATCTTCTCGAGCCCGACATGCTCGCATATTTATTTTATCGTCTCAAGCCGGACCAGCTCGCATATTTATTTTATCATCTCAAGCCCGACACGCTCGCATATTTATTTCATCATCTCGAACCCGAAATGATCGCATATTTATTTTAACGTCTCGAGACCGACATGTTGGCAAATTTAATTTATCGTTACGAGCCCGACATGCTCGCATATTTATTTTTATCGGCTCGATCTTGACAAGCTCGAATATTTATTTTATCTTCTTGAGCCCGACACGCTTGCTTATTTACTTTATCGACTCGAGCCCGACATGCTCGAATATTTATTTTATCTTCTAGAGCCTGACATGCTCGGATATATATTTTTATCGTCTCGATCTAGACATGCTCGATTATTCATTTTATCATATAGAGCTCGACATGCTCGCATTTTTATTTCATCTTGAGCCTCATAAGCTCGCATATTTATTTTATCATCTCGAGCCCGACACACTCGCATATTTACTTTTGTCATCTCTAGCCCGACATTCTCGCATATTTATGTTTATTATCATGTGCCCGACATGCACCCATATTCATCTTGAGCCAGACATGCACCCATATTCACTCGCATATTTATTTAATCGTCACGATATCGACATGCTTGCATATATATTTTATCGTATCGAGCCCGACATGCTAGCAAATTTATTTTTATCTTCTCGAGCCCGACATGCTCGCATATTTATTTTATCGTCTCAAGCTTGACCAGCTCGCATATTTATTTTATCATCTCAAGCCCGACACGCTTGCATATTTAATTTATCTTCTTGAGCCCGACACGCTTGCATATTTACTTTATCGACTCGAACCCGACATGCTCACATATTTATTTTACCATCTAGAGCCAGACATGCTCGCATATATATTTTTATCGTCTCGATCTAGACATGCTCGATTATTTATTTTATCATATAGAGCTCGACATGCTCGCATTTTTCTTTCATCTTGAGCCTCACAAGCTCGCATATTTATTTAATCGTCTCGAACCCGACACACTCGCATATTTACTTTTTGTCGTCTCAAGTCCAACATTCTCGCATATTTATGTTTATCATCTTGTGCCCGACATGCACCCATATTCATCTTGTGCCCGACATGCACCATATTCACTCGCATATTTATTTTATCGTCGTGATATCGACATGCTTTCATATATATTTTATCGTATGGAGCCCGACATGCTAGCAAATTTATTTTTATCTTCTTGAGCTCGACAAGCTCGCATATTTATTTTATCGTCTCAAGCCTGACCATCTCGCATATTTATTTTATCATCTCAAGCCCGACATGCTTGCATATTTACTTTATCGTCTCGAGCCCGACATGCTCGCATATTATTTTAATGTCTCGAGCCCGACATGCTGTCAAACTTATTTTATCATTTCGAGCCTGATATGCTCGCATATTTATTTTTATCGTCTCTAGTACATCAAGCTCGAATATTTATTTTTATCGTCTCGAGCCTAACAAGAAATTATATTTACTTTATCGTCCAAAGCCCGACAATCTAGTATATTTATTTTAATGCTCTCGAGCCCGACAAGCTCACATATTTACTTTTATCGTCTCGAGCCCGACATGCTCGAATGTTTTTTTTATCATCTTACCCTGACATGGTTGCATATTTATTTTTATCGTCTCGAGCTAGACATGCTCGCATTTTTATTTTCATCGCTGGAGCCCGACATACTCACATATTTATTTTATCGTCTCGAGCCCGACATGCTCGCAAATTTATTTTATCGTCTGGAGCCTCACATGCTTGCATATTTATTTTATCATCTTGAGCCCGACAAGTTCGCATATTTATTTTATCTTCTCGAGCCCGACAAGGTCGCATGTTTATTTTAACATCTCGATTCCGACATGCTCTCATTTTCATTTTTATACGTTTAGAGCCCGACATGCTAGCATATTTGTTTTATCATCTTGAGACCGACAAGCTCGCATATTATTGTCTCATGGCCGACATGCTTGCAAATTTATTTTATAATCTCGAGCCCCACATGCTTGCAAATATATTTTATTGTCTCGAGCCAATCATGCTCGCATATTTTTTTTATCATCTCGAGCCGACAAACTCATATTTATTTTATCGTGTCGAGTCCGACAAGCTCGCATATTTATTTTATCGTCTTGAGCCCGCCAGCCTCGCTTATTTATTTTTTCATCTTGAGCCTGACAAGCTCACATTTTTTTATCATCTAGAGCGCAACACACTCGCATATTTATTTTATCTTCTTGAGTCTGTCATGTTTGCATATTTATTTTATCGTCTAGAGTTCGACATTCCCACAAATTTATTTTTTCGTCTGGAGCTTGACATGCTTGTATATTTATTATTATCGTCTAGAGCCAGACACGCTCGCATATTTATTTTATCGTCCCGAGCTGGATATGCTCACATATTTATTTTATCGTTTCGAGCCTGACATTATCACATATTTATTTTATCGTCTCCACCCCGACATGCTCGCAATTTTATTTTATCGTCTCGAGCCCGCCATGCTCGCATATTTATATTATCGCCCTCAGTCTGACATGCTTGCATATTTATTTTTATCGTCTTGAGCCCGACATTCTCGCATATTTATTTTATTGTCTCGAGCCCGACAAGCTCCCATATTTTTTTTTATCGTCTCGAGCCCGACATGTTCGCATATTTATTTTATCGTCTAGAGCCCGACATGCTCACATATTTAAATTTTCGTCTCCTCCCCGACATGCTCGCATATTTATTTTGTCGTCTCAAATCCCACAAGCTCACATATTTATTTTATCGTCTCAAACCCGACATGGTCGCATTTTAATTTTATCGTTTGGAGCCCTATATGCTAGAATATTTATTTTTATCGTCTAAAGCCTGACATGCTAGCTTATTTATTTTTATCGTCTCGAGCCCTACATGCTCACATATTTATTTTTATCGTCACGTGCCCGACATGCACGTGTATTTATTTTATCATCTCAAGCCCGACATTTAGCACATTTATTATTTTATCTGTAGCCGAACATGCTCCCATATTTATTTTTATCGTTTGGAGTCCGACAGGCTCGCATTTTTATTTTTAGTATAGAACCCGACATGGTCGCATAATTATTTATCATCTCGAGCCAGAATTGCTTGAATATTTATTTTATCATCTCGATCCCAATATTATCGCCTATTTATTTTATCGTCTCGATCCCAACATACTCGCAATTTTAATTTTATCATCTTGAGGACGACAAGCTCGCACACTTATTTTATCCTCTTCACACTGTCATGCTCGCAAATTCATTTTATCGTCATGCTTACAAATATATTTTATTGTCTTGAGCCCCACAAGCTCCTATATTTATTTATCATCTCAAACCCGACATGCTCACGTGTTTATTTTACCGTATCAATCCCAATATATCGTATATTTATTTTATCGTCTCAAGGGCATGCTCACAAATTTATTTTTATCGTCTCGAGCCTAACATGCTCTCATATTTAATTTATCGTCTCGTGCCTGACGATACAAATAAATATTCGAACATGTCGGGCTCTAGGTGATAAAATAAATATTTGAGCATGTCGGGCTCGAGACGATAAAATAAATATGCTAGCGTTTCGGGTTCGAGATGTTTAAAATAAATATACGAGCATGTCAGGCTCTACATGATGAAATAAAAATGCGAGCTTGTCGGGCTCGAGACGATAAAATAAATATGTGATTTTGTGAGGCTAGAGAAGAAAAAATAAATATGCGAGCATGTCGGGCTCAAGATGATAAAATAAATATTTAAGCATGTGAGGCTCTAGACGGTAAAATAAATTTGCGAGCATGTCGGGCTCAAGACGATAAAATAAATATGCGAGCATGTCTAGCTCCTAATGATAAAAATAAAAATGTGAGCATGTCTAGCTCGAGACGATAAAAATAAATATGCAACCATGTCAGGCACGAGAAGATAAAAGTAAATATGTGAGTGTGTCGGGCCTTATGCTTGGCCGTGGCCTTCAAAAGGCTCATCCTCTACAAGGAGGCAATTAGTGGGCCTCATATCCATGCTTGGCCCAATTGATGCTAGGGTGTTCAGAATAAGTTGGCCAAGATTGCTTTGGCGTTTCTTGGCCCTGGCCCGAGTTATGGGACCTCCTAAGCCCATTAGATCATCCAAGTTGATGGCCATTGGTGGGTCGCTATCATCCCCTCCTTCTTGGACTGAATTCGACCTCGAATCAAGGTCTTCATTTCCTGTTTCAAAGAGAGATAGGTCAACAACATTAAAACTAGCACTAACATTGCCATAATCACTTGGAATATCAATCTTATACGCATTATTGTTTATTCTTTCAAGGTCTTTGAAAGGTCCATCTTTGATCCTGGGTAGGGTTATCACAAAATTCATGGATATATCAACCCATGGCGGTTCAGAAACGGGTAGGGGCGTGTAAGGCCCGTGTGGCATACCCTTGGATTTGGCCCGTTTAAAAACATCGCAGTGCGTTTGAGCATCCCTTTTCATACGGGGCCAGTAATAATGCTCTTTGATCATGTGAAAGGTTTTTGGGATCCCGAAGTGTCCCGTGATCCCTCCCTCGGGAGATTCCTCAGCAGGCGGATCTCTAATGGAACTCTTTGGTACGCATAAGCGATTTTCCTTGAAAAGGAAATCCTCGTGCTTATGGTATCCATCCACCACAGTACTCACATAATTTTTGTATAATTCAGTAAAATTAATATCATGCAAGTAGGTTCCTTTAAAAATTTGATACCATATAGCTTGGTCTCGAAAGTGGAGAACAAAAGATGTATCCTAGGGAGAGCATTGGCTACAATGTTGGCCTTTCTCCGCTTATGCTTTAACACATAAGGAGATTGCTCCAGAAATTCAATCCACCTGGCATGGCGCTTATTCAGTTTTCCTTGCCTTTCCAAAGATTTAAATGACTCGTGGTCACTATATAGCACAAATTCTTTGGTAGCAAGTATTACTGCCAAGTCTGTAATGCCCTTACCAAGGCATACAGTTCTTTACCGTACAAGGAGTAGTTCAAAGTAGACCCTCCCAACTTCTTACTAAAGTAAGTGGTTGGACAGTTCGTGCACATCCTCCAACTTTCCTTGGATGCCAGAATCTGCTTTTGGTTTTCCTGTACATCATGTGTATTCTGCAAAAAAAACTCTTACAAAGGTTGGTAGTTCGTTAGAAACAGTATAATTGATTAGTGTGAAATCTTGGCAATATAGTAGGTATAAAGGTGGCTTCGAGATTAAAGCACCCTTTACTTCGCCCGGAGAGGCTTGTAAACCTTTTTCCTTTTCTTTCTTTTTTTCAATCTTTTTTTCTTCATTTTTTTCAATTTTTTCTTCTTTTTTTTTTTCAATTTTTTCTTCCTCTTTTTTTCATTTCTATTTTTTCTGGATCTTCTTTTTCTTTTTTTTTTCTTAATCCATTTTTTCTTTCAATTTTTTTTTATCTTCACTCACTTGTTTTGGAGACAAGGGTGAGAGTACAATTTTTTTTCATTGTGTACAAAGGTATACTTGTTGGAAAGACCATCATGTATGGCTTTCCGATCGTACTGCCACGCCATGCCTAATAGCATGTGGCTGGCCATCATAGTGACTACGTCACACAGTACGGTATCCACATATTTCCCAATGGAAAATGGGACCTCGGCTTGTTGGTTGACAATCATTTCTCCGACCTCGCTTAACCATTGTAGCCGATAGGGTGATGGGTGGGTCCTAGTCACTAGGTTTAGTTTGGAAACTAACCTGTGCTCACCAAATTGGCACAGTTGCCACTAATAGCAACCTCCTTGTGGGGGTTGGTATTTGTTTTGATCGTTTTGTTTGATGTTGAGACTTATGACGTTTTTGGTTTACTTTGTTGGTATTTTTGGGTGGTTTTTGTGTGTTTCGGGTTGGCCTTGGGTTCTGGTTGTGTATGGCTTGGTTTATGGCCGAGGGGGTGGTTTTTTTCGGATTGGTGTTTGACTAGGAAATTCTAACCGAGGCTTTATCGTCCTGGGTAGCTTTTCGGCCGAGAGGTGATAAGTGTTTAGGCTAGGCTGTCTCGGTGGGGGTTAGGCTTTGTTATAGGTTGAGGTTGTGTGTCATGGTTTGGTATGGAATGTTTCGGTTTGGTGTTGGATAAAAGAAATGGTGAAGAAGAATGAAATGGAAGGGCGCCACAAACTAGGTTGTTTGATAAGCCAAATGTAGTTCGCCACAAACAAGGATGTTTGATAAGAACAAATGTCCTTGCTCAAGAGTACATATATAGGTGGGTTGGCCTTCTAAGGCTCCCAAGTTTATCAACTCTACATTAGAATTCGAAATTAAAATACTCTTGGCTAATCATTATTACACCCTTAAGTGCTCCATTATGTGCTATTTCAAAAAGGTTATTCGGCCTTAGTGTAATGTAATTAAGCCGAGCCAAAAATAAGGATGCATGTCTCATGAATAATCCATTTATGGCCTAGGCGGAAAATAAGGTGGCCATTGAATTCCTCATTTGAATTTGAATTCTTTAACACATTCTAATTGCCCTTTAAAAGTCTTGGCCGTGTTGTAGCTTTGCCCATCATGTTTTGGCGGAAGATATGGGATGTATGTCTCCTTTGATCAATTCTTTAAAAGCCTAGGCGGAAATGGTGGGATGTGCCTTCAAGTCCCACTTTAAAGTTGTAAGCCACATTTATTTGTTGATTCAAATTGTTTGCAGCCTTAATGTCATGTAGTTAAGAGGCATGGCCAAAGATATGGAGTGTGCCATTCAGGTGTATTTTCCTTAAAGAGTTTAGGCGAGAATCATGGGGGCTTGTCTTTGGCAGGCCGTGTCATACATTTAAATCCCATTTGAATGTTGCATCCAGCTGAATGAATGCCTATTAACATGTTGGCTAAACATGTGGGTTGTGCCAATAATTCAAATATGAATTAAAATTGAATTGGCTTTAAAGGCTTGGGCGAGAAACATTGGAGCTTGTCTTGCCGTGGCTTTCAAAGCTGTGTGCCAAGTCTGGCCCGGACCGAGACAGTTACGTGCATGGCCTTGGCTGACCTTCAAAGCTAGGCAGAAAGTGTGCCAAGTCTGGCCTGGACTGAGTTAGCCATCTGCATGGTTTTGGCTTGTATTTCTTGGCTAACCTACAAATAAGCACATTTATGAGTATGATAATTAAAATAAAAACAAGGATATTTAAATAACATAAACGTGGGTTAAAAGCCACTTATTAATAAAGCAAAGTAAAGATTCAACTTTAATCATCCCTATCTTGGCTGTGGCCTTCAAGGGGGTTATCCTCTAAGATGAGGCAAGTTATGGGTCTCGAATTGTCACTTGGCCCAGTTGAAGGTTGGTTATTCAGTACAAGTTGGCCAAGTGTGCCTTTGGCCTTCTTGGCCCTGGCCCGAGTTATTGGCCCTCCTAGGCCCATTAGATCATCCAACTTGATGGCCATTGGTGGGTTGCTATCATCCCCTCCTTCTTGGACTGAATTCGACCTCGAATCAGGTCTTCATTACCTGCTTCAAAGAAAGATAGGTCAACAACATTAAAACTAGCACTAACATTGCCATAATTATAGGAAATATTAATCTTATAAGCATTATTATTTATTC
Organism: Lupinus albus; assembly: GCA_009771035.1. Taxonomy (NCBI): domain Eukaryota; kingdom Viridiplantae; phylum Streptophyta; class Magnoliopsida; order Fabales; family Fabaceae; genus Lupinus; species Lupinus albus. Next base: position 9,409,373 of record CM020019.1, on the reverse strand, counting down.
TTTCAAGAACCTTGTCATTTTCGATCCTGGGTAGGGTCACCTCAAAATCCATGGGTATGTCAATCCATGGTGGTTCAGGAATGGGTAATGTAACGACCCGATTTCTACCCTTGAAATTTTTTCGTTTATTTTAATCATTTCTTACATACATTCATCATCTTACTTAAAACCTTCAGGAATCATTCCTTAAAAATACTCTTTGCACCTATTATATTATCATATAATTTAAATTGCGGAAAAACATAATTCATTCATTATTATTCCCATTGGGTACTAAGAGCCCAAAAGTGATAATACTCCAAATATGACAATACTCCGAATATCCAAATAAATGTCAGCCATGGTTACAATTATTCAAATCCACAAGTAGTCATTTAAAGTACAAAAACGCAAATAGTGAATCCAACGTCTAAAGCTCCTAAAGCTCCCGAACTAGCATACTCCATTCGTCTATTTACCTGCAATGGGATTATCAATGACAAAAGTACAAAACACACAAAGGAGTAAGTCGTTAATTCAATAAACGTCATTGTAAGATAATCCACATTAGAAAAAGGGTTAGTAAACCATTTTCGAAATTCATTTTGTCTTGCTACATAACTTGAGCCAAAGTCGCTACACCCCTCAGGGTTAGCTAAAAGCAGAATCTCGTTTCTCTTAAAACAAATCACGCTTATATACTCAAGCCAGAGTTTACGCTTCTATACTCAAGACAGAGTCGCTAATCATTCCTGGTCGGCTAAAACATATTTTCCTTTCATCGATCTCCTCATAAATCATTTTCATGCTTCTATACTCAAGCCAGAGTGTATGCTTCTATACTCAAGCCAGAGTGTATGCTTCTATACTCAAGCCAGAGTGTATGCTTCTATACTCAAGCCAGAGTGTATGCTTCTATACTCAAGCCAGAGTGTATGCTTCTATACTCAAGCCAGAGTGTATGCTTCTATACTCAAGCCAGAGTGTATGCTTCTATACTCAAGCCAGAGTTGCTAACCATTCATGGTCGGCTAAAACATATTTTCCTTTCATCGATCTCCTCATAAATCATTTTCATGCTTCTATACTCAAGCCAGAGTGTATGCTTCTATACTCAAGCCAGAGTGTATGCTTCTATACTCAAGCCAGAGTCGCTAACCATTCATGGTCGGCTAAAACATATTTTCCTTTCATCGATCTCCTCATAAATCATTTTCATGCTTCTATACTCAAGCCAGAGTGTATGCTTCTATACTCAAGCCAGACTGTATGCTTCTATACTCAAGCCAGAGTCGCTAACCATTCATGGTCGGCTAAAAATGTACTTCTTTTTCATTCGTTTCACCATAAATCATTTCCGGTAAATCCACGCCCACATTAGTATAAACACACCCATATATGTTTATACTAAATGCGTGATTTACACTCAATCATCGCATAACCAGAAAGTACCACATACTTTGCTTTCCGTAAATCTACGCCTACTTTAATGTAAACACACCCATATATGTTTACATCAAATGCGTACTTTACGTATCAATCATTGCATAATCAGAAAACTCACATTTTCGATTCCAAATGCTCAATTAAAGACTTATCCTTACCTCGATGAGTGTTGGGTTTGGTTCTTGGCAACTTCTCAAGTTCCACCGACACCGCCTCCAACCTTAGGATCTCTCTTCATCCCACCACATAACACAATGTTAGTCATTTATTCCAAATATCACATAAACAACTTATATTGCATCATTTAATCATACAAAATATTCATCATCAATATTCAACCATCTAAAACATGCATAACATCTCATATTTCAATATTTGGGGGTAAACTCATCTTCTACCTCTAACATTTTACTCATTCTCTCCTTTTACCACATTTTCACTTTTAGGGTTTTTGGGGTTTTCATGAATCAACCCACAACCCTTTCCATTCTTGAGATACTATCTCTAAACCAAGAGTTTACAAGATAAAAACAACATAAAACGAACCATAACTCTAACGGATGAGTTTCCATGATTTCTCATGTTATGAAAATAAATCCAACATACCCAAAACAAGTTAGAGAGGAAGAAGAAGAGTTAGGAACAAGAGGTTTACCTCTTCTCAAGCTCTAAGATGAGTCCTAAGGCTCCTTGCTCTTGAAAAGCTCTCCTCTCTCTCTTCTCTTCGAAGTTCTCCCCCTAAATTGTGTTTGGGTTTCTGTTTTAAAGAGGTGTCGTCGGGTTGTAATCGATTACCAACATGGTGTAATCGATTACAACGTGAAAAATGCGCATATCTGATGCTTTTAATACGATGTAATCGATTACCAGGAGTGTGTAATCGATTACCAGGAGTGTGTAATCGATTACCAGGAGTGTGTAATCGATTACCAGGAGTGTGTAATCGATTACCAGGAGTGTGTAATCGATTACCAGCAATGTGTAATCGATTACACTGTGTCAGATGCACATATCTGATGCTTTTAATATGATGTAATCGATTACCAGCATAGCGTAATCGATTACCATCAGTGTGTAATCGATTACCAGCAGAGTGTAATCGATTACACTGTATCAACAGCCCAAAATTGCCATTTCTCGCTCAGGCGAGAATCTCTCGATCAAGCGAGGCTTCCAGGACTGATACTATATTTTTAAAGATTAAAATTTGGGGTGTTACAGGTAAGGGCATGTAAGGCCCTTGTGGTTTACCCTTTGAACTCTTTGGTACGCATAAGCGATTTTCCTTGAAAAGAAAATCCCTGTGTCTATGGTATCCATCCACAAAAGTACTCACACAATTTTTGTTTATTTCAGCAAAATCAGTATTATGCAAGTAAGGATCCTTTAAAAATTTGAGACCATATAGCTTGGTCTCGAGAGTGGGGAGCAAATGATGTCTCCTAGGGAGAGCATTGGCCACAATTTTGGCCTTTCCCCGCTTATGCCTTAACACATAAGGAGATTGCTCTAGAAATTCATTCCATCTAGCATGACGCTTATTCAACTTGCCTCGCCCTTTCAGAATTTTAAGGGACTCATGGTCACTATATAGCACAGGTTCCTTTGGTAGCAAGTATTGCTGCCAAGTTTGTAATGCTCTTACCAAGACATACAGTTCTTTACCGTACAAGGAGTAGTTCAAAGTAGACCTTCCCAACTTCTTACTGAAGCAAGTGGTTGGACAGTCCGTGCACATCCTCCAGCTTTCCTTGCATGCCAGAATCTGCTTTTGGTTTTCTTGTACATCATGTGTATTATGCAAAAAAACCTTTTACATTGGTTGGTAGTTCCTTAGAAATAGAAGAAATGTTTAGTTTTATATCTTGGCAATAAAGTAAGTATAAAGGTGGCTTTGAGATTAAAACACCTTTCACTTCGCCCGAATAGGCTAGTAAACCTTTTTCCTTTTCTTTCTTTTTTTTAATCTTTTTTTCTTCTTCTTTTTTTCATTTTTCTTTTTCTTTTCTTCTTTTTTTCGCTATTCTTTTTTTTTATTTTTATTTTCAGGATCATTCTTTTTTTCTTGATCAATCTTTTCTTTTAATTTCTTTTGATCTTCACTTACTTGTTTTGGAGACAAGGGTGAGAGTACAATTTTTTTTTCATTGAGTACAAAGGTATACTTGTTGGATAGACCGTCGTGTATGGCTTTCCGATCGTACTGCCATGGCCTGCCTAATAGCATGTGGCTGGCCTGCATAGTGACTACGTCACACAGTACCGTATCCACATATTTCCCAATGGAAAATGGGACCTCAGTTTGTAGGTTAACAGTCATTTCTCCGACCTCGCTTAACCATTGTAGCCGATAGGGTGATTGGTGGGTCCTAGTCACTAGGTTTAGTTTGGAAACTAACCTCGTGCTCACCGAATTGGCACAGCTACCACCATCAATGATTATGGAACAAACGTTCCCAGAAACTAAACATCTTGTGTGAAAGATGTTCTTCCGCTGACTTTCGTCATTCTCTTTGACTTGGCTGCCTAAGAACCTTCGGACCATGAGTAAGTCACCTTCCAGCATCCTTGCCACCTCATCACTCTCTTCTTCTGAACTTGAGGTTTCGGATGCTGATTCTACAAATCCATTTTTGTCCACCATAGTTCTCTTGGTTGGACATTGAGAAGCAATGTGTCCATGACCCAAGCACTTGAAGCACTTGACCTCCTGACTTCGGCTTGGGGCCTCCATGGCCTTTTTGCCATTGTTGGTGCTCACGGTTTCTTTAGTTGATGTGCCCTCCTTCTTGGGTTTGTCCCTCCAGCTAGATGACTGGAAGTTGGTGGTGCTGGTTGAGTAGGATTTTGACTTCCTCCTCTTCAATTGTTGTTCCACTTTCATGGCTTTTTGTACCAAGTCCTCCAACTCCACATAGCTTTGTAACTCTACAACATCTTGGATGTCTTGGTTAAGCCCATGAAGAAATCATGCCATAGTTGCTTAACGTTCCTCCTGAAGGTTGGCTCTTAGTAGGGCCAGCTCCATCGCCTTATAGTACTCATCCACTGATTTGCTTCCTTGAGTCAGCCTTTGAAGTTGGTTATAAATGTCTCTTTGGTATGATGGGGGTACAAACCTCTTCCTCATAATTGTTCGCATTTCCTCCAATGTGCTCACAAGTTGAGCACCACATCTCCGCATATCCTTCTGGAATAGATCCCACCAGACCATTGCATATTCTTTGAACTCTAAAGCAACCACCTTTACCTTTTTCTCCTCGGAATAAGTGTGGCAGTCAAAGACTTGCTTGATCTTCATTTCCCACTCCAAGTATGGCTCCGGATTGTTCATTCCCATGAATGTGGGAACCTTGATTTGGACTCCTTCTACTTGGTCATCTCTCCTCCTTTCCCTTTGGTTATCTTCCTCGTTCCTCCTTTCCCTCCGCCTTCTTCTCCTCCTTTCTGCTTCTGAATCAGATGACTCATCATGGCTGGATTGTCTCCAGTTTCGTTGGCGGTCTTGTTGGACTTGTGATGACAACCTTAGGGGGTGATTGCCTTTTTGATAATTCTCCTTTTTGAGAGAATTATTGGGATCGTTTCTTGCTTGGAAATTTCACACTTTAGTTGAATTGTACTTGAATTTTAGGGCTTTGCGGAAGTGTTTATGATTTGGCTTTGGTTGATAAGTGTTTAAAGGTCTAGGGCATAATGTGGATGGGGGGATAAGAGATGATGGGACGCCACAAACACTAAGTGTTTAATAAGCCTGCGAAGTTCGCCACAAGCCACCTAGGTAACTTGATAAGAACGGTTCCTTGGCTTGGCCAAGATTGCTGGGAGACTCACTCACTAACTCAAGGAATTAAATCCGAAAATCAACTCTAACTTTTTATTCATGCATAATGAAATACATATAGAAGTGGAAACTAGGATTAGGGTTCCACAAGTTGGGCCTCAAATCCGAATTAAAAGGATGCTTAACTTAGTTAAATTAAATCAAAGCTACAAAATAGGAAAATTCTCCTTGGCGGCTTGACCTAGGTGGTGTGGCAACTTGCTTTGACTTGTTGGCCATGTGTGGCTGCCGTGGAATAGCCTTGACCGAAATTCAAGGAATCCTTGTTTTGGAAGGATTCTTGATAAGCCATTTGAAGATAAACATTAGATTAAGTCTTTAGAAGACTTTATCTCTTCATCCGAAGTTGGTGGCTTGTAGATGTATTGGTTTTGACTTGGCCTAAAATTAAGGAATCCTTGTTTTCTTGAGGATCCTTGATGAGACACTTGGCTCTCTTTGACTCATAAGACTCGACCTTGATAGCTTCATCTTTATCTCAATTTGAATTCAAATTTGAACTCAAAATTTGGAATTTCAATTTCCCTCCTTTTTGCTTTTCATTTTGATTTCCCTCGTAGCTTATTCATTTGACTTGATCTTCTGGCCTTGGCCTTGTGATTGCTCATGACCGAGAAACCTGGGGTGCCTGGCTGACTTGGCTTCTGACCAAGAAATCTGGGGTGACTGGCTGACTTGGCTTTTGACCGAGAAATCCGGAGGCTGGCCGGACTTGGGGTCTGACCGAGAAATCCGCAAGGCTGGCCTAACATGGCTGACTTGGATTTCTGACCGAGGCTTGCTGGCTTGACCTGGTCTTGGCTTGAGCTCTTAGGCCTAGTCCTGAAACACTTAACAAACAATCACCTTCTTCTGTACATCTTAAGCAACATAATTAAAAGTACTTGAAATAAAAAAAAGCAAGAATTAAACTAAAACCTAATTGCATGTGGGTCAAGTGTTGGCCCACTTGTTGAAAGCATGTAGAAAGGCAAGCTAGGTAGCTTCCTTGAGGCCGTGGCCTCCTAAGTATTCTTCTTGGACTATAAAGTGAATGGGCCTAGCATTGATGCTAGCCTCTTGGCCTGACTCAAGGGTTCTGCCCACGAATCTTTCCAAGGCTAGTTTAGCCCTTTTGGCCTTGGCTCGGGTCATGGGACCCCTAGGCCTTGTATGGACTTATCATCCATGATGGAACTCTCATCATCCCCTCCTTCTTTGAAATAATTCGACCTCGAATCTTCATCGAAATAGTTTAAATCAGCCACATTGAATGTGGCACTAATGTTACCATACTCTCCTGGTAGGTCCAGCTTGTAGGCATTGTTGTTGATCCTCGCCAAGACTTGAAATGGACCATCACCCCTTGGTTGTAGCTTAGATTTCCTTTGTGTAGGAAACCTTTCCTTCCTCATATGGACCCAGACCCAATCTCCAGGCTCAAAGATGACTTCCTTTCTCCCATTGTTGGCTGACCTAGCATAGCTTTCAGTCCTCTTCTCAATTTGGGCTTTGACCTTCTCATGGATCTTCTTGACAAAGCCAGCCTTGGCTTTGCCATCCTTGTGCTTCAAGAGAGATGAATTAGGAAATGGAAGTCGGTCAAGAGGGGTTAATGGGTTGTACCCGTATACCACCTCAAAAGGAGATAGGCTTGTTGCCCCATGAGTTGTCCTATTGTAGGCAAACTCAATGTGTGGAAGGCATGCTTCCCAAGCCTTAAGATTCTTTCCTAGGACGGATCTCAAGAGTGTTGAGAGGGTCCTATTAACCACTTCAGTTTGGCCATCCGTTTGGAGATGGCACGTGGTTGAGAACATTAATTTGGTCCCTATCTTAGCCCATAAGGTCCTCCAAAAGTGACTTAGGAACTTGGTATCCCAATCACTCACAATGCTCCTTGGAAGGCCATGTAGCCTTACAATCTCTTTAAAGAACAAATCAGCAACGTGGCATGCATCATCCACCTATTTACAAGGGATGAAGTGTGCCATCTTGGAGAATCGGTCAACCACCACAAAGATGAAATCCTTTCCTCCTTGAGTGCGTGGTAAAGCAACCACAAAATCCTTTGACCTTCTCGTGGATCTTCTTGACAAAGTCAGCCTTGGCCTTGCCATGCTTGTGCTTCAAAAGAGATGAATTAGGAAATGGAAGTAGGTCAAGAGGGGTTAATGGGTTGTACCCGTATACCAACTCAAAAGGAGCTAGGCTTGTTGCTCCATGAGTTGTCCTATTGATGAGAGTCCCATCATGGATGACAAGTCCATACAAGGCTTAGGGGGTCCCATGACTCGAGTCAAGGCTAAAAGGGCTAAACTATCCCTTGAAAGACTCGTGGGAAGAACCCTTGAGTCAGGTCAAGAGGCCAGCACCAATGCTAGGCCCATTCACTTCATAGTCCAAGATGAGAACTTGGGAGGCCACGGCCTCAAGGCAGCTCCTTAGCTTGCCTCTACATGCTATCAATAAGTGGGCCAACACTTGACCCACATGAAATTAGGTTTAGTTTAATTCTTGCTTATTTTAATTTCAAGTATTTTAACTTAGAGTTGATTTTCGGATTTAATCCCCTTGTGTTAGTGAGTGAGTCTCCTAGCAATCTTGGGCAAGCCAAGGACCCGTTCTTATCAAGTTACCTAGGTGGCTTGTGGTGAACTTCGCAGGCTTATCAAACACTTAGTGTTTGTGATGCCCCACCATCTCTTATCCCCCATCCACATTCTGCCCTAGTCCTTTAAACGCATATCAACCTAAGCCAAATCATAAAAACTCCCGCAAAGCCCTAAAATTCAAAGTACAATTCAACTAAAGTGTGAGAATTCCAAGCAAGAAACGGTCCAAGCAATTCTCTCAAAAAGGATAATTGTCAAAAAGGCAATCACCCCCCTATGGTTGTCATCACCTATTGTAGGCAAACTCAATGTGTGGAAGGCATGCTTCCCAAGCCTTGAGATTCTTTCCTAGGACGGATCTCAAGAGTGTTGAAAGTGTCCTATTAACCACTTCAGTTTGGCCATCCGTTTCGGGGTGGCACGTGGTTGAGAACATCAATTTGGTCCCTATCTTAGCCCATAGGGTCCTCCAAAAGTGACTTAGGAACTTGGTGTCCCTATCACTCACAATGCTTCTTGGAAGGCCATGTAGCCTTACAATTTCCTTAAAGAACAAATCAGCAACGTGGCATGCATCATCCACCTTTTTACAAGGGATAAAGTGTGCCATCTTAGGGAATCGGTCAATCACCACAAAGATGGAATACTTTCCCCCTTGAGTGCGTGGTAAAGCAACAAAAAATCCATGGATAAGTCAACCCATGGTGATTCGGGTATGGGCAGTGGTGTGTAAAGTCCATGAGTCATGGCCTTGGACTTAGCCCGTTTATAACCTATGCACTTTTCACAAAGTGGTTGCACATCATGCCTCATGTGAGGCCATTAGAAATTCTCCTTTATTACATCTAGGGTTTTTGGAACCCGAAAGTGCCCCATAAGCTTGTCCTCATGGAACCTTTAGGCACACAAACCTTATTTCCACGAAATAGGATTCCTTCCAACTTGAAATAACCATCTTCGGCCGTTTGGGAACACCCATGGTAAATCTCTCTGAAATCTCCATCTAACTCACAAGTACCTTTGAGGCACTCAAGACCAAGTAGCTTGGTCTCAAGGGTAGCCACTAAGGCATACCTCCTTGATAGGGCATCTGCCACAACATTAGCCTTTCCCTTTTTGTGTTTGACCACATAAGGAAATTGCTCAAGAAACTCCACCCACTTGGCATGCCTTTTATTTAGCTTGCCTTGGCCCTTCAAGTACTTTAGTGACTCATGATCACTATGGATAACAAACTCCTTAGGCAAGAGATAATGTTGCCAAGTTTGTAGGGCCCTAACCAACACATACAACTCCTTGTCATACGTGGAATAGATTAGGGCTTCCCCTCCCAATTTCACACTAAAATATGCAATGGGATGTCCTTCTTGCATGAGAACGGCTCCAATGCCAACATTGGAGGCATCACATTCAATCTCAAAGGACTTTGAGAAATTTGGTAGCAATAGGATGGGGGCATGTGTCAAACTCTCCTTAAGTTTCTCAAAAGTTTCGTCTTGTTTCTCTCCCCATTTGAATCCCACGTTTTTCTTAACCACCTCATTGAGGGGTGCAGCCAAGGTACTAAAGTCCTCGACAAACCTTCGGTAGAAGCTAGCTAAGCCATGAAAGCTTCTAACATCTGTTGTTGTCTTTGGGGTGGGCTATTCACGTATGGCCTTGATCTTTTCAGGGTCAACGTGGACTCCTTTGGCATTTAAGATAAAGCCTAGGAAGATCACGTGATCAATATAGAAACAACACTTTTCAAAATTGGCGTATAGCTTCTCCTTCCTTAAAACTAGCAAAACATCTTGTAAGTGCACATGGTGCTCTTCTATGTTTTTGCTATAGATGAGGATGTCATCGAAGTATACCACAACAAACTTTCCAATGTAAGCTCTTAGGACTTGGTTCATCAAGCGCATGAATGTTCTTGGTGCATTGGTCAGCCCAAAGGGCATGACTAACCACTCATACAAAACAAACTTGGTTTTAAAGGCGGTTTTCGATTCATCACCCTCTCGAATCCGGATTTGATGGTATCCACTTTTCAAAACAATCTATGAAAAGACACTAGACCCATATAGCTCATCCAACAGGTCATTCAACCTAGGGAATGGATGCCTATACTTGATCGTGATGTTGTTAACGGCCATGCAATCAGTATTCATCCTCCATGATCCATCCTTTTTAGGGACTAGGATGACTGGAACAACACATGGGCTCATACTCTCCTGAACCCATCCTTTTTGCATCAACCCCTCAATTTGCTTTTGAATTTCTTGGGACTCTTGAGGGTTGCTCCTATAGGCAGGCCTATTGGGCAAAGATGCTCCAGGGACTAAGTCATTATGATGCTCTATTCTCCTTATCGGAGGAAGCCCACTAGGGACATCCTTAGGGAACACTTCCTTGAACTCAGCCAGTAAATCCTTCAAAAACTTAGGCATTGTAGCTTCATCACTAGCCTCATTGCTAAGGCAATAGTTTTGACAAACTAGGAGGTACATGGGCTATTTTGAAGTAAGTGCCCTTTTTACCTCTCCCTTGGTCACAAAGAAACTCTTCTTGTGATCTTCACCATCCTTCACGAGCTACCTTGTTTCCTTCTTCTCTAGGCTCACTTTCTCCTTGAGCCTCCTCTGGTCATCACAAACTTGCTTTGGGGACAAAGAGGACAGGACCACCTTTCAGGATCCTTGCATGAAGGTGTACTTATTAGAATAGCCATCATGGATGGCTTTCTCTTCATACTGCCATGGTCTTCTTAGTAGCATGTGGCTGGCTTCCATCTCGACTACATCACATAGAACTGGGTCTTCATACTTCCCAACCGAGAAAGGAACCTCGTCTTATTTGTTCACAACCATCTCTCCAACCTCACTTAGCCATTGTAGCTTATATGATGTTGGGTGTGTCTATGTATCCAAGTCAAGTTTAGACACCAACCATGTTCTAACCATATTAGCACAGCTACCTCCATCAATGATTAAGGAGCAAACGTTGCCCTTAACCAAGCACCTAGAGTGTAAAATATTTTCCCTCCGGCTCTCCTCATGCTCCTTTGCTTGGCTACCAAGAAGCCTCCTCACCACCAGTAGGTCTCCATCAGGTATGAAGGCATCACCATCAAGATCTACCTCTTCCTCCTCACTTGATGCCTCAGATTCAGACTCAACTTTGCCATTTAGAACCACCATGGTGCGTGTTGTGGGGCATTGGGATGCAATGTGACCGTGGCCCAAGCACTTGAAACACTTGATGTCTCGGGTCCTATGGGAAGCCTCCAAGGGAGCTTTGTTTTGGCCTTTGTTGGTGATTGACTCCTTTGAAGGATTGGTGCCTTCTTTAGAGCATGCTCCCTCCTTCTTAGACCGATCCTTCCATGTTGTTGTTGGAAACTGGTTGGTTGAGTACTTGGTCTTCTTCCCCTTCAATTGTTGCTCCACTTTGGTTGCCTTCTGGACCAAGTCATCCAATTCAATGTAGGGTTGAAGCTCTACATTGTCTTGGATCTCAGGATTGAGTCCATGCAAGAATCTGGCCATGGTTGCCTCTCAGTCCTCATTGAAGTTAGACCTTAAGAGGGCCAACTCCATCTCCTTGAAATACTCATCCACCATCTTGCTTCCTAGAACCAGCCTTTGCAATTTGTTGTGCACATCTCGTTGATAGGAGTTGGGCACAAACCTCCTTCTCATCACCAACTTCATCTCCTCCCATGTATCAACCATGTGATCTCCTACTCTCCTCATATCCTTTTGATATTGATCCCACCAAACCATGGCATACTCTTTGAATTCAAGAGCAGCCACCTTGACCTTCTTGTCCTCATTGTAATGATGACAATCAAAGATTTGGTCCATCTTAAGCTCCCACTCCAAATATGCTTCAGGGTGGTTCAATCCCACAAAAGATGGGATTTTGACCTTGGCCCCTTCTAGCCTCTCCTCCCTGCCTCTACGGCGTCCTCCTCCTTCATTCATATCCTCCTCACGCTTGCCTCTCCTATTTCTCCTTCGGTGTCCTCCTTCTTCATCACTATATCCTCCATCATTACACCTATTCATCTGCTCCAATTGTGCTTGCATTGCTGCAAAATGTGCCTCCATTGTTGTGAAAAGCATGGCTGTCCTTGGGGACATAGGTGGGTTGTCTTGTTCTTCAGCCATTTTTTGTGTAGCCAATGTGTCTCACTATCACTCAAATGTCACTCAATGTGTTTGCCTCACAATCACTAAAGTGTGACACTCAATGTGTTTACCTCACAATCACTCAAGTATGATACTCACATCTCCTAATAACCTTGACAAGTCAAGTAATCAAGCTGTTGTAGAAGGTCTTGTGACTAGGTCGCAAAAGTACCAAAGGCTTAGTGTTGGGGTAGGTGTTTTTGGGTTATGTGTTTAGGGTAGTGTTTGGGGTGTTTTTGTGGCTTCGGAAATTTTTTGTATTTTTGGGGATTTTTTTGGGTTTTGGTTGGGAATGGTGTTTGGGAAAGGTTTGGGTAGGTTTTTGAAGGTTTGAACTAAAAAAAAGAAATTTACTTACTTTGGCCGAATTTTGTAGCTTTGACCCTTTTTTGTAGGTCACTTGATGACCACTAAAAAAAGAAATTTGCTTCTTTTTCCAGGCAAGAACTGAGCTCTGATGACCACTTGATGACAACCTTAGGGGGGTGATTGCCTTTTTGATAATTCTCCTTTTTGAGAGAATTATTGGGATCGTTTCTTGCATGGAAATTTCACACTTTAGTTGAATTGTACTTGAATTTTAGGGCTTTGCGGAAGTGTTTACGATTTGGCTTTGGTTGATAAGTGTTTAAAGGTCTAGGGCAAAATGTGGATGGGGGGATAAGAGATGGTGGGGCTCCACAAACACTAAGTGTTTTATAAGCTTGTGAAGTTCGCCACAAGCCACCTAGGTAACTTGATAAGAACGGTTCCTTGGCTTGGCCAAGATTGCTATGTGACTCACTCACTAACTCAAGGAATTAAATCCAAAAATCAACTCTAACTTTTTATTCATGCATAAATGAAATACATATAGAAGTGGCAACTAGGATTAGGTGATACCAACCCACCTAGGCCCAAGACTAAGAAGGCCCACATGATGATCAAGCAAGCCAAACTCCTAGATGATCCACCCCGATGGAGGCTTGAAGGCTTAGACATTTATCTTTTATTTTATTGCATTAAATAAGTGGGGGTCTTATGTCCCACCTTTATTTTTAAGTAATGTTCTTATTTTACTTAGGAAATTAGTTATTTCGGTATTAAGCTTAAGTCCTGAAGAGGTTGTAATGACTTGCCAAGATTCGGCCCATGCAAGACAAGAAGCCCAAAAAATCTTGCATGGCCAAACCATGCAAATTCGGCCAACCATGCACGTGGAAATACTCAAGTCAAGCCAAAGCCTAAGTCAACAACGTGAGCTTCTTACATGCAAAGCCGTGCATTTGAATGATTCAAATTTGAATTTGGTGTCCACAAATTAAGAAGCCACCGTCAGCATTAAATGACTCATGGAGATTACAATGCATCTTAATTCTAAGAGTAATTCCGTGGTCCCCCCTTAAAATTGAGTATGTTGGCTACATTAAAAGGGGATGCATGAAACCAAAACAAGAGCCTTTATGCAGCCACAGTTTCAAGGTCAAGTTTTGGTGGCTGAACTTAAATGGCATGTGGGGACCACTTGAGGCACAAAAAGGAGGCATGTAGAATTACAAGGCTTTGTGAGCTACCTTAAAGCCATGCATCAACCTAGCCTCCAACAAGGATGCCATGCACTAGGCCTCATTCACGTAAGCTTAGGATATTTTCATGTATTTTTTATTTGAATTTCAAATTAGTGTTAGCATTAGTTTAGGAGCCAAAACCGTGGCTTAGCTCTATATATGTAAGCCAAACTCCAATTGTAACTTTAAATTTGAATTAAATTAAGATTAAGCACTTTGTGTTTTTATTTGAGTTTGGCTCCTAACCCCTCAAACTTATCAAGCATAGCTTGTGGCGTTTATTGGCTTATCATCCTTGTGGTGTGGCGCCTTCATCATCCTCATCAACATCCTTGTTGTGGCAGATTCCATTTGGCTTATCAAGCTTGTCTTGTGGCACCTTCATCTCAAGTCTCATTCCATGTTCTTTTATCCAAACACTTAACCAAAACCGAGCCTAATCCTTACACTAACACTCTTGACCAGAAACCACACCAAGCCAACCACACACAACCAAAACCGTGACCTAGCCAACTTGGCCAACTGTTTCCCTCTCGGCCAAATTTACATTCACCATACTTCCCTCGGCCAAAACTTAGGGGGGTGATCGTTTCTTGCTGGGAAATTTCACACTTTAGTTGAATTGTAATTGAATTTTAGGGCTTTGCAGAAGTGTTTATGATTTGGCTTTGGTTGATAAGTGTTTAAAGGTCTAGGGCAGAATGTGTATGGGGGGATAAGAGATGGTGGGGCGCCACAAATACTAAGTGTTTGATAAGCCTGCGAAGTTTGCCACAAGCCACCTAGGTAACTTGATAAGAATGGTTCCTTGGCTTGGACAAGATTGCTAGGAGACTCACTCACTAACTCAAGGAATGAAATCCGAAAATCAACTCTAACTTTTTATTCATGCATAAATGAAATACATATAGAAGTGGCAACTAGGATTAGGGTTCCATAAGTTGGGCCTCAAATCCGAAGTAAAAGGATGCTTAACTTAGTCAAATTAAATCAAAGCTACAAAATAGGAAGATTCTATCTATACTTAGTCATATCCTAAATCTATTTCCCTCCTTTTTGCTTTTCATTTTGATTTCCCTCCTAGCTTATTCATTTGACTTGATCTTCTGGCCTTGGCTTTTTGATTGCTCATGACCGAGAAAACCGAGGTGCCTGGCTGACTTGGCATCTGACTGAAAAATCCGGGGTGCCTGGCTGACTTGGCTTTTGACGGAGAAATCCGGAGGCTGGCCTGACTTGGGGTCTGACCGAGAAATTCGAAAGGCTGGCTTGACTTGGCTGACTTGGATTTCTGACCGAGCCTTGCTGGCCTGACCTGGTCTTGGCTAGAGCTTTTGGGCCTAGTCCTAAAACACTTAACAAACAATCACCTTCTTCTATACATCTTAAGCAACATAATTAAAAGTACTTGAAATAAAATAAAGCAAGAATTAAACTAAAACCTAATTGCATGTGAATTTTCTGAGTGTAGGTTCCTAAAATCATTGGCCAAACCGAAAGCCAATAAGAGTCTACACCAAAAAGCAAAAACAAAAGCTTGTGGCCGAATCAAAGCCATCAAGCACAATTTTTTGTCTTATATGTTTCTTTCTTGTGACCATCTATAAACCACCACTACCCACAAAAACACATACAAACCCCCATAAAACCAAAAAAACAAACCACCACCTACAAAACCACCAAAAAAAACCGCCACCCCAAAAATTGTTTGATTTAAGCCTAGTTTGTTTCGCCATACAAGAACATCATCCATAACTTCTTTTGATTCAATCCAGAACCCCAAGGAGAGAAAGAGTGAGTGAGTGAAACACATTGTGAGTAAAATACTAGAGTGTTAGTGAGAATAATCTAGAAGCCATGAGGACTCCTCGGGTTCAGAAGAGGAAAGGTGGAGAAGGAGGCGAAGGGAAAGGAGAAATGGAGAGGAGGACCAAAGGGAAAGGAGGAGGGATGATCGGGTAGAAGGAGTTCAGATCAAGGTTCCCACGTTTATGGGAATGAATAATCTAGAAGCATACATGGAATGGGAGATGAAGATAGAGCAAGTGTTTGATTGCCACAACTATTCAGAAGAAAAGAAGGTGAAGGTGGCTGCACTTGAGTTTAAGGAGTATGCTATGATCAGGTGGGATCAACTTCAGAAAGAAAGGCGAAGGTGTGGTGCTCAACCCGTGAGCTCATGGGAGGAAATGAGGACTATCATTAGGAGGAGGTTTGTGCCCTCATCTTATCATCGGGACATATACAACCAACTCCAAAGGTTGACTCAAGGGAGTAAATCGGTGGATGACTACTACAAGGAGATGGAGCTGGCCTTGTTGAGGTCCAATCTCAATGAAGATCGTGAGGCTACTATGGCACGGTTCCTTCATGGACTCAACCAGGATATCCAGGATACTGTGAAGTTGCATAGCTATGTGGAGCTAGAGGACTTGGTTCAGAAAGCTATGAAAGTGGAACAACAACTCTAGAGGAGGAAGTCAAAATCCTACTCTAACAACACTAGCAAGTTCCAATCATCTAGCAGGAAGGACAAGCTTAAGAAGGAGCGTGCAACCAACAAGGAGGCCGTGAGCACCACTAATGGGAAGAAGGCCGTGGAAGCACCAAGCCGAAGTCGGGAGATCAAGTGTTTCAAATGCTTGGGCCATGGGCACATTGCTTCTCAGTGTCCAACTAGGAGGACTATGGTGTTCAGGAATTGAGCAGTGGAATCCGAGTCTGAAGCCTCAAGTACAGATGAAGAAAATGATGAGGAGGCAAGGATGCCAGATGGAGACTTACTCATGGTGCGAAGGCTTTTGGGAAGCCAAGTCAAGGAGGATGAGGAAAGTCAACGGGAAAACATCTTCCACTCAAGATGTTTGGTATTAGGCAATGTATGTTCATTAATTATTGATGGTGGCAGTTGTGCCAATGTGGTGAGCACTAGGATGGTTAACAAACTAAACCTAGTGACTAGGACCCACCCATCACCTTACCGGCTACAATGGTTAAGTGAGGTAGGAGAAATGACCGTTAACCTACAAGCCGAGGTCCCATTTTCCATTGGGAAATATGTGGACACCGTACTGTGTGACGTAGTCACAATGGAGGCCAGCCACATGCTATTAGGCAGGCCATTGCTGTAGGATCGGAAAGCCATCCATGATGGGTTTTCCAACAAACACACTTTCGTATTTCATGATAAGAAAATTGTACTCTCACCCTTGTCTCCAAAACAAGTGAGTGAGGACCCAAAAAATTGAAAGAGAAAATGGATCAAGAAAAAAAGAATGATCCAGAAAAAAGTAGAAAAATAAAAAAATGAAAAAAAGAAGAAAAAAGAAAAAAAAAGATGAAAAAAAGAAAGGAAAAACAGTTTGATGGCCTCTTGGGGCGAAGTTAAGGGTGCTTTAATCTCGAAGAAGCCCTTATACTTATTATACTGTCATGATGTTACTCTAACCTCTATTTCTGTGCCTGATGAATTGCCACCCTTTGTAAAAGGGTTTCTGCAAGAGTTCAAAGATGTGTTCCCCAAGGAAGTCCCACGTGGCTTACCACCGTTGAGGGGAATTGAGCATCATATCGATCTCATTTCGGGGGCTTCTTTGCCCAATAGGCCTGCCTATCGGAGCAACCCCCATGATACACAGGAAATCCAAAAGCAGATCGATGAGCTAATGGAATAGGGCTGGGTCCAACAAAGCATGAGCCCATGTGCTGTGCCGGTGATATTGGTACCAAAAAAGAATGGAAGCTGGAGGATGTGCACGGACTGCTGGGCCATCAATAACATCACTGTAAAGTATCGCCATCCTGTCCCTAGACTTGATGATCTATTAGATGATTTATATGGTGCATGCATTTTTAGTAAAATTGATTTAAAAAGTGGGTATCACCAAATAAAAATAAGGGAAGGGGACGAATGGAAGACCGCTTTTAAGACAAAGTCGAGTCTATATGAGTGGCTTGTTATGCCCTTTGGGCTAACTAATTCCCCGAGCATGTTCATGAGGTTAATGAACCATGTGCTCAAAGATTTTCGGGGAAAATTTGTGGTCGTCTACTTTGACGACATATTAATTTACAGTAAAACTGAAAGCGAGCATCATGAACACCTCAAAAGTGTTTTGCTTGTGCTAAGAGCTGAAAAGCTCTATGCTAATCTTGAGAAATGTTCTTTTTACGTGGATCATGTGATGTTTTTGATAAATGAAAAGGGGGTCCATGTGGACCAAGAAAAGATCAAGGCCATCTAGGATTGGCCTAACCCCATGACTGTAAGTGATGTGAGAAGCTTCCATGGCTTGGAAAGCTTCTATAGGAGGTTCGTTAAGGACTTCAGTACTATAGCCGCACCTCTCAATGAGGTTGTCAAAAAGAATGTCGGCTTTAAATGGGGAGATAAACAAGAGGAAGCCTTTCAGAGGCTTATAGAGCGTTTGACTAACGCACCTGTTCTATCTTTACCTAACTTTGCTAAATCTTTTGAGATAGAATGTGATGCTTCTAACGTAGGTATTGGAGCTGTTTTGTGGCAGGAAGGACATCCTATTGCTTACTTCAGTGAAAAGCTTGGAGGCTCGGCCTTAAATTACTCTATCTATGATAAGGAACTGTATGCCTTGGTAAGGGCATTACAAACATGGCAACACTATTTGTTGTCAAAAGAATTTGTAATACATAGTGACCACGAGTCACTAAAGTATTTGAAAGGGCAAGGCAAGCTTAACAAGCGCCATGCCAAATGGGTTGAGTTTCTAGAGCAATTCCCTTATGTTTTAAAGCATAAGAAGGGAAAAGCCAATAGTGTGGCAGATGCTCTATCTAGGAGGCACATTCTGCTCTCCACCCTCGAGACTAAACTATACGGTCTCGAATTTCTGAAATAGCTTTACTTGCATGATTCTGATTTTTCTGAATTATATAATAAATGCTTGAGCATTGCCGTTAATGGTTACTATAGGCACGAAGGATTCCTTTTCAAGGAAAACCGATTGTGTGTGCCTAAGGGTTCTATCCGAGATTTGCTTGTTAAGGAATCTCATGAGGGAGGGTTAATGGGACACTTTAGGATCCCTAAAACCCTTGACATGCTCAAGGAGCATTTCTATTGGCCTAAGATGAAAAAGGATGTGCGAAAGCAATGTGAGCAATGTCTGGTCTGCAAGAAGGCCATGTCCAAAAGAATGGCCCATGGGCTTTATACGCCCTTACCCGTGCCTGAATCGCCATGGCTAGACATATCCATGGACTTTATAGTGGCTTTACCCAGGACTCGAAACGACAAGGATTCCATCATTGTCGTAGTGGGCCGTTTTTCCAAGATGGCCCACTTTATACCTTGTAAAAAAGGTTGATGATGCTTGCGACGTGGCTGATCTCTTTTTCAAAGAGATTGTGAAGCTCCATGGCCTGCCCAGGAGCATTGTAAGTGATAGGGATACTAAGTTCCTTAGTCACTTCTGGAGGACCCTATGGGGCAAAATAGGAACTAAACTCCTATTCTCCACAACTTGCCATCCCCAAACAGATGGCCAAACTGAGGTCATAAACCGAGTACTGTCCACACTCCTAAGGGCAGTTTTAAAGAAAAACCTCAAGGCTTGGGAATAAATCCTACCACGTGTGGAATTTGCTTATAACAGGACAATACATAGCACCACGGGATGCTCACCTTTTGAGGTAGTTTATGGGTTCAACCCTTTGACCCCTCTAGATTTACTACCTATAGCTGATTCTAAAACCCTTAAGCATAAATATGGTAAGGCCAAAGCCGATTATGTAAAGCGGCTTCATGAAGAAATAAAGGCCAAAATCGAGAAAAGAAATGAGGGCTATGCTAGACAAGTCAATAAGGGTAGAAAAGAGGTTATCTTTGAACCTGGAGACCTAGTCTGGGTTCATATGCGGAAAGAGAGGTTCCCCTCCCAAAGGAAGTCTAAGCTTCAACCCAAAGGGGACGGACCTTTCAAGGTCCTTGAAAGAATCAATAATAATGCCTGTAAAATTGATATTCCGAGTGATTATGGCAATGTTAGTGCTAGTTTTAATGTTGTTGATCTTTCTCTTTTTGAAACAGGTAATGAAGACCTTGATTCGAGGTCGAATTCAGTCCAAGAAGGAAGGGATGATAGCAACCCACCAAGGACCATCAACCTAGATGACCTAATGGGCCTAGGGGGAGCCATAACTCGGGCCAGGGCCAAGAAAGCCCAAGGCACACTTGACCAACTAATATTGAACATCCAAGCATCAACTAGGCCAAGTGACACCACGAGGCCCATAACGTGCCTCACCTTAGAGGACACTTCCCTTGAAGGCCACAGCCAAGCAAGGGATGACTAAGGGCTTGTTTGTTGTCTTGTTTTAAATAAGTGGCTTTAAACCACAAGCTTTTATTTTTAAGTATTTTCTTAATTTATTTTCAGATATTAATTATGCCTTTTTATGTAGGAAGTAGCATGGCCAGCCTTATCCAAGCCCATGCAACGCTGGAATCTGACCGTGGAGCTGACCTGGCCTAGGCGCCGCATTTTCCGCACCAATTTGGAAGCCACAGCCAAGTCTAACCAAGCAGCTGACATGGACAAGGCGCCAGATTCTCAGCCATCTGACCTGGCCAAGACACACCACATGCCGCACCATTAGGAAAGCCTGCGAACAAGCTGACTCAGCTGAGGCGCCTTATTCTCCGCCCAGGCCATCAAGGCCAACAATAGTAATGGCGCCTACCATTATTTCCGCCCATGCCTTCAATGTGCTATTTGAATTTGATTTGCCTACAATAAAAACTCGGCCAAGGCAACATAATTTCCACATGGCTAAATTCAAACAAGGGAGTAAAGACACCCACCAAGTTTGCCACGGTTTTAAGAGAATTAACCAAGGGAGGCAACCATCCCATATTTTTATCCTACTCCTTTAAGAAGCTACAACACAGCCAAATCTTTTCAAGCACATGTCAAAGAGTTCAAATTCAAATAAAGAGTTCAATGGCCACCTTATTTTCCTCCTCGGCCTAAATGAAGAATCAAGAGACAAGGCCCTTACGCTTGGCTAGACTTAACTTCAAATCCTATGGCCAAATAAATCCATTATGGCAAAAACGTGAGACTTAGCAATGCAAATGCCAATGTCCAAATACATTCGGCATGTGCTTGATATGCACATTCAAAATAGCTTTTAATTTCCCTTAAGCTTAGCACCATGTTTGAAGAATGAATTCAATGTAATAATGTAGCTTTCAATTTCAATTTCAAATTTCAAATGGGAGCCTCACGGCCAGCCCACATGCTATATGTAAGAATCAAACACATGAAATGAAGCACCTTGAATTTTATGCAAAAACATATTAGTGAGAATTCTCTCCTAAGTTTATTGGTTGAACCAAGAGTATTGTTCTTGTTTGTGGCGAACTTCATTAGGCTTATCAAACAAAACCTTGTTTGCGGCTCCATTATTCTTCGATCTTCTTCATCTTCTTTTATCCTTCACAACCTTAAACAATCACCATCCCCCCGCCTCATAAACCCAAACACAAACCCACTGAGCCAAATACAAAGCCATGGCCTAAATACTAACACATTCCTACCCTAGACATTAAGCGAAAACACTAACCACTCTCGGCCAAACACCAAATCCACACATTAGCCAACACACTTAACCCCTCTCGGCCAAGAACATACCCATTCACAACCTCAGCCTAACAAAAGCCAAAAGCCAACCACAACTCACATAAAACAATCAAAATAACCAACAAAAAGTCTTCTTCAAATCATAAGCCCAAACTTCAAGCAAAACGATCATATAAAAATACCAACCCCCACAAGGAGGTTGCTATCAGCCTCTTGGCCTGACTTAAGGGTTCTGCTCACGAGTCTTTCAAGGGCTAGTTTAGCCCTTTTGGCCTTGGCTCGGGTCATGGGACCCCCTAGGCCTTGAATGGACTTATCATCCATGATGGGACTCTCATCAAAATCCTAAACTCTCCTAAACTCCCCTAAACTCCTCTACTCCTAAACACCTAAAATCTCCTAAAAAACTCTCCTAAACTCCCCTAAACTCCTCTACTCCTAAACTCCTAAACTCCTAAACTCGTAAACTCCTAAACTCTCCTAAACTCCTAAAATCCTAAACTCCTAAACTCTCCTAAACTCTCCTAAACTCCAAAACTACAAAACTCCTAAACTCCTAAACTCTCCTAAACTCCTAAACTCTCCTAAACTCTCCTAAACTCCTAAACTCCTAAACTCTCCTAAACTCCTAAACTCCTAAACTACTAAACTCCTAAACTCTCCTAAACTCCTAAACTCCTAAACTCCTAAGCTACTAAATTCCTAAACTCTTAAACTCATGACTCTCCTAAACTCTCCTAAACTTTCCTAAACTCCTAAACTCCTAAACTATCCAAAGTTTTCCTAAACTCCTACACTCGTAAACTCCTACACTTTGTAAGTGTAAGGAAAATCGTTTATGCATACCAAAGAGTTCCAAGGGTAAACCACAAGGGCTTTACACCCCACTACCCATTCTTGAACCACCATGGATTGACATATCCATGGATTTTGAGGTTACCCTACCCAGGATAAAAAATGGCAAGGTTCTTGAAAGAATAAACAATAATGTTTTAAAGATCGATATTCGAAGTGATTATGGCAATGTTAGTGCTAGTTTTAATGTTGTTGATCTCTCTCTTTTTGAAACAGGTAATGAAGACCTTGATTCGAGGTCGAATTCAGTCCAAGAAGGAGGAGATGATGGCGACCCACCAAGGGCCATCAACTTGGATGACCTAATGGGCCTAGGAGGGCCCAAAACTCGAGTCAGGGCCAAGAAAGCCAAAGGCACACTTGGCCAACTTATACTAAGTAACCTAGCTTCAACTGGGCCAAGTGAGGCCCATAACTTGCCTCATCTTAGAGGACAACCCCCTTGAAGCCCACGACCAAGATAGGGATTATTAAAGGAGAATCTCTATTTTGCTTTATTAATAAGTGGCTTTTAAACCGTGTTTATGTTATTTTATTATCTTTGCCTTTATTTTACTAATAATTATGTTTTATTTGTTGATTAGCCCAAGAGGCATGGCAAAAAGGCATGCAAGCCAAGACCAGCCAAGTGGTTGTCTCGGTCCAGGCCAGCCCCATCTTTTTCGCCCAGCGTTGAAAGCCAACTTTGAAAGCCACGTTTAAGGCACATCCCTATGTTTCCGCCCAGCCTTGAAGACCCAACAAGCCGCCCATATCTACAGCCAACACCTGAAAGCCGAGACATTAAAGTCCAACATTACACGGCTTGATACAAAACAAGTGATACTTCAATGCTAGACATGGCTCCCACCTTTCTCGCCCAACACTTAAAGGAGGTTTTAATGCATTTTTGAATGGTGAACACATCCCTTATCTTCCGCCAAGACTTAACTCTAATTTACCAAGGCTGAATTTCGAATTTACCTTACAAACCAGCCAAGACAACACATTTAAGGCGCCTACCATATTGTTTGCCCAAGGCTTTATTGAGTTTTCAAAGGCTAACACACATCCCACATTTTCCTCCCAAGTTTCAATGAGATAATCACCCCACTCATTCGGCAAAGCCTTAATCATAATCACATATGGCTGAATTCAATTTGAATTGGAATTAAGACACCCACCATATTATCCACCCAGGTTTCAACAAGCTTTTGAATGAGCTACACATATTCAGCTCGTTTTAACTACAAATTATACATGGCCAAATATGAATTTAGATGGCTATTAAATGTGGATGAATATGAATAGTATGGGTACTTAATATCATTAATCTCAGCCACGTTCTTAACTACACAAGTTGATTCAAAATTCAAACAAACACACATGTGTTTAGAATTTGGATTATAAAAGTAAAAGCCTTATCTTCAACCCCATACAAGATACAATGGCTAAGTGAGGTTGGGGAGATGGTTGTGAACAAGCAAGCCGAGGTTCCTTTCTCGGTTGAGAAGTATGAGGACCTAGTCTTATGTGATGTGGTCGATATGGAAGCCAGCCATATGCTACTAGGAAGACCGTGGCAGTATGATAAGATAGCCATCCATGATGGCTATTCTAATAAGTACACCTTCATGCAAGGATCCCGGAAGGTAGTCTTATCCCCTTTGTCCCCAATGCAAGTTAGTGATGATCATAAGAGGCTCAAGGAGAACATGAGCCTAGAGAAGAAGGAAACAAGGAAGCTCGTGAAGGATGGTAAAGATCAAAAGAAGAGTTTCTTTGTGACCAAGGGAGAGGTTAAAAGGGCACTCACTTTGAAACAGCCCATGTACCTACTAGTATGTCGAAGCTATTGCCTTAGCAGTGAGGCAGGTGATGAAGCAACAATGCCTAAGTTCTTGAAAGATTTGCTGACTAAGTTCAAGGATTTGTTCCCTAAGGATGTCCCTAGTGGCCTTCCTCCCCTAAGAGGAATTGAGCATCTTATTGACTTAGTCCCGGGAGCATCTCTACCCAATAGGCCAGCCTATAGGAGCAACCCTCAAGAGTCCCAAGAAATTCAGAAGCAAACTGAAGGGCTGATGCAAAAGGGATGGGTTCAAGAGAGTATGAGCCCATGTGTTGTTCTAGTCATCCTAGTCCCTAAAAAGGATGGATCATGCAGGATGTGTACTGATTGTAGGGCCGTTAACAACATCACGGTCAAGTATAGGCATCCAATCCCTAGGTTGAATGACCTATTTGATGAACTATATGGGTCTAGTGTCTTTTCAAAGATTGATTTGAAAAGTGGATACCATCAAATCTAGATCCGAGAGGGTGATGAATGGAAAACAGCTTTTAAAACCAAGTTTGGTTTATATTAGTGGTTAGTCATGCCCTTTGGGTTGACCAATGCACCAAGCACATTCATGCGTTTGATGAACCAAGTCCTAAGGGCTTTCATTGGAAATTTTGTTGTGGTATACTTCGATGACATCCTCATCTATAGCAAGAACATAGAAGATTTTGAAAAGTGTTGTTTCTATGTTGATCACGTGATCTTCTTAGGCTTTATCATAAATGCCAAAGGAGTTCACGTTGACCCTGAAAAGATCAAGGCCATATGTGAATGTCCCACCCCAAAGACAACCACGGATGTTAGGAGCTTTCATGGGTTAGCAAGCTTCTACCGAAGGTTTGTCGATTAACGACAGCTTTAATCGATTAAGCTTCACAAAAATGTTAGATTAATCGATTGACATTTGTTGTAATCGATTACACTGTGCAAACAGTTAGATTAATCGATTAAGCCAAGAGGTAATCGATTAACAGCACTCTTTTATGTGTAAAAACTTCAAATATGTTATGCACTTAAATTCATACATGTTTAATACTTAGATTATGCCTAGAATGCACATGTACATGTATTTATATGATGCATGAACATATTATGAATGACATATCTCAAGATGAAAAAGATTTAAAAGATTTATGCAATTGAGATATGTATTAGGTGACTTAAGCCTTGGACTCAACCTAAACTAATCTAGTCCAAGCAAGATACCAATCGGAAGGCTTAAGCATGTTGATTTGTTGATGATCTTCAAGCTCATGTTAGCACAAGTTGTCCTCATCAAAACCAAGTCATATAAGGAGAGCTTTCCAAAGTGTTCCTCTTGACATGCACACTTTCATTATGGTCGGCTAAAAATATGTTTCCTTTTCATTGATTTCACTATCAACCATTTCCTGTAAATCCACGCCATCTTTAGTATAAACACACCCATATATGTTTATACTAAACACGTGATTCACAATATAATTATTGCATGATCAGAAATACACACGTTTTCCATCTTCCGTAAATCTACGCCTACTTTAGTTTAAACACACCCATATATGTTTATACTAAATGCGTAATTCACAACTCAATCATTGCATAACCAGAAAATACTTACATTTTCTATTCCAAATGCACAATTAAAGACTTAAACTTACCTTGGTGAGTATTGGGGTTCGGTTCTTGGCAACTTCTCGAATTCTACCGACACCACCTCCAACCTTAGGATCTCTCTTCTCATCCCACCACATAACACAATGTTAGTTATTTATTCCAAATATTACATAAACAACTTATTTTGCATCATTTAATCATACAAAATATTCATCATTAATATTCAACCATCTAAAACATGCATAACATCTCATATTTCAATATTTGGGGGTAGACTCATCTTCTACCTCTAACATTTTACTCATTCTCTCCTTTTACCACATTTTCACTTTTAGGTTTTTTTGGGGTTTTCATGAATCAACCCACAACCCTTTCCATTCTTAAGATACTATCTCTAAACCAAGAGTTTACAAGATAAAAACAACATAAAACGAACCATAACTCTAACGAATGAGTTTCCATGGTTTCTCATGTTTTGAAAATAAATCCAACATACCCAAAACAAGTTAGATAGGAAGAAGAAGAGTTAGTTACAAGAGGTTTACCTCTTCTCAAGCTCTAAGATGAGTCCTAAGGCTCCTTGCTCTTGAAAAGCTCTCCTCTCTCTCTTATCTTCGAAGTTCTCACCTTAAAATGTGTTTGGGTTTCTGTTTTAAAGAGGTGTCGTCGGGTTGTAATCGATTACCAACATGGTGTAATCGATTACAACGTGAAAAATGCGCATATCTGATGCTTTTAATACGATGTAATCGATTACCGGGAGTATGTAATCGATTACACTGTGTCAGATGCACATATCTGATGCTTTTAATACGATGTAATCGATTACCATGAGTGTGTAATCGATTACCATGAGTGTGTAATCGATTACCAGGAGTGTGTAATCGATTACCAGGAGTGTGTAATCGATTACACTGTGTCAGATGCACAGGCCTGATTAGTTTATCTGCATGTAATCGATTACAATGAGTGTGTAATCGATTACACTGTGTCAACAACCCAAAATTGCCATTTCTCGCCCAGGCGAGACAACTCTCGCTCAAGCGAGGCTTGCAGGACTGTTACTATAATTTTAAAGACTTAAAATTTGGGGTGTTACAATCCTCCCCCTCTAATAAGAATTTTCGTCCCCGAAAATTAAACATACCTAGGAAAATAATATCACCACCTAGACCTTAGGCACAAGAACACTCAACCAAAATCACAATTCGATTCTCTATTCCATTAAGCTTACTTAATCGGTCACTAAGCGCATACACCACTAAACCGTGATATCACCAAACCAATTCATCGATGTCCAAATATTAAGATCTCAGCCTTTAATATCCTGAATGCCATGAGCCAAAGTGTTGCTACATAACTTGAGCCAAAGCCGCTAACCATTTATGGTCGGCTAAAAATATGTTTCCTTTTCATTGATTTCACTATCAACCATTTCCTGTAAATCCACGCCATCTTAATGTAATCGATTACCATGAGTGTGTGATCGATTACACTGTGTCAACAGCCCAAAATTGCCATTTCTCGCACAGGCGAGACAACTCTCGCTCAAGCGAGGCTTGCAGGACTGTTACTATAATTTTAAAGACTTAAAATTTGGGGTGTTACAGTGTGCGTGTAAGGTGTTTGAACCACTGTGTGAAAGATAATCTTTGGGAAACGACCTAGGAGTCACTTCCTAGTACTATACTTAATTGTTATATTATTTGTATCGTTACGGCCTCAATCAAGAGGATTGGTTTCATCAAAGGATTCGTGGACAAATTCTTCCATGACAAGAGTTCTTTTGTTAAAGACTCTATAAGCTTTACTCGTGAGAGAATAGCCTAGGAAGATTCCTTCATCTTCCTTTGCATCAAACTTGCCTAAGTTTTCTTTGCCATTATTCAAGATGAAACATTTACAACCAAATACATGCAAGTGAGAATTGTTTGGTTTTCTTCCTTTGAAGAGTTCAAAGGGGTTTTTCTTTAGAATTGGGGTCTTATTAAAACTCTATTTGAAACATAACATGCGGTGCTTACCGCATCAGCCCAAAAATAATTTGGGAGGTTAGTGGCATTCAACATTGTTCTAGCGAGTTCTTCCAATGACCGATTCTTTCTCTCTACAACACCATTTTGTTGTGGTGTTCTAGGAGCGGAAAAGTTGTGATTAATCCCATGCTCATCACAAAATTCCTCAAAAGAAGCATTTTGAAACACTCCCCCATGATCACTTCTTATAGCAGCGATTTTAAGTGACTTTTCGTTTTGGACTCTTTTAGCATAAGTGCTAAAGGATTTGAATGCCTCATTCTTATGTACTATGAATAGAGTCCAAGTGTAGCGTGAAAAATCGTCTACTACAACAAGAGCATAGTAGTTACCACCAAGACTTCTTGTCCTTGAGGGGCCAAATAAGTCCATGTGTAGTAACTGCAATGGTCTATCCGAAGAAACCATATGCTTTGGCTTAAAACAGGTTTTGGTTTGTTCACCCATTTGACATGCACCACATAGTTTGTCTTTAACAAACTTTATCTTGGGTAAACCAACAACCAAATCTTTCTTGATTAGCTTATTCAAATGGTACATATATATGTGAGCAATTTTCCTATGCCAAAGCCATGCATAATGAATGTCATATACAATTAAACATGTTATAGGAAGAGATGAATCTATATCTATCATGTAAATGTTATTAATTCTCTTACCAACAAGTTTATTGTTTAGAAATTCCTTACTTTCAATGATGCACTTATCTGAGTAGAATGATACATGGAATCCCTTGTCGCAAAGTTGACTTATGCTTAGAAGATTGTGTTTAAGTCCTTCCACATATAGCACTCCTTCTATGGTTGTTGAAGGTGGCTTGCCGATTCTACCGACTCCTATAATTCTGCCTTTGTTGTTGTCACCATATGTGACATAGCCTTTGTCCCTTGGAGTGAGGACAAAGAACTTACTTTTATCGCCCGTCATATGCTTTGAGCAACCGCTATTCAAATATCATAAATTTCTGGTGGCGCTCAAATTTACCTGCAAAACAGGTTAAGTTATCTTAGGTACCCAATTTTTCTTGGGTCCTTCATGGTTAGTCCCTTTCTCAACCCATCTATAATGTCCTCGGGCAACACCATATTTTCTAATTAAACAAGTATTTGGTGTATGCCCATGGTTTTTACAATAAGAACATATGGGTTGATGTTTATGTATCCAAGTCTTATTATTACTATGATCAAATGCATGGATACACCGTTTTTGAAAGATTATTTCCGTTGAGACATTTTGCTTCTTAGAAGCTTGGCTTTTAGAATAGCCTAGACCTCTTCTGTCTTTAATATGTCTCTGATCCTTTATTATATTTTCTAGATGTTTGTTACTCTTGTTTGAATCATTAAGTTCAAAACTTAATGTTGAAACTTTATTTTCAAGAGTAATGCATTTTTGACATGAAGAGGATGATGATGATTTATTTTTAAACATTTCTAATTCAGTTTTTTGTTTTAGAAATAATTTTCTAAGTTTGACATATTCATCATGCAATTCATTAAATGCTAATTTTAATTCAGAAGAAGAAAAAGGTTTAGTTTCAGTTCTATCTTCATCATCAGAATGATGAGATACCAATAGCGAGAGATGAACTTGTTCGTCATTTTCTGGTTCAGATGTAGAACAAGTATTGTTGAGCATTGACCTTTTATCTTCCTCCGTTCCTTCATGCATAATCTCTAGAGAATCCCATATTTCTTTGGCCAATTTTCAATTTGATATTATGAAAAGTTCATCATTGCTAAGTGCTGAAATGAGGATGTTCTTTACTTTGAGATCATATTGCACCTTCTTTTTATCTTCATCATTCCATGAAGATTTGGGCTTTATTTTCCTTGTGCTGTTAATTACGCTGAAAGGTTCATATGGTCCTTCTTCGATTGCATTCCAAATATCCAAGTCTTGTGACACGCAAGAGATTCCTTTATTAAATATAATGAGTAGCAATTACAAATATCTCACCCTGAGATCTCCTTGTACCTTACACACTGACTTATATCTAATCCACTAGGAAAATTCTATTCCAAGTCACACCCTTGGTAAACACTATACCAAGTATAGCCTTGGTAAACACTATACCAAGCTACTCACCCTTTCTCTTCACACCCTTGTGAAAGAAAGTAAACTTTGCAAAAGTGAAGAATGTACAATTTGGCTTGGATTGCCTTACAAGTGTATACAACAATTTCTAGAACTTGCAATCCAATAACAACTATTTATACTTGAGATAATAATGCTCTTTTTAACTTTGAAAATGTTTGG
The DNA here is from genome assembly GCA_009771035.1 of Lupinus albus. Lineage (NCBI taxonomy): Eukaryota > Viridiplantae > Streptophyta > Magnoliopsida > Fabales > Fabaceae > Lupinus > Lupinus albus. The sequence goes on along the minus strand of CM020019.1, from coordinate 9,379,598 downwards.
AAAGCACTTTGAAGCAACTCAGAAATACTTAGTAAGTTTGAGAGTATGTTGCTTTGAAATGTGCAGAAAATTTAGAAAAGTGTAAGACCTTTGTATGATTTTATTATGAAAGTTGTTATTGTGTTGTGAGAGTGTTTCAATGCCTTTATATAGGCTTCCAATCAACCATAATACCCTTAGGTATGAGTAGGTTTCGTTTGGAAAGAAAAGCAATCAGTTTGGAGTGAAACCTCTTCACTTGAAATCTAAAAACTAATGCAACAGCTCTCAGTAATTGATTACTGCATGTGGGTAATCGATTACCCAACAATCTTGTTAACAGCTTTTTGAAAATTCACACAGTGTAATCGATTACTGGATTTGAGTAATCGATTACACAACAACACTATTTGACAGCTTTGTGAATTTACTTTAGTGTAATCGATTACACTACTTTGAGTAATCGATTACCCTATTTTCTAAAAATGGTAATATGTTACTCCAAAGTCTGTAATGGATTACTCGTAGTTGTTACAGGTTTGAAAACTCTTTTGTCACTCATGTAACTTGTTACTCAAGTATGGTAACCTATTACATGTTGTTTTTGAAAATTATTTTTATTCACACTTAGATTATTCTGATTTTCTTGAAAACAATTTTGACCATTATTAGCTAAGTAAATAAATGAATTGTAAGGATAGAAGTACCTAAGACTTAAACTCTAATTCTTTGAAGCTTTATCTTCGATAGTCTTCGCAGGTCTTCTTCATTTCTTCATTTTGTGATATTGGTCTCTTCATCAAAACCGTGCCAAGGTCAGGAGAAAGATCTTCTTCACATTCTCCCCCTTTTTATGATGACAAACCAATGTCTTCTTGAAAGTGTAGTTTTCTGAGAGCAACATACTTGATGATATATCTTGATTTGTATTGAGTATTCTCCCCCTATATGTATGCATGTATGCTCCCCTTTTGATGGCGACTCACCCAAATCAATCAACTTGGATGAATTAATGGGCCTAGGTGGGCCCATGACTCGGGCCAAGGCCAAGAAGGCCCGAAACACTCTTGGGCAACTTATGCTACATATCCAAACTTCAATTGGGCCGAGTGTTGACACAAAGCCCATAAATTGCCTCATCCTTGAGGAGGCCACACCCCTTGAAGGCCACGGCCAAGAGGGGAAAGCATAAGTAATTTGTCGTGTGCTTGTTTTGATAAGTGGTCCTACACCACATTTAAATTTATTTATTTTATGCAAATAAATATTAATACTTTAGACTTAATTATTTCATTGCTATCATAATGTGTGTTTATGTGTGTAGGGACTTACCAAAGCTCGGCCATGAGGGGAGTAAAAGCACCTTGATGAGCATGGCAAAGATTACCTTATCAGGCGCACACTCAAAGCTATTAAATCCACATTCATGAGCATGGCCAAAGTTTCCTTATTGGGAGGACACATGGATGACACCATTTAATGAGCTGTGTGATTCTTCTTTCCCCAAACAAATCCACATTTATAAGCACGGCCAAAGTTACTTTATGGGGACAACACACTAATGATACAATTTAAATGAGCCATGTGGCAATTCAAATGATTGTTGTTTATTTGAAGACAAATGATTCAATACCTCATCAAGACTTACCAAACTCGGCCACCCAAAGGAGTTAAGGCATTTTCAAAAGCAGCCCACATATGGAAAGGATCCCACAAATTATTAAAGACGCATTGATGACTTATTCAATTCAGATCAGAATACACATCTGCTTCAAAGGCTCCATTAAAAGTGTCCAAATTCAGTCATTAAAGGAGTTAAGGCAATTTCAAATCAGCCCCACGTGTACAAAGGCTTCAAGTGGCAAATCATTCACAAGTCATTGTTGCCTTTTTGAGAACAACACATTAAGGCTACAATTCATTGAGCCGTGTCATTTTCCCATTGTATTAGCTCTTTGTATTAGTAGTAATAGTGCAAATTCGAAATTGTAAGGCTGAATCAAAAACGGCCATCCATAACCTTAGCCTAAGCATTGAAGTATTGTTATTGTTTTCATGGGAGCTTTAGGCAGCCCACACTATATGTATTCCATGAATAAGCTTGAATAAGATACCTTGGAATTTTATGATAAACTTGCTTAGTGAGAATTCTCTCCTAGCTTCTTGGTTGAACCAAGAAAAACTTAAGTTCTTATCAAAGATCCTTCTTTGTGACGAACATCGAATTGGCTTATCAAGTATCCCTGCTTGTGGCACCCTCATCATCTCAGCCTATCTTCATATTTCTTTTATCCTAACACAAATCATATACAAAAACCACTAAACAATAGACCAAATTTCGTCCAACCAGAAACTGCCCAGGATCATCAAGCCTCGGCCAGGATTCTTGTCTCATCGGCCAACCCAAGACTAGCCTCGGTCAAGTTGGCTTTGTCCCACACAACAACCTATCTCCAAGCTCTCGGCCAAACCCAAAACCGTGACTCCATATACCTTACACTAACCTACCTACCAAAACTATACTCAGCCTAATTGCCAAACTCATCACAACCCCTAAGCCATACACAAAACCATATCAACAACAAAATACCCAAATAAACAACCACACACAACCCGAATTCCCCAAAGAACACCTTCCAAACAAAAAACGATCGTGAAAGCATACCAACCCCCACAAGGAGGTTGCTATCAAGTGGTATTAGGAGCTAGCCTTTGTTTGGAGTAGTTTGGTGCATCATTGCCACCTTGGTCGAAACTAAGCCAAGGAAAATTGTGTTTTGCACCATATTTCGGTTTTGGCCAAAAATAAGCCAAAATCAAATTTTTTTTCTGTTGATTGAATTTTCTGTTTGCAGGTTCCTTTACATCCCTGCCAACTCCTAAGAGTAAAAAAAAAAAAAACAAATACCGTCAAAAGGAGTATACACCAAAAATCATCTTATCTCCTACCTTGTTGAGCCAAACAGCCACAAAACAAAGACCTTTGTTAAGAACCCTTGGTTCAATCCAGAATCCAAGGACAGAAAGAGAGTTGAGTGACAAACACATTGAGTGAAACACTTGAGTGAAAGTAAGGAAATGTCTTCTGAAAACACATCCTCACCCACGGTTTCACCAAGAACCGAAAATTTTACATCTATATTGCAGGAACTACATGAAGAGTTTAGAACTATCAAACGGCAGAAATGCAAGTCCAACAAAACCGCCAACAAAATCGGAGACACTCTAGCCATGATGAGTCATCTGACTAAGAATCGGAACGGAGGAGAAGAAGGCGGAGAGAAAGGAGGAATGAAGAAGATAATCAAAGGGAAAGGAGGAGAGATGATCGAGTAGAAGGAGTCCAGATTAAGGTTCCCACATTTATGGGAATGAATAATCCGGAGGCATACATGGAATGGGAGATGAAGATCAAACAAGTATTCGATTGCCACAATTATTCGGAGGAGAAGAAAGTAATGGTGGCTGCATTGGAGTTCAAAGAGTATGTTATGGTCTGGTGGGATCATCTCCAAAAGGATAGGCGTAGGTGTGGTGCTCAACCCGTGAGCACATGGGAGGAAATGAGGTCAATCATGAGGAAAAGGTTTGTACCCCCGTCTTATCATCGGGACATTTACAACCAACTCCAAAGATTGACTCAAGGGAGTAAGTCGGTGGATGATTACTACAAGGAGATGGAGCTGGCCTTGTTGTGGTCCAATCTCAATGAAGAGCGTGAGGCCACTATGGCACGGTTTCTTCATGGACTCAACCAGGATATCCAGGATGTTGTGGAGTTGCACAGTTATGTGGAGTTAGAAGACTTGGTACAGAAAGCGATGAAGGTGGAACAACAGCTGAAGAGAAGGAAATCAAAAGCCTACTCTAACAACACTAGCAAGTTCCAATCATCTAGCTGGAAGGACAAGCCGAAGAAGGAGGGTGAAACCAGCAAGGAGGCCGTGAGCACTACTAATGGGAAGAAGGCCGTGGAAGCACCAAGCCGAAGTCGGGAGATCAAATGTTTCAAATGCTTGGGCCATGGACACATTGCTTCACAGTGCCCGACCAGGAGGACTATGGTGTTCAGGAATGGAGTGGTAGAATCGGAATCTGAAGCCTCAAGTTCATAAGAAGAAAGTCAACGGGAGAACATCGTTCATACAAGATGTTCATACAAGATGGTTTGAAGGCTTTTGGGAAGCCAAATCAAGGAGGACGAGGAAAGTCAACGGGAGAACATCGTTCATACAAGATGTCTAGTGTTGGGAAATGTATGTTCAATGATTATCGATGGTGGCAGTTGTGCCAATGTGGTGAGCACTAGGACGGTTAACAAACTAAACCTAGTGACTAGGACGCACCCATCACCCTACCGGCTACAATGGTTAAGCGAGGTCGTAGAAATGACCGTTAACCTTCAAGCCGAGGTCCCATTTTCGATTGGAAAATATAAGGACACCGTACTGTGTGACGTAGTCACTATGGAGGCCAGCCACATGCTATTAGGCAGGCCTTGGCAACACGATCGGAAAGCCATCCATGATGGGTTTTCCAATAAGTATACCTTTTCCTTTAAGGAAAAGAAAATAGTACTTAAACCCTTGTCTCCAAGACAATTGAGTGAAGATCAAAGAATATTGAAAGAAAAAATGGATCAAGAAAGAAAATAATAAAAAGAAGAAGATCCAGAAAAAGAGAATGAAAAAAATTGAAGGGCTGGTGCAAAAGGGATGGGTTCAAAAGAGTATGAGCCCATGTGCTATTCCAGTCATCCTAGTCCCTAAAAAGGATGGATCATGGAGGATGTGTACTGATTGTAGGACCGTTAACAACATCACGGTCAAGTATAGGCATCCAATCCCTAGGTTGAATGACCTATTAGATGAACTATATGGGTCTAGTGTCTTTTCAAAGATTGATTTGAAAAGTGGATACCATCAAATCCGGATCCGAGAGGGTGATGAATGGAAAACCGCTTTTAAAACCAAGTTTGGTTTATATGAGTGGTTAGTCATGCCCTTTGGGTTGACCAATGCACCAAGCACATTCATGCGTTTGATGAACCAAGTCCTAAGGGCTTTCATTGGAAAGTTTGTTGTGGTATACTTCGATGACATCCTCATCTATAGCAAGAACACAGAAGAGCACCATGTGCACTTACAAGATGTTTTGCTAGTTTTAAGGAAGGAAATGCTATATGCTAATTTTGAAAAGTGTTGTTTCTATGTTGATCACGTGATCTTCTTAGGCTTTATCATAAATGCCAAAGGAGTCCACGTTGACCCAGAAAAGATCAAGGCCATATGTGAATGTCCCACCACAAAGACAACCACGGATGTTAGGAGCTTTCATGGGTTAGCTAGCTTCTACCGAAGGTTTGTCAAGGACTTTAGTACCTTGGCTGCACCCCTCAATGAGGTGGTTAAGAAAAACGTGGGATTTAAAAGGGGAGAGAAACAAGAAGAAGCTTTTGAGAAGCTTAAGGAGATGTTGACACATGCCCCTATTCTCATGATACAAAATTTCTCAAAGTCCTTTGAAATTGAATGTGATGCCTCCAATGTTGGCATTGGAGCCGTGCTTATGCAAGAAGGACATCCCATTGCATATTTTAGTGAGAAATTGGGAGGGGCAGCCCTAAACTATTCCACGTATGACAAGGAGTTGTATGTGTTGGTTAGGGCCCTACAAACTTGGCAACGTTATCTCTTGCCTAAGGAGTTTGTTATCCATAGTGATCATGAGTCACTAAAGTACTTGAAGGGCCAAGGCAAGCTGAATAAAAGGCATGGCACGTGGGTGGAGTTTCTTGAGCAGTTTCCTTATGTGGCCAAACACAAAAAGGGAAAAGCTAATGTTGTGGCATATGCCCTATCAAGGAGGTATGCCTTAGTGACTACCCTTGAGACCAAGCTACTTGGTCTTGAGTGCCTCAAATATACCTATGAGTAGGATGGAGATTTCAAAGAAATTTACCAAGGGTGCTCTCAAACGACCTAAGATGGTTATTTCAAGTTGGAAGGAATTCTATTTCGTGGAAATAGGGTTTGTGTACCTAAAGGTTCCATTCCATAGTTATTTGTGAGGGAAGCCCATGAGGGAGGGCTTATGCGCACTTTGGGGTTCCAAAAACCCTAGATGTCCTAAAGGAGCATTTCTATTGGCCTCACATGAGGCATGATGTGCAAGCACTTTGTGAAAGGTGCATAGGTTGTAAACGGGCTAAGTCCAAGGCCATGCCCCATGGACTTTACACACCATTGCCCATACCCGAAGCACCATGGGTTGACTTATCCAAGGATTTTGTGGTTGCTTTACCACGCACTCAAGGAGGAAAGGATTCCATCTTTGTGGTGGTTGACCGATTCTCCAAGATGGCACACTTCATCCCTTGTAAAAAGGTGGATGATGCATGCCACGTTGCTGATTTGTTCTTTAAAGAGATTGTAAGGCTACATGGCCTTCCAAGGAGCATTGTGAATGATAGGGATACCAAGTTCCTAAGTCACTTTTGGAGGACCCAATGGGCTAAGATAGGGACCAAATTAATGTTCTTAACCACGTGCCACCCCCAAACGGATGGCCAAACTGAAGTGGTTAATAGGACCCTCTAAACACTCTTGAGATCCGTCCTAGGAAAGAATCTTAAGGCTTGGAAAGCATGCCTTCCACACATTGATTTTGCCGACAATAGGACAACTCATGGGGCAACAAGCCTATCTCCTTTTGAGGTGGTATACGGTTACAACCCATTAACCCCTCTTGACCTACTTCCATTTCCTAATTCATCTCTCTTGAAGCACAAGGATGGCAAAGCCAAGGCTGACTTTGTCAAGAAGATCCATGAGAAGGTCAAAGCCAAAATTGAGAAGAGGACTGAAAGCTATGCTAGGTCAGCCAACAATGGGAGAAAGGAAGTCATCTTTGAGCCTGAAGATTGGGTCTGGGTCCATATGAGGAAGGAAAGGTTTCCTACAGAAAGGAAATCTAAGCTACAGCCAAGGGGTGATGGTCCATTTCAAGTCTTGGAGAGGATCAACGACAATGCCTACAAGCTGGACTTGCCAGGAGAGTATGGTAATATTAGTGCCACATTCAATGTGGCTGATTTAAACTACTTCGATGAAGATTCGAGGTCGAATTCTTTCAAAGAAGGAGGGGATGATGAGAGTCCCATCATGGATGACAAGTCCATACAAGGCTTAGGGGTCCCATGACCCGAGCCAAGGCTAAAATGGCTAAACTAGCCCTTGAAAGACTCGTGGGAAGAACCCTTGAGTCAGGCCAAGAGGCCAACACCAATGCTAGGCCCATTCACTTCATAGTCCAATATGAGGACTTGGGAGGCCACGGCCTCAAGGCAGCTCCTTAGCTTGCCTCTACATGCTTTCAATAAGTGGGCCAACACTTGACCCACATGAAATTAGGTTTAGTTTAATTCTTGCTTATTTTAATTCCAAGTATTTTAATTATGTTGCTTAAAATATAGAAGAAGGTGATTGTTTGTTAAGTGTTTCAGGACTAGGCCTAAAAGCCCAAGCCAAGACCAAGTCAGGCCTGCAAGCCTCGGTCAGAATTCCAAGTCAGCCAAACCAGGCCAGCCTTCCGGTTTTCTCGGTCAAAAGCCAAGTCAGCCAAGCACCCCAGAATTCTCGGTCAGAAACCAAGTCAGCCAGGCACCCCGGTTTTCTCGGCCATGAGCAATCACAAGGCTAAGGCCAGAAGGCTAAGTCAAATGGAGGGAAATCAAAAGCACAAAGGAGGGAGATTAAAATTCCAAAATTGGAAGTTCAAATTTAAATTCAAATTGAGATAGAGATAAAGCTATCAAGGACGAGTCTTATGAGTCAAAGGGAGCCAAGTGTCTCCTCAAGGAACCTTACCAAAATAAGGATTCCTTAAAAATAGGCCAAGTCAAAACATATCCATCTACAAGCCAACAACTTCGGGTGTAGAGATAAAGGCTTCTAAAGACTTAATCTAAGGCTTTTCTTCAAAGGGCTTATCAAGAATCCTTCCAAAACAATGATTCCTTGATTTTCGGTGGGAGCTATTCAAAGGCAGCCACACGTGGCCAACAAGTCAAGCAAAGTGCCACACCATCTAGGTCAAGCTTCCAAGGAGAAGATAGATTTAGGATTTGACTAAGTTTAGATAGATTCTTCCTAGTTTGTAGCTTTCATTTAATTTAACTAAGTTAAACTTCCTTTTTATTCGGATTTGAGGCCCAACTTGTGGAACCCTAATCCTAGTTGCCACTTCTATATGTATTTCGTTTATGCATGAATAAATCTCAGAGTTGATTTTCGGATTTAATCCCCTTGTGTTAGTGAGTGAGTCTCCTAGCAATCTTGGCCAAGCCTAGGTGGCTTGTGGCGAACTTCGCAGGCTTATCAAACACTTAGTGTTTGTGGCGCCCCACCATCTCTTATCCCCCCATCCACATTCTGCCCTAGTCCTTTAAACACATATCAACCTAAGCCAAATCATAAACACTCCTGCAAAGCCCTAAAATTCAAAGTACAATTCAACTAAAGTGTGAGAATTCCAAGCAAGAAACGGTCCAAGCAATTCTCTCAAAAAGGAGAATTGTCAAAAAGGCAATCACCCCCCTAAGTTTGTCATCACAAAGTCAGCTTTGGCTTTGCAATCCTTGTGCTTCAAGATAGATGAATTAGGAAATGGAAGTAGGCCAAGAAGGGTTAATGGGTTGTACCCGTAAAGCATCTCAAAAGGAGATATGCTTGTTTCCCCATGAGTTGTCCTATTGTAGGCAAACTCAATGTGTGGAAGGCATGCTTCCCAAGCCTTAAGATTCTTTCATAGGACAGATCTCAAGAGTGTTGAGAGGGTCCTATTAACCACTTCAGTTTGGCCATTCGTTTGGGGGTGGCACGTGGTTAAGAACATTAATTTGGTCCCTATCTTAGCCCATAGGGTCCTCCAAAAGTGACTTAGGAACTTGGTGTCCCTATCACTCACAATGCTCCTTGGAAGGCCATGTAGCCTTACAATCTCTTTAATGAACAAATCAGCAACGTGGCAAGATGGATTTGCCTCACAATGCTCCTTGAAGATAAACCTTAGATTAAGTCTTTAGAAGACTTTATCTCTCCACCCAAAGTTGTTGGCTTGTAGATGGATTTGTTATGACTTGGCCTATTTTTAAGGAATCCTTATTTTGGTAAGGTTCCTTGATGAGACACTTGGCTTCCTTTGACTCATAAGACTCGGCCTTGATAGCTTCATCTCTATCTCAATTTGAATTCAAATTTGAACTTCAAATTTTGGAATTTTAATCTCCCTCCTTTGTGCCTTTGATTTCCCTCCATTTGACTTGGCCTTCTGGCCTTAGCTTTGTGATTGCTCATGACCGAGAAAACCGGGGTGCCAGGTTGACTTGGTTTCTGACCGAGAATTCCGGGGTGCCTGGTTGACTTGGCTTTTGACCGAGAAAACCGGGGTGTCTGGCTGACTTTGCCTTTTACAGAGAAATCCGGAAGGCTGGCCTGGTTTGGCTGACTTGGAATTCTGACTGAGGCTTGCTGGCCTGACATGGTATTGGCTTCGGCTTTTAGGCCTAGTCCTGAAACACTTAACAAACAATCACCTTCTTCTATATTTTAAGCAACATAATTAAAATACTTGCAATTAAAATAAAGCAAGAATTAAACTAAACCCAATTTCATGTAGGTCAAGTGTTGGTCCACTTATTGAAAGCATGTAGAGGCAAACTAAGGAGTTGCCTTGAGGCCGTGGCCTCCCAAGTCCTCATCTTGGACTATGAAGTGAATGGGCCTAGCATTGGTCTGGCATTTTGTCCTGACTCAAGGGTTCTTCCCACGAGTCTTTCATGGGCTAGTTTAGCCCTTTTAGCCTTCGCTCGGGTCATGGGACCCCCTAAGCCTTGTATGGACTTGTCATCCATGATGGGACTCTCATCACCTTCTTTTTATCTTCATCATTCCATGAACATTTGGGCTTTATTTTCCTTGTGTTGTTGATTACGCTGAAGGGTTCATATGGTCCTTCTTTGATTGCATTCCAAATATCCAAGTCTAGAGACTCTATGAAAATCCTCGTTCTGATTTTCCAGAAGTCGTAACACTCTCCAACAAAACTTGGAGGTCTGTTTATGTTGGAGCCTTCTCCTAGGAATGATCTTGAGGCCATCTTGTAGTAGGATCAGAATTTGAGAGTAACTTTCTCAAAAATAGCTCTGGTGCCAAATGTAAGACTGGGATTGCAAATAAGAGAGGGTGGGGGTGAATTAGTTGTTGCAATAAGTATGGTCAATTTTTCTGCAATATCAAAGTTATTGTGCAGCAGAAATATTATGCAGAAAAATATTGACTTAGGAAGGATAGATAATTAACAAAGAGAAGGGAAAGAGAGTACACGAGTGTTTTATACTGGTTCAACTTCTTATCCACCGAAGGCTACGTCCAGTACTCTTGACGCGCAAGAGACTCCTTTATTAAATAAAATGAGTTGCAATTACAAATATCCCACCCCGAGATCTCCTTGTACCTTACACACTGACTTATATCTAATCCCCTTGGAAAACTCTAATCCAAGTCACACCCTTGGTAAACACTATACCAAGTTACACCCTTGGTAAACACTGTACCAAGTCACTCACCCTTTCTCTTCACACCCTTGTGAAAGAAAGTAAACTTTGAAAAAGTGAAGAATGTACAATTTGGCTTGGATTGCCTTACAAGTGTATACAACAATTTCTAGAACTTGCAATCCAATAACAACTCTTTATACTTGAGATAATAATGCTCTTTTTAACTTTGAAAATGTTTGGAAAGCACTTTGAAGCAACTCAGAAATACTCAGAAAGTTTGAGAGTATGTTGCTTTGAAAAGTGCAGAAAATTCAGAAAAGTGTAAGAGCTTTGTGTGATTTTATTATGAAAGTTGTTGTATGTTGTTATTGTGTTGTGAGAGTGTTTCAATGCCTTTATATAGGCTTCCAATCAACCATAATACCCTTAGGTATGTGTAGGTTTCGTTTGTAATGAAAAGCAATCAGTTTGGAGTGAAACCTCTTCACTTGAAATCTGAAAACTGATACAACAACTCTCAGTAATTGATTACTGCAAGTGGGTAATCGATTACCCAACAATCCTGTTAACAACTTTTTGAAAATTCACACAATGTAATCGATTACTGGATTTGAGTAATCGATTACTCAACAACACTGTTTGACAGCTTTGTGAATTTGCCTTAGTGTAATCGATTACACTTCTTTGAGTAATCGATTAGTCTGTTTTCTGAAAATGGTAATCTGTTACTCCAAAGTCTGTAATGGATTACTCATAGCTGTTAGAGGTTTGAAAACTCTTTTCTCACTCATGTAACTTGTTACTCAAGTATGGTAACTCGTTACATGTTGTTTTTGAAAATTATTTTTAATCACACTTAGATTATTTTGATTTTCTTTATAACAATTTTGAGCATTTTTATCTAAGTAAATAAATGAGTTGTAAGGATAGAAGTACCTAAAGACTTAGACTCTAATTCTTGAAGATTTGTCTTCGATAGTCTTTGTCGGTCTTCTTCCTTTCTTCTTTTTCTAATATTGGTGTCTTCATCAAAACCGTGCCAAGGTCAGGAGCAAGATCTTCTTCCTTTGAGTGTCATTTACGAGAAGTCTCGTCAAGTTCAACGGGTTGGACTTGGAAGTTGATTCTCCTTGCTTAGACTTTGAAGAATGTGGTCTTTTTGAAGATGAAGCCATTGTTGGTGTTTGAAGGTTTAGGGTTTTGGGAAATTTGGGGTTTTTTTGATTGAGGCCACAAATCACAAAATAAAAGGTGTAGAAGTGATTAGAATTGAAAATGGGATGTGATTTGCAACAAAAATCTACCAAAACGGTATAGAAATGAGGTTTTTAGAGATTTAGAGGGTTTGGAGAGGGAGAACACGGGTCACAGGAGAGAGAAAAAATGGAGGATTTCTGAAAAATGCAGCAGTTCATATATATAACTGCACAGAGTAATCGATTACACTGAGTGAGTAATCGATTACTCACTTTAAAAAATTCAAAATTTTTCAAACACTGTCTCTCTGTAATCGATTACACCATTATAGTAATCGATTACTGTAACATACTGTTTTTCCACTGATACTAAAATTGATTTTTGACTCTAAAAACTTGAAAACTAAAGCATAAAACACACAATTTAAGAACAAGTAGGCATTGGATAAAAAGGTTCATCAAGAATGCCTAATTCTCGTCTAATCTTATAAAAAGGTTCTTTTGCTAACGGTTTAGTAAATGTGTCCGCTAGTTGGTTATGAGTATCAATGAACTCTACTAACACATCCTTCTTTTGGACATGGTCCCTAAGGAAATGATGCCTTATATCAATGTGTTTGGTTCTTGAGTGCATAATCGGATTTTTGGTGAGATTAATAGCACTAGTATTGTCACATTTCAAGGGTGTGCAGCCTAAGTTTAAGCCATAATCCCGTAATTGTTGTTTGAGCCACAACACTTGTGCACAACAACTACCGGCAGCAATATATTCCGCTTCAGCGGTGCTTAAGGCAACACAAGCTTGTTTCTTGCAAGACCTAGAAACTAAAGCATCTCCTAGAATGTGGCAAGTACCACTTGTACTTTTTCTCTCAGACTTGCATCCCGCAAAGTCTGAATCCGAGAAGCCAACCAATTCGCATACGCTTCCCTTGGGATACCACAGTCCATCATCGGTTGTGCCTTTGAGATACTTCATGATTCTCTTAACGGCAACTAGATGTGACTCTTTGGGTTTAGATTGATATCGCGCACATAGACATACACTAAACATGATATCAAGTCTATTGGTAGTAAGATATAAAAGAGATCTGTTCATACCTCGATACTTAGATATTTCAATACATTTTCCAGCGTCATCAGCGTCGATGTATGTACTTGATCCCATAGGAGTAGCAATCGGCTTGCAGTCATCCATCTCAAATCTTTTCATCAAGTCTTTGCAATATTTGGACTGACTTACAAAGATTCCATTATTGAGTTGCTTAATTTGGAGTCCAAGAAAGTAATTTAACTTTCCCATCATAGACATCTCAAATTCTCATTGCATCATATTGCCAAATTCACTACACAAACTTTCGTTAGTAGAACCGAAAATAATATCATTAACATAGATTTGAACAAGTAAGGTATGATGATTTATCTTCTTAATAAATAGTGTAGTATCGACCTTGCCTTTTGTAAAACCTTTTTCTATTAGAAAGTTGGTTAGACGGTCATACCAAGCACTTGGAGCTTTCTTTAAGCCATAGAGGGCTTTCTTTAACTTTTATACGTGAGAGGGATGTTTGTAGTCCTCAAAACCAGGAGGTTGTTCTACAAATACTTCCTCTTGTATATACCCGTTAAGGAATACACTCTTTACATCCATTTGGTAAAGCTGAAAGTTCAAGGAGCATGCATATGCAAGTAGTAGTCTAATTGCTTCAAGTCTAGCAACCGAAGCGAAGGTTTCATCAAAGTCTTTACCTTCCTCTTGGTTGTATCCTTGGGCTACTAGTCTAGCCTTATTTCTAATGATTATACCATTTTCATCTGATTTATTGCGAAATACCTAGCGAGTTCCTATTACATGCCTATTCTTAGGTCTATGAACAAGTTCCCAAACTTCGTTTCTCTCAAAATGGTTATTTTCTTCTTGCATAGCAAGAATCCAGTGTTCATCCTCGATTGCTTCATCAATCTTAGCTGGTTCTATTTGAGAAACAAAAGCCACGTTTAGACAAGCATTTTCTAGCATTAAGCGAGTGGTAACACCTTTGTTAATATCGCTAATAATGTTGTCTATAGGATGATCTCGATGAGTTCTCCACTCTTTGGGTAAATCAGAGTGAATATGCTCTTCTTGTATGGAAGGATTATCATCCACTTCCACATGCTCTATATTAGGTGTATTTTCAGTAATAGCATTTTTATTAAAAGTAGAATGGAGAGATAAAGTCTTCTAAAGACTTAATCTAGGCTTTTCTTCAAGTGGCTTATCAAGAATCCTTCCAAAATAAGGATTCCTTGAAAATAGGCCAAGTCAATATGAACTCCAAGTCAAGGATAAAGTCTTCTAAAAACTTAATCTAATCTATCATCAAGTGACTCATCAAAGAATCATTCCCAAAAATGGATACCTTGAAACTCGGCCAGATTCAAACCAAGTCAAGGGAGGCAGCCACATGTGGCCAACCAATCCCATGCATGCCGCCTAGGTCAAGTCACTAGATAACTCATCTTAAGACTTAACCTAATCTATCTAGCTCAATCCGCCAACAAGCTCACAAGTTGATAGATTTAGGATTTGAATTATTTTGAATTTCTCCTAGTTTTTAGCTTTGAGTTAACTTAGTCAAATTTTAGCATTATCTTCTTTGGATTTGAGGCCCAACTTGTGGGAACCCTAATCCTAGCTTCTTCTTCTATATGTATTTCGTTTTAGTCATTAATAAAATTTAGAGTTGATTTTGGATTTAATTCCTTGAGTTAGTGAGTGAGTCTCCTAGCAACCATGACCAAGCCATGGACCCGTTCTTATGAAGTTACCTAGGTGGCTTGTGGCGAACTTCGTAGGCTTATCAAACACTTAGTGTTTGTGGCGCCCCACCATCTCTTATCCCCCCATCCACATTTTGTTCCCTAACCCTTAAACATTTAACAACCCAAACCAAACATAAACACTTCCGCAAAAGCCCTAAAATTCAAGTACAATTCAATTAAAGTGTGAAACTTCCAAGCAAGAAAAGATCCCAATAATTCTCTCAAAAAGGAGAATTATTAAAAAGGCAATCACCCCCCTAAGGTTGTCATCACACACAGTGTAATTGATTACTGAATTTGAGTAATCGATTACTCAACAACACTGTTTGACAGCTTTGTGAATTTTCCTTAGTGTAATCGATTACACTACTTTGAGTAATAGATTACCATGTTTTCTAAAAATGGTAATCTGTTACTACAAAGTCTGTAATGGATTACTCATAGTTGTTAGAGGTATGAAAACTCTTTTCTCACTAATGTAACTTGTTACTCAAGTATGGTAACCCGTTACATGTTGTTTTTGAAAATTATTTTTATCATTATTAACTAAGTAAATAAATGGGTTGTAAGGATAGAAGTACTTAAGACTTAGACTATAATTCTCTGAAGCTTTATCTACAATAGTCTTCGTAGGTCTTCTTCCTTTCTTCTTTTTGTGATATTGGTGTCTTCATCAAAACCGTGCCAAGGTCAGGAGCAAGATCCTCTTCACAATCTCCCCCTTTTGGTGATGACAAACCAATCAATGTCTTCTTGAAAGTGTAGTTTTCTGAGAGCAACATACTTGATGATATATCTTGATTTGTCTTGAGTATTCTCCCCCTATATGTATGCATATATGCTCCCCCTTTCTGTTGAAGTTATGTGCCTGAAAGAATATTAACTGAAAATACACACCTCCCAACTTTTCTCCCCCTTTTGACTTCAACAAAAAGAAGAAAAGCCAAGAGTCAAGCACAATAGACATTTGTAGAGCATAGCATACAATATTTCATAGTATATGAAAGTTCGTGTAATAAAAAGCATAATAGAATTAACATCATGTATGAAAACATAAACAACATTGCATAACAATGAAAATAACGATGTTCATACACGAAATCCAAAATAAATACATAATTCGTGCTATTTTGGATATTTTGGGGGTTTTTGATTGAGGCCACAAATCACGAAAAAGAAGATGTAGGAGTGTTTTAAAACAAGAATGTGATGTGATTTGCAACAAAAATCAATCCAAACGGAGTAAAAATGGAGTTTTTAGAGATTAAGATAGGTCTGGAGAGAGGAAGTTTCGCGTTACAGGAGAGAGAAAATGGAGGATTTTCTGAAAAAGTGCAGCAGTTCATATATAAAACTGCACAGAGTAATCGATTACACTAAGTGAGTAATCATTTACTCACTTTCAAAAGTTCAAAATTTTCTTTACAATAATTGATTACTATAACATATTGTTTCCCCACTGATGCTAAAATTGATTTTTGGCTCTAAAAACTTGAAAATTAAGGCATAATACATACAATTTAAGATCAAGTAGACATTGGATATAAACAATGAAGCATACACATAAACATTTAAGCATGTTTGGAAAAGTAAGCTTCATCGAGAATGCCTAATTCTCGTCTAATTTTATAGAAAGGTTCTTTTGCTAACGGTTTAGTGAATATGTCCGCTAGTTGGTTATGAGTATTAATGAACTCTACCAACACATCCTTCTTTTGGGCATGGTCCCTTAGGAAGTGATGCCTTATATCGATATGTTTGGTTCTTGAGTGCATAATCGGATTTTTGGTGAGATTAATAGCACTAGTATTGTCACACTTCAAGGGTGTGCACCCTAAGTTTAAGTCATAATCCCGTAATTGTTGTTTAAGCCACAACACTTGTGCACAACAACTACCGGCATCAATATATTACGGTGCTTAAGGCAACACAAACTTGTTTCTTGCAAGACCAAGAAACCAAAGCATTCCCTAGAATGTGGCAAGTACTACTTGTACTTTTTCTCTCAGACTTGCATACCGCAAAGTCTGAATCTGAGAAGCCAACCAATTCGCATACGCTTCCCTTGGGATACCATATTCCAACATTGGTTGTGCCTTTGAGATACTTCATGATTCTCTTAACGGCAACTAGATGTGACTCTTTGGGTTTAGATTGATATCGCGCACATAGACATACACTAAACATCATATCAGGTCTACTAGCAGTAAGATATAAAAGTGATCCGATCATACCTCGATACTTAGATATTTCAATACATTTCCCAGCGTCATCAGAATCAATATAGGTACTTGATCCCATAGGAGTAGCAATCGGCTTGCAGTCATCCATATCATATATTTTCAACAAGTCTTTGCAATATTTGGACCGACCTACAAAGATTCCATTCCTAAGTTGCTTAATTTGGAGTTCAAGAAAGTAATTTAACTTTCCCATCATAGACATCTCAAATTCTCCTTGCATCATTTTGCCAAATTCACTACACAAACTTTCATTAGTAGAACCGAAAATAATATCATCAACATAGATTTCAATAAGTAATGTATGATGATTTATTTTCTTAATAAAAAGTGTAGTATCGACCTTTCCTTTTGTAAAACCTTTTTCTGCTAGAAAGTTAGTTAGACGGTCATACCAAGCACGTGGAGCTTGCTTTAAGCCATAGAGGGCTCAAAACCAAGAGGTTGTTCTACAATTACTTCCTCTTGTATATACCCGTTAAGGAATGCACTCTTTCCGTCCATTTGGTAAACCTGAAAGTTCAAGGAGCATGCATATGCAAGTAGCAGTCTAATCGCTTCAAGTCTAGCAACCGGAGCGAAGGTTTCATCAAAGTCTACACCTTCCTCTTGGTTGTGTCCTTGGGCTACTAGTCTAGCTTTGTTTCTAATGATTATACCATTTTCATCTGATTTATTTCGGAACACCCAACGAGTTCCTATTACATGCCTATTCTTAGGTCTAGGAACAAGTTCCCAAACTTTGTTTCTCTCAAACTGGTTAAGTTCTTCTTGCATGGCAAGTGTAAGGACCCAAATTCTACCCTTGAAAATTTTTCATTTATTTTAATCCTCTCTTACATACATCTATCACCTTACTTAAGAACCCTCATGAAACTTTTTGAAAATACTCTTTACCCCATTGTATTATCATACAAAGTTATGTTGCGGAAAAACATAATTCTTTCAATTAGCAATTACCACATACAACCCGTTATGGGTTTCCCTGAGTTATAAAGTCCATAACTACAAATCTCCGTATTATCCTAATCAGATTACATTTATCCCAAAATATCATTAATTCAACTACAATGTCAAGTAGCAACAAAGACAATCAAATTGATAAACACATAATCTCCCTAAGTGAGCTTCCTCCTCAAAATCATTCATTTACCTACAATGGGATTATCATAAACAACACACAAAACACAGGGAGTAAGTCATTAGTTCAAAAACTAACATCACATGATAATCCACATTCAAATACAATTAAGCATTGATATAAATCATAACCACAAATAAGTAAAAGTAAATGTTCATATATTCTTTCTTTCGTTTCCATGTTATTCATATTCGTCCTATAGTATATATATATCTCATGATATATATTCTATAGCACGCCTACTACGTTCTTTCGAAACCTCATACTTCTCACCATTCATATTCACCCTATAGAATATATATCCCATACTATATATTCTATAGCACGCATACGACTTTCATGGTGACATTCTCAGTTCTCATCCTTCATATTCACCTTATAGAATATATATCCCATACTATATATCCTATAACATGCATATGACTTTCATTGTTCACATCTTCCACTTTACCATCCATATTCACCCTATAGAATATATATCCCATACTATATATCCTATAGCATGCATATTCGTTTATCTCAAATACTTTTGTCCCATTACTTATTCTCGCCATCAAGCTTACTCTTTACCACTTCTGGTCGTTCACACTACTCTGATAATCCACTACCACATCGGGTAGGTAATTTCTCAATGATCCACTACCACATCGGGTAGGTAATTTCTCAATGATCCACTACCACTTCGGGTAGGTAATTTCCCTTAATGATCCACTACCACATCGGGTAGGTAATTTCCCTTAATGATCCACTACCACTTCGGGTAGGCAATTTCCCTTAATGATCCACTACCACTTCGGGTAGGCAATTTCCCTTAATGATCCACTACCACTTCGGGTAGGCAATTTCCCTTAATGATCCACTACCACTTCGGGTAGGCAATTTCCCTTAATGATCCACTACCACTTCGGGTAGGCAATTTCCTTTCCCTTAATGATCCACTACCACTTCGGGTAGGCAATTTCCCTTAATGATCCACTACCACTTCGGGTAGGCAATTTCCCTTAATGATCCACTACCACTTCGGGTAGGCAATTTCCCTTAATGATCCACTACCACTTCGGGTAGGCAATTTCCCTTAATGATCCACTACCACTTCGGGTAGGCAATTTCCCTTAATGATCCACTACCACTTCGGGTAGGCAATTTCCCTTAATGATCCACTACCACTTCGGGTAGGCAATTTCCCTTAATGATCCACTACCACTTCGGGTAGGCAATTTCCCTTAATGATCCACTACCACTTCGGGTAGGCAATTTCCCTTAATGATCCACTACCACTTCGAGTAGGTAATTTCCCTTATAAATCCTTTGTCGCAAATTCATTTTTACTTTGCTGCATAACTGGAGCCAAAGTCACTAACCATTCACGGTCGGCTAAAAATATGTTTTATTTCCATTGGCACCCCACCAATACATAAACGGTAAATCCACTCTTCGTTGTTACAAACATACCCATATATATTTATAACAACTAAGTGACTTACGATTCAGTTCATTATTCCGAGTATTATTTCCATTGGTACTCCACCAATACATAAACGGTAAATCCACTCCTCGTTGTTACAAACATACCCATATATGTTTATAACAACTAAGTGACTTACGATTTATTTCATTATTCACATCAGAAAATCCACATTTTCTATCACAGGGCATAAGTTAAATACTTATCCTTACAAACCTTTTACCTCTTTCCCATACCTCATTCATAACAGCGAGTATGATTTAGAGACGCTTATCCCTTACCTTGGTGAGCGTTGGGGATCGGTTCCAAGTAACTTTAAAAGTCTCCTCCGCGATTTCCTCCAACCTTAGGATCTTTCCTCATTATCACCAATAACAACAATGTCAGTCATTTATTCAAAATAACACATAAATAACTCGTATTTCATCATCAAATACTCAAGGGATTCACGTATTTTCAATATTTCTAAAACTACTTCAATACAAGTTTCCAAATATCAAAACATACATGTTCATCTAATATATCAACATTCGAGCACAAACGCATCATCCACATCTAACATTTCATCTCTTTCTCTTTATACCCATATTCTCATTTTGGGGTTTTTTGGGGTTTTCGTGAATAACCCACAAAACCTTTCCATTCATCAAATATCAACTCTAAACCAAGAGTTTACAAGAGAAAAACATCATAAAACGAACCATAACTCTAAAAGGTGAGTTTCCATGGTTTCTCATGTTTTGAAAATAGATCCAACATACCAAAAACAAGTTAGAGAGGAAGAAGAAGAGTTAGAAGCAAGAGGTTTACCTCTTCTCAAGCTCTAAGATGAGTCCTAAGGCTCCTTGCTCTTGAAAAGCTCTCTTCTCTCTCTTCTCTTCGAAGTTCTAACCCTAAAATGTGTTTGGGGTTTCTATTTTAAAGAGTAGTCATCGGGTTCTCGCTCAAGCGAGCCCATTCTCGCTCAGGCGAGAAAATCCCGCCTATTTTAAAAACTCAGATCTGACCCTCTCGCTCAAGCGAGGGATTCTCGCTCAAGCGAGAATCTCACAGTGTCAACAGGCTTCCTCTCGCTTAAGCGAGGGATTCTCCCTCAGGCGAGAATCTCATAGTGTCAACAGCCCCAATTTGCCATTTCTCGCCCAGGCGAGGCAACTCTCGCTCAGGCGAGAATCTTCCAATATAGCCCAGGATTTCACCATTTTAGGTGATCCTTACTCGCTCAGGCGAGAATATCACGCTCAAGCGAGACTTCCAGGACTGATACTATAATTTCAAAGACTAAAAATTTGGGGTGTTACAGCAAGAATCCAGTGTTCATCCTCGATTGCTTCATCAATCTTAGATGGTTCTATTTGAGATACGAAAGCCATATTTAGACATGCATTTTCTAGCATTAAACGGGCGGTAACACCTTTGTTAATATCGCTAATAATGTTGTCTATAGGATGATCTCGATGAGTTCTCCACTCTTTAGGTAAATTAGAGTGAATATGCTATTCTTCAATAGAAGGATTATCATCCACTTCCACATGCTCTATATTAGGTGTAGTTTCAATAATGGCATTTTCATTAAAAGTAGGATTAGACAAATCTTCTTCATCAATGGTCAACCTTTCCTTGATTAGAGGATTGGTTTCATCCAAGGAGACGTGGACAGATTTTTCCATGACTAGAGCTCTTTTGTTAAAGACTCTATAAGCTTTACTCGTGAGAGAATAGCCTAGGAAGATTCCTTCATCTCCCTGTGCATCAAACTTGCCTATGTTTTCTTTCCCATTATTCAAGATGAAACATTTACAACCCAATACATCCAAGTGTGAAATGTTTGGTTTTCTTCCTTTGAAGAGTTCATAGGGGGTTTTCTTTAGAATGGGTCTTATTAGAACTCTATTTGAAACATAACAAGCGGTGCTTACCGCATCAGCCCAAAAATACTTTGGGAGGTTAATTTCATTCAACATTGTTCTAGCGAGTTCTTCCAATGACCGATTCTTTCTCTCTACAACACTATTTTGTTGTGGTTTTCTAGGAGCGGAAAAGTTGTAATTAATCCCAAGATCATCACAAAATTCCTCAAAAGAAGCATTTAGAGACTCTCCCCCATGATCACTTCTTATAGCAGCGATTTTAAGTGACTTTTCGTTTTGGACTCTTTTAGCATAAGTGCTAAAGGCTTTGAATGCCTCATTCTTATGTACTATGAATAGAGTCCAAGTGTAGCGTGAAAAATCGTCTACTATAACAAGAGCATAGTAGTTACCACCAAGACTTTTTGTCCATGAGGGGCCAAATAAGTCCATGTGTAGTAACTGCAATGGTCTATCCGAAGAAACCATATGCTTTGGCTTGAAATAGGTTTTTGTTTGTTTACCCATTTGACATGCACCACATAGTTTGTCTTTAACAAACTTTATCTTGGGTAAACCAACAACCAAATCTTTCTTGATTAGCTTATTCAAATGGTACATATGTATGTGAGCAATTCTCCTATGCCAAAGCCATGCATCATGAATGTCATTTACAATTAAACATGTTATAGGAATTGATGAATCTATATCTATCATGTAAATGTTATTATTTCTCTTACCAACAAGTTTAGAATTTAGAAATTCCTTACTTTCAATGATGCACTTATCTGGGTAGAATGATACATGGAAGCCATTGTCGCAAAGTTGACTTATGCTTAGAAGATTGTGCTTAAGTCCTTCCACATATAGCATTCCTTCTATGGTTGTTGAAGGTGGCTTGCCGATTCTACCGACTCCAAGAATTCTGCCTTTGTTGTTGTCACCATATGTGACATAGCCTGATGAGACCCAAGGGGGGTAACCCAACTTTTTGAAGAACTTGCCCTTTACTTTGCCACCTTCCTTAAAGCTTAAGGACATTTTATTTATTTGCATTAATAAAGTGGGGGTCCTTTGTCCCACATTTAAATTAGTTTATGTTTTATATTTCTTTTATTTATATGTTTTATGTTTTGTAATAAGGCTTTCAAGTTGTGTGCTTTGTTCATTACTGGCCATGGGCCATGCAACCTTTATTGTCATAAGAGGAGCGAGCCATATGGTATTCTAGCATAAATGAAGAAGGCACAAGTCCAAGCATGAGGTTTTCTTCCCAACATCATGTCCAGCCGTATAGGAGCATTCAAGGGGATTTATGAGCACATGTTATCTTCAAATGAAGGAGCCAAAACGTGTGGAAAGCCTTCAACTCAATTATATGAAGTTAATTCCTTTCCATAAGAAGAGCTAGGCGTGTGGGAGCTCTAATTGCAAGAAGTTATGATGAGATTCTTTCCTTTTTGAGCCCAAGTCGTGTGGCATTACTCAAATTAGCCAAATGCATTATTTCAAATTCAAAACATGGATTGAAGACCTTCCAAAACAAGGGGCAGCCGTGTATATGCAAATCCAAGGAGTTAATACTTTCCTTTCTTGGCTAGGTGGTAAGAATTCAAGTGGAATCAATGTCTTCACCGTTTAAAATAGGCACGTAACTTGCCTTGTGGAGAAACATTGAATCTGGACTCTATTTGGGCGTGGGAATTAACCAATAAGGAAAGTATGAATACTTGCCTCATTTGAACCAAGAAGGAATTCGTGACATTCAAGAGGAAAATCAAGGATACATGATAATCCCCTACCATATCAAGCTAGGCGTGCAAAAAGGGAAGGAAATCAAACTCAATGATTTTCTTTCCAAATTGAGAATGCAAACCACATGACAATCATTTATTGCACTCAAAACGTGTGGAATTTTGCTTAAAAAGCTGATTCAAATTCAAATAAAGAAGTTAATGCCCTGCTAAGCCAAAGCTAAAACGTGGGAATTCATATTCAAGAGAATTATGACCATAAAACATTGATTTTCCTGGAATTCAATGCACTTGGACCCCATAAACCATGAGTGGTTGAGTCAGCCATGAGGAAATTACACACAAATGAATATTCAATATTAATTACACGAATTAATGTAGTTTGATCCCTTTTCTTAGTTGAGTTATGCTCCTAACATATCACCTTGTTGTGGTGTTCCTTGGCTTATCACCTTCATTGGTGTGGTGCCTCTCCTAATCCTTATCAACATCCTTGTTGTGGCGGATCTCATTTGGTTTATCAAGCTTCATGCTTGTGGCACCTTTCCCCTTCATATCTTATTCACCTTCTTTTATCCAACTACACTTATAACTTACCAAAACACAACCGTACAAACGCATACACATCCACTTTCCAGCCAAACACATACCCATTCTCATCCATTTCCTTCTATCCCTCACATACACAAAAATACTAAAAATACAAGCCTTAAACTCCCAAAAAGAACCAAACCGAATTTCCTAACCAAAACAACCTAAAAAGTGAATCATCAAACAAGACGATCGTTTCAACAATACCAACCCCCACAAGGAGGTTACTATCATAGCCTTTGTCCCTTGGAGTGAGGACAGGAACTTACTTTTATCGCCCGTCATATGCTTTGTGCAACCGCTATCCAAATATCATAAATTGTGGGTGGCGCTCAAATTTACCTGCAAAACAGGTTGTTATATTAGGTATCCAATTTTTCATGGGTCCTTCATGGTTAGTCCCTTTCTCAACCCATCTATAATGTCCTCGGGGAACACCATATTTTCTAATTAAACAAGTATTTGGTGTATACCCATGGTTTTTACAATAAGAACATATGGGTTGATGTTTATGTATCCAAGTCTTATTATTACTATGATCAAATGCATGGATACACTGTTTTGGAAAGATTATTTCCATTGAGATGTTTTCCTTCTTAGAAGCTTGGCTTTTAGAATAGCCTAGACCTCTTCGGTCTTTAATATGTCTTTGATCCTTTATTATCTTTTAGAGATGTTTGCTACTCTTGTTTGAATCATTAAGTTCAAAACTTAATGTTGAAACTTTATTTTCAAGAGTAATGCATTTTTGACATGAAGAGGATGATGATGATTTATTTCTAAACATTTCTAATTCAGTTTTCTGTTTTAGAAATAATTTTCTAAGTTTGAGATATTCATCATGCAATTCATTAAATGCTAATTGTAATTCAGAAGAAGAAAAAGGTTTAGTTTCACTTATCTCTTCATCATCAAAATGATGAGATACCAATAGCGAGAGATGAACTTGTTCGTCATTTTCTGGTTCAGATGTAGAACAAGTATTCTTGAGCATTGACCTTTTATCTTCCTCCGTTCCTTCATGCATAATCTCTAGAGAATCCCATATTTCTTTGGCCGGTTTGCAATTTGATATTATGAAAAGTTCATCATTGCCACGTGCTGAAATGAGGATGTTCTTTGCTTTGAGATCATATTGCACCTTCTTTTTATCTTCATCATTCCATGAAGATTTGGTCTTTATTTTCCTTGTGCTGTTGATTACGTTGAAGGGTTCATATGGTCATTCTTCGATTGCATTCCAAATATCCAAGTCTTGCGACTCTATGAAAATCCTCATTCTGATTTCCCAGAAGTCGTAAAACTCTCCAAGAAAACTTGGAGGTCTGCTTATGTTGGAGCCTTCTCCTAGGAATGATCTTGAGGCCATCTTGTAGTAGGATCAGATTTTGAGAGTAACTTTCTCAAAAATGGCTCTGGTGCCAATTGTAAGACTGAGATTGCAATTAAGAGGGGGGGGGGGGGTGAATTAGTTGTAATAATAAGTGATGAGTCATATATTACACACTATTCATAACCTTAATTTACCATTGTTAATGATTTTTGGTGTCTAATTGACTTTGTTTGGCATGGTTTAGTGTTTTGGGCTTTATTGGACTATTATTCCTAAAATGAGTTAATTTGGGATTATTTAGTCTAATTAAATCTAATTCCATTTTCAGGTCATATTTGGCACCAAGGACATTTTGGACATTACAAGTGGATGGTGTGTGCAAAAGTGAAGATTGTATACTGTATTAGGATCTTTATTCCCGTTTGGGTTTTGGGCCCATTGTTTAGGGCCCATTTCCGTTTTACACCATTTAAACACATGATTTTCGGTTTTGAAGACACACTTTAACATTACATTACTTTTTTGCCTTAGAACATTGTTATTCCCGTTTTCCCTCTTTTGCTCTCCTAGGGTTTATGCATTTTCGTTTTTGCTCTTCTCCATTTTCGGTTTTGCTTAATCCTTCCATGGAAGGCTAAATTTCTGGACTAAACTCCTTTGGTAATGTATCACAACTCTTGAGGTTTTGTTATTAATGCAATTTCGGTTTCTTAATTGTTAATTTCTTCTATTCAATTTCTGGATGTGGTTTGCTTAATTCCATGCCTTATAAATAGATTTGTGAACTTATTTTCGCTTAGTCAATCATTTCTCTAGTGCATGAATGCTTAGTTCGTGTGAATTTGTTTATGAGTTGATTATCGCTTAGTTACTTGATTATGAACAAATTAGGGATTCAACTATTAGAATATGATTTTGATACTGTGAAACCGAGGAATGAGTTGTGATTAAGGAAACAAAAGGGGTTTAGCCGTTTCACTTTTCTGTTAATTACTGTTTCTGTTCTAGTTTTAGATTCATACCACAAAAATAACAAAACCCCTGTTTGTGTGTGTGAGTACAAGGTGTTTGACCTATTGCCTGAAAGATAATCCTTGGGAAACGACCTAGGAGTCACTGCCTAGTACTATACTTAATTGTTATATTATTTGTATCGGGTACAGCCTCGATCAAATTTGGCGCCGCTGCCGGGGATTATCGGTTCATACAAAGGTTCTCTGTAGTTTCATAAAGCTTAGTTTAGTGTAGTGTAGTTTAGTTTAGTTAGTTAGTCATTTCTATAGTGCATTTTTGGTGAAAATTCTGATATTGGTGCAAAAAGTTGTTCATTGTTCACTATTTTGCCATTTTTCATGATTTATGTGATTCTGTTTTGCTGGTTTATATAGCTGTGGGTGGAATTTTTGCATGAAATTTTGTTTCCACACTTCTTTCATCCCACATTGAACACCAGAGAAAGCAGAACCACTTTCCGAGCTGTAGTTTGTGAGATACAACTTTACGGTGAATAGTGAATTAT
Source organism: Lupinus albus (assembly GCA_009771035.1). Lineage (NCBI taxonomy): Eukaryota > Viridiplantae > Streptophyta > Magnoliopsida > Fabales > Fabaceae > Lupinus > Lupinus albus. The sequence continues at coordinate 9,353,167 of CM020019.1, read as the reverse complement.
TGAAAATTTGTTGAAAACCCTTTTTACTATTTATTTTTTATTTTTTAAGGTTTATTTTTTATTTTTCAAGGTTTATAGTGAAACTGTTTTGCATTTTTAACATAGTTAGAACATTTCAGAACAACAATGTTGGACATAATAGATCTTATGTTCCCCCACCAATTCAACAACAAAGGCAGCAACAAGTGATTAATAATCCTCCACCTGTACCTAGTGAAACGTCATTGGAAGAGTTGGTGAGGCAAATTACAATGCAGAACATGCAGTTCCAACAAGAAACCAGAGCTTCTATTTAGAGACAAGAATCTTCTATTCAGAATCTGACCACACAAATGGGACAGATGGCTACTTCATTGAACACATTGCAATCAAGGAATTCTGACAAGTTACCTTCTCAAACTGTGATTAACCCGAAAAATGTGAGTGCCATCACCCTAAGGCCAGGAAAGCAGACTGAATTGGCAACCTCTAAACCAGATTCTACTCTACAAAAGGTTGATGACATTGGCAGAAACATTCATGCATCTACACCTTCCTCAAGTGCAGCACAACAACCACCTCCCATTCCTCTTCCATTTCCCCCAAATATCATTCCAAGCAAGAAAATGGAAGAGGTCGACAAGGAGATCTTGGAAACATTTAGAAAGGTAGAGGTGAACATACCTCTACTTGATGCCATCAAGCAGATTCCAAGATATGCAAAGTTCCTAAAGGAGTTGTGCACTCACAAAAGGAAGCTAAAGGGTAATGAAAGGATAAGCATGGGCAGAAATGTTTCTGCACTCATAGGTAAACCTATTCCTCACATTCTTAAAAAATGTAAGGACCCAGGTACATTTAATGTTCCTTGCATCATAGGTAACAATAAATTTGAGAATGCCATGCTAGACTTAGGAGCTTCAATTAATGTCATGCCTATGTCTGTTTTTATGTCTTTGTCGATTGGACCTTTAAAGCCTACTGGTGTGGTAATTCAATTAGCAAATAGGAGTACTGCTTATCCTTCTGGCCTGGTAGAGGATGTCTTGGTTCGGGTTGGTGAACTTATATTCCCTGCTGATTTTTACATACCAGATATGGAAGAGGGATCCTCCCGTAACACAGTTCCTATTATTTTAGGGAGACCATTTTTAAGAACAGCCCGAACCAAGATTGATGTCCATGCTGGCACACTTTCCATGGAATTTGATGATATTGTGGTCCGGTTTAATATTTTTGATGCTATGAAGCATCCATATGAGGACCATTCTGTATTTCATGTTGATTTGCTCGATGAGTTGATTAATGAGCATATCTCTGATTTTATTCATGATTCTGATTCTTTATCATTGATAGCCTCACACACTTGTCATGCATGCACTGATTATGAACTGTGTAGTTCTTGCAATGATGACTTTTTGGATATTATTGTTGATCCACATGATATAGAGTCATATTGCACTAACCCAATTGTTCAAGTGCAGGCTGCAGAATCTATGCCTGCTACTTTGGTTCCATCTGTTTTGCAGGAACCTATATTGGAGCTGAAACCTTTACCTGATAATCTCAAGTATGCTTACTTAGAGGATGATGAAAAGCTCCCTATCATTGTTTCTACCTCCCTTGATGCTGACCAAGAGGAGAAGTTGCTACAAGTGCTGAAAAAGCATAAAAAGGCCATTGGTTGGACCTTAGCTGACATTCCTGATATTAGCCCATCCATGTGCATGCATAGAATACTCTTGGAGGATGGAGCTAAACCAGTGAGGCAACCACAAAGGAGACTCAATCTAGTGATTCTTGATGTTGTGAAGAAAGAGGTCACCAAGCTTCTACAAGCTAGGATTATATATCCCATTTCTGATAGCCATTGGGTGAGTCCAGTTCAGGTAGTTCCTAAAAAGACAGGAATTACAGTGGTGAGAAATGAGAGGGAAGAGCTAATTCCTACTAGAGTGCAGAACAGTTGGAGATTTTGCATTGACTATAGGAGGCTAAATCAAGCAACAAGAAAGGATCATTTTACTTTACCCTTTATTGACCAGATGCTTGAACGACTAGCAGGTAAATCTCACTATTGTTTTCTTGATGGTTTTTCTGGATACTTTCAAATCCATATTGCTCCTGGGGATCAGGAGAAGACCACATTCACCTGCCCCTTTGGCACTTTTGCCTATAGGAGGATGCCCTTTGGCCTATGCAACGCCCCTGGTACATTCCAGCGGTGCATGGTTAGCATTTTTAGTGACTTTTTGGAAAGTTGCATAGAGGTGTTTATGGATGATTTTACTGTATATGGATCTTCATTTGATGCATGCTTGGATAGTCTGGATAGAGTTTTGCATAAATGCATAGAAACTAACCTTGTTCTAAATTATGAGAAGTGTCATTTCATGGTAGAGCAAGGCATAGTTCTAGGCCATGTGATCTCTAATAAGGGAATAGAGGTAGATCCTACCAAGATAGATGTTATTTCACTATTGCCTTACCCTTCGTTCGTGCGAGAGGTTCGTTCTTTTCTTGGTCATGCAGGTTTCTATCGCAGGTTCATTCAAGATTTTAGCAAGAAGGCCCTTCCACTATCCAATCTGTTGCAAAAGGATGTGGTATTTGATTTTGATGAAAGATGTAAAGAGGCCTTTGACTGCCTCAAGAGAGCTTTGACCACCACTCCTATTATCCAGGCACCTGATTGGACAGTCCCTTTTGAGCTAATGTGTGATGCTTCTAATTATGCATTGGGGGCTGTCCTTGCACAAAAAGTAGACAAATTGCCTAGGGTGATTTATTATGCTTCTAGGACTTTAGATGTTGCACAAGTAAATTATACCACCACTGAAAAAGAGCTCTTAGCTATTGTATTTGCTCTAGATAAATTTAGATCTTATTTGCTTGGTTCTAGAATTGTTGTTTTCACTGACCATGCAACACTAAAGTTCTTGTTGAAGAAAGTTGAGTCTAAGCCAAGGTTGATTAGATGGATGCTCTTGCTTCAAGAGTTTGATTTGGAGATTCGTGATAGGAGCGGAGCACAAAATTTGGTTGCTGATCACTTGAGTAGAATAGACAGAGCTGCTGATATGATGCCCATTCGGGATGATTTTCCTGATGAACAACTTTTGCATATCTCTGTTTCTTCCCCCAATCCTTGTTTTGCTAATATTGTTAATTATTTGGTTGCATATGTTTTTCCTCCACTAGCATCTAGGGCTCAAAATGATAAACTTAAAAGTGATGCTAAATTTTATTTTTGGGATGACCCCTATTTGTGGAGATTTTGTAATGACCAGGTGATTAGAAGATGCATACCAGATCTTGAGATTGAGTCAGTCCTTCAATTTTGTCATGCCTCTGCAGTTGGGGGACATCTTGGTACCCAAAGAACAGCAATGAAGGTACTTGATTGTGGATTGTATTGGCCCACCATCTTCAAAGATGCGTGGAGGATCTGTAGTACTTGTGAGCAGTGTCAGAGAGCAGGTGGTACCATTTCTTGGAGACAAGAGATGCCTCAACAACCTATGTTGTTCTGTGAGGTTTTTGATGTTTGGGGTATTGATTTCATGGGTCCCTTTCCTGTTTCTTTTGGTTTTACTTATATTCTGCTTGCTATTGATTATGTTTCTAAATGGGTGGAAGCTAAAGCCACCAGGACTAATGATGCTCGGGTTGTTATGGACTTTGTTAGGTCTCACATTTTTTGCAGGTTTTGCATACCCAGAGCTATTGTTAGCAACCAAGGCACACACTTCTGCAATAGATCCATGCAAGCTATGCTCAAGAAGTACGGGGTTGTTCATAGAGTTTCCACACCATATCACTCCCAAACAAATGGGCAAGCTGAGATTTCAAACAGAGAGATAAAGAAGATTTTGGAGAAGATGGTGTAGCCTAACAGGAAAGAATGGAGCAACAGACTTGAAGATGCTCTTTGGGAACATCGAACTGCTTACAAGGCACCCATAGGGATGTCTCCTTATCGGGATGTCTTTGGTAAAACATGTCATCTTCCTGTGGAGATTGAGCATCGTGCTTATTGGGCTGTGAAGACTTGCAACTTGGCTCTTGATCAAGCTGGTGAAGAAAGGAAGCTCCAACTCAGTGAACTGGATGAGATCCGCTTAGAAACATATGAGAACTCTAAGTTTTATAAAGAGAAGACCAAAAGATTCCATGATAGCTTGATTTCTAGAAAGGAATTTGTGGTTGGCCAAAAAGTGTTGTTGTATAACTCTAGGCTTGGTCTCATGAGTGGTAAGCTTCGTTCTAGGTGGATTGGTCCCTTTGTTGTAACTAATGTGTTTCCTTATGGTGCAGTAGAAATCTCAAGTGAATCCACAAATAAGATCTTCAAGGTCAATGGGCATCGCCTCAAGTCTTTCCTCACAAACCCTTCCGTTGTGGATGAAATTGTGGAGGAAGTTTCTTTGGTTGAACCTGTTTTCCTCCCTCCATGAATCAGGGAGTTTTTCTTTCTCTCCTTCTTTACTTTTATTGCACTTGTCCAATTACATTTGATGATATAACTGCATGGATATTCTGACTGTGCTCCATTGGGACAATGTGTCGTTTAAGTGTGGGGGGAGACTAATGTAGGTTTTTGTTGATGCATGCTTTTCTTTGATTCTTAGATTTTGCTTAGATTTTGGGCATTTTCTCTCATGCTTTCTTTTAGTTGATTCTTGATATATTGTGTTGTGAATCCATGCATTTTCTGTGTGCTAAGTTACTTTTGAGAATTGAGAGGTTGAAGCAATTGTGATAGACTTGTCCCTTGTGAGATTTTGAGCCTTAATTTTGGATGGATTGTTGTATGCCATCTAGTATTCTTTCATGTGTGATTGTTGCACTCTTGATTACTTGCACTCTAGAACTTGACATGTTTCTTGTTGATACTTGATTCACATATTGCACAATTTGAAGTGATTTAGGCATTTCTTTTGAATAAGCCACATGCCATATAGCCTACCTTGAATGAAATTATCCTTTGCTAGCCCTTTTGAGCCTTTTTACCATTTCTATGTCATATAGTTCATTACAAGCCTATAAGTGAAAAACCATGATTATCCTAACCTTAGGGAATTTTAGAGCTTTGGAATTGTTTTGGGAATGGGTATTAAGTAAGGGTGCATTGTTCTTCATTGTTTATAATTCTTGGTTATGACTCATTGGTGGATGTACTTGTGTACATAAGTGTGGTGTCATTGAAAAAAAAACAACAAAAAGAGAAACAAAACAAAAGAAAAACAAAAAAAAATTTTTTTTTTGAATAAAAGTTTAGTGTGCCAAAGAGGATTGAGAGGATTGGAAATAGAGGATGATTAACTTATTTTAGAGAGCATATCTTGTGAGGATCTATCATTGTTGTGACTCACCTCTTGATTTCATAGGTTTCTTTGCATGCTTGAATTGTTTGGATGATCTTCATGGATATCTTGATTCTTTGATCTTGTTACTCTTGTGTGCTTGATTTTACCCATCTCTTTGCATTTCATAGAATTCAATGTGAAGTATGTCATCTTTAGGATTTTTCATTTTCTAGTTTTTAATAATCTACTTACATGACTCACTTTGGTGCACTGGTTAGCATATCATTATTTCTTGATTTTTCCCAGGAGTGCAAAAGTTTAAGTGTGGAGGTATTTGATGAGTCATATATTACACACTATTCATAACCTTAATTTACCATTGTTAATGATTCTTAGTGTCTAATTGACTTTGTTTGGCATGGTTTAGTGTTTTGGGCTTTATTGGACTATTATTCCTAAAATGAGTTAATTTGGGATTATTTAGTCTAATTAAATCTAATTCCATTTTCAGGTCATATTTGGCACCAAGGACATTTTGGACATTACAAGTGGATGATGTGTGCAAAAGTGAAGATTGTATATTGTATTAGGATCTTTATTTCCGTTTGGGTTTTGGGCCCATTGTTTAGGGCCCATTTCCGTTTTACATCATTTAAACACATGATTTTCGGTTTTGAAGACACACTTTGACATTACATTACTTTTTTGCCTTAGAACATTGTTATTCTCGTTTTCCCTCTTTTGCTCTCCTAGGGTTTATGCATTTTCGTTTGCTCTTCTCCATTTTCGGTTTTGCTTAATCCTTCCATGGAAGGCTAAATTTCTGGACTAAACTCCTTTGGTAATGTATCACAACTCTTGAGTTTGGTTATTAATGCAATTTCGGTTTCTTAATTGTTAATTTCTTCTATTCAATTTCTAGATGTGGTTTGCTTAATTCCATGCCTTAGAAATAGATTTGTGAACTGATTTTCGCTTAGTCAATCATTTCTCTAGTGCATGAATGCTTAGTTCGTGTGAATTTGTTTATGAGTTGATTATCGCTTAGTTACTTGATTATGAAAAAAATAGGGATTCAACGATTAGAATATGATTTTGATACTGTGAAACCGAGGAATGATTTGTGATTAAGGAAACCAAAGGGGTTTAGCCGTTTCACTTTTCTGTTAATTACTGTTTATGTTTTAGTTTTAGATTCATACCATAAAAATAACAAAACCCCCCTTTGTGTGTGTGAGTACAAGGTGTTTGAACTATTGCCTGAAAGATAATCCTTGGGAAACGACCTAGGAGTCACTTCCTAGTACTATACTTAATTGTTATATTATTTGTATCGGGTACGGCCTCGATCAATAAGTATGGCCAATTTTTCTGCAATATCAAAGTTATTGTGCAGCGAAAATATTATGCAGAAAAATATTGACTCAGGAATGATAGATAATTAACAAAGAGAAGGGAAAGAAAGTACACATGTGTTTTATATTGGTTCACCTTCTTGTCCACCGAAGGCTACGTCCAGTACTCTTGACGCGCAAAAGATTCTTTTATTAAATATAATGAGTTGCAATTACAAATATCTCATCCCGAGATCTCCTTGTACCTTACACACTGACTTATACCTAATCCCCTTGGAAAAGTTTATTCCATGTCAACCCTTGGTAAACACTATACCAACTCACTCACCCTTTCTCTGCACACCCTTGTGAAAGAAAGTAAACTTTGCAAAAGTGAAGAATGTACTATTTGTCTTGGATTGCCTTACAAGTGTATATGACAATTTCTAGAACTTGCAATCAAATAACAACTCTTTATACTTGAGATAATAATGTTCTTTTTAACTTTGAAAATGTTTGGAAATCACTTTGAAGCAACTCAGAAATACTCAGAAAGTTTGAGAGTATGTTGCTTTGAAAAGTGCAGAAAATTCAGAATAGCGTAAGAGCTTTTTGTGATTTTAATATGAAAGTTGTTGTATGTTGTTATTGTGTTGTGAGAGTGTTTCAATGCCTTTATATAGGCTTCCAATCAACCATAATACCCTTAGGTATGTGTAGGTTTTGTTTGGAATGAAAAGCAATCAGTTTGGAGTGAAACCTCTTCACTTGAAATCTGAAAACTGATGCAACAGCTCTCAGTAATTGATTACTGCAAGTGGGTAATCGATTACCCAACAATCCTGTTAACAAATTTTTGAAAATTCACACAGTGTAATCGATTACTGGATTTGAGTAATCGATTACTCAACAACACAGTTTGACAGCTTTGTGAATTTGCCTTAGTGTAATCGATTACACTTCTTTGAGTAATCGATTACCCTATTTTCCGAAAATGGTAATCTGTTACTCCAAAGTCTGTAATGGATTACTCATAGCTGTTAGATGTTTGAAAACTCTTCCCACTCATATAATTTGTTACTCAAGTATGGTAACCCGTTACATGTTGTTTTTGAAAATTATTTTTATTCACACTTAGATCATTATGATTTTATTGAAAACAATTTTTAGCATTATTAACTAAGTAAATAAATGAGTTGTAAGGATAGAAGTACCTAAGACTTAGAGTCTAATTCTCTGAAGCTTTATCTTTGATAGTCTTCGTAGGTCTTCTTCCTTTCTAATTTTTGTGATATTGGTGTCTTCATCAAAATCGTGCCAAGTTCAGGAGCAAGATCTTCTTCACAATCTCCACCTTTTTTATGATGACAAACCAATCAATGTCTTCTTGAAAGTGTAGTTTTCTGAGAGCAGCATACTTGATGATATATCTTGATTTGTCTTGAGTATTCTCCCCCTATATGTATGCATATATGCTCCCCCTTTCTGTTGGAGTTATGTGCCTGAAAGAATATTAACAGAAAATACACACCTCCCAACTTTTCTCCCCCTTTTGAGTTCAACAAAAAGAAGAAAAGCCAAGAGTCAAGCACAATAGACATTTGTAGAGCATAACATACAACATTTCATAGTATATGAAAGTTCATGTAATAAAAATCATAATAGAATTAACATCGGGTATGAAAACATAAACAACATTGCATAAGAATGAAAATAACGACGTTCATACACGAAATCCAAATTAAATACATAATTCGTGCTATTTTGGATATTTTAGGGGTTTTTGATTGAGGCCACAAATCAGGAAAAAGAAGATGTAGGAGTGTTTTAAAACAAGAATGTGATGTGATTTGCAACAAAAATCAATCAAAACAGAGTAAAAATGGAGTTTTTAGAGATTGAGATAGGTTTAGAGAGAGGAAGTTTCGCGTTACAGGAGAGAGAAAATGGAGGATTTTCTGAAAAAGTGCAGCAGTTCAAATATATAACTGCACAGAGTAATCGATTACACTGATTGAGTAATCGATTACTCACTTTCAAAAATTCAAAATTTTCTTTACAGTAATTGATTACTGTAACTTATTGTTTCCCCACTGATGCTAAAATTGATTTTTGGCTCTAAAACTTGAAAATTAAGGCATAATACACACAATTTAAGATCAAGTAGGCATTGGATATAAACAATGAAGCATACACATATACATTTAAGCATGTTTGGAAAAGTAAGCTTAATCGAGAATGCCTAATTCTCGTCTAATTTTATAGAAAGGTTATTTTGCTAACGGTTTAGTGAATATGTCTGCTAGTTGGTTATGAGTATTAATGAACTCTACCAACACATCCTTCTTTTGGGCATGGTCCCTTAGGAAGTGATTCCTTATATCGATATGTTTGGTTCTTGAGTGCATAATCGGATTTTTGGTGAGATTAATAGCACTAGTATTGTCACACTTCAAGGCTGTGCACCCTAAGTTTAAGCCATATTCCCGTAATTGTTGTTTAAGCCACAACACTTGTGCACAACAACTACCGGCAGCAATATATTACGGTGCTTAAGGCAACACAAGCTTGTTTCTTGCAAGACCAAGAAACCAAAGCATTCCCTAGAATGTGGCAAGTACCACTTGTACTTTTTCTCTCAGACTTGCATCCCGCAAAGTCTGAATCTGAGAAGCCAACCAATTCGCATACGCTTCCCTTGGGATACCATAGTCCAACATTGGTTGTGCCTTTGAGATACTTCATGATTCTCTTATCGGCAACTAGATGTGACTCTTTGGGTTTAGATAGATATCGCGCACATAGACATACACTAAACATAATATCGAGTCTACTAGCAGTAAGATATAAAAGTGATCCAATCATACCTCGATACTTAGATATTTCAATACATTTCCCATCGTCATCAGCATCAATATAGGTACTTGATCCCATAGGAGTAGCAGTCGGCTTGCAGTCATCCATATCAAATCTTTTCAACAAGTCTTTGCAATATTTGGACCGACCTAGAAAGATTCCATTCCTAAGTTGCTTAATTTGGAGTCCAAGAAAGTAATTTAACTTTCCCATCATAGACATCTCAAATTCTCCTTGCATCATTTTGCCAAATTCACTACACAAACATTCATTAGATGAACCGAAAATAATATCATCAACATAGATTTCAAAAAGTAATGTAAGATGATTTATTTTCTTAATAAAAAGTGTAGTATCGACCTTTCCTTTTGTAAAACCTTTTTCTGCTAGAAAGTAAGTTAGACGGTCATACCAAGCACGTGGAGCTTGCTTTAAGCCATAGAGGGCTTTCTTTAACTTGTATATGTGAGAGGGATGTTTGTAGTCCTCAAAACCAGGAGGTTGTTCTACAAATACTTCCTCTTGTATATACCCGTTAAGGAATGCACTCTTTACGTCCATTTGGTAAAGCTGAAAGTTCAAGGAGCATGCATATGCAAGTAGCAGTTAATCGCTTCATGTCTAGCAACCGGAGCGAAGGTTTCATCAAAGTGTACACCTTCCTCTTGGTTGTGTCCTTGGGCTACTAGTCTAGCTTTGTTTCTAATGATTATACCATTTTCATCTGATTTATTTCGGAACACCCAACGAGTTCCTATTACATGCCTATTCTTAGGTCTAGGAACAAGTTCCCAAACTTCGTTTCTCTCAAACTGGTTAAGTTCTTCTTGCATGGCAAGAATCTAGTGTTCATCCTCGATTGCTTCATCAATCTTAGATGGTTCTATTTGAGAGACGAAGGCCATGTTTAGACATGCATTTTCTAGCATTAAACGGGCGGTAACACCTTTGTTAAAATCGCTAATAATGTTGTCTATAGGATGATCTCGATGAGTTCTCCACTCTTTAGGTAAATCAGAGTGAATATGCTCTTCTTGAATAGAAGGATTATCATCCACTTCCACATGCTCTATATTAGGTGTAGTTTCAATAATGCCAATTTCATTAAAAGTAGGATTAAGCAAATCGTCTTCATCAATGGTCAACCTTTCCTTGATTAGAGGATTGGTTTCATCAAAGGAGACGTGGACAGATTCTTCCATGACTAGAGTTCTTTTGTTAAAGACTCTATAAGCTTTACTCGTGAGAGAATAGCCTAGGAAGATTCCTTCATCTCCCTGTGCATCAAACTTGCCTATGTTTTCTTTCCCGTTATTCAAGATGAAACATTTACAACCAAATACATCCAAGTGTGAAATGTTTGGTTTTCTTCCTTTGAAGAGTTCATAGGGGTTTTTCTTTAGAATGGGTATTAGAACTCTATTTGAAACATAACAAGCGGTGCTTACCACATCAGCCCAAAAATACTTTGGGAGGTTAATTTCATTCAACATTGTTCTAGCGAGTTCTTCCAATGACCGATTCTTTCACTCTACAAAACCATTTTGTTGTGGTGTTCTAGGAGTGGAAAAGTTGTGATTAATCCCAAGATCATCACAAAATTCCTCAAAAGAAGCATTTTGAAACTCTCCCCCATGATCACTTCTTATAGCAGCGATTTTAAGTGCCTTTCCGTTTTGGACTCTTTTAGCATAAGTGCTAAAGGCTTTCAATGCCTCATTCTTATGTACTATGAATAGAGTCCAAGTGTAGCGTGAAAAGTCGTCTACTATAACAAGAGCATAGTAGTTACCACCAAGACTTTTTGTTCATGAGGGGCCAAATAAGTCCATGTGTAGTAACTGCAATGGTCTATCCGAAGAAACCATATGCTTTGGCTTGAAAGAGGTTTTTGTTTGTTTACCCATTTGACATGCACCACATAGTTTGTCTTTAACAAACTTTATCTTGGGTAAACCAACAACCAAATCTTTCTTGATTAGCTTATTCAAATGGTATATATGTATGTGACCAATTCTCCTATGCCAAAGCCATGCATCATGAATGTCATTTACAATTAAACATGTTATAGGAATTGATGAATCTATATCTATCATGTAAATGTTATTATTTCTCTTACCAACAAGTTTAGAGTTTAGAAATTCCTTACTTTCAATGATGCACTTATCTGGGTAGAATGATACATGGAAGCCATTGTCGCAAAGTTGACTTATGCTTAGAAGATTGTGCTTAAGTCCTTCCACATATAGCACTCCTTCTATGGTTGTTGAAGGTGGCTTGCCGATTCTACCGACTCCAAGAATTCTGCCTTTGTTGTTGTCACCATATGTGACATAGCCTGACGAGACCCAAGGGGGGTAACCCAACTTTTTGAAGAACTTGTCCTTTACTTTGCCACCTTCCTTAAAGCTTAGAAAGTTTGAGAGTATGTTGCTTTGAAAAGTGCAGAAAATTCAGAATAGTGTAAGAGCTTTGTGTGATTTTATTATGAAAGTTGTTGTATGTTGTTATTTTGTTGTAAGAGTGTTTCAATGCCTTTATATAGGCTTCCAATCAACCATAATACCCTTAGGTATGTGTAGGTTTCGTTTGGAATGAAAAGCAATCAGTTTGTAGTGAAACCTCTTCACTTGAAATCCGAAAACTGATGCAACAACTCTTAGTAATTGATTACTGCAACTGGGTAATCGATTACCCAACAATCCTGTCAACAACTTTTTGAAATTCACAATGATGACAACCTCCCGGGGGTGGTTACGTTTTTATGCCGACCGTTCTTGAAGGAAAGTACTTTCAATCGCGAAATGTGACTTGGAATGCCAAATCCGCGTTTGGAGTTTGGTTTAGTGTTTAGGCCAGATTTGTTTTGGGCTTTAGATGTTTATGGCCATATTTTGGCTTATGGGATAGGTGTATGAATAAGTGTTTAGGCTGATTTGTTGGTCACAGTTTTGTGTTTAGGAAGTGGGGAAGATATGAAAGGTGAAGGCACCACGAGCTAAGTTGCTTGATAAGCCTATGATGTCTGCCACAAGAAAGGATTCTTGATGAAGACTATGGTTAGGTGTCACACCCAAAAGGTGATAAACCTTAGAACGACACAAGAACAAGTGTTCTTGATAAGTTCAGATCTTGGCTAGGCCAAGGAGTTGCAAGGAGAAAGCTCACTTAAGCAAAACGAAATTTAATCAAAACTCAATCTACTTTATTCAGAATGAGAACCAAATACATATAGAGGAGGCTGGTCAAAAAGGGCCTCCACAAAATTAGGAAATTTAAAATTCAAGTACAATTCAATTAAAGTGTGAAACTTCCAAACAAGAAACGATCCAAATAATTCTCTCAAAAAGAATAATTATTAAAAAGGCAATCACACCCCTAAGGTTGTCATCAAGTGGTCATCAGAGCTCAGTTCTTGCCTGGAAAAAGAAGCAAAGCCGAATCAAATCAAGTGAGCTACAAAAAAGGGTCAAAGCTACAAAATTCGGCCAAAGTAAGTAAAGTTTTTGTTTTTAGTTCAAACCTTCAAAACACCTACCCAAACCTTTCCCAAACACGTCCCAAACACCATTCCCAACCAAGACCCAAAAAAAAAAATCCACTAAAATTTAAAAAAATTCTAATAGCAACCCACCAAGGCCCATCAACCTGGATGACCTAATGGGCCTAGGGGGAGCCATAACTCGGGCCATGGTCAAGAAAGCCCAAGGCACACTTGACCAACTAATATTGAACATCCAAGCATCAACTGGGCCAAGTGACACCACGAGGCCCATAAAGTGCCTCACCTTAGAGGACACTTCCCTTGAAGGCCACGACCAAGCAAGGGATGACTAAGGACTTGTTTGTTGCCTTGTTTTAAATAAGTGGCTTTAAACCACAAGCTTTTATTTTTAAGTATTTTTTAATTTATTTTCAGATATTAATTATGCCATTTTATGTAGGAAGTAGCATGGCCAACCTTATCCAAGCCAAAGCCACGCTGGAATCTGACCGTGGAGCTGACTTGGCCTAGGCGCCGCATTTTCCGCACCATTTTGGAAGCCACAGCCAAGTCTGACCAAGCAGCTGACCTGGACTAGGCACCGGATTCTCAGCCATCTGACCTGGCCAAGACACACTACTTGCCGCACCATTGGGAAGGCCAACCAACAAGCTGACTCAGCTGAGGCGCCTTATTCTCCGCCCAGGCCATCAAGGCCAACACTAGTAATGGCGCCTACCATTATTTCCGCCCATGCCTTCAATGTGCTATTTGAATTTGATTTGCCTACAATAAAGACTCGGCCAAGGCAACATAATTTCGACATGGCTAAATTCAAACAAGGGAGTAAAGACACCCACCAAGTCAACCACGGTTTTAAGAGAATTAACCAAGGGAGGCAACCATCCCATATTTTTCTCCTACTCCTTTAAGAAGCTACAACGCGGCCAAATATTTTCAAGCACATGTCAAAGAGTTCAAATTCAAAAAAATAATTCAATGGCCACCTTATTTTCTTCCTCAGCCTAAATGAAGAATCAAGAGACAAGGCCCTTAAGCTTAGCTAGACTTAACTTCAAATCCTATGGCCAAATAAATCCATTATGGCAACTAAGTGTTTTTGCATAAAATTCAACTTGTTTTATTTCAAATGAGGCACTTTACACTTATAGGGCTGGCCACAACAAGGCTCCCAATTACACTCTTGAATTTCGAAATTAACTTACCCTAGAAGTTGTTATGACCGTGCTCCCAATATGTGGCTAAAGATAAGGCATTTACTTTAATAATTCAAATTGTAAAAAAACACATGTGCATTTTTTTGAATTCTAATTCAGCTTTGCATTATGTGTATTGAAGGCCGTGGCTAAAAGCATGGGCTTGCCTTTCATGCGTGTCTCCTCTTGAAATCTTGGGCAAAAAATAAGGGATTCGTGTCTTGGTTGGCCTGGTCAGCATTAACTCCCATTTGAATGTGTATCCAGCCTTGTGAATGCTTATTAAGTTGTTGGCTGAACATAAGGATGTGCCAATAATTCAAATTAAAATTTGAATAGACTTTTAAAGGCTTAGGCTAAAAATATGGGAGCTTGTCCAATATTAAAATAGTCGTGTAAATGAGATTTAAGATTTGGGCTGAATATGTGGGATGTGCCCATTATTCAAAAATGCATTAATCCTAGGCCATTAAGTGTTGGCTGAATTCGTGGACTGCTTGCTTGTTCTTGCATTTGGCCTTCAAAGTTGGGCGGAGAAATAGGGATGTGCCATAATACCAAGTGTGGTCGTGGCTTTAATTAGCTTGGCTGAGAACGTGGGAAGCTTGGCTTGGCAGCATTGAATTCTGGCCATGGCTTTAATTATCTTGGCTGAAATAGTTGGATGCTTGTCTTGCATTTGAAATTCACGTGCAACCCATGGTATTCTACATAAAAGACATATTTATTACTTGATAATTAATATAAAAGCAAAATAAATATATTAAGCATAATTAAAAACGTGGTTGGACCACTTATTAATAACTTGAAGGAAAATACAAGGGAAATCATCATGCATTCCCATCTTGGTTGTGGCCTTCAAAAGGATCATCCTCTATAAGGAGGCAATTAATGGGCCTCATATTGTCACGTGGCCCATTTGAAGCTAGGAATCTTAGTATAAGTTGGCCAAGTGTGCCTTGGGCTTTCTTGGCCTTGACCCGATTTATGGGCCCTCCTAGGCCCATTAGATCATCCAAGTTCATGGCCCTTGGTGAGTTGTTATCATCCCCTCCTTCTTGGACTGAATTCGACCTCGAATCAACGTCTTCATTACCTATTTCAAATAGAGAGAGATCAGCAACATTAAAATTAGCACTAACATTGCCATAATCACTAGGAATGTCAATTGTATAAGCATTATTGTTTATTCTTTCAAGGACTTTGAAAGGTCCATCTTTGATCCTGGGTAGGGTTACCACAAAATTCATGGATATATCAATCCATGGCGGTTCAGGAATGGGTTGGGGCGTGTAAGGCCCATGTGGCATATTCTTGGATTTGGCCCGTTTAAAAACATCACAGTGCTTTTTAGCATCCCTCTTCACACGGGGCCAATAATAATGCACTTTGAGCATGTCACGGGTTTTTGGGATCCTGAAGTGCCCCATTAACCCTCCCACATGAGATTTCGCTGTAGGCAAATCTCTAATGGAACTCTTTGGGTCACATAAGCGATTTCCTTTGAAAAGGAAATCCTCGTGCCTATGGTACCCATCCATAGTAGTACTCACACAGTTTTTGTTTAATTTAGGAAAATTAATATCATACAAGTAAGATTCCTTTAAAAATTTGAGACCATATAGCTTGGTCTCGAGAGTGGAGAAAAAAAGATGTCTCCTAGGGAGAGCATTGGCCACAATGTTGGCCTTTCCCTGCTTATGCTTTAACACATAAGGAGATTGCTCTAGAAATTCAATCCATCTGGCATGGCGCTTATTCAGCGTGCCTCGCCCTTTCAGAAATTTAAGTGACTCATGGTCACTATATAGCACAAATTATTTTGGTAGCAGGTATTGCTGCCAAGTCTGTAATGCCCTTACCAAGGCATATAGTTCTTTACCGTACAAGGAGTAGTTCAAAGTAGACCCTCCCAACTTCTTATTGAAGTAAGTGGTTGGACAGTCCGTGCACATCCTCCAGTTTCCTTGGATGCCAGAATCTGCTTTTGGTTTTCCTGTACATCATGTGTTTTATGCAAAAAAAACCTTTTACAATGGTTGGCAGTTCCTTAGAAACAAAAGAATTGGTTAATTTGAAATATTGGCAATAAAGTAAGTATAAAGGTGGTTTTGAGATTAAAGCACCCTTCACTTCGCTCAGAGAGGCTAGTAAACCTTTTCCCTTTTCTTTCTTTTTTTCAATCATTTTTTCTTCTTTTTTTTCATTTTTATTTTTCTTTTCTTCTTTTTTTCGCAATTCTTTTTTTCAAAAAAAAATTCAGGGTCATTCTTTTTTTCTTCATCCATCTTTTCTTTTAATTTCTTTTGATCTTCACTAACTTGTTTTGGAGACAAGGGTGAGAGTACAATTTTTTTTTCATTGTGTACAAAGGTTTACTTGTTGGAAAGACCATCATGTATGGCTTTCCGATCGTACTGCCATGGCTTGCCTAATAGCATGTGGCAAGCCTGCATAGTGACTATGTCACACAGTACGATATCGACATATTTCCCAATGGAAAATGGGACCTCGACTTGTAGGTTAACAGTCATTTCTCCGACCTCGCTTAACCATTGTAGCCGATAGGGTGATGGGTGGGTCCTAGTCACTAGGTTTAGTTTGGAAACTAACCTGGTGCTCACCAAATTGGCACAGCTGCCACCATCAATCATTACGGAACAAATGTT
Source organism: Lupinus albus (assembly GCA_009771035.1). Classification (NCBI taxonomy): domain Eukaryota; kingdom Viridiplantae; phylum Streptophyta; class Magnoliopsida; order Fabales; family Fabaceae; genus Lupinus; species Lupinus albus. Next base: position 9,336,319 of record CM020019.1, on the reverse strand, counting down.
CCCAGAAACTAAACATCTTCTGAGAAAGATGTTCTTCTGCTGACTTTCTTCATTCTCTTTGACTTGTCTTCCCAAGAGCCTTCGGACCATGAGTAAGTCACCTTCCGGCATCCTTGCCTCCTCATCACTCTCTTCTTCTGAACTTGAGGTTTCGGATGCTGATTCTACAACTCCATTTTTGGCCACCATAGTTCTCTTGGTTGGACATTGAGAAGCAATGTGTCCATGACCCAAGCACTTGACCTCCCGACTTCGGTTTGGGGCCTCCATGGCCTTCTTGCCATTGTTGGTGCTCAAGGCTTCTTTAGTTGATGTGCCCTCCTTCTTGGGTTTGTCCCTCCAGCTAGATGACTAAAAGTTGGTGGTGCTGGCTGAGTAGGATTTTGATTTCCTTCTCTTTAATTGTTGCTCCACCTTCATGGCTTTATGTACCAAGTCCTCCAACTCCACATAGCTTTGTAACTCTACAACATCTTGGATGTCTTGGTTGAGCCCATGAAGAAACCATGCCATAGTGGCTTCACGTTCCTCTTGAAGGTTAGATCTTAGTAGGGCCAGCTCCATTGCCTTAAAGTACTCATCCATTGACTTGCTTCCATGAGTTAGCCTTTGAAGTTGGTTATAAATGTCCCGTTGGTATGATGGGGGCACAAACCTCTTCCTCATAATTGTTCGCATTTCCTCCCATGTGCTCACAAGTTGAGCACCACACCTCCACCTATCCTTCTAGAATTGATCCCACCAGACCATTGCATACTCTTTGAACTCTAAAGCAACCACCTTTACCTTTTTCTTCACGGAATAAGTGTGGCAATCAAAGACTTGCTCGATCTTCATTTCCAACTCCAAGTATGCCTCTGGATTGGTCATTCCCATGAATGTGGGAACCTTGATTTGGACTCCTTCTACTTGGTCATCTCTCTTCCTTTCCCTTTGGTTATCTTCCTCGTTCCTCCTTTCCCCCCGCCTTCTTCTCCTCCTTTCTGCCTCTGAATCAGATGACTCATCATGGCTGGATTGTCTCTGGTTCTGTTGGCGGTCTTGTTGGACTTGCATGTCTGCCATTGGTTGTTTAAGGGACCTAAACTCTTCATGTATTTCATGTAGAACAGACGTGAAGGCCTCAGTTCTTTGTGACATCGTAGGTGAAGATGTAGTAGACATTTCTCACTATCACTCAAGTGTTTCACTCAAAAAATGTGTTTCTCTGAACTCACTCTTTCTCTCCTTGGGATTCTGGATTGAACCAAAAGAAATTCTAGAGATGTTCTTGTATGGCGAATTAACTAGGCTTAAATCAAACAATTTTTTGTGGTTTTGGGGTGGCGGTTTTTTTTGTGGTTTATGGGGTGGCGGTTTTATTTTGTGGGTTATTTGTGGGTCGTGTTTTGTGGGTAGTTTTTTTGTGTGGATAGTGGTGTTTTGTGGGTAGTAGTGTTTTGTGGGCAGCGTTTTTTGTGGATTGTGATTTGTAGGTAGTGTTTTTTTTTGTGGGTAAGTAACTAGAAAACAATGGTGCTTGTTGGCTTTGATTTGGCAAACACAAACTTTAATGGTGCTTGCATGGGCCGAATTTTGGCAAGTCATTACAACCTCTTCATGACTTAAGCTTAAAACCGAAATAACTTATTTCCTAAGTAAAATAAGAACATGACTTATAAATAAAGGTGGGACATAAGACCCCCACTTATTTAATGCTATAAATAAAATATAAATGTCTAAGCCTTCAAACCTCCATTGGGTGGATCATCTAGGAGTTTGGCTTGCTTGATGATCATGTGGGCCTTCTTAGTCTTGGGCCTAGGTGGGTTGCTATCATCCCCTCTTTCTTTGAAAGAATTCGACCTCGAATTTGATTTCACATTATCTCCAGCTTCCTGTAATGAAACATAAAATTTAGAAGGACAAGTAAAATTGTTCGACTTTGTGGGCTTTGTAGGCCCATGCTTCATTGCCACGAAAATTTGCTTTCCTTTTTCATTTTTCTTTTCATTCTTTCTTTCTCCTTTTTCTTTTTCAATTTTCTTTCTCAAGGCTCTTTGATCTTCACTCACTTGCTTCGGAGTTAAGGGAACCAAGATCACCTTTTTGCCTTTGTGCTCAAATGTGATTTTGTTGGAGAACCCATCACGTAGAGTCCTTTTATCAAATTGCCACTGCCTACCCAATAATAGGTGGCCATCCTCCATTGTTGCCACATCACATAGCACAACATCTTCATATTTCCCAATTGAGAAGGGAACTTCGGCTTGTTGATCCACCACCATTTCTCCAACCTCACTTAGCCATTGTAGCTTGTATGGGGATGGGTGGGTCCTAGTCACAAGGTTTAGCCACCATTCCTTTCGGAGTCAGAATCACTAGAGTCATCTTGGTTTCTCCTTCCATTAAGCATTTCGGCCATTTGTCTTTGGAGTGTCTCAATTTGGGCCGACATTTGTTGTAAGGCCATGATGAAATTGGCTGACCTTGAGGAAACCGTTGGGCTACGGTCGGGGCTAAACATGGCTTGTGGTTTTCAAGCAAACTAGCTCTGATACCACTTGACAGCAACCTCCTTATGGTTGGTGCTTCTTTGGAGAGCGTTTTGCTTGAAACTAGCCCAAAAAGAGAGCTTGAGTGGCTTTCGGTTATTTTTTTGGTTGTTTATGGGTTGTAGGGGTTGGCTTAGGGATTTAAGGGTGGTTAATGTGTTGGGCCTTAGTTTTGGCCGATGGAATTGTGGTGAATGTGAATTTGTCCGAGAGGGCAAGGATTGGCCAAGTTGGCTCGGTCAACGTTAGGATTGTGTGTGTGGTTGGTTTCTTATGGTTTCTGGTTGTGAGTGTTTGTGTAGGGATTGGTCTCGGTTTGGATAAATGTTTTGGGATAAAAGAATGTGAAATAGACTTGAGATGAAGGCGCCACAAGACTAGCTTGATAAGCCTAGTGGAATCCGCCACAACAAGGATGTTGATGAGGATGATGTAGGCGCCACACCACTAGGAGGATAAGCCAAAAATGCAACAACCTATGCTTGATAAGTTAAAGGGGGTAGGAGCTAAGCTCAACTAAAAACAACAAGTGCTTATCTTAATTCAATCAAATTTAAAGTTACATTTGGAGTTTGGCTTACATATATAGAGCTAAGCAACGGTTTTGGCTCCTAAATTAATGCTAACACTAATTTGAAATTCAAATAAAAAAAATACATGAAAATATCCTAAGCTTAAGCATGTGGACGTGAATGAGGCCTAGTGCATGGCATCCTTGTTGGCGGCTAGGTTGATACATGGCTTTAAGGTAGCACACCAAGCCTTGTAATTCTACATGCCTCCTTTATGTGCCTCAAGTGGTCCCCACGTGCCATTTAAGTTCAACCCCCAAAACTTGGCCTTGAAACCGTGGCTGCATAAAGGCTCTTGTTATGGTTTCATGCATCCCCTTTTAATGTAGCCAACATACTCAATTTTAGGGGGGGACCACCACAGAATTACTCTTAGAATTAAGATGCATTGTAATCTCCATGATTCATTTAATGTGGACGGTGGCTTCTTAATTAGTGGACACCAAATTCAAATTTGAATCATTCAAGTGCATGGCTTTGCATGTAAGAAGCTCACGTTGTTGACTTAGGCTTTGGCCTGACTTGAGTATTTCCACGTGCACGGTTTGGTCGAATTTGCATGGTTTGGCCATGCATGATTTTTGGGCTTCTTGTCTTGCATGGGCCGAATTTTGGCAAGTCATTACAACCTCTTCATGACCTAAGCTTAAAACCGAAATAACTTATTTCCTAAGTAAAATAAAAACATCACTTATTAATAAAGGTGGGACATAAGACACCCACTTATTTAATGCAATAAAATAAAAGATAAATATCTAAGCCTTCAAGCCTCCATCGGGTGGATCATCTAGGAGTTTGGCTTGCTTGATGATCATGTGGGCCTTCTTAGTCTTGGGCCTAGGTAGGTTTCTATCACAACTAAGAGGGGGGGGGGGGGGGGTGAATAAGTTGTTGCAATAAGTATGGCCAATTTTTCTGCAATATCAAAGTTATTGTGCAACGGAAATATTATGCAGAAAAATATTGACTTAGGAAGGATAGATAATTAACAAAGAGAAGGGAAAGAGAGTACACATGTGTTTTATACTGGTTCGCCTTCTTGTCCACCGAAGGCTATGTCCAGTACTCTTGACGCACAAGAGATTCCTTTATTAAATATAATGAGTTGCAATTACAAATATCTCACCCCGAGATCATCTTGTACCTTACACACTGACTTATATCTAATCCCCTTAGAAAACTCTATTCCAAGTCACACCCTTGGTAAACACTATACCAAGTTACACCCTTGGTAAACACTATACCAAGTCACTCACCCTTTCTCATCACACCCTTGTGAAAGAGAGTAAACTTTGCAAAAGTGAAGAATGTACAATTTGTCTTGGATTGCCTTACAAGTGTATCTGGCAATTTCTAGAACTTGCAATCCAATAACAACTCTTTATACTTGAGACAATAATGCTCTTTTTATCTTTGAAAATGTTTGGAAAGCACTTTGAAGCAACTCAGAAATACTTAGAAAGTTTGAGAGTATGTTGCTTTGAAAAGTGCAGAAAATTCAGAAGAGTGTAAGAGTTTTGTGTGATTTTATTATGAAAGTTGTTGTATGTTGTTATTGTGTTGTGAGAGTGTTTCAATGCCTTTATATAGGCTTCCAATCAACCATAATACCCTTAGGTACGAGTAGGTTTCGTTTGGAATGAAAAGCAATCAGTTTGGAGTGAAACCTCTTCACTTGAAATCTGAAAACTGATGCAACAGCTCTTAGTAATTGATTACTGCAAGTGGGTAATCGATTACCCAACAATCATGTTAACAGCTTTTTGAAAAGTCACACAGTGTAATCGATTACTGGATATGAATAATCAATTACTCAACAACACTGTTTGACAGCTTTGTGAATTTGCCTTAGTGTAATCGATTACACTACTTTGAGTAATCGATTACCCTATTTTCTAAAAATGGTAATCTGTTACTCCAAAGTCTGTAATGGATTACTCATAGTTGTTAGAGGTTTGAAAACTCTTTTCTCACTCATGTAACTTGTTACTCAAGTATGGTAACCCGTTACATGTTGTTTTTGAAAATTATTTTTATTCACACTTAGATTATTCTGATTTTCTTGAAAATAATTTTGAGCATTATTAACTAAGTAAATAAATGAGTTGTAAGGATAGAAGTAGCTAAGACTTAGACTCTAATTCTTTGAAGCTTTATCTTCGATAGTCTTCGTAGGTCTTCTTCCTTTCTTCTTTTTGTGATATTGGTGTCTTCATCAAAACCGTGCCAAGGTCAGGAGCAAGATCTTCTTCATAATCTCAGCCTTTTTGATGATGACAAACCAATGTCTTCTTGAAAGTGTAGTTTTCTGAGAGCAGCATTCTTGATGATATATCTTGATTTGTCTTGAGTATGCACCCCCTATATGTATGCATGTATGCTCCCCTTTCTGTTGGAGTTATGTGCCTGAAAGAATATTAACAGAAAATACACACCTCCTTATACGATCCCAGGGGGGTAACCCTATTTTTGAAGGAAAATCACTTAGCAACTTACAAATTGTAATATTGTTACACTTTTTAGTGTCTTTTATTTTATATTCAATAATGAGAATTCTTTCTCATGGATAGTTTTAGGATTTTATTTTCAGCATTGTTTTTATTTCATTGTAAATGTCATTGGATGGAGAGTCATATTAATTCTTGTAAAGTGGATTTAATTGTAAGTGGGTCCATTAGTGGCCAAGTATGCAAGTGTTGAGACTTGAGTAGAAGTGGCCTAGTCAAAACCCAAGCTAATTTCGAAATTCAAAGTTTGAATTCAAAACTTCAAAATTTGAATTTCAAAATTTCAAAATTTCAAATTTTGAAATTCAAATTTAAGGATCAAGTCAGCCTCCCCAAAGTCAAGCCAAGTCTTGAGGATCAAGGAAGCATCTTGCTTATCCATAATCATCCCCAAAAGAGGAAACCCTTAAATTTAGGCCAGTCAGCAAAGCAAAATTTGAAAGTCTTCCAAGGCCAGAATCTCAAAGCCCAAAAGTTCAAAAGCTTGGAGGGAATTCAGAATTGACATCCAAGTCAATTTGCCAAAATTCAAAATTTGAATTTCAAAATTTCAAATTTCAAATTTCAAATTTAAGGAGCAAGTCAGCCTCCCAAGGTCAAGCCATGATTTAAGGGATAAGTTATCATCTAAAACTTATCACAATTTAGGCCAAGAAGAGGACTCCTTGATTTTAGGCCCAAACAACACAAATTGAGGAAGACCAGCTCGACCTAGTTTTGAGCAGCCAAGCTCCACCAAAACAAAGCATTGATGAAGTCAAACCCTAAGTGACACAAGCAAAACGTGGCTAATCTTGAGGCCACCAAGGAATAAGGATTTAATATAGATAAATAAAGATTTGATTAAATTAGGATTAGTTTTGAATTTTAAATTTCCTAATTTTGTGGAAGCCCTTTTTGGCCAGCAACCTCTATGTGTATTTGGTTCTCATTCTGAATAAAGTAGATTGAATTTTGATTAAAAATCTCATTGCCTAAGTTGAGTTTATCTCCTTTGCATTCCTTGGTCAGGCCAAGAACAAGACTTATCAAGAACCCAATTCTTGTGGCGTCTAAGGCTTATCACCTTTTGGGTGTGTCGCCTTACCATAGTCTTCATCAATAATCCTTTCTTGTGGTAGACATCATAGGCTTATCAAGCAACTTAGCTTATGGTGCCTTCACCTTTCATATCTTCCCCACTTGCTAAACACAAAACTGTGACCAACAAATCAACCTATACACTTATTCATACACCTATCCCGTAAGCCAAAACGTGGCCATAAACATCTAAAACCCAAAACAGATATGGCCTAAACACTAAACCATAGTCCAAACGTGGATTTGACATTCCAAGTCACATTCCGCGATGGAAAGTGCTTTCCTTCAAGAAAGGTCGGCATAAAAACGCAACCACCCTCGGGAGGTTGTCATCACCTCCCAACTTTTCTCCCCCTTTTGACTTCATCAAAAAGAAGAAGAGCCAAGAGTCTAGCACATAGACATTTGTAGAGCATAGCACACAATATTTCATAGTATATGAAAGTTCAAGTAATAAAAAACATAATAGAATTAACATCATGTATGAAAACATAAACATCATTGCATAACAACGAAAATAACGATGTTCATACACGAAATCCAAAATAAATACATAATTCTTGCTATTTTGGATATTTTGGGGGTGTTTGATTGAGCCCACACATCTCGAAAATGAAGATGTAGAAGTGTTTTAAAACACGAATGTGATGTGATTTGCAACAAAAATCAATCAAAACGGAGTAAAAATGGAGTTTTTAGAGATTGAGATAGGTTTAGAGAGAGGAAGTTTCGAGTTACAGGAGAGAGAAAATGGAGGATTTTCTGAAAAAGTGCAGCAGTTGATATATATAACTGCACAAAGTAATCGATTACACTGAGTGAGTAATCGATTACTCACTTTCAAAAATTCAAAATTTTCAAACAGTTTCTCTCTGTAGTCGATTACACCATTACAATAACCGATTACTGTAACATACTATTTCCCCACTGATGCTAAAATTGATTTTTGGCTCTAAAAACTTGAAAATTAAGGCATAATACACCCAATTTAAGATCAAGTAGGCATTGGATATAAACAATGAAGCATACACATAAACATTTAAGCATGTTAGGACAAGTAAGCTTCATCGAGAATGCCTAATTCTCATCTAATTTTATAGAAAGGTTCTTTTGCTAACGGTTTAGTGAATATGTCCACTAGTTGGTTATGAGTATCAATGAATTCTACCAACACATCCTTCTTTTGGACATGGTCCCTTAGGAAGTGATGCCTTATATCGATATGTTTGGTTCTTGAGTGCATAATCGGATTTTTGGTGAGATTAATAGCACAAGTATTGTCACACTTCAAGGTTGTGCAACCTAAGTTTAAGCCATAATCCCGTAATTGTTATTTAAGCCACAACACTTGTGCACAACAACTACCAGCAGCAATATATTCCGCTTCAGCGGTGCTTATGGCAACACAAGCTTGTTTCTTGCAAGACCAAGAAACCAAAGCATTCCCTAGAATGTGGCAAGTACCACTTGTACTTTTTCTCTCAGACTTGCATCCCACAAAGTCTGAATCCGAGAAGCCAACCAATTCGCATACGCTTCCCTTGGGATACCACAGTCCAACATCTGTTGTGCCTTTGAGATACTTCATGATTCTCTTAACGGCAACTAGATGTGACTCTTTGGGTTTAGATTGATATCGCGCACATAGACGTACACTAAACATAATATCAGGTCTACAAGAAGTAAGATATAAAAGAGATCCGATCATACCTCGATACTTAGATATTTCAATACATTTCCCAGCGTCATTAGCATCGATATAAGTACTTGATCCCATAGGAGTAGCAATCGGCTTGTAGTCATCCATATCAAATCTTTTCAAAAAGTCTTTGCAATACTTGGACTGACTTACAAAGATTCCATTTCTAAGTTGCTTAATTTGGAGTCCAAGAAAGTAATTTAAATATCCCATCATAGACATCTCAAATTCTCCTTGCATCATTTTGCCAAATTCACTACACAAACTTTCATTAGTAGAACCGAAAATAATATCATCAACATAGATTTGAATAAGTAAAGTATGATGATTTATTTTCTTAATAAAAAGTGTAGTATCGACCTTTCCTTTTGTAAAACCTTTTTCTGTTAGAAAGTTAGTTAGACGGTCATGCCAAGCACGTGGAGTTTTCTTTAAGCCATAGAGGGCTTTCTTTAAATTCTATACGTGAGAGGGATGATTGTAGTCCTCAAAACCAGGAAGTTGTTCTACAAATACTTCCTCGTGTATATACCCGTTAAGGAACGCACTCTTTACGTCCATTTGGTAAAGCTGAAAGTTCAAGGAGCATGCATATGCTAGTAGCAGTCTAATCGCTTCAAGTCTAGCAACTGGAGCGAAGGTTTCATCAAAGTCTATACCTTCCTCTTGGTTGTATCCTTGGGCTACTAGTCTAGCTTTGTTTCTAATGATTATACCGTTTTCATCTGATTTATTCGGAACACCCAACGAGTTCCTATCACATGTCTATTCTTAGGTCTAGGAACAAGTTCCCAAACTTCGTTTCTCTCAAACTGCTTAAGTTCTTCTTGCATGGCAAGAATCCAGTGTTTATCCTCGATTGCTTCATCAACCTTAGATGGTTCTATTTGAGAGACGAAGGCCATGTTTATACATGCATTTTCTAGCATTAAACGGGTGGTAACACCTTTGTTAATATCGCTAATAATGTTGTCTATAGGATGATCTCAATGAGTTCTCCACTCTTTAGGTAAATCAGAGTGAATATGCTCTTCTTGAATAGAAGGATTATCATCCACTTCCACATTCTCTATATTAGGTGTAGTTTCAATAATGGCATTTTCATTAAAAGTAGGATTAGGCAAAGAACAAGACTTATCAAGAACCCAGTTCTTGTGTCGTCTAAGGCTTGTCACCTTTTCGGTGTGGCGCCTTACCATAGTCTTCATCAAGAATCCTTTCTTGTGGCAGACATCATAGGCTTATTAAGAAACTTAGCTTGTGGTGCCTTCACCTTTCATATCTTCCCCACTTGCTAAACACAAAACTGTGACCAACAAATCAACCTAAACACATTCATACACCTATCCCATAAGCCAAAACGTGGCCATAAACATCTAAAACCCAAAACAGATCTGGCCTAAACACTAAACCATACTCCAAACGTGGATTTGATATTCCAAGTCACATTCCGCGATTAAAAGTGCTTTCCTTCAAGAACGGTGGGCATAAAAACGCAACCACCCCCGGGAGGTTATCATCACCTCCCAACTTTTTGAAATTGTGCATGTCAAGAGGAACACTTTGGAAACTCTCTTTATGTGTCATGGTTTTGATGAGGACAACTTGTGCGTATAAAAGCTTGAAGATCATCAACAAATCAACGTGCTTAAGTCTTCTGATTGGTATTAAGCTTAGACTAGAGTTTTAGTTTAAGTTGTGTCTAAGGCTTAAGTTACCTAATACATGTCTCATATGCATAAATCTTTTAAATCATTTTCATCTTGAGATATGTCATTCATAATATGTTCATGCATCACATAAATACATTTATATGTGCATTCTAGGCATAAACTAAGTGTTAAACATGTATGAATTAAAGTGCATAACGTATTTGAGTTTTTACACATGAAAATATTCTGTTAATCGATTACAGCATAGCTTAATCGATTAATCTAACTGTTTGCACAGTTTAATCGATTACGACATAGGTTAATCGATTAATCTAACAGTTTTGTACAGTTTAATCGATTAAGGCTGTCGTTAATGGATTAACTGAGCTATAAAATCAATTCTTTATAAACTGCGTTTTTCAGAATTGATCTCATAAGTTGCATGTTAAATTTTTAGAGAGTTAGAGCATTTTTTCGTGTTAATTGTTGCATCTAGTTGTAAATGCATTTGTGAGTTTAGAAAAGTGAGAATTCTATGCTTTAGGATTGAGTGCATTACATGATACATTTCTCATCTTTTCATATCACATGTTCTTGCATTTTATTGATGATTCTTGATTAGATGTTTACATTCTATGCATTCTGTTTTTTCAAACTAATACATTTTCATACTGCATGAGTTTGTATTAGGTGATTAGAGTAAAGTCTTGTCTTGTTAGATATAAGCCTTGTAATAGCTTAAGTTTACTCTATTTCGTTTTTTGATTGAAAAAGTGTTGTAATATTGGGAATCTCAAGGTGTCGTATCGCCAAGAGATTGAGTGTATCTTCACTGAGTGTTAGACTTAGGGATAAGGAAAGAACAGAGGTTCTTGGCTGGGGCTATGCCGAAAGAAAGGTTTTCTTTGTCGGTAGGAAGGGAGTCAAACCATAGAATAGGATCTTTATTATCTTGTAAGTGTCTAAGTGTTGTAATTGGATGATGTGTATGTAATAACATTGATTCAATTATAGTGAAGAAAAATCTCCCAAATCAGCCGGGAGGCCTGGATGTAGTTTGCGGTGGACAAGCAAACGAACCATGATAAAATTCGTGTTGCAGGATTTTTCTATCCCTCTCTCTTTATTGCATTTGATCGATTAATTTGTATAGTAGATTTAATTGATAATACGTTTCTGTACTATACTGATTACACTCTGATAAATCTGTAAGCTCTGTATATTCGCTTTGTTATCGATTAATTGTCGTGCAAGAAATCGTGCCTGCATTAGCTTACTGTCACTATTTAATCGATTAAGTGTAGTGTGTTAATCGATTACATTAGTTCTGTTAATCGATTAAGAGGACTGTGTTGATTGTGTTAATCGATTACCCTGTTTCGTTAATCGATTAATTAAGTGTTGTTTGTTGAAAAGCGGATATTCTAACCGCTACACCTATTCAACCCCCCCCCCCCCCCTTCTAGGTGTATTGTAACCACTGATACCTAACAAGTGGTATCAGAGCTAGTGCGAAGTGCTAGCTCAACCGCGTATTCGTGATCCTAAGGGAAAAAGGAATGGGTTTGTCAAACCCATTTGGTGGTGATGGTTCATCCATTAATCGACCACCTATATTCAGTGGTGAAGGGTATGCCTACTGGAAAGTCCGCATGCAAATTTTTATTGAAGCCATAGACTCAGACATTTGGGAATCCGTAGTCAACGGCCCTTTCGTTCCACAGCATCTTGTGGACGATGAACCTAAAGACAAGCCTAAAAGTCTATGGACCGATGATGAGCGCAAAAAGGTCCAGCATAACCTACGTGCCAAAAATATCATCACATCGGCCCTATCCTATGATGAGTTCTTTAGAGTCTCGCAGTGCCAAAATACAAAAGAAATGTGGGACACTTTACAAGTGACTCATGAAGGCACTAGCGAAGTCAAGCGCGCTAGATTAAATGCCCTGACCCACGAATATGAGTTATTTCGCATGTTACCTAGTGAATCAATCAGTGATATGCAAAAGCGATTTACTCATATTGTTAATCATTTAGTTGCTCTAGATAAATCATTTGCCAGAGGTGAACTAACTAATAAAGTTTTGCGTTGTCTTGAGAGGAAATGGCAACCAAAGGTAACTGCAATTGTTGAATCCATAGACTTGGATTCTATGCCTCTAGCTACATTATTTGGAAAGCTTCAAGAGCACGAAATGGAATTGGGGCGCTTGACTATGCACGAAGATTCAGACCGAAAGAAGAAAAACATCACATTGAAGGCCACAACCTCCAAATCAAAAGAAGAAAAAGATGATGATGAATCTGACTCCGATCTAGATGATGAAACTATGAATCTCCTTGTTCGAAAATTTAGCAAATTCATCAAAAGAAAAGGTGGATTCAAAAAGTTTCAAAAGAAAGAAGCAAAAGAATCAACCAACAAAGGCAAGAACAACAAAGATCGCTTACTGACTCTCTGACTAACTTACTGATTGACTATCTACCTGACTAACTTACTGACTTATCGACTGACTTACTAAGTTACTGACTGACTAACTAAGTTACTGACTTACTAACTGACTTACTTACTTACTTACTAACTGACTGACTAACAAAGATACTGACTGACTTACTAACTGACTTACTGAATTACTTACTTACTTACTGACTTATTGACATACTGACTTTCTAAGTTACTGACTGGCTTACTGACTTATTGACTTACTGAGTTACTAAGTTACTTACCTACTAACTTACTGACTTATTGGCTTACTCACTTACTGACTTACTGACTTATTGACAGACTAAGTTACTAACTGACTAAGTTACTAACAAACTAAGTTACTTAATGACTGAGTTACTGACTGACGTACTGACTTACTGATTAACTTACTAACTTACTGACTTACTTACTGACTGACGTACTGACTTACTTACTAACTTACTGATTGACTTACTGACTAACAAAGTTACTGATTGACTTACTAACTGACTTACTAATTGAGTTACTGATTGACTTACTAACTGACTAAGTTATTAATTGACTAACTTACTTACTGACTGACTTACTAACTGACTTATTGACTTACTGACTTGGTGACTGACTGACTTAATTACTAACTGACTTATTGACTGACTTACTGACTTACTGATTGACTTACTAACTGACTGATTTACTAAGTTACTGACTGACTAAGTTACTAACTGACTGACTGACTGACTTACTAACTGACTTACTCACTTACTGACTGACTTACTGAATGACTTACTGACTTACTTTCTTACTGACTAACAAAGTTACTAACTGACTAACTAACTTACTGATTTACTGACTAACTTACTGACATACTGACAGACTTATTGAATTACTAATTGACTGACTTACTGACTTACTAAGTTACTGACTAACTGACTTACTTACTTACTGATTGACTTCCTGACTGACTTACAAACTTACTGACTGACTTAATTAATGACTTACTGAATGACTTGCTGACTTACTGACTGACTTACTTACTTACTTACTAACTAAGTTACTGATTGACTAACTAACTTACTGACTTACTGACTGAATTACTGACATACTGACTGACTTACAGACTGACTGACTTATTGACTTACTGACTTACTGACTTACTAACTTACTAAGTTACTGATTGACTTACTGAATTACTAAGTTACAGACTAACTAAGTTACTGACTTACTAAGTTACTGACTTACTGATTGACTAAGTTACAGACAGAAACGTTACTAAGTTAGTGATTGACTAAGTTACTAAGTTACTGATTGACTTATTGACTGACTAACTTACTAAGTTACTGATTGACTAAGCTACTAAGTTACTAACTGACTAAGTTACTAAGTTACTAAGTTAGTGACTGACTAAGTTACTAAGATACTAACTGACTAAGTTACTAAGTTACAAACTGAATAGTTACAGAGTGACTTACAGACTGTCTTACTAACTTACTGACTGACTTACTAACTTACTGACTAACTTACAGACTGACTTACTGGCTTACTGACTGACTAAGTTAATGATTGACTAAGTTACTTACTGACTAAGTTACTTACGGACTGAATTAGTGACTGACTTAGTGACTTACTAATTGACTGACTTACTGACTTTCTGATGATTTACTGACTTACTGATTGCCTAACTGACTTACTGACTTACTATCTGACTAAGTTACTGACTGACTAAGGTACTGACTGACTGACTTACTAACTGACTGACTGACTTACTTACTAATTGACTTACTGACTGACTTACTGACTTTGGGACTGACTTACTGACATACAGACTTATTGATTGACTTACTTACTAACTTACTGACCGACTAAGTTAGTGACTGACTTACTGACTGACATACTTAATGACTTACAGATTGACTAAGTTAGTGACTTACTGACTAACTAATTGACTTACTGATTGACTAAGTTACTTACTCACAGACTTACTAACTTACTAACAGACTTATTGACTTACTAACTTACTGCAATACTGACTGACATACTGACTGGCTTATTGACTGACTACTTTACTTACAATCTGACTTACTGACAGACTAAGTTACTTACAAACTGACTTACTGACTGACTAATTTACTTAAAAACTGACTTACAGGCTTACTTACTGACTAAATGACTTACGTACTGACTTACTAACTGACTGACTTACTAACCGACTTTATGACTAACTATGTTACTAACTGACTTACTGTTTGACTTACTGTCTGACAAACAAACTGACTAAGTTACTGATTGACTAAGTTACTGACTGACTAAGTTTCCTACTGACTGACTTACTTACTGACTTATTGACCTACTGACTGACTAACTTATTGACTGACTGACTGAACTACTCACTTATTGACTGATTTACTGACTTAATGACTTACTTATTGACTTACTGACTGACTTACTGACTTACTGACTAACTTACTAAGTTACTGACAGATTAACTGACTTACTGACTGACTTACTGACTGACTTACTAACGGACTTAATGACTTACAAACTGACTTCCTGACTTACTGACTAACTAAGTTACTGACTAACTAAGTTACTGACTAACTAACTTATTGACTTACTGACGTACTGCATGACTAACTTATTGACTTACTGACTGACTGACTGACTGACTTATTGACTTAATGACATACTAATTTATTGACTGACAAACTGACTGACTTACTGACTTACTGATTGACTTACTAACTTACTGGCTGACTTTTTGTCATACTAAATTACTGACGTACTGACTGACTTACTGATTGACTTACTGGCGTATTGACTGACTAAGTTATTGACAGACTAAGTTACTGACTGACTAAGTTACTTACTAACTGACTTACTGACTGACTTACTAACTTACTGACTAACTTAGTGATTGACTTGCTGACTTATTGACTAACTAACTCACTAACTGACTAAGTCACTGATTGACTAAGTTACTGATTGACAAAGTTATTTTCTGACTAAGTTACTTAATGACTGACTAACTGACTAACTAACTTACAAACTGAATGACTTACTGACTAACTGACATACTAACTTATTGACTGACTAACTGACTTACTAATTGACTTACTGACTCACTAACTTACTGACTTATTAAGTTACGGACAGACTAAGTTACTCACTTACTGACTTACTTGCTTACTTACTGACTTACTAACTGACTTGCTTACTGACTGACTTATTGACTGACTTAGTAAGTTATTGACTAACTAAGTTACTGACTGGTTGACTGACTTACTGACTAAATTACAGACTGACTTACTGACTGAATTACTGACTAACTTACTAACTGACTTACAAACTTACTGATTTACTTACAAACTTACAAACTGACTAAGTTACTGTTTGACTAACTAACTTACCGATTGACTTACTCACTGACTTACTAACATAAACACTTACTGACTTACTGATTGACTAAGTTACTGACTGATTAAGTTACTACCTGACTAAGTTACTTACTTATTGACTTATTGCCTAACTTACTGACTGACTTACTAACTTACTTAGTGACTAACTGACTGACTCACTTGCTGACTTACTCACAAACTTACTGACTAACTTACTGACTTACCTACTAACTAACTTACTGACTGACAAAGTCACTGACTGACTAAGTTATTGACTAACTAAGTTACTTACTAATTGACTTATTGATTGACTTACTCACTAACTTACTGACTAACTTATTGATTGACTTACTAACTTATTGATTGACATACTAACTTACTGACTGACTTATTGACTTACTAACTTACTGACTGACTTACTGACCTACTGACTGACTAACTTATTGACTTACCGACTGACTGACTGAACTAACTTATTGACTCACTTATTGACTGACTTACTGATTGACTTACTGACTGACTTACTAAGTTACTGACAGACTAACTGACTTACTAACTAACTTACTGACTGACTTAGTAACAGACTTACTGACTTACAAACTGACTTACTGACTTACTAACTGACTAACTAAGTTACTGACTGACTAACTAACTTACTGACTTACTGACATTCTGAATGACTAACTTATTGACTTACTGATTGACTGACTTATTGACTTACTGACTTACTAATTTATTGACTGACATACTGACTGACTTACTTTTTGACTTACTGACTGACTTACTAACTTACTGACTGACTTTCTGACTTACTAACTTACCGACGTACTGACTGACTTACTGACTGACTGATTTACTGACTTATTTACTGACTTAGTTATGGACAGACTAAGTTACTGACTGACGAAGTTACTTACTAACTGACTTACTAACTTATTGACTTACTGACTTACTAACTAACTTAGTGATTGACTTACTGACTTACTACTAACTAACTGACTTACTGATTGACTTACTGACTGACTAAGTCACTGATTGACTAAGTTACTGATTGACTAAGTTATTTTCTGACTAAGTTACTTAATGACTGACTAATTGACTTTCTAACTGAATGACTTACTAACTAACTGACATATTAACTTATTGACTGACTAACTGACTTACTTATTGACTTACTGACTCACTAAATTACTGACTTACTAAGTTATGGACTGACTAAGTTACTCACTTACTGACTTACTTGCTGACTGATTGACTTACTGACTCACTAAATTACTGACTTACTAAGTTATGGACTGACTAAGTTACTCACTTACTGACTTACTTGCTGACTGATTGACTTACTGACTGACTTAGTAAGTTATTGACTAACTAAGTTACTGACTTGCTGAATGACTTACAGACTGAATTACTGACTTACTGACTGAATTACTGACTAACTTACTGACTGACTTACAGACTTAATGACTTACTTACTGACTTACTAACTGACTAAGTTACTGCTTGACTAACTAACTTACCAATTGACTTACTCACTGACTTACTAACAGAATCTCTTACTTACTTACTAACTTACTGATTGACTAAGTTACTGATTGATTAAGTTACTACCTGACTAAGTTACTTACTTATTGACTTATTGCCGAACTTACTGACTTACTGACTGACTTACTAACTTACTTAGTGACTAACTGATTGACTCACTTGCTGACTTAGTCACTAACTTACTGACTAACTTACTGACTTACCTACTAACTTACTTACAGACTGACTAACTCAATGACTGACTAAGTTATTGACTGACTAAGTTACTTACTATTTGACTTATTGACTGACTTACTCACTAACTTACTGACTGACTTATTGATTGACTTACTGACTTACAGACTGACATACTTACTTATGGACTAACATACTGACTGATTTACAGACTGACAAAGACACTGACTGACTTACTAACTGACTTGCGGACTTACTGACTGACTGACTTACTGACTGGCTTACTTACTTACCGACTTACTTACTTACTGACTAACTAAGTTAGTGACTGACTAAGTTACTGACTGATTAACTTAGTTACTTACTGACTGACTAAGTTACTGACTTACTAAGTTACTGACTGACTAAGTTACTAAGTTACTCACTTACTATGTTTCTTACTGATTTACTAAGTTTCTGATTGACTAAGTTATTGATAGATTGACTAACTTACTAACTTACTGATTGACTTATTGACTAACTAAGTTACTGACTTACTAACTTACTGACTTTTTGAATGACTAAGTTACTGACAGATTGACTAACTTACTGGCTTACTGACTGACTTACTGACTTACTGAATGACTTATTGACTTACTAAACGACTTATTGACTGACAAAGCTATTCACTAACTTACTGACTGACTTACTGACTTACGGATTGACTAACTTACTGACTTATTGACCTTCTGAATGACTTACTGACTTACTGATTAACTAATTGCGTGACTGACTTACTGACTAACTTACTTACTTACTAACTGACTTACGGACTTACCGACTGACTTACTGACTGACTTACAGACCGACTTATAGACTGACTAATTTACTGACTGCCTGACTAAGTTACTGACTGACTGACTAAGTTACTGACTTACAAAGTTACTAAGTTATTGACTTACTAAGTTACTGATTTACTGACTGACTAAGTTAGAGACAAAAAAGTTACTAAGTTAGTGACTGATTAAGTTACTAAGTTACTGATTGACTTACTAACTGACTAAGTAACTAAGTTACTGACTGAATAGTTACAGAGTGACTTACAAACAGTCTTACTAACTTACTAACTGACTAACTTATTGACCAACTTACTGACTGACTTACAGACTTACTGAATGACTTATATACTGTCTAAGTTACTGATTCACTAAGTTACTAACTTACTAAGTTACTTACTAATTGACTTATTGATCGACTTACTGACATACTAACTTACTAACTAACTGACGTACTAACTTACTGAATTATTGACTGACTTACTGACTTACTGACTGACTGACTTAATGACAGACTTACTGACTGACTTACTTACTAACTGACTGACTTACTGACTGACTGACTTACATACTGACATACTTACATACGGATTGACTTACAGACTGACATACTGACTGAGTTACTGACTGACAAAGTCACTGACTGACTTGCGGACTTACTGACAGACTTACTGACAGGCTTACTTACTTATCGACTTACTTACTAACTGACAAAGTTACTGACTGGCTTACTTACTTACCGACTTACTTACTGACTGACTAAGTTATTGACTAACTAATTTACTGACTGACTAATTAACAATGTTACTTACTCACTGACTAAGTTACTGACTTACTAAGTTACTAAGTTACTTTCTTACTATGTTACTTACTAACTTACTAACTTATTGACTTACTGACTTTCTGACTGACTAAGTTATTGACAGATTGACTAACTTACTAACTTACTGACTGACTTATTGACTTACTGACCGACTTATTGACTGACTAAGCTATTGACTAACTTACTGACTGACATACTGACTTACTGATTCACTAACTTACTATCTTACTGATTAACTAACTGCGTGACTGACTTACTGACTAACTTACTAAGTTACTGACTGACTAACTAAGTTACTGACTGACTAACTAAGTTACTGACTGACTTACTAACTTACTAACTGACTTACTAACTCATAGACTGACTTAATGACTGACTAACTGACTAACTAACTGACTTACTAAGTTACTAACTGACTAACTAAGTTACAGACTGACTTACTGACTTATTGACTCACTGACTTACTAAGTTACTGACTTACTAAGTTACTGACTGACTAAGTTATTGACTGACTAAGTTACCTACTTACTGAGTTACCGACTGACTTACTAACTTACTGACAGACTTACTAACTTACTGACGTAATGAATAACTTACTGACAGGCTTAATGACTAATTGACTTGCTTACTAATTGATTAAGTTACTGATTGACTAAGTTATTTAATAACTAACTTACTGACTAACTTACTGCTGTACTGACTGACTTACTAACTTTTTGACTAGTTTACTGACTGATAAATTTACTGACTGACAAAGTCAATTTTGACTAACTTACTCACTAACTAAGTTTCTGACTGACTTACTGACTGACTTACTAACTTATTGACAGGTTTACTGACTGACTAAAACACTGACTAACTAAGTTACTTTTGACTGACTTACTCACTGACTAAGTTACTGATTGACAAATTTACTTACTAACTGACTTACTGACTTATTGACTTACTGACTTACTAATTTATTGACTGACTTACTGACTGACTTACTTTTTGACTTACTAACTGACTTACTAACTTACTGACTGACTTTCTGACTTACTAACTTACCGACGTACTGACTGACTTACTGACTGACTGATTTACTGACTTATTTACTGACTTAGTTATGGACAGACTAAGTTATTGACTGACGAAGTTACTTACTGACTGACTTACTGACTGACTTACTAACTTACTAACTAACTTAGTGATTGACTTACTGACTTACTACTAACTAACTGACTTACTGATTGACTTACTGACTGACTAAGTCACAGATTGACTAAGTTATTTTCTGACTAAGTTACTTAATGACTGACTAATTGACTTTCTAACTGAATGACTTACTAACTAACTGACATATTAACTTATTGACTGACTAACTGACTTACTTATTGACTTACTGACTCACTAAATTACTGACTTACTAAGTTATGGACTGACTAAGTTACTCACTTACTGACTTACTTGCTGACTGATTGACTTACTGACTGACTTAGTAAGTTATTGACTAACTAAGTTACTGACTTGCTGAATGACTTACAGACTGAATTACTGACTTACTAACTGAATTACTGACTAACTTACTGACTGACTTACAGACTTAATGACTTACTTACTGACTTACTAACTGACTAAGTTACTGCTTGACTAACTAACTTACCAATTGACTTACTCACTGACTTACTAACAGAATCTCTTACTTACTTACTGACTTACTGATTGACTAAGTTACTGACTGATTAAGTTACTACCTGACTAAGTTACTTACTTATTGACTTATTGCCGAACTTACTGACTTACTGACTGACTTACTAACTTACTTAGTGACTAACTGATTGACTCACTTGCTGACTTAGTCACTAACTTACTGACTAACTTACTGACTTACCTACTAACTTACTTACAGACTGACTAACTCAATGACTGACTAAGTTATTGACTGACTAAGTTACTTACTATTTGACTTATTGACTGACTTACTCACTAACTTACTGACTGACTTATTGATTGACTTACTGACTTACAGACTGACATACTTACTTATGGACTAACATACTGACTGATTTACAGACTGACAAAGACACTGACTGACTTACTAACTGACTTGCGGACTTACTGACTGACTGACTTACTGACTGGCTTACTTACTTACCGACTTACTTACTTACTGACTAACTAAGTTAGTGACTGACTAAGTTACTGACTGATTAACTTAGTTACTTACTGACTGACTAAGTTACTGACTTACTAAGTTACTGACTGACTAAGTTACTAAGTTACTAAGTTACTCACTTACTATGTTTCTTACTGACTTACTAAGTTTCTGATTGACTAAGTTATTGATAGATTGACTAACTTACTAACTTACTGATTGACTTATTGACTAACTAAGTTACTGACTTACTAACTTACTGACTTTTTGAATGACTAAGTTACTGACAGATTGACTAACTTACTGGCTTACTGACTGACTTACTGACTGACTTATTGACTTACTAAACGACTTATTGACTGACAAAGCTATTCACTAACTTACTGACTGACTTACTGACTTACGGATTGACTAACTTACTGACTTATTGACCTTCTGAATGACTTACAGACTTACTGATTAACTAATTGCGTGACTGACTTACTGACTAACTTACTTACTTACTAACTGACTTACGGACTTACCGACTGACTTACTGACTGACTTACAGACCGACTTATAGACTGACTAATTTACTGACTGCCTGACTAAGTTACTGACTGACTGACTAAGTTACTGACTTACAAAGTTACTAAGTTATTGACTTACTAAGTTACTGATTTACTGACTGACTAAGTTAGAGACAAAAAAGTTACTAAGTTAGTGACTGATTAAGTTACTAAGTTACTGATTGACTTACTAACTGACTAAGTAACTAAGTTACTGACTGAATAGTTACAGAGTGACTTACAAACAGTCTTACTAACTTACTAACTGACTAACTTATTGACCAACTTACTGACTGACTTACAGACTTACTGAATGACTTATATACTGTCTAAGTTACTGATTCACTAAGTTACTAACTTACTAAGTTACTTACTAATTGACTTATTGATCGACTTACTGACATACTAACTTACTAACTGACTGACGTACTAACTTACTGAATTATTGACTGACTTACTGACTTACTGATTGACTTACTGACTGACTGACTTAATGACAGACTTACTGACTGACTTACTTACTAACTGACTGACTTACTGACTGACTGACTTACATACTGACATACTTACATACGGATTGACTTACAGACTGACAAACTGACTGAGTTACTGACTGACAAAGTCACTGACTGACTTGCGGACTTACTGACAGACTTACTGACAGGCTTACTTACTTATCGACTTACTTACTAACTGACAAAGTTACTGACTGGCTTACTTACTTACCGACTTACTTACTGACTGACTAAGTTATTGACTAACTAATTTACTGACTGACTAATTAACAATGTTACTTACTCACTGACTAAGTTACTGACTTACTAAGTTACTGACTTACTAAGTTACTAAGTTACTTTCTTACTATGTTACTTACTAACTTACTAACTTATTGACTTACTGACTTTCTGACTGACTAAGTTATTGACAGATTGACTAACTTACTAACTTACTGACTGACTTATTGACTTACTGACCGACTTATTGACTGACTAAGCTATTGACTAACTTACTGACTGACATACTGACTTACTGATTGACTAACTTACTATCTTACTGATTAACTAACTGCGTGACTGACTTACTGACTAACTTACTAAGTTACTGACTGACTAACTAAGTTACTGACTGACTAACTAAGTTACTGACTGACTTACTAACTCACTAACTGACTTACTAACTCACAGACTGACTTAATGACTGACTAACTGACTAACTAATTGACTTACTAAGTTACTAACTGACTAACTAAGTTACAGACTGACTTACTGACTTATTGACTCACTAACTTACTAAGTTACTGACTTACTAAGTTACTGACTGACTAAGTTATTGACTGACTAAGTTACTTACTTACTGAGTTACCGACTGACTTACTAACTTACTGACTGACTTACTAACTTACTGACGTAATGAATAACTTACTGACAGGCTTAATGACTAATTGACTTGCTTACTAATTGACTAAGTTACTGATTGACTAAGTTATTTAATAACTAACTTACTGACTAACTTACTGCTGTACTGACTGACTTACTAACTTTTTGACTAGTTTACTGACTGATAAAGTTACTGACTGACAAAGTTAATTTTGACTAACTTACTCACTAACTAAGTTTCTGACTGACTTACTGACTGACTTACTAACTTATTGACAGGTTTACTGACTGACTAAAACACTGACTAACTAAGTTACTTTTGACTGACTTACTCACTGACTAAGTTACTGATTGACAAATTTACTTACTAACTGACTTACTGACTTACTAACAGACTTACTGACTTACTAACTTACTTACTGACTGACAAAGTTACTGATTGACTAAGTTATTGACTGACTAAGTTACTTAATGACTGACTTACTGACTTACTAACTGGCTGACTTACTGACTTACTGACTTATTGACTGACTTACTGACTTGCTGATTGACTTACTAAGTTACTGTTCAACTAAGTTAATGACTGACTAAGTTAATGTGTTACAAACTTACTTACTGACATACTTACTTACTGACTGACTTACTGACTGACTTAGTAAGTTATTGACTGACTAAGTTACTGACTGACTTACTTACTTACTGACTTGTTGAATGACTTACACACTTACTGCTTACTTACTGACTTACTTACTAACTAAGTTACTGATTCACTAACTTACTAACTTACTGTCTGACTTACAGACTTACTGAATGACTTAATGACTGACTGACTGACTTACTTACTTACTTACTGAATTAATGATTGACTAAGTTACTGTCTGACTAAGTTACTTACTGACTAAGTTACTCCCTTACTAACTTACTGACTGACTTACTGAATTACTGACTGACTTACTGACTGACTTACTGACTTGCAGACTGACTTACTAATTGACTTACTGACTGACTTACTTACTAACTTATTGACTGACTTACTGACTAACTTACTGACTTATATACTAAGTTACTTACTGACTGACTAAGTCATTGACTGACTAAGTTAATTACTAATTGACTTATTAACTGACTTACTCACTAACTTACTGACTGACTTACTGATCGACTTACTAACATACTGACTAACTTACATAATGACTTACTTGCTGACTGACTTACAATCTGATTTACTTACTTACGGACTGACTGACTTACTGAGTGACTAAGTTACTGACTAACTTACGGACTTATTGAATGACTTACTGACTGGCTTACTTACTTACTGACTTACTTACTAACTGACTAAGTTATTGACTGACTAAGTTATTGACTGACTAAGTTGCTTACTGACTGACTAACTGATTGACTTATTGACTTACAGACTGTCTTATTGACTGACTGACTGACTTAAAGACTGACTAAATTACTAACTTACTAACTAAGTTTATGATTGACTAAGTTACTGACTGACTAACTGACTAACAAAGTCACTAAGTTACTGATTTACTAAGTCATCGATTGCGTTACTGACTTACAAAGTTACTGACTGACTTACTGACTTACTTACTGACTGACTTACTAACTCACTAACTGACTTACTAAGTTACTGACTGACTAAGTTACTGACATACTGACTGACTTACTGATTGACATACTGACTGACTTACTGCATTACTGACTGACTTATTGATTGACTTACTTAATGACTTACTAACTGCCTATGTTACTAACTAACTTACTGACTAACTAACTGACTTACTGACTGACTTAATGACAAACTAAGTTAGTGATTGACTAAGTTACTTATTGACTAACATGATGACTGACTTACTAACTTACTGACTGACTTACTGACATACTAACTTACTAAGTACTAACTTCCTGTCTTATTGACTGGCTTACTGACTAACAAAGTTACTGACTGACTAAGTTACAGACTGACTAATTTACTTACTGACTGACTAAGTTAAATACAGACTAACTTACTAACTTACTGACTGACTTACCGTTTGACGTACTGACTTACAAACTGACTGGCTAACTTACTGACTGACTTACTGACTGACTTATTGACTAACTAAGTTACTGACTGACTTACTAACTGACTTACTGATTGACTTACAACTGACTAAGTTACTAATTGACTATGTTACTTACTGACTTACTTACTGAATGACTTATTAACTTACTGACTGATTGACTAACTTACTGACTTATTTATTGACTTACTAACTTACTGATTGACATACTGACTGACTGACTATCTGACTGATTGACTTACTAAGTTACCGACTAACTAAGTTACTGACTGACTTACTTACTAACTTACTAACTGGCTTATGGACTGACTTAGAGACTGATTTACTGACATACTAACTGACTCACTGATTGACTTACTAACTTACTTACAGACATACTGACTGACTAAGTTACTGACAAACTAACTGACTTACTAGCTTACTTATTCACATACTGACTCACTTACTGCCTAACTGACTTTATTGACTAACTAAGTTACAGACTGACTAAGTTACTCACTGACTTACTAAGTTAAAAACTGACTTACTAAGTTACTAAATGACTAAGTTACTGACTGACTTACTGATTGACTTACTAACTCACTGACTTACTGACTGACTGACTTACTAACTGACTGACTTACTTACTAACTTAATCACTAACTTACTGACTGACTTACTGTTTGAACTTAATGATGATATGTTTATGAATGTCGGTGGTTTATCATCTTCTGGTTATGGAATAGGAGTTTGTTCCTGGGTTAAAGAGAACTTTGATCCTACTGATGTTTATAAGTCATTTCTTAGAGGCCCTCACTTATACATTCAGGGTCAACTGACCAAAGCTGGGTCATTATCTGTTGAGAACAGACTGTTGCATTATATTTTTGCTTACATTTTGGTGCAGAGGAACACGAATCACGCACAGCCTACTGTGAATGATTTGCGTTTCATGTATGCTGTAAAGAATAATGTAATGATCAACTGGCATGAGGAGATTTTGAAAATAATGAACAGTGTGTCTCTCTGTCAGTCGAAACTGCTTCCCTATAGTATTTTCATTTCACGCATTGTTGATTATCTGCACATTGATGTTTCTGATACCATCATTGTTGAGTACACTGATAAGGATCATCTGGTTGGTGAAAGCCTCATTCATAAAATCGGTATATACAAGTATGGTACTACTTGGAAATACCAAGAGGACTACACTACTATTGGTTTGGATTTGTCCGATGATGATAATCAGGGTGGCATGGGTGATCAGCACGCTACAACTCAGGGGGAGCCTTCTGGAACAACACCTCATAACTCTGCTTTTGGTTTAGATCAGTTGGAAGCCATGGAGCAACGGCTTAACAACCGTATGGATCTTCACTTCCAAGGATTGAAAGACTCATACTTTGCTGGTATGGAACAGTATGAAGAGCGTCAAACTGCTTATTCAGACAACCAATTTCAGGAGTTGAGGAATATGATTCAATCTACTGCTGAAGCTCAGAATACTATGTTTTGTTAAGAATTTCAGAAGTTATCTGTGCTTATCAGGGGAGACCAGAACATTGTCATTCATGTTGATCACATTGACGATCCTCCACCTCCACCTCAACCATAGCTTAGAAGACTTTAGACCTAGGATATCTCACCATTAGGTTTATTTCTTCTTTATGGCACTTTCTGGATTCAGTTGTTGTTATGGATTCAAGTTTTTCTTGTGTATGCCTCTTTTATGTTCTTGATTGACATTTCGTGGTTTGTATGGTTGCTGAATACTTTTACTCTTTATGCTATTGTTATTTTGATTATGTCGAATAGCTTATTTTGATTACGTGAATGGTTCTTGATCATATGAGATATTCTGCTTATTGTGATTTGATATGGTAAATCTTGTATGCCGTTCATTTTACCAAATTGGCTATTTCTTTTGTATAAACTAGCGCATTTGTTCAATTTTCTCAAAAATAAAACAGGTTAATTGTTAAATCCCAAATTAACTCATTGACTTTGTTTTATGCATAACTCATAACTCATATCAACCATGCCAACACAATCTTCAAGCTATTTCATCACAGTTGATATATTTGATGTAGTGTTTGTCATCATCAAAAATGGGGAGATTGAAAGTGTGCATGTCAAGAGGAACACTTTGGAAAGCTCTCTTTATGTGTCATGGTTTTGATGAGGACTACTTGTGCGAATAAGAGCTTGAAGATCATCAACAAATCAACGTGCTTAAGTCTTCTGATTGGTACTAAGCTTAGACTAGAGATTAGTTTAAGTTGAGTCTAAGGCTTAAGTCACCTAATACATGTCTCATATGCATAAATCGTTTAAATCATTTTCATTTTGAGGTATGTCATTCATAATATGTTCATGCATCACATAAATACATGTATATGTGCATTCTAGGCATAAATTAAGTGTTAAACATGTATGAATTAAGTGCATAACGTATTTGAGTTTTTTTACACATGAAAATATGCTGTTAATCGATTAAGGCATAGGTTAATCGATTAATCTAACTGTTTGAACAGTTTAATCGATTAAGGCATTCGTTAATCGATTAACTGGGTTTCAGAATTAATTCTTTATAAACTGCGTTTTTCAGAATTAATCTCTGAAGTTGCATGTTGCATTTTTAGAAAGTTAGAGCATTTTTCGTGATAATTGTTGCATCTAATTGTTAATGCATTTGTGAGTTTAGAAAAGAGAGAATTATATGCTTTAGGATTGAGTGCATTACATGATATATTTCTCATCTTTTCATATCACATGTTCATGCATATTATTAATGCTTCTTGATTAGATTTTTACATTCTATGCATTCTGTTTTCAAACTAATACATTTTCATATTGCATGAGTTTGTATTAGGTGATTAGAGTAAAGTGTTTTCTTGTTAGATATAAGCTTTGTAATAGCTTAAGTTTACTCTATTTTCTTTTTGATTGAGAAATTGTTGTAACATTGGGAATCTCGAGGTGTCGTATCGCCGAAGAGATTGAGTGTATCTTCATTGTGTTTAGACTTAGAGATAAGGAAAGAACAGAGGTTCTTGGCTGGGGCTACGCCGAAAGAAAGGTTTTCTTTGTCGGTAGGAAGGGAGTCAAACCATAGAATAGGAGTCTTTATTATCTTGTATTGTCTAAGTGTTGTAATTGGATGATGTGTATGTAATAACATTGATTCGATTATAGTGAAGAAAATCTCCCAAATCAGCCGGGAGGCTTGGATGTAGTTTGCGGTGGACAAGCAAACGAACCAGGATAAAAATTCGTGTTGCAGGATTTTTCTCTCTCTCTCTCTCTCTTTATTGCATTTAATCGGTTAACTTGTATAGTGGATTTAATAGCTAACATGTTTCTGTGCTATACTGTTAATACTCTGATAAATCTGTAAGCTCTGTAAATGCGTTTTGTTATCGATTAATTGTTGTGTAAGTAATTGTATCTGCCTAAGCTTACTGTTTCTGTTTAATCGATTAAGTCAAGTTTGTTAATCGATTATACTCATTCTGTTAATCGATTAAGTCGATTGTGTTGATTGTGTTAATCGATTATCCCTGTTCTGTTAATCGATTAATTAGGTGTATTTCAGCATTAAGTGTTGTTTTTCGAAAAGCGGATATTCTAACCACTACACCTATTCAACCCCCCCCCCCCCCTTCTAGGTGTATTGTAACCACTGATACCTAACAAGTGGTATCAGAGCTAGTACGAAGTGCTAGCTCAACCGCGTATTCGTGATCCTAAGGGAAAAAGGAATGGGTTCGTCAAACCCATTTGGTGGTGATGGTTCATCCATTAATCGACCACCTATATTCAGTGGTGAAGGGTATGCCTACTGGAAAGTCCGCATGCATTTTTTTATTGAAGCCATAGACTCGGATTTTTGGGAATCCGTAGTCAACGGCCCTTTCGTTCCACAGCATCTTGTGGACAATGAACCTAAAGACAAGCCTAAAAGTCTATGGACCGATGATGAGCGCAAAAAGGTCTTGCTTAACCTACGCGCCAAAAATATCATCACATCGGCCCTATCCTATGATGAGTTCTTTAGAGTCTCGCAGTGCCAAAATGCAAAAGAAATGTGGGACACTTTACAAGTGACTCAGGAAGGCACTAGCGAAGTCAAGCGCGCTAGATTAAATGCGCTGACCCACGAATATGAGTTATTTCGTATGTTACCTAGTGAATCAATCAGTGATATGCAAAAGCGATTTACTGATATTGTTAATCATTTAGTTGCTCTAGATAAATCATTTGCCAGAGGTGAACTAACTAATAAAGTTTTGCGTTGTCTTGACAGAAAATGGCAACCAAAGGTAACTGCAATTGTTGAATCCATAGACTTGGACTCTATGCCTCTAGCTACACTATTTGGAAAGCTTCAAGAGCACGAAATGGAATTGGGTCGCTTGACTATGCACGAAGATTCAGACCGGAAGAAGAAAAACATCACATTGAAGGCCACGACCTCCAAATCAAAAGAAGAAAAAGATGATGATGGATCTGACTCCGATCTAGATGATGAAACTATGAATCTCCTTGTTCGAAAATTTAGCAAATTCATTAAAAGAAAAGGTGGACTCAAAAAGTTTCAAAAGAAAGAAGCAAGAGAATCAACCAACAAAGGCAAGAACAACAAAGATCGCTTCACTTGCCATGAGTGTGGAAAAGCAGGACACATGAGATTTCAATGTCCTACCTATCTGAAAAAGGTTGATTCAGAGAAGAGCATTCCCAGGGAATTCAAGTCCAAGAAAGCTTACATTGTATGGGATGTACCTGAGGAGGAAACGACATCAAGCACCTCTAGTGAGGAGGAGTCAGCGAAGCTATGTCTGATGGCTAGATCTGACAACGATGGGAACTCAGACTCACACGAAGATAATAATGAGGTATATTCTGACACCTCATCCACTTCGGATGACTCACCCTCTTATGATGTTTTATATGATGCTTATGTTGAGTTACACGAGGAACTAAAGAAATTGGCAAGGATAAGCATTGATAAGAAAAGGGTAATCCTTAAAAATGAAGAGAAAATAAGCCAACTACAAAAAGAATTAGATGAATTAAAATTAGAAAATGAAACTTTAGATCTCATCTATTCTTGTAGCACATGTAACTGCTCTGCTAATAATTTATGTCAAAAACCTGTATGTGAGACTTGCGAGACTTTGCAAGAAGACAATTTTAAACTAAAAGAAAAACTCGAGTGTCTCACAAACAGTAAACAACAATTAGACACTATGCTTAGTCAAACAAGAAACGTTGGTGATCGTACTGGTCTAGGTTTTACTCGCTCGGCTAAAAATAAAAGACCATATAGAAAACCTGTAGCTCATACTAAAAATAAAGATCATAAGCATTCACCTACATGTTTTTATTGTAATACATATGGTCATACTTCTTATTCATGTTATATTAGAAAGTATGGTATACCTAGCGGAGTTTATGTATGGATAAAGAAGGGAGATAATTCCCTAATCACTTACAGAAAAGGACCCAACATAAATTGGGTACCTGAGAAAAGCAGGTGATCTGTTTTGCAGGTATGTCTTCGAACACAAGGACAAAAATGGTATTTAGACAGTGGGTGTTCGAGACATATGACAGGTGACAGATCAAATTTCCTGGATCTCTCACTTAAAGGAAAAGGATACGTCACGTACGGAGACAACAACAAGGGAAAGATACTTGGCACTGGAACAGTTGGTAACTCATCTCAAACTCAAATTGAAAATGTCCTTTATGTTGAAGGACTAGAACATAATCTTCTGAGTATGAGCCAACTCTGTGACAAAGGTAATCGTGTATCTTTCGATTCTGACTGTTGCATCATTCGTGACATTTTATCTAATAATGTTAAATTTGTTGGTCATCGTATAAATAATATTTACATGGTTAACTTGGATGATGTCACCACATTATTTTCAAAATGTTTTATTTCTAAAGAAAATGACATCTGGCTCTGGCACAGACGCGTTGCACATATCCATATAAAACATCTAGATAAATTGTCATCAAACGAACTAGTTGAGGGGCTACCAAAACTAAATTTTAAAACTAAAGAGATTTGTGACACTTGTCAAAAGTGTAAACAAACCAAAAATTCTTTTAAAACCAAAAATGTGATATCCACTTCAAGACCTTTGGAGTTACTCCATATGGACTTGTTTGGACCATCACAAATCATGAGTTTTGGTGGTAGCTACTATGCTCTAGTTATTGTTGATGATTTCTCTCGATTTACATGGACATTATTTTTATCTGCGAAAAGCGACGCCTTCAAGTATTTTAAAAATCTTGCCAAGCAAATTCAAAACCAACTTAACCTGAAAATAGTATATATACGAAGTGATCACGGGGGAGAATTTGAGAACTTTCAGTTCGACAAATTATGTGATAAGCATGGCATTTTGCATCAGTTCTCTGCTCCTCGCACTCCACAACAAAATGGAGTTGTTGAGAGGAAAAATCGCGTGTTAGAAGAATTAGCGAGAACCATGCTTAATGAAAGTAATACCCCCAAATACTTCTAGGCAGATGCAGTTCATACTGCATGTTATGTTATAAATCGAGTACTTTTAAGGCCTAATTTGAATAAAACTCCTTATGAACTATTAAAAGGCCGTAAACCAAACATATCCCATCTTCACGCTTTCGGTTGCAAATGTTTTATATTAAATAATGGAAAGCGGGCTTTAGGAAAATTCGATTCAAAAGCCGATGAGGGAATATTTTTGGGATACTCGATTCATAGCAAAGCGTTCAGAATTTTTAACAAATATTCAATGCAAGTTGAAGAGTCTATCCATGTACAATTTGACGAATCTTCTCCAAAAGAGAAGAGAAAGGTCGTATCTGATGATGTTGCAGGTGCTTTGGAAGAAGCATACTCAAAGAACATGGATAATGAAGAAGCAACTAATGAAGAATGTCAAACCAAATCTCAGGAGCATTCAGATATGCCAGTTGTGTGGAAAACCAAGAAAGCTCACCCGATCGACAAAGTAATAGGTGACATATCTACAGGAGTGGTAACCCGTAGTTCCTTACGAAACTTTTGTAATTTTGTAGCTTTTGTATCTCAAATTGAGCCTAAGACCATTGATGAGGCCATTAAGGATGTGCACTGGCGTATAGCTATGCAAGAAGAGCTGAACCAGTTCGAGCGTAATAATGTTTGGGACTTGGTCCTTAAACCTAAAGATCATCCTGTGATTGGTACTCGATGGGTCTTTAGAAATAAGCTTGATGAATCAGGCTTAATCATTCGAAATAAGGCACGCTTGGTGGCCAAAGGCTACAACCAGGAGGAGGGTATCGATTATGATGAAACCTATGCCCCTGTAGCCAGATTAGAGGCCATCAGGATGCTACTTTCCTTTGCATCTATTATGAACTTCAAACTATTTCAAATGGACGTAAAAAGCGCCTTCCTGAATGGCTACATTCAAGAAGAACTTTATGTTGACCAACCGCCTGGTTTTGAAAATTTTAAATATCCGAAGCACGTTTATAAACTTAAAAAGGCACTCTATGGTCTCAAACAAGCTCCTAGAGCTTGGTATGATAGACTTAGTACCTTTCTATTAGAAAAAGGGTTCGAAAGAGGCTTGGTTGACACAACGCTTTTTATTCGTAAATCAGAAAATCATGTATTACTTGTACAAATCTATGTGGATGACATAATATTTGGATCTACTAATGATTTTTTGTGTAAAGAATTTTCTGAGATGATGCAGGGGGAGTTCGAAATGTCTATGATGGGAGAACTCACATTCTTTATAGGACTTCAGATAAAGCAACTAGAAAGTGGGATATTCTTCCATCAGGCAAAATATTGCAAAGAGCTGCTCAAGAAATTTGAAATGGACAATTGTAAGGAAGCTTCCACTCCTATGGCATCTGCTTGCTACCTAGATAAGGACGAAAAAGGAAAAGCAATAGAGGTAAAAAAGTATCGAGGAATAATTGGGTCATTACTTTACTTAACTACAAGTCGACCTGATATCATGTTTAGTGTATGTATGTGTGCGAGATTTCAATCATCACCTAGAGAATCACATCTTAAAACTGTTAAAAGAATCATGAGATATTTAAAAGGAACAACTAACATGGGATTATGGTATCCTCGGGATGCCTCACTATCCTTGGTAGGTTATTCCGATTCCGATTTCGCCGGATGTAAATTGGATCGGAAAAGAACTAGTGGTACTTGTCACTTGTTGGGAAGTTCATTATTAGCATGGCACAACAAAAAGCAAGCCTGTGTTGCTTTGTCCACCGCCGAAGCGGAATACATTGCCGCTGGTGTGTGTTGCGCTCAAATCCTTTGGATGAAGCAGCAACTCAAGGACTATGGTCTTAAACTTGAAAAGATCCCTATTAAATGCGATAATACAAGTGCCATAAACCTATCCAAGAATCCCGTTTTGCATTCTAGAACTAAGCATATAGAAATTAGACATCATTTTTTGCGTGATCATGTACAAAAAGGTGACTGCGTTCTTGAATTTGTTGAAACTTCTAAACAGTTAGCTGATATTTTCACCAAGCCCCTTCCCAGGGATACTTTCTTTGTTTTAAGGAGAGAACTTGGAATTCTTGATGAACAATATCTCGATTGAAATTGTTTAGTTGTTTGCATTATCGTCTTGCCTCTATATGCCTATGTGTCTTTTGCTTAAATGATATATGTTAAAATGCAAAAATATGTCTCTTGATTAACTCTTTCTTTGATTATGAATGTCTCGATTAATCCGTCACAATGCATGCATGAGCCCTAAAAAGTTGAAACCATTCTACTACCTAAAAATCAATTTTTACTATGATTAATCGATTAAACACTTGCTGTTAATCGATTACCTGGGCATCAGTTTTTTGAAAATTCAAATTTTACATTGGTTTAATCGATTAAACCTGCCTGTTAATCGATTAAAACCAGCATTTTAAAGGCAGACAGCAATTCGGTTTTACACTTTTTTGGCATTTTCTCAACCTCTCTTATACTTTGAGTTTCTGAATCAGTAGCACAACTAATCCAAGTGCACTAAAGTAGAAAAACCTCATCCTAACCCTCTCAAACCATCAAGAAATCACACTTTCACATCCTCATTTCACCCCATTTCCAATTTTCCACCAAACAAAACCCTAGGTTAGGTTTGCCTAAATCCTTCTCTTCTCATTCAACGTTATTTCGGGTTCAACTATATAATGGAGCAAGGTCGCACAAAAAGGGTCAAGACCTCAGCTACTCGTGTACGAAGAAGGGAAGTCGGTTCACCTTCCACTCGGGACCGCGGTGACTTCTATTACTCACTTATCTTGCAAGAAACCCGTTTGGCAAAATTTCAAGGTCGCAAACCCACGTACATAAGGTATGTTGATTTAACGTGGTTGGCGGAACAAAATTTTAGTTTCCCGCATGATATGGAAGCTCAGGGAACCGTTCAATTTTTGGAATTAAAGGGACAAGTTTACCCTACTCTAGTTAGGGAATTTTATGCAAATTTTAGATACAAGGATGGAAAGTACTGGTCTATGATTTCTGGTAATCTGTTTGAACTTAATGATGATATGTTTATGAATGTCGGTGGTTTATCATCTTCTGGTTATGGAATAGGAGATTGTTCCTGGGTTAAGGAGAACTTTGATCCTACTGAGGTGTATAAGTCATTTCTTAGAGGCCCTCACTTATACATTCAGGGTCAACTGACCAAAGCTGGGTCATTATCTGTTGAGAACAGACTGTTGCATTATATTTTTGCTTACATTTTGGTGCAGAGGAACACGAATCACGCACAGCCTACTATGAATGATTTGCGTTTCATGTATGCTGTAAAGAATAATGTAATGATCAACTGCCATGAGGAGATTTTGAAAATAATGAACAGTGTGTCTCTGTGTCAGTCGAAGCTGCTTCCCTATAGTATTTTCATTTCACGCATTGTTGATTATCTGCACATTGATGTTTCTGATACCATCATTGTTGAGTACACTGATAAGGATCATCTGGTTGGTGAAAGCCTCATTCATAAAATGGGTATATACAAGTATGGTACTACTTGGAAATACCAAGTGGACTACACTACTATTGGTTTGGATTTGTCCGATGATGATAATCAGGGTGGCATGGGTGATCAGCACGCTACAAATCAGGGGGAGCCTTCTGGAACAACACCTCATAACTCTGCTTTTGGTTTAGATCAGTTGGAAGCCATGGAGCAACGGCTTAACAACCGTATGGATCTTCACTTCCAAGGATTGAAAGACTCATACTTTGCTGGTATGGAACAGTATGAAGAGCGTCAAACTGCTTATTCAGACAACCAATTTCAGGAGTTGAGGAATATGATTCAATCTACTGCTGAAGCTCAGAATACTATGTTTTGTTAAGAATTTCAGAAGTTATCTGTGCTTATCAGGGGAGACCAGAACATTGTCATTCATGTTGATCACATTGACGATCCTCCACCTCCACCTCAACCATAGCTTAGAAGACTTTAGACCTAGGATATCTCACCATTAGGTTTATTTCTTCTTTATGGCACTTTCTGGATTCAGTTGTTGTTATGGATTCAAGTTTTTCTTGTGTATGCCTCTTTTATGTTCTTGATTGACATTTCGTGGTTTGTATGGTTGCTGAATACTTTTACTCTTTATGCTATTGTTATTTTGATTATGTCGAATAGCTTATTTTGATTACGTGAATGGTTCTTGATCATATGAGATATTCTGCTTATTGTGATTTGATATGGTAAATCTTGTATGCCGTTCATTTTACCAAATTGGTTATTTCTTTTGTATAAACTAGCGCATTTGTTCAATTTTCTCAAAAATAAAACAGGTTAATTGTTAAATCCCAAATTAACTCATTGACTTTGTTTTATGCATAACTCATATCTCTGCCTTATTTTTGACCTGGGTTATCTTTTTGATAATGTCAAAAGGGGGAGAAAGGTTGTTTTGTTGTTTTCTGATTGTGCAGGTTGATCGTAATAACAGCTTCCGAAATATTTGCGCATCATATCAACCATGCCAACACAATCTTCAAGCTATTTTATCACAGTTGATATATTTGATGTAGTGTTTGTCATCATCAAAAATGGGGAGATTGAAAGTGTGCATGTCAAGAGGAACACTTTGGAAAGCTCTCTTTATGTGTCATGGTTTTGATGAGGACTACTTGTGCGAATAAGAGCTTGAAGATCATCAACAAATCAACGTGCTTAAGTCTTCTGATTGGTACTAAGCTTAGACTAGAGATTAGTTTAAGTTGAGTCTAAGGCTTAAGTCACCTAATACATGTCTCATATGCATAAATCGTTTAAATCATTTTCATTTTGAGGTATGTCATTCATAATATGTTCATGCATCACATAAATACATGTATATGTGCATTCTAGGCATAAATTAAGTGTTAAACATGTATGAATTAAGTGCATAACGTATTTGAGTTTTTTTACACATGAAAATATGCTGTTAATCGATTAA
Organism: Lupinus albus; assembly: GCA_009771035.1. Taxonomy (NCBI): domain Eukaryota; kingdom Viridiplantae; phylum Streptophyta; class Magnoliopsida; order Fabales; family Fabaceae; genus Lupinus; species Lupinus albus. The sequence goes on along the minus strand of CM020019.1, from coordinate 9,299,445 downwards.
GGCATAGGTTAATCGATTAATCTAACTGTTTGAACAGTTTAATCGATTAAGGCATTCGTTAATCGATTAACTGGGTTTCAGAATTAATTCTTTATAAACTGCGTTTTTCAGAATTAATCTCTGAAGTTGCATGTTGCATTTTTAGAAAGTTAGAGCATTTTTCGTGATAATTGTTGCATCTAATTGTTAATGCATTTGTGAGTTTAGAAAAGAGAGAATTCTATGCTTTAGGATTGAGTGCATTACATGATATATTTCTCATCTTTTCATATCACATGTTCATGCATATTATTGATGCTTCTTGATTAGATTTTTACATTCTATGCATTTTGTTTTCAAACTAATACATTTTCATATTGCATGAGTTTGTATTAGGTGATTAGAGTAAAGTGTTTTCTTGTTAGATATAAGCTTTGTATCGCCGAAGATATTGAGTGTATCTTCATTGTGTTTAGACTTAGAGATAAGGAAAGAACAGAGGTTCTTGGCTGGGGCTACGCCGAAAGAAAGGTTTTCTTTGTCGGTAGGAAGGGAGTCAAACCATGGAATAGGAGTCTTTATTATCTTGTATTGTCTAAGTGTTGTAATTGGATGATGTGTATGTAATAACATTGATTCGATTATAGTGAAGAAAATCTCCCAAATCAGCCGGGAGGCCTGGATGTAGTTTGCGGTGGACAAGCAAACGAACCAGGATAAAAATTCGTGTTGCAGGATTTTTCTCTCTCTCTCTTTATTGCATTTAATCGGTTAACTTGTATAGTGGATTTAATAGCTAACATGTTTCTATGCTATACTGTTAATACTATGATAAATCTGTAAGCTCTGTAAATTCGTTTTGTTATCGATTAATTGTTGTGCAAGTAATCGTATCTTCCTAAGCTTACTGTTTCTATTTAATCGATTAAGTCAAGTTTGTTAATTGATTATACTCATTCTGTTAATCGATTAAGTCGATTGTGTTGATTGTGTTAATTGATTATCCCTGTTCTGTTAATCGATTAATTAGGTGTATTTCAGCATTAAGTGTTGTTTTTCGAAAAGCGAATATTCTAACCGCTACACCTATTCAACCCCCCCCCCTTCTAGGTGTATTGTAACCACTGATACCTAACATTATTGACTAACTTAATGACTGACTTACTGACTTACTGACTGACTTACTAACCGACTTACAGATAAACTAAGTTACTGACTGACTAACTTACTAACTGACTAAGTTACTGACTGACTTAGTTATTGACTGACTGACTAAGTTACTTGTAAGACTGAGATTACAACTAGGGAGGGGGTGAATTAGTTGTAGCAATAAGTATGGCCAATTTTTCTGCAATATCAAAGTTAACGTGCAGCGGAAATATTGTGCTGAAAAATATTGACTTAGGAAGGATAAATAAATAACAAAGAGAAGGGAATGAGAGTACGCAGGTGTTTTATACTAGTTCACCTTCTTCTCCACCGAAGGCTACGTCTAGTACTCTTGACGCGCAAGAGATTCCTTTATTAAATATAATGAGTTGCAATTACAATTATCTCACCCCGAGATCTCCTTGTACCTTACACACTCACTTATATCTAATCCCCTTGGAAAACTCTATTCCAAGTAACACCCTTGGTAAACACTATACCAAGTTACACCCTTGGTAAACATTACACCAAGTCACTCACCCTTTCTCTTCACACCCTTGTGAAAGAAAGTAAACTTTGCAAAAGTGAAGAATGTACAATTTGGTTTGGACTGCCTTACAAGTGTATATGACAATTTCTAGAACTTGCAATCCAATAACAACTCGTATACTTGAGATAATAATGCTCTTTAACAATATGGAAAACACTTAGAAGCAACTTCAAAATAACTTTGAAAGTTTAAGAGTAGGTTGCTTGAAAAGTGTAAGTAAAATCAGAAAGTGTGAGAGCTTTTGAGAGTTTCAAGTAAAACTTTGTAATCTGAGTTGTTGTATGTTGTGAGAGTGTTTCAATGCCTTTATATAGGCTTCCAATCAACCATAATACCCTTAGGCATGAGTAAGTTTCGTTTGGAATGAAAAGCAATCAGTTTGAAGTGAAACCCTTTCACTTGAAATCTGTAAAACTGATGCAACAACTCTCAGTAATCAATTACTGCAAATGGGTAATCGATTACCCAACAATCCTGTTAACATCGTTTTGAAAATTCACACAGTGTAATCGATTACTGGATTTGAGTAATCGATTACTCAACAACACTGCTTGACAGCTTTGTGAATTTGCCTTAGTGTAATCGATTACACTACTTTGAGTAATCGATTACCCTGTTTTCTAAAAATGGTAATCTGTTACTCCAAAGCCTGTAATGGATTACTCATAGCTGTTAGAGGTTTGAAAACTCTTTTCTAACTCATGTAACTTGTTACTCAAGTATGGTAACCCTATACATGTTGTTTTTGAAAATTATTTTTATTCACACTTAGTTTTTCTTGATTTTCTTGAAAACAATTTTGAGCATTATTAACTAAGTAAATATATGAGTTGTAAGAATAGAAGTACCTAAAGACTTAGACTCTATTTTCTTAAGCTTTATCTTCGATAGTCTTTGTTGGTTTTCTTCCTTTCTTCTTTTTGTGATATTGGTGCCTTCATCAAAACCATGCCAAGTTAGTGACTGACTGACTAAGTTACTGACTAAGTTACTGACTGACTAAGTTACTGACATACTAAGTTACCGACTTATTAAGTTACTGAATGACTAACTTACAGACTTACTAAGTTACTGACTGGAAAGTTACTAAGTTACTGACAGACTAAGTTAGTGACTGACTTACTGACATACTAACTTACTGACTGACTTACTGACTATCTGACTTACAGAATGATTGACTGATTGACTTATTGACTTATTGACTGACTTACTGATTGACTTACAGACTGACTGACTGACTTACTGACTGACTTACTAAGTTACTGACTGACTAAGTCACTTATTGACTAACTTGCTGACTGACTTACTAAATTACTGACTGACGTACTGACTTACTAACTTACTAACGTACTAACTTACTTACTGACTAACTTACTGACTTATTGATTGGCTTACTGACTGACAAAGTTACTGAGTGACTTAGTTACTGACTGACTAATTTACTTACTGACTGACTAAGTTTCTTACTGACTGAATTACTGACTGACTTATCGTCTGACGTACTAACTTACTGACTGACTGGCTAACTTACTAACTGACTTACTGACTGACTTATTGTCATACTTAGTTACTAACAGACTTACTAACTGACTTACTAACTGACTAAGTTACTGAATGACTATGTTACTGACTGACTTACTTACTGAATGACTTACATACTGAATGACTTACTTACTGAATGACTTATTGACTTACAGACTGACTGACTAACTTACTGACTTATTGATTGACTTACTGATTTACTGATTGACTTAATGACAGAATGACTGACTTACTAAGTTATTGACTGACGAAGTTACTGACTGACTGACTTACTGACTGGCTTACGGATTGACTTACAGACTGACTTACTAACTGACTCACTGACTGACTTACTAGTGGACTTACTCACATACTGACTCACTTACTGCCTAACTGACTTTACTGACTGACTAAGTTACTGACTGGCTAATTTACTCACTGACTGACTAAGTTACTCACTGACTTACTAAGTTACTAACTGACTGACTTAGTGACTGACTTAGTGACTGACTTTATGACTTACTTACTGACTTACTAACTGACTTACTGACTTATTGACTGACTTACTTACTGACTTACTCACTAACTTAATTACTGACTTACTAACTGACTAAGTTACTGACTGACTAAGTTACTTACTGACAGACTTACTTATTAACTTGCTGAGTGACTTACAGACTTACCGACTAACTTACTGGCTGACTTTCTGACTGACTTACTGACTTTCTGACTAAATTACTTACTTACTTACTAACTGAATTATTGACTGACTAAGTTACTTACAGACGGACATACTAACTGACTTACTAACTTACTGACTGACTTACTAACATAATGACAGATTTTATGACTGACACACTGACTGACATACTGACGGACTATGTTACTAACTGACTAAGTTACTGATTGACTGACTTTCTGACTTATTGACTTACTTACTGACTTACTAACTAACTAAGTTACTGACTGAATAAGTTACTTACTGATTGACTGACTAACTAACTTTCTGAATGACTTACTTACTTACTAACTTACTGACGTACGGAATGACTAACTAACTTATTGACTTATTGACAGGCTTACTAACTGATTAAGTTACTGATGTAATGAATGACTTACTGACTGACTAAGTGACTTACTGACTAACTTACTGACATACTGATTGACTTACTAGGAGACTAAGTTACTGACTTACTAACTACCTAACTGAGTTACTAGTTGACTTACTCACATTCTGAATCACTTACTGCCTAAATGACTTACTAACTGACTAAGTTACTGACTGACTAAGTTACTTATTGACTGACTAATTAACTCACTGACTTACTGACTTTCTAAGTTATTGACTGACTAAGTTACTAACTGACTTACTAACTGACTGACTTATTAACTGACTGACTTAGAGACTGACTTACTGACTTTCTTATTGACTTAATAACTGACATACTGACGTATTGACTTACTTACTGACTTACTTACTTACTGACTTACTCACTAACTTACTGACTGACTTACTAACTGACTATGTTACTGATTGAATAAGTTACTGACCGACTGACTTACTGGCGGACTTACTGACTGACTTACAGTCTTTCTGTCTGATTTACTTACTTACTTACTAACTGACTTATTCACTGACTAAGTTACTGACGGACTAAGTTAGTTACTCATGGACCTACTAACTAACTTACGGACTGACTTACTAACTTACTGACTTACTGACTGACTTACTGACAGATTTAATGACTTACTTATTGACTTACTGACTAACTATGTTACTGATTGACTAAGTTATTGATTGATTGACTTACTGACTTAGTAACTGACTAAGTTACTTACTGATTGACATACTAACTGACTTACTAACTCTCTGACTGACTTACTGACTTACTGACTTATTGATGGCTTATTAACTGACTAAGTTACTAATGTAATGACTGACTTACTGACTAACTTACTGACTTACTCACTTATTGACTGACTTACTAACTGAATGACCTACTAACTGACTTACTGATTGACTTTCTGACTGACTTTCTGACTTACTTACTGACTAACTAACTGACATACTGACTTATTGACTGACTTACTTACTTACTTACTCACTAACTAACTTACTAACTGACCTACTAACTGACAAAGTTTCTGACTGACTTACTTACTTACTAACTTACTGACGTACTGACTAACTAACTAACTTACTGACGTACTGACTGGCTAACTAAGTTACTGATGTAATGAATGACTTACTTACTGACTTAGTGACTTACTGATTGACTTACTAACTTACTGGCTGACTAAGTTACTGACTGACTAAGTTACTGACTTACTTACTACCTAACTGACTTACTTGTTCACTTACTCACATTCTGAATCACTTACTGCCTAACTAACTTACTGACTGACTAAGCTACAGACTGACTAAGTTACTTACTGACTGACTAAGTAACTTACTCACTTACTAACTTACTAAGTTAATGACTGACTAAGTTACTGACTGACTTACTAACTGACTGACTTATTAACTGACTGACTTATAGACTGACTTACTGACTTTCTTATTGACTTACTAACTGACATACTGACTTATTGATTTACTTACTGACTGACTTACTTACTGACTTACCCACTAACTTACTGACTGACTTACTAACTGACTATGTCACTAACTGACTAAGTTACTGACCAACTGACTTACTGGCTGACTTACTGACTGACTTATAGACTTTCTGTCTGGTTTACTTACTGACTTACTAACTAACTTAATGACTGACTAAGTTACTGACTAACTAAGTTAGTTACTCACGGACCTACAAACTGACTTACGGACTGACATACTAACTTATTGACTTATTGACTTACGGACTGGCTTACTAACTTATTGACTAACTTATTGACTTACTAAGTTACTAACTGAATAGTTACAGAGTGACTTACAGACTGTCTTACTAACTGACTGACTAACTTACTAACTAACTGACTAACTTACAGACTGACTTACTGACTGATAATGTATCTGATTGACTAAGTTACTGATTTATTGACTTATTGACGTACTAAATAACTAAGTTACTTACTTATTCACTTACTATTTGACTTACTAACTCTCTGACTGACTTACTAACTTAATGACTTATTGACTGATTTACTAACTGACTAAGTTACTAATGTACAGACTGACTTACTGACTGACTTAGTGACTTACTGACTGATATATTGACTAACTTACTGACTGACTTGCTGACTGAATTACTGACTTACTGACTAACTTACTAACAGACTTACTAACTGACTAAGTTACTGACTGACTAAGTTACTGACTGACTGACTTAGTTACTGACTAACTGACTAAGTTACTGACTAACTTACTGACTGACTAAGTTATTGACTTACTATGTTACTGACTTACTAAGTTACGGACTGACTAAGTTACTAAGTTACTGGCTTACTAACTTAGTGACTTACTAAGTTACTGACTGACTTACTCACTTATTGATTGGCTTACTCATTGACTAACTTACTGACGTACTAACTGACTTACTGAGTTATTGACTGACTTACTAACTTACTGATTGACTTACTGACTTACTAACTGACGTACTGACAGACTTAGTTACTGACAGACTAATTGACTGACTAAGTTCCTGACTGACTGACTTAGTTACTGACTGACTAAGTTACTGACTTACTAAGTTACTAAGTTACAGACTTACTAACTTACTGACTTACTAAGTTACTGATTGTAAAGTTTCTAAGTTACTGACTGACTAAGTTAGTGACTGACTTACTGTTGATAAGTTACTAAGTTACTGGCATACTAAGTTACTAAATTATTGACCGACTAAGTTACTAAGTTACTAGATGACTAAGTTACTAATTGTCTAAGTTACTAAGTTACTGACTGACTAAGTTACTAAGTTACTGACTGGCTAAGTTACTAAGTTACTAAGACCTCAAAGGTTATGATCCTCCAAAAATAATATTACGCATGGTTACGAATATCCAACTAATGGATAGCCATGACTACAATCATTTAAATCCGCAAGTAGTCATTTAGAGTACAAAAACATAAATAATGAATCCAAAGTCTAAAGCTCCTAAAGCTCCCAACCTAGCATACTTCATTCATCTATTTACCTGCAATGGGATAATCAATGACCAAAGTACAAAACACAAAAAGGAGTAAGTCGTTAATTCAATAAACATCATTGTAAGATAATCCACACTAGAAAAGGGTTAGTAAACCATTTTGAAATTCATTTTCTTTGCTGCATAACTTGAGCCAAAGTATCGCTGCATAACTTGAGCCAAAGAATAGCTGCATAACTTAAGCCAAAGTTTCACTTATATACTCAAGCCAGAGTTTTGCTTATATACTCAAGCCAGAGTTTCGCTTATATACTCAAGCCAGAGTTTCGCTTATATACTCAAGCCAAAGTTTCGCTTATATACTCAAGCCAGAGTTTCGCTTATATACTTAAGCCAGAGTTTCGCTTATATACTCAAGCCAGAGTCACTAACCATTCATGGTCGACTAAAAATATATTTTCTTTTCATCGATTTCACCATCAATCATTTCCCGTAAATCCACGCCATCTTTCGTATAAACACACCCATATATGTTTATACTATATACGTAATTCACAATATAATTATGGCACAACCAGAAAATACACACATTTTCTATTTCAAATGCACAAGTAAAGACTTATCCTTACCTCGGTGAGTGTTGGGGTTCGGTTTGTGAGTAACTTTACCAGTTTCCTCCACGATCTCCTCCAACCTTTGGATCTTTCCTCATTCCCACCAATAACAACAATGTCAGTTATTTATTCAAAATAACACATAAATGACTCATATTTCATTGACAAACACGTAGGAGTTTTATACATGTTCAATGTTTCTAAACTACTTTCATCATGAGTTTCCAACCATTCTAAACATACCATTCTAAAGACACAGGAGTTTTACTGACAAACTAAGTTACTAACTGACTAAGTTACTTATTGACTAACTTGCTGACTGACTTACGAACTTACTGACTGACTTACTGACATACTAACTTACTAACGTACTAACTTACTTACTGACTTATTGAGTGGCTTACTGAATGCCTAAGTTACTGACTGACTAAGTTACTGATTAACTAAGTTACTGTCTGACTAAGTTAATTACTGACTAAGTTATTTACTAACTAACTTACTGACTTACTGACTAACTTACTAACTAACTTACCGACTGACTTACTTATTGACTTACTGACTTACTGACTTATTGACTGACTAAATTACTGATTGACTATGTTACTGACTGACTAAATTACATACTGACTGACTTACTGACTGACTTACCCACTAACTTACTGACTGACTTAATGACCGACCTATAGACTGACTAATTTACTGACTTCCTGACTAAGTTACTGACTGACTTACAGACTTACTAAGTTACAGACTTACAAAGTTACTGACTGACTAAATTACAGACTGACTTACTGACTTACTAACTGACTAACTGACAGACTTACATACTGACTGACTAAGTTAAAGACTGACTAACTGACTTACTAACTAACTGACTTACAGACTTACTTACTGACTAACTTACAGATTGACTTATTGACTTACTGACTAACTTACTAACTTACTGACGTACTGACTGACTTAATGATTGACTTACTGACTTATTGACTGGCTTACTGACTGACTAAGTTACTGATTAAATAAGTTACTGTCTGACTAAGTTAATTACTGACTAAGTTACTTACTGACTAACTTACTAACTGACTTACAGACTGACTTACTTATTGAATTATTGACTTACTGACTTATTGACTGACTAAATTACTGATTGACTATGTTACTGACTACCTAAATTACTTACTGACTGACTTACTGACTGACTTACCGACTGACTTATTGACTGACTTACTGACCGACTTATAGACTGACGTCCTGACTAAGTTACTGACTGACTTACAGACTAACTAAGTTACTGACTTACAAAGTTACTAACAGATTAAGTTATTAAGTTACTGACTTACTGTCTGACTAAGTTACAGACATAAAAGTTACTAAGTTAGTGACTTACTAAGTTACTAAGTTACTGATTCACTTACTGACTAACTAAGTTACTAAGTTACTAATTGACTTACTGACTGACTAAGTTACTAAGTTACTGACTTTCTAAGTTACTAAGTTACTATCTGACTTAGTTACAAAGTTACTAACTAAATAATTACAGAGTGACTTACAGACAGTCTTACTAACTTACTTACTGACTGACTTATTGACCGACTTACTGACTTACAGAATGACTTACTAAATGAATTATTGACTAACTAAGTTACTGAATGACTAAGTTACTAACTGACTTACAGATCGACTTACTGACATACTAACTTACTAACAGACTGACATACTGACTAACTGACTTATTGACTGACATACTGACTTACTGATTGACTTACATACTGACTGACTTACTAAGTTACTGACTTACTAACTTACTTACTGACTTAGTGACTAACTGATTGACTTACTGATTTACTGACTGGCTTAGTAAGTTATTGACTTACTAAGATACTGATTGACTGATTGACTTAAAGACTGTCAAACTAACTTACAAACTTACATACTGACTGGCTAAGTTACTAACTAAGTTATTAACTTACTGACTAACTTACAGACTGATTTACTGACTTATTGACTAACTAAGTTACTTACTGACTGACTTACTAACTTACTGACATACTGACTGATTTACTGATTGACTTACTGACTTATTGACTGGCTTACTAACTAACTAAGTTACTGACTGACTAAGTTACTGATTAACTATGTAACTGTCTGACTAAGTTAATGACTGATTGAGTTACTTACTGACTAACTTACTGACTTAATGAGTAACTTACTGATTGACTTACTAACTGAATTACTTATTAACTTACTGACTAACTTACTAACTGACTAAATTACAGATTGACTAAGTTACTGACTGACTACGTTACTTACTAACTGACTTATTGATTGACTTATTGACTTACCGATTGACTTATTGACTGACTTACTGACCGACTTATAGATTGACTAATTTACTGACTTCCTCACTAAGTTATCGACTGACTAAGTTACTACCTTACAAAGTTACTGACTGACTAAGTTACAGACAGAAACGTTACTAAGTTAGTGACTGACTAAGTAACTAAGTTACTAAGTTACTGATTGACTTAATGACTGACTAATTTAACAAGTTACAGACTAACTAAGTTACTAAGTTACTAACTGACTAAGTTACTAACTGACTAAGTTACTAAGTTACTTACAGACGAAGTTACTAACTGACTAAGTTACTAAGTTACTAAGTTACTAACAGAATAGTTACAAAGTGACTTACAGACTGTGTTACTAATTTACTGACTGACTTACTAACTTACTGACTGGCTAAGTTACTGATTGGCTAAGTTACTTACTAACTAAGTTACTTACAGACTAAATTGCAGACTGACTTACTGTCTGACTGACTGACTTACTAACTTATAGACTGACACTTACTCACTTACTCACTTACTGACTTTATGACAGATTTACTGACTTACTGATTGATTAACTGACTTACTGACTGACTAAGTTACTGATTTACTGACTTACTGATTGATTAACTGACTTACTGACTGACTAAGTTACTGACTGACTAAGTTACTAACTGACTAAGTTACTGACTGACTTACTGACAGACTAAGTTACTGACTAACTTACTGACTTACTAACTGACTAACTTACAAACTTACATACTAACTGACTAAGTTACAGATTGACTGACTGACTTACTAACTAACTAACTTACAAACTTACTTACTAACTAACTTACAGACTTACTTACTTACTGACTTACTAACTTATTGACACACTGACTAACTTACTGACATAATGAATGACTTACGACAAGCTTAATGACTAATTAAGTTGCTTACTAATTGACTACGTTACTGATTGACTATGTTACTGATTGACTAAGTGACTTACTAACTAACTTACTGACTTACTGACTAACTTACTGATGTACTGACTGGTTTACTGACTGATAAAGTTACTGATTGACATAGTTAATTTTGACTGACTTACTATCTTACTGACTAAGTTTCTGACTGACTTACTAACCGACTTACTAACTTACTGACTGACTTACTGACTTACTAACTTACTGACATACTGACTAACTTACTGACTGACTTACTGACTTATTGACAAGTTTACTGACTGACTAAAATACTGACTAACTAAGTTACTTTTGACTGACTTACTCACTTACTAAGATACTGATTGACAAATTTACTTACTGACTGATTTACTAACTGACTTACTAACTTTCTGACTGACTTACTTACTTACTAACTTACTGACGTACTGACTGACTTACTAACTTACTGACTTATTGATTTGCGTACTAACTGACTAAGTTACTGACGTAATGAATGACTTACTGACTGAATTAGTAATTTACTGACTGACTTATGTAAGGACCCAAGTTCTACCCTTGAAATGTTTTCTTATTTTAACACGTTTATACATACATTCATCATCATCCTTTTTATCTCTCATTAATCATCACTTAAAACTCTTTTAAGATGTAATTCTATAACACTCCTCATATGACAGAAAAACATAATTCATTCATATCATTCCCCATGAGTGCTAAGACCTCAAAGGTTATGATCCTCCAAAAATATTATTACGCATGGTTAAGAATATCCAACTAATGGATAGCCATGATTACAATCATTTAAATCCGCAAATAGTCATTTAGAGTACAAAAACAAAAATAGTGAATCCAAAGTCTAAAGCTCCTAAAGCTCCCAGCCTAGCATACTTCATTCATCTATTTACCTGCAATGGGATTATCAATTACAAAAGTACAAAACACAAAAAGGAGTAAGTCGTTAATTAAATAAACATCATTGTAAGATAATCCACAATAGAAAAGGGTTAGTAAACCATTTTGAAATTCATTATCTTTGCTGCATAACTTGAGCCAAAGTATCGTTGCATAACATGAGCCACACTATCGCTGCATACTCAAGCCAGAGTTTCGGTTATATACTCAAGCCAGAGTTTCGCTTATATACTCAAGCCAGAGTTGCGCTTATATACTCAAGCTAGAGTTTCGCTTATATACTCAAGCCAGAGTTTCGCTTATATACTCAAGCCAGAGTTTCGCTTATATACTCAAGCCAGAGTTTCGCTTATATACTCAAGCCAGAGTTTCCCTTATATACTCAAGCCAGAGGTTCACTTATATACTCAAGCCAGAATCACTAACCATTCCCGTAAATCCACGCCATCTTCACCATCAATCATTTCCCGCAAATCCACGCCATCTTTTGTATAAACACGCCCATATATGTTTATACTAAATACGTAATTCACAATATAATTATGGCACAACCAGAAAATAAATACATTTTCTATTTCAAATGCACAAGTAAAGACTTATCCTTAACTCGGTGAGTGTTGGGGTTCGGTTTGTGAGTAACTTTACCAGTTTCCTCCACGATCTCCTCCAACCTTCGGATCTTTCCTCATTCCCACCAAAACCAACAATGTCAGTTATTTTTTCAAAATAACACATAAACGACTCATATTTCATTGTCAAACACACAGGAGTTTTATACAAGTTCAATGTTTCAAAACTACTTTCATCATGAGTTTCCAACCATTCTAAACATACATATTCACCTTGTTACTGACTTACTAATTGACTAAGTTACTGACTAACTAAGTTACTTAGTGACTGACTTACTGATTGACTTACTGACTTACTGGCTGACTTATTGACTAACTAACTTACTTACTTACTGACTTACTAACCGACTTACTGACTGACTAAGTTACTGACTTACTGATTTACTTACTGACTTTCTTACTGACTAACTTACTAAGTAACTGACTTACTGACTGAATTACTGACTGAATTATAGACTGACTTACTGACCTACTTACTGACTGACTAAGTTTCTGACAGACTAAGTTATTGACTAACCAAGTTACTAACTAGCTAAGTTATTGACTGACTTACTGACTTACTCACAGACTTACTTACTGATTTACTTACAGACTGACTGACTTACTGACTGACTTACTAAGTTACTCACAAACTTAATTACTGACTTACTGACTGACTAACTGACTAACTGATTGACTTACTTACTTACTTACTGACCAAGTTACTTACTGACTGACTTATTGACTTACTGACTTACAGATTTACTAAGTTACTGACTGACTACTTTACTGACGGACTTACTAAGTTACTGACAGACAAAGTTACCGACTGACTAAGTTACTGACTGACTAAGTTACTGACTGACTTACTGACTAACTGACTAACTTACAGACTTTCTTACTGACTTACTGACTTATTGACTGACTAAATTACAGACTGACTTACTAACTTACTAACTCACTAACTTACAGACTTACTTACTTACTGACTGACTAACTTATTAACTTACTGACAAACTGACTGACTTATTGATTGACTTACTGACTTATTGACAGGCTTACTGAATGACTAAGTTACTGACTGACTAAGTTACTGATTAACTAAGTTACTGTCTGACTCAGTTAATTACTGACTAAGTTATTTACTAACTAACTTACTGACTTACTGACTAACTTACTAACTTACTAACTGACTTACTGACTGACTTACTTATTGACTTACTGACTTACTGACTTATTGACTGACTAAATTACTGATTGACTATGTAACTGACTGACTTACTCACTTATTGACTGGCTTACTAATTGACTAACTTACTGACGTACTAACTGACTTACTGAGTTATTGACTGACTTACTAACTTACTGATTGACTTACTGACTTACTAACTGACGTACTGAAAGACTTAGTTACTGACTAAGTTCCTGACTGACTGACTTAGTTACTGACTGACTAAGTTACTGACTTACTAAGTTACTAAGTTACAGACTTACTAACTTACTGACTTACTAAGTTACTGATTGTAAAGTTTCTAAGTTACTGACTGACTAAGTTAGTGACTGACTTACTGCTGATAAGTTACTAAGTTACTGACATACTAAGTTACTAAATTATTGACCGACTAAGTTACTAAGTTACTAGATGACTAAGTTACTGATTGTCTAAGTTACTAAGTTACTGACTGACTAAGTTACTGACTGACTAAGTTACTAAGTTACTGACTGGCTAAGTTACTAAGTTACTAAGACCTCAAAGGTTATGATCCTCCAAAAATAATATTACGCATGGTTACGAATATCCAACTAATGGATAGCCATGACTACAATCATTTAAATCCGCAAGTAGTCATTTAGAGTACAAAAACATAAATAGTGAATCCAAAGTCTAAAGCTCCTAAAGCTCCCATCCTAGCATACTTCATTCATCTATTTACCTGCAATGGGATTATCAATGACCAAAGTACAAAACACACAAAGGAGTAAGTCGTTAATGCAATAAATATCATTGTAAGATAATCCACACTAGAAAAGGGTTAGTAAACCATTTTGAAATTCATTTTCTTTGCTGCATAACTTGAGCCAAAGTATCGCTGCATAACTTGAGCCAAAGAATAGCTGCATAACTTAAGCCAAAGTTTCACTTATATACTCAAGCCAGAGTTTTGCTTATATACTCAAGCCAGAGTTTCGCTTATATACTCAAGCCAGAGTTTCACTTATATACTCAAGCCAAAGTTTCGCTTATATACTCAAGCCAGAGTTTCGCTTATATACTTAAGCCAGAGTTTCGCTTATATACTCAAGCCAGAGTCACTAACCATTCATGGTCGACTAAAAATATATTTTCTTTTCATCGATTTCACCATCAATCATTTCCCGTAAATCCACGCCATCTTTCGTATAAACACACCCATATATGTTTATACTAAATACGTAATTCACAATATAATTATGGCACAACCAGAAAATACACACATTTTCTATTTCTAATGCACAAGTAAAGACTTATCCTTACCTCAGTGAGTGTTGGGGTTCGGTTTGTGAGTAACTTTACGAGTTTCCTCCACGATCTCCTCCAACCTTAGGATCTTTCATCATTCCCACCAATAACAACAATGTCAGTTATTTATTCAAAATAACACATAAATGACTCATATTTCATTGACAAACACGTAGGAGTTTTATACATGTTCAATGTTTCTAACCTACTTTCATCATGAGTTTCCAACCATTCTAAACATACCATTCTAAAGACACAGGAGTTTTACTGACAAACTAAGTTACTGACTGACTAAGTTACTTATTGACTAACTTGCTGACTGACTTACTGACATACTAACTTACTAACGTACTAACTTACTTACTGACTTATTGAGTGGCTTACTGACAGACAAAGTTACTGACTGACTAAGTTATAGACTGACTAATTTACTTACTAACTGACTAAGTTACATACTGACTTACTTACTGACTTACCGTCTGACGTACTGACTTACTAACTGACTGACTAACTTACTGACTGACTTACAGACTGACTTATTGACTAACTGACTTACTGATTGACTTACTAACTGACTAAGTTACTGATTGTCTATGTTACTAACTAACTTACTTACTGAATGACTTATTGACTTACTGACTGACTGACTAACTTACTAACTTATTGATTGACTTACTGACTGACTAACTGACTCACTATGTTACCGACTGACTAAATTACTGACTTACTGACTGACTGGTTTACGGACTGACTTACAGACTGACTTATTGACTGCCTTACTGACTCAATGACTGACTTACTGACTTACTTACAGACATACTGACTGACTAAGTTACTGACTGACAGACTAACTAACTGACTTACTAGCTGAGTTACTCACATACTGACTCACTTACTGCCTAACTGACTTTACTGACTGACTAAATTACCGACTGACTAAGTTATCGACTGACTGATTAAGTTACTTACTGACTTACTAAGTTACTAACTGACTTACTAAGTTACTAACTGACTTACTAAGTTACTAAGTGACTAAGTTACTGACTGACTTACTAACTCACTGACTTACTAATTGACTGACTTACTGACTGACTTACTAACTGACATACTGACTTATTGACTGACTTACTTACTGACTTACTCACTAAGTTACTGACTGACTTACTTACTGACTTACTCACTGACTTACTCACTGACTTACTAACTGACTAAGTTATTGAATGACTAAGTTACTTACTGACAGACTTACTTACTAACTTGCTGACTGACTTACAGACTTACCGACTGACTTACTAGTTGACTTACTGACTGATTTACTTACTGACTTACAGACTGACTTATTGACTGACTAAGTTACTTTCTAACGGACATACAAACTGACTTACTAACTTACTGACTTACTGACTGACTTACTGACAAATTTAATGACTGACTTACTGACTGACATACTGAATGACTATGTTACTAGTTGACTAAGTTACTGATTGACTGACTTACAGACTGACTTACTAACTTTCTGACTGACTTACTTACTTACTAACTTACTGACGTATTGCTAGAGTTTCGCTTATATACTCAAGCTAGAGTTTCGCTTATATACTCAAGCCAGAGTTTCGCTTATATACTCAAGCCAGAGTTTCGCTTATATACTCAAGCCAGAGTTTCGCTTATATACTCAAGCCAGAGTTTCGCTTATATACTCAAGCCAGAGGTTCACTTATATACTCAAGCCAGAATCACTAACCATTCCCGTAAATCCACGCCATCTTCACCATCAATCATTTCCCGCAAATCCACGCCATCTTTTGTATAAACACGCCCATATATATTTATACTAAATACGTAATTCACAATATAATTATGGCACAACCAGAAAATAAATACATTTCCTATTTCAAATGCACAAGTAAAGACTTATCCTTAACTCGGTGAGTGTTGAGGTTCGGTTTGTGAGTAACTTTACCAGTTTCCTCCATGATCTCCTCCAACCTTAGGATCTTTCCTCATTCCCACCAAAACCAACAATGTCAGTTATTTATTCAAAATAACACATAAACGACTCATATTTCATTGTCAAACACACAGGAGTTTTATACATGTTCAATGTTTCAAAACTACTTTCATCATGAGTTTCCAACCATTCTAAACATACATATTCACCTTGTTACTGACTTACTAACTGACTAAGTTACTAACTAACTAAGTTACTTAGTGACTGACTTACTGATTGACTTACTGACTTACTGGCTTACTTATTAACTAACTAACTTACTTACTTACTGACTTACTAACCGACTTACTGACCTACTTACTGACTGACTAAGTTACTGACTTACTTACAGACTTACTGATTTACTTACTGACTTTCATACTGACTGACTTACTGAGTAACTGACTTACTGACTGAATTACTGACTGAATTATAGACTGACTTACTGACCTACTTACTGACTGTCTAAGTTTCTGACAGACTAAGTTATTGACTAACCAAGTTACTAACTGGCTAAGTTACTGACTGACTTACTGACTTACTCACAGACTTACTTACTGATTTACTTACAGACTGACTGACTTACTTAGTTACTGACAAACTTAATTACAGACTTACTGACTGACTAACTGACTAACTGATTGACTTACTTACTTACTTACTGACCAAGTTACTTACTGACAGACTTATTGACTTATTGACTTACTGACTTACTAATTTACTAAGTTACAAACTGACTACTTTACTGACGGACTTACTAAGTTACTGACTGACTAAGTTACCGACTGACTAAGTTACTGACTGACTAAGTTACTGACTGACTTACTGACTAACTGACAAACTTACAGACTTTCTTACTGCTTACTGACTTACTGACTGACTAAATTACAGACTGACTTACTAACTTACTAACTGACTAACTTACAGACTTACATACTGACTGACTGACTGACTTATTAACTTACTGACAAACTGACTGACTTATTGATTGACTTACTGACTTATTGACAGGCTTACTGAATAACTAAGTTACTGACTGACTAAGTTACTGATTAACTAAGTTACTGTCTGACTAAGTTAATTACTGACTAAGTTATTTACTAACTAACTTACTGACTTACTGACTAACTTACTAACTAACTTACTAACTGACTTACTTATTGACTTACTGACTTATTGACTTATTGACTGACTAAATTACTGATTGACTATGTTACTGACTGACTAAATTACATACTGACTGACTTACTGACTGACTTACCCACTAACTTACTGACTGACTTAATGACCGACCTATAGACTGACTAATTTACTGACTTCCTGACTAAGTTACTGACTGACTTACAGACTTACTAAGTTACAGACTTACAAAGTTACTGACTGACTAAATTACAGACTCTCTTACTGACTTACTAACTGACTAACTGACAGACTTACATACTGACTGACTAAGTTAAAGACTGACTAACTGACTTACTAACTAACTGACTTACAGACTTACTTACTGACTAACTTACAGATTGACTTATTGACTTACTGACTAACTTACTAACTTACTGACGTACTGACTGACTTAATGATTGACTTACTGACTTATTGACTGGCTTACTGACTGACTAAGTTACTGATTAAATAAGTTACTGTCTGACTAAGTTAATTACTGACTAAGTTACTTACTGACTAACTTACTAACTGACTTACAGACTGACTTACTTATTGAATTATTGACTTACTGACTTATTGACTGACTAAATTACTGATTGACTATGTTACTGACTACCTAAATTACTTACTGACTGACTTACCGACTGACTTATAGACTGACTTACTGACCGACTTATAGACTGACGTCCTGACTAAGTTACTGACTGACTTACAGACTAACTAAGTTACTGACTTACAAAGTTACTAACAGATTAAGTTACTAAGTTACTGACTTACTGTCTGACTAAGTTACAGACATAAAAGTTACTAAGTTAGTGACTTACTAAGTTACTAAGTTACTGATTCACTTACTGACTAACTAAGTTACTAAGTTACTAATTGACTTACTGACTGACTAAGTTACTAAGTTACTGATTGTCTAAGTTACTAAGTTACTATCTGACTTAGTTACAAAGTTACTAACTAAATAATTACAGAGTGACTTACAGACAGTCTTATTAACTTACTTACTGACTGACTTATTGACCGACTTACTGACTTACAGAATGACTTACTGAATGAATTATTGACTAACTAAGTTACTGAATGACTAAGTTACTAACTGACTTACAGATCGACTTACTGACTTACTGAATGACTTATTGACTTACTGACTGACAGACTTACTGACTTTACTGACTGACTAAGTTATTGACTGACTAAGTTACTCACTGATTGACTAATTTACTTACTGACTTACTAAGTTACCAACTGACAAAGTTACTGACTGACTTACTAAATGACTAAGTTACTGACTGACTAAGTTACTTACTGATTGACTTACTAACTGACTTACTAACTCTCTGACTGACTTACTGACTTATTGACTGGCTTATTAACTGACTAAGTTACTAATGTACTGACTGACTTACAAAGTTACTAACTGAAAAAGTTACTTACTGACTTACAAACTGACGTACTGACAGACTAAGTTACTGAATGACTTATTGACTGACTGACTGACTTAGTTACATACTAACTTACTGACTGACTAAGTTAGTGACTTACTAAGTTACTAAGTTACTGACTTACTGACTTACTAAGTTACTGAGTGGAAAGTTACTAAGTTACTAACTGACTAAGCAAGTGAGTGACATACTGACAGACTTAATGATTGACTAAGTTACTAAGTTACTGACATACTAAGTTACTAAATTATTGATCGACTAAGTTACTAAGTTAATCGATGACTAAGTTACTGACTGACTAAGTTACTAAGTTACTGACTGACTAAGTTACTAAGTTAATAACTGACTAAGTTACTAAGTTACTGTCTGACTAAGTTACTGAGTGACTTACAGACTGGCTTACTAACTCACTGATTGACTTCCGAACTTACTGACTGACTAAGCTATTGACTGACTTACTGACTAACATACTAACTTACTGACTGACTTACTAACTTACTAACTTACTGACTTACTGACTTACTGACTTACTGATTGACTGATTGACTTACTATCTTACTAACTTACTAACTGACTGACTTAATGACTTAATAATTGACTGACTAACATACTAAGTTACTATTTGACTAAGTTACAAACTGACTGACTGACTTACTAACTTACTGACTGACTTACAAAGTTACTGACTAACTTACTGACTGAATTACTAAGTTACTGACTAACTTACTGACTGACTTACTTACTGACTTACTAAGTTACTGACTGACTAAGTTACTAACTTACTGACTTACTAAGTTACAAACTTACGAAGTTACTAACTGACTAAGTTACTAAGTTACTGACTGACTTACTTATTGTCTTACTAACTTATTGACTGGTTTACTAACTGACTAACTAACTTAGTTACTTACTGACTGACTAAGTTACTGACTAACTTACTGATTTACTAATTTACTGTTTGACTAAGTTACAAACTGACTGACTGACTTACTAACTTACTGACTGACTTACTAAGTTACTGATTGACTTACTGACTGACCAAGTTACTGACTTACTAAGTTACTGACTGACTAAGTTACTAACTTACTAACTTACTGACTTACTAAGTTACTAACTTACGAAGTTACTAATTGACTAAGTTACTAAGTTACTGACTGACTTACTTATTGTCTTACTAACTTATTGACTGATTTACTAACTGACGAACTTACTGACGTACTGACTGACTTACTAAATTACTGACTGACTTACTGACTAACTTACTGACTGACTTACTGACATACTGACTGACTTACTGACTGACTTACTAACCGACTTACTAACAGACTAAGTTACTGACTAACTTACAAAGTAACTAAGTTTCTAACTGACTTAGTTACTGACAGACTGACTAAGTTATTGACTAACTTACTGACTGACTAAGTTATTGACTTACTAAGTTACAGACTAACTAAGTTACTGACTGACTAAGTTACAAAGTTACTGACTTACTAACTTACAGACTAACTAAGTTACTGACTGACTAAGTTACTAAGTTACTGACTTACTAACTTACAGACTTACTAAGTTACTGACTGGAAAGTTACTAAGTTACTGACTGGAAAGTTACTCAGTTACTGGTAGACTAAGTTAGTGACTGACTTACTCACATACTAACTTACTGACTGACTTATTGACTAATTGACTTACTGAATGACTGACTGACTGACTTACTGACTTATTGACTGACTTACTGATTCACTTACTGACTTTACTGACTGACTAAGTTATTGAATGACTAAGTTACTCACTGATTGACTAATTTACTTACTGACTTACTAAGTTACTAACTGACAAAGTTAATGACTGACTTACTAAATGACTAAATTTCTGACTGACTAAGTTACTTACGGATTGACTTCCTAACTGACATACTAACTCTCTGACTAACTTACTGACTTATTGACTGGCTTATTAACTGACTAAGTTACTAATGTACTGACTGACTTACTAAGTTACTAACTGACAAAGTTACTTACTGACTTACAGACTGACTTACAAACTGACGTACTGACAGACTAAGTTACTGACTGACTTATTGAATGACTGACTGACTTAGTTACATACTAACTTACTGACTGACTAAGTTAGTGACTTACTAAGTTACTAAGTTACTGACTTACTGACTTACTAAGTTACTGAGTGGAAAGTTACTAAGTTACTGACTGACTAAGCAAGTGAGTGACATACTGACATATTTAATGATTGACTAAGTTACTAAGTTACTGACATACTAAGTTACTAAATTATTGACGGACTAAGTTACTAAGTTAATCGATGACTAAGTTACTGACTAAATAAGTTACTAAGTTCCTGACTGACTAAGTTACTAAGTTAATAACTGACTAAGTTACTAAGTTACTGTCTGACTAAGTTACTGAGTGACTTACAGACTGTCTTACTAACTCACTGATTGACTTACTTACTTACTGAATGACTTAGCTATTGACTGACATATTGACTAACTTACTAACTTACTAACTTACTGACTGACTTACTAACTTACTAACTTACTGACTTACTGACTTACTGATTGACTGATTGACTTACTATCTTACTAACTTACTGACTGACTGACTTAATGACTTAATAATTGACTGACTGACATACTAAGTTATTGTTTGACTAAGTTACAAACTGACTGACTGACTTACTAACTTACTGACTGACTTACTAAGTTACTGACTAACTTACTGTCTGACTTACTTACTGACTTACTAAGTTACTGACTGACTAAGTTACTAACTTACTAACTTACTGACTTACTAAGTTACAAACTTACGAAGTTACTAACTGACTAAGTTACTAAGTTACTGACTGACTTACTTATTGTCTTACTAACTTATTGATTGGTTTACTAACTGACTAACTAACTTAGTTACTTACTGACTGACTAAGTTACTGACTAACTTACTGACTTACTAATATACTGTTTGACTAAGTTACAAACTGACTGACTGACTTACTAACTTACTGACTGACTTACTAAGTTACTGATTGACTTACTGACTAACCAAGATACGACTTACTAAGTTACTGACTGACTAAGTTACTAACTTACTAACTTACTGACTTACTAAGTTACTAACTTACGAAGTTACTAACTGACTAAGTTACTAAGTTACTGACTGACTTACTTATTGTCTTACTAACTTATTGACTGGTTTACTAACTGACGAACTTACTAACGTACTGACTGACTTACTAACTTATTGACTGACTTACTGACATACTGACTGACTTACTGACTGACTTACAAACCGACTTACTAACAGACTAAGTTACTGACTGACTTACAAACTAACTAAGTTTCTAACTGACTTAGTTACTAACAGACTGACTAAGTTATTGACTAACTTACTGACTGACTAAGTTATTTACTTACTAAGTTACAGACTAACTTAGTTACCGACTGACTAAGTTTCTAAGTTACTGACTTACTAACTTACAGACTTACTAAGTTACTGACTGGAAAGTTACTAAGTTACTGACTGGAAAGTTACTAAGTTACTGGTAGACTAAGTTAGTGACTGACTTACTCTCATACTAACTTACTGACTGACTTATTGACTTATTCACTAATTGACTTACTAAATGACTGACTGACTGACTTACTGACTTATTGACTGACTTACTGATTGACTTACCGACTTTACTGACTGACTAAGTTACTGACTGACTAAGTTACTCACTGATTGACTAATTTACTTACTGACTTACTAAGTTACTAACTGACATAGTTACTGACTGACTTACTAACTCACTTACTTTCTGACTTACTGAATTACTGACTAACATTCTGACTGACTGACTTACTAACTGACATACTGACTTATTGACTGACTTACTTACGTACTTACTCACTAACTTACTGACTGAATTACAAAATGACTATGTTACTGACAGACTAAGTTACTTACTGACATAGTTACTTACTAACTTGCTCACCAACTTACTGACTTACTGATTGACTTACTTACTAACTTACTGACTGATTTACTGACATATTGACTGACTTACTGACTAACTTACTGATAGACTAAGTTACAGACTGATTGACTAAGTTACTGACTGATTGACTTAGCTACTAAGTTACAGACTAACTTACTGACTGACTAAGTTACTGACTTACTAAGTTACTGATTAACTAAGTTACGAAGTTACTGACTTACTAACTTACAGACTTACTAAGTTACTGACTAGAAAGTTACTAAGTTACTAACAGACTAAGTTACTGACTGACTTACTGACACACTAACTTATTGACTGACTTACTGACTAACTGACTTACTAAATGATTGACTGACTGACTTATTGACTGACTTACTAACTTACCGACTGACTTACTGGCTGACTTACTAACAGACTTTCTGACTTTCTGTCTGATTTACTTACTGACTTACTGACTGACTTATTGACTGAATAAGTTACTTACTGACGGACATATTGACGGACATACTAACTGACTTACTAACTTACTGACTTACTGACAGATTTAATGACTGACTTACTGACTATGTTACTGGCTGACTAAGTTACTGATTGACTGACTTACTGATATATTGACTCATTGACATACTTACTTACTGACTTACTAACTGACTAAGTTACCGACTGACTAAGTTACTTACTGATTGACTTACTGACTGACTGACTAACTTACTAACTCACTGACTTATTGACATACTAAGTTACTGACTGACTTACTAACTAACTTACTGATTAACTTACTAACTGACTAAGTTACTGATTGATTATGTTACTGATTTACTTACTTACTGAATGACTTATTGACTTACTGACTGACTGACTAACTTACTGAATGATTGATTGACTTACTGACTTACTGATTGACATACTGACGGACTGACTGACTTACTTACTAAGTTACTGACTGACTAAGTTATTGACGGACTGACATACTGACTGACTTACTGACTGGCTTACGGACTGACTTACAGGTTGACTTACTGACTGACTAACTGACACACTGACTGACTTACTGACTTACTAAAAGACATACTAATTGACTAAGTTACTGACTGACTAACTAACTAACTGACTTACTAAATGACTTACTCACTTACTGCCTAACTGACTAAGTTACTGACTGACTAAGTTTCTTACTGACTTACTGACTGACTTATTGACTGACTAAGTTACCTATAGATGGACATACTAACTGACTTACTAACTTACTGAATGACTTACTGACAGATTTAATGCCTGACTTACTGACTTAGTGACTGAAATACTGGCTGAATATGTAACTGACTGACTAAGTTACTGATTGACCGACTTACTGACTTATTGACTTACTGACTGACTTACCTATTGACTTACAAACTAACAAAGTGACTAAGTGACTAAGTTACATACTGATTGACTTACTGACTGACTTACTAACTTTCTGACTGACTTACTTACTTACTAACTTACTGACGTTTTGATTGACTAACTAACTTACTGACTTATTGATTGGCTTACTAACTGACTAAGTTACTGACGTACTGAATAACTTACTGGCTGACTTACTGCTAACTTAGTGACTGACTTATTGACTTACTGACTGACTTACTAATCGAGTTACAAACAAACTAAGTTACTGACTAACTTACTGACTGAATACTGACTGACTTACTAACTTACTTACTTACTTACTGACTGACTAAGTTACTGACTTACAGACTACCTAATTGACTTACTCACATTTTGAATCACTTACTGCCTAACTGACTTACAGACTAACTAAGTTACTGACTGACTAAGTCACTTACTGACTGACTAAGTAACTTACTGACTTACTAAGTTATTGACTGACAAAGTAACTTACTGACTTACTAAGTTATTGACTGACAAAGTTACTGATTGACTTACTAACTGACTTACTTATTAATTGACTGACTTACTGACTTACTTATTGACTTACTAACTGACATACTGACTTACTAACTTACATACTAACTGACTATGTTACTGACTAACTAAGTTAGTCACTTACAAACTTACCTACTGACTAACTGGCTGACTTACTGATTGACTTCCAGACTTTCTGTCTGACTTAGTTACTAACTTACTAACTGATTTATTGACTGACTAAGTTACTGACTGACTAAGTTAGTTACTCACGACCTACTTACTGACTTACTGACTGACTTGCTAACATACTGACTTATTGACTGACTTACTGACAGATTTAATGACTGAATTACTAACTTACTGACTAACTATGTTACTGATTGACAAAGTTACTGATTGATTGACTTACTGACTTACTTACTGAATTACTAAATGACTAAGTTACTGACTAACTAAGTTACCTATTGATTGACTTACTAATTGACTTACTAACTCTCTGACTGACTTACTAACTTATTGACAAGCTTACTAACTGACTAAGTTACTAATGTACTGACTAACGTACTGACTGACTTACTGACTTACTGTTTGACTTACTAACTTACTGACTTACAAACCGACGTACTGACAGACTAAGTTACTGACTGACTTATTGACTGACTTACTGACTTAGTTACAGACTAACTTACTGACTGACTAAGTTACTGACCTACTAAGTTACTAAGTTACTGACTTACTGACTTACTAAATTACTGATAGGAAAGTTACTAAGTTAATGACTGACTAAGTTAGTGACTGACATACTGACTGACTTAATGATTGATTAAGTTACTAAGTTACTGACATACTAAGTTACTAAGTTATTTACCGACTAAGTTACTAAGTTAATCGATGACTAAGTTACTAACTAACTAAGTTACTAACTGACTAAGTTACTAAGTTACTAACTGACTAAGTTACAAAGTTACTAACTGACTAAGTTACTGAGTGACTTGTAGACTGTCTTACTAACTCACTGACTGACTTACTAACTTACTGACTGACTTAGCTATTGACTGACATATTGACTAACTTACTAACTTACTAACTTACTGACTGACTTACTAACTTACTGACTGACTTACTGACTTACTATCTTACTAACTTTCTGACTTAATGACTTAATAACTGACTGACTGACTTACTAACTCACTGACTTACTAACTGACTGACTTACTGACTGACTTTCTGACTGACTTTCTGACTTATTGACTGACTTACTGACTGACTTACTAACTGCCATATTGACTTATTGACTGACTTACATACTGACTAACTCACTAACTTACTGACTTACTTACTAACTGACTAAGTTACTGACTGACTAAGTTACTTACTGACTGACTAAGTAGCTTACTGACTTACTAAGTTATTGACTGACTTATTAACTGACTAACTTATTAACTGACTGACTTAGAGACTGACTTACTTAATTACTTATTGACTTACTAACTGGCATACTGACTTATTGACTGACTTACTAACTGACATACTAACTGACTATGTTACTGACTGACTAAGTTAGTGACTTACAGACTTACCGACTGACTTACTGGATGATTTACTGATTGACTTACAGACTTTCTGTCTGATTTACTTACTGACTTACTAACTGACTTATTGACTGACAAAGTTACTGACTGACTAAGTTAGTTACTCACGACCTACTTACTGACTTACTGACTAACTTGCTAACTTAGTGACTTACTTAGTGACTTACTGACTGACTTACTGACAGATATAATGATTGACTTACTAACTTACTGACTAACTATGTTACTGACTGACAAAGTAACTGATTGATTGACTTACTGGCTTACTAAATGACTAAGTTACTGACTGACTAAGTTACTTACTGATTGACTTACTAACTAACTTACTAACTCTCTGACTAGCTTATTGACTTATTGACTGGCTTACTAACTGACTAAGTTACTAATGTAATGACTAACGTACTGACTGACTTACTGACTTACTGTTTGACTTACTAACTTACTGACTTACTGACTGACTTACAAACCGACGTACTGACAGACTAAGTTACTAACTGACTTATTGACTGACTGACTGACTTAGTTACTAACTAACTTACTGACTGACTAAGTTACTGACTTATTAAGTTACTGACTTGCTGACTTACTAAGTTACAGACCGGAAAGTTACTAAGTTAATGACTGATTAAGTTAGTGACTGACATACTGACTGACTTAATGATTGACTAAGTTACTAAGTCACTGACATACTAAGTTACTAAATTATTGACCGACTAAGTTACTAAGTTAATCGATGACTAAGTTACTGACTGACTAAGTTACTAAGTTACTGACTGACTAAGTTACTAAGTTACTAACTGACTAAATTACTAAGTTACTAATTGACTAAGTTACTAAGTTACTAACTGAATAATTACAGAGTGACTTACAGACTGTCTTACTAACTTACTGACTGACTTACTAATATACTGACTAACTTACTGACAGACTTACTAACTTACTGACTAACTTACAGACTGACTTACTGACTTAATGACTGACTAAGTTACTGATTGACTAAGTTACTTACTGACTAAGTTACTTACTGACTAAGTTACTTACTAACTGAAATATTGACTGACTTATTAATTTCCTGACTGACTTACTAACTTATAGACTGACTTACAGACTGACTGACATACTGACTTACTGACTAACTGACTTAAAGACTGTCTTACTAACTCACTGACTGACTTACTAACTTAGTGACCGACTTACTGACCGACTTAGCTATTGACTGACTTACTGACTAACTTACTAACTTACTGACGTACTGACTGACTGACTTACTGTCTTACTAACTTACTGACTGACTGACTTAATGACTTAATAACTGACTGACAATCTTACTAAGTTACTGTTTGACTAAGTTACAAACTAACTGACTGACTTACTAACTTACTGAATGACTTACTAAGTTACTGATTGACTTACTGACTTACTAAGTTACTAACTGACTAAGTTAATAAGTTACTGACTGACTTATTTACTATCTTACTGACTTATTGACTGCTTTACTAACTGACTAACTTAATGACTTACTGACTTACTAACTGACTTACTGACTAACTTACTGACTGACTTACTGACTGATTTACTGACTGACTTATTAACATACTGACTGACTTACTGACTGACTTAATTACCGACTTAGTGACAGACTAAGGTATTGACTGACTTACTAACTGACTAAGTTACTGACTGACTTAGTTACTGACTGACTGACTAAGTTAATGACTAACTTACTGGCAGACTAAGTTAGTGACTGACTTACTGACATACTAACTTACTGACTGACTGACTTACTGACTTATTGACTGACTTACTGATTGACTTACTGTCTTTACTGACTGACTAAGTTACTGACTGACTAAGTTACTCACTGACTGGCTAATTTACTTACTGACTTACTAAGTTACTAACAGACTAAGTTACTGACTAACTTACTAACTCACTTACTTACTGACTGACTGACTTACTGACTGACTTACTAATAGACATACTGACTTATTGACTGACTTACGTACTAACTTACTCACTAACTTACTGACTGACTTACTAACTGACTAAGTTACTGACTGACTATGTTACTTACTTATAGACTTAATTACTAACTTGCTGACTAACTTATTGACTGACTTACTTACTGACTGATTTACTGACACACTGGTTGACTTAATGACTAACTTACTAACCGACTTACTGACAGACTAAGTTACTGACTGACTTACTAAGTTACTGACTAACTAACTTAGTTACTTACTGACTGACTAAGTTACTGACTAACTTACTGACTTACTAATTTACTGTTTGACTAATTTACAAACTGACTGACTGACTTACTAACTTACTGACTGACTTACTAAGTTACTGATTGACTTAGTAACTGACTAAGTTACTGACTTACTAAGTTACTGACTGACTAAGTTATTGACTTACTACCTTACTGACTTACTAAGTTACTAACTGATTAAGTTACTTAGTTACTGACTAACTGACTTACTGTCTTACTGACTTATTGACTAGTTTACTAACTGACTAACTTACTGACGTACTGACTGACTTACTAACTTACTTAGTGACTTACTGACTAACTT
This sequence comes from Lupinus albus, assembly GCA_009771035.1. Taxonomy (NCBI): domain Eukaryota; kingdom Viridiplantae; phylum Streptophyta; class Magnoliopsida; order Fabales; family Fabaceae; genus Lupinus; species Lupinus albus. The sequence goes on along the minus strand of CM020019.1, from coordinate 9,269,578 downwards.
ACTGACTGACTTACTGACTTACTAACTGACTTACTAACCGACTTACTGACAGACTAAGTTATTGACTGACTTACTAACTAAATAAGTTACTGACTGACTTACTAACTAACTAAGTTACTGACTGACTTAGTTACTAACTGACTGACTAAGTTATTGGCTAACTTACTGACTTACTAAGTTACTGACTTACTAAGTTACTGACTAGAAAGTTACTAAGTTACTAGCAGACTAAGTTAGTGACTGACTTATTGACATACTAACTTACTGACATACTAACTTACTGACTGACTTATTGACTTACTGACTAATTGACTTAATGAATGACTGACTAATTGACTTACTGACTTATTGACTGACTTTCTGACTTATTGATTGACTTACTGACTTTACTGACTGACTAAGTTACTCACTGACTGAATAATTTACTTACTGACTTACTAAGTTACTAACTTACTTACTAAGTTACTAACTGACTAAGTTACTGACTTTCTTACTAACTCACTGACTTACCGACTGATTGAGTGACTTACTGAGTGACTTACTGACTGACTTACTGAATGACTTTCTGACTTATTGACTGACTTACTAACTGTCTTACTGACTTATTGACTGACTTACTTACTGACTTACTAACTAAGTTACTGACTGACTTACTAACTGACTAAGTTACTGACTGACTAAGTCACTTACTGACAGACTTACTTACTAACTTGCTGACTGACTTACTGACTGACTTACTAACTTACTGACTAATTTACTGACTGACTTACTGACTTACTAACTAACTTACTAACCGACTTACTGACAGACTAAGTTACTGATTGACTGACTTAGTTACTTACTGACTACCTAAGTTACTATCTAACTTACGGAATGACTACGTTACAGACTTACTAAGTTACCGACTTACTAAGTTACTGACTGACTAAGTTACTAATGTGAAGATGGTGATCTTTCCCAACCTATGGCTAAGGTTTTGATGATGCTCACTATGTCATCAAATGCAAAAAGAAGACTACCAAATCAAAAATTAAAGAAGCTTAAATGTGTAGTCTAAGTCTTCAAGGTAAAACGATACTTGAACTTAAAATCTTTTAACTATACGATAAAGGCTGATCTTTGAAAAACTCATGCATGAAACTAAGATTATTTGCATTACATCATAAGTGTTCTGTTTTTAAATAGTGTAATCGAATCATATCCTATCCTATACTATCTAATCCTACCCTACCCAATCCTATGCAATCCTATCTTATCCTATCCTATCCTATCCTACCCTATCCTATCCTATCTTATCCTATCCTATCCTATCTTATCCTATCTTATCTTATCCTATCCAATCCTAAATCATCCTATCCTATCATATCCTATCCTATCATATGCTATCCTATCCTATCATATCCTATCCTATCCTATCCTATCCTATCATATTCTATCCTATCCTATCCTATCCTATCCTACCCTATCATATCCTATCCTATCCTATCCTATCCTATTCTATCCTACCCAACCATATCCTATCCTATCCTATCCTACCCAACCATATCCTATCCTATCCTATCTTATCCTATTATATCTTATCCTATCCTATCATATCCTATCCTATCCTATCATATCATATCCTCTCTTATCCTATCATTTCCTATCCTATCCTATCCAAGCCTATCCTATCCTATCCTATGTTATCCTACCCTAGCCTACCCCATCCTATCTAATCCTACCCTACCCTACCCTATCCTATCTTATCATATCCTATCCTATCCTATCATATCATATCCTCTCTTATCCTATCATTTCCTATCGTATCGTATCCTATACTATCCTATCCTATCCGATCCTATCCTACCCTATCCTATCATATCTTATCCTATCCTATCATATCTTTTCCTGTCATATCTTATCCTATCCAACCCTAAGTCATCTTATCATATCCTATCCTAGCCTATAATATCCTATCCAATCCTATCCTATCCTAGCCTATCCTATCCTACCCT